>OY776682.1:30783037-33490537 GCA_963675555.1 Leptura quadrifasciata
GTGTGGACGTGTGTGGACGTGTAAACTGTTTCTTAGTAGTGTATAGTGAAAATAAGAAAAGCTGCAAAATGGTTGCAACCCGAAATAGTGCTGAACCTGAGCTAGGAAGTAAACAGCAAGCAGTTATCCAAGTAAAAATTTCTAAGGAAGATCTCTCATATTTATTAAACAATGTATTTGTGATACATACAAAACCTCTACTCGATAAAATCGAGGAGCTACAAACACAAGTAGATAATCTCAAAAAAAGTAATATAGATATGATAAAACTACTAACAAAAAACAACTCGTTACATGACCTTCTTAAACCCGCCCATTGTGGCGTAGCTGCAGTGACACTCTCAAGTAAAGACGAGCTAGAACTAGATTCGTCATTTAGTTCAGACTGCTCAGGCAACACAGTTGTTAACTGGACAACTGTAAAACCAAAAAACAAAAGACCAGCAAAAATGAAGTCAAATAATAAAAGTAAGGTCATTATAGGGAAAGGAACCACTAATCCAAATGACGACGAGGAGCTCACAGCTGCCCCAAAAAAATTATGGCTATATGTGGGCCGTATAAAACCATCGATCATGTTAAAGAACGCTATAACCCCGATATACTTTTCGACGTTGTAACAAAATCCGACTTAGGAAATACTTCGTAAGAAAAGCGTGCTTCACGTAAAAACGCCGTGGAGGAGGTTTTTAATTCTTGGAAATATATTTTTGCTCTTTGGAGCATTTTTTATGCCAAATTATCGCTAACTCTTCAAAGAGCGTTAATTTAGAAAGTGCAGTAAATGTCGCTGCACAGGGACGTAATGTCGCCCCGACCACCCAATTTTAGAAAGTATACTAAAATTGGACTTGAACTTCCAAATTTCCAAGATTAAAAACCCTTTTACGAATCCACGTTGTCAAGCACTGCAACTCTTACGAGGTATTGAATATGAGGACAAGTTAGTCCAACGACTATTCAAAGTATATCGGAAGTTATAGCGAAAATAGCCCTTAGCGACATGGGACCCCCATCATTTCCTAGCAGTCGGATTTGACGGGGAAATGATGTGTTTTGACGGGGTTTGCCCTAAACCGGTTCCTCAGTGATTCGGAGTAAAAAAAGTATCTATACCATGTACTCACACGTGCATGGGATCTGCCTTGCCTGAACGTAAAATTTGTTATTACATAATACAAACGAAGTAGAAACGCTTCAAGCAATTTTAAGCTCCGAGGAGCGACCAAAATTTATGTGAATTAATAAATACGTTTATAAGACAGGCAAGCATAAGCCCACCTAAATTTCAGTTACATGAAACTTTTCTTGAATCTTTTTGTGCATCGTTAGCTTATCACACTGCATATTGGATGGTAGTTGGTACCGTATGAATCGTCCCGTTCCTCACCATGTGTTGTACACGGGTCAGACCATTGTTTGTTAACATTTTCTCTGAAGAAGTTGTTGTAAAAACATAAATTTTTTAAAAGATTTAATATACATATTTTGAACTTTATATTGTCTTTTAGTTGTGTTTTCTAACAAAATTCCCTTTCAGATTTAATTTTAAGAGAGTGTGAAACAGACAGTGTTAGATTTATAGTGTTACGACGCCTTCCAATTGATACCATCAGAGCCGCAGTTAAGCATAAACGACAGTAAGTATGATTTATCCATTATTCTCCGTCTGAAACAGTCACGTTGAACCCTAAAAATTTTGTGAACGTAATATTATTATTTAGAATTTAAGAAAAGGTTGAGGAAAAGGAAAATTAATTTTTTCTTTTTCCTATATATTTTTTAAGTTTTTCGAGCAGAAAATACGTCCTTCAGACTTCCATCAAAGCATGGATCGTTCACATGGCGCCCGAGCAGGGACCATGCCGTCCCCAAACCCAACTAATCCTTTCTCATTCATGGCGGAAGACTCCGAGGGGTCGACCCCAAGAGAATTTTACGAGCGAGTCACCGCGCCGCTCGTCGACGACGGTTCTAGAGGGATAGAACCACAACGACTGTTTCCAGAGGGAAATAATGTAAATTTATCTGCTTCACAGCCACAAACTGCTAATTCGATGGAAAGTATGTTTCTGAAAATGGCAGAGGGCTTCGTGCAGGCGATACAGAACGTGTCGACCTGTACGCCCCATGAGAGACAAAGATGTCCGAACGTGACGTTCCATGGGCTTGATCATGAAGATCCAGAAGCTTTTTTGAAAATTATGGAGGAATATTTCGACAGCGCTCGCATAAGCCACGACTATGATCGCCTCCATAACGTAACCGGCCAACTCAAGGGCGAAGCTCAACGATGGTCCGAACAATTTAGGACGTTGACTACTTCGTATACCTTATTCAAGGAAAGATTCCTTACGAGATTTAATTCTCCCGACATACAGTCACGAGCTATTGCTCAACTGTATGCCGTCAAGCAAACGTCTTTAGACGACACGGCAGTGTTTATCACAAGGAAAACCTGCCTTTTCGATCGTATTGATCCCTTCAAATCCGAAGCCATCAGAGCTCGGGTCATCATGGACCAATTGCGTCCAGAAATTAGGTCACGCTTGAGAAGCAACCTAATTTCATCCACAGAGCTGTTAATAGCAGCGGCTACTAACGTCGAGCGGGATTCAGCTGACGAACAGACGTCGCTAATCCAGCTTATCGATCAACGTCTGTCCCGCGCGTCTTACTATCAAGAGCCGGGACACATCACTCAACCAAATTCTAGTAACAGGAGCAATGGAAGCCCAACTCCGACAGCACCGAGGGTGCATTTCCGAGAGGATGTCTCTCGACAGGACGGTCCAGGCAGAGCACCTGGTCGTCCTTTTTTTATGCCTAATCCTTCAAGCGGATCAGTGCATCCTGACCGCAGGCAAACCAATTTTAATGGCGGATCGGGGAAATTCCGAGTACCCGACCGACCGGCAACCCCGTGCCGATACTGTACAGACACAGTGCAGTGGCACTTCCATAGCCAATGCCCGAATAACCCTCATCTCAACAGGAGACCGGGAAACTTTCGAGGGGCCAGAGACCCAGGCCAGGGTCCATCTGCAAGATCCCCGGCACAACGGCCGAACCAAGGCGGCAGCAATGTCCATTAAACATTTCTAATACTCATGACCACTACGACGCTCCCATGCACAAGACAAGGGAGTCAATAAATTATATGAGCGAAGCGTTCCCTTTGCCTCGTATAAAAGTTCAGATAAATGAACATACAGTCGACGCTCTGATTGATTCAGGCTCAACGCGAAACGTTATCCATCCGAGGATGTTGGATAATTTTAAAAATCTCACGACACGTCGATCATTTGCTATGGCGTGCGGAGATCGAATGGTGGACTCTCTTGGAACGACAAAATTAAAAGTAATAATTTCAGGCACTTCTTTTGAAATTGATTTTCAAGTCATCGAAAATTTGAACGAAACGATAATATTAGGATCACCATTCTTATATATGAACAATGTCGCATATGATTATGGCCGAAAATGCCTATATGCCGGCACGGAAGAGCGTATTACCGTCTTCTGGAATCAAGCTTCTCAGAGGGAGAGACAGCAGGCAAAGCTTCCTGAAGAGCTTGTTATTAAAGACAAATTTCTACGGCCGCTGTTCGAAGAATTTGTCGATCTGTTCACTGCGGAACCGACTCAAGCAACCACAGTGACTGTGAAACACAAAATTATAGTAAAAGACACGAAACCATTTAATATCAGACCATATCCGATGTCTCCGAGTACTAAGAAAATTATGTACGACCAAATCGAAGAGATGTTGAAAGCTGGCGTCATCGAACCTAGCACTGCCCAATATAGTTCACCACCCGTGATAATAAAACGCTCAGACAAGAAACCACGTTTTTGCATCGATTATCGCCATTTGAACGAAATGACTGAAGACGAGGCTTCCGTCTTACCAAAAATACACGAAAGTATTAAAGATTTAGGCAATTCGAAGATTTTTTCTGTGTTGGATTTAAAAAGTGGATATTGGCAAATACCGCTCGATGAAGCATCAAAAGATTTCTCGACTTTTACCACTCCTGATGGGGCAGCTTACAGATTCAATGTCATGCCTTTCGGCCTCAAGACAGCTCCCTGTACCTTTCAGAAATTCATGGCAAAGGACGTTTTAACGGGTTACCTGCACCATTTCTGTAAAGTGTATTTAGATGATAT
Organism: Leptura quadrifasciata; assembly: GCA_963675555.1. NCBI lineage: Eukaryota > Metazoa > Arthropoda > Insecta > Coleoptera > Cerambycidae > Leptura > Leptura quadrifasciata. The sequence continues at coordinate 30,787,211 of OY776682.1, forward strand.
AATCGTTTACAGCGTAAACGTGAAGGAGCATATGTCCCACCTGAGGTTAGTCTTCGAAAGACTACGTCTGCACAATCTAAAAGTGTCACCGGAAAAGTGTGTAATAGCGACGAATGAAATCCAATATTTAGGCCACACCATTAGAACTGATACTTCCCGACCATTAGAAAAACATGTCTTACAAATTCAAAATTATCCCGTTCCAGTCACCAAAAAGCAGCTACAAAGTTTCTTAGGACTTTGCAACTGGGTAAGAGAATATCTACCAAATGTGGCGATGATCACAAAGCCACTAACGAAACTTCTTTCGAAGGAAAATCGTTTTCACTGGAACCATGTATGCGATGAAGCATTTAGAAAATTAAAAGAATTATTATCCGGACCGCTGGAACTCCATCGGCCGGATTTTTCACGTCAGTTCATTTTGCAAACAGATGCATCTCTGCAAGGCCTCTCGGCCGTATTATATCAATTAGGCGACAACGGCGAGAAATATATAATTTCGTATGCAAGTAACACGTTATCTCCAGCAGAGAGACGTTACCACATAAACGAGCTAGAATGCTTGGCGGTGGTGAACTATATTAAAAAGTACAAGATGTACTTAGCAGACAAACCGTTCTTGGTGAAGACGGACAACAGGGCGTTACTTTGGTTAAACAAACATAAGGACGACAAAACAAAATTTACACGATGGTCATTACTATTGCAAGAATATGCATTCAAAATTGAACACTGTCCAGGAAAGGAGAATTTATTAGCAGATTTTCTCAGTCGTAACCCACAAAATCAGTATGTCGAGACAGACGATGAAGAGGAAAGAATGTTCCTACCAAATTACAAGTGTCCAGAACGTATTTCTGTTTTAACGCACTCAGAAATATACGAAGATATCGTACAGGCTCAATTGAGTTCAAGAGATATTCAAGACAAGATCCGCCGTTGGAATGATCTATTTCAACAGGAACAACGTTCCGATGCGGATCTTATTTTTATGAAAAATTTTCACGTCCAAGACGATGTACTTTTTAAAGATTGCGATCGAAATTTTAAATTGATAGTTCCAAAGAGGAAAATAAAGGAATTGATTTACCATTATCATGACCGAGATGAAGCATGTCATCCAGGAAGAGACGAGACTCTCAGGAAAATAGCAAAATGCTACTATTTCAATAATATGGCCAGGATCGTAGGCAGATACATAAACGACTGTCTGATATGCCAGTCTGTAAAGACAAGACAAGCCCAACCCAATGCTCCACTTAGAAGTCATGCACCACAAAATGCATTTGAAACCTTGAGCGTCGACGTAATTGGCCCGCTGCAGAGGACTAAAGACGCCGAAAACAGATACATGATTATCGTCGAAGACGTTTTCAGTAAATGGATAGAGGCAAAGGCATACATTCAGGTCGATGGCAGAACGATAGCCAAATTTATTGACCAAGAGATAGTAGCAAGATTCGGAGTCCCTCGAGTCATAATTTCCGACAATGGCGGTCATTTCAATTCCGAATGGTACATCACGTTTTGTGAAAGAAACGGTATCGAACGATACTTAATTCCGGCATATCATCAACAATCCAACCCCGTGGAACGACGGGTTCAGGAATGTAAGAAAATTTTAAATACTTTTTTATTCAAAAAGCCAAACGACGCTTGGGATCGCTACGTGCATCAGATGACATACATCTTAAGAAATCGTAGGAACGCCGCTACAAATCAAACACCCAGCATGATCGTGCTAGGATATGATCCAGCCGAAAGAGGCGAATGGGATTTGTATGCCTGGAGGCAAGAAAGAGCCAAGCAACAAACGCTTCCACGATACGAGCGAGTCAAGGAAGCCCGTCAGGCCCAACAAAATTACAAACAAAAATATGCGCCGAAAGAGGCCGTCACTCCGATCGTTTTCAAAGTAGGAGACAGAGTCATGAGTAAAAGAAAAAGGAAGGTACATACCTTCACGCCGTCTTGGTCAGGCCCAACCAGAATTCTGAAGAAGTTTTCAGACGAAGTGTATCTCGTGCAAAAGGGAAATGTAACGAGGAGAGTACATGTAAATGATTTGAGACCAGCCCCGCCAGAGGAGCACAACTTGGAAATCGAATCTTCCGATGAAGAAAATGCTAGTCCAGGCGGAACATCACTCGATGGAAATGATTCCCCGTTCTCAGACGATTCCACAGAACCTCCACCGCCGGAGCAAACGGTTGTACAAATCCATGCACCGCCACGAGATGCTTCCACTTCTGATTCAGAATCAAGTTCTGGAGATTCTATTATATTTTTATAATATTTTTCAACCTAGGCTAAGTTTTAACTTAGTGCTAGGTTTATTTTATATCAAAATTTCCATACCAACTTCTTGTCGCGTCTGGCAAGAGTTGGTATTTTTTATGCATTTTTTTTTTACAAGTTATTTTTATCGAGGATATTGTATCGTCCATACAAATCTTCAAAATTCACTGCAGCAACTCTGACCGTGTCCGGCAGAGTTGGTATTTTTTATAATTTTTCTAAGTCCTCATATGTTAATAAACATACATCTGTAAGCAGAGTCCGACCCAAAGGGTCCAAACAAATGTTCCATTGGCACGGCATGGAAAGACGACGACTCTGACGCAAGGGCGCGATTCAGATGAGTCTAGCAACTCAAGGGCGAGATGCCGCCACGTCTGCTTGAGGGGCAGATGCAACGATCCGACGGATGAAGATTCTGTCGCAGATTTCTCCTAAGAAGAGATTTTAATAAAAACCATTTCAATCAGCATAAGTCTACAAAATTCAGTGTTCCTATTCTCAAAGACGACGATGTGATATCGGTCGCAGATTTCTCCCAAGAAGAGAATTTTATCTACACGGAAAACATTTCAATCAATATAAGTCTACAAAATTCAGTGTTCCATTCTCAAAGACGATATGTTATCGGTCGCAGATCCCCAGACGGGATATGAACAAACATTTTACTAAAATTTTGTTTTATATTGTTTCATATAAACTGAGCAGAGCCATAGTATAGCTGGAGCCAAGCAGTCCGAGGACCACCTAAGCTGTTCCAGAAGGCAGTTCGACACCGAAGGTGATCGACGAGCCATAGACACGAGGAGGAGCAGACGCAAGCCCGCATTAGTGGAAGAACACTAAGAAAGATAAGTGCGTCGAAAGTGTTTGTGTTGTGTCATCGAGAATCCGAGGATTTTCGATTTTTCTTTTTTTTATGCCATTTTGAAACCCAATATTCAATTATTCAATCGAATGCTATGCATCGATATATGTTCAAACTTATAATCATTTTTAGATTTGCATCTATGTTATGTTCAGATAGGCCGGTCTGAACTATAACCGAATACAACACATGGGAGACTACATCCAATGATCCATTTTATTTTCAAACAACCAATTTACCAAACGTTACACAAAAAGATTCACGGAAAGGAGGGGAGTGTTAAAGAACGCTATAACCCCGATATACTTTTCGACGTTGTAACAAAATCCGACTTAGGAAATACTTCGTAAGAAAAGCGTGCTTCACGTAAAAACGCCGTGGAGGAGGTTTTTAATTCTTGGAAATATATTTTTGCTCTTCGGAGTATTTTTTATGCCAAATTATCGCTAACTCTTCAAGGAGCGTTAATTTAGAAAGTGTAGTAAATGTCGCTGCACAGGGACGTAATGTCGCCCCGACCACCCAATTTTAGAAAGTATACTAAAATTGGACTTGAACTTCCAAATTTCCAAGATTAAAAACCCTTTTACGAATCCACGTTGTCAAGCACTGCAACTCTTACGAGGTATTGAATATGAGGACAAGTTAGTCCAACGACTATTCAAAGTATATCGGAAGTTATAGCGAAAATAGCCCTTAGCGACATGGGACCCCCATCATTTCCTAGCAGTCGGATTTGACGGGGAAATGATGTGTTTTGACGGGGTTTGCCCTAAACCGGTTCCTCAGTGATTCGGAGTCAAAAAAGTATCTATACCATGTACTCACACGTGCATGGGATCTGCCTTGCCTGAACGTAAAATTTGTTATTGCATAATACAAACGAAGTAGAAACGCTTCAAGCAATTTTAAGCTCCGAGGAGCGACCAAAATTTATGTGAATTAATAAATACGTTTATAAGACAGGCAAGCATAAGCCCACCAAAATTTCAGTTACATGAAACTTTTCTTGAATCTTTTTGTGCATCGTTAGCTTATCAAACTGCATATTGGATGGTAGTTGGTACCGTATGAATCGTCCCGTTCCTCACCATGTGTTGTACACAGGTCAGACCATTGTTTGTTAACATTTTCTCTGAAGAAGTTGTTGTAAAAACATAAATTTTTTAAAAGATTTAATATACATATTTTGAACTTTATATTGTCTTTTAGTTGTGTTTTCTAACAAAATTCCCTTTCAGATTTAATTTTAAGAGAGTGTGAAACAGACAGTGTTAGATTTATAGTGTTACGACGTCTTCCAATTGATACCATCAGAGCCGCAGTTAAGCATAAACGACAGTAAGTATGATTTATCCATTATTCTCCGTCTGAAACAGTCACGTTGAACCCTAAAAATTTTGTGAACGTAATATTATTATTTAGAATTTAAGAAAAGGTTGAGGAAAAGGAAAATTAATTTTTTCTTTTTCCTATTTTTTTAAATTTTTCTAAGTTTTTCGAGCAGAAAATACGTCCTTCAGACTTCCATCAAAGCATGGATCGTTCACAATCACACCAGAACAAATAAAAAAGTACTTAATTAAAAAAATTTCACATAAGGAATTTACAGTCGAGTTAGTAAAAAGTGACACGAGTGCTGGATTTAAAGTCAGTGCTGACTCCGAGTCAATGTCAACTCTTTATACAGAGGACTTCTGGCCAAAAAATATACTTGTAAAACGTTTTGATTTTTTTCGATACAAAAAAAATAACCGTAACTCCAATTGTAAGTCAAATTAGGATACTTAGTTTGAACATTCAAAGTCTTAAGGACAAAATGTGTAACCTGGAAGTTTTTTCGTCGTTACATCATCCCTCTATAATATGTTTAAGCGAACATTGGCTACCAAAAGTAGCAATAAATTATTTCAATATACCTGAATATAAAATTGCATCATCATATTGTAGAGAAATTCATCAACATGGGGAACTGTCATTTACTGCAATGAGAATATAAAAATGGAAGAAATTAAATGTCTAAATAATTATAACCAAGAGAAACATTTTGAATCATGTGCCATACGCTTTGATTATGACAGTAAAAATGTTGCACTTCTAAACATATATCGATCCCCAGATGGTAACTTTGATATATTCATATCTGCGCTAACACTTCTACTGAATAGATTATATAAATCCCACCAGTACATAATAGTTTGTGGCGATCTCAATGTCGACAGTCTGCAAAACGGCCCCAGACAAAAAATTTTGGAGGACGTGTTCAAATCCTACGAGATCACACATCAGGCTAATACGGCAACAAGAATTGCTACAAATTGTCATCGGCAGATGAGTGAAAAAACCGCGAAAATTCGGGGACCAAAATTATTTTTTCCACATAAAACTTACTATAACTTCATAAACATTAAAGTACGCGCATTCACAAAGTCATTTTCAGAAACTACAGGAAAAGACCTTTAATTTGACGTATCGTACAGCTCGGTACGATAAACACCAAAAAAGATATAGGGTAAAACAGCCCCAACACATAACACAAAATAGCCACGCGGCGAGGCCCTGCAGCGCAACAGCTCGCGACCGGCAAAGCCCGTGCTACGTCACACCGCCGGGAAACTATAAATATGCGCACGCCCGCTAGCCCTGCATCAGTTCGCCCTCGACCACCATCCGGTACACATCATCAGTTCGTTCGCAGCCATCCTCGAGTACAGATCAATCAGTTCGTTCGTGACCATCCTCCAGTAAACATCGATCAGTTCGCGCCTGCCTTTGACACCGTCTACCTGAAGACTGCATTATATTATAGTAAATATTTATTTTATTCCACAACCTGCCTAATTAGTAGTTTGGAGTGCACAGTAGTGGTGAAAAGTGAAGTGGGTGTTAGTGTACTATAAAAGAAATCGTTATGAACACCAGGAGTCGATCTAGGCAGAGGGACGGCGTCCCATCTAGCCGGGTAGATTCAGAACCAATACAGAGCCGTTCGCTCCAGGTCCCGGACGCTCTCTCAACTAATCAAGAGGACTCAGGTCTGGTAAGGGAAATGGTGAACCCCTTGTCGCCCAACGTCGCGGCCCGTCAATTTCTCACTGGTCAAGAGGAGTCAGGTCTGGTAAGGGAAGTGGTGAACCCCTTGTCGCCCAACGTCGCGGCCCGTCAATTTCTCACTGGTCAAGAGGATTCAGGTCTGGTAAGGGAAACGGTGGACCCCTTGTCGCCCAACGTCGCGGCCCGACGATTTTTCACCGGTCAATGGGATTCAGCCCCGGCCAGCCAGGGGGCTGCCCCTAGCCCTAGTACATATCCAAACCTAGGAAGGGGGCAAGAAGCACAGCCCTTCCTCACACCATCCACTAGCCAACGCCTACCTACTGCAACCACGGACTCCACAACCAGAAGCCTTCAAGGAGTACAGCCACTGCCATTAATAATGCCTGCTACCGCTGCTCTCACCCCAAGTGGGAGGAACACAAGCCAAGCTGATGCAGTAACACATGCACTCACGAAAGCGTTGCAACAGCTAACGAACACCACCGAAATACTCCTGCAGCACCTAGCCCTACAGACGAGGACAAGCCACGACCCCCCGGCTTCGTCCCGGGCCACTTCGGGCCCTATCCAACCAACCTCACAACCACTTCCGGAATTGGAACTTCAACATGAAGCAGCACTCATACAACCACAGCCGGCATCGTACGGGGCGGAAACGGGCCCGGCACTCCAACAAGCCGCCGCCACCGCCGTTCGTAGACATGGCTCCCAGCAACGTGGGGCTTCAAGAGCTTCCACACACGCAACGGAAGGATCCCTGGATGGGGATGCTCATAACCCTGAGCACAAATCAAAGCTATCAAACAGAATTCTGGGAGAACAAGCCCAGTGGCGCCCAACTGAACAACAACAAGGTCCCACAAACCAACAACAACCATCAATGCAGGCAGTGCAACAACAAGACACCACCCACCAACAACAACCAACGATGCAGCCAGTCTCGGCCGAACCTCAAGCAGAGCAAACAACACAACCAGCTCCCCTGATGATGCCAACAGTGGAGTCGGGACCGACAGCGCAAACGATGCTACAACAGGCCATGCACAAGCAACTCATGGAAGTCGTGGCTACAGCAACGAAAGCAGCAGTTCAAGCGGCCACGGAAGCTAGGACTGGGTAGCTAGACGTAAGGACCCTACCCACATTCGCAGGAAGGGAATGGGAAGATCCAGAAAAATTCCTAAATACATTAGAAGAAGCCATGGACAGGAATCAAATCCAAGCAAGAGACAGGGTGAGGATCACTCTTGGACAACTGGAAGGCCATGTCAAAGGGATGTTTGAGGTGTTCCAGCCCCTCAACCTGGACTTCGAAACTTTGAGGCACCGCTTGATCTTCAAATACAACGACCCTTCCCTCTTGGGAAGTTTGAGGTCTCGCCTGCACGGCGAACGACAAAAAGAAGACGAGTTAGCTGCAGTATTCATTCAACGCAAGATGGGACTGTACAGAAGAGTAGAGCCGTACACTTCGGAAGAACAAATCACATGCGAGGTACGGGAACTGCTTCGACCAGAAATCCGATACGCTACCAGGACCATGACAATCAAAACCCTAGAGGACTTAGGTCGAGCCTCCGACTGGGCCGAGGTTGATTTCCAAGAGCTCCAACGCCACCTGCGACCAATACCAAGGCCAGCACCACCTACAACTCGACCACCCGTCAATCGTCAATCTGAACTACCCCAGGAGCCCCCCAGTCCATGCAGAGGATGCGGTGGATGGCACTTCCACCGTGACTGCCCAGTACTCAAGGAACAAATAAGGCAACGTCAGCAACAGCCACCTCAGCAACAGCAACAGCCATCAAGACCGCCACAGCAGCAGCAGCAAGGACCACAACCTGGGCCCTCCAACGAAGCAGCAAGGAACCAGGGAAACGCGAACAGGGTCGGCGCAAGCCAGGGCGCGCGACCCCAATAATCATAGACGCCACCATCAGCACCACATCCGCCATTGGCCCTTCATCACGGATATGGACGGAAGTCAATGGACGTAGACTACTGGCACTACTGGATAGTGGTGCCACCCATAGCTTCATAAAAAAAGAGTACGTGCAATCCGAAGCAATCCAGCCAACCCAGATGCGCGTACGATTAGCTGCCACTGACCACGTTTACTACTCCAGGGGAAGCATCCAAGTTAACCTGGTAGCCGGAGAGTACACAGCAACCACAAAATTCCACCTCCTAGATGCCATCACCGAGGACGCCATTCTAGGACAAGACTGGCTACGTCAACACCAGGCGATCATGGATTTCCAGCGAGGTTGCGTTCATGTGGGCCTGCACCAGAGGCACACACTATTTTGGCTCATGGACCGTCAAGCACCAACCCAAGCTAGCGAGTTCGACGTCAGCCCTGATCAGCTACCCACCACCCACCAGGAAAAATACATTCGCCTGATCCACAACTTCCAGGAGGTCTTTGACGAGGCGCTTCATCAACCCACAACGAAGTTGGCCATGCAGGAGATCCGCCTGAAGGAAGAGGCTCCTTTCAAGATTCGACGATACCAATACTCCGCCAACAACAAAGCCATCATCACGGAAGAAGTGAAGAAAATGTTAGCCGCTGGGGTCATCCGACGAAGCCACAGCAGGTATTGTTCGCCAATAGTCATCGTCAACAAGAAAAACGGCCAACCAAGGTTCTGCGTGGACTACCGTAAACTAAACTCCCAAACCTATGAGGAAGTGAGTCAGCTGCCGCCCATTCGAGAAACGATAAGGGAACTTGGAGCTGCGAAGATATTCACCTCCCTCGACCTCAAGAGCGGGTACTGGCAGGTACCCATGGCCGAAGCCAGTATACCCCTCACCGCATTCAGTACCCCGGACGGGGCAACGTACGAATTCTTGGTGATGCCATTTGGACTCCGTAACGCACCCTCAACATTTCAGAAGCTGATGACGGAAGTACTCGCCGACTACGTGGATGTGTTCGTCAAGGTATATCTTGATGATATAATTGTCTATTCTGAGACCCATGAAGACCACATCAGACATTTGACGTTAGTTCTGGAGAGGCTCCAGATCCACGAGCTGCACTGCGGAATTCAGAAATGTCGCTTCGGGGCAGAAGAACTGGAATACTTAGGGTATCGAATCACCGCAACAAAGAACACACCTCAAGAAAAGCATGTTATCCAGATCCAGGAATTCCCCACACCCAAGACTAAGAAGGAACTGCAGGCCTTTCTAGGAACTGCAAACTGGCTCCGTGAATTCGTCCCGGAATTCACCGAAATCACAGCACCCATGACAACCCTCACCGGAAAACAGCGCTTCCAGTGGACACCGGAGGCAGACGCAGCATTCCAGAAGGTGAAGGAAGTCCTCTCCAAACCACTTTCGCTCTTCAGACCAGAACCAGGGCTCCCCTACGTCCTCCAGACGGACGCCAGCACCATGGGGATGGGCGCAGTCCTGTTCCAGCGTACTCCGCAAGGCGAAAGGAGAATCATCTCGTGCTCCAGTGCCAAATTCACAGGACCAGAAAAACGATATCATGTAAACGAACAAGAGACATTGGCAGTAGTGTGGGCGAGCCGGAGGTACCGCCACTGGCTGGAAGGCCAGACATTCACACTGGTCACCGATAGTCGAGCACTCACCTGGCTCAACCAATTCAAGGATGAACGTGCGAAGCTAACCAGATGGGCGCTCCAACTCCAAGAGTACAACTTCACTGTGGAACACTGCCCTGGTAAGCAAAACCAACTCCCAGACTTCCTGTCAAGACACCCCAGGGAGGCCATGCCAAGCTCCATCGGCGACGATGACCGCCTGCTACCTCCCGAGAACCACCGCGACGTCCCAACCACCATGGCGGAGGCCATCCCCGATGACAACGGTCGCATGATCCCAGGGAAAGTCAATGCCGCTCACCAAGAACCCCCCGATGTTCCCGAGGTAATCTTCGATTCGGACGACGAAGAAGACGAGAAGCGATCGTACTCCACCACGGACACCGAAACCAACTCCGAGGAGGACGACGAGGAGGACCTTCCTAAACACAACCCACCTTAGCCCCCAGCTCCAAGGCCAACTGGCGAATACGCTCCGCTGCAGGAAGCAGCGCTGAACCAGGTCGAGGAGCACAACGACGAGGACAACGACGAGGAGGCTAACGACGAGGTCAACGACGAGGAGGACGACGACGATAGGCCAGCAAATCTCTTCCAACAAATCCAGCAGGAACAACTCCGTGACGAAACCATCTCAGCCGCTATCCATTTCTGGCGAGTCTTCCAGCAGCAGGACCCAGACATACCATTAGAACCACGGGAGAGACGACTGCGAGGCGACTTCATCGTAGAAGACGGCCACCTCTGGCACAAAACAACGGACGATCGAAGGCAGCTCGTAGTACCAGAAAACCTATGGGCAAGAGTTATCCACACTTACCACGACTCCGTCTTCGCAGGACACCCAGGTCGTGATGAAACCTTCCGAGCCATTGACAGACTCTACCACTGGGCAGGAATTCGCCGCAACGTACGATCCCACGTCCGCCTGTGCATGGTATGCACGGCAACCAAAAGAGGCCCACTCCAAGAAGCCGCCCCACTACGTCCCAGGCCACCAACCAGGCCGTGGCAAGTCCTCAGCATCGACGTCATGGGCCCTTATGTGCCTACTGTTACTAAAAATCGTTTTCTTATTGTTGTTACAGATACCTGCTCGAAATGGGTTGAGGCCAAAGCCGTCCCAAATGCCACTGCAACTACCATCCGCAATTTCCTGGAGGAAGTCTGTCAAAGATGGGGATACCCAGAAGCAGTCATTTCGGACAACGCCACCGCCTTCCGCGCCAGAGCATTTTCCAAATTTCTGACCGACCATGGTATCCAGCAGTATACGTCCCCAGTATACCACCAAAGAGCCAACCCGGTCGAACGTCGCTGCCAAGAAATCAAGAAGGCCCTTAGGGAGAAGCTCCGCAACAAAGACGCCAGAAAATGGGACGCCGTCATCAATCAAATTCTCTTTACCCTCCGGAACAGACAAAATGCCGCCACTGGATACTCGCCAAGCGAAATGTTGTTGGGAACGTCATTACCCAGGCCAGGCGAATGGCAACATCCTCAGCAACGCCAGCCGTTACCAGAGCCCAAACAAGCAGCCGAAGAAAGAAGGAAGCAAGCCAAACGACGCCAGATAATCTTCCAGAGGAACCTCTATCCCAGGCCCAGACAAGCCAAAGTCCATTTCGAAGTAGGAGATATGGTAATTACGAGAGGATTCAAGGAAGCTCGGCCAGCCTTCGGCCCAACATGGGAAGGTCCATACCCAGTCATAAAAGTGTTGGGAGATAACACTTACGAAGTAGATCGCAACGGAATCCAGGCCCCAATTCATATCGATGACCTCAGGCCGATGCCCAGACCACAGCAACGTGTCCAGGTACCTCCCGAGGTGCAGCAGCTTTTCCAACCCGAGGAAGGAAACGCCGAGTCCGACCAGGACGAGGCGCAACATGACCCTGGGGGGCAACCCCCAGAAGACGGATTTCAACCCAACCCTGAGGGAAAGGGACCCTCAGATGAAAGGCAGCCAGAACCAGGCCCATCCCGGAACCAAGACCTCACTCGCGACATTCTCGCGATTTTGTAAGCGAACCAACCAAACACATTTATTTTTGTAAAATGAAATACATTAGTTTAAGTTGAATTACATTAGTTTAAGTTGAATTACATTAGTTTAAGTTGAGTTACATTAGTTTAAGTTGAAATATCTTAATCCTATCTTATCTTGTACATTATCTATTATTCATATCCATGCCTTTTATAAATAAAAGTCACAATTTAGGGGGGTGGTGTCATCGGCAGATGAGTGAAAAAACCGCGAAAATTCGGGGACCAAAATTATTTTTTCCACATAAAACTTACTATAACTTCATAAAAATTAAAGTACGCGCATTCACAAAGTCATTTTCAGAAACTACAGGAAAAGACCTTTAATTTGACGTATCGTACAGCTCGGTACGATAAACACCAAAAAAGATATAGGGCAAAACAGCCCCAACACATAACACAAAATAGCCACGCGGCGAGGCCCTGCAGCGCAACAGCTCGCGACCGGCAAAGCCCGTGCTACGTCACACCGCCGGGAAACTATAAATATGCGCACGCCCGCTAGCCCTGCATCAGTTCGCTCTCGACCACCATCCGGTACACATCATCAGTTCGTTCGCAGCCATCCTCGAGTACAGATCAATCAGTTCGTTCGTGACCATCCTCCAGTAAACATCGATCAGTTCGCGCCTGCCTTTGACACCGTCTACCTGAAGACTGCATTATATTATAGTAAATATTTATTTTATTCCACAACCTGCCTAATTAGTAGTTTGGAGTGCACAGTAGTGGTGAAAAGTGAAGTGGGTGTTAGTGTACTATAAAAGAAATCGTTATGAACACCAGGAGTCGATCTAGGCAGAGGGACGGCGTCCCATCTAGCCGGGTAGATTCAGAACCAACACAGAGCCGTTCGCCCCAGGTCCCGGACGCTCTCTCAACTAATCAAGAGGACTCAGGTCTGGTAAGGGAAATGGTGAACCCCTTGTCGCCCAACGTCGCGGCCCGTCAATTTCTCACTGGTCAAGAGGAGTCAGGTCTGGTAAGGGAAGTGGTGAACCCCTTGTCGCCCAACGTCGCGGCCCGTCAATTTCTCACTGGTCAAGAGGAGTCAGGTCTGGTAAGGGAAATGGTGAACCCCTTGTCGCCCAACGTCGCGGCCCGTCAATTTCTCACTGGTCAAGAGGATTCGGGTCTGGTAAGGGAAACGGTGGACCCCTTGTCGCCCAACGTCGCGGCCCGACGATTTTTCACCGGTCAATGGGATTCAGCCCCGGCCAGCCAGGGGGCTGCCCCTAGCCCTAGTACATATCCAAACCTAGGAAGGGGGCAAGAAGCACAGCCCTTCCTCACACCATCCACTAGCCAACGCCTACCTACTGCAACCACGGACTCCACAACCAGAAGCCTTCAAGGAGTACAGCCACTGCCATTAATAATGCCTGCTACCCCTGCTCTCACCCCAAGTGGGAGGAACACAAGCCAAGCTGATGCAGTAACACATGCAATCACGAAAGCGTTGCAACAGCTAACGAACACCACCGAAATACTCCTGCAGCACCTAGCCCTACAGACGAGGACAAGCCACGACCCCCCGGCTTCGCCCCGGGCCACTTCGGGCCCTATCCAACCAACCTCACAACCACTTCCGGAATGGGAACTTTAACATGAAGCAGCACTCATACAACCACAGCCGGCATCGTACGGGGCGGAAACGGGCCCGGCACTCCAACAAGCCGCCGCCACCGCCGTTCGTAGACAAAATATCCATGGTAGGACAACTGCAACAGCCATCGACTACATAGCAACTAATATTCCGGAAAATCTTACTAAGTGCGAGATTAAGGACCCAGGTATCTCAGACCATGCTGCACTGTTTTTAAATATTAAAGAAACCTTACCACAAAATAATGTGAGTACCACCAACAAAAAGGGAAATAAAAATTATTAACGAAGACACTTTAGAACAACTGTTACATAATTTGTACCAAATTGACTGGTACAATATAATTAGCACCACTGATGTACACGAAGCCTATTCACATTTTCTCGACACGATCACAACATGCATCGAAAATACTTGTCCAACTGTTACAGCTACCAACAAAAAACAAACAATCAGTTGCAAAAAATGAATTAACCAAACCATCAAAGATAAAAGTGAGGAATTGAAAAACATGAACTGGCTTCTAAAAAATTCGTCCAGCCCTGAACTAAAAAAAGAATATAGAATTAAAAAAACTGAGTACAATATACTACTGTCAGCTACCAAAAAAGAACACTTTAAAAATGAAATACAAAACTCTACAAACCGGCAAAAAAAGATATGGCAATTGGTAAACGATAAACTTGGTAGACATAAAAACAAAGACGGTAAAATCAATATAAAAGCAGAAGGACTGTGCATCAGTGATCCTAAAACTGTTGCCAACACATTTGCAGAATATTTCTCCACAAACGCCACTACACGACTAAATTCAGTTTATGGCAATACAAGTATTAACAGCATAGAAAAGATACCCAACAACTCACTACCGAACTCCTTATTAATGGCTCCTATTGACGAGAATGAAATTAAAAGTGCAATTCGAGAATTAAAAAACAAAAAATCGACTGGTTGTGATGAAGTTTCTGCGCGTATTGTAAAACATATATTTGATGCTATTTTAATCCCACTAGTGTATTTGTTTAATCTAGCTATAGACAAAGGCATATTTCCAGACACACTAAAAGTTGCAAATATTATTCCTGTGTATAAACGTAACGACTCTGGCAACATTGAGAACTACCGACCTATAGCAATGCTGAGTGTATTTTCCAAAATATTCGAAAAAATTATTTGTAAACGGATATTAAAATTCACAAATAAATATAATATTATAACAAGTACTCAGCATGGTTTTATGTCGGAGAAATCTACTGAGTCAGCTTGCATTGAGTGCTTAGACTTTATTTATGGAGAAATTGATAAAGGCCATTTTGTTTTGGGACTATTTTTTGACTTAAGTATTGCATTTGACAGCGTAGATCCAAATTTACTCTGCCAAGTTATTGAGGAAGCTGGTATCAGAGGCAACCTATCGCGTCTCATATTATCATACGTTTCTAATAGAAAAATTATAGTTAGTGCAAACGGCTCAAAATCAGACCTCTATAACATCGATCTTGGAGTTGTACAGGGTTCAGTTATAGGGCCGCTGCTGTTCTTGCTTTTTGTAAACAATCTCCCGAACAATATCACGTGGGGCAAAATTATAATGTTTGCTGATGATACGGCAATATTGGCATCTGCACCGAACCCTGTGCAATTACAACAACAAATTAATATTATTATGACTGATTTTATAGCTTGGTGTCAGTGTAAAAAGCTCTTGCTAAATTCCGAAAAAACTATTTGTGTAAACTTTTATAACAGACGTCCTATAGAGAATGTAAATATTATAATTAATAATTCTAATATTCCCCTTTCCAACAGTGTTAAATACTTGGGCATAGTAATCGACTCTAACCTCTCTTGGAACTCGTGTATAGACAACTTATGTAACAAACTAAGGTCATCTTACTTTGCCATTCTCAATTTAAAAGATAGTTTTGGTAAACAAACACTCATCACCTCCTATTACAGCCTCTGTTATACACATATTGCATATAATATCGTACTATGGGGAAAAGCATGCGACACAAACCGAGTATTAGTCATGCAGAAAAGAATTATCCGACTAATGTTCAATATTCCTTGTAGAGAATCCTGCCGTCAAAATTTTGTTAAACACAAAATAATGACGGTACCCTGTATATATATCTACAAATTACTTCTGTATGTAAAGAAAAAGATAGCCACCCTTTCAACCGTTTCTGAACAACATCGTTATCCTACAAGACATGGGCATTTGCTTAAAAACAACACTCATAATACGACACTTTATGAAAGAGCACCTACTTACTCTGGAATTGTACTATACAATAAATTACCCAGACAAATAACTGATACTGAAAACTTCAATAGCTTTAAATTAAAAGTAAAATCCTTCTTGCAACAAAACTGTCTTTATAGCGTACAGGAGTACTTAAATTTTGTCACTTAGTCAATTAATGCCTGTAATTTTTACTATTTATTTTATATATAATTTTAATTTAATGTGTATAATATGCATATATGTTATTTGTAATTACATACTTGATTGTGAATTTTTATCATATTTTTAGACAATGTATATTCATGTACTTTATCTATGACGATTCTAATCCGTTTTTATATGGCTTAATGGAAAATAAAATTATTATTATTATTATTATTTTTTTTTTGCGGTTTCCCGATACCGGACAGGACTTCCGTGGCCTCCGACACCACACGGAAATCGCGCCGGCGATTAAAATCACAGCCACTCCCCCACACCTGTGGGGTCAGTGACTGTAAACACCCGAATCGTGTGCCCTAAGTAGACGAAGGGACCCCAGGATAACTGCTTTCTGCATTTGGCCTGCTAGCCATTCGGCAGATTTCTGACAGGCCGGTATGGTCTTCAATTGCGAGAGCAGCGTGGGCTTCATACCTCCGAGTACACCGATTATGAGGACGACCATCTTGACTGAATATCCTGGGTACAGCACTAGGAGCTCGTACCGGAGATCGCGATATTTAGTCCGTTTTTCCTCCTCTTTCAAGGCGATGTTTGTTTCAGCGGGTGCCGAAAACTCGATGACGTACATCGCCTTGGTTTGGTGGTCGAGGAGTACTATGTCAGGCTTGTTGGCTTGAATTAGCCTGACGGTCGGGAACGAGTAGTTCCAGTATATCCTGCACCTCTCGTTCTCGACGACGGACTCAATATCTCCGGGGACGTAAGGCAGCACTAGTGTTTGGTCTACCCCGTACGAGTGCCGTAGATAGTAGTAGAGCACTCGTAATGCCGCGTTATGGCGGTGGATGTAGGCCGAAATCGCGTATACTGGACATGCAGACAATAAATGCATGAGCGATTCCGGCGCCTGACGGCAGGTCCTGCAGCTGACATCAGGAACCCCTACACCCATCACACGGCTTCGGTAGACCAAGGTATTAATTACACCATCTTGGCAGGCCACAATGAATCCCTGGGTCTCCGACTTAAGCCCAGCTGACTTTAAAAAGGCAAATGTCAGCCTAGTCGATAAACCCAGTGTTTCTATGTTCTTATAGAATACACCGTGCAGGGATTTATCGACATGCTGCCTAAGCAAATTGTCCTGCTCGGCAGCTTTAATCTGGGCTTTCAGACGATTTGGCGGAAGCTCAGTGACCGACTCTGGGTCGGCACCTCGCCGGCCTCCTCGCCGGCCTCCTCGCCTGATGTCGAATATGAGACCAAGTTCATCTGCGGCTCTTTTTGCTGCCTTGAATAATCCTGCTCCCACACCTGCATTTTCGTGATCCCTCACTAGATGCAGGAGCGGGTCAGAGCTCCTAAGGATATTGCATGCCATACTCAGTACTACCCGGCCATGCATACACTCCAGGCCCAAGAGTCCTTATTATTATTATTATTATTATTATTATTATTATTTTTTAAGTAAAACCAGTCGTCCTTCTCCCTGTCTCCGATACCAGAGAGGATACGCTGGGAGCGCCAGTAACCACTCTCTACACCGTAGAGTCAGTGATCACTGGTTCCGTGACTCGTGTGCCCTGAGCAGACGCAATGAACCAAGAATGACAGCCTTCTGCATTCTCCCGGCTAGGACTTCTGCCGATTGTCGGCATGCCGGTATGATGTTCAATTCCGAAAGCAGCGTGTGTCTCGTTCCACCGAGAGCTCCTATAATCAGTACCACCAGCTTGACAGTATGGTCTGGATACAGTCTGCGGAGTTCGAAGAGTAGGTCTCGATATTTTGTCCGTTTTTCTTCCTCCTTCAAGACAATGTTGTTCTCCGTGGGAGCCGAGAACTCTATGACGAACATTGTCTTGAGTTGGTGGTCTATGAGGACTACGTCAGGCTTGTTTGCCTGTATTTGCCTGACCGTGGGAAACGAGTAGTTCCAATAAATTAGACACCTCTCATTCCCCACAACGGACTCAATATCCCCCGGAGCATAAGGCAGCACTGATGTCTCGTCTATCTCATACGAGTGCCTCAGATGATAGTAAAGCACTCGTAGTGCTCCGTCGTGCCTTTGGATATAGGCGGAGACTGCATATGTCGGGCAGGCCGACAACAAGTGCATAAGCGTCTCCGGCGATCTGCGGCAGGCCCTGCAGCTGACGTCAGCGACCTCCATACCCATGACACGACTTCGATAGACGAGGGTGTTGAATACACCGTCCTGGCAAGCCAATATAAATCCCTCGGTCTCAGACTTCAGCCCGGCTGACCTTAAGAAGGCGAAGGTCAGCCTTTCGGATAAGCCAAGTTCTTCTATATTTCTATAGAAGACACCATGCAGTGGCTTATCCGAATGGAGCTGCAGAAAGATGGTCTGTTCTGCAGCTTTTATTTGGGCTTTCCGCCGAGCGGGTTCCAACTCGATGACAGAGTCGGGATTATCCCGCTCAACGTCGAAGATGAGACCGAGTTCATCGGCTGCTCTGCGTGCTGCCTTAAACACAAAAACTCCTACCCCTGCATTTTCATGGTCTCGGACCATGCAGAGGAGGGGATCCGAACTCCTGACGACCTTACAGGCTCCATCCAGCACCATCCTGCTGTGTAGGCTCTCCAAGCTCAAGAGTCCACGGCCTCCCCGATGTCGTGGGAGATATAACCGTGGAACGGACGGTTTAGGATGCAGGCTCCTATTGAGGTGCATCTTTCTCCGGGTTCCTACATCGAGTTGGCGCAGCTCCTCTCGAGTCCACTTCACTACTCCAAAGGAGTAGAGAAGGATCGGAACGGCAAGCATATTAGTGGCAGACACCTTGTTCTTCCCCGACAGTTCTGAAGACCAGATCTGTCGGAGTCGATGCTGATACTTGCCGCGGAGAGCGTTTTTCACTACACCCACTTCTTGGGTGGAGCGTTGCTCGACACCCAAGTAAGTGTACGACTCTCCGGCATCTAGGTGGTGTAGGATGCTTCCGTCTACGAGCTGCGCGTCCTCGCAGTAGTCCCCACATCGTCCTCTCTTGAGATGGACCAGTGCACATTTGTCCAATCCGAACTGCATACCGACAGCCTGCGTGTACTCCTGTACCACCCTAAGGGATTGTTGGAGATCCCTTTCTCCGGAGGCATAAAGTTTAAGGTCATCCATGTAAAACAAATGGGTGACCTTATGCCTCCTGTCGCCGGGGGTACCACAGTTGTAACCGCGGGTTTTCCGGAGCGAGACGGATAATGGCAGTAGCGAGATGCAAAACAAAAGGGGGCTGAGGGAATCTCCCTGAAATACTCCCCTTTTGAACGTTACCGGCTCTGTTTGGACTCTATCATTACCAGATGTTATGGTAAAGCGAGTCCTCCAGAGCGGCACCAGATCTTCAATGCATCTCACTACGGGACCAGCGACCGCAAGACATCGGAGCAAGTGTACAATAAGCTCATGAGATGTCATGTCAAATGCCTTGCGGTAATCGATCCAGGCCATGGAGAGATTCCGCTTATACTGTACGGAGTCCTGCGTGACACATCTGTCAATCAACAGGTTCTCCTTGCAGCCAGCGACATCTCTCTTCGACCCTCGTTGCTCATATATCCGTTCGTAAATTCAGTTAACTGCTTGGAGTACCCGCATGTACAAGATGCGTGTGAACACCCTGTAACATGCGTTTAAACAGGTTATCGGCCTATAGTTCTTTGGGTTGGACAAATCTCCGTTCTTGGGGATCAGCACTGTCCGCCCCTCAACAACCCAAGAAGGAATTTGCTGCTCCCCATTTAGCCAAGAATTAAAAAATCTGGCCAAATGGTGGTGGGTACTGGTTAACTTTTTCCACCAAAAGTTATTAATCCCATCGGGACCTGGAGCAGCAAAATTCTTAGAGCCTTCAAGAGCTCTTCGAACCTCTTCTGGGGTTATTGGTTGGCACACCTCCTGTTGTAGATGAAGCCTTTGGCAAAAGGCTCCAAAGTGTACCAGGGCCGGAGAGTCTCTGTTGAGCGGAAGCCTCTGTTCGTACAACGTTTTCCAGAAAGTTTCCACCTGATCGACGGTCGGTGGATTGTCGGCAACACGCTGAGGCGGTTCGAATAGGCGCGAAGGCTTTTGGCGAAAAAGATTATTTTCCGCCAGCCCCCTCGCCCGCCTCACTAGTGACTTTTTGCAAGCCACTAGCATCCGTCCTATCGAGGCAGTGCTGTTTGGTGGTTTGTAGCACTGCCCCGTTGAGTGTGCGATGGGCGCGTCTTAAATTGGCGGCTAATCGACGCACTTTAGGCGTGAAAGGCCTATTGGCCGCCATGTAGTCCATCACACATTGGACACGGGATGCGTGTTGCCTCGCCGACCGGATTTTGGCATCCATCTTTTGTATGCGCCGCTGCGCTCTCTCCTGTGGGGAAGAGGTATTTCGTCTCTCCACCTGAGACGAGCGTTGAGCAGCGGCATACACGGCACAATTTATGTGCCAGATGTCAGCCTCTTCTGGTAGCGCTGTACGAAGTTCAGCGTCCACTCTGGCCAGGTCTTGTGGCCCGGGGGTTTTCAGACGGTGTAACCCCCTTCTGGTACTGAGGCCCTCTGGTATTGGCGGAACGAGGAGAGCTACGTCCTCAACCGGTGCCACCTCATTCACCGGTCCAGGAGCAGCCCTCACGTAGCCCTTACTACGAAGGTGGGATACATAGTCACGCAGATTTTGTGGCGTGAAGGCGCTATGCTCTGGAAGCCTCTCACACCACAGAGCATGTATCCGCGCCATGTACCCCCTTCGCGCGGGCTCACTTCTTTCATAACACTGCAGAAGCTCATCCCTCAGTTCATCCGTCCACTCAAAGCGTGCTTGAACATTGCGTAAGTCGTCAACGGGCGGTCTATCCGGCTGGGCCCCACCACCTTGCCCTTGACCCCTATCCGAACGGGGTCGATCGTGGGGGCCCTCTCTTCGGCCTGCCGGAACCAAAGGTTAGAGCCTGTGGGTGGTTAGCCCAGCAGGCCCACGACCGACACCAGAGGGGAAAATGCTTTCCCCTCCCGGGTGCACTAGGGCTGCCGGTTCGGTTTTGCACCCCTAGCTGGAGTAAGTGGTGGCGCTACTCATCAAAGGCTTAATAGATGAAAGTTAGCCCCTCCTGCTTATTTATTATTATTATTATTATTATTAATATAGAAATTACACAAACAATAGTAATAATTAAAATAAGTATAAAAGTTATAAAAATGGTTTTACATTGCAAATAATGATAAAAGTAAACTGTACACTAGCCTTTTAGTACCAAGCTCCTCTCATCTGCCCTCAATTAATTGAAAATTCAGTTGAAACGGAAACTTTGTTAACTAAATACAAAGTAGTTTTAGTTAGGATTAAGCATTAATTTAATTTTGAATTATGATTCATGTATTATAAATTGTGTATTTATAATTCTATTTATGTTAAATAAATAAATCACTTGATACATAATAACCTTATGCTGGGTAGTAGAGGAAGATAGCCGAAGGTAGGTCTCCCTCACTACTTGGCCTTGACCTTGACCGCACACATGTGGTCGTTGTGTCCAAGGTCACGGCGCCCCCTTAGCCCGGCATAACAGTTGCCATGACCTTGACTTTGACCGAGTCCGTTGAGTTTCGGCTTCAAGGTCGGAGTGTTTCTCTTGCCCAGAACGATCACTTGCGGTGACCTTGGGCTTGGCTTGCATAGGTTTCAAGGACGAAGCTTCCTCCTTGCCAAGCAACTTGACCTCTAAAACTATATTTGTTCAATACGTATACCATAAAATGTGGTGGGGTTTGATATTTTGTGATGTAGCATACCTTTTCTATAAAAGAGTGAAAGGAGTTAATGTTTGGTCATTCTTAACGTCAATTTCCTTGAGTAAAGAAGCAAAGATGTATTCGTGCAACTTTTGTGGTACAAGTTTCACGCGCAGTGACAATATGCGACGTCATCAGAGGGAGGCGTGTAATAGTTTAAATGATAATGGATCACCTGCAAAAAAAGTTAAATTGGATTCGAATCCATCAACATCTGCAGTTTTGCAAACGTGCTATAGCTGTAATGTGACTCTGACAACTAACCAAATGAAGTCTCATAAAAGAACACTGCAACATAGAACAAATTCATGTGTACGGTTGGCGGATGGTATAGAAATTGTCCGAAGTGCTTTCAAATATAGAATTATAACTTACCGAGTGCACAGTGATAATGAGAAACTTGACTATATTATATTTTTCAACGAAATTAGACACAAAATATTGAGTGTACTAGAAGAAATATTGTTACTTCATAAAACAGTGAAAGTAAATATGGAAACGTTTGCCAGCTACATATTACAAGCACAAGAAATAGCTGAAATTAAATCGTTTAATACTTGTAATAAAATTTTAGATCAAGGTGTGGATTTAGACAACGCCTTCAATACTTTTATAGACATGATGGTTACGCAAACTACTGAGTTTCAAGAACGTGATTCTGGTATGTATATATCTACTGGTGTGTGGAATAACAAGTCCAATGGGTGGCTCATCATACATCAAGCTACCAAAGTTCATCGAAAATAAAAAGGCAGTAGTGAATATTGAAAATCAGGACCAATACTGTTTTACTTGGGCAGTCACTTCAGCATTATATCCTGCAAATGGTGGTACATCTCGTATGTCATCTTATCCACATTATTCAAGAGTTTTAAATTTGACAGGTATGAATTTTCCAATGAAATTGAGAGATATTTCAAAATTTGAGGAATTGAATAATATATCTATTAATGTATATGGATTAGAAAAAAAATTAGAGAATAATAGAGTGAATTATGATGTTGTCGGACCTTTGCGTTATTCTGCGAAAAAACTACGTATGCATGTTAACTTATTATTAATTTCCGAGGAATGTGATCAAAATCATCATTGTAAATCGGATTGTAGTAAAACTCACTATTGTTGGATAAAAAATTTGTCTGGATTAGTTTCACATCAAATATCCGCTCACGGACATAGAAAATATTTTTGTGACGGGTGCTTGTTGTATTTCAGTAATGAACGTCAGTTAATGCTACACCAAAAAAATGATTGTAATCATATTTATACTACAACACCGTCGGCACAATTTCGGGTTGACAAATATGGAAAACACGTACCGGAAAATATATTAAAATTTGAACATTTTGAAAGACAAATGCAAGTACCATTTGTAGTTTATGCAGACTTTGAATCTATTTTGAAACCAATAGATACATGCGAGCCAAACCCTGAACACTCTTACACTAACAAAACGTTTACTTTACATTACATAAAATGTTCCTTCGATAACACAATTTCCAAATTTGAACTATATCGTGGATCTGATGCGGCAAAAGTATTTGTATCGCGTATAGAGGGTGATTTAAGAGAAATTTACAATAAATATATGAAGGATATAATCCCTATGTCACCGCTTACGGCGGCAGAAAAAGAAAATTTTAACAATGCAACCATTTGTGGTATATGTGAGAAACCTTTTGCAGACGGTGATATAAGGGTGAAAGATCATTGCCACTTAACTGGTAAAATACGTTTCAGTGCCGCTCACTCTATCTGTAATTTAAATTATAAACTACCAAATTTTGTACCTATCATATTTCACAACATGAGTGGATATGATATTCATCTATTTGTAAAAGAGTTATGCGCTCATAAAGATAAAGTCGACGTAATACCGCAAAACAAAGAAATATATATATCTTTTACGAAACACCTTTACATGCATGATTACGTGACTGACAAGGGGGAAACAAAAAGTAAATATTTGCGGTTACGCTTCATTGATAGTTTTAAGTTTATGTCAGCATCGCTACAAAATTTGGGGGAAAATTTAAATGATAGTCAAATGGTTACAACGAGGAGGTTTTTTACTGATGATGCAAAATTTATTTTAATGCGACGGAAGGGTGTATTTCTATACAGTTTCGTAAATGATTTAGAGAAACTAAATAACCGAAATCTACCCTCCAAGCAGGAATTCTATGACAGCCTAAATGAAACACATATATCAGATGAGGATTATGAAAGAGCTAAAGATATGTGGAAATTGTTTGAGTGTCAGAGTTTGGGTGATTATTCGGATATCTATTTAAAATCAGATGTTCTTCTTTTGTGTGATGTATTTGAAAATTTTCGTGAAATTTGTTTGGATAAATATAAATTGGATCCTGCTCAATATTATACAGCTGCAGGTTTATCTTGGGACGCTATGTTAAAACTAACAAAGATAGAACTTGAATTGTTAACAGATATTGATATGATACATTTTTTAAAAAAGGTATACGCGGTGGCGTAAGTCAGTGTACTGAAAGGAAGCATATCGCAAATAATAAATTTTTACCAAATTATGATCCCAAAGAACCATCGTCATTTATCACATATCTTGATGCTACTAACTTATACGGTCACAGTATGTCACAAGTCTTACCAACAGGGGGATTTGAGTGGTTGCCTGAAAGAAAAATAATCGACTTAGATGTTACTAATATTTCAGACGAGAGTCCACACGGGTATGTTTTTGAAGTAGACATACATTATCCGCAAGACTTACACGATTTACATTCAGATCTGCCTTTCTTAGTAGAAAATATTATACCACCCAAATCAAAATCAAAATCACCAAAATTAATTCCAAATTTGAATGATAAGAGGGGATATGTTGTACATTATAGAAACTTGAAACAAGCCATTGAAAATGGTTTAATGGTGTTAAAAACATATAGAGTACTTAAGTTCAAGCAGTCGCCTTGGTTAAAAAAATATATTGATTTAAATACGGAAATGAGAAATTCAGCGACCAATAAATTTGAAAAAGATCAATATAAATTAATGAATAATGCAGTATTTGGTAAAACCATGGAAAACGTTGATAATAGAAGAGATATAAAGTTGGTTACTCATTGGGAAAGTATTAGAAGAACTATTGGTGCAAACGCACTAATCGCTGGTCCAAATTTCAAATCTTGCGCAATTTTTTCCGAGGACTTTGTAGCGATCGAAATGAGCAAACTGAAAGTTGTCTATAACAAACCAATTTACGTAGGTTTTTGTATTCTTGAATTATCGAAAATGGTGCTGTATAAATTTTTTATGATGTTATTAAACGTAAATTCGGTGCTAACGCTTCCTTGTTGTATACTGATACAGACTCGTTAATTATTAAAGTTTTTACAGATAACTTCTACGACTTTATTGTACAAAATCCGGAAAATTTTGATACGTCTAATTATAA
The DNA here is from genome assembly GCA_963675555.1 of Leptura quadrifasciata. Taxonomy (NCBI): domain Eukaryota; kingdom Metazoa; phylum Arthropoda; class Insecta; order Coleoptera; family Cerambycidae; genus Leptura; species Leptura quadrifasciata. Next base: position 30,812,337 of record OY776682.1, read on the forward strand.
GCAAGGGAATAAATTTAATATTCCAAAGAGCCCGTCAGTGCTTGGGAATATGAAAGACGAGTTCCCTGAAGATCCCATTATTAGCTTTTATGGTACTGGAGCGAAAGCGTATTACGTGCAATCGGTCGGTAATGAGCTGAAGAAGGCCAAAGGTATAAAGAAATCTGTTATTAAAAAACAACTCACAATAGATGACTACAGGAAAATTGTTGAGCAGGGTGGGTTAATATTTCGTAAAATGAATACTTTCAGAAGCCACTTGCATGATATTTATACAGAGATGCGGAATAAAGTCGCTCTGTCTTATTATGACGATAAGCGTTTCGTGATTCCCAATACCACTAAAACTTTACCCTGGGGTCACTCAGACATAAGATTTTTTCAGAGTGAACCAGAGGAGAATTTAAAGTGGTTAATATCAGCCTTAAATAGTGTCGTCGAACGAAATGTTGTGAAGGATATTGATAATCTAGATGTATTACTCGCAGCAATGAATGAAGTATGGATGTGTAGAGAGAGCTGTAGATAATAAGAATAAGATAAAGATCAGTCAGTTAAAGTGTGGAGGGAAATAATTTCAACCAATAGGAACGAGAGTGGTAGGGAGTGGAGGGGTTAGTTCAGCATTGTGAGCTTCGGAAATGCTACAAAGATTCTTTCCGTCTCCAGCTCTCGAGTGGTGTAGAAGTGTGCAAAAATAGTGTTCTGTGCTTTATTCCCAACGTTCTCAGTGCTCTGTGTTTTGTGTTGCCCATTTTGTGTCAGTTTTGTCTCCGTCTTGTGTCCGTTTTGTATTATTAAATATGGTAGGCCAAAACAAAATTGAATTGTCTGGTGGTAGCCGTAAGAGGGGTAGAGATGACACATCGGCTAGTGTTGCGCCCGAAACGTTGACGACATATTTGTCATCGTTTACGCCGATTGATGATGGTGATAATTTGATTGACCCTGACTTGGGGGTAGCACCCGATTACCAAATCTCGGCGGACGATTTTAATGAGCTTAACCCTGACTTCAATTGTCTGCTCGATGATGAGGAATTTTCTAAGTTGGACATGCAGACTTCGGTTTCAGATGGTGTTAAAATAGGCAACCCCGCTGAAACCGAAGCCGGCACGTCTAATGTAGATTGTCAGGGTGAGGTTTACCATAATGTCGCCGGATCTAGTTTACCTACGGTTACGGGGACACGTTGGGATCTTGGCGATGATTCTGACTTTGAACAACCACCACCAAAAAAAGCAAAGTCGGAATCAGCGCCAAAATCAAAAATTCGTTACCCTAAAAAGAAGACTTCACAGCAAGTAGAAACGCATCCTTCTAAAAGTTCTCAACCTTCAACTGTAAAGGATTATTTTAGTGTTGAGTCTAAACCCTCAACATCAAAACAACCCGAACAAATACAGAGGCAGGAAAATTTTGAGAAGGATGACATTGAAGATATGCCGATACTTAGAGGGATTTTACTAGCGGAAACATCTGTACCTGCCCCCCTGAGCCCTATCCCCGATGTTGACTCAGACAAGGGACAGGTAGAGATGCCTAAAAAGCCGAGAAAAGTAGTTGCTAAGAGACAGCCCAAAAAACCAGCTGTTCAGAAACCAGCTGCTAAGAAACCAGCTGCTTAGAAACCAGCAGCAAAAAAATCGGCAGTAAAAAAACCCTCTAAGGAATCGGTAGAAGGTAAAAAGGAATCATCGGAGGTCGACGTGCTCATGCAACCGGCTTGTTCGAGCGCGTCGTTATCAGATCCAACCCGACCTACTGTGAAGTCTGGCAATGCTGCGTTGGAACAAGCCGGTTGTTCGAATGTGGTTTTGCCTGTAGAACCTCGTAACCGTGCTCCGGTTCTAAATCAGAATGATTCTGATTCGGAACCGGAGTTATTCTCCCAAAGAGAGGATCAGTCTATCTTTGACAACTTCTTCAAATTGTTCGAAAAACTTAAACGGGAGAATTGGAAATGCAGGGTTGCTAGAGAAGGTGACGATAAACTTAAAGGTCACGCGGATTCGCTTAAGCGAGAGGCAGATTCACTAAGACGGCAGGCGGAGATGTTAGATTCTCGGGCTGACGAGGTATATAAAGGTATAGTGGAGCGCCGCAAAGGCTCCGAAAAAACCGAGAAAAGACTGAATGAAATTAAAAAGAAGTTGGGAATAAGGTGAGAGTGCACTAACACACTGCGGAAAGGCGCTTATTTTCCTTATTGTCTCGGTAAAATATTAATGTATATAAATTAAGTAGTATTAGGTTAGAATTAAGAAAATGTAAAAATTAAAATGTAAACGAAATTTAAAAATGTAAAATTAAAATGTAAAAAAAATAAAATAATGTAAAATGTAAAAAACTTTTCTTATTGTCTTGAAAAATATTAATGCATATAAATTAAGTAGTATTAGGTTAGAATTAAGAAAATGTAAAAATTAAAATGTAAACAAAATTTTAAAATGTAAAATTAAAATGTAAAATGTAAAAAAAAAATTAATGCAAAATGTAAAAAAAAATTAAAATGTAATATGTATAAAAAAATATTTAGGAAATAGTTAGGAATAAATATTGTAATGAGTTGAAATAAAAGTATTGCAATGTAAGCAATTGTGATTTAAATTGTATGACAAATAAAAGAAAATAAAAAGTTATTATTTTATATGTATGAACAAATAATTTTATATAATAAATGATTTTACAGAAATCGATTTTTTTTATTTAACAATTGGTGTAAAATGTGAAATATAATGCATATAAAAGAAGTACATACACAATAAATAAATAAAACTGCTATAAGTTAGTTAATTGTATTGATATTACAACAAGTGATTTAAAAAAATATGAAAAAAACAATAAAAAAAATACATACACAATATATATATATATATATATATATATATATATATATATATATATATATGCGCCCGGGCGCGTGGATCCTTGAGGGCGCGTGAATCCTTGAGGGCACGCTCAGCGCGTTTACACCCGGCCCAAGACGCACGCTTCACGCGTTTCCGGCCGTCTCCTGCGACGAAAATTGCGCATGCGCAGTTTATGTTTAGTGCTCAAAATTGAGCTTTTGTGAGCAGAATATTTAATTTTTGTGCTCAAAGTAGCACTGTCATGCAAAAAAAATTGCGCATGCGTAGTTTATTTTTCAATGTTCAAAATGGAGCTTTTATTTATTTCGCACTTTCATGAGTAAAACACTTCTGTTTTTTTGTGTTATAAAAACAAAAATTTCCAATGCTATTTTGTTTAATAAATGATTTAAAGAATATGAATATATTTATTTGATAAATGGTTTAAACATGTGAAAAGATAAACAAAAATTGACAATATTGTATTTATTATTACTAGTACATAATTATATATATTAATTATCTGTATCCCCCTTCTTCGTCGTCAAAATCCTCCTCATCTGAGATATCATGGTCATGGGGCACCGTTTCCGTTGACCATGCCGATGGTGAAGATGGTCTGCTTGGCTCTCCATACACAGGTGGCCTCCACCATTCACTGCTGTCCGGACCGTCATCCTCCTCATCTGAGATGTCATGGGGCACCGTTTCCGTTGACCATGCTGATGGCGAAGATGGTCTGCTTGGCACCTCACGCTGGTCATCCAACCAATAGCCCAAGCCCAGCCTTGGTTGCACCCACGCACTGGAGTCTGGACCATCTCCATCATACTCCATCTGGACGTTATATTCGTCCCATGTTCCCATGTCTTCTCTGGGACAGTCGCTTGTTGAGGTAATGATACTCTCTTGAATGGGATTCATTTTGAAACTGAGCTACAAATGAGGAGAACTTTCTTATATATAATCCCACCACCACCTCACCCCACCCCACCCCACTACTCACATAAATAAGAGTAGAAAGTGTGTAACACCATCAATAGATCAATAGCACTGGCAACATAAACAATAATTGAAGTGAGGTTTACTTTAAACACAGATTTCTCTCACAACAGTATTGACATCACTTTTTTTGTAAGTGTTACTTATAGTAACATTGTGTAACATTTAAATATTCAGTAAATAAAACAAAATAAAATTCAATTTCAAGTTTATTTATCACTTAAACTAATTATATAAATATTTACAATAAACTAAGAATTAAATATATACATCACTTAAACTAATCATATAAGTATTTACAATAGACTAAGAACTAAAACTATATACATATTTACAAACACAAATTATCTATTTATATTGCAAATATTACAGATCTCCACTCGCCTAATTTGGTAGAGTGGATCTCTGCAAGATTTGCAATATCCCCGCCTGCCCCCTGTTATCCTTCTAGTGGCATGGTAGTCCACATGCCGATGTGTCACCGGATCCACTCTGGACTGGTAGCCTAGGAAACATCCGTGGCAAAGTTGATACTCCATACCACCTATCACCATGACCGCCACATAGGTCATTGTGGTACAGAATATACCCTCCATAGGATACACCCTTGGCAGATATTTATAATTTATCTGCCTTTGTCCTCTTGGATCGGGAACATCCGCGATGATACCCTCATCATCGCTGGAATCGTCTGCAGCAGCGGCACCCTCTTCGGCGTCAAAGAAGACCTCATCATCTTCCTCGTCGCTTTCCTCATCGCCTTCCTCACCGTCTTCAACTTCTACCTCGTCGTCTTCGGGAGCAGCCAAGTCGTCCTCTACCTCTTCAAGGTACCACAGATTGTTAAGGACATCTAGGGATGCTAACCAGTCCAGGAATCTGAGGTTAGCCCAACCAGCAGGTACAGCAGCCATGTTAATAGATGGAAGAAGAATATATAAGACAGTTGACCGAATAATAAACGTTGAAGTTTACAAAGCAACTGATCTAACATTGAGTTGCGCCTCCTCTTTTAAACATGTAGCTGGTGACGTCACATCATTTCTAACGATATACCATGACCTTGATATCGACAATTCTAGCAACTACTTAAACGAACAGGCGCATGAGGAGGAACCCAGTTATTATTCAGCTGTCATACCGTACACTTGTTTTTAAAACAGCAATGTCTCGTCCATGAGAGTGGCAATCGAAACCAAAAATCGCCGTATATCCATATAGTATGGATGGTACAATTGTGTGCTATAATTGTTACCAATTCTGGGCAAAGCAGAATATTACTCCATGTACTGGACTATGTCCAATTTGTATAGAAGAGAATCAAGTGCCAATGAATACCGCTCGAAAAGCAACGTCACGTGAGCGTCAGGAAAATGAGTGCTACAAGTGTTTGCAATCCTTGGTTCGTACAAATTTTGGAATCAACAGAGATGTTTGTGAGTCATGCAAGGTGGAGCACCCATTGAGGCAGCGGTGTCTGGTTTGCAACAAGTACACTGATGATTGCTGGAACAATATTTGCAGAAAATGCAGAGATGAGGGGGTATACTGTGTGTTACTTTGTGAAAATGTTGGACATATTTATGGAGGTCAGATCAAACATGACACAGAATGTTTCTGTTAGGAAGCGCTGCTGCCGAGACGAGGGATTTCATAGCCTGATTAATTCCATAAATCTGTATTTGCCTTTTTTCTGTATTATACACACTTTAAGTACATATATTATAATTCGTTGTAAATATTTTCTTGTCAATAAAATTTATTTAAATTATTTTTCTTGATTTCATCTAATAATTTTTTAATAATAATAATTCACTCAAAATGTTAACAAACTTTATTTGCATATATTTTTCTTTAATATGTATATAATTACTATATCGGGAACATAAATAAAACAAATATTAATGGAATACACGGATTTTATTATGAAATTTTTAAACATAAGTAAAATATCAGTTGTTATAAATATACATATTTTATATAAAGAATGTGACAATATTAAATAAGAGATGCTTCGCTAATCCAAGAGTTGTGGTCATTAGAGAATCCGAGCTACTTCACAAAAACCTTATTCCCTCTTTTTCTTAAAACCTTTTCCACCAGGTAGACATCAGGGTATTTAGCTTTTTGTAGCTCCATTTCATAAAAGCACCCCTTTATTGGTTGGCCATGAATGTCCTGGAGTGTATATGTTGTGGGATTTGTTACATTTATTTTAACGATCTTGAAAAGTTCAGTTGAGAAATTTGGTGTGAACCCCTTTTCAAATACACCTTTATATTTAGGTTTCAAAGCGATTTTAATGTGATTATAAGCATTTAAACGTGTAGTTGGTTTAACATCAGCAGGTTTCATACCAGTCGTACGATGTATTTTATTATTGTACAATTTTGTTATGTTGGATAGAATGTCAACCCATTTGTATTTACCTCTAGCTGAGAATTCTTTATATAACCAGGTTTTCAATGTTCGTATTACTCTTTCTGCAATTGCTGCTTTTTTCGTACTATATGTGGAGTAATGATTAATGATGTATTGTTTCATTAAAGCAGAAAAATTTTTGTTGTAAAATTCCGTACCCTGATCGCTTTGCAGATTTTTAGGAGAATACTTCGATTCTTGTAAAATGCTTCTCATAGCCTTTGTAATTTCAACACCAGTTTTATTTTTTAGACGTCTAGTCCACAAATATTTTGAGTAGCAATCGATCACTATGAGAATGTATCGATAACCATTGTCTTCGTCAGCATATGGTTGCATTTCAGCTAAATCCATTTGCCATAAATCACCATAACCTTTGATTATTGTTCTTCTTCTACGGAAATTTCTCCTGCAAGCTTTATGCAATTCGTTAACAACTTGTAATTTCTCATTACTAATCACCATAATTGAAGTTTAAGTCAGGCGTTTATAGATAATCTAGGTCTGTTTTTCACTTTTTTCCTAATGTAGCAGCGTTGTCCGTGACTTCAGCCACTATTTCATCTATCACTTGTTGATTACGATCGTTCCTCCCAGCTTGTGCCACAATATTTCCAAGTGATTTCTGTCGCACTGTCGTACCTTTCAGACGGGATTCATCGAGAATGTGGTGCACTTTGCTTATTGCATCATATAAAATAGTATAATTGTCCTCGGTTAATTTTTTAACTCCAGAAATTTCTTTATTAATGTGTTGCAGCGCGTCATTAATCATCTCGGTAATTTTGCTGTGTACAAATTCACTATATTCAGTCCACTGATTCTCCATAAATGCAATGTATGACTTTTTAATATCTTTCATACATTTATCGATATTTTCATCTACATAGTTACGGGTTACACCATCTTTCTGATTTATTGGTTCACCAATGTTCAGTAAACGCTTATTTTGCATATCAAATTGATTATCTGCGGTGAGGTTAAAACCAATACCTGGGGGTCCACGTATCATAAACGATTTATTATTACTTCTTCGTCTACCGAACTTGTCAATTGTGTTATTTACAACAACCATTTCTGTTTACGTCTGACCCCGTTTAAGCATTTCGCAATATCTTATACTAGTTAAATAAACGTGAAATGAATTTTAACTTCACTAATAAACTATCCCTTCTTCCCTCATTTCTTCCAATAAACTGATTATTTCGTTATTAAAACCGTTGTTACCCGCCATTTTTGAGCTATATAGCAGACGAAGGCGGTCCACCAGTTCTTTCGGTTTATTCCAATATACATAATCCACACCTCTATTATTGTATAATTTACTAATAGGGAAACCTGAGCCAGATTTGGATCTCGTCACAACTGTAGAAGATACCAATGGTTTTATAATATTAATGAATTTTTTCCATTTACGTTTATTCAAACCCTCTTTTATATCATAATTTGTATATGGTGCCTTTGTCTGTTTTAATATTTCTGCAAATAATTGACACTCTTTGTCACCAATAATAACCTCATTACTACGCGAAATTTGTGGTTGTTTCATAAATATCATATCATATAACTTAGGACTGCCAGAATACGTCCCCACCTTCTTAGTTCCACGCCACAATGTGATATTTCCATTAGAAAAACGTATTTCAGCATTACCCATTTGTAGTTTTTCTGTGTGGGGGTCTAAGCGTACACCGTATATAGTATCATACTTAGCATTGTCGAATTTCAGGGTTTCTAAATGTGCTTTCACTATATCACATTTTCCTTCTGCTCCACTAATAGAACTTTCAGAACATGGAGTGCTCATTAACGACGATCCCGGTGGTGTTTCCAAAAAATATTGTTGACTTACATTTTTGTCACCATCTTCATCACTAGTTTCAGGTTTTGCTTTCAATGTACTAGCACTAGCTCTTGCACTTTCTATGGATTGTGTTGGTTTCTGCGTTTGTGTTGGCGATTGGTTATGTGAAGCAGATGATATAACCTTTAATGGTTTTGTTATGGGTTCATAAATGTTTTCGAGTGTTAACTGATTCTCAACATTTCTTCTCTTCACTGAGTTGAATTTTTTGCGCACTGAATCGGTGGCCTCAATCAATTCGCGTTTCAGTCTTATTTCTTCTCTCATGTTTCTTTCTACCTATAGCACTACTGTGTTTATTCTCACCATTGTCACTCATGTCTAATAAATACAGCCTCACTGCTGAAGTTATCCCGATGCTATCTGTAGACCAATTAAAATTTTAATTACAATACTTCATGGATATATGAAACTATCAAGTCCTTTGCGATATCTCCCTTCATTTACTTCTCTATATTTGTCTTTCCAACACTCTGCACACATTTCTTGAAATTGCTTAAAAGACACATCCGGTGAGACATGGTCGGAGAAAATGTGGTGTAAATTCATATCATCCTGCTTAAAAATTACTATGAAATTACTATTGTCCCTTACCAAGTTTTTAGGGACGCGTGAATACGTTTGTGCCAAATAGAAACAATCTACATGTTTATGACGCCCCATTGAGAAGAATGCTCGAATAACATCTTGCTTTTCACATATAACATCATCAAATAAAAATATAGACTCAGGCTCAGCGTCGGATGGTTGCACTATTTCCGCGTTGTTACTGAAGGTGTAATATCCTAGCCCCTTAATCGGTGCTAATATATCGCGTAAATATTCATACTTGGGTTGATGTAAGGACTTTGAATATAAGTATATGTTTGAAAAACGTAGCCCAAGTGGATGAGTAAGCAAAGTTATTAGTAAATTTGTTTTGCCACAAGCACTTGGACCTATTAAGAGTCCGCGAATAGTTGAGGGAAGTAGCGGGCCATGGCGTGATTCGACTTGTAGCCCACATCCTACTTTTTCATCTAAATTATCTACAGCAAGTTTCTGTTTCTGCTTCACAATGCGCATCGTAGCACGGATGGATACTATATAAATAGATGTAAATATTGTGATTGTTATTTAAATGGTGTCAACCGAGAAGCACACACGTGAAAATCGTTATGGTTTAAAGATTGGTAAGGGGGTAGTCAATTCTCTAATAAATAAGCTCCCATTTGAACTACACTTACCGGGAAGTTACCAGTATTGTGGTCCAGGTACAAGATTACACAAAAGATTGGCACGAGGTGATCCTGGTATAAACAAGCTCGATGCTGCATGTAAGCAGCACGATATTGCATACGATCAAAACACTAGTAATTTAGCAGCCCGACACAAAGCAGACTATCAACTTGAACAAGCTGCGTGGAAACGAGTTAAATCAAAAGACGCAAGTTTCAAAGAAAAGGCCGCCGCGTGGTTAGTTATAACTATAATGAAGGGAAAGCAACGCCTTGGTATGGGTTGTATGTCAACAGCATCATCCCATGCTATAAAAAAATGTATAACTAAAAAGAAAACCAAGAAGAGAACTAGAAAGATAGCTTTTGGTGCAGGAATAGTACGTAAAGTGCGTGATGACATACGTAAAGCCGGTGGGAAACGATCAGTCGACAAGGACACAAAAAAAATGACGAAAATAGCACTTCAAGCAGCGCGACAACACATGAGAGCGGCCGGTGGAAAACGTAATATTCGTACACCTAGGATAAAACCAATACCGAAAGTTGGCGGAATTCTACCCTTAATACCCATTTTTGCGGGTTTATCAGCATTGGGTAGTTTAGCTGGCTCTACTGCTGGTATAGCTAAAGCTGTAAATGGTGTTAAAACGAGTAGAGAGGAATTAGCTGAAAAAAATCGCCATAATAGGCAGATCGAGGCGATTGCCATAGTGAAAAGTGGCAAGGGACTATATCTAAAACCATATCGCAAAGGGCTAGGACTTTATCTAAAACCACAAAGTTCAAAAAACTTCTAGATGTTCTTCCCCGAAAACCTCTCACTAATATCGATCTTAAATATTATGCAGAGAAAATGAAAGTACCTTATTTTCGGGGAAGATTTATGCGCGACAACCTACCAAATTCTGGACCACGTCATAATGAGTCAGTCATCATAAATCTGGACAGTATAAATGGTCCTGGAACACACTGGGTGGCATTTAAGAAACGTGGAAATTTAGTCACATATTTCGATAGTTTCGGTGATTTACCCCCACCGAGAGAATTAGTTTTATACTTGCGCAGAGGTTCAAAGTCGACCGACAAAATTTACTAAAACTATGATCGCCAACAAAATTTCAACACAGTGTGGTGTGGCCATTTGTGTTTGAAGTTTCTCACTACAGACAGAAATAAATACAGACGCTTAAGAGATAACATCTACGGACCTTGAAATAGATCGGGAAAGCATTAAGCAAATGTGTCAATCACTAATCGCGTTCTCCCGTTTACGCAGTCTATTGAAGATGAGCAAACAACAACTGGCAAATATGCCTAAAGAAGTAATGATTGGATGCGCTGCGCATGAAATTGAATTAGGATGGGACAAACTACCCCAACATCTCCAGAATGATATTGATATTTTAAAATATCAATTCTGTCAAGAACATTATAATGATGATGATGATGATGGTAGCAGCGTTGATGTAATGATGGACCAGCGCCTCGAAGAATATTTTGCTGCTACTGTAAAGTGCGCGATGTCAATGTAGCATCAAATAATGAGATACAAGCGTCTCCGTCATCCAACAAAAAACGAAGATTACAGCACGGTTATTGTTGTAACTCACAATAAATTCATGAAACAACACTAAAGGTCATCAGTCATGTCGTATACGTTCACTATATCAAACCGCTCTAGTGTGCTCAGCGCTGAGTTTTATCCACCCATTGAATTAGATACTAATAGTCGATATGGGTTGGGACTGACTGGATTCTATTCTTACAATTCAATATTCAACGTAGACGAAACGAACAATCGTTTTTGTTACCGAACTGGACCAAAAGTAGCCCCTACATTTATCAGCATACCTTCAGGGGCCTATGAAATTGAAGAAATATATCATGCAATACTAAAAGCTATGCCTGGTGATAGGAAAGAGGAAAAAGAAGAATTATTCCGATTGCGAGCCAACAACAATACGCTGAAGTGTGAAATTTGGTCAAAATATGGAATTGACTTTGCACAAGCAAGCTCTATTGGTAATTTATTAGGATTTGAATCGATTTATTTGCATCAAAATACTAATCATGAATCAACACTACCTGTTGATATTATGAAAGTAAGGATGATTCGTGTAGATTGCAACATTATTTCTGGAGCATATATAAATACCCTTAAATCCCATACCCTTTTCGAGTTTGACATAGATGTTGAACCAGGTTACAAACTTACCAGAGAGCCAGTGAACATCATATATTTGCCTGTTAGACCTGAAGGACGTCAGTTTATCGACAACATTACTCTACGCATATTGGATGATAATGGAGATTTAATCAATTTTCGTGGTGGGAAGATTATCGTAAAGCTAGAATTGAAACAGTTTTAAAATCGCAAACACAATGGGTTTCCGATATAATCAACAACGATTAGCACACAATCGTTTCAATATGATTGACGATAAAAATACTAATGACTGCGGAAATCGGCTCATTCAACGTGTAGAGCTTAAACGGTTAAGACATAACCTGCCAGCTAAAGACCGTGCATTTCTTCGATCCATCGGATTGAAAGTGAGAGAAAAATAGTTAATAATGGTGACTTTTACATCTAGTGAAAAACTTGAGGCATTCGAGGAACCTGTATTCGATCAGTCACTCGTTAGCTTACGTGAGCATACATATAAACCACACGGTTCGCCATATTATAGAAACTCTGATGAAGTACGCATTCCTGTCAATTTTCAAGACTTAATACTTGACATTACAGAGAGTTACATTTATATAGAAGGAAAATTTACCCCTAGTGATGTTACCAAGAAGTGTTATCTATCCAACAATGCGCTAGCTTTTCTCTTCGAAGAAATAAGATATGAAATGGGTGGTGAACAGGTCGCTGTCGTTAGGAAGCCTGGCATCACTACTACAATGAAAACTAGGGTGCCATATGGACAAACATCCCTCCCATCGCTACTAACTATAGGTTGGGGTCTCACCGAGAAAAAACAGGATATTTTAGATACTACCAGCCACGTTTTCAGCGGTAAACTCCCTCTTAAGTACCTCATGGGTTTTGCAGAAGATTATACCAAAGGTATTTTAAATACAAAACAGGAATTAATTTTAATTATAGCACGTTCCGTTAAAGACTCTTACATTGGAGAAGTTGATGCAGAGTTAGAAATTAACAAAATCGAATGGAAGATAAGACATATTGTGCCTGAAGTTAGACAAAAGGTTAAACTATTAAAGAAAATTGATTCAAGCAGTAATAATGCTAAAGTTAAAATGGCTTACCGTATGTGGGATCTCTATGAGCTACCCACTCTATGTGATATTGCTTCTGATATATGGGCTGTTAAAACCACTAACAGTCTTGAGAGACCTCGATACATCATTATCGGATTTCAAAACAATAGCAAATCTAGTGACAGAACCAAAGACGCCGCAAATTTTATACATGCAGATATAAATAATATTCGGCTATACTTAAATGCCGAAGTATTTCCATATGAACGTTGGAATTTAAATTTCGATAAGAAACTCGACTCTGCAGCCTACTACGCCTATGAAAATTTCCAACGTAGTTATTACGATAAAGATATGAGTGAACCTATGAAGGACCTTGGCGAATTTAGAAAAAATCCATTGTTTGTTATTGATTGCTCACACCAACCAGATGCAATGAAATCATCCACCGTCGATATAAAAATTGAATTTGAGACACGGAAGACGAAGTTTCCCGAACAAACTCGAGTATATGCACTTATACTTCACGATGCGTATTTAAGTTATAGCGCATTAGATGGTTCAGTTCATATCATCATCATCATTCTGCTATTGATAGCGCGACAGCTTGGTCGATATATTTTGTTCGCCTTCTTAAGTGCCCGCAATCGTAGAAAGTTCTGACTGTGATACAACCAAAAGCTACCATATTTCACACCTCATTCTAGAAAAATTGTTATGCCTAGAAAGCGCACTAAAAAGCTGCCGGACTTGCAGCCGGAACAACAGCATGCGCATGCGCAAACAGACACGCTTACAAAATACACGCCAGTAAAAACGCATCATTATACTGAAAAACCACACACATCCACACAACAAGACGTAGAAAACACAGATAATGCATCCATAAAAACAAACAACACAACAGAATCATCCGATATTGGTGAGGAACATTTAAACATAAATGCTACTAACAATAATTCAAACAATACTAATACACTAATATGTAATGTACACACACGGTTTATATACATACGGTTGGATTATGCCCGCCCCTACCAATCAGAAAACGTTTAGTGCATTGACGTCAAAGTAGACCTCGTTTACGCTCGCATATAATGCTGTTTCGTTCTCTCTCATTAATAGTCTCTTAAGTCGTTATTGCTTCCACTTATATATCTTGCAATTATTATTTTATTTTAATACAAAAAAACAGGCATTATTTATTTTATACAAATTTGAGTTAATAAGAAAGGGACGCACTAGAATCGGACAAAGAAATTTTAAGTTACTGCACAAAAAGTCTGTATTTCTTATTTTAACATAGCCCAAAAGCGTATAAGCTATCGTCCTATCTTATCATAATTTTAAAGCAAAATATATGTTACCTCAAGGTTTTAGGTATTAGCAAAGCACACAAAAATACGAAGTAGTATAAGGAAAATGTTATATACAGTATTCTCACGTACGAACGAACTTTATATTAGGTGATATATTAAATTTATTTAAAGATATTTTTAATTAATACTATTAGGAAATGAGTGAAAATTTGGTAATCGAACGTTGCTGACTGCGAATATCTATCTGAGCAATGAAAATAAAAAAATATATCTAGCATTATGTAAAATTAAATAAAATAGTAATAGTAAGTCTTTATTGAAACATCATAGTTTGTCATCTTTTGGAAATTTATGATAAGAAACAGCCAAATTTCCTTGCTTAATCTTTTGTAAACTATTGTTACGTATAGCCACGGCACACCTTGTTCCAGGCATAACTGTTAAAAAAACAATATTTACCTACACAATAATAATAAAAAATTAATCAACAAATATAGAATGAACCAACAATACTTGTACTTACTTTTTATCAGGGCAAGTTGACTTCCCAAAACAAAACCACAATACTTCCTAATAATAGTCTTTTTAAAGCGTCTTTAAAATACACCGAATACACAAAAGTAAAGAAACAAGTTCACAATGCACAACCAAACCACAGAGTATCTGATAAACCGTGCCCCTGTGACCAAACAAACGATACAAATATGGCGCGTTCTAAGGTCTACTGTAACGTCACAGTCCCTGCCCATTAATCCAACCGTATCTATACTAACCGTGATGTACACACACATCCTAATAACCCACTTAATCAATCGTTATCCTCTCTTCACGATTTTAATATTTCCCCGCAATCATCCCCTCAGGATATTTTCGAAACTGCACTTGGTAGCCGTAATTTTTTAAACATTAGTAACTCATCTTCTCCTTTAACGCTTACCTCATGTACCATAAGTACCCCAACAACGACAACAACTACCACAACTTCAGCCACCACTCATACCACCCACACAACATCTCATACAACTCTTTCAACCTCCGTCGTTAACTTTAATTCCATTTATGTCGACACAGCCGTCAGGACACAATCCGACGACAACGATTCAATAATTTCATATCAGTCAATTGCTGCCCAGTACAGCCAACAACCGTCTGCCGCAGAATCCACTCCCTACGAGGAGGAACGTCCTAAAAAACGAGTCAAACGCAGAAGGCGTGCCGCCCAACTTCATGTGCGACTCGACTCGCCGCCCCCGCCTCCAACACAAGTCACTACCACCACCCCCGCCCCCAATGCCACCCCCCCGTCCCCATGTCATCTTCTTCACCTCATGACATGCGATCTATTACTTCTACCCCTAATATTCAGGTGCCAACAAGCTCTCCTCCCCCTATTACCTCCACCCCTTCTATTTCTCGCCCCAGCAGGCCGCCGCCGCAGGCAAAGCCGTCCACTTCTGCTGCACAGCCGTCCACTTCTGCCCAACAACCCTTACAACAAATGCCACCCCCTATACATATTTATACTGAGAAACATAGAGACACGGTAATGCTAATTAACAAACACGCAAATAGCCAACCTACTTATAAATTTAACAATACGTCACTTATCTGTTACCCCAAAGGTCCCAGAGACCATTCCAGTATAACCAAAATCCTGTCTCAGCAACGCATAGAATTCTATACGTACGATGCAGTCAACCAGCGCCCCGTTAAGGTGGTGATTAAATATATAGCTTTAGACATTCCTAACGAGGATATACAAAATGATCTGTTACTAAAAAACCTGCCGTTTAGTAACTTGGCACGGGTCATGACCTCCCGTGGTGGCAGGCGTACCACAACCAATATCCTCCTGGTCACCATACCTAAACAGGCGGCCCAGGATTACTATGCACTTACAGAATTATGCTTCTACAGAGTATCTGTCACTGAGTATATCCGCATGGATATACCTCAGTGCCACAGATGCTTCCGCAATATGTAACCGTAACGAGCGTTGCATCCGCTGCGGAAAAATGCATACAGGGACACCATGTCAGGCAGAGAAGTATTTGTGTGCCAATTGTGGCGTCGAGCACCCTGCCAACTACCGTGGTTGTTCCGCATATGTTGCAGCCAAGGCTAGGTATGCTCCTAAACCCACCACTCAGCCATTACCTCTGCGCGCCACAGGTCACTCAAGCCAGCCCACCCCTGCTCAGGCCCCCAACATCATTTCAGGCCCCCCTCTACCTAACCCCAGTCAACCTGGCGTTAATCTACCACCCCTATCACAAGAAACCGCAGACCTCATCAACACACAGAACGTCCGCGCATGGCAGAACTTTCGTTCTCGCCAAAGGGCTGCTTCACAGCCTGGCACCGCCCCACCCCCCCCAACCACCATCGGACTCCGGTCCCAACCCTCTTAAGGAAATCCTTGACTTCTTTAAGAATTTCAATATTAGACACATCTGGGACACCCTGAAAAACTTAATCGCCGCCCTTAAAACCACCCCCAACCCTTTGGAAAAAATGTTATCCTCGAATCTTACAAAACTCTTTTAAAAACCCAAACCTCCAAATTTAAAATCACACCTTACTCTTCTACAATACAATGCTAACGGACTAATTAGACAGAAGACTGAACTCGCGCACATTTTACAAAGACCCGACATCGACATATGCTGTCTAAGCGAGACATTACTTACATCCAGACTCACTTTTAACATACCAGACTATTACATATACCGTACAGACAGACCGACTAGAGGCTGTGGAACTGCTATTTTAATTAGAAAATCCCTTAAACACTCTCAGATTCTACTTCCACCACTCCATTCTTTGGAAGCCACCGCCATACTGCTGTATCTCCCACAAAGAGATGTAGCAGTAATATCCATTTACAAACGACCACAAAACATCCTAGACATACGCGACTTAGACTATTTGACAAATACATACAACACCCTAATACTGCTTGGTGATTTCAACGCAAAACACCCTTCCTGGAGCCCCCATTCCTTACCCAATTCCTCCGGAACAACATTGTTCGATTATCTTAATAATAGAGGTAGCGTTCCCAGCGTCCTGGAGCTTTGACCCAAGCCAAAGTGTGAGATACCGTGCCGAGGGCTGAGTGGCCGCAGGGTAGAAAATGCGGTCTCGAACGGTTCCCTGGGGGCACCAGGCGGCACCCCCTTGTATATAGCCTTACTCGATCATGCGGGGCTCTGATCGAGTGAACCTGTATTTCCCTAGCTCTTCGTGGGAATTCTATGGAGAGACACAAAAAACAAAATAAACAGGCTGAAAAGCCGGAAGGCCAACCAAAAGGCCCAGGTGCTGTGAAGGCAGAAATGCCGAAAACACAGCCAGAAGGCCAGGTTGCGCCACAGGCTAAAAAGCCAAAGGAACCCAAGGGCCAGAGAGGCGCTCAGGCCGAAAGGCCAAGCACATCCCAAAAGTCCAAGGGAAAAAAGATAAGGGTCAATTCCGAAGAGGAGGTTGACCTAATGACAGACGCGGAAGTGCGAGCTGTTCGTCTGTCTGGAGTCTCAAAAAAGAGGCTCCAAAATCTTGTCAAAGGTGGTCGAGATTTCTACGAGGCTAAAAGGGCCATAATCAAGAGCAACTTTGGCAGGGTTCAAAAAGGCCAAGCAATGGCAAAAGACCCCAAGAAGGCTATTCAACGGCCCAGCGGGGTAAAGAAGACGGACCAGGAAGGCCGAACCAAGGCTCAAAAAAGGCTCCGTCTTGAATCCGTCACACCTCCCAGCGGCCAGCGGGGGAAAAAGAGGGCAAAATTGGAGGAGCTATCCTTCAAGGATGCCCTCTCCGCTGTAAAGGTCGCGGTGGTGCAGGACGGTTTCCCGATAGAAACGATGGAGCAGGAAAGGCTAAAGGCCGTCCAAAGCTCCATTATGCAGGCCTACGAGAGTATTCCTGTAGAAGGGCCTCAGGTGCGCTTTGCCAAGTGCACATATAGGCCAGGCTACCTCTTGGTAGCGTGCGCGGATGAGCCTTGGGAAGGCGCAAGCCTCAAAACGCTGGAGGGGGACGGGATTCCGGGGCTGTGCGCGTGCGCCGTGTACGTCGCCGACGAGGAAGGCCAAAGGCTGGAGGCCAACAGAATACTCACCAGATTAAGGGTGAGTAACAAAGGCCTAAACACGAACCTCTGGACGGTGTTCGCAAAGACCCCGTCCGAGAAGGGGCAAGTGTGGGTTTTTTCCATGGACAAGAAGTCCATGGAAGAACTCAAAAAGCTAGATAAGTGTCCCTATTTCGGAATGGGAAGGATTAAGTTCCGCCCAAAGGAACAGGGAACACATCCTAGTAAAGAGGCGACAAAGGGCGTCAAAGTCCAGAAGCCTCTTATCAAGTCACGACCTCCGGAAGGCAAGGAATCGGCCTCGGAGGAAGAGTCAAAAGAGGGAGAGGAAGAAGGAGAGAACGAACTCCACTCTGATGAAGAGAACAAAGACTTCTCCGGCCAAAGTGGGTTAAGCCCGCTCAAGAGGCCTGGCGCCCAGAAGCGGACGCCCATGGAGGTGAGAGAAGTAATTGGGGGGGGAGGACCTGGCACCTTTGGGACCTTCACCCCAATAAAAGAAGAAATCAGGGTCCTGCAGGCGAATCTCCATCATGCAAAGGCTGTTTCGGCTATTGCATGTCGGAGATTCGAGGAAGAAGGCATCGACATTGCCCTTCTGCAGGAACCCTGGATAGTCAAGGAAAGGCCGGCAGACCTAGAGCGTGTATTGTATACAGTAGTAGGGTTAAATGTATACTAATTCCGGTGCTCTGCACCGACGATTTTGTTACAGCCACTCTAACAGCATCGACGGAAGAGGGTACGAAGAGCTGGGTCATTTGCTCCGCCTACTTCCCAGGTGAGGAAAAATCCTGTCCACCGGAGATATTAAGCGACATAGTTGCATACTGCGGAGTGAGGAACCTTCCACTACTAATTGGATGTGATGCCAACGCACACCACACGGTCAGGCTCCGATCATAGGCACATCAGATTCAACATCAAGACCCCATCTCTAACGGAGACAAAATTCAGAAATCCCCGAGATACCAACTGGGAAGGATATTTAGAGTCCCTCAGAGGGTATCTAGAGGGAGGAATAGCGTCTGGAAGAAACATAGAGAGCCTTGAAGTGGCAGTGGAACAGGTAAGCGAGGCGATAGTAGCTGCCTACCAGGAAAACTGTCCGGAGAAAATAAGGAAAACCAGGGGTAAAACAGTCTGGTGGAATAACCACATGGAAGGCCTTAGGGCTGAGGTTAGAAGGCTATTTAATAAGGCCAAATCCAACCAAGACTGGGATACCTACAAAGTAAAACTCACACAGTACAATTAAGAGGTCCGCAAGGCAAAGAGAGACTCATGGAAGAGATTCTGCGAAGAGGTCAGTGATGGCCCCGCAGCTTCCAGAATCCATAGAGTCCTGGCCAAGGATGGCTGTACTGCAAACGAAGTAGGTTTTATCAGAAAGGATGATGAAACCTACACAGAAACAATGACGGAAAGTATCAAATTGCTCATGGAGGCACACTTTCCGGGCTCACTGATATTAACAGACCTAGAGGATAGGCATTATCCAGACCAAAGGCCAGAAAGGCCCAAACTTGCGGACTGGAGGTTGGCCACTGAGGTTATAAAACCTGATAAAATCAGATGGGCAATTAGTAAGTTCCAACCACTCAAATCTCCTGGGATGGACGGAATATATCCAATTTTGCTCCAAAAGGGGCTAGAGGTATTAATACCTTACTTATGTAAAATATTCAGAGCCTGCTTGGCTTGGAAATACATACCAAAAATATGGCGGAAGGTGAGAGTCATCTACCTACCAAAAATAGGTAGATTATCGGACCAAACGCCCAAGTCATATAGGCCTATAAGTCTATCCTCTTTCCTACTTAAAACAATGGAAAGACTGATAGATAGGTACATTAGAGACGAACTACTTAGGGAAAATCCCCTGAGTGAACGTCAATATGCATACCAGCCAGGGAGGTCGACAGACCTTGCGCTGGATGAATTAAACAGACTACTAGCAAAGTCCCTAGAGGACAAGGAAATGGCAGTAGTTACATTCCTAGACATTGAGGGAGCGTTTAATAACGCAACAACGCACTCACTAACGAGTGCATTATCAAACAGAGGAGTCCCAACAACGATCTGCCGGTGGATTAAAGTCAGCCTAGATAATAGGATTATAATATCTAATCTAGGTGAGATTTTCATTGAGGCGAAAGTGAGTACAGGCTGTCCCCAGGGAGGGGTATTATCTCCACTACTATGGGCAACCCTGGTTGACGAACTCCTCCGGAAACTTTCCACAGAGGGCTTCTATTGCTTAGGATATGCTGATGATCTAGCAATAGTCGTTAAGGGGCGATTTGCGAATACAATAACGGAGCGTTCGCAAAGAGCCCTAAATGTTGTCGACAAGGGCAAGGGTGTTGCAAGGAAGGACTTTCTATAAATCCCCACAAAACCACAGTCATCAATTTTACACGGAGAAGAGCATTGCAAGGCCTAAAGCCCCTAAGGCTCAACGGAGTGGAAATTCCATTTGCCTGTGAGGCAAAATATTTAGGAGTCATTTTTGACCAAAAATTAACATGGAATTCTCACATCCAAAAAGTCACACAGAAAGCCACAATCGCCCTGGGAAGGTGTAGGCAAATGTGTGAAAAGAACTGGGGGTTAAATCCCAAAATGAACCTGTGGTTATACACCAGGGTAGTGAGACCCATGATAACTTATGGTTCAGTGGTATGGTGGACTAAGACGGTGCAGTCGGGGGCAATAAGGCTGTTAAGTGGCGTACAAAGGCTTGCTTGCCTGTGCGCCACGGGGGCTATAAGAACTGCTCCTACGGGTGCACTTGAGGTCCTCTTGGACCTGCCACTCTTACACGTATTCATACAAGGCGAAGCTCGGTCAGTGGTGCACAGGTTAAAGCAAGGCCAAACGCCAATTAGCCAGCAACACGGGACGGAGTACCAGAAGTTATACTCGGAGATGAGGGCAGATCGCATTCTAGGCATGCCCACGTATGTAATGGTCCCAAGGTATAACTTCAACAAGAACTTTCAGACTGTTATACCAGACAGGGAGGATTGGAAAAACGGTCCTCCCATAACAGCACAAACAGTCTGGTACACTGACGGCTCCAAGACAGAACAAGGAGTCGGAGCCGGGATTTACGGGACAAGGTCAAAAGCCAATATCCCGATAAGTCTAGGGAAATACGCAACGGTGTTTCAGGCTGAAGTGATCGCCATACACTGTTGCGCAAGGGAGATAATAGGACAAGGCACTGTTAACCAGTCGATTGCCATTTTCTCTGATAGCCAAGCGGCAATAAAAGCAATCAGTTCCATGCAAATCAACTCAAGATTGGTGTGGGACTGCTTGACAGCCCTTACAGAGCTGGGAAGTCAGAACAGAGTGACCCTAGCATGGGTACCAGGACACGAGGGACACAGAGGAAACGAAAAGGCTGACCAACTGGCCAAGGAAGGCGCAATTGAAGCCCCAATAGGACCCGAGCCCTTTTGTGGCGTGGCAAAGCCATGCATACGAGCAGCCATTAAAGAATGAGTGCAAAATAAATCTCTGGAATGGTGGAGGAATCTCCCAAGACAGAGACAGGCCAAGGAGTTCATTAAAGAACGTTCGGCCAAATTTACGGAAGATCTACTAAGCCAGAATAGGAAGGCCATCAGAGTAATGGTAGGCCTTCTAACTGGCCACTGCCGGCTCAATAGACACATGAGTCTAATGGGCCTGGCAGAGGACGCGACATGCAGATTCTGCCAAGAGGAAGAGGAAACCTCAGTTCACGTATTGTGCCACTGTGAAGGCCTGGTGAGGCTGAGATTCCAAGTACTCGGAGAAAAAAAAAAACAAGGGCGGACAGCTATACAAAAGGGCCTCTATCAAAGCTGTGGAGTCTAGTACAAAGGACAAAGCTGGATGAGGTACTATAAGGAAGATATTCTGGGAGCATCACAATAGACCTGAAAAGGTCGCGGTGGTAAAGGCTAAACAACCAGCTCCTTCGTTAATCTAATCTAATAATTATCCCAATATACAACTATTAGCCCCCAATCAACCTACCCGCCCCCTCCCCAGTCAGTCGGTCATAGATTTAGGCCTCACGAGTAATTTTAATTATTCTTATGAAAACTTAGTATTGCAAGAATTAAATAGTGACCACTATCCTGTCCTAACAAAATTCAATCTAAGAATTCAACATTCACCACAGACTAGGCATCCTCGCGAGGACGACTATGACTGGCTGGCATTCTCCACACACTTACTCGAGTTCATTCCTAATAACCCTTCCTGTAATTCCCCTGTTGAAATCGATCAGGCAGTTGACTATTTAACTAAACAAATACAACAGGCATTATCCTTAAGCCAGCAAATAATCCACACCCAATCATATCAATTGCAACTTCCCAAGCAACTAGTTCAACTAATACAATTAAAAAACAGAACTAGAATACAACCGCACACACAGC
This sequence comes from Leptura quadrifasciata, assembly GCA_963675555.1. Lineage (NCBI taxonomy): Eukaryota > Metazoa > Arthropoda > Insecta > Coleoptera > Cerambycidae > Leptura > Leptura quadrifasciata. The sequence continues at coordinate 30,834,775 of OY776682.1, forward strand.
CCTCAGCTTAAGACACAAATCAATCTGTTAAAAAAACAGATCGATACTGAAATTAAATCTTTCCGCAGAAATGCACTCATACAACTAGTTGCTTCCCATCCTGAAGATCCCCATTTTGTCCCAAGGATCTTCAAACGTAAATTCACCCCCATACCCCTGCTTCTCTTGCCATTCATCTCTCTTCTGTGTTTCAACCTAATCCCATTCCTCAAACTACCCTTGATGTCGTACTACCCTTTGTAAACACCCTTGTCCAAACCACCCTTATGACTGGCGATGAACCGGTTTTTTACTCGCCCTCCGAAATCAGGAGGGCACTAAATTCCTTGGAGAGTAAAAAAGCACCTGGACCCGATGACATCCCTACCTTTGCCCTCAAACACATCCCTTTCCCGGTTTATTTATACTTGACCGAACTCTACAACTCGTGCATGCACTGCTTGCACTACCCTGGCGCATGGCGAGAGGTAAGAGTGGTCAATATACTAAAACCAAACAAACCATCCAACATCCCTTCTTCTTACAGACCCATCAGCCTCATATCATCCCTTGCAAAAATCCTTGACATCCTGTTCCTCAGTCGGGTCCAGCAGAGCCTGGATGCCACTGGAGTTTTAAACGACTACCAGTTTGGTTTCAGAACCGGTCATTCCACCACCCAGCAGCTTTATCGAGTTGGCGAAATTGTCACAACCAACTTCAATCGAGGTCAATATACAGGGTTTGTCGCCCTGGACCTCGAAAAAGCCTTCGACAAAGTCTGGCATCCTGGACTTTTATATCAACTCAACGTCGCGAAAATCCCGATTCGCATCATTAAGATCATGCAATCATACACTTCTAATCGCACTTTCCGAGTAAAAGTTAACAAGGATTGCTCTCCGCTCACCCCCATATTATCTGGCATCCCCCAGGGGTCATCCCTTGGTCCTGTCCTCTTCAACCTTTACATAAACAACCTACCCCGACCCCTTGATCATCGTACTACCCTCTGCCTCTACGCAGATGATACCGCCATCCTCTCCACATCCGTAAGCCCTGCCATTATGACAAACTTACTACAAAGACAAACTGACATAACAATACAATACTTTAACGACTGGGGACTCCACACTAACCTGACAAAGACACAAGCTATCTATTTCACTAAAAAAAAACCATTGTCAACACTTCTTTAACCACACACGGCCATGCACTCCCCTGGTCTGAGCATATCACCTATCTCGGTGTTATACTGGACTGTAAAGTCTACCTCCAGAAACACATTTCGAACGTCACCGGTAAATGCTGGCGGCGCACCTCATCCCTTTTTCCGATCCTTAAGAATTCCCCTCCTCATATAGTAGCCTTCTTGTATAAATCCTACCTACGTCCTATCCTTACCTATGCATCCCCGATCTGGTTCCCCCTCACCGCCCCCTATCTTCAGGCAAGGCTTCAAACAGTCCAAAATAAAATCCTCAAAGTCTCCCTTCATCTCCCCTGAACTACTCGCAGTATAGACTTACACCAGCTCACAGGCACCCCTTTATTATCTGAATTCATTCTTAAAAAATTATTACCCGGTTTCGCACAAACACTCATAGATTCTTGAAATCCCACCCTTGCCGATCCCCTCACTCCCAAATTCTACAATGCTCCTAAATACCCTTCCCTTAATTACATCTTCACTCCCTAGCTTTTGTAAAATCTGTTGTTGAAAAAAATAAAAAAAAAAATAAAAATCCAAAAAAAATAATAAAAATCAAAATACAAAAAAAAAACTATATAATTATACATTTGGTATAATTATATTTCAAAAAAGGTAGTACAAAAAAAAAAATCAAACAAAAAAAAAATAAAACACAAAATATAAAAAAAAAACATAAAACACTACATAACATCGTCCTTCAGACCAACCAAAAGAGCCATTATTATTTCGTACATAAAAGATGCCACCTACAAGCACTAACTCCAGTAATCCCGCTTAAAACATACTAATATAAAATCATCCTAATACACACATGCCACCACAGTCGTGTAGACAGCATGCCACTATCAGACAGCTTTAAGCACGTCATAACATTAATAACTTAACCTGCGGCAAGCACCTTCAGGGTGGATCGCCGACGTACCCCCAGAGGGGACATATACTTACAATGGTTCAGTTCAGTGTGGCATTGCTGGTGCTAAGTAACGAATACCTATTACCATGACGTCATTAGGTAGCCAATTTCCTGCTTTAATAGTTGACTTGCAGGGGTTTCAATATAAAACAAATGATTTTACCGTCAAAGAATTAGCTGTTCTATGTTGTAACACTAATCAGCAAGCACACAAGCAACCACCAAATCCTTTCTCATCACTAACCCAAGGTGAACAGACTCACTACCGATGGTTAGAAAACAACTACCATGGGGGCATAAAATGGAGTGATGGATATATTCAACTGTCAGAGTTCCCACTAATACTTCATCGACTTTGTGAAAACGCAGTTAATAATTTTCGACGCAATGTATTGTCAGAGGATGTTATAATTGTATGCAAAGGCAAATTAAAGAAAAATGTTCTACAGCATCATCTAAAATGGAATAGAGTTATAGATCTAGATGACTTCTCACCTTGTATACCCAATCTAAAATCGTTAAAGGTACCAAGATGTATGGAACACACCCAACCAAAATATAGTCACTGCTCTCTTGCAAACGTTCACTTTCTTAACAAATGTATTATAGATTTACATATAGAGTTAAAATAAATATCTTTAAATATGTTTATATTTAGGACTAATAATTAATATTTTTTAATTTATGTCACCAAAAATAATTATAAATAAATTAATGTATAATCTACTAATGTGTTTCATTTATTTCAATTTTAATTTTAAAAATAAAACAACTATATTTCAATAATAATAATAATTTGATTACACAATTTACATATTAATATTATTAACAGAAGAATTACAATAAGTGATTAACTACTAATTGAGTTGTCTTCATCATGTTCTTCATCAGATTGGTCGAGTTGATACTTTTCAATAATTTTCTTAGGTAAGTATTTTTCTATGTCACATAGGAAACTTTTTAAATTTATTTCTACTAGTTGCTCACAGAATTCTTCTAAATTCACAATACCACGAGAGAATTTACCACATAGTTGTGCACCTCTGTAATACCTCTCAGAATCCTCTTAAGCTGTTTAACTTTTTCACCATCGAAGCAGTAATTTAGATCATAATTTATTGCATGGAGTCTATCCATACTTAAGTCGCCTAGTACAGAAGATAGTCTTTCAATTGCCGAATTAATGTCTTCTGCCCTTACCCAACGTTCCGCTGAATATTGCATCCACATTCTTGTCGATTATAGTGAAGCTAGAAATTACATAAATAAAATTAGAATAAGTTGAAAAAATAAATGATAAAACTACTTACATCTCTGCTACTATTGTAGAAGCAAGCAATTCGTATCGGAATACTGATTCGATGTGAGCTAATGAGTGATCTAAAAAATATTATAATTTGTAATATTTCTACCTAAGTTATACTTTCACTATACCTTATTTACTGACCATTAATTATTTACTCCCAGCTGAGATCTTTAAAGCTGTGTCGTCAGAGCTCATACCCTACCTCAAAAAACTGTTTGATGTCGTGTGGGAAAGTGGTCAAGCTCCGCAGGAGTTTCGTGATACACTTTTAATCAACCTCTTCAAAAACAAAGGGAGCGCTGCGGACTGTGGAAATTACAGAGGTATAGCTCTCCTGGCTGTTGGAGGGAAGATACTCACTAAAGCGATGGCAAATAGGCTAACACCTGTTATGGAAAAGTTACTTCCTGAAACACAGAGTGGCTTTAGACCAAACCGAGGCACATCGGATTTAATCTTCACACTTAAACAGCTTCAAGAAAAAGCACTCGAACATCAAATAGAAATTCACATGGCCTTCATTGATTTAACCAAGGCGTTTGACTCGGTGGACAGGGAAGTGCTCTGGAAAATTATGTTCCGCTTAGGTATCCCTAGAAAATTTGTGGAAGTATGTCGCAGTCTACATACAAACAACAACGTCCAGGTTATGTATAATAATGAGGCAACCGAACCTTTCCAACCCTCACTGGAGTTAGGCAGGGATGTGTCCTGGCACCCCTACTCTTTAATTTGTTTACCACTGCTCTAACAATTATTGTTGACAACAAACTGACAGTCAGAGGAATAGGTCTCAGGTACCGTTTTGATGGCGGTCGCTTTAACATAGGGCGCTTTAGAGCTTTCACGAAGACACGCACACGATTCATTTGTGATCTCCAGTATGCGGATGACTGTGCACTTTTAGCCTCTACGCCGGAAGAGCTTCAAGAACTTTTAGATGTGTATGCCCAGAGCTATGATTCCTTGGGACTTAAAATCAACATTGGAAAGACTAAGATTATGTCAACTCCTCATCAAGTGAACCAAATAGACATTACACTTAACGGAAATTCTCTTGAAGTGGTGGATCAGTTCAATTACTTAGGCAACGTTGTTAATGACAAAGCAAACATGGACAGCGAGATCCGCAATAGAATTAACGCTGCATCTAGAGCACTCTGGGGACTTAGAGAGAGAGTATTTGACAACCACGACCTTGCTTTGTCAACGAAAATGGCTGTCTACAGAGCAGTTGTCATTCCAACACTGCTATATGGATGTGAAAGCTTGGTCACGTACCGTCGTCATGTGACAGAATTAGAACGTTTTCAGCAAAGACACCTCAGAAGTATGATGAAAATCCGTTGGTTCCATCACATATCAAACGTGGAAGTACTCAGGAGAGCAAACAGCCTTCCAATTGAGGTGCTTATTTCAAGAGCACGCCTAAGATGGGCAGGTCACGTTCATCGTATGCATGATAACCGCCTTCCTAAATGTACACTTTATGGTGAATTGCTAAGCGGTAGAAGAAGGCGTGGCGGTCAACGAAAGAGGTTCAAAGACGCTCTCCATGAAAATCTAAAATCCTGCAGTATTGCAGACGAGCAATGGGAACAACTTGCAGCGGACAGAACCGAATGGCGAGGGGTTGTGGCCAGCTATCAAGGAAATGTTGCAAGAAGGCCGAATCCAAGACCTAACCAGGTCTATGTTTGTCCTGACTGCGGTCGACATGTGCTCTCCCGAATTGGCCTCTATAGCCATAGTCGTGTGCACCGTAGATGAATGGGAATTACAATAGACTACACCTTTTACTTGTTTTTTATTGCACACAATTTATCGACTGTAACATTTTTATACTCGGACTCGAGTAACGGCTAATAAATAAAATAAATTTACTGACTAGATAATTTAAAGCATACAAATATTTTAAATAGTTTACGCAACAAGTTCGAATTTTATTAGTGACCTCGATTTGGCACCGACATAAATGGGGGGACTCTCTCCTAAATAAATCAACGCGTATTTACCACCAGAGGAATTTATTTCTTCTATAAAAGATATATTTAAAAGTTCAGCAATACGTTTAGGCAAAAATGATTTAAAGGTAGTATTTGTACTTTCATCAAACAAATGTACTAATATCGATTTTCCAAAACGTGTATTAAGCATTAACATTTTTTTTATGGCGTAAACCTTCATTAAAATTAACGATGAAATAGGTTTTTGTTCTGAAACCTCAGTATCTTTAACAATAAGTTCATTAAGGGCTAATTAATTGATATTGGTAGTCATATTTAAGTAGTTGAGTACAGTGAAAGAAATATTAACCAAGGGATATTACAGAACCTTGCTTACTTAATATACTTCAGATCACAACACTATGCTCACTTATTAACTGTAGGGGAATCAGACTAAATATGATTTTGTTCTGATAGCCCATGCTCTTTTATAGAAAAGGTATGTATGCTACGTCACAAAATATCAAACCCCACCACATTTTATTGTATACGTATTGAACAAATATAGTTTTAGAGGTCAAGTTGCTTGGCAAGGAGGAAGCTTCGTCCTTGAAACCTATGCAAGCCAAGCCCAAGGTCACCGCAAGTGATCGTTCTGAAAAAGAGAAACACTCCGACCTTGAAGCCGAAACCCAACGGACTCGGTCAAAGACAAGGTCACGGCAACTGTTATGTCGGGCTAAGGGGACGCCGTGACCTTGAACATAACGACCACAGGTGCACGGTCAAGGTCAAGTAGTGGGGGAGATCTACCTTCGGCTATCTTCCTCTACTCTGGGTGCTAGACAGATTTCTTGTAAAAAAATATAGCCCAATAAAATGGGAAAATTTGGATGAAATAATTCAGAGCGTGCTGAAATTTTGGGAACGAGCTTATTTTGTGGTACTTTTTCACATATTAAAAGTCCCCACCCGTAGATGCCGGTTGAGGGGAGGGGGAGAAAATAGGAAAAAAAAATTGTTTTTCGCAATAAACTCGGAAAGTATCAATTTTACTGTAAAATATGTACACATAAAATTTATAGGTAATAAAAATCCGCACAATTTCGTTTTTTTTAACTTCGTACGAACTATTGGAGCCGAGATAGATTTTTTTGAAATTTTGGCATTATTGCGACGCAACGGAAACCCGCGGGTTTCTCGCTAAAATCTCGACAATGGTCATTCGGATCGCAAAATGTTTCAAATGAAAGTTGTAGAAAATTGGATTACGAACAGTTTTCTTTTATTTTTTACTTCCATTTTATCAATATTCGCAGAGATATGAATTTTTAAACATCTTTATAGCGCGATATTAGAACACTTGTTTCATGATAAAATCGATAAAATCTCGAAAACGATAGATCGTACGCATATAGTGTATTTAATGAAAGTTAAAGAGAATCAAATTTTGAATATGTTGGTGTATGTATAAAATCGTTTTGATAACAAGTGAAAGGAGATAAAAGGGAAAACATAAAAAATTCCCAGGGGTGTTTTGAACAGACTTAAATTATCTATAAAATGATCTCCAAGTGACCTTCATCGATGAACGGTTCACGAGTTACAGCTGTTTAAAGCTATGAGCAAAAATTTCTTTTTTATTATAAATTAAGATTATCCTGCAAGAACTGTGGAGAACAATTTTTTAAAAATTGGTTTTGACCTATTTTTATTAGTATATATACAAGTTCGAAACCGGTCTATGTCTGGTCGGGGAATTGACAAATGACATTGGCTACCAAATGATTTGTAAGGTATAATTCAATGCAGGTCGGGGTATTTGCCCGCTGAGTAGTTGTTTCCTGCAAATTATTTATAATAACAGTATATAGGTTAAGTCCACCAAGGGCTGAAGGTCACCGCTCTCGGTACTTGCAAAATGGCAAGTCGCTATACATCATGGAGACATCTATGATGTCTGATGTATAGTAGCATTAGACCACATGAGAGGATTCACTTACCTCTCACCACTACACCATTTACATTAGTCTGTATAAGACTAGCAGGTTGGCCACTGTCATTTGTCTATTCCACGACCTATGGCATACTGATGAGAACTAATAAGTTCGAAACCGGTCTATGTCTGGTCGGGGAATTGACAAATGACATTGGCTACCAAATGATTTGTAAGGTATAATTCAATGCAGGTCGGGGTATTTGCCCGCTGAGTAGTTGTTTCCTGCAAATTATTTATAATAACAGTATATAGGTTAAGTCCACCAAGGGCTGAAGGTCACCGCTCTCGGTACTTGCAAAATGGCAAGTCGCTATACATCATGGAGACATCTATGATGTCTGATGTATAGTAGCATTAGACCACATGAGAGGATTCACTTACCTCTCACCACTACACCATTTACATTAGTCTGTATAAGACTAGCAGGTTGGCCACTGTCATTTGTCTATTCCACGACCTATGGCATACTGATGAGAACTAATAAGTTCGAAACCGGTCTATGTCTGGTCGGGGAATTGACAAATGACATTGGCTACCAAATGATTTGTAAGGTATAATTCAATGCAGGTCGGGGTATTTGCCCGCTGAGTAGTTGTTTCCTGCAAATTATTTATAATAACAATATATATATATATATATATTTTGTATATATCTTCGTTTCTTTTGACTTTACGACAAAATTTCATAAGACCTAAATGAAAGCTTACAAAATTTCCTACAAAAAATACTTTTTCATGTATGATTTTCAATAAGTAGCGACAAGGAACTGACAATTGAATATGCGGTTGATTTTTAATTTTTAGCAGACAGGCAATTTTCGTCACGTTTAAAGTACAAAAAAGTACATTTCATAAAATTTTTCACTTTTTGAAGTATCAGAAGTTATTCTGTCATCATTTCATACTAGGCCCATATTAAAAAAAAATGTTATGTACAGTTTTGCCGGAAAATCTTAACTTATAATAAAAAAGAAATTTTTGCTCATAGCTTTAAACACCTGTAACTCGTGAACCATTCATCGTATGAAGGTCACTTGGAGTTAATTTGACAGATAATTTAATTCTATTCAAAAAAGCTTATTTAGTGTTATTATTGCCTAAAGCCAATCAAAAAATTGCTATTTGTTAAAATGCACTTGAAAATTACAATGTTTCATGTTTTTCGATTTTATCTCCATTCACTCGTTATCAAAACGATTTTGTACATACAAGGACATATTCAAAATTTGATTCTCTTTAACTTTCATTAAATACACTATATGCGTACGATCTGTCGTTTTCGAGTTTTTATCGATTTTATCATGAAACAAGTGTTCTGATGGCGCGCTATAAAGATGTTTAAAAATTCATATATTCATATAGAACAATATTTGATCGAATAAAAATGAAAAATAAAACTTTCATTTGAAACATTTTGCGATCCAAATCATCATTTTCGAGATTTTAGCGAAGAACGCGCGCGTTTCCGTTGCGTCGTAAAACTGTCAAAATTTCAAAAAATTTATCTCGGCTCCAATAGGTCGTACGAAGTTAAAAAAAACGAAATTGTGCGAATTTTTATTGCCTATAATTTTCGCGAAAAACAGATGTTTTTTACCTATTCTCTCCCCCCCCCCCTCACTTCCGGCGGAGTCTACGGGTGAAGACTTTTAATATGTTGAAAAGTACCACAACATAGGCCCGTTCTCAAAATTTCAGCCCGTTCTGAATTATTTCATCCAAATCGACAAATTTCGTCCCATTTTATTAGGCAGTATATTGATTTCAAATTTTGAGCAATTATATAATTGAATGAGATGCGTATTTTGATTGCTCCAACATCTTATTTCCGGTTAAGTCGAAAATGGTATAAACTTATAACGTTATTTGTAATAGACGACCCTATGTATTATTCAAAATTTATATTCTTCAGGAAATTTTAAGTGTAAGACGTGTAACACAGGTACTCTATCTTTATTTTTAATAATTTTCAAGAGAATGGTGATTGAAAATGTTATATCGATGATAAACTATTCCATTTTTAAATAAAACAATGGATGTAGAAGACCCCATTACGTTTATTTGTTTTGGCAAGGGAAATTTGATAGAGCCATAAAAAGTTCATTTCCGATAGAAGCGGGAGTACTACAAAAAGTGATTTTCAGACTCATATTACGTCGACTTTTTTAATGAAACGCTCTGTATTCAACCTTAAATTTATATCTTACTACTAACATTTTCAGATATCGTTTGTTCCTGGTGTCGTGTGTCTAAACTCAATATTTTTGGAGATATCGACAACTGAATGATCATTTGCACTGTAAAAGGTTCACAACTATTAAGTTTAGACACATGAGACTAGGAACAAAAAATATCCAAAAATGTTAGTAAAATGTAAATTTAAGGTTCAATACAGGTTATACAAGATGTTCCATTAAAAATATCGAAGTAATTTGAGTCTGAAATTCATTTTTTGTTGCGGTTCAACCGCAAATGAAATTTCTATGATTTTATTAAATTTTATTCGTTAAAAGGTTTAAATAAACGTAATAGAGTCTTTCCTACATCCGTTTTACGTGAAAATGGAACAATGTTATGATCAATATAACATTTTTAAACGCCATTTTCTTGAAAACTGCTAAAAATAGGGAGAAGATATGCTACACGTTTTATACTTACAATTTGCTGAACAATCTAAATTTTGAATATTATAGGGTGGTCCATAAAAATAAGGTTTATATCATTTATAAATATGCATCTCATTCAATTAATTATACAGTCAATTAATTATAAAATTGCCCGAAATTCGAAATCGATATCTTTTTTATAAAAAGATATTATGAAATATAACTTTTCATAACATCATCGTCACTTGTCTCAAGGATCTAATTTCTATAAATTAGCTAACTTCTGTGGGTTAGGAAATGATTTATAGGTCACATAACTTTTCAGGAAAAAAGTCTACAGAAATTAACTCCATATAAAAAAAATATCTTATTTTATAATCAAAATAGTAACAAAAGAGTCAGAAATGCTTTTAAAATAAATTTAGAAATAAAAACAGTATTTCATAAAAACATTTTTGCTTCGCAAATAAAAATATTCAGTTAAGTATGCATCTTAAGCACTTGATGTATGGATTAACTATGAATGTTTTTATTTGCGTTCATGTTTTCTTATTAAATAATATTGTAGGATAGAGCCTGGAGTTTCTTAAACGCCAAATGCTTTCTGAAAAATAGTTGGGCGAAACTTTTTTGTTCACTTGTACCATTGTATCAGAACACGACCTTTTTTTTACCTGTTGACAAAGATAAACATTACAATGGTTGAGGATTTGAAGAAGAGAGGTCATTTATTAACGCACTTTATTGACAATATTACACTACACGACTTGAATATGAACAAATACTAATTGCGTATTATTCTGATACTGCCCTACCACAATTTTACCTCGTACAGTCATAATTGACATTTGTAAAATAAGAGAAATACTGAATCAAGGATAACTGAGATGTAAATTAGTCTAAACGATGGTATGATTAAAAATGAGCCAATGTGGAATATCATAAAATTTTATTTTTTAGAAAAGAATGTCATTTCTGATTAAAACGAGTGGTATTTAAAATGTACACGTATTTTTTTTACTTCCCTTTAATAGTCAGTTTAGAAAATACAACGGCTATAACCTTTTTCTTGATGCCTAATTGTTTATCTTTTAGCGGCAGCAGATTCCTCGGAAAAACTACGTCAGTCTGGCTTTTAAATCAAAAATTTATCTCAACACTACTGAGCTTAATGCTTTAACTGGGACATCCTGGAAATTCTATGGAGATATGAGATACTCAGTAGGTTCAGCTTTTTATAATGGAGCGAAACGTGACGGTGCCGTATTTAAAAAGGTAATTCATAATTCGCCAATGTCTCCTCTACATCCCCGAACTGATTAAAAAAAAAATTGATAGGCGTTTAGAGAACACGTGACAGAATTTTATTTAAATAAATAACACCACAGATAATTACGACCCTCTTTATCCTGGAAGGCTCTAAAAGAGTCTTGTGTGGGAGGGGGCTACACATTTAGAGACAAGGGGCACACACCTAATATCCGTGTATAGTGGAAAAATCTCTCTCACAGCATTTTCCATTGCCACGACCGGGGATCGAACCCGGAACTTTTTGGGTGAGAGGCAAGTGCGCTCACCTCTCGACCATCAGTCATACCATACAATTATTGGACTATTGAAAAACTTAAAAAAAATTCACACAAGAGTTTAGAGTTTTCTCTATAATCTTATTAAAACATTTTTTTTGAATCGGTTCAGGGATGTATGAGAAATTGTCGAATTGTGCCCACGGCACCGCCTACTTAAACCGAGCTACGGTGCTTATTAAAGGAGAAAATTTTTATGCTTTATGAAGTTATAATGTAATGCGACCTTAACAAAGGTATTAAAGGACTTATCCCTCGATAAAATTGGTATAATCCTTTTTGTTGATCGAGACAAAATATAAAAACAAAAATGTGAAAAAAATTGCAAAATAGTTAGAACATCTATTTTTTCGTTTAACTCGCTATATCTCAGGAAAGATCAGTGAATTGACCCCAAATTTTTATTTTGTTTTTATCACATATCTATTACCAATATTTCTTAATATGAAGGTTTAATTTTAATAAATGTAAAAAATATGGATTTTTTTTTGGATTTTTTATTAAAGCTAAGTCCATGAAATATGAAAATTTACATATTTGAATATAGAAAGCGGGAACTTATCTATCTTTCAAAATATATATATTAAATATATCGAGAAAAAATAAAGATAAAGGATACATGTAGCTCTTTTATTTGAAACTTTTTTCTAGGATTAGGAGTCTTCGATAAAACCGCAAGTGAACATGTGGAACGCCCCCAAGGATAATGTATCGTGGCAGCTTCGTGTAAATATTAATACTAAAATACCTATCTATATTCCTGTACTGTCCTGTACAGTATATACCTAACATGCATGACTTACCAACGAATTACAACATTTTTTCCATAACATTATGATTAGGAAAAACTGGTAAAAGAAAAAAGTATAACTAAACTAAAAATATCGTTTTTTTTTTTTGTTAAAGGTGTCGATAAAATTTTATTCAGAAATAAATAGACTATACGAGAAAATTTTTATTCATTCAAATCCCTGCCTTGATATTAATGAATGTGCGATAAAGTTAACTTGTTCTTAATAAATAATTCTGGTAAATTCAGTGAATATCAAATGTACCTCGTATACAAATTACTCTTAGTTGTGAAAATTAGCGGTGATTATTTTTAAACAATTGACGATTCCAAACATAATAATGTATTTATATTTCGATGAAACTTCAGGAAAATATATTTCCAATAGGGTTAAACTACCGTGCCAAATTTCAAGTTTAAAGAATTATAACAACGCCTAAAAAAATAAAGTAGAAAATTATTTATTTACACATCTGAAATTTAAAATGTTCTTGAATGTATCAATACATCAGACAAGTACTAAACAAAAAAACTCTCTCTGTCACCCTGCAAATAGTCACAGACTATAAACCATTTGATTCCGTAATTAGGGGCAATAAATATAAAATGTAAGTTCCAACCGCTGATGTCGGGTTTGACAAGCTATAAAGCAAGCATTCTGTACCTTTATTTCTTCTCAATATACATACTTTATATTTATTTCGAAAGATAAAAAAGTTTCCAGCTGGTTATATTGAAACATGTAAATTTTAATATTTCATCGACATAAGTTTTAATACAAAATCCATATTTTTCTAGACTTATTAAAATTAAACTTTAATATTAATACATATTGATATAAAAGCATAATAAGAATTTGGGACCAATTCATTGTTCCTTCTTTGAGATAGAGCGAATTAAACAAAACAGAATTTTCACATTTTTGCCTGTTTCTTTTGTCTCAATCTACTAAAAGAGTCGTAACTTTCAGTTCTATCGAGGGACAAGTCTTTCAACATTTCTGTAGCTCCAAAAAAAATGTATGCGTCCTACAGCGGCTTAAGAGCCCAGACATCGTCGAAATTACCTCTCTTATTGGCTGTTTATGAAAATTAAAAATATATATTTGTTATGAAGATAAACAAAACAATAATGTATGTATAGACGAGTACAATTTTACTGTGCAAATAAAAAGCCCAACAAAAACTTTACGACCTCATTATAGAATATTGATTATGTCATATAGAAAAGAATTAAGACGTTCAAGGGTTTTTATTGCATAAATCGTTCAATTGGTCATTTAAGATGAGAAAACCGCAGAGTGCTATTAAATTAGAGGGTGCAAATTGGAGATAGGGGTGAAAATGCAACCCTTTCAGTTTTTTGAATATAACTGGAAAACGAAGCAAAAGTCAGGTACAGTTAAATAGGAATCTTTTCGTAGAGAATCAAATTTTCCATTGAAGTGGCATATTTAAAAAAAATAAAGAACAATTTTTTGTGCGAAAAGTATAAAAAAAATAAAATGAAAAAAACAAAAGAACTAAAATAAGAAAAAATTGCTTTTGGGCACATCCACCAATTCCTTAGAACATCCGCTATTTTATGGTATTACCATTAAGTTTTGGTAAAAAAATTGTTCAGGCCAAATTTGATGACCCACAAAATATACATTCTAAAATTTTATGCCCGATTTGATTCTTTTGACATCACACCGGTCCATTACAAGCATTTTTTCTGGTCATGGCACTCTAGATGTACCAACAAATTTCGAATCAAACTTTTCTCATGGAGTCTTATGGGGCATCACCGTACTCAGAATTTTTCAAGGATTCCAAAAATATAATATACAGGATGTTCCATTTAAAAATCAAAAGTTTGGGTTATTTCCGGTAAAATCGGAAGTAGGAAAAAATTACAGTTATGCCACAAAGTGTCTTCTTGATCATATAATACATCTACCAAGTTTCACTCGGATATTCTTAAATAAGGAAAAAGATGGTCTACCATGATCCGTTGACACCCGCTAAATTTTTACAAATCTTCATATTGTCAAAAGGAAGGGAAAAAATTTCATATATTTTTAAAAGATAAATTATATTCAATAAATTTAAAGTACAAAGTCATCAACCTAAATTCCTTTTGGCCTTTTCACAATATTTAAGACAGTTAAAAAAGCCATATTTAACCATCGCAGTTTTCTTCATATGTGAAAATAATTATTCATTATCAACAAATTAACTTGAAATACATTATTTTATTGAGTAAAAATCAATTTTGTTATAAAAAATAAGATTTAAAACAATATCACGGTAAACGCGATAAAAATCGAAAAAAATGGCTAAGTTTGAGCGAATATATCCATCAATTTTCATCGAAAAAATTTTTTGAGGCCACCATTTTAAAGGAAAATTTATCACGTTTTTTCTACATATGCCTATACCTATCTCTGCTCAAAAAAAGCTATAGGCAAAAAAGTAAAAAAAAAACAAAAAATTGGATTTATTGCTTTGTTTTTTATTTTTTTAAATAAGCCACTTCGATAAGAAATTTGATTCTATACAAAAAGTTTCCTATTAAATATACCTGAATTTTGCTTCGCTTTCGAGTTATATTTAAAAAACTGAAAGGATTTCATTTTCACCCCTATCTCCAATTTACACCCTCTAATTTAATAGCACTCCACGGCTTTCTCATTTTAAATGACCAACTGAACAATTTATGCAATAAAAACCCTTGAACGTCTTAGTTCCTTATTTTCATGTTTTTTATGACATAATCGACAGTCTATTAAAATACCATTACTCTCTGTGCTATCTTGACCGCAAATTGCATTACTTATCTTTATACGTTTTTAATACGTCGACTTGTTTCATGACACCATACCGACTGGTTGGCCGGCAATACTAATGAGCTCGTAAAGTTTCTGTTGCGTTTTTTATTTGCACAGTAAAATTGTACTCGACTAAATTTAGGTAATAAATTTTAAATAGAAAGGAAAAATATACAGATATGCATATTTATTTTCCTTTAAAATTTATTACCTATTTCATGCACATTAAAATCAAAAAGTAAAACGAATTAGATATCTATTAGTAAGTTTTATAAACACATATTTCTGCAAAAAATTAATATCCAGAAAAATGGAATCTTCAGAACGAATTTTCTTGAATTGCTGCAGGTTTACGAAATCCGAAAATTCTAAATCCGTTCTCATTCGCGTGCTTATGAAAATTAAGAAAAGATATTTGGTACCAACATAAACAAAACAATAATCTATGTTTTTATGAAATTATTTTATATTTTTTTATATTTTACAACTTTGTGTATAAATTAATATATTGATTAATAAATTATATAAATTATAAACACCTTTATCTTGGTACCAAATAGCTTGTCTTAAACAGCCGAATGAGAACGGATTCATAATTTTCAGAGTTCTCAGATTTTTCAAATTTCCGAAACTTGCAGCAGTTCAGGAATCTGCTCTGAAAATTTGATTTTTCAAATAATTAATTTTATGCAGAAATATTTGTTAATAAAACTCAATTATAGACCTCTAGTTTGTTTTTCAGTGTTTATAACTTTACGTAATAAATTAAAAAATAAATAAATAAATTCATAGATATACGAATTATTGTACTGTTCATCTTCGTACCAAATATTTTTTCTTTCTTCATAAGCAGCCGGGTAAAGGATTGCGGAATTTCAGTAGTTTGCATATAATGATTTTGGCTGCTGTAAAATCGTTTTGCGCAAATTTCTATCAGTAAAAAACTCTGTTGATTTGTAGAAACAAGCTTTTGTTCATATATTTTATTTATTGTTATATAGCGGATCTTCTATTTTGAAATAAATAATTATACTATTGCAGCCACATATTATATTAATCAACCACCAAAACGAAATACAAACCATATCCTACATCAACTTTCCCTGCAGTAAGGTTTTACTCTAGATACTAGTTTTACAAATAACTATTTCTTACTTACCTACAAGAAACATCAATCTTATTAAAGTAACACTGTTGCCAATTTTAGGATGTCACAAAGTGCGGCATATGAAATAGAATATCAACTCTAAAAACTTGGATGTCACATGAACTGCTAATGTTATGACTATCGTTATACGAAATATACAGCTCCAGCTTTCACGCGCGCCATCTATACATTATACGCTGGAATTAATTATATAATTTCATTCTGAAATTACTGTATTTTGGCATCCACTTCAAATTTTTTCTGCAACCTCCCACACCCCTTAGACGACGATTTAATGCACAAAATTTTGTGACATCCGATCCTTGAAGTCACAACGTTGATGGATGTCACAGAGTTATAAGAAATTTTACGTTATGATGTCACAACGCTGATTGGATAAAACTATATATATATATATATTTATAAACCAGTTAATGTCAAGAGACCTAGTTCCCGGAATTTTCCTCTACATGACTCTCTAGCATTTAAAACCAAATGTAATCTTATAGTACGTTGTTGTATAATGAAAATTTTGTTAACATCTTTACAGAAAATTATTCTAAATCTTAAGATTGACTGAAAGTTTGCGCAGTATATTATTTTAAGAACATCGAATTCCAAATATTTTTTCGTAATCCTGAAAGTATAACTGACAGAATTCAATTTGTTACCTACATACTGGATTTCATTTTCCCAAGTCAGATTTTGGTCAATATGAATACCTAAGAATTTAGTGTCTTGTGATAAGGTTACATTTTGGGCCAGCAGCGCTGCCGATTCTGGTAGGTCTATTTTACTTTGTTTAGTTCTGAAACATATATAGTTAGTTAGCAACGACAGGCGCAGTTAGTACTTGGATGGGTGACCATTCCAACGGAAACCGCGTCCACGCCTCACACATCTTCCAGCGGCTTGTATATCAGTGTATGCGCGGAAGCTATACAACCTTAGGCGAGGGTTGTATAGGAGATATACCATCCTTCGGAGGGGATGTAAAGCCGTCGGTCCCTTGTCTATTAAATGTTAGACAAGTAAAAGATCCCTACTCTTCTTAAGGGAAGAGGTTCGGCAAAATTCCTGGTTGGGGGTAGCTCGTCTACAGGCGTCGGTGTTAGGCCTCAGTAGCGGAAATAGGCCGTTAAATAATAACAATAATAATAATGTTTATTTACGAAAGGAGACTTACAAGGATTTAAAAAATTAATTACTAGTATGTAAGCATAAATAAACATAGAGAAGTCCACTGAGATAAATCTGTGCGTGGACGAATTAAAACAATGATAATACAATAACATATACGAATAAATATACAGTAATGTAAAAAGGATATAATAAAGGTAAGTAATAATAATAAGTAATAATAATAATAAGTAATAATAATAATAAGTAATAATAGGAATAGGACTAACTAGATAGTATAACATTGCCAAAATACTTCTGATCATTTAAATCATTTAAAAAAGAGAAAATAAAAGAATATATATCTGTGTTTTTTTCCTGGTACTCCTGCATTTATATTAAAGAACTGAGTTATTTCATTTCATTAATTATCATAATTAATTATGGACGTTAGTTTACATGTCACACTTATTGATCGGGCAAGGAATATGATAATTAGATTAGTCTATGGATTACGGTTCTAGGCGTTGCTATGATCCAGTCGCTCAGTTTTTTCTTAAATAATTTAATAGAGTTTAGAACGTTTAAATAATTCAGTATAGCATTATAAACCTTGGGACATAGAAAAGTGAAGCTTTTTTGGCCTATTGTTTTTTCCATTTTCGGTATTGCGATAGAATTTGATTTGAATCTAGTGTTATGAGAGTGGTCAACTATTTGGTGTTTGCAAATATGATTCTTTTGATATAATATCAGAGTTTGGCAAAACAACTGTCTTATGTCCAGAATTCCTGTTCCTAGATAGAAGTCACAACTGGGAAATAGGTAAGGTTTATTGAATATAACTTTCAAAATCCAACTTTGCATTATCTCTAGCTGTTTTAGGTGGCAGTTCAATACACCTCCCCAAATGAGGATACCGTACTGTAAATGAGTTTGAATCAGGGCGTAGTACATTGGTTTACGGTGATTGATATCAAATATATTTCTAAGGTATTTAAATTTTGGAATTAGTCCACGTAACTTTCGTACTATATTACTTACATGGGTATCCCATTTCAGGTGGCTATCAATAACAATTCCTAGGTATTTAATTGTTTTTGCAGATTCTAGTTCTATGACGACGTTATTATAATTGAGAATAATTTTATTATAATGAGGGAGGTTGTTAATGTAACTAGTAAAAGGTAAGTATTTTGTTTTTTTAATATTTATGGTAAGTAATTTTGAGGCAAAAAAGTCTAATAATATAGGAAATTCTTGTTGTATAATTTCTTTTAAACTTGACCAACTTTTATCTTTATAGAATAAAGCCGTGTAATCGGCAAAGCTTACTATATGACCAGTGATAGGGATATCAAATATTTCCTTTACATAAATGTCAAATAACAGTGGACCCAGTATGGTGCCCTAAGGAACTCCAAAGAGAACGTTTCTTGAGCTGCTGACTATATTGTCAATTTTAACACATTGTCTTCTGTCTTGCAAATAACTTTTTAGCAGTTCATATGCTGTCCCTCTGAAACCAATATTTTCGAGGGTATCTAACAAATCAGGGTGGCTGACCGTATCAAAGGCTTTAGCAAGGTCGACAAAGTTGCAAATTGCAGGTTCTGAGTTGTCTAAGGCTGCGTAAACCCTTGACATTAACACTGCCATTGCGTCTTGAGTCGACTTTCCCTCCCGAAAGCCGTATTGGCTATTAGACAATAGATTATATTTGTTTATGTAGCTTAACATTCTCTTTTTAATTATTTTTTTCATATATTTTTGATAGACATGACAATAATGAAACAGGTCTATAGTTTTGAAGGTCCAGGCGGTCTCCAGATTTGAATATCGGTTTAATAATAGCTGTTTTGAATGCCTTCGGAAAAGTGCCACTGTTGAGGGATTTATTAAAAATGTATACTAAGGGTGCAGCTAAAAACTCCACACATTCTTTGACTGTTTCGGCCTTCAGGGTATCTAGCCCCGGAGCTTTGTTAGGTTTTAGTTCCATTATAATTTGTGTAACTTCTTGCAAATTTGTTTACTCTAAGAAGATTGAGTTTGATATGTGTGCTTTCGGGATTTTTTTTTTGGCCGGTTTAATTTTTGTTGCTAGGTTACCGCCGATTTCTTTAAAGAAGGTATTGAAATTTTCGGTAATTATTTTTTTATCCTGTACAATTTGTCCATTTTCAAGTTTTATTTTATTAATAGCTGTATTATAAGATATATTTTCAATACTTTTAAAACAACGCCACATGGTTTTTGGACAATTTTTATTTTTGTCTATTTGCGCCTTATAATAGTCTTCTTTAACTTCTTCTTTCTTGTACCATATTTCTGTAGTTCTTATATTCCCGCTGTATATTAGTGTTATTAGGATTTAATTTCAGTTTTTTATAAATAGAATTTTTGTGATTTATAGAATTGATTAGACCATTTGTAATCCAAGGATTTCTTTTGACTTTGTTTCTTTTAATTTTAATTGCTTTAGTACAGAGCACAACATTGTGATTTAATTTGTTAATGAATAACTCAGTGGCGTCGTCCACTTTGTCTGTAGTATACAAATCCAACCAGTTAATTGAATTTAGTTTGTTTCTTAACTCATTATAATTTATATAGTTTTTTGTGTATTTAGCTATATCAGGAGTTTCTTTATTTTCAGGCAAAATGTATTGGAGAATGATTGAATAATGGTATGTTATCTGATACTGCAGAACTATCGGTACAAAATATTCTCTTTGTATTTTTGTTCTAAGAAATATGTGATCTATGCACGTATTGCTTGAAGCTTGGATCCTAGTATATTCATTTATGTAAGATTCATAGCCTAATTCGGATAATATATTCAGATACTCTTGAGAAAAGTCACTGTTATTATCGAGTATATCAATATTTATATCTCCAACAATCATGTCTATATCGTGACGCATATTATTCATTCGTAGAAAGTTATACAGATTGTAATTAAAGGTATACGCCCATTGAGAAGGTGGCCTATAAATGCATAATATTTGTATAGTTTTATGATTAAATACTAAGTTTAATTTAATTGCTTTAGAGTTACCTATACTAATAATATCATAGGTGTAATTTATTCTATTTTTAATGTAAATAATAACACCATCGCATTTGTTAATGTCTCCAGCGTTGTAGAGTATATCGAAACCGGGTATATTGAACATATCTAAGCAATCGAGTTGCCATGACTCTGTTAGTATAATACAATCATAGGAATAATCAAATTCATTTAATAATAACTGTAATTCATCGAAGTTTTTATTTAGACTTCTGATATTATTATGAAGCAGATTAAAAGTAAGGAATTCTGATTTATTTATTTCATTTTTACATAGTGGTATGCTGTCCATTGTAATAGTATTAATTTTTGGAATGTTATACTCTCTAATATATATATGTTTTATATACCACAGTGAAAAATAGAACGTAATTATATATATATATATATATATATATATATATATAAATAAATATATATATATATATATATATATATATATATATAAATAAATATATATATATATATATATATATATATATATTGATGCCAGTTAAGTTGTCACCTCCGGGAAATAGAAAGGACGACCTGACCTCCGTATTATCCCGTGCATATTTTGCTATAAATTTTATATATTTGTGATTAGGGGGACCCCCAGAATACGAATCTCAAAAGAGGGGAAAAGATTTATAATTTTTTTTTTAATCATATATACAGGATACAAGAGATACGTACTGACCTCCAATATATATATATGAGTAGAAACTGAAGCATCGTTACTACCTCTAGCAACGTTGCCAAACTTTCGGAGGTCAAAACGTAACACCATTATCTGTAGTTGTTATTATATAAACATTATCGGATCCACATTTGAATTTGTAAATTTCTTGAAAACGATGGTCATAATTTTATAACTTCTTAGTGGGTAGGAAATATGTACATTTTGAAGACAGTTTTTGGCAAGTATTTTATTATTCAAACTAAATTAAAGTCTGAATCTATGTCCCCTAGTCTTTCACTCAGATAAATCTATCTAGATCTCTGAGATTTAAAAGAGTTATTCAGGTGGTTTGGAAGGCCTTTAAAATATTTACTTTCTATTTTGGAATGAAATTTGGTGAAAATAGAGAATTACTCTTCTGATCAATCAATATTTCAGAAAATATTGAATTCTTACGTAGTGAGATTTTTTTACTTCTAATAATATTTGAAATATAATGTAACTACTGATGTTAAATTATATTAAGGTTGTTTGATGTTTAGAATAAAATATCAACAGTTCTGTGTAAATCATAAGTAGCTATGGATATAACATAAATAACATCTAACGCCTGTGTTTAACATACACAGCCCATAAGAATTTCCTCTAATCTGTTTCGAAAAAGATCCTAAACGTCAACGATATAGGTATATTACATTTATTTTTTCTCGTTATAATTTATATTAGTTGGCAAGAAGTAGCTTCTGGCTATTCCTTTGACATAAACATCATATACGCAGAGGATTATTTTTCCATTATACTGAATAATTGTGTTTTTGTAAATTTAGATGCGATATCTTTTTAGAAGATCTATATGGTAAAAACCCTAAAAAAGAAGAAATGAATATAAACAGAACACCACAATTAATATTTAGACGATATCTGGTATATTTTAACACCATTAATTTCAGCGTAAAATTACGTTAAGCATTAATTTTCGTTTTAAAAATACTCTGGCGTCGCCAAGTTATTGCAAAAGATACGAAAAGTTACAGAACAACAATGCATCACAAATGTTATAAAATGAACTTTGTTAATAATAGTTAAGAGAAAATATTTGGTAAGGGCAAAGGTAAGGAATAGTTGAAATGTACTGGACTGGATGGATCTACAAGGAATTTTATACGCGGGAGTTAATTTGGAAACCTACAAATATCTAGAATATCGTTTTAACAAATGGAAGAACAAGTACATTATTCCACCATGTACGAATATTTTGTCCCTTGTGATGATATTAGTCTCCAAAAATAATAGTTTTTGAGATATTTTCAGTTTAACCGATAATTTAAAAATAATTGTGTTTTTCTTTGTTCACAAGAAAGCTATGGCTTTATTGTATTATAGTAAATGCAGATTTTAGTACTGAAAATGGAAACCAAATGAAAATGATTCATAATTATATTTTTAATGCGATTTTAAAGCTGGAAAATAATTTAAATAATTAAAATATTCAAATATCAGATGCAACAACTAAACCAATTTACTATTGAAAGCAAGCACTAGAATTTCAAGTGTATCACAAATAGGGACTATTTTATTCGCTTATTAACTTATTCAAGAGGATTTGAATTTAAACCTAGGAATCGTATTCTTTGAATAAACATAATGGGTGTATTAAATATTATTTATTAACCAATCAATCAATCAATATTTTATATAATAATATAATTTTATAGTTTAAAAATCAGTCCGCGACAACTCCGACAAGCTTTCCCATTTAGGAGTAGATCGCCCCACAGCTTGCTTCTCTCCCTGTATTTTCTAGGAGCAACTGGTCACGTCATTTCATACCGGTAATGTCCATGTCCATGTCCGGTAATGTAATGTCCATATGCCAAATTTAATCAAAATCGTTAGAACCGCTTTAGAAGAAAAATTATTCAATTCCTTGCCCCCCCACAACTTCCTTCCCTGCATTTCTTAGGTACAACCGGTCATGTGACCTTATGCTACTACTAAATCATTATTCATGTGTTAAATTTGAAATTATTTAAAACTCAACTCCCACAGCTTTTTTTTTTTTTTTGGCTTTGGGTACCCACAGCTTCCCTCCCGGTATTTTCTAAGAGCAACTGGTTATGTCATTTTATATCGGTACTAGGGGAGCGTCCATGTACCAAATTTAATCAAAATCATTAGAGCAGTTTTAAAGAAACAAATTATTTTTTATATCTTTTTTTTTTTTCCTGTTTTTAGAGGTTCACTCCCGCCACATTTGAGCTGGGATCGATTTTGCAATGTCGCCTCGAGGTGTGGCCGTCTTGAATACATATGTAAAATTCGAACAAAATCGACACAGTAGTTTGAGCTCTAGGTGCGACGGCAGACGGCAGACAGACATTCTTTAAGAACCACTTTAGTTGGTTCAGGGGACTTGAAAACGTGTAAATCCATCAAAAATTTTTTGCACGATCACCATATTCCTTATATACTACGTATATGGAAAAGTAAAAATGAGATACTCCTATTGGAAAGCTATACCTACCTACAACATAATAATATAATAACGATAATAATATTAATAATACTTTATTCACCACTAAGATACAAAAATGTATAAATGACAAGTCAAATTATGTATAATGTTGTATAAAACAAACAAGCAGTTATAGTTATAGGTTATACACCACAGGTAATGACACACACCCAATATCCATGTATAGTGGAAAAATCCTTCTCACAGTATTTTCCACTGCAACGACCGGGGATCCAACCCGGAACTTTTGGGTGAGAGGCAAATGTGCTCACCTCTCGACCATCAGTCATATAACAATATAAAAACATATACAATAACAAAATATGCGTGAATCATAGTATGCAGTATTAAATTTAAAGTAAAATAAAGCAAGTTGCTGGTACAATGAAAATTACATGCATATATATTATGTACATTGTACAAGCATATATTGAAAACAAAGTCAATGGTATTGGACAATAGACATCTTCACATGTTTGTCACCATAACCAAATAAAAAACGCAACAAAAACTTTACGACCTCATTAAAATACAGGTACTCTTTGTATAGTCCAAGTAAGGACTTCCCTTCATTCAATAAACCCAACAAAAACTTTACGACATAATTATATCGCCTCAGGCCATGGCGCCATGCCTATCATGAAACAACTTGACGCACATTAAAAACCTATAAAGGTAAGCGAGTCAATTTGCGAACAGCAGTACAAAGAGTACCGGTATTTTAATGAGGTCGTAAAGTTTTTGTCGCGTTTTTTATTTGCCGGGAACTGATTACTTCGACTATACTGCTGTTCGCAAATTGACCCGCTTACCTTTATAGGTTCTTAATGTGCGTCGGGTCGTTCGATGACAGGCATGGCGCCATGGCCGCTGCGATATAATTATGTTGGAAAGTTTTTGTTGCGTTTTTTGAATGCAGGCAAGTCCTTACTTGGACTATACATTCATAGTTAAGAGTAGTCATATATAAAAATAACTATGTAAACAAATTAGGTATTAATATCAAAGTAAGTAGTGGTTAGAACTGTCATACTTCAATTTATAATTTAAAAATTAAAATTAAATGGACTAAAAACTTAGAAGAAAGGTTAAAAAAGTAGCAAATAGAAAATAATTGAGAATAATGATAAATAATCGAGATATGGTTGCTACTTGATGCCGTGCAATTTGATTTTTTTTTAAAACGCATACATTTGCATGGCGTTTCACGTATGTTTTTAAAAACATCCCTTTAATAATAATCTCCCTTACTGCTTCGACTTGATGGTACTACTACTGTACCAGCTATACAGAGATCGAAGTTTACTGCGTTTCTCAATCATAAAAGTGCGCGACACCTTTCCTCGCTATTTGTAGGACACTGTAATATATTCTGTACTTCGTTTTCTTAACCGTGATGGCTTTTGCAGATGTCTCAAATAATTTTTTGAAAATACCCCTTTATCATAGAATCTGCAACGAGTACTTTTTTTACTCTGCTTTTGCTTTTCCTACAAAATTTTAAATGTGTTATTAAGGCCATTTTCTTACTGTTTACATTAACTTAATAATATTTAACAACTTTATCAAAAGACTTAACTTCATGGAAAACTTACTCTTATTTGTTCAGAGCGTGGCTTGCTTTTTATTTTTATAGTGCTAGTTATAGCAACTTCCAAATTTTTCACTTCAGTACTGTCGTCACTTAAAACCTCAATATTGGTATCCCTGCTACTTTCCGTGATGTCGCCAATATCAAAATACTTATAATATTATGACAAACAAATATATTTACTCAGTGTGGCCCACTTCTCATCTCAATATGCCTCGGAAATCAAATTAAAAATTAATCTAATAATCAAGCCAATGTTGTTCAAGTGCTTTTTACACTAATTATTATTATATTGATAAGTTTTAAATGAATTGCTTGGGTGTAGTCGAGTTTAGCGTCGCACCAATAAAAATCTAGAAAAACCCAGCACAGAACTTGAATAAATGAGGCAAAGCCAAAATGGAGAGTACATAGAAACTATGCGGAAATTATAGTGAAATATAAAAAAAATATATTTCCATAAACAATTAAAAATTATCAATTAACAAACAGAATACTAACAGAGCATTTAAAAATATTTTATTACTTCCCTCAACGAGTGTTTAAAAGGGTCAGTGTTTAGTATAAAAGGACCGCAATAGAAAACCAGGTACTAACATCTGGTTGTGATAAGAGAGAAGTAATGCATAATATAGTCTGTACGAATATAATAAAGTGCCTAGGTTCTAGATTCTTCTTTGCACAATTTGAATTCATTTCCGAAGAATTGGCGGGGTTATTCTCATTGTCATTAATTATTCTTGCTACAAAAATTTTCATACACATTTCTTGTCGATAGTAATATTAAAGCCTAATATTTCAAATTACATTTTTGGAAAATTCGGAACATGTTTTTTTTAACAATTTATATGTTGAAGCACGGTTTTCTTTTATTTTTTGAAAGAATATCTCCGGTTGTACTTGTCATACCAGGAAAATAAAACTACAAGCCTCTACGCAACTAAATTTGGAATTAAAAAGGCTATGAAATTCCGACCTATTCCGAGATAAAAATATAAGGCTCCACCACTATTCGTTGATTTAAATCTACTGGATTTAATTTACCAGTCACAATCAGTTTTAAATTATATTTACTACACTTCATTGAAAAACAAAGAAATATATTTAATTACAGCTAAATACAACATGAGATATTTACAGTTACCTTCATATTTGAAAAAATCACACACACAAGTTCACAATAGAGACAGAGAGATTTAAAAAAAACATTTTTTAGTCAATGTAAGAACCTGGTTTCATCAACGTCGAAACACTAAAGAATTGTAAATATACATGTATATTTTTTATAACTCCTGTTAGGCCGATATTTTTCTGGTTTTTCCTAGATCCTTAGATATTCACTTTACAATTCCGGGTATAATTAGGTAAGTATAACCTTTCCATAATAAATCTTTATCATGCGCAATATTATAGAACGTTCCCAATTGAAACTGGGCCATCTATCATACAGGGTGAGCTGTAGAGACATGTACTGTCGTTTTACATGAACAATATTTTGTTAGAATATTAGAGCAAAATGTTAATAAGGTTTTAATAAGTTCTGTGAAAATAAAAATTTGAAAATTGCGTCAAAACTTTATTGTTGGATATAAATCGACATTTTCTATAAGAAAACAACGAAAAAATCGCGACATTTTCCATACGCTTTTCCGAATTGAAAATTTGAATACATACCTCATCTATAGGTTAAAAAACAATAATAACCAAAATGACAGAGATTTATTTTAAATTGAAGCTATGGATATAGAGAAGAACTGCTAAAAAATTAATTATTGATTTAAGTTCCAAAGAAAATGCAAAACGAGTTTCTAAAAACTGTAAAATTGCTTCTATCATGTTTGACTATAGTGCATAACGAGTATGAGTAACGTCAATTACGGTTCAAAAAATGCTTGATAAAAAAATTAAAAATTTATTATTAAATTTTTTAATTACTTTTTACTACAAATTTCAAAGTTAAATGGATTTGCCCATATATATCAGTTTAATATAACTGCATAAAAATACTTCAAAAATGAATGTTTTCAATTGTTTTTCTACTGCAAAGCATCAAATTACATACTTTTCATTCTTTGATATTTATCGAAAGAGTACAAAGTTTTCAAGACAATTTCACGCGCTTTTCTGGAATAAAGGCATTTAAAATGTCGCAGTTTTTCCGTTGTTTTCTCGTAGAAAACATCTAAATAAACACTTTTTGTTCCCATTATTCTTTAAAAAATGCCCAATTTTCATATGATAATGAGATTTATAAAATTTCACGTGTTTTTCCGGTACAATCGCAGAATGGCAAGAGGAACATTTATAAATGTTTCTTAACCATATTGTAGAAAGTGTCGATTTAAACATTCCTTCTTTGGCGTATTTTGATAAATTGCATAGTTTTCGCAATACCATCGATTTTTAATTTATGTGATATTCGTTTTTCCGTGATAATGCATGAAATATGACTGATTTATGTTTTATCTGTTTATTAAAAACGTTGATCTGCATTTTAGCTCTTTGTGGTTTTTCGAGAAAATGCGTAGTTTTCTTGATATTTTCATACAATTCTTGGATATACATATGTTAGTCTTTCATTTAATGTGGAAAAGCGGTTGGAAAAATAAAAAAATTCCCACATAATTTTGTAGAACATTTAATTGCGTACCTACATTTTTTTTACACATTCTCATTTAAAGCGTGATTTTTTTATGAAGAAAGTAATAAGTTAAAGCTTTGAAAACAATATGTTGATTTTTGGAGAAGTTATGACTTCATTTGTAACGTATGCAAGTTAAACTTTTGCTGTTATTTTTTATATTTAACCAAATTTTATCACTATCGCACCTTCCTTTCATTTTATCCTTATAATGGAGTCTACAGGATATCAAATTGTGATATCTGCTTGTACTTCGATATTAACAGCTAAAACGTCAACATGTCGTCCTGTGCGGGGTGGGTACAGCGGGTGAAATGTGAAAAACACCCTAAAAATTTTTGTTTCCTATTTTAAACTACAAAACACGAGAATTATTGTGTTGAAGCACGATATGCCTCGCTCTAGCTACTTTATTTTTAACATGATAAAAAAATTTCAGTAATAACATTGTAGATTAGAGTTTCAGGATGTTAAGTCTTTTTTACTTTTTTGTTCCGATCGCTTTGTAATTTTTTAAGAATTTTTGTAAGAGCGCCCGCACAAGATCATTTAAGGTCGATTTTTGTTTGTTTCCTCACTGCGCGTGGTCTTTTAAAGTCTAGTATCGCCTGTACGATCACACAGTATTGTGATATATTATTTGATATTTTGATATATTATTGTATTATGCGGATATTTTTGTACTCTGAGACAAATTTGTTCCTGCCTGGACATTGTCTTAGTGTTTGTTGGTGTTGAAATAATTTAAAATCGTTTAGTCTCGGTGGAGTAATTATTTTAAATGTTCTGCTCTATTTTACTACTTATTAAGATCTATGGTTGTGTGTGAACTTTAACAACTTTCAAAAATTTTCATTATTCGTGAAAATTTATATGGACATATCGATGTAGGTGCTTTAAGAGTAGTAGTTCAGATAGGATGGAAAATTATTGATAATAAGATTACCCCTGTTCTCAGTACTAAATCATCAATGCCGATTAGATCACATTTTTTTATCTACATGTAACTGTAAACAAGGTTTGTTGATTATTATATTTCGGAAGTCCTAAACTATTTCAGCAAAATTTTATAGGCTGTAGCGGTCTGAAATGCTCTTGTACGAAGAAGACATTACCATGCATCGGATCCTGCAATTGTATGGGACAAAAATCATTTTGTAAAAACCCCAACACTAAGGAGACTCGTCTTACTTCCGAAATAGTTGAAGAGTCCTGTGATTCAGATTGAACAAGTATAATATAACTATTATCCCATAATATAATTTTCACATAAGTTATTTTTTAGGTATAATTGCTATTTGCTATATTTCCAATTTTAATTATCTCCTACTGTCTTGATTGGCGATACGTTCGTCAGTATACCTATATTATATATTATTTTCGTGTCTGTAGAATTTTATCAAATATTACAATACCCCATATTGTGTACAGTTATTTTCATAAAATATTTCATACTTTTTATATTTACTGAACAATCTTTTCACTAGCAGCACTAACTACCTGTTAAAATTTTGTTCAAATCAGACGTGTCCTTCTCAAGTTATCATGCTTACAAGAAATGTGAGGGACGGACAGGCAGACAGACACACTTCAAAAGTTGCTTAATTTGGTCACTAACACAATGATATGATTTTTTTTCTCTACAAGTAATGTATACGGTTTTAGAAATGCCGATCAAATGCATTATACTCTTCTGCGAAAACTCGAAACGAATAAGAAAATGCAATAATTTTAATGATTTGTTCAAACAAAATACATAACATTGTGTGTGTTTATACAAACTCAGTTTCTATTATTCATATAAACAGTCAAATGAACAATTATTTATTGCGAGAACAGGCGACACTGTGCCCTAAAATATCTCGTGCAACTCGAATACAAATGACAGTCGACCTTAAAAGATCTTGTGCGGGTGCTCTTAAAAAAGTTATTGAAAAATTAGAGCGGTCGGAACAAAAAAGTGAAAAAAGGGTTAGCATCCTGGAACTCGAATCTAACGTTATTAATGAGTATTTTTTGATCACGTTAAGAATAGAATAGCTGGAGCGGTGGTAAAAGAAAACATTGCCTGTGCAATAAGATGCATTTCACCAGCGCACCTTAAACGTAAACGTCCTCCATGTAACTCCATGATTTGGGAATTGTTTAATATATTTTTTTCTAATGTTCCCGTTACTCTTAGGCATATCGTGCTTTAACACAATAATTCTCGTGTTTGCAGTTTAAAATAGGACAAAAAAAATTTGTAGGGTGTTTTCCACATTTCACCTCCTGTAACCACCCCATACATTACAACATGCTGACGACCTACAGATTTTGATGTTTCAAATAATTTTTCGAAATTACCTCTTCATTCAGAATCTGCAACGAGAACTTTTTTTACTCTGCTTTCGCTTTTCCTACAAAATTTTAAACGTGTTATTAAGGCCATTTTATTAGTGTTTATATTAACTTAATAATATTTAACAACTTTATCAAAAGACTTAACTTCAAGGAAAACTGACTCTAATTTGTTCAGAGCGCGGCTTGCTTTTTATTTTTATAGTGATAGCTATTGCAACTTCCAAATTTCTCACTTCAGTACTGTCGTCACTTAAAACCTCAATGTTGGTATCCCTACTACTTTCCGTGATGTTGTCAATATCAAAATACTTATAACATTATGACAAACAAATATATTTACTCAATGTGGCCCACTTCTCATCTCAATATGCTCCGGGAATCAAATTAGAAATTAATCTAATAATCAAGTCAATGTTGTTCAAATGCTGTTTACATTAATTATTATTATATTGATAAGTTTTAAATGAATTGGTTGAATGTAGTCGAGTTTAGCGTCGCACATATACAAATCTAGAAAAACCCAGCATATAACTTGAATAAGTGAGGCAAAGCCAAAATGGAGCGTACATAGAAACTATCCCGA
Source organism: Leptura quadrifasciata (assembly GCA_963675555.1). Taxonomy (NCBI): domain Eukaryota; kingdom Metazoa; phylum Arthropoda; class Insecta; order Coleoptera; family Cerambycidae; genus Leptura; species Leptura quadrifasciata. The sequence continues at coordinate 30,865,597 of OY776682.1, forward strand.
AATTATAGTGAAATATAAAAAAAATCTATATCCATAAACAATTAAAAATTATCAATTAACAAACAGAATACTATCAGCGCATTTAAAAGTTCTGTATTATTTCTCTCAACGAGTGTTTAAAAGGGTCGTCAGTGTTTACTACAAAAGGACCGCAATAGAAAAGCAGGTACTAACATCTGGTTGTGATAAGAGAGAAGTAATGCATAATATAGTCTGTACGAATATAATAAAGTGCCTAAATTCTTCTTTGCACAATTTGAATTAATTTCCGCAGAATTAGCGGGATTTTAATTCTCATTGTCATTAATTGTTCTTGCTACAAAAATGTAAATAAATCGATATCAAGTAGATATCATAGCAGTCAAGTAAACCACACGAAAATAATATAAAAGATAAGCTTTTCATTGTAACCATATCGGCATTAAATGGTTTTCTGCATGCAATTTTTTACGGAGTATTGTACAATGTCGAACTTGTACTTTTGTCCTTTTTCTTGATTATTGATAATTACGTAAACATATTGCACTTAATAAACTTTAGTCAACATTAAATATTTCAGTTATCAGATTCCTATAGCCTGTCGCTATATATTCTTTATCAAAGTATTTGTTTTCATACACATTTCTTGTCGATAGTACTATTAAAACCTTAAAGCCTAATATTTCAAATTACAAATTAAATGAAATTTTTGGAAAATGCGGAACATGTTTTTTGAACAATTTATCTGTTGAAGCACGATTTTCTTTAATTTTTTAAAAGAATATCTCCGGTTATACTTGTCATACCAGGAAAATAAAAATACAAGCCTCTACGCAACTAAATTTGAAATTAAAAAGGCTATGAAGTTCCGACCGATTCCGAGATAAAAATATAAGTTTCCGTCACTATTTGTTGATTTAAATCTACTGGATTTAATTTACCAGTCACAATCAGTTTTAAATTATACTACACTTCACTGAAAAACAAAGAAATATATTTAATTACAGCTAAATACAACATGAGATATTTACAGTTAGCTTTTTTTATTAGGTGCATTATTTTATCTTTCCTGGTAGACATATTTGAAAAAATCACACACACAAGTTCACAATAGAGACAGAGAGATTTAAAACACATGTAAAAACAGACATGTACTGTTGTTTTACATAATCAATATTTTGTTAGAATATTAGAGCAAAATGTTAATAAGGTTTTAATAAGTTCTGTGAAAATAAAAATTTAGTGAAAATTGCATCAAAACTGTCTTGTTTTATATAAATCGACGCTTTCTATAAGAAAACAACTGAAAAACCGCGACAATTTCCACACGCTTTTCAGGAATGAAAATTTGAAAAATACCTCATTTAAAGGTTAAAAACAATATTAACCAGAATGATAGAGATTTATTTTAAATTGAAGCTGTTGATATAGAGAAGAACTGCTAAAAAAATAATTATTGATTTAAGTTCTGAAGAAAATGCAACACGTGTTTCTAAAAACTGTAAAATTGCTTCTATCATGTTTGACTATAGTGCACAATGACTAAGAATAACGTCAATTACGGTTCAAAAAATGCTTAATAAAAAAATTAAAAATCGATTTTTTATTATTTTTTACTACAAATTTCTAAGTTAAATGGATTTGACCATATATATCATTTTAATGTAACTGCATAAAAATACTTCAAAACTGAATATTTTTAATTGTTTTTCTACTGCAAAGCATCAAACTACATACTTTTCATTCTTTGATATTTATCGAAAGAGTACAACATTTTCACGCGCTTTTCTGGGATAACGGTATTTAAAATGTATCAGCTTTTCCGTTGTTTTCTCGTAGAAAACATCTATCTAAACACTTTTTGTTCCCCATTATTCTTAAAAAAATGCCCAATTTTCATGATAATGAGATTTATAAAATTTCACGTGCTTTTCCGGTACAATCGCGGAAAGGTAAGTGGAAAATTTACGAATGTTTCTTTACCTTGTTGTAGAAAATGTTGATTTAAACACTTTTCCTTCTTTGGCGTATTTTGATAAATTGCTTAGTTTTCGAAATACCATTGATTTTTAATTTATGTAATATTCGTTTTTGCGTGATAATGCTTGAAATATGACTGATTTTTGTTTTATCTGTTTATTGAAAACATCTAAGCATTTTTGCTCTTTGTGATTTTTCGAGAAAATGTATAGTTTTCTTGATAAGTGATTTTTATACAATTTTTGGATGTACATATGTTAGTTTTTCATTTAATGCGAAAAAGCGGTTGGAAAAATAAAAAAAATTCCCACATAATGTTGTAGAACATTTAATTACGTACCTACATTTTTTTACACATTCTCATTTAAAGCGTGAGTGTAATTTCAACAATGATTCTTTTATGAAGAAAGTACTAAGTTAAAACTTTGAAAACAAATGTTGATTTTTGGAATTTCAGAATGCTAAGCCCTTTTTTACTTTTCCGATCGCTCTGTAATTTTTTAATATTTTTTGTCAGCGCGCCCGCACAAGATCTTTTAAGGTCGACTTTTATTTGTTTCCTCATTGCACGTGGTCTTTTAAAGTCTAGTATCGCCTGTACGATCACACAGTATTGATGTATTATTTGATATATTCATATATTATTGCATATACGCGGATATTTTTGTAATCTGAGATAAATTTATTCCTGACTGGGCATTGTCTTAGTGTTTGTTGGTATTGAAATAATTTAAAGTCTTTTATTCCCGGTGGAGTAATTATTTTAAATTTGCTGCTCTATTTTACTAATTATTAAGATCCAAGGTAGTGTGTGAACTTTAAGAACTTTCAAAATTTTTCATCATTCGTGTTTTAGAAAATTCATATGGACATATGGATATAGATGCTTTAAGGTGAGAATATCCAAGAGAGAGAGAGAGAGTAGTTCGATTGGGAAATATTTATTGTTTTTGGCCATAACTTCATATTCTAAAACACATATTGCAACAAAGTATAAGACTACTAAGTAGAACTATAACAAGAGTAGTGTTAGAAATTTTCACTCAATAATTTCAAACATATGCGAAATAGTTAGATTTAAATTTAGGAAATACGGATATTGACATGATTTTTAAAATTAAATCTAACTATTTCGCAAACAACTGTAATTATTGAGTGAAAATTTACAACACTACTCTTGTTATAACTCTACTTAGGTAGTCTTATAGTTTGTTTGCAATATATGTGTTAGAATAAAAAGTTATGATCAAAAACAGTAAATATTTCCCTATCGGACCTTTCTCTCTTGGACATTCTCACCTAGTAGTACTAGTTCATATAGGATGGAAAATTATTGATAATAAAATTACCCCTGTTCTCAGTACCAAATCATCAATGCTGATTAAATCACATTTTTTTATCTACATGTAACTGTAGACAAGATTTATTGATTATTATATTTCGAAACACCTAAACTATTTCAGCAAAATTTTATAGGTTGTAGTAGTCTGCAATGCTCCTGTACGAAGAAGACATTACCATGCATCGGATCCTACAAGTGTATGGGACAAAAATCATGTTATAAAAACCCCAACACTAAGGAAACTCGTTTTACTTCCGAAATAGTTTAAGAGTCCTCGGATTCAGATTGAACAATTGAGCAAACATATTATTTGAATTTTTTATATATTTGTTCAACAGTCCATAATATAATTTTCACATTTTTTATGTTATTTTTTAGGTATAATTGCTATTTGCTATATTTCCAATTCTAATTATCTCCTAATGATACTGTCTTGATTGGCGATACGTTCGTCAGTTCCTATATTATATATTATTTTCGAGTCTGTAGAATCTTATCAAATGTTACAATACTCCACATTGTGTATAGTTATTTTCATAAAATATTTCATATTTTTTATGTTTACTGAGCAATTTTTTTTAAACAATAGGGTACCTTCACTAGCAGCACTAACGAACTGTTAAAACTTTGTTCAAATCAGACGTCTCCTTCTCAAGTTATCATGCTTACAAGAAACGTGAGGGACGGACAGACAGACACTTCAAAAGTTGCTTAATTTGATCACTAACACAATGATATGAAATTTTTTTTTCTCCACGAGTGATATATACAGTTTTAGAAATGCCGATCAAATGCATTATACTCCTCTGCGAAAACTCGAAACGTATACTTAATAAAATGTAATAATTGTAATGATTTGTTCAAACAAACTATATAACATTATGTGTGTTTATACAAGCTCAGTTTCTATTATTCACATAATATAAAAGTCTTAGCATCCTGAAACTCCAATTTATAACGTTATTAATGAGTATTTTTGATCACGTTAAGAATAAAGTAGCTAGGGCGGTGGTAAAAGAAAACGTTGCCTATGCAATAAGATGCTTTTCACCAGCGCACGTTAAACGTAAACGTCGTCCATTTAACTCCATGCTTTGGGAATTGTATAATATTTTTTTCTAATGTTCCCGTTGCACCTCGTACAGGACGACATGTTGACAACCTTCAGATTTTGATGTTTTAGAAGCTAAGGAATCATTTGAAATAGGTTTTAGCTGTTAATGTCGAAGTGCAAACAGAAATCATTTATAAAGGACTTTGAAGCTGTCGTGGCCTATATTATTATGCATTATTTACATTTTTTAAACGATTCTATAACCTGTTAGTTCCATATTAAAGGAATAATATTTTTCTATAGTTTTACTTTCATAAAATATTATAAATCGTGATTATGGAAATTTTCTGATAGAAGCCGCTGAGTTTTATTGAAACTTACCTGTGTAATAATAACATCAATGTGAACAGATTTCCTATATTTTTATGTATTGAATGGGTATTCATTGTCTCATATAAAAGAAAAGTTCCCAAGTTCTTACATGTTTTGCGATTTGGAAATTCACGATCAAGAAATTTAAGGGCCCAAAAACAGTAATTTACCTAAACAAGAACAAAATAAACTGCGTTGTCTTAAAGCTAAGAAAATATACTATGAAATATTACATTTTAGCTTTTTTCTTGGGAAACTTTCTATATTGCAAATAAAAATTCATAAAATAATATAATAATTGAATTTTGCTAAATTATTTAATCGCAAATACCGGACGTAAAAAACTAAAACTACATTTAAGTTGAAATATAACATATTTTATGGATACTCAAATATGCTTATAAGAAGCAATTTAAAAAACGCATTGTTTGCTCATTTGTTCTCTGGTAAAGATTCCAAGTACTAGTAGCGTAATTCCTGTTCAACCGCATAATTTTTGTCAATGAACCAAAAAACTAGCCTTTCGTAGTATGGAGGAAATGAATCATGCTTGATGTGGACGAAATTTTATTTGTATTATGAGGTAGGCATTATGGGCAGTCCCCAACCCGGTATACTGTAATTTTTTAAACCTGATACATTTCTATAGGATATTTTAATAATTCCCACTCCGGCACAACGCTACGCAGGTATATTTCTGTTGTGTTGAATTTATCCCGACATTCATCGCGATGTTGCCGATATTTGGAGGTGATATCGTACCCTCTGTGATCTAAAGAGCAACATATATAGCCGGAGGTGACATCGTATTGGCTGTTGTACAAATGAAAACGACAGCAGCGCCATTGATATACAGTTGAACTAAAAATTTAATTTGTGGATATAAAAGGTGTCTTTTCACCTCCACACGAAAATTTAAACATAGGTTTCTAATGTCATCTAAATGCTTGTAAAATTGAAAACTGTGCAAAACGTTGCCACCTCCGAAAACGGATGTGGCAACGTTATATATGAGGTGACAACGTATAGCCAGTATCTGTTTTGGAGGTGGCAAAGTACCTTCCGTACATATATATATAAATATATATATATATATATATATATATATATATATATATATATATATATATATATATATATATATACTTGGATATGCTTACTTATTTTTAAACTTATATGAAATTGTATCTTGTATCTTGTATATTGTTTTTTTTTAATTATATATACATATATATATTTTTATAATAATAATGATTTAATAAAAGTACTAAAACTAAATCTAAACTAAATTTTAGAGAAAACAGAACAAATCAAATTCAAGCTAGTCGAAACTTACTTAGTGGGTATATAATATATAGATTATTCAGTCACTATTTTAATTGTTGGTACACTATTTTATGTCAGCGAAATTTTCGTAGATTTTGTCACGATTTTTAAACAATTTTACGGCATCCTCCTTTGACTTTAAGCAGATTTTAATGGGGCGTGTTTTTCCTTCAACATGTTTTCCTAGTCGAATAGGTTTTACTTCAGTGGTATCGATATCTTTGTTGCAGATATTTAATATACGGGAGACTTTATTTGAGTCTGCGGCACCCTGCTCTTCTTGACAATTATAAATAATTGTATTACAAGATCGTTTTTCCCTTTCGGATATCTCGTTGATAACATTTTGGATAAGCAGAGATTCGTTGACGTTTCCTAATTTGTTGTTCTTAAGCTGATTTACTTCGTTGGTTAAAGTTGACACGGTTTCTTTTAATTCGCGTATCAACTTTACGAGGGATGGCAAATTATTACATTGAGTACATGAGAATTTCAATGTACGATCTTGGTTTTTTAAAAGGTTTATTTCTGTCCTAGATAATTTCGTACATTCAGGGTGAAATATCTCATTACAGTCATCGCACTTTATTTGCTTATTAACCTGAACATCTTTATTACAAAAGGAGCAATTGACAGACATTGATAATGGTTACTGACCTATTACAAGCAGTAAAACTCTGTTATAACGTTTCGTTGCAGCGTGTGGCTACCAGATGTTACTTAGTCCTTAAGTACGGTAGGTACCTTTCTTGGGTTTTTACACTGGTCCGCTTGTTCTTTGCACGTGTTAGCTGCCCACCGCTTGTTCAAGGAACTAACAGAACGCTAAAATACAGTATTTTTATCTTATTTAAATCGTATTTAATTGTCTATTTAATATGATTTTTTCCTTTTTGAAACTTTTAAAAGTCCTACTGAATATTTTGTGTACACTCTAGATAAATTTTGTCTCACTTAATGCAGTCTTTACCGTTTATCTTTAAGGTTTTCACTGGAGCGACACTACGCACAACCACTCTCTTCGACAGACATACTAATATATATATAGTTAGTTTTACTTTTATTTAATAATAGCCTATTTACTACAAACCAGTCATTTACTTTGTTTAAAGAGATATCTGTTTTGGTTATTAAATCTGGGAATGGCTCGGCACCTATTAAAAGATTTGTATCATCGGCATAATTTATTAAACTTGCCTGTTTCACCTGATAGCGCATGTACAATGTCATTTATATAAATAATGAAGAGCAATGGACCCATTATGCTACCCTGTGGGATTCCAAAGCTTATTAGCCTTCTTTCAGAAAAATATTTTATATGGTTTTCTCGTTTACCACACTTTGATAGCGATCTGTTAGGTAAGAGCAGATCCATTGCAGTGCTATGCCCCTGAGACCATATAATTCCAATTTTTCTACTATGACTGAGTGATCTAAACGGTCAAAAGCTTTTGACAAGTCCAGAAATACTTGTTCTAGATTTTGTATTATTTTTTCCACAAAGTCATACACTGCAGTCTCTACTGACCTACCTTCCAGATAGCCATGTTGACAGTCCTCAAATAGTTTATGAAAACGAAAGAAATTTTGTAGTTTGTTTTGATCACAATCCTGAAGATTTATGTGAATTAATAAAAACTACAGTAAACCCCGCTAGATTATCACTTGCTGTAAACAAGATCAAACCCACAAATAATGGAGTATTAATTCATTGTGGTAATGCCGATTCTGGTAATAAACTAAAAGACACTCTAACGCCCCATTTGGAAAAAACTGTGACATAACTATTTCCAAAAATATAGTACCTAAATTTTGGCACAGAAAAACCTGATGTACCGATTGATGATAACACTCTAGCACAAGATATAATAACAGCAAATAATATCCCATGTGAGGAGATGCAACACTTTTTGTGGTTTTGGTCATCTATCAAACAGTTGTCATAATAAATTTCCAATTTGTTATCTATGTGCAGACTGTCAAGAACCAAAAATGTGCAGTTCTACCATTAAAAAGTGTGCTAATTGTATATGGTCTAACAAAAATGTTAAAACTTATTTCGACATACACCATTCGGCCAAAGACACTAAGTACCCTAGCTACGTAAATAAACTTAATTTAATCAAGCAAAGATTTTTACAAACTGTTACAAGTGAATAGCAACTAAATTCAAATAATACACTATGTATCGCTCATTATAATTTACAGTGTGTAAAAAACAAAATTGAACAAGTGGAACTACTTTTCTCCCAAGAAAATATTGATGTTCTATGTATCTCGGAAACCTGGATTAAATCCGAGGAATTTGATTACATGTCCTTTCAAGGATATAATATCTCTAGTTATTTCTCGAGAAATTCATATATACATGGAGGACCTCTAATACTGACTAGAAACTCAATAAACGCAGTAGAAATAACTGATTTAGTTAATATAAGTGTAGAAAAAATCTTCGAATACCCATCAATCAAAATCACTTTTGATAAAGTTATATATTATATCATGTGTATTTATAGAGCCCCCAATACTGATCATAAATCACTAAACATCATATTTAATAAAATTCGGCCTACTTATATCATAATTTGTGGTGATATTAACATAATTTTTTTATGCAAAAATAATCATTCCACGACATACATTGTCTTGAGTTGGTGGTCGAGGAGTACTATGTCATGCTTGTTGGCTTGTATTTGCTTGACGGTGGGAGACGAGTAGTTCCAATAAATTAGATACTTCTCATTCCCCACAACGGACTCAATATCCCCCGGAGCATAAGGCAGCACTGGCGTTTCGTCTATTCCATACGAGTGCCTTAGATGATAGTAAAGCACTCGTAATGCTGCGTCGTGTCTGTGAATATAGGCCCAGACTGCGTATGTCGGGCAAGCCGACAGTAAATGCATTACAGTCTCCGGCGCCCTGCGGCATGCCCTGCAGCTGACATCAGGGACCTCCATACCCATGACACGACGTCGATAGATGAGGCTGTTAAATACACCATCTTGGCAAGCCATTATGAATCCCTCGGTCTCAGACTCAGACTGCCCTTAAAAAGGCGAAGGTCAGCCTTTCGGATAAGCCGAGGTCTTCTATATTTTTATAGAAGACTCCGTGCAATGGCTTATCCTTATGGAGCTGCAGAAGGATGTTGTGTTCTGCAGCTCTAATGAGGGCTTTTAGTCGAACGGATTCCAACTCGGTGACAGAGTCGGGGTTTACCCGCTCGACGTCGTATTAGTATTATTATTATGAAATTAAGATGACTGCAGATTAGGAAAATTTGTAGTTTTTCGTCTTGGAATGGTATTGACATATGTAAGGCTTCATTGAGGGCAAAGAACATTTTCCTAATTTTTTTACTATTTTTTGTAACTATTTAAGAGTAGGTTTGCACGCACCAGTCAGTCGCGAGTAAATTTTTAAGTAATACAGAAGCCACACTAGTCTATGCGGCGCGGCGTACAGGACCGTACGAATGTAATCGCGACGTGATTTTCTGTTTATACATAAAAGTTAGAAACATAACCTCGGTGACACACAGAATATCTTGAGTATTGTGCGTATTTAGTTGGCATAAACGACGAAATATTAGTAAATCACCGAATTTAGCTATCAGGAATACATAATTTATTTATTTACAAATGATACCGCCCCTCGAAGCTCTCAGGCTAAATGAAAAATTATGTGCCCGACTCTGCTTTGACACACATCTAGCAATGATCATCGCTATGATGCTGCCTCTAGTAGCAAAATGCCCAACTATCTTAGACGAAATTTAATTAATCCGTATTTGACATTAACCTTTAATAGGAACAAATATTATGCAGACTTTTCACTTTTTTCCATGTTATTTTATTTTATACTACATCGTATTATATTTCATTTGAATATTTAAGTAACTTCGTAGAAAATAAAACAATTTATGGTGAATTTGGGAAGAATGAGTTGAATAATCAAGGAGAAGAAAACTTTGGAAACTTTATTTTACCTGGCAATAGACCCTTGTCTTCAGTTTGCTAGTTTACATAATGAAATCAATTCTGAATTCTGTTGGCTCGGTTTTAAGAAGAATGTAAAATAAGAATGATGATATTTTACGCAATATTTGACCTTGGGAATGCACCCTTAATAAAGACAAAGTAAAAAGCATTCTATGGTATGAGTACTACCTATAGGCAACTTTAATTTGACTTAGTTTCATAGTAATCACCACAAATAATTTAAAATATACCGAATCAATTGTAAATAATTTCGAAGTCACATACTGACACTTCAATCTCAGTTATTTGTATAGATATAAAAATCAATAAATAATAAGATTTAAAGTGCTAGTAGTGAAAAAAATAGTATAAATAGTACAATCCAAAAAACTGTTTAGCCCTTGCGTTTTTCGTATCCCTCAGCATTTCGCGTGGTGGCTATAACAATAATTTACTCAACCTTGGTGTATAATATACCATCATATGGCGATAGAGCTAAAATGATATATAAAATAATACTTCCTCGGTGTTTTTGGGATCCTTTGCTATTATCACAACTATACGTACAAACTTTAAAGTTTCGTAGATTTTCCGTCTATTTGAGGGTAAAAAATATAGCGACCTCGGGTCAGCATATAAGTACAAAACTTATTTTTTTTTAACTATATAATGCGGCACCAGTATATTTTGAACGGTAGGCAGTTTCCATAGAAAATGCGTGGTCCCTGAGACGTTTCTATTGCAACCAGAGGCGTACTGGCCTTAAGGGACACTAGAAAATTTCCCAAAGGAGATACCTGCTACTATTGAAAAACCGTTTCAGATGTGTACTTTGAATTATTAAATTCAATTTAAATTCGGACTGGTTTAGGACATTATATTTTATGTAATTTATGGGCTATCATACCGTTTTGCACACAGTATTCCTATCGGTGAAGTCAATAATATTTGATACGTCGATGAATTTGTTAGCGAATGAAAAAATTCGCCTTGCTTTGAATCAATCACATAACGAATTTAAAGTTGATATTTGTACAGTCGTTTCTTCATTGTGTTTCGCGATATTATTAATTGCAATTAAAAAATGGTTTAAAATAAATTTGCTGGCAAATTCATAGTCTTCAATAAAGCTGTAACGATAGCGAGGGAAAAGTGTTATCGTTATCTACACTCTTTTGTTTAATAAATAAGATAAATTTACAGCAATTGTTTTGAAACCCTTAGTTTGAAATAGTTGAATGAGAAATAAATACAATTTAATATCGTCGCTCAAAGTGTTCAATTGAAATTGTTGGGGTGAAATGATGTTTAGAGCAAGGGTAATATAATGAAGTTGATAATCAGATTTAAATGCGAAGGGGTAGGAAGGACAACGATGGTATTACGAGTGTTACAGGTGGTTATTTCTTTTCCAAAGAAATTAATTCAGTTTTCACTTTATTATTCTTTGAACATTTCAGTGGTATTGTAATTCATTTGAATTTTATCGTTCTTTATTATTTTACTTTCGCGGATTCCAAATGCTAAATTGTTCAAAAATATTGCCACATTAACATAATTATTTATTGAAAAGAGACAACAATTTATTTATACAAAAAAAACTAATGAATTCTGTATTTTGTTTTAAAGAATAATTCAACTTTAATAACATTGTTCTTCCGTTATCTTCTGTATAAGGATAAGCCATAATACAAATACCAATTACGGCATGCGAGGTGTTCCGGAAACAGTGTTTCTGTAGAGTATAGTAGTCAGGATTCTATCCAACAGGGTCAATTATGATCTTTGGTCACACTAGTTAATAATATGTAATAACCAAGAAACCACCAGGTTGCAACTACTGCAAAATAAAGCAATAAGAATTGTATTAAATTATAATATTTATTTACACTCCTACTATACAGATCATGTTAAATACTCTTAGTTGATTATCTTTGGAGCTGAGTATAAAAAAAGGCAAATTTAGTCCTAATGTGTAAAATAATTATTAATGGCAAAATTTCCACCTACTTACAAATATTTAAAAAACGCCAAGATATAGATAATATAAAATCGAAAAATAATTATGGCATTGAATTTGTCAAAAAATCTTTTATACAAATTTGGTATATCATGAAGGATTTCGTCTTTTCAATGCCCTGCCCAATGATATAAAAGGAGATCCAATTTTGTTAAAAATGTTTGTAAATATCTGACATGCAATTGGTTGTCTAATGTATAGAACGAAAGTGCTTTATTCCTATTTATATTCTTTGTACATGTTCATATCTATATTACTACTATTTTTTAAGTTTTTCTTACATTTTTGTATTAAAATATCAATGCTGATATATAATAAATAAATTTTAAAAAACTAGTGGGGAACAGAGTACCCTGCTTGCGACCTCTACTATTCATATACAGCGAGTTTTATAAGTAAGGTATAAATTCATTTTTTTATATATCTTTATGCATTATTTATTCAAGAAATATGAAGAAACTTGGTATGTTCTCAATATGTAATTAACAGCGGTACATATGCATATGTAGCCCCAAGCAAAGAAAATTATGCAAACAAGATAAATAAAAAGAGACTTCAAAAACTGTATACAGCTTCAAAAACAAATCACCGAATCTATAAAATAATAGAATTATTGGAAAAAAGCCTCTCTGCGCCTGTGACGTTTACGTCAAAGGAATAATCAGAGGTTATTTTTTACAAATAATATAAATCGGAATAAACACAGAAATAATGTATTTTGCTGACGTTTCGGAAAGTAGTCTTTTTCCGTTTTCAATACTTTTTTCGAAGAACTCTTAATTCTTGTATATGTCAAATACACAGCTTTAAGATTCTGTTTATGTTACTTCCATAGATACTTACTACTTACACAGAACTGATGATGTTTTCTTTTAGATAATATTGAGTTTGTTAAGTTCTCCTTTTAACATTGGTAGCCAGGTTGTACAAATATCTTCAGAACAATTCGATACGCATTTATCTTAATTTAATAAGATTATTGCTGATTCTTTAATTTTTCTTTTTTTGTTATCTGCCTCTTTTGTTAAAATTTTTGCCGAGTCCGTCTATGTCCGTTTTCCAAGCATGTTCACAAATGTAAATCTTGTGCTCATCCAACCTCACACTGAAAGGTCTGGATGACTCACCCACATAACATTTATCACATTCGCACGGGATATTGTAAATACAGTTTTTTGAATTCTGCTCCCGGTTTATCGGTTTTGTTTTTGTTAAAATAGGTCTCAAAGTGTTCCCCGTTGGAAATACCGCCCTAACATCAAATTTGTCACGTATACGGCCTAGCTTATCCGATAGTCCGTATGTATACATAAGGAATTGTCGCTGTATCATAACGTTCAGGTTTTTGTACCTGATTCTCTCTATTTTCAACATTTATGAAAACTCTATAGACAAATGCTTTAGGGTATTGATTTTGTACTAGAACCTCTTTGATAAATTTTTGCTCGTTGTTTAATATTTAATTATTAGATGAAATTATTTTGGCCTTATCGTATAAACATTTTACAACACCCCTCTTTAACTTTTATTGATTGATTTCAGTTGAATTTAGATAACTATAAACACTTGTTTCAATTGTATGATTTATACTTTTAATTAAAATATCTAAAAACGGTAGTTCATTCCTACTTTCTACTACTAAAGTGAATTTAATAGACGGTAGGAATGACCGTACCGTTTTTAGATGTTTTAATTAAAAGGGTAAACAATACAATTGAAACAAGCGTTTATAGAAAACCAACACATACTAATAGATATCTAAATTTTAATTCAAACCAATCAATAAATGTTAAATGGGGTGTTGTAAAATGTTTATACGATACTGCCAAAATAATTTCATCTAATAATGAAATATTAAATAACGAGGAAAAGTTTATCAAAGAGATTCTAGTACAAAATCAATACCCTGAAGCCTTTGTTGATAGTTTTCATAAATGTTGAAAATGTGGCAATCAGGTACGACAAAAACCTGAACGTCATTATACAGCGACAATTCCTTATGTATACGAACTATCGGAGAAGCTACGTCGTATAGGTGATAAATTTGATGTTAGGATGGTATTTCAAACGGGAAACATTTTGAGATCTATTTTAACAAAAACAAAACCGATAAACCGAGAGCAGAATTCAAAAAACTGTTTTTACAATATCCTGTGCGAGTGTGATAAATGTTATATGGGTGAGTCATCCAGACCTTTCAGTGTGAAGTTGGATGAGTACAAGAATTACATTAGAAAGAATGAAATTCAGAAATCAAAGATTTGTGAACATGCTTGGGAAAACGGACATAGAATAATAATATTTAATAATAAATAATATAAAAAGAAAAATTAAAGAATCAGCAATAATCTTATTAAATGAAGATAAATGCCGATATGATAAATTTCTGTTAGATTCAAGTTATTAGTTGCGTTATTTTTAAGGATTAATTATTGCAATTTAAGTGATTAATACATCAGTGATTAGTGAAGATTCTTGTTACAATTTATTGAGCCTAGGTACAGGGTGTTTACTGGAGATTGTAAACACGTAACAGTACTACATGATTTTTTACAATTGCACGCTTTTATTAAGCCAGCTGGAAAAACATTAATTTTCATATAGTTTTTGAACACTGAAAATCGCAAATTTTTTTCTCGAAATCTATCAACTTAAGAGAAAAATGTCTAAGAACATTATTTGTTTGTTTTGGCGTGAAAAATATGGAAATATTTTTTCGAAACGTAAAAGTCAATTTATCTAATTTGTTTTTAAAAAATTCCCATTTCCATCTGGCAAATTGTACTTTCTTATAAAGGAGCACATTTTGAAGAAGATGGCATAAAAATATTCCATCCAAATAAATTTTCCCGGTCGGCGACTGATTTCGCCCGGACTATATGTATACGATGTAATTCATATAAGATTTCCCAGGCAGTTTCTGAAACGAAAAGATATATTCAAGTTCCGTATAAGCCAGAGGTTAGATATTATTGGTGACTTCACCTTGTCTTTCAAATGTTGCCTACTATGTCGCGACTCCAGAAAAAAATTTATCGATGACAAGAACTTTGGAAGTATATAATTTTTTATTTTCGTCTTAGATTAATGTGCCGGCAGAGTCTACCGTTAGTTATTCTACCACTCAACCAGGACACATACACACAGACAATTAAACAACGACCATTTCTTATGACATTGCCATCTACCGCAGCTGGGATTCGTACTCCGGAGTGGTATACTAACTAACCGTATTGCCTCTCATACAATCCCGTCTAGTTCGCTGCTACTAACTTGGTATTACATTAAAAAGGCCACTAAGCATGGATACCGTAGCCAGGATTCGAACCCGGGACCAGTCTCAAGCCTAACCACGAAACCATTAAAAGTATGAGAACCTAACCCGTAAGCATTGAGCCACTGAGCCCATTAAAATATGTTTAATTCTAAGTACTTTCTTAGAACACATTTTTCCATTAAACCAGTGGTTTTCGACATAAAGTAAAAAAAAAAACCCATTCGAACTTGCAAATAAATTAAAATTTGCTAATAGGTGATTACTAGAATCAACAGATAATTTTAACTTTAAGTGATTCGTAATTTTTCAAATGGCTGTACAAAGATGGCGCTGGAGTGCAATATTATTTTTCGATAGCTGGAACATTCTATATTAGTAAGCTAAAATGTCAACATAAATTTATTTTAAAATTCATTAAAGTAATTTATACTCATAACTTACTTAGACATGTACATCTATCAGATCAGTCAACAATAGGATCGTTGACAATTTAAAAAAAAATTACCTACTGTATTAAATTTTATTTGACTCGTATTTTTTTATTTTACATTCTAAACTCATTTTATTAGTGAAATTATTAGGGAATTAGAGGAATAATCGACGGGCGTCATACGTTTACTGCATAGATTTCTATGGTTTGCTGTTAATATCGATGTGTGTCATTATCATACTATTTTAAAGAAATTCTAACCTCAAATTTCTAACACTCCGAGATTGAGCACTTAAATAGTTCAAATTGTTTACATAAAACTCGTGAATCATATAAAAATCCATTATAGGTACGTTTTCTAAAGTACCTTTCACAAAATCAGGTTCCATTATAAAAAAAAATATGAAGCAATTGCCACGCCACAACACAATGTAAACAACAAAGTTGAAATCTCATATACGTCATTATTTAGCGCCCTTTTATTTTCAAAGCGAATTTGTTCTTGCATGTGATGATTAGAACTTTTTAAAATATGATATATAAAATGTATATTTAACATACTTTTTGATCATTTAACAATATTTTATCAATTTCGTTGAAGGAAACGAACTTATTGTCACGGTTCTAATTATTCAAACAAAATAATATTAGCATAAAAACGAAACAAGAAGTAAAGATCATGTTGTAACATTTGAGAGTACAAGACAATATATGAAAATGTGGCCCACTCCTTTTTAACAATTATCCCATATTTACACGCACACAGCAACATGCGGCAGACCTACAGATGCACAGATCTTCTTTTATAACATATTTCTCTCAGATATATTTATCGAGTGATGATAATATACCGAGACAATATATTGACTGTATTTTTACTATTTAAAAGAGAAAAACTATTTTAAAAATAAAAATTGTGTCAATTTACTTTAAAATCGTAATTTTTTCGATTTTTCGTGAAAAGTATAAGTTCATATATATATCAAAAAAATATTTTACACGGAATTTACTTCTTTCAAGGTCCTACTATAAATATATGCTAGGTAGAACGAGATTTTTTTAAAATAAAAGTTATAAACGTTTATATTAACTTTTGGAGCATTATCCATCACAAATAAATTCCGTTGTCAACACTCTTGTAACCAGATCCCTCAGACTAACAGACAATCACAACAGACAATCCGAACTACAAACATTAGAAGAAGCACTTCTACAAAACGGTTACGACAAAGCACATATAACGCGATCCATACACAAAGCACAAAATCCTTCCCAAATTCAACAGACAGAAACTCTTCCTCAGCAAAAAGCTTTCCTACCCTGCATCAAAGGTGTCACAGACAAAATTTCAAAAGTCTTGAAATCCAATAACATAAAAACCATATTCACAACACACCAAACAATTTCCAATTTAATCAGAACCCCAAAAGACCAAATACCTAATGATTCCCACGGTGTATATGAAATACCTTGTCCGAACTGTCCCCAAACCTACATTGGACAAACCAATAGACGGATTAACAATAGAATATATGAACATCGTCTTGCAGTTAGAAAATCCGATCCCACATCATCACTTGCCCAACACCGCCTATTAACAGGCCATAATATAGACTTCGATAACACCAAAACCATAGCACCATCATTTTTCCAGAAACAGCGAATCATCCGCGAAGCAATTGAGATTGAAAAACGTCCCAATTGTCTAAACAAAAGGGATGACGGTCATCGTCTTCCAGTCGCTTGGAAATCACTGATCTCCAGGCTAGCCCCACAATCTTCATCCACACCTCATAATCCTGATCGCAGCCGTTCTGCTCTGATGCCTCCATCAACAGACCCTCAACCCCTCATCACTCTCCCACCCAGAGACAGCTTTTGTATAAATAACACTTCGTCCGATACTGCCAGCGAGTTCGCTCTAAGGAGTAGGCAGATTGAAGCCTTAGAGACGAATCGTGGTGAGATCTGGGGAGTAGGCAGATTGAGACCCCGGAATCGAACCAGTTCCACGAACTCCTAGCATTATTCTCTTTGACAATTTTTTCTTGACCCACTTTTCCTCCTGAAAATGGCTCCAAAACGGGAGCCGAAATGTCGAGACATTAACAATCTCAGACGCGGTTCAACCCGAGAACCTAGTATTTTTCATACCAACGACCGCGGAAGCTTCTCGGAACATATATATATATATATATATATATATATATATATGTATGTACGTAGTGCTACGTCAAATTTTAAAATTACAATCTGACGTAACTAGTTGGTCGTCGTCTGTTGACTAACGGTATTTGCCGGCCGACTAACAGTGGAGATGGTCGGGGTTCTAAATTACTTTGATGTATCAGGGCGCCAAGTAAATTTTTTTTCACTCCAAATACCAGCTCAAGTACAATGTAACCTTAAATTTACTAAATAAATTACTTAGCGAGACGATAATGAAAAATTCAAATTCAGTTTTTTTTTTTAATAACAATAAACGAAGTAGGTTAACTTTATAACATTCAAAAATACAATAACGTAGAGTATGGTATGACAGACAAATTCAACACACAAAAAAAATATGTATCTAACTGGGTATACGCGTCTTACGTAAGTGCTTAAACCCCCAACAAATATCATAGATGTTTTAATTAATTAATAGAATATTTTCATAGTATGTTTAGCAAAATTTAAAATATATATATATATAGGTCCAGTGGTGAAATTTTTTTAAGCAAAATATACAATATATTTAAAAAAAAAATCAATATATGTATGGCGTAAGAAGGATACAAACTGCAGGCAGCGGGGCTTCAGCTTCGGCTCAAATTTCAGGAATGGCAACTTCCAGCCTATCAATTAACCCAGAAAATGGATGGCTCCTCCACAAAAAAGAAATTCCAGTCCAGCAAGGAGAAGTAACATAGGTACGTGTAGACCAGTGGAAAAAAAGTTATTCGTTCGTATCAGGAGACAAAAAAAATCGTATGAAAAACTACGAAATACTAGGCAAAACCGTAGGTGAAAAAAAGACCCTAAAAATAAATTTTTACCATTGAACAATGTACTACAAGTGATATTTTGCTAGTTTGAATATAAAAATAAAATAATTACCTCGTTTCGGAGGGTTTTCTTAGAAAAATGTTGTTGACCTTGGATGTCCTTGGCCTCGTGTAAATTTGGCAAAAATGGCTTTTACGTATAGATCCTTCCAATGAAGACAATCGATTTCCAATACCATAAAAATATGCACTCGTCCAAACATAAATGGATAACCGAAAAATATAACGTTGCGAATATATCCCAAAATGGTGAAATTACTTGTTTCAAAAATCGCAACGAGCACGTAAAAATACCACTTAATAAATTGCCAAGCGTTCGGGCGAATTACACGTGAAAAGTGACAGACTACCGGAAGACAAAAACTATTGTGAAGAAATAAATCTGTGTTACCGATCGCCAATAGGTTATAGGAATCTACCTATAAACTAATTAAAAGTTATTGGTTGCCTAGCTTAAGAATTACAGAAATAGAGAGCTTAAGTATATGCAACACGCTACACAACAAAATGTATAACGCCATGCCTATACTTAACTGCTACAGATTCCTTACAATTGCGAATTCATATAGACAACTAAATAATAAATATTATGCGTGACGACGGATAACACGAATTCGTTAGACATTAAATGTAAGAGATAAAGCAATGAATTAGAGATTTTTTTTTTAATAACGTATAAATGTTAAATTGAACTGTAACAGTAGGGTACTTTGCTACCTCCAAAACAGATACTGGCTACACGTTGTCACCTCATATATAACGTTGCCATCTCCGTTTTCGGAGGTGGCAACGTTTTGCACAGTTTTCAATTTTACAAGCATTTAAATGACATTTGAAACCTATATTTAAATTTTCGTGTGGAGGTGAAAAGACACCTTTATATCCACAAATTAAATTTTTAGTTCAACTGTATATCAATGGCGCTGCTGTCGTTTTCATTTGTACAACAGCTAATACGTTGTCACCTCCGGCTATATATGTTGCTGTTTAGATCATAGAGGGTACGATATCACCTCCAAATATCGGCAACATCGCGATGAATGTCGGGATAAATAAAATATCCTAAAGAAATGTATCAGGTTTAAAAAATTACAGTATACCGGGTTGGGGACTGCCCTTAATGCCTACATCATAATAAAAATAAAATTTCGTCTACATCGTGCATAATCCATTTCCTCTATACTACGAAAGGCTAGTTTTTTGGTTCACTGACAAAAATTATGCGCTTGAACAGGAATTACGCTACTAGTACTTGCAATGTTTACCAAAGAACAAACATGAGCAAAAAAATGCGTTTTTTAAATTACTTCTTGTAAGCGTATTTGAGTATCCATAAAATATGTCATATTTCTACTTAAATGTAGTTTCAGTTTTTTACGTCATTTGCATTTGCGATTAAATAATTGTGTAAAATTCAATTATTACTATTTTATCAATTTTTATTTGCAACATAGAAAGTTCCCCAAGAAAAAAGCTAAAATGTAATTTTTCTTAGTATATTTTCTTAGCTTTAAGACAACGCAGTTTATTTTATTTTAGTTTAGGTAAATTACTGTTTTTGGGCCCTTAAACTTCTTGATCGTGAATTTCCAAGTCGCGAAACATGTAAGAACTTGGGAAATTTTCTCTTATATGAAACAAGGAGTACGCATTCAATACACAAAAAATATAGGTAATTTGTTCACATTGATGCCATTATTACACAGGTAAGTTTCAACAAAACTCAGCGGCTTCTATCAGAAAATTTCCGTAATCTCGATTTATAATATTTTATGAAAGTAAAACTATAGAAAAATATTATTCCTTTAATTTGGAACTAACGGGTCAGAGAATCGTTTAAAAAATGTAAATAACACATAATAATATAGGCGACGACAGCTTCAAAGTCCTTTATAAATGATTTATGTTTGCACTTCAATATTAACAGCTAAAACCTATTTCAAATGATTCCTTATCTTCTAAAACATCAAAATCTGAAGGTCGTCAACATGTCGTAATATACAAGGTGGCTACAGGGGGTGAAATGTGAAAAACACTCAAAAAAATTTTTTTGTCCTATTTTAAACTACAAAACACGAGAATTATTGTGCTAAAGCACGATATGCCTAAGAGCAACGGGAATATTAGAAAAAATATATTAAACAATTTATTACTTATTTATTATTACTTATTTTTTACAACTTATTACACAGGCAATGTTTTCTTTTACCACCGCTCTAGCTACTTTATTCTTAACGTGATCAAAAAATACTCATTAATAACATTAGATTGGGCTAAGTTTTTTTTACTTTTTTGTTCTGATCGCTCTAATTTTTCAATAACTTTTTTACACACAAGATATTTTAAGGTCCACTGTCATTTGCATTCGAGCTGCACGAGGTATTTTAAGGCACAGTATCGTCTGTTCTCGCAATAAATAATTATTCATTTGACTGTTTATATGAATAATAGAAACTGAGCTTATATAAACACACACAATGTTATGTATTTTGCTTGAACAAATCATTAAAATTATTACATTTTATTATACGTTTCGAGTTTTCGCAGAAGAGTATAATGGCATTTGATCGGCATTTCTAAAACCGTATATATCACTCGTGGAGAAAAAAAATTCATATTATTGTGTTAGTGACCAAATTAAGTAAATTTTGAAATTTCTGTCTGTCTGTCTGTCCGTCCCTCACATTTCTTGTAAGCATGATAACTTGAGAAGGGCACGTCTGATTTGAACAACATTTTAACAGTTAGTTAGTGCTGCTAGTGAAAGAACCCTATGTTTTTTAAAAATTTGTTCAGTAAACATAAAAATATAACATATTTTATGAAAATAACTATACATAATGTGGAGTATTGTAACATTTGATAAGATTCTACAGACACGAAAATAATATATAATATAGGTACTGACGAAGGTATCGCCAATCAAGGCAGTATCATTAGGAGATAATTAAAATTGGAAATATAGCAAATAGCAATTGTACCTTAAAAATAACTTATACAAAAATATGAAAATTATATTATGGAATGTTGAACAAATATATAAAAAATTAAAATAACATGTTTACTCAAGTTATATTATACTTGTTCAATCTGACTCCGAGGACTCTTCAACTATTTCGGAAGTAAGACGAATTTCCTTAGTGTTGGGGTTTTTACAACAATATTCTGTCACATACACTTGCAGGATCCGATGCATGGTAATGTCCTCTTCGTACAAGAGCATTGCAGACCGCTACAACCTATAAAATTTTGCTGAAATAGTTTAGGAGTTTCGAAATATAATAATCAACAAACCTTATTTACAGTTATATGTAGATAAAAAAAATGTGATTTAATCGAAATTGATGATTTAGTACTGAAAGCAGGGGTAATCTTATTATCAATAATTTTATATCCTATCTGAACTAGTACTACTTAAAGCACATATATCTATAAGTCCATATAAATTTTCTAAAACACGAATAATGAATAATTTTGAAAGTTGTTAAAGTTCACACACTACCTTAGATCTTAATAAGTAGTAAAATGGAGCAGCAAATTTAAAATAATTACTCCACCGGGACTAACCGATTTTAAATCATTTCAATACCAACAAACACTAAGACAATGCCCAGAAATGCCCATGCAGGAATAAATTTGTCTCAAGAGTACAAAAATATCCGCATATATGCAATAATATATCAAAATATCAAATAATGTATCAATACTGTGTGATCGTACAGGCGATACTAGACTTTAAAAGACCACGCGCAGTAAGGAAACAAACAAAAGTCGCCCTTAAAAGATCTTGTGCGGGCGCTCTTACAAAAATTATTAAAAAATTACAGTGATCGGAACAAAAAAGTAAAAAAAGGCTTAGCATCCTGAAACTCTAATCAATAACGCTATTACAGAGAATTTTTTTTATCACGTTAAGAATAAAGTAGCTAAAGCGGTGGTAAACGAAAACATTGCCTGTGCAATAAGATACTTTTCACCAGCGCACTTTAAACCTAGACGTCGTTTATTTAACTCCGTGCTTTGGGAATTGTTTAATATTTTTTTCTAATGTACCCGTTGCTCTTAGGCATATCGTGCTTCAACGCAATAATTCTTGTGTTCTTTAGTTTAAAATAGGACAAACAAATTTTTAGGGTGCTTTTCATATTTCACCCTCTGTACCCACCCCGTACAGGACGACATGTTGACGACTTTCAGATTTTGATGTTTTAGAAGATAACGAATCAATAAGTTTTAGCTGTTAATATCGAAGCAAACAGATATCACAATTTGATATCCTGTGGACTCCACTATAAGGATAAAATGAAAGGAACGTGCGATAGTGATAAAATTTAGTTAAATATAAAAAATAACAGCAAAAGTTAACTTGCATACGTTACAAATGAAGTCATAACTTCTCCAAAAATCAATATTGTTTTCAAAGTTTTTTAACTTTGTACTTTCTTCACAAAAAATCATTGATGAAATTACACTCACGTTTTAAATGAGAATGTGTACAAAATTGTAGGTACGTAATTAAATGTTCTACAAAATTATGTGGGAATTTTTTTTATTTTTCCAACCGCTTTTCCGCATTAAATGAAAAACTAACATGTATATCCAAAAATTGTATAAAAATCACTTATCAAGAAAACTAAACATTTTCTCGAAAGATCACAAAGAGCAAAAATGCTTAGATCAACGTTTTCAATAAACAGATAAAACAAAAATCAGTCATATTTCATGCGTTATCACGGAAAAACGAATATTACATAAATTAAAAGTCGATGGTATTTCGAAAACTATGCAATTTATCAAAATACGCCAAAGAAGGAAAAGTGTTTAAATCACAATTTATACAATAAGGTAAAGAAACATACATAAATTTAAA
Organism: Leptura quadrifasciata; assembly: GCA_963675555.1. Classification (NCBI taxonomy): domain Eukaryota; kingdom Metazoa; phylum Arthropoda; class Insecta; order Coleoptera; family Cerambycidae; genus Leptura; species Leptura quadrifasciata. Next base: position 30,889,277 of record OY776682.1, read on the forward strand.
AAACATAAAAAACATACATAAAAAACGCGTGAAATTTTATAAATCTCATTATCATATATGAAAATTGGGCATTTTTTGAAGAATAATGGGGAACAAAAAATGTTTAGATAGATGTTTTCTACGAGAAAGCAACGGAAAAACTGAGACATTTTAAATACCGTTATTTCAGAAAAGCGTGTGACATTGTCTTGAAAACTTTGTACTCTTTCGATAAATATCAAAGAATGAAAAGTATGTAGTTTGATGCTTTGCAGTAGAAAAACAATTAAAAATATTCATTTTTGAAGTATTTTCATGCAGTTACATTAAACTGATATATATGGACAAATCCATTTAACTTTGAAATGTGAAGTAAAAAATAATAAAAAATCGATTTTTAATTTTTTTATCAAGCATTTTTTGAACCGTCATTGACGTTATTCTTAGTCGTTGTGCTTCTCAACAGATAAATTGTTCAGAAAAACATGTTTAGCATTTTCCAAAAAATTCATTTAATATGTAATTTGAAATATTAAGACTTTAATACTACTATCGACAAGAAATGTGTATGAAAACAAATACTCTGATAAAGAATATAAAGCGACAGGCTATAGGAATATTTAACGTAGACTAAAGTTTATTAAGTGCAAATTATTAATAATCAAGAAAAAGGACAAAAGTACAAGTTCGACATTGTGCAATATCTCTTAAAAAAATTGCATCCAGAAAACCATTTAATGGCAATATGGTTACGATGAAAAGATTATCTTTTATTTTATTTCTGTCTGGTTTACTTGACTGCTATGATATTCCTTCATACTGATTTATTTCCATTTTTGTAGCAAGAACAATTAATGACAATGAGAATAAAAACCCCGCTAATTCTGCGGAAATGAATTCAAATTGTGCAAAGAAGAATCTAGAATCTAGGCACTTTATTATATTCGTACAGACTATATTGTACATTACTTCTCTCTTATCACAACCAGATGTTAGTACCTGCTTTTCTATTGCTGTCCTTTTATACTAAACACTGGCCCTTTTAAACACTCGTTGAGGGAAATAATACAGGATTTTTAAATGCACTGTTAGTATTCTGTTTGTTAATTGATAATTTTTAATTGTTTATGGACATACATTTTTTTGATATTTCACTATAATTTCCGAATAGTTTCTATGTACGCTTCATTTTGGCTTTGCCTCATTTATTCAAGTTCTGTGCTGGGTTTTTCTAGATTTTTATTGGTGCGACGGTAAACTCGACTACACCGAACCAATTCATTTAAAACTTATCAATATTATAATAACTAGTGTAAAAAGCACTTGAACAACATTGACTTGATTATCAGATTAATTTTCAATTTGATTTCCGAGGCATATTGAGATGAAAAGTGGGCCACATTGAGTAAATATATTTGTTTGTCATAATGTTATAAGTATTTTAATATTGGCGATATCACGGAAAGTAGTAGGGATACCAACATTGAGGTTTTGTGACGACAGTACTGAAGTGAGAAATTTGAAAGTCGCAATAACTAGCACTATAAAATAAAAAGCATGCCGCGCTCTGAACAAATTAGAGTAAGTTTTCCATGAAGTTAAGTCTTTTGATAAAGTTGTTAAATACTATTAAGTTAATGTAAACAGTAAGAAATTGGCCTTAGTAAGAAAATAGAAAATAGGAAAAGCAAAAGCAGAGTAAAAAAAGTACTCGTTGCAGATTCTGTCTGTGATGAAAAGGTAATTTCGAAAAATTATTTCAGACATTTGCAAAGACATCACGGTTCAGAAAACGAAGTACAGAATATATTACAAAGTCCTACAAATAACGAGGCAAGACGTCGCGCGCTTTTATGATTGAGAAACGCAGTAAACTTCGATCTCTATACAGCTGGTACAAGTACGATGTTGTGGACCTCTAGCGTATGCAACCCACCATACGCTTTAGCGTTTTGTGGGCCGCATTATAACAACTGATACACGTCCATACACATTTCGCTATTCTCCATGGGAGGGCGACACATTTGTGACACGTGATCAACAGGGAAAACGGAAGCAGCCATTTTTGGTTGGCTTGGCTTGGCTTGTTGGTTAGTTGCTATTCTGTGAACCTTGATTTTATCCAAGGCATCCGCGTGGATTTTAGAATAATCAACTCAAGAAAATTTCCTCAATCTGTTGTTGTTCCGTTTAGCGGAATATTTTGTGTTTGTGAGTAAATTTTATCTGCGGAAGCAGGATATTAAATTACACAAGGTAAGCTAACCTCTTCACGCCATCTTGCCCGTTCTCTACCCACGTGTTTCGCAAATTTGCAGGCTTTCCTGTGGAAATACAGTGTCAACTTTAAAAGGCGACTCAACCCCATTTATCCGACTGTGGCTTCCAGGAGTTTTGGTGGATTGTTCCCTCATCAGTGAGGTAAATTATGTTTCATTTGTAGGTTATGTCAGAATTTCTCACATTAAGCACGCTTCACGTGCATTTCTGACTGTATTCTGAATTAAATCGTGATATCTTTAGGGTTCTACGGACGGGGCTTCTACACACTTCAGTGAGAGTTCCACTAACGGGGCATCCACACACAGTGGAAGGTTCCAGGGCTGGTGAGGCTACCATCAACCCCATCCTTGGGTCCATGTCTTGTGTCCCGAAGACATCTACGTAGGGCTACAGTTCCTCCACGTCCGGACTCGGTATCGTACCACCCTGAATAACTGTGTTTGTGTTGTGTTTATTTTTACTTACCGGGGACCACCTTCAGTGGTTCCGCTGGACATCAATTCATACCTTTGGCATTTTAACCTGTACATATTTAGAGATTTTATGCATATATTTACATATACTTAAGGAGGTTCTTTAAATCAAACCTTTGTGGCAGAATCTATGACAATTTTATGATCAAATTGTAAACCGATGTGTAGCTACACGAGGCATTTTATGAATGTGTTATAACTTTTTAAGCGTGAAATTTGTCACACCTTGTGAACATCACCAGGTTACATGCTAAAGAACTAATTTTGTAAATTGTTCAATATAGTGCATTTCATTTTTAAAGAAAGTGTCATTACTTCGTCTGCGACCACTACATATGGAAAAACTCAGTGATTTGTTAAGTAAGTAAACTAATAATTTATCATAGTTTGTGTAAGCTTGGGCTTAACGCCCTGAGATAGTCTGAGCTAGAGAAATTTTATCGTAGGCACGTACATCACTTTCCGGGTAAGCCAGTGCCTACGGTATCTGCTACGCTACAGTAGCCCAAGTGATTTCGTTACGTAATATCTGATAATCATTAAGATCCAACGTATCTATTTGTTTATGTACGTTCAACTCGTAGCAGTGGCGCCCAACTTAAATAGTGCAGTTATCTCAAGGGGATAGCAGTATCGCCCCTAATTAAGTTTTTTTTTTTTGGTGATAAATTGAGTGTTCCATTTGTTGGTGGTTTGCATATGAAATAATAGCCAGACACATAGTAACGTACGTGACACACATCAAAAGGGGGTTACTTTGCCTCAGCGTAAACGCTTCGCTTTTTTGTTGTAGGGGGGTGACTTCGTTTTTTTTTTGTCTTACTATTTCATGAGGGGATTAGTAAACAATAGTTGTTGCGTATAAACCATTGGAAAGATTCCTAAGTGCAGCCAACAGTTTTTTGTTGTTGATACGTACCGACGCCCAGCGTCGTTTTGCTAATTTACCCGATATTGTCATTTTTACACATTACTAGGTACTTACTAGTGTTAGTAAACCTTTTCTGCGTCCATACAGGTACCGACGCTCAGCGTCGTTTTGCTAATTTCCTAGATTTTGTGGTTTTTATACATTATTAAGTACTTATTAGTGTTTGTAAACTTTTTTTTTACGTACCGACGCCCAGCGTCGTTTTGTTAATTTACCTGATTTTGTCGTTTTTACTCATTACTAAGTACTTGTTAGTGTTGGTAAGTTTTTTTTTGTGTCTATATACGTACCGACGCCCAGCGTCGTTTTGCTAATTTCCTAAATTTTGTCGTTTTTATACATTATTAAGTACTTATTAGTGTTTGTAAACTGTTTTTGCGTACCGACGCTCAGCGTCGTTTTGTTAATTTACCTGATTTTGTCGTTCTTTCGTGTGTTTGATTGAAAATTCAGTATGGCTAGTTCACAAATTAAGTTAGATATCAATAGGTTAGTTAGGGATGAGCTTGTTTATGAATTACAAGTCCGTGGCTTAGGAGATGGTAGTGATCTTACTGTGGCAGAGTTGCGCACTGTTTTAAGAGAAGCCATACACTTAGAGAAAACTACTTTGGCTATTAAAAGTCCTCCATACCCATACCAATTCACTGTCGATTCTGAAGCTCTAACGGCATCCCTGGCTGCTATTCAAAAACATATTGATGAATTTGTAGGTAGCGACCACGATAGTAAATACAAGGGGATTGTTTCCAAGATAGCTCATGCGTTGGGTCGTGTTAACAGATCCATGCCAACTAATGACGAGCAAAAAGGTGTGAAGTCCAATACTCGGCTTAAATTATTGTTAGCTTTTGATAAACTTAAGGATAAGGCCCGCGGGGATCGTAAGTGTAAAGAGTCAGCCATCCTCGATATGTCGGTGTTGCATAATGCCATGGCTCAGGTTCAGCCTGATGCGCATAGCTCTGCAATAACTACTGATTTTAGTTCAGATGAGGAGGAGGCTGCGAAACCTAAACCCGTCCCGGTTAGAGACTGGGGCTTGAAATTTACTGGCCGAAAGGGCGACATGTCTTTTTCAACTTTTTTAGAACGTGTTGAGGAGAAACGGAGGTCTCGTGGTATTTCACGGGCACGGTTATTTAAAGATGCAATGGACTTATTCGAGGGAGATGCCTACAATTGGTATAATCTGGTGAAAGACTGGGCCACCGATTGGTCATCCTTAGTGGAGGCAATGAGGGAACAGTTCATGCCAGAGTCTTTTGACCGCGACTTGTTTGAGGAGATTAAGCGACGTACTCAAGGTAGTCAGGAAAGTATAGGATTGTACATCGCTAGTATGATTGGGTTGTTCAAGAAGATGCACACTCCAATACCTATGGGAACCCAGCTCGAAATCATTTTGGAGCGCATAGATTCATATTATCATCCTTTTCTTGCTTTTGAAAATATAACTTCCGTCACGCAACTCCTGCAATGTTGTCGTATGCTTGACTCCAAACGGCAATTGGCTAAGTCGTATGTTCCTCCTCCACCTAAGAGTAAATCTCTTATACCAGAGTTGGCTTATGCATCTACTAGCTCTACTACCTCTCGTTCTACCTCTTGTTCTAGTCTCGTTGTGGATGAAGTCCAACACTCTGGAATCAAATGTTTTAATTGTGGTCAAGTTGGTCATGGACATCGGGAGTGTCAGGCTCCTAGGAAGAAATTCTGCTATAAATGTGGTAAAGCAGGGGTTACGATTAGGTCCTGTCCTAAGTGCTCGCGTTCGGAAAACTGTCCAGGGAGACGCTAATTGGTCGAACAGTTTCTCCCGGTGTAAGTGAGTCGACCAGCAATGTTGTTGACTTAAAACAACAAATTTGTCTCGATTATGTCATTTCTCATGTGGTTGGTGATCAGCGTCCTTACTTACAACTTTCAGTGTTAGGTTTTCCTATGATGGGTTTGTTGGATTCAGGTGCTACCAGGACAATGGTAGGATCATCTGGTTTTGAGGTCTTCCAGCAGATTGGTTTAAGTTTGAAGCCTTCTGTCAATGAGTGCAGAGTGGCTAATGGGCAAATCTGTTCCGTTATAGGTTATGTATCTGTTCCTTTCTGCTTGGGTGACAAGGTCCATGTAATAGATGTCCTAGTAGTTCCGGAATTACCGCATAAGTTAATTCTAGGGATAGATTTTTGGGTGGCGATGAATATTATACCAGATTTACGACAAGATGTTTGACATTTTTCTGAGCAGGAACCACTCGTTGAGGTTAACAGTGTCCTTGACGAAACTTCTTTAAGTGTATCACAGAAACTAGCTCTGGATAGTTTGGTGGATGAAAGCCGGAAACTGATGGGTACTTCCCTTAGTCGTACACATCTCGTTTCTCATGAGATCGAATTACTCCCAGATACCAAACCTATCAAACAGAGATACTATCCTGTTTCGCTTGCCAGACAAAAACTGATTGATGATGAAATTAAGAAAATGCTGGAGTTAAATATCATCGAACCGTGTAAAAGTCCTTGGTCTTCCCCAATATGTTTAGTGCAGAAAAAAGATCGAACTCTGCGTTTTTGTGTAGATTACCGGCGCCTTAACGCTGTTACTAAAAAGGATGCCTATCCTCTGCCGCTGATTTCCTCCATATTAGATCAGTTGAGGGATGCCAAATATTTAAGTTCATTAGATATTAAGAGTGCATATTGGCAAGTTCCTATTGCTGAATCTTCCAAAGACTATACCGCTTTCACTGTACCTAATGGCCTGTATAGGTTTCGAGTTATGCCTTTTGGGTTGTCAAATGCGCCTGCGACTTGGCAGCGTCTTATTGACACCGTGCTTGGAGCTGATTTGCAGCCTTCGGTTTTGGTTTATTTGGATGACATTGTGGTAGTGTCGAAGGATTTCGAATCTCACCTAGAGACGTTGCAGAAGGTTTTTGATCGCTTGCATTCTGCTGGGCTGATAGTTAGTTTTGACAAGTGTCAATTTTGCCGTCCTGAGCTTAAGTACTTGGGATATGTTGTTGATAAGTACGGTTTACGTCCTGACCCAGCGAAAGTAGAGTCGATTTTGAGTGTACCTTCTCCGAAAAACGTTAGGGAAATTCGTAGATTTATAGGCACAGCATCTTGGTATCGAAGGTTTGTACCGCAGTATTCTACAATAGTGGCTCCTTTGTCGAACCTCACAAAGAAGAATGTTAGTTGGTGTTGGTCTCTTGAGTGCGAAAAATCTTTTAAACTTCTTAAGGAGTGTTTGGTTACTGCACCTATTTTGACCTGCCCTGATTTTGAGCGTACCTTTTATGTGCAGACAGATTCGTCGGCATTCGGTGTCGGTGCCGTGCTCATGTGAACGATCCATGCTTTTGATGGAAGTCTGAAGGACGTATTTTTTGTTCGAAAAACTTAGAAAAATTGAAAAAAAATAGGAAAAAGAAAAAATTAATTTTCTTTTTCCTCAACCTTTTCTAAATACTAAATAAAAATATTTCGTTCACAAAATTTTTAGGGTTCAAGTGACTGTTTCAGACGGAGATTAATGAATAAATCATACTTACTGTCGTTTATGCTTAACTGCGGCTCTGATGGTACTAATTGGAAGACGTCGTAACACTATAAATCTAACACTGTCTGTTTTACACTCTCTTAAAATTTAAATCTGAAAGGGAAATTTTGTTAGAAAACACAAGTAAAAGACAATATAAAGTTCAAAAAATGTATATTAAATCTTTAAAAAAATTTATGTTTTTTACAACAACTTCTTCAGAGAAAATGTTAACAAACAATGGTCTGACCCGTGTACAACACATGGTGAGGAACGGGACGATTCATACGGTACCAACTACCATCCAATATGCAGTTTGAAAAGCTAACGATGCACAAAAAGATTCAAGGAACAGTTCATGTAACTGAAATTTTGGTGGGCTTATGCTTGCCTGTCTTATAAACGTATTTATTAATTCACATAAATTTTGGTCGCTCCTCGGAGCTTAAAATTGCTTGAAGCGTCTCTACTTCGTTTGTATTATGCAATAACAAATTTTACGTTCAGGCAAGGCAGATCCCATGCACGTGTGAGTACATGGTAATAATACTTTTTTGACTCCGAATCACTGAGGAACCGGTTTAGGGCAAACCCCGTCAAAAGTCATCATTTCCCCGTCAAATCCGACTGCTAGGAAATGATGGGGGTCCCATGTCGCTAAGGGCTATTTTCGCTATAACTTCCGATATACTTTGGATAGTCGTTGGACTAACTTGTCCTCATATTCAACACTTCGTAAGAGTTGCAGTGCTTGACAACGTGGATTCGTAAAAGGGTTTTTAATCTTGGAAATTTGGAAGTTCAAGTCCAATTTTAGAATACTTTCTAAAATTGGGTGGTCGGGGCGACATTACGTCCCTGTGCAGCGACATTTACTACACTTACCAAATTAACGCTCCTCGAAGAGTTAGCGAAAATTTGGCATAAAAAACGCTCCGAAGAGCAAAAATATATTTCCAAGAATTAAAAACCTCCTCCACGGCGTTTTTACGTGAAGCACGCTTTTCTTACGAAATATTTCCTAAGTCGGATTTTGTTACAACGTCGAAAAGTATATCGGGGTTATAGCGTTCTTTAACACTCCCCTCCTTTCCGTGAATCTTTTTGTGTAACGTTTGGTAAATTGTTTGTTTTGAAAATAAAATGGATCATTGGATGTAGTCTCCCATGTGTTGTATTCGGTTATCGTTCAGACCGGCCTATCTGAACAAAACATAGATGCAAATCTAAAATGGTGATAAATTTTTTGAACATATATCGATGCATAGCATTCGATTGAATTATTGAACATTGTATTTCAAAATGGCATAAAAAAAGAAAAAATCGAAAATCCTCAGATTCTCGATGACACAACACAAACACTTTCGACGCACTTATCTTTCTTAGTGTTCTTCCACTAATGCGGGCTTGCGTCTGCTCCTCCTCGTGTCTATGCCTCGTCGAGCACCTTCGGTGTCGAACTGCCTTCTGGAACAGCTTAGGTGGTCCTCGGACTGCTTGGCTCTAGCTATACATTGGTTCTGCTCGGTTTATATGAAACAATAAAACAAAATTTTAGTAAAATGTTTGTTTACATCCCGTCTGGGGATCTGCGACCGATAACATATCGTCGTCTTTGAGAATGGAACATTGAATTTTGTTGACTTATATTGATTGAAATAGTTTTTATTAAAATCTCTTCTTGGGAGAAATCTGCGACAGAATCTGCATCCGTCGGATCGTTGCATCTGCCCCTCCAGCAGACGTGGCGGCATCTCGCCCTTGAGTTGCTAGACTCATCTGAATCGCGCTCTTGCGTCAGAGTCGTCGTCTTTCCATGCCGTGCCAATGGAACATTTGTTTGGACCCTTTGGGTCGGACTCTGCTTACAGATGTATGTTTGTTTTAAACATATGAGGACTTAGAAAAATTATAAAAAATACCAACTCTGCCGGACACGGTCAGAGTTGCTGCAGTGAATTTGGAAGATTTGTATTTGGATACAATATCCTCAGATGAAAATAACTTGTAAAAAATGCATAAAAAACACCAACTTTTGCCTGACACGACAAGAAGTTGGTATGGAAATTTTGATATAAAATAAACCTAGCACTAAGTTAAAACTTAGCCTAGGTTGAAAAATGTTATAAAAAGATGATTGAATCTCCAGAACTGGATTCTGAATCAGAAGTGGAAGCATCTCGTGGCGGTGCATGGATTTGTACAACCGTTTGCTCCAGCGGTAGAGGTTCTGTGGAATCGTCTGAGAACGGGGAATCATTTCCATCGAGCGATGTTCCGCCTGGACTAGCATTTTCTTCATCGGAAGATTCGATTTCCAAGTTGTGCTCCTCTGGCGGGGCTGGTCTCAAATCATCGACATGTACTCTTGTCGTTGCATTTCCCTTTTGCACGAGATACACTTCGTCTGAAAACTTCTTCAGAATTCTGGTTGGGCCTGACCAAGACGGCGTGAAGGTATGTACCTTCTTTTTTCTCTTACTCATGACTCTGTCTCCTACTTTGTAGACGATCGGAGTGACGGCCTCTTTCGGCGCATATTTCTGTTTATATTTTTGTTGGGCCTGACGGGCTTCCTTGATTCGCTCGTATCGTGGAAGCGTTTGTTGCTTGGCTCTTTCTTGCCTCCAGGCATACAAATCCCATTCGCCTCTTTCGGCTGGATCATATCCTAACACGACCATGCTAGGTGTTTGATTTGTAGCGGCGTTCCTACGATTCCTTAATATGTATGTCATTTGATGCACGTAGCGATCCCAAGTGTCGTTTGGCTTTTTGAATAAAAGAGTCTTTAGAATTTTCTTGCATTCCTGCACCCGTCGTTCCACGGGGTTGGACTGTTGGTGATATGCTGGAATTAAGTATCGTTCGATACCATTCCTTTCGCAAAATGTGATGTACCATTCGGAATTGAAATGACCGCCGTTGTCTGAAATTATGACTCGAGGGACTCCGAATCTTGCTACTATTTCTTCGTCGATATATTTGGCTATCGTTCTGCCGTCGACCTGAATGTATGCCTTTGCCTCTATCCATTTACTGAAAACGTCTTCGACGATAATCATGTATCTATTTTCGGCGTCTTTAGTCCTCTGCAGCGGGCCAATTACGTCGACGCTCAAGGTTTCAAATGCATTCTGTGGTGCATGACTTCTAAGTGGAGCATTGGGTTGGGCTTGTCTTGTCTTTACAGACTGGCATATCAGACAGTCGTTTATGTATTTGCCTACGATCCTGGCCATATTATTGAAATAGTAGCGTTTCGCTATTTTCCTGAGAGTCTCGTCTCTTCCTGGATGACATGCTTCATCTCGGTCATGATAATGGTAAATCAATTCTTTTATTTTCCTCTTTGGAACTATTAATTTAAAATTTCTATCACAATCTTTAAAAAGTACATCGTCTTGGACGTGAAAATTTTGCATAAAAATAAGATCCGCATCGGAACGTTGTTCCTGTTGAAATAGATCATTCCAACGGCGGACCTTGTCTTGAATATCTCTTGAACTCAATTGAGCCTGTACGATATCTTCGTATATTTCTGAGTGCGTTAAAACAGAAATACGTTCTGGACACTTATAATTTGGTAGGAACATTCTTTCCTCTTCATCGTCTGTCTCGACATACTGATTTTGTGGGTTACGACTTAGAAAATCTGCTAATAAATTCTCCTTTCCTGGACAGTGTTCAATTTTGAATGCATATTCTTGCAATAGTAATGACCATCGTGTAAATTTTGTTTTGTCGTCCTTATGTTTGTTTAACCAAAGTAACGCCCTGTTGTCCGTCTTCACCAAGAACGGTTTGTCTGCTAAGTACATCTTGTACTTTTTAATATAGTTCACCACCGCCAAGCATTCTAGCTCATTTATGTGGTAACGTCTCTCCGCTGGAGATAACGTGTTGCTTGCATACGAGATTATGTATTTTTCGCCGTTGTCGCCTAATTGATATAATACGGCCGAAAGGCCTTGTAGTGATGCATCTGTTTGCAAAATGAATTGACGTGAAAAATCCGGCCGATGGAGTTCCAGCGGTCCGGATAATAATTCTTTTAATTTTCTAAATGCTTCATCGCATGTATGGTTCCAGTGAAAACGATTTTCCTTCGAAAGAAGTTTCGTTAGTGGCTTCGTGATCATCGCCACATTTGGTAGATATTCTCGTACCCAGTTGCAAAGCCCTAGGAAACTTTGTAGCTGCTTTTTCGTAGCTGGAACGGGATAATTTTGAATTTGTAAGACATGTTTTTCTAATGGTTGGGAAGTATCGGTTCTAATTGTATGGCCTAAATATTGAATTTCATTCGTCGCTATTACACACTTTTCCGGTGACACTTTCAGATTGTGCAGACGTAGTCTTTCAAAGACTAATCTCAAGTGGGACATATGCTCCTTCACGTTTACACTGTAAACGATTATATCATCTAAATACACTTTACAGAAATGGTGCAGGTAACCCGTTAAAACGTCCTTTGCCATGAATTTCTGAAAGGTACAGGGAGCTGTCTTGAGTCCGAAAGGCATGACATTGAATCTGTAAGCTGCCCCATCAGGAGTGGTAAAAGTCGAAAAATCTTTTGATGCTTCATCTAGTGGTATTTGCCAATATCCACTTTTTAAATCCAACACAGAAAAAATCTTCGAATTGCCTAAATCTTTAATGCTTTCGTGTATTTTGGGTAAGACGGAAGCTTCGTCTTCGGTCATTTCGTTCAAATGGCGATAATCGATGCAGAATCGTGGTCTCTTGTCGGAGCGTTTTATTATCACTGGTGGTGAACTATATTGGGCAGTGCTAGGTTCGATGACGCCAGCTTTTAACATCTCTTCGATTTGGTCGTACATGATTTTCTTAGTACTCGGAGACATCGGATATGGTCTGATATTAAATGGTTTCGTGTCTTTTACTGTAATTTTGTGTTTCACAGTCACTGTGGTTGCTTGAGTCGGTTCCGCAGTGAACAGATCGACAAATTCCTCGAACAGCGGCCGTAGAAATTTGTCATTTATAACAAGCTCTTCAGGAAGCTCTGCCTGCTGTCTCTCCCTCTGAGAAGCTTGATTCCAGAAGACGGTAATACGCTCTTCTGTGCCGGCATATAGGCATTTTCTGCCATAATCATATGCGACATTGTTCATATATAAGAATGGTGATCCTAATATTACTGTTTCGTTTAAATTTTCGATTACTTGAAAATCAATTTCAAAAGAGGTGCCTGAAATTATTACTTGTAATTTTGTCGTGCCAAGAGAGTCCACCATTCGATCTCCGCACGCCATAGCAAATGATCGACGTGTCGTGAGATTTTTGAAATTATCCAACATCCTCGGATGGATAACGTTTCGCGTCGAGCCTGAATCGATCAGTGCGTCGACCGCATGTTCATTAATTTGAACTTTTATACGAGGCAAAGGGAACGCTTCGCTCATATAATTTATTGACTCTCTTGTCTTGTGCAGAGGAGCGTCGTAGTGGTCATGAGTATCGGAAAAAATTACTGGACATTGCTGCCGCCTTGGTTCGGCCGTTGTGCCGGGGATCTTGCAGATGGACCCTGGCCTGGGTCTCTGGCCCCTCGAAAGTTTCCCGGTCTCCTGCTGAGATGCGGGTTATTCGGGCATTGGCTATGGAAGTGCCACTGTACTGTGTCTGTACAGTATCGGCACGGGGTTGCCGGTCGGTCGGGTACTCGGAATTTCCCCGATCCGCCATTGAAATTAGTTTGCCTGCGGTCAGGATTCACTGAACCGCTCGTAGAATTAGGCATAAAAAAAGGACGACCAGGCGCTCTGCCTGGACCGTCCTGTCGAGATACGTCCTCTCGGAAATGCACCCTCGGTGCTGTCGGAGTTGGGCTTCCATTGCTCCTTATACTTGAATTTTGTGGACTGATGTGTCCCGGCTCTCGATAGTAAGACGCGCGGGACAGACGTTGATCAATAAGCTGGATTAGCGACGTCTGTTCGTCAGCTGAATCCCGCTCGACGTTAGTAGCCGCTGCTATTAACATCTCTGTGTTTGAAATTAGGTTGCTTCTCAAGCGTGACCTAATTTCTGGACGCAGTTGGTCCATGATGACCCGAGCTCTGATGGCTTCGGATTTAAAGGGATCAATACGATCGAAAAGACAGGTTTTCCTTGTGATAAACACTGCCGTGTCGTCTAAAGACGTTTGCTTGACGGCATACAGTTGAGCAATAGCTCGTGACTGTATGTCGGGAGAATTAAATCTCGTAAGGAATCTTTCCTTGAATAAGGCATACGAAGTAGTCAACGTCCTAAATTGTTCGGACCATCGTTGAGCTTCGCCCTTGAGTTGGCCGGTTACGTTATGGAGGCGATCATAGTCGTGGCTTATGCGAGCTCTGTCGAAATATTCCTCCATAATTTTCAGAAATGCTTCTGGATCTTCATGATCAAGCCCATGGAACGTCACGTTCGGACATCTTTGTCTCTCATGGGGCGTACAGGTCGACACGTTCTGTATCGCCTGCACGAAGCCCTCTGCCATTTTCAGAAACATACTCTCCATCGAAGCAGTTTGTGGCTGTGAAGCTGATAAATTAACATTATCTCCCTCCGGAAACAGTCGCTGTGGTTCTATCCCTCTAGAACCGTCGTCGACGAGCGGTGCGGTGACTCGCTCATAAAATTCTCTTGGGGTCGACCCCTCGGAGTCTTCCGCCATGAATGAGAAAGGATTTGTTGGGTTTGGGGACGGCATGGTCCCTGTTCGGGCGCCATGTGAACGATCCATGCTTTTGATGGAAGTCTGAAGGACGTATTTTTTGTTCGAAAAACTTAGAAAAATTGAAAAAAAATAGGAAAAAGAAAAAATTAATTTTCTTTTTCCTCAACCTTTTCTAAATACTAAATAAAAATATTTCGTTCACAAAATTTTTAGGGTTCAAGTGACTGTTTCAGACGGAGATTAATGAATAAATCATACTTACTGTCGTTTATGCTTAACTGCGGCTCTGATGGTACTAATTGGAAGACGTCGTAACACTATAAATCTAACACTGTCTGTTTTACACTCTCTTAAAATTTAAATCTGAAAGGGAAATTTTGTTAGAAAACACAAGTAAAAGACAATATAAAGTTCAAAAAATGTATATTAAATCTTTAAAAAAATTTATGTTTTTTACAACAACTTCTTCAGAGAAAATGTTAACAAACAATGGTCTGACCCGTGTACAACACATGGTGAGGAACGGGACGATTCATACGGTACCAACTACCATCCAATATGCAGTTTGAAAAGCTAACGATGCACAAAAAGATTCAAGGAACAGTTCATGTAACTGAAATTTTGGTGGGCTTATGCTTGCCTGTCTTATAAACGTATTTATTAATTCACATAAATTTTGGTCGCTCCTCGGAGCTTAAAATTGCTTGAAGCGTCTCTACTTCGTTTGTATTATGCAATAACAAATTTTACGTTCAGGCAAGGCAGATCCCATGCACGTGTGAGTACATGGTAATAATACTTTTTTGACTCCGAATCACTGAGGAACCGGTTTAGGGCAAACCCCGTCAAAAGTCATCATTTCCCCGTCAAATCCGACTGCTAGGAAATGATGGGGGTCCCATGTCGCTAAGGGCTATTTTCGCTATAACTTCCGATATACTTTGGATAGTCGTTGGACTAACTTGTCCTCATATTCAACACTTCGTAAGAGTTGCAGTGCTTGACAACGTGGATTCGTAAAAGGGTTTTTAATCTTGGAAATTTGGAAGTTCAAGTCCAATTTTAGAATACTTTCTAAAATTGGGTGGTCGGGGCGACATTACGTCCCTGTGCAGCGACATTTACTACACTTACCAAATTAACGCTCCTCGAAGAGTTAGCGAAAATTTGGCATAAAAAACGCTCCGAAGAGCAAAAATATATTTCCAAGAATTAAAAACCTCCTCCACGGCGTTTTTACGTGAAGCACGCTTTTCTTACGAAATATTTCCTAAGTCGGATTTTGTTACAACGTCGAAAAGTATATCGGGGTTATAGCGTTCTTTAACACTCACGCAGCAATTTGATGATGGTGAAAAAGTAATTTGCTATTTGTCCCGTTCTTTGACTAGCCAGGAGCGCAAATATAGCTCAGTCCAAAGAGAGTGCATCGCCGTAATTTGGGCAGTGGAGAAGCTACGTCACTATCTTGAAGGCTTCCACTTCAAAATCATAACAGATTGTCATTCTTTGCTATGGTTGCAGCAGCTAAAAGATCCCCAAGGTCGATTGGCCAGATGGGCACTTCGTCTGCAACCTTATGACTTTGAACTGATTCATCGCAAGGGCTCTGAACATACCGTCCCTGATTTTCTGTCTCGTTCAGTACCAGTAACGGTGGAATCCGTTGAGGTATTCTCGGTCACGGACCATGCCGATTCTCCCACCGATAAATGGTATTTAAGAATGCTGGATCGAGTCGAACGGTCTCCTATGCGCTATCCCTTATGGCGTATACAGAATGGCCAGTTGTACAAGTATGTACGTTTGCGTTATCCCGAGTTAGCAGATCCTGCCGACACTTGGAGACTGGTTTTACCCAAAGAGAAACGCCTAGAAGTAATTAGGTCGTTGCATTGTGATGCGAGTTGTGGACACGCAGGGGTCCATAAGACTGTGGCTCGAGTGGGAAATAGGTATTATTGGCCGAAATTAAAGGCCGATGTGGCTAAGTTCGTTAGACAATGTGAGATTTGCATAAGTACTAAACCCGAACAGAAGTCACTTAGGGGAAATTTGTTGAGTAAGACACCTACCGTTGGAAAACCTTGGCAATTAGTTAGTGCCGATCTGATGGGTCCATTACCCAGGACGGCTAAAGGTTATCAGTTTATTCTTGTCGTGTGTGACAATTTTAGTAAGTTTGCCATGGTGTTTCCGTTGAGGTCAGCTACCGCTAATAGCATATCGCAGGTCATCGAGGATAATGTAATTCTCTTATTTGGCGCTCCGAAGACTATAGTGGTAGACAATGGTCGTCAGTTTCAGAGTAACCGTTTCCAAAATCTTGCAAAAACTTACAACATCGAAATAGCGTACACCGCAAATTACCACCCTCAATGCAACCTGACTGAAAGGGTAAATCGTGTTGTTAAGACTATGTTATCTGCATATGTAAAGGATAATCACAGGGCTTGGGATCAATTTTTGCCGAAAATAGGTTTCGCCATTAGATCGTCGAAACATGAAGTTACAGGCCTAACGTCTAATTTTGTCAATTTTGGACGTGAAATTTCGTTAGATGGCAATAGTGATAAGTATGTACCTTCTGAGTCTGAGTACCCAGTTGTAAATCCTGAAAACCGTAAACTTGCCTTCGCTAAGATTTATAACGATGTTCAGAGTAGAATATTAAAGGCCCATAAATCCAGTAAGAAACATTATAACCTAAGGCGCCGACCCGATAAGTTTGTATTGAAGCAAAAGGTCTGGAGACGTTCTCATGCCCAGTCTGATGCCTCTAAATATTTCACGGCAAAGTTAGCGCCTAAATTTGTGGGTCCTTTCACGATTAGAAAAATTCTCTCACCATGGACTTATGAGCTCGAAGGTTCTGACGGTAAACGTTCGGTGTGGCACATAAAAGATCTGAAAGCACACCCTCCCGATGACAACTAGTTGTGATCTGTTAGTTCCGTTGACGTACTTAGGCATCCGAATAGGCAATGACGAATTCGTTTTTTTTTTATGTTGGTCTTAGTAACATGGTTTTAGGTCACTTCTGTCGTTAATTTGGTAGTAACATTTGCTTTTCTGGTTCATTGGTCTTGCTCAGGTGGCTGAAACCCACTGAGTAAGTTTTCACCTCTTTCAGCCTCATGGGAGGAAGTGTCTTTGTTGGATCTCTGTGATGGGGGATGCACGAATACCATCACCGCGGTTATACCTGCGAGGGGTAAGAGCCCCCTAAAATGGTCTTGTGTGGCGCTTGCGTCTTGAGGGACTCCGTCTCGTTGGGGGCGCTCACATTGCTGGCAGATGCCTTTAAAGGTATCCATCTGGAGGGGCTCGAGCTTGGGAGGTGCTGCTTGGAGGTAGCCTGGTCTAGGTCTGGTTATCATTACCCGGGTAGGCACTACTGGGCTTCAGACTAACCTCGTTGTCTAGCAAGGGTGGTCGTCGTGGTGTGACGGGGAACACTCCCGTACCTCATTGTTTTGCTGGTGGAGTAGCCTTGGGGCGAGCTACTTCCTAGCTGTTAAGTCCTTATGCGTTTTTGTTCTTTTTTTCCCTTCTCTTTCTTTTTGTCTCTATGTATTTTTTTTTCATTTGTGTTGCTATGCCTGATGGTAACTTGGGAGACGAGTTAGCCATCCCCGTGCATTTAAGTCTCCTTATTTTTGACATTATTTTTGTTGTTATGCCTGATGATAACTTGGGAGACGAGTTAGTCATCCTCGTGCATTTAAGTCTCATTATTTTCATTGTTATGCCTGATGGTAACTTGGGAGGCGGGTTAGCCATCCCCGTGCATATTAAGTCTCCCCACCAATTATCCATCCTCTGGTGAGAAGCTAGTAAGAAAAAAAAATCTTCGCTTTTTTTTTCCTGCGAGTAAAGGGGGAGTTGTTGCGGACCTCTAGCGTATGCGACCCACCATACGCTTTAGCGTTTTGTGGGCCGCATTATAACAACTGATACACGTCCATAACACATTTCGCTATTCTCCATGGGAGGGCGACGCATTTGTGATACGTGATCAACAGGGAAAACGGAAGCAGCCATTTTTGGTTGGCTTGGCTTGGCTTGTTGGTTAGTTGTTATTCTGTGAACCTTGATTTTATCCAAGGCATCCGCGTGGATTTTAGAATAATCAACTCAAGAAAATTTCCTCAATCTGTTGTTGTTCCGTTTAGCGGAATATTTTGTGTTTGTGAGTAAATTTTATCTGCGGAAGCAGGATATTAAATTACACAAGGTAAGCTAACCTCTTCACGCCATCTTGCCCGTTCTCTACCCACGTGTTTCGAAAATTTGCAGGCTTTCCTGTGGAAATACAGTGTCAACTTTAAAAGGCGACTCAACCCCATTTATCCGACTGTGGCTTCCAGGAGATT
Organism: Leptura quadrifasciata; assembly: GCA_963675555.1. Taxonomy (NCBI): domain Eukaryota; kingdom Metazoa; phylum Arthropoda; class Insecta; order Coleoptera; family Cerambycidae; genus Leptura; species Leptura quadrifasciata. The sequence goes on from OY776682.1 coordinate 30,907,559, forward strand.
TGGTGGATTGTTCCCTCATCAGTGAGGTAAATTATGTTTCATTTGTAGGTTATGTCAGAATTTCTCACATTAAGCACGCTTCACGTGCATTTCTGACTGTATTCTGAATTAAATCGTGATATCTTTAGGGTTCTACGGACGGGGCTTCTACACACTTCAGTGAGAGTTCCACTAACGGGGCATCCACACACAGTGGAAGGTTCCAGGGCTGGTGAGGCTACCATCAACCCCATCCTTGGGTCCATGTCTTGTGTCCCGAAGACATCTACGTAGGGCTACAGTTCCTCCACGTCCGGACTCGGTATCGTACCACCCTGAATAACTGTGTTTGTGTTGTGTTTATTTCTACTTACCGGGGACCACCTTCAGTGGTTCCGCTGGACATCAATTCATACCTTTGGCATTTTAACCTGTACATATTTAGAGATTTTATGCATATATTTACATATACTTAAGGAGGTTCTTTAAATCAAACCTTTGTGGCAGAATCTATGACAATTTTATGATCAAATTGTAAACCGATGTGTAGCTACACGAGGCATTTTATGAATGTGTTATAACTTTTTAAGCGTGAAATTTGTCACACCTTGTGAACATCACCAGGTTACATGCTAAAGAACTAATTTTGTAAATTGTTCAATATAGTGCATTTCATTTTTAAAGAAAGTGTCATTACTTCGTCTGCGACCACTACATATGGAAAAACTCAGTGATTTGTTAAGTAAGTAAACTAATAATTTATCATAGTTTGTGTAAGCTTGGGCTTAACGCCCTGAGATAGTCTGAGCTAGAGAAATTTTATCGTAGGCACGTACATCACTTTCCGGGTAAGCCAGTGCCTACGGTATCTGCTACGCTACAGTAGCCCAAGTGATTTCGTTACGTAATATCTGATAATCATTAAGATCCAACGTATCTATTTGTTTATGTACGTTCAACTCGTAGCAACGACCAAGTCGAAGCAGTAATAAAAATGTTGGAGAGTATTATCCATGTGCAGACTGCAAAGGTATGTTTTTAAAATCATACGTGAAATGCCATGCAAAGGTATGCGTTTCAAGAAAAATCAAATTGCACGGCATCAAGTAGCATCCATATCTCGATTATTTATCATTATTCTCAATTATTTTCTAGTTCTTACTTTTTTAACCTTTCCTCCAAGTTTTCAGTCAGTTAATTTTAATTTTTAAATTATAGATTGAAGTATGACAGTTCTAACCACTACTTACTTTGATATTAATACCTAATTTGTTTACATACTTATTTTTATATATGACTACTTTTAACTATGAATGTATAGTCCAAGTAAGAACTTCCCTGCACTCAAAATGTTACGACATAATTATATTGCCGCGGCGATGGCGCCATACCTGCCGTCAAACGACCCGACGCACATTAAAAACCTATAAAGGTAAGCGAGCCAATTTGCGAACAGCAGTATAGTTGAAGTGCCTAATCAGTTCCCGGCAAATAAAAAACGCAACAAAAACTTTACGACCTCATTAAAATACCGGTACTCTATGAAAATGTCTATTGCCTAATACCATTGACTTTGTTTTCTTTTTATTTAGTGTATGCTTGTGCAATGTGCATAATATATGTGCATGCAATTTTCATTGTACCAGCATCTTGCTTTATTTTACTTTAAAGTTAATACTGATGCATACTATGATTCACACTTATTTTGTTATTATATATGTTTTTATATTATTATAACCTATAACTATAACTACTTGTTTGTTTTATACAACATTATACATAATTTGACTTATCATATATACATTTTTGTATCTTAGTGGTGAATAAAGTATTATTAATATTATTATCATTATTATATTACAATGTTATAGGTAGGTAGAGCTTTGTCAATAGGAGTATCTCATTTTTACTTTCCCATATACGTAGTATATAAGAAAAGTATGGTGATCGTGCAAAAATGCGAGTATGAGTTTTGATGGATTTACACGTTTTCAAGTCCAACCAACAAAAGTGGTTTTTAAAAATGGTCTGTCTGCCGTCTGTCGTTGCACCTAGAGCCCAAACTACTGCATCGATTTTGTTCGAATTTTACATGTGTATTCAAGATGGCCACACCTCAAGGCGAAATCGCAAAATCGATCCCAGCTCAAATGTAGGGGGAGCGAACCCCTAAAAACAGGGAAAAAAAATACAAAATAATTTGTTTCTCTAAAATTGCTCTAACGATTTTGATTAAAATTGGTACATGGACGCTCCCCTAGTACCGATATAAAATGACATGACCAGTTGCTCTTATAAAATACCGGGAGGAAGCTGTGGAGGGAGGGTGAGTTTTAAATAATTTCATATATTTTTTTCTCAACAATTTTAAACAAATTTAACACATGAATACTGACTTAGTAGCAGCATAAGGTAACATGACCGCTTGTACCTAAGAAATCCTCTAAAGCGGTTCTAACGATTTTGATTAAATTTGGCATATGGACACTCCCCTAATACCGGTATGAAATGACATGGCCAGTTGCTCCTAGAAAATACAGGGAGAGAAGCTGTGGGGCGATCTACTCCTAAATGGGAAAGTTTGTCCGAGTTGTCGCGGACCGATTTTTAAACTATAAAACATATATTGATTGATTGGTTGATAAATAATATTTAATACACCCATTATGTTTATTCAAAGAATACGATTCCTAGGTTTAAATTCAAATTCTCTTGAATAAGTTAATAAGCGGATAAAATAGTCCCTATTAGTGATACATTTGAAATTGTAGTGCTTGTTTTCAATAGTAAATTGGTTTATTTGGTGGTTTATTAGCGCAAGGAAGTTCAATATCTTTGCTACTATAAGGAATATGAAAAAATATTTTAAGTAAAAGTTATAGGACATACTTCGTTGCCTATTTCTAAAATACATGAAATATACAGTGGGTTTATTTAAAGCGAGACAGCTTGAATGTCGACTTTTTAAAATAACATACCCGGGTTACACCACCTATTTCAGCGTAAAATTTTACGTTTAGTATTAATTTTTATTTTGAGAAAGTTATGAGATTGTCAGGATATTGCTAGTTAATATGATATTTCTCTAAAACTGATAGTTTTTGAAATATTTTCATTTTAATTGGTTAATTTAAAAATAATTGCGCCTATTACACAAGTAAATTATGGCTTTGCCGTCATTTAGTAATTGTAATAATTTAAACAATTACAGTATATAAAAATAACGGTAGCTAGAAAAAAATGTATAAACAATTTCTTAAATGAAGAATGTTCCAAATGCATTATGTATTTTTCCTAGTTACCGTTGCTTTTATATTTGAATATTTTAATTATTTTCCAGCTTTAAAATCGCATTAAAAAATATAATTCTGAATCATTTTCATTTGGTTTTCATTTTCAGTACTAAAATCTGCATTTACTATAATACAATAAAGCCATAGCTTTCTTGTGAACAAAGAAAAACACAATTATTTTTAAATTATCGGTTAAACTAAAAATATCTCAAAAACTATTAGTTTTGGAGACTAATATCATCATAAGGGACAAAATATTCGTACATGTTGGAATAATGTACTTGTTGTTCTATTTGTAAAAACGATATTCTAGATATTTGTAGGTTTCCAAATTAACGCCCCCGTATAAAACTCTTTGTAGATCCATCCAGTCTACTACATTTCAACTATCCCTTATCTTTGCCCTTACCAAATATTTTCTCTTAACTGTTATTAACAAAGTTCATAATAGCCTCTGCGTCTATGATGTTTGTAATATACCTATATCGTTGACGTTTAGAACACTAAATCTTTTTCGAAACAGATTAGAGGAAATTCTTATGGGCTGTGTATGTTAAACATAGCCGTAAGATTTTATTTATGTTATTACACATTATTTACACAGAACTCTTGATATTTTATTTTAAACATCAAACAACCTTAATATCATTTAAAATCAGTTACATTATATTTCAAATATTATTAGAAGAAAAAAGATCTCACTACGTAAGTTCAATATTTTCTGAAATATTGATTGATCAGAAGAGTAATTCTTTATTTTCACCCAATTTCATTCCAAAATTCGATGAAAATGTTTTTAAAGGCCTTCCAAACCACCTGAATGACTCTTTTAAATCTCAGAGATATAGATAGATTTCTCTGAGTGAAAGACTAGGGACATAGATTCAGACTTTAATTTAGTTTGAATAAATACTTGCCAAAAATTGTTTTCAAAATGTACATTTCCGGCCTACTAAGAATTTATAAAATTGTGACCATCGTTTTCCAGAAATTTACAAATTCAAATGTGGGTTCCATAATGTTTATATATTAACAACTACAGATAATGGTGTTACGTTTTGACCTCCGAAAATTTGACAACGATGCTTCAGTTTCTACTCATATATATATATATTGGAGGTCAGTTCGTATCTCTTGTATCCTGTATATATGATTAAAAAAAATTATAAATCTTTTCCCCTCTTTTGAGATTCGTATTCTGGAGGTCCCCCTAATCACAAATATATAAAATTTATAGCAATATATGCACGGGATAACACGGAGGTCAGGTCGTCCTTTCTATGTGCCGGAGGTGACAACTTAACTAGCATCAATATATATATATATGTTATATGAAAATATACCCTGTATCTCTGAGACATTGGCCTCACCACTCTCAGCGGTATTATATTACATAGATATCAAATAACGACTCCTCTCAGCATCCGCTCTCCCGAGAATTAGATAAGATTGTATTCTTGCAAAACTGCATAATTGCAGTTCCTTTGTTCCCAAAGGTTATAAATGGGAGTAGTGTACTTTCAGACGGCAGTCTTAAACTCATGTTGGAATAAACAAGTCAAAATTATTATTGTTCTAATTTATAAAGAGTCAACGTTGACTCCATTAATAAATAAATAAAGTTTTTAAAAAGTGATTTCAACAATCGATTATCTAACATTGGCGCAGTCGGTAGGATCTGAAAAACACCCTGTAACCCAGAGGTGGTGGATTTCAATCCTTCAATCAGCAAAGAATCTACGAGAAACAAGAAAAATACAATTTCAAGCAGACAAGCAACGTCTCAACAAGCTCACAAGAAGCATCATATACACATCGAGAAATAATTAGCAAGTAAGAAACATTCCTGGCCCCTGAAAGTCGGTGTCTTCGGCACTTGGAACACGTCACCGTGGATAGGAACACCTAGTGATACCCCTGACGGTACATCCCAGTGTAGCAACGCTTACGAAACCGCATTCGACCTTCCATCTGGACCCCAGGCATGAAGATAGTAATGTAAGTAATTTAAGAATCATCTCGATTTATTTTCTATTTCAAACTGCACTAAACATTTATATTTTATCATTCGTACATTGCATTCACATTTGCATTAAACCCACGACAGTTCTGCAATCTAATTTAGTTGAATATATTATCTAAATATCGTATTACTTTAGCCGATATTTTATTTTATTTTAACACATAAATATTTTCATTGCAATCAATATATTAATTTGACATATATCAAGTTTAATCTTTATCTTGTAACGTTTTTATTGCAATTTAATACTACTACTACTAATAAAGGTTAACGTATTGTTTATACCATATGACTATAATATCTGAATAAGTGCAAATACCATCGCAAAAATAATTTGTTACATACTTTATACAGAAAAGAATACAATTTCGTTTCCTTTTATTCATTATTATTGCCAGTGGCGTACTCTTGCACCTTTTACAATTAATTTTTATTATTTTTTGTGTGTACCAAATTAATTTTTGTTTGTTTATCTGAAATTTATATACAAATCTTAATAATACAAAATGGCGAACCAACCAAATACTACAGCAAATAATACCAATAACGCTGACGAAACCCTTACCATAGAACCCTACAGGTTAAGTGAGATTTTCTCAATAGTTCCAGAGTTCGACGGGAACCCCATTTTCCTACAAACCTTTATTTCCGCGTGTGTTTTCGCGAACGGAATGTCTATAGAGGACCAGCGTATTTTACTTACTCTACACATAAAAAATAAACTTCGGGGAAAAGCTGCCGAATTAATAAATTCGAGGAACCCTGCCACTTGGGCAGAAATTAAAAGCCTACTTGAGGCCCACTTCGGTGATTCACGCGACTTGACAGCCCTTATACAGGACTTACAACGGATTCACCAACTACCTAATGAAACTGCCCTGACATTCGTATCTCGTTTACAAACACATAATGCCAAAATGCACGCTGCTGTGCAAAAACAGACTTTGACGTTGGAAGAAAAGACAGCCCAATCATCCCTAATTGAAACCATGACTCTAACAACACTACTTACCGGACTAGAACCCAAACTTGGACAAATAATCCGTGCCGGAAATCCCAGCGACATGCTAGAAGCAATCAATAGAATCAAACGCGAACTCCAACTGTCTTACTTCGAGTCACAAAAATTCCCAAAACAAACTATCAACAAAAACCCCATCCAGAACCAACAGAGGCGTCCCAACTCCCAACAATTCTGTAATTTTTGCAAACGTAACGGGCACAATTTTAATGAGTGCCGTACAAGACTACAATTCTCACAACAAAATCAGAACTTTAGACAAAACAATTTTGCCAGTCCTCCACAATTTTCTAGACCGAATTTCCAAAATTCTCCCAACCAGCAATATCAAAGAAATTTCACGCCGCAACAAGATTTTCAACAGAATAGGCCTTCTGTAATAAGACCTAATCCGAACTTTCAGAGATCCCCAAATCAACAAAATTCAAATTTCAATCCTAACTTTAACAGACAAAACCCGCAGAGAACACATCACGTTAATTTTGACAATCATTTCGACTCTCAAAATTATGATACTAATTTTTACAATGAAACTGATAATTTCAGTGACCCGCAATTCCATAACTTCGGAAACTATCAAACTAATTCTAGCCTTGATAATATGGCAAACATGCCACAAATAAATTATGAAGATTACCCCCATTTCCCGCAAAATAACAACGATAACATGCCATACCAAAATGAGAATTATACAGCTAATTCTCAGATGTCGCAGGATTATACTGCTAATCCTCAGGATTTTCCATTAGGCCCGGAGTATTCAATGAATACTCCAACCCGAGAAATAAATTTCGAAGTGGACCAAATGTCCAACCAAATCCAAACATTAAACCTGAACGACAATTACAACCCCCTACTGAATTTCTCAGACCAGAACTTCGCTTAAATTGGCCTACACACACACTATTGACCGTGAATTCTAGTAATCTTTATTTCATAAATGACATTTCGAACAAATTTAAACTCTTAATTGATACTGGCGCAGGTATTTCGATTTTTAAGCATAAGACGGCGGAAAATTTTAAAAATAGATCTCCAGAAAACGCGATTATACAAGGCATAACCGACGAAAAAATTAAAATTAGCGAATCTGTTCTTATACCATTTAACGCACGCGACCCACACAGAGTCTATATTCACGACTTGGACATAGACTTTGACGGATTATTAGGTGCCGATTTCATGGAACACTACGAATGTAGAATAGATTTCAAAACCAGGCAACTAATTACAAATTTTAAAACATTGCCCATCTTCAAAGTAACTGACGATTCTCCAACACCCGAAATCAACAAAATCCGACAAAATCATAATTCTAGCCAAAATACTATCCAAATTGACGGTCGCACGGAAAAAGTTTACAAACTAAAATGCAATCTTAGAAACACTGACGCTGTACTGTCAGCGCAGGAAAACGAAAAAGTTCGTTTGCCTAATGCTCTTGTTAGGGTAAACGAAAATGGAGAATTTTTGACAACCGTAATTAATGCAAACGCCATTCCGAAAATTATAAATTTTTCTAATCTAAAATTAGAACCATTGCAAAAATTTAAATCGATTTTTAATTTAAATGTTCAAAATTCCGACTCACACATACAGACCGACAGATCATCTGAAATTATTAACCAGTTACGTTTAGATCATCTAAACTACGAGGAAAGTGAACTAATTACACAACTTTGCCTAGACTTTTCTGAAATATTTTACCTGGAAGGAGACAACTTGACTTTCACTAACGAGATTAAACATTCAATCGACACTAATAATTCTAAACCTGTATTTACAAAATCGTATCGCTACCCTCAATGCCATAAACAAGAAGTCAAAACACAAGTTTCTAAAATGCTGGACCAAGGCATAATCAGACCTTCAATTTCTCCCTGGTCATCTCCTGTTTGGGTTGTACCCAAAAAACTCGATGCCTCTGGCAAACAAAAATGGCGAGTCGTAGTAGATTACAGGAAATTAAACGAATTGACTATTGACGATAAATACCCTCTCCCAAATATTTCTGACCTTTTAGACCAACTAGGCAAATGCCAATATTTTACCACACTAGACTTAGCTTCCGGATTCCACCAAATAGAAATTGACGCGAAAGACATTCAAAAGACTGCTTTCACAGTCGAAAACGGTCATTTCGAATTCGTTAGAATGCCATTCGGTTTAAAGAATGCTCCATCAACGTTTCAAAGAGTGATGGATAATATCTTGTTAGGAATCCAGAATGAACGCTGCCTTGTTTACATGGACGACATTATCATTTACTCCCCTACTATTCACGATCATATTTCCCGACTGACAGAAGTATTCAAACGCTTAAGGAAAGCTAACCTCAAAATTCAACCCGACAAGTGCGAATTTCTACGCAAAGAAGTCGCTTATCTAGGACATCTTATAACAAAAGACGGTGTTAAGCCAAATCCCAGTAAAGTAGATGCCATTTTAAACTTTCCTCATCCGAAAAATCAAAAGGACATTAAATCTTTCTTAGGTTTAGCGGGCTATTATAGACGCTTTATTCCAAATTTCTCTAAGATTTCAAAGCCCCTGACCAAGCTACTACAAAAAGACACTCCCTTTAACTTTGACAATGATTGTATGAATTCGTTCGACAACTTAAAGCAAACATTGACGACGACTCCGATATTAATATATCCTAATTTTGATGAGCCTTTCATCCTAACTACCGACGCGAGCGCATTCGCCATCGGATCGGTACTCTCTCAGGGAAATATAGGCAAAGATCTACCAATTGCATACGCTTCCCGAACTTTATGCGGTGCGGAAACAAAGTATTCCACCATTGAAAGGGAATTATTGGCCATAGTATGGTCAGTAAAACACTTTAGACCATATTTATTCGGTAGAAAATTCAAACTAGTCACCGACCATCGACCACTTACCTGGTTATTCTCAATAAAAGACCCAGGAAGTAGACTTGCCCGCTGGCGACTCAAACTAGAGGAATACGACTACGAAATCGTTTACAAGCCCGGAAAAATCAATAAAAATGCCGATGCCCTCTCTAGAATCAAAATAAACCATTTTTCCAAATGTTCTAAATTCCATTCCAAAATCTTAGCCGCGAACGAAGACACAGACGATGACGGAAATCCAGACAATAACGATGAAATCACAAACGAACAAATAATTCAAGAATTTAATACTTTCTCCCGACTATACAAGACCAAATCTTTAATTGACTACTCTAAAATTCAAACTTCGAATAAACAACTCCTGGACCGAGAAAACAAACACATCATAACTTTCTTTCAACAAAATAACCTAAGAGATTTTCATCACCAAATTATCGACGACATTTTCGAGGAAAACCCTGAATTTTACGACGACAAAATAAATATCCTCTCTAGTAGATCGGTTAGACATAGGAAATACTATATCATTCCTCTACCCTTTGACCCTGAATCTGTAGTAGAACATTTGTTCTTAGCAATATACAAAAATCAAAATGAATTAGATCTTTCTAATACTTATCATGTCGAAAATAACTTAGACCTCCCCATACTCGAAATTCTGTCATTTATCTTCGCAGAAAAGGACCTAAAGCTCATTATCTGTCAAAACCTAGTACAAACACCTGACGAAGACCAAAGACCGATAATTCTTGACCAAAACCACACCGGCAAGAACAACCTACATCGCGGAATAAACGAGACGATGCGTAGGATCAAAAACAAATACAATTGGCAAGGACTAACCAAAGATGTTGAAAATTTCATTAAAAATTGCGAAATTTGTCAACGGACTAAAGTTTGCCGTAAAAATCTTAACAACCCTCTAGTAATCACTGAAACCCCGAGAACACCTTTCGAAAGAATTAACATTGATCTATTCGAATTTCCTACACGAAATTACGCTCTAACTATCCGTGACGAACTTACAAAATTCACACAAGCCTATGCAGTACCGGATAAAAGCGCAAAATCTGTGGTAAACACCCTATTGTTATATTTTCAACATTACGGTACCCCACTAAGGATTCACTGTGATTACGGCGGTGAATTCGACAACAACTTACTAAAAGACCTCTGTACCCTCTACGATATAAAACTGACATATTCTAGCGTAGGACACCCCCAATCTAACGGTTCTATAGAACGCTTTCACGCTACCTTAGCCGAAATGATCCGAATTCACAAAACTGAAAACCCAAATGAACACCCTTTTACCATATTACCATATGCAGTAATATGCTATAACAATTCGGTTAATAAAACGCATGGTTTTACACCATACGAACTGGTTTTTGGACACACAGCTAATAGACCACCAGAGACCCTGTACAACCAAAAAGACCTAATAACTAAATATGTTAGGGACTTAAATAATAGGATATCTCACTATTACCAAATTGCACGCAGTCGGACTGAAGCGCAAAAACAAAAAGCTAAAGTCAGATTCGACAGAAATATCCCAGAAAATCGCCCCACGTATAACGTTGGAGACGAAGTATATGTAAAAGAATCCCAAATCAAAAGTAAGTCACAAAATAAATTCAACGGCCCTTTCGAGATCAAAGAAATTTTCCAAAATTCTGCCACTTTGTTAAATCCCGAGACAAATCAAACAAGTAAAGTAAATTTTGATAGAATGAAACCATATACTGAAGATTAAAATTTATTTTCAGGTTTCTACTGCTGTTCGGATCAGCATTTTCTCAATACGAAATAACACCAATAAACAATACTATCGGTGTTTACTATCACAAAGACACGGACATTGTCATCTCACACAAAAAATGGACGTTACTCGTACATAAAAATATATCGACCTTTAAGACAGCTCTTGACAGAAACGACAAAATCTTACAGACAATCCTTACCACCCTTGACCCAGCATACAAAAACATGAACGAATTCGCGAGTGAGGTTAAAACGCATTTAAGCCTCCTAGGACAAATCTCAAAATCCATACAAACTAAATTTGACGAAATACATCTCGACACGAAACGCTACAAACGCGGAATCATAAACGGAATTGGTTCAATATTCAAAGCAATTACCGGAAATTTAGACGCAGAAGACGGTAAATACTACTCTGACTGTATCAATAAACTAAACCAAGACGAACGTCAGATAGAAAATTTGATGAAAAATCAAATATCAGTTACAAATTCAGTTATTAAAAATTTTAACACGACAATTCAAAAACTACTAATAGACGAGGAGACATTCAACAAAGACATAAAAGAAATCGAATACGCAATCTTAGACATTACGTATAACGTACGAGCAGTTGAAACAAAATTAAAATTCTTGGAAATTTGTGAACAACTCATGGCGAGCTACCTATTTATAGAGGACAACCTCAACGATATTTTAAATTCGATCACTTTCGCGAGACTCAAAGTAATTCATACGTCTATCATTAATCCCCAGGATTTGGTAAACTCATTGCAGGAAATTTCACAAAACCTACAAAAGGACAATTTGCCACTCCCTATTAAACTTTCAAATATTGCACAGTATTTAGATATTATTGAATTAAAAGCTTTCCAAATGAACTCAGAATTAGTATTTGTATTAGATATACCCCTAGTAAACCCTCAAACGTACTCTGTTTTCCAATTATACCCCATTCCTATCTTAGATAGTAGAACTGGTCTGTATCATATTTTGTCAACTTCTCAAAAATATATCGCGAGAGATGATGATTCTTTGATGTACATACCCGTTGCTGACCTCAGAGAATGCAAGCCACTCCATACCAATACTAAATTATGTCCAAATTTGTTTGCATATCCAATTGACAACAACGCCATATGCGAAGCCCGCCTTTTCAAGGATCTACAAACCCTACCAGAAAACTGTCAAACGTTAACTATCATCGGCCAAGGATACAACATCCAAAAACTAGATGAAAACGTGTGGATGATCATCAATACAGAGCCACTACAAATGAATATCAATTGCCCGAAGGAGACTTCAAAAACCGACACCATCTTCAAAAACTCTATAATTAAATTACAACCAAATTGCTACGCCTTCATAGGCATCACGAAGATCCAAGCTAGCACAGACGAAACGACAGACGTGAAGAACGACGCTCACCCCATACAAATCCCTTTCGAGTGTTGCAACCAGGTTCCGGACAAAGTTCGAGTGCCCAATCTGAAACCACTAAAACTAAGTGATCTGAACACCGAAGACCTCGATATCGCCAGACACCAATTAGACCAGTATTCAAAAGACTTAGACGACCTAATCAAGGAACCCTTCATCACGAGACACATTTCTTGGTTTACCTACCTTACCATAGTGCTAATTTTCGGACTCTTATTCTTGTATCTATTCTGTAAGTGTAAAGCAAGAAGACGAAGACTAGCCATCAACGTTTCCACGACTCCTTCATCTCCACCAAGGCCTAGTGAACCCCTCAGGACATTTACTAGCCTATTTCATCAACGAAGACGACCCCCACTAAGAAGAGAGGACGAAGAAGGTGAAGACATCGAACTTAATTAAACCAGACTGTTTGTGCCTTTTACTGACTTTTTGTACCAAGACTCTTCAGTGAATTTTTACTTCATTTCATTGTTTATTTAGTGTATTTTATTATTCCTATTTTTTTTGTTAGTTTCAAATGACTAACATTTTAACATGCTTTTCGTAACACAAACAAGCTAATACGCTTGCGTCTTACGCCTAGCATTTTTTTTACATTTTATGCTTTTACATTTTACGCTTTTTGTATTTTTACATTTTATATTTTACATTTTATATTTTTATATTTTTCAATCTTACAATTTTACCATTTTACATTACTTTATATTTTTGAATTCTTGTTAAATCACAAATTTTGTTCAACTTAAAAGTTGCTGTATAAACAACAACTTTTTTTATAAGGGGGAAGTTGTTATATGAAAATATACCCTGTATCTCTGAGACATTGGCCTCACCACTCTCAGCGGTATTATATTACATAGATATCAAATAACGACTCCTCTCAGCATCCGCTCTCCCGAGAATTAGATAAGATTGTATTCTTGCAAAACTGCATAATTGCAGTTCCTTTGTTCCCAAAGGTTATAAATGGGAGTAGTGTACTTTCAGACGGCAGTCTTAAACTCATGTTGGAATAAACAAGTCAAAATTATTATTGTTCTAATTTATAAAGAGTCAACGTTGACTCCATTAATAAATAAATAAAGTTTTTAAAAAGTGATTTCAACAATCGATTATCTAACATATATATATATATAAAACTCAACAATGTTGTATAAAACAAACAAGTAGTTAAATAGTTATAGGTTATAATAATATAAAAACATATACAATAACAAAATATGTGTGAATCATAGTATGCAGTATTAGATAAAGTAAAATAAAGCAAGATGCTGGTACAATGAAAATTGCATGCATATATATTATGCACATTGCACAAGCATACACTAAATAAAAAGAAAACAAAGTCAATGGTATTAGACAATAGACATTTTCACATGTTTGTCACCATATCCAGATCTAATGAAAGAGTAAAAAAAGTTGAATAATCAGTTCCCAGCAAATAAAAAACGCAACAAAAACTTACGACATAATTATCTCGCCGCGGGCCATGGCGCCACGCCTGTCATGAAACCTATAAAGGTAAGCGAGTCAATTTGCGGACAGCAGTACAAAGAGTACCGGTATTTTAATGAGGTCGTAAAGTTTTTGATGCGTTTTTTATTTGCCGAGAACTGATTACTTCAACTATACTGCTGTTCGCAAATTGACTCGCTTACCTTTATAGGTTTTTAATGTGCGTTGGGTCGTTTGATGACAGGCATGGCGCCGTGGTCCGCGGCGATATAATTATGTCGCATAGTTTCTGTTGCGTTTTTTGAGTGCAAGGAAGTTCTTACTTGGACTATACATTCATAGTTAAGAGTAGTCATATATCAGAATAAGTATGTAAACAAATTAGATATTAATATCAAAGTAGTGGTTAGAACTGTCATACTTCAATCTATAATTTAAAAATTAAAATTAACGGACTGAAAACTTGGAGGAAAGGTTAAAAAAGTAACAAGTAGAAAATAATTGATGATGCCGTGCAATTTGATTTTTCTTTAAACGCATACCTTTGCATGGCGTTTCACGTATGTTTTTAAAAACATGCCCTTGCAGTATGCACATGGATAATAATATCCCGCATTTTTATTACTGCTTCAACTTGGTCGTACTACTGTACCAGCTATATAGAGATTGAAGTTTACTGAGTTTCTCAATCATAAAAGCGCGCGACGCCTTTCCTCGTTATTTGTAGGACACTATAATATATTCTGTACTTCGTTGTCTGAACCGTGATGTCTTTGCAGATATCTCAAATAATTTTTCAATATTAGCTTTTCATTACAGACAGAATCTGCAACGAGTACTTTTTTACTCTGCATTTGCTTCTCCTATTTTCTTATTAAGGCCATTTTCTTACTGTTTACATTAACTTAATAGTATTTAACACTTTACTAAAAGACTTAACTTCATGAAAAACTTACTCTAATTTGTTCAGAGCCCGACTTGCTTTTTATTTTTATAGTGCTATTTATTGCGACTTCCAAATTTCTTACTTAGTACTGTCGTCACTTAAAACCTCAATGTTGGTATTCCTATTATTTTCCGTGATGTCCCAATATAATATATATAATAATATAATTATTATTATATTGATAAGTTTTAAATGAATTGGTTGGGTGTAGTCGAGTTTAGCGTTGCACCAATAGAAATCTAGAAAACTCAGCACAGAACTTGAATAAATGAGGCAAAGCCAAATGGAGCGTACATAGAAACTATCCGGAAATTATAGTGAAATTTCAAAAAAATATATGTCCATAAACAGTTAAAAATTATCAATTAACAAACAGAATACTAATAATGCATTTAAAAATCCTGTATTACTTCCCTCAACGAGTGTTTAAAAGGGTCAGTGTTTAGTATAAAAGGACCGCAATAAAGAAGCAGGTACTAACATCTGGTTGTGATAAGAGAGAAGTATTGCATAATATAGTCTGTACGAATATAATAAAGTGCCTAGGTTCTAGATTCTTCTTTGCACAATTTGAATTCATTTCCGCAGAATTAGCGGGGTTATTCTCATTGTCATCAATTGTTCTTGCTACAAAAATGTAAATAAATCGGTATCAAGTAATATCATAGCAGTCAAGTAAACCAGACAAAAATAAAATAAAAGATAAGTTTTTTATCCTAACCATATCGGCATTAAACGGTTTTCTGTATGCAATTTTTTTACAGGGTATTGCACAATGTCTTGTACTTTTGTCCTTTTTCTTGATTATTAATAATTTGCACTTAATAAACTTTAGTCTACGTTAAATAGATTCATATAGCCTGTCGCTATATATTCTTTATCAGAGTATTTGTTTTCATACACATTTCTTGTTGATAGTAGTATTAAAGCCTAATATTTCAAATTACATATTAAATAAAATTTTTGGAAAATGCGGAACATGTTTTTTTCAACAATTTATCTGTTGAAGAACAACAACTAAGAATAACGTCAATTACGGTTCAAAAAATGCTTGATAAAAAAATTAAAAATCGATTTTTTATTATTTTTTACTACAAATTTCAAAGTTAAATGGATTTGCCCATATATATCATTTTAATGTAACTGCATGACAATACTTCAAAAATGAATATTTTTAATTGTTTTTTTACTGCAAAGCATCAAACTACATACTTTTCATTCTTTGATATTTATCGAAAGAGTACAAATTTTCAAGACAATTTCACACGCTTTTCTGGAATAACTGGGTATTTAAAATGTCTCAGTTTTTCTGTTGTTTTCTCATAGAAAACATCTATCTAAACACTTTTTGTTCCCCATTGTTCTTCACAAAATACCCAATTTTCATATGATAATGAGATTTATAAAATTTCACGTGTTTTCCGGTACAATCGCGGAAAGGCAAGTGGAAAATGTATGTATGTTTCTTTACCTTATTGTAGAAATTGTGATTTAAATACTTTTCCTTCTTTGGCGTATTTTGATAAATTGCATAGTTTTCGAAATACCATCGATGTTTAATTTTTGCAATATTCGTTTTTCCGTGATAACGCATGAAATATGACTGATTTTTGTTTTATCTGTTTATTGAAAACGTTGATCTAAGCATTTTTGCTCTTTGTGATTTTTCGAGAAAATGCGTAGTTTTCTTGATAAGTGATTTTTATACAATTTTTGGATATACATATGTTAGTTTTTCATTTAATGCGGAAAAGCGGTTCGAACAATAAAAAAATTTCCCACATAATTTTATAGAACATTTAATTACGTACCTAAATTTTTTTACACATTCTCATTTATAATGATTTTTTATGAAGAAAGTACTAAGTTAAAACTTAAAAACAATATGTTGATTTTTGGAGAGAAGTTATGACTTCATTTGTAACGTATGCAAGTTAACTTTTGCTGTTATTTTTTATATTTAACCAAATTTTATCACTATCGCACCTTCCTTTCATTTTATCCTTATAGTGGAGTCCACAGCTTCGATATTAACAGCTAAAACTTATTTCAAATGATTCGTTACCTTCTAAAACATCAAAATCTGAAGGTCGTCAACATGTCGTCCTGTACGAGGTGGGTACAGGGAGTGGAATGTTAAAAACACCCTAAATTTTTTTTTATCATATTTTAAACTATAAAACACGAGAATTATTGTGTTGAAGCACGATATGCCTAAGAGCAACGGGTACATTAGAAAAAAAATATTAAACAATTCCCAAAGCACGGAGTTAAATGAACGACGTCTACGTTTAAAGTGAAAAGTGTCTTATTGCACAGGCAATGTTTTCGTTTACCACCGCTTTAGCTACTTTATTCTTAACGTGATAAAAAATCTCAGTATAACGTTATAGATTAGAGTTTCTGAATGCTAAGCATTTTTTTACTTTTTTGTTCCGATCGCTCTGTAATTTTTTAATAATTTTTGTAAGAGCGCCCGCACAAGATCTTTTAAGGTCGACTTTTGTTTGTTTCCTCACTGCGCGTAGTCTTTTAAAGTGTAGTATCGCCTGTACGATCACACAGTATTGATACATTATTTGATATTTCGATATATTATTACATATATACGGATATTTTTGTACTCTGAGACAAATTTATTTCTGCCTGGGCATTTCTGGGCATTGTCTTAATGTTTGTTGGTGTTGAAATGATTTAAAATCGTTTAGTCTCGGTGGAGTAATTATTTTAAATTTGCTGCTCTATTTTACTACTGTCGTGTTCTTTGTTAGTAGAGGCAACTATTAAATTAATAACACTGCGATCAATTACTATGCCATTTATTCTACTTAATAACAAATACACCTATTAATCACAATACTATAAGCGCGCGTGGATTCTCTGTATAACTGTCCGTGCGTACCTATAGCCGGCTTGATAACAAAAAAGAAATCCTTGCAAAAACTATTAAGTACCGAAAACATTCTCCTTCATTAAACTATTTACAATATATTACATATCTCCCCGACAATTTTGAAAGGAAGGAGGATCAGGAAGTCGCCTGGAATCTGTCAGGAGCTTTACGATTTCTAGCACTTTTACGTGGCGTTAGCGGTTTATTTTCAAAATTCTCGAAGAATTCGCCAAGGTTTATGTCACAATTTTTGTTTACATCATCCGTACTATTGCCTGAGTCTACGAATATATTACTGTTTACATCACTACCTGAATATTCTAAAATTTGATTTGCATGTCGCTTCCAAGTTTTTTCTAGATCTGGTATAAAAGTAAGGTAAGTTCTAGATCCCAGCCTTTTGGAAATAATAGCGTTTATCCAACTTGGTTTTTTCCTATATAATCTTTGACTAAAACTCTGTCATTTACATTAAAATTTTTTATTCTTTTCCCAGAAAAATATTTTTGCTGATCTTTTTGTTTTTTCTTAACATGATCTCGAACTGCCGAAATATCAATTTTATTTGTTTTTTCATTCAAATTTGGAGGTTTTAGGAGATCAAGTCTATTTCGAAGCCTCCTACCTATTAGCATCTGAGCAGGTGACATACCAGTGGTACAGTGGGTGTATTTCTATAGTCCAGCAAAAATCTATGCAAAATTAAATTTAAATCATTAACCTTTTTAGTGTGAAGAGCTTTAAGTAATGCTAACTTAATGGATTTCACCGCATTTTCGGCTGCTCCATTCGTAGGAGGATGATATGGAGTACTGGTTTTAAAATGTATGCCGTTTAATTTCAAAAAGTTTTTGAACTCCTCTGAAACAAAATATTTAGCGTTATCAGACACTATTGTTTTAGGAAAACCAAATCTAGCAAATATACTTCTCAAACAATGTACAATATTTTCAGTATTCGGTGTATTGACAAAAAATGCTTCAGGCCATTTGGAATATGAGTCAATAACAACAAAAATGTGTTTATTAAATATAGGACCGAGATAATCAATATGCAATCTTTCATAAGGTTTATCTGAAAAATTCCAGCTTACTAACTTGGATTTAGGTGGATTTTGTCTGAAATTTAATCATCCTGTACAATTTTTCGTTATATTTTCGATGTCCACATTCATCTTAGGCCACCACACATACGAACGTGCTAAACTTTTCATTTTGACCGTCCCCATGTGGGACACATGTAATTGTTCTAAAACTATACTTTTCAAACTTGTAGGTATGACCACTCTGTATCCAAACATCAGGATTTCATCAATTACTGAAAATGAATGATGATTGGCATAAGAACTTCTTAAAATAGGATCAAGTTTTTTCGGCCATCCTTTTTTTTATACAAAAAATTGCCTTTTTTATTAACTCGTCATTTAATGATTCCTTTTTAACCATTTCAAAATCTAACAAAATGTCCATATTATTTTTCACATAATTTAAATAACTAGGAGTCTCGTCCTTCTCTGTTTTATTATTATTTTTTATGGGCAAACGTGATAGACAATCGGTCTGATTGTCTATGGACTTTACATAGGAAATATTATATTTGAAATTCGACAAAATTAAAGCCTAACGTTGTAACCTATTTGCTGCAAACACCAGTATACCACGATGTTCCGAAAAAATTGCACATAAAGGTCTGTGATCTGTATACAGGGTGAATTCTCTATGATATAAATACTAAAAAAATCTGGTAACACCAAAAATTATGCTATATGCTTCTTTTTCAATTTGGGGCCAATTTATTTCGCTTTTTGATAGAGTTTTGGAAGCATAGGCAATAGGACGTTTTATACCATCTATTGTGTGTGATATAAATGCCCCCACTGCAAACGCTGAGGCATCCACGGTTAACTGCACAGGTAACTTAGGGTTATAGTGGACAAGTATGGGTGAAGCTGACAATTTAATTTTTATTTACTGAAAAGATGACTCACATTTTTCATCCCATATCCACTGCGTATTTGCTTTTAATAAATTATACAAAGGTTTCAAAATTTTCGAACTATTTTCTATAAATTTATGGTAATAATTTACAAGGCCCAGAAAACTTTTTAATTGAGCTAGAGTGGTAGGTGCGGGAGCATTTACAATGGCATCCGTCTTTTCTTTACAAGTATGAAGTCCTTCCTTGTCTATTTTATAACCCAAATATCTGATACTTCGTTTAAAAAATTCATATTTTGTCTTTTCTACCGTAAATCCATTATCCTGTAGTCTTTTTAAAACCGCTTTAACCCTCTCAATATGGTCCCTTCTATTTTTACCCGTAATAACAATAGCATCTAAAAAACAAGCTATTCCTTCTAAACCTTGCAATATTTTTTAAATAATTTTCTGGAATTTTGATGACCCACAATGTATTCCGTATGGTAAACGATTATACATAAAAAGACCTTTGTGTGTACTGATTACCGTTAATTTTCGAAATTCCGGATCAAGCTTGACTTGTTGATAAGCTTGAGAAAGATCAAACTTAGTAAGTTATTTACCACCCTGTAATTTTACAAATATACTCTATACGAGGTAAGGGAAATGTATCAATTTTTAATTCGGGATTAAGGGTCACCTTAAAATCTCCGCATAATCTAAGATTACCATTACTTTTTAATATTGGTACTATAGGAGTACCCTAATCACTGTATTCCACTGGACTTAAAATATCTAACGAAAGTAGACGATCTATTTCTTAATCAACTTTTTGTTTAATTGCAAAAGGTAGGGGTCTAGGTTTAAGATACTTGGGAGTGGCATTTTTTTAAATTCAAGCTTTATATATCCCTTATTAAATAACCCTAACGTGTTGCTAAATACGCTACTGAATTCTGTGTACAATTTTTTTACATCTTCATTAAATCATTCAAATCTAATTTATTTAAAGTTAAATTAAATTTTGCAAAAAAGTCTCTGCCCAACAAAGCTGGTCCCCCGTCTTCAATAACAAATAGGTCTAAGTCGTTTTTAATATTTTTATACTCAACATTTACATTTATTGTCCCAATGGGATAAATTTTCTTTCCTACATAAGTCACAAAATGTTTGTCTGTTTTTTCTAAAGTTTTATTTGGAAAATATTTATTTTTAAAATCTAGAGAACAAACAGACAAACTAGCCCCCTTATCTTGTTCAAACTCTAATTCTTTTGTTTCAATTTTAACTTTCACAAAAATCGGTTTATTATCCTTAGAAATTAAATTAAATATTTGTCCCACACTGCCATTATTTATGTCCAAATTATCCAAGTCCGAATCGTTATCGGTATTGTAGTCTAAATAATGATTACTTACATTGCCTCTTCTTCTATTTTGTTCCGTACTCACTTTAACTGATCCTCTTCTATTATTGTCTCTCTTGCATACATGCATACATTGATTAAATGACCTTTCACTCCACAACCTCGACATTCATAATTTTCGTATATGCACTTCCCAGAATGTAATTTTCCACATACCCTGCACTAATTTACCACTCGGAATTGCGTAGTACCTCTTTCAGAGTCGTACACAAGTTGTCCACCCTGTTTCGAAAAATTTGAACTCATAGAAACTGTTGGTTGATTTGAAAGGCGTCTTCTATCCACGAATCTTTCCCGATTTTGCTTAAGATGATATACTTCTGGTTCCTCTTTAACTATTATATCACTGGTCGCATAATGATTTACACTAGTTTCCTTATTTTTCGCAATTTCTATAGCTTTATCAAAGGAAAGAAATGACACATCCTTTTCACATAATCTATCCAATATGGGACCTTCCGGAAAACCGATTACGAAACAGTCTCTCATATACATATTTATTGCCGCTCCAAATTGACATTTAGAAGCTAAAGCTCTGACTCGTGCTGCCCACATTGCAATATTTTCCTCCTCCGATTTTCTTGCAAAAAAAAATTTTCGACGTTCAGGAAATCCATACGTTTTTACTTTAAAATGTTTGTCAAAATTTTCCACCAATTTTTTGAAGGTTTCACTTTCAGGATCATTAGGGACGCACATATTTTTAAGTAATTCATAAGCAGTTTGATTTAAACTATATAAAAAATGTGCTCTTTGTGCCTCATCCTCTTTTATATTGTTTGCAATAAAAAACTGCATCATTTGAGATTTATAAATTGCCCAGTTACATATATTAGGGTCAAACTCTCGCAATTGTCCTCCTCCAGAAGTAGCAATTTTGATTAATCTTTTATACACTTGAATTTTAACTTCACTTTTAAGTTTAACAATTATAGTTTTTAATTCTCGTCGCCAATTGTCGTGTTCTTTGTTAGTAGAGGCAACTATTAAATTAATAACACTGCGATCAATTACTATGCCATTTATTCTACTTAATAACAATTACACCTATTAATCACAATACTATAAGCGCGCGTGGATTCTCTGTATATACTGTCCGTGCGTACCTATAGCCGGCAAAAACTATTAAGTACCGAAAACATTATCCTTCATTAAACTATTTACAATATATTACAACTACTTATTAAGATCTAAGGTAGTGTGTGAACTTTAACAACTTTCAAAATTTTTCATTATTCGTGTTTTAGAAAATTTATATGGACTTATAGATATAGGTGTTTTAAGTAGTACTAGTTCAGATAGGATATAAAATTATTGATAATAAGATTACCCCTGCTTTCAGTACTAAATCATTAATGCCGATTAAATCACCTTTTTTTATATACATATAACTGTAAATAAGGTTTGTTGATTATTATATTTCGAAACTCCTAAACTATTTCAGTAAAATTTATAGGTTGTAGCGGGGTGCAATGCATCGGATCCTGCAAGTGTATAGGACAAAATCATGTTGTAAAAACCCCAACATTAAGAAAACTCGTCTTACTTCCGAAATAGTTGAAGAGTCCTCGGATTCAGTTTGAACAAGTATAAAATAACTTGAGTAAACATGTTATTTGAATTTTTTATATATTTGTTCCACATTCCATAATATAAGTTTTATATTTTTATATAAGTTATTTTTTAGGTATAATTGCTATTTGCTATATTTTCAATTTTAATTATCTCCTAATGATATTGTCTTGATTGGCGATACGTTCGTCAGTATCTACATTATATATTATTTTCGTATCTGTAGAATCTTATCAAATGTTACAATACTCAACATTGTGTATAGTTATTTTCCTAAAATATTTTATATTTTTTATGTTTGCTGAACATTTAAAAAAAAAAATGGGTTGTTTCACTAGCAGCACTAACTAACTGTTAAAATTTTGTTCAAATCAGATGTGTCCTTCTCAAGTGATCATGCTTACAAGAAATGTGAGGGACGGACAGACAGACAGATAGACAGACATTTCAAAAGTTGCTTAATTTGGTCACTAACACAATGATATGAATTTTTTTCTCCACGAGTGATATATACGGTTTTAGAAATTCCGATCAAATGCATTATACTCTTCTGCGAAAACTCGAAACGTATAATAAAATGTAATAATTTTAATGATTTGTTCAAACAAAATACATAACATTGTGTGTGTTTATATAAGCTCAGTTTCTATTATTCATGTAAACAGTCAAACGAATATCTTGTGCGGGCGCTCTTAAAAAAATTATTGAAAAATTAGAGCGATCCGAACAAAAAAGTAAAAAAAGGCTTAGCCCAATCTAATGTTATTAACGAGTATTTTTTGATCACGTTAAGAATTAGGTAGCTAGAGCGGTAAAAGAAAACATTACCTTGCAATAAGATGCTTTTCACCAGCGCACTTTAAACGAAAACGTCGTCCATTTAAGTCCATGCTTTGGGAATTGTTTAATATATTTTTTCTAATGTTCCCGTTGCTCTTAATCATATCGTGCTTTAACATAATAATTCTCGTGTTTTGTAGTTTTAAATAGGACAAAAAAAAATTTTTACTGTGTTTTTCATATTTCACCCTCTGTAACCACCTTGTACATTACGACATGTTGATGACATTCAGATTTTGATGTTTTAGAAGATAAGGAATCATTTGAAATAGGTTTTAGCTGTAATATTGAAGTGCAAACAGAAATCACTTATAAAGGACTTTGAAGCTGTCATGTGTTATTTACATTCTTTAAACGATTGACCCGTTGCGTTAGTTCCAAATTAAAGGAATAAAATTATTCTATAGTTTTACTTTTATAACATATTATAAATCGAGAGAGTTTTGTTGAAATTTACCTGTGAAATAATGGCATCAATGTGAACAAATTACATATTTATTGTGTATTGAATGCGTATTCATTGTTTCATATAAAAGAAAAGTTCCCAAGTTCTTACATGTTTTGCGACTTGGAACTTCACGATCAAGAAGTTTAAGGGCCCAAAAACAGTAATTTACCTAAACAAGAATAAAATAAACTGCGTTGTCTTAAAGCTTAGAAAATATACTATGAAAAATTACATTTTAGCTTTTTTCTTGGGGAACTTTCTATGTTGCAAATAAAAATTCATAAAATAATAATAATTGAATTTTACTCAATTATTTAATCGCAAATACCGGACGTAAAAAACTAAAACTACATTTAAGTTAAAATATAACATGTTTTATGGATACTCAAATACGCTTACAAGAAGCAATTTAAAAAACGCATTTTTTTGCTCATATTTGTTCTTTGGTAAACATACCATGTACTAGTAGCGTAATTTCTGTTCAAGCGCATAATTTCTGTCAGTGAACCAAAAAACTAGCCTTTCGTAGCATAGAGGACATGGATTATGCATGACGTAGACGAAATTTTATTTGTATTATGATGTAGGCATTATGGGCAGTCCCCAACCCGGTATACTGTAATTTTTTAACCTGATACATTTCTTTAGGATATTTTAATAATGCCCATTCCTCCGGCACAACGCTACGCAGGTATATTTCTGTTGTGATGAATTTATCCCGACATTCACCGCGATGTTGCCGATATTTGGAGGTGATATTGTACCCTCTATGATCTAAAAAGCAACATATATAGCCGGAGGTGACATCGTATTGGCTGTTGTACAAATGAAAACGACAGCAGCGCCACTGATATATAGTTGAACTAAAAATTTAATTTGCGGATATAAAGGGGTCTTTTCACCTCCACACGAAAATTTCAATATAGGTTTCTAATGTCATTTAAATGCTTGTAAAATTGAAAACTGTGCAAAACGTGTAGCCAGTTTAGTAGTGTTTTGGAGGTAGCAAAGTACCCTACGTACCTAACCTATATATATATATATATATATATATATGTTATAGCTCGCGTTTCGTAGCTAAGTTTTTAAAAACAATTTTATTTATTTGTAGAGAGTCAACGTTGACTCTTAGAAATAATACAGTAATAAATGTTAAGCGTTTAATTTAAAGTG
Organism: Leptura quadrifasciata; assembly: GCA_963675555.1. Classification (NCBI taxonomy): domain Eukaryota; kingdom Metazoa; phylum Arthropoda; class Insecta; order Coleoptera; family Cerambycidae; genus Leptura; species Leptura quadrifasciata. Next base: position 30,932,636 of record OY776682.1, read on the forward strand.
AGTATGATAACTGGTTACAGAAATGTCTCGTGGTTCTATTTATGACATTTAGATGCAGTGTCATCTAAATGATGAACAAAGAAAAGCAAGCAAGCGATTCAGCATAATCGTGAGAAGTTAAAATGTAATATAATATAATGTGATACTTTGTAAGCGATAAATGATAGCGGGAATTTGTTATCTGCACGTAGCTGAAATATGATATTATATGATAATCTGAAATGAAGCAAAAGTCACGTATCGTCTTATATACAGTGGCTCAAATACTATATAACAACTTCCCCCTTAACGAAAAAGTTGCTGTTATACAGGAACTTTTGAAATTGAAAAGATGATAAAATAGTGAGTGAATACAATACAAAATAATAAAGATAAAGGTAAAAATATACAAAGGTTAAGTTAATAATGCGAATGATAAATCACAAGTGAAAGTCTATGTTAACTCGATGCCATCTCCTTCTTGGGGTCTGATAACGGGTCGCTTTCTTGGAGGGATGAAACCGGGAAGTTTCATAAATGGTTTTCTTCGTCCTGGAGAGGGTGAAGGGGCGTCGTCTGAAGAGTGTTGGATTTTCAGCATTCCACGTCGTCTTTTCCTACACTTACAGAATATGTAAAGTAGAATTAGGGAAACAACGAATGTGATTGTAAAATACGTGAACCAAGATACATGTTTGTTCACAAATGGTTCGTTTATAAGATCATCCAGGTCCTTCGAATATTGTTCCAATTTGGTTTTGGCAATGTCCAAATCTTCTACGTTTAGATTGTTTAACTTGAGAGGTTTTAATTTTGGTAATTTAATTTTGTCGGGCATTTGATTGCAGCACTCATAGGGAATTTGGATGGGATGAGAATTGTCTTTAATGTCTGAAAAGTCTTTGGCACTAGCTTGTATTCTGGTGATTCCGACAAAGGCGTAACATCCGAGTTGTAGTTTGACGATTGAATTTTTGTTGATTAATTCTGTTATTGAATCTCTTTTTGGGCAATTGATGGTGATGTGGAGTGGTTCGGAGTTTATTATTAACCATGTGTTGTCTTCAAGTTCTTGAACGTTGTATCCTTGACCAATGATGAAGGATGTCTGGCAATTTTCGGGGAGTTTAGTCAATTGTTTCAGGATTCTGGCTTCACATATGGCATTTTGATCGATAGGGTATGCAAACAGGTTTGAGCATAGTTTCGTTCCAAAGTATAGTGGTTTGCATTCATTTAAATTTGAAATTGGTATGTACATCAAAGAATCATCGTCTCTCGCGATAAACTTTTGTGAAATAGATAGAATGTGCAGAAGGCCAGTTCTGTTATCAAGAATTGGGATCGGGTATAGGCGGAAGGTATTGTAATTTTGAGGTTCGACAAGAGGTATTTTTAGAACGAATACTAAGTTAGAATCTATTTGAAAAGCTTGTAACTCAATAATGTCTAAATACTGAGCGACTGCTGATAATTTAATAGGTAGAGGCAAATTGTTTCTTTGTAAACTCTGAGAAATCTCTTGTAATGCTGTTACTAAATGGTCAGGAGTTATTATTGACGAATGGATAATTTTTAGTCTAGCGAATGTTATGGCATTCAAAATATCGTTTAAATTGTCTTCAATGAATAAATAACTTGCCATGAGTTGTTCGCAAATTTCTAAAAATCTTAATTTTGTATGGATATTTTCGATATCCTTAGTCATATCTAGAATTGAGGTTTCGATTTCTTTGATATCCTTATTGAAAGTTTCTTCGTCGATTTGTAGTTTTTGAATAGTTGAATTAAAATTTTTAATGACTGAAGTCGTGACAGATATTTGATTTTTGATTAAATTTTCGAGTTGGTGTTCGTCATTATTTAGCTTGTTGATGCAATCAGAATAGTACTGACCATCTTCTGCGTCTAGATTTCCAGTTATCGATTTGAAAACCGTTCCGATGCCGTTTAGTATTCCTCGCCTGTATCTTTTTGTGTCAAGGTAAACTTCGTTAAATTTTGATTGTATCGATTGAGAGATTTGAGTTAATAAACTGAGATGCGTTTTTACATCGCCGAAAAAGACATGTATGTTGGGTCGAGTGTGTTGTAGAGGGTTTGTAAGATTTTGTCATTTTTGTCAAATGCTGTTTTAAGAGTCGATATATTTTTATGTACAAGTAGAGTCCATTTCTCGTTAGAAATTACTATGTCTGTGTCTCGGTGGTAGTACACTCCGATCGCGTTGTTGATCGATGTTACTTTATACTGGGCAAGTGCTGATCCGAGCAGCAGCAGAAACCTGAAAATAAATTTAATTTTCAGTATATGGTTTCATTCGGTCAAAGTTTACTTTGGTTGTTTGGTTCGTTTCGAGATTTAGTAGCGTAGCGGAATTTTGAAAAATTTCTTTAATTTCGAACGGACCGTTGAATTTATCTTGTAATTTGTTCTTTATTTGAGATTCCTTAACATATACTTTGTCGCCAACATTATATGTGGGGCGATTTTCGGGCACGTTTTTATCAAACCGAACTTTGGCTTTTTGTTTTTGAGTTTCAGTTCGACTTCGAGCTATTTTATAATAGTGGGAAATGCGATTGTTTAAATCTCGGACATATTTAGTGATTAACTCTTTTTGATTGTATAACGTTTCCGGTGGTCGAACAGATGTATGACCAAAAACTAATTCGTATGGGGTAAATCCGTGAGTTTTATTTACAGAGTTATTATAACAGATTACTGCATATGGCAAAATGGTAAATGGGTGTTCATTCGGGTTTTCCGTTTTGTTAGCTCTTATCATTTCGGCCAAGGTGGCGTGAAATCGTTCAATTGAACCATTTGACTGGGGATGTCCTACACTTGAAAAAGTTAATTTTATATCATATAATCTACACAAATCTCTTAATAAATTGTTATCGAATTCTCCTCCATAGTCGCAATGTATTCTTAATGGAGTACCATAATGTTGAAAATAAAGCAGTAGCGTATTTACTACAGATTTGGCGGATTTATCGGGGACTGCGTAAGCTTGTGTAAATTTAGTCAATTCGTCGCGAATAGTCAATGCATAATTGCGCGTAGGGAATTCAAATAAGTCAATGTTAATTCTTTTGAACGGTGTCTTTGGTGTTTCTGTAATTACTAGTGGACTACTTAAATTTTTTCGACAAACTTTCGTTTTTTGACATGTTTCGCAGTTTTTGATAAAATTTTCGACATCTTTCGTTAACCCTTGCCAATTATACTTGTTTTTGATTCTGCGTATTGTCTCGTTTATTCCGCGGTGCAAATTATTTTTTCCGGTGTGATCTTGATCGAGGATTATCGGGCGTTGGTCTTCGTCGGGGCAATGCACTAGATTTTGACAAATGATTAATTTTAGGTCCTTGTCTGCAAAAATGAATGAGAGAATTTCGAGTATTGGGAGGTCCAGATTATTTTCGACATAGTAGGTCTTGGAAAGATCTAGTTTATTTTGATTTTTATATAACGTTAAAAACAAGTGTTCTATTACAGATTCGGGGTCGAAAGGTACAGCGATGATATAATAATTTCTATGTCGGGTTGATTTACTAGAGACAATATTGATTGTACTGTTGTCAAATTCTGGATTTTCTTCGAAAATATCTTCTATAATTTGGTGATGGAGATCTGTTAAGTTATTTTGCCGAAAGAACGTAATTATGTTTTTATTTTCTCGATCTAATAATTGTTTGTTTGTAATTTCGATTTTCGAGTAATCTATTAGGGATTTTGTCTTGTATAGTCTAGAGAATGTGTCAAATTTCTGAGCGATATGTTCGTTAGTTATTTCGTTTTCGTCAGTTAGGCTTTCGTCATCGTTTGTGTTTTCGTTAGCTGCTAAAATTTTAGAATAGAATTTGGAACAATCGTTAAAGTGGTTTATTTTGATTCTGGGCAAGGCGTCTGCGTTTTTGTTTATTTTGCCGGGTTTGTATATGACCTCGTAGTCATACTCCTCAAGTTTGAGGCGCCAACGGGCTAATCTGCTACCCGAGTCCTTTATTGAAAATAACCAGGTAAGAGGTCTGTGATCGGTGATTAGTTTGAACTTTCTGCCAAACAGGTATGGTCTAAAATGCTTTACTGACCATACGATAGCTAAGAGCTCTCTTTCTATCGTGGAGTACTTAGTTTCGGCATTGCATAAAACTCGGGAGGCATAAGCGATAGGTAAATCTTTACCAATGGGGCCCTGCGAAAGCACGGAACCAATGGCGAATGCACTCGCATCTGTGGTTAATAGGAAAGGCTCGTCGAAGTTCGGGTAAATTAGTATCGGAGTTGTTGTCAAGGTTTGTTTTAAATTTTTGAATGAATTCGTACAGTCATTGTCGAAATTAAAGGGTATGTCTTGTAGTAATTTGGTCAGAGGTTTTGATATTTTAGAGAAATTGGGGATAAAACGTCTATAATAGCCTGCTAAACCCAGGAAAGATTTAATTTCCTTTTGGTTTTTGGGTTGAGGAAAGTTTAGGATTGCTTCAACCTTAGCAGGGTTTGGCTTTACACCGTCCTTGGTGATGAGGTGTCCTAGGTAGGCAACTTCTTTCCTAAGAAACTCACACTTGTCGGGCTGTATTTTAAAGTTAGCTTTCCTTAAACGTTGGAATATTTCGGTTAGTCGGGTAATATGTTCGTGAATCGTTGGGGAATAAATGATGATGTCGTCCATATAGACGAGGCAACGTTCGTTTTGGATACCTAGTAGGATGTTGTCCATAACCCTTTGGAAAGTGGATGGGGCGTTTTTAAGACCGAATGGCATGCGAAGAAATTCATAGTGGCCATTCTCTACAGAGAAGGCAGTCTTTTGGACATCTTCGGGATTAATTTCTATCTGGTGAAACCCAGAGGCCAAATCTAGGGTTGTGAAATATTGGCATTTCCCTAGTTGGTCAAGAAGGTCAGATATGTTCGGAAGGGGATATTTGTCGTCAATAGTCAGTTCGTTAAGTTTTCTGTAGTCGACTACAACTCGCCATTTTTGTTTGCCAGAGGCGTCAAGTTTTTTTGGGACTACCCAAACTGGGGAGGACCAGGGAGAAATCGAAGGCTGGATTATGCCTTGGTCTAACATTTTTGAAACCTGTGACTTTACCTCTTGCTTATGAATTTGGGGGTAACGATAAGATTTTGTGAATATCGGTTTGGCATTGTTGGTGTCAATAGAATGTTTAATTTCGTTTGTGAATGACAAGTTATCTCCTTCTAGATAGAATATGTCCGAAAAATTTAGACAAAGTTGTGTTACTAAATCGGTTTCTTCTTCGTTCAAATGTTCTAAGCGTAACTGATTTTTAATTTCGAAATTCCTGTCTATTTGTTGTTGGTAGTCTGAGTTTTGACAATTTAAATTAAAGATTGCCCTAAATTTTTCTATTGGTTCGAGTTTAAGGTTCGACAAATCTACAGTTTTTGGAATAGCGTTTGCGTTTATTACAGATGTTAAAAATTCTCCGTTGTTGTCTATTTTGACGATAGCGTTGGGTAAGCGTACTTTTTCGTTTTCTTGGGCTACCAGTATAGCCTCGGTATTTCGTAGGTCACATTTTAATTTGAATATTTTTTCCGTGCGCGATTCAATGGAAATTAAGTTTCGATTTTTTGTGGTGTTTAAACCGCGGGTTACGCTTGGTTGCGATGGTAAAATATCAGTAACTTTGAATATCGGTACGGTTTTAAAATTCGTGACTAATTGTTTATTTTTAAAATCTATCCTGCATTCTTAATGTTCGAAAAAGTCCGCGCCTAAAAGTCCGTCGAAGTCTATGTCTAGATCGTGAATATAAACTTTATGAGGATCACTTGTGATAAATGGTATGAGAACAGATTCATTAATATTAATCTTTTCGTTCGTTATACCTTGAACAATCACATTTTCAGGGGATCTGCGCCTGTAGTTTTCAGCTGTCTTAGGTTTAAAAACTGAAATACCGGCGCCTGTGTCTAGCAAAATTTTAAATTTACCTGTTATGTCTTTCATGTAATAGAGATTTTTTGAGTTGACAGTTAGCAATGCATGCGAAGGAGTATTTACATGAATTTGTGTTCCGGGAAATTCAGGTATGGGTTGAAACTGTCTTTTAGATTCAGCGTTTGAATCTGAGTTTCCAATTCTGCAATTGGTTCGGATTCCTGGTTGGGAAGATGAGTTAATTCGTTGGAACCTTGGTAAAAATCCTGAGGATTAGCGGTATAATCCTCATACTGGTCAGACTGAGAATTATAGTTCTCTGAGAAATTTTGATTGGTTTCGAAATTATAATTTTCACAATTGTCTTGTTGAAGTTGGTAATTTGGGGAGTAATCGGTAGAGTAGGTCTCATATTGATTGGGATTATCAAAGTAATTATCATAAGGTTCACAGTTGAAATGATCTCTGCTGATTGAAATTCGGGTTTGGTCTGATTTTGCTATTTTGCTGTGGATAATTAGATTGATTGTTTTGTGGAAATTGCCTGTGAATAAATTGATTATTTTGCGAAAAATTTCGGAAGTTTGAATTTCCTTGGAAGTTTGGTCTTTGAAAGTTTTGGGACGTTGATGGCATAAATTGTTGTTGTTGCCTAGTACGGCATTCACTTACAGTGTGCCCAATGCGATTGCAAAATGAACACATTTTCTGTTGGAAAGTTGAAATTGGTCTCTTTTGTTGGGGAGGAATTGGATTTTTAGCTTGGTTATTTCTTGAGAATTTTTGTTACTCAAAATAAGAGAGTTGCAATTCTCTTTTAATTCGATTAATCCGATGTGCGGACGACTTTACCGTTCATGATCCGATTCGTCTCAAAATCGATATCTGGGGATTACAGCATATCAAAAGACTAAAATGTAAAAAATAAGATTATATAAAAAAATATTTAAAAAGGCTTTCATTTATAGAATGCTCTAAAAAGTAGAAAATAAGCTTTGAAGTAAATCAAACCCATCATTTTGTTACATTATATAATTTTTTTATGACATAAAAGCTTGTCGTGAGCAATCTCCTTTACACAGGAAAATCTTGCGACAAGCTTTTATATCATAAAAAATAATATAATGTAACAAAATGATGGGTTTGATTTACTTCATAGTTTATTTTCTATTTTTTAGAGCATTTTTTAAATAAAAGCTTTTTTTAAGTCTTAAAATAACAACTCTGTTATTTAAATATTTCTGATAACAACTACGGATACTGAATATAGTTTAAATAACAAATTCGTATTTTTCCATATCATTTTTAGGTAGGGAATCTACACATGTGCTGTGCTGTACAGTCCACGACGTTCGAACGTTTTTTTATTTTCCTTAGCAAGCCGCTTTTAGCAAAATGCAAAAAAAGCTATGGACATTTTGTTAATTTTATGTTGCTATTTTGTATCGCTAAAATTAAATTCGTATCTTGAACCATTTTCGAGAAAACTAAAAACTGCTAATGTTAATCAAACGTTAACAATGACCGCGATATTTCAGTAGCTATTAACGCTAAAATAAAAATTCCCATGTTAGAATTTGTCACTTTCAAAGTGCTTCCAGATGCCAATAATGTATTTTTGATTAGACCAGTTTTTAGCTAATAATGTTCCAGTTAATATTTAAAAAACCTTGAAGGAGTAATAATAAAACCACATTCAGAAAAATACAAAAAAAAATCATTGGACATGTTGGTACTTTCTCGTTGCTATTTTGTAGCACCAAAATTAATTTTGTAGCTCGAACCATTTTCGAGAAAACTAAAAACTGTTAACGTTAATTTAACGTTTATTTACATTACTAACTGCGGAAAATAATTTTACACAAGTTTCTCTATTGGTTCTACATAACTTATTCTGGAACTTAGTCATCGGCGCATGCGGCATGTGACATGACAATCTATTATTAATGGCCGCTCGATCAAGTGTACTGTTGTACATTTTTTTCTTTTCTTTTGTTGTTACTAATGTTGTATGTACTCCCAAAATTAATTCTGTACCTTAACCGTTTTCAAAAAATCTAAATACCGCGATATCTCGGTTGCCATTAACGTTACATTAAAATTGCGGTGTCAGAATTTGTTTAATTTAGAAGTACTTGTAAAAATTCTACTTTTGTTACTTTTTATGTTGCCATTCTCCTCCACCAAAATTAATTTGCTACCTTGAACCGTTTCCAGCAAACACTGCTAACGTTAATCTAAATTTAGAAAAGAAACTGAATTTATCCCCTCCCTCATAATATTTATAAAAAAAATTAAATTGGATAAAAAAAAGTTGCAGCACTACTACAATATTAGCAAGAAACAGTAATTAATGCAGATACAAATTTGCTAGAATTCTTAAATAGTAGAATAACATCTGACAAAGTTAATTCGTAAAAATATTTTTTTATCATCTATAAGTTTTATTTACTAAGTTTATAAATTCGAATTTTTAAATAGTTTTTTTTTATTATTTATCTTATTAACGCCTAATGTAACAAATATAACTTTAATCAATTGGTACGTCTTATATAACTTTATATTTGATTGTAGATGGATTAGATTCTGAATATCTTCATTACAAGTTATTAGAGCAATTAATAAAACAAGAAAAATGGTTTATAGTAACATCTTTTCTTGGTCAGTGTTTGCCTATTCATTCTCTAACATCTGAGGTAATAAACCATTTATTGTTAGCAATTATGTTGTTAAAGGGAGACGTATCTTGTACTACTCTAAAGTGAATTACACACCTTAAACTTTACCGGGAAACCAATATCTTTCGCAAACCACACCGCGATTTTGCTCGTTAGTAGAACAGAAATTAAATAAATGATACAAATTGATTCAATGTCTCAAATAGTAGAATAGCATCTAATAAATTTAAATGCACAAATATAAGTGCAGTGTACTACAAGCAATAAAGAAGACCAAATTTAATGTAGGTATAAATATCGTAAATTTTTAATGTTTTCGTAGCACTTCACTCTCTGTGCTCAAAAGTAACATGTATATTTTATTTTAAGGTTTCACATATTAAAGTACCGTCTCTGAAATTCAGTAATAGAAATAAGTTGAGTTTGGTATAAGTGAAATTATATGAATTTATAAGTGCACAGTGAGAGTTTTTTATTTAGTATTTGTCTGATGTATTGATACACAAGAACATTTCAAATTCCAGATGTAAGACACGGATGCTATCAGCAAACGTGTGCTTAAAAAATGATCATTTTTATGACTACTTCATTTCATCTTAAGAGATTCTAGCTAGGCCGACAATAATACACGATATTTTTATTTTTGCCATTGTTATAGCAAACCAATAAAAAATCTAACAATGGGATAGATGTAAACAGACTCCCTATTTTTTTAGTATTTCTCAAAAGTGTACATTTGGTAAGTATTGATAATTTTGAGTAATTTTTAATTGATAATGGGGGCAGTTTAATGAAAAATAAGTTGTAAATAGAGCTTTTTGATTTTTTGCAAAGAAAGGAGGGTTAATAACTTGCTTGGTAAGCTAAAGCTTTTATAACACTTATCTAGTAAACTGAAGAGATAAGATAAAAATAATCAAGAATAAAAGTGCAACATTATATTTTGCCAAGCAGTAAACAATATACAGTGTGTTCCAGTTTATTTGTTATACTTGATATTTTCTGAAATTTTTTAGATAAATTTTAGGTTGGATATCCAGCCTAACTTAGTATTTTCTGTGGAATCTGATGCTGATTTTAATTGATAAAAAGGATGTAAAAACATATACGTAAAATTTTAAATATCACTTCCGGTTTACACGGAAATGACGTTATTTTTGCCAAATAACAAATTTAAAATCGAAAAATTTTATTTTTCAAAAAGACCATTATTAATTTGTTGAAACTTTTAAAAGATTTGGAAGAAAATATTCAATAAAATTTTTGTTATTGTTTAGCTTGTATTCCTGAATATTAAACGTAAAATAAAAAAAATTAAAAATCAGTTTTTTAAAAGTTTCTCACAAAATATCAATTTTAGGCGCGTAGCACCTACCTTATCACTTTTTTACTAAGAATTGTGCGATTAATGTGACGATGCGAAAAAAAATGGAGCTATTTAAAAAAAACGAAATTTTTTAGATTATTTTCAATTTATAGCATTTAGCGCAGTCAAAATAGCACAAAAAGTCAATATAAAAGAACTTTTTCCATAAGCAATTTTATGGTTGGCTTCTGTTGGGGAGGTGCTAAGAGTACCCAAAAAATTTTTGTGCTCCAAAGACTCTGTGCATCAATTGTTATTGACAATTTAATTTTTTTAACTGCGTTTTTCAACCTAAAAATGTGAATAACTCGAGATATATAAGTCCTCTCGAGACAAAAAAAAAACAAAATCTTTGTAATTAAATATTCTACAAATCTATGTTTACTGTAGGTCTTACGAGTGCAACCATAACCTACAAAAGTGAAAAAACTGGACAAAAATCGTTTCTTCTTAAATTGTGCTGCCCAGAGCCGCTGAGTGAACCGATCAGCTTCAAACTTTCAGAAAATCTATCTTTTACACTACAAAAACACCCTGAAAATTTGGTGTAATAATATTAAACCCAATATGCGCAATTGAATTTGTTATTTAAAATTATAATTGACCGCCATTTTATGCCATTAAGTTCAAAACGGATCTTTTTTTTGAAAAGTTCGGTCTCGATGCCGGTTTTTGGATGCCATAAAAAAAATTTAAAACCTATTTTGGCCACTTTTTGCATTTGTTCAAAACCCAATAAACAAAAAAATGATTTTTTTCGGCCATTTTGAAAAATTTTGAAATTTTTTTCATCAGATCATAAAAAAAATTTAATACCTTTATTTTAGGAAAGAAAAGAGTTTATTTTGGTCAAAATTTTTTTAAAAATGGCCGATAAAATTAATTTTTTGTTAATTGGGTTAAACAAATAAAAAAAAATGGTCAAAATAGATTTTAAAAAATTTTTTTTAGGGCATCAAAAAGCTGACGTCGAGACCTAACTTTTGAAAAAAAAGATCCGTTTTGAACTTAATGGCAGAAAATGGCGGTGAATTAAAATTTTATATAACAAATTCAATTGCGCACACTGGGTTCAATGTTTTTGCTCCAAATTTTCGGGGTGTTTTTGTTAGAGTAAAAGGCAGATTTTATGACAGTTTGAATCTAATCTGTTCACCCAGCGGCTTTGGGCAGCAAAATGAAGAAAATAAGATTTTTGGCCAATTTTGTAGGTCATGGGTGCGCTTCTAAGACCTGCAGTAAACCTAGATTTGTAGAATATTTAATTGCAAAGATTTTGTTTTTTTTTTGTCCCAATAGGACCTATATATCACAAGTTATTCACATTTTTAGGCTGAAAACGCGGTTAAAAAAATTTAATTGTAAATAACAATTGAAGCAGGGTCTTTGAAGTACAGCATTTTTTGGATACTCCTTAACACCTCCCCAACAGAATTCAACCATAAAATTGCTTATGGAAAAAGTTCCACTTCAAATTCTATTTTGACTGCATTAATTAGAAGGCGCGCTCGAATTAGGATTTTACTTGGAACATTGGATAAGTGCTTGGATTTTCTTAAAATCTGTATTGGGTTGTTTGTTATCTAGAAAAAAGCCCCTAACTTCGGCTTTGCCACTCTTGTTCAGAAATTGTTGTAAATAATAACTTTGTTGTTAATTTGCAATTGCAAAAGACAAGCAAAATAAAACAATAAAACAATGTTCGTGTTTTTTGTTAAAAATTAACGACTTACTCATTAAATTTTTGAAAAAACGCGTAGATACAATGAAATTTTTCAAAAAGGGGAGAACGGAACCCATATTATATAAGAAATCCGAAAAAAATCATGTAAGCATATTTTTTAAATACAAAGCTTCTTTTCATTATCGGTTTTCCCATAAAAGGCATACCTGCATAGTTTTCCCTTAATTTTAAACAATTTTCGTCTCTAATAATTTTTTTAAAAATGCATATTTTTCAAGATACTAGCATTTGTGAGTAAAATAATTGTAACTTTTTCCACCAAAAAAATGCTCATATCTCGAGAAATATGCATTTTTAAAAAAATTTACAGATAGAAATTGCTTGCAGTCAAATTAATGTTCTACTGTTATGAATTTTTTCTGATTTTTAAGAAAACATTTTTTCAGTGATTTTTTCTCAGTTTTTGCGACGGGTTTTGCTATTTCTATAGGTACCTCACAGGTATGTTTTTTCTGGAAAAATCGGTATAGAGAAAAGTTTATTATTGTAAAAATACATTTACCTAAATTTGATCAGATTTTTTTAATAAAATTTTGATTTCCTCTTCCTCCTTTCTGAAAAATTTCGAATTAATGAATCTCGGAAAATTTGTGTTTAAAAAAAAAACGAATAAAAAGCTATTCTTATCAAAGAATACAGAAATACGTATTTTTGTGATATTAATTGGTATTACTGCATTTTTCATGGAATTAGTTGGTGTTACAGAAATTTTCATGGTATTACTCTGGAGTTGTGAAATTACTAAGATATTATAGTAGTATTCTTTCCTATTATTTGGGTTTTCTACCACATGTACTATTATCCTCTTCAAAACAAATCACCGGATCTACAAAATAATAGAATTATTGGAAAAAAGAGCCTCTGCGCCCGTGACGTTTACGCCAAAGGAAAAGTCAGAGGTTATGTTTTGCAAATAATATAAATCGGAATAAACACAAAAATAATGTATTTTGCTGACGTTTCGGAAAGTAATCTCTTTCCGTTTTCAAAGCTATTTTTTGAAGAACTCTTATTTTGCTGTGTATGTCAAATACACAGCTTTAAGATTCTGTTTATGTTATTTCCATAGATACTTACTACTTACACAGAACATAGAACTGATGATATTTTTTTAGATAATGTTGAGTTTGTTAAGTTCTTCTTTTAACATTGGTAGCCAGGTTGTACAAATATCTACAGAACAATTCGATACGCACTTATCTTCATTTAATAAGATTATTGCTGATTCTTTAATTTTTCCTTGTAAAAAATGCATAAAAAATACCAACTCTTGCCTGACACGACAAGAAGTTGGTATGGAAATTTTGATATAAAATAAACCTAGCACTAAGTTAAAACTTAGCCTAGGTTGAAAAATGTTATAAAAATATGATTGAATCTCCAGAACTTGATTCTGAATCAGAAGTGGAAGCATCTCGTGGCGGTGCATGAATTTTTACAACCGTTTGCTCCGGCGGTGGAGGTTCTGTGGAATCGTCTGAGAACGGGGAATCATTTCCATCGAGTGATGTTCCGCCTGGACTAGCATTTTCTTCATCGGAAGATTCGATTTCCAAGTTGTGCTCCTCTGGCGGGGCTGGTCTCAAATCATCGACATGTACTCTTGTCGTTACATTTCCCTTTTGCACGAGATACACCTCGTCTGAAAACTTCTTCAGAATTCTGGTTGGGCCTGACCAAGACGGCGTGAAGGTATGTACCTTCTTTTTTCTCTTACTCATGACTCTGTCTCCTACTTTGTAAACGATCGGAGTGACGGCCTCTTTTGGCGCATATTTCTGTTTGTAATTTTGTTGGGCCTGACGGGCTTCCTTGATCCGCTCGTATCGTGGAAGCGTTTGTTGCTTGGCTCTTTCTTGCCTCCAGGCATACAAATCCCATTCGCCTCTTTCGGCTGGATCATATCCTAACACGATCATGCTAGGTGTTTGATTTGTAGCGGCGTTCCTACGATTTCTTAATATGTATGTCATCTGATGCACGTAGCGATCCCAAGTGTCGTTTGGCTTTTTGAATAAAAGAGTCTTTAAAATTTTCTTGCATTCCTGAACCCGTCGTTCCACGGGGTTGGACTGTTGGTGATATGCCGGAATTAAATATCGTTCGATACCATTCCTTTCGCAAAATGTGATGTACCATTCGGAATTGAAATGACCACCATTGTCGGAAATTATGACTCGAGGGACTCCGAATCTTGCTACTATTTCTTCGTCGATATATTTGGCTATCGTTCTGCCGTCGACCTGAATGTATGCCTTTGCCTCTATCCATTTACTGAAAACGTCTTCGACGATAATCATATATCTGTTTTCGGCGTCTTTAGTCCTCTGCAGCGGGCCAATTACGTCGACGCTCAAGGTTTCAAATGCATTTTGTGGTGCATGACTTCTAAGTGGAGCATTGGGTTGGGCTTGTCTTGTCTTTACAGACTGGCATATCAGACAGTCGTTTATGTATCTGCCTACGATCCTGGCCATATTATTGAAATAGTAGCGTTTCGCTATTTTCCTGAGAGTCTCGTCTCTTCCTGGATGACATGCTTCATCTCGGTCATGATAATGGTAAATCAATTCTTTTATTTTCCTCTTTGGAACTATCAATTTAAAATTTCGATCGCAATCTTTAAAAAGTACATCGTCTTGGACGTGAAAATTTTTCATAAAAATAAGATCCGCATCGGAACGTTGTTCCTGTTGAAATAGATCATTCCAACGGCGGATCTTGTCTTGCATATCTCTTGAACTCAATTGAGCCTGTACGATATCTTCGTATATTTCTGAGTGCGTTAAAACAGAAATACGTTCTGGACACTTATAATTTGGTAGGAACATTCTTTCCTCTTCATCGTCTGTCTCGACATACTGATTTTGTGGGTTACGACTTAGAAAATCTGCTAATAAATTCTCCTTTCCTGGACAGTGTTCAATTTTGAATGCATATTCTTGCAATAGTAATGACCATCGTGTAAATTTTGTTTTGTCGTCCTTATGTTTGTTTAACCAAAGTAACGCCCTGTTGTCCGTCTTCACCAAGAACGGTTTGTCTGCTAAGTACATCTTGTACTTTTTAATATAGTTCACCACCGCCAAGCATTCCAGCTCGATTATGTGGTAACGTCTCTCTGCTGGAGATACCGTGTTGCTTGCATACGAAATTATATATTTTTCGCCGTTGTCGCCTAATTGATATAATACGGCCGAAAGGCCTTGGAGGGATGCATCTGTTTGCAAAATGAATTGACGTGAAAAATCCGGCCGATGGAGTTCCAGCGGTCCGGATAATAATTCTTTTAATTTTCTAAACGCTTCATCGCATGTATGGTTCCAGTGAAAACGATTTTCCTTCGAAAGAAGTTTCGTTAGTGGCTTCGTGATCATCGCCACATTTGGTAGATATTCTCGTACCCAGTTGCAAAGCCCTAGGAAACTTTGTAGCTGCTTTTTTGTAGCTGGAACGGGATAATTTTGAATTTGTAAGACATGTTTTTCTAATGGTTGGGAAGTATCAGTTCTAATTGTATGGCCTAAATATTGGATTTCATTCGTCGCTATTACACACTTTTCCGGTGACACTTTTAGATTGTGCAGACGTAGTCTTTCAAAGACTAATCTCAAGTGGGACATATGCTCCTTCACGTTTACGCTGTAAACGATTATATCATCTAAATACACTTTACAGAAATGGTGCAGGTAACCCGTTAAAACGTCCTTTGCCATGAATTTCTGAAAGGTACAGGGAGCTGTCTTGAGGCCGAAAGGCATGACATTAAATCTGTAAGCTGCCCCATCAGGAGTGGTAAAAGTCGAAAAATCTTTTGATGCTTCATCTAGCGGTATTTGCCAATATCCACTTTTTAAATCCAACACAGAAAAAATCTTCGAATTGCCTAAATCTTTAATACTTTCGTGTATTTTTGGTAAGACGGAAGCCTCGTCTTCAGTCATTTCGTTCAAATGGCGATAATCGATGCAAAAACGTGGTTTCTTGTCTGAGCGTTTTATGATTACGGGTGGTGAACTATATTGGGCAGTGCTAGGTTCGATGACGCCAGCTTTCAACATCTCTTCGATTTGGTCGTACATAATTTTCTTAGTACTCGGAGACATCGGATATGGTCTGATATTAAATAGTTTCGTGTCTTTTACTATAATTTTGTGTTTCACAGTCACTGTGGTTGCTTGAGTCGGTTCCGCAGTGAACAGATCGACAAATTCTTAGTGGTAATGAATATCGCATACGGGCAAAAATTGCTTTAGAGAAGCAATACAAAATTAAAGATAATTTAACTCCAGAAGAAAAGTTATCGATAAATTCTTTAAAACGCGATGAAAGTATAAAAATATTGCCAGCAGACAAAGGTAATGCCACAGTCATTATAGATAAAGATATATATAACACAAAAATCATGACTCTTGTAAATGAGGGACCCTACTCAAAATTAAACAAAGATCCAACAAAATCAATAGAGAGCAAAATTTACAGAACTTTGTTTAAATACAAACATGAATTTAATGATTTTGAACGAAGGAAACTTACACCACATCATAGTAAGCCCCCTCATTTTTATGGCTTACCAAAGACACATAAACAAAATATTCCTTTAAGACCAATTGTTAGTTCTATTAATTCACCATGTCATAATTTGGCAAAATTTTTACTTAAAATTATTGATCCATTATCTGGAAATACCGATTCATATATTAAAAATAGTAAACATTTCATAGAAAAAATTTATGAAACCGATATTCATGAATCACACCTGATAGTTAGTTTTGATGTAGTTAGCCTCTTTACCAATGTTCCGGTAGATGAAACATTAAAAATAGTTAAAGACAGGTTGCTAAATGATAATAATTTGGAAACTAGAACTAAATTAAGTGTAAATAGCATAATGGAACTCTTAACACTGTGTATAAAAACAACCTATTTTCAATTGGACAATGAGTTCTATCAGCAGGATTTTGGTATGGCTATGGGGTCTGCATTATCACCAATTTTAAGCAACATATTTATGGAGAACTTTGAGAACACACATGTTCAAAATTGTATAAACAAACCGGTTGTCTGGTGGAGATATGTTGACGACATCTTTGCAATTTGGCCTCATGGTGTTGATTTACTAGATAGTTTTTAAGAAAATATAAATAGTAAGGAACCGTCTATTAAATTCACATTAGAAGTAGAAAGTAGGAATGAACTACCGTTTTTAGATGTTTTAATTAGAAGGATAAATAATACAATTGAAACAAGCGTTTACAGAAAACCAACACATACTAATAGATATCTACATTTTAACTCAAATCAGTCAATAAATGTTAAAAGGGGTGTTGTAAAATGTTTATACGATAGGGCCAAAATAATTTCATCTAATAATGAAATATTAAATAACGAGAAAAAATTTATCAAAGAGGTTCTAGTACAAAATCAATATCCTGAAGCCTTTGTTGATAGAATTTTCATAAATGTTGAAAATAGGGACAATCAGGTACGACAAAAACCTGAACGTCATTATACAGCAATAATTCCTTATGTATACGGACTATCGGAAAAGCTACGCCGTATAGGTGACAAATTTGATGTTAGGACGATATTTCAAACGGGGAACACTTTAAGATCTATTTTAACAAAAACAAAACCGATAAACAGGGAGCAGAATTCAAAAAACTGTATTTACAATATCCCGTGCGAATGTGATAAATGTTATGTGGGTGAGTCATCCAGACCTTTCAGTGTGAGGTTGGATGAGCACAAGAACTACATTAGAAAGAATGAAATTCAGAAATCAAAGATTTGTGAACATGCTTGGGAAAACGGACATAGAATAAACTGGGACTCGGCAAAAATTTTAACAAAAGAAACAGATACCAAAAAAAGAAAAATTAAAGAATCAGCAATAATCTTATTAAATGAAGATAAGTGCGTATCGAATTGTTCTGTAGATATTTGTACAACCTGGCTACCAATGTTAAAAGAAGAACTTAACAAACTCAACATTATCTAAAAAAATATCATCAGTTCTATGTTCTGTGTAAGTAGTAAGTATCTATGGAAATAACATAAACAGAATCTTAAAGCTGTGTATTTGACATACACAGCAAAATAAGAGTTCTTCAAAAAATAGCTTTGAAAACGGAAAGAGATTACTTTCCGAAACGTCAGCAAAATACATTATTTTTGTGTTTATTCCGATTTATATTATTTGCAAAACATAACCTCTGACTTTTCCTTTGGCGTAAACGTCACGGGCGCAGAGGCTCTTTTTTCCAATAATTCTATTATTTTGTAGATCCGGTGATTTGTTTTGAAGAGGATAATAGTACATGTGGTAGAAAACCCAAATAATAGGAAAGAATATTCGTAGAATGCCACAAATAACTTTCAGACAATATATTATAGTAGTATTACAATGCCAAAATGGAATTAGTGTATAGAACTTTGGCGTCGGTTTACCCCTCGGGTATTTAACCATTGAACAAATTAATATAATTCTTCTTTGTTAGGATACATGCACATTTTTGGCTACATAAAAATATTTTCGCTTTGTTAATTATAGAGTTATAATGATAGTATTTAATAATTATATTAAACAATGGTA
Source organism: Leptura quadrifasciata (assembly GCA_963675555.1). NCBI lineage: Eukaryota > Metazoa > Arthropoda > Insecta > Coleoptera > Cerambycidae > Leptura > Leptura quadrifasciata. The sequence continues at coordinate 30,950,924 of OY776682.1, forward strand.
AATAAAAATTGGTTAATAATAATAATAAAATTAATGTCATGTAAAATTAAGGAAAATTTAAATGTGGACTAAATTGATTCTTTAGATTAACGCCATGAATTCAAGAATACGAAAAATGCTGGAGTTGGTAACAAGTAAAAGTAAAAACTTACTAGATCTACCAAAGTATGACTCTACCAAGGGTACAAGGTAAGAAGAGCAATCAATCGCTTCGTTAGCGCAAAATAATTTTTTACACCTAAATAAATCTAACATAAAAGACAAGCAGGAACTGGAGCTGAGAGAAACTCCTGGAACAGTAAAATGTACGGAAATAAAAAATAACCAAATAGAAAATAAAAAACCAGTAAATAAATTGCAGAAAGTTAATAATGAACGGATAAAACAGGATATGAACAACGAAAATGAAAGCGAAAGTGTGATCGAGGAAAATAATGACCATTCGAATTCCCAGTCCAACACAAATGTCTTCAGGTAGTGAAGCACCCTTCAAGTTGTAAGATGAAATTGCCATTCTGCCTATCATTGAGAAGTCTTATTTATTGCCTCTAAATAAACACAATACAGTATTATGTATAATGTCGCTATGGGCTAATCAACGAACGCGTGTCGTTATGGGCTAATCAACGAACGCGTTCTAAATGGCGTGTATCTGTATCTGACGAGAGCGCTACCTCATGGGAATTGTATTGAACAATTCCATATCTTTTAAGCGTTGAACCGGTCATTATTAAGCCCTTCTGAAATTTTGTGTAGGGGTTCCTTATAGCAATATGTGGCAAATAGTAATAGGATACACGCAAAACGCTGTTTAGCCCAAGGATGGGCTACACAACGTCTGTGAAGGCTAAACAACATACCACTGATATTGTTAAAGAACGCTATAACCCCGATATACTTTTCGACGTTGTAACAAAATCCGACTTAGGAAATATTTCGTAAGAAAAGCGTGCTTCACGTAAAAACGCCGTGGAGGAGGTTTTTAATTCTTGGAAATATATTTTTGCTCTTCGGAGCGTTTTTTATGCCAAATTTTCGCTAACTCTTCGAGGAGCGTTAATTTGGTAAGTGTAGTAAATGTCGCTGCACAGGGACGTAATGTCGCCCCGACCACCCAATTTTGGAAAGTATTCTAAAATTGGACTTGAACTTCCAAATTTCCAAGATTAAAAACCCTTTTACGAATCCACGTTGTCAAGCACTGCAACTCTTACGAAGTGTTGAATATGAGGACAAGTTAGTCCAACGACTATCCAAAGTATATCGGAAGTTATAGCGAAAATAGCCCTTAGCGACATGGGACCCCCATCATTTCCTAGCAGTCGGATTTGACGGGGAAATGATGACTTTTGACGGGGTTTGCCCTAAACCGGTTCCCCAGTGATTCGGAGTCAAAAAAGTATTATTACCATGTACTCACACGTGCATGGGATCTGCCTTGCCTGAACGTAAAATTTGTTATTGCATAATACAAACGAAGTAGATACGCTTCAAGCAATTTTAAGCTCCGAGGAGCGACCAAAATTTATGTGAATTAATAAATACGTTTATAAAGACAGGCAAGCATAAGCCCACCAAAATTTCAGTTACATGAACTGTTCCTTGAATCTTTTGGTGCATCGTTAGCTTTTCAAACTGCATATTGGATGGTAGTTGGTACCGTATGAATCGTCCCGTTCCTCACCATGTGTTGTACACGGGTCAGACCATTGTTTGTTAACATTTTCTCTGAAGAAGTTGTTGTAAAAAACATAAATTTTTTTAAAGATTTAATATACATTTTTTGAACTTTATATTGTCTTTTACTTGTGTTTTCTAACAAAATTTCCCTTTCAGATTTAATTTTAAGAGAGTGTTAAACAGACAGTGTTAGATTTATAGTGTTACGACGTCTTCCAATTGATACCATCAGAGCCGCAGTTAAGCATAAACGACAGTAAGTATGATTTATCCATTAATCTCCGTCTGAAACAGTCACTTGAACCCTAAAAATTTTGTGAACGTAATATTTTATTTAGTATTTAGAAAAGGTTGAGGAAAAAGAAAATTAATTTTTTCTTTTTCCTATTTTTTTCAATTTTTCTAAGTTTTTCGAACAAAAAATACGTCCTTCAGACTTCCATCAAAAGCATGGATCGTTCACATGGCGCCCGAACAGGGACCATGCCGTCCCCAAACCCAACAAATCCTTTCTCATTCATGGCGGAAGACTCCGAGGGGTCGACCCCAAGAGAATTTTATGAGCGAGTCACCGCACCGCTCGTCGACGACGGTTCTAGAGGGATAGAACCACAGCGACTGTTTCCGGAGGGAGATAATGTTAATTTATCAGCTTCACAGCCACAAACTGCTTCGATGGAGAGTATGTTTCTGAAAATGGCAGAGGGCTTCGTGCAGGCGATACAGAACGTGTCGACCTGTACGCCCCATGAGAGACAAAGATGTCCGAACGTGACGTTCCATGGGCTTGATCATGAAGATCCAGAAGCATTTCTGAAAATTATGGAGGAATATTTCGACAGAGCTCGCATAAGCCACGACTATGATCGCCTCCATAACGTAACCGGCCAACTCAAGGGCGAAGCTCAACGATGGTCCGAACAATTTAGGACGTTGACTACTTCGTACGCCTTATTCAAGGAAAGATTCCTTACGAGATTTAATTCTCCCGACATACAGTCACGAGCTATTGCTCAACTGTATGCCGTCAAGCAAACGTCTTTAGACGACACGGCAGTGTTTATCACAAGGAAAACCTGTCTTTTTGATCGTATTGATCCCTTCAAATCCGAAGCCATCAGAGCTCGGGTCATCATGGACCAACTGCGTCCAGAAATTAGGTCACGCTTGAGAAGCAACCTAATTTCAAACACAGAGATGTTAATAGCAGCGGCTACTAACGTCGAGCGGGATTCAGCTGACGAACAGACGTCGCTAATCCAGCTTATTGATCAACGTCTGTCCCGCGCGTCTTACTATCGAGAGCCGGGACACATAAGTCAACAAAATTCTAGTAACAGGAGCAATGGAAGCCCAACTCCGACAGCACCGAGGGTGCATTTCCGAGAGGACGTATCTCGACAGGACGGTCCAGGCAGAGCGCCTGGTCGTCCTTTTTTTATGCCTAATTTATCAAGCGGATCAGTGAATCCTGACCGCAGGCAAACCAATTTCAATGGCGGATCGGGGAAATTCCGAGTACCCGACCGACCGGCAACCCCGTGCCGATACTGTACAGACACAGTGCAGTGGCACTTCCATAGTCAATGCCCGAATAACCCGCATCTCAGCAGGAGACCGGGAAACTTTCGAGGGGCCAGAGACCCAGGCCAGGGTCCATCTGCAAGATCCCCGGCACAACGGCCGAACCAAGGCGGCAGCAATGTCCAGTAATTTTTTCCGATACTCATGACCACTACGACGCTCCTCTGCACAAGACAAGAGAGTCAATAAATTATATGAGCGAAGCGTTCCCTTTGCCTCGTATAAAAGTTCAAATTAATGAACATGCGGTCGACGCACTGATCGATTCAGGCTCGACGCGAAACGTTATCCATCCGAGGATGTTGGATAATTTCAAAAATCTCACGACACGTCGATCATTTGCTATGGCGTGCGGAGATCGAATGGTGGACTCTCTTGGCACGACAAAATTACAAGTAATAATTTCAGGCACCTCTTTTGAAATTGATTTTCAAGTAATCGAAAATTTAAACGAAACAGTAATATTGGGATCACCATTCTTATATATGAACAATGTCGCATATGATTATGGCAGAAAATGCCTATATGCCGGCACAGAAGAGCGTATTACCGTCTTCTGGAATCAAGCTTCTCAGAGGGAGAGACAGCAGGCAAAGCTTCCTGAAGAGCTTGTTATAAATGACAAATTTCTACGGCCGCTGTTCGAGGAATTTGTCGATCTGTTCACTGCGGAACCGACTCAAGCAACCACAGTGACTGTGAAACACAAAATTACAGTAAAAGACACGAAACCATTTAATATCAGACCATATCCGATGTCTCCGAGTACTAAGAAAATCATGTACGACCAAATCGAAGAGATGTTAAAAGCTGGCGTCATCGAACCTAGCACTGCCCAATATAGTTCACCACCAGTGATAATAAAACGCTCCGACAAGAAACCACGATTCTGCATCGATTATCGCCATTTGAACGAAATGACCGAAGACGAAGCTTCCGTCTTACCCAAAATACACGAAAGCATTAAAGATTTAGGCAATTCGAAGATTTTTTCTGTGTTGGATTTAAAAAGTGGATATTGGCAAATACCACTAGATGAAGCATCAAAAGATTTTTCGACTTTTACCACTCCTGATGGGGCAGCTTACAGATTCAATGTCATGCCTTTCGGACTCAAGACAGCTCCCTGTACCTTTCAGAAATTCATGGCAAAGGACGTTTTAACGGGTTACCTGCACCATTTCTGTAAAGTGTATTTAGATGATATAATCGTTTACAGTGTAAACGTGAAGGAGCATATGTCCCACTTGAGATTAGTCTTTGAAAGACTACGTCTGCACAATCTGAAAGTGTCACCGGAAAAGTGTGTAATAGCGACGAATGAAATTCAATATTTAGGCCATACAATTAGAACCGATACTTCCCAACCATTAGAAAAACATGTCTTACAAATTCAAAATTATCCCGTTCCAGCTACGAAAAAGCAGCTACAAAGTTTCCTAGGGCTTTGCAACTGGGTACGAGAATATCTACCAAATGTGGCGATGATCACGAAGCCACTAACGAAACTTCTTTCGAAGGAAAATCGTTTTCACTGGAACCATACATGCGATGAAGCATTTAGAAAATTAAAAGAATTATTATCCGGACCGCTGGAACTCCATCGGCCGGATTTTTCACGTCAATTCATTTTGCAAACAGATGCATCACTACAAGGCCTTTCGGCCGTATTATATCAATTAGGCGACAACGGCGAAAAATACATAATCTCGTATGCAAGCAACACGTTATCTCCAGCGGAGAGACGTTACCACATAAATGAGCTAGAATGCTTGGCGGTGGTGAACTATATTAAAAAGTACAAGATGTACTTAGCAGACAAACCGTTCTTGGTGAAGACGGACAACAGGGCGTTACTTTGGTTAAACAAACATAAGGACGACAAAACAAAATTTACTCGATGGTCATTACTATTGCAAGAATATGCATTCAAAATTGAACACTGTCCAGGAAAGGAAAATTTATTAGCAGATTTTCTAAGTCGTAACCCACAAAATCAGTATGTCGAGACAGACGATGAAGAGGAAAGAATGTTCCTACCAAATTATAAGTGTCCAGAACGTATTTCTGTTTTAACGCACTCAGAAATATACGAAGATATCGTACAGGCTCAATTGAGTTCAAGAGATATTCAAGACAAGGTCCGCCGTTGGAATGATCTATTTCAACAGGAACAACGTTCCGATGCGGATCTTATTTTTATGCAAAATTTTCACGTCCAAGACGATGTACTTTTTAAAGATTGTGATAGAAATTTTAAATTAATAGTTCCAAAGAGGAAAATAAAAGAATTGATTTACCATTATCATGACCGAGATGAAGCATGTCATCCAGGAAGAGACGAGACTCTCAGGAAAATAGCGAAACGCTACTATTTCAATAATATGGCCAGGATCGTAGGCAAATACATAAACGACTGTCTGATATGCCAGTCTGTAAAGACAAGACAAGCCCAACCCAATGCTCCACTTAGAAGTCATGCACCACAGAATGCATTTGAAACCTTGAGCGTCGACGTAATTGGCCCGCTGCAGAGGACTAAAGACGCCGAAAACAGATATATGATTATCGTCGAAGACGTTTTCAGTAAATGGATAGAGGCAAAGGCATACATTCAGGTCGACGGCAGAACAATAGCCAAATATATCGACGAAGAAATAGTAGCAAGATTCGGAGTCCCTCGAGTCATAATATCAGACAACGGTGGTCATTTCAATTCCGAATGGTACATCACATTTTGCGAAAGGAATGGTATCGAACGATACTTAATTCCAGCATATCACCAACAGTCCAACCCCGTGGAACGACGGGTTCAGGAATGCAAGAAAATTTTAAAGACTCTTTTATTCAAAAAGCCAAACGACACTTGGGATCGCTACGTGCATCAAATGACATATATATTAAGAAATCGTAGGAACGCCGCTACAAATCAAACTCCTAGCATGGTCGTGTTAGGATATGATCCAGCCGAAAGAGGCGAATGGGATTTGTATGCCTGGAGGCAAGAAAGAGCCAAGCAACAAACGCTTCCACGATACGAGCGAATCAAGGAAGCCCGTCAGGCCCAACAAAAATATAAACAGAAATATGCGCCGAAAGAGGCCGTCACTCCGATCGTCTACAAAGTAGGAGACAGAGTCATGAGTAAGAGAAAAAAGAAGGTACATACCTTCACGCCGTCTTGGTCAGGCCCAACCAGAATTCTGAAGAAGTTTTCAGACGAAGTGTATCTCGTGCAAAAGGGAAATGCAACGACAAGAGTACATGTCGATGATTTGAGACCAGCCCCGCCAGAGGAGCACAACTTGGAAATCGAATCTTCCGATGAAGAAAATGCTAGTCCAGGCGGAACATCACTCGATGGAAATGATTCCCCGTTCTCAGACGATTCCACAGAACCTCTACCGCCGGAGCAAACGGTTGTACAAATCCATGCACCGCCACGAGATGCTTCCACTTCTGATTCAGAATCCAGTTCTGGAGATTCAATCATCTTTTTATAACATTTTTCAACCTAGGCTAAGTTTTAACTTAGTGCTAGGTTTATTTTATATCAAAATTTCCATACCAACTTCTTGTCGTGTCAGGCAAAAGTTGGTATTTTTTATGCATTTTTTACAAGTTATTTTCATCTGAGGATATTGTATCCAAATACAAATCTTCCAAATTCACTGCAGCAACTCTGACCGTGTCCGGCAGAGTTGGTATTTTTTATAATTTTTCTAAGTCCTCAAATGTTATTAAACATTCATCTGTAAGCAGAGTCCGACCCAAAGGGTCCAAACAAATGTTCCATTGGCACGGCATGGAAAGACGACAACTCTGACGCAGAGCGCGATTCAGACGAGTCTAGCAACTCAAGGGCGAGATGCCGCCACGTCTGCTGGAGGGGCAGATGCAACGATCCGACGGATGCAGATTCTGTCGCAGATTTCTCCCAAGAAGAGATTTTAATAAAAACTATTTCAATCAATATAAGTCAACAAAATTCAATGTTCCTATTCTCAAAGACGACGATGTGATATCGGTCGCAGATTTCTCCCAAGAAGAGAATTTTTAACTACTCGGAAACCATTTCAACCAATATAAGTCAACAAAATTCAGTGTTCCTATTCTCAAAGACGACGATATGTTATCGGTCGCAGATCCCCAGACGGGATGTAAACAAACATTTTACTAAAATTTTGTTTTATTGTTTCATATAAACCAAGCAGAACCAATGTATAGCTGGAGCAAGCAGTCCGAGGACCACCTAAGCTGTTCCAGAAGGCAGTTCGACACCGAAGGTGATCGACGAGGCATAGACACGAGGAGGAGCAGACGCAAGCCCGCATTAGTGGAAGAACACTAAGAAAGATAAGTGCGTCGAAAGTGTTTGTGTTGTGTCATCGAGAATCCGAGGATTCTCGATTTTTTTCTTTTTTTTTTTTTTATGCCTTTTTCACATACAATGTTCAATTATTCAATCGAATGCTATGCATCGATATATGTTCAAAAATTTATCACCATTTTAGATTTGCATCTATGTTTTGTTCAGATAGGCCGGTCTGAACGATAACCGAATACAACACATGGGAGACTACATCCAATGATCCATTTTATTTTCAAACAAACAATTTACCAAACGTTACACAAAAAGATTCACGGAAAGGAGGGGAGTGTTAAAGAACGCTATAACCCCGATATACTTTTCGACGTTGTAACAAAATCCGACTTAGGAAATATTTCGTAAGAAAAGCGTGCTTCACGTAAAAACGCCGTGGAGGAGGTTTTTAATTCTTGGAAATATATTTTTGCTCTTCGGAGCGTTTTTTATGCCAAATTTTCGCTAACTCTTCGAGGAGCGTTAATTTGGTAAGTGTAGTAAATGTCGCTGCACAGGGACGTAATGTCGCCCCGACCACCCAATTTTGGAAAGTATTCTAAAATTGGACTTGAACTTCCAAATTTCCAAGATTAAAAACCCTTTTACGAATCCACGTTGTCAAGCACTGCAACTCTTACGAAGTGTTGAATATGAGGACAAGTTAGTCCAACGACTATCCAAAGTATATCGGAAGTTATAGCGAAAATAGCCCTTAGCGACATGGGACCCCCATCATTTCCTAGCAGTCGGATTTGACGGGGAAATGATGACTTTTGACGGGGTTTGCCCTAAACCGGTTCCTCAGTGATTCGGAGTCAAAAAAGTATTATTACCATGTACTCACACGTGCATGGGATCTGCCTTGCCTGAACGTAAAATTTGTTATTGCATAATACAAACGAAGTAGATACGCTTCAAGCAATTTTAAGCTCCGAGGAGCGACCAAAATTTATGTGAATTAATAAATACGTTTATAAAGACAGGCAAGCATAAGCCCACCAAAATTTCAGTTACATGAACTGTTCCTTGAATCTTTTGGTGCATCGTTAGCTTTTCAAACTGCATATTGGATGGTAGTTGGTACCGTATGAATCGTCCCGTTCCTCACCATGTGTTGTACACGGGTCAGACCATTGTTTGTTAACATTTTCTCTGAAGAAGTTGTTGTAAAAAACATAAATTTTTTTAAAGATTTAATATACATTTTTTGAACTTTATATTGTCTTTTACTTGTGTTTTCTAACAAAATTTCCCTTTCAGATTTAATTTTAAGAGAGTGTTAAACAGACAGTGTTAGATTTATAGTGTTACGACGTCTTCCAATTGATACCATCAGAGCCGCAGTTAAGCATAAACGACAGTAAGTATGATTTATCCATTAATCTCCGTCTGAAACAGTCACTTGAACCCTAAAAATTTTGTGAACGTAATATTTTATTTAGTATTTAGAAAAGGTTGAGGAAAAAGAAAATTAATTTTTTCTTTTTCCTATTTTTTTCAATTTTTCTAAGTTTTTCGAACAAAAAATACGTCCTTCAGACTTCCATCAAAAGCATGGATCGTTCACAATATCTAGTTTGGGCTTTATAATGTCCGTTTATATGTCTATATATATATATATATATACAATGTTTTTCAAGATTACATGTAAGAATCTAATACCAAGAATGCTTTACCTTCATTTAAATTTTGGATTGTACAATTCCATGGATTAATTAAAAAGCTATAGCAAATAAAATAGCGCGCTCTTCGCGCACTGCACTTGTGTGCCTCCGTGGCATATGTTAGGGTGTTAAAAAAATTCTACAGCCTACAGTTTTGATTTTACAATAATACTTTCGTTATCATTTTTATGTAAAATTTTCCGTTCTTTCGAATGGCGATAATAGCTTTTTTATAAAAATTTGTATTTTAAGAAATTTTTTTTAAACATTGATATTTTGTAACTAATTTGTTAAATAAAAAATTAAGCAGGCACTCTTTTGCTGACGACTTTTTATATGTTGTTCGTAACATATTCACGAATGTACAGTAAAAAGTTATCGCTACTACCTACTTTGACTCCACTATATATAACATTTATCAGCGACGACGCGACGCCTGTAGACGAGGTCCCCTAACCAGGAATTTTGCCGAACCTCTAGTCTTTCGAACAGTAAGGGATATTTTACTTATAGTCGAGGCAAGAATTCAAGCGATGCACGTCACAGATCGATTCTTTAAATAAGACAATACTGCTAAGAATCATGAAACCCCATTAAACTGTACCTATTTCTGAAAAAACCTTAATAACTGGGTGTCAAGAATTACTCTGTTTAACGTAATTAATGATTAAAAATTATGTTAATATTAAAATTTCTTTAATGAGATCACTCGTGACGTGCATCGCTTGAATTCTTGCCTCGACTTTACCTAACATTTCATAGACAAGGGACCGACAGCTTTACATCTCCTCCGAAATTGTCCAAACGATCGTTGAATTCTTGCTGAACTGTATTTATAGTTTCTTGAGAATTGTTGTTACATTCGTCTAATTTAGTTTTTTCAATACTGTCAGGTTTACATTTGTACAATACGTTTTTTTAGGTGACCCCAAAGGAAAACTCTAGCGGGGTAAGATCCAGTGACCTTGGTGGCTAATAAAGTTTTCAATTTAAATATTTGATTAGTTAATTCTTTATGTTATTATTTTACTGCTCATTTGTTATTTTATTGTAAAATATCACAATAAAACAAGAATTATTTAACTTCAAAAAATAATATTTTCAAATGTTTGTAACTCGAAACCTATGAAGTTTAGACCCTCAGTAGTATGGTTTTTGAAATCCACTTTCCATAAAAATTCTAAAAATGAAAAATATATAGGGTGTTTACGGTGTCAAAATTGAAATAATCAAAGCATAAGATGCGCAATTCAAAGTAAAAATCGACCTCTCCGAGGATTTTTCCAAAATATGTTCGTATTCAGAAATAATGGATTTATTCCATACTTTATGTACACACTGTTTAATATTTGCAAGTAAAATAAAAGTAAGTAAACATTTATTTCCCACCAATATTGCAATGCGTACAATTATGGAGTAAACTTAATTTATAATGTAATAATAAAGAAACCTACCTAAAGGTGTAGGGAAAGACATAGTTTTGGTAACAGTAAATAATTATAAACATTTAAGAGCGCTCCGGATATAAGCCGGAAAAACGGTGCAAATTACTCTCATATAAATCATGATTTTAAAAAACGGCTTTCACTAAAAGACATTAAAAACATGTTACAATGTGGGACGATGAGAGAAAAAAAAGTATATATTAAAAAATAACTTTTTTTCTTCTATTGTCGATTTGCAAAAATAATTTTTATCGTCCCGCATAAGTGTCATTAAAATAAACATTTTCCCTTTTGTAGAACTAAAATAAAATTAGCCCTAATGTCCTCAAATGCACAGAGAAATTTAAAGATTAGGTATAATAAATTTGTCCAATGTCATATTCTACTACATCTCTATCTCTCGCCTTCCAAGCACACCGTATATTCAGCTGCGTCATTTTATTGACGTGAAGTCATTTACAATTAAAATTGGAAGCATGGATGACTAATACACTCCGACCAACTCTTAATACGCTAATGAGAATAATTCTTAATAATGTTTAGTTGTAGTTATATAATATATTTAGATATGCATACATATATATTGATATATACACATGTATACACATATACACACATATATACTCCTCTATACATACATACACAAACATAAACACGTATGATACATGTTTAAAATACTTTTAACATATTGATTAGAAAATAATAAATTTTAAAAATCCATGGTAATCTCATCCAATTTTAAAGCGGAGCTGTAAAATATTCATTTAAGTTGTAGAATACATGCTTATGCAAACATATTTTTATCTTGCATTTAAAAACTTTACAGTTCAATGATTTTAGGTGTGCAGGGAGTTTGTTGTAAATTCTTGATTCCAGAATATAAGGGACCCTTTCTAGTTCTGGTGTGATTATATTTTGGTAGCAAGTAATCCTTATGTCTTGTCGGGTAATTATGAATGTTAGTTGGTGCATTTAGATAATCTTTATTTTTGTGAATTAAAATACAGGGTCTGTAAATATATAAATTTGTTAGGGTAAATATTTTTATTTTTTTAAAATAATTTCTACAAGACTCTTCAGGGGATAAATCACATCCATACTCTAATTGCTTTTTTTTGTACCAAAAATAGCTAGCGCCACCCCAAAACTCAATTCCATATTGTAGCAAACTCTGAAAGTAGGCGAAGTACATACTATTTTTGCTAAGTCAAAATCAACATTTTTCTAAATAGTTATTAATATGGCATATATAGCTTTTCTTAATTTAGCTTTCAAGTCAGTTGTCTGTACCGACCAAGTCAGTTGTGAGTCAATGTAGATTCCGAGGAATTTAGAAGAGCTAACCGGTTGTATTTCTTCATTATTTAATTTAATAATAATATCTATTTCGCCCTGTAACCGGAAACTTACGTTACTTGTTTTACTGCAATTGACTATCAGTTTAGTTGCAAGAAACCAATCCGATATAGACTCTAATAAAGTTTGAGCTTTATTTATTAAATTATTAATTTATTTGTCATGTATTATTATGCTAGTATTATCTGCAAATATTGAAAATTTTACTTCCTGGAAATTTGCTACTATGTCATTGATGTATACCAAGAATAATGTTGAACCGAGAATAGATCCTTGTGAAACTCCACTCTCGACTGCAGCAAAATCAGAATAATTTGTTATTTATTATTTTTTGTCTTGGTTATTGCAACGCACGTCATTCGTGTAAATATGATTTGAACCAGTTGCTTTCGCTATCTTGTATGCCATAATATTCCATTTTTTAAAAGTAATATTTGATGATCAACACAATCAAATGCCTTGGACAAGTCACAGAAAACGCCTAATGGTGTTTCTATATTTTCCAAGCATCCAGTAATATTTTCTAATAGGTTACAAGCTGTATCTGCCGTGTTACAATTTTCTCGAAAGCCAAATTGAAAATTGTTTAAAATCTGATTACTATTCAAATATCGTCGGTATGGATCAGAACTATCTTATGTCCTATTTTTTCCACTTTGGAGATGAGATAGTCCTGACGTTCTTTCTGATGGACTTTATATGTGTGCAAAATTATAGGCTTATACTATTAAATTTAAATAAAATATAATCTATGGTCGAAAGTATCTTATGTCCTTATTTTTTTTTTATCTTAGAACAGAACTATCCATATACTCTTAAGATAAAACTCATTTTAAAACTCCCCTTTTATTTGGCGCAGTACTATCGTATGTTGGTATATAATATAATTCTGCACTGCTTTTGAATAAAGTTTGCTCTGGAAAATTACATCAGTAGTATATTATGTCCATGCGTTTCACCAATTACTGTAAATATTTTCCACACGTGACAATCTAGGAGAACTGTGATTGGATTACAACAGTTCTGACATGTTTAAAACCAAGTTAAGAACGACATGCATTGGCGGCCATCGTTTTAGTTAGGTGTTGGTTTGCTTTTGAGATTTTGTGTTTAAAAAACAGTATGAATCGAGGTAAAAAACTAGTCCTATTAGCTATGAAACCACCACAAAATGCTGCAGGTAAGTTAGTAGCTTTTTAAATAATATAATTTCTGCATAATTTCCGATTAGCTACTTATTTAAAAATAAAATATCGACTTTTGGCGAAAAGTAGCAATGGGGATAAACAAATTAAGGCTTTAGTGAATGATGATTTTTGGGGTATAGGATAGATGTTTTTAAAGGTTTAATGTAGAAAAATGTTCAAATTTAAAATTTTGTGGAAATATTTTACCAAGAGAACAAATTTCGTGTTGTTTTCAAGTTTTAAACAGAACAGAGAAATGATGGTATTGAATTTTTAGTGAATTTATTTTTATTTAATGGCTTTTAGACATGTAGATGCATGTGAAGTCTAATTTCTAAGTTTTCATTACGCAACTATTGCTCAGGAAAATTCGTCGTACGGAAATAATTATTATTGCATCATAAATGATTATTTTTGCATCCGACAATGGTTTTTAAAGTCATGTGTTTTTTAGGGCATCAGTCAAGTTCAACCCTCAGTTGTCCTAAACTAGGTAAAAAAAAAATTAATTCTGGAAATGAAGTAACTTTGGATGATGTTTATATTTTGAAATTAACGAGACGGAGATATTCAGCCTGAAATATTTCAGGAAGACAAAAACAAATCTATTGCTGAAATAATCAACGAATCAGTAATGATGGATGGTGAAAATATAAGTAGTAATCAATCAAAATCTCCTGAACAAGGCGATCTTCAATATGACTTTTATGAAGACAGTGATGATTCTGTTAGAGATCCAGACTATAATTTTGAAGAGGATGTAGATTTTGATATTCTCCCGGTATCAGATTATAAAAACTATACGGTGATAATGTAGAATCTCCAGAAAATTTGAAAGTGGAAAACAAGAAGAATGTTTACAGAGGCGACAGGGGTAAGTTGAAAATTTTTAAAAGTTACACATTGGATCTAAAAAAATCACTCTTTTACAACTTTTTTTTAGAGACTGTAGATGTGGAAACGGTATCCGCTTCCGCAGGTAGACAGCAGCAGGACAATGATGTAGAAACTATAAGAATTTTGCAAGTGGAAAATAGCAACAATCTCAACAAAGAGGACACTGGTAAGTTAAAAAACTTAAAGATTATTTACTTATTGAAATAAAAATGTTATAGCTATTTGGTAATACTCTTGTTTTTATTTTTAGTAACAGCAGTAGAAGAAAAAACAAGAAAGCGAAAGAAGAACACAAAAAATTGGAAGCGAAACATCATTAAAACAAGAAAAAATCACGGTCAAGGATATGTTAGCTGGAAAGGAAAAGAAGTTCCAGAGAGGAAGTTGAAAAATGATTGCCAAAACTGTGCAAAGAAATGTCATGAAAAACCCGATCAAAGAAATACCATTTTTAAAGCTTACTGGGATCTGGGAGACATTAATAGGCAAAGGGATTTTGTAATAAGATACGTAAAAAGAACAAACAAAAAAAGAGAAAGATTAAGACCAAACTCGAACGCATCCCATCGCGTTCTGCATGAAATTATTCACCAGTCAGAAGTTGAGTCTAACTTTAAACGAAAATATACATTGTCATATTCTTTAATTGATGAACAAAATACAAATGTAGGTGTTTGCAAAATTTTTTTTTAGATACACTAGGGGAATCGGAACAAACGGTTAAAACTGCGTTTAAGAAATAGAAATACCAAACAGGATGTGTCCAAAAAGATTTACGTGGATCGAAAAGTACTTTTCGTCTGCGAAATATTACCATTCAAAGTGTAGTAGACCATATCAATAAATTTGATAGGGACGAAAGTCATTATTGCAGAAAAGAATCTAAACGTCAGTACTTACCTTCAAATTTAAATTTAGCTAAAATGTACTTACTATACAAAGAATATTGTGTTCAGCATAATATTGGAGAGATTGCTAAAGAGTCCATGTATAGATACATATTCAGTACCAAATTCAATCTACACTTTTTTAAACCAAAAAAGGACCTTTGTGGTTTATGTGAAAAATACAAAAATTCGAATGAAGAACAAAAAGCAACCGTGGCAACTGAGATGGAGAATCACAAAAGAAATAAAGAACTAAGTAGAAGCAAGATAGAAATTGACAAAAAGCGAGCAAAAGAGGAGGACAAATTTTGCGCGGTGGTTTTTGATTTAGAACAGGTTTTACAGACACCAAAATGTGAAGTTTCCGAACAGTATTATAGAAGTAAATTGTCTACTTATAATTTAACATTTTACAGTTTGGGGGAGAATCAAGGATTTTATTACATGTGGTATGAATCTCTAGGTGGAAGAGGATCAACAGAAATTGCCACATGTGTATTACGTTTTATCCAGGAAGCAGCCGAAAAAGTAAAAACTGAGTTTGCATTATTTTCAGACAATTGCGGTGGACAGAATCGTAATAGAAATATTTTTGCCATATATTTATATTGTGCCATACGCTTCTCAGTAAAAATTATTCACATTTTTTTGGAAAAAGGCCATACAAAAAGTGAGGGTGATTCCATCCACAGCTGCATAGAAAAAACTTCTCGAAATATTGATGTTTTTATTCCAGCGCAGTGGTATACAATAGCAAGATCTGCTTGTAAAAGGAAGCCATACATTGTCAAGGAAGTTGACAATTTTTTAAATATAAAAAAATTTAGGGAAAGTTGTTTTAATACGATGCTATATACCACAACAAAACAAAAGGTCAACTGGAACAATGTTAAAATTGTTATGGTGGATCCAGAAAACCAGACACAGTTCCCTTTAAGTACCATCATTGGGAAAATTACTATCAAGAAATACAGATATGTTCCCATACAAGAAAAAATTATGCCCCATAATTTCTTATGAAATGCAGCCAGCCTACACAGTTACAATAGCAATGAATACGAAAAAATTCAAGCATCTTGAAATTAGCTGTAGAGAACTAGCAATTCCATCCCAGTATCATAATTTTTTCCTCTCATTAAAGCATGATAAGATACAACAAATTGAAGAAGATTAAAGGGAAGAATAGTATTATTTTATTTCTAAGGAAATTTTATATTCTTCGAGACATAAGTTACAATTGTTTATTAGAATGTCATATTTTATTTTTGATGTTATAGGAATGATTTCACTTTCTAAATTAGTGTAGAGTATAGATATTATTTTCTTATTGCATTATTAGTGGTCATTTCCTCAATAAATCTTTTTCTTTTAGAAAGATATAGATGTGTTTTTGTGTTAAAATACATTATCTCAAAATAATTATTTCAGTGCAGAACAATCTTAAATCCCCTTGAAGAAGCAACTTCTACCTCATTTTAAGAGAAGAACTGCCTTATGTCCGTTTTAAGATAACACTGTTCTAATTTTTTTGTGCAAAAATATCTTATGTCCAATATTTTTGAAGAAAACATATATTTTTTTTATTTTACCCCCAATCATTTATTATATAATTATATACACTTAATAAAAGCATCCAATAATAGAAAGATTAATCCCATTCTTGCAATATACACAAATAAAGACTTTATCGGCTTATTTCTGAAAATATCAATTTTGGACTTAAGATACATTTGTTCCATACCGACGATATAATGTTAGTTGATTTTTTACTATATATTTGGGGTGTAATGGGGTAGTGAAGCGCAAGTTATAGCCTCTCCTACTCAATTGTTAACCTCACCTTCGCGATGAGTTCAATTTGAACTTGGTGCACCCTGTTTTCACTAACGAGGCTCTAACGACCGAGTAAGGGCGGAATAACCCTTACCTTTTGCCGTGAGCACATCCACCTTCTCACGAAGAGTGCGGTAAAAATAACCCACCGCACACAAAGGTTGCTTTTGGAATCGTTTGGTTACCCCATCGTCGCAGTCTCCTTCTGTGCCATGGGACCACACCACTCGCCTTCCGCAACCGAGCTGGTCAGTTGCATACCTGCTCCAGCTAAAACTTCAAATGCAGCTTCGTTTTCAGTCGATTAAGGCTTTAAAAAAATGATGGAGCGTTCAAGTGGGACAAAATCATCCGGAGGTAAAATACCCTCCCGATCGGATCTCCGGGGGAGGGTGCCCACAGGGACACCTCATCGAATGTCGAAAAGACACCGACAAGTTAAATCCAGCAAAACTGATTCTTTCATCTACGGCGCTTGGAATGTTCGTACTTTGAACGACAGCACTCGCGCCGATTGGCCTGAAAGAAGAACTGCTCTAATTGATAGAGAACTTCACCGACTCAATGTTGACGTTGCAGCTCTCAGCGAAACTCGATTTTTGGAGGAAGGCTCTCTCACAGAAAAGTACTACACCTTCTATTGGAAAGGTCTTCCCACCAATTCAAGAAGACAACATGGAGTAGGATTTGCCGTTCGGAATCAAATTGTATCCAACTTAACACAAGTACCACAAGGCCTATCCGAGCGTCTAATGCTGCTACGCTATGAGCTATCAGATGGCAACGCGGTAAATCTAATAAGCGCCTACGCTCCCACTCTGGATGCAAGTCACGAAACCAAGGAAAGCTTCTATCAACAGCTGGAAGAAACCCTCTGTAGAATACCTAAAACGGAACGACTCATTATTCTTGGCGATTTTAATGCTAGAGTAGGGAGAGATGCAGACACCTGGCCAGGCATCATAGGCAAGAACGGTTTGGGCAACATGAACGCTAACGGTCAACTACTCCTAACTAAATGCGCCGAACATGATCTAGTTATAACAAACACCATTTTCCGACAAAAGGATAAATTTAAAGGCACCTGGCGTCACCCCAGATCAGGTCACTGGCATCTACTGGACTATGTTATCGTACGTAGGAAGCATCTCAAGGACGTCCAAATTACAAAGGCGCGCATTGATAGCGAATGTTGGACCGATCATCGTCCTGTTGTCTCTAAAATGAAAATTGTTATGAGACCCAAACACCGAAGAACTCAAGTAAAACGTAGACTCCGTCTCTGTATTAGTAAATTGCGTGACCAACAAACCGTCGAACAGCTAAAGCAAAAAGTTCAAGAGAATTTGAGTGCACTAGAAGAAACCAATACTGTAGATGTCGCTGCTACCTGGACACAAATTAAAGACAGTTTAAAAAATGCGAGTGAGGAAATTCTTGGCACTGCAGCAAGTAAAAAACAGGAGGACTGGTTCAATGATAATGAAGCTTTTATACAAGAACTTCTTGACCGCAAACATATTGCCTTCCAAAACGCTATCAACCACCCCAACGACTCATCAAAAGCAGAAGCTTTTACCCAATCTAAGTATGAAACGCAACGCGAAATCAGAAGAATAAAGAATGAGTGGTGGGCAAGCAAGGCCAGAGAAATTCAAAGGTACGCCGATTCACACGATTACAGGAATTTCTTTCAAGGAGTAAAAGCAGTGTACGGCCCCAGTCGGAAAAATATGTGCCCTATTAAAGATTTAAATGGAAATCTCCTCAAAGAAGACCAGGAAATAAGAGCCCGATGGAAGGAACACTACTCTAACATTCTTAACCAGCAAAGTCAAGCCGATCACGATATTATAAATCTTATCCCTCAATATGACACCTTCGAAGACTTAGATAAACCACTAACAACGGAAGAGATCTTAACCGCCATTGGGCAGCTAAAAAATAACAAATCTCCCGGCGCCGACTCACTCCCAGCTGAGATCTTTAAAGCTGTGTCGTCAGAGCTCATACCCTACCTCAAAAAACTGTTTGATGTCGTGTGGGAAAGTGGTCAAGCTCCGCAGGAGTTTCGTGATACACTATTAATCAACCTCTTCAAAAACAAAGGCAGCGCTGCGGACTGTGGAAATTACAGGGGTATAGCTCTCCTGGCTGTTGGAGGGAAGATACTCACTAAAGCGATGGCAAATAGGCTAACACCTGTTATGGAAAAGTTACTTCCTGAAACACAGAGTGGCTTTAGACCAAACCGAGGCACATCGGATTTAATCTTCACACTTAAACAGCTTCAAGAAAAAGCACTCGAACATCAAGGAGAAATTCACATGGCCTTCATTGATTTAACCAAGGCGTTTGACTCGGTGGATAGGGAAGTGCTCTGGAAAATTATGCTCCGCTTAGGTATCCCTAGAAAATTTGTGGAAGTATGTCGCAGTCTACATACAAACAACAACGCCCAGGTTATATATAATAATGAGGCAACCGAACCTTTCCAAACCCTCACTGGAGTTAGGCAGGGATGTGTCCTGGCACCCCTACTCTTTAATTTGTTTACCACTGCTCTAACAATTATTGTTGACAACAAACTGACAGTCAGAGGAATAGGTCTCAGATACCGTTTTGATGGCGGTCTCTTTAACATAGGGCGCTTTAGAGCTTTCACGAAGACACGCACACGATTCATTTGTGATCTCCAGTATGCGGATGACTGTGCACTTTTAGCCTCTACGCCGGAAGAGCTTCAAGAACTTTTAGATGTGTACGCCCAGAGCTATGATTCCTTGGGACTTAAAATCAACATTGGAAAGACTAAGATTATGTCAACTCCTCATCAAGTGAACCAAATAGACATTACACTTAACGGAAATTCTCTTGAAGTGGTGGATCAGTTCAATTACTTAGGCAACGTTGTTAATGACAAAGCAAACATGGACAGCGAGATTCGCAATAGAATTAACGCTGCATCTAGAGCACTCTGGGGACTTAGAGAGAGAGTATTTGACAACCACGACCTTGCTTTGTCAACGAAAATGGCTGTCTACAGAGCAGTTGTCATTCCAACACTGCTATATGGATGTGAAAGCTGGGTCACTTACCGTCGTCATGTGAAAGAATTAGAACGTTTTCAGCAAAGACACCTCAGAAGTATGATGAAAATCCGTTGGTTCCATCACATATCAAACGTGGAAGTACTCAGGAGAGCAAACAGCCTTCCAATTGAGGTGCTTATTTCAAGAGCACGCCTAAGATGGGCAGGTCACGTTCATCGTATGCATGATAACCGCCTTCCTAAATGTACACTTTATGGTGAATTGCTAAGCGGTAGAAGAAGGCGCGGCGGTCAACGAAAGAGGTTCAAAGACGCTCTCCATGAAAATCTAAAATCCTGCGGTATTGCAGACGAGCAATGGGAACAACTTGCAGCGGACAGAACCGTATGGCGAGGGGTTGTGGCCAGCTATCAAGGAAATGTTGCTGCAAGAAGGCCGAATCCAAGACCTAACCAGGTCTATGTTTGTCCTGACTGCGGTCGACATGTGCTCTCCCGAATTGGCTGTTACCTCCTTTCTCTTATTATTTATTTTTGAGAAAGAATTGAGGCAACATGTGCGGACGACTAGCTGGTTTAAGCCGGAGCAGAGAGCCGTGGGTCCAGAGCATTCGTAAGAGTGGAGAAACTTACCCTTTCTGACATGTACAGCATAAGCGACAGATTTCTGTTTATTTCGAGAAAAGGAGACAAAGAAAAATTGATGTTAAATTGGGCACCATCTATAGTAAAATAAGCAAAATAGTCTCTTTTTCTCGAATAACCAGTCTGCTATAGATCAGACTGAAATTGTTGGTAAGAGAAATAAAAAGATAGTTTAAAATGAATGACAAAATATATTACAAAAAAATTAGACAAATCGGTTTGAGACAAATTGAAATGTGAAAAAATATATATATATATAAAAACAAATTGATACCAGTATCCTAGGTGGTTTATGGGTCAGGTGGCTGGTTCTGGGACAGCAATCCAGGCCCACAATTGTCTCTTATTGCAAGAATTCTAAATTTTTCTTGGCAATTTACGTCTCTCAATGAATGGGGTGAAAATTGTAGGAAATTTAACCAAATATAAGCACATACAAAATTTATGCAAGTTATTTATGCAAAATTTAAGCAATGTTAGCTATGCAAATATAAGCTAGTTAGCTGTACAAAATATATTTGAATTAGCTGCACGAAACATTAAGCTAGCTATACAAAGCTGCAGGAAATTAATTTAAGCTATACAAAAGTAATCTGATTAGCAGTACAAAAGTAATTTTAGCTATGCAATAGTAATTATTAGCTATGCACGAGTTATTATTAGCTATGCACGAGTAATTATTAGCTATGCACGAGTAAGCTGATTTCTTAGACTATAAATTGCCAAAAAAATTAAAAGGAAAGAGAAAAATATTTTTACAACCATGTGGTACATATAGCATTTTAACTACTTATTAAATTAAAAAGAATTGACTTTGAATTCAAAATTTATTTTAAAAATAATTGAATTTATATCAAAGGCAAAATTTGAAGATTAATTAAAATATTTTAATGAGTATAATGAAATGAAATTACCTGTATGTTCAACACTTTGTAACTGGGATATAAAAATTGTAATATAAATTACTGAAGTCCGCAGTTAAAAATTATAATGTTTGAATCAGTACAAAGGCTGCAAGCAAATGACTTCCTGGTGAGTTTTACTGATAACTTTTTATCCTGTTTACTGGAAAACAACGCTACCAAAAAAATGTGAGAAATCTAATTCCCTATTGAAATTGAAAGCTATAAAATATAAAAATCGTACAAGTATGGCCATCTGTCAGTGGTTAATTTAAGCGCACCAACTTGCCTTGTAGATTCCCATACTCAACTAAAGTAGTGGCATATAATCGATAAAAGGAATCTATAATAATAGTTTATTTTCCATGCCAGCTGATTTGCCTTTGCAATTTCTATTTTATACATAACAACAAATATTAACAGATGTAAATAAGTAGTAAAACGTATTGATATTATTGATAAATCAGTAACATATTACATGTTATAGGATTTACTATATATAGAATGAGAGAAGGTAAGGAAAATAACCATATGTACTCCATAGTAAACAAAAATATAAAAATTGAAAAATAGATATCTGATGTAACTAAATTTTGTAGACAAATTGTTTCCTGGGATAATAATGCTGTATTACAACGGATATGAGATACATAATAGTATTAGTAGAAAAACAGGACTAAGTTCCTACGATATAAAATTAAGTACATAAAACAGTGTGACATGGTTTAGCAGTTATACATGTAAAATTCTGTTAGTTGAAAACAGTTTTACCTGCAAGAACTGAATCCAAAAAATATACAGGTCGTGCTAACTATCCATAAAACACTAGTTTTTAAATAAAACTGTTAAATGGACATAGGCCATGTAACATGGCCTCTATAGCCATAGTCGTGTGCACCGTAGATGAATGGGAATTACAATAGACTACACCTTTTACTTGTTTTTTATTGTACACAATCTATCGACTGTAACATTTTTATACTCGGACTCGAGTAACGGCTAATAATAATAATAATATATGCTAGAATTTTCGAAAAGGATGGTAATAAAAATATACCTCGGTAGTTAGTGGCAAGTAACTTATCTCCTTTTTTATAAAGAGGATTTGTCACTGCAAATTTTAGAGATTGTGGAAAGATTCCATTTGTCAAGAACAGGTTAATTAGGTACTCCAAGGGTTTAGCTAAAATATCCACATTTTTCTTTATTATAGTTATTGGAATATCGTCATAACCAGTGGACATTTTTGGTCTTAATGCACCTATTGCTTTCTTTACTTTACATCCGTTGCCACGTTGCAAATATAATTTTCGGTTGATTTCTTTGAATTAGTGTTAGCTAATACCGATTTTGCAGCGTTAACAAAATGTGTTTTAAATTTGTTTGCCACTTCAGAATCGTCTGTAATTATATTGTTATTTATTTTAATAGCTATAATCTCTTTTTTTCCATTGTCGTCCTGTATACTATTAAAGTGTTTAACCACTTTCCAAGTTGATTTAATTTTGTTGTATGAATTTACTATGTTGCTTTTAAAATAGTTTTGTTTTGTTAGAATAATTATTAATAAAACTTAGTATATTCTCATTATCAGTATGTTTTTTTAATGTGAATATAAATCTTTCATGTTTACAAGAGATTTTAATACCTTTAGATTGGTGATCTTTGCGACAACGTTAAAATAAGTCGAGACATAAAACGGCTACTTGACGTCCCTGGATTATTATAATGAAATTATTTAGCATATTTATTCGTAGAAAAATTGTCATTAGAATAGATATTTTTATAATGCAAATGAAATTAATGTTTATACTTATACAGAAAGGCGTTGAAGCTTTATTCCTGATCACACAACAGCTTTAAATATTAACCGGCAATATTCTAGGTAATTGACCGTTTTATATACAGGGTGTCAACGGATTATGGTAGACCCCCTTATTTCCCTTATTTTTAAGAATATCGGAATAAAACTTGGTAGATGTATTATATGACCTAGAAGACACTTTGTGGTATAACTGCCATTTTTTCCTACTTCCGGTTTCACAGGAAATGACTCCAAGTTTTGATTTTTAAATGAAAGACCCTGTATATTATTATATTTTTGGAATCCTCGAAAAATTCTGAGCACGGTCATGCATCTAAGTGACATTTCGACCTCATGAAAAAAAATTGACTTCAAATTTACAAAAAAAAAAAACAAATGAAAATAAGAAAAAATTGTTCTTGGGACATCCACCGATTCCTTAGAACATCCGCTATTTTATGGTAGTACTCTACCATTATGGTTCCATTTGAAAAAAATAAGTTTTGGTAAAAAAACTGTTCAGGCCAAATTTGATGGCCCACAAAATACACATTCTCAAATTTTTATGCTCGATTTGATTTTTCTGACATCCACTACAAGCAATTTTTTCTGGTCATGGCCTCTAGATATACCAATAAATTCCGAATCAAATTTTTTTCATGGGGTCGAAATGTCACTTATGGGGCATCACCGTACTCAGAATTTTTCAAGAATTTCAAAAATATAATAGTATACAGGGTGCTCCATTTAAAAATCAAAAGTTAAAAATGACAGTTATGCCACAAAGTGTTTTCTTGGTCATATATTGTATTTGCCAAGTTTCATTCTGATATTCTTAAAAATAAAATAAGGAAAGAAAGAGGGGTCTACCATGATCCGTTGACACCCGGTATAATCCTATATAGAAAATACTTAGCATATATTGTATTTCCTATTACGGCACTTAAAAAACAATTTATTCGATAAAAATACGAAAATAAACGATATAGTATGAGAACCCTTTGAACAGTGATATGTTCGTTAAATTGGACACATATTATGTGGTCTGTGAAATACTTTTGCTGAATCGCTCGTGATCAATGCGGTGCTCTTTTTAGGTAATAAAAATCCAGAATCCTTGAATCAAAATCGTCTAAATTTCCAAACAAATGTGGAAAATTATTTGCCGGAAAGTAAATTTGTCATAGCGGTGGCACTTTATAAAAATCGCAATCCAAGCGATATACGAGAAATAATCGAAATTGATTAGTCATGTATCACAAGAATGATGTAATAACAGGAGAAGTGCTAATTTTATAACTTTAAATGCAATAGTTTTTTAAGGGTGTTTAACTTCCTCATAAATGAAATTTCACATTTCATTGAAAATCTACCTCTTAAAATTACGAATCGATTGTATTTGTCATGGCACCCCAAAGCAGAATGCAATAATATTGAAAAATCTTCAAAATGTATTCAGAGAGAGAAACTGGTGGTATGCATTTCGAAAATTTATTAGGACTTTCCCAGGGTTTAAAATAAGAAAGTCCGGTCAGACATGAAATAGTACTTAGCATACAATCATGTCAGGCTTTAGCTTTAGTGACCCATAATCCAGGATACAAAGAACCCCGCACTTTTTCTTATATATAGTAATAGTATGTTATATATATATATATATATATATATATATAGTATGTTATAGATCTCGATCTCTTGATTAAAAGTAACATGGGCCCAGTCTAATCTTATGACTGGTTCAAAAACCAGATACAGGCTGTTAAAATTAAAAAGTGGTTATTTTTATAAAATATATTCATGATAATTGAAGGATTCGATTGAATTTTTTTTCGCGAATATCATTCCTGTAACGTCAGATAATATATTGTGATAGAAATATGCACTTATATACAGGGTGAGCCACTAATAACACGAAGTGAAGTTTTAAAATCGATGTGTTTATGCTAAAACAACAAAATTTTGAGAAAATTGTTTTTGAAATGTACTGTTTCATAATTACCAAAATTCCTAATTGTATATTTTATACAGTGCGAGTCGAAAATATGGAAACACGTGTGACTCATTCTAATAAGACGCCCTTGTATATTTTAATATATATTGATTGTCCATTGACAGCTAATTCCAAATATATATATATATATATGTTATATTAGAAATATACCATGATATATCATATCACCGAGACAGGCTTAACCTTCTCAGACATATCACATTACAAATTGCGTAACAGCTCTTCTCTAATAACCGCTCACGCTAGCTGAGCTTAACATTTCTTTCTCAGTAATCTGTTATCATGCTGAATTGCAAATCCAATGTTCTTTGTTCTCCAGACATTATAAATATTACCCACTGTCATTGTAAACCTCAGTCTTATACTCACTTTCGAATAAACCTCATCTAAATTACTATTGTATTTTCTTAACGAGTCAACGTTGACTCCAGTGTAACAAATAAAGTTCCTTTTTAAAATGTTATTCAAACAATCCACTATCTAACATTGGCGCAGTCGTGGCGGATCTGAAGAACACGCACAGTTCGGGAGCCTAACCAGTGGAAAACATATCAGAAGGAACAAGGAGTTCATCTCGAAAAGGTGCCTAACCTGAAGAAAAGAGCCCCTGGAAAAAGGAGAAATTCCTTAGCTGTCGTGGTGGATCCCAATCCTTTACTCAGAAGAATCTACGTTCACAAAGAAACAATAATAATAATTCAACAAGCAACAAAGCAACATATCAATCAATCAACAAATTAGCAAGTAAGAATTCATCCCAGTCGAGAAGTTGGTGTCTTCGGCAGTGTAGGAGACCTCTGTGGAAGGAATACCTGGTAACGCCCCTGGCAGAGAAGACCGCATTGTAACAAAGTTCACGGAGCAGCATTCAACTTCAATCCAGACGTGTGGAATGGAAATTTTAATGTAAGTAGATTTTAAGAATCATCTCGATTATTTTGCATATTTTTCTTATAAAAAAACAATTCAATTTAACGAACAGCAGTTCTAATATTCAAATAATAATTTCATTCAGAAGTAATATAATATTTTATTTAAAATTTATGTGACCTACATAAATAACTATACCGTTCCTATCTTAACATTATTTTTATCGTAATATCATATACTCCTTAAGTACGAACTTATCTACATTTCCTACATAAATAATTATAATCACATACCATTTTTATCTTAATATTATTTTTATCATAATATCATATATCATATAAAGGTTAAGTTTACGCCTTACTTGACTGTGAAATAAAATAAAACCCACATGTTCTATACTGTTTAAATGCACATTAGTATATAAAATTTCAGTGACATTATTCCCAACTAAAAACACTTTTTAAATTAATCCAATTATTCTTGTAATTAAATTTTGAAATATTATAAAATAAACAGCACATTGTTTTACATATAA
The DNA here is from genome assembly GCA_963675555.1 of Leptura quadrifasciata. NCBI lineage: Eukaryota > Metazoa > Arthropoda > Insecta > Coleoptera > Cerambycidae > Leptura > Leptura quadrifasciata. The sequence continues at coordinate 30,977,642 of OY776682.1, forward strand.
TATAAAAAAAATTGACAATTATCAGTAGCGTACTAGCTCAAATTGAAAAAGTGTTTTAAGTTATTTAATTATCTAAATAATACAAATAAAATGGCTACCACTACAAACGTAAGCAATTCCAATGTAAACAACTCAATCACTGCAAACGAAACTATAAATATTGAACCTTATAGGTTAAACGAAATATTTTCCATAGTGCCCGAATTTGACGGCAACCCCATATTCTTGCAAACATTTATTTCAGCCTGTATAACCGCTCAGGGGATCGCTGTCGATGATCAGCGCATCTTATTAACGCTTCACATAAAAAATAAATTACGCGGAAAAGCCGCAGAATTGATAAATTCACGAAACCCCGTCACTTGGGCGGAAATAAAAAATTTGCTCGAATCACATTTTGGTGACTCTCGTGACTTGACAGCCTTGATACAAGACTTGCAAACAATTCGTCAATTACCTAACGAAACAGCTTTAATATTTGTGCCCAGGTTACAAACACATAATGCAAAAATGCACGCGGCAATACAAAAACAAAGTTTAACTTTAGAGGGAAAAACCGCGCAATCCACTTTAATAGAAAATATGACGTTAACTACCCTACTCACTGGACTCGAACCAAAATTAGGTCAAATTATTAGGGCTGGTAACCCCGGCAATATGCTAGATGCAATAAATCGCATCAAACGAGAATTACAATTATCGTATTTCGAATCTCAAAAATTTGGAAATAGAACTTTAAACAAAAATCCCGTTCAAAATCAGCAAAGACGCCCAAATCTCCCACCATTTTGTACATTCTGCAAAAGGAATGGACACAGCTTTAACGAATGCCGCGCGAGGCAAAACCACCAATTTTCACACCCCAATTTCACACCAAATGCCTATTCCAATCAGGCACAAGTTCCTAGACAGCACTTCCAGAGTTTACCTAACCAAACAAATTTTAGACCACAGAATTTCCAAAATTTGCCTAATCAACAACGTAATTATCCACAACAAAACAGGCCCTTAGCTATCAGGCCAAATCCTAACTTCCAGCAGCAGAGACCTTCTGCCATACAACCGAACCCGAATTTTAATCGATTCAATCAACAAAAAATACATCACTTAAATCAAGAACCTTATGATAATTACTCAGATTACCCAAACCAATACGAAGATTACTCTGCAAATCAGTCCGTAAATTATTCTCATGATTATCAATCTCAAAATAACGATGACTACGATTTTCAAAATGGACAATATGAGAATTATACTGCTAATTCTCAGCAATACGAGGATTATACTGTTAATCCTCCGGATTTTTGCACAGGCCCGGAGTATTCCACGAATACTCCAACACAACAAACGGACGAGCTAGACCAAATTTCTCATTAAGTCCAAGCGATAAACCTCCAGGACAGTTTCGGCCCAAACCTGAACTTCCCGGAAAACCAATTCATGTAAAAACACCCCGCTACAAACTAAATATCGTAAACTCAAAAAATTTATTTTACATAGAAGACATCACTAAACGTCTCAAAATCTTGATAGACACAGGCGCAGGTATCTCTATATTCAAACCCGAAACGGCAGAAAACTATAAACGTCGATCCCACGAAAATGTAATTATACAAGGTATAACAGACGAAAAAATTAATATCACTGAATCTACTCTCATACCTTTCAATCCGAATGATCCATACAAAGTTTACATTCATAATCTAGATATTGGATTTGACGGACTTTTAGGTGCCGACTTTTTGGACCATTACGATTGCTTAATAGACATTAAAAACAGACAATTAATCACTAATTTCAAAACCGTGCCATTGTATCAAGTTACCGATAATATATTAACTACAATCTGGAGCCCGATTAAAAATCAAAATTTAAATGAAACAAAAAACCAAAATGTAATTTCTATCGAACCACGCACAGAAAAGATTTTTAAGCTTAAATGTAATTTACAAAATACCGAAGCTATACTAATAGCCCAGGAAAATGAAAAGGTACGCTTACCGAACGCCATTGTCAAAATAGACAACAATGGTGAATTTTTGACAACGATAATAAACGCAAACGCGATTCCAAAAACAGTAAATTTCTCGGATCTTAAACTTGAACCCGTTCAAAAATTTAGATCAATATTTAACGTAAATCTTCAAAATCCGGATTCCCAACACATAGACCGAAACTACGAAATAAAAAATCAATTACGCTTAGACCACTTGAACGGCGAGGAGAGTGAATTAATTACTCAACTCTGTTTAAACTTTTCAGACATATTCTATTTAGAAGGTGACAACTTGACATTTACCAATGAAATCAAACATTCAATAGACACTAACGATTCCAAACCAATTTTCACTAAATCTTATCGTTGCCCCCAAATTCATAAACAAGAGGTAAAATCACAAGTTTTAAAAATGCTCGACCAAGGCATTATCCAGCCTTCAATTTCTCCCTGGTCCTCCCCAGTTTGGGTAGTCCCCAAAAAACTAGACGCTTCTGGTAAACAGAAATGGCGCGTCGTAGTTGACTATCGAAAATTAAACGAAGTAACGATAGGTGATAAATATCCTCTACCTAACATTTCCGACCTTTTAGATCAATTAGGCAAATGCCAATATTTCACAACTTTAGACTTGGCCTCTGGCTTCCATCAAATTGAAATCGATCCCAAAGACATTCAAAAAACCGCTTTCACAGTTGAAAATGGTAATTTTGAATTCGTACGAATGCCTTTTGGACTCAAAAATGCTCCATCAACATTTCAAAGGGTGATGGACAACATTTTACTAGGAATACAAAACGAAAGGTGTCTCGTCTATATGGACGATATCATTATCTACTCCCCTACTATCCATGAACATATTTCTCGATTAACAGAAGTCTTCAAACGTTTACAAAAAGCCAACCTTAAAATTCAGCCAGACAAATGCGAATTCCTTCGCAAAGAAGTTGCCTATTTAGGACATCTTATTACAAAAGATGGTGTAAAACCGAACCCTGCCAAAGTCGAAGCAATTCTAAATTTTCCTCAACCCAAAAATCAGAAAGAAATTAAATCTTTTCTAGGTTTAGCAGGCTATTATAGACGTTTCATTCCTAATTTTTCCAAAATTTCAAAACCCTTGACTAAATTGCTACAAAAAGATATTACCTTTCAATTTCGACAATGACTGTACAAATTCATTTGAAACCCTAAAACAAACCTTGACAACTACTCCGATATTGATCTACCCCAACTTCGATGAACCTTTTGTCCTAACTACAGACGCTAGTGCATTTGCAATAGGTTCTGTACTTTCACAAGGAAGTATAGGAAAAGATTTGCCAATCGCGTACGCATCTCGAACTTTATGCGGCGCGGAAACCAAGTATTCAACCATTGAGCGTGAACTTTTATCTTTGGTCTGGAGTGTAAAGCATTTTAGGCCATATCTATTCGGAAGGAAATTCAAACTCGTCACCGACCACCGACCGCTCACTTGGTTATTTTCTATAAAAGACCCAGGTAGTAGACTAGCGCGTTGGCGCTTAAAACTCGAAGAATACGATTACGAAATAATATACAAACCCGGAAAAATCAATAAAAACGCGGACGCGTTGTCCAGAATAAAAATCAATCACTTTTCAGAATGTTCCAAATTTTATTCAAAAATTCTAGCCGCGAACGAAGACTCAGATGAAGATGAAATTTCAGACAACGATGACGAAATTACCGACGAACAAATCGCCCGAGAATTTGACACATTTTCCCGACTTTACAAAACCAAATCTCTAATAGACTATTCCAAAATTCAAATCACAAATAAACAACTATTAGATCGAGAAAATAAAAATATCATAACGTTTTTCCAACAAAACAACTTGACAGACCTTCACCATCAAATTATCGAGGATATTTTCGAAGAAAACCCCGAATTCTATAACAATACAATTAATATCGTTTCCAGTAAATCGACCCGACAAAGAAACTACTACATTATCGCTCTACCTTTCGACCCAGAGTCTGTGGTAGAACATCTATTTTTAACACTTTACAAACATCGAAACAAATTAGACCTTTCCAAAACTTACCATGTTGAAAACAATCTAGACTTTCCAATTCTCGAAATCCTATCATTTATTTTTGCAGAAAAAGATTTAAAATTAATCATTTGTCAAAATTTATTACGAACTCCCGATGAAGACCAACGTCCGATCATTCTCGACCAGCATCACACCGGAAAAAATAATTTACATCGTGGAATAAACGAAACAATACGTAGAATCAAAAATAAATATAATTGGCAAGGTTTAACAAAAGATGTCAAAAATTTTATAAAAAACTGCGAAACATGTCAAAGAACAAAAGTCTGTCGTAAGAACCTCAACAATCCCTTAGTAATTACCGAAACCCCTAAAACTCCATTTGAGAGAGTTAATATCGATCTATTCGAATTTCCCACGAGAAACTATGCATTAACCATCCGCGACGAGTTAACGAAATTTACTCAAGCTTATGCTGTCCCAGACAAAAGTGCAAAATCAGTTGTAAACACCCTGTTGCTATATTTCCAACACTATGGCACCCCATTAAGAATTCATTGTGATTACGGCGGTGAATTCGATAATAATTTATTAAAAGATCTTTGTACTCTCTACGACATAAAATTAACATACTCCAGCGTAGGACACCCTCAATCCAATGGATCTATCGAACGATTCCATGCCACCCTAGCGGAAATGATCAGAATACATAAAACAGAGAATCCGAACGAACATCCTTTCACAATATTACCATACGCGGTAATATGTTATAACAACTCGGTAAACAAAACTCATGGCTTTACGCCATACGAGCTTATTTTCGGACATACAGCTAACCGACCACCCGAAACTCTTTATAACCAGAAAGACCTGATTACCAAATACGTTAGAGACCTTAACAACCGGATATCCTACTATTACAAAATTGCGCGAAGTCGAACAGAAGCACAAAAACAAAAAGCCAAAGTTCGATTCGACAAAAACATTCCCGAAAATCGACACACATATAATATTGGCGACAAAGTGTACGTCAAAGAATCACAAATAAAAAACAAATTACAGAACAAATTTAACGGCCCCTTCGAAATTTTAGAAACTTCTCAAAATTCTGCAACATTATTAAATCCGGAAACAAACCAAACGACTAAAGTAAACTTTGACCGAACGAAACCTTATACTGAAAATTAAATTTATTTTCAGGTTTTTCCTGCTGTTCGGATCAGCACTTGCTCAATTTAAAATAACACCAATTAACAATACAATTGGAGTATACTATCACCGAGACACAGACATTGTGATTTCTCACAAGAAATGGACTTTACTGGTACACAAAAACATATCTACCTTTAAGACAGCTTTCGACAAAAACGACAAGATCTTACAGACACTATACAACACACTCGACCCAACGTATCATTACATGAACGTCTTTTTAGGAGATGTAAAAACTCACCTCAGTTTATTGACACAAATTTCTCAATCAATACAATCAAAATTTGACGAAATTTACCTTGACACGAAACGATACAAGCGAGGAATACTAAACGGTATTGGAACAATTTTCAAATCAATAACTGGAAATTTAGATGCAGAAGATGGTCAGTATTATTCTGATTGCATTAACAAATTAAATAATGACGAGCACCAACTCGAAAATTTAATCAAAAATCAAATATCTGTCACAACTTCGGTAATCAAAAATTTTAACGCAACAATTCAAAAACTGCAAGTTGATGAAGAAACTTTCAATAAAGATATTAAAGAAATCGAAACTTCAATTCTAGACATGACTAAAGACATAGAAAATATTCACGCAAAATTAAAATTTATAGAAATCTGCGAACAGCTTATGGCAAGCTATCTATTTATCGAAGATAACTTAAACGATATCCTGAATTCTATCACTTTCGCGAGGCTCAAAATAATTCATACATCGATCATAAACCCAAAAGACTTGGTAAATTCGTTACAGAAAATTTCACAGAACCTACAAAGGAACAATTTGCCACTTCCAATCAAATTATCAAAAGTTGCAGAGTATTTAGACATTATAGAACTAAAAGCTTTTCAAACAAATTCAGATTTAATATTCGTATTAGACATACCTTTGGTAGACCCTCAAACCTACTCAGTATTTCAATTATACCCGATCCCTATTTTGGATAATAGAACTGGCTTATATCATATCTTGTCAACCTCTCAAAAATATATCGCGAGAGATGATGATTCTTTAATGTACTTAACCATCCCGGACCTCAGAGAATGCAAACCACTCTACTTCAACACTAAATTATGTCTAAATCTATTTTCATACCCCATTGATGATAATGCCATTTGCGAAGCCCGTCTCTTCAAGAACCTCAAAACTCTGCCAGGAAGCTGCCAGACGTCATTCATCATCAGCCAAGGCTACAACGTCCAAAAGATAGACGAAAATACGTGGTTAGTTATCAACGCAGAACCATTACAGGCAACCATCAATTGTCCAGAAAGAAGTTCGAAAACTGAAGTCATCTACAAAAACTCAATAGTGAAATTACAACCTAATTGTTACGCCTTTATAGGCATCACGAAAATCCAAGCCAGTACCAACGAAGTAACCGACGTAAACAACGACACTCATCCCATCCAAATTCCATTCGAATGCTGCAACAAAATTCCAAACAACATTAGAGCACCAAACCTTAAACCATTAAAATTAAACAACCTTAACACAGAAGATCTCGAAATTGCCAAACATAAATTGGACCAATATTCCAGAGATCTAGACGATTTAATCAACGAACCATTCGTAACAAAACACATATCCTGGTTCACCTACTTCATCATTGTGCTAATATTTGGACTGTTATTTCTGTACCTATTTTGTAAGTGCAGAACAAAAAGACGAAGACTAGCCATCGATGTTTCTGCATCACCCCCATCTCCACCTAGGCCTAGCAAACCCCACAGGACATTTGCTAACCTATTCCCTTCACGAAGACGACCTACCTTAAGGAGAGAAGACAACGAAGCCGAAGACATAGAACTTACATAAAGATGAACTGTTTTGTGCCTTTTACTGACTTTTAGTGCTGGACTCTTCAGTGAACCATATTTTATTCATTTAATCATTACATTTCATTATTTTACTTATCCCTTGTTAATTTCAATTGCATTAACATTTTTATATCATTTTCATTTAAATCTATCATGCTTATATTTTAGGCTTTCACGGTAAAGCCATATTTTAATCCTGGGAATATTTTTATATTATCCCATTTTACAACAAACTTATTATGTTTATAGTATTTTACGCTTTCCTGCTAAAGCTATATTTAACATTTTTATGTTATTTTATTTTATGAATCAAGCCTATTGTGCTTGCATTTCATATTTTAGACGCTAAGGTTATATTCTTTATTTTAAACCTTACGATTTAACATTTTTGTACCTTTTATATTTTTCCAAATTGTACCATTACCTTTTATATACATTTTATATTCATTTCAAAAGTTGCTGCATAAAACACCAACTTTTTTTATAAGGGGGAAGCTGTTATATTAGAAATATACCATGATATATCATATCACCGAGACAGGCTTAACCTTCTCAGACATATCACATTACAAATTGCGTAACAGGTCTTCTCTAATAACCGCTCACGCTAGCTGAGCTTAACATTTCTTTCTCAGTAATCTGTTATCATGCTGAATTGCAAATCCAATGTTCTTTGTTCTCCAGACATTATAAATATTACCCACTGTCATTGTAAACCTCAGTCTTATACTCACTTTCGAATAAACCTCATCTAAATTATTATTGTATTTTCTTAACGAGTCAACGTTGACTCCAGTGTAACAAATAAAGTTCCTTTTTAAAAAGTTATTCAAACAATCCACTATCTAATATATATATATATATATATATATATATATATATATATATATGAAAAATACTAGGTTCTCGGGTTGAACCGCGTCTGAGATTGTTAATGTCTCGACGTTTCGGCTCCCGTTTTGGAGCCATTTTCAAGAGAAAAAGTGGGTCAAGTAAAAATTGTCAAAGAAAATAATGCTAGGAGTTCGTGGAACTGGTTCGATTCCGGGGTCTCAATCTGCCTACTCCCCAGATCTCACCACGATCCGTCTCTAAGGCCTCAATCTGCCTACTCCTTAGAGCGAACTCGCTGGCAGTATCGGACGAAGTGTTATTTATACGAAAGCTGTCTGTGGGTGGGAGAGTGGTGGGGGGTTGAGGGTCTGTTGATGGAGGCATCAGAGCAGAACGGCTGCTATCAGGATTATGAGGTGTGGATGAATATTGTGGGGCTAGCCTGGAGATCAATGATTTCCAAGCGACTGGAAGACGATGACCGTCATCCCTTTTGTTTAGGCAATTGGGACGTTTTTTAATCTCAATTGCTTCGCGGATGATTCGCGGTTTCTGGAAAAATCATGGTGCTATGGTTTTGGTGTTATCGAAGTCTATATTATGGCCTGTTAGAAGGCGGTGTTGGGCAAGTGATGATGTGGGATCGGATTTTCTAACTGCAAGACGATGTTCATATATTCTATTGTTAATCCGTCTGTTGGTTTGTCCAATGTAGGTTTGGGGGCAGTTTGAGCAAGGTATTTCGTATAGACCGTGAGAATCATTAGGTATTTGGTCTTTTGGAGTTCTGATTAAATTGGAAATTGTTTGTTGTGTTGTGAATATGGTTTTTATGTTATTGGATTTCAGGACTTTTGAAATTTTGTCTGCGACACCTTTAATGTAGGGTAGGAAAGTTTTTTGCTGAGGAAGAATTTCTGTCTGTTGAATTTGGGAAGGATTTTGTGCCTTGTGTATGGATCGCGTTCTATGTCCTTTGTCGTAACCGTTTCGTAGAAGTGCTTCTTGTAATGTTTGTAGTTCGGATTGTCTGTTGTGATTGTCTGTTAGTCTGAAGGATCTGGTTACAAGAGTGTTGACAACGGAATTTATTTGTGATGGATGGTGGTGTGATTTTGAGTTAAGGTAATCTCTACCATGTGGCCAGATAACGAAGATGTCATCTGCGTATCTTAGCTAGCAAGTTGGCTTCAGTTCGGATGAATTCAGGGCTTGGGTTTCGAAGTTGTCCATGTAGATGTTGGCTATGACGGGGGACAGAGGTGATCCCATTGGAGTTCCTCTCACTTGTTTGTAATAGTTGCCTTGAAAGAGAAAATAGGTGTTGGACAGACAATGTTCTAGAAGGGTCAGAGTGTTGGGAGAAATATTATATTATATATATATATATATATATATATATATGTTATATTAGAAATATACTATGATATATAATATTATCGAGACAGGCTTAACCTTCTCAAACATATCGTATTACATACTGCGTAACAGCTCTTCTCAATAACCGCTCACGCTGCATGAGCATTGTATTTCAATTCTAAGTAATCCTGATTGTGCTGAATCAGCAACACTGTTTCCTTTGTTCTCGAAACATTATAAATATTACCAACAACCTTTTTGTAATCAGTCTTATACTCACTTTCGAATAAACCTCATCTAAATTATTATTGTATTTTCTTAACGAGTCAACGTTGACTCTAGTGTAACAAATAAAGTTCCTTTTTAAAAAGTTATTCAAATAATCCACTATCTAACATTGGCGCAGTCGTGGCGGATCTGAAAAACACACAGTTCGGGAGCCTAACCAGTAGCAAACATATCCGAGGGAACAAGAAGTCCATCTGAAAAAGGTGCCTAACCGGACGAAAAGAGCTTCTGGAACAAGGAGAACTTCTTAGCTGTAGTGGTGGATCCCAATCCTTTGTTCAGAAGAACCTACATTATTCTCAAACGCACAGAAGCGAAACAATAATAATTATCAAGAAATACAAGCAACAAAGCAACATTTCAAATCAACACGATTCAACAATTAGCAAGTAAGAATTTCATCCCGTCCCATCGTTGGTGTCTTCGGCATCAAAGGCAACCCTGTGGAAGGAACACCCAGTGACGCCCCTGGCAGAGAGAGACCTTTGGTGAAGCTAAGCTCACGAAGTCGCATTCAACTGGACCACGAGGAATGAAAAATTTAGGGTAAGTCATTTTTGAATCGTCTCGCAATTATTGATTTTCAACGACATAATTTTACATTATATTTTATTAAAATACATTGCATTGCTACATACAGTTCTAATATCTAAAATAGTAATTTTATTTAAACTTGAAACAAAATATCTTGATTATAATTTGTGTGACCTATATAAATAACCGTAATCATACACTGTTCCTATCGTAACATTATTTTTATGATAATATCATATACTCCTCAAGTGCGAATTTATCTAATTAACTACAATCACATACCATTTTTATCTTAACATTATTTTTATCATAATATCATATATCATATAAAGGTTAAGTTTACGCCTTACTTGACTGTGAAATAAAATAAAACCCACATGTTCTATACTGTTTAAATGCACATTAGTATATAAAATTTCAGTGACATTATTCCCAACTAAAAACACTTTTTAAATTAATCCAATTATCCTTGTAATTAAATTTTGAAATATTATAAAATAAACAGCACATTGTTTTACATATAATAAAAAATTGCCAATTATCAGTAGCGTACTAGCTCAAATTGAAAAGGTGTTTTAAGTTATTCGATTATCTAAATAATATAAATAAAATGGCTACAAACGTAAGCAATTCCAATGCAAACAATTCAATCACGGCGAACGAAACAATAAATATTGAACCTTATAGGTTAAGCGAAATATTTTCCATAGTGCCCGAATTTGACGGCAACCCCATATTCTTGCAAACATTTATTTCAGCTTGCATAACCGCTCAGGGTATCGCTGTTGATGATCAGCGCGTCTTATTAACGCTTCACATAAAAAATAAATTACGCGGAAAAGCCGCAGAATTAATAAATTCCCGAAACCCTACTACATGGGCAGAAATCAAAAGCTTACTTGAAGCTCATTTTGGTGATTCTCGTGACCTGACAGCACTAATTCAGGATCTACAGAGGATTCGCCAATCATCTAACGAAACTGCATTGGTATTTGTATCTAGGTTGCAGACACACAACGCGAAAATGCACGCCGCTATACAAAAACAAACTCTAACCCTTGAAGAAAAAACGGCTCAATCAAATTTGATTGAAAACATGACATTGACCACTCTATTGACCGGGTTAGAACCCAAATTAGGCCAAATCATTAGGGCTGGTAATCCTAGCAACATGCTAGACGCCATAAACAGGATCAAACGAGAACTACAGTTGTCATATTTCGAATCACAAAAATTTTCCATTAAAGCCCCAATCAAAAACCCTGTCCAAAATGTTCAAAGACGCCCAAATTCTCATCAATTCTGCACATTCTGCAGAAGAAATGGGCACCATGTTAACGAATGCCGCACAAGGCAAAATTATCAGTCCCCATCTCCCAATTCCACACCAAATGCTTATTCTAATCAAGCACAGCCTCCAAGGCCACATTTCCAAAGTACATATAATCATAGACCACAAAACTTCTCTAACCAGCAACAAAATTATTCTCAACAGAACAGGCCCTCAGCTATCAGGCCAAATCCAAACTTCAACCAGCAGAGACCTTCTGCCATTCAGCCAAACCCAAATTTCAACAGGTTCAATCAACAAAAAACGCATCATTTGAACCAAGAATTTTACGATAGCTCAAATCAATATGAAGACTATTCCGCAAGTTATTCTCCCAATTACCAATACCAAAATAATTTCGAAATTAATGAAAACAATTATGATTACGATTTTGGAACCCAACAATGTGAGAATTATACTGCTAATTCTCAACCCCAACAGTACGAGAATTATACTGCTAATTCTCAACCTCAACAGCACGAGGATTATACTGCTAATCCTCCGGATTTTTGCATAGGCCCGGAGTATTCCACGAGTACTCCAACACAACAAACGGACGAGCTAGACCAAATTTATCATCAAGTCCAAGCGATAAACCTCCAAGACAGTTTCGACCCAAACCTGAACTTCCCGGAAAACCAATTCATGTAAAAACACCCCGCTACAAACTAAATGTCGTAAATTCTAAAAATCTATTTTACATAAAAGACTTCACAAATCGTTTCAAAATTCTTGTCGACTCAGGTGCAGGCATTTCTGTATTTAAAACCAAAACAGCGGAAAGGTACAAACAAAGATATCCTGAAAACGTAATTATACAGGGTATAACAGATGAAAAAATTAATATCACCGAATCTGTACTAATACCATTCAATATAAATGACCCATACAAGGTTTATGTTCACGACCTAGATATAGAATTCGATGGACTATTAGGTGCAGACTTTTTAAAATATTATAAGTGTCATGTGGACTTTGAAAATAATCAACTTATTACCAATTTTAAAACCGTACCACTATTTGAGGTGACTGAAGTAACATCAATCAGGAACCACAATAATTGTAACGAAAACAATAATCCAGGTATTAGAATTTCAAACCCAAATTTAAATGTTAAAAACCAAAATGTAATTTCTATCGAACCACGCACAGAAAAGATTTTTAAACTTAAATGCAATTTACAAAATACTGAAGCTATACTAATAGCCCAGGAAAATGAAAAGGTACGTTTACCGAATACCATTGTCAAGATAGACAACAATGGTGAATTTTTGACAACGATAATAAACGCAAACGCGATTCCAAAAACAATACATTTCTCGGATCTTAAACTCGAACCCGTTCAAAAATTTAGATCAATATTTAACGTAAATCTTCAAAATCCGGATTCCCAATACATAGACCGAAACTACGAAATAAAAAATCAATTACGCTTAGACCACTTGAACGACGAGGAGAGTGAATTAATTACTCAACTCTGTTTAGACTTTTCAGACATATTCTATTTAGAAGGTGACAACTTGACATTTACCAATGAAATCAAACATTCAATAGACACTAATGATTCCAAACCAATTTTCACTAAATCTTATCGTTACCCCCAAATTCATAAACAAGAGGTAAAATCACAAGTTTCAAAAATGCTCGACCAAGGCATTATCCAGCCTTCAATTTCTCCCTGGTCCTCCCCAGTTTGGGTAGTCCCCAAAAAACTAGACGCTTCTGGTAAACAGAAATGGCGCGTCGTAGTTGACTATCGAAAATTAAACGAAGTAACGATAGGTGATAAATATCCTCTACCTAACATTTCCGACCTTTTAGATCAATTAGGTAAATGCCAATATTTCACAACTTTAGACTTGGCCTCTGGCTTCCACCAAATTGAAATCGATCCCAAAGACATTCAAAAAACCGCTTTCACAGTCGAAAATGGTCATTTTGAATTCGTACGAATGCCTTTTGGACTCAAAAATGCTCCATCAACATTTCAAAGGGTGATGGACAACATTTTACTAGGAATCCAAAACGAAAGGTGTCTCGTCTATATGGACGATATCATTATCTACTCCCCTACTATCCATGAACATATTTCTCGATTAACAGAAGTCTTCAAACGTTTACAAAAAGCCAACCTCAAAATTCAGCCAGACAAATGCGAATTCCTTCGCAAAGAAGTTGCCTATTTAGGACATCTTATTACAAAGGATGGTGTAAAACCAAACCCTGCCAAAGTAGAAGCAATTCTAAACTTTCCTCAACCCAAAAATCAGAAAGAAATTAAATCTTTTCTAGATCTAGCAGGCTACTATAGACGCTTCATTCCTAATTTCTCCAAAATTTCAAAACCCTTAACTAAGTTGCTACAAAAAGATATACCTTTCAATTTCGACAATGACTGTACAAATTCATTCGAAACCCTAAAACAAACTTTGACAACTACCCCGATATTGATCTACCCCAACTTTGACGAACCTTTTGTCCTAACTACAGACGCTAGTGCATTTGCAATAGGTTCTGTACTTTCATAAGGAAGTATAGGAAAAGATTTGCCAATCGCATACGCATCTCGAACTTTATGCGGCGCGGAAACTAAGTATTCAACCATTGAGCGTGAACTTTTATCTTTGGTCTGGAGTGTAAAGCATTTTAGGCCATATCTATTCGGAAGGAAGTTCAAACTCGTCACCGACCACCGACCACTCACTTGGTTATTTTCCATAAAAGACCCAGGTAGTAGACTAGCGCGTTGGCGCTTAAAACTCGAAGAATACGATTACGAAATAATATACAAACCCGGAAAGATCAATAAAAACGCGGACGCGTTGTCCAGAATAAAAATTAATCACTTTTCAGAATGTTCCAAATTTTATTCAAAAATTCTAGCCGCAAACGAAGACTCAGATGAAGACGAAATTTCAGACAACGACGACGAAATTACCGACGAACAAATCGCCCGAGAATTTGACACATTTTTCCGACTTTACAAAACCAAATCTCTAATAGATTATTCCAAAATTCAAATTACAAATAAACAACTATTAGATCGAGAAAATAAAAACATCATAACGTTTTTCCAACAAAACAACTTGACAGACCTTCACCATCAAATTATCGAGGATATTTTCGAGGAAAACCCCGAATTCTATAACAATACAATCAATATCGTTTCCAGTAAATCGACCCGACAAAGAAATTATTACATTATCGCTCTACCCTTCGACCCAGAGTCTGTGGTAGAACACTTATTTTTAACATTATATAAACACCGAAACAAATTAGACCTTTCCAAAACTTACCATGTTGAAAACAATCTAGACTTTCCAATTCTCGAAATCCTATCATTTATTTTTGCTGAAAAAGACTTAAAACTAATCATATGTCAAAATTTAGTACGAACTCCCGACGAGGACCAACGTCCGATCATTCTCGACCAGCATCACACCGGAAAAAATAATTTACATCGTGGAATAAATGAAACGATACGTAGAATCAAAAATAAATATAATTGGCAAGGCTTAACAAAAGACGTCGAAAATTTTATAAAAAATTGTGAAACATGTCAAAGAACAAAAGTCTGTCGTAAGAACCTCAACAATCCCTTAGTGATTACTGAAACCCCTAAAACCCCATTTGAGAGAGTTGTAGATTGTAGATTGTAGATTGTTTTATGGGGTCGTTTGGCTTCGAACAGCCTTACTTCACTTCGACCTAAAAGATCTTTTGTGATTAACCCTACATCTAGTTGTTGCCCAGGATTCCAAGACTTTTTACAAAGCTTGTGATTTTCCTGGGGGCTAATTTCCCTATGTCTTCAGGCGTTAATTCCGCCTGTTCTAGGAATTTTAGCCTAATGCGGACTTTGAGAGAGTTAATATCGATCTATTCGAATTTCCCACGCGAAACTATGCATTAACTATCCGCGACGAGTTAACCAAATTTACTCAAGCTTACGCAGTCCCAGACAAGAGCGCAAAATCAGTCGTTGCCACCTCCGTTTTCGGAGGTGGCAACGTTTTGCACAGTTTTCAATTTTACAAGCATTTAAATGACATTAGAAACCTATATTGAAATTTTCGTGTGGAGGTGAAAAGACCCCTTTATATCCACAAATTAAATTTTTAGTTCAACTATATATCAGTGGCGCTGCTGTCGTTTTCATTTGTACAACAGCCAATACGATGTCACCTCCGGATATATATGTTGCTTTTTAGATCATAGTGGGTACGATATCACCTCCAAATATCGGCAACATCGCGATGAATGTCGGGATAAATTCAACACAACAGAAATATACCTGCGTAGCGTTGTGCCGGAGGAATGGGCATTATTAAAATATCCTAAAGAAATGTATCAGGTTAAAAAATTATAGTATACCGGGTTGAGGACTGCCCATAATGCCTACATCATAATACAAATAAAATTTCGTCTACGTCATGCATAATCCATTTCCTCTATGCTACGAAAGGCTAGTTTTTTGGTTCACTGACAGAAATTATGCGCTTGAACAGGAATTACGCTACTAGTACTTGGAATGTTTACCAAAGAACAAATATGAGCAAAAAAATGCGTTTTTAAAATTGCTTCTTGTAAGCGTATTTGAGTATCCATAAAATATGTTATATTTTAACTTAAATGTAGTTTTAGTTTTTTACGTCCGGTATTTGCGATTAAATAATTGAGTAAAATTCAATTATTATTATTTTATGAATTTTTATTTGCAACATAGAAAGTTCCCCAAGAAAAAAGCTAAAATGTAATTTTTCATAGTATATTTTCTTAGCTTTAAGACAACGCAGTTTATTTTATTCTTGTTTAGGTAAATTACTGTTTTTGGGCCCTTAAACTTCTTGATCGTGAAGTTCCAAGTCGCAAAACATGTAAGAACTTGGGAACTTTTCTTTTATATGAAACAATGAATACGCATTCAATACACAATAAATATGTAATTTGTTCACATTGATGCCATTATTTCACAGGTAAATTTCAACAAAACTCAGCGGCTTCTATCAGAAAATTTCCGTAATCTCGATTTATAATATGTTATAAAAGTAAAACTATAGAATAATATTATTCCTTTAATTTGGAACTAACGCAACGGGTCAATCGTTTAAAGAATGTAAATAACACATGATAGTATAGGCCACGACAGCTTCAAAGTCCTTTATAAGTGATTTCTGTTTGCACTTCAACATTACAGCTAAAACCTATTTCAAATGATTCCTTATCTTCTAAAACATCAAAATCTGAATGTCATCAACATGTCGTAATGTACAAGGTGGTTACAGAGGGTGAAATGTGAAAAACACAGTAAAAATTTTTTGTTGTCCTATTTAAAACTACAAAACACGAGAATTATTGTGTTAAAGCACGATATGCCTAAGAGCAACGGGAACATTAGAAAAAATATATTAAACAATTCCCAAAGCATGGACTTAAATGGACGACGTTTACGTTTAAAGTGCGCTGATGAAAAGCATCTTATTGCAAGGTAATGTTTTCTTTTACCGCTCTAGCTACCTAATTCTTAACGTGATCAAAAAATACTCATTAATAACATTAGATTGGGCTAAGCCGTTTTTTAATTTTTTGTTCGGATCGCTCTAATTTTTCAATAATTTTTTTAAGAGCGCCCGCACAAGATATTCGTTTGACTGTTTACATGAATAATAGAAACTGAGCTTATATAGACACACACAATGTTATGTATTTTGTTTGAACAAATCATTAAAATTATTACATTTTATTATACGTTTCGAGTTTTCGCAGAAGAGTATAATGCATTTGATCGGAATTTCTAAAACCGTATATATCACTCGTGGAGAAAAAAATTCATATCATTGTGTTAGTGACCAAATTAAGCAACTTTTGAAATTGAAATGTCTGTCTGTCTGTCTGTGCGTCCCTCACATTTCTTGTAAGCATGATCACTTGAGAAGGACACATCTGATTTGAACAAAATTTTAACAGTTAGTTAGTGCTGCTAGTGAAACAACCCCATATTTTTTACAAAATATATATTTACAAATATATAAAAAATTCAAATAACATGTTTACTCAAGTTATTTTATACTTATTCAAACTGAATCCGAGGACTCTTCAACTATTTCGGAAGTAAGACGAGTTTCCTTAATGTTGGGGTTTTTACAACATTATTTTGTCCTATACACTTGCAGGATCCGATGCATGGTAATGTCTTCCTCGTACAAGGGCATTGCAGACCGCTACAACCTATAAAATTTTACTGAAATAGTTTAGGAGTTTCGAAATATAATAATCAACAAACCTTATTTACAGTTATATGTATATAAAAAAAGGTGATTTAATCGGCATTAATGATTTAGTACTGAAAGCAGGGGTAATCTTATTATCAATAATTTTATATCCTATCTGAACTAGTACTACTTAAAGCACTTATATCTATAAGTCCATATAAATTTTCTAAAACACGAATAATGAAAAATTTTGAAAGTTGTTAAAGTTCACACACTACCTTAGATCTTAATAAGTAGTTGTAATATATTGTAAATAGTTTAATGAAGGATAATGTTTTCGGTACTTAATAGCTTTTGCAAGGATTTCTTTTTTGTTATCAAGCCGGCTATAGGTACGCACGGACAGTATATACAGAGAATCCACGCGCGCTTATAGTATTGTGATTAATAGGTGTAATTGTTATTAAGTAGAATAAATGGCATAGTAATTGATCGCAGTGTTATTAATTTAATAGTTGCCTCTACTAACAAAGAACACGACAATTGGCGACGAGAATTAAAAACTATAATTGTTAAACTTAAAAGTGAAGTTAAAATTCAAGTGTATAAAAGATTAATCCAAATTGCTACTTCTGGAGGAGGACAATCGCGAGAGTTTGACCCTAATATATGTAACTGGGCAATTTATAAATCTCAAATGATGCAGTTTTTTATTACAAACAATATAAAAGAGGATGAGACACAAAGAGAACGTTTTTTTTTTATAGTTTAAATCAAACTGCTTATGAATTACTTAAAAATATGTGCGTCCCTAATGATCCTGAAAGTGAAACCTTCAAAAAATTGGTGGAAAATTTTGACAAACATTTTAAAGTAAAAACGTATGGATTTCCTGAACGTCGAAAATTTTTTTTTTTGCAAGAAAATCGGAGGAGGAAAATATTGCAATGTGGGCAGCACGAGTCAAAGCTTTAGCTTCTAAATGTCAATTTGGAGCGGCAATAAATATGTATATGAGAGACTGTTCCGTAATCGGTTTTCCGGAAGGTCCCATATTGGATAGATTATGTGAAGAGGATGTGTCATTTCTTTCCTTTGATAAAGCTATAGAAATTGCGAACAATAAGGAAACTAGTGTAAATCATTATGCGACCAGTGATATAATAGTTAAAGAGGAACCAGAAGTATATCATCTTAAGCAAAATCGGGAAAGATTCGTAGATAGAAGACGCCTTTCAAATCAACCAACAGTTTCTATGAGTTCAAATTTTTCGAAACAGGGTGGATAACTTGTGTGCGACTCTGAAAGATGTACTACGCAATTCCGAGTGGTAAATCAGGGCAGGGTATGTGGAAAATTACATTCTCGGAAGTGCATATAAGAAAATTATGAATGTCGAGGTTGTGGAGTGAAAGGTCATTTAATCAATGTATGCAAGAGAGACAATAATAGAAGAGGATCAGTTAAAGTGAGTACGGAACAAAATAGAAGAAGACGCAATGTAAGTAATCATTATTTAGACTATTATACCGATAACGATTCGGACTTGGATAATTTGGACATAAATAATGGCAGTGTGGGACAAATGTTTAATTTAATTTCTAAGGATAATAAACCGATTTTTGTGAAACTTAAAATTGAAACAAAAGAATTAGAGTTTGAACTAGATAGGGGGGCTAGTTTGTCTGTTTGTTCTCTAGATTTTAAAAATAAATATTTTCCAAATAAAACTTTAGAAAAAACAGACAGACATTTTGTGACTTATGTAGGAAACAAAATTTATACCACTGGGATAATAAATGTAAATGTTGAGTATAAAAATATTAAAAACGACTTAGACCTATTTGTTATTGAAGACGGGGGACCAGCTTTGTTGGGCAGAGACTTTTTTGCAAAATTTAATTTAACTTTAAATAAATTAGATTTGAATGATTTAATGAAGATGTAAAAAAATTGTACACAGAATTCAGTAGCGTATTTAGCAACACGTTAGGATTATTTAATAAGGGATATGTAAAGCTTGAATTTAAAAAAAATGCCACTCCCAAGTATCTTAAACCTAGGCCCCTACCTTTTGCAATGAAACAAAAAGTTGATTAAGAAATAGGTCGTTAGATATTTTAAGTCCAGTGGAATACAGTGATTGGGGTACTCCTATAGTACCAATATTAAAAAGTAATGGTAATCTTAGATTATGCGGAGATTTTAAAGCGACCCTTAATCCCGAATTAAAAATTGATAAATTTCCTTTACCTCGTATAGAGTATATTTGTAAAATTACAGGGTGGTAAATAATTTACTAAGCTTGATCTTTCTCAAGCTTATCAACAAGTCGAGTTTGATCCGGAATTTCGAAAATTAACGGTAATCAGTACACACAAAGGTCTTTTTATGTATAATCGTTTACCATACGGAATACATTGTGGGCCATCAAAATTCCAGAAAATTATTAAAAAAATATTGCAAGGTTGAGAAGGAATAGCTTGTTTTTTAAATGATATTGTTATTACGGGTAAAAATAGAAGGGACCATATTGAGAGGGTTAAAGCGGTTTTAAAAAGACTACAGGATAATGGATTTACGGTAGGAAAGACAAAATGTGAAGTTTTTAAACGAAGTATCAGATATTTGGGTTATAAAATAGACAAGGAAGGACTTCATACTTGTAAAGAAAAGACGGATGCCATTGTAAATGCTCCCGCACCTACCACTGTCGCTCAATTAAAAAATTTTCTGGGCCTTGTAAATTATTACCATAAATTTATAGAAAATAGTTCGAAAATTTTGAAACCTTTGTATAATTTATTAAAAGCAAATACGCAGTGGATATGGGATGAAAAATGTGAGTCATCTTTTCAGTAAATAAAAATTAAATTGTCAGCTTCACCCATACTTGTCCACTATAACCCTAAGTTACCTGTGCAGTTAACTGTGGATGCCTCAGCGTATGCAGTGGGGGCATTTATATCACACACAATAGATGGTATAAAACGTCCTATTGCCTATGCTTCCAAAACTCTAACAAAAAGCGAAATAAATTTGCCCCAAATTGAAAAAGAAGCATATAGCATAATTTTTGGCGTTACCAGATTTTTTCAGTATTTATATCATAGAGAATTCACCCTGTATACAGATCACAGACCTTTATGTGAAATTTTTTCCGAACATCGTGGTATACCGGTGTTTGCAGCAAATAGGTTACAACGTTAGGCTTTAATTTTGTCGAATTTCAAATATAATATTTCCTATGTAAAGTCCATAGATAATCAGGCCGATTGTCTATCACGTTTGCCCATAAAAAATAATAATAAAACAGAGAAGGACGAGACTCCTAGTTATTTAAATTATGTGAAAACTAATATGGACATTTTGTTAGATTTTGAAATGGTTAAAAAGGAATCATTAAATGACGAGTTAATAAAAAGGCAATTTTTTATGTAAAAAAAGGATGGCCGAAAAAACTTGATCCTACTATAAGAAGTTTTTATGCCAATCGTCATTCATTTTCAGTAATTGATGAAATCCTGATGTTTGGATACAGAGTGGTCATACCTACAAGTTTAAAAAGTAAAGTTTTAGAACAATTACATGTGTCTCACATGGGGACGGTCAAAATGAAAAGTTTGGCACGTTCGTATGTGTGGTGGCCTAAGATGAATGTGAACATCGAAAATATAACGAAAAATTGTACAGGATGCTTAAATTTCAGACAAAATCCACCTAAATCCAAGTTAGTAAGCTGGAATTTTCCAGATAAACCTTATGAAAGATTGCATATTGATTATCTCGGTCCTATATTTAATAAACACATTTTTGTTGTTATTGACTCATATTCCAAATGGCCTGAAGCATTTTTTGTCAGTACACCGAATACTGAAAATACTGTACATTGTTTGAGAAGTATATTTGCTAGATTTGGTTTTCCTAAAACAATAGTGTCTGATAACGCTAAATATTTTGTTTCAGAGGAGTTCAAAAACTTTTTGAAATTAAACGGCATACATTTTAAAACCAGTGCTCCATATCATCCTCCTACGAATGGAGCAGCCGAAAATGCGGTGAAATCCATTAAGTTAGCATTACTTAAAGCTCTTCACACTAAAAAGGTTAATGATTTAAATTTAATTTTGCATAGATTTTTGCTGGGCTATAGAAATACACCCACTGTACCACTGGTATGTCACCTGCTCAGATGCTAATAGGCAGGAGGCTTCGAAATAGACTTGATCTCCTAAAACCTCCAAATTTGAATGAAAAAACAAATAAAATTGATATTTCGGCAATTCGAGATCATGTTAAGAAAAAACAAAAATATCAGCAAAAATATTTTTCTGGGAAAAGAATAAAATTTTTTAATGTAAATGACAGAGTTTTAGTCAAAGATTATAGAGGAAAAAAACCAAGTTGGATAAACGCTATTATTTCCAAAAGGTTGGGATCTAGAACTTACCTTACTTTTATACCAGATCTAGAAAAAACTTGGAAGCGACATGTAAATCAAATTTTAGAATATTCAGGTAGTGATGTAAACAGTAATATATTCGTAGACTCAGGCAATAGTACGGATGATGTAAACAAAAATTGTGACATAAACCTTGGCGAATTCTTCGAGAATTTTGAAAATAAACCGCCAACGCCACGTAAAAGTGCTAGAAATCGTAAAGCTCCTGACAGATTCCAGGCGACTTCCTGATTTATTTTCAAAATTGTCGGGGAGATATGTAATATATTGTAAATAGTTTAATGAAGGAGAATGTTTTCGGTACTTAATAGTTTTTGCAAGGATTTCTTTTTTGTTATCAAGCCGGCTATAGGTACGCACGGACAGTTATACAGAGAATCCACGCGCGCTTATAGTATTGTGATTAATAGGTGTATTTGTTATTAAGTAGAATAAATGGCATAGTAATTGACCGCAGTGTTATTAATTTAATAGTTGCCTCTACTAACAAAGAACACGACCGTAGTAAAATAGAGCAGCAAATTTAAAATAATTACTCCACCGGGACTAAACGATTTTAAATCATTTCAATACCAACAAACATTAAGACAATGCCCAGAAATGCCCAGGCAGAAATAAATTTGTCTCAGAGTACAAAAATATCCGCATAATTGTAATGATATATCGAAATATCAAATAATGTATCAATACTGTGTGATCGTACAGGCGATACTACACTTTAAAAGACCACGCGCAGTGAGGAAACAAACAAAAGTCGACCTTAAGAGATCTTGTGCGGGCGCTCTTACAAAAATTATTAAAAAATTACAGAGCGATCGGAACAAAAAAGTAAAAGAAGACTTAGCATCCTGAAACTCTAACCTATAGCGTTATACTGAGATTTTTTTATCACGTTAAGAATAAAGTAGCTAAAGCGGTGGTAAACGAAAACATTGCCTGTGCAATAAGACACTTTTCACCAGCGCACTTTAAACGTAGACGTCGTTCATTTAACTCCGTGCTTTGGGAATTGTTTAATATTTTTTTTCTAATGTACCCGTTGCTCTTAGGTATATCGTGCTTCAACACAATAATTCTCGTGTTTTATAATTTAAAATAGGATAAAAAAAATTTTAGGGTGTTTTTAACATTCCACTCCCTGTACCCACCTCGTACAGGACGACATGTTGACGACCTTCAGGTTTTGATGTTTTAGAAGGTAACGAATCATTTGAAATAAGTTCTAGCTGTTAATATCGAAGCAAACAGATATCACAATTTGATATCCTGTGGACTCCACTATAAGGATAAAATGAATGGAAGGTGCGATAGTGATAAATTTGGTTAAATATAAAAAATAACAGCAAAAGTTAACTTGCATACGTTACAAATGAAGTCATAACTTCTCTCCAAAAATCAACATATTGTTTTTAAGTTTAAACTTAGTACTTTCTTCATAAAAAATCATTATAAATGAGAATGCGTAAAAAAATGTAGGTACGTAATTAAATGTTCTATAAAATTATGTGGGAAATTTTTTATTGTTCGAACGGCTTTTCCGCATTAAATGAAAAACTAACATATGTATATCCAAAAATTGTATAAAAATCACTTATCAAGAAAACTACGCATTTTCTCGAAAAATCACAAAGAGCAAAAATGCTTAGATCAACGTTTTCAATAAACAGATAAAACAAAAATCAGTCATATTTCATGCGTTATCACGGAAAAACGAATATTACAAAAATTAAACATCGATGGTATTTCGAAAACTATGCAATTTATCAAAATACGCCAAAGAAGGAAAAGTGTTTAAATCACAATTTCTACAATAAGGTAAAGAAACATACATACATACATTTTCCACTTGCCTTTCCGCGACTGTACCGGAAAACACGTGAAATTTTAAAAATCTCATTATCATAAGAAAATTGGGCATTTTGGGAAGAATAATGGGGAACAAAAAGTGTTTAGATAGATGTTTTCTATGAGAAAACAACAGAAAAACTGAGACATTTTAAATACCGAGTTATTCCAGAAAAGCGTGTGAAATTGTCTTGAAAATTTGTACTCTTTCGATAAATATCAAAGAATGAAAAGTATGTAGTTTGATGCTTTGCAGTAAAAAAACAATTAAAAATATTCATTTTTGAAGTATTGTCATGCAGTTACTTTAAAATGATATATATGGGCAAATCCATTTAACTTTGAAATTTGTAGTAAAAAATAATAAAAAATCGATTTTTAATTTTTTTATCAAGCATTTTTTGAACCGTAATTGACGTTATTCTTAGTTGTTGTGCTTCAACAGATAAATTGTTCAAAAAAACATGTTCCGCATTTTCCAAAAATTTCACTTAATATGTAATTTGAAATATTAGGCTTTAATACTACTATCAACAAGGAATGTGTATGAAAACAAATACTCTGATAAAGAATATACAACGACGGCTATAGGAATCTATTTAACGTAGACTAAAGTTTATTAAGTGCAAATTATTAATAATCGAGAAAAAGGACAAAAGTACAAGACATTGTGCAATACCCTGTAAAAAAATTGCATACAGAAAACCGTTTAATGCCGATATGGTTAGGATAAAAAACTTATCTTTTATTTTATTTTTGTCTGGTTTACTTGACTGCTATGATATTACTTGATACCGATTTATTTACATTTTTGTAGCAAGAACAATTAATGACAATGAGAATAACCCCGCTAATTCTGCGGAAATGAATTCAAATTGTGCAAAGAAGAATCTAGAACCTAGGCACTTTATTATATTCGTACAGACTATATTATGCATTACTTCTCTCTTATCACAACCAGATGTTAGTACCTGCTTCTTTATTGCGGTCCTTTTATACTAAATACTGACCATTTTAAACACTCGTTGAGGGCAGTAATACAAGATTTTTAAATGCATTATTAGTATTCTGTTTGTTAATTGATAATTTTTAACTGTTTATGGACATATATTTTTTTGATATTTCACTATAATTTCCGGATAGTTTCTATGTACGCTCCATTTGGCTTTGCCTCATTTATTCAAGTTCTGTGCTGAGTTTTCTAGATTTTTATTGGTGCAACGCTAAACTCGAGTACACCCAACCAATTCATTTAAAACTTATCAATATAATAATAATTATATTATTATATATATTATATTTGGACATCACGGAAAGTAGTAGGGATACCAACATTGAGGTTTTAAGTGACGACAGTACTAAGTAAGAAATTTGGAAGTCGCAATAACTAGCACTATAAAAATAAAAAGCAAGTCGCGCTCTGAACAAATTAGAGTAAGTTTTCCATGAAGTTAAGTCTTTTAGTAAAGTGTTAAATACTATTAAGTTAAAGTAAACAGTAAGAAAATGGCCTTAATAAGAAAATAGGAGAAGCAAAAGCAGAGTAAAAAAAGTACTCGTTGCAGATTCTGTCTGTAATGAAAAGGTAATTTCGAAAAATTATTTGAGATATCTGCAAAGACATCACGGTTCAGACAACGAAGTACAGAATATATTATAGTGTCTTACAAATAACGAGGAAAGGCGTCGCGCGCTTTTATGATTGAGAAACTCAGTAAACTTCAATCTCTATATAGCTGGTACAGTAGTACGACCAAGTTGAAGCAGTAATAAAAATGCGGGATATTATTATCCATGTGCATACTGCAAGGGCATGTTTTTAAAAACATACGTGAAACGCCATGCAAAGGTATGCGTTTAAAGAAAAATCAAATTGCACGGCATCATCAATTATTTTCTACTTGTTACTTTTTTACCCTTTCCTCCAAGTTTTCAGTCCGTTAATTTTAATTTTTAAATTATAGATTGAAGTATGACAGTTCTAACCGCTACTTTGATATTAATACCTAATTTGTTTACATACTTATTCTGATATATGACTACTCTTAACTATGAATGTATAGTCCAAGTAAGAACTTCCTTGCACTCAAAAACGCAACAGAAACTATACGACATAATTATATCGCCGCGGACCACGGCGCCATGCCTGTCATCAAACAACCCGACGCACATTAAAAACCTATAAAAGTAAGTGAGTCAATTTGCGAACAGCAGTATAGTTGAAGTAATCAGTTCTCGGCAAATAAAAAACGCATCAAAAACTTTACGACCTCATTAAAATACCGGTACTATTTGTACTGCTGTTCGGAAATTGACTCGCTTACCTTTATAGGTTTCATGACAGGCATGGCGCCATGGCCCGCGGCGATATAATTATGTCGTAAGTTTTTGTTGCGTTTTTTATTTGCTGGGAACTGATTACTTCAACTTTTTTTACTCATTCATTAGATCTGGATATGGTGACAAACATGTGAAAATGTCTATTGTCTAATACCATTGACTTTGTTTTCTTTTTATTTAGTGTATGCTTGTGCAATGTGCATAATATATATGCATGCAATTTTCATTGTACCAGCATCTTGGTTTATTTTACTTTATCTAATACTGCATACTATGATTCACACATATTTTGTTATTGTATATGTTTTTATATTATTATAACCTATAACTATTTAACTACTCGTTTGTTTTATACAACATTATACATAATTTAACTTGTCATATATATATTTTTGTATCTTAGTGGTGAATAAAGTATTATTAATATTATTATCATTATTATATTATTATGTTATAGGTAGGTAGAGTTTTGTCAATAGGAGTATCTCATTTTTACATTCCCATATGCGGAGTATATAAGGAAAGTATAGTGATCGTGCAAAAATTCGAGTTTGAGTTTTTGATAGATTTACACGTTTTCAAGTCCAACCAACAAAAGTGGTTTTTAAAAATTGTCTGTCTGCCGTCTGTCGTCGCACCTAGGGCCCAAACTACTGCATCGATTTTGTTCGAATTTTACATGTGTATTCAAGACGGCCACACCTCGAGGCGAAATCTCAAAATCGATCCCAGTGGATTGAGTTTTAAATAATTTCATTGTTTCTATTTTCTGAACAATTTTACTCAAATTTAACACATGAATA
This sequence comes from Leptura quadrifasciata, assembly GCA_963675555.1. NCBI lineage: Eukaryota > Metazoa > Arthropoda > Insecta > Coleoptera > Cerambycidae > Leptura > Leptura quadrifasciata. The sequence continues at coordinate 31,004,706 of OY776682.1, forward strand.
CTGACTTAGTAGCAGCATAAGGTAACATGACCGCTTGTACCTAAGAAATGCAGGGATGGAGTTTGCGGGGGGGGGGGCAAGGAATTAAATAATTTTTCTTCTAAAGCGGTTCTAACGATTTTGATTATATTTATGATATGAAATGACATGACCAGTTGCTCCTAGAAAATACAGGGAGAGAAGCTGTGGGGCGATCTACTCCTAAATGGGAAAGTTTGTCCGAGTTGCCGCGGACCGATTTTTAAACTATAAAACATATATTGATTGATTGATTGGTTGATAAATAATATTTAATACACCCATTATGTTTATTCAAAGAACACGATTCCTAGGTTTAAATTCAAATCCTTTTGAATGTTAATAAGCGGATAAAATAGTCCATTTGAAATTCTAGTGCTTGCTTTCAATAGTAAATTAGTTTATTTAGTGGCTTATTAGTGCAAGAAAGTTCAATATCTTTGCTATTATAAGGAATATGAAAACATATTTTAAGTAAAAGTTATAGGACATACTTTGCTGCCAATTTCTAAAATACGTGAAATATACAGTGGGTTTATTTAAAGCAAGGCAGCTTGAATGTCGACTTTTTAAAATAACATACCCGGGTTACACCACCTATTTCCGCGTAAAATTTTACGTTTAGTATTAATTTTTATTTTGAGAAAGTTATGGGATTGTCAAGATATTGCAAAAATATGAAAATTTACGCAAGAACAATGCATCACAAATGTCATTAAAATTCCTTGTTAATAATAGCTAAGAGAAATTATTTGGTAAGTGCAAACATAGGGGTGAGCTGAAATATCTGAGTAGAACAAAAGTTTATTTTTACGTACAAGGGATTTTATACAGGGGCATTAACTTGCCAACTTCCATATTATATCTAAAACTTCATTTTTTCCAAAACATTATATCCATAGCTACTTATTATTTACACAGACCTATTGATATTTTATTCTAAACATCAAACAACCTTAATATCATTTAAAATCAGTTACATTATATTTCAAATATTATTAGAAGGAAAAAATCTCACTACGCAAAAGTTCAATATTTTCTGAAATATTGATTAATCAGAAGAGTAATTCTTTATTTTCACCCAATTTCATTCCAAAATTCGAAAAAAATGTTTTTAAAGGCCTTCCAAACCACCTAAATGACTCTTTTAAATCTCAGAGATCTAGATAGATTTCTCTAAGTGAAAGACTAGGGGACATAGATTCAGACTTTAATTTAGTTTGAATAATAAAATACTTGCCAAAAACTGTCTTCAAAATGTACATTTCCGGCCTACTAAGAATTTATAAAATTATGACCATCGTTTTCCAGAAATTTACAAATTCAAATGTGGGTTCGATAATGTTTATATATTAACAACTACAGATAATGGTGTTACGTTTTGACCTCCGAAAATTTGACAACATTGCTAGAGGTAGTAACGATGCTTCAGTTTCTACTCATATATATATATTGGAGGTCAGTTCGTATCTCTTGTATCCTGTATATATGATTAAAAAAAATTATAAATCTTTTCCCCTCTTTTGAAATTCGTATTCTAGAGGTCCCCCTAATCACAAATATATAAAATTTATAGCAATATATGCACGGGATAACACGGAGGTCAGGTCGTCCTGTCTATGTACCGGAGGTGACAACTTACCTAGCATCAATATATATATATATATATATATATATTTATTTATATATATATAATAGTAAGCAGGCGCCATCTAGCGGTCCAGTGTCTCTGCATCTCGCTATCATAAAAATACCGAGATGTACGAAATAATCAAGGAATCCTCGTGTCGTTCGTCACATGCCTACCTTGCACTGACGAGAGCCAACAGCTCGAAACTGCAGTCTGCAAGTGATATGGGACGACTGGGTCGAGAGCCCCTTTAAGTAGGATCAGTCTTTCGGCTGGTGTTTGTTGTAATCGAAGCATTAGCGTTTTGTTGGTAATATGTGATTATTACACTTAACGCGCCAGGCTTGTAACTTGTAATTCAGCGCTCGGCGGGGCATATAGCCCGGAGAGTAGCTGTTGGTTGCAGTCTGGTTACATTCCTTATAGTGAAATAAGGATTTTATAGAGGAGCTTGCGACTGAAATATTATGTTTTAATATTTCTGCCCTCTAGAACACTTGATGTATATATATATATATATATATATATATATATATATATATTGTAATATGATGGATTATATAATAATTAATTAAAACTACAATTTAATGACGTGGACAACAGCTCTACGGCATCATACTTTTTGTAAATGAAAAAAAATAAGCTCACGCAATTCAAAGGACGAACTATTAGGTATATAAGATAGTTTTGTAGTTTAGAATTAAAAACAACAAACGGAAATGTGATTGTAAATATTGTGTTAGTGTACGGGATGGAATGAACTAAAATATAATAGAAGATTTCATGTGATTGAGAGTAATGGTAGAAAGAAGCTGAGTAAGAAATAAAATTAAAGGTTTTGAGAAGGCAAAGAAATACAAAATATTGAAATTTGGTTGCTAGGAGAAAATTGTTTTGAAAAAAAAAATGAGAGAATGACAAGCTTGAAGGTGACATATGAAAAATAAAGTATTAAAATAAGATTATATATTAAAAGAAAACGTAAAATAAAGCCAAGTACTGAAAAAGAAGGTGGCTGATTTGTTACAAAGATCATATTATAACGCTATAAAGCTATAATAATAATATATTTAGCAGTAGTTATGCAGCAATGTCGGTAAAGTGGTACCATATCAAAATAAATAATCAAAGTCAAGGAAGAATATTGGAATTATAGAAAAGTGTCTTAAACAGGAACATTTCGTAAGTGTGTTATAAATATTCAAACAATCGAAAACTATATTTTGTGCTTAAACTTTAATTTACGGAGAAATTTGACTGAAAGTAAAAATAAAAAAAAATATATATACAAAAGTTGTAGAACTTACTACATTCAAATGGAATGTCATCATACCAAGCAGTATTGAAATTAGTATAAATAATAGGTAAATGTAGCTACTTTTAGTTAAAAGAAAAAAATCAATACTGGTTGGTATATTTACTTTTAAGTTATTTAGAGAGGGATATATTTTAAGGATTTTGAATATTAACATGTTCTGTTTGGTTTCATTTGTAAAATAAATGTTATTTTCTTTGAAAGTCATTAGAGAGAGTTTCTTGTTCATATCATTTATATTTGGAATATTCAATAGTTAAAAAGAACCGACTTTTAGACCTTGAGAAAAGAGCTCGCGCTTATTGACAAAATATAAATTTAAATAAATATATTCCAACATAATATATAATAGGTAAAGAAAATTTATGGGCAAGCCCGCCAAGAAAAAAGTGCAAATCGCAGACACGTGTTTCGGACTTTTTGGTCCCCATCAGTGCGGTGTAGCTAAGTTGAAACGATGGGCTCAACTTAGGAATCAAACGACACAAATGGATCACAGGCAGGAAGCCAGCTGCACATTTGTGACGCCGCTGGAAAGACCCTGCATTCCAGAGCAACAAAACAGCATTGCCACGGAGGCTAACTATAGCAACCTGCGTGGATATCCAGAGCCCAAGGATTATCACAAGATAAAAAGGATGGTAACACGGGTAACAAATTATCGGTAAAGAAAATTTATGGGCAAGCCCGCCAAGAAACTTTGCACTTTGCTCTTTTTTCTTGGCGGGCTTGCCCATAAATTTTCTTTACCGATAATTTGTTACCCGTGTTACCATCCTTTTTATCTTATATATATATATATATATATATATATATATATATGTTAGATAGTGGATTGTTTGAATAACTTTTTAAAAAGAAACTTTATTTGTTACACTGGAGTCAACGTTGACTCGTTAAGAAAATACAATAATAATTTAGATGAGGTTTATTCGAAAGTGAGTATAAGACTGATTACAAAAAGGTTGTTGGTAATATTTATAATGTTTTGAGAACAAAGGAAACAGTGTTGCTGATTCAGCACAATCAGGATTACTTAGAATTGAAATACAATGCTCATGCAGCGTGAGCGGTTATTGAGAAGAGCTGTTACGCAGTATGTAATACGATATGTTTGAGAAGGTTAAGCCTGTCTCGATAATATTATATATCATAGTATATTTCTAATATAACAGCTTCCCCCTTATAAAAAAAGTTGGTGTTTTATGCAGCAACTTTTGAAATGAATATAAAATGTATATAAAAGGTAATGGTACAATTTGGAAAAATATAAAAGATACAAAAATGTTAAATCGTAAGGTTTAAAACACAGAATATAACCTTAGCGTCTAAAATATGAAATGCAAGCACAATAAGCTTGATTCATAAAATAAAATAACAAAAAAATGTTAGAGTTAAAATATAGCTTTGGCAAGAGAGCGTAAAATACAAACATACTAGGTTTGAATTGTAAAATAGGATAAAATATTCCTAAGGTTAAAATATAGCTTTACTGTGAAAGCATAAAATATAAGCATGATGGGTTTGAATGAAAATGACGTAAAAATGTTAATAAAATTGAAATTAACAAATGATAGAAAATAATGAAATATAATGATTAAACAAATGAAATAAAATTCACTGAAGAGTCCAGCACTGAAAGTCAGTAAAAAGGCACAAAACAGTTTGTCTTTATGTAAGTTCTATGTCTTCGGCTTCGTTGTCTTCTCTTCTTAAGGTAGGTCGTCTTCGTGAAGGAAATAGGTTAGCAAATGTCCTGTAGGGTTTGCTAGGCCTCGGTGGAGACGGGGGTGATGCAGAAACATCGATGGCTAGTCTTCGTCTTTTTGTTCTGCACTTACAAAATAGGTACAGAAATAACAGTCCAATTATTAGCACAATGATAAAATAGGTGAACCAGGATATGTGTTTTGTTATAAAGGGTTCGTTGATCAAATCATCTAAATCTCTGGAGTATTGGTCCAACTTGTGTTTGGCAACTTCGAGGTCTTCCGTATTGAGATTGTTTAATTTTAGTGGTTTAAGATTTGGAGCTCGGATTTTGTCTGGAATATGTTTACAACATTCAAATGGAATTTGGATTGGATGAGTGTCGTCTTTTACATCGGTTACTTCATTGGTACTGGCTTGAATTTTTGTGATGCCTATGAAGGCGTAACAATTTGGTTGTAATTTTACTATTGAATTTTTGTAGATGACTTCAGTTTTTGAATTTCTTTCTGGACAGTTGATGGTTGTTTGTAGAGGTTCTGCGTTAATAACTAACCATGTGTTTTCGTCTATTTTTTGGACGTTGTAGCCTTGGCTGATGATAAATGACGTCTGGCAGTTTTCTGGCAGAGTTTTGAGGTTCTTGAAGAGACGGGCTTCGCATATGGCATTGTTGTCAATAGGATATGCAAATAAATTTGGACATAATTTGGTGTTGAAATAAAGTGGTTTGCATTCTTCAAGGTTCGAGATAGGTATGTACATTAATGAATCATCATCTCTCGCGATATATTTTTGAGAAGTTGATAATACATGATATAAACCAGTTCTATTATCCAAAGTAGGAATAGGGTATAATTGAAATACTGAATATGTTTGAGGGTCTATTAAAGGTATGTCTAACACAAATATTAGACCCGAATTTGTTTGAAAAGCTTTTAGTTCTATAATGTCTAAGTACTGTGCAACCTTTGATAGTTTGATTGGAAGCGGTAAATTGTTCCTTTGTAGGTTTTGCGAAATTTCCTGTAGAGAATTTACTAAGTCTTTTGGATTTATAATTGACGTGTGAATTATTTTAAGCCTCGCGAAAGTGATGGAATTTAGGATGTCATTTAGGTTATCCTCGATAAATAAATAACTTGCCATAAGTTGTTCGCAGATTTCGATAAATTTCAGTTTTGCATGGACGTTTTCTATGTCCTTAGTCATGTCTAAAATTGAGGTTTCAATTTCTTTAATATCCTTATTGAAAGTTTCTTCATCAACTTGCAATTTTTGAATAGTTGCGTTGAAATTTTTGATTACTGAAGTTGTAACGGATATTTGGTTTTTAATTAGGTTTTCGAGTTGGTGTTCGTCATTATTCAATTTATTGATACAATCAGAATAATACTGACCGTCTTCTGCGTCTAAATTTCCGGTTATTGATTTGAAAATCGTTCCGATGCCATTTAGTATTCCTCGTTTGTATCGTTTCGTGTCAAGGTAAATTTCGTCAAATTTTGATTGTATTGATTGGGAAATTTGCGTCAATAAGCTAAGGTGAGTTTTTACATCTCCTGAAAAGACGTTCATGTAATGATATGCTGGGTCGAGTGTGTTGTATAGTGTCTGTAAGATCTTGTCGTTTTTGTCGAAAGCTGTCTTAAAGGTAGATATGTTTTTGTGTACCAGTAAAGTCCATTTCTTGTGAGAAATCACAATGTCCGTGTCTTGGTGATAATATACTCCGATCGTATTGTTAATAGGTGTTATTTTAAATTGAGCAAGTGCTGATCCGATCAGCAGGAGAAACCTGAAAATAAATTTAATCTTCAGTATATGGTTTCATTCGATCAAAATTTACTTTGGTTGTTTGGTTTGTTTCGAGATTTAGTAATGTAGCGGAATTTTGAAAGATTTCTGTAATTTCAAAGGGACCGTTGAATTTATTTTGCAGTTTATTCTTTATTTGTGAGTCTTTGACGTACACTTTGTCGCCAATATTATATGTGTGTCTATTTTCGGGAATGTTCTTGTCGAATCGAACTTTGGCTTTTTGTTTTTGTGCTTCTGTTCGACTTCGCGCAATTTTGTAATAATGGGATATTCGATTATTTAGGTCTCTAACGTATTTGGTGATCAGGTCTTTTTGGTTGTAAAGAGTTTCAGGTGGTCGGTTAGCTGTATGTCCGAAAATAAGCTCGTATGGCGTAAAGCCATGAGTTTTGTTTACCGAGTTATTGTAACATATCGCCGCATAGGGTAATATAGTAAAGGGATGTTCGTTGGGATTTTCGGTTTTGTGTATTCTTATCATTTCTGCTAGGGTGGCATGGAATCGTTCGATAGATCCGTTGGATTGAGGATGTCCTACGCTTGAGTATGTTAGTTTTATGTCGTAAAGGGTGCAAAGGTCTTTTAATAAATTATTATCAAATTCACCGCCATAATCGCAATGAATTCTTAGTGGGGTACCATAATGCTGAAAATAAAGCAACAGGGTATTTACGACTGATTTTGCGCTCTTGTCTGGGACTGCGTAGGATTGAGTAAATTTGGTTAACTCGTCGCGGATAGTTAATGCATAGTTTCGCGTGGGAAATTCGAATAGATCAATATTAACTCTCTCAAATGGAGTTTTAGGGGTTTCGGTAATCACTAAGGGATTGTTGAGGTTCTTGCGACAGACTTTTGTTCTTTGACATGTTTCACAATTTTTTATAAAATTTTCGACGTCTTTTGTTAAGCCTTGCCAATTATATTTATTTTTGATTCTACGTATCGTTTCATTTATTCCCCGATGTAAATTATTTTTTCCGGTGTGATGCTGGTCGAGAATGATCGGACGTTGGTCCTCGTCGGGAGTTCGTACTAAATTTTGACATATGATTAGTTTTAAGTCTTTTTCTGCAAAAATAAATGATAGGATTTCGAGAATTGGAAAGTCTAGATTGTTTTCAACATGGTAAGTTTTGGAAAGGTCTAACTTGTTCCGGTGTTTATATAATGTTAAAAATAAGTGTTCTACCACAGACTCTGGGTCGAAGGGTAGAGCGATAATGTAATAATTTCTTTGTCGGGTCGATTTACTGGAAACGATATTGATTGTATTGTTATAGAATTCGGGGTTTTCCTCGAAAATATCCTCGATAATTTGATGGTGAAGGTCTGTCAAGTTGTTTTGTTGGAAAAACGTTATGATGTTTTTATTTTCTCGATCTAATAGTTGTTTATTTGTGATTTGAATTTTGGAATAGTCTATTAGAGATTTGGTTTTGTAAAGACGGGAGAATGTGTCAAATTCTCGGGCAATTTGTTCGTCAGTGATCTCGTCGTCGTTGTCTGAGGTTTCATCTTCGTCTGAGTCTTCGTTTGAGTCTTCGTTTGCGGCTAAAATTTTTGAATAAAATTTGGAACATTCTGAAAAGTGATTGATTTTTATTCTGGACAACGCGTCCGCGTTTTTATTGATCTTTCCGGGTTTGTATATTATCTCGTAGTCGTATTCTTCTAGTTTTAAGCGCCAACGCGCTAGTCTACTACCTGGGTCTTTTATGGAAAATAACCTAGTGAGTGGTCGGTGGTCGGTGACGAGTTTGAACTTCCTTCCGAATAGATATGGCCTAAAATGCTTTACACTCCAGACCAAAGATAAAAGTTCACGCTCAATGGTTGAATACTTAGTTTCCGCGCCGCATAAAGTTCGAGATGCGTATGCGATTGGCAAATCTTTTCCTATACTTCCTTGTGAAAGTACAGAACCTATTGCAAATGCACTAGCGTCTGTAGTTAGGACAAAAGGTTCATCAAAGTTGGGGCAGATCAATATCGGGGTAGTTGTCAAAGTTTGTTTTAGGGTTTCGAATGAATTTGTACAGTCATTGTCGAAATTGAAAGGTATATCTTTTTGTAGCAATTTAGTCAAGGGTTTTGAAATTTTGGAAAAATTAGGAATGAAGCGTCTATAGTAGCCTGCTAGACCTAGGAAAGATTTAATTTCTTTCTAATTTTTGGGTTGAGGAAAATTTAGAATTGCTTCGACTTTGGCAGGGTTTGGTTTTACACCATCCTTTGTAATAAGATGTCCTAAATAGGCGACTTCCTTGAGAAGGAATTCGCATTTGTCTGGCTGAATTTTGAGGTTGGCTCTTTGTAGACGTTTGAAGACTTCTGTTAATCGGGAAATATGTTCGTGGATAGTAGGGGAATAAATAATAATATCGTCCATGTAGACGAGACAGCGTTCATTTTGGATGCCTAATAGAATATTATCCATGACCCTCTGGAAAGTGGATGGAGCATTTTTTAGACCGAATGGCATACGTACAAATTCGTAGTGGCCATTCTCTACCGTGAAAGCTGTTTTTTGGATGTCCTTAGGATCGATTTCAATTTGGTGGAAGCCAGAGGCCAAGTCTAGAGTCGTGAAATATTGACATCTGCCTAATTGGTCTAGAAGATCAGAAATGTTGGGCAAAGGATACTTATCACCTATCGTTACTTCGTTTAATTTTCGGTAGTCAACTACGACGCGCCATTTCTGTTTACCAGAAGCGTCTAGTTTTTTGGGGACTACCCAAACTGGGGAGGACCAGGGAGAAATTGAAGGCTGGATAATGCCTTGGTCGAGCATTTTCGAGACTTGTGATTTTACCTCTTGTTTATGAATTTGGGGGTAACGATAAGATTTAGTGAAAATTGGTTTCTTATTTCGTAATTTCTGTCTATATATTGGGAATCCGGATTTTGAAGATTTACATTAAATATTGACCTAAATTTTTGGACGGGTTCAAGTTTAAGATTTGAAAATCTTATTGTTTTCGGAATTGCATTTGAGTTTATTACTGTCGTCAAAAATTCACCATTGTTGTCTTGGAAGCTGTGCTTGATTAGAATAAGCATTTGGTGTGAAATTGGGAAATGGGGATTGATAGTTTTGCCTTGTGCGGCATTCGTTAACATGGTGTCCGTTTCTTTTGCAGAAGGTGCAAAATTGTGGGGAGTTTGGACGTCTTTGTGGGTTTTGAATGGGATTTTTATTTGGAACTCTATTAGAAAATTTTTGTGATTCAAAATAGGATAATTGCAATTCACGTTTAATGCGGTTTATTGCGTCTAACATGTCGCCAGGGTTACCAGCCCTAATGATTTGACCTAATTTGGGTTCTAATCCGGTTAATAAAGTAGTCAATGTCATATTTTCAATGAGGTTACATTGAGCAGTTTTTTCCTCTAGAGTTAGAGTCTGCTTTTGCACTGCTGCGTGCATTTTCGCGTTGTGCGTTTGTAGTCTTGATACAAATATTAGTGCGGTTTCGTTGGGTAACTGACGAATCCTCTGCAGATCCTGAATCAAAGCTGTCAGGTCGCGAGAGTCGCCAAAATGAGCTTCAAGTAAGCTTTTGATTTCTGCCCATGTAGCAGGGTTTCGGGAATTTATTAATTCTGCGGCTTTTCCGCGTAATTTATTTTTTATGTGAAGCGTTAATAAGACGCGCTGATCATCAACAGCGATCCCCTGAGCGGTTATATAGGCTGAAATAAATGTTTGCAAGAATATGGGGTTGCCGTCAAATTCGGGCACTATGGAAAATATTTCGCTTAACCTATAAGGTTCAATATTTATGGTTTCGTTTGTAGTGATTGAGTTGTTTACATTGGAATTTGTAGCGGTAGACATTTTATTTATAATATTTAGATAATTAAATAACTTAAAACGCCTTTTTCCAATTTAAGTTAGTACGCTACTGGTGTTTAATAAATTTTTTTTTTATATGAAACGTGCAAGAATTTATTCTGTAATATTTAAAATTTATATTATAAAATAGCTAGATTAATTCGAAAAACGCGTTTGGTTTAAAAAGCGTTTTGAGTTTGGAAATAGTATATCTCCGATAATTTTATATTTTGCACACACGGTATTATAGAACACAAGCTTGTCTTACGGCCTTAACCTTAACCTTTTATGTGGTATGCAATATTATATTACGATAAAAATGCTAAGATAACAATGGTACGTGATTACAGTTAATTAGATAAATTCGCACTTAAAGAGTATATGATATTACCATAAAAATAATGTTACGATAGGAACAGTGTATGATTACCGTTATTTATATAATATATAATTACTACCTTAGATATTAGAACTGTATGTAGCAATGCAATGTATTTTGATAAAATAAAATGTAAGGGGCGTCACTGGGTGTTCCTTCCACAGGGTTGCCTTTGATGCCGAAGACACCAACGATGGGACGGGATGAAATTCTTACTTGCTAATTGTTGAATCGTGTTGATTTGAAATGTTGCTTTGTTGCTTGTATTTCTTGATAATTATTATTGTTTTGCTTCTTTTGCTTTTGAGCATGTAGGTTCTTCTGAACAAAGGATTGGGATCCACCACCACAGCTAAGAAGTTCTCCTTGTTCCAGAAGCTCTTTTCGTCCGGTTAGGCACCTTTTTCAGATGGATTCCTTGTTCCCTCGGATATGTTTGCTACTGGTTAGGCTCCCGAACTGCGTGTTTTTCAGATCCGCCACGACTGCGCCAATGTTAGATAGTGGATTGTTTGAATAACTTTTTAAAAAGAAACTTTATTTGTTACACTGGAGTCAACGTTGACTCGTTAAGAAAATACAATAATAATTTAGATGAGGTTTATTCGAAAGTGAGTATAAGACTGATTACAAAAAGGTTGTTAGTAATATTTATAATGTTTTGAGAACAAAGGAAACAGTGTTGCTGATTCAGCACAATCAGGATTACTTAGAATTGAAATACAATGCTCATGCAGCGTGAGCGGTTATTGAGAAGAGCTGTTACGCAGTATGTAATACGATATGTTTGAGAAGGTTAAGCCTGTCTCGATAATATTATATATCATAGTATATTTCTAATATAACATATATATATATATATATATATATATATCAGGGTCAGAGTGTTGGGAGAAATATTATATTATATATATATATATATATATATATATATATATATATCAGGGTCAGAGTGTTGGGAGAAATATTATATATATATATATATATATATATGTTATATTAGAAATATACTATGATATATAATATTATCAAGACAGGCTTAACCTTCTCAAACATATCGTATTACATACTGCGTAACAGCTCTTCTCAATAACCGCTCACGCTGCATGAGCATTGTATTTCAATTCTAAGTAATCCTGATTGTGCTGAATCAGCAACACTGTTTCCTTTGTTCTCAAAACATTATAAATATTACCAACAACCTTTTTGTAATCAGTCTTATACTCACTTTCGAATAAACCTCATCTAAATTATTATTGTATTTTCTTAAAGAGTCAACATTGACTCCAGTGTAACAAATAAAGTTTCTTTTTAAAAAGTTATTCAAACAATCCACTATCTAACATTGGCGCAGGCGTGGCGGATCTGAAAAACACGCACAGTTCGGGAGCCTAACCAGTAGCAAACATATCCGAGGGAACAAGGAGTCCATCTGAAAAAGATGCCTAACCGGACGAAAAGAGCTTCTGGAACAAGGAGAACTTCTTAGCTGTGGTGGTGGGTCCCAATCCTTTGTTCAGAAGAACCTATATTATTCCCAAACGCACAGAAACGAAACAATAATAATTAACAAGAAATACAAGCAACAAAGCAACATTTCAAATCAACACGATTCAACAATTAGCAAGTAAGAATTTCATCCCGTCCCATCGTTGGTGTCTTCGGCATCAAAGGCAACCCTGTGGAAGGAACACCCAGTGACGCCCCTGGCAGAGAGAGACCTTTGGTGAAGCTAAGCTCACGAAGTCGCATTCAACTGGACCACGAGGAATGAAAAATTTAGGGTAAGTCATTTTTGAATCATCTCGCAATTATTGATTTTCAACGACATAGTTTTACATTATATTTTATCGAAATACATTGCATTGCTACATACAGTTCTAATATCTAAAATAGTAATTTTATTTAAACTTGAAACAAAATATCTTGATTATAATTTGTGTGACCTATATAAATAACCGTAATCATACACTGTTCCTATCGTAACATTATTTTATGGTAATATCATATACTCTTTAAGTGCGAATTTATCTAATTAACTGTAGTCACGTACCATTGTTATCTTAGCATTTTTATCGTAATATAATATAGCATACCACATAAAAGGTTAAAGTTAAGGCCGTAAGACAAAGCTTATGTTCTACAATACAATATTTAAAGTGCATATCCTTTACAGTAAAATATAAAATTATCAGAGATATACTATTTCCAAACTCAAAACGCTTTTTAAACCAAACGCGTTTTTCGAATAAATCTAGCTATTCTATAATATAAATTTTAAATATTACAGAATAAATTCTTGCACATTTCATATAAAAAATTTCTTATTAAACACCAGTAGCGTACTAACTTAAATTGGAAAATGGCGTTTTAAGTTATTTAATTATCTAAATATTATAAATAAAATGGCTACCGCTACAAATTCCAATGTAAACAACTCAATCACTACAAATGCCAGCAATTCAATCGCTGCAAACGAAACCATAAATATTGAACCTTATAGGTTAAGCGAAATATTTTCCATAGTGCCCGAATTTGACGGCAACCCCATATTCTTGCAAACATTTATTTCAGCCTGTATAACCGCTCAGGGGATCGCTGTTGATGATCAGCGCGTTTTATTAACGCTTCACATAAAAAATAAATTACGCGGAAAAGCCGCAGAATTAATAAATTCCCGAAACCCTGCTACATGGGCAGAAATCAAAAGCTTACTTGAAGCTCATTTTGGTGATTCTCGTGACCTGACAGCACTAATTCAGGATCTACAGAGGATTCGCCAATCATCTAACGAAACTGCATTGGTATTTGTATCTAGGTTGCAGACACACAACGCGAAAATGCACGCCACTATACAAAAACAAACTCTAACCCTTGAAGAAAAAAATTTAAATGAAACAAAAAACCAAAATGTAATTTCTATCGAACCAAGCTTAAATGTAATTTGCAAAATACCGAAGCTATACTAATAGCCCAGGAAAACGAAAAGGTACGTTTACCGAACGCCATTGTCAAAATAGACAACAATGGTGAATTTTTGACGACAGTAATAAACTCAAATGCAATTCCGAAAACAATAAAATTTTCAAATCTTAAACTTGAACCCGTCCAAAAATTTAGGTCAATATTTAATGTAAATTTTCAAAATCCGGATTCCCAATATATAGACAGAAATTACGAAATAAGAAACCAATTACGCTTAGATCACTTGAACGATGAGGAGAGTGAACTAATTACTCAACTCTGTTTAGACTTTTCAGACATATTCTATTTAGAAGGTGACAACTTGACATTTACCAATGAAATCAAACATTCAATAGACACTAACGATTCTAAACCAATTTTCACTAAATCTTATCGTTACCCCCAAATTCATAAACAAGAGGTAAAATCACAAGTCTCGAAAATGCTCGACCAAGGCATTATCCAGCCTTCAATTTCTCCCTGGTCCTCCCCAGTTTGAGTAGTAGAGTAGTAGTCAAAAACTAGACGCTTCTGGTAAACAGAAATGGCGCGTCGTAGTTGACTATCGAAAATTAAACGAAGTAACGATAGGTGATAAATATCCTCTACCCAACATTTCCGACCTTTTAGATCAATTAGGCAAATGCCAATATTTCACAACTTTAGACTTGGCCTCTGGCTTCTATCAAATTGAAATCGATCCCAAAGACATTCAAAAAACCGCTTTCACAGTCGAAAATGGTCATTTTGAATTCGTACGAATGCCTTTTGGACTCAAAAATGCTCCATCAACATTTCAAAGGGTGATGGACAACATTTTACTAGGAATCCAAAACGAAAGGTGTCTCGTCTATATGGACGATATCATTATCTACTCCCCTACTATCCATGAACATATTTCTCGATTAACAGAAGTCTTCAAACGTTTACAAAAAGCCAACCTCAAAATTCAGCCAGACAAATGCGAATTCCTTCGCAAGGAAGTCGCCTATTTAGGACATCTTATTACAAAGGATGGTGTAAAACCAAACCCTGCCAAAGTCGAAGCAATTCTAAATTTTCCTCAACCCAAAAATCAGAAAGAAATTAAATCTTTTCTAGGTCTAGCAGGCTACTATAGACGCTTCATTCCTAATTTCCCCAAAATTTCAAAACCCTTAACTAAGTTGCTACAAAAAGATATACCTTCCAATTTCGACAATGACTGTACAAATTCATTCGAAACCCTAAAACAAACTTTGACAACTACCCCGATATTAATCTACCCCAACTTTGATGAACCCTTTGTCCTAACTACAGACGCTAGTGCATTTGCAATAGGTTCTGTACTTTCACAAGGAAGTATAGGAAAAGATTTGCCAATCGCATACGCATCTCGAACTTTATGCGGCGCGGAAACTAAGTATTCAACCATTGAGCGTGAACTTTTATCTTTGGTCTGGAGTGTAAAGCATTTTAGGCCATATCTATTCGGAAGGAAGTTCAAACTCGTCACCGACCACCGACCACTCACTTGGTTATTTTCCATAAAAGACCCAGGTAGTAGACTAGCCCGTTGGCGCTTAAAACTCGAAGAATACGATTACGAAATAATATACAAACCCGGAAAAATCAATAAAAACGCGGACGCGTTGTCCAGAATAAAAATCAATCACTTTTCAGAATGTTCCAAATTTTATTCAAAAATTCTAGCCGCAAACGAAGACTCAGATGAAGACGAAATTACAGACAACGACGACGAAATCCCCGACGAACAAATCGCCCGAGAATTTGACACATTTTCCCGACTTTACAAAACCAAATCTCTAATAGACTATTCCAAAATTCAAATCACAAATAAACAACTATTAGATCGAGAAAATAAAAATATCATAACGTTCTTCCAACAAAACAACTTGACAGACCTTCACCATCAAATTATCGAAGATATTTTCGAGGAAAACCCGGAGTTTTATTACAACACAATTAATATCGTTTCCAGTAAATCGACCCGACAAAGAAATTATTACATTATCGCTCTACCCTTCGACCCAGAGTCTGTGGTAGAACACTTATTTTTAACATTATATAAACACCGGAACAAATTAGACCTTTCCAAAACTTACCATGTTGAAAACAATCTAGACTTTCCAATTCTCGAAATCCTATCATTTATCTTTGCAGAAAAAGACTTAAAACTAATCATATGTCAAAATTTAGTGCGAACTCCCGACGAGGACCAACGTCCGATCATTCTCGACCAGCATCACACCGGAAAAAATAATTTACATCGCGGAGTAAATGAAACGATACGTAGAATCAAAAATAAATATAATTGGCAAGGCTTAACAAAAGACGTCGAAAATTTTATAAAAAATTGTGAAACATGTCAAAGAACAAAAGTCTGTCGCAAGAACCTCAACAATCCCTTAGTGATTACCAAACCCCTAAAACTCCATTTGAGAAAGTTAATATTGGCCTATTCGAATTTCCCACGCGAAACTATGCATTAACTATCCGCGACGAGTTAACCAAATTTACTCAAGCTTACGCAGTCCCAGACAAGAGCGCAAAATCAGTCGTAAATACCCTGTTGCTTTATTTTCAGCATTATGGTACCCCACTAAGAATTCATTGCGATTATGGCGGTGAATTTGATAATAATTTATTAAAAGACCTTTGCACCCTTTACGACATAAAACTAACATACTCAAGCGTAGGACACCCTCAATCCAACGGATCTATCGAACGATTCCATGCCACCCTAGCGGAAATGATCAGAATACATAAAACAGAGAATCCGAACGAACATCCTTTCACCATATTACCATACGCGGTAATATGTTATAACAATTCAGTAAACAAAACTCATGGCTTTACGCCATACTAACTTATTTTCGGACATACAGCTAACCGACCACCTGAAACTGTTTACAACCAAAAAGACCTGATCACCAAATACGTTAGAGACCTAAATAATCGAATATCCCATTATTACAAAATTGCGCGAAGTCGAACAGAAGCACAAAAACAAAAAGCCAAAGTTCGATTCGATAAGAACATTCCCGAAAATAGACACACATATAATATTCGCGACAAAGTGTACGTCAACGAATCACAAATAAAAAATAAACTGCAAAATAAATTCAACGGTCCCTTTGAAATTACAGAAATCTTTCAAAATTCCGCTACATTACTAAATTTCGAAACAAACCAAACAACCAAAGTAAATTTTGATCGAATGAAACCATATACTGAAGATTAAATTTATTTTCAGGTTTCTCCTGCTGATCGGATCAGCACTTGCTCAATTTAAAATAACACCTATTAAAAATACGATCGGAGTATATTATCACCAAGACACGGACATTGTGATTTCTCACAAGAAATGGACTTTACTGGTACACAAAAACATATCTACCTTTAAGACAGCTTTCGACAAAAACGACAAGATCTTACAGACACTATACAACACACTCGACCCAGCATATCATTACATGAACGTCTTTTCAGGAGATGTAAAAACTCACCTTAGCTTATTGACGCAAATTTCCCAATCAATACAATCAAAATTTGACGAAATTTACCTTGACACGAAACGGTACAAACAAGGAATACTAAATGGCATCGGAACGATTTTCAAATCAATAACCGGAAATTTAGACGCAGAAGACGGACAGTATTATTCTGATTGTATCAACAAATTGAATAATGACGAACACCAACTCGAAAACCTAATTAAAAACCAAATATCCGTTACAACTTCAGTAATCAAAAATTTCAACGCAACTATTCAAAAATTGCAAGTTGACGAAGAAACTTTCAATAAGGATATTAAAGAAATTGAAACCTCAATTTTAGACATGACTAAGGACATAGAAAACGTCCATGCAAAACTGAAATTTATCGAAATCTGCGAACAACTTATGGCAAGTTATTTATTTATCGAGGATAACCTAAATGACATCCTAAATTCCATCACTTTCGCGAGGCTTAAAATAATTCACACGTCAATTATAAATCCAAAAGACTTAGTAAATTCTCTACAGGAAATTTCGCAAAACCTACAAAGGAACAATTTACCGCTTCCAATCAAACTATCAAAGGTTGCACAGTACTTAGATATTATAGAACTAAAAGCTTTTCAAACAAATTCGGATCTAATATTTGTATTAGACATACCTTTAATAGACCCTCAAACATATTCAGTATTTCAATTATACCCTATTCCTATTTTGGATAATAGAACTGGTTTATATCATGTATTATCAACTTCTCAAAAATATATCGCGAGAGATGATGGTTCATTAATGTACATACCTATCTCGAACCTTGAAGAATGCAAACCACTTTATTTCAACACCAAATTATGTCCAAATTTATTTGCATATCCTATTGACAACAATGCCATATGCGAAGCCCGTCTCTTCGAGAACCTCAAAACTCTGCCAGAAAACTGCCAGACGTCATTCATCATCAGCCAAGGCTACAACGTCCAAAAAATAGACGAAAACACATGGTTAGTTATTAACGCAGAACCTCTACAAACAACCATCAACTGTCCAGAAAGAAATTCAAAAACTGAAGTCATCTACAAAAATTCAATAGTAAAATTACAACCAAATTGTTACGCCTTCATAGGCATCACAAAAATTCAAGCCAGTACCAATGAAGTAACCGATGTAAAAGACGACATTCATCCAATCCAAATTCCATTTGAATGTTGTAAACATATTCCAGACAAAATCCGAGCTCCAAATCTTAAACCACTAAAATTAAACAATCTCAATACGGAAGACCTCGAAGTTGCCAAACACAAGTTGGACCAATACTCCAGAGATTTAGATGATTTGATCAACGAACCCTTTATAACAAAACACATATCCTGGTTCACCTATTTTATCATTGTACTAATATTTGGACTGTTATTTCTGTACCTATTTTGTAAGTGCAGAACAAAAAGACGAAGACTAGCCATCGATGTTTCTGCATCATCCCCATCTCCACCGAGGCCTAGCAAACCCTACAGGACATTTGCTAACCTATTTCCTTCACGAAGACCACCTACCTTAAGAAGAGAAGACAACGAAGCCGAAGACATAGAACTTACATAAAGACAAACTGTTTTGTGCCTTTTTACTGACTTTTAGTGCTGGACTCTTCAGTGAATTTTATTTCATTTGTTTAATCATTATATTTCATTATTTTTCTATCATTTGTTAATTTCAATTTTATTAACATTTTTACGTCATTTTCATTCAAACCCATCATGCTTATATTTTATGCTTTCGCAGTAAAGCTATATTTTAACCTTGGGAATATTTTATCCCATTTTACAATTCAAACCTAGTATGTTTGTATTTTACGCTTTCCTGCTAAAGCTATATTTTAACTCTAACATTTTTATGTTATTTTATTTTATGAATCAAGCTTATTGTGCTTGCATTTCATATTTTAGACGCTAAGGTTATATTCTGTATTTTAAACCTTTAAAACGATTTAACATTTTTGTATCTTTTATATTTTTCCAAATTGTACCATTACCTTTTATATACATTTTATATTCATTTCAAAAGTTGCTGCATAAAACACCAACTTTTTTTATAAGGGGGAAGCTGTTTTATTAGAAATATACTATGATATATAATATTATCGAGACAGGCTTAACCTTCTCAAACATATCGTAGTACATACTGCGTAACAGCTCTTCTCAATAACCGCTCACGCTGCATGAGCATTGTATTTCAATTCTAAGTAATCCTGATTGTGCTGAATCAGCAACACTGTTTCCTTTGTTCTCAAAACATTATAAATATTACCAACAACCTTTTTGTAATCAGTCTTATACTCACTTTCGAATAAACCTCATCTAAATTATTATTGTATTTTCTTAAAGAGTCAACATTGACTCCAGTGTAACAAATAAAGTTTCTTTTTAAAAAGTTATTCAAACAATCCACTATCTAACATACATATATATATAACTTTTTAAAAACTTTATTCACTTATTGGAGTCAAGCTTGACTCTTTGTATAATTAAAAACAATAATAAATTTAGAATGTATTCGACCAAATGTGAGTATAAGACTGACTACAAAGAGGTTGTTAGTAATATTTATAATGTTTTGAGAACAAAGGAAACAGTGTTGCTGATTCAGCACAATCAGAATTACTTGGAATTGAAATACAATGCTCATGCAGCGTGAGCGGTTATTGAGAAGAGCTGTTACGCAGTATGTAATATGATATGTTTGAGAAGGTTAAGCCTATCTCGGTGATATTATATATCATAGTATATTTCTAATATAACAGCTTCCCCCTTATAAAAAAAGTTGGTGTTTTATGCAGCAACTTTTGAAATGAATATAAAATGTATATAAAAGGTAATGGTACAATTTGGAAAAATATAAAGAGTACAAAAATGTTAAATCGTAAGGTTTAAAATACAGAATATAAGCTTAGCGTCTAAAATATGAAATGCAAGCACAATAAGCTTGATTCATAAAATAAAATAACATAAAAATGTTAGAGTTAAAATATAGCTTTAGCAAGAAAGCGTAAAATACAAACATAATAAGTTTGTTGTAAAATGGGATAATGTAAAAATATTCCCAAGGTTAAAATGTAGCTTTACTGTGAAAGCATAAAATAAAGCATGATGGATTTGAATGAAAATGACGTAAAAATGTTAATAAAATTGAAATTAACAAAGGATAAAAAAATAATGAAATATAATGATTAAACAAATGAAATAAAATTCACTGAAGAGTCCAGCACTAAAAGTCAGTAAAAAGGCACAAAACAGTTTGTCTTTAGGTAAGTTCTATGTCTTCGGCTTCGTTGTCTTCTCTCCTTAAGGTAGGTCGTCTTCGTGAACGGAATAGGTTAGCAAATGTCCTGTAGGGTTTGCTAGGCCTCGGTGGAGATGGGGGTGATGCAGAAACATCGATGGCTAGTCTTCGTCTTTTTGTTCTGCACTTACAAAATAGGTACAGAAATAACAGTCCAAATACTAGCACAATGATAAAATAGATGAACCAGGGTATGTGTTTTGTTATGAAGGGTTCGTTGATCAAATCATCTAAATATCTGGAATATTGGTCCAACTTGTGTTTGGCAACTTCGAGGTCTTCGTGTTGAGATTGATTAATTTTAGTGGTTTAAGATTTGGAGCTCGGATTTTGTCTGGAATATGCTTACAACATTCAAATGGAATTTGGATTGGATGAGTGTCGTCTTTTACGTCGGTTAGTTCATTGGTACTGGCTTGAATTTTTGTGATGCCTATGAAGGCGTAACAATTAGGTTGTAATTTTACTATTGAATTTTTGTAGATGACTTCAGTTTTTGAATTTCTCTCTGGACAGTTGATGGTTGTTTGTAGAGGTTCTGCCTTAATAACTAACCATGTGTTTTCGTCTATTTTTTTAACGTTGTAGCCTTGGCTGATGATGAATGACGTCTGGCAGTTTTCTGGCAGAGTTTTGAGGTTCTTGAAGAGACGGGCTTCGCATATGGCATTGTTGTCAATGGGGTATGCAAATAAATTTGGACATAATTTGGTGTTGAAATAAAGTGGTTTGCATTCTCCAAGGTTCGAGATAGGTATGTACATTAATGAATCATCATCTCTCGCGATATATTTTTGAGAAGTTGATAATACATGATATAAACCAGTTCTATTATCCAATATAGGAATAGGGTATAATTGAAATACTGAATACGTTTGAGGGTCTACCAGAGGTATGTCTAATACAAATATTAGATCCGAATTTGTTTGAAAAGCTTTTAGTTCTATAATGTCTAAGTACTGTGCAACCTTTGATAGTTTGATTGGAAGCGGTAAATTGTTCCTTTGTAGGTTTTGCGAAATTTTCTGTAGAGAATTTACCAAGTCTTTTGGATTTATAATTGACGTGTGAATTATTTTAAGCCTCGCGAAAGTGATGGAATTTAGGATGTCATTTAGGTTATCTTCGATAAATAAGTAACTTGCTATAAGTTGTTCGCAGATTTCGATAAATTTCAGTTTTGCATGGATGTTTTCTATGTCTTTAGTCATGTCTAAAATTGAAGTTTCGATTTCTTTAATAGCTTTATTGAAAGTTTCTTCGTCGACTTGCAATTTTTGAATAGTTGTGTTGAAATTTTTTGATTACTGAAGTTGTAACAGATATTTGGGGTTTGGTTAGGTTTTCGAGTTGATTGAAATGATTAATTTTGAAAAGACCATTACTTTTTGAAAGTACCGTTATTTTGTCATCTGATATTATTTTTAGAAATAAATTTTATTGTTAATTTGATATTTGTTCATCCCTTTGAAACGTGGTTATAGCAATGATTTTTAATATTTCTTTTGTTTTGGTCTCGGACGCTAATTAATACACGCTATTATATAAAATAGTGTACCAATCATGTATTTAGTTTCTTGTATGATCGTCATGTAGTCGGGTATATAACTTATTACGACAATGATTATATTTATAATATACTATCGCAATATTTTAATATTTGCTTTCGAACGTATATCATAATAGTCGTTATTCATGTGCGGAAGAGTTTTAACAAGGTTGTATTTAGCAAACAACCAAGATGGTGTGAAACACAGCGTACAATAGAATGGTATTGCTAGAATAATGTGTTGGTTGAGAAAAATGAATTAATATCGATTTTATTACCGTCATTTATTTCATATTTAGTTATTCGTTTCCCTTGATTACATAGGGATTTAAGATTGATTTTCATAGGGTGGACCGAACTATCTGAATGTTAGAAAACTTCGGGATATTTTTCTTGCGTGACAAATTTCTGTGAGAAAATTAAACTTAAAGAATTTCAGTTTCTGGAGTAGCAGATGGGTAGTTATCACGTGTTTATTTAATATGAGGTTGTCAATATAAGAATAAAAGTATTCGCTAATTAGTTTATGGTGTGGACATAGATGATTGCCATAAGTCTATGTACATTATATTTCCGGGATAGTGAAAAAATTGACTGTCGGAATTAGTCAGAAAATTACATAAGTGAGATTTTTGATAGAAGAACTGTTTGGATTTAAATTTATGAAATAGTTACTATTTGTCAGAAATAGGGTGATGAATGTTTCGGATAATAATTCTATGTAAATGTTATGAGAAAATAAATTCCTTTTAATTTTAAGAAGTTGGCCAGGGGATGAAAGAATATAAATGTTTCTGTTACATGATTATCGTATCACGAATATAGTGTTGGAATTATAACATAAGGATGTTTACGATTGATTTTGCAATCTTGTGTAGGACAGTGTAAGCTGTGTGAATTTGTCAATTTGTTGTAGGTGTCAGTGTATGTTTTGTGTGAGAATTCAAATGGGTCGATATTGATTTGTCGAACGGTGTTTTTTGTTGTTTTGGTGATTACCAAGGGATTGCTAGGATCCTTGCGATTTGGTTTTTTTCTTTTCGACAAATTTTACATTTTTTGATAGAACTTTTGGCATGGTTTGTTAGTTCTTGCCAATTATATTTATTTTTGATGTAACCTATTTTTATAAACGGAACCTTATTTATCAGGGGTTCTTGCTAGTTTCTGATTAGTAGTTGAAGTATTAAAATATAATGACAAATTTTGTATACTGGTCTAGCATAAGTATTGAAAATTTTAAGTTTTGTTTTTCTTTGAAATATCTAAATTATTTTGGTTTTAAAAATAACGTTGAGAGTAAATATCTTGAGATTGATCCTAGAAAGGGATAATTTTGTCTGTCTGTGTTTTTGAGTTCATATTGGTTTTGTTATTGTTGAGCTACAAAATAATTTTGTAATTGTTTGGAGGGAAATGTTTTAGTGAAGTTATTACGTTGAAGTATTTCACCATTTCTCAATATAGTAGTTATGTGAAATTTATAATTTACGTTTTGTTCTCATAGTCTACTAAAAGTCGTGTCTTGTGTAGTTAGGAAAGTTGTTAAATGGTGTAAGGTGTAGGTTTTTTTTGTAATTTGTATTTTAGAGTAATCTATTAAGGATTTTGTTTTGTAAAGTCTAGAAAACGTGTTAAATTCTTGGGTAATTTGTTCGTCTTGTAATCTCGTCTTCGTTATCTGAAGTTTCATTCGAATTTCAAGTGAATTTTGGATATTTTGAAGAACGATTGATTTTCAGTTCCTGAAATTTCTTTTGTACGTTTGTAAATTTTCAGGATATTCGAGTAATTCAATTTTTTAATTTGAAAAGGTATGTTCTGAATTTAGGTTCTAATTTAAAGTCTGAAAATTTCTTAATGTATATTATTTAAATTTCTGCCCTTGCTATTAATTAACAGCTGTTATTTTTTTTTATACATTTATTTAACGTCGGTCTATTTCCGCTACTAAGGCCTAACACCGACGCCTGTAGACGAGCTACCCCCAACCAGGAATTTTGCCGAACCTCTTCCCTTAAAAAGAGTAGGGATCTTTTACTTGCCTAACATTTAACAGACAAGAGACCGACGGCTTTACATCCCCTCCGAAGGATGGTATATCTACTATACAACCCTCGCCTAAGGTTGTATAGCTTCCGCGCATACACTGATATACAAGCCGCTGGAAGATGTGTGAGGCGAGAACGCGGTTTCCGCTGGAATGGTCATCCATCCAAGTACTAACTGCGCCTGTCGTTGCTTTACATCGCATACCGAAGTATGTACATAGTAATGCACCTACGCTCGTCCCAACAGCTGTTATTACTTGTGCTTGTAAAGCGTTTATGTTGGTGTAATGAAACATCATAATGAGTACAATGCAATACTGAGGTGTTGGATATCAGGCATTTCTTGTTAAAATGTTTAAGTTCATAAACATACAAGACGTGCTTCTGTGCAAAAGTTCAACGCACTGTTATTAAAGTAGTACTACTATTATGAATTTCTTTGAATTAAATGTAAATACTTTATGTGCATTTATTTAAATGAACAAAAGTATTTCCTTATAATTAAGGTTTTGTTTCATAGAGTAGAATTTATTACAGGAGAAGAAATTTCCTAGTAATAGAGGAAAGGAATAAAATTATTTACATAAGAAGTGTTTTTGATAAATAATTGATCTATGCAGTTAATTGATATATCGCACAATTATTTTTTAAAGATTTTCTAGTAATATTAATTTAGAAAAATTTGAGGAAAGTGGAGAATATCTTTAATATAAACTGTTAATTTTAGGTAATAATATTCCAAAAGATTTCGATTAGGTGACTAAAAATTTGTGAGATAATTTTGAAAATTATTTTGGGTTGCAAGTTTTTGTGTAAGTCTTTTATTTCGCAAAGTCGGCATATGGTTGAGACGAGAATCGATATTATTGTTATCAGTCAAGTTTAAATATAAATTTGAATTTTTGCACTGGTTCAAATTTTAAGCTCGAAAATTCTACGATTTTTGGAATTGTTTTTTCAGAAGACACAAGTGGATTTTGTCGGTACATTTTCCTGATTGTGTGGGGTCTATAGATTTTTCTATTGTCTTGATTACGCAGGATTGTATGCGTGTTTCTAGAATTATTCTTTACCTTGTTTGTCTTTCGAATTTTCGATTTCCTGAGTATTTTATTACTAATTTTAAATAATGTTTGCGAAATAGACATTTTTCTGTTTAATGCTTGTGGTTTTACTTGTTTCGAATTATTTTTTGAAATGTTTAAATTTAACTTTACCAATTTAGATTTATCTATACGGCATGATTTTGTTTTCGAAAGGTTTACTTTTTGTGGGTTAACGTTAGGGGTTACATGGAAGCTGGAAGAAACCCTCTGTAGAATACCTAAAACGGAACGACTCGTTATTCTTGGCGATTTTAACGCTAGAGTAGGGAGAGATGCAGACACCTGGCCAGGCATCATAGGCAAGAACGGTTTGGGCAACATGAACGCTAACGGTCAACTACTCCTAACTAAATGCGCCGAAAATGATCTAGTTATAACAAATACCATTTTCCGACAAAAGGATAAATTTAAAGGCACTTGGCGTCACCCCAGATCAGGTCACTGGCATCTACTGGACTATGTTATCGTACGTAGGAAGCATCTCAAGGACGTCCAAATTACAAAGGCGCGCATTGATAGCGAATGTTGGACCGATCATCGTCCTGTTGTCTTTAAAATGAAAATTGTTATGAGACCCAAACATCGAAGAACTCAAGTAAAACGTAGACTCCGTCTCTGTATTAGTAAATTGCGTGACCAACAAACCGTCGAACAGCTAAAGAAAAAAGTTCAAGAGAATTTGAGTGCACTAGAAGAAACCAATTCTGTAGATGTCGCTGCTACCTGGACACAAATTAAAGACAGTTTAAAAAGTGCGAGTGAGGAAATTCTTGGCACTGCAGCAAGTAAAAAACAGGAGGACTGGTTCAATGATAATGAAGCTTTTATACAAGAACTTCTTGACCGCAAACATACTGCCTTCCAAAACGCTATCGACCACCCCAACGACTCATCAAAAGCAGAAGCTTTTACCCAATCAAAGTATGAAACGCAACGCGAAATCAGAAGAATAAAGAACGAGTGGTGGGCAAGCAAGGCCAGAGAAATTCAAAGGTACGCCGATTCACACGACTACAGGAATTTCTTTCAAGGAGTAAAAGCAGTGTACGGCCCCAGTCGGAAAAATATGTGCCCTATTAAAGATTTAAATGGAAATCTCCTCAAAGAAGACCAGGAAATAAGAGCCCGATGGAAAGAACACTACTCTAACATTCTTAACCAGCAAAGTCAAGCCGATCACGATATTATAAATCTTATCCCTCAATATGACACCTTCGAAGACTTAGATAAACCACTAACAACGGAAGAGATCTTAACCGCCATTGGGCAGCTAAAAAATAACAAATCTCCCGGCGCCGACTCACTCCTAGCTGAGATCTTTAAAGCTGTGTCGTCAGAGCTCATACCTTACCTCAAAAAACTGTTTGATGTCGTGTGGGAAAGTGGTCAAGCTCCGCAGGAGTTTCGTGATACACTTTTAATCAACCTCTTCAAAAACAAAGGGAGCGCTGCGGACTGTGGAAATTACAGGGGTATAGCTCTCCTGGCTGTTGGAGGGAAGATACTCACTAAAGCGATGGCAAATAGGATAACACCTGTTATGGAAAAGTTACTTCCTGAAACACAGAGTGGCTTTAGACCAAACCGAGGCACATCGGATTTAATCTTCACACTTAAACAGCTTCAAGAAAAAGCACTCGAACATCAAGGAGAAATCCACATGGCCTTCATTGATTTAACCAAGGCGTTTGACTCGGTGGACAGGGAAGTGCTCTGGAAAATTATGTTCCGCTTAGGTATCCCTAGAAAATTTGTGGAAGTATGTCGCAGTCTACATACAAACAACAACGCCCAGGTTATGTATAATAATGAGGCAACCGAACCTTTCCAAACCCTCACTGGAGTTAGGCAGGGATGTGTCCTGGCACCCCTACTTTTTAATTTTTTTACCACTGCTCTAACAATTATTGTTGACAACAAACTGACAATCAGAGGAATAGGTCTCAGATACCGTTTTGATGGCGGTCTCTTTAACATAGGGCGCTTTAGAGCTTTCACGAAGACACGCACACGATTCATTTGTGATCTCCAGCATGCGGATGACTGTGCACTTTTAGCCTCTACACCGGAAGAGCTTCAAGAACTTTTAGATGTGTATGCCCAGAGCTATGATTCCTTGGGACTTAAAATCAACATTGGAAAGACTAAGATTATGTCAACTCCTCATCAAGTGAACCAAATAGACATTACGCTTAACGGAAATTCTCTTGAAGTGGTGGATCAGTTCAATTACTTAGGCAACGTTGTTAATGACAAAGCAAACATGGACAGCGAGATTCGCAATAGAATTAACGCTGCATCTAGAGCACTCTGGGGACTTAGAGAGAGAGTATTTGACAACCACGACCTGTCAACGATTTGTCAACGAAAATGGCTGTCTACAGAGCAGTTGTCATTCCAACACTGCTATATGGATGTGAAAGCTGGGTCACTTACCGTCGTCATGTGAAAGAATTAGAACGTTTTCAGCAAAGACACCTCAGAAGTATGATGAAAATCCGTTGGTTCCATCACATATCAAACGTGGAAGTACTCAGGAGAGCGAACAGCCTTCCAATTGAGGTGCTTATTTCAAGAGCACGCCTAAGATGGGCAGGTCACGTTCATCGTATGCATGATAACCGCCTTCCTAAATGTACACTTTATGGTGAATTGCTAAGCGGTAGAAGAAGGCGTGGCGGTCAACGAAAAAGGTTCAAAGACGCTCTCCATGAAAATCTAAAATCCTGCGGTATTGCAGACGAGCAATGGGAACAACTTGCAGCGGACAGAACCGAATGGCGAGGGGTTGTGGCCAGCTATCAAGGAAATGTTGCTGCAAGAAGGCCGAATCGAAGACCTAACCAGGTCTATGTTTGTCCTGACTGCGGTCGACATGTGCTCTCCCGAATTGGCCTCTATAGCCATAGTCGTGTGCACCGTAGATGAATGGGAATTACAATAGACTACACCTTTTACTTGTTTTTTATTGTACACAATTTATCGACTGTAACATTTTTATACTCGGATTCGAGTAACGGCCAACGGCTAATAACATTTGAAGCTTTTTCTGTTTCTTGTACTTTGCTTTTAAATATTTTTTTGATACGTGATTCGGTAAAAGTTGAATTTTGATTTTTGTTTTCACAGGACATGTCTAAAAGTTTAGAACTTTTGTCTATTTGACTGGAGTCTGAATTTTCATAGTTTTCATCAGATGTTCTCTCGAAAAATTCGCTTTGTATGTTTGTTTTTGCAAAGGTGTTAGGTAAGTGTATTTTTTCTTGTTCCTGAGCTAGCGGTATAGCGTCAGTGTCACAATAAAATTCAAATATTTCTTCAGTGTCTGGTTCGAAAAAAATAGGATTTTTATTAATGGTGTTACCTGAAATGTGATTGTTAATATTTTTGTTTGAATTTGTAACTGGTTGTAAGGGTAAATAATCGTTAACTTCAAATAGAGGTATAGTTTCAAAATTGGTAATTAATTGATTATTTCCGAAATCTATTCTACATTTATAATGTTGTAGAAAGTCGATACCTACAAAGCCATCAAACTCTGTATCTAAATCATGTACATAAACTTTGCATGGATCGTTAAAATTGAATGGTATGAGAACGGATTCAGTGATATTAATTTTTTTACTTATTACTTGTATATTTAAATTTTCGGGGTGTCTTAGATTATAATTTTCTGTTGCTTTGGGTTTGAAAACGGAAATATCTGCACCCATGTCGATTAAAATATTAAATTTGTTTGTTGGATCTTTCATGAAATACAGGTTTGCTGAACTCACTTTAAATGGAGGGTTAGATGGTAATTTTACATGAAACATTGTTCTTGAGGATTCGAATGTGGGTCGGAATTGTCCTTGAGTTTTATCGCTTGGACTTGGCGAGAAACTTGGTCTAGTTCGTCCGTTTGTGTTGGACTATTCGTGGAATACTCCGGGTCTGTGTAAAAATCCGGAGGATTAGCAGTATAATCCTCGTGCTGTTGAGGTTGAGAATTAGCAGTATAATTCTCGTACTGTTGGGGTTGAGAATTAGCAGTATAATTCTCCCATTGTTGGGTTCCAAAATCGTAATCATAATTGTTTTCATTAATTTCGAAATTATTTTGGTATTGGTAATTGGGAGAATAACTTGCAGAATAGTCTTCATATTGATTTGAGCTATCGTAAAATTCTTGGTTCAAATGATGCGTCTTTTGTTGATTGAACCTGTTGAAATTTGGGTTTGGTTGGATGGCAGAAGGTCTCTGCTGGTGGAAGTTAGGATTTGGCCTGATAGCTGAGGGCCTGTTCTGTTGAGAATAATTGTGTTGCTGATTAGAGAAATTTTGGAAGTTTTGTGGTCTATGGTTAGATGCACTCTGGAAATGTGGCCTTGGAGGCTGTGCTTGATTAGAATAAGCATTTGGTGTGAAGTTGGGAGATGGGGACTGATAGTTTTGCCTTGTGCAGCATTCGTTAAAATGGTGCCCATTTCTTTTGCAGAAGGTGCAAAATTGTGGGGAGTTTGGACGTCTTTGTGGGTTTTGAATGGGATTTTTATTTGGAACTCTATTAGAAAATTTTTGTGATTCAAAATAGGATAGTTGCAATTCACGTTTAATGCGGTTTATTGCGTCTAACATGTTGCTAGGGTTACCAGCCCTAATGATTTGGCCTAATTTGGGTTCTAACCCGGTCAATAGAGTGGCCAATATCATGTTTTCAACCAAACTTGATTGAGCCGTTTTTTCTTCAAGGGTTATAGTTTGTTTCTGTATAGCGGCGTGCATTTTCGCGTTGTGTGTCCGTAACCTAGATACAAATACCAATGCAGTTTCGTTAGACGATTGGCGAATCCTCTGTAGATCCTGAATTAGTGCTGTCAGGTCACGAGAATCGCCAAAATGAGCTTCGAGTAAGCTCTTGATTTCTGCCCATGTAGCAGGGTTTCGAGAATTTATTAATTCTGCGGCTTTTCCGCGTAATTTATTTTTTACGTGAAGCGTTAATAAGATGCGCTGATCATCGACAGCGATCCCTTGTGCGTGTATACAGGCTGTAATAAATTTCTGCAAGAATATGGGGTTGCCGTCAAATTCGGGCACTATGGAAAATATTTCGCTTAACCTATAAGGTTCAATATTAATGGTTTCGTTTGCAGCGATTGAATTGTTAGCATTTGTAGTGGTAGCCAGTATACTTATATATTTTTTTATAACTAAATAACTTAAAACGCCTTTTTCCAATTTGAGCTAGTACGCTACTGGTGTTTAATAAATTTTTTTATATGAAATGTGCAAGAATATTATTCTGCAATATTTAAAATTTATATTACAAAAATAGCTAGATTAATTTGAAAAACGCGTTTGGTTTAAAGCGTCTTGAGTTTGGAAATAGTATAATCTCTGATAATTTTATATTTTAGTGTAAGGAATCTGCACACACGGTATTATAGAACACAAGCTTGTCTTACGGCCTTAACCTTAACCTTTTATGTGATATACGATATACGATAAAAATGCTAAGATAACAATGGTACGTGATTACAGTTAATTATATGGGCAATGTAGATAAATTCGCTCTTAAAAAAATGTTACGATAGGAACAGTATATGATTACGGTTACTTATATAGGTCACATAAATTATAAAAGATATTTTGTTACGAGTTAAATAAAATTACTACTTTAGTTAGTAGAACTGTATGTAGTAATTTTGATGAAATAAAATGTAAAATTATGTCGTTGAGAATAAATAATTGCGAGACGATTCAAAAATGAAAATGAATGAAAATTTTTCATTCCTCGTGGTCCAGTTGAATGCGACTTCGTGAGCTTAGCTTCACCAAAGGTGCCAGGAGCGTCACTGGGTGTTCCTTCCACAGGGGTTCCTTTGATGCCGAAGACACCAACGATGGGACGGGATGAAATTCTTACTTGCTTGTTGAATCGTGTTGATTTGCTGCTTGTTGATTATTATTGTTTCGCTGCTGTGCGTTTGAGAGTAATGTAGGTTCTTCTGAACAAAGGATTGGGATCCACCACCACAGCTAAGAAGTTCTCCTTGTTCCAGAAGCTCTTTTCGTCCGGTTAGGCACCTTTTTCAGATGGACTCCTTGTTCCCTCGGATATGTTTGCTACTGGTTAGGCTCCCGAACTGTGTGTTTTTCAGATCCTACCGACTGCGCCAATGTTAGATAGTGGATTGTTTGAATAACTTTTTAAAAAGATTTATTCACTTATTGGAGTCAAGCTTGACTCTTTGTATAATTAAAAACAATAATAAATTTAGAATGTATTCGACCAAATGTGAGTATAAGACTGACTACAAAGAGGTTGTTAGTAATATTTATAATGTTTTGAGAACAAAGGATACAGTGTTGCTGATTCAGCACAATCAGAATTATTTGGAATTGAAATACAATGCTCATGCAGCGTGAGCGGTTATTGAGAAGAGCTGTTACGCAGTATGTAATATGATATGTTTGAGAAGGTTAAGCCTGTCTCGGTGATATTATATATCATAGAATATTTCTAATATAACATATATATATATATATATATATATATATATATATAATATTTTAGAGGGGTCCACAGAGTGATAGAAAAAATAAAACATAGAGTACCCAAAATTTAAAATCGTACTATGACTAGTTCTCGAGATTTAAAGCGAAAAATACCATGTAGGTACGTAAGCCTAAGGAATAAAGCTTGTTTATACCTAATCATCACCGAATGCGAGTTTTCGGTTAAATAGTCGAAAGTGATGTAAAATATGAAATAAACTTTAACATACCAACTATAACTAAAATGACTATAGTATTCAAGGTACTTTAACAATGCTCGGAAAATGGAGGGTACATCGGACGAGACGGCATTAAACTCGGTTTCCACTAACATTGCTATAGTATCCTTGTGTTGCAGATTTAATAAACTACAATATGCAAGTAACTTAGAAGTAATTCAAAGTGTAAACTCATTACCACAGAGTAGAGTTTCCGACGCGTTCTTTTTATAGTGGTATCCTATGCCTATCTGCTGCACTATATTCCTAGTACCCGAAATATTTATTTTAAGAAATTAATGAATAACACTGAATACGATGAAACTAGCTAAAACCTACAACCTGTGGACGCAGATACTATGTATTTTTTGCCCAAATTATTCTCAAAAATTAGTGTTTAATAAAATAAGTTATAATAATACTAATTATAATTATATAATAACAATTATATTATTAAAGTTGTAATAATGTTATAACTAAATAAGTTATATAAAATTAATAGTGTCTTTTTCCAAATACATAATCAACGTTCTTGATAGTGAAAACTAATAATGAAGGTGTAAGAAAAATAAGTAAGAATTTTAAATAGCATTAGATGATAAGTGATATAAAGGAAACATGTCGTGCAGTTTCTCAGTTTTCCACTATTTCAGGACCAGGGTCGATATTTTCTGGTGGTAATCTGCTGTTTCCCGCATCAACAATACAGGTAAGAAGGGTTGTAGATGGATAATGAATATCTTGCGTATCCAGGGAACCACAAAACACTTGCTACGTGTGCACAAGTGCCTAATGTCCCGCACTCGACTCACAAGTACAGTAGTAACCTTGTATCGGAGGATCTTCGAGGGATTCTTCATTATTGTAGACTACCCACAACATATACTTCGTAATATTTCAAAATCTTGAATAAATTCGAAATCGTAGAAAATTGGATTCTTTGAATTCATCAACTTCTATTATGTTTACTTCTTCTCTTTGAAGCTTATCTTGAATATATGCCGCTGATAATTGAACATGATAAATAGGTGTTATGTTTTTTAAATATTCCAAAGTTAAACGGGAAAATTCAGAGACATAGATATGATTGAGTAGAACCTAGTAGCCATTTCTCAATCGCAGATTTTCGGTTTCAACACGTGCTTCCACTATGTTTAACTCTTGCGATTTTTCCAGCATTTGTGTAGCTAGCTCATAAGTTCCCGGCATATTTATTAAAGGATGAAATCTATTAATTAATGTACCGGCAATGCAATAAAAGTCACGTAAATGAACAGCATTTATTTTTGATACCGTATCATTAAAAAAATTTAAAGATTGATTTGAAAGGGCCGTATAGGAACTCAATGATCCATCTCGTTTTCGTTATTAAACGCGCTATATTTGCATCGGCAGTACAAAGCTGTTTTTGACCTCGAGCAAGGTAAGGTGGCATGTGAAAGTTAATGCCAAGGTCTCTAAATAAAGGAGTAAAGTCTCGATAACCCCTGTCTACGACAACAATATCCCTTTCTTGGAACCATGCTCTCATTCCTTTAATGTCATTTCGAAGTTCATGATTCAAACTAGAAGCATCGTTATTTCGAGAATCCGAAAAATAGGGCCCATTAATTGTTAGGATGTATCCTCTAGAGCAACCATTACTTCTGGTTTGACTAATTGTCCCATTTTGTACAGGCCCGGCTTTAGACATCGGTGACTAGTGAGGCAACTTATAAATTTGCCGCCCCCTACCATTATAAAAAATTTGTGTATTTTCCCAAAAATTGAATTAAAAAACTCGTATTTTAAAAAACGTTTATTACAGGAAAAAATAAGAAATACTCAAAAAAATATTTAACAAAAACATCAATAGTGTATTACAAATATATTTTTTCTTATATAAAAACAAATGTTAAATTAAAATAATATACGTCTTTTTTTTGTCTGGACAAAAACCCTAATAATGTCTTTCAAATCTATTTTTTCTAATATATCTTGCTCTATTGCAATCTCGGCAAGTCCTCACAGTCTTTCATTTGTCATGGTGGATCACATGTAATTCTTAATAATTTTTAATTTTGAAAATGACCTCTCTGCCGATGCAACGGTTGTAGGTAAAGTTAACAAAATCCGTAGAGCAACAAATATATTAGGATAAACAGTATCCAAGTTATTAAAATATATATAATCCAATAGATTTGTAGGACTCATATTTTTAGACACATGCAGTAAAAGAACACATAATTCTTCACACAAATCTAGTCCGTTGATATCTTTGTCATCACCATCTGTTAATATCATTTCTAAATCTTTACATTTTTTCAGTATATCTGCCTTATCTTTACTCTTTAAATCATAAATTTTATAAAAAAAATCAAAATTATTAAAATGTTTTTGCAGCAAATCAAACCTATCAGTCAAAGAAGTTGATACTTTATCTAAAATTCTATAAAAAACATGAACTTTAAAGTTTTGTATTGGATCTTCTAAAATTTCATCTGCTTGTTCATAATTAAAATGTGCTTTTTTACGCCTAGGCCGAAATCTACTATCAAAAATCAAATTTGGACTAATATCTATTTCATTAGCTACTTCTTTTGCAGCAATTAAAACGTTTAATCCTTCATCTGATCTAATACAGTTAAAATATTTTTTAGTTTTTTCTAGTGAAGACATTGCTTCTTCATTATTACATTCTACATTTTGTAAAATTTTACTCACAGAATTAATTTTAAACAAAATGTCGTACCAAAGAACAAGTCAACACACAAAATGAAAACTTTTAATTTTATCCGATAATGATTTTGCTTGTAATTTAGTACTAGTATCATTTGTTCCAGAACAATAAATCTCGTATAACGCATCGTATATTTCACCTAACTGGTAGCGCAATGGTTTCAAAGCTTCTATTCGGCTTTCCCACCTAGTATCACTTAATGGCTTCACTGTTAAGTTTACAATATATTTTTTAGGACATCCCATCTTTCAGTAGATGAAGAAAAAAAATTATAAATTTCTTGAACGACTGAAATTTTTTTTACTATGTCTATGCACACATTTGCTGCATCATTTACCACTAAGTTTAAAGAATGTGCTGAGCAAGGAACATAAAATGCTCTTGGATTTATGTTTAATATTCGAGATTGTGCGCCAGAATTTTTTCCTCTCATATTCGAACAGTTATCATACCCCTGGCCCCTTAAATTTTTTATTGGCAATTTATATAATTCCAATTGTTTTACTATAAAATCAGTTAAACCTTCGCCAGTGGTATCAT
Source organism: Leptura quadrifasciata (assembly GCA_963675555.1). Lineage (NCBI taxonomy): Eukaryota > Metazoa > Arthropoda > Insecta > Coleoptera > Cerambycidae > Leptura > Leptura quadrifasciata. The sequence goes on from OY776682.1 coordinate 31,039,938, forward strand.
ATACAGGAAAGAATCCAATAAAGCAATCATTAATTTTTGTTTTTTTATTTTCATCAAAGGAAACAAATCGAACAATAACTGAAATTTGTTCCTGATGACTAACATCTGGAGTACAATCTAAAATAATTGAAAAATATTTTGCTTTATTTGTCAAATTTATAATATAATTCTTAATTTGCGTGCTAATTATTTGAATAACCTCATTTTGTATGTTCTTTCCCAGATAGTGGACTGGAACTCTTTTTCTAGTTTTTCTTTCTATACCATTCTCCTTATCAATATATTTTTTTAAATGTTCACGCATGTCTGCATCAAAAATTGCAATCATTTCAATTAATTTTAAAAAGTTACCGTTATTTCTACAATAAATTTTATCAGTGTCTCCACGAAATGATAAACACTGTCGAGCGAGAAATTTAACACTCTCAAAAATCCAGGACAAAACTTTAATCCAGTGCTGTTTTTCGCCTTCTAGAAGTTTTTGCTGCACTGAATCTATTGTAGTAAATGTTTCCAATCTTAATTTTAATTCCTTCCATTTTTGATGTTCCATTATATGTTTTCTACTAGTCTCATGAACCGACAAAACCCGAGCTAAATTCTTCTAATCACAAAAACCATTAGTTCCCGACAAGGAACTGAAACAATCGTCATCTTTTTTTTTAAACAACTTGCAACAAAAACAATACACTGAATCTTTTATTTCAGAATAAATCAACCAATCACGTTGCACTTGTTCTCCATTTAATAAAAATCTTTTATAATTTGCCACTGTGAACGACCGGCCAGCATTATTTTTAGGAAAATTATATTTTATTAACTGCACGGGCCCTTCTTTTGTTATATTGGCACACATTTCAGATGAAATAACTCCTGGCCAATTTGCGGGATCTTTAGACAAAAACAAATTGAAATCGATATTGGTAATAGTTTCATTAGTTTCGTCAGGAAAACAAATGATAGGAATTTGCTCATCGTCGGAATCCGATTGTGTGATTGTTGAACAGGGCGAACATGCAGATTTTTCAACAGGTTTATTAGACGTACTTGAACTTCGATTCTCACAACTTTCCAATACCGATGACGATGATTGAATATGTTCTTCTTCATCTTTACTATCACTATCACTTTGTTGAGGTGGTAAAGGAGGCGAAGATGGTTGATTAATATCACATGTTAAATTTAAAAAACTTTTTAAACTGCCCCTCATTTTTGTATTCGAACTTTCGCGTTGGGCTTTTCGTTTTCGGTATTCATACCCTGATAACTTTAATCTTTTTCGATCGGACATAATTATATTAAATATACGATACCACGGTACGTATAATTATTTTATTTATGGTTGGCGGCGATTACAGCAAATTACCGATTAATTAATCAATCACTCTCGATTTACATTACAGTAAATAGGATACGGAAGGAATACTCGTGTAGTCTGCTGTCACTGCTGTCTAAAATAATACTGAATGGATAGAATTCGCTTACAAAAATCTACAATTTGTTAGGTTGGTGTATATTATTGGGTGGAAATAATAAAATAATAAAACATGCACATGTTTGTCTCCTATTATAGTGGTGCGGAAGAAAGTAACTGAGCTCATAAAAAACGTGGAACATCTTTGAAGGAACAAAGACGCCGCCATTTATGTGCCCAGTTATCTACCGCACCACTATTTACCAGCGATTGCCGCCGCACCAGGGAAATTAGGTATGGTATATCCTTGCCAACCCGTAGTTCCAGCTCTGTTGGCGGCATGCCGCATTATAGTTCACGAGAAAAAGGCTGATGATAACACGTAAATAAAATAAAATGTAGCGGCAATAGCGCAATAAAAATGGACCAATAAAACATCTGGGGCATTTAAAATATATATATACCTAATATCATTTATACCGACTTTCTACTTTTAAAAATTTCAAGTTCAATTTGGCGCCCCTTGGAACTGGCGCCCTGAGGCGGTCGCCTAACTCGCCTACTGTATAAAGCCGGGCCTGATTTTGTGGTAGCAATATGATTGACGAAGAATTTGAAAATTACTACTACTTATAAGTGCAATATATTAAAACAATGGCCCATAGAATACTTGGATAAGGATTATATAGTTTATTCTTAAATGGGAAACGTGTCTGTCTTGCAATGTAATGTTCCCTAGTGATTGCATTGAAGCCGATGTTGTTTGGTACAAATCGCTGCAATAAAGACTTGCGTACGTTGGAAATAATAAGACTAGTTGCTTGACTAGTAGGATATTTAAAAGTATTTTTAAAAAGTCGTCTGATATACCATGACGCAATTTAGCGAGAAAAGTGAGTAGATGTTTCTTTGTCTAAAGCATTGTAGAAATTGTTGGAGTTGGGTTATTAAATAGGGTCTGTTAACAAAATTCAAACCACCATGCAGAACATTCAAAATAAATCCTCGGTCAAGATGGTGCTAACATATTCTTACATTTTCGGGAATATCAGAAAATATAAAAATATTTACCCTGCACTCCATAGACATCCTATGAACATTCTGGCGGGCTCGTTGCTGGAGACAGTACATTGAGACGTAAATAATTTGGATTGTTTTCCATTGTTCTTAAGTCAGTAAGTATTGCCTGATAACAATTAAAACAAGTTCTGATTTCTTCCAAAATATCTAGAGGAGGTCTACCTGCAGCTTGTCGTCTTAACTCTGCTATTTCTTGTTTATCAATATCATCTTCTCCATCTATTCGAACCATTTATTAAATATTATAATTTATGTTACAAACATAACAATTTGCTCTATTTGCGAATGCCATATTAAATAATGAACACAATAAACAAAATTAGCAAAACGAAACAAGTAAAATTACACAGAAAATAACTAATTAACACAGAATTTTCATGAAATCAACAATGACTTAATCAAAAAGTACCATTGACAGATGTTTATTAAAAGTTGACTTTGTTTTACGCGCCTACTTTGTGATTAGTATAAAAAGTGTGACAAGATATTTTAAATAATTACTGCTATCAAGAAAAGTAAACTTATTGCCGAAACTTATTAGAAAACACATTTTATTGTAAAAAAACCCTGTTGAAACAAATTACATCATCAATTTTATATAACTTTCTTGTTCGAATTTTTTTCCATTGAACATTAGTTTTTACCTAACTGCTCTCGCAAAGGAGAATAATATTTTTTAATGTTATGTTTGTTTGTCTTTTTCTTTATTCTCTCGAAGAACATAAACTACTGGATTTTGATGAATGTGGTATCAAGAGATTCGTTACCGTACCTTCCAATATAGTTATACAATACAATAAATCCATATCAAAATTTTTAAAAAAAACGTGTTTTATTTTTTATATCAACCTGTGGACTCCTCAAAATTATATATATATATATATATATATATATATATATATATATATATATATGTTAGATAGTGGATTGTTTGAATAACTTTTTAAAAAGAAACTTTATTTGTTACACTGGAGTCAACGTTGACTCGTTAAGAAAATACAATAATAATTTAGATGAGGTTTATTCGAAAGTGAGTATAAGACTGATTACAAAAAGGTTGTTAGTAATATTTATAATGTTTCGAGAACAAAGGAAACAGTGTTGCTGATTCAGCACAATCAGAATTACTGAGAATTGAAATACAATGCTCATGCAGCGTGAGCGGTTATTGAGAAGAGCTGTTACGCAGTATGTAATACGATATGTTTGAGAAGGTTAAGCCTGTCTCGATAATATTATATATCATAGTATATTTCTAATATAACAGCTTCCCCCTTATAAAAAAAGTTGGTGTTTTATGCAGCAACTTTTGAAATGAATATAAAATGTATATAAAAGGTAATGGTACAATTTGGAAAAATATAAAAGATACAAAAATGTTAAATCGTAAGGTTTAAAATACAGAATATAACCTTAGCGTCTAAAATATGAAATGCAAGCACAATAAGCTTGATTCATAAAATAAAATAACATAAAAATGTTAGAGTTAAAATATAGCTTTAGCAAGAAAGCGTAAAATACAAACATACTAGGTTTGAATTGTAAAATAGGATAAAATATTCCTAAGGTTAAAATATAGCTTTACTGTGAAAGCATAAAATATAAGCATGATGGGTTTGAATGAAAATGACGTAAAAATGTTAATAAAATTGAAATTAACAAATGATAGAAAAATAATGAAATATAATGATTAAACAAATGAAATAAAATTCACTGAAGAGTCCAGCACTGAAAGTCAGTAAAAAGGCACAAAACAGTTTGTCTTTATGTAAGTTCTATGTCTTCGGCTTCGTTGTCTTCTCTTCTTAAGGTAGGTCGTCTTCGTGAAGGAAATAGGTTAGCAAATGTCCTGTAGGGTTTGCTAGGCCTCGGTGGAGATGGGGGTGATGCAGAAACATCGATGGCTAGTCTTCGTCTTTTTGTTCTGCATTTACAAAATAGGTACAGAAATAACAGTCCAAATATTAGCACAATGATAAAATAGGTGAACCAGGATATGTGTTTTGTTATAAAGGGTTCGTTGATCAAATCATCTAAATCTCTGGAGTATTGGTCCAACTTGTGTTTGGCAACTTCGAGGTCTTCCGTATTGAGATTGTTTAATTTTAGTGGTTTAAGATTTGGAGCTCGGATTTTGTCTGGAATATGTTTAATGTTTACAACATTCAAATGGAATTGTGATTGGATGAGTGTCGTCTTTTACATCGGTTACTTCATTGGTACTGGCTTGAATTTTTGTGATGCCTATGAAGGCGTAACAATTTGGTTGTAATTTTACTATTGAATTTTTGTAGATGACTTCAGTTTTTGAATTTCTTTCTGGACAGTTGATGGTTGTTTGTAGAGGTTCTGCGTTAATAACTAACCATGTGTTTTCGTCTATTTTTTGGACGTTGTAGCCTTGGCTGATGATAAATGACGTCTGGCAGTTTTCTGGCAGAGTTTTGAGGTTCTTGAAGAAACGGGCTTCGCATATGGCATTGTTGTCAATAGGATATGCAAATAAATTTGGACATAATTTGGTGTTGAAATAAAGTGGTTTGCATTCTTCAAGGTTCGAAATAGGTATGTACATTAATGAATCACCATCTCTCGCGATATATTTTTGAGAAGTTGATAATACATGATATAAACCAGTTCTATTATCCAAAATAGGAATAGGGTATAATTGAAATACTGAATATGTTTGAGGGTCTATTAAAGGTATGTCTAACACAAATATTAGATCCGAATTTGTTTGAAAAGCTTTTATAATAATGTCTAAGTACTGTGCAACCTTTGATAGTTTGATTGGAAGCGGTAAATTGTTCCTTTGTAGGTTTTGCGAAATTTCCTGTAGAGAATTTACTAAGTCCTTTGGATTTATAATTGACGTGTGAATTATTTTAAGCCTCGCGAAAGTGATGGAATTTAGGATGTCATTTAGGTTATCCTCGATAAATAAATAACTTGCCATAAGTTGTTCGCAGATTTCGATAAATTTCAGTTTTGCATGGATGTTTTCTATGTCTTTAGTCATGTCTAAGATTGAAGTTTCGATTTCTTTAATATCTTTATTGGAAGTTTCTTTGTCGACTTGCAATTTTTGAATAGTTGTGTTGAAATTTTTGATTACTGAAGTTGTAACAGATATTTGGGTTTTGATTAGGTTTTCGAGTTGAATGAAATGATTAATTTTGAAAAGAACATTACTTTTTGAAAGTACAGTTGTCATTAAATTGTTTCGCAATTTATTTTGTCATCTGAGATTATTTTTAGAAATAGGAGTTATCGTCTGTTTGGTATTTGGTCAATTTTGAAACGTGGTTATCGAAACGATTTTTAACATTTCTTTTGGTCTGGGACGCTAATTAATACATGCTATTATATAAAATAGTGTACCAATCGTGTATTTAATTTCCTGTATGATCGTCATGTAGTCGGGTATATAACTTATTAGGATAATAATCATGTTTGTGATGTATTATCGCAATATTTTAATGTTTCGTTTCGAAAGTATGTCACAATAGTTACTATTCATATATTGAATAGTTTTAACGGGGTTGTACACTTGGAAAATAACCATGAGGGGTTGCTGTTGTGAAACACAACTTAGAATGGTATTGCTAGAATAATATGTGGGTTGAGAAAAATGAATTATTATCGATTTTATTACTGTCATTTATTGTTAATGTCATATTTAATTAAGTATTCATTTCTCTTGATTACATAGGGCTTTAAGATTGAGTTTCATAGGGTGGACTGAACTTATCTGAATGTTAGAAAATTTCGGGATATTTTTTCTTGTATGACAAATTCTTCTGAGTGGGAAAATTAAACTTACAGAATTTCAATTTCTGGAGTAGCGTTGAAGATGGGTAGTTACCGCGTGTTCATTTGATATGGAGTTATCAATATAAGTATAAGAGGATTCACTTATTAGTTTATAATGCGAACATAAATGATTGTCATAAGTCTATGCGCATTATATTTCCGAGATAATGAAGAGATTGACTGATGGAATTATTCGGAAAATTATAATTGAGATTTTTGAAGGAATAATTGTTTGAAATTAATTTCGTGAAATGGTTACTACTTGTCAGAATTAGGGTGATGTACGTTTCGGATAATAATTCTATGGAAATGTTACGAGAAAATAATTTCTTTTTATTTTAAGAAGTTGGTCGGGGAATGAGAGAATATAAATGTTCCTGTTACATGATTATAGTGTCGAAATTGTAACATAAGGATATTTACGATTGATTTTGCAATCTTGTGTAGGACAGTGTAAGCTGTATGAATTTGTCAATTTTTGGTAGGTGTCAGTGTATGTTTTGTGTGAGAATTGAAATGGGTCGATATTGATTTGTCGAACGGTGCTTTTGGGGTTTTGGTGATTACCAAAGGATTGTTAGGATCCTTGCGATTTGGGTTTCGACAAATTTTGCGTTTTTTATAAAACTTTTGGCGTGGTTTGTTAGTTCTTGCCAATTATATTTGTTTTTGATGTAACCTATTTTTATAAACGGAACGGTTGAAGAATTAAAATATAATGATAAATTTTGTATATTGGTCTAGTATAAGTATTCGAAATTTTGAGGTATTATTATTATTTTTTTTATTTTCTTTTGAAATCTCTAAATTTTTTGATTTTTAAAATAATGTTGAGAATAAATGTCTTAACATTGATCCTAAAGAGAAATAATTCTGTTCGTCTGTGTTTTTGAGTTAATGTTGGTTTTGTTATTACAAAACTAATTTCGTAGTTTTCTTTTTAGAGGGAGATGTTTTAATGAAATTATTGTGTGGAAGTAAGTTCACAATTTTTTTCGATATAGTAGTTGTGTGAAATTTGTAGTTTTACGTTTTGTTTTCGTAATCTACTAGACGTCTTGTCTTGTGTAGTTAGCAAAGTTGTCAAATGGTGTAACGTGTAGGGTTTGTTTGTAATTTGTATTTTAGAGTAATCTATTAAGGATTTCGTTTTGTAAAGTCGGGAAAATGTGTCAAATTCTTGGGCAATTTGTTCGTTGGTAATCGCGTCATCGTTATCTGAAATTTCGTTCGAATTTCAAATGAATTTTGAATATTTTGAAGGACGATTGATTTTCAGTTCCTGAAATTTCCTTTGTATATTTGTGAATTTTCAGGATTTTCGAGTGATTCAATTTTTTAATTTGAAAAGGTATGTTCTGAATTTAGGTTCTAATTTAAAGTCTGAAAATTTCTAAATGTATATTATTTAAATTTCTGCCCTTGCTATTAATTAACAGCTGTTATTACTTGTGCTTGTAAAGCGTTTATGTTGGTGTAATGAAACATCATAATGAGTACAATGCAATATTGAGGTGTTGGATATCAGGCATTTCTTGTTAAAATGTTTAAACATACAAGACGTGCTTCTGTGCAAAAGTTCAAGGCACTGTTATCAAAGTAGTACTATTATTATGAATTTCTTTGAATTAAATGTAAATACTTTATGTGTATTTATTTAAACGAACAAAAATACTTCCTTATAATTAAGATTTTGTTTCATAGAGTAGAATTTATTACAGGAGAAGAAGTTTCCTAGTAATATAGAAAAAGGAATAAAATATTTACATAAGAAGTTTATTTTGATAAATAATTAATCTATGGAGTTAATTGATTTATCATACAATTATTTTTAAAGATTTTCAAGCAATATTAATTTAGAAAAGTTTGAGAAAAGTGGAGAATATCTTTAATATAAACTGTTAATTTTAAGTAATAATATTCTAAAATATTTCGGTTAAGTGACTAAAAATTTGTGAGATAATTTTGAGAATTATTTTGGGTTGCAAGTTTTTGTGTGTTTTATTTCGCAGGGTCGGCATACGGTTGAGACGAGAATCGGTATTATCGTTATCAATTAAGTTTAAATATAGATTTGAATTTCTGGACTGGTTCAAATTTTAAGTTAGAAAATTCTACAATTTTTGGTATTGTTTTTACAGGTGATAGAAATGAATTTTGTCGGTACATTTTCCTGATTGTGTGGGGTGTATAGATTTTTCTTTTGTTTTGATTACGCAGGATTGTATGCGTATTTCTTGAATTATTCTTTACCTTGTTTGTTTTTCGAATTTTCGATTTCCTGAGTATTTTATTACCAATTTTAAATAATGTTTGCGAAATAGAAATTTTTCTGTTTAATGCTTTTGGTTTTACTCGTTTCGAATTATTTTTTGAAATGTTTAAATTTGACTTTACCACTTTAGATTTATCTATACGGCATGATTTTGTTTTCGAAAGGTTTGTTTTTTGTGGGTTAGTGTTAGGGGTTGCATTTGAAGTTTTTTCTGTTTCTTGTACTTTGCTTTTAAATATTTTTTTGATACGTGATTCGGCAAAAGTAGAATTTTGATGTTTGTTTTCACTGGACATGTCTAAAAGTTTAGAACCTTTGTCTGTTTGACTGGAGTCTGAATTTTGATAATTTTCGTCAGACGTTGTCTCGAAAAATTCGTTTTGTATGTTTGTCTTTGCAATGGTGTTAGGTAAGTGTATTTTTTCTTGTTCCTGAGCTAGCGGTATAGCGTCAGTGTCACAATAAAATTCAAATATTTCTTCAGTGTCTGCTTCGAAAAAATTAAGATTTTGATTAATGATGTTGTCTGAAATGTGATGATTAATTTTTTTGTTTGAATTTGTAACTGGTTGAAAAGGTAAATAATCGTGAACTTTAAATAATGGTATATTTTTAAAATTGGTAATTAGTTGATTATTTTTGAAATCTATAATGCATTCGTAATGTTCTAGAAAGTCGCTACCTACGAAGCCATCGAAGTCTGTATCTAAATGGTGTACATAAACTTCATATGGGTCGTTAGAATTGAATGGTATGAGAACAGATTCAGTGATATTAATTTTTTGTCCTATTGCTTGTATATTTAAATTTTCGGAACGTCTTTGATTATAATTTCCTGTTGCTTTGGGTTAGAAAATGGAAATATCTGCACCTAAATTGATTAGAATATTAAATTTATTTGTTGGGTCTTTCATGAAATACAGGTTTGCCAAACTTCCTTGAAATGGAGGGTTAGATGGTGAATTTACATGAAACATTGCTCTTGAGGGTTCGAATGTGGGTCGGAATTGTCTTTGAGGTTCATCGCTTGGACTTGGCGAGAAATTTGGTCCAGTTCGTCTGTTTGTGGTGGAGTATTCGCGGAATACTCCGGGCCTATGCAAAAATCCGGAGGATTAGCAGTATAATCCTCGTGTTGTTGAGGTTGAGAATTAGCAGTATAATTCTCGTACTGTTGGGGTTGAGAATTAGCAGTATAATTCTCACATTGTTGGGTTCCAAAATCGTAATCATAATTGTTTTCATTAATTTCGAAATTATTTTGGTATTGGTAATTGGGAGAATAACTTGCGGAATAGTCTTCATATTGATTTGAGCTATCGTAAAATTCTTGATTCAAATGATGCGTTTTTTGTTGATTGAACCTGTTGAAATTTGGGTTTGGCTGAATGGCAGAAGGTCTCTGCTGGTTGAAGTTTGGGTTTGGCCTGATAGCTGAGGGCCTGTTCTGTTGAGAGTAATTGTGTTGCTGGTTAGTGAAGTTTTGTGGTCTATGGTTAGATGCACTCTGGAAATGTGGCCTTGGAGGCTGTGCTTGATTAGAATAAGCATTTGGTGTGAAGTTGGGAGATGGAGACTGATAGTTTTGCCTTGTGCGGCATTCGTTAATATGGTGCCCATTTCTTCTGCAGAATGTGCAGAATTGATGAGAATTTGGGCGTCTTTGAACATTTTGGACAGGGTTTTTGATTGGGGCGTTAATGGAAAATTTCTGTGATTCGAAATATGACAACTGTAGTTCTCGTTTGATCCTGTTTGTGGCGTCTAGCATGTTGCTAGGATTACCAGCCCTAATGATTTGGCCTAATTTGGGTTCTAACCCGGTCAATAGGGTGGTCAATGTCATGTTTTCAATCAAATTTGATTGAGCCGTTTTTTCTTCAAGGGTTAGAGTTTGTTTTTGTATAGCGGCGTGCATTTTCGCGTTGTGTGTCTGCAACCTAGATACAAATACCAATGCAGTTTCGTTAGATGATTGGCGAATCCTCTGTAGATCCTGAATTAGTGCTGTCAGGTCACGAGAATCACCAAAATGAGCTTCAAGTAAACTTTTGATTTCTGCCCATGTAGCAGGGTTTCGAGAATTTATTAATTCTGCGGCTTTTCCGCGTAATTTATTTTTTATGTGAAGCGTTAATAAGACGCGCTGATCATCAACAGCGATCCCCTGAGCGGTTATACAGGCTGAAATAAATGTTTGCAAGAATATGGGGTTGCCGTCAAATTCGGGCACTATGGAAAATATTTCGCTTAACCTATAAGGTTCAATATTTATGGTTTCGATTGCAGCGATTGAATTGTTGGCATTTGTAGTGATTGAGTTGTTTACATTGGAATTTGTAGCGGTAGCCATTTTATTTATAATATTTAGATAATTAAATAACTTAAAACGTCTTTTTCCAATTTAAGTTAGTACGCTACTGGTGTTTAATAAATTTTTTTTTATATGAAACGGACAAGAGTGTGTTATTTATTCTGTAATATTTAAAATTTATATTATAAAATAGCTAGATTAATTCGAAAAACGCGTTTGGTTTAAAAAGCGTTTTGAGTTTGGAAATAGTATATCTCTGATAATTTTATATTTTAATTGTAATGTAATAGTATTGTAGAACATAAGCTTTGTCTTACGGCCTTAACTTTAACCTTTTATGTGGTATGCAATATTATATTACGATAAAAATGCAAAGATAACAATGGTACGTGATTACAGTTAATTAGATAAATTCGCACTTAAAGAGTATATGATATTACCATAAAATAATGTTACGATAGGAAAAGTGTATGATTACGGTTATTTATATAGGTCACACAAATTATAATCAAGATATTTTGTCTCAAGTTTAAATAAAATTACTACCTTAGATATTAGAACTGTATGTAGCAATGCAATGTATTTTGATAAAATATAATGTAAAATTATGTCGTTGAAAATCAATAATTGCGAGACGATTCAAAAATGACTTACCCTAAATTTTTCATTCCTCGTGGTCCGGTTGAATGCGACTTCGTGAGCTTAGCTTCACCAAAGGTCTCTCTCTGCCAGGGGCGTCACTGGGTGTTCCTTCCACAGGGTTGCCTTTGATGCCGAAGACACCAACGATGGGACGGGATGAAATTCTTACTTGCTAATTGTTGAATCGCGTTGATTTGAAATGTTGCTTTGTTGCTTGTATTTCTTGATAATTATTATTGTTTCGCTTCTGTGCGTTTGAGAATAATGTAGGTTCTTCTGAACAAAGGATTGGGATCCACCACCACAGCTAAGAAGTTCTCCTTGTTCCAGAAGCTCTTTTCGTCCGGTTAGGCACCTTTTTCAGATGGACTCCTTGTTCCCTCGGATATGTTTGCTACTGGTTAGGCTCCCGAACTGTGCGTGTTTTTCAGATCCGCCACGACTGCGCCAATGTTAGATAGTGGATTGTTTGAATAACTTTTTAAAAAGAAACTTTATTTGTTACACTGGAGTCAACGTTGACTCGTTAAGAAAATACAATAATAATTTAGATGAGGTTTATTCGAAAGTGAGTATAAGACTGATTACAAAAAGGTTGTTAGTAATATTTATAATGTTTCGAGAACAAAGGAAACAGTGTTGCTGATTCAGCACAATCAGAATTACTGAGAATTGAAATACAATGCTCATGCAGCGTGAGCGGTTATTGAGAAGAGCTGTTACGCAGTATGTAATACGATATGTTTGAGAAGGTTAAGCCTGTCTCGATAATATTATATATCACAGTATATTTCTAATATAACATATATATATATATATATATATATATATATTATGGCAATATAACATTCGTTACCGAAATTACTACCTTCAACTTTAGATTGAATCCAGTATGGCTGTGTGTATACTGCAGGTAGTTAAATGGTCAACAAAAATTAGATAAAATAGCGATAATTTATTGACATTAGTTTAAGAAATATTTGTTTTAGTTATTACAGTTTTTCTTTTGTGAGATACGATATTTTTAAAATATAAAACTACTGTTTATAATAATTATAAAAACTCAGTAGAAAAGGTTTAGTAGGAGTATTATTGTAGTTATAAACAATAAATTCCAATAATCACAAACATTATTTAAAAAGTACAGAAAAAAGTGAGGGGAGATCAAGCAAGTGAGAAATTTTGACGGGAGATTGATTATGATGAATTTTGACGGAGAGAAAAAAGATAAGAAAATTTAATAAGGAAGATATTTGAGTAGACGGAGATTATTTATTAATAGCAGAACTTAAAGAAGCAGAAATAAAGCAAAAGAAAAACATTTTGGGATTGCATTACTTTGAAGAAAAAAAAAAAGGAAAATAATAAATTGGTTAAGAAGGATTGCGAGTAGTGGAAAATTAATGTGAAACTAAAGTTTGAACCAAAGAACGATATCAACGAGTGATTTGCGTGCGAAAAAGGTACCTTTTTAAATAAATAAAGCTTTAATATACAAAAGTCTCGAGCAAAAATAATAAAGACAAATTTCTATTTTAGTTAGTTTTAAGGAATTTTGTACGTCATTTAACTGGTGACAGTTCAATTTGTTCTTTAGTAATATAAGTATTTTTCTTGATATCTTTTCGTCATTTTAAATTGAGTAACAACCTTAAATATATAGAAACTGCTCTTGAGATTAAGAGAAACTGTTTGCAGTATGGGCACAGTTGTTCTCGTGCTCTATTCAATCTGAAGTTGGTAATTCAATTTTAGATTTGGCGTCCTGGCAAGAAATTAAATTTTTCACAATTTACAAAATTTCACTTTTCAAAATTCAAATTTTAGTCAATACCAATCTATTTCATCTATATATTTTTTCATTACACGCCAATTCGGGATATCATTACAAATTGGCGCCCAACGCGGTGCTAGTTTAAAAATTGTGACATTAAATGTCAACTAAGAAATTTTAAAAAGAAAAGGTTACTAAACTGTTACTCAATAATTTATGGATTTAAGGTCAGGTAAAGTAACTACAATGGCTGAAAACACGGAACAAACCACAACACCTAGTATTTCTCAACAATCTGTGGACACTACACAAACATCACCAGATTTTAATATGATAAACCAAATTATGGAGATGATGACAAGAAAATTTGATGAAAACAACACAAAATTAGGACAAAAATTAGATGAAAACCAACAAGAAATTTCTAGAAAAATGGACGAAAACAATGCAAAATTGGAGACGAAACTAGACGGATTTAGACAAGAAATAAGAGATGAAATACAAACAAAATTGGTACAAATAGAAGAGGAGATAAGGACAGAATTGAGAAAAGAAGTAAACATACTGGTTGATCGCGGATTTTTAGAACTTAATCAACAAGTAGAACAACAGAACAAACGAACTGAAGAATGCTTAAAAGAACAGGAAGGAAAGATAAAACAGAACACGCAGATGTTACAGGAGGTTACGCAAGAGCTGAGCAAACACGGGGAGAGAACTGAACAGAACACGATGATTTTAAAAGATATTCAAAGCAACAAGAGTGAAAAGAAGAAAATGCAAATATATGAAAAATATGGGAAAAATAATAAGAAGCGAATTCGACAGACACAAAAATGGTCGACTAATAAAACAATTAAAGACAAGAAATATAAATCAAACAGAATATTTAAAAAGTACAGGAGTATAAGAGTAAGCAAACAAAGCCAAATAACTAGGAAAGAAAATAGGGAAAGGAAAAAGAAGGTTAAGAAACATAAAAGAAGAAAACAATTTTACAGATATAAACAAAGACATAAAAAGGTACTTAGAAAAGGAATAGTTTACTTAAAAGTTAAAATGAAGGGAAAAAAGAGAAATAAAAACTTCCGGACGAGGAAGAAATTTTACAATTCGAATAAGAGGGTCAATGGAAACAATTTATGCAGAGTGAAAAAAGAAAATACGAATAGGACTATGAATAGGATATATTATACGATATTATACAGGAAATACAGGATATTTGATAAAAACAAAGGCAATCTGGAATTGAGAGATATAATAGAAAATATACAAGGGGTAAATGAACATAGAAATAATTTTGAAGGAATTTGTAATAACTTAGTTAGAAGTAAAGTAAATAAAATAAGTTGTAATTTCATGTTTGAGAACAATAGCGACAGGAAAGGACTGGTTCCTGCGTCAACTTTCAACATGTGATATTATATTGTTTTGGAATGTTTTGTTTGAACCGAGGTAGTTGTAATTTAAATAATAAATAAATAATGATTAAATAATGAAATTTATGAAAGCGGTCAGGAGTTACCGAATATTAAATAAATGATTAAAATAAATAAATATGAAATGATATTAATGACGAATCGAGTCAATGCATATGAATGGTAAAGGTACCACATATGATTAATAAACAATTAAAAATAAAGTAGTCGTAATGGGGGTCCAAGGTTCAAACAGAATATTCATTTTCAGTATGGTTTTCGAGTGCGGGAGGTTGCCATAGGTCCATGTTTGGACTAGTTTCTAAAGTTTGTAAAATATGAAATTCAACAATTGTATAATTAAAAGTAAAGTAAATGATGATAACAATTATGAACTTAATCACATTACAGAGAATACAACAAGGGGAAGGTTTCATATTGGGTTACTTTATCCTTACATATCAGATAATGAATAATAGTACGAATGTTATATCCTTGCAATTATAAAGAAGTTCTTTAGGACAAAGAACTTATTTATCTTGGGGGGGGGATATATGGCAATATAACATTCGTTACCGAAATTACTACCTTCAACTTTAGATTGAATCCAGTATGGCTGTGTGTATACTGCAGGTAGTTAAATGGTCAACAAAAATTAGATAAAATAGCGATAATTTATTGACATTAGTTTAAGAAATATTTGTTTTAGATATTACAGTTTTTCTTTTGTGAGATACGATATTTTTAAAATATAAAACTACTGTTTATAATAATTATAAAAACTCAGTAGAAAAGGTTTAGTAGGAGTATTATTGTAGTTATAAACAATAAATTCCAATAATCACAAACATTATTTAAAAAGTACAGAAAAAAGTGAGGGAAGATCAAGCAAGTGAGAAATTTTGACGGGAGATTGATTATGATGAATTTTGACGGAGAGAAAAAAGATAAGAAAATTTAATAAGGAAGATATTTGAGTAGACGGAGATTATTTATTAATAGCAGAACTTAAAGAAGCAGAAATAAAGCAAAAGAAAAACATTTTGGGATTGCATTACTTTGAAGAAAAAAAAAAAGGAAAATAATAAATTGGTTAAGAAGGATTGCGAGTAGTGGAAAATTAATGTGAAACTAAAGTTTGAACCAAAGAACGATATCAACGAGTGATTTGCGTGCGAAAAAGGTACCTTTTTAAATAAATAAAGCTTTAATATACAAAAGTCTCGAGCAAAAATAATAAAGACAAATTTCTATTTTAGTTAGTTTTAAGGAATTTTGTACGTCATTTAACTGGTGACAGTTCAATTTGTTCTTTAGTAATATAAGTATTTTTCTTGATATCTTTTCGTCATTTTAAATTGAGTAACAACCTTAAATATATAGAAACTGCTCTTGAGATTAAGAGAAACTGTTTGCAGTATGGGCACAGTTGTTCTCGTGCTCTATTCAATCTGAAGTTGGTAATTCAATTTTAGATTTGGCGTCCTGGCAAGAAATTAAATTTTTCACAATTTACAAAATTTCACTTTTCAAAATTCAAATTTTAGTCAATACCAATCTATTTCATCTATATATTTTTTCATTACACGCCAATTCGGGATATCATTACAATATATATATATATATATGTTAGATAATGTTTTTTAGAACTTTATTTACTTGGGAGTCAAGCTTGACTCTAGGTACAATAATGAACAATAATAAATTTAGAATGTATTAGGTCGAAAATGAGTATATGACTGAAGGTACAAATGTCTGTTGGTTGTATTTATAACATAAGAGAACAAAGAACATTAAATTGGCAATTCAGCATGATAAGGGATTACCAAGAAAGAAACATTAAGCTCAGCCAACGTGAGCGGTTATTAGAGAAGAGCTGTTACGCAATCTGTAACATGATGTTACCTCCTTTCTCTTATTATTTATTTTTGAGAAAGAATTGAGGCAACATGTGCGGACGACTAGCTGGTTTAAGCCGGAGCAGAGAGCCGTGGGTCCAGAGCATTCGTAAGAGTGGAGAAACTTACCCTTTCTGACATGTACAGCATAAGCGACAGATTTCTGTTTATTTCGAGAAAAGGAGACAAAGAAAAATTGATGTTAAATTGGGCACCATCTATAGTAAAATAAGCAAAATAGTCTCTTTTTTCTCGAATAACCAGTCTGCTATAGATCAGACTGAAATTGTTGGTAAGAGAAATAAAAAGATGTTTAAAATGAATGACAAAATATATTACATAAAAAATTAGACAAATCGGTTTGAGACAAATTGAAATGTGAAAAAAATATATATATAAAAAACAAATTGATACCAGTATCCTAGGTGGTTTATGGGTCAGGTGGCTGGTTCTGGGACAGCAATCCAGGCCCACAATTGTCTCTTATTGCAAGAATTCTAAATTTTTCTTGGCAATTTACGTCTCTCAATGAATGGGGTGAAAATTGTAGGAAATTTAACCAAATATAAGCACATACAAAATTTATGCAAAGTTAGCTGTGCAAATATAAGCTAGTTAGCTGTACCAAATATATTTAAATTAGCTGCACGAAATATTATTAGCTATGCACGAGTTATTATTAGCTATGCACGAATTATTATTAGCTATGCACGAGTATTATTAGCTATGCACTAGTATTATTAGCTATGCACTAGTATTATTAGCTATGCACTAGTAAGCTGATTTCTTAGACTATAAATTGCCAAAAAATTAAAAGGAAAGAGAAAAATATTTTTAAAACCATGTGGTACATATAGCATTTTAACTACTTATTAAATTAAAAAGAATTGACTTTGAATTCAAAATTTATTTTAAAAATAATTGAAATTATATCAAAGGCAAAATTTGAAGATTAATTAAAATATTTTAATGAGTATAATGAAATTACCTGTATGTTAAACACTTTGTAACTGGGATATAAAAATTGTAATATAAATTACTGAAGTCCGCAGTTAAAAATTATAATGTTTGAATCAGTACAAAGGCTGCAAGCAAATGACTTCCTGGTGAGTTTTACTGATAAGGTAAACTTTTTTTGTCCTGTTTACTGGAAAACAACGCCACCAAAAAAATGTGAGAAATCTAATTCCCTATTTAAATTGAAAGCTATCAAAATATAGAAATCGTACAAGTATGGCCATCTGTCAGTGGTTAATTTAAGCGCACCAACTTGCCTTGTAGATTCCCATACTCAACTAAAGTAGTGGCATATAATCGATAAAAGGAATCTATAATAATAGTTTATTTTCCATGCCAGCTGATTTGCCTTTGCAATTTCTATTTTATACATAACAACAAATATTAACAGATGTAAATAATTAGTAAAACGTATTGATATTATTGATAAATCAGTAACATATTACATGTTATAGGATTTACTATATATAGAATGAGAGAAGGTAAGGAAAATAACCATATGTACCCCATAGTAAACAAAAATATAAAAATTGAAAAATAGATATCTGATGTAACTAAATTTTGTAGACAAATTGTTTCCTGGGATAATAATGCTGTATTACAACGGATATGAGATACATAATAGTGTTAGTAGAAAAACAGGACTAAGTTCCTAAGATATAAAATTAAGTACATAAAACAGTGTGACATGGTTTAGCAGTTATACATGTAAAATTCTGTTAGTTGAAAACAGTTTCACCTGCAAAAACTGAATCCAAAAAATATACAGGTCGTGCTAACTATCCACAAAACACTAGTTTTTAACTAAAACTGTTAAATGGACATAGGCCATGTAACAGAATGCCTCCCTTCTGGCGAAAAAAAATTTTTTTAAGGTACGTATAAAAATTTTTGCTTTGCTTTAGTCGTAAACACATTATGAAAGTAAACAATACTTTAATATCATTAATTCCTTGTAGGGAACATAAAATACAAAATTGAGAAAGCGAGCGAAGAATGAGTGACAAAATACATTCTCTACCAGAAGTTCTACGTACAGGGAGCAAGTCTATGACCTAAACTGGAGAAATCTTCGGAACTAAGTAATGAAAACAATATGAAAAGTTAAGGGTTGCGAAATTTAAAAATAGACAAAAAAATGGATAAAATTAATTTTAAGGAAGACGACTTAATGTCGAAATCCTACAGACATTATAACGTCTGAGCAACTGTGAAGCCGTTGCTAGTACTAAAATTGGTAGAGTTTTATAAAACTAATACCACGATACATATAATGTAATATTATATGCCAATATAGGTTAGCAAGAAGTGAAAACTTGTGGTATTGTTAACCTACAATTCAAGTGTATAGCCGTTGAGTGCTAAAACTGATAGTTCAAAACAAATCAGATAGTACATGTAAGATGTACTATAGTTAAATGAGAAAAATTGTTCTCAAAAATCAAAGCCAAAATCGTGATGCGAAGTAGAGAAGCTAGACAAAAAATTAAATTTACCTAGGTAGGAGAATCTTATTAATTACGGTAAATAGAAGATACATAAACGAGAAAGAAAAGAAAGAGGAAAGTACTGAATACCCATAAGGCTGGTTTTCAGAAAGGTGATTAATATAATCTAGTAAAAATATAAAACTTATGGTTTTAAACTTTTAGTTGTCAAAGTTTTGAGGTTATGGCTTCTTATCCAAGGTGGTAGGAAAAGATTAAACCAAATTGAAGTAAAGAATCGTATAGGTATTCACAGAAAGCACAAAAGAAAGAAGAAAAATACAAACACAAAAGAAGAGAAGAGACGGTGTTGTTGTCTATCGTTATGAGAATCCACAAGTAAAATTATAAGTTGAGGTAAGTACTCCTGTTCAGAAAGTTGAACAAAGGAAAAAGAAATAATTATAACATTTTTACATTTGTAGGTTCTCATCATCTGGTAACGTAAGCTACCGGATGTTATTTTGTTCCCACCCCTGAACCTTCGTGGATCTGAAGAAAGTAGAAATAGAAAGTTATAGATCCAGCCGGAAAATACATAAAAGACAAATAACTTTTTTACTAAAGTTACCGCTGTACGATAATAATGAACACTGTACGTTATGCAAAAGGTTGACTCGCGTATTCTCACTGGAGAAAAAGTCTGGCTAGCAAGCGATGGTGAGGAAACGTACTTATTAAAGGTTAGTATTTGAGAAAATTTTCTCAACGTTAAAGAAAATATTTACATAATAACAATTTAGAGCAGTGTATCTCACAAGTAAGATAACTTATAGGTAAGATATGAAAAAGAAATCTTTTTGATAAACAGATCTCAAAAAATTGTTAGTGGAAGAAATATTTTTAGAAAATATTTCCAGAAAAATATAGCTAAATATTTTTACTAATTTACAACTTAATTAAACTAATATTTGCAATATGTACAGTACTTAAATAATGAATGATAAACATATGAGTTATATGATATAATTCAGTGATACTTAAATTAAGGAGTGCATGAATTATTAGTGAATAAAATGCACGAAGGACTTAATGAATAATGCATCAAGGACTTAAAGAGTAATGGATAGGGGACTTAACTTAATAATGCTTAAAGGACTTAAAAAATAATGGCCATTTTATATACAAAATTTACAAGAGAATCATCCTCGAAAGAGGAGCGGGAGGAAATTTTTTTTAATTTCCGGATGAGTGAAATAATTCACTCAAAAAAAAAAATGAAGTATGTAGAAATGGTAGCATGCCATGTCTACAGATATAGTTAACCTTGAAAGTTAATCCAATACATCCCTTCGTTAGAGATTTACGAAGAAAAAAATATCGACAAACGATGGTACGTACTAGTACCAAAAAGAAATTGCGTAAGCTTTGCTTACTGGTACGTACTAGTATCAAAAAGATACATTTTTGTAAGTTTTCACTTACTGGTATACCAAAAAAATTGTTTTTGGTGGCTTTGCACCAAAAAAATATTATACTTCTTGTATAATTTAAGGAAATTTGCCAAAAATAGACACTCAAAAAAATCAAGAGACATAAAATAGGTATTTAAGTGAATCGTTATGTTTACTTTGTTTTGATGATCCGATTTTAAGAAAAACATTCATTTCCTTATTCTGGTATCACTGAAATATTAGAGTTTGAACCAAAGTATGGTTTCAACTTTGAAATATGGTAATTTCCAGCGGGACTACCATCCATATGTTCCAATTCATATGAAACATTGGAAATGACGTTTCGGACTGTACATAAAACATAACGATTAGCCAATTTAGCAGAAAAATCATTTTCTTTATCGCTTTTCACAAAGTTGCGCCTCCAGACTAAGTCACCAATTTGAAAAACGCGATCTTTTCGTCTTAAGTTATAGTAGTTACAACTTCGTTGGTAAGCTTTGTTAAGTCTTTCTTGGACCAATTTATAAATTTCTGGCAATTTGTCCAGCTCATTGGCAAAAAGTTTGCGATTATTATCAAGATCTGGTAAAGTTATGTCGGAATCTTTATCACCATAGCTGCCTCGAATAGGTAGCTTTCTACCAAAATTAAGAAATGCTGGCGTGAAACCAGTAACCTCGTGTACAGCTGTATTGATGGCAAATTGAATTTCCGGAATTTGTAAATCCCATTTTTTATGAGAATCTTTAATGAAGCATCTTATAGCTGTACCGATCGTCCTGTTTACACGCTCGACTGGGTTAACTTGGGGGTGGTAGAATAAGTTGAAAAATACCTGAGGAATACTAAATTTCGCTACAAACTTATCGAATTCTTTGCTTTTATGAGCTGAAGCATTGTCTAAAAGTAATGTCCTTGGGACACCATATGTTAAAAATACTGATTCCAAGAAAGAAACAATAGCTTGAGACGTTGCACGCCGTACAGGCTTCATTATAACATACTTAGTAAAATAATCTACCGCAACTAATAAAAATCGATTACCTTTCGAACTAGGCGGAAAAGGACCTTTTGTGTCGTAACAAACAAGTTCAAAGGGAAACGTAGCTTTTTTTTCAGCACCCATTAAACCACATTTTTGATCGTTTGGAGGTTTTTCTCGTCCGCAAATATGACATTTACGAACATATTTTAAAATATCTTGACGCATCTTAGGCCAATAAAAACTTTCCGCGACTTTTTTAAGTGTTTTATAAAAACCCATGTGTGCACTTGTAGGTACATCATGGCTATCTTGAATTACTTGACATCGCTGGTCAAGAGGAACTACTAATTTCCAGTCAGAAATATTAGTTTTTAAAATTAATTTCCTTTGCGTATGTTTAAAAATATACCCATCTTTAACCATCCACTGTGGATATTTTTCTGGCCTCTTATTGATGTTCTCTCGCATTTTTATGTACCAAGGTTCAAGATTATCGAGTGAAATATCTAACAGGTTGATATCTGCATCAGGTATAGCTCTAGAAAGTGCATCAGGGACAACATGTAATTTGCCCTTTCTATGAATCACTTCAAAATCATACATTGAAAGTCTTATGGACCATCGACATAGTCTACCAGAGGGGTTAGACAAGCGATACAAATATTTAAGGCAAGCGTGATCAGTAATAACTTTAAAATGTACACCCTGTACATATCCAGCAAAGGCTTCTAAAGAATAAACTACGGCTAAAATTTCTAACTCTGTGGCAGAATAGTTACGTTCAGCTCGAGATAAGCTTCTACTTGCATATGCAATGACTTTTTCTTCTCCACCCTGTATTTGAGTAAGCACCGAGCCAAGAGCAAGTGAACTGGCATCGCATTGAATAGTGAATTCTGAAGAAAAATCAGGTGCTACAAGTATTGGTGCAGATACCAATTTTTGTTTCATTTCATGAAAAGCTTTGTCAGCTGTTTCATTCCAAGAAATTGATTGTCGCTTATCGCGCCCCTTCAATAAGTCATTGAGAGGTTTGACTAAGTCGCTAAAATGTGGTATAAAACGACGATACCAACTACACATACCTATAAAACGTCGTACTTGAGTTGAAGTCTTTGGTTGAGGGTACTCAACCATAGCCTTAATTTTATCACTGGATGTTCTTAAACCTTGTGAGTCAACGACATAACCAAGATATTTGAGAGAACTCCTAACAAAATTACATTTTTGGAAATTAACTGTGAGGTTAGCTTTCGATAAACGTTCATAAACTTCGGTAAGAAGTGTCATATGTTCAGAGAACGTAGAAGACGTGATAATAATGTCGTCTAGATAAACAAATATTTTATCACTGTAACGAGGAGAGAAAATTCTGTCCATTAAACGTTGAGTTACTTGCGCCGAGTTGGCCAAGCCAAAAGGTAAAACTTTAAACTGAAAAAGACCACGACCTGGAATGGAAAAGGCAGTTTTTTCTTTGCTTTCATCATCTAAAGGAATTTGCCAGAAGGCACTTTTTAAATCAATTGAGGAGATAAACTTGGCATTAGAGAGCATTTTTAATATATCATCTACTAAAGGTAAAGGATATGAGTCCTTTTTAGTGACTTCGTTAAGCGATCTACCATCAAAGCAAAACCTGAACTCATCATTACTTTTTTTAACTAGTAGAACTGGAGAATTCCAGGGACTGTAGGACGGCTCGACAACATCTAGTTCAAGCATTCTATCTAGTTCATTGTTTAAATGTGCAAGCATATAAGGAGACAACCGGAATTGTCGCTTTTTAAAAGGCTTCGCTTCACCTGTTTCGATGTGAGCAGTAATTAAATTTGTTCTACCAAGTTTATCCTCTGGTGATAATGTTTTAAACAAATCAACTGTCCTTACCATTTCAGCGTGCTGTTCTCTGGACAATTCAACTTGTCCTTCTTCAGCAGTATTATTTAATTTAGGGTGCTCTGTTAACGCTAGAATATCCAAGTTGCTCAGTTCACTGTAAATGTCCCATGCATTATTTCTATAATTGATTGATAAACGAAAAATTTTTATAAACTCACTACCAAAAATAAGTCCACACTTTAAGGACGGGACTACAGATACTTTAATAATTTTGCAAATCCCTTCTATAACAACAGGAAGTTGACAAATACCTATCACGGTTTGACTTTTACCATCTGCAGTTGTGACCGTTTTTCGTTTACTTTTATCAATTTTAATATTATGTTTATTTAAAAGATTTAAAGCAAGTGAACCTAAACAACTTAAATTAGCTCCGCTATCTAACAAAGCGATAACTTCTTCGTCATATAAAGAAATAGATATATAAGGACGATTATCGAAAGGTTTCTCTACAGCAAGAGGTAAAATTTCAGGAAAGTTATTCTTATAAAAATTACGAACTGTGTTTTTCCAATTCTCCCAATCAAAAATGTCCGTTTTGGGTTTAACTTTGAAATTTGAGAAAATATGTTTATTTGAGTCATTTCTGGAATGCTTTTTAAACTTAGAATTAAAAATTACTCGGCCTCTAGGGTTATTTTTCTGCCGTGGGCCTGATAAAACAGCAGAAAACCTTTCTAGTTTTTTTGGATTGCACACTGGGCAAGTCATAGAAGTAAAATTAGGTTTTCCACATCGGAAACAAAACCTATTTCGAGCTTGTCTACACTCGTGAAAGCTATGACCTTTCTTTTGACAATTCCAACAAGAAATAGAAAATTTATTATTATTTGATGTACCCGGAACAGCATTTTCTTGATTCAAATTATTATTTAGACTAATATTTTTGTTACTTTTGCTTTTAGAATTGAAATTATTTTTATTTTTAGGTGATGGAAGATTTTCTACATATGCCAAGTCAGTTTCGAGGACACATGCTTTAGGAGTTGGAGAATAATAATTATTTTTCATTTGTGTGGCCAAATCTATTTTCTTGCATAAAGTTAATAGTTCGGCTGTATTTTTAATATCTGTTAAAGCTAATGCATGAATATATTTAGGCAAAATGTTACGTCTAATTATTTTTAACTTCTCCTCTTCACTTAAAACAGTATCTAAACGATTAAATAAATTTTGCATTGTAGCAACAAAAATATTTATGGACTCTGACTGTCCTTGTCTACGAGATTTTATCTCATCTAACAATTTTTCATCATAATCGCATACTAAAAAAGCGATTTTAAGCTGTTCTTCAAGCTCTTGCCAATTGGATACATTAGATCTGATTGACCGATAAACAATTAAGGCCTTGTCAGTAAATAAATCAATACTAGACTCAAATAATTGTTGTTCCGATACATTCCTAGCGGCAGCAAGTTCCTTGACTCGTTCGAGAAAAGCTTTTAAATTTGACTTTCCGTCAAACTGAATTCCCCATTTATAAACTGGGACATATTTCTTGTCAATTGGGTAATTAATAGGTGATATATTTTCTAATTTAGGAATAACATTAACCTCTAAACGTGCGTCTATTTCCTCGCAGGATGCAACTGCGTCATCTTTAAATTCCTGTAAGTTAATATTTAACTCTGTCGGTTCTTCCGGAACCACGAATCTATGCACTCGATTTGTTAGGCATATTAAACGATTTGAAATTATTAAATAGGATGTGTCCTCTTTGCATGCTGAAAAATCGTGAACTAAAGCAAGTAGTTCAGCGATAGTGTTGGTGATTTCAGTTTTTTCTGTTTCAACATCGAAGCTAGGATCTTTTAATGATTGAAATTCGCGTTTTTGCTTTTTTAATAAATTGTCTAATATCATCCGTTTTGTATCTAAAGTTTTATTAGATGCCTTAACATTTCGAATACGTAGTTCATAATCTACCTCAGATTCCGTTAAATATCTTACACAAAATGGAAGTTCCATGTTAACAAGAAATTTAAAGAAATAAATTAAAAGTTTTTATTAAGAACCCAACTGGCAATAAATTGTATGTTTTAAATAGCAAATGAATGTAGTCTTATCTGTTGTCAAGAGATAAAAAAACACAAACAATTTTATCTATCAAATAAAAAAACTGTTGTTTCAATTTTAACTTTCCAGAAATAAATCAAATTAAACACTTTAAGCAGCAAAATAATATTTCAGGTAGGTATAATTCCACAACTTCACTTTCACTAATAAAGAATATTTTAAGAAAATATTTGGACTTGTAAAATATTTGATATTTAAGGACGCAAATTTTCTGTATACCATAGAATTCAATTGTTGTAAGCAAAAATATATGCAAAAATATATAATAAAAATTTTTAGACAAAATGAAATATAAGCAAAAATATGACTCGACTTAAGAAAAAATTATTTTCTTACCAAAAATTAAAAAAATTGTCTCATATACAATACATTCAAAAATTGGGGTTTCACCTCTCTTACTACTCTTACTATATAAATATGTTTATTGAATTGAGCCCTACACATTTGTCGCCAATTATATTGTTTCGGGCCCCACACGTTGGTCGCCAATTATATTACCTCCTTTCTCTTATTATTTATTTTTGAGAAAGAATTGAGGCAACATGTGCGGACGACTAGCTGGTTTAAGCCGGAGCAGAGAGCCGTGGGTCCAGAGCATTCGTAAGAGTGGAGAAACTTACCCTTTCTGACATGTACAGCATAAGCGACAGATTTCTGTTTATTTCGAGAAAAGGAGACAAAGAAAAATTGATGTTAAATTGGGCACCATCTATAGTAAAATAAGCAAAATAGTCTCTTTTTTCTCGAATAACCAGTCTGCTATAGATCAGACTGAAATTGTTGGTAAGAGAAATAAAAAGATGTTTAAAATGAATGACAAAATATATTACATAAAAAATTAGACAAATCGGTTTGAGACAAATTGAAATGTGAAAAAAATATATATATAAAAAACAAATTGATACCAGTATCCTAGGTGGTTTATGGGTCAGGTGGCTGGTTCTGGGACAGCAATCCAGGCCCACAATTGTCTCTTATTGCAAGAATTCTAAATTTTTCTTGGCAATTTACGTCTCTCAATGAATGGGGTGAAAATTGTAGGAAATTTAACCAAATATAAGCACATACAAAATTTATGCAAAGTTAGCTGTGCAAATATAAGCTAGTTAGCTGTACCAAATATATTTAAATTAGCTGCACGAAATATTATTAGCTATGCACGAGTTATTATTAGCTATGCACGAATTATTATTAGCTATGCACGAGTATTATTAGCTATGCACTAGTATTATTAGCTATGCACTAGTATTATTAGCTATGCACTAGTAAGCTGATTTCTTAGACTATAAATTGCCAAAAAATTAAAAGGAAAGAGAAAAATATTTTTAAAACCATGTGGTACATATAGCATTTTAACTACTTATTAAATTAAAAAGAATTGACTTTGAATTCAAAATTTATTTTAAAAATAATTGAAATTATATCAAAGGCAAAATTTGAAGATTAATTAAAATATTTTAATGAGTATAATGAAATTACCTGTATGTTAAACACTTTGTAACTGGGATATAAAAATTGTAATATAAATTACTGAAGTCCGCAGTTAAAAATTATAATGTTTGAATCAGTACAAAGGCTGCAAGCAAATGACTTCCTGGTGAGTTTTACTGATAAGGTAAACTTTTTTTGTCCTGTTTACTGGAAAACAACGCCACCAAAAAAATGTGAGAAATCTAATTCCCTATTTAAATTGAAAGCTATCAAAATATAGAAATCGTACAAGTATGGCCATCTGTCAGTGGTTAATTTAAGCGCACCAACTTGCCTTGTAGATTCCCATACTCAACTAAAGTAGTGGCATATAATCGATAAAAGGAATCTATAATAATAGTTTATTTTCCATGCCAGCTGATTTGCCTTTGCAATTTCTATTTTATACATAACAACAAATATTAACAGATGTAAATAATTAGTAAAACGTATTGATATTATTGATAAATCAGTAACATATTACATGTTATAGGATTTACTATATATAGAATGAGAGAAGGTAAGGAAAATAACCATATGTACCCCATAGTAAACAAAAATATAAAAATTGAAAAATAGATATCTGATGTAACTAAATTTTGTAGACAAATTGTTTCCTGGGATAATAATGCTGTATTACAACGGATATGAGATACATAATAGTGTTAGTAGAAAAACAGGACTAAGTTCCTAAGATATAAAATTAAGTACATAAAACAGTGTGACATGGTTTAGCAGTTATACATGTAAAATTCTGTTAGTTGAAAACAGTTTCACCTGCAAAAACTGAATCCAAAAAATATACAGGTCGTGCTAACTATCCACAAAACACTAGTTTTTAACTAAAACTGTTAAATGGACATAGGCCATGTAACAATGATATGTTTGAGAAGGTTAAGCCTGTCTCGGTGATATTATATATCATAGTATATTTCTAATATAACAGCTTCCCCCTTATAAAAAAAGTTGGTGTTTTATGCAGCAACTTTTGAAATGAATATAAAATGTATATAAAAGG
This sequence comes from Leptura quadrifasciata, assembly GCA_963675555.1. NCBI lineage: Eukaryota > Metazoa > Arthropoda > Insecta > Coleoptera > Cerambycidae > Leptura > Leptura quadrifasciata. The sequence continues at coordinate 31,067,918 of OY776682.1, forward strand.
TAATGGCACAATTTGGAAAAATACAAAGAGTACAAAAATGTTAAGTCGTAAAGTTTAAAATACAGAGTATAACCTTAGCGTCTAAAATATGAAATGCAAGCACAATAAGCTTGATTCATAAAATAAAATAACATAAAAATGTTAGAGTTAAAATATAGCTTTAGCAAGAAAGCGTAAAATACAAACATAATAAGTTTGTCTTAAAATGGGATAAAATATTCCCAAGGTTAAAATATAGCTTTAATATAAAAGCATAAAATATGAGTATGATAAGTTTAAATGAAAATAACGTAAAAATGTTAATAAAATTGAAATTAACAAAGGATAGAAAAATAATGAAATATAATGATTAAACAAATGAAATGAAATTCACTGAAAAGTCTAGCACTAAAAGTCAGTAAAAAGGCACAAAACAGTTTGTCTTTAGTTAAGTTCTATGTCTTCGGCTTCGTTGTCTTCTCTTCTTAAGGTAGGTCGTCTTCGTTGATGAAACAGGCTAGTGATTGTCCTGAGGGGTTCACTAGGCCTTGGTGGAGATGGAGGAGTCGTGGAAACGTTGATGGCTAGTCTTCGTCTTCTTGCTTTACACTTACAGAATAGATACAAGAATAAGAGTCCGAAAATTAGCACTATGGTAAGATAGGTAAACCAAGAAATGTGTCTCGTGATGAAAGGTTCCTTGATTAGGTCGTCTAAGTCTTTTGAATATTGGTCTAATTGGTGTCTGGCGACATCGAGGTCTTCGGTGTTCAGATCACTTAGTTTTAGTGGTTTCAGGTTGGGCACTCGAACTTTGTCCGGAACCTGGTTGCAACACTCGAACGGGATTTGTATAGGGTGAGCGTCGTTCTTCACGTCTGTCGTTTCGCCTGAGCTGGCTTGGATCTTCGTGATACTTATGAAGGCGTAGCAATTTGGTTGTAATTTAATTACACAGTTTTTGAGGATGGTGTCAGTTTTTGGGGTCTCTTTCGGGCAATTGATAGTCATCTTTAGTGGCTCTGTATTGACGATCATCCACACGTTCTCGTCTAGTTTTTGGATGTTGTATCCTTGGCCGATTATAGTTGACGTTTGACAGTTTTCTGGTAGAGTTTGTAGATCCTTGAAAAGGCGGGCTTCGCATATGGCGTTGTTGTCAATTGGATATGCAAACAAATTTGGACATAATTTAGTATTGGTATGGAGTGGCTTGCATTCTCTGAGGTCAGCAATGGGTATGTACATCAAAGAATCATCATCTCTCGCGATATATTTTTGAGAAGTTGACAAAATATGATACAGACCAGTTCTACTATCTAAGATGGGAATGGGGTATAATTGGAAAACAAAGTACGTTTGAGGGTCTACTAGGGGTATATCTAATACAAATACTAATTCTGAGTTCATTTGGAAAGCTTTTAATTCAATAATATCTAAATACTGTGCAATTTTTGAAAGTTTAATTGGGAGTGGCAAATTGTTCTTTTGTAGGTTTTGTGAAATTTCCTGCAATGAGTTTACCAAATCTTGGGGGTTAATGATAGACGTATGAATTACTTTGAGTCTCGCGAAAGTGATCGAATTTAAAATATCGTTGAGGTTGTCCTCTATAAATAGGTAGCTCGCCATGAGTTGTTCACAAATTTCCAAGAATTTTTATTTTGTTTCAACTGCTCGTACGTTATACGTAATGTCTAAGATTGCGTATTCGATTTCTTTTATGTCTTTGTTGAATGTCTCCTCGTCTATTAATAGTTTTTGAATTGTCGTGTTAAAATTTTTAATAACTGAATTTGTAACTGATATTTGATTTTTCATCAAATTTTCTATCTGACGTTCGTCTTGGTTTAGTTTATTGATAAAGTCAGAGTAATATTTACCGTCTTCTGCGTCTAAATTTCCGGTAATTGCTTTGAATATTGAACCAATTCCGTTTATGATTCCGCGTTTGTAGCGTTTCGTGTCGAGATGTATTTCGTCAAATTTAGTTTGTATGGATTTTGAGATTTGTCCTAGGAGGCTTAAATGCGTTTTAACCTCACTCGCGAATTCGTTCATGTTTTTGTATGCTGGGTCAAGGGTGGTAAGGATTGTCTGTAAAATTTTGTCGTTTCTGTCAAGAGCTGTCTTAAAGGTCGATATATTTTTATGTACGAGTAACGTCCATTTCTTGTGTGAGATGACAATGTCCGTGTCTTTGTGATAGTAAACACCGATAGTATTGTTTATTGGTGTTATTTCGTATTGAGAAAATGCTGATCCGAACAGCAGTAGAAACCTGAAAATAAATTTTAATCTTCAGTATATGGTTTCATTCTATCAAAATTTACTTTACTTGTTTGATTTGTCTCGGGATTTAACAAAGTGGCAGAATTTTGGAAAATTTCTTTGATCTCGAAAGGGCCGTTGAATTTATTTTGCGACTTACTTTTGATTTGGGATTCCTTTACATATACTTCGTCTCCAACGTTATACGTGGGGCGATTTTCTGGGATATTTCTGTCGAATCTGACTTTAGCTTTTTGTTTTTGCGCTTCAGTCCGACTGCGTGCAATTTGGTAATAGTGAGATATCCTATTATTTAAGTCCCTAACATATTTAGTTATTAGGTCTTTTTGGTTGTACAGGGTCTCTGGTGATCTATTAGCTGTGTGTCCAAAGATCAGTTCGTATGGCGTAAAACCGTGCGTTTTATTAACCGAATTATTATAGCATATTACTGCATACGGCAATATGGTAAAAGGATGTTCATTTGGATTTCGGTTTTGTGAATTCTGATCATTTCGGCTAAGGTAGCATGAAAGCGTTCTATAGAACCGTTAGATTGGGGATGTCCTACGCTAGAATACGTCAGTTTTATATCGTAGAGGATACAGATGTCTTTTAGTAAGTTGGTGTCGAATTCACCGCCGTAATCACAGTGAATCCTCAGTGGGGTACCGTAATGTTGAAAATATAACAATAGGGTATTTACCACAGATTTTGCGCTTTTATCCGGTACTGCATAGGCTTGTGTGAATTTTATAAGTTCGTCGCGGATAGTTAGAGCGCAATTTCGTGTAGGAAATTCGAATAGGTCGATGTTAATTCTTTCGAAAGGCGTTCTCGGAGTTTCAGTGATTACTAGAGGGTTGTTAAGATTTTTACGGCAGACTTTACCCCGTTGACAAATTTCGCAATTTTTTATGAAATTTTCAACATCTTTGGTTAGTCCTTGCCAATTGTATTTATTTTTGATCCTACGCATAGTCTCGTTTATTCCGCGATGTAGGTTGTTTTTGCCGGTATGGTTTTGGTCAAGAATTATCGGTCTTTGGTCTTCGTCAGGTTTTTGTACTAGGTTTTGACAGATAATGAGTTTTAAATCTTTTTCTGCGAAGATAAATGACAGAATTTCGAGTATGGGGAGGTCTAAGTTGTTTTCGACATGGTAAGTATTAGAAAGATCTAGTTCATGTTGATTTTTGTATATTGCTAGGAACAAATGTTCTACTACAGATTCAGGGTCAAAGGGTAGAGGAATGATATAGTATTTCCTATGTCTAACCGATCTACTGGAGAGGATATTTATTTTGTCGTCGTAAAATTCGGGGTTTTCCTCGAAAATGTCATCAATAATTTGGTGATGAAGATCTCTTAGGTTTATTTTGTTGAAAGAAAGTTATGATGTCTTTGTTTTCTCGGTCCAAGAGTTGTTTATTTGAAGTTTGAATTTTAGAGTAATCTATTGAATATTCAGTTTTGTAAAGTCTAGAAAATGTGTTAAATTTCTGAGAAGTTTATTCGTTTGTGATCTTGTAAATATATTCATTTGTTTTTACTTAGGGCCTCTCAAATAAAAAATATATATTTTTTGAACATTTTGAAGAGTGTTTGATTTTCAGTTTCTGAAATTTCTTCTGAACGTTTGTGACTTTCTTTCAGGGTTTACGAGTAGTTCAATTATTTAATTTGGAAAAGGTATGTCCTGATTTTAAGTTTTAATTAAATTCTGAAAAGTTCTTACTGCATATTATTTAATTTTTCTGCCCTTGGTATTAATTATTATATAGTTAACAGCTGTTATTACTTGTGCTTGTAAAGCGTTTATATTGGTGTAGGGAGAAATCATAATGAGTGCAATGCGATACTATGGTGCTGGATATCATGCAATTCTTATTAAAATGTTTAAGTCCATAAATATACAGGACGTGCCTCTGTGCAAAAGTTCAAGGTACTGTTATCAAAGTAGTACTACTATTATGAGTTCCTTGAATTAAATGTAATTACTTTATGTGCATTTATTTAAATGAACAAAAATATTTCGTTATAATTAAGGTTTTGTTTCATAAAGTAGAATTTACTACAGGAGAAGTTTCCTAGTAATAGAGAGAAGAAATAAAATTATTTACATGAGAAGTGTTTTGATAGTTAATTAATTTGTTATACAATGGTTTTTTTTTGTCAAATTTTTCTGGTAGTGTTAATTTAGAAAGGTCTAAGAAAATGGAAAATACTTTTAATGTAAACTGTTAATTTTTGATAATATTCTAAAAGATTTAGTTTAGGTGACTAAAAAAAATATTTGTGAGATAATTTTGAAAGTAATTTTGGGTTGCAAATTTTTTGTAACTGTTTTATTTGCAGGGTCGGCATATAGTTGAGACTGAAATCGGTATTATCGTTATTAATTAGGTTTAAATATAGATTTTAATTTTTGAACTGGTTCAAATATTAAATTAGAAAATTCTACTATTTTCGGTATTGTTTTTACCGGGGATAAAAATGAATTTCGTTGGTATATTTTCCTGATTGTGTGGGGTATATAAATTTTTCTTTTGTTTTGATTACGCAAGATCGTATGCGTGTTTCCTGGATTATTCTTTACTTTATTTGTTTTTCGAATTTTCGATTTCCTGAATATTTTATTGTTAATTTTGAATACTGTTTGCGAAATAAACATTTTTCTGTTTAATGTTATTGTTTGTTTCGAATTGTTATTGGACATGTTTGGATTTAAGGTTGTCAATTTAAATTTGCCTGTAGGAGATGATTTTGTTTCTGAAAGGTTCATTTTTTGTTGGTTAACCGTAGGGGTTACATTTGAAATTGTTTTTGTTTCTTGTACCTTATGTTTAATTATTCCTTTGATACGAGATTCGGTAAAGATGGAATTTTGGTTTTTGTCTTTACAGGAGATGTCTGAAAGTTTAGAACTTTTGTCTAGTTGATGGGAGTCTGAATTTTGATAGTTTTCATCAGACGTTCTCTCGAAAAATTCGCTTTGTATGTTTGTCTTTGCAAAGGTGTTAAGGTAAGTGTATTTTTTCTTGTTCCTGAGCTAGCGGTATAGCGTCAGTGTCACAATAAAATTCAAATATTTCTTCAGTGTCTGGTTCGAAAAAAATAAGATTTTGATTAATGGTGTTATCTGAAAGGTGATTGTTAATATTTTCGTTTGAATTTGTAACTGGTTGTAAAGGTAAATAATCGTTAACTTTAAATAATGGTATATTTTCAAAATTGGTAATTAGTTGATTGTTTTTGAAATCTATAATGCATTCGTAATATTCTAGAAAGTCGTTATCTACAAAGCCATCGAAGTCTGTATCTAAATCGTATACATAAACTTTGTGTGGATCGTTAAAATTGAACGGTATAAGAACAGATTCAGTGATTTTAATTTTTTGACCTGTTACTTGTATATTTAAATTTTCGGGGTGTCTTAGGTTATAATTTTCTGTTGCTTTGGGTTTGAAAATGGAAATATCTGCACCTAAATTGATTAGAATATTAAATTTATTTGTTGGGTCTTTTATGAAATACAGGTTTGTCGAACTTATTTGAAACGGAGTGATAGATGGTGATTTTACATGAAACACTGTTCTTGGGGATTCGAATGTGGGTCGGAATTGTCTTTCAGGTTTAATGTTTGAATTTGGTTGGACATTTGGTCCACTTGGAAATTTATCTCTTGGGTTGGAGTATTCATGGAATACTCCGGATCTAATGGAAAATCCTGAGGATTAGCAGTATAATCCTGCGACATCTGAGAATTAGCTGTATAATTCTCATTTTGGTATGGCATGTTATCGTCGTTATTTTGCGGGAAATGGGGGTAATCGTCATAATTTACTTGTGGCATGTTTGCCATGTTATCAAGGCTAGAATTAGTTTGATAGTTTCCGAAGTTATGGAATTGTGGGTCACTGAAATTATTAGTTTCATGGTAAAAATTAGTATCATAATTTTGAGAGTCGAAATGATTGTCAAAATTAACGTGATGTGTTCTCTGCGGGTTTTGTCTGTTAAAGTTAGGATTGAAATTTGAACTTTGTTGATTTGGGGATCTCTGAAAGTTTGGATTAGGTCTTATTACAGAAGGCCTATTCTGTTGAAAATCTTGTTGCGGCGTGAAATTTCTTTGATATTGCTGGTTGGGAGAATTTTGGAAATTCGGTCTAGAAAATTGTGGAGGACTGGCAAAGTTGTTTTGTCTAAAGTTCTGATTTTGTTGTGAGAATTGTAGTCTTGTGCGGCACTCATTAAAATTGTGCCCGTTACTTTTGCAAAAATTACAGAATTGTTGGGAGTTGGGACGCCTCTGTTGATTCTGGATGGGGTTTTTGTTGATAGTTTGTTTTGGGAATTTTTGTGACTCGAAGTAGGACAGTTGGAGTTCGCGTTTGATTCTATTAATTGCTTCTAGCATGTCGCTGGGATTTCCGGCACGGATTATTTGTCCAAGTTAGGGTTCTAGTCCGGTAAGTAGTGTTGTTAGAGTCATGGTTTCAATTAGGGATGATTGGGCTGTCTTTTCTTCCAACGTCAAAGTCTGTTTTTGCACAGCAGCGTGCATTTTGGCATTATGTGTTTGTAAACGAGATACGAATGTCAGGGCAGTTTCATTAGGTAGTTGGTGAATCCGTTGTAAGTCTTGTATAAGGGCTGTCAAGTCGCGTGAATCACCGAAATGCGCCTCAAGTAGGCTTTTAATTTCTGCCCAAGTGGCAGGGTTCCTCGAATTTATTAATTCGGCAGCTTTTCCCCGAAGTTTATTTTTTATGTGTAGAGTAAGTAAAATACGCTGGTCTTCTACTGATATTCCGTTCGCGCAAACACACGCGGAAATAAAGGTTTGTAGGAAAATGGGGTTCCCGTCGAACTCTGGCACTATTGAGAAAATCTCACTTAACCTGTAGGGTTCGATGGTAAGGGTTTCATCGGCGTTATTTGTATTATTGGTATTATTGGTATTACTTGTTGTAGTATTATTTACTGTAGTATTTGGTTGGTTCGCCATTTTGTATTATTAGGATTCGTATATAAATTTCAGATAAACAAACAAAAATTAATTTGGTACACACAAAAAATAATAAAAATTAATTTTAAAAGGTGCAAGAGTACGCCACTGGCAATAATAATGAATAAAAGGAAATGAGATTGTATTCTTTTCTTTATAAAGTATGTAACAAATTATTTTTGCGATGGTATTTGCACTTATTCAGATATTATAGTCATATGGTATAAACAATACGTTAACCTTTATTAGTAGTAGTAGTAGTATTAAATTGCAATAAAAACGTTACAAGATAAAGATTAAACTTTATATGGAACTAAACTTTATATAGAAGTTAACTTGACCTATATTAAGTTGCAATGAAAATATTTATGTGTTAAAATAAAATAAAATATCGGTTAAAGTAATAAGATATTTAGATAATATATTCAACTAAATTAGATTGCAGAACTGTCGTGGGTTTAATGCAAATGTGAATGCAATGTACGAATGATAAATTATAAATGTTTAGTGCAGTTTGAAATAGAAAATAAATCGAGATGATTCTTAAATTACTTACATTACTATCTTCATGCCTGGGGTCCAGATGGAAGGTCGAATGCGGTTTCGTAAGCGTTGCTACACTGGGATGTACCGTCAGGGGTATCACTAGGTGTTCCTATCCACGGTGACGTGTTCCAAGTGCCGAAGATACCGACTTTCAGGGGCCAGGAATGTTTCTTACTTGCTAATTATTTCTCGATGTGTATATGATGCTTCTTGTGAGCTTGTTGAGATGTTGCTTGTCCGCTTGAAATTGTATTTTTCTTGTTTCTCGTAGATTCTTTGCTGATTGAAGGATTGAAATCCACCACCTCTGGGTTACAGGGTGTTTTTCAGATCCTACCGACTGCGCCAATGTTAGATAATGGATTGTAGAAATCACTTTTTTAAAACTTTATTCACTTGGGAGTCAAGCTTGACTCTAGGTACAATAATGAACAATAATAAATTTAGAATGTATTAGGTCGAAAATGAGTATATGACTGAAGGTACAAATGTCTGTTGGTTGTATTTATAACATAAGAGAACAAAGAACATTAAATTGGCAATTCAGCATGATAAGGGATTACCAAGAAAGAAACATTAAGCTCAGCCAACGTGAGCGGTTATTAGAGAAGAGCTGTTACGCAATCTGTAACATGATATGTTTGAGAAGGTTAAGCCTGTCTCGGTGATATTATATATCATAGTATATTTCTAATATAACATATATACATGCTGTCCATTTCATCAGGGCCCTCTAGAATATCTCACTTAATATCGGTCGTACAAAAAAAATTATTTTTACGAAAATTGTGTCGATTTATATAACCTACAAAATGTTTTAAAGACATTTGAAATCCATGGCCTACTTTAAGAGTTATGGCAGAAAATATCGAAAATGCGGAAAACGTCTAGGCCAAATATCTCCGTTATTTGAAGAGATGCGAGAAAAAATTTAAGGCAAAAATTTTTTGCAAAACAGAGTGTTTCAACGAGGTTTGATCTAATGTTTTTCAAAACCGCTGTATTTTGAGATTTACTCTCCAGGCTGTTAAAAGAATTATTTTAAAACGGGCGGGAAATAGCGCCATTAAATAGAGTATTTTCCTCCCTTTTCAACGATATATCATATGCCATATTTATTCATTGGTACTACGTTAATAATTATAAAAACATTTTTTTAAAACCAATAATTTTTTTTTAACAAGCATTATACTTGCCGTGGAGAAGTATGATTAAATAAAACTATAAAATAATTCAATAAGTTGTTCAAATCTTTGCTATAATAAAACATTAACACAATTAAGAAGAATAAAGTAAATTCAGGTAACAAAAACAAATTAATAATAAAAAGAATATAGCACACAGAACATTAATATTTATCTAATCCTCAAAATAATTTTTAAGATATCATATCAAGTGTTATCGTTGAAAAGGGAGGAAAATACTCTATTTAATGGCGCCATTTCCCACCCGTTTCAAAATAATTTTTTTAACAGCCTGAAGAGTAAATCTAAAAATTCAGCGGTTTTGAAAAAAATTAGATAAAACCTCGTTGAAACACTCTGTTTTGCAAAAAATTCACGCCTTACAATTTTTCTCGTATCTTTTCAAATAACAGAGATGTTTGGCCTAGACAAAGTAGGCCAAGGTTATATAAATCAGCACAATTTCCCTAAAAATATTTTTTTTTGTGCGACCGATGTTAATTGAGATATTCTCGAGTGCCCTGATAAAATGGTCAGCCTGTATATATATTTCTGGAATCAGCTGTCAATGGATAATCAATATATATTAAAATATACAAGGCATCTTATCAGAATGAGTCACACGTGCTTCCATATTTTTGACTCGCACTGTATAAAATATACAATTGGAAATTTCGGTAATTATGAAACAGTACATTTCATTTCAAAAATATTTTTTTCAAAATTTTGTTGTTTCAGCATAAACACATCGATTTTAAAAATTCACTTCGTATTATTGGTGGCTCATCCTGCATATAAGCGCATATTTTATCAAAATATATTATCTGACGTTATAGAAATGATATTTGTGAGAAAAAAAATCGAATCCTTCAATTGTCATGACTATATTTTATAAAAATAACCACTTTTTAACTTTAACATCATGTATCTCAAAAACTAGTCATAAGATTAGATTGGGCCCATATTGCCTTTACCAGGTGATCGAGATCTATAACATACTAAAAATTCAAAAAATCCAACCGAGAACCATTTTATATAAGAAAAAGTGCCACGTCCTTTACTACGTATAAAATGAACCGCCTTTATGTGCGTTTGTCTGATCGTTAATCTCGAGGACTTACTTTCATGCGGATTTCACTACTTTGCAGCTTATTTTTTGAGAAAAGTTAAACTGCAAATCACTTAATCTGTCTTTATTGGACTACGCATTGCAGAAGTCGGAAAAGTAGCAGTAGGCAGCTATTATCAAGAACCAGAAGATAACATTATGAATCCCTTAAAAAGGCGCAGGTCAGCCTTTCGGATAAACCGAAGTCTTATATATTCTATCCTACATTTTTATAAAAGATGGCAATGGCTTATCCTTGTGGAGCTGCAGAAGGATGTTATGTTTTGCTGCTCTAATATGGGCTTTTAGTCGAACAGGCTCCAACTCGGTGACATAGTCGGGGTTTACCCGCTCGACGTCGAAGATGAGACCAAGTTCATCGGCTGCTCTCCGTGCTGCCTTAAAGAGAAAAGCTTCTACCGCTCCATTTTCATGGTCTCGGACCATGTGAAAAAGGGGATGCGAACTTCCGATGACCTTACATGCTCCATCCAGAACCATCCTGCTATGGAGACTCTCCATCCTCAAGAGTCCACGGCCTCCCCGATGTCGTGGGAGATATAAACGTGGAATGGACGATTTGGGATGCAAGCTCCTATTGATATGCATCTTCTTGCGGGTTACTACATCGAGTTGACGCAGCTCTTCTCTAGTCCATTTCAATACTCCGAAAGAGTAGAGAAGGATCGGAGCGGCAATCATATTCGTAGCAGACACCTTGTTCTTCCCCGACAGTTCTGAAGACCAGATCTGTCGGAGTAGGTGCTGATACTTGCCGCGGAGAGCGTTCTTCACTACACTCACTTCTTGGGTGGAGCGTTGCTCGACACTCAAGTAAGTATACGACTCTCCGGCATCTAGATGGTGTAAGATGCTTCCGTCCACGAGCTGCGCGTCCTCTCCGTGGTCACCGCATCGTCCTCTCTTGAGATGGATCAGTGCGTATTTGTCCAACCCGAACTGCATACCAACAGCCTGCGTGTACTCCTATACCACCCTAAGGGACTGTTGGAGATCCCTCTCTCCAGAGGCATAAAGCTTAAGGTCATCCACATAAAATAGATGGCTGACCTAATGTCTCCTGTCGCCGGAGGTACCGCAGTTGTAGCCACGGGTTTTCCAGACGGATAGTGGCAGTAGTGAGATGCAAAACAGAAGGGGGCTGAGGAAATCTCCCTGAAATACTCCTCTTCTGAATGTTACCGACTCTGTTTTTTATCGTTACCCGATGTTATGGTAAAGCGAGTCCTCCAGAGCGGCATCAGTTCTTCAATACATCTCACTACGGGACCGGGTACCACAAGACATCGGAGCAAGTGAACAATGAGCTCATGCAAGGTCATGTCAAATGCCTTGCGGTAGTCGATCCAGGCCATAGAGAGGTTCCGCTTATACTGCATGGAGTCCTGCGTGACACATCTGTCGATCAACAGGTTCTCCTTGCAGCCAGCGACACCTCTCTTCGACCCTCATTGCTCATATATCCGTTCGTAAACCGGTTCAACTGCGTGGAGCACCCGCATGTACAAAATGCGTGTAAACACCTTGTAACATGCGTTTAGACAGGTTATCGGTCTGTAGTTCTTTGGGTTTGACAAATCTCCGTTCTTGGGGATCAGCACTGTCCGCCCCTCAACAACCCAAGAAGGAATTTGCTGCTCCCCATTCAACCAGGAATTAAAAATTCTGGCCAAATGGTGATGGGTGCTCGATAAATTTTTCCACCAAAAGTTATTTATCCCATCGGGACCTGGAGCAGCAAAGTTCTTAGAGCCCTCAAGAGCACTACGAACCTCTTCTGAGGTTATTGGTTCGCACACTTCCTGTGGTTGCTGAAGCATTTGACAAAAGGCTTCAAAGTGTGCAAGGGCAGGAGAATCTCGGTTGAGTGGAAGCCTCTCCTCGTACAGCGTTATTATTATTATTATATTTAGTGTACATTATTTTATTATACAGTACGGGGATCGCTATTAGGCGTCTAGTGAAATCGTATACACTTATGTATATTTACAATAATCATCTAATGTAGCGATCCAATGCTCTGTACGCTGGCGCTAATGTGATTGTTGACGTTATGGATTTATTTAATATTTACTAGAGTCCCTTTGGGTTTAATTCACAGGTAACCTTACGAAATTTAAGCATTATTGTATTCCAAATAATGTTAACCTTTTAAAATGGATATTTATTTAACAGAAGAGAAAGTACGAATAATTAAATGGTACTACGGTCGGCATTCACTGCGTGAAACAATAAATTTATTTATTGTACGAAAATCGACTCACTTCGACATATTTTGAGAAACATACTTTTGTTTATTTTGGTTATTTGTTTATCACCATAATTAATTTCAACAAATTAATATTTTGAGATGATACGTGGTAATTTGTCAATTCCTTATTTGACGACCGGTCACCAACACATTCCGCTCCAAACACATTTACATCACCAACCGCAGCGGATTGGCCAGTTGTCATGCCTATGCCCCACCATCCATTTCATATCAGCTCGTGATCCTAACTAATATTGCATATGTACATATTGGCCGTCAGAAATAATTATTTGAGGTCGATTTTCGAGAATTTTTCTCCTTCAGATTTTATTGGATAGAATGATAGATTTAGGTGTAAACATCAAGAAAATCATAGTGCATACGCATAGTTTTGGCTGGAAGACATATTTAACCGCACTTTTATGCAAAAACGTACACTTTTTGCAATTTTAAATAGTTTTTCAAATATAATTGTTTAAAAATAATTAATATTGACTAGAAGCTTTTTATTTTATGATGATATAAACTATATTGTACATATAAAAGTCATTTTTAACCCTCCAAATGCATTTTTAACCCTTAATTGCATCCAAAAGTGCATTTTATGCATGCATAAAAACATAATTTTACTAATGCTTTAATATTAAGTATATCTTGGAAAAAATTTATACTCCGAGGTTTTCATGGTCTCTGATTACGAATCTGACATGAAAATTGGAAAATTTAAAATGACTGACCGGAAATGGCGCAAAATTTAAATAAAAATAAAAACGTAAAAAAATCATAAAAATTGCATCTGAGAATTTCCTATTATAATTTTTTATTTTTTTGACCCCCCTCACCGCTCATTTCATTCTCCCTCATCTCCCTTTTAACATGTCTCTCTTAGCCCTAAAGAAACAAATAAATACATGATATTCTTGTTTACCTTCTCTTGCAATTGAAGTAATTTTATGAAAAAATTAAGTAAAACTAATTTTAAAAATATAGTTAAAAAAATTAGTAATATAAAAAAAAGTAAATATTTATAGGATATCAAATAAGATACAAAGAATTTTATAGATAAAAAATGTAAAAGAAATGTTTTATTTTTGTTAAGGATAAAATTTAGTATATTTACAATGCATATGTACATATTATTTATTAAAATTTTACAAGTGTTGATGGAACATAATATTTTTAGTCGCAAACTCCTCTATAAAATCCTTATTTTACTATAAGGAATGTAACCAGACTGCAACCAACAGCTACTCTCCGGGCTATGCGCCCCGCCGAGCGCTGAATTACAAGTTACAAGTCTGGCGCGTTAAGTGTAATAATTGCATATTACCATCAAAACGCTAATGCTTCGATTGCAACAAACACCAGCCGAAAGACTGATCCCACTTAAAGGAGCTCTCTTGCCAGCCGTCACACACCACTTGCAGACTGCAGTTTCGAGCTGTTGGCTCTCGTCAGTGCAAGGTAGGCATGTGACGACCGGCACGAGGATCCTTTGACTATTTGGTACATCCCGGTATTTTTACAATAGCGACATGTAAAATAGTCAGCAGGCGCGCCATCTAGCGGTCCAGTGTCTGTTGCAATCGAAAAATAAATAGCCTGACTGGGCTTAGCATAGTTCAAACGTGCTTTTAGAGGGCGGAATATTAAACATAATATTTTTAGTCGCAAACTCCTCTATAAAATCCTTATTTTACTATAAGGACGACTAAAAATATTATGTTTAATATTCCGCCCTCCAAAAGCACATTTGAACTAAGTGTTGAAGGAGGTTCACCATCGGAAGAGTCACTGCTGTCTTCACGTACATCATTGTTGTCAATGTACTCTGGTTGATCTTCTTCTTCATTTTCTTCTACATCCCTAAAACAAGAAGATTGCACTTCAACTTCTATTATTTCAGGTTCAGCTGATTCTAGAGGTGTGAAGTCATCAATTAGTTCGCTATTTAAACAATCATTCCCCTTACATTTTTTGCAATGTTTCTTAACTTTAAGAAGGAGCGCTTAAAAAATATGTTGAACGTGACTACTTACAATGCCAACTTTGGCATAGGAACAGTATTGACCCTTGCTTGCTTAATGAGGTTGGAGAAGAAATGTTGTTGAAAATATTTTATAACCAGTATTCTCTGACCAGCCCATGATTACTGAAGGTGTACTGAAAAACTTTATATGTTCGTGCAAAAATAATTGCATAAACAAATGTGGCTGCAGGAAGCTTGGATTAAAGTGCAATAAACATTGCAAAATATGTAAGGGGAATTAAACATAATATTTTTAGTCGCAAACTCCTCTATAAATCCTTATTTTACTATAAGGAACCTAACCAGACTGCAACCAACAGCTACTCTCCGGGCTATGTGCCCCGCCGAGCGCTGAATTACAAGTTACAAGCCTGGCGCGTTAAGTGTAATAATTGCATATTACCATCAAAACGCTAATGCTTCGATTGCAACGAACACCAGCCGAAAGACTGATCCTACTTAAAGGAGCTCCCTTGCCAGTCGTCACACACCACTTGCAGACTGCAGTTTCGAGCTGTTGGCTCTCGTCAGTGCAAGGTAGGTATGCGACGACCGACATGAGAATCCTTTGACTATAGTACATCCCGGTATTTTTACAATAGCGACATGTAAAACAGCCAGCAGGCGCCATCCAGCGGTCCAGTGCATGTTGCAATCGAAAAATAAATAGCCTGACTTGGCTTAGCATAGTTCAAATGTGCTTTTAGAGGGCGGAATATTAAACATAATATTTTTAGTCGCAAACTCCTCTATAAATCCTTATTTTACTATAAGGAACCTAACCAGACTGCAACCAACAGCTACTCTCCGGGCTATGTGCCCCGCCGAGCGCTGAATTACAAGTTACAAGCCTGGCGCGTTAAGTGTAATAATTGCATATTACCATCAAAACGCTAATGCTTCGATTGCAACGAACATCAGCCGAAAGACTGCAATCGAAGCATTAGCGTTTTGATGGTAATATGCAATTATTACACTTAATGCGCCAGGCTTGTAACTTGTAATTCAGCGCTCGGCGGGGCACATAGCCCGGAGAGTAGCTGTTGGTTGCAGTCTGGTTAGGTTCCTTATAGTAAAATAAGGATTTATAGAGGAGTTTGCGACTAAAAATATTATGTTTAATATTCCGCCCTCTAAAAGCACATTTGAACTATGCTAAGCCAAGTCAGGCTATTTATTTTTCGATTGCAACATGCACTGGACCGCTGGATGGCGCCTGCTGGCTGTTTTACATGTCGCTATTGTAAAAATACCGGGATGTACTATAGTCAAAGGATTCTCATGTCGGTCGTCGCATACCTACCTTGCACTGACGAGAGCCAACAGCTCGAAACTGCAGTCTGCAAGTGGTGTGTGACGACTGGCAAGGGAGCTCCTTTAAGTAGGATCAGTCTTTCGGCTGGTGTTCGTTGCAATCGAAGCATTAGCGTTTTGATGGTTTATTTTTTTTTTTTTATTAGCCGTTACTCGAGTCCGAGTATAAAAATGTTACAGTCGATAAATTGTGTACAATAAAAACACGTAAAAGGTGTAGTCTATTGTAATTCCCATTCATCTACGGTGCACACGACTATGGCTATAGAGGCCAATTCGGGAGAGCACATGTCGACCGCAGTCAGGACAAACATACACCTGGTTAGGTCTTGGATTCGGCCTTATTGCAGCAACATTTCCTTGATAGCTGGCCACAACCCCTCGCCATTCGGTTCTGTCCGCTGCAAGTTGTTCCCATTGCTCGTCTGCAATACCGCAGGATTTTAGATTTTCATGGAGAACGTCTTTGAACCTCTTTCGTTGACCGCCACGCCTTCTTCTACCGCTTAGCAATTCACCATAAAGTGTGCATTTAGGAAGGCGGTTATCATGCATACGATGAACGTGACCTGCCCATCTTAGGCGTGCTCTTGAAATAAGCACCTCAATTGGAAGGCTGTTTGCTCTCCTGAGTACTTCCACGTTTGATATGTGATGGAACCAACGGATTTTCATCATACTTCTGAGGTGTCTTTGCTGAAAACGTTCTAATTCTTTCACATGACGACGGTAAGTGACCCAGCTTTCACATCCATATAGCAGTGTTGGAATGACAACTGCTCTGTAGACAGCCATTTTCGTTGACAAAGCAAGGTCGTGGTTGTCAAATACTCTCTCTCTAAGTCCCCAGAGTGCTCTAGATGCAGCGTTAATTCTATTGCGAATCTCGCTGTCCATGTTTGCTTTGTCATTAACAACGTTGCCTAAGTAATTGAACTGATCCACCACTTCAAGAGAATTTCCGTTAAGTGTAATATCTATTTGGTTCACTTGATGAGGAGTTGACATAATCTTAGTCTTTCCAATGTTGATTTTAAGTCCCAAGGAATCATAGCTCTGGGCATACACATCTAAAAGTTCTTGAAGCTCTTCCGGCGTAGAGGCTAAAAGTGCACAGTCATCCGCATACTGGAGATCACAAATGAATCGTGTGCGTGTCTTCGTGAAAGCTCTAAAGCGCCCTATGTTAAAGAGGCCGCCATCAAAACGGTATCTGAGACCTATTCCTCTGACTGTCAGTTTGTTGTCAACAATAATTGTTAGAGCAGTGGTAAACAAATTAAAGAGTAGGGGTGCCAGGACACATCCCTGCCTAACTCCAGTGAGGGTTTGGAAAGGTTCGGTTGCCTCATTATTATACATAACCTGGGCGTTGTTGTTTGTATGTAGACTGCGACATACTTCCACAAATTTTCTAGGGATACCTAAGCGGAACATAATTTTCCAGAGCACTTCCCTGTCCACCGAGTCAAACGCCTTGGTTAAATCAATGAAGGCCATGTGAATTTCTCCTTGATGTTCGAGTGCTTTTCCTTGAAGCTGTTTAAGTGTGAAGATTAAATCCGATGTGCCTCGGTTTGGTCTAAAGCCACTCTGTGTTTCAGGAAGTAACTTTTCCATAACAGGTGTTAGCCTATTTGCCATCGCTTTAGTGAGTATCTTCCCTCCAACAGCCAGGAGAGCTATACCCCTGTAATTTCCACAGTCCGCAGCGCTCCCTTTGTTTTTGAAGAGGTCGATTAAAAGTGTATCACGAAACTCCTGCGGAGCTTGACCACTTTCCCACACGACATCAAACAGTTTTTTGAGGTAGGGTATGAGCTCTGACGACACAGCTTTAAAGATCTCAGCTGGGAGTGAGTCGGCGCCGGGAGACTTGTTATTTTTTAGCTGCCCAATGGCGGTTAAGATCTCTTCCGTTGTTAGTGGTTTATCTAAGTCTTCGAAGGTGTCATATTGAGGGATAAGATTTATAATATCGTGATCGGCTTGACTTTGCTGGTTAAGAATGTTAGAGTAGTGTTCTTTCCATCGGGCTCTTATTTCCTGGTCTTCTTTGAGGAGATTTCCATTTAAATCTTTAATAGGGCACATATTTTTCCGACTGGGGCCGTACACTGCTTTTACTTCTTGAAAGAAATTCCTGTAGTCATGTGAATCGGCGTACCTTTGAATTTCTCTGGCCTTGCTTGCCCACCACTCGTTCTTTATTCTTCTGATTTCGCGTTGCGTTTCATACTTAGATTGGGTAAAAGCTTCTGCTTTTGATGGGTCATTGGGGTGGTTGATAGCGTTTTGGAAGGCAGTATGTTTGCGGTCAAGAAGTTCTTGTATAAGAGCTTCATTATCATTGAACCAGTCCTCCTGTTTTTTACTTGCTGCAGTGCCAAGAATTTCCTCACTCGCACTTTTTAAACTGTCTTTAATTTGTGTCCAGGTAGCAGCGATATCTACAGAATTGGTTTCTTCTAGTGCACTCAAATTCTCTTGAACTTTTTGCTTTAGCTGTTCGACGGTTTGTTGGTCACGCAATTTACTAATACAGAGACGGAGTCTACGTTTTACTTGAGTTCTTCGGTGTTTGGGTCTCATAACAATTTTCATTTTAGAGACAACAGGACGATGATCGGTCCAACATTCGCTATCAATGCGCGCCTTTGTAATTTGGACGTCCTTGAGATGCTTCCTACGTACGATAACATAGTCCAGTAGATGCCAGTGACCTGATCTGGGGTGACGCCAGGTGCCTTTAAATTTATCCTTTTGTCGGAAAATGGTGTTTGTTATAACTAGATCATGTTCGGCGCATTTAGTTAGGAGTAGTTGACCGTTAGCGTTCATGTTGCCCAAACCGTTCTTGCCTATGATGCCTGGCCAGGTGTCTGCATCTCTCCCTACTCTAGCGTTAAAATCGCCAAGAATAACGAGTCGTTCCTTTTTAGGTATTCTACAGAGGGTTTCTTCCAGCTGTTGATAGAAGCTTTCCTTGGTTTCGTGACTTGCATCCAGAGTGGGAGCGTAGGCGCTTATTAGATTTACCGCGTTGCCATCTGATAGCTCATAGCGTAGCAGCATTAGACGCTCGGATAGGCCTTGTGGTACTTGTGTTAAGTTGGATATAAGTTGATTCCGAACGGCAAATCCTACTCCATGTTGTCTTCTTGAATTGGTGGGAAGACCTTTCCAATAGAAGGTGTAGTACTTTTCTGTGAGAGAGCCTTCCTCCAAAAATCGAGTTTCGCTGAGAGCTGCAACGTCAACATTGAGTCGGTGAAGTTCTCTATCTATTAGAGCAGTTCTTCTTTCAGGCCGATAGGTACGAGTGCTGTCGTTCAAAGTACGTTTGATGGTAATATGCAATTATTACACTTAACGCGCCAGGCTTGTAACTTGTAATTCAGCGCTCGGCGGGGCACATAGCCCGGAGAGTAGCTGTTGGTTGCAGTCTGGTTAGGTTCCTTATAGTAAAATAAGGATTTATAGAGGAGTTTGCGACTAAAAATATTATGTTTAATATTCCGCCCTCTAAAAGCACATTTGAACTATGCTAAGCCAAGTCAGGCTATTTATTTTTCGATTGCAACATGCACTGGACCGCTGGATGGCGCCTGCTGGCTGTTTTACATGTCGCTATTGTAAAAATACCGGGATGTACTATAGTCAAAGGATTCTCATGTCGGTCGTCGCATACCTACCTTGCACTGACGAGAGCCAACAGCTCGAAACTGCAGTCTGCAAGTGGTGTGTGACGACTGGCAAGGGAGCTCCTTTAAGTAGGATCAGTCTTTCGGCTGGTGTTCGTTGCAATCGAAGCATTAGCGTTTTGATGGTAATATGCAATTATTACACTTAACGCGCCAGGCTTGTAACTTGTAATTCAGCGCTCGGCGGGGCACATAGCCCGGAGAGTAGCTGTTGGTTGCAGTCTGGTTAGGTTCCTTATAGTAAAATAAGGATTTATAGAGGAGTTTGCGACTAAAAATATTATGTTTAATATTCCGCCCTCTAAAAGCACATTTGAACTATGCTAAGCCAAGTCAGGCTATTTATTTTTCGATTGCAACATGCACTGGACCGCTGGATGGCGCCTGCTGGCTGTTTTACATGTCGCTATTGTAAAAATACCGGGATGTACTATAGTCAAAGGATTCTCATGTCGGTCGTCGCATACCTACCTTGCACTGACGAGAGCCAACAGCTCGAAACTGCAGTCTGCAAGTGGTGTGTGACGACTGGCAAGGGAGCTCCTTTAAGTAGGATCAGTCTTTCGGCTGGTGTTCGTTGCAATCGAAGCATTAGCGTTTTGATGGTAATATGCAATTATTACACTTAACGCGCCAGGCTTGTAACTTGTAATTCAGCGCTCGGCGGGGCACATAGCCCGGAGAGTAGCTGTTGGTTGCAGTCTGGTTAGGTTCCTTATAGTAAAATAAGGATTTATAGAGGAGTTTGCGACTAAAAATATTATGTTTAATATTCCGCCCTCTAAAAGCACATTTGAACTATGTAAGGGGAATGATTGCTTAAATAGCGAACTAATTGATGACTTCAAGTGAACAAGAAGAAGATGAACCAGAGTACATTGACAATGTGAACGATTCATCTTTTGGAGTCTGAAGGACTTTATATATATTTCAAAAATGAATGTTAACGTTCACAAAATAAGGGTTCGAAACGACTGTTTCAGACGGAGAATAATGTGAAAATTTATACTTACTGTTCGTTTTTGCTTAACTGCTGCTCTGATGGTATCTATTGGACGTCGTAACACTATAAACCTAACACTGGAAGTACTATAACACTTTCTTAAAATTATACTTGAAAGGAAATTTTGTTAGAAAAAAACACAATTAAAGATAATATAAAGTTCAAAAATATATATTAAATCTCTTCAAGAAATTTATGCTTTACAACAACTTTTAAGGAAAATGTTTGACAAACAATAGTCTGGCCCGTGTACAACACATGGTGAGGAACGGAACGATTTATAATGTACCAACTACCATCCAATATGCAGTTTTGTGAGCTAACGATTACACAAAAAGATTCAAGAAAAGTTCAATGTTTCTGAAATTTGGTGGGCTTTTGCTTGCCTGTCTTATACACGTATTTTTATTTCAATACCAATTTTGGTCGCTGCTCAGAGCTTGAAAATGCTTGAATCGCTACGACTTTGAATTGTATTCTGCAATTACAATTTTATACGTTCAGGCAAGGCGGTCCCATGCACATATGAGTACATGGTAAATATACTTTTCTGACACCGAATCACTGAGGAACCGTTTTAGGGCAAATCCCGTTAAAACTCATCATTTCCCCGTCAAAATAGACTGCTAGGAAATGATGGGGGTCCCATGTCGCTAAGGGCTATTTTCGCTAAAACTCACGATATACTTTGAATAGAAGCTGGATTAACTTGTCCTCATATTTAATACCGCGCATGAGTTGCAGTGCTTAACAACGTGGATTCGTAAAAGGGTTTTTAATTTTGAAATTTCCGAAATTGAAGTCAAATTTTGTTATACTTTCTAAATTTTAGTGGTCGGGGCGACATTACGTCCCTGTGCAGCGACATTTACTACACTTTCTAAAATGACGCTCCTTGAGGAGTTATGGAAATTTTTGCATAAAAATCGCTCCGTAGAGCGAAAATATGATTAAAAATATTAAAAATCTCTTTCACGATATTTTTACGTGAAGCACGGTTTTCATGCGAAATATTTCCTAAGTCGGATTTTGTTACAATGTTGAAAAGTATACCGAGGGTTTTACCGTGTTCTTTAACAACAACAATGATATAATAATAATAATAATAGTAATAATAATTTATTTCACCATTTAGAGAATTTAAGTATATATGGTAAGTCAGTACAATAAACATAATAAAAGTAATAAAATAAATAAACAGATAAATAACAATGAGAAAAATATGACACTAACAATGTATAAAAACGGATGAGAGACAACATTTAAGCAACATGTAAATGTAAAGTCATTTGACTAGATAAAAAATAGAATATATAAAAATAACAAATTAACACTAACAGAAAGTTAAACAAACAACATTCAGCATAAATAAAACAACTTTTATAATAATTCATGTGTTAGATATTCGCCAATATTGTAGTAACCATTTTTCAGTAATATATTTTTAACAGTATTTTTGTATTTTGGTACTGTCATATTTTGTACGTTACTTGGTAACTTGTTATATAATACAATACAATTATACTGAAGTGAATCTTTATATGTGGAGGTCCTATGTAAGGGGATGGATAATATATTTTTGTTCCGCGTATTATATAGGTGATGGTCCGATAAACCTTCAAATGTTTCTAAATTGTTCTTGACATAAAGCAAGCATTTGTATATATAAATACACGGCACTGTAAGAATTTTTTTATTTATAAATGTGGTCTTACAGCTCTCCCTGAAATTTAAGTTAAACAATAACCTTATTAGTCTTTTCTGCAAGATAAATACTCTGTTAATATATGATGATCGACCCCAAATAAATATGTTGAGAGACAATTTGAATACGCCAGAGCGTAATACACATTTACAAGTCCTGTTTCATTTAAATTTTCCTTAACTTGTAATAAGGCAAAATAAGCCTGATTCAACTTACTACATATATAATTAATATGTTACGATAAGTTACTATCAACTAAAGTGCCTAAAAACTTTGAACAGTCACTTAGTGAAATTCCAGGTAAGACAACAGGACGCCTAAGGTTAAAATTCATAAATACTGTCTTATTTTCATTCAGTATTAGCTTGTTACGATCACACCAGGTACCCATTTCATTCATGACAATTTGAACTTTATTATAAAGTTCCTCCGGATTCCTAGCCGATACCGTTACCGTAGTGTCATCCGCGTACATGATGGTATATCCGTTTTTAATAGACATAGGAAGTTCGTTGATATATATCAGAAATAGTAACGGACCTAATACAGATCCTTGAGGGACACCTAAAATAATATCGAATCTGTCAGATTGCACTTCATTATATTTTACATTTAGACTCCTGTATTGCATATAAGAAATCAAATAATTTAGTATATGACCTCTTATGCCAATTGCCTCTAACTTACTAAATAAAATGTCTTTATTAACCGAATCGAAGGCTTTAGAAAGGTCAAAAAAGATGGATACAACATACCTCCCGTTATCCAATTCCCTGTAAACAAATTCAAACATTTGAGCAGATGCACTCTCAGTCGATCTACCCTTTCTAAAACCATGCTGAGAGTTTGTTAATAAATTATATTTTTCTAAAAATTGTATTATACGGTTACTTATTATTTGTTCTATAATTTTAGATATTACACTCAGTACAGAAATTTGTCGGTAGTTATCTATGTCAGTTTCACAACCTTTTTTAAATATTGGACTAACTGATGAAGCTTTAAGTGCATCTGGAAAGTATCCATTTATGATAGCTTTATTAATACAGTATAGTAAGGGGTCAATTATATTTAATATTATTTTTTTTACTACATGTGCAGTTAACCCGTCCTGACCAGATGACCTTTTATTTTTTAGCTTCCTGACAATTTCAATCAATTCTAATTTTGTAACCTCATGAAAAAACAGCGAGTTTTCCATATTTACAGAAACTGTATGCGGTAACGATAAATTATAAGCGAAGTGATTATATATATTTTTTGAGGCCGCAGTAACAAAATGGGCCGCAAAACAGTTGGCAATTTCAACATCATCAAAAACTAACCTGTCGCCAATATTTAATTGAATGGATTTCCTTAAGTTGTTTGTTTTGCCAAGTCTCTGATTAATAATTTTCCATGTTTCTCTAGACCTGTTTTCCGCATACTCAATTTTATTATTATAAAATGTTTGTTTAGCAATTTTAATATTATTCTTGTGCTGCCTTTTCAAATTTTTGTATGTAATAACATTATTTACGTTATAGTTATTTCTTAAATTATTATGTAGGTTTCTGAGTACGTAAAGATAGCAGTAACTCTTCAGATGGTGAACCTCCATCAAAACTTGTAAATGAATAATATGTACAATGTACATGCATTGTAAATATAATAACTTTTATCCTTAACAAAAAATAAAACATTTCTTTTACATTTTTTTATATTACTGTATTTTATATTTCTTTATTAATTATATTTTTAAAATTATTTTTACCTTATTTTTTCATAAAATTACTTCAACTGCAAGAGAAGGTAAACATAAATATAATGCATTTATTCTTCTTAGAGTTAAGAGAGATATGGTAAAAGGGACACCATTTTTTTTGCTGAGTGGGGTTATGTCCCTCAGAGGACGCGTAAGGTAATGTCGAAACGGGGCCCACTGGTGAGGTTAGAACAGTTTGAATTTCCCGTGTTGCCAAAATTGCGTCGGCCGACCGGGGGCTTATGAAGATTGGCACTAATTTTTAATTTAAAGTTACTGATTTTGCAAACAACAGAAATTATTAAGTGAAAATTCATATCGCTACATCTGTCGTAGTTCCACTTAGATAGGCTTATACTTTATTTTATCAATATATATGTATTAAAAAAAAGTTATGGCCAAAAATAATAAATATTTCCTTATCGGATCTCTCTCTCTCTCTCTTGGATTGCCCACCTTAATGCTAACATTTAAAATATGCTTTCAAATTTTCCTTCTTTGCATCAATGTCACGTTTTGAAGTCTTGTGGACTATTGCGGCTATAGCTGTACTTTTTTTGTTTCTCAAACTCTGTTAAAACTTTGCAAGGGTCCTTTTGTGGTATAAATACAAATGTCAGATTTAATTTTAATATAGTAAAAACTAATTACTTTCGATTGTTTTTGCGCTATTTGGACAATGAGATGGATCATTTAAGGACTGGATTAAGTAGTCAGTTAGCAGATAAAGCTCTATCTAGATTAGTGGCTTCTGTAAAACGAAGCGGAACGACAAGAAATATATGATTAATTGTATCTCAACTTGTCCTTCAAACATTAAACCAACCTACTTTACCCTTTCTGCTTTCTCACTTACACCCCAGTTCCTCAAACTCTATCTACTTCGCCTTTTTAATAAAACATAATTAATGCTGAATGAATGAAAAACAAATTTTTTCTCTTTCCAGTGACACACTTAAAAGAGATTTCGAGGATAATATGCTATAATAAAACAGACATGAACTGTTAAGGCAGTTCGAAAAATGCCTATAAGGAACTACGATTTTTTTCGATTTACATGAAATATGGTTAAAATACATAATAATAAACTGGCCAAAGGTCCAAAGGACCAAAGGTCAGCAAATGGGAAATGGCACCCTCACTTCAAAGAAGGGAGCAAGTAGTACTTGCCAGATTGAGAATAGGTCATACTAATTTAACAAATATATATTTGTTGACAGGGAATCAACAGCCAATATGTCAAGTATGTAATGCAGTTGTAACAGTTAAACATACTATCTTAGAATGTCAGGATTATGAGCAACACCGACGAAGATTAAAAATACCGGACCAGTTACACTTATGCCTAGGACAAACAACTGAGGGTGTGAAGAAAACTATGAATTTCTTAAGAGTAACAAACCTATTTCTGAAAATTTAAAGCACAGAGAAGATATAGTCCTAAATGATGGAGGTGGGAAACGGCTAATGATCTTAGTAATCGATGCCGTGGGCAAAAAAAAAAAAAATAAAAAAATAAAAAAAATAAACTGGCCAACACTTGATATGTAACTTAGCATAAAAATAATTCAGTTCATTACCCGAAATGAGAAACTATAGAACGGTTAATAGCTTCAAATAAACCAGATGACACCGATGAAGAGGACTTCTTCCAAAACGTTTGCCTGATATTATTAACGAACTAACGGAAACAACTTTTGTTTGGCATGGTGCTCTGAAGTTTTCCATACCAGAAAGCCAACTAGAATAATATACGAGACAAAACCTCTGTAAAGATATTGTAAATAGAAAGAAACCATCACTTGTCAACATTCCTCTTGAGATCAACTGTGTAACGTGGGCCCCAAAATTCTAAAAGCTTGCATATGACAAAATCTAATTCAAATTCAAATTTATCCGAAAATTTTAGTATGCAAAAGAGCACTATTCAAAATTTTCGAGTTATTAACACAAATGGATAGCGGGCATCATGTTCTATATTGTGTTAAATTTTGAAAACGCTATCTGTGGCCGTTTAGGTGTAGTAAAATCGAATAATTCTCAAAAAGCATTGCCTCCTAGGTAGATTTCCAACTTTAAATGCTTATATCTTCGTTCGAGGTGCCAACATTTTGCTACTTTTCTTTCCCTCCTCATCGATCTATTTTTAAAAGCCTTAAATAAAAAAATATTCTCTCGCAAAGTTGTTGTGTCACCCTTTCTGATTGCTATGTCTGTTGGTACGCTTATATTTTTATTAATAGCAAACATAGCCCAGGCGGTATTTGTTTTGGGTTTGGTGAATCGGGTAGTATGGCAGATTTTTGGCTTAATCGCTCCTAAAAATCATAAGAAATTATAATGTCACTATGCGCTAGTTTGACAGCGTGGGCTTAGTTTTTTATTAAACAAAATGTGAAAAAATTCCTAAGAATTCCGTCTTTTTCGTCTTATTTTTCCATATATCTCAGTAAGTATCACTTTTAGAGAAAAGTTATAGAAGTAAAAAGTTTTGTAATTAAATTTCAATAAGATGCGCGAATCCAAAAAATCATTTTTACTATTGCAAGAATAGTAAAAATCGCAAAAAATAATTTTGAAATAGCAAATTATTTTTGGATTTTTTTTCAAATACTTATATTATACGTAGGACCTTCATACTTGGCTAAAAAAAACTTTTTAATATAATAAATCTTCCCATCAAATTTCATCGAGATCGGACTTTTAGTTTTTGCATAATAATTTTGCAATCTAAACTTCGTTTTGAAAATTTGCAAATTTTCAAAATGTTGCTGAGAGCTGAGGCTAAACTAAAGCATTTAGAAACTTGAAAATTTTTGGACATATAAAA
Source organism: Leptura quadrifasciata (assembly GCA_963675555.1). Classification (NCBI taxonomy): domain Eukaryota; kingdom Metazoa; phylum Arthropoda; class Insecta; order Coleoptera; family Cerambycidae; genus Leptura; species Leptura quadrifasciata. The sequence goes on from OY776682.1 coordinate 31,094,621, forward strand.
GAGCACTCAAATTTTCAAATCTATTTTGAGATATTAAATCCGTTAATTAGGAGAGCCTAGGGAATTGTTTAAAAATTTGGCAAAATTTGCTTATAAATAAATGCAATTACTTTGAAAATTTTCAACGGATTTTTATTTTTAAAATATATTTTGAAAGTACTCAGAAAGATGCTTCTATGAAAGAAAAAAGCAAGATGATTCGTTTATTAGAATCGGTGTTATGATAGACCAAAGTTTTTTTTTTTATACATTTATTTAACGTCGGCCTATTTCCGCTACTGATACCTAACACCGACGCCTGTAGACGAGCTACCCCCAACCAGGAATTTTGCCGAACCTCTTCCCTTAAGAAGAGTAGGGATCTTTTACTTGCCTAACATTTAATAGACAAGGGACCGACGGCTTTACATCCCCTCCGAAGGATGGTATATCTCCTATACAACCCTCGCCTAAGGTTGTATAGCTTCCGCGCATACACTGATATACAATCCGCTGGAAGATGTGTGAGGCGAGGACGCGGTTTCCGTTGTAGACCAAAGTTGAATTCAATTTATTTTGTTCTATATTATTTTGTACTGCCACAGTAGAGAATAAAGTCGGGGCAAGAATTCAGGCGATGCACGTCACGAGTGACGTAATTGAAAACATTTTAATGCCAACATAATTTTGAAGTATTAATTACATTAAAAAGTGTAATTCTTCACATCAAATTATTAAGCTTTTTTCAGAAATAAATACAGTACAATGTGGCTTCATAAGCCTTAGCATTTTTGTCTTATTTTTTTAGAAATAGAAGTTAATTAAATCGTATTTCATCGCGAAAGGTTGGTTGTATAAATTTACAAAAGCACCGATATTTTAAATCGATCTACTGTCGATTTTATTGATTTGAATTATTTTATTGCTGATTTCATTCTCTCGTGCTTTTAATTAATTATTGTTTCCTTGTTTTATTTACCATCAGTTCTTTTCAGAACTAATATAATTGTATTATTATAGTGTTGTTATGGTAAGTGGAGCAAGACTCATTTGTGTGAAAACAAATTAATGCATTATATTTTTAGGTTACCTGTCATAATGCCGAAGGCATTTGGTAAAGATATCCAGGAATCAATTTGTTCTTTAATAAATTATTTTGAGAGAGAACGTTATACCGGTGGACCACTGTTAGCATTAACTGCTGTAAGAGAGGCAAGTATAATTCTAGAAGTTAACTATATCATAACATAACTAGTAAATTTCAGAGAGTTGCTAATGCTTTAAACATAAGTTTGACTGCTATTAACAACGTTTCCAAAAAAATGCAGACTGGGGAATCTTTAGGTAGCCCTAAAAGAACTGGACCAACAACAAAGCCTGTATGCGTCATTGATAACTTTGACCAAGCAGCAATTCGAAATGTTATTTATTTATTTTTTTTTATATACATTTATTTAACGTCGGCCTATTTCCGCTACTGAGGCCTAACACCGACGCCTGTAGACGAGCTACCCCCAACCAGGAATTTTGCCGAACCTCTTCCCTTAAGAAGAGTAGGGATCTTTTACTTGCCTAACATTTAATAGACAAGGGACCGACGGCTTTACATCCCCTCCGAAGGATGGTATATCTCCTATACAACCCTCGCCTAAGGTTGTATAGCTTCCACGCATACACTGACATACAAGCCGCTGGAAGATGTGTGAGGCGAGAACGCGGTTTCCGTTGGAATGGTCACCATCCAAGTACTAACTGCGCCTGTCGTTGCTTTACATCGCATACCGAAGTATGTACATAGTAAAGACGTACCTACGCTCGCCCCAAAATGTTATTTATGAAATGTGCAGAAACAGTAAGTATTTATTAAAATAACATATGAAAATATTTATTAAAGTATTTATTATTGTTTTAGAGCAACATATTACCAGACAAACCCTTTCAGAGCTGTTGATTGAACGGGACATTTACAAAAGAAGTTGAGTAGCTTGGGCAAAAATTGAAAAATGGAACTGCCAAATATTGTTTTCAGCAGCGTCACTTTTTTGCAGAAATATGTAAAAAATATTTCATTGGGGTATCCTCGACAATAAATATGTAAATGTTTTTTCTCTTATCATGAATAGTAAATAACTAAAAAAACGTATAATTGTTAAATATCGTAGTAATTAGCAGAATTTAATTATAATTATGATTGTACTATAATATATATTATAAAACTCATTGTCTAGTTATTAAATAAAGTTCATTTGAGAAATTATTTACAATCTATTTTTGTTCCAATTAATCGAGTTTTGATAGATTTTTGTTATATGTATTGTGGGTTGCAGACGTTGCAGTTATTACAGGCACAGCATAAAGCTTGATGATGTGTCACAATTCATCATTTTAATGATACAATTTCAGTTTTGGCAATGCAATTTGCATGTGACATGAATTGGGGGTTGCAGCTATTTCAGGTGCAGTCGCTTTGATTGACTTCACATATTATAATAATTTTGTCGATCTGTGAAGTGCATCGCCTGAATTCTTGCCCCGATTATAGACCAGTATTCCCACTCGGCCGGAACAGTGGGATAAGATTTTCAGTGCGCAAGCATGCTCCTGGGCTTAAATTATCTGATGCGCAGTGCACAGCAGTGATGTTATTGGGTTGATGTTTACTGTTTACTCCTGTAGTGTACATGCAAATGCGCGTGGGATGGAAATAGTGAATGCGCAGTGGAATAAAAAAAATAAAATCGAGTACAACAAACATCAAAAGGACCGCCGAGGAGTGAAATTACTGGTCTATTCTCTACTGTGGTACTGCTTTAGGCCTCTAATATATTTTTTAAAAATTTTTCTATGTGTTTTTGCAAAAAATGTTTTAGACAAACATTATAGGTCTAGGTGAGTACTATCCAACGATGTATCGCATATACATCTTTGATTCAAAATAAAACATTGAAAATATTTTGAAGTCTTTGAACCGCTGCCATTTTTAAAAATTGTTCCTATGCGATTCAGCAAAAAATGATTTAGACAAAAGTTGTAGGGCTAGATGAGCATTATCCAACGATGTATCGCATGTATATATTTGATTCGAAATAAAATTTTCAAAATTTTTAAAATTTAAAATAATTCTTGATTGGCACAATTCGAAAATTTGAACTTTTCCCTTCTAAACAAAATAAAAAAGATAAATTATTTTAATATACATATTTCTTCATATATTAAATAAGATGCTTCAAAGGCCACTGATAAACTGTTACCTACTGAAAACAGCATTTATCAGTACTGTCCAAGGGCTTATAATGAATATAGGCATTTGACCAAATTCGTCGCAATCAAACTAAAATCTATTAGATTATTTGAACTATGGATAGCAGCTTAATGAAAACAAAACTTTCACAACATTCTACAACCAAGGCTGCTTCATTATTAACTATATGTAAATGTAAAAAAGGCAAGTAAGTCATAGTCTGTTTTATTTCGCACAAAAAAATTCCTTTTTATATATACAGGCTGTCCATTTTATCAGGGCACTCGAGAATATCTCGCTTAATATCGGTCGTACAGAAAAAAATTATTTTTACGAATATTGTGCCGATTTATATTTCTAAGGCGAAATTTTTTTTCAAAACAGAGTGTTTCAACGAGGTTTTATTCAATTTTTTTCAAAACCGCTGTATTTTGAGGTTTACTCTTCAGGCTGTTAAAAAAATTATTTTGAAACGGGCGGGAAATGGCGCCATTAAATAGAGTATTTTCCTCCCTTTTCAACGTTATATCACATGCCATTTTTATTCATTGGTACTAGGTTAGTAATTATAAAAACATTTTTTTAAAACCAATACATTTTTTTTCAAGCATTATACTTGCCGTGGAGAAGTATGATTAAGTAAAACGATAAAATAATTCAATAAGTTGTTCATATCTTTGCTATAATAAAACATTAACACAATTAAGAAGAATAAAGTAAATTCAGGTAACAAAAACAAAATAATAATCAAGAAAGCAACATGGAGCAATTATGGAAAGAGTATTCGCAGTTATGCCAATGTATAGAGGTCCTCCATAAAAGCATCACTCCTTGCTCAGAAAGTTAAAATGTCTTTACCAATTAATTTAAGTATAATATCCATTTGTTTGTATTTTATGATTTCACTATTATTTCAATTATTTTAAAATAGTTGGCTATGAACAAACTTGACAATTTAATTTTTTGACGGATCATCTCAGTTAATACTTAAACTCTCACTCAATCACACTCGTTTAAGAATTTAGAATTTTCAAAAATGATTTTCACTCACATTGATTGTTATAATATGTTCGTTACATATTGCCAATGCAATTTTAACTCCGGATTAGCTCAAGTAGAATATAGAAACGTATTTCCACAAGCACTACAGCCGACTCTGTTCAGAAAATTAGCTACGAAACTGAAAAATAATGGTTCATTTTTAAAGAAGACAAGGTTGAACAGTTTTACTGATAATGTAAATAAGGTACCTAAACCGAGTTATTAATTATGTAAGAAATAAAAATACAGAAAATTTGGAAACATCATTAAGAGAAATTCAAATTGCTTGTCATATAAATAAAACAAGTGCTAGAAAAATTTTAAAGAAAATGGTTACCTGTGTTATAAAACCAAAAAATTTCACAATTTACAAGCGGGGGACAAACCAAGGAGGTTGGAAAACAAGCGTGCCGATCCATTAATATGTAGTAAAATATTTTGGTCCGACGAGGCAAATTTTTCCAATAATGAATTTTAATAATCGCAATATTCATTACAAATGGACTTCTGAAAATACACACTGGCATATACCGACTGGGTTTCAAAATCGTTTTTCAATAAATGTGTGGATAGGTATTTTAGGCACCAATTTAATAGGTCCTTATTTTTATGATGGCTACTTCAGTGGTCAAAGGTACCTAAACTTCTTGAGAAATGAATTTAATGAATTCTTAGATGACCTACCTTTAGAGAATCGACACAACTTTCAATATTTTCAACAAGATGGAGCTTCTCCCCACAATTCCCAGATTTGCCTAGATTATTTAGACGAAATTTTGCCTCAACATTGGATAGGTACCAATGGATTTATTCGACGATCTCTCGTTCTCCAGTTATAACCCCAATGAATTTTTTTCTAGGGGGTATATTAAAGATAAGGTGTTTTCGACGACACCGCAAAATGTAGAGGACCTAAAAGCTCGGATTCAACAGGCATGTACAGTTACTGTGAATGATCCATCTTTTCCCTTATGAAGGACTTTTACTATATTTTCCAAAAATGAATATTAATGTTCACAAAGAAGGGTTCAAAACGACTGTTTCAGACGGAGAATAATACAAAATTTATACTTACTGTTCGTTTATGCTTAACTACTTCACTGATCGTACCAATTGGACGTCGTAATACTATAAATCTAACACAGTAAGTACTAACACTTTCTTAAAATTAAACCTGAAAGAGAATTTTGAAAAACAAGAAAAAGACAATATAAAGTGCAAAAAATGTATATTAAATCTCTTTAAAAAAAATCATGTTTTACAAAAACGTTCAAGAAAATGTATTGACATACTATAGTTTGGCCCGTGTACAACACATGGTGAGGAACGGACGATTTATAATGTACCAACTACCATCCAATATGCCGTTTTTGAGCTAACGATTCGCAACGACTTTGAATTATATTGTAGCAATTATAAATTCATACTGTTACAGTTCAATTTAACATTTATACATTATTTAAAAAAATTTCTAAATCATTACTTTATCTCTTACGTTTAATGTCTAACGAATTCGTGTTATCCGTCGTCACGCGTAATATTTATTATTTAGTTGTCTATATGAATTCGCAATTGTAAGGAATTGTTGCAGGTATAGGCATGGCTTTATACATTTTGTTGTGTAGCGTGTTGCATATACTTAAGCTCTCTATTTCTGTAATTCTTAAGCTAGGAAACCAATAACTTTTAATTAGTTTATAGGTAGATTCCTATAACCGACTGACGATCGGTAACACAGATTTATTTCTACACAATAGTTTTTGGCTTAGGTTTTGTGTTCCGGTAGTCTGTCACTTTTCACGTGTAATTGGCTCGAACGCTTGGCAATTTATTAAGTGGTAATTTTACGTGCTCGTTGCGATTTTTGAAACAAGTAATTTCACCATTTTGGGATATTTTCGCAACGTTACTTTTCGATTTTCCATTTATGTTTGGACGAGTGCATATTTTTATGGTATTGGAAATCGATTGTCTTCATTGGAAGGATCTATACGTAAAAGCCATTTTTGCCAAATTTACACGAGGCCAAGGACATCCAAGGTCAACAACATTTCTCTAGGAAAACCCTCCGAAACGAGGTAATTATTTTATTTTTATATTCAAACTATCAAAATATCACTTGTAGTAAATTGTTCAATGGTAAAAATTTATTTTTAGGGTTTTATTTTCACCTACGGTTTCGTCTAGGATTTCGTAGTTTTTCATACGATTTTTTTTTGTCTCCTGATACGAACGAATAACTTTTTTTCACTGGTCTACACGTACTTATGTTACTTCTCCTTACTGGACTGGAATTTCTTTTTTGTGGAGAGCCATCCATTTTTTTGGGTTAATTGATAGGCTGGAAGTTGCCCATTCCTGAAAATTGAGCCGAAGCTGAAGCCCTGCTGCCTGCAGTTTGTATCCTTCTTGCGCCATATATACATTGAATTTTTTTTAAAAATATATTATAAATTTTACTAAAAAAATTTCACCACTGTACCTATATATATTTTTTTTAAATTTTGCTAAACATTTTATGAAAATATTCTGTCAACTAATTATAACATCTATGATATTTGTTGGGGGTTTAAGCACTTACGTAAGACGCGTATACCCAGTTAGATATATTTTTTTTTTTGTGTGAATTTGTCTACCATCCCCTACGTTATTGTACTCTTGAATGTTATAAAGTTACTTCGTTTATTGTTATTAAAAGATAAAACTGAATTTGAATTTTTCATTATCGTCTCGCTAAGTAATTTATTTAGTAAATTTAAGGTTACATTGTACTTGAGCTGGTATTTGGAGAGGAAAAATTTACTTGGCGCCCTGATACATCATAGTAATTTAGAACCCCGACCATCTCCACTGTTAGTCGGCCGGCAAATACCGTTATGTCAACAGACAACGACCAACTAGTTACGTCAGATTGAGTTTTAAAATTTGACGTAGCAATACGTTCAGGCAAGGCGGTCGCATGCATATATGAGTACATGGTGAAGATACTTTTCTGACACCGAATCACTGAGGAACCGGTTTAGGGCAAATCCCGTTAAGACCCATCATTTTCCCGTCAAAATAGACTGCTAGAAAATGATAGGGGACCCTTGTCGCTAAAGGCTATTTTTGCTAAAACTCTCGATATATTTTGAATATAGGCTGGATTAACTTGATTAACACAATGCATGAGTTGCAGTGCTGCACAACGTGGATTCATAAAAGTCGATTTTAGTTACACTTTATAAATTTTGGTGGTCGGGGCGACATTACGTTCCCGTGCAGTGACATTTACTGCACTTTCTAAAATTACACTCCTTGATGAGTTTCTGAAATTTTTGCATAAAAAACGCTCCGTAGAGCGAAAATATGATTTAAAATATAAGAACCTCTTCCAACGGCATTTTTACGTGAAGCACGCTTTTCATGCGAAATGGATGGCGCCTGCTGACTATTTTACATGTCGCTATCCCAATAATACCGAAATGTACTAAATAGTCAAGTGATTCTCGTGTCGGTCGTCACATGCTTACCTTGCACTGACGAGAGCCAACATGCAGTCTGCAAGTAGTGTGTGACGATTGGCACGAGAGCTCTTTTAAGTAGGATCAGTCTTTCGGCTGGTGTTTGTTGCAATCAAAGCATTAGCGTTTTGATGGTAATATGCAATTATTACACTTAACGCGCCAGGGTTGTAACTTGTAATTCAGCGCTCGGCGGGCACATAGCCCGGAGAGTAGCTGTTGGTTTCAGTCTGGTTGCGTTCCTTATAGTAAAATAAGGATTTTATAGAGGAGTTTGCGATTAAAAATATTATGTTTTAATATTCCGCCCTCTAAAAGCACATTTGAAGTATGCTAAGTCCAGTCAGGGTGTTTTTTTTAGATTGCAACAGACACTAGACCGCTGGATGGCGCCTGCTGACTATTTTACATGTCGCTATCCCAAAGATATCGAAATGTACTAAATAGTCAAGTGATCCTCGAGTCGGTCGTCATATGCCTACCTTGCACTGACGAGAGCCAACAGCTCGAAACTGCAGTCTGTAAGTGGTGTGTGACGACTGGCACGAGAGCTCTTTTAAGTAGGATCAGTCTTTCGGCTAGTGTCGGCTGGTGTTTGTTGCAATCGAAGCATTAGCGTTTATGCTATGAACTATATATGTATATGTATTTATATATATATATATATATATATAATATATATATATATATTATAATGTATGCTACCCAAGGAGTCACTACTTCCACATCCAGATTTTGTATCCAAGCCTTATACACACTAAATCCCAATGTAATATTTTACTCCCTTTAATAATAGGGTGGGGGTGGTAGAGGGGTAGCTAATGCCAAAATAAATTTTAGAGGCCCTTGGTTCTCGTACACACACTAAATCCGTCAACAAGTTAAGAGTCGATAAATGTAACTCCCAATCGTCTAATCGAATGGTCCTTATTTGAAGAAGTAGGGTCTCAACTATGTCCATGTAATGTCGAATCATTTTAAATTTTATATTTGTCTTTTCCAGCTCTTTGTTAAATTCTTCAATTTTATATAGAAATGTCAAATCCTTCAATTTTTCTAGAATGCCTTCATGAATATTTCTGATATTGTCTATATTTATCGGTTCATGTATGAAAGAAAAACACTCAGAGAGAGGGGAAGAAAATTCTGGGTATTTACTTAAAAATTGTTCCATATATAAACTGTATAAGGCTGTTAGTGTGGCTGTATGAGCTCTAATTGCCCGGCGAACATGCTTACCATTTAAAATTTGATTAATGACAGAGTCACTATACAATTCATGCCAAATTTCCGGTATGCCAGTTCCATCAATAAAAATACCGATTGCATGTAGCTCAGCCATCAGAATGTGAAGTTCCCCTGGCTTTGTAACCCACATTTTTGCCTCTTCGGTCTTAAACATTGACATAAGTTGAACTGGCTTATATAGTCCCATGTCCAAAGTCACAACAATTTTTTTCTCGGGGCCATTAATTCTGGTATTCAGAGTTTCCAATTTTTTTATAAATGTAAACTGTGTCGATATGTTAGTAGAATTCTCATTAAGAAGCGGTAAAAGACAAACCCTGGTTTGCTGTTTAGGGATATTTCTTGAAACTAACGAGTTATAAGCTGGCCATGAAGGCGTTGCCTCAGTATTTGATTTGATTTCGAAATGCTTCATTAAGGTCCATACAAGATCGTTATGTTTATTTGGCAGAATTATTTCTGCGTTTGATACTTTCGTCAGTAGTGGGCTAGCGGGTTTAATTTTTTTTGGAATATTGCAAGGTCAGACGTTCAAGAGTTCTGGGGGAATTGATTTTAAAGTACGTTCATTTGCTGTTTCTAACAATTTCAGTGGTTTTTGTTCATCTGTTGGATAAGCGGCTTGGTAAACTACCATTACAGTACTGTGTAAGGTATTTTTACCATCTATAGTGTCCTCTAAGAAATCTATGTTGTCAGCTGCGCAATACACAAATCTATTTTCGACCAAATCAGGTGGAATGTACATATTATTATTCTCCGACATCTTATTTAAAACGGATAATGCGATTTGAGTCTCTATTCGCAGCATTTTATCATAATTTATAGAACAGCCCAGTTTATTTAAAAGCTGGACTAGAAATTGCCTCCTAGTTGAGTGAAATGCAATAATCCCAACCGCCATTTGTAATGGATAATCTCTAAATTTTCTCTTGATAGCAGATTTGTATCTAACTTGTCTGTTTGACAGCATTTTGAATAATAAAACCTGAGACACCTTCATAGCTGATTCATCACAACATAGTTGATTATTTTCATTGTCACCTTTCATGCACCACTTAAAAAATTGTATCATATTTTCGGGAATAACATTTTCAGTTTTTGACGGTGTTAGAGATCTATCAAATTTCCAGGATTGTGCATTTGTTGCAAGTCTTCTTAAAATCACAGAAGCGTCGTAAAGAGTCTTCAAGTCCCTATTCATTATCTCTGAATTTGTTTCAACCATAGAGTAGAAGGTTCTGTCTTTTACACTCTGTAGGCATACATTTTGGGGTTTAGAAGGATTTGTAGCATTGAAAAAGCATACATCTTCCTGAAATTCATCTATTATCGAAGCTTCCAAATATTTCTTTTTCCTTCGAATGTTGGTGGGCAAATCATTGGAATTACATATTTCGTTGTATAACGTTTCAATGTTCTGCATATTAGTTACAATACCAGTATACAAAATATTTCTTAACTTACTTAAAAATTCTACTTCCGTTGCAGCTGCTTTGTGTTCAAGATTAGTTTCTGGTATATTGTCAAATTTTCTAATAATGTTCACCACATTTGTCACCCAGCACTGTCCGTGATATTTTACGTCATATGCGTGAGCGTCCATTTCAGATATAAATCCGAATAACTTGACTTTGAAATCATCATTGTCTCCCAAACGGACTGCATCTCGTAACTTTCTCCCCGATTCATCAGTTGCGACCTTATGTAGAGGATATTTTTTTGTACCTTTTTTATTACAGAAGAAACAATAACTATTGTCCAGTTTTGGTACATTTGATCTTAAAATATTTTTTATATGAGAACCAGAGGTTGACGGAGTCGCCGCCTCCGAGTTTTGCAAACGCTGTAAACTTTTCTTGTGAGTGAGTTTACTGTAGCATGATGAATGCCATGACCCTGAATTATTTTTTATTTCTTCCGATGTTATTTTGGAAAATATCTGCCTCATATGAATGTAATCAGGATCTACCAGGCTAATTCTCGTTTTCATACATCCTATTACCTATTTCAATTAACCACACTTCTAACAAATTAAGTTATAATACACCACAAGAACCTTACCGAGGGGGATCTGGACGCAATTCTGCCCGCCAGGACACAGGTCGTCGCAATTGGCGATTTTAACGCCAAATCCCAGCAATGGAACAGCGGCATAACCAACACTCGAGGACGAGAACTGCTGCGGTTCCTGGGACAGCACGCCGGCGAACTGATGGTGGTAGGACCGGACCAGCCCACCTTCGACAACGGCAGACACAGGCCAGACGTACTGGACATAGCCATCCTAAAGGAGATGACCCTCGAAGGAGGACAGGCGGGTGACGACAACGCTACCTTCACGAAGCGACGAACGGACTGGGAATCGTACCGGCTGCACCTGCAGCAGTACATCGCACAAATTCCCAGACTAGAAACCGTGGAGGACGTTGAGAGGGCCGTCATTACCCTAGAGGAGCAAATCCTGGGAGCAATAAGGGCCAGCACGACAGAAACAGAAGTAAGAAGACACCCAGCACCGATGGCGAACCTACCAGAGGTCACCAGGCAGCTGATAAGGGACAGAAGAAGCGCCAAGAGACGGGCTCAGAGGACGAGGCTCCCCGCCGACAGAAGGGAGTATAACGTCCTCAGCCGAAGAGTGAAAGCCGCCCTCCAAGAACACCGCCAGGAGGGGTGGCAACGCCACCTTAAGTCACTAGATCCACAGGACAGAAGCATGTGGAATACCCAACGTGCCCTGCGAAACCGGAGGAAGCCTATGCGCCCGATTCACGGAGAGCGAGGGATCGTCTACACTAACCAGGAAAAAGCCGAGGCGTTTGCCGACAGCCTAGAACTGCAGTGTAGAGAGAACGAGCTCGATGACGAGGACGAGGACTGGGTGGACGACGTCGAGCGCAGAGTACGTAGGATCCACCGCCTACCTGATGACGACCACATCCGCCCGACAACCTCCGAGGAAGTCAAGGAAATCCTTAGGAGCCTAAAACCGAGAAAGGCTCCGGGATGTGACAAGATAGGAAACAACGCTCTCAAAAAACTACCCAGGAAAGGAGTAGCGGAGCTAGTCAACATCGTGAACGCGATGTTAAGGTTACGGCATTTTCCAGCCAGGTGGAAAAAGGCCGACGTCATTATGATCCCTAAACCAGGGAAAGAACTAATTTTCCCGTCTTCTTACAGGCCCATCAGCCTCCTCCCAGCCATGAGCAAGGTTGCAGAACGGGTCATCTTGAAGAGGCTTACAGAAAAGACAGAAGAGCTGAATATCATCCCGGATGAACAGTTCGCGTACCGAACAGGACATTCCACCGAACTCCAAGTACTTCGCCTCACCGAGGAGATTACTAAGGGGTTCAACCAGCGGCAAGTCACCGCGGCGCTGTTCCTAGACGTTGCCAAAGCATTCGACAGGGTCTGACATGACGGCCTACTAGCTAAAATGATGAGTATGGGTTACCCCATCGAACTCGTCAAACTAGTGAGGTCCTACCTGCACCGCAGACAGCTAAGGGTGAAAATCTCGGACCAACTCTCCACTTATAGAACCGTGGAGGCGGGAGTCCCGCAAGGTTCGGTGCTGTCACCGCACCTGTTCGCTATCTACACCTCAGACCTCCCCAGGACCGACCACACAGCCTTGGCCCTGTATGCAGACGACACAGCAATAATTGCCAGATCCTGGAAAGCCAGGAACGCAACCATAAAACTCCAGGAAACGGCCACACTCCTGGAAGAATGGTGCACGAAGTGGAAAGTCGCCGTCAACGCCGACAAAAGCCAAGCCATTCTCTTCAGACGAGTGCGGAAAGAAATTCCCACAGGGCACGTCTCCATGAACGGCGAGGACATCCAATGACACGACACCGTCAAGTACCTTGGCGTGGTCATGGACAGAAGCCTAACGTGGAGACAGAACACGGACGCTATCACAGCCAAGGCCCGGCGCACGAGAGCCCGCATCTACCCGATGATGGGAAACGGGAGCCGTCTCAACTTGAGGAATAAGCTCACGCTTATCAAGACCCTCATCAGGCCGCAGCTGACGTACGCCTCGGTAGCGTGGGGCTACCAGGCAAAGTCCTACATGAAGAAAATCCAGGCAGTGGAAAACATCGCCCTCAGGACGGCAGTCGACGCCCCATGGTACGTGAGAACCGCAGATATCGTCAGAGACCTGGAGTACACCACGGTCACTGAAGTCATCCGGGAACGAGCGAAGAAGCTGTACGCCCAAGCCGAGGAGCATGGGAAACCGCTGATCAAACAGGCCACTGATTATGTCCCTGCCGACGCCCCGAGGCATAAACGGCCGAGGGTACAGCTACTGGACAACGGGTGAGTATAACTTATATTTCCCGCTAACCGATCTGTTTCAGATATCCCAGGACGGACCACTACTACCAGAGACATGACGTTTTTCTACCCTAACCCAACCTCCTTGCGGGCGTCGGACAACATACCGTCCAACGCCCGTTGTCCCACCTGCTCCGTGAAGTCCGAAAGTGCTAAAATAAGCACTTAGGGTCTCCACACTCCCGAGCTACACAGCTCATATCCTTACCTTTCCGATGATTCGGGGTAGGATATCAATTGATGTCCTACGTACCGGCAGTCAGTCCCAGCCAAAACTTCCTAAACCCAACTCGACCGATGACTACCCCTGGGGGTGACAAGCTGGCGAAGAAAGAAAATATCAAGACAAGAAGAGCGCCAGAAGAGACCTCAGCCAGCGAGGTTCAACAGCCAGGGCCAGGGGAGGCCCGCAGAAAATACCACGACACATCTCGCATTTGCGAGCTGGGTCTGGTAGAAGTAAGCGGGCCCACCTATCACGAAGGCCGGTCCAGGTCTACAGAGATAATCTAGGAGCAAAGAGTAGTAGTCCTACTCGGCCCTAGTTATCGAGACCGACATCCAGCCAATGGATATTGGCACCACAAGAACTAATCAACACTGTTCATACAAGTCCAGGAAGCACCGCGCCGACTCAACGTACACTTGCAATCCATCATATTATATTAGTAGACCTGTAAACATGCGCCCGAGCATGCGGTCCTCCGTTATATATATTATTTTAACCACTTTGGATGACTGCAAGTGCAGATATATCTACACCAAAATAGAGCTAAAAGTATAGGCAATAATTTTTATTTGATGCATATTTCTATTAGAACTGTCCGTTTTGAAGTTATTCGATAATATTTAAAGGGGTTGCTCTAAAAATATTAGTTTTTTTAAAATGTCTCGCTAAATACTAAAAAACGCATATATAGTGTAATGACCAATCATTTCTTAAATACAAACAGTTTGACGTTTGAGATACAGTCATTTAAAAATTTCACCCTTCGGCGGGGTGCAGGGGGTAAACGACGCGTGTCTGAACCGGCCAAGAAGTGGTTCAGTATTCAATATTACATGTACTAACAGGTGCAATTGGTCGCTTGCTTCAATCACTCCAAGCCCATGAAAGTACATGTGCGGGACTACTAATTTCTCGTGCCTTGACATTTTGGCCGCGACTTGAATGTATCTAAATAATAATCTAATTATTTTGTTAATTACTTGTAAGGCTTATAATACCCTACATTCTATTGTAAAACTTATTTGAGACATAGATTATTTATTAGCTTCTGGTATAACGCGAATTGTAATAAAAAACGAAATAGGAAAATATTCTAATGTTAATATGGTTTTTTTGTGTTATGCAAAAGTGAATTTTTGGTTGACACAGTCTGGAACTTTGAACTTTTACCTTACAAATAAAGTACCAGTGTAAATACTTCGTTTTTTATGATTTCTTTTATAAAAACAAATAAATAATAACAAATAAATAAATGAATAAATATATACCACAGAAATTACACATAAATTTTATAATATTCTATATATCATATATTTTTTTTGTTGAAATAGGCTTAAAATTTTAAATTTGAGAGAAAAAAGTCTGTCTGTCGGTCGGTCTGTAACTTCTTCGTACGCACGTTTACACTGGAGCTAGATTATATTTTGATCTAATTCCGTTGAAGGATTCGGGAATGAATGGAATAAATAAGGGTAAATAGGCAAAGGAAGCAGGTAAGAGCCCATAAAATTGCAATTTAGGGCATGTACGAAAAGTCAAGCAACCCCTTTAAATATTATCGAATAACTTCAAAACGGACGGTTCTAATAGAAATATGCATCAAATAAAAATTATTGCCTATACTTTTAGCTCTATTTTGGTGTAGACATATCTGCACTTGCAGTCATCCAAAGTGGTTAAAATAATATATATAATGGAGGACCGCATGCTCGGGCGCATGTTTACAGGTCTACTAATATAATATGATGGATTGCAAGTGTACGTTGAGTCGGCGCGGTGCTTCCTGGACTTGTATGAACAGTGTTGATTAGTTCTTGTAGTGTATTATAACTTAATTTGTTAGAAGTGTGGTTAATTGAAATAGACAATAGATAATATATATATATATATATATATATATATATATATATATATATATATATATATATATATTATAATATATGATTTGCAGGAAACAACTACTCAGCGGGCAAGTACCCCGACCTGCATTGAATTACACCTTACAAATCATTAAAGAATGGTAACCAATATCATTTGTCAACTCCCTGACCAGACATAGACCGGTTTCGAACTTATTAGTTCTCATCAGTATGCCATAGGTCATGGAGCAGACAAATGATAGTGGCCAACCTGCTAGTTTTATACAAACTATAGTAAATTGAGTAGTGGTGAGAGGTAAGTGAAACCTCTCAAATGGTCAATTGCTACTATACACCATAGATGTCTCTATGGGCGTATAGCGACTTGCGATTCTGCAAGTACCTGAGAGCGGCGACCTTTCAGTCCTAGGTGGACTTAACCTACTGTTATAATATATGATTTGCAGGAAACAACTACTCAGCGGGCAAATACCCCGACCTGCATTGAATTACACCTTACAAATCATTAAAGAATGGTAACCAATATATATATATATATATATATGCTATATCCCAGAAAAGTTTACAGCGCTTGCAAAACTCGGAGGCGGCGACTCCGTCAACCTCTGGTTCTCATATAAAAAATATTTTAAGATCAAATGTACCAAAACTGGACAATAGTTATTGTTTCTTCTGTAATAAAAAAGGTACAAAAAAATATCCTCTACATAAGGTCGCAACTGATGAATCGGGGAGAAAGTTACGAGATGCAGTCCGTTTGGGAGACAATGATGATTTCAAAGTCAAGTTATTCGGATTTATATCTGAAATGGACGCTCACGCATATGACGTAAAATATCACGGACAGTGCTGGGTGACAAATGTGGTGAACATTATTAGAAAATTTGACAATATACCAGAAACTAATCTTGAACACAAAGCAGCTGCAACGGAAGTAGAATTTTTAAGTAAGTTAAGAAATATTTTGTATACTGGTATTGTAGCTAATATGCAGAACATTGAAACGTTATACAACGAAATATGTAATTCCAATGATTTGCCCACCAACATTCGAAGGAAAAGGAAATATTTGAAAGCTTCGATAATAGATGAATTTCAGGAAGACGTATGCTTTTTCAATGCAACAAATCCTTCTAAACCCCAAAATGTATGCCTACAGAGTGTAAAAGACAGAACCTTCTACTCTATGGTTGAAACAAATTCAGAGATAATGAATAGGGACTTGAAGACTCTTTACGACGCTTCTGTGATTTTAAGAAGACTTGCAACAAATGCACAATCCTGGAAATTTGATGGATCTCTAACACCGTCAAAAACTGAAAATGTTATTTCCGAAAATATGATACAATTTTTTAAGTGGTGCATGAAAGGTGACAATGAAAATAATCAACTATGTTGTGATGAATCAGCTATGAAGGTGTCTCAGGTTTTATTATTCAAAATGCTGAGGCAACGCCTTCATGGCCACCTTATAACTCGTTAGTTTCAAGAAATATCCCTCAACAGCAAACCAGGGTTTGTCTTTTACCGCTTCTTAATGAGAATTCTACTAACATATCGACACAGTTTACATTTATAAAAAAATTGGAATTAATGGCCCCGAGAAAAAAATGTTGTGACTTTGGACATGGGACTATATAAGCCAGTTCAGCTTATGTCAATGTTTAAGACCGAAGTGGCAAAAATGTGGGTTACAAAGCCAGGGGAACTTCACATTCTGATGGCTGAGCTACATGCAATCGGTATTTTTATTGATGGAACTGGCATACCGGAAATTTGGCATGAATTGTATAGTGACTCTGTCATTAATCAAATTTTAAATGGTAAGCATGTTCGCCGGGCAATTAGAGCTCATACAGCCACACTAACAGCCTTATACAGTTTATATATGGAACAATTTTTAAGTAAATACCCAGAATTTCCTTCCTCTCTCTCTGAGTGTTTTTCTTTCATACATGAACCGATAAATATAGACAATATCAGAAATATTCATGAAGGCATTCTAGAAAAATTGAAGGATTTGACATTTCTAGATAAAATGGAAGAATTTAACAAAGAGCTGGAAAAGACAAATATAACATTTAAAATGATTCGACATTACATGGACATGGTTGAGACCCTACTTCTTCAAATAAGGACCATTCGATTAGACGATTGGGAGTTACATTTATCGACTCTTGACTTGTTCACAAAATATTTCTTTTCGATGGACTTGATTAATTACTCCGGAATGTTAGCATGGTTTTTGGCCGAAATATAGGAGCTAAGAGGTACCAGTATCTGGGAAGAGTTTTTAAAGGGAAATTGGGTTGTGAATAAGTCGAATAAGGTTTTCGGTTGTCTGGGTTCAGAGGAAGCGTTAGAACATAAGAACAGAGTTTTGAAGGTTACTGGTGATCTGGTCGGATTAACACAGAAACCAGAGGCTATGGCAAAGTTTTTTTTGACATCATCTGAACTTGACAGAATTTCCAATGAAGGACTTAATATGATTGGAAGTACTAAGAAAAACAATGAACAAAAGCATCACGATTTACGAAAAACTAAATCCGAAAAAATGAGCAAAACCATACGGACAATTATAGAATCTTTAAGGTGCTCTATTAATCCCTTTACCTATGAGGGGGATAACCTAGTGAATATTTATACGGAGTCGATATTTTCTTGAGAAATCGAAAATGATGTATGTAATATGGGTATGAAGGGCCTGCAAGAGTATGAATATTTTAAACAAAATCGAATCTACAACAAAAATATAAACTTGTGGGATCCTACCAAAAAGCTTCAGTTAAAATTGTGCAAGACTGCTAATAAAACAATTAAAACCAAGACTGAAAATGCTGTTCTAGAGTTAAAAGCTGACCGATCCTTGTTTTCAAGATTATTAATAGTTAGCCGTTCAAGAAAAGACATTAATTTGAAAGACATTTTGGGGACATATGAATTTTCAAGTGTTTCGCGAGCTCTTTTTAATTACGATGGCAGTATGCATATACACTCTGATAAATCAAAATTGATGGGAGTACTGGAGAGTCTATCTTCAGAAATTCAGGTCACAGGTAAGTAAACCATATACCATAACAGCACAATTTTCCTTTACTTCTTTGTTTTTAAAAACCTTTTTAGATGCTTCCGATAAATTAAAAGATTACAATATCGCCATTGTAGATGGAATGGCTGAAATGCATACTTTGCAAAAAGCTAAGATAGTGAGAACTTGCTTAGATCTATGGAACAGCTTTGAAACACATATACTCCAAAAATATTCCCATTTTGACGAGTTACATTTAATTTTTGATACCTATAGAGATAGTTCTATTAAAGAACTAGCAAGACAAAAACGGTACAAAACCACAAAAACGCTCAAGCACTTCCATATTGAAGATTGTACTAATATATCAAACATACAAATGAGAGATCTTTTATCAAACAATGATACCAAAGAAGCTTTAATTAATTACCTCTCCAAAAAATTATCAAAAAGCAAGTTATTCGGTAATCAAACTTTAATAATTGCTTGGAAAGACACTTGCTAGTGTAACGACACTTGTTATATAAAGGAATTGGCTAGCACACAAGAAGAGGCCGATACAAAAATTATCCTGCATTGTATTTATGCCTCTAAAAAACATTGTTCCACCGGATCAGTTTCGCTCAACATATTTTCGCCTGACACCGACGTATTAATATTGTTAATAAAATATTATGAATCAATGATCCCCGATACTTTCTGTATTATTGGTAGTGGTATTCATAAAAGAAAGCTTGACATTAATGTTTTATGGAAAAATCTAACTGAACTGCAAAGGGAAGCACTTCCGGCATTACATGCAATTTCTGGTTGCGACAGTACTGGTGGATTCTCTAAGAAAGGTAAACAAGCCGCCTCCTTAATTGGTTCTTAAATCTGATATTTAATTTTGCAGGTCAACTGACATTTTGGAAAGTTTTTCAACAAGCAGATGACAAGATCCTTAAAGCGCTTATTTCTTTAGGCGACAGAGAAACTGATATAAATACAATCATAGACGATTTAGAAAAATTTATTTGTAATGTCTATACTCCTACCTCAAATATTTGCTCATTGGCCGAGTTAAGGTGGTAGTGTTTTACAAAGATGCAACAACAGAATGATCAATTACCACCCACTAAGGGAAGTTTGTATCCAGCGCTGCAAAGAGCAAGATTACAACTTTTTATTTGGAATAGTTCTCACATTACAAAAAGCGACGTGTTGAATCCCACTGATTTTGGATGGCAAAGTAATGAAGCAGGACATCTGGTACCTGTTTTCTGCACACAGGATTGCGCACCACCAGAAATATTAAATTTGGTTCGATGCGGCTGTAAAAAAAATAAATGCAATACTAAACGATGCAAATGTGTCACAAATCAGTTGAAATGTACAGAGATGTGTGAGTGCGAAGCTTGAGAAGAACTTTGTGAAAATTTAGAAAGAGAAAGTATTAATTTGGATAATGGTGACTCAAGTGAGGAAGAAGAAGAAATTGTGTTATAACACTTGCATTTTATTAGACTCGTACAATGAGAATTTCAGTTCGAATTTAAGAGCATTTGAGGAAACTTACAATCTGTAAACATACACTTACCCTTGCTAGTCTTAGGATTATTTATATAGGTATGTACATATATATATATATATATATATATATATATATATATATATATATATATATATATATATGGTGTAGTGGTGAGAGGTAAGTGAATCCTCTCATGTGGTCTAATGCTACTATACACCAGACATCATGGATGTCTCCATGGTGCATAGCGACTTGCCATTTTGCAAGTACCGAGAGCGGTGACCTTCAGCCCTTGGTGGACTTAACCCATATACTGTTATTATACATGATTTGCAGGAAACAACTACTCAGCGGGCAAATACCCCGACCTGCATTGAATTATACCGTACAAATCATGAAAAATTGGTAGCCAATGTCATTTATCAACTCCCTGACCAGACATAGACCGGTTTCGAACTTATTCGAAGGATTCACTTACCTCTCACCACTACACCATTTACATTAGTCTATATAAGACTAGCAGGTTGGCCACTGTCATTTGTCTGCTCCATGACCTATGGCATACTGATGAGAACTAATAAGTTCGAAACCGGTCTATGTCTGGTCAGGGAGTTGACAAATGACATTGGCTACCAATTTTTCATGATTTGTAAGGTATAATTCAATGCAGGTCGGGGTATTTGCCCGCTGAGTAGTTGTTTCCTGCAAATCATGTATAATAACAGCATATATATATATATATATATATATATATATATATATATAACCAAAATTAAACACACGTAGTGTATCTTGAGGTTGCAGTCAGAGGTGAAAAGTTTACGGCCACAAAACAGAAAAAGAAAAACTCTTTTGTTACTTTGTCAAGCTTTCGGAAATTATTTATTCCCTTTATCAAGACATTAACTTGAGGTTAAAAGTTAAGGTCACATGTATTATAAAATAGTCGCATTTTTTAACTTAATGTAGACAAATTCATACACAAATTCCTTTACAGGTACACAATTTAAGGTAAACAATTACTGATTATTTAAAATTAAGGATTAAAACCATGATTAAAATAGATATAACAAAATGAACATGAATAACTATCACATGTGAGTGTAGAACTCTTGACAAAGTAACAAAAGAGTTTTTCTTTTTCTGTTTTGTGGCCGTAAACTTTTCACCTCTGACTGCAACCTCAAGATACACTACGTGTGTTTAATTTTGGTTTTCTTAACTAGTCAGTCAAGACTACCCTTCTTCTTTATATATATATATATATATATATATATATGAAAAATACTAGGTTCTCGGGTTGAACCGCGTCTGAGATTGTTAATGTCTCGACGTTTCGGCTCCCGTTTTGGAGCCATTTTCAAGAGAAAAAGTGAGTCAAGTAAAAATTGTCAAAGATAATAATGCTAGGAGTTCGTGGAACTGGTTCGATTCCGGGGTCTCAATCTGCCTACTCCCCAGATCTCACCGCGATCCGTCTCTAAGGCCTCAACCTGCCTACTCCTTAGAGCGAACTCGCTGGCAGTATCGGACGAAGTGTTATTTATACGAAAGCTGTCTGTGGGTGGGAGAGTGGTGGGGGGTTGAGGGTCTGTTGATGGAGGCATCAGAGCAGAACGGCTGCTATCAGGATTATGAGGTGTGGATGAATATTGTGGGGCTAGCCTGGAGATCAATGATTTCCAAGCGACTGGAAGACGATGACCGTCATCCCTTTTGTTTAGACAATTGGGACGTTTTTCAATCTCAATTGCTTCGCGGATGATTCGCGGTTTCTGGAAAAATGATCATGCAGCAGCTGTGTGTGTGTCCCTCCTTATTATACACAGAGAATATAATTAAGTTTACTACTATTTAAATTATTTAAACTACTTTGGATGACTACAAGTGCAGATATGTCTGCACCAAAATAAAGCTAAAAGTATAGGCAATAATTTTTTTTCGATGCATATTTCTATTAGGACTGTCCGTTTTCAAGTTATTCGATAATATTTAAAGGGGTTGTTCTAAAAATATTAGTTTTTTTTAAATATCTCGCTAAATACTAAAAAATGTGTATATTTTGTAATGAACATTTTTAATCACTTTTTAAATATAAACAGTTCGACGTTTGAACGGACGCGGTATCTCAAGCGGTTACCGAGATACAGACATTTGAATATTTCACCCTTTGACGGGGTGCAGGGGGTAAACGACGCGTATCTGAGTCGGCCAAGAAGTGGTTCAATGATCCATATTAGATCTACTAACAGATGAAATGCGTCGTTTGCTTCAATCATTCCAAGCCCACGACTGCCTTATTTTGAACATATGCGGGACTACTAAATGGGAATATCGGCAGCTAGCCGTGTATATCTATCTATACTCGCAATAGATGAGCTGTGTATATCGATAGGCGATATGAATATATATATATATATATATATATATGAATATAAAGACACTTCAGAAGTATGATGAAAATCCGTTGGTTCCATCACATATCAAACGTGGAAGTACTCAGGAGAGCAAACAGCCTTCCAATTGAGGTGCTTATTTCAAGAGCACGCCTAAGATAGGCAGGTCACGTTCATCGTATGTATGATAACCGCCTTCCTAAATGTACATTTTATGGTGAATTGCTAAGCGGTAGAAGAAGGCGTGGCGGTCAACGAAAGAGGTTCAAAGACGCTCTCCATGAAAATCTAAAATCCTGCAGTATTGCAGACGAGCAATGGGAACAACTTGCAGCGGACAGAACCGAATGGCGAGGGGTTGTGGCCAGCTATCAAGGAAATGTTGCTGCAAGAAGGCCGAATCCAAGACCTAACCAGGTCTATGTTTGTCCTGACTGCGGTCGACATTTGTGCTCTCCCGAATTGGCCTCTATAGCCATAGTCGTGTGCACCGTAGATGAATGGGAATTACAATAGACTACACCTCTTACTTGTTTTTTATTGTACGCAATTTATCGACTGTAACATTTTTATACTCGGACTCGAGTAACGGCTAATAATAATAATAATGAATGTCATTACTTCTTGTTAATGTTAAAAATATGAGCGGAATATCCTACTAATTAGGAAGGATGGGCACAACAACTTTTCAAGAGAGGGATTTTTTAATTTAAGGCTTGATTTTTGAAGAACTCGATGATGATTTATAGAAAGTAGCAAACTGTTGTTATCAAATTTTTTACTTTATAATTAATACATAATTGACGAATAATATTTCATCCTGTACATTTTACAAACTAGAGATAATTAACAAGAGTTTTCAATTCCGCAGCAATAGTAGAAGGGCGGTAATGCTTTTGTTAAAATAATTGCTATTTGAATCTGAACGTGAAAGTGTGCTTTTCAGCAGCCGCAATGCAACTGAGCTCTTCTAATAAAATTTCTCTAGCTTCGAAGTAGGCCGTGCATGCTTCAATTGACCAAGTCCAAACCACTGCACGTGACTCTCCGAGTCTTGATTAATTTTATCGCGCTTCGAACTGATTTGTAACACTGTATATACTTTCTATAGAATAAGCTTTTAAATAAAATGATCCAATGTAATTTAACGAAGAGATGTGTCATTTTAGCAGTTAGAGATGGCCAGCTAAAATAATTTTTACGAAAGCGACGTATTACCATATCAGTGCATCTTATAAAAAAGCAATTTACGTTACAAAATTCGTCGATTAATCGCGGACGGCATTCTCTTAATTTTTCTACGTTCTCTTTGGAGTTTTCTACCGCATATATATATATTTTTAAAATAACAAAATAATCGAATTAGAGGTAATAGTCCCAGTGGTATGTTGAATAACTTCTGTTATTATATAGATTCCTTTCTTAATTTTTAGAACAGAACATGAAAGTAATGGAAGAACCTCAAAATAGGAAAATTCGATTTTTCCCCGTTTTATGCAATATCACAATTAATTAAATTTCAAGGAAAACCAGTACATAATATGCAAATAATTTTCCAACTTGAAGAGTTTAATTTAATTTCTCCCCCAAGATAGATAATTATAATATTTAATGATGGTGTCTACCATCATTACATATTTATTTACATTTTTCATATATCTTGAATTATTATTTCATAGACAATAATGTCGACAAGTCTGTAGCGGTAGACGATATAAACAATTTTATCACTGCTCCTTATTAATTACTGTATCTCACTCATTATTATCGTTAAAAATATAAGCGAAACAACATAGAAATTAGGAAGGATGACATAACAACTTTGCAAGAGAAAATTTTTTGAGTTAAGGCTCGGTTTTTCGATGAGGAAAGAAAGAAAGTAACAGAATTAATTAGTTTTAGCAGCACCTCGAACGAAGATATGAGCGTTTAAAGTTGATATCTACATAAGAGACAATGGTTTTTTTAATTTATTTGACTTTATGATACCCAGATGGCTACAGATATCGTTTCCAAAATTTGGCAGAATATAGAACATGATGTCGGCTATCCATTCATGTTTATAACTCGAAAATTTTGCATACAGCCCTGTTGCATAGAACAATTTTTGGGTAAATTTGAATTTAAGCTATTTATAAGCTTTTTGTTTTACCACATGGCAGCTCTCAGGATTTTGGGGCACACGGAATAAATTTTTAAACGGCTTCCTGAACGGCGAGAATTCTACTACCACGCGTATGAATTCTAATGAAGACGCTTGTGGTGGTCCCAAAACACTGAATTTTGTCTGTTTTCTTGAATTCATCATAATTTAAAGAGGGATAACTTAAATGGTAGGTATTCTTACTTTTTAATCTTTTAAAGATGTGCTACTTCCATGTTCAATGTAATTACTCGCAAGTAGTAGGCCAAATAGAAAAATGAGACAGAATCAAACAAACGAGTTGTTTACTTCTTAGCGCAGAATGTGAATCTGTAAGAAAAAAATATGGATTTGCGTTTTAAAAACAAAGTTGAACTTCAAATGACTTTGAAGTCCTCCACCATACTTTAAAAAATATAGCCATTAGATCCAACTTTTGAAATATACTTTCATCTGAAACATTTTCCTCGAAAATGCTTTATTTTCAAGTTATTCGCGTTTGTCAAGTTAAATGCCTCACTGGGTGTAATACAAATAATAATACTTAACAAATGCTTTCTCTGTCTTCCTCACCACATCGCACATATAAAAAAAATAAAAATAAATTTAAACAGCGGTATATTGGGGCTCTAATATACCTGTTCTTGCTACCTTCCTGTTCCTCATTTGAAAAACTCTATTTACTAATATACTCATGAAATCTCAGTGAATATATATATCTGAATAAATTGAAACAATATAATAGTAAATATTAGTATTTTTTACTCGAAATGGCAATTTTGGTAGTTACAAGGAACAACAATGACCACGTATAAGGTTAAAAGTATTTAATACTCGTAGTGCTTAGGTTTTTTAAAAGGTTGGGTATGCAATAATTAACAGCGAGAATAGTAATTAGCGCGGAAAGAAATCGGCAAACAGAGAAGAAATAAAATGGGGGAAATAACGCGATAAAGCACCCTCTGCGGTTTGGTGTAAGCAAGCGAGTGCAAGAAGACTAACCGGTATACGCACAATTCTTGTTTATGTTATTAACGCCGGTCCATTCATCCTGAGACTAGACAGATATAGAGCTTAATAAAAGAGTAACCAAGTACCGTGAAGGAATAAAACGTCACCAAGAGGAAAAACGGAGAACAGCAATTTGAGACATATTACATTAGATCGTCGACCGCATATGGACAACATTTAATATATATATATATATTGATGCCAGTTAAGTTGTCACCTCCGGCACATAGAAAGGACGACCTGACCTCCGTGTTATCCCGTGCATATAGCTATAAATTTTATATATTTGTGATTAGGGGGACCTCTAGAATACGAATTTCAAAAGAGGGGAAAAGATTTATAATTTTTTTGTAATCATATATACAGGATACAAGAGATACGAACTGACCTCCAATATATATATATATGTGTAGAAACTGAAGCATCGTTACTACCTCTAGCAATGTTGTCAAATTTTCGGAGGTCAAAACGTAACACCATTATCTGTAGTTGTTAATATATAAACATTATCGAACCCACATTTGAATTTGTAAATTTCTGGAAAACGATGGTCATAATTTTATAAATTCTTAGTAGGCCGGAAATGTACATTTTGAAGACAGTTTTTGGCAAGTATTTTATTATTCAAACTAAATTAAAGTCTGAATCTATGTCCCCTAGTCTTTCACTTAGAGAAATCTATCTAGATCTCTGAGATTTAAAAGAGTCATTTAGGTGGTTTGGAAGGCCTTTAAAAACATTTTCTTCGAATTTTGGAATGAAATTGGGTGAAAATAAAGAATTATTCTTCTGATTAATCAATATTTCAGAAAATATTGAACTTTTGCGTAGTGAGATTTTTTCCTTCTAATAATATTTGAAATATAATGTAACTGATTTTAAATGATATTAAGGTTGTTTGATGTTTAGAATAAAATATCAAGAGTTCTGTGTAAATAATAAGTAGCTATGGATATAATGTTTTGGAAAAAATGAAGTTTTAGATATAATATGGAACTTGGCAAGTTAATGCCCCTGTATAAAATCCCTTGTACGTAAAAGTAAACTTTTGTTCTACACAGATATTTCAGCTCACCCCTATGTTTGCACTTACAGATAATTCCTCTTAGCTATTATTAACAAGGAATTTTAATGACATTTGTGATGCATTGTTCTTGCGTAAATTTTCATATTTTTGCAATATCTTGACAATCCCATAACTTTCTCAAAATAAAAATTAATACTAAACGTAAAATTTTACACTGAAACAGGTGGTGTAACCCCGGTATGTTATTTTAAAAAGTCGACATTGAAGCTGCCTTACTTTAAATAAACCCACTGTATATTTCACGTATTTTAGAAATTGGCAGCAAAGTATGTCCTATAACTTTTACTTAAAATATGTTTTCATATTCCTTATAATAGCAAAGATATTGAACTTTCTTGCACTAATAAACCACTAAATAAACTAGTTTACTATTGAAAGCAAGCACTAGAATTTCAAATGGACTATTTTATCCGCTTATTAACTTATTCAAAAGGATTTGAATTTAAACCTAGGAATCGTATTCTTTGAGTAAACATAATGGGTGTATTAAATATTATTTATCAACCAATCAATCAATCTATATATGTTTTATAGTTTAAAAATCGGTCCGCGACAACTCGGGCAAACTTTCCCATTTAGGAGTAGATCGCCCCACAACTTCTCTCCCTGTATTTTCTAGGAGCAACTGGTCATGTCATTTCATATCATAAATATAATCAAAATCGTTAGAACCGCTTTAGAAGAAAAATTATTTAATTCCTTGCCACCCCCCCCCCCCCCGCAAACTCCATCTCTGCATTTCTTAGGTACAAGAGGTCATGTTACCTTATGCTGCTACTAAGTCAGTATTCATGTGTTAAATTTGAGTAAAATTGTTGAGAAAATAGAAAAAATGAAATTATTTAAAACTCAACCCCCTCCCCCAGCTTCCCTCCCGGTATTTTTTAAGAGCAAGTGGTCATGTCATTTTATATCGGTACTAGGGGAACGTCCATGTACCAAATTTAATCAAAATCGTTAGAGCACTTTTAGAGAAACAAATTATTTTGTTTTTTTTCTGTTTTTAGGGGTTCACTCCCCCAACATTTGAGCTGGGATCGATTTTGAGATTTCCCCTCGAGGTGTGGCCGTCTTGAATACACATGTAAAATTCGAACAAAATCGATGCAGTAGTTTGGGCCCTAGGTGCGACGACAGACAATTTTTAAAAAACACTTTTGTTGGTTGGATTTGAAAACGTGTAAATCTATCAAAAACTAAAACTCGAACTTTTGCACGATCACTATACTTTCCTTATATACTACGCATATGGGAATGTAAAAGTGAGATACTCCTATTGACAAAACTCTACCTACCTATAACATAATAATATAATAATGATAATAATATTAATAATACTTTATTCACCACTAAGATACAAAAATGTATATATGACAAGTCAAATTATGTATAATGTTGTATAAAACAGACAAGTAGTTAAATAGTTATAGGTTATAATAATATAAAAACATATACAATAACAAAATATGTGTGAATCATAGTATGCAGTATTAGATAAAGTAAAATAAAGCAAGATGCTGGTACAATGAAAATTGCATGCATATATATTATGCACATTGCACAAGCATACACTAAATAAAAAGAAAACAAAGTCAATGGTATTAGACAATAGACATTTTCACATGTTTGTCACCATATCCAGATCTAATGAATGAATAAAAAAAGTTGAAGTAATCAGTTCCCAGCAAATAAAAAACGCAACAAAAACTTACGACATAATTATATCGCCGCGGGCCATGGGGCGCCACGCCTGTCATGAAACCTATAAAGGTAAGCGAGTCAATTTGCGAACAGCAGTACAAAAAGTACCGGTATTTTAATGAAGTCGTAAAGTTTTTGATGCGTTTTTTATTTGTCGAGAACTGATTACTTCAACTATACTGCTGTTCGCAAATTGACTCGCTTACCTTTATAGGTTTTTAATGTGCGTCGGGTTGTTTGATGACAGGCATGGCGCCGTGGTCCGCGGCGATATAATTATGTCGTATAGTTTCTGTTGCGTTTTTTGAGTGCAAGGAAGTTCTTACTTGGACTATACATTCATAGTTAAGAATAGTCATATATCAGAATAAGTATGTAAACAAATTAGGTATTAATATCAAAGTAGTGGTTAGAACTGTCATACTTCAATCTATAATTTAAAAATTAAAATTAACGGACTGAAAACTTGGAGGAAAGGTTAAAAAAGTAACAAGTAGAAAATAATTTATGATGCCGTGCAATTTGATTTTTCTTTAAACGCATACCTTTGCATGGCGTTTCACGTATGTTTTTAAAAACATGCCCTTGCAGTATGCACATGGATAATAATATCCCGCATTTTTATTACTGCTTCAACTTGGTCGTACTACTGTACCAGCTATATAGAGATTGAAGTTTACTGAGTTTCTCAATCATAAAAGCGCGCGACGCCTTTCCTCTTTATTTGTAGGACACTATAATATATTCTGTACTTCGTTGTCTGAACCGTGATGTCTTTGCAGATATCTCAAATAATTTTTCGAAATTACCTTTTCATTACAAACAGAATCTGCAACGAGTACTTTTTTTACTTTGCTTTTGCTTCTCCTATTTTCTTATTAAGGCCATTTTCTTACTGTTTACATTAACTTAATAGTATTTAACACTTTACTAAAAGACTTAACTTCATGGAAAACTTACTCTAATTTGTTCAGAGCGCGACTTGCTTTTTATTTTTATAGTGCTAGTTATTACGACTTCCAAATTTCTTACTTAGTACTGTCGTCACTTAAAACCTCAATGTTGGTATCCCTACTACTTTCCGTGATGTCCCAATATAATATATATAATAATATAATTATTATTATATTGATAAGTTTTAAATGAATTGGTTGGGTGTAGTCGAGTTTAGCGTTGCACCAATAAAAATCTAGAAAACTCAGCACAGAACTTGAATAAATGAGGCAAAGCCAAATGGAGCGTACATAGAATCTATTCGGAAATTATAGTGAAATATCAAAAAAATATATGTCCATAAACAGTTAAAAATTATCAATTAACAAACAGAATACTAATAATGCATTTAAAAATCCTGTATTACTTCCCTCAACGAGTGTTTAAAAGCGTCAGTGTTTAGTATAAAAGGACCGCAATAAAGAAGCAGGTACTAACACCTGGTTGTGATAAGAGAGAAGTAATGCATAATATAATCTGTACGAATATAATAAAGTGCCTAGGTTCTAGATTCTTCTTTGCACAATTTGAATTCATTTCCGCAGAATTAGCGGGGTTATTCTCATTGTCATTAATTGTTCTTGCTACAAAAATGTAAATAAATCGGTATCAAGTAATATCATAGCAGTCAAGTAAACCAGACAAAAATAAAATAAAAGATAAGTTTTTTATCCTAACCATATCGGCATTAAACGGTTTTCTGTATGCAATTCTTTTACAGGGTATTGCACAATGTCTTGTACTTTTGTCCTTTTTCTTGATTATTAATAATTTGCACTTAATAAACTTTAGTCTACGTTAAATAGATTCCTATAGCCTGTCGCTATATATTCTTTATCAGAGTATTTGTTTTCATACACATTTCTTGTTGATAGTAGTATAGCCTAATATTTCAAATTACATATTAAATGAAATTTTTGGAAAATGCGGAACATGTTTTTTTGAACAATTTATCTGTTGAAGAACAACAACTAAGAATAACGTCAATTACGGTTCAAAAAATGCTTGATAAAAAAATTAAAAATCGATTTTTTATTATTTTTTACTACAAATTTCAAAGTTAAATGGATTTGCCCATATATATCATTTTAATGTAACTGCATGACAATACTTCAAAAATGAATATTTTTAATTGTTTTTACTGCAAAGCATCAAACTACATACTTTTCATTCTTTGATATTTATCGAAAGAGTACAAATTTTCAAGACAATTTCACACGCTTTTCTGGAATAACTCGGTATTTAAAATGTCTCAGTTTTTCTGTTGTTTTCTCATAGAAAACATCTCTCTAAACACTTTTTGTTCCTCATTATTCTTCACAAAATGCCCAGTTTTCATATGATAATGAGATTTATAAAATTTCACGTGTTTTCCGGTACAATCGCGGAAAGGCAAGTGGAAAATGTATGTATGTTTCTTTACCTTATTGTAGAAATTGTGATTTAAACACTTTTCCTTCTTGCGACGCATGAAATATGACTGATTTTTGTTTTATCTGTATATTGAAAACGTTGATCTAAGCATTTTTGCTCTTTGTGATTTTTCGAGAAAATGCGTAGTTTTCTTGATAAGTGATTTTTATACAATTTTTGGATATACATATGTTAGTTTTTCATTTAATGCGGAAAAGCGGTTCGAACAATAAAAAAATTTCCCACATAATTTTATAGAACATTTAACTAAGTACCTACATTTTTTTACACATTCTCATTTATAATGATTTTTTATGAAGAAAGTACTAAGTTAAAACTTAAAAACAATATGTTGATTTTTGGAGAGAAGTTATGACTTCATTTGTAACGTATGCAAGTTAACTTTTGCTGTTATTTTTTATATTTAACCAAATTTTATCACTATCGCACCTTCCTTTCATTTTATCCTTATAGTGGAGTCCACAGGATATCAAATTGTGATATCTGTTTGCTTCGATATTAACAGCTAAAATTTATTTCAAATGATTCGTTACCTTCTAAAACATCAAAATCTGAAGGTCGTCAACATGTCGTCCTGTACGAGGTGGGTACAGGGAGTGGAATGTTAAAAACATCCTAAAAATTTTGTTATCCTATTTTAAACTATAAAACACGAGAATTATTGTGTTGAAGCACGATATGCCTAAGAGCAACGGGTACATTAGAAAAAAATATTAAACAATTCCCAAAGCACGGAGTTAAATGAACGACGTCTACGTTTAAAGTGCGCTGGTGAAAAGTGTTTTATTGCACAGGCAATGTTTTCGTTTACCACCGCTTTAGCTACTTTATTCATAACGTGATAAAAAAATCTCAGTATAACGTTATAGATTAGAGTTTCAGGATGCTAAGCCTTTTTTTACTTTTTTGTTCCGATCGCTCTGTAATTTTTTAATAATTTTTGTAAGAGCGCCCGCACAAGATCTTTTAAGGTCGACTTTTGTTTGTTTCCTCACTGCGCGTGGTCTTTTAAAGTGTAGTATCGCCTGTACGATCACACAGTATTGATACATTATTTGATATTTCGATATATTATTACATATATGCGGATATTTTTGTACTCTGAGACAAATTTATTTCTGCCTGGGCATTTCTGGGCATTGTCTTAATGTTTGTTGGTGTTGAAATGATTTAAAATCGTTTAGTCCCGATGGAGTAATTATTTTAAATTTGCTGCTCTATTTTATTACTGTCGTGTTCTTTGTTAGTAGAGGCAACTATTAAATTAATAACACTGCGATCCTTGCAAAAACTATTAAGTACCGAAAACATTATCCTTCATTAAACTATTTACAATATATTACAACTATTTATTAAGATCTAAGGTAGTGTGTGAACTTTAACAACTTTCAAAATTTTTCATTATTCGTGTTTTAGAAAATTTATATGGACTTATAGATATAGGTGCTTTAAGTAGTACTAGTTCAGATAGGATATAAAATTATTGATAACAAGATTACCCCTGCTTTCAGTACTAAATCATTAATGCCGATTAAATCACCTTTTTTTATATACATATAACTGTAAATAAGGTTTGTTGATTATTATATTTCGAAATTCCTAAACTATTTCAGTAAAATTTTATAGGTTGTAGCGGTCTGCAATGCCCTTGTACGAAGAAGACATTACCATGCATCGGATCCTGCAAGTGTATAGGACAAAATCATGTTGTAAAAACCCCAACATTAAGGAAACTCGTCTTACTTCCGAAATAGTTGAAGAGTCCTCGGATTCAGTTTGAACAAGTATAAAATAACTTGAGTAAACATGTTATTTGAATTTTTTATATATTTGTTCCACATTCCATAATATAAGTTTAAATTTTTAAATACGTTATTTTTTAGGTATAATTGCTATTTGCTATATTTTCAATTTTAATTATCTCCTAATAATACTGTCTTGATTGGCGATACGTTCGTCAGTATCTACATTATATATTATTTTCGTGTCTGTAGAATCTTATCAAATGATACTCAATACTCAACATTGTGTATAGTTATTTTCCTAAAATATTTCATATTTTTTATGTTTACTGAACATTTTTTTTTAAATATAGGGTTGTTTCACTAGCAGCATTAACTAACTGTTAAAATTTTGTTCAAATCAGATGCGTCCTTCTCAAGTGATCATGCTTACAAGAAATGTGAGGAGCGGATAGACAGACAGATAGACAGACATTTCAAAAGTTGCTTAATTTGGTCACTAACACAATGATATGAATTTTTTTCTCCACGAGTGATATATACGGTTTTAGAAATTCCGATCAAATGCATTATACTCTTCTGCGAAAACTCGAAACGTATAATAAAATGTAATAATTTTATTGATTTGTTCAAACAAAATACATAAATAATATTGTGTGTGTTTATATAAGCTCAGTTTCTATTACTCATGTAAATAGTCAAACGAATATCTTGTGCGGGCGCTCTTAAAAAAATTATTGAAAAATTAGAGCAATCCGAACAAAAAAGTAAAAAAAGGCTTAGCCCAATCTAATGTTATTAATGAGTAATTTTTGATCACGTTAAGAATTAGGTAGCTAGAGCGGTAAAAGAAAACATTACCTTGCAATAAGATGCTTTTCACCAGCAACGTAAGCGTCGTCCATTTAAGTCCATGCTTTGGGAATTGTTTAATATATTTTTTCTAATGTTCCCGTTGCTCTTATGCATATCGTGCTTTAACACAATAATTCTCGTGTTTTGTAGTTTTAAATAGGACAAAAAAAAATTTTTACTGTGTTTTTCACATTTCACCCTCTGTAACCACCTTGTACATTACGACATGTTGATGACATTCAGATTTTGATGTTTTAGAAGATAAGGAATCATTTGAAATAGGTTTTAGC
Organism: Leptura quadrifasciata; assembly: GCA_963675555.1. Classification (NCBI taxonomy): domain Eukaryota; kingdom Metazoa; phylum Arthropoda; class Insecta; order Coleoptera; family Cerambycidae; genus Leptura; species Leptura quadrifasciata. The sequence goes on from OY776682.1 coordinate 31,128,297, forward strand.
TGTAATATTGAAGTGCAAACAGAAATCACTTATAAAGGACTTTGAAGCTGTCACGGCCTATACTATCATGTTTTATTTACATTCTTTAAACGATTAAACGGAATTAAAGGAATAATATTATTCTATAGTTTTACTTTTATAACATATTATAAATCGAGATTACGGAAATTTTCTGATAGAAGCCGCTGAGTTTTGTTGAAATTTACCTGTGAAATAATGGCATCAATGTGAACAAATTACATATTTATTGTGTATTGAATGCGTATTCATTGTTTCATATAAAAGAAAAGTTCCCAAGTTCTTACATGTTTTGCGACTTGGAACTTCACGATCAAGAAGTTTAAGGGCCCAAAAACAGTAATTTACCTAAACAAGAATAAAATAAACTGCGTTGTCTTAAAGCTTAGAAAATATACTGTGAAAAATTACATTTTAGCTTTTTTCTTGGGGAACTTTCTATGTTGCAAATAAAAATTCATAAAATAATAATAATTGAATTTTACTCAATTATTTAATCGCAAATACTAAAACTACATTTAAGTTAAAATATAACATATTTTATGGATACTCAAATACGCTTACAAGAAGCAATTTAAAAAACGCATTTTTTTGCTCATATTTGTTCTTTGGTAAACATTCCAAGTACTAGTAGCGTAATTCCTGTTCTAGCGCATAATTTCTGTCGGTGAACCAAAAAACTAGCCTTTCGTAGAATAGAGGACATGGATTATACATGACGTAGACGAAATTTTATTTGTATTATGATGTAGGCATTATGGGCAGTTGACAACCCGGTATACTGTAATTTTTTAACCTGATACATTTCTTTAGGATATTTTAATAATGCCCATTCCTCCGGCACAACGCTCCGCAGGTATATTTCTGTTGTGTTGAATTTATCCCGACATTCATCGCGATGTTGCCGATATTTGGAGGTGATATCGTACCCTCTATGATCTAAAAAGCAACATATATAGCCGGAGGTGACATCGTATTGGCTGTTGTACAAATGAAAACGACATCAGCGCCACTGATATATAGTTGAACTAAAAATTTAATTTGTGGATATAAAGGGGTCTTTTCACCTCCACACGAAAATTTCAATATAGGTTTCTAATGTCATTTAAATGCTTGTAAAATTGAAAACTGTGCAAAACGTTGCCACCTCCGAAAACGGAGGTGGCAACGTTATATATGAGGCGACAACGTGTAGCCAGTATCTGTTTTGGAGGTAGCAAAGTACCCTACGTACATATATATATATATATATATATATATATATATATATATATAAATTATAGATTTAGAAAAATTATAAAAATATATATATAAAAAAATAAAAAATATATATATATAAAAATTTATCATTTTTCTGCAAATTGTATATTATCGGTCAAACATTTTTATTTATTTATTTATTAATCACCACTTTAGAATATTAATACCAATTACAGAGTTGTATACACATACACAGACAATTATGTAACGACCATTCCCTACGACATTGCCATCTGTCGCAGCTGAGACTCGAACTCCGGAGTGGTACAGCGACAAGGCGTGTTGTTTCTCACACAACCTCGTCTAGTCCACTACTACCAACTTAAGGGAGGACTTAGCGACCTAAGGAGACACACTGAAACGTTACGAAAATTGTTAAGGTGAGTACTGATACTTAAGTTTTTTTTTAATAAACATCTAAAATCAATGGAAATAGTGAAATTTGATAGTACGAGAATGTGAATCAAGTTTTTCATAGTTAGATTTCCCAAATGTGATTTAAGCTCCGATTCTTCGCTATTTCATAATTTACTAAATGTTGAACAAAGCGTAATCATTTATTAACGAACTTAGCTTTAATTTATTTAACCCAATACCCCGTTATTTCTCAAACATGTATTAATAAATTGATATAACAAATAAAGAATCTAAAAAATATTTTCTGTTATGATTCGACATCATTATGGCCACAATTACAATTAGAATGGATTATTTATCTCGTAAAGCAGGCATAAACATAAACTTCCGTTGACAGCTCCAATGGGTTAGAAACATCAAATAATCCTCTGTAATATAGGAGCACCCTATACAGCAAAATAAAAGTGCATGTGAGATAATTGGAAAATAGACATTTGATGGATGCTCGGTTTGCCTCCATTAATTTGAGGCCTGTAGTCTTTGATTCAAAATTACATAATAGCTTATAGTATTTGCTATTGCATAAGCTCAAATTGGTGTAAATCGTCAACAGCTAAAAAAGGTTTTCCTCTAATAGAGCAGAGGCCAGACATTTGAAAACACGATAAACTTAATTGTGCAGATTTTCGATATTTCGTCTCTTTAAGGTAGGACCCTATTGCTATTGCTCGCGTATATGTTCGTTCATCCGTCCATCACTGCCTTCTAACTATTAAACTGTAAATGCAATAAAAAAAATTTACGTCAATTCCATAAAATGATCACACAAAGTCATAAACGTTATTTTGTGCGGAAAAGTAGGGGTGGTCTCAGTATATGCAAAAATTAGAGATTTCTTCTTTCATACATACACGTGTGACATATCGTTGCAAAGAGTTGATTTAAGTAGAATTCTCATTTTTTTTTATTCAAAATTTTAACATGCGCTCGTGGTGAAGGAAAACGTGTGAAATTTTCTCATTATTTTCAAAAATGTATAACCTAAAATTTTAAAAATCGGTCCGGGATAATTCGGACAAACTTTCCCATTTAGAAGTAAGTAAATATTGAGGTCAAAACTTTTATTTGAAACTGTTGTAAATTTGTCGAACTAACATGCCCTGTTCCCGCAATAAATTTATATTTCGTCAAAGCTCCGTTATTTTTCAACTAATTTTGCCTTACTTAAACACCGGTTAAATTGGGGTTGATATGGAATTGATTGATTGATTGAAGTTTTGTAGTCGTCTGTTCGGTATAGATTACTCTAAATCTACGTTTTCTAATCATTTTATCAATATAAAACAGTTTGTTGCAAATTGAAATAAAAAGCTGAAATGTTCTCTTCCCCGCTCATTTTTACTTCTACGTCCAGTGGAAATATAGTAGGCCCGGATAGGACCGGCGGGCACTCGGGTAAATGCCTGGTGGGCCGGTGGCTTACGGGGCCTAGGGGCCACCAAAAAAATGCGAGTTTAAGAAATTATTGTGAACGTTTTCAGATATAAGAATCGCCACGTATAGTTGACTAAACAATCAGCTCCTATCAACATATCAATTTTCAAAGCGCTATTGAACAAAGCATCCGCGAGTCCACATGAAGACATAAACGAGTTTTGTATAAATAATATGAAGTGCGGCAAGAAGAAATATGATGTGCAGAAAGTGTTTATACTGTTGTTACAGTTTGCTACTTAAATATAATCTGTATTGCTCGGCATATGCAAATCTGTTTGCTGCATATAAGTTAGTTCTAACATTTTCGTCAACTCAAGTTTCATGTGAAACTGGATTTTCCAAATTGAAACTCATAAAAAAACCGCTGCCCAAGGAATCACTACTTCCACATCCAGATTTTGTATCCAAGTCTTATACACACTAAATTTCAATGTAATATTTTACTCCCTTTAATAACAGGGTGGGGTGATAGAGGGGGTGGCTAACGCCAAAAATATTTTTTGAGACGTTTCGTTCTTGCACACACACTAATTACATTTTATTTTTTTACTCCCTTTCACAATTGTGTGGGGGTGGTATTGGGGGGTAATAGGGGGGTGGCTGATAAAAAAAAAATTTGAGACCTTGACTTTTCGTACATGCCCTAAATTGCAATTTTATGGACTTTTACTTGCTTGCTTTGCCTATTTACCATTATTTACCCCATTTACCCCCCGAACCCCCCAACGGAATTAGATCAAAATATAATCTAGTTCCAGATCTCCTTATAATACATAAGTGCACCAAATTTCAAGTCAATATCATAAACGGTTCCAGAGTAAACGTGCGTAAAGTTACAGACCGACCGACAGACAGGAACATTTTTTTCGCTCAAATTTAAAATCTCGACGTTTCATTACATTTAAGCCTATTTCAACAAAAAAAAAATATATTTTTGCGTTACTATACTTCCACTGGACATGGAAGTAATAGGCTTAGAAGTTCAATGACCTAAAAGAAGCTGGAAGCGTTTATGTTAATGTCTGTAGAAAAGCCACTTTTAAACAAATTAAAAAATGTCGATGTTTCAGAGGGTGTAACAGCAATAGCTCCGATCTTAAAAAAAAAATACTTTTATTTGAGCTATGTGATAGTTTTCCAAAGTTATTATTTTTATTTATATTACTATTTATTCTATTTTATAGTTTTGTTGTGTTGGTGAATGAATGAAAATAAAAGTTATCCACAGTGGTTTGATAGTGATTTGATGTCGCATGTTAGACAAAAAAAAAGCGAGCCTGGAAAAAAATATCGATCGTAACATTCTGACAACGATTACAACGAGTTCAAAGCCTTAAGATCAACAGTAAAAACTAAAGCAAATGCTGCTTATAAAAGATTTGTCGCCAAAATAGAGTTAGATATTAAAACCAAAAAATTTCTGAGCATTTATTAATTCTAAGAAAGGTAACACGTTTATTCCAACATCAATGACTTATAACGAACGTCACTTAGATGATCCCCAATCAATTGTAAACCGTTTTGCCGATTTCTTTTCCAGTGCCTATGTGAACGGTCCATGCTTTGATGGATGTCTGAAGGACGTATTTTCTGCTCGAAAAACTTAGAAAAATTAAAAAAAATAGGAAAAAGAAAAAATTAATTTTCTTTTTCCTCAACTTTTCTTAATTCTAGATAATAAATATTACGTTCACAAAATTTTTAGGGTTCAACGTGACTGTTTCAGACGGAGAATAATGGATAAATCATACTTACTGTCGTTTATGCTTAACTGCTGCTCTGATGGTATCAATTGGACGACGTCGTAACACTATAAATCTAACACTGTCTGTATCACACTCTCTTAAAATTAAACCTGAAAAGGAATTTTGTTAGAAAACACAACTAAAAGACAATATAAAGTCCAAAATGTATATATTAAATCTTTTAAAAAATTTATGTTTTTTCAAGAGAAAATGTTAACAAACAATGGTCTGACCCGTGTACAACACATGGTGAGGAACGGGACGATTCATACGGTACCAACTACCATCCAATATGCAGTTTGATAAGCTAACGATGCACAAAATATGATGATAAAATGATAATATTTTTTCTCATTGATAATATTTTTTCTAATATCAACGTCAATGAACTCGCACCCGAGGTGATAATTTGTGATCTCTCCGATCATTATATGCAAAGGGTATGCTTTGGTTTTGATTTTAATGATAAGGGGGACGACTTGTATATCTACAAGAGGGACTTTAACAATGAATATAGTATTGCAAATTTTAAACAACTTATTTCGATCGAAAAGTGGGTTAATATTGATTTTTTTGCAAATATAGATCTATCTTTTGATAACTTTTTAAATAGGTTCCAGAAAATATTAGATATTGCTTTTCCTTTACGTAAGGCAAAATATAAAAATACTAGCTTGAATAAGCAAAATAACAAAAAATGGATAACCAGAGACATTATCAACGAAGGCAAATTTATTAGAGAAATGTACAAACTAACTTTAGAATATCCAGAAATAAAAGATTATTATAACCATCTAAAAAATAGCCATAAAAGAAAAATATGTCATGCAAAAAAAATATATTATAATAATATGATGGAATCAGCTTCTAATAAAAATAACACGGCGTGGCAAATTATAAATAATAACAGCAAAACGGCTGTTAGTAAACGTTTCCCTGATAGTTTTGTTAATGAAAATGGCTCTACTATAAATTCCCACGAGGACGCAGCGCATGAATGATTCTATAAAACAACTTGCGGACAATATGAATATTGATACTAGGACACATCTTGATATACAGTGCTTCAGTAATATGTTTCTGGCACCCATTGTGGCCAGCGATGTAAGTACTATGTTGAAAAAAATAACAAAAAAGAGTTCTGCTGGTTCTGACAACATCCCTTGTTCATTGCTTGCTCACATTATAGATTATATTGCAGAACCACTCTGTAAACTAATTAATCTCTCTTTTGTCGAAGGTACTTTTCCATATTCCTTAAAAAAAGCAATATTGGTGCCGATTCATAAAAAAAATGATAAGGAACTAATTTCGAATTACAGACAAATCTCGTTACTCTCTGTTTTTTCCAAACTATTTGAGCTTGCATTCGCTACTCAGCTGAAATTATACTTAAATAAAAATAATATTTTATCTCCTTGTCAATATGGCTTTAGGGAAGGATATTCCACTCAAGATGCAGTCACATCTTTATATACATTTCTACTTCAAAATATTGATGAAAAAAAAAAGTGTGAATGTCTATTTTTTGATATGTCTAGAGCTTTTGACACTGTAAATCATGAATTGCTACTAAACAAAATGTGTGCTTATGGTATAAGAGGAGTACCTAACTTTTGGATTCAGTCATATCTAAGTTATCGTACCCAGAGAGTCACTTTAAAAGTTGATGGCAAACTGTATGAATCTGATGATAAGTTGGTGCCAACTGGAGTTCCTCAAGGTAGCACCTTAGGACCGCTCCTTTTTCTCATTTTTATAAATGATCTACAAAGCCATTTAAAAGCTACGAATTCCTTCCACGTTACACAATTTGCCGATGATGTGGCGGTTGCATCAATGGCAGACAATGTACATGAGTTGTCATCTAATGCAAACATTTGCACCTCATTAATGAACAGTTATTGCAATAAATTTGGATTAAAACTTAATGGGACAAAAACTCAATTGCTGATGTTTGCCAATAACACTCCTGACCACAGCTTATTGGTAAAAATAGATAACGTATCAATAAAAAATAGCCATTCTGTTAAATTATTAGGTATAACTGTTGATTATAACCTAAACTGGTTCGAACATATTGAAGACTTGTCAAAAAAAATGTCTGTTAGATGCTATGTCATTTGGCAGCTTCGTTCTTGTGTGAGTTTAGAAATACTAAAAACTTATTATTTTGCACATGTACAGTCACTATTAAATTACGGTATTCTCTGCTGGGGCAACTCAAGCAGAATTAATGATCTTTTCATCATGCAAAAAAAAGTAATTAGGACTATGGTGTTCAAACATTCTACCGATTCGTGCAGGGATTTATTCGTTTTACTTAGAATACTAACGCTGCCAGCTTTATATATTCTATCATGTTGTCTCTTTATCAAGTCTAATATTAACCAATTTAATCAATATTCCGATCGAAATATACCTTACAGTTTGAGACACACGAATAACATTTTGTTGCCTAAACACAATCTCTCCGTTGTTAGTAATGGTGTGACGGTTATGCCCATTAAGATATACAATCATCTCCCTAACTATCTGAAAGAAATATCTGGCTTAAAACTGTTTAAATCAAAATTAAAGGAACTACTTTTAAAAAGATCGATTTATAGTGCTGAAGAATATTTTAGCATTAACCTTTAACACTGGTATCTAGTGTTATGTCATTGTTTTAATTCTCTTTATATTGCTTTTATTTTTAGTATTATTTACAGTAAATGTTTTTTGTCTTAATTTGTTAAGCTGTTTGTTATATTTACTTTTGCTATCTATTTTATTACTTTTTGCTATTTTTATTGTATTTTTTATTTTTATTTTTGACTTACCATACCATATCATATACTATTGTATAATTTCATATGGTGAATATATTATTTATTATTATTATTATTATTGTTATTATAACTGTGACGCGTTTGTATATGTATAAATGTGTATCTTTTTATCTGTCTGTTTATATATTTATTTATAGTAAATGTCGTTTGTCTTATTTTGTTAAGCTGTTTGTTATATTTACTGTTGTTATATATTCATTACTTCTTTGCTACTTTTATTGTATTTTTTATTTTGACTTACCATAATATATACTATTGTATCATTCCATATGGTGAATAAATTATTATTATTATTATTATTTTTTTTTTTTTTTTTTTTTTTTTTACAAAAAACCAGTCACCTTACTCTGTGGCTCCGACCCTCACAGAGGGGAGCTGGTAATACCAATAGCCACTCCCCACGCCCGTGGGGTGAGTAACTACCGGGTCCGCGAATCGTGTGCCCTGAGTAGACGCAATGAACCGAGGATGACAGCCTTCTGCATTCTGCCGGCTAAGATCTCTGCCGAATCTCGGCATGCCGGTATGATCTTTAGTTCTGAAAGCAGCGTCTGTCTCATTCCACCGAGGGCTCCTATAATCAGTACCACTATTTTAACAGAATGGCCTGGATAAAGCCTGCGGAGTTCGAAGAGCAAATCTCGATATTTTGTCCGTTTTTCCTCCTCTTTCAAGACAATGTTGCTCTCAGCGGGAGCTGAGAATTCCACGACATACATTGTCTTGAGTTGGTGGTCGAGGAGTACTATGTCAGGCTTGTTGGCTTGTATTTGCCTGACGGTGGGAAACGAGTAGTTCCAATAAATTAGGCACTTCTCATTCCCCACAACGGACTCAATATCCCCCGGAACGTAAGGCAGCACTGGTGTTTCGTCTATCCCATACGAGTGCCTTAGATGATAGTAAAGCACTCGTAATGCTGCGTCGTGTCTATGAATATAGGCCGAGACTGCGTATGTCGGGCAAGCCGACAGTAAGTGCATTACAGTCTCCGGCGCCCTGCGGCAGGCCCTGCAGCTGACATCAGGGACCTCCATACCCATGACACGACGTCGATAGACGAGAGTGTTAAATACACCATCCTGGCAAGCCATTATGAATCCCTCGGTCTCAGACTTCAGCCCAGCTGACCTTAAGAAGGCGAAGGTCAGCCTTTCGGATAAGCCGAGGTCTTCTATATTTTTATAGAAGACCCCGTGCAATGGCTTATCCTTATGGAGCTGCAGAAGGATGTTGTGTTCTGCAGCTCTAATGTGGGCTTTTAGTCGAACGGGTTCCAACTCGGTGACAGAGTCAGGGTTTACCCGCTCGACGTCGAAGATGAGACCAAGTTCATCGGCTGCTCTCCGTGCTGCCTTAAAGAGAAAAGCTCCTACCTCTGCATTTTCATGGTCTCGGACCATGCAGAGGAGGGGATCCGAACTCCTGATGACCTTACATGCTCCATCCAGAACCATCCTGCTATGGAGACTCTCCAAGCTCAAGAGTCCACGGCCTCCCCGATGTCGTGGGAGATATAACCGTGGAACGGACGATTTAGGATGCAAGCTCCTATTGAGATGCATCTTCTTGCGGGTTACTACATCGAGTTGACGCAGCTCTTCTCTAGTCCACTTCACTACTCCGAAAGAGTAGAGAAGGATCGGAACGGCAAGCATATTTGTAGCAGACACCTTGTTCTTCCCCGACAGTTCTGAAGACCAGATCTGTCGGAGTAGGTGCTGATACTTGCCGCGGAGAGCGTTTTTCACTACACTTACTTCTTGGGTGGAGCGTTGCTCGACACCCAAGTAAGTGTACGACTCTCCGGCATCTAGATGGTGTAAGATGCTTCCGTCCACGAGCTGCGCGTCCTCTCCATAGTCACCGCATCGTCCTCTCTTGAGATGGATCAGTGCGCATTTGTCCAACCCGAACTGCATACCGACAGCCTGCGTGTACTCCTGTACCACCCTAAGGGACTGTTGGAGATCCCTCTCTCCAGAGGCATAAAGTTTAAGGTCATCCATATAAAATAGATGGGTGACCTTATGCCTCCTGTCGCCGGGGGTACCGCAGTTGTAGCCACGGGTTTTCCGGAGCGAGACGGATAATGGCAGTAGTGAGATGCAAAACAGGAGGGGGCTGAGGGAATCTCCCTGAAATACTCCCCTTCGGAATGTTACCGACTCTGTTTGGACTCTATCGTTACCCGATGTTATGGTAAAGCGAGTCCTCCAGAGCGGCATCAGTTCTTCAATACATCTCACTACGGGACCGGGTACCACAAGACATCGGAGCAAGTGAACAATGAGCTCATGTGATGTCATGTCAAATGCCTTGCGGTAGTCGATCCAGGCCATAGAGAGGTTCCGCTTATACTGCATGGAGTCCTGCGTGACACATCTGTCGATCAGCAGGTTTTCCTTGCAGCCAGCGACACCTCTTTTCGACCCTCGTTGCTCATATATCCGTTCGTAAACCGGTTCAACTGCGTGGAGCACCCGCATGTACAAAATGCGTGTAAACACCTTGTAGCATGCGTTTAGACAGGTTATCGGTCTGTAATTCTTTGGGTTGGACAAATCTCCGTTCTTGGGGATCAGCACTGTCCGCCCCTCAACAACCCAAGAAGGGATTTGCTGCTCCCCATTTAACCAGGAATTAAAAATTCTGGCCAAATGGTGGTGGGTGCTCGATAACTTTTTCCACCAAAAGTTATTTATCCCATCGGGACCTGGAGCAGCAAAGTTCTTAGAGCCCTCAAGAGCCCTACGAACCTCTTCTGGGGTTATTGGTTCGCACACTTCCTGTGATTGCTGAAGCCTTTGACAAAAGGCTTCAAAGTGTGCAAGGGCAGGAGAATCTCGGTTGAATGGAAGCCTCTCCTCGTATAGCGTTTTCCAGAAGTTCTCCACCTGATCTGCAGTCGGCGGATTGTCTACAACACGCGGAGGCGGTTGGAAAAGGCGCGAGGGCTTCTCGCGGAACAGTTTATTTTCCGCAAGCCCTCTCGCCCGCCTCACTAGTGATTTTTTACAAGTCACTAGCATCCGTATCCTGTCGAGACAGTGCTGTTTGGTGGTTCGCAGCACTGCCTCATTGAGTGTGTGATGGACGCGTCTTAGGTTGGCGGCTAATCGACGCACTTTAGGCGTGAACGGCCTGTTGGCCGCCATATAGTCCATCACACATTGGATACGGGATGCGTGTTGCCTCGCCGACCGGATCTTGGCTTCCATCTTTTGTATGCGCCGCTGCGCTCTCTCCTGTGGGGAAGAGGTATTTCGCCTCTCCACCTGAGAAGAGCGTTGAGCAGCGGCATACACGGCACAATTTATGTGCCAGATGTCAGCCTCTTCTGGTAGCGCTGTACGAAGTTCAGCGTCCACTCTGGCCAGGTCTTGTGGCCCGGGGGTTTTCAGATGGTGTAACCCCCTTCTGGTACTGAGGCCCTCTGGTATTGGCGGAACGAGGAGTGCTACGTCCTCAACCGGTGATTGTGGCGGCTCTTCGGCCACCTCATTCACCGGTCCAGGAGCAGCCCTCACGTAGCCCCTACTACGAAGGTGGGATACATAGTCACGCAGATTTTGTGGCGTGAAGGCGCTATGCTCTGGTAGCCTCTCACACCACAGAGCATGCATCCGCGCCATGTATCCCCTCCGCGCGGGCTCACTGCTTTCATAGCAATGCAGAAGTTCATCCCTCAGTTCATCTGTCCACTCAAAGCGTCCTTGGACATTGCCAATTTCGTCAACGGGCGGTCCGTCCGGTTGGGCCCCACCACCTTGCCCTTGACCCCTATCCGCACGGGGTCGATCGTGGGGGCCCTGTCTTCGGCCTGCCGGAACCAAAGTTTAGGGTCTGTGGGTGGTTAGCCCAGCAGACCCACGACCGACACCAGAGGGGAAGACGCTTTCCCCTCCCGGGTGCACTAGGGCTGCCGGTTCGGTTTTGCACCCCAGCTGGAGTAAGTGGTGGCGCTACTCACCAAAGGCTTGATAGATGGAAGTCAGCCCCTCCTGCTATTCTATTATATTATTATTATTATTATTATTATTATTATTATTATTATTATTATTATTATTATTCAAGAAAAGTTTCATGTAACTGAAATTTTGGTGGGCTTTTGCTTGCCTGTCTTATAAACGTATTTATTAATTCACATAAATTTTGGTCGCTCCTCGGAGCTTGAAGCGTCTCTACTTCGTTTGTATTATGCAATAACAACTTTTTACGTTCAGGCAAGGCAGATCCCATGCACGTGTGAGTACCTGGTAATAATACTTTTTTGATTCCGAATCACTGAGGAACCGGTTTAGGGTAAACCCCGTCAAAACACATCATTTCCCCGTCAAATCCGACTGCTAGGAAATGATGGGGGTCCCATGTCGCTAAGGGCTATTTTCGCTATAACTTCCGATATACTTTGAATAGTCGTTGGACTAACTTGTCCTCATATTCAATACCTCGTAAGAGTTGCAGTGCTTGACAACGTGGATTCGTAAAAGGGTTTTTAATCTTGGAAATTTTAGTATACTTTCTAAAATTGGGTGGTCGGGGCGACATTACGTCCCTGTGCAGCGACATTTACTACACTTTCTAAATTAACGCTCCTTGAAGAGTTAGCGAAAATTTGGCATAAAAAATGCTCCGAAGAGCAAAATATGTTTCCAAGAATTAAAAACCTCTTCCACGGCGTTTTTACGTGAAGCACGCTTTTCTTACGAAATATTTCCTAAGTCGGATTTTGTTACAACGTCGAAAAGTATATCGGGGTTATAGCGTTCTTTAACACTCCCCTCCTTTCCGTGAATCTTTTTGTGCAACGTTTGGTAAAATTGGTTTTTGAAAAGAAAATGGATCATTGGATGTAGTCTCCCATGTGTTGTATTCGGTTATATTTCAGACCGGCCTATCTGAACATAACATAGATGCAAATCTAAAATGGTAATAAGTTTGAACATATATCGATGCATAGCATTCGATTGAATAATTGAACATTGTATATGAAAAAGGCATAAAAAAAAAGAAAAAAAATCGAAAATCCTCAGATTCTCGATGACACAACACAAACACTTTCGACGTACTTATCTTTCTTAGTGTTCTTCCACTAATGCGGGCTTGCGTCTGCTCCTCCTCGTGTCTATGCCTCGTCGATCACCTTCGGTGTCGAACTGCCTTCTGGAACAGCTTAGGTGGTCCTCGGACTGCTTGGCTCCAGCTATACAATGGCTCTGCTCAGTTATATGAAACAATATAAAACAAAGTTTTAGTAAAATGTATTGTTCATATCCCGCCTGGGATCTGCGACGGATAACACATCGTCGTCTTTGAGAATAGGAACACTGAATTTTGTAGACTTATATTGATTGAAATGTTTCCGTGTAGTTAAAATTCTCTTCTTGGGAGAAATCTGCGACCGATATCACATCGTCGTCTTTGAGAATAGGAACACTGAATTTTGTAGACTTATGCTGATTGAAATAGTTTTTATTAAAATCTCTTCTTGGGAGAAATCTGCGACAGAATCTGCATCCGTCGGATCGTTGCATCTGCCCCTCCAGCAGACGTGGCGGCATCTCGCCCTTGAGTTGCTAGACTCATCTGAATCGCGCTCTGCGTCAGAGTTGTCGTCTTTCCATGCCGTACCAATGGAACATTTGTTTGGACCCTTTGGGTCGGACTCTGCTTACAGATGTATGTTTATTAACATATGAGGACTTATATTATATATATAAAAAATACCAACTCTGCCGGATACGGTCAGAGTTGCTGCAGTGAATTTGGAAGATTTGTATGGACGATACAATATCCTCGATAAAATTAACTTGTAAAAAATGCATAAAAAATACCAACTCTTGCCTGACACGACAAGAAGTTGGTATGGAAATTTTGAGATAAAATAAACCTAGCACTAAGTTAAAACTTTGCCTAGGTTGAAAAATATTATAAAAATATTATGGAATCTCCAGAACTTGATTCTGAATCCGAAGAGGAAGCATCTCGTGGCGGTGCATGGATTTGTACAACCGTTTGCTCCGGCGGTGGAGGTTCTGTGGAATCGTCTGAGAACGGGGAATCATTTCCATCGAGTGATGTTCCGCCTGGACTAGCATTTTCTTCGTCGGAAGATTCGATTTCCAAGTTGTGCTCCACTGGCGGGGCTGGTCTCAAATCATTTACATGTAGTCTTGTCGTTACATTTCCCTTTTGCACGAGATATACTTCGTCTGAAAACTTCTTCAAGATTCTGGTTGGGCCTGACCAAGACGGCGTGAAGGTATGTACCTTCCTTTTTCTTTTACTCATGACTTTGTCTCCTACTTTGAATACGACTGGAGTGACGGCCTCTTTCGGCGCGTATTTCTGCTTGTAATTTTGTTGAGCCTCACGGGCTTCCTTGACTCGCTCGTATCGTGGAAGCGTTTGTTGCTTGGCTCTTTCTTGCCTCCAGGCATACAAATCCCATTCGCCTCTTTCGGCTGGGTCATATCCTAACACGATCATGCTAGGTGTTTGATTTGTAGCGGCGTTCCTACGATTTCTTAAGATGTAAGTCATCTGATGCACGTAGCGATCCCAAGTGTCGTTTGGCTTTTTGAATAAAAGGGTGTTTAAAATTTTCTTACACTCCTGAACCCGTCGTTCCACGGGGTTGGACTGTTGGTGATATGCCGGAATTAAGTATCGTTCGATACCGTTTCTTTCACAAAACGTGATGTACCATTTGGAACTGAAATGACCTCCAGTGTCTGAAATTATGACTCGAGGGACTCCGAATCTCGCTACTATCTCTTCATCAATAAATTTGGCTATCGTTCTGCCATCGACCTGAATGTATGCCTTTGCCTCTATCCATTTACTGAATACGTCCTCGACGATAATCATGTATCTATTTTCGGCGTCTTTAGTCCTCTGCAGCGGGCCAATTACGTCGACGCTCAAGGTCTCAAATGCATTCTGTGGTGCATGACTTCTAAGTGGAGCATTGGGTTGGGCTTGTCTTGTCTTTACAGACTGGCATATCAGACAGTCGTTTATATATCTGCCTACGATCCTGGCCATATTATTGAAATAGTAGCGTTTTGCTATTTTTCTAAGAGTCTCGTCTCTTCCTGGATGACACGCTTCATCTCGGTCATGATAATGGTAAATCAATTCCTTAATTTTCCTCTTTGGACCTATCAATTTAAAATTTTGATCGCAATCTTTCAAAAGTACATCGTCTTGGACGTGAAAATTTTTCATAAATATAAGATCCGCATCGGAACGTTGTTCCTGTTGAAATAGATCATTCCAACGGCGGATCTTGTCTTGGATATCCCTCGAACTCAATTGAGCCTGTACGATATCTTCGTATATTTCTGAATGCGTTAAAACAGAAATACGTTCTGGACACTTGTAATTTGGTAGGAACATTCTTTCCTCTTCATCGTCTGTCTCGACATACTTATTTTGTGGGTTACGACTGAGAAAATCTGCTAATAAATTCTCCTTTCCTGGACAGTGTTCAATTTTGAATGCATATTCTTGCAATAATAATGACCATCGTGTGAATTTTGTTTTGTCGTCCTTATGTTTGTTCAACCAAAGTAACGCCCTGTTGTCCGTCTTCACCAAGAACGGTTTGTCTGCTAAGTACATCTTGTACTTTTTAATATAGTTCACCACCGCCAAGCATTCCAGTTCGTTTATGTGGTAACGTCTCTCTGCTGGAGATAACGTGTTGCTTGCATACGAAATGTTATATTTTTCGCCGTTATCGCCTAATTGATATAATACGGCTGAAAGGCCTTGTAGGGATGCATCTGTTTGTAAAATGAACTGACGTGAAAAATCCGGCCGATGGAGTTCCAGCATTCTTTTAATTTTCTAAATGCTTCATCGCATATATGGTTCCAGCGAAAACGATTTTCCTTCGACAGAAGTTTCGTTAGCGGCTTCGTGATCATCGCCACATTTGGTAGATATTCTCTTACCCAGTTGCAAAGTCCTAGGAAACTTTGTAGCTGCTTTTTGGTGGCTGGAACGGGATAATTTTGAATTTGTAATACATGTTTTTCTAATGGTCGGGAAGTATCAGTTCTAATTGTGTGGCCTAAATATTGGATTTCATTCGTCGCTATTACACACTTTTCCGGTGACACTTTTAGATTGTGCAGACGTAGTCTTTCAAAGACTAACCTCAGGTGGGACATATGCTCCTTCACGTTTACGCTGTAAACGATTATATCATCTAAGTACACTTTACAGAAATGGTGCAGGTAACCCGTTAAAACGTCCTTTGCCATGAATTTCTGAAAGGTACAGGGAGCTGTCTTGAGGCCGAAAGGCATGACATTAAATCTGTAAGCTGCCCCATCAGGAGTGGTAAAAGTTGAGAAATCTTTTGATGCTTCATCGAGCGGTATTTGCCAATATCCACTCTTTAAATCCAACACAGTAAAAATTTTCGAATTTCCTAAATCTTTAATACTTTCGTGTATTTTTGGTAAGACGGAAGCCTCGTCTTCAGTCATTTCGTTCAAGTGGCGATAGTCGATGCAAAAACGTGGTTTCTTGTCTGAACGTTTTATTATCACGGGTGGTGAACTATATTGGGCGGTGCTAGGTTCAATGACGCCAGCTTTCAACATCTCTTCGATTTGGTCGTACATAATTTCCTTCGTACTCGGAGACATCGGATATGGTCTGATATTAAATAGTTTTGTATCTTTTACGATAATTTTGTGTTTAACAGTCACTGTGGTTGCTTGTGTCGGTTCCGCAGTGAACAGATCGACAAATTCTTCGAACAGCGGCCGTAGAAATTTGTCTTTAATAACAAGCTCTTCAGGATGCTCTGCCTGCTGTCTCTCCCTCTGAGAAGCTTGATTCCAGAAGACGGTAATACGCTCTTCCGTGCCGGCATATAGGCATTTTCGGCCATAATCATATGCGACGTTATTCATGTATAAGAATGGTGATCCTAATATTATTGTTTCGTTCAAATTTTCGATTACTTGAAAATCAATTTCAAAAGAAGTGAAATTTTTACTTTTAATTTTGTCGTTCCAAGAGAGTCCACCATTCGATCTCCGCACGCCATAGCAAATGATCGACGTGTCGTGAGATTTTTAAAATTATCCAACATCCTCGGATGGATAACGTTTCGTGTCGAGCCTGAATCAATCAGTGCGTCGACCGCATGTTCTTTAATTTGAACTTTTATACGAGGCAAAGGGAACGCTTCGCTCATATAATTTTTATTGATTCCTTTGTCTTGTGCAGAGGAGCGTCGTAGTGGTCATGAGTATCGGAAAAATTTATTGGACATTGCTGCCGCCTTGGTTCGGCCGTTGTGCCGGGGATCTTGCAGATTGACCCTGGCCTGGGTCTCTGGCCCCTCGAAAGTTTCCCGGTCTCCTGTTGAGATGAGGGTTATTCGGACACTGACTATGGAAGTGCCACTGCACTGTGTCTGTGCAGTATCGGCACGGGGTAGCCGGTCGGTCGGGTACTCGGAATTTCTCCGATCCGCCACTGAAATTGTTTTGCCTGCGATCAGGATTCGCTGATCCGCTTGAAGAATTAGGCATAAAAAAAGGACGACCAGGTGCTCTACCTGGACCGTCCTGTCGAGAGACATCCTCTCGGAAATGCACCCTCGGTGCTGTCGGAGTTGGGCTTCCATTGCTCCTGTTACTAGAATTTTGTTGACTAAAACGTCCCGGCTCTTGATGGTAAGACGCGCGGGACAGACGTTGGTCGATTAGCTGGATTAGCGACGTCTGTTCGTCAGCTGAATCCCGCTCGACGTTAGTAGCCGCTGCTATTAACATCTCTGTGGATGAAATTAGGTTGCTTCTCAAGCGTGACCTAATTTCTGGACGCAGTTGGTCCATGATGATCCGAGCTCTGATGGCTTCGGATTTGAAGGGATCAATACGATCGAAAAGGCAGGTTTTCCTTGTGATAAACACTGCCGTGTCGTCTAAAGACGTTTGTTTGGTGGCATACAGTTGAGCAATAGCTCGTGGCTGTATGTCGGGAGAATTAAATCTCGTAAGGAATCTTTCCTTGAATAAGGCATATGAAGTAGTCAACGTCCTAAATTATTCGGACCATCGTTGAGCTTCGCCCTTGAGTTGGCCGGTTACTTTATGGAGGCGATCATAGTCGTGGCTTGTGCGAGCTCTGTCGAAATATTTCTCCATAATTTTCAGAAAAGCTTCTGGATCTTCATGATCAAGCCCATGGAACGTCACGTTCGGACATCTTTGTCTCTCATGGGGCGTACAGGTCGACACGTTCTGTATCGCCTGCACGAAGCCCTCTGCCATTTTCAGAAACATACTTTCCATCGAATTAGCAGTTTGTGGCTGTGAAGCAGATAAATTTGGATTATTTCCCCCTGGAAACAGTCGTTGTGGTTCTATCCCTCTAGAACCGTCGTCGACGAGCGGCGCGGTGACTCGCTCGTAAAATTCTCTTGGGGTCGACCCCTCGGAGTCTTCCGCCATGAATGAGAAAGGATTAGTTGGGTTTGGGGACGGCATGGTCCCTGCTCGGGCGCCATGTGAACGGTCCATGCTTTGATGGATGTCTGAAGGACGTATTTTCTGTTCGAAAAACTTAAAAAAATTAAAAAAATAGGAAAAAGAAAAAATTAATTTTCTTTTTTCTCAACTTTTCTTAATTCTAGATAATAAATATTACGTTCACAAAATTTTTAGGGTTCAACGTGACTGTTTCAGACGGAGAATAATGGATAAATCATACTTACTGTCGTTTATGCTTAACTGCTGCTCTGATGGTATCAATTGGACGACGTCGTAACACTATAAATCTAACACTGTCTGTATCACACTCTCTCAAAATTAAACCTGAAAAGGAATTTTGTTAGAAAACACAACTAAAAGACAATATAAAGTTCAAAATGTATACATTAAATCTTTTAAAAAATTTATGTTTTTACAACAACTTTTTTCAAGAGAAAATGTTAACAAACAATGGTCTGACCCGTGTACAACACATGGTGAGGAACGGGACGATTCATACGGTACCAACTACCATCCAATATGCAGTTTGATAAGCTAACGATGCACAAAAAAATTCAAGAAAAGTTTCATGTAACTGAAATTTTGGTGGGCTTTTGCTTGCCTGTCTTATAAACGTATTTATTAATTCACATAAATTTTGGCCGCTCCTCGGAGCTTAAAATTGCTTGAAGCGTCTCTACTTCGTTTGTATTATGCAATAACAACTTTTTACGTTCAGGCAAGGCAGATCCCATGCACGTGTGAGTACATGGTAATAATACTTTTTTGATTCCGAATCACTGAGGAACCGGTTTAGGGCAAACCGCGTCAAAACACATCATTTCCCCGTCAAATCCGACTGCTAGGAAATGATGGGGGTCCCATGTCGCTAAGGGCTATTTTCGCTATAACTTCCGATATACTTTAAATAGTCGTTGGACTAACTTGTCCTCATATTCAATACCTCGTAAGAGTTGCAGTGCTTGACAACGTGGATTCGTAAAAGGGTTTTTAATCTTGGAAATTTTGAAGTTCAAGTCCAA
Source organism: Leptura quadrifasciata (assembly GCA_963675555.1). Lineage (NCBI taxonomy): Eukaryota > Metazoa > Arthropoda > Insecta > Coleoptera > Cerambycidae > Leptura > Leptura quadrifasciata. Next base: position 31,147,553 of record OY776682.1, read on the forward strand.
TTTTAGTATACTTTCTAAAATTGGGTGGTCGGGGCGACATTACGTCCCTGTGCAGCGACATTTACTACACTTTCTAAATTAACGATCCTTGAAGAGTTAGCGAAAATTTGGCATAAAAAATGCTCCGAAGAGCAAAATATGTTTCCAAGAATTAAAAACCTCTTCCACGGCGTTTTTACGTGAAGCACGCTTTTCTTACGAAATATTTCCTAAGTCGGATTTTGTTACAACGTCGAAAAGTATATCGGGGTTATAGCGTTCTTTAACACCTACAGTGATTCGACTGAGGTTGATCCCAACAATTTATCGTTTGCAAACAATAATTTACTTCACATCAACAATATTACCACTGAAGACGTACGGACATCTATAAGACGAATTAAGCCTAAAATGACCAGTGAACCTGACCTTATTCCAGCGTTCCTAATTAGGGATTGCGATATCATATTCTCACAACCGCTGTGTATAATATTTAATTTAATTCTGTATACCTGTACCTTTCCCGACATCTGGAAAATTTTCAGAATATCTCCTCTTTATAAAAAGGATTCAAAGAATGAAATCGCGAATCACAGACCAATTGCTATCCTGTGCAATTTCTCTTCTTTGAAATGTTAATTCATACTTTTATGTCAGGTCATCTGAGAAATTTAATTTTACCAGAACAGCAAAGTTCTATCGAAGGACGCTCCGCTGTCACTAATCTAATATGCAAGACACAATTTATTAACGAAATCCTTGATCGAAGAAGTCAAGTAGATGTTATCTACACTGACTTCCCCAAAGCATTTGACAGACTTGACCATGGTTCACTGTTGAGCAAACTCGAGAATATCGGTCTCAGTGGTGGCCTGACTGCCATGTTTAGGTCCTACTTGACCGGTAGGACCCAGTTTGTTCAATGCCACGGCCATCGCTCCGCTGATTTTGCCTAGACATCTGGGGTTCCCCAGGGTTCGATTTTGGGGGCCTTGGGGATTTTGCGATATTTATTAACGATATTGTCACCAAATTGGAAGTGAGATTTCTTCTATATGCAGATGATTTAAAGATATTTTGTGAGATAAATTCGTTCCACGATTGTGCTAGGTTGCAAAGAAATTTGAACTTAATAAACTTCTGGTGTATTGATAATCACCTCCCTCTCAATATCGACAAATGCAATGTAATGTCGTACTGTCGTAAAAAAAAAACCTGCTCATACATGATAATGCTCTTGATGGTTCCATCCTTAGTCGGCCAGACTTAATAGTCAACTAGTGTTACCTTTGACTCCAAACTGTCCTTTAATCACCATATTGGTACCACTGTAGCTGCTGCATATAAGAGTCTTGGTTTTATAATCTGTAATATGAAAGATTTTAAATCTATCCACATATTGCGTCTGTTGTTTTTAACATTTTTAAGGTCCAAGCTGGAATATGCATCGGTGGTATGGAGTCCAATATAATTTGTACACGTCGCCTCCATCGAGAAAGTTCAACGACGTTTTTTTAAGTCCTTACGTTCATCCTAGATAGTTCTTATCTATTCAGAGGCACTCCACAAGAAGTATTTTATAAGCGGTTTCAAGTGAATAATTTAATTAGATCGTATTATACCAAGTAATCCATAACAAACTGGACTGCGACTTTATAGTTTCACAACTTGATTTTCATGTCCCTAGAACTAATGCTAGAAGCAATCACCTGTTTTACATCCACACCCACAGAACAAACAACGATAAATGCTCTCCATTGTATCAGATGGTACTTAACTACTCGGATATTGAGTTCCAGCTTGATATATTTTGCTGTAATATAAAAGATATTAAACGATTATTTATATAACCACTTTATTAATTTTAAAATTTTATGTTATAGTAACATTTATATTTATATTTTGTTTTCCTTTCGTGTCACTCTTTCATTTGTTGTTTTAATCACACTTGTTTATTCGTGTCTTATTATTCTGTATATTTAGTTTTATGTTATGTATTATGTTCACAGTGTATTTTATACCTCATTGTATTACTTTACAGTTTGCTGTTATATTTATCCTGTAATTTGGGTTTATACCCGTTGGATATTTTATAGAAATAAATAAAAAAACATTTATTTAACGTCTGTCTATTCCCGCTACGAGGCCTATCACCGACGCCTGTAGACGAGCTACCTCCAACTAGGAATTTTGACGAACCTCTTCCCTTAAGAAGAGTAGGAATCTTTAACTTGACTAACATTTAATAGACAAGGGACCGACGGCTTTACATCCCCTCCGAAGGATGGTATATCACCTACACAACCTTCGCCTAAGGTTGCTTAGCTTCGGCGCATATACTGATATACAAGCCGCTGGAAGATATGCGAGGCGAGGACACGGTCTTCCTTGTAAACACGAATTAGCCCTCTGTGATTGGAAAATTAAAATTGTTTATTGTGGAGAGTAAGGGCTGAGACCCTAGAGGACGTTCGTGCACTTAATTTCGTTGTGAGGAGCCTTGGGGTTTGAATTATGTAGTGGTGGTTAGGGTCAATTGTTACACCCTGTATAATATCGTCTGGAACTGTTCTAGCACTGTGTTTAAAATTTTAATTATATTAGCACTGTATAGTTTTTTATAGTTCTGACAGGGTCAACGGCTATACCCTGTATATGGTTTTCTTGAAATAACCACACCTGGTTTTAAACGGAACGAAAAAAAGATTTATTTAAATTTTAATAACAGGGTTTAGTATGGTTTGGTATTTTATTTAACAAATTCCTTTAGAATAGGTAACAATTCCACGGCAGAAATTCAGTCTTATTTAGTTTTTCTTACGAAGAATATATTTTAAAAAGTTTGTCTGAAAAAAATCACTTTTTTGTGGAGCCGCCAAGGTGAAATGAAAAAAATGTTAGGGTCACTTAAGGCGAAATGATTAAAAATTAATTGGGGCCGCGAAGGCGAAGACTTAAAACTAACTCTTTTTAACCAGGTTTCGGCCTAGAGTTCGACAGCTAGTCATGATAAGTATGCTAGGACCGAAAATAGGGAAGCCTAACTAGACGGAAGGAATCTACAACTTTAGTTAAATAAAACCGAATCGATTGCGCTAGTAAATAAGCTTATTACACTTAACTACTTTTGTTTAGATGGTATTTAGATCTGGATTTGGTACCGTCAAATCTGGATTGGCATGATTGCGAAATATTACGCAATATTGCCCAATAGTTTTGCAAAAAGTTAAATTTCGAAAATAAAAGTTATATGGAAAAATCGGCAATGAAAGGGGAATTTTTTAATATACGAACGAAGTTTGAAGATTCGGGTTTGGGAATTATTGAAGTTTGATTGATCGAAAATTTAATAATCTGAAATGACCCCGTAAAGGCATCACGAGGGTCTGATGTTTAACAGTTGAAATGATATGAGAATGTTCCTAATAAGCGCGAGTTGAATGGAACGAATTGAGTCACAATATCGGTTGCGAAGGAATTCCGATATTGTATGATTAATGTATACGAGGGGTCGTCGAAAAGTAGTAAAATTTATGTGAAATGGTTTATAGAAAGTTAACGATATGAAGTAAAACGTTGTAATTTTGGGTACGGATAGTAGTGTTGGTCTTGTTGATGATTATACGGGGCTGTATATTTAAGGGGTGTTTTTTGTAATGAATCCTATGTAAAATGACTAGTATGAATCTTGAAAGTTAGGTATCGGTGAATTTGTCATTTTTGAATTATCGACTGTTCATGAATTTTCTCAGATGTTTCTGACATTGAATGTGGCGGTTTCTAGGTGTAAACGGTATCTGGTTGACTTTTTTACTATGGTTTGCCATGGTGCATGAATCTATATGATTTTTTTGTTAATTTTAATTTTTTTTGTTTTTATTTTTTGACTTGTAGGGGACATACCCTACAACACTTGAAACGGTCGCCCATCCAAGTACTAACCGCGCCTAACGTTGCATTACATCGCATATCGAAGTATTTACATAGTAAAGACGCATTATTATTTTTTTTATTGAAATAGACTTAAATTGTCGTGAAACGTCGAGATTTTAAATTTGAGTGAAAACAAAATTTCTGCCTGTCGGTCTATAAGTTTTTTGTGTGCACGTTTACTCTGGAACCGTTTGTGATATTGACTTGAAATTTCTTACACTTATGTATTATAACGAGATCTGGAACAAGATTATATCTTGATTTAATTCCGTTGAAGGGTTCGGGGGTAAATGGGGTAAATAAGGTAAATAGGCAAAGCAAGCATGCAAGAGTCCATAAAATTGCAATTTAGGGCATGTACGAAAAGTCAAGGTCTCAAAATCACCCCCAATACCACCCCCACACTATTATGAAAGGGAGTAAAAAAATTTGGCGTTAGTCGCCTCCTCTACCACCCTCATTGCCACGCCCTCCCTATTATTAAAGGGAGCAAAAATCAAATTGGGATTTGGTGTGTATAAGAGAACCAAGGGCCTCTAGAATTTTTTTTGGCATTAGCCACCCGCTTCACCATCCCCATTGACATCTTCATCCTATTATTAAAGGGAGTAAAAAATTAAAATAGGATTTAGTGTGTGTACAGAACCAAGGGCTTTTAAAATTTATTTTGGCATTAGCCACCCCCTATACCACCCCCATTGCCATCCCCACCCCTTTATTAAAGGGAGTAAAATATTACATTGGGATTTAGTGTGACTTGGATACAAAATCTGGATGTGGAAGTAGTGATTCTTTGGGCAGCAGTTTTGCCATTATTATTATTGTTGCATGCCTAGGCTACTGTCTCATGGAACGTGAGAGAAAAGCCGGAGGTGCCGCGGTGATTCTAGAATGATCGAGTAAATTCGGCCCGGATATATATACAGTGGATCTAAACGGACTGAGGGCAGTTTGATATGAGACAAGCAAGTGATAATATGAAATAAGAAACAGTTGCAAGTTGTCATTTAAAATAGCGAATTTATGTTAGATGAAAGTATAATTAGTTACGTATTTTTAAGGATTAATTATTGTAAAATTAGGTGATTAATAAATCAGTGGTTTATGAAGATTCTTCTTGTGATTTATTGAACCTACACACAGGGTGTTTATTGGAGATTGTAGACACGTAACATAATAATCTACATTATAATCTACTTTGTTTCGTTCTATTGACGTATCGAGATGTGTAGACTATATTCTAATAAAATACTAATAAACTATCTACACACGAACATACCTACCGCATTGACTTTAGTGAATAATTCGGAGATATATGGTAGAGGAAAATCGACACCTAATTGAAATATTTGTAATATTATTTAATCTAAGTAGTCTATTTTAGTCTATTTTAGTCTTAGGCACGGACAAAGTATTTTAATTCAAACAAGACTAGAAAGTGAATATAAATTACTTTTAAAAGATCACACGGTTGTAAATTCAGATGACATTCATTGACAGCTTAAACAACGATTTAGATTTGTATTTCTAATAATTAGGAAAAGTAGGTCAACGATAGTTTTTACATTGAAAAGGGCACTCAAATATCAGTCAAATCAAATAAAAAAATCGTAATGGCAGGACCGATGTCTGCTTAATCAGGGACACGCAGCTGTGTTAGGGTCTAATATACTCCGAAACCCCTACCTGTTGAGTACATAACCAGTAAATTTTTATTATATTATATTATTGAGTGGTATTGAAATAAGACCGAAATAAGTGAATTAAAATGGATACAATTAAGCTAAAGTGGTTTGTTTAGGGGATCCAAGGGAATAATGGAACACGGAGAGTGTGAGAGTGAAAAATGATACGAAGGAGTGATTAAACATGTGGCCAAAGTCGTAATTGGTGGAGCATTGGTCAGTATTATGAAGACGAGGGAATAACGCCTGGGAATCACGTTCGTTTTTGACAGTGACAGATTCATCCAGTACACTGATGCGTTGCCGATGAGCTCATGTACAGTATCATCTTCATTAAACAAACTTTAATTTAATACTATGAGTTTTAACATTAACTAATTCACATTTTCGTTACATTTCCACAACTGTCCTGTCTCTTAGAACAAATCTATTGATAGATAATAGTTTTCGTCAGTTTGTTCTATATTTATTTTATAATGTATTAGATAATTATTTTGATAACGTTTATACGGGGCGTTTAACAGTTTATGAACTAATGAACTTCGATGAGGTCGTACTCTTAACAGGCAGGCAATTGCAACAGACAGTCAGACCTGTCACACAGCAATGAAATGCCAACTAGAATAATGCAAACATTATAACCGCCTTCCAATGCGAATAAGAGGAGAGGTACTATTTTCCTCCCAATTACATAACTCCTCTAGAACATCCTGTAGATGAAAACGTTATAAAATTAATAAAATTGGTTAAGGGCCACGAACTATTAAAGTTCAACGAATTTCAAGAAAACATTGAAAAATCAATTTTGATGGTTGCTGTTATAGTGTCATTAGCTCAGTGGTTAGCGCATGCCTACAGAAGTGGGTTCGAGCCCCACCAACTACGACATCGGATCCCACTATACACTGTAGTACCCCGTTTCCTTTACTCAGACAAATCTAGATCTCCTAGTAGTGTCATTCGGGTGACCTGAAGGCGGTTAAAAACATTTTCAAGGCCTGATCTGACTTGAACCGAAACTAGTTTGATGGAGTTATTCCTTTGAACAACTTTCCTCAACCTACTTTCAGATAAAGCACGATATTATAAAATCGGAAGTTCAGGAGATATAATGTTTTAACTAAATAGAACGAGATCTCTGAAAAAGAAAATTTTAGTAATTTTTTTTTATTCTTAGATTTACCGTCCTGATACAATCACGTATATTCTTTTTCCGCCACTGTTTAAACTCTAAAAAATTACTGTGAAGCCATATTAGAAAAGTTTACTAAGAGAGAAATATAAAACAAAGTTTTACATTTGACAAAACATTGCATTTATTTAGCGACCACTCTGTATAATGCTTTTGATTATATTCTAATCAGGATTATCGCATTATCAGGATTATAACAACGAATTCCCTTCGACTGACTAAATTCACCTTCTGTATTAGATATTTCAATACTGTAGACGCTATTCGAGCAACTCATAAATTCTCTCGTGTCCTTATTCGTTACTTCAAGTTTATAACTATATTTTTATGTCCAATATGCTACAAATAAACTTGATAAACTGAAACTAGGTGATATGTTTCGGTCAGAAACATGACAGACTGAGTAAAGTTTCTTTATTTTTGGCAGTTGATATTAAAATGTCTCTTAACACGTTCAAAATCAGCTACAAAGATATCCAAGATGCATGATTCCTCATAGTTACAAGGTTAATCCTGATTTATGATATGAGAGAGAATCCTTGAAGGACATAGAAAAACATCTTGGAATAGGAAATATATTGCGGCTTTATACACTACCGTGAACGCTCGAACGGCTTTGCTCTACTTGACAAGAGAGAAAAATGCTCACATTTCTCATCATCACTCAACTTTATTGTAAACTGTAACCATGAAATAAACCTCTACACGCTACATGGCAGAGGTACTCATAGAATCGCCAAAAGCCGACTTACTCCTGCTTGCCTTTCTCCTTTTACATCATTATCATGTACTGGTTAATGCCCTTAATAAGAAAGAAGCTTTCTTCTTGATTTAGAAACATGTTTTATCTGATATCTAGTTACAAGAATAACACAGTCAAAGCGCTTAGATAGTCTTAAATTAATGCTTAATAAATTTTTCTTTAGAAAATTTTACTGTCCGTTTAAGTATGGTGTTTCTATTTATGTGGTCTTATAATTGTGAGATTCCAAGAAATATGTGCTTGGGCACTTTTAGAAGAAATAACGCTTCAAGAAAAGTACATAAACAATTTTTTAGTTCAGGAAACGGTTATCAGTTATCGTAAATCGCGATAGAATTGATTGATTTCACAAGAACATTTTTTTTGTTATTACTATAAAATTTTGAAAATATAAGAAACGGAATACTTTTTGTGGTGTATTTAGAAGCTACAATGCGATTATGTATTTAATGTCAATACTTAATGAACCTATCTACATTCTCAAAATATTATCGGGGTGTAATTATGGAGAGCAATGTTAAAATTGTCCAAATAAAAGCAGACGCTATTGATCTAATAATAATATACCTTCTTGTCAACCGCTGCGTAAAGAAAAGTTCTGTGAGAACCAATCTGCAACATTCTTGACCGACGTTACATTTGGCATTTTATAAAATATTTTATTTATAACCAGTAAAATGGAAAAAATGTAGTGAAAATTCAACATTATGGAAATATATCTCTGACCTTTAAGGCACAAAGGAATAACGTATGTCTCAAATGAAATCGTGCGAAATATAAGTGCTTGGCTACATTTCTGCAACACAACATTTAGACATATTTTAAAACACTTCATCGAAGCAGTTTCGACACTATGCATCTGAATTGTATCTAAACTTCCAAAATAAACAAAATTTCGTAGTGTCCATTTTGACTCATTACTGAATATATTTTATGCGCGGTATTACCGTTATTATGATTATTTAGTAGCTGGCGTAACGGACCGCCTATGACAAAACTGAACAAAGGCATATTATTATTAATTATGAGATAAATTTCGTGACACTATATTTTTAAGTTCAGTAGCGTGGAAATGTCAAAAAATAAACAATTCCGACCTTAGACATACTAAATCAAATCATCGAATAATAAATAAACAATGAAATACAGAGGGCTTTGTTCATAAATTAGATTTAATTTAATTAATCAAGCGGTACAACAAAAGGAAAGTGGGAGGCATCACTGGAACAATTTGTTCAAATTTATTATACAACATTATTACGGTTGCTTTGTTTCAAACCAACGCAACGTTTCAGAAATTTTATACTAGAATTGAATACTATGCATGAAATAATGTGAAGTATTTTATACAATTAGTTTGATAGAGTTATAAAGGAAAATTGTTTTATGTTCTAATATTTCTTCTTTAACTACGCACTTGTTTTAGAAAGAATCGTGAAACTCACTATATTAGAGATAATAAGCACCCGTCATTTTATATATTATATTTCAATCTAAATACCTAAGGTAATATTTGCTAACATGATATTATTTTTATTTACGTTGTCTCTGGTGACCGATAACGAAGCATTATTGAAAACCAGGGAACAATTGGCCGAATCCACGCATTCAAATCCATTTATTAAAATAAAATTTTGTACTTCAGTACAATATACCTCCATAGTAGACGAACACTTACAGTGTATTGTAATATTCCAAATAAATTGGAACTACTTTTATTTATGTATCCTTCACATGTAATTTACAAATAGTGGGACAATTGAAACCAGTCCAGTGCTTTCATTACTTTAGTGAAAACCGCCATCTTTACGATAATAAACTAAATAAATTCTATTAATACACTAAAATAATTTTTGTCTTGTCACCGTAGGATTGACTATAATTTTTATACGACAATGAAGATTTGTTTATGTTTATGAGATAAACAAGATATTATATGTAGGTATCCTACCTTCTTCTTCTTTGTCCTATAGTTAGGCACATTTCTTCATTCTGTCATTTAGTTAAGAATTGAGTGAAACTCTTTTTATTAAAAGCTTTTATTTAACTTGTAATTTCGATTAGTTCTAATTAAACTAGAGCTTTGAAATTTTGCACATGTATATATGTTCAGTAACATTTTATATAAGAAAAAACAAGATACCGGCTTCACAATAGCGGACGACTTTACCGTTTATGATCCGATTCGATTCAAAATCTATATCAGAGGGTTTTCGATATCGCAAATTATGAATTCTTGGTCAAAATTTAGAAATTCAAAATGGCGGCGCCAATATGGCGGACGACTTTTGTCATTTATGGTCCAAATCGATCAAAATCGATATCTGGGGATTACAGCATATCAAAAGATTGAAAAGTAAAAAATAAAATTACATAAAAAAATGTTTTTAAAAAACCTCTTATTTAAATGCTCTAAAAAGTATAAATTAAACTTTGAAGTAAATCAAATCCAACATTTTCTTACATTATATAATTTTTTTATGATATAAAAACTTGTCGCGAGCAATCTTCTTTACACAGGAAAATCTTATATAATGTAACAAAATGATGGGTTTGATCTACTTTAAAGTTTATTTTCTACTTTTTAGGGCATTTAAATAAAGGGTTTTTAAAAATATTTTTTAATATAATTTTTAAATGATTTGTATTAAGAATACGTGTTGGTCAGTCACAACCTGATAAGCCGGGATCGATTTTGGTTAATTTTACGACAAATATAAAAAGAAATGAAGTGTTTGCAGTGAAAAAAAAATAAATTAACCTCCGATGTTCCTATCTATGAAGACCTTACCAAGCGGCACTATGAACTTTTGCTAAAAGCCAAGGAGAAATACGATAAACAACAGGCGTGGTCACCTGGAGGGAAAATTTATGTGTTACGGAATAAAACAAACCAATTAATAAATTCAGTAGACGAACTTTGAATTTAACCAACCTGGTAGGACTATAATAATAACTTCGTTCGAATAACTGGATGTTTAAATTTGACATTATTGTGATAGTAGTGTTTGTACTATGTACTTATTTTTGGTTTTTACTATAAAAAATAATACAATTATCTTGATTTTTTTTTTAAATTTAAAATATATTTATGTTACCTAGAACGGTTAAAAACATGGTCACATATTTATTTTCTTTTTTATGATTTGTCTAGTATATAATTTTATTTTTTCTATTATAAATTTACTGGAGCTTATGCACCGAAGATACCCATTAATAATATAAAAAGTTTATTTATGTTTGCACATTTTAATGTACTATTTATATGTACTGGATTTAATTTGTTTTCTGACGTGATTACCGATGAGTCATATTCTGCCATGGGACTTTCTGAAACATGGTTAGATCCCACTATAAAAGATAATGTTTTTGTTTTAGCTGATTATAAGTTAATTAGGAAGGATAGAGAAACCAGAGGCGGGGGTTCGCATTTTATATTAACAAGGCTGTCAAATTTAAAGTTTTAGATATTCAAGTAATGGATGATTGTCCTTTGGAGTTTCTCTAGATAAGTGCGAGGGTCTCAGGTAAGCAGTTGTGTTTGGGGACCTTATATAGGCCGCCTAATACAAATTTTGATAGATATCTTGAATGTTTAGAAAACATGATATGCAAATTTTTAACTGAATTTGATATTATTCTGTTTGGTGGAAACCTTAATGTGGATTTTATGAGTGATAATGTTAATTGTAATCGGTTGAGTAATTTATTAAAGAAATATGGGTTAAATCAATTAATTTCGCAGCCCACGAGTATTACGGAAAATTCAAGTACCTTAATCGATTTAATTATAACTTGAAATAAAGATTTCATAAAAGACCAGAATATTTTAAGAATGGATGGTATCTTTGATCACATGATGGTGGTTTGTTGTCTAAACATAAAAAAAGTAAACAATGCCAATTTTTTCATACATATAGGGATTTTTCAAAATTTGATTATGATAACTTTTTAATTGATATATGTATTATTGAGTGGTCACATATATTTAGGTATGATAATGTTGATGATATGATTGAATTTTGGAATCGAAGTTTAATTTACTTGTTAGGTATTGATGCACCATGTAAAACAGTGCGTATATCGAAATCACCAGCTCCATGGTTATCAGATAATCTTAAGATTATGATTAAACTTAAAAATAAGGCATACAGTAAATATAAGAAAGATCGTTCTGAGGCTGCCTGGAACTATTACAAAGATATTAGAAATACTGTAAATATGGCAGTATGAGAAAAAAGCATATCTGAGGTTTAAGTCAAAGTCGAACCCCAAAGAATTTTGGAAAGCTTTAAATGACTTAAATATTGCTTCTAAGAATAATAATGCCAACAATATTTTTACTGACCCTAACGTTTTTAATGATTATTTTGTTAATAACATACCTCAAGTTACTGACGATATTGTAAATAATTTAATTTTGGAAAAATATTCAAATAGAGCATTTGGGGAAAATGTAAAATTTGATTTCTCTGCAGTCACCGTAGAAGAAGTAGAAAAAATTGCCCGACTTATTAAATCTACCACTAAGGGCGTTGACAGTATTGACTTAAATATGTTAACGTTGGTATTACCACATTTAAGTGAATATTTAACATTCATTATTAACACTTGTTTAATAAATAATGTCTTTCCTGATACTTGGAAATATTCAAATATAATTCCAGTCCCCAAAAATAACAATCCTACTGACAACTCTCACTTCAGGCCGATTAGTATATTACCAACCATTTCTAAAATTATTGAAAGAATTATTTCAAATCAGTTAAATGCTTTTTTCGCTGAAAATAACATTTTGCCCGCGATACAGTCTGGTTTCCGCAGAGGTCACAGTACCACTACCGCACTTCTACATGTGACTGACGACATATTTAGAGCTAGTAACAATAAGAAAACACTTGCCTGATCCTCCTAGATTTTAGCAAGGTATTCGACACCCTAAATCATGCCACTTTGTGCACAAAGCGGAAATATTTTGGTCTCAGTGAAGAATCAACCTCTCTCATTCATAGCTATTTGACTGATATCAGCGTGTAATTTTAAATGGTAATTCTTCAGACAATATACTTATTAAACGAGGGGTTCCTTAGGGTAGTATATTAGGGCCACTTTTGTTTTCAGTTTATACAGCAGATTTCTATCAAAATTTAAAATTCTGCAAAATGCATCAGTATGCTGATGACACGCAATTGTATTTTTCTTCTTATTTAAATGAATTGGATTCTTCAGTCAGCAAAATTAATCTATATCTTTAACTTATATCAGAAACCTCAAAAGCTCATGATTTAGTTTTAAACGAAGCCAAAACGGAGATGTTGGTATTTGGATATAACAGGATGGCCATTATAGAAAAGAGGGATTTTAAAATTGTCATTAATAATCAGGTTCTGACATCGTCTACCTATAGTAAAAATCTAGGATTATATTTGGATGTAGATCTAAGATTTTCCGAGCATGTAAATAATCTAATTAGAAACTCTTATGGAAAATTAAAAATGTTATATATTCACAAAAATATTTTGAATACTGACGTAAAACTTAGATTATGCGACTCTTTAATTTTGTCTGAACTTTCTTACTGTCATATTGTGTACTGGCTTGCACTTTTAAACATTAATAAAATTAGTCTACAAAAAATCCAAAATTCATGTATCAGGTACAGCTTTAGTCTTAGAAAATATAATCATATCAGTGATAGTTTCCGAGAATCAAAATGGTTTAACTTAAATGAAAGATTTCTGCTTCAAATGTCATGCCTTGTTTTTAAAATTAACACAACTCAAATGCTTAGATATTTATTAGATAAACTGATTAAGAGTTCGGATATCCATTCTCGCCCGACGTGCGCCTGTGACTTATATGTGGTCCCCAGGCATAGATAGCTAAGCTCTATTCGAAAGATCTTTCAATTATAATTCGATAAAATTTTTTAACAGACTGCTTCCTATAATAAAGTCTTTGCCATCAGTTTCCACATTCAAAAAACATGTCAGAACCCATATTATTTCTTTACGAAATTAACTTTTAGATTTTTTTTTTCTTTCATCCTTTATGCGATTGATACACTGTATAAGCTTGTGAATTATCCTTTTTTCTTGTATTAATGAATACTTATTTTCTTTTAGTAGAGATCTATTAATTGTTAATCTGTGACGGTGGAAGAGCAACAATGTTGAACGTCGCCACCTCCATAAAATTGTTGTAAATTTGTATTTACATAGATAAATAAAGTCACATTATTATTATTATTATTATTAATATTCAAAAAGTTAACACTGAAGAAACGAAAACTGCTTTGCACCAAGAAATGCAAAATTTGTCGTCAAAATATTTATGTGGTTGGAAAAGTACTGTTAAACGTTGTTCAAAGTGGATTTAAATCCATTGCTTAAGCAGAAACTATTAAATTCAGAGAATTACTTATAACAGAAACATATTAAAACACAATATTTTTAGTCGCAAACTCCTCTATAAAATCCTTATTTTACTATAAGGAACGTAACCAGACTGCAACCAACAGCTACTCTCCGGGCTATGTGCCCCGCCGAGTGCTGAATTACAAGTTACAAGCCTGGCGCGTTAAGTGTAATAATTGCATATTACCATCAAAACGCTAATGCTTCGATTGCAACAAACACCAGCCGAAAGACTGATCCTACTTAAAGGAGCTCTCGTACCAGTCGTCACACACCACTTGCAGACTGCAGTTTCGAGCTGTTGGCTCTCGTCAGTGCAAGGTAGACATGTGACGACCGACACGAGGATCTCTTGACTATTTAGTACATTTCGGTATCTTTGGGATAGCGACAAGTAAAATAGTCAGCAGGCGCCATCTAGCGGTCTAGTGTCTGTTGCAATCGAAAAATAAATAGCCTGACTTAGGCTTAGCATAGTTCAAATGTGCTTTTAGAGGGCGGAATATTAAAATATAATATTTTCAGACTTTTTGACCGATACTATAACATATTTTGTTTAATATTTAATTAATATTTTCATTGTCAGCTATGGTATTGATAATCATTGATATGGACGTTCTAACCTATTAAGTTAGAAGTTCATTTACTAATATTAAACTACATTTTTATGGCTTCAACATTTTTTTATGGAAAGGTAATAACACGGCCGAGGCTTTGACTAATCCTTTTAGAAACCAATACTGGCCTAATATTTTTAAAAAAGCATCAACTATGTTATTTTGATTTAATATTTATATTATTTTTCACATACTTCCGGATAACATTTTCGAACAAACTATCTATGTGTTAATGTGTTACTTTAAACAAAATTCAAAGATTTCGATTTTATTTAATACATGTACAGTTTAAATCTGATGTACTTTTTTAAAATCCTGGCATTCTTCAGTTCTGTTTTAAGTGACACATTAAGAACAGATCGTAGACCGGTTTGACCAATTTCTGTTGGAAAATATTATCCGTAAGTTTCTGAAAATAAAATAAATATAAAGTAGTCAAATAACAAAATTAATTCCATAAATATAGGAATGGTGGACGTTATAGGGATTGGTCACGGTCAGGTTCTAGTATTAGTTACTACCTTTCTCTAAAAAATTCGCCGTAAATTCGCTAGTGCGCCTCGCGCTTGCTGAGTTTCGTATACATTTGGTATGCCTATATACAGGATGGTCCGTAAATAATGGTCCATAGAGCATAGAGTTTCTGACAATAAAATATTACGATTTAACTAAACTTACCTTAGTACAAAAGTTGATATTATATTTTTAATCTTCTCATATAACTTTTGAAGTTTTTTAAGTATTGTTGTGAAAATTGGGGGTTTCTTGAGATGAAAAATTCAAATCTGCTACCATTTTTGTGTAGATTCTCCCCTCCCCCTCTAGGGTGCCACATAAGCATTGTTTAAGGTGTAAATGTGTTTTTTATTAAAATATCTATCTCAATTTAGCCAGAAAAAAGTATCTTGTCATTAGTCTTAGAAATTGACGGTTTTCGAGAAAATCGCACTTTAACATACATCCTCATAAATCATTATAAGAAATATTAACGTAGTAGGCGCCGATGCCAATAATACTTTTGACATTTAAAAATTGTCCTGATATTCGTTTTTTGCAATTTTATTTATCTATTTTTCTTAATATCAGTTAATTAACAAAAATCAGAACATGTAGAGACATAATAATTATTCAAACTCAGATATGAGAGATATGGTTAATATTTATTGTCAATTGAATTACAATGGGCGTGCTGCGCAACGTGAGTATTTGCGAAAATTTACAAACAGATTACAACCTGATTGTTGACTATTTCAAAATCTGTGCAGAAATTTAGGCGAAAGTGGTTCATTTCGTCCTAAACGTGATAATTTAGGTCGACCGAAAATTATTATGCCTGACCAAGAAGAAGAAATATTAGTTCGCATTGCAGATGATGCACAAGTTAGTACAAGACGATTATGTGCAGCTACAGGAATCAGTAAAACTTCCATTCTAAAAATATTGCATGCAGAAAACTACCATCCATTCCATTTTACGCCCGTTCAAAATTTATTGCCTGCCGATCTTCCACTAAGATATCAGTTTGCAAGTGATCTTCGGAACAGACAAAATATTGACCACTCATTCGTATACAGAATATTATTTACGGATGAAGCTGCATTTTGTGCTTTTCGCAGGATAATAATAGTAGGTCAATTTACCAATCTATAGTAATAAATTACATATTCAGCGATAGATGTCATCACGCTCTAATTGTTTATCCAATTACCATTTGTAAGCTTTCCGCCAACAGATACAGATGGCTCCCTAGGAAAATATTATCAAATTATTAAATACCCCGGATAAAAAAAAAACTAAATTTAACCTAATTTTCAATTAATATTTTGGTTTGTTTAATTGAAATTTCGATTTATTCGGATTAATAAGCAGGTTATCGTCTAGAAGTAGTATTCAAGGTAAGTTTGAATGTCTTTGATTTATTATAGACACGTGCTCACGTTAGAGGTTAATTTTGAGAATAAATTTGCAACTTTAATTATAGACGATTTTGGTAAGGCCAGATTTCGATCTTGATACAACTATTCTGTTTTTTTTGGATTATCTGGATTTTGGACTTTTGGATCATTTGCTGTTCTTTGGTACGCGAATTTTGGTATACGAATTTGCTCTGTTTTACACTACGATTAAGAAAAACCCTATTTAATTGTGTTGGGAAGATTTCCACAATCTGCAAGGACCTCGATCAACAACCTTCAAGTCTGAAGCGCCTGGAAACTCCAAATTTTGTAAAAGTTAAGTAATTACTGTATATGTATCATTTGCATTGTAAAATTATTTAAATTAATGATTCTTTTCCATAGCGTTAGCTTTGGACTTTGATATATTTTTAATATTTATTATATTGTAAGATTTTTTACCTATTTTACTGTACTTGCTGATTTTTATAATAAATTGTATTTATTTTTACTTGTTCTTTTTATTGTTCGCTCTCATTACAATGATTTGTAAGATCTGGAACCTCGTTTGCTTGTCCTGACTTTAGGTAGTAATAATTTACCCGCCGAGATATCTTCAATTTAAGAAATAATCATTTTTGGGAAGTTGAAAATCGTCATATAAAGCGAGAACGATATTTTCAACATGAGTTCAAAATCAATGTTTGGTGTGGGATCATTGGGGGCCATTTTCTACGACCACATGAATTGCCAAGTAATTTAAATGGTAACAATTATTTACATTTTTATGACATGACTTTATTGATATTTTGTGTGCACTACCACTGAATTTGAGACAAAATATGTTTTTCATGCAGGATGGTGCTCCACCACATTTTCCCAATCAAGTACGAATTTATTTAAACACCCTTTTTCATGAGCACTGGATTTGGTCGTAGTACGTGGTCCAGATTTTAACCCATTAGATTTCGGTATGTGGGGCGCAATGAAAGATCTTGTTCACAAAAATCCTATAAATACCCACGCACAACTTTGGCAAGAAATCAATGCAGCAGCAGCCTTTTTGATCCAATGGTATTATTTAATATGAGGCGATATTTTATGAATCGTATGGATAAGTGTATCGAGGAGAATGGTGGATATATTAAACGTTTACTATAAAATAATACATCTTTTGTTAACTTTCCCTTCCCATTCTGTTTTTTATTCGTTGAATCCTTGTTTAAACCATAATTTTATTTAATTAAATGTTCTCTTCATTGTCTTTCTAATAAAATTAATCAATTTGATAATTAGTGCTTTAATTCTACGTAATAGCCTCAACATTACAATTTTTAAATGTCAAAAGTATTGTTAGCATCGGCGCCTACTACGTTAATATTTCTTATAATGATTTATGAGGGTGAATGTTAAAATGCAATTTTCTCGAAAACAGTCAATCTCTAAGACTAATGACAAGTATACTTTTTTTTCGCTAAAATGAGGTAGGTTTAGGATTTTTTTTAATAAAAAAGAGGTAACCTTACGGGTAAAAAAGTTAAGAGTACATTGACACCTTAAACAATGCTTATGCGGCACCCTCTAGGATCTACATAAAAAATGGGAGCAGATTTGAATTTTTCATCTCAGAAAACCCCCTTTAACCAATTTTTATAACAATACTTGAAAAATTTCAAAAGTTATATGAGAAAATTAAAAATATAATATTGACTTTAGCTCCCTTTGTCGCTGTTAATATCAACTTTTGTACTAAGGCAAGTTTAGTTAAATCGTAATATTTTAATGTCAGAAACCCACTGTTGTTCTATGGACCATTACTTACGGACCACCCTGTATATTATACTGTCAATATTCTCCTCAAGTATGTTCCAGCTTTTTAAACCCCCCATACACATTCGAGCATATTGGACGAGCATGTTAGTAAAAGTATTTGGAACCTATTGACGTATACATAATAAACACAATTTGAAAGAATTACGGAAATTAACCCACGAAATTTTGAATTACAGATTACAATTTTCACAAAGTTTTGTTGTTTCAGCATAAACACATCGATTTTAAAACTTCACTTCGTGTGGCTCACCCTGTATATAAACGCATATTTTTATCACAATCTGACGTTACAGGAATGATATTCGCGAAAAAAAAATTAATCGAATCCTTCAATTGTCATGAATATATTTTATAAAAATAGCCAATTTTTAAATTTAACACCCTGTATCTCAAAAACTAGTCATAGGATTAGAATGGATTCATATTACTTTTAATTAGGAGATCGAGATCTATATAAAAATTCAGAAAATCTAACAGAGCTTTCTCGAAAATTTTAAGTATTAATAGATAATGGGCGCCTAGAGGGGCTACGTGTGCTTAAACGACATTTCGACAGAATCACATCAATACTTGTTTTTAAGTAAACACTGTTTTTAGATGTATCAAATTACTATGCTTAAAATACAAAGTGTAGGTATACCAAAATTACAGACGTGGCTATTCTAAACATATACCTAAAAACATTTATGAGTTAATATCTTTATGAAAAAGTTGTTTTTAGGTATTTATTTAAAATAACCATTTCTGTTACTTTAGTATACACTCTGTACTCTTGATAGCCAAAACATTTGTAGAGAATTTTACACATAGCAATTTGATACATCTAAAAGCAGCGTTTACTTAAAAACAATTATTGTCAAGATGTTTCACAAGGAACCAAACACAAATTCAGTTCAGAATCACATCTGTGAAAATCTAGCAGATTTACATTTATTTGTATAAGTCAGTAGGTAAGGCGACGGTTGAGCCAGACAGTCACGTGATCGTCGTTAAGTAGGGAATCTGCATTACCGACCGAAGCGCGAGAAATTCAAATCATGGAATCTGCATTACCAGAGGCGGGAAATTTTAAAAATCGTTCACCCCTTACTGTCCCCTTCAACCCCATGCCCAACCCCTTCCCTCGCATCCCTACCAGCCCCTTCCCCTCCACCCCTCGGTAGTTACTCTATGGGAGTTCTGGCTCATGACGTCATGAACTGGATGGCATGTGTCCATCAGGAGAGACCACGAGAGGGGTGTCAAGTAACCAGAGGCTGCTGAAGATAGGTGCCTGGCGCATGCGCGAAGGTGAAGAGACCATGATGGATGAGTCATCATTCACAAACAAGTTTAGACAAAACAAATATGCTTCTTGGAAATGTGATGTAATTTATCGCACAGATGTTTTCAAGGTTAAGATGGTTTACTGAGAACTCTCCTTTGTCGGCACGTGAGCAAAAGGGTGTGGTCGAGATTATGAACGATGAGTCATCATCCTTCACAAACAAGTCTAGACTAAACAAATATATTTCTTGGAAATGTGACGCAATTTATTGCACAGATGTTTTCAAGGTTAAGAGGGTTTATTGGGAACTTGTTTACAATTAACATGCTGACTCATCTACTTGGTTTTATTAAAACTGACATGTATGGGAATGGTAAAGCAGTTACAATTTATTTCCTTTACAAGCAAGTACAGTTTAATGAATTTTAATTGATAATTATTACTGCAATTGCATAAACCCTTATTTCGTGTGTATTTGTACCATCAATATTAAACCGATCGTTAAGACAAATGACCTAATCACGTGTGGACCCATTCCAATATTATCTGCCAAAATTATCAATACAAAATATGGAGAAACTGTGTTAGCAGAATTCGAAAATAATTGTGCATTCTTACCGAAGCGAGTGCTACCTTTGATGAGGGATAATTTGGAGAAGTTTGTCGACGGGGAATACAGCATAATATTCCGAGGGTTAAAGGATGTTAATAACCCATCGCGAGGAGTTACATTTGAATTTTTGAAAAGTAAATAAATTTTATATTTATAATAGTTATAATTTTTAATGTGAATAATTTTTAGCTGGAAGCGGTGAAAGCAGAACCAGTGGTAGCGGTAGCAGCGGCAGCAATAATACAGCCACATAATCACACACATATTCAGCTTAATTAAAATAGCAGCAGAATACGTACAAAGGATAAGGATATTAATTTAAAAAGTATGTACAAATTTCTTATGAAGTGTTCATTAATCGTTTTGTGAGTCAATTTGTTTAAGAAAAATTGAGATTAAATTTTTTTTTCATAATATCTTCACTTAAAATTACACATATCAATTTTCCATACTGAGCGGTATAAATAAATAACTGCAATAATTATTATAGTATATATTAAATTTAAAATTTACATTTTCTAAGTTTACCACATTGTACCGCAATTAAATTTAAAATTTACATTTTCTAAGTTTACCACATTGTACCGTATTATATAAATATAAATATTTAACATCTAAGTTTATAAGATCATTCGGGTGCGAACTATCAACATATAAGATTGTGATTGTTTATTAGAAAAATTTGTAATAATGGATATTTGCAATTTAAGTGATGAAATTGTGGAAAAATTCCAAAATGTGGCAAAAATTTTGGGCGAGTGTACAAGCATATTAGAAAAGGAAAAGTGGTTGAAAATAGTGAAGGGGCATTTACGTTTACTCAACCGAGCATTAAAAAACAGTAATAATTCTATTGGGGTTCGTAGAAAAATTCATACAAATATTGGACATTTAAAAGGAATTAGGGTTTTCATAAAAAATTTGGGGCATACTGGACACGGGTTAGGAGGGGCTAGAGTAAATAGAAGTTCTAGAGTCAAATGGGAGGATATAAATTCAGTATTTTCAGGTCGTATACGTTCGGGGTTAATCATCAACATAATTATTATTAGCCGTTACTCGAGTCCGAGTATAAAAATGTTACAGTCGATAAATTGTGTACAATAAAAAACAAGTAAAAGGTGTAGTCTATTGTAATTCCCATTCATCTACGGTACACACGACTATGGCTATAGAGGCCAATTCGGGAGAGCACATGTCGACCGCAGTCAGGACAAACATAGACCTGGTTAGGTCTTGGATTCGGCCATCAACATAAAACATAAGGACACTGTACAATTTTTAAATGATGCATTTTTTCTCTTCAAAATTCGAATTGTTAAAATTTTAAAAACAATACCCACAATGAAAGTGAATGCATGCTTTTGTGGACAATTTACCAAACTAAACCCCGTAGCAGGAAACGAAATTACCGAATTCAAATATTTTAATACAAGAAATGCATTAATTGATATCAGTACAGATTTAGAGGGGTGGTTTCGGGAACATATTGTCGATAAAATTTTGAATAAACTGGAGGATTTCCAAGAGAAAGATTCTGGGTTTAGTTTAGTGAAAGTAATAAGTTTAGAAGTAAATATTAATAAGTTTGAGATGGGTAACGGCGGCTCATCTTTCATTAGACTTCCCGACGAAATTGTGAAGAAGAAGGCATGCATAAATATAAAAAACTATGACAATGAGGCCTGTTTTGGCTGGGCTATCGTTTCAGCTTTACGCCCTGCTAAAGCCAATTCGGATAGAGTATCCTCATACCCCCATTATTCGGAAATTTTGAATTTAAAATATATAGAATTTCCAATGCCACTAGCACAAGTATCAAAATTGGAAAAACAAAACGACATTTCAATTAATGTATATGTTTTAAAGTTATTTGGTAAACATTTTCAAACAGTGCCAGCTCGCTTAACGAAAAATAAAATGGATAAACATGTAAACCTATTAATGATTCAAAATAGCTATACAGATGAGCGGGACGACGGGAAAGATGAAAATAATGATGATGATTTCGAAATAAAGTATCATTTCTGTTGGATAAAAAACTTATCCAGACTTGTTTCAAATCAATTAAGTAAAAGCCATGGAAAACTCTGGATTTGTGATATATGTTTAAATTATTTTGTTACTGAGGTAAAATTAAATTCACACACGGTAGATTGTAAAAATGTCAATAAATGAAAAATATCGTTTCCGAAGGAGAAAATTAAGTTCAAAAATTATAATTATAAGGAGCCAGTGCCGTTCGTACTGTATTGCGATTTTGAATCAATATTAGAGCCATATTCAGAAATTAGTCATACTAAAACACTGAAATATGAAAAACATAGGGCTTTTAGTGCTGGACTGTACATGAAATGCTGGTATGACGATAGCTTATCTTATTATTGCAGCAATCGTGACATTAACTGTATAGAGTGGTTTTCAAAGCAATTGGAGAATATCGGTGAATTTATCGAGTCTAAAATAAAAACTATCGTGCCAATGGAAATATCTCAGTCACAACAAAAAGACTTCGCCACATCGACTCACTGTCATATTTGCGAGTCAATATTCAAACCTGAAGATAAGAAAGTTCGCGACGATTGTCATTTTACGGGTACATACAGAGGCCCCTCCCACGAAGCCTGTAACCTAAATTTTAAGAAATCATTTACAGTACCTATCGTCATTCATAATTTATCCGGATATGACGCTCATTTTCTAATCAAAGATCTCGCGAAAACCGGTAAGATCACTATATTACCAATCAATAAAGAACGATACATTTCATTCACAAAAAGTGTTACAGGATCGGTAATAAAATTTCGGTTTATAGATTCCTTCAGATTCTTAGCGAGCAGTTTAGATAAGCTATCCTCATATCTAACCAAGGGGAATTAGCAAATTTACAGAGGATATTTAATGATTTAGATAGCGAAGAATTTGATATGCTTACGAGAAAGGGGGTTTTCCCATATGACTATATAGATTCTATGGAAAAATTGAATGAAACCGAGTTACCGGCAAAAGAACATTTTTACAATAAATTAAATGACTCTAATGTAAGCGATGCTGATTATGAACATGCTCAGAATGTTTGGGTGAAATTCGGATGTCAAAATTTAGGAGAATATTCCGATCTATATCTTAAAACTGACGTAATTTTATTGGTGGATATTTTTGAAAATTTCAGACAAAAATGTTTAAACATTTATCATCTACATCCGGCATATTATTATACACTGCCCGGCTATACCTGGGATTGTATGTTGAAGTATACTGGGGTGGAACTAGAACTTTTACAAGACGTAGACACACTTATGTTTATTGAACGTGGAATTCGGGGTGGGGTAAGCCAATGCTGTAATCGATATGCTGAGGCTAACAATAAATACATGCCCAATTACAATACGACATTACCTAGCTCATATCTTACTTACTTTGATATTAACAATCAATATGGCTGGGCCATGGAATCCTACTTACCTTACGGGGGATTCAAACGGGTGGATAATTGTGAAAATTTCGATGTTACTGATATATCCGATGGATCCGATGTTGGTTATATTCTGGAAGTCGATTTAGAGTACCCCGAACACCTGCATGATAAACATAAAGATCTACCTTTATGTCCGGAGCATCGAGTACCGCCGGGATCAAAATTACCAAAATTGATGACGACACTTTACCATAAAACCCGATACGTTATACATTATCGCAATCTCAAGCAAGCTTTGGCCTTGGGAGTTAAACTCACTAAAATCCACCGTGTATTACAATTTAAACAAGCTCCATGGCTAAAAGCCTATATTTTATTAAATACAAATCTGCGTACCAATTCGAAGAATGAATTCGAAAAAAATCTATACAAGTTACTGATTAACGCGGTGTTCGGTAAAACTATGGAAAATATCCGTAAGCATCGACTGGTAAAATTAGTATCGAAATGGGAGGGACGTTACGGAGCTAAAAATTACATTGCCAGTCCCAATTTCCATAGTCGCGCAATATTCGATGAGAATTTGTTGGCTATCGAATTAAATAAGTCTGAAATCTTTTTCAATAAACCCCTGTACATTGGATTATGCATATTAGATGCATATTAGATATATCAAAAAATTTCCCGTTGAGGAATGCAAATTAATGTATACAGATACGGATAGTCTTATCTACAATATAAAATGTGATGATGTTTATGAGAAAGTTATAAAAGAAAATATTGAGAAATTTGATACTAGTGACTATCCACCTGACAACAGTTACAATATCCCTTTAGTTAATAAAAAAATCCCTGGGATAATAAAAGATGAGCTAAATGGCAGCATCATGACTCATTTTATAGGTTTACGATCAAAAATGTATGCGGTTAGGGTTGAGGGGAAAGATAGCATAAAAAAATCTAAAGGTGTCAAGTCTAATATAGTAAAAAATAAAATTTCATTTGGCGATTATAAGAACTGTCTAGATACTGGAACTGAATTGTATAGAAATCAACGAACCATCCAATCCAGTTTACATAACGTGTACTCGGTTGAGCAAACTAAAATTGCACTAAGCCCCCATGATGATAAACGCCGCTCAATTCAGAATTCAACTGATACTCTCCCGTGGGGCCATTACTCATTAATGAACACTTGATAAGAAATTTGTACATACTTTTTTAAATAAAAAAAAAATATCTTGTTACGTAAATTATATATATATATATATAAAAACTGCTGATATATTTTTATAATATGTAAAATAAATACTTTATGCTTAATAAATGTATCTTATAGGAAAACTGTCTATTTATTTCAACCTAACCTAGAAATAAAACAAAAAAGAATTCTATTAATATTTTTTTATTCAAGCATTTAATAAATGCATTTTTTTATTCAAGTCATTTAGAACCTTATCTCCATTGTAAAATAAACATTCACGTATACAGTGTATTTGAATATTATTACATGGATATAAATCACTTAAATTTAATAGTATCTTATGAGGAGGTAATTCATAATTAGATTCACTTAGAATATTATTAGTAACATTTGAAAAGTTATTATAGAAATTTTCAAAATTTAAACTATACAATAAATCCATATGAGACGATATGAATTTGTTAATATTTATAAACTCGCGCACAGTATTTCCAGATAAATAAAATGTGCAGCAGGAACCATCAGTCACTTTCAGCATCTTATTACCAATAAATGGTGCCTTTATTAGTTTATAATTGGAAAACTGAATTTCTTCTTCTACTTCTTCGAGGTCCTCAGCTGCATCAAAGTAATCTGCAGTAAATTGTTGAAGGTAAGTAATGAAATCATTCCAGTCTTCTCTGATGAAAGAAATATTGTCTGGTTTCGTGAATATCTGGGGTACATTCATTAACATTCTCACAGCGGGAACATAACCTCTTGCAGCACTAAGTCCAGTAATTATTTTATAATTAGAATGAGGTATGTAAAAGACGTTTTCACAGACATAACGTTCCTCATTTTCTATTGCCTTTCGATACATTTCAATAACTCTTTCAATTTCTTCCCAGTAACCGGAGTCATCTGAAGAGAACGTGGGACTGGGGCTGTTTGATGCCATTTTTTCTCCAATACTGAATAATTTCTAAAAATTTTGATGTATTTATAGTTCACATTCACATCCCCCTCCTCCCCTTATTCCACGAGCTAATCAAGGAAGAACAAAAAAGCCTCTCCGAACAATTAAATTGTGTCTGTTTTCCATAAGAATCAATGTATTTTTACCTATATTGATCTACTTGAAGCAATTTCCCACATGTGTAAATCGAAACACAAACATCAGAGTTTATTTGTACCGTCTACCCAGCTATTGCAAGATTTATCTAGACCTAACCATTTAACTAAAACTTTGCTACCTCGCTTGCGCAATACTTTTTCTACTAGGTAAATGTCAGAGTATTTAGCCTTTTGCAGTTCTTCGGTGTAAAAACTTCAGCTGATAGGACTTCCACGTAAATCTTCTAGAGGGTAAGTCGTGGGATTAGTAATTTTTACTTTTATGATTTTAAATTATTCCGTAGTCCAATTGGGTGTATAGCCCTTCTCAAAAACCTGTTTATATTTGCTAATACGAACGATATCACCGATTTTAAATTTTCTCGGGTCCATTGCCAATTTAATGTGATTATAAGCAGAACGTAAAATTGTTTTCCCATTCTTTTTATTTACTTCACACGGCTTCATACCTATCGTTCTGTGACGTTGTTTATTGTAATCTTCGGTTATTTTAGGTAATATATCAAGCCATCGGTATGTCCCATTTAAACTAAAGTATTTGTATAATTTTTCTTTTAACGTTCCATAATTGCAGCCTTTTTCGTGCTGAACGTACTATAATGATTAATATTATACCTTTTCATTAGACTGTTAAACCCGCATTATAAAATTCTGTACCTTGATCTGACTGTAAATTTTTCGGTGTTCGTTTACTATCATTAAATATATCACCAACAGCTTGTTTTATCTCTTTACCGGATTTACTTTTTAAAGGTTTAGTCCAAACAAATTTTGAAAAACAATCAATTATCACTAATATGTATCTAAATAGGTTATTATCATGTACATGACCCATTACGGCTAAATCCATCTGCCAAAGGTCATCTAAACCTTTTATAATGGTACGTCTGCGTTTGAAATTTTTTATAGCCGGTTTATGGAGTTCGTTTACCAGGTGAATCTTTTCTTTTGAATGTACCCGCATCATGCACGCTGTATTAGTGCAACAATTTAACTGAATATAATTCATTTTTATGTCGTTTTTATATCAGAAATTTTGGCATATCATTTTTCAAGTTTGAAATATCTTTACTTATTTTGATACTGTACAGACCTGTTTATTTTTCATACAGACCTGTTTATTTTTCGTACAGACCCTATATAGATCTGTTTATAACTGTCTGAGGTCTGTTTAAGATTTGTTCAGCAATGGTGTGTAATAAAATAACTTTGGAAACCTACAAGACTACCAAGGTAAAACCATATGTATTGGAAAAAGATAAGAAACTTAAAGAGAAAATTAATAAAGCATCGAAATCTATTAGAAAGAAGTATTTAGCATTGAAATTAGGAAAATCTGAAGAAGATGAAAGTCTTAATCGTTTGTTAAAACCTGTTATCGATCCAATAAAAGAACTGAGTATGTCGATGAAACCAATGAGTGGTAAACATGTTAAGATATCACTAAAAATACCAATTAAACATAAAGAAGAAGAAGAAGAAGGCTCTATCTCCGAAGATATATATGAGGGGTCAAATAAAATTGATTCAAATGAAAATTTTGAACAATATCCCTCTCTAGATAAACATTATTTAATAGGGCTTTATAATAAAAATGAGGATATCGATAAAACATATGGTGTCAGACTCGACTTAGAAACGAAAAAATTTTATATTGGTTCTAAGGAATTACACATTGGGTCAAATGCCGAAATAAATATCAATAATAAAATGTATCCTGGAAAAGAGGGTTTGTACGAACTGCTATTTATGAAGAGTCCTAAGGATTAAGATGAACAAGATTTGCATAATTATAAGGATATTCTAGAGGCTAGTAATGTTCACAGAAGAAATTATGAGCCCTTAAGCCAGCTCAATGGAATTCGATCTTTTAAGTATACTGAAGTGATAAAGCAATTATTTAAGATTAAACGGAGCACAAAGTCACATCAATCGTCTAGTGGAGCGGGGATAAATATGGTTTACAGCGACAAACCTATTGAATACGTTTACTGGGATGACGTTAATGAATTGGTTGATAGATTAAGAATTTTGAATGCCTCAAAGGCTGCGGGGAACACCGATTCTCATGACAATGATTGGTTAAGTGCGCGCACTTAACCAATCTAACCTATCGTAGCAAACGTAGTAATTAATTAAATGTCTTATTGTATTTATTGTTGGAATGTCGTGAAAATTACAAATATATTTATTGTCTATACATTCATTGATACTTTCATTGTCATGAGAATCGGTGTTCCCCGCAGCCTTTGAGGCATTCAAAAGTCTTAATCTATCAACCAATTCATTAACGTCATCCCAGTAAACGTATTCAATAGGTTTGTCACTGTAAACCATATTTATCCCCGCTCCACTAGACGATTGATGTGACTTTGTGCTCCGTTTAATCTTAAATAATTGCTTTATCACTTCAGTATACTTAAAAGATCGAATTCCATTGAGCTGCCTTAAGGGCTCATAATTTCTTCTGTGAACATTACTAGCCTCTAGAATATCCTTATAATTATGCAAATCTTGTTCATCGTAATCCTTAGGACTCTTCATAAATAGCAGTTCGTACAAACCCTCTTTTCCAGGATACATTTTATTATTGATATTTATTTCGGCATTTGACCCAATGTGTAATTCCTTAGAACCAATATAAATTTTTTTCGTTTCTAAGTCGAGTCTGACACCATATGTTTTATCGATATCCTCATTTTTATTATAAAGCCCTATTAAATAATGTTTATCTAGAGAGGGATATTGTTCAAAATTTTCATTTGAATCAATTTTATTTGACCCCTCATATATATCTTCGGAGATAGAGCCTTCTTCTTCTTCTTCTTCTTCTTTATGTTTAATTGGTATTTTTAGTGATATCTTAACATGTTTACCACTCATTGGTTTCATCGACATACTCAGTTCTTTTATTGGATCGATAACAGGTTTTAACAAACGATTAAGACTTTCATCTTCTTCAGATTTTCCTAATTTCAATGCTAAATACTTCTTTCTAATAGATTTCGATGCTTTATTAATTTTCTCTTTAAGTTTCTTATCTTTTTCCAATACATATGGTTTTACCTTGGTAGTCTTGTAGGTTTCCAAAGTTATTTTATTACACACCATTGCTGAACAAATCTTAAACAGACCTCAGACAGTTATAAACAGATCTATACAGGGTCTGTACGAAAAATAAACAGGTCTGTATGAAAAATAAACAGGTCTGTACACAAAATAAACAGGTCTGTACAGTATCAAAATAAGTAAAGATATTTCAAACTTGAAAAATGATATGCCAAAATTTCTGATATAAAAATGACATAAAAATGAATTATATTCAGTTAAATTGTTGCACTAATACAGCGTGCATGATGCGGGTACATTCAAAAGAAAAGATTCACCTGGTAAACGAACTCCATAAACCGGCTATAAAAAATTTCAAACGCAGACGTACCATTATAAAAGGTTTAGACGACCTTTGGCAGATGGATTTAGCCGTAATGGGTCATGTACATGATAATAACCTATTTAGATACATATTAGTGATAATTGATTGTTTTTCAAAATTTGTTTGGACTAAACCTTTAAAAAGTAAATCCGGTAAAGAGATAAAACAAGCTCTTGGTGATATATTTAATGATAGTAAACGAACACCGAAAAATTTACAGTCAGATCAAGGTACAGAATTTTATAATGCGGGTTTTAACAGTCTAATGAAAAGGTATAATATTAATCATTATAGTACGTTCAGCACGAAAAAGGCTGCAATTGTGGAACGTTAAAAGAAAAATTATACAAATACTTTAGTTAAAATGGGACATACCGATGTCTTGATATATTACCTAAAATAACCGAAGATTACAATAAACAACGTCACAGAACGATAGGTATGAAGCCGTGTGAAGTAAATAAAAAGAATGGGAAAACAATTTTACGTTCTGCTTATAATCACATTAAATTGGCAATGGACCCGAGAAAATTTAAAATCGGTGATATCGTTCGTATTAGCAAATATAAACAGATTTTTGAGAAGGGCTATACACCCAATTGGACTACGGAATTATTTAAAATCATAAAAGTAAAAATTACTAATCCCACGACTTACCTTCTAGAAGATTTACGTGGAAGTCCTATCAGCGGAAGTTTTTACACCGAAGAACTGCAAAAGGCTAAATACTCTGACATTTACCTAGTAGAAAAAGTATTGCGCAAGCGAGGTAGCAAAGTTTTAGTTAAATGGTTAGGTCTAGATAAATCTTGCAATAGCTGGGTAGACGGTACAAATAAACTCTGATGTTTGTGTTTCGATTTACACATGTGGGAAATTGCTTCAAGTAGATCAATATAGGTAAAAATACATTGATTCTTATGGAAAACAGACACAATTTAATTGTTCGGAGAGGCTTTTTTGTTCTTCCTTGATTAGCTCGTGGAGTAAGGGGAGGAGGGGGATGTGAATGTGAACTATAAATACATCAAAATTTTTAGAAATTATTCAGTATTGGAGAAAAAATGGCATCAAACAGCCCCAGTCCCACGTTCTCTTCAGATGACTCCGGTTACTGGGAAGAAATTGAAAGAGCTAGTGAAATGTATCGAAAGGCAATAGAAAATGAGGAACGTTATGTCTGTGAAAACGTCTTTTACATACCTCATTCTAATTATAAAATAATTACTGGACTTAGTGCTGCAAGAGGTTATGTTCCCGCTGTGAGAATGTTAATGAATGTACCCCAGATATTCACGAAACCAGACAATATTTCTTTCATCAGAGAAGACTGGAATGATTTCATTACTTACCTTCAACAATTTACTGCAGATTACTTTGATGCAGCTGAGGACCTCGAAGAAGTAGAAGAAGAAATTCAGTTTTCCAATTATAAACTAATAAAGGCACCATTTATTGGTAATAAGATGCTGAAAGTGACTGATGGTTCCTGCTGCACATTTTATTTATCTGGAAATACTGTGCGCGAGTTTATAAATATTAACAAATTCATATCGTCTCATATGGATTTATTGTATAGTTTAAATTTTGAAAATTTCTATAATAACTTTTCAAATGTTACTAATAATATTCTAAGTGAATCTAATTATGAATTACCTCCTCATAAGATACTATTAAATTTAAGTGATTTATATCCATGTAATAATATTCAAATACACTGTATACGTGAATGTTTATTTTACAATGGAGATAAGGTTCTAAATGACTTGAATAAAAAAATGCATTTATTAAATGCTTGAATAAAAAAATATTAATAGAATTCTTTTTTGTTTTATTTCTAGGTTAGGTTGAAATAAATAGACAGTTTTCCTATAAGATACATTTATTAAGCATAAAGTATTTATTTTACATATTATAAAAATATATCAGCAGTTTTTATATATATATATATATATATATAATTTACGTAACAAGATATTTTTTTTTTATTTAAAAAAGTATGTACAAATTTCTTATCAAGTGTTCATTAATGAGTAATGGCCCCACGGGAGAGTATCAGTTGAATTCTGAATTAAGCGGCGTTTATCATCATGGGGGCTTAGTGCAATTTTAGTTTGCTCAACCGAGTACACGTTATGTAAACTTGATTGGATGGTTCGTTGATTTCTATACAATTCAGTTCCAGTATCTAGACAGTTCTTATAATAGCCAAATGAAATTTTATTTTTTACTATATTAGACTTGACACCTTTAGATTTTTTGATGCTATCTTTCCCCTCAACCCTAACCGCATACATTTTTGATCGTAAACCTATAAAATGAGTCATGATGCTGCCATTTAGCTCATCTTTCATTATCCCAGGGATTTTTTTATTAACTAAAGGGATATTGTAACTGTTGTCAGGTGGATAGTCACTAGTATCAAATTTCTCAATATTTTCTTTTATAACTTTCTCATAAACATCATCACATTTTATATTGTAGATAAGACTATCCGTATCTGTATACATTAATTTGCATTCCTCAACGGGAAATTTTAGTAGCATGAAATTGTAATGAAAACTGTATATGCAAGTTTTTGATATTCTAATATGCATAATCCAATGTACAGGGGTTTATTGAAAAAGATTTCAGACTTATTTAATTCGATAGCCAACAAATTCTCATCGAATATTGCGCGACTATGGAAATTGGGACTGGCAATGTAATTTTTAGCTCCGTAACGTCCCTCCCATTTCGATACTAATTTTACCAGTCGATGCTTACGGATATTTTCCATAGTTTTACCGAACACCGCGTTAATCAGTAACTTGTATAGATTTTTTTCGAATTCATTCTTCGAATTGGTACGCAAATTTGTATTTAATAAAATATAGGCTTTTAGCCATGGAGCTTGTTTAAATTGTAATACACGGTGGATTTTAGTGAGTTTAACTCCCAAGGCCAAAGCTTGCTTGAGATTGCTATAATGTATAACATATCGGGTTTTATGGTAAAGTGTCGTCATCAATTTTGGTAATTTTGATCCCGGCGATACTCGATGCTCCGGACATAAAGGTAGATCTTTATGTTTATCATGCAGGTGTTCGGGGTACTCTAAATCGACTTCCAGAATATAACCAACATCGGATCCATCGGATATATCAGTAACATCGAAATTTTCACAATTATCCACCCGTTTGAATCCCCCGTAAGGTAAGTAGGATTCCATGGCCCAGCCATATTGATTGTTAATATCAAAGTAAGTAAGATATGAGCTAGGTAATGTCGTATTGTAATTGGGCATGTATTTATTGTTAGCCTCAGCATATCGATTACAGCATTGGCTTATCCCACCCCGAATTCCACGTTCAATAAACATAAGTGTGTCTACGTCTTGTAAAAGTTCTAGTTCCACCCCAGTATACTTCAACATACAATCCCAGGTATAGCCGGGCAGTGTATAATAATATGCCGGATCTAGATGATAAATGTTTAAACATTTTTGTCTGAAATTTTCAAAAATATCCACCAATAAAATTACGTCAGTTTTAAGATATAGATCGGAATATTCTCCTAAATTTTGACATCCGAATTTCACCCAAACATTCTGAGCATGTTCATAATCAGCATCGCTTACATTAGAATCATTTAATTTATTGTAAAAATGTTCTTTTGCCGGTAACTCGGTTTCATTCAATTTTTCCATAGAATCTATATAGTCATATGGGAAAACCCCCTTTCTCGTAAGCATATCAAATTCTTCGCTATCTAAATCATTAAATACCCTCTGTAAATTTGCTAATTCTCCTTGGTTAGATATGAGGATAGCTTATCTAAACTGCTCGCTAAGAATCTGAAGGAATCTATAAACCGAAATTTTATTACCGATCCTGTAACACTTTTTGTGAATGAAATGTATCGTTCTTTATTGATTGGTAATATAGTGATCTTACCGGTTTTCGCGAGATCTTTGATTAGAAAATGAGCATCATATCCGGATAAATTATGAAAGACGATAGGTACTGTAAATGATTTCTTAAAATTTAGGTTACAGGCTTCGTGGGAGGGGCCTCTGTATGTACCCGTAAAATGACAATCGTCGCGAATTTTCTTATCTTCAGGTTTGAATATTGACTCGCAAATATGACAGTGAGTCGATGTGGCGAAGTCTTTTTGTTGTGACTGAGATATTTCCATTGGCACGATAGTTTTTATTTTAGACTCGATAAATTCACCGATATTCTCCAATTGCTTTGAAAACCACTCTATACAGTTAATGTCACGATTGCTGCAATAATAAGATAAGCTATCGTCATACCAGCATTTCATGTACAGTCCAGCACTAAAAGCCCTATGTTTTTGATATTTCAGTGTTTTAGTATGACTAATTTCTGAATATGGCTCTAATATTGATTCAAAATCGCAATACAGTACGAACGGCACTGGCTCCTTATAATTATAATTTTTGAACTTTAAAATTTTCTCCTTCGGAAACGATATTTTTCATTTATTGACATTTTTACAATCTACCGTGTGTGAATTTAATTTTACCTCAGTAACAAAATAATTTAAACATATATCACAAATCCAGAGTTTTCCATGGCTTTTACTTAATTGATTTGAAACAAGTCTGGATAAGTTTTTTATCCAACAGAAATGATACTTTATTTCGAAATCATCATCATTATTTTCATCTTTCCCGTCGTCCCGCTCATCTGTATAGCTATTTTGAATCATTAATAGGTTTACATGTTTATCCATTTTATTTTTCGTTAAGCGAGCTGGTACTGTTTGAAAATGTTTACCAAATAACTTTAAAACATATACATTAATAGAAATGTCGTTTTGTTTTTCCAATTTTGATACTTGTGCTAGTGGCATTGGAAATTCTATATCTTTTAAATTCAAAATTTCCGAATAATGGGGGTATGAGGATACTCTATCCGAATTGACTTTAGCAGGGTGTAAAGCTGAAACGATAGCCCAGCCAAAACAGGCCTCATTGTCATAGTTTTTTATATTTATGCATGCCTTCTTCTTCACAATTTTGTCGGGAAGTCTAATGAAAGATGAGCCGCCGTTACCCATCTCAAACTTATTAATATTTACCTCTAAACTTATTATTTTCACTAAACTAAACCCAGAATCTTTCTCTTGGAAATCTTCCAGTTTATTCAAAATTTTATCGACAATATGTTCCCGAAACCAACCCTCTAAATCTGTACTGATATCAATTAATGCATTTCTTGTATTAAAATATTTGAATTCGGTAATTTCGTTTCCTGCTACGGGGTTTAGTTTGGTAAATTGTCCACAAAAGCATGCATTCACTTTCATTGTGGGTATTGTTTTTAAAATTTTAACAATTCGAATTTTGAAGAGAAAAAATGCATCATTTAAAAATTGTACAGTGTCCTTATGTTTTATGTTGATGATTAACCCCGAACGTATACGACCTGAAAATACTGAATTTATATCCTCCCATTTGACTCTAGAACTTCTATTTACTCTAGCCCCTCCTAACTCGTGTCCAGTATGCCCCAAATTTTTTATGAAAACCCTAATTCCTTTTAAATGTCCAATATTTGTATGAATTTTTCTACGAACCCCAATAGAATTATTACTGTTTTTTAATGCTCGGTTGAGTAAACGTAAATGCCCCTTCACTATTTTCAACCACTTTTCCTTTTCTAATATGTTTGTACACTCGCCCAAAATTTTTGCCACATTTTGGAACTTTTCCACAATTTCATCACTTAAATTGCAAATATCCATTATTACAAATTTTTCTAATAAACAATCACAATCTTATATGTTGATAGTTCGCACCCGAATGATCTTATAAACTTAGATGTTAAATATTTATATTTATATAATACGGTACAATGTGGTAAACTTAGAAAATGTAAATTTTAAATTTAATTGCGGTACAATGTGGTAAACTTAGAAAACGTAAATTTTAAATTTAATATATACTATAATAATTATTGCAGCTATTTATTTATACCGCTCAGTATGGAAAATTGATATGTGTAATTTTAAGTGAAGATATTATGAAAAAAAAATTTAATCTCAATTTTTCTTAAACAAATTGACTCACAAAACGATTAATGAACACTTCATAAGAAATTTGTACATACTTTTTAAATTAATATCCTTATCCTTTGTACGTATTCTGCTGCTATTTTAATTAAGCTGAATATGCGTGTGATTATGTGGCTGTATTATTGCTGCCGCTGTTACCGCTACCACTGGTTCTGCTTTCACCGCTTCCAGCTAAAAATTATTCACATTAAAAATTATAACTATTATAAATACAAAATATATTTACTTTTCAAAAATTCAAATGTAACTCCTCGCGATGGGTTATTAACATCCTTTAACCCTCGGAATATTATGCTGTATTCCCCGTCGACAAACTTCTCCAAATTATCCCTCATCAAAGGTAGCACTCGCTTCGGTAAGAATGCACAATTATTTTCGAATTCTGCTAACACAGTTTCTCCATATTTTGTATTGATAATTTTGGCAGATAATATTGGAATGGGTCCACACGTGATTAGGTCATTTGTCTTAACGATCGGTTTAATATTGATGGTACAAACACACACGAAATAAGGGTTTATGCAATTGCAGTAATAATTATCAATTAAAATTTACTAAACTGTACTTGCTTGTAAAGGAAATAAATTGTAACTGCTTTACCATTCCCATACATGTCAGTTTTAATAAAACCAAGTAGATGAGTCAGCATGTTAATTGTAAACAAGCTCCCAATAAACCGTCTTAACCTTGAAAACATCTGTGCAATAAATTGCGTCACATTTCCAAGAAATATATTTGTTTAGTCTAGACTTGTTTGTGAAGGATGATGACTCATCGTTCATAATCTCCACCACACCCTTTTGCTCACGTGCCGACAAAGGAGAATTCTCAGTAAACCATCTTAACCTTGAAAACATCTGTGCGATAAATTACATCACATTTCCAAGAAGCATATTTGTTTTGTCTAAACTTGTTTGTGAATGATGACTCATCCATCATGGTCTCGACCACACCTTCTGACCACGTGGTCACGGGTCGCAACCCGCAACCCCGACCCCCCTCTGCACGCCCACATATGTGAAGTCTCTGGACACTTCTTCTCCTTCGCCCACCCCCCGGAACGCCACCAACCCTCGCGCCGGCACCCCTAAACACTTCTTCACCTTCGCGCATGCGCCAGGCACCTATCTTCAGCAGCCTCTGGTTACTTGACACCCCTCCCGTGGTCTCTCCTGATGGACACATGCCATCCAGTTCATGACGTCATTAAGAACCCCCAGTGTTCCTCTACTCAGTGAGCCAGAACTCCCATAGAGTAACTACCGAGGGGTGGAGGGGAAGGGGCTGGTAGGGATGCGAGGGAAGGGGTTGGGCATGAGGTTGAAGGGGACAGTAAGGGGTGAACGATTTTTAAAATTTCCCGCCTCTGGTAATGCAGATTCCATGATTTGAATTTCTCGCGCTTCGGTCGGTAATGCAGATTCCCTACTTAACGACGATCACGTGACTGTCTGGCTCAACCGTCGCCTTACCTACTTAAGTCAATCAGGTCTTAATGTATAAGGAATCTGAACCACATCTTAATAACGGTTTTTTCACAGTTGGGCTCGACCCCGTTTTTCCGGGCATGTCTAGTTTTCACGCTAAATAGGCCAATTA
Source organism: Leptura quadrifasciata (assembly GCA_963675555.1). NCBI lineage: Eukaryota > Metazoa > Arthropoda > Insecta > Coleoptera > Cerambycidae > Leptura > Leptura quadrifasciata. The sequence goes on from OY776682.1 coordinate 31,184,603, forward strand.
CTAAACGATCATCCCCTGCAACATCATCAGTATTATCAAGCGAAAAAAATAATAAAATAATTAAAAGTGTTCATCTATAAATCGTTCCGGAACCATGTGAACGTTAATTAAACATAAATATCGCGCTAAGGTTGCTATAAGCGTTTTCGTGCAATGTATTTAGATTAAATTGATTATTATATATTTGCGTATAATTAACGTCAAATTTGTTAATGGTAGGCACAGCCCACATTAAGTGAAAAGCTGCTGCTATCTCTGTTTCCAACACGATGATTTTCTATTTAAACGGTTTCATCAGATTGTGGTGGTCATGATTAGCAAGAAAATCATATTAAAGCTTTCTCATTATAATATTTACACCTGACTTATCGTTTTCTATTAAAACATTAAAAGATTTAAGGGTGGTTTGCGATTTTAGTGGAAGGATTATTAATTGTATAACATTTAAGGCTTCCTTGTTAACGAATTTACATAAAAAACGCCTATTTGACATTAATATTCAGGGTTAGCATAAATTCATCATTAGTTATTTACAATTCTACTCATATATAGCCCGTTTAAAAATGGATTATACGATTAAAAAATCGGCAGTAAAAATTCATAGACAGCGTATAAGAATGTGTTGTATTATTGCATGAGTTTAAAATTCTTGATGTTATTCTAAAAAAATTAATGCTTTAAGCTTTTTATAGGGTCCAGTGTAATTTATACAGACGTCATCTAATTCAAATTTCCAGTTTTATATAAAACTAGTTACCCGCCTCGGCTTCGTACAGTGCCATTTTGAGCTCCCTGTGAGAGACCCAAGAAACTCGTTCGTAAATAACATTTGAAGTTTACTTAAGCGTATATTGTGTCATCTACAGAAACAGTAACATCTCCTTTTATATTATGTAGCGATAATTAGTGAAGGAGTTTCTTAAAATATAAAGGGTGCTAGAGAAATAACTGTCGTCTGTTCATGATCTAATGGTACATGCAAAAATAGTAAGAAAAATTCTTGTAAACACATATCCAAAAATTCTTACAATTTTATTAAAGCCATTATAAGCTGAACAAATAGCAAAGTTATAGAATTCATCGCACAATTTATTTTCCATCGTAGTTTGAAATGTTTGAGTTGAGTGAAAATAATACCCGCACTCCTTCGTAAAATTCATGCAGACGATACTCTTTTACATCAGATCTTATTCTTTCCTGAATACAGGTTTGAGGTACCACTTTTTAGAAATATTATGTTTGGGATTGTGAAATTGCATTTACTAGCCTGAATTATGCATTCAAAACTTCTAATATCAGCGTTAACGTCTAGTAAAAAGATGATTATCGTTGATGAATTTCTGGCCTGGTGAACGCCGGTTTTCCACGCTTAAATTAATCCGTTAAAACTCTATCGAAAAAACCTCTATCATACCATACTAATATTTGGCTTATATTGCCCAACGTTTATTCATCAAGACAATGAAAACATTTAGATTCCATCTTTATATAAACACTATATTATGTGTTCATGAACACGTGTTCTGTATTATCAATAGTTTAGTATAAATTTAGAATAGTCGTAACAATTTAATATTCACACTTTGGGAATTTAAAATGTAGGTAATTAAAAATTTACATCGAAACGATTTTGACCGTAAAGTTCCCATGGGTGCATTGGCCAAGTTGACAAGTGAGTCTCCTGTGAAATAATATATACATCAATATCTGCACTAGGTACAAAAGCCTTCCACATTGTTGCATATGTGCCATTGTTTAGCCAAATAATAGATATCGCGCTTCTATCAAAACGATATTATGTCATATTATGGGAGCACTATAGACAACATGAATTTTATCTTAAGTATAATGACTATCAATACATCAACTGATCAGCTTTTGTGGTAAATTTCTGATTGTTTGCATATTCCTTAGGGTTATCCTCGTATTATTAATTAACCATTAATTAAATTCTACTGCCGAAAACCAGTTTTAATCATCCTCCAATTTTCATAGAGTACTTGCTACCTATTTTATTTTACTGTCATATATACTTTTCAAACTAAGACTGTTTGTAAAATTATAATTTTAATTTGATGTGATCCCCAACAAGGAAATGAAAACTTATCTAATCTCTATATAGCCAAGTATAACTAACAAATAGTTTAAAATAGTCTTTGACTAAGCATTTGAGAAAGCAGAATTTGAATTTTGTTAAAATTTATGTACCTGTAAGTTAAGTAAGTAAACTTTTCAGTATAATTATGAGAGAGCATCTCACAAAAATAAAAGGAGCCAACAGTACAAAGAAGACTGCATTACATATGAAGTAACACGAATATAAGCTTTATTCAGCGAAAGGCGTCAAAAGAGTAATTACAAAGATTAGAATGCACTACGTCTGTATGGACCATGCCTCGATTATTGCATTAAAAGATGTGTACGGAAACATTATTAAATAAACCACTCAACACTGCACAAATGAAATATATTTAAATGGCAATGAAACTATAAATTCTGGACATCAGAATTTATTTTTATCTAATTCAATAGATAATTTTATGGATACGTAGATGAGGATTTATTTATCCCGTCTATGTGTCTGTTTGTCGCTCTGCCTACAGGTGATACATTTTTCGAATTCAAATGAAAATTGTTTAGGACGGAAAAATGTATTGAAGTATGTAGTGTATCTTTGCAACCGCACATTTATGTCGAATCAAGAATTCTTCAAATAGATATTGTTCAGACTGGAAAAGTTTCGTCGCATCAAAATGAAAAAAAGAATTTTTGAGTGGAAAATTCTAACGGAAATTTAATATCAGGACACCTAGAGGCGGCTTCGTGGAAGGTCTATATATATATATATATTGAAGTGTTGTTGTACTTCCGGGTGCTCTCCCGCGTCGATGGTCAACTCCCCAGGAGTCATGGTTGTCTAAACGACGTTTCGGCAGAATCTCATCTGCCATCTTCAGGTTCTCACTGAAAGCTGCCTACTGCTGCTCCTCGTTGCTCGAACTTCAGTTCAGTTCGAACAACGAGGAGCAGCAGTAGGCAGCTGCCGAAACGTCGTTTAAACAACGTTCGGCAGAACCTCATCTGCCATCTTCAGGTTCTCATTGAAAGCTGCCTACTGCTGCTCCTCGTTGCTCAAAATGAACTGACGTTCTCCGCGTCGTGCGGCTCCTTATATAGGCTATGGTCTAGGGCGCGCCTGCGCGACTGGCCACGTGTCACTGGTCCGCTACTACTTGTGGGAGGCGTAGCGGGCGGCTGAGCCAACTCGACAAGTGGCCTCGCTGAAACGGCACGCTCCACGTGACTTCTCGTTGGTGGTTGGGCATCCTCGTGTCGAATCGTTGCCGTAGAATGCCGAGGTTCTCTCTGATTGGTCAGCGCTCGGCTCCGACTCCTCGTGATAGATCCATTTCGGGCAGGTTGCTGTGTTTCTTCACTATTTGTCAATGCTTGAATGTACCTTCTCGTGATTGGTTCATCCACGGTGGATCGTCGCGTGTTTTCTGTTACGTATCTTCCTACAAGAGCGGGCTTCCAAGAACTGGGTAATCTCTGCGTATCATCTCGTTTATTAAGATTTTATGGTCTTTTTTCGATCTCTATGGCCTCTCTGGTAATCCTTGACCTATAATGTTCGATATTAGCTACTGTTCTGGTGTTGTCGAAGTCTATTTTGTGTCCTGTAGATGTTATATGCTGTGCTAGGGACGATGTTTTCTCCTCTTTTCGTACTGCATTCATATGTTCTTCCTTTCTTACACTAATACGTCTATTGGTCTGTCCTATGTATGATTTATTGCAATCTTGGCACGGGATTTCGTATACTCCTTGATTATCTAGGGTAGTTTTTGATTTTGGATTACGGAGGACTGCACTGATTTTTCTGTCCGCTTTAAATATTATTTCTATGTTATATTTACGTAGAAGTTTGTCAATTTTATCAGTCGTCCCTTTCACGTAAGGTAGATATGCTTTTGCCACTGGTTTCTCGGATTCCTCCTGGGTTTTTTGTATGTATGGCCCCTGCGACTTCTGTATTGTGTACCTCGAAAATCCATTTTTCATTAGTGCTTTCTGAAGTGACGACATCTCTGAGAACGTGTCACTAGAGTCTTTACTACTGAATTTAATTGTTTTGGATGGTGATGTGATGCCACATTTAGATATATCTCTGTGTGAGTGAGAATAAAACAACATATGTATATATATATATATATGTATATACATGTTCCTAGAAGCTCCCGCGGTCGTTGGTATGAAAAATACTAGGTTCTCGGGTTGAACCGCGTCTGAGATTGTTAATGTCTCGACGTTTCGGCTCCCGTTTTGGAGCCATTTTCAAGAGGAAAAGTGGGTCAAGTAAAAATTGCCAAAGAAAATAATATTAGGAGTTCGTGGAACTGGTTCGATTCCGGGTCTCAATCTGCCTACTCCTCAGATCTTGTTAAAGAACACGCTAAAACCCCGATGTACTTTTCGACACTGTAACAAGATCCGACTTAGGAAACACTTCGTATCAAAAGCGTGCTTCACGTAAAAATATCGCAGAAGAGGTTTTTAATACTTGTAATCATATTTTCGCTCTACGGAGCGACTTTTATGCAAAATTTTCAATAACTCCTCAAGGAGCGTCATTTTAGCAAGTGTAGTAAATGTCGCTGCACAGGGACGTAATGTCGCCCCGACACCAAAATTTTATAAACTGTAATAAAATTTGATTTTAACTTCGAAATTTTCAAGATTAAAAACCCTTTTACGAATCCACGTTGTCAAGCACTGCAACTCATACGGGGTATTAAATATGAGGACAAGTTAAACCAGTCTCTATTCAAAGTATATCGGGAGTTCTAGCGAAAAGAGCCCTTAGCGACATGGGACTCCCATCATTTCCTAGCAGTCGGTTTTGACGGGGAAATGATGAGTTTTGACGGGGTTTGCCCTAAACCGGTTCCTCAGTGATTCGGTGTCAGAAAAGTATTATTACCATGTACTCATACGTGCATGGGATCCGCCTTGCCTGAACGTAAAAAGTTGTAATTGCAGAATACAATTAGAAGTAGTACCGCTGAGGAGCGACCTAAATTAATGTGATATAAAAATACGTTTATAAGACAGGCAAGCAAAAGCCCACCAAGTTTCAGTAACACTGAACTTTTCTTGAATCTTTTTGTGCATCGTTAGCTTATAAAACCGCATATTGGATGGTAGTTGGTACGTTATAAATCATTCCGTTCCTCACCATGTGTTGTACACGGGCCAGACTAGTGTTTGTTAAACATATTTCTTAAAAGTTGTTGTAAAACCATAAATTTTTGAAGAATCAATATATATTTTTTGAACTTTATTGGTTAGGACTCTGTTCCCATTAATTGTTTGAATTAATGTTCCCATCATCAGATGGCCCTACTTATCCTGTTTGTTAGTTCGAATGTTCGTCTTTCGTTTTTTGTTGACTTTTTTTATAGAGAGAAAAAACATATAGATGAAAATATATAGTCAGTTACATACAGTGTTGTTGAGAGATACTTATATACCTTAGTTACACCGCATATTAGTTATTAATAGTATTACCGCTTATAGCTGTGTTCAAAATTGAGTTTCTGTTTATTATATCCTACCTCCTTATTGTCCATCCCGTTAGCCCTATAATAAACAGTGGAAAAAACAGTGCATCGATACTGATGGTAAGTCAATTTTGAATTCCCCTTTTTTAAACTATTAGATACAGTCCACTTGAGTCATTTCTTTAGTTTTGCCGAGAAAAATAACAAACATTTTTTTGGTCCTTCGAGCCGGATAGTTAATTAGATTTTTTAGTTGTTATTTTTTTCATTCTTAAATATAGTCAAAGTATTTTTAGTAAAATAATTTCACTTAGTTTATAGCCTTCTAGTTTATCCTCGAGTTTATCATCTTTATAGTTTTTATCGCGCTTTTTTATATGGTAATTTTTTCTGTGCATCTGGTTTTTTTCTCTCTCTAAAATTTTGTAGTTCATATATTACACAAGTTGTTGGTAATAAATATCCTTTAGTTAATTTAATTTAGTAATAGTTTAGTAGTGGTAGTAGCAATTTTACAAAATTGTTGCAAAGAAAATAATTTTTTTTTTGGTTAATTAATTATTTAATAATAAATCCATTATTATTAAACTGAAAATGGCACCAACAAAAAAGGAAAAGGAGCTTAGTATACTTGTGTCGAAAAAGGAACAATATTTTCGTAGAATACAATCATTATTTGACTTGGGTAAAAAACTTGATGATGAGACAAATTTGAATAATTTTAGGATCAGATTTAAATCTTTAGAGGACACCAAAGTGTCGTTTTTGCAAATAGTAGATGATATAAATGCACTTAGTTTCGAAATAGATGATAATTATGCACCAAATTATCAGGTATTGGACACATTTGATGAATTGTATTGTAACATTTTAGCTATAGCAGATAAGGCTCTTGCAAAACGTGCCGCTAGTAATAGTGAGACTTCTAGTACACCTAAAAATATTCCTAGGTTACCACAAATAGAATTACCTGGGTTTTCAGGAAACCCTAAGGAGTGGCCAACATTTTATGAATGCTTTAAAAATCTTATCCATGATAATAAAGATTTGAATGACGTGGATAAGGTACATTACTTGATTGGGAAATTAAATGGAAAAGCTCTAACTGTTTGTTCTGGAGTTCCACCTGTAGCTGATAATTATAATATTATCTGGCAGGCCTTAGTTGACAAATTTCAGGATAAACGTTTATTAGCCAACACTTATTTAGAACAAATATTTGAATTGAAACCAGCACAAACAGCTTCTGCTAATAATTTAAATAACTTTTTAGAAAAATTTGATACTGCCACTAGGGCTCTTAAAAAATTAGATATTAAAGATTTGTTTGACTACACTTTGTCATATTTAGCCTTGAAAAAACTTGATCCAGAAACTAATCGTTTATTTGAAAATTCCCATAAAGATTCTGCCATACCCTCTTACCAGGAAATTATTACTTTTGTCAAAGCACAAACAAAAATTTATTCGCGCACTTATCCTTCCAGTAAGACACCTTTAAATAGTGGTAACAATAAAACGAAATTTAGCCATAGTTTTGTTATTAATAACAATAATAACAATCCGACAAAATGTCCGATGTGTAGTGCTAATACACATCTAATTTCCAATTGTTTCACATTTTTAGAGCTTTCCCCTAATGAACGTTATAAGGTAGTGAAAAATAAAAATTTGTGTTTAAATTGTCTAGGTTCCCATAAAATTTTGGTATGTAAAAGTAAGATTAATTGCAAATTTTGTCAACTTAGACATCATTCATTGTTGCATTTTGGTAAATCGATTCGCGGAAACTATGATAGACAGCCGGTGTGTGAAACTGTAGTAAATAGTGTGGAGGTGCCATCGAGTAGTGGGGTCACCGTAAATCCTAATAATTCTAACACCCAGGCAACCGCAGCCGCAACATCGACTTCCAACGATTATTTTAATAATCATTCTAATTTAAATTCTACATCACTAATGAGTGTTTGTTCTGCCGCTATTAAACCAATGTTTAATTTTAATAAAACTGTATTATTATCCACCGCTATTGTCAATATTTTAGATCAAACCGGTGAAATGCAGAAGGTTAGATTTTTGTTAGATTCTGCTAGTCAATCGCATTTCATTACAGTTAAATGTTGTCGGCGGTTGAAATTGCCCATATTGAAAACGCATTCGACAGTGCGAGGCATTGGCGTAGCATCGTGCTCAACTAGGGGTCATGTTAATATAGTTATTTCTTCCTGTTTGGACCCAACTAAACGATATCCATTAGATGCATTAGTCGTAGATAATATAGTGGAGAAATTACCATTTTCTGTAGTCCAAACTGATTCACTTCATTATATTAATAATTTACCATTAGCTGATAGAACTTTTCATCTCCCAGGGGAGATTGATGGAATAATAGGTGCGGAGTTATACCCACATTTACTAGGAAAAACGCGTATAGTTGGACCGCCAAATTCACCTGTAGCTCTCGAAACAAATTTAGGATTTGTTTTAATGGGCACAGTACCAGTTATTTCAAATAATGAAATTCAACAAAATTTTTGTACAATTATAGATCCTCCACTTGAAAATTTAGTTAGTAAATTTTGGGAAATTGAGGAAATCCCAGGGCAAACTTTTCAAAATCCTGAAGATGTAGAATGTGAAAATATTTTTAAATCGACTTATAAACGAGATTCATCCGGACGGTATAGTGTAGCTTTGCCTTTTAAAACTAGTTCATCTAATCTCGGTGATTCCTATTCAGTTGCATTTAGAAGATTTATGTCATTAGAAAAGAAATTTCAACTTTTTGAAGATTATAAAAATCAGTATTCGGACGTAATAAATGATTACATAGTGCAAGGGCATATGTCGAAAATTTATGATGAAAATTTTGTATCACCTTCTTATTATATACCACATCATGGTGTTCTTAAATTAGAAAGTTCAAGTACACCTTTAAGAGTAGTGTTCGACGCTAGTGCCAAAACAGATAGTTCATTTTCTCTAAATGATTTATTGTACACTGGACCTAAATTACAATCCGATGTTTTGAATATGTTTCTTAATTTTCGGTTGTGTGAAATAGCATTTACCGCAGATATACGTCAAATGTATAGGCAGATAGCTTTATGTCCAGAACATAGATGTTTTCAACGTTTGTTATGGAGATTTTCGCCTAATGAACCGATTTGTACTTATGAATTAAACACTGTTTCATTCGGAGTAAAATCTTCACCCTTTTTAGCTTTGAGAACTGTGCGTCAGTTAGCTGTAGATGAAGCAAACTCTTATCCATTGGCCTCAAAGATAGTTTGTAGAGATATGTATATGGATGATCTTGTTTCTAGTATTTCAAACATTAGTCAAGCAAAATTATTGTATAAACAATTAGTACATTTATTTAAATCTGGTGGATTTGATTTGGTAAAGTGGTCGGTTAATTCTAAAGAACTTTTAGCAGAGATACCAATAGAAAATCGTGCACTTGATGTAGTTAATTTTGAAACTGAATATTTAAAGGTTTTAGGCCTACAATGGCAGCCTAATTTAGACATTTTTACTTTTAAAATACGTTCTGAGCCTCGTGAATGTACAAAGAGAAATATTCTCTCTGTAGTAGCCCGCTTTTTTGATCCATTAGGCTTAATAGCTCCAGTTGTTTTAGTAGTTAAATTATTTATTAAGCAATTATGGACATATCACGTAGACTGGGATGAAATCCCCCCTGATAGTTTTGTAAAACAGTGGACAGAATTTGAAAATGAATTGCCACTTTTAAGTAAATTTCAAATTCCGCGTCATATAGGAGTTTTTGAGAATTCTAGTGCTATATTAATTGGATTTGCCGATGCTTGTGAAACTTCATTTGGATCAGTTGTTTATTTGCGAACAGTGACTGATGGTCGAGTTCAAACTAGCTTAATATGTGCCAAAACTAAAGTCTCACCTTTAAAAACTCTTTCGATACCCAGACTAGAACTTTGTGCTGCACATTTGTTGTCTAAACTTATAAATTTTGTAGTAGAAACTTTTAAATCGCGTTTAGAAATAGATAAAATTTTAGCATTATCTGATTCAACTGTAGTCCTTACTTGGATAAATTCATCTCCTCATAGATGGAAAACGTTTGTGGCCAATCGTGTATCAAAGATACAAGAATTAGTTCCCTCAAAAAACTGGTTCCACATAAGTGGAAAATTTAATATTTCGGATTGTCTTTCGAGAGGGTTAACACCCTCCCGCTTTATGGCCACTAAGGAATGGACTATTGGACCTAGTTGGCTGAGGTCTGACGAGTCTTATTGGCCCATTAGATCATTTATCGAGGAGAATTATACTCCATTGGAAGAAAAATTAGTAACATTGGTGATTACTAATGATTTTGTTCACCCTTTAATTACTCTAATGGAACGTTGCTCATCTTGGTTAAAATTACTCCATTGTAGCGTTTACTTTTTACGTTTTATTCAAAAATTGCCACGTCGAAAATATATTTCTGCTTCAGATTTACAGACAGCAGAATATACTTTGATAAAAATTGTTCAAAACAATCATTTTGCTCGGGAAATTTCACTGTTAGAAAATAAAGAAATACTAGCCTCATCTTTACGTAAACTTAGGCCATTTTTAAAAGATGGCATTCTCAGAGTAGGCGGACGCTTAGTAAATTCACATTTAGATTTTGATAGCCAACATCCGATTTTGCTCCCTAAAAAGGATAATTTTGTAGATTTATTGATAGATCATTATCATTGTCACAACCTTCATACAGGCCCTAATTTAGTTTTATCATTGTTGAGACAACGATTTTGGATTTTAGCAGCGCGTGGAGTAGTACGAAATAGAATACATAAATGTAACATTTGTTTTAAGGCCCGACCTCAACCGCGATTTCCGTTAATGGGAAATCTTCCTCCTTGTCGAGTTCAACAAGCTAAAGTTTTTTTGCACACTGGTGTTGATTTCGCCGGTCCTATTTATATAATACTTAACCGCAGAAGAGGTGCACATTCACAAAAGGCATATATTTGTCTATTTGTTTGTCTTGCTACTAAAGCAATACATTTAGAATTAGTCTCCGATTTGACAACTGCGAATTTTTTGCAAGCATTCAAACGCTTCCTATCGCGTAGAGGCCTCTGTTCTGTAATGTATTCCGACTGTGGAACTAATTTTATTGGTGCTAAAACTGTGCTTAATGAAATTTATCGTTTGGTTGAGTCAAAAGAATTTGTAGAAACTATTTCAACTGAATTAACTAATAGAGGAATTGAATGGACATTTAACCCCCCGGCTGCGCCACATTTTGGATCCTTATGGGAAAGTAATGTAAAATCTGTTAAAACACATTTATACAAGGTAGTAGGTAATCAGTTGCTGTCATATGAAGAAATGAACACATTGCTAATACAAATAGAAGCTTTACTTAATTCACGTCCGTTGTGCGTCTTAAGTTCAGATCCAGCTGAACCTCTGGCACTCACACCCGCGCATTTTTTAACACTTACCCCACTTGATAGATTGCCGGCATGTGATCTTACTAATGAAAAATTAAATCGTTTAGATAGATATCAAATGATAGACCGTATGGTTCAGGATTACTGGAAGCGATGGCATTTAGAATATTTGCACACATTACAGGTACGCGAGCGTTGGAATACTCCTTCTAATCCAATTAAAATTGGTACAATTGTTTTGGTACAACAACCTAATACCCCACCGCTACAGTGGCCATTAGGGCGCATTGTAGAATTATTTCCTGGACGAGATGGTGTGGTTAGAGTCGTCTCTGTGAAAACAAAAAATGGAATTTTTAAGCGCCCTGTAGTCAAAATGTGTCCATTGCCTACCCAGTAATTGTAGATGTTTAAATATATTTTTTTGTCTTATATTAGTTTAGTAAATAGTTGTAAATATGCTATTTAGTTTATTAGAGTTAAGAGATGGCATATATATTAGTAGTAGTTATTCACCACCTGGTTTCTGAAATATTCTTTCAGGGGCGGGGGAATGGTTAGGACTCTGTTCCCATTAATTGTTTGAATTAATGTTCCCATCATCAGATGGCCCTACTTATCCTGTTTGTTAGTTCGAATGTTCGTCTTTCGTTTTTTGTTGACTTTTTTTATAGAGAGAAAAAACATATAGATGAAAATATATAGTCAGTTACATACAGTGTTGTTGAGAGATACTTATATACCTTAGTTACACCGCATATTAGTTATTAATAGTATTACCGCTTATAGCTGTGTTCAAAATTGAGTTTCTGTTTATTATATCCTACCTCCTTATTGTCCATCCCGTTAGCCCTATAATAAACAGTGGAAAAAACAGTGCATCGATACTGATGGTAAGTCAATTTTGAATTCCCCTTTTTTAAACTATTAGATACAGTCCACTTGAGTCATTTCTTTAGTTTTGCCGAGAAAAATAACAAACATTTATATTGCCTTTCAATTGTGTTTTTCTAACAAAATTCCCTTTCAGGTGTAATTTTAAGAAAGTGTGGTACATCCAGTGTTAGGTTTATAGTGTTACGACGTCCAATAGATATCATTAGAGCAGCAGTTAAGCATAAACGACAGTAAGTATAAATTTTTATATTATTCTCCGTCTGAAACAGTCATCTTGAACCCTAAATTTTGTGAACGTTAACATTCACTTTTGAAATATATTAAAAGTCCTTCAGACGCCAAAAGATGTATCGTTCACAATCTCACCACGATCCGTCTCTAAGGCCTCAATCTGCCTACTCCTTAGAGCGAACTCGCTGGCAGTATCGGACGAAGTGTTATTTATAAAAAAGTTGTCTGTGGGTGGGAGAGTGGTGGGGGGTTGAGGGTCTGTTGATGGAGGCATCAGAGCAGAACGGCTGCTATCAGGATTATGAACTGTGGATGAATATTGTGGGGCTAGCCTGGAGATCAATGATTTCCAAGCGACTGGAAGACGATGACCGTTGTCCCTTTTGTTTAGACAATTGGGACGTCTTTCAATCCCAATTGCTTCGCGGATGATTCGCGGTTTCTGGAAAAATGATGGTGCTATGATTTTCGTGTTATCGAAGTCTATATTATGGCCTGTTAAAAGGCGGTGTTCATATATTCTATTGTTAATACGTCTGTTGGCTTGTCCAATGTAGGTTTGGGGACAGTCTGAGCAAGGTATTTCGTATACACCGTGGGAATCATTAGGTATTTGGTCTTTTGGGGTTCTGATTAAATTGGAAATTGTTTGGTGTGTTGTGAATATGGTTTTTATGTTATTGGATTTCAGGACTTTTGAAATTTTCTCTGTGCCACCTTTGATGTAGGGTAGGAAAGCTTTTTGCTGAGGAAGAGTTTCTGTCTGTTGAATTTGGGAAGGATTTTGTGCTTTGTGTATGGATCGCGTTATATGTCCTTTGTCGTAACCGTTTTGTAGAAGTGCTTCAAGTACTATTTGTAGGTCGCCGATATGGTGTTACTTGCAATATATAACATCAGGAGACCGCAGCATGGTCAGGGTCTACTCTGCACTGATGAGAGCCAAAAGCTCGAAACCGGTCTGCAGATGACTCTGGACATTGCCGATGCTGCGAAACTCCTCCGTTTTCATAATGGGTATTTTCACCGGTATCTGCTATAAACACTTTATTGCGTTTCTAGTAATTGGTAACTAAAATACCATTCAGAGCGCACATCCTAATAAAAATATTAGGTTTCAAGAGGAATACGACGAAACGTGCCTTTGTGCATTTTAATATATATATATATATATATATATATATATATATATATATATATATATATTATAAACGCACAAAAACATTCTATCTGTACGTACCTACAGGATTTTATTATTATAAGAATAAAGAACCTCAGATAACTGCAACTTGTTTTTAAAAGATTATTTAATGCAAAGATAATATAAAATTTACAGCACACAAGACAAAAGTACATATATATTTTTAAACGCTATAGGATAATAAATAGTTGTTTGTTTGTTTGTTCGTTCGTTCATTCGTCCATCCGTCCACTCGCCCTCACTAGCTGCCCGTCCGTCCGTTCGTTCGTTCGTTTATTTATTTATTTATATACTTATTTATTTGTTTCAATAATTTATCGAATGGATGAAACCCAAATACAGGATAAATGAAAAACATCATTACGAGAAAAAATGAAACATAGTAATGAATAATAAATAACAAACAATAGAATAACAAATAGAAATAATGAAGACGGTTATAGACGCACCAGGCGTTGAGCAAATCAATATTATGTTGGAGACTCAAACAGTCAAGTTCAGAGTTTATGCAGTGATATAACCTGAGATCGTCAGCGTAAAGTAAATAGGATACATCGAGATTGTCGATAATATCATTAATAAAGAGTACGATAAATAGTGGTCCAAGTATGGAACCCTGCGGTACATCTGATGTCTGTTTAAATAGCACAGATTGGAAGCCACGATATTGAACAAACTGAGTACGCCAGGATAAAAAAAGTTAATGAGAGCATCACTGAAACCAAAGTTCTGCAATTTATTTAATGGTATACCGTGATCCAATCTGTCAAACGTTTTAGAAAAGTCAGTACAAATGACATCTACCTGACCTTTTTGATCTAAAATTTTTACAATATACTGCGTTTTACAAACAAGGTTCGATATTGTTGACCTTCTCTGCATAAACCCATGCTGCTCCATTATTACTGAAATTTTAGTATGTAATTGTAAATTAAAATTTCAAAATTTTTTGCAAAATTGCATAAAATTGTGATAGGATGATGATTCTCAATGTCATGCTTATTACCCTTTTTAAACACTGGACAAATTCTCGACTCTTTCCACGTGTCTGGAAAAGTCACCGTCTTTAATATCAATTTAAAAATAATACAAAGCGGGTTACAAAAAGCTGCGGCGCAGTCTTTTTTAAAAACGCTGCAGTCATACTTCCCCTTGATTTTCTTAATTGTGTTAAATACATCACTCACGGTAAACTCTCTGATATGGATAATGTTGCTGTTATACTGCAAATTATCAGCTGCCGAAAATCAACTGGAACTAATAAAAGTGTCGGTAAAGAAGTCAGCGAGAGCATTGACGATATCCTGAGGGTATTCAAGAGAAGTATCCTTATAATACATAATATTGGGAATTTTAGTCGAATTTTGTTTCGAGTTAACAAAGTTCCAAAACTTGTTTGAGTTAGTATTAATATATTTTTCTGCTTCCGCAATTCTCCAAGCCTTGCTTTTCTATTTTAGAAGCTTAAGTGTATCAGAATAGAACCACAGAGGGTATTGTTTGCGAGGTGGTATCTTTCGAGGAACATGTGCATTGAAAACAACATATATTTGCTATAAAATACAAATAAAGCCTCATTAACAGACATACCAGGTGCAACTACTAAGTCTAGCATTGAAATTAGCTTTCTTAAAATCAAAAGATGATTGATTAAGTATGGGAAAATTATTTATTTTTTTAACAATTTGTAATCCAATGTATAAGGCAGGGTCATGCAAGTCTTCTAGTAACAATGGCGTATCGGCTTCTTAACATTACATGCATATTGTATAGAACTAAATCAAAGATTCTATAGTTATTATTGACTATTTTATTGTGCTGTTCGAGGTTATAAAAATTCATAAATTATCGCAAGGCATTGTTAGTTCGACTAGATGATCCTAGGGCGTATTCCGGTATATTAAAATCACCCATGATTAGAATGCTAGATCCGTACATATCTTAGAGAGACTCAATACTATCAAATAAGCATTCATAATCTTCACATGTGACATTCAGAGGTATATATAAAGCAAATATATAATAAACAAATACGTATCATTTTTACACCTACTAAGCCAATATGGCTAAGTTGGATGAGGACTGGGCACAAAGAATAAACATTAAACATACACGCGTTAAGCTTCTTATTGATTGCGGGCAGTACTCCGCCTTCTCGAGTTTTATTAATTATTCGAAATTTCTTATGAGTGCGAAATGCATCATATATATTTAAGTCAAATACACTTGATATCCCGGAGTGAGCCCACGTCTCAGTTAAAGCGATAGTTACAAATTAAAATATATCGTTAAAATATTCTTACAATTTAAAATAGGGTTTATCAATTAAACAAATTTTACAGCTTCCCTGACCTGTTTTCGGAAGAGCTTTAAAAGTTATTGGGAGATGGTTGTAAATTTTGTTACTGTTGTAAATTAACGAATTGTTTGTGAAACTACTTGATGGTATATGTAGTTTTACGTTATTTTCCTGACGAGTGTTTCGACGATCTTTTATGCACTCAAACGTATTTCGTTTTTTATGAAATAAGCATACCGTTTCTTGGTTAACAATGGAGACTGCGGTAAATATAATATGGTGGGTCGAAAATAACGGTTTGCAAGAGTCTTTTAATGCGCTTTGCACATGTATCGTATTGCTCGCTTTTGTAAGTGAGTACACCGTTAAATAATTGTTGGGTGTAATGGGGTAGTGAAGCGGAAGTTATAGCCTCTCCTACTCAATTGTTAACCTCACCTTCGCGATGAGTTCAATTTGAACTTGGTGCACCCTGTTTTCACTAACGAGGCTCTAACGACCGAGTAAGGGCGGAATAACCCTTACCTTTTGCCGTGAGCACATCCACCTTCTCACGAAGAGTGCGGTAAAAATAACCCACCGCACACAAAGGTTGCTTTTGGAATCGTTTGGTTACCCCATCGTCGCAGTCTCCTTCTGTGCCATGGGACCACACCACTCGCCTTCCGCAACCGAGCTGGTCAGTTGCATACCTGCTCCAGCTAAAACTTCAAATGCAGCTTCGTTTTCAGTCGATTAAGGCTTTAAAAAAATGATGGAGCGTTCAAGTGGGACAAAATCATCCGGAGGTAAAATACCCTCCCGATCGGATCTCCGGGGGAGGGTGCCCACAGGGACACCTCATCGAATGTCGAAAGAACACCGACAAGTTACATCCAAGAAAAGTAATTCTTTCATCTACGGCGCTTGGAATGTTCGTACTTTGAACGACAGCACTCGCACCGATCGGCCTGAAAGAAGAACTGCTCTAATAGATAGAGAACTTCACCGACTCAATGTTGACGTTGCAGCTCTCAGCGAAACTCGATTTTTGGAGGAAGGCTCTCTCACAGAAAAGTACTACACCTTCTATTGGAAAGGTCTTCCCACCAATTCAAGAAGACAACATGGAGTAGGATTTGCCGTTCGGAATCAACTTGTATCCAACTTAACACAAGTACCACAAGGCCTATCCGAGCGTCTAATGCTGCTACGCTATGAGCTATCAGATGGCAACGCGGTAAATCTAATAAGCGCCTACGCTCCCACTCTGGATGCAAGTCACGAAACCAAGGAAAGCTTCTATCAACAGCTGGAAGAAACCCTCTGTAGAATACCTAAAACGGAACGACTCGTTATTCTTGGCGATTTTAACGCTAGAGTAGGGAGAGATGCAGACACCTGGCCAGGCATCATAGGCAAGAACGGTTTGGGCAACATGAACGCTAACGGTCAACTACTCCTAACTAAATGCGCCGAACATGATCTAGTTATAACAAACACCATTTTCCGACAAAAGGATAAATTTAAAGGCACCTGGCGTCACCCGAGATCAGGTCACTGGCATCTACTGGACTATGTTATCGTACGTAGGAAGCATCTCAAGGACGTCCAAATTACAAAGGCGCGCATTGATACCGAATGTTGGACCGATCATCGTCCTGTTGTCTCTAAAATGAAAATTGTTATGAGACCCAAACACCGAAGAACTCAAGTAAAACGTAGACCCCGTCTCTGTATTAGTAAATTGCGTGACCAACAAACCGTCGAACAGCTAAAGCAAAAAGTTCAAGAGAATTTGAGTGCACTAGAAGAAACCAATTCTGTAGATGTCGCTGCTACCTGGACACAAATTAAAGACAGTTTAAAAAGTGCGAGTGAGGAAATTCTTGGCACTGCAGCAAGTAAAAAACAGGAGGACTGGTTCAATGATAATGAAGCTTTTATACAAGAACTTCTTGACCGCAAACATATTGCCTTCCAAAACGCTATCAACCACCCCAACGACTCATCAAAAGCAGAAGCTTTTACCCAATCTAAGTATGAAACGCAACGCGAAATCAGAAGAATAAAGAACGAGTGGTGGGCAAGCAAGGCCAGAGAAATTCAAAGGTACGCCGATTCACACGACTACAGGAATTTCTTTCAAGGAGTAAAAGCAGTGTACGGCCCCAGTCGGAAAAATATGTGCCCTATTAAAGATTTAAATGGAAATCTCCTCAAAGAAGACCAGGAAATAAGAGCCCGATGGAAAGAACACTACTCTAACATTCTTAACCAGCAAAGTCAAGCCGATCACGATATTATAAATCTTATCCCTCAATATGACACCTTCGAAGACTTTGATAAACCACTAACAACGGAAGAGATCTTAACCGCCATTGGGCAGCTAAAAAATAACAAATCTCCCGGCGCCGACTCACTCCCAGCTGAGATCTTTAAAGCTGTGTCGTCAGAGCTCATACCCTACCTCAAAAAACTGTTTGATGTCGTGTGGGAAAGTGGTCAAGCTCCGCAGGAGTTTCGTGATACACTTTTAATCAACCTCTTCAAAAACAAAGGGAGCGCTGCGGACTGTGGAAATTACAGGGGTATAGCTCTCCTGGCTGTTGGAGGGAAGATACTCACTAAAGCGATGGCAAATAGGCTAACACCTGTTATGGAAAAGTTACTTCCTGAAACACAGAGTGGCTTTAGACCAAACCGAGGCACATCGGATTTAATCTTCACACTTAAACAGCTCCAAGAAAAAGCACTCGAACATCAAGGAGAAATTCACATGGCCTTCATTGATTTAGCCAAGGCGTTTGACTCGGTGGACAGGGAAGTGCTCTGGAAAATTATGTTCCGCTTAGGTATCCCTAGAAAATTTGTGGAAGTATGTCGCAGTCTACATACAAACAACAACGCCCAGGTTATGTATAATAATGAGGCAACCGAACCTTTCCAAACCCTCACTGGAGTTAGGCAGGGATGTGTCCTGGCACCCCTACTCTTTAATTTGTTTACCACTGCTCTAACAATTATTGTTGACAACAAACTGACAGTCAGAGGAATAGGTTTCAGATACCGTTTTGATGGCGGTCTCTTTAACATAGGGCGCTTTAGAGCTTTCACGAAGACACGCACACGATTTATTTGTGATCTCCAGTATGCGGATGACTGTGCACTTTTAGCCTCTACGCCGGAAGAGCTTCAAGAACTTTTAGATGTGTATGCCCAGAGGTATGATTCCTTAGGACTTAAAATCAACATTGGAAAGACTAAGATTATGTCAACCCCTCATCAAGTGAACCAAATAGACATTACACTTAACGGAAATTCTCTTGAAGTGGTGGATCAGTTCAATTACTTAGGCAACGTTGTTAATGACAAAGCAAACATGGACAGCGAGATTCGCAATAGAATTAACGCTGCATCTAGAGCACTCTGGGGACTTAGAGAGAGAGTATTTGACAACCACGACCTTGCTTTGTCAACGAAAATGGCTGTCTACAGAGCAGTTGTCATTCCAACACTGCTATATGGATGTGAAAGCTGGGTCACTTACCGTCGTCATGTGAAAGAATTAGAACGTTTTCAGCAAAGACACCTCAGAAGTATGATGAAAATCCGTTGGTTCCATCACATATCAAACGTGGAAGTACTCACGAGAGCAAACAGCCTTCCAATTGAGGTGCTTATTTCAAGAGCACGCCTAAGATGGGCAGGTCACGTTCATCGTATGCATGATAACCGCCTTCCTAAATGTACACTTTATGGTGAATTGCTAAGCGGTAGAAGAAGGCGTGGCGGTCAACGAAAGAGATTCAAAGACGCTTTCCATGAAAATCTAAAATCCTGCGGTATTGCAGACGAGCAATGGGAACAACTTGCAGCGGACAGAACCGAATGGCGAGGGGTTGTGGCCAGCTATCAAGGAAATGTTGCTGCAAGAAGGCCGAATCCAAGACCCAACCAGGTCTATGTTTGTCCTGACTGCGGTCGACATGTGCTCTCCCGAATTGGCCTCTATAGCCATAGTCGTGTGCACCGTAGATGAATGAGAATTACAATAGACTACACCTTTTACTTGTTTTTTATTGTACACAATTTATCGACTGTAACATTTTTATACTCGGACTCGAGTAACGGCTAATAATAAAAAAAAATAAAAATAATTGTTGGCTACACAATCCCCAGAATGGAATGCCATATCTTAGACGTGATTCTATTACAGGAAAATACGCTGTCTTTGCCTTAGAGTACCCTAATTCGATAGAGATTGTGTGAATAGCATAACATCCCGACGCTAATTTATTATTTAGGTTTATTATGTGTTCTTGAAAATTTTATTTATTGTGAAAATATAATCTAAGAAACTTTCTATGAGTTCTGTTTTCTAGAATATGATTTCCAAGAGGAAATTCCTCTAAGTTGCAACCGAACGCCATTTTAGTGCCTACCCTTATTAGTCGGCTCTGCGGTTTATTAATTTGCCGGTCTTCAATCCTTAATAACTTATGTTAATCCTTAGAGAAGCAGTCCATAATAGTATAATACACCAAAGCAAGAACTAACAACGTAAATGATATTTGATCCACGATATTATTATTATTTTTTTTAAACAAAAAAACCAGTAACCCTACTCTGTGGCTCCGACCCTCACAGAGTGGAGCTGGTAATACCAATAGCCACTCCCCACGCCCGTGGGGTGTGTGACTACCGGGCCCGAGAATCGTGTGCCCTGAGTAGACGCAATGAACCGAGGATGATAGCCTTCTGCATTCTGCCGGCTAAGATCTCTGCCGAATCTCGGCATGCCGGTATGATCTTTAGTTCTGAAAGCAGCGTCTGTCTCATTCCACCGAGGGCTCCTATAATCAGTACCACTATTTTAACAGAATGGCCTGGATAAAGCCTGCGGAGTTCGAAGAGCAAATCTCGATATTTTGTCCGTGTTTCCTCCTCTTTCAAGACAATGTTGCTCTCAGCGGGAGATGAGAATTCCACGACATACATTGTCTTGAGTTGGTGGTCGAGGAGTCCTATGTCAGGCTTGTTGGCTTGTATTTGCCTGACGGTAGGAAACGAGTAGCTCCAATAAATTAGGCACTTCTCATTCCCCACAACGGACTCAATATCCCCCGGAGCGTAAGGCAGCACTGGTGTTTCGTCTATCCCATACGAGTGCCTTAGTCGATAGTAAAGCACTCGTAATGCTGCGTCGTGTCTGTGAATATAGGCCGAGACTGCGTATGTCTGGCAAGCCGACAGTAAGTGCATTACAGTCTCCGGTGCCCTGCGGTAGGCCCTGCAGCTGACATCAGGGACCTCCATACCCATGACACGACGTCGATAGACGAGGGTGTTAAATACACCATCTTGGCAAGCCATTATGAATCCCTCGGTCTCAGATTTCAGCCCCGCTGACCTTAAGAAGGCGAAGGTCAGCCTTTCGGATAAGTCGAGGTCTTCTATATTTTTATAGAAGACTCCGTGCAATGGCTTATCCTTATGAAGCTGCAGAAGGATGTTGTGTTCTGCAGCTCTAATGTGGGCTTTTAGTCGAGCGGGTTCCAACTCGGTGACAGAGTCGGTGTTTACCCGCTCGACGTCGAAGATGAGACCAAGTTCATCGGCTGCTCTCCGTGCTGCCTTAAAGAGAAAAGCTCCTACCTCTGCATTTTCATGGTCTCGGACCATGCAGAGGAGGGGATCCGAACTCCTGATGACCTTACATGCTCCATCTAGAACCATCCTGCTATGGAGATTCTCCAAGCTCAAGAGTCCACGGCCTCCCCGATGTCGGGATCTGGAGCAGCAAATTTCTTAGAGCCCTCAAGAGCCCTACGAACCTCTCCTGGGGTTATTGGTTCGCACACTTCCTGTGGTTGCTGAAGCCTTTGACAAAAGGCTTCAAAGTGTGCAAGGACAGGAGAATCTCGGTTGAGTGGAAGCCTCTCCTCGTACAGCGTTTTCCAGAAGTTCTCCACCTGATCTGCAGTCGGCGGATTGTCTACAACAGGCGGAGGCGGTTGGAAAAGGCGCGAGGGCTTTTCGCGGAACAGTTTATTTTCCGCAAGCCCTCTCGCCTGCCTCACTAATGACTTTTTGCAAGTCACTAGCATCCCTATCCTGTCGAGACAGTGCTGTTTGGTGGTTCGCAGCACTGCCTCATTGAGTGTGTGATGGGTGCGTCTTAAGTTGGCGGTTAATCGACGCACTTTAGACGTGAACGGCCTGTTGGCCGCCATATAGTCCATCACACATTGGATACGGGATGCGTGTTGCCTCGCCGACCGGATCTTGGCTTCCATCTTTTGTATGCGCCGCTCCGCCCTCTCCTGTGGGGACGCAGTGTTTCGCCCCTCCACCCGAGAAAAGCGTCGAGCAGCAGCATACACGGCACAATTTATGTGCCAGAGGTCAGCCCGTTCTGGTAGCACTGTATGAAGTTCTTCATCCACGCTGGCCAGGTCTTGTGGCCCGGGGGTTTTTATGTGGTGTAACCCCCGTCTGGTACTGAGGCCCTCTGGTGTTGGCGGAGCGAGGAGAACCACGTCCTCAACCGGCGAATGCGGCGGCCCTTCGGCCACCTCATTCACCGGTCCAGGAGCAGCCCTCATGTAGCCCCTACCACGAAGGTGGGATACATAGTCACGCAGATTTTGTGGCGTGAAGGCACTATGCTCTGGTAGCCTCTCACACCACAGAGCATGCATCCGCGCCATGTATCCCCTCCGCGAGGGCTCACTGCTTTCATAGCAATGCAGAAGTTCATCCCTCAGTTCATCTGTCCACTCAAAGCGTCCTTGTAGCTCGCGGTCGTCGTTAGCCAATCGATCTGGTTGGACCCCACCACCTTGCCCGTGACCCCTATCCGAATGGGGTCGATTGTGGGGGCCCTGCCTTCGGTTTATAGGAACCGGAGTGTAGAAACTTATGGGTGGTTAGCCCAACAAGCCCACGACCGACACCAGAGGGGAAGATGCTTTCCCCTCCCGGGTGCACTAGGGCTGCCGGTTCGGTTTTGCACCCCAGCTGGAGTAAGTGGTGGCGCTACTCACCAAAGGCTTGATTGATGGAAGTCAGCCCCTCCTGCTATTTCACGATATTATTATTATTATTTTTTTTTACAAAAAAACCAGTCACCCTACTCTGTGGCTCCGACCCTCACAGAGGGGAGCTGGTAATACCAATAGCCACTCCCCACGCCCGTGGGGTCAGTGACTACCGGGTCCGAGAATCGTGTGCCCTGAGTAGACGCAATGATCCGAGGATGACGGCCTTCTGCATTCTGCCGGCTAAGATCTCTGCCGAATCTCGGCATGCCGGTATGATCTTTAGTTCTGAAAGCAGCGTCTGTCTCATTCCACCGAGGGCTCCTATAATCAGTACCACTATTTTAACAGAATGGCCTGGATAAAGCCTGCGGAGTTCGAAGAGCAAATCTCGATATTTTGTACGTTTTTCCTCCTCTTTCAAGACAATGTTGCTCTCAGCGGGAGCTGAGAATTCCACGACATACATTGTCTTGAGTTAGTGGTCGAGGAGTGCTATGTCAGGCTTGTTGGCTTGTATTTGCCTGACGGTGGGAAACGAGTAGTTAAAATAAATTAGGCACTTCTCATTCCCCACAACGGACTCAATATCCCCCGGAGCGTAAGGCAGCACTGGTGTTTCGTCTATCCCATACGAGTGCCTTAGATGATAGTAAAGCACTCGTAATGGTGCGTTGTGTCTATGAACATAGGCTGAGACTGCGTATGTCGGGCAAGCCGACAGTAAGTGCATTACAGTCTCCGGCGCCCTGCGGCAGGCCTTGCAGCTGACATCAGGGATCTCCATACCCATGACACGACGTCGATAGACGAGAGTGTTAAATACACCATCCTGGCAAGCCATTATGAATCCCAGACTTTAGCCCAGCTGACCTTAAGAAGGCGAAGGTCAGCCTTTCGGATAAGCCGAGGTCTTCTATATTTTTATAGAAGACCCCGTGCAATGGCTTATCCTTATGGAGCTGCAGAAGGATGTTGTGTTCTGCAGCTCTAATGTGGGCTTTTAATCGAACGGGTTCCAACTCGGTGACAGAGTCGGAGTTTACCCGCTCGACGTCGAAGATGAGACCAAGTTCATCGGCTGCTCTCCGTGCTGCCTTACAGAGAAAAGCTCCTACCTCTGCATTTTCATGGTCTCGGACCATGCAGAGGAGGAGATCCGAACTCCTAATGACCTTACATGCTCCATCCAGAACCATCCTGCTATGGATGCTATTATTATTATTATTTTTATTTATTATATTTTTTTCGGTTTCCCGGTAACGGACAGGACTTCCGTGGCCTCCGACACCACACGAAAATCGTACCGGCGATTAAAATTACAGCCACTCCCCACACCTGTGGGGTCAGTGACTGTAAACAACCGAATCGTGTGCCCTAAGTAGACGAAGGGACCCCAGGATAACTGCTTTCTGCATTTGGCCTGCTAGCCATTCGGCAGATTTCTGACAGGCCGGAATGGTCTTCAATTGCGAGAGCAGTGTGGGCTTCATATCGGAGGTATGACACCGATTATGAGGACGACCATCTTGACTGAGTAGCCTGGGTACAGCACTAGGAGCTCGTACCGGAGATCGCGATATTTAGTCCGTTTTTCCTCCTCTTTCAAGGCGATGTTTGTTTCAGCGGGTGCCGAAAACTCGATGACGTACATGGTGGTCGAGGAGTACTATGTCAGGCTTGTTGGCTTGAATTAGCCTGACGGTCGGGAACGAGTAGTTCCAGTATATCCTGCACCTCTCGTTCTCGACAACGGACTCAATATCTCCGGGGACGTAAGGCAGCACTGGTGTTTGGTCTACCCCGTACGAGTGCCGTAGATGGTAGTAGAGCACTCGTAATGCCGCGTTATGGCGGTGGATGTAGGCCGAAATCGCGTATACTGGGCATGCAGACAGTAAATGCATGAGCGATTCTGGCGCCTGGCGGCAGGTCCTGCAGCTGATATCAGGAACCCCTATACCCATCACACGGCTTCGGTAGACCAGGGTATTAATAACACCATCTTGGCAGGCCACAATGAATCCCTCGGTCTCCGACTTAAGCCCAGCTGACTTCAAAAAGGCAAATGTCAGCCTAGTCGATAAATCCAGCGTTTCTATGTTCTTATAGAATACACCGTGCAGGGATTTATCGACATGCTGCCTAAGCAAATTTGCCTACTCGGCAGCTTTAATCTGGGCTTTCAGACGATTTGGCGGAAGCTCAGTGACCGACTCTGGGTCGGCGCCTCGCCTGCCTCCTGGCCTGATGTCGAATATGAGGCCAAGTTCATCTGCGGCTCTTTTTGCTGCCTTAAATAATCCTGCACCCACACCTGCATTTTCGTGATCTCTCACTAGTTGCAGGAGCGGGTCTGAGCTCCTAAGGATGTTACATGCTATACTCAGTACTACCCGGCCATGCATACACTCCAGGCCCAAGAGTCCTCGGCCCCCCTCGTTGACATGGGAGGTACACTCGAGGAACGGACGATTTAGGATGAATGCTACGGTGAATATTCATCATCTTGCGGGTATCTCTATCTAACTGGCGCAGCTCATCTACCGTCCATTTAACTACTCCAAAGGACAGAAGAACAGGATCGGCAAGCATATTCGTAGTAGACATCTTGTTTTTCCCCGAAAGCTCGGAAGACCAAATCTTTCGGAGTAGGTGTCTGTACTTGCCGCGGAGAGATCCCTTTATCTGTTGCACATCTTGGATGTGATGTTGTTGCACACCCAGATATGTATAGGTCTCTCCGGCATCCAGATGTCGTAGAATGCTTCCGTCTGCTAGCTGCACCTCTTCAGAGAATTCCCCGCATCGTCCTGTCTTGAGGTGAATGACTGCGCATTTGTCCAACCCAAACTCCATACCAATGGCTCCCGTGTACCGTTCAACCACCCTAAGAGCGTTTTGGAGTTCGCGCTCTCCGGAGGCATACAGTTTGAGGTCATCCATATAGAACAGATGGGTGACCTTGTGCCTCCGGTTGCTGGGTGGCCCACAGTGGTATCCGGAAATTTGGCGGAGCTCAACAGATAACGGCAACAGTAAGATGCAGAAAAGGAGAGGACTCAGAGAATCTCCCTGGAAGACTCCTCTCCTAAAAGCCACCAGGTCTGTCGTAACCCGCTGCGCACCTGATGTTATGGTGAAGCGGGTTCTCCAGAGTGGCAGTAGTTGTTCTATGCATCTCACTAGTGGTGCTACTACCGCAAGATATTGGAGCAAGTGTAAAAGTAGCTCATGAGATGTTGTGTCGAATGCCTTACGGTAGTCTATCCAGGACATCGATAGATTTCGCTTGCGTTGCACAGAGTCCTGTGTGACACAGCGATCTATCAGTAGGCTGTCCTTACAACCTGCCATGCCCTTCTTGGCACCACGTTGCTCGTAGTTCTGCTGGAAGAACGGATCAACCTGCCGTAGTGTCCTAGCATACAAAATACGTGTAAATATCTTGTAGCAGGAGTTCAGACAGGTTGGCCTATAATTCCTTGGGTCGGACAGATCCCCTTTTTTGGGAATAAGCACAGTACGTCCCTCGAAAAACCAGTCAGGAATCTGCCGCCCCTCGTTCAACCATGAGTTGAAAACTCGGGCCAGACGGCGGTGAGCGGAAGGAAATTTCTTCCACCAACAGTTGTTTATGCCGTCTGGACCCGGGGCAGCGAAGTTCTTGGTGCCAACAAGTGCTTGTTGGACTTCCTCCGTACTGATTGCCGGACACACTTCCTCTGGCTCTCCTAAGGTTCTGTGGCACAGAGCCTGAAAGTGTGTGATTGCTGGAGTGTTGCTATTGAACGGACGCGTCGTTTCGTAGATTCCTTTCCAGAAAACTTCAACATCTGCTACAGTCGGCGGATTATTGGCAACACGCGGTGGCTCTTGAAATAGGCGGGAGGGACTCGTACGGAACAGTGTATTTTGCTCCATACTCCTCAACCGCCTTCTTAAAATCTTCTTGATTGCCGTAAGTGCTCGAATCCGATCTGAACAGTGTTGCTTGATTGTAAGCAACACTGTTAGATTTAGAGTGTGGTGTTGGCGTCTTACTCCGGCCGCTATGCGCCGGACTTTCGGCGTGAAGGCCTTATTAGTTGTTATATATTCCACCACACTCTGGATTCGATAGGCGTGCTGTCTGGCCGACTGTATTTTGCCTTCGACTTTTTGTACTCGCCGCTTAGCTTTCTCGATTCCGCTCGAGGCAGTATCTGCCCTCGTGCGGGGAACAAGTTGGCTGGCGGCGTTGTACACGGCAGTGTTGATCTGCCAGATGTCGGCATCTTCCGGAAGTTTCTCTTCGATGACCGCGTCCATTCGTGCCAGATCTTGTGGCTTTAGGGCAGCCCTGGTGTTAAGGATAACCCTCGTCCTTAAGTTAACATCGGTGTTCTTTCTAGGATGTTCCTCGCCAGCTGGTATTTGCCGCGGTGGAAGTGCGGCTGGCACTTCTTCCTGCTGACGGGGTGCCCTTACATAGCCTGACCTGCGCAGGAAGGATACTTGATCTCTGAGCTGTTGCTCAGAGAAGGTGGCAAGCTCTGGGTGCATGTCGCACCAGATCTGGTGCAATCGCACCATGTACCCCCTGCGCGTAGGCTCACTGCTCTCGTAGCAGGTCAGCAAATCATCCCGGAGTTCCCTCGTCCACTTGAAGCGTCCTTGTCCATTGCCAGGGTTGTTACCATTGAGACGGTCCTGTTGGGCCCTTCCAACTTGTCTTCGACCCCCCATCCGAATGGGGTCGATTGTGAGGGTCCCTTTCTCTGTTCGTTACAACCAGAGTCGTGGATCACAGGGTGGTTAGCCCTGGGATTCACGTCCGACATCAGCCAGGCAGAGTTTCCTCTGCCTGTTGCCCGGGGTGCACCACGAGGAGGTTGCCGGTCCGTTTTCGCCCCCCTATTATTATTATTATCCCGGGTCCATTGCTGTTGGGGATCGGCTCGGTTAACGGGGATAAAATTCATCACGTCCCATTAATCCGGTGGATATTTCGGTTTTCTATCCTTCATCGTTCAAAAACTTTCTGGTAATATAGCATGTCTGGAGAATCACCGTCCCCTGGATAATCTTCGCGAGGCCTCTAGGTAGATTAAGTTGCTTCAAATAACTCAAGAACTTCTTCGTCACCACGCCTGTAGCCGAAATTATGACCGGGATAATTCGAACCTCCTCTAATCTCCATACGTGTTTAAGTTCCATAGCCAAATTCTGATATTTGTTTCTCTTTTCCATCTCCGTTTTTTGCAGGTTGCTGGCATCCAATATCAATAATAGTGGCCTTCTTGTCTTTATTTTTGATCACCAGGATGTCAGGGCGGTTCTGATCCAAGGTTCTATCAGACTTTATTGGTCTATCCCAGTATAGCAATGTTTCCTCGTCTTCTAAAACAGCTTGAGTTGTGTATTTATAGAAGGGCAGTGGATTAGCAATGAGTCCTAAGTTAAGTGCCAATTCTCTATGGATGATATTTTCGCCACCTCGTTGTGCCTTCTGTTACCTCCTTTCTCTTATTATTTATTTTTGAGAAATAATTGAGGCAACGTATGCGGACGACTAGCTGGTTTAAGTCGGAGCAGAGAGCCGTGGGTCCAGAGCATTCGTAAGAGTGGAGAAACTTACCCTTTCTGACATGTACAGCATAAGCGACAGATTTCTGTTTATTTCGAGAAAAGGAGACAAAGAAAAATTAATGTTAAATTGGGCACCATCTATAGTAAAATAAGCAAAATTGTCTCTTTTTCTCGAATAACTAGTCTACTATAGATCAGACTGAAATTGTTGGTAAGAGAAATAAAAAGATAGTTTAAAATGAATGTTAAAATATATTACATGAAAAATAGACAAATCGGTTTGAAAGACAAATTGAAATTTAAAATATATATATATATATATATATATATATATATATATATATATATATGGTGTAGTGGTGAGAGGTAAGTGAATCCTCTCATGTGGTCTAATGCTACTATACACCAGACATCACAGATGTCTCCATGGTGTATAGCGACTTGCCATTTTGCAAGTACCGAGAGCGGCGACCTTCAGCCCTTGGTGGACTTAACCTATATACTGTTATTATACATGATTTGCAGGAAACAACTACTCAGCGGGCAAATACCCCGACCTGCATTGAATTACACCTTACAAATCATGAAAAATTGGTCGGCAGCAGGTCGGCCACTGTCATTTGTCTGCTCCATGACCTATGGCATACTGAGGAGAACTAATAAGTTCGAAACCGGTCTATGTCTGGTCAGGGAGTTGACAAATGACATTGGCTACCAATTTTTCATAATTTGCAAGGTGTAATTCAATGCAGGTCGGGGTATTTGCCCGCTGAGTAGTTGTTTCCTGCAAATCATGTATAATAACAATATATATATATATATATATACATATATGTTATATTAGAAATATACTATGATATATAATATTATCGAGACAGGCTTAACCTTCTCAAACATATCGTATTACATACTGCGTAACAGCTCTTCTCAATAACCGCTCACGCTGCATGAGCATTGTATTTCAATTCTAAGTAATCCTGATTGTGCTAAATCAGCAACACTATTTCCTTTGTTCTCAAAACATTATAAATATTACCAACAACCATTTTGTAATCAGTCTTATACTCACTTTCGATTAAACTACTTCTAAATTATTATTGTATTTTCTTAACGAGTCAACGTTGACTCCAGTGTAACAAATAAAGTTCCTTTTTAAAAAGTTATTCAAACAATCCACTATCTAACATTGGCGCAGTCGTGGCGGATCTGAAAAACACGCACAGTTCGGGAGCCTAACCAGTAGCAAACAAATCCGAGGGAACAAGGAGTCCATCTGAAAAAGGTGCCTAACCGGACGAAAAGAGCTTCTGGAACAAGGAGAACTTCTTAGCTGTGGTGGTGGATCCCAATCCTTTGTTCAGAAGAACCTACATTACTCTCAAACGCACAGAAGCGAAACAATAATAATTATCAAGAAATACAAGCAACAAAGCAACATTTCAAATCAACACGATTCAACAATTAGCAAATAAGAATTTCATCCCGTCCCATCGTTGGTGTCTTCGGCATCAAAGGCAACCCTGTGGAAGGAACACCCAGTGACGCCCCTGGCAGGGAGAGACCTTTGGTGAAGCTAAGCTCACGAAGTCGCATTCAACTCGACCACGAGGAATGAAAAATTTAGGATAAGTCATTTTTGAATCGTCTCGCAATTATTGATTTTCAACGACATAATTTTACATTATATTTTATCAAAATACATTGCATTGCTACATACAGTTCTAATATCTAAGGTAGTAATTTTATTTAAACTTGAGACAAAATATCTTGATTATAATTTGTGTGACCTATATAAATAACCGTAATCATACACTGTTCCTATCGTAACATTATTTTATGGTAATATCATATACTCTTTAAGTGCGAATTTATCTAATTAACTGTAATCACGTACCATTGTTATCTTAGCATTTTTATCGTAATATAATATTGCATACCACATAAAAGGTTAAAGTTAAGGCCGTAAGATAAAGCTTATGTTCTACAATACAATATTTAAAGTGCATATCCTTTACAGTAAAATATAAAATTATCAGAGATATACTATTTCCAAACTCAAAACGCTTTTTAAACCAAACGCGTTTTTCGAATTAATCTAGCTATTCTATAATATAAATTTTAAATATTACAGAATAAATTCTTGCAGATTTCATATAAAAATTTCTTATTAAACACCAGTAGCGTACTAACTTAAATTGGAAAAAGGCGTTTTAAGTTATTTAATTATCTAAATATTATAAATAAAATGGCTACCGCTACAAATTCCAATGTAAACAACTCAATCACTACAAATGCCAGCAATTCAATCGCTGCAAACGAAACCATAAATATTGAACCTTATAGGTTAAGCGAAATATTTTCCATAGTGCCCGAATTTGACGGCAACCCCATATTCTTGCAAAAATTTATTTCAGCCTGTATAACCGCTCAGGGGATCGCTGTTGATGATCAGCGCATCTTATTAACGCTTCATATAAAAAATAAATTACGCGGAAAAGCCGCAGAATTAATAAATTCCCGAAACCCTGCTACATGGGCAGAAATCAAAAGTTTACTTGAAGCACACTTTGGTGACTCTCGCGACCTGACAGCTTTGATTCAGGATCTGCAGAGGATTCGTCAGTTACCCAACGAAACCGCACTAATATTTGTATCAAGACTACAAACGCACAACGCGAAAATGCACGCAGCAGTGCAAAAGCAGACTCTAACTCTAGAGGAAAAAACTGCTCAATGTAACCTCATTGAAAATGTGACATTGACTACTTTATTAACCGGATTAGAACCCAAATTAGGTCAAATCATTAGGGCTGGTAACCCTGGCGACATGTTAGACGCAATAAACCGCATTAAACGTGAATTACAATTATCCTATTTTGAATCACAAAAATTTTCTATTAGAGTTCCAAATAAAAATCCCATTCAAAACCCACAAAGACGTCCAAACTCCCCACAATTTTGCACCTTCTGCAAAAGAAACGGACACCATTTTAACGAATGCCGCACAAGGCAAATCTATCAGTCCCCATCTCCCAATTTCACACCAAATGCTTATTCTAATCAAGCACAGCCTCCAAGGCCACATTTCCAGAGTGCATCTAACCATAGACCACAAAACTTTCAAAATTTCTCTAATCAGCAACACAATTATTCTCAACAGAACAGGCCCTCAGCTATCAGGCCAAATCCCAACTTCCACCAGCAGAGACCTTCTGCCATACAACCGAACCCGAATTTTAATCGATTCAATCAACAAAAGACACATCACCTAAATCAAGAATCTTATGATAACTACACTGATAGCCCAAACCAATATGAAAATTATCCTGTAAATTATTCTACCAATTATTCTCCCAATTATTCTTACGAAAATGATTATGATTACGATTTTGAAACCCAACAATGCGAGAATTATACTGCTAATTCTCAACCTCAACAGCACGAGGATTATACTGCTAATCCTCCAGATTTTTGCATAGGCCCGGAGTATTCCACGAGTACTCCAACACAAACGGACGAACTAGACCAAATTTCTCGCCAAGTCCAAGCGATGAATCTCAAAGACAATTCCGACCCACATTCGAACCCTCAAGAGCAATGTTTCATGTAAATTCACCATCTAACCCTCCATTTCAAGTAAGTTCGGCAAACCTGTATTTCATGAAAGACCCAACAAATAAATTTAATATCCTAATCAATTTAGGTGCAGATATTTCCATTTTTAAACCCAAAGCAACAGGAAATTATAATCAAAGACGTCCCGAAAATTTAAATATACAAGCAATAGGACAAAAAATTAATATCACTGAATCTGTTCTCATACCATTCAACTCTAACGACCCATATGAAGTTTATGTACACGATTTAGATACAGACTTTGATGGCTTCGTAGGTAGCGACTTTCTTAAACACTACGAATGTATTATAGATTTCAAAAATAATCAACTGATTACCAATTTTAAAAATATACCATTATTTAAAGTTAACGATTATTTACCTTTACAACCAGTTACAAATTCAAACAAAAATATTCATAATCACATTTCAGGCAACATCAATAATCAAAATCTTATTTTATTCGAACCACATACTGAAGAAGTATTTGAATTTTATTGTGACACTGACACTATACCGCTAGCTCAGAAACATGAAAAAATACGCCTATCTAACACCTCTGCAAAGACAAAAGTACAAAGTGACTTTTTCGAGACAACATCTAATGTAAATTATCAAAAATCAGACTCCTATCAAACAGACAAAATTCCTAAACTTTTAGACATGTCCTGTGAAAACAAGAACCAAAGTTCTACTTTTACCGAATCACGTATCAAAAACATATTTAAAAGCAAAGTACAAGAAACAGAAAAAACTTCAAATGTAACCCCTAACGTTAACCCACAAAAAATAAACCTTTCGAAAACAAAATCATGCCGTATAGATAAATCTAAATTGGTAAAGTTAAATTTAAACATTTCAAGAAATAATTCGAAACAAGTAAAACCAAAAGCATTGAACAGTAAAATGTTTATTTCGCAAACATTATTTAAAATTAGTAATAAAATACTCAGGAAATCGAAAATTCGAAAGACAAACAAGGTAAAGAATAATTCAAGAAACACGCATACAATCCTGCGTAATCAAAACAATAGAAAAATTTATACACCCCACACAATCAGGAAAATGTACCGACAAAATCCATTTGTGTCTCCTGAAAAAACAATTCCAAAAAAAATAGAATTTTCTAACTTAAAATTTGAACCAGTCCAAAAATTCAAATCTATATTTAAACTTAATTGATAACAATAATACCAATTCTCGTCTCAACCATATGCCGACCCTGCGAAATAAAACACTTACACAAAAACTTGCAACCCAAAATAATTTTCAAAATTATCTCACAAATTTTTAGTCACCTAATCGAAATCTTTTACAATATTATTACCTAAAATTAACAGTTTATATTAAAGATAATCTCCACTTTTCTCAAATTTTTCTAAATTAATATTACTAGAAAATCTTTAAAAAATAATTGTACGATATATCAACTAACTGCATAGATCAATTATTGATCAAAAACACTTCTTATGTAAATAATTTTATTCCTTTCTTCTATTACTAGGATATTTCGACATTTCTTCTCCTGTAATAAATTCTACAAAACCTTAATCATAAGGAAATACTTTTGTTCGTTTAAATAAATACACATAAAGTATTTACATTTAATTAAAAGAAATTCATAATAATAGTACTACTTTGATAACAGTGCCTTGAACTTTTGCACAGAAGCACGTCTTGTATGTTTAAACATTTTAACAAGAAATGCCTGATATCCAACACCTCAATATTGCATTGTACTCATTATGATGTTTCATTACACCAACATAAACGCTTTACAAGCACAAGTAATAACAGCTGTTAATTAATAGCAAGGACAGAAATTTAAATAATATACATTAAGAAATTTTCAAACTTTAAATTAGAACCTAAATTCAGAATAACATACCTTTTCAAATTAAAAAATTGAATTACTCAAAACCCCTGAAAATTTACAAACATACAGACGTACATAAAAATCAATCTTTCTTCAAAAATGTTCAGGATTAAATTTGTATGACCCTAAGTACAAACGAGCAAATTGCCCAAAAATTTGACACATTTTTCTTGACTTTACAAAACGGAATCTTTAATAGATTACTCTAAAATACAAATTACAAACAAACCCTACACCTTACACCATTTGACAACTTTTATACTTACACGAGACAAAACTTCTAGTAGATTACGAAAACAAAACGTAAAACTACAAATTTCACACAACTACTATATCGAAAAATTGTGAACTTACTTCCACAGAATAATTTCACTAAAACATCTCCCTATAAAAAGAAAACTACGAAATTATTCTGTAGTTTAGTAATAACAAAACCAACATTAACTCAAAAAAAAAACACAGACGGACAGAATTATTTCTCTTTAGGATCAATGTTAAGACATTTATTCTCAACATTATTTTAAAAATCAAAACATTTTAGGGATTTCAAAAGAAAAACATGTTGAAAACAATACCTCAAAATTTCCAATACTTATGTTAGACCAATATACAAAATTTATCATACTCAACTACTAATCAGAACCTAACAAGAACCCCTGATAAATAAGGTTCCGTTTATAAAAATAGGTTATATCAAAAAACAAATATAATTGGCAAGAACTAACAAACCACGCCAAGTTTAAAAAAAAAATGCAACGAAAACTAAATCGCAAGGATCCTAACAATCCTTTGGTAATCACCAAAACCCCAAAAAGCACCGTTCGACAAATCAATATCGACCCATTTCAATTCTCACACAAAACATACACTGACACGTACAAAAAACTGACAAATTCATACAGCTTACACTGTCCTACACAAGATTGCAAAATCAATCGTAAACATTTTTATGTTATAATTCCAACACTATATTCGTGATACGATAATCATGTAAGAGAAACATTTACATTTTTTTCATTCCCTGACCAGCTTCTTAAATAGAAGGAAATTATTTTCTCATAACATATACATAGAATTATTATCCGAAACGTACATCACCCTAATTCTGTCAAGTAGTAACCATTTCACGAATTTAATTTCGAACAATTATTCCTTCAAGAATCTCATTTATAATTTTCCGAATAATTCCATCAGTCAATCTCTTCATTATCTCGGAAATATAATGCGCATAGACTTACGACAATCTTTTATGTACGCATTATAAACTAATAAGTGAATTATCTTATTCTTATATTGACAGCTCCATATCAAATGAACACGCGGTAACTACCCATCTTCAACGCTACTCCAGAAATTGAAATTCTGTAAGTTTAATTTTCCCACTCAGAAAAATTTGTCATGCAAGAGAAAATATCCCAAAGTTTTCTAACATTCAGATAGTTCAGTCCACCCTATGAAACTCAATCTTAAAGCCCTATGTAATCAAGAGAAATGAATACTTAATTAAATATGATATTAACAATAAGTGACAGTAATAAAATCGATAATAATTCATTTTTCTCAACCCACACATTATTCTAGCAATACCATTCTACGCTGTGTTTCACAACAGCAACCCCTATGGTTATTTTCCAAGCGTTCAACCCTGTCAAAACTATTCCACGTATGAATAGCAACTATTGTGACATACATTCGAAACAAAATATTAAAATATTGCGATAATACATTATACATATGATTATTATCCTAATAAGTCGTATATCCGACTACATGATGATCATACAGGATACTAAATACATGATTGGTACACTATTTTACCAAATAGCATGTATTAATTAGCGTCCGAGAAAATCATTTCGATAACCACGTTTCAAAAATTGACCAAATACCAAACTGACAATAACACCTATTTCTAAAAATAACAAGACAAAATAAATTGCAAAACAATTTAATGACAACGGTACTTTCAAAAAGTAATGTTCATTTCAAAATTAATCATTTCAATCAACTCGTAAACCTAGTTAAAAACCAAATATCTGTTACAACTTCAGTAATCGAAAATTTCAACACAATTATTAAAAAATTGCAAGTTGACGAAGAAACTTTCAATAAGGACATTAAAGAAATTGAAACCTCAATTTTAGACATGACTAAAGACATAGAAAACGTCCATGCAAAACTGAAATTTATCGAAATCTGCGAACAACTTATGGCAAGTTATTTATTTATCGAGGATAACCTAAATGACATCCTAAATTCCATCACTTTCGCGAGGCTTAAAATAATTCACACGTCAATTATAAATCCAAAGGACTTAGTAAATTCTCTACAGGAAATTTCGCAAAACCTGCAAAAGAACAATTTACCGCTTCCAATCAAACTATCAAAGGTTGCACAGTACTTAGACATTATAGAACTAAAAGCTTTTCAAACAAATTCGGATCTAATATTTGTGTTAGACATACCTTTAATAGACCCTCAAACATATTCAGTATTTCAATTATACCCTATTCCTATTTTGGATAATAGAACTGGTTTATATCATGTATTATCAACTTCTCAAAAATATATCGCGAGAGATGATGATTCATTAATGTACATACCTATTTCGAACCTTGAAGAATGCAAACCACTTTATTTCAACACCAAATTATGTCCAAATTTATTTGCATTTCCTATTGACAACAATGCCATATGCGAAGCCCGTCTCTTCAAGAACCTCAAAACTCTGCCAGAAAACTGCCAGACGTCATTTATCATCAGCCAAGGCTACAACGTCCAAAAAATAGACGAAAACACATGGTTAGTTATTAACGCAGAACCTCTACAAACAACCATCAACTGTCCAGAAAGAAATTCAAAAACTGAAGTCATCTACAAAAATTCAATAGTAAAATTACAACCAAATTGTTACGCCTTCATAGGCATCACAAAAATTCAAGCCAGTACCAATGAAGTAACCGATGTAAAAGACGACACTCATCCAATCCAAATTCCATTTGAATGTTGTAAACATATTCCAGACAAAATCCGAGCTCCAAATCTTAAACCACTAAAATTAAATAATCTCAATACGGAAGACCTCGAAGTTTCCAAACACAAGTTTAACCAATACTCCAGAGATTTAGATGATTTGATCAACGAACCCTTTATAACAAAACACATATCCTGGTTCACCTATTTTATCATTGTGCTAATATTTGGACGGTTATTTCTGTACCTATTGTGTAAGTGCAGAACAAAAAGACGAAGACTAGCCATCGATGTTACTGCATCACCCCCATCTCCACCGAGTCCTAGCAAACCCTACAGGACATTTGCTAACCTATTTCCTTCACGAAGACGACCTACCTTAAGAAGAGAAGTCAACGAAGCCGAAGACATAGAACTTACCTAAAGACAAACTGTTTTGTGCCTTTTTACTGACTTTTAGTGCTAGGCTCTTCAGTGAGTTTTATTTCATTTGTTTAATCATTATATTTCATCATTTTTCTATCCTTTGTTAATTTCAATTTTGTTAACATTTTTACGTCATTTTCATTTAAACTTATATACTTATATTTTATGCTTTTATAGTAAAGCTATATTTTAACCCTGGGAATGTTTTATCCCATTTTACAATTCAAACTTAATATGTTTGTATTTTACGCTTTCCTGCTAAAGCTATATTTTAACTCTAACATTTTTATGTTATTTTATTTTATGAATCAAGCTTATTGTGCTTGCATTTCATACTTTAGACGCTAAGGTTATATTCTGTATTTTAAACCTTACGATTTAACATTTTTGTATCTTTTATATTTTTCCAAATTGTACCATTACCTTTTATATATATTTTATATTCATTTCAAAAGTTGCTGCATAAAACACCAACTTTTTTTATAAGGGGGAAGCTGTTATATTAGAAATATACTATGATATATAATATTATCGAGACAGGCTTAACCTTCTCAAACATATCGTATTACATACTGCGTAACAGCTCTTCTCAATAACCGCTCACGCTGCATGAGCATTGTATTTCAATTCTAAGTAATCCTGATTGTGCTAAATCAGCAACACTATTTCCTTTGTTCTCAAAACATTATAAATATTACCAACAACCTTTTTGTAATCAGTCTTATACTCACTTTCGATTAAACTACTTCTAAATTATTATTGTATTTTCTTAACGAGTCAACGTTGACTCCAGTGTAACAAATAAAGTTCCTTTTTAAAAAGTTATTCAAACAATCCACTATCTCACATATATATATATATATATATATGTATATATATATAAAACAAATTTATACCAGTATCCTAGATTGACAATTGTTGAGGTGACTGGTTCTGGGATAGCAATCTAGGCCTACAATTGTCTCTTGTTGCAAGAATGAATCCTAAAGTTTCCTTGGCAATTTACGTCTCTCAATGAAATGGGGTGAAAGTTGTAGGAAAATTAACCAACTATGTGGTAATGAAAAGATATCGAAATTTTATCTATGAAAGATAAACTGTGCAAAAACTATGCAGGAATGTAGAAGAAGTATCTCAGAATTTAAGTATCTAAGAATATAACCATCGAAGCATGTAAATATCTAAGCATGAATGCATGTACAAAATTTAAGCAAGTTAAAAGTACATATACAAGCAAGTTAGCTGTACAAAATTTAAGCAAGTTAGCTATGCAAAATATATTTAAGTTAGCTGCACGAAAGCTGATTTCATAAAAACTGTGTACTAAACACTTTGTAACTGGGATATAAAAATTGTAATATCAATTACTGAAGTAGGTAAACTTTTTGTCCTAGTTACTGGAAAATAATGCTACCAAAAAAACTAACCTGACAAATTTAATTCCCTAATTAAATTGAAAGCCATAAAAATATAGAAATAGTACAGGTATGGCCATCTGTCAATGGCCGAGTTAAGCGCAACAACTTGCAGGTCGCAACTTTACAATTTCCTTCACTCACAACTAAAATAATGACATATAATCGATAAAAGGAATCTATAATTTCCATAGCGGCTGATTTGCTTTTACCTCAGTTTGTAATTTCTATTTTATACACAACCACAAATATGAACAGATACAAATAAATATTAAAACATATTTTGATGACTCAGTAAATATATTACATCTTATAGGATATACTATATATAGTATGAGAAAAGGTAAGGAAAATAACCATATGTACTAACATAGTGAACAAAAATATAAAAATTGAAAAATAGATATCTGATGTAAATAAATGTATTGTAGACAATTATTTCCTGGGATAATAATGCTGTATTACAACGGAAATGAGATACATAATAGTTAATAGAAAATGACGGAGTTCCTAAGATATAAAGCTAAGTACATAAAACAGTATGAAATGGTTTAGCAGTTAAACAAGTAAAATTCTGTTAGTTGAAAACAGTTTCACTTACAAAAACTGAATCGAAAAATGTTATACAGGTCGTGCTAAATATCCACAAAACACTAGTTTCTAAATAAAACTGTTAAATGGACATAGGCCATGTAACAGAATGCCTCCCTTCTGGCGAAAAATTTTTTTTAAGGTACGTATAAAAATTTTTGCTTTGCTTCACTCGTAAATATATTCGTACGCGTAAATTATTATTATGGGGTGTAATGGGGTAGTGAAGCGCAAGTTATAGCCTCTCCTACTCAATTGTTAACCTCACCTTCGCGATGAGTTCAATTTGAACTTGGTGCACCCTGTTTTCACTAACGAGGCTCTAACGACCGAGTAAGGGCGGAATAACCCTTACCTTTTGCCGTGAGCACATCCACCTTCTCACGAAGAGTGCGGTAAAAATAACCCACCGCACACAAAGGTTGCTCTTGGAATCGTCTGGTTACCCCATCGTCGCAGTCTCCTTCTGTGCCATGGGACCACACCACTCGCCTTCCGCAACCGAGCTGGTCAGTTGCATATCTGCTCCAGCTAAAACTTCAAATGCAGCTTCGTTTTCAGTCGATTAAGGCTTTAAAAAATGATGGAGCGTTCAAGTGGGACAAAATCATCCGGAGGTAAAATACCCTCCCGATCGGATCTCCGGGGGAGGGTGCCCACAGGGACACCTCATCGAATGTCCAAAAAACACCGACAAGTTAAATCCAACAAAACTAATTCTTTCATCTACGGCGCTTGGAATGTTCGTACTTTGAACGACAGCACTCGCACCGATCGGCCTGAAAGAAGAACTGCTCTAATAGATAGAGAACTTCACCGACTCAATGTTGACGTTGCAGTTCTCAGCGAAACTCGATTTTTGGAGGAAGGCTCTCTCACAGAAAAGTACTACACCTTCTATTGGAAAGGTCTTCCCACCAATTCAAGAAGACAACATGGAGTAGGATTTGCCGTTCGGAATCAACTTGTATCCAACTTAACACAAGTACCACAAGGCCTATCCGAGCGTCTAATGCTGCTACGCTATGAGCTATCAGATGGCAACGCGGTAAATCTAATAAGCGCCTACGCTCCCACTCTGGATGCAAGTCACGAAACCAAGGAAAGCTTCTATCAACAGCTGGAAGAAACCCCCTGTAGAATACCTAAAACGGAACGACTCGTTATTCTTGGCGATTTTAACGCTAGAGTAGGGAGAGATGCAGACACCTGGCCAGGCATCATAGGCAAGAACGGTTTGGGCAACATGAATGCTAACGGTCAACTACTCCTAACTAAATGCGCCGAACATGATCTAGTTATAACAAACACCATTTTCCGACAAAAGGATAAATTTAAAGGCACCTGGCGTCACCCCAGATCAGGTCACTGGCATCTACTGGACTATGTTATCGTACGTAGGAAGCATCTCAAGGACGTCCAAATTACAAAGGCGCGCATTGATAGCGAATGTTGGACCGATCATCGTCCTGTTGTCTCTAAAATGAAAATTGTTATGAGACCCAAACACCGAAGAACTCAAGTAAAACGTAGACTCCGTTTCTGTATTAGTAAATTGCGTGACCAACAAACCGTCGAACAGCTAAAGCAAAAAGTTCAAGAGAATTTGAGTGCACTAGAAGAAACCAATTCTGTAGATGTCGCTGCTACCTGGACACAAATTAAAGGCAGTTTAAAAAGTGCGAGTGAGGAAATTCTTGGCACTGCAGCAAGTAAAAAACAGGAGGACTGGTTCAATGATAATGAAGCCTTTATACAAGAACTTCTTGACCGCAAACATTCTGCCTTCCAAAACGCTATCAACCACCCCAATGACTCAATCTAAGTATGAAACGCAACGCGAAATCAGAAGAATAAAGAACGAGTGGTGGGCAAGCAAGGCCAGAGAAATTCAAAGGTACGCCGATTCTCACAACTACAGGAATTTCTTTCAAGGAGTAAATGCAGTGTACGGCCCCAGTCGGAAAAATATGTGCCCTATTAAAGATTTAAATGGAAATCTCCTCAAAGAAGACCAGGAAATAAGAGCCCGATGGAAAGAACACTACTCTAACATTCTTAACCAGCAAAGTCAAGCCGATCACGATATTATAAATCTTATCCCTCAATATGACACCTTCGAAGACTTAGATAAACCACTAACAACGGAAGAGATCTTAACCGCCATTGGGCAGCTAAAAAATAACAAATCTCCCGGCGCCGACTCACTCCCAGCTGAGATCTTTAAAGCTGTGTCGTCAGAGCTTATACCCTACCTCAAAAAACTGTTTGATGTCGTGTGGGAAAGTGGTCAAGCTCCGCAGGAGTTTCGGGATACACTTTTAATCGACTTCTTCAAAAACAAAGGGAGCGCTGCGGACTGTGGAAATTACAGGGGCATAACTCTCCTGGCTGTTGGAGGGAAGATTCTCACTAAAGTGATGGCAAATAGGCTAACGCCTGTTATGGAAAAGTTACTTCCTGATACACAGAGTGGCTTTAGACCAAACCGAGGCACATCGGATTTAATCTTCACA
Source organism: Leptura quadrifasciata (assembly GCA_963675555.1). Taxonomy (NCBI): domain Eukaryota; kingdom Metazoa; phylum Arthropoda; class Insecta; order Coleoptera; family Cerambycidae; genus Leptura; species Leptura quadrifasciata. The sequence goes on from OY776682.1 coordinate 31,226,235, forward strand.
CTTAAACAGCTTCAAGAAAAAGCACTCGAACATCAAGGAGAAATTCACATGGCCTTCATTGATTTAACCAAGGCGTTTGACTCGGTGGACAGGGAAGTGCTCTGGAAAATTATGTTCCGCTTAGGTATCCCTAGAAAATTTGTGGAAGTATGTCGCAGTCTACATACAAACAACAACGCCCAGGTTATGTATAATAATGAGGCAACCGAACCTTTCCAAACCCTCACTGGAGTTGGCAGGGATGTGTCCTGGCACCCCTGCTCTTTAATTTGTTTACCACTGCTCTAACAATTATTGTTGACAACAAACTGACAGTCAGAGGAATAGGTCTCAGATACCGTTTTGATAGCGGTCTCTTTAACATAGGGCGCTTTAGAGCTTTCACGAAGACACGAACACGATTCATTTGTGATCTCCAGTATGCGGATGACTGTGCACTTTTAGCCTCTACACCGGAAGAACTTCAAGAACTTTTAGATGTGTATGCCCAGAGCTATGATTCCTTGGGACTTAAAATCAACATTGGAAAGACTAAGATTATGTCAACTCCTCATCAAGTGAACCAAATAGATATTACACTTAACGGAAATTCTCTTGAAGTGGTGGATCAGTTCAATTACTTAGGCAACGTTGTTAATGACAAAGCAAACATGGACAGCGAGATTCGCAATAGAATTAACACTGCATCTAGAGCACTCTGGGGACTTAGAGAGAGAGTATTTGACAACCACGACCTTGCTTTGTCAACGAAAATGGCTGTCTACAGAGCAGTTGTCATTCCAACACTGCTATATGGATGTGAAAGCTGGGTCACTTACCGTCGTCATGTGAAAGAATTAGAACGTTTTCAGCAAAGACACCTCAGAAGTATGATGAAAATCCGTTGGTTCCATCACATATCAAACGTGGAAGTACTCAGGAGAGCAAACAGCCTTCCAATTGAGGTGCTTATTTCAAGAGCACGCCTAAGATGGGCAGGTCACGTTCATCGTATGCATGATAACCGCCTTCCTAAATGTACACTTTATGGTGAATTGCTAAGCGGTAGAAGAAGGCGTGGCGGTCAACGAAAGAGGTTCAAAGACGCTCTCCATGAAAATCTAAAATCCTGCGGTATTGCAGACGAGCAATGGGAACAACTTGCAGCGGACAGAACCAAATGGCGAGGGGTTGTGGCCAGCTATCAAGGAAATGTTGCTGCAAGAAGGCCGAATCCAAGACCTAACCAGGTCTATGTTTGTCCTGACTGCGGTCGACATGTGCTCTCCCGAATTGGCCTCTATAGCCATAGTCGTGTGCACCGTAAATGAATGGGAATTACAATAGACTACACCTTTTACTTGTTTTTTATTGTACACAATTTATCGACTGTAACATTTTTATACTCGGACTCGAGTAACGGCTAATAAAATATATTATGAAAGCAAACAAGAGTTAATATTATTAATTCCTCGTAGGGAACATAAATTACAAAATTGAGAAAGCGAGCGAAGAATGAGTGACATTCTCCACCAGAAGTTCTACGTACAGGGAGCAAGTATTTGACCTAAACTGAAGAAATCTTCGGAACCAAGTAATGAAAAAAAGTGTGAAAAGTTGTGTTGTGAAATTTAAAAATAAACAAAAAAAAATGGATAAAATTAATTTTAAGGAAGACGACTTAATGTCGAAATCCTACAGACATTATAACACCTGAGCAACTGTGTAGCCGTTGCCAGTACTAAAATTGGTAGAGTTTTATAAAACTAATACCACGATACATATAATGTAATATGACATGCCAATATAGGTTAGCAAGAAGTGAAAACTTGTGGTATTGTTAACCTATAATTCAAGTGTATAGCCGTTGAGTGCTAAAACTGATAGTTCAAAACAAACCAGATAGTACATGTAAGATGTACTATAGTTAAATGAGAAAAATTGTTCTTAAAAATCAAAGTTAAAATCGTGAGGTGAAGTAGAGAAGCTAGAAAAAAATTAAAATTTACCTAGGTAGGAGAGTTTTATTAACTACGGTAAATGGAAGAAACATAAACAAGAAGGAAAAGGAAGAGGAAAGTACTGAATACCCATAAGGCTGGTTTTCAAAAAAAATTAATTAAAATAGTCAAGTAAAAGTATAAAAATTATGGTTTTAAATTTTTAGTTGTCAAAGTTTTGAGGTTATGGCTTCTTATCCAAGGTGATAGGAAAAGATTAAGCCAAATTGAAGTAAAGAATCATATAGGTATTCACAGAAAGCACAAAAGAAAGAAGAGAAATACAAATACAAAAGAAGAGAAGAGACGGTGTTGTTGTCTATCGTTATGAGAATCCAAAAGTAAAATTATAAGTAGAGGTAAGTACTCCTGTTCAGAAAGTTGAACAAAGGAAAAAGAAATAATTATAACATTTTTTTTGCATTTGTAGGTTCTCATCATCTGGTAATACGAGTAACGTAAGCTACCGGATGCTATATTTGTTCCCACCCCTGAACCTTCGTGGATCTGAAGAAAGAAGAAATAGAGAGTTATAGATCCAGCCGGAAAATACATAAAAGACAAATAACATTTTACTAAAGTTACCGCTGTACGATAATAATGAACACTGTACGTTATGCAAAAGATTGACTCGCGTATTCTCATTGGAGAAAAAGTCTGGCTAGCAAGCAATGGTGAGGAAACGTACTTATTAAAGGTTAGTATTTGAGAAAATTTTCTCAAAGTTAAAGAAATATTTACATAATAACAATTTAGAAGTATATCTCACAAGTAAGATAACTTATAGGTAAGATATGAAAAAGAAATCTTTTGTTAGACAGATCTCAAAAAAATTTTTAATGAAAGAAATAGAAAATATTTCCAGAAAAATAGAGTTAAATATTTTTACTACCCTACAACTTAATTAAACTAATATTTACAATAATATGTACAGTACTTAAGTAATGAATGAAAAACATATGTGATATGTAGATAATTCAGTGATACTAAAATTAAGGGGTGCATGAATTATGAGTGAATAAAATGCACGAAGGACTTAATGAATAATGCATCAAGGACTTAACTTAATTATGCATAAAGGACTTAAAGAGTAATGGATAGAGGACTTAATGAATAGTGCTTAAAGGACTTAAAGAATAATGGCCATTTTATATACAAAATTTACAAGAGAATCATCCTCGAAAGAGGAGCGGGGGGAAATTTTTTTAATTTCCAGATGAGTGAAATAATTCACTCAAAATAGTGAAATACGTAGAAATGGTAGCATGCCATGTCTACAGATATAGTTAACCTTGAAAGTTAACTAAATAAATCCCTTCGTTAGAGATTTACGAAGAAAAAAAAATATCGACATACGATATACATACTAATACCAAAGAAATTTCGTAAGCGTTGCTTACTGGTATGTACTAGTATTAAAAAGATAAATTTTTGTAAGTTTTCACTTACTGGTATACCAAAAAAATTGTTTTTGGTGGCTTTGCACCAAAAAAAATATTATACTTATTGTATAATTTAAAGAGATTTTTCCACAAATAGATACTCAAAAAAAATCAAGAGACATAAAATAGGTATCTAAGTGAATCGTTATGTTTACTTTGTTTTGATGATCCGATTTAAGAAAAACATTCATTTCCTTATTCTGGTATCACTGAAATGTTGGAGTTTGAACCAAAGTATGGTTTCAACTTTGAAATATGGTAATTTCTAGCGGGACTACCGTCCATATGATCCAATTCATATGAAACATTTGAAAGGACGTTTCGGACTGTACATAAAACATAACGATTAGCTAATTTTGCAGAGAAATCATTTTCTTTATCGCTTTTCACAAAGTTCTTCCTCCAGACTAAATTACCTATTTGAAACATGCGATCTTTTCGTCTTAAGTTATAGTAATTACAACTTCGTTTGTAAGCTTTGTTAAGTCTTTCTTGGACCAGTTTATAAATTTCAGGCAATTTGTCCAGCTCATTGGCAAAAAGCTTGCGATTATTATCTAGATCTGGTAAAGTTATATCAGAATCTTTATCACCATAGCTGCCTCGAATAGGTAGCTTTCTACCAAAATTTAGAAACGTTGGCGTAAACCCGGTAACCTCGTGTACAGCTGTATTGATGGCAAATTAAATCCCAGGAATTTGTAAATTCCATTTTTTATTGAATATTTAATGAAACACCTTATAGCTGTACCGATCGTCCTGTTTACACGCTCGACTGGGTTAACTTGGGAGTGGTAGAATAAGTTAAAAAATACTTGAGGAATACTAAATTTCGCTACAAACTTATCGAATTCTTTGCTTTTATGAGCTGAAGCATTGTCTAAAAGTAATGTCCTTGGGAAACCATATGTTAAAAATACTGGTTCGAAGAAAGAAACAATAGCTTGAGACGTTGCACGTCGTACAGGCTTCATTATAACATACTTAGTAAAATAATCTACCGCAACTAATAAAAATCGATTACCTTTCGAACTAGGCGGAAAAGGACCTTTTGTGTCGTAACAAACAAGTTCAAAGGGAAACGTAGCTTTTTTCTCAGACCCATTAAACCACATTTTTGATCGTTCGGAGGTTTTCTCGTCCGCAAATATGACACTTACGAACATATTTTAAAATATCTTGACGCATCTTAGGCCAATAAAAACTTTCTGCGATTTTTTTAAGTGCTTTATAAAAACCCATGTGTGCACTTGTAGGTACATCATGGCTATCTTGAATTACTTGACGTCGCTGGTCAAGAGGAACTACTAATTTCTAGTCAGAAATATTAGTTTTTAAAATTAATTTCCTTTGTGTATGTTTAAAAATATACCCATCTTTAACTATCCACTGTGGATATTTTTCTGGCCTCTTATTGATGTTCTCTCGCATTTTTATGTACCAAGGTTCAAGATTATAGAGCGAAATATCTAACAAGTATATTTATTAAGGTAGTTGAAATTTCAGAAAAGTTATGATTTTTATAAAAATTACGAACTGTATTTTTCCACTGTTTCCAATCAAAAATGTCAGTTTTAGGTTTAACTTTGAAATTTGAGAAAATATGTCTATTTGAGTCATTTCTGGAATGCTTTTTAAACTTAGAATTAAAAATTACTCGGCCTCTAGGGTTAATTTTCTGCCGTGGGCCTGATAGAACAGCAGAAAACCTTTCTAGTTTTTTGGATTGCATACTGGGCAAGTCTTAGAAGTAAAATTAGGTTTTCCACATCGGAAACAAAACCTTTTTCGAGCTTGTCTACACTCAGGAAAGCTATGACCTTTATTTTGACAATTCCAATAAAATATAGAAGATTTATAATTATTTGACATACTAGGAATAGCATTTTCCTGACTAAAATTATTATTTAGACTAACATTTTTGTTACTTTTGCTTTTAGAATTGAAATTATTTTTATTTTTAGGTGATGGAGGATTTTCTACATATGCCAAGTCAGTTTCGAGGACACATGCTTTAGGAGTTGGAGAATAATAATTATTTTTCATTTGTGTGGCCAAATCTATTTTCTTGCATAAATTTAATACTTCAGCTGTATTTTTAATATCTGTTAAAGCTAATGCATGAATATATTTAGGCAAAATATTACGTCTAATTATTTTTAGCTTCTCCTCTTCACTTAAAACAGTATCTAAACGACTAAATAAATTTTGCATTGTAGCAACAAAAATATTTATGGACTCTGACTGTCCTTGTCTACGAGATTTTATTTCATCTAACAATTTTTCATCATAATCGCATACTAAAAAAAGCGATTTTAAGCTGTTCTTCAAGCTCTTGCCAATTGGATACAATAGATCTGATTGACCGATAAACAATTAAGGCCTTGTCCGTAAATAAATCAATACTAGACTCAAATAATTGCTGTTCCGTCACGTTCCTAGCGGAAGCCAGTTCCTTGACACGTTCCAGAAAAGATTTTAAATTTAACTTTCCGTCAAACTGAATTAATAATAATAATAATAATATGTTTATTTCCCTTTCTCCTTACAATTCAATTGCACAAAACATAATAAACATAGAACAATCAGGAAAACCACTAGGTCGTGCTCAAGCAGGCAGAAGCAGCTTCTGCCCCCCGGTTTAATACACTAACCTAGCCTAACGAGAACACGTTATTGCCGTAATAAATACCTAACACTAAAAGAACTAATCTAACTAAACTAAGTTTCTGATCTAAAATAAAGTAGAGACGTTTGTAGACACTGCAATAAAATAAGTAGATAGGTTCCTACCTTGAAATGATAAAATGACAAAATATCATTGATAGTTACTGATAATTATAAAGATAAGTTGACATATGATTTTTAAACTGTTTTACCGTTAACCTTTGTTTTATATCCACAGGTACAGAATTGTAAAGCTTGGAAATGTTGTAGCTAAAAGACCTCTCGTAAAGACTGGTTTTATGAGAGGGAGGTGTTATGCAATTTTTGTTTCTAATATTGATATTATGAATATCTGACCGGAAGCTGATTTTGTTATATAAGTAACTTGGTGTCTTGGTTAAAATTATTTGATGATATAAGCATAGAGTCTGTAGTTTTAGTCGATTGTTCATGTTCATCCATTTTAAGTCTTTTAATTTATGTGATATATGTTCCCCACGACGTATTCCAAAAATATATCTGAGACACGAATTTTGAGTTCTTTGAATTCTATTTCTTGTCAAAACATCCAGGCAAGGGTAATACACAGGCGCACAATAAGAAAAATTGGACAGCACAAGTGATTCACATAGTAATGTTTTTATTTTTTCTGACAGATACTTCCGATGGGGGTAAAGTAGTTTTAATGCTAAATAAGATTTTTGTATATATTTTGTAATTTGTGTAGTGAATCTAAATGTGTTATCAAAATTTAACCCCAGATTACGGGCAGCATGTGTAAACGGAATATTTGCGTAATTTATTTTTGCACTAAAATCTTCCACGATTCCTGCGACAGTTACTTTGTTACCAAATAACATTAACTTTGATTTATTTGGATTTAGGAACAAATAATGTTCTTTTGAAACCTTTTCAATAATTTGAAGATCAGAGTTAATTTTCGTTACTGCCTCTGCAGCCTTATCCCTATTAAATGACAGATACAATTGTGTGTCGTCTGCGTACATGTGAGATTTACAATGTAACAATTTATTACAGAAGTTACTGGTGTAAATACAGAATAGCAGGGGCCCTAGTATCGACCCCTGGGGAACTCCGACCTCAAGCGAACACACAGCTGAACAGTTATTATCTATTTTTACCAAATGGGTTCGATTTGCTAGATAATTTGCAATTAATTTCAATCAAGGAAATGTTGCTGCAAGAAGGCCGAATCCAAGACCTAACCAGGTCTATGTTTGTCCTGACTGCGGTCGACATGTGCTCTCCCGAATTGGCCTCTATAGCCATAGTCGTGTGCACCGTAGGTGAATGGGAATTACAATAGACTACACCTTTTACTTGTTTTTTAATGTACACAATTTATCGACTGTAACATTTTTATACTCGGACTCGAGTAACGGCTAATAAAATATATTATGAAAGCAAACAAGAGTTAATATTATTAATTCCTCGTAGGGAACATAAATTACAAAATTGAGAAAGCGAGCGAAGAATGAGTGACATTCTCCACCAGAAGTTCTACGTACAGGGAGCAAGTATTTGACCTAAACTGAAGAAATCTTCGGAACCAAGTAATGAAAAAAAGTGTGAAAAGTTGTGTTGTGAAATTTAAAAATAAACAAAAAAAATGGATAAAATTAATTTTAAGGAAGACGACTTAATGTCGAAATCCTACAGACATTATAACACCTGAGCAACTGTGTAGCCGTTGCCAGTACTAAAATTGGTAGAGTTTTATAAAACTAATACCACGATACATATAATGTAATATGACATGCCAATATAGGTTAGCAAGAAGTGAAAACTTGTGGTATTGTTAACCTATAATTCAAGTGTATAGCCGTTGAGTGCTAAAACTGATAGTTCAAAACAAACCAGATAGTACATGTAAGATGTACTATAGTTAAATGAGAAAAATTGTTCTTAAAAATCAAAGTTAAAATCGTGAGGTGAAGTAGAGAAGCTAGAAAAAAATTAAAATTTACCTAGGTAGGAGAGTTTTATTAACTACGGTAAATGGAAGAAACATAAACAAGAAGGAAAAGGAAGAGGAAAGTACTGAATACCCATAAGGCTGGTTTTCAAAAAAAATTAATTAAAATAGTCAAGTAAAAGTATAAAAATTATGGTTTTAAATTTTTAGTTGTCAAAGTTTTGAGGTTATGGCTTCTTATCCAAGGTGATAGGAAAAGATTAAGCCAAATTGAAGTAAAGAATCATATAGGTATTCACAGAAAGCACAAAAGAAAGAAGAGAAATACAAATACAAAAGAAGAGAAGAGACGGTGTTGTTGTCTATCGTTATGAGAATCCAAAAGTAAAATTATAAGTAGAGGTAAGTACTCCTGTTCAGAAAGTTGAACAAAGGAAAAAGAAATAATTATAACATTTTTTTTGCATTTGTAGGTTCTCATCATCTGGTAATACGAGTAACGTAAGCTACCGGATGCTATATTTGTTCCCACCCCTGAACCTTCGTGGATCTGAAGAAAGAAGAAATAGAGAGTTATAGATCCAGCCGGAAAATACATAAAAGACAAATAACATTTTACTAAAGTTACCGCTGTACGATAATAATGAACACTGTACGTTATGCAAAAGATTGACTCGCGTATTCTCATTGGAGAAAAAGTCTGGCTAGCAAGCAATGGTGAGGAAACGTACTTATTAAAGGTTAGTATTTGAGAAAATTTTCTCAAAGTTAAAGAAATATTTACATAATAACAATTTAGAAGTATATCTCACAAGTAAGATAACTTATAGGTAAGATATGAAAAAGAAATCTTTTGTTAGACAGATCTCAAAAAAATTGTTAATGAAAGAAATAGAAAATATTTCCAGAAAAATATAGTTAAATATTTTTACTAACCTACAACTTAATTAAACTAATATTTACAATAATATGTACAGTACTTAAGTAATGAATGAAAAACATATGTGATATGTAGATAATTCAGTGATACTAAAATTAAGGGGTGCATGAATTATGAGTGAATTTTTTTTTTTTTATACATTTATTTAACGTCGGCCTATTTCCGCTACTGAGGCCTAACACCGACGCCTGTAGACGAGCTACCCCCAACCAGGAATTTTGCCGAACCTCTTCCCTTAAGAAGAGTAGGGATCTTTTACTTGCCTAACATTTAATAGACAAGGGACCGACGGCTTTACATCCCCTCCGAAGGATGGTATATCTCCTATACAACCCTCGCCTAAGGTTGTATAGCTTCCGCGCATACACTGATATACAAGCCGCTGGAAGATGTGTGAGGCGAGAACGCGGTTTCCGTTGGAATGGTCACCAATCCAAGTACTAACCGCGCCTGTCGTTGCTTTACATCGCATACCGAAGTATGTACATAGTAAAGACGCACCTACGCTCGCCCCCAATTATGAGTGAATAAAATGCACGAAGGACTTAATGAATAATGCATCAAGGACTTAACTTAATTATGCATAAAGGACTTAAAGAGTAATGGATAGAGGACTTAATGAATAGTGCTTAAAGGACTTAAAGAATAATGGCCATTTTATATACAAAATTTACAAGAGAATCATCCTCGAAAGAGGAGCGGGGGGAAATTTTTTTAATTTCCAGATGAGTGAAATAATTCACTCAAAATAGTGAAATACGTAGAAATGGTAGCATGCCATGTCTACAGATATAGTTAACCTTGAAAGTTAACTAAATAAATCCCTTCGTTAGAGATTTACGAAGAAAAAAAAATATCGACATACGATATACATACTAATACCAAAGAAATTTCGTAAGCGTTGCTTACTGGTATGTACTAGTATTAAAAAGATAAATTTTTGTAAGTTTTCACTTACTGGTATACCAAAAAAATTGTTTTTGGTGGCTTTGCACCAAAAAAAATATTATACTTATTGTATAATTTAAAGAGATTTTTCCACAAATAGATACTCAAAAAAAATCAAGAGACATAAAATAGGTATCTAAGTGAATCGTTATGTTTACTTTGTTTTGATGATCCGATTTAAGAAAAACATTCATTTCCTTATTCTGGTATCACTGAAATGTTGGAGTTTGAACCAAAGTATGGTTTCAACTTTGAAATATGGTAATTTCTAGCGGGACTACCGTCCATATGATCCAATTCATATGAAACATTTGAAAGGACGTTTCGGACTGTACATAAAACATAACGATTAGCTAATTTTGCAGAGAAATCATTTTCTTTATCGCTTTTCACAAAGTTCCTCCTCCAGACTAAATTACCTATTTGAAACATGCGATCTTTTCGTCTTAAGTTATAGTAATTACAACTTCGTTTGTAAGCTTTGTTAAGTCTTTCTTGGACCAGTTTATAAATTTCAGGCAATTTGTCCAGCTCATTGGCAAAAAGTTTGCGATTATTATCTAGATCTGGTAAAGTTATATCAGAATCTTTATCACCATAGCTGCCTCGAATAGGTAGCTTTCTACCAAAATTTAGAAACGCTGGCGTAAACCCGGTAACCTCGTGTACAGCTGTATTGATGGCAAATTAAATCCCAGGAATTTGTAAATTCCATTTTTTATGTGAATCTTTAATGAAACACCTTATAGCTGTACCGATCGTCCTGTTTACACGCTCGACTGGGTTAACTTGGGAGTGGTAGAATAAGTTAAAAAATACTTGAGGAATACTAAATTTCGCTACAAACTTATCGAATTCTTTGCTTTTATGAGCTGAAGCATTGTCTAAAAGTAATGTCCTTGGAAAACCATATGTTAAAAATACTGGTTCGAAGAAAGAAACAATAGCTTGAGACGTTGCACGTCGTACAGGCTTCATTATAACATACTTAGTAAAATAATCTACCGCAACTAATAAAAATCGATTACCTTTCGAACTAGGCGGAAAAGGACCTTTTGTGTCGTAACAAACAAGTTCAAAGGGAAACGTAGCTTTTTTCTCAGACCCATTAAACCACATTTTTGATCGTTCGGAGGTTTTCTCGTCCGCAAATATGACACTTACGAACATATTTTAAAATATCTTGACGCATCTTAGGCCAATAAAAACTTTCTGCGATTTTTTTAAGTGCTTTATAAAAACCCATGTGTGCACTTGTAGGTACATCATGGCTATCTTGAATTACTTGACGTCGCTGGTCAAGAGGAACTACTAATTTCTAGTCAGAAATATTAGTTTTTAAAATTAATTTCCTTTGTGTATGTTTAAAAATATACCCATCTTTAACTATCCACTGTGGATATTTTTCTGGCCTCTTATTGATGTTCTCTCGCATTTTTATGTACCAAGGTTCAAGATTATAGAGCGAAATATCTAACAAGTATATTTATTAAGGTAGTTGAAATTTCAGAAAAGTTATGATTTTTATAAAAATTACGAACTGTATTTTTCCACTGTTTCCAATCAAAAATGTCAGTTTTAGGTTTAACTTTGAAATTTGAGAAAATATGTCTATTTGAGTCATTTCTGGAATGCTTTTTAAACTTAGAATTAAAAATTACTCGGCCTCTAGGGTTAATTTTCTGCCGTGGGCCTGATAGAACAGCAGAAAACCTTTCTAGTTTTTTGGATTGCATACTGGGCAAGTCTTAGAAGTAAAATTAGGTTTTCCACATCGGAAACAAAACCTTTTTCGAGCTTGTCTACACTCAGGAAAGCTATGACCTTTATTTTGACAATTCCAATAAAATATAGAAGATTTATAATTATTTGACATACTAGGAATAGCATTTTCCTGACTAAAATTATTATTTAGACTAACATTTTTGTTACTTTTGCTTTTAGAATTGAAATTATTTTTATTTTTAGGTGATGGAGGATTTTCTACATATGCCAAGTCAGTTTCGAGGACACATGCTTTAGGAGTTGGAGAATAATAATTATTTTTCATTTGTGTGGCCAAATCTATTTTCTTGCATAAATTTAATACTTCAGCTGTATTTTTAATATCTGTTAAAGCTAATGCATGAATATATTTAGGCAAAATATTACGTCTAATTATTTTTAGCTTCTCCTCTTCACTTAAAACAGTATCTAAACGATTAAATAAATTTTGCATTGTAGCAACAAAAATATTTATGGACTCTGACTGTCCTTGTCTACGAGATTTTATTTCATCTAACAATTTTTCATCATAATCGCATACTAAAAAAAGCGATTTTAAGCTGTTCTTCAAGCTCTTGCCAATTGGATACAATAGATCTGATTGACCGATAAACAATTAAGGCCTTGTCCGTAAATAAATCAATACTAGACTCAAATAATTGCTGTTCCGTCACGTTCCTAGCGGAAGCCAGTTCCTTGACACGTTCCAGAAAAGATTTTAAATTTAACTTTCCGTCAAACTGAATTAATAATAATAATAATAATATGTTTATTTTCCTTTCTCCTTACAATTCAATTGCACAAAACATAATAAACATAGAACAATCAGGAAAACCACTAGGTCGTGCTCAAGCAGGCAGAAGCAGCTTCTGCCCCCCGGTTTAATACACTAACCTAGCCTAACGAGAACACGTTATTGCCGTAATAAATACCTAACACTAAAAGAACTAATCTAACTAAACTAAGCTTCTGATCTAAAATAAAGTAGAGACGTTTGTAGACACTGCAATAAAATAAGTAGATAGGTTCCTACCTTGAAATGATAAAATGACAAAATATCATTGATAGTTACTGATAATTATAAAGATAAGTTGACATATGATTTTTAAACTGTTTTACCGTCAACCTTTGTTTTATATCCACAGGTACAGAATTGTAAAGCTTGGAAATGTTGTAGCTAAAAGACCTCTCGTAAAGACTGGTTTTATGAGAGGGAGGTGTTATGCAATTTTTGTTTCTAATATTGATATTATGAATATCTGACCGGAAGCTGATTTTGTTATATAAGTAACTTGGTGTCTTGGTTAAAATTATTTGATGATATAAGCATAGAGTCTGTAGTTTTAGTCGATTGTTCATGTTCATCCATTTTAAGTCTTTTAATTTATGTGATATATGTTCCCTACGACGTATTCCAAAAATATATCTGAGACACGAATTTTGAGTTCTTTGACTTCTATTTCTTGTCAAAACATCCAGGCAAGGGTAATACACAGGCGCACAATAAGAAAAATTGGACAGCACAAGTGATTCACATAGTAATGTTTTTATTTTTTCTGACAGATACTTCCGATGGAGGTAAAGTAGTTTTAATGCTAAATAAGATTTTTGTATATATTTTGTAATTTGTGTAGTGAATCTAAATGTGTTATCAAAATTTAACCCCAGATTACGGGCAGCATGTGTAAACGGAATATTTGCGTAATTTATTTTTGCACTAAAATCTTTCACGATTCCGGTGACAGTTACTTTGTTACCAAATAACATTAACTTTGATTTATTTGGATTTAGGAACAAATAATGTTCTTTTGAAACCTTTTCAATAATTTGAAGATCAGAGTTAATTTTCGTTACTGCCTCTGCAGCCTTATCCCTATTAAATGACAGATACAATTGTGTGTCGTCTGCGTACATGTGAGATTTACAATGTAACAATTTATTACAGAAGTTACTGGTGTAAATACAGAATAGCAGGGGCCCTAGTATCGACCCCTGGGGAACTCCGACCTCAAGCGAACACACAGCTGAACAGTTATTATCTATTTTTACCAATTGGGTTCGATTTGCTAGATAATTTGCAATTAATTTAATTGGATTTTTACCCAGGCCAATGTAATGTAAAATAGCAACAAGTAGGCTGTGCTGAAGCGTATCAAAAGTTTTAGTAAAATCCAGCAGCATTAAAGCTGTAATTTTGTTACAATCAGTTGCTTCCAAGATGTCATCCGAGACCTTCAGCAATGCAGTTGTACAGCTGTGAGCCCGTCTAAAGCCCGAATATTGTACTTATTTAAATGTTCTGTCAATTGCAAATACACGACTCTCTCAAGAATTTTTGATAAAGTTGGTAATATACTAACTGGACGTAAATCTTTTGGTAATAATGGATCTGACACCTTAGGGATAGGAATTACATGGGGTAATTTCCATTGGGCTGGAAAGGTGTTTGTTATTAAACAGGTATTTACCATATGTGTGATGTAAGGAATAACATCTGGACAGCAATACTTTAACATAACCAAGTTAATTCCATCAGCTCTCATTGCATGGGTTCTAATTTTATACAAAATGTCTGTTATTGTATTATCATTTACTAGGCTGAAATCAAAACTGGCTGGCATATCTTTTAAAGTATTACTTTTATAATAATCTATTAAATGGCTATTGTTGTAATTAGATTTGGGTACACTGTCTATGAAATGATTGTTAATAATGTTAGGATCCTTAAGATGCGAGGGTAAGTCGGAATGTTTTTGTTTGTTTATATTTAAAGATTTTAATTCTTTCCAAATAGTTTTAGAGTCATTAGTTCTAAACTTTGAATTAAAATATGCCCTTTTTTCATTTTTTATAGCCACTTCAGTGTAGTTCCGCAGCTGCTTATAGTAGTCCCAATGCGCTGCTTTTTTCGTTCTTTTAAATTTTAATTTAGCTTTATCTCTCAACGATAATAGCAGCTTGATATTATGGGTCCGCCATGGTTTTCGTGGCTTTGATATTTTAGCAGTCTTATATGGTGCATGCAAATTAAACAAATCGACCAAACAATCATTGAAATATTGAACTTTCAAATCTACATGCTCAATATCGTAAATATTATAAAGAGGTACAGCTAGTAAATCATTGGTAAAGTTTTCAATATTAAAAGCAGTAAAATCGCGAAAAGTAATAGAAAATGGTAGAATTTTGTTATTAATATTTAAATTGCAGAAAACTAGTTCATGATCAGAAATATTCAATTCAATGCTACCGGAATTTGATACAACAGAAATATCGGAAACAATAATCAAGTCAATAAGTGATTCGGCTAATTCTGTGATCCTTGTAGGTTTCGTTATAACTTGTGATAATCCCAATGTATCAAGAAATGAATTTAAGTATATTGTACTAGGGCTATCGACGTCAAGCAAGTTTATATTTAAATCCCCTAATATAACAAGTCTCTCACAAACGGGAATACAATTGCATACAGATTCTTCAAAATTTGTAATAATATATTTATATTCTACAGTCTGAGGTCTATAAATTACCCCGTATACAGTAATGTCATTAGATGTTTTGATGTATATAATTATAGATAGCTAGATAAAAAATTACTAAATCAATCTACTAGTATTTCGCAGATATATCAATGTATATTGGCACTAAAGGTAAGTTCATCAATCCAGTAATACAAAATTAACTATGAGTTATTCAAATTTCCAAGTCTTTTAATGAAGAGAACTTATAAATTCTATTATTTATCTTGCACGCCACTTTGCCTTCCGAGGACCAAACATTTTTAGGATCAAACTTTATACAAGCTTGTTTATAAACTGATACTCTTCTCAACGTTAAGTCTTCCTTAATAACTATATTGCTGCCTTTTAGTTTCCTCTTACTTCTGAATATTTCCTGCTTAAGCCAATTCTGACAAAATCTCACTATCACACATCTATTTGCACCTTCTTTACTTTTTACTCTGTAGCAGAAATCTACATCCTGAGTACTAACTTTAATACCAAGTTTATTTTGAAACAAAGTAATTAATTTATCACTTACGTTCTCATTCATCTCTTCTGGTACCCCATAGATTCTTAAGTTGTTACGACGAGAGAATTGTTCCTGGTCATCAATTTGCTTACTTATATTCTCCATTTTCTGTTCCAATTGTCAAACCTTATCTGTATGAACCTTGATGGTGCTTTCGAGCTGTGTCGTTAAAACTGTCGATATCTTGTCCACTAATTTAGAAAGAAAAGTTTCTGATACAAATATCTTCTCTATTACACGCTTTATCAGATTTTCATCTTCATCCTGAGCCTTAGCAGACCTTGTTTCATATTAATCAGGCATCTTACTAATTGATTTGACTTTACAACTTGGAAATTATTTAATATATGCTGGAGCGACTAACTATGTGTCTACTCTATACTACTGAACATTACCGCCCAATTCCCCATTTATAAACTGGGACATATTTCTTGTCATTGAGTTATTACTGGTTGAAATAGTTTCTAATTTAGGAATTACATTAATCTCTAAACATGCATCTATTTCCTCACAAGTTGCGACCGCGTCATCTTTAAATTCCTACAAGTTAATATTTAACTTTGTTGGTTCTTCCGGAACCACGAATCTATGTACTCGATTTGTTAGGCATATTAAACGGTTTGAAATTATTAAATAGGATGTGTCCTCCTTGCATGCTGAAGAATCGTGAACTAAAGCAGTTAGTTCAGCGACAGTGTTGGTGATTGCAGTTTTTTCTGTTTCAATATTGAAGCTAGGATCTTTTAATGATTGAAATTCGCGTTTTTGCTTTTTTAATAAATTGTCTAATATCATCCGTGTTATATCTAAAGTTTTATTAGATGCCTTAACATTTCGAATACGTAGTTCATAATCTACCTCAGATTCTGTTAAATATCTTACACAAAATGGAAGTTCCATGTTAGCAAGAAATTTAAAGAAGTAAATTAAAAGTTTTTATTAATAACCCAACTGGCAATAAATTGTGTGTTTAAATAGCAAATGAATGTAGTCTTATCTGTAGTCAAGAGATTAAAAAAAAACACAAACAATTTTATCTATCAAATAAAAAACTGTTGTTTCAATTTTAACTTTCCAGAAATAAATCAAGTAAAACACTTAGAATTTTAAGCAGCAAAATAATATTTCATGTAGGTATAATTCCACAACCTCACTTAGTAATAAAGAATATTTTAAGAAAATATTTGGACTTGTAAAATATTTGATATTTAAGGACGCAAATTTTCTGTATAGCATAGAATTCAATTGTTGTAAGCAAAAATATATGCAAAAATATGTAATAGAAATTTTTAGACAAAATGAAAGATAAGCAAAAATATGACTCGACTTAAGAAAAAATTATTTTCTTACCAAAAATTTAAAAATTTGTCTCATATACAATACATTCAAAAATTGGGGTTTTACCTCTTACTACTCTACCTTTTACTACTCTTGTTATATAAATATGTTTGTTGAATCGAGCTCTAAACATTTGTCGCCAATTATATTCTTTCGGGCCCCACACGTTGGTCGCCAATTATGTTACCTCCTTTCTCTTATTATTTATTTTTGAGAAAGAATTGAGGCAACATATGCGGACGACTAGCTGGTTTAAGTCGGAGCAGAGAGCCGTGGGTCCAGAGCATTCGTATGAGTGGAGAAACTTACCCTTTCTGACATGTACAGCATAAGCGACAGATTTCTGTTTATTTCGAGAAAAGGAGACAAAGAAAAATTGATGTTAAATTGGGCACCATCTATAGTAAAATAAGCAAAATTGTCTCTTTTTCTCGAATAACCAGTCTACTATAGATCAGACTGAAATTGTTGGTAAGAGAAATAAAAAGATAGTTTAAAATGAATGTTAAAATATATTACATGAAAAATAGACAAATCGGTTTGAAAGACAAATTGAAATTTAATATATATATATATATATATATATATATATATATATATATATATATATATTGTTATTATACATGATTTGCAGGAAACAACTACTCAGCGGGCAAATACCCCGACCTGCATTGAATTACACCTTACAAATCATGAAAAATTGGTAGCCAATATATATATATATATATATATATATATATATATATATATATATAAAACAAATTTATACCAGTATCCTAGATTGACAATTGTTGAGGTGACTGGTTCTGGGACAGCAATCCAGGCCCACAATTGTCTCTTGTTGCAAGAATGAATCCTAAAGTTTCCTTGGCAATTTACGTCTCTCAATGAAATGGGGTGAAAGTTGTAGGAAAATTAACGAACTATGTGGTTTAATGAAAAGATATCGAAATTTTATCTATGAAAGATAAACTGTGCAAAAACTATGCAGGAATGTAGAAGAAGTATCTCAGAATTTAAGTATCTAAGAATATAAGCATCGAAGCATGTAAATATCTAAGCATGAATGCATGTACAAAATTTAAGCAAGTTAAAAGTACATATATAAGCAAGTTAGCTGTACAAAATTTAAGCAAGTTAGCTATACAAAATATATTTAAGTTAGCTGCACGAAAGCTGATTTCATAAAATCTGTATATTAAACACTTTGTCACTAACGAGGCTCTAACGACCGAGTAAGGGCGGACTAACCCTTACCTTTTGCCGTGAGTACATCCACCTTCTCAGGAAGAGTGCGGTAAAAATAACCCACCGCACACAAAGGTTGCTTTTGGAATCGTTTGGTTACCCCATCGTCGCAGTCTCCTTCTGTGCCATGGGACCACACCACTCGTCTGCCGCAACCGAGCTGGTCAGTTGCATACCTGCTCCAGCTAAAACTTCAAATGCAGCTTCGTTTTCAGTCGATTAAGGTTTTAACAAAATGATGGAGCGTTCAAGTGGGACAAAATCATCCGGAGGTAAAATACCCTCCCGATCGGATCTCCGGGGGAGAGTGCCCACAGGGACACCTCATCGAATGTCGAAAAAACACCGACAAGTTAAATCCAACAAAACTAATTCTTTCATCTACGGTGCTTGGAATGTTCGTACTTTGAACGACAGCACTCGCACCGATCGGCCTGAAAGAAGAACTGCTCTAATAGATAGAGAACTTTACCGACTCAATGTTGACGTTGCAGCTCTCAGCGAAACTCGATTTTTGGAGGAAGGCTCTCTCACAGAAAAGTACTACACCTTCTATTGGAAAGGTCTTCCCACCAATTCAAGAAGACAACATGGAGTAGGATTTGCCGTTCGGAATCAACTTGTATCCAACTTAACACAAGTACCACAAGGCCTATCCGAGCGTCTAATGCTGCTACGCTATGAGCTATCAGATGGCAACGCGGTAAATCTAATAAGCGCCTACGCTCCCACTCTGGATGCAAGTCACGAAACCAAGGAAAGCTTCTATCAACAGCTGGAAGAAACCCTCTGTAGAATACCTAAAACGGAACGACTCGTTATTCTTGGCGATTTTAACGCTAGAGTAGGGAAAGATGCAGATACCTGGCCTGGCCAAACACCATTTTCCGACAAAAGGATAAATTTAAAGGCACCTGGCGTCACCACAGATCAGGTCACTGGCATCTACTGGACTATGTTATCGTACGTAGGAAGCATCTCAAGGACGTCCAAATTACAAAGGCGCGCATTGATAGCGAATGTTGGACCGATCATCGTCCTGTTGTCTCTAAAATAAAAATTGTTATGAGACCCAAACACCGAAGAACTCAAGTAAAACGTAGACTCCGTCTCTGTATTAGTAAATTGCGTGACCAACAAACCGTCGAACAGCTAAAGCAAAAAGTTCAAGAGAATTTGAGTGCACTAGAAGAAACCAATTCTGTAGACAGTTTAAAAAAAAGTTTAAAAAGTGCGAGTGAGGAAATTCATGGCACTGCAGCAAGTAAAAAACAGGAGGACTGGTTCAATGATAATGAAGCTTTTATACAAGAACTTCTTGACCGCAAACATATTGCCTTCCAAAACGCTATCAACCACTCCAACGACACATCAAAAGCAGAAGCTTTTACCCAATCTAAGTATGAAACGCAACGCGAAATCAGAAGAATAAAAAACGAGTGGTGGACAAGCAAGGCCAGAGAAATTCAAAGGTACGCCGATTCACACGACTACAGGAATTTCTTTCAAGGAGTAAAAGCAGTGTACGGCCCCAGTCGGAAAAATATGTGCCCTATTAAAGATTTAAATGGAAATCTCCTCAAAGAAGACCAGGAAATAAGAGCCCGATGGAAAGAACACTACTCTAACATTCTTAACCAGCAAAGTCAAGCGGATCACGATATTATAAATCTTATCCCTCAATATGACACCTTCGAAGACTGAGATAAACCACTAACAACGGAAGAGATCTTAACCGCCATTGGGCAGCTAAAAAATAACAAATCTCCCGGCCCCGACTCACTCCCAGCTGAGATCTTTAAAGCTGTGTCGTCAGAGCTCATACCCTACCTCAAAAAACTGTTTGATGTCGTGTGGGAAAGTGGTCAAGCTCCGCAGGAGTTTCGTGATACACTTTTAATCAACCTCTTCAAAAACAAAGGGAGCGCTGCGGACTGTGGAAATTACAGGGGCATCGCTCTCCTGGCTGTTGGAGGGAAGATACTCACTAAAGCGATGGCAAATAGGCTAACACCTGTTATGGAAAAGTTACTTCCTGAAACACAGAGTGGCTTTAGACCAAACCGAGGCACATCGGATTTAATCTTCACATTTAAACAGCTTCAAGAAAAAGCACTCGAACATCAAGGAGAAATTCACATGGCCTTCATTGATTTAACCAAGGCGTTTGACTCGGTGGACAGGGAAGTGCTCTGGAAAATTATGTTCCGCTTAGGTATCCCTAGAAAATTTGTGGAAGTATGTCGCAGTCTACATACAAACAACAACGCCCAGGTTATGTATAATAATGAGGCAACCGAACCTTTCCAAACCCTCACTGGAGTTAGGCAGGGATGTGTCCTGGCACCCCTACTCTTTAATTTGTTTACCACTGCTCTAACAATTATTGTTGACAACAAACTGACAGTCAGAGGAATAGGTCTCAGATACCGTTTTGATGGCGGTCTCTTTAACATAGGGCGCTTTAGAGCTTTCACGAAGACACGCACACGATTCATTTGTGATCTCCAGTACGCGGATGACTGTGCACTTTTAGCCTCTACGCCGGAAGAGCTTCAAGAACTTTTAGATGTGTATGCCCAGAGCTATGATTCCTTGGGACTTAAAATCAACATTGGAAAGACTAACATTATGTCAACTCCTCATCAAGTGAACTAAATAGACATTACACTTAACGGAAATTCTCTTGAAGTGGTGGATCAGTTCAATTACTTAGGCAACGTTGTTAATGACAAAGCAAACATGGACAGCGAGATTCGCAATAGAATTAACGCTGCATCTAGAGCACTCTGGGGACTTAGAGAGAGAGTATTTGAAAACCACGACCTTGCTTTGTCAACGAAAATGGCTGTCTACAGAGCAGTTGTCATTCCAACACTGCTATATGGATGTGAAAGCTGGGTCGCTTACTGTCGTCATGTGAAAGAATTAGAACGTTTTCAGCAAAGACACCTCAGAAGTATGATGAAAATCCGTTGGTTCCATCACATATCAAACGTGGAAGTACTCAGGAGAGCAAACAGCCTTCCAATTGAGGTGCTTATTTCAAGAGCACACCTAAGATGGGCAGGTCACGTTCATCGTATGCATGATAACCGCCTTCCTAAATGTACACTTTATGGTGAATTGCTAAGCGGTAGAAGAAGGCGTGGCGGTCAACGAAAGAGGTTCAAAGACGCTCTCCATGAAAATCTAAAATCCTGCGGTATTGCAGACGAGCAATGGGAACAACTTGCAGCGGACAGGACCAAATGGCGAGGGGTTGTGGCCAGCTATCAAGGAAATGTTGCTGCAAGAAGGCCGGATCCAAGACCTAACCAGGTCTATGTTTGTCCTGACTGCGGTCGACATGTGCTCTCCCGAATTGGCCTCTATAGCCATAGTCGTGTGCACCGTAGATGACTACGCCTTTTACTTGTTTTTTATTGTACACAATTTATCGACTGTAACATTTTTATACTCGGACTCGAGTAACGGCTAATAAAAAAAAAAAATAAAATAAATAATAAAACTTTTTGTCCTAGTTACTGGAAAATAATGCTACCAAAAAAACTAACCTGACAAATTTAATTCCCTAATTAAATTGAAAGCCATAAAAATATAGAAATAGTACAGGTATGGCCATCTGTCAATGGCCGAGTTAAGCGCAACAACTTGCAGGTCGCAACTTTACAATTTCCTTCACTCACAACTAAAATAGTGACATATAATCGATAAAAGGAATCTATAATTTCCATAGCAGCTGATTTGCTTTTACCTCAGTTTGTAATTTTTATTTTATACATAACCACAAATATGAACAGATGCAAATAAATATTAAAACGTATTTTTATGACTCAGTAAATATATTACATCTTATAGGATATACTATATATAGTATGAGAAAATAAATGTATTGTAGACAATTGTTTCCTGGGATAATAATGCTGTATTACAACGGAAATGAGATACATAATAGTTAGTAGAAAATGACGGAGTTTCTAAGATATAAAGCTAAGTACATAAAACAGTATGAAATGGTTTAGCAGTTAAACAAGTAAAATTCTGTTAGTTGAAAACAGTTTCACTTACAAAAACTGAATCGAAAATTTTTATACAGGTCGTGCTAAATATCCGCAAAACACTAGTTTTTAAATAAAACTGTTAAATGGACATAGGCCATGTAACACTTCCCAAATACATTCCCGTAGCCAAAGCGGGGCAGCCTCCAGTGACATGTTCGATAGTTTCACCCCCTGCCTTACACTTTCTACACACATCGTTCACGCCGGGGACTTTAAGAATGTACTTTTTATAATTTCTAGTACGGATAATGCTATCCTGAATGGCTGTTATGAATCCCTCAGTTTCTGGGTGTAACATTCCTTCCTTAAGCCATAGGAGCGAGGTCTCCTTGTCGATCTCTGGATTGTTTAAGGCATTGGGATACTTTCCGTGGAGCACCTTGTCCTGCCATGCTGTTTGAATATCCTCGTTCGTTCGGATCATTATCTCGTGTTGTCGATATTTGAGGTTTAACGGTGTATATCTGTTGTCACTTGTGAAAAGCTTCCACTATTTTTTGAATGAGGACCCTGTCTGAATTGTAGAAATAGAGTCGCATGTTCTTCTTTTGCGTTCGGAACATCTTCTGAACGCTGCTTAATGCCCTGCCTCCTTGTGTTCTTGGCATGTATAGCCTTTCAACTGCGCTCTTTGGATGATGCATTCGAAACTTTGTAAGTGTAGTTCTCGTTATTTTGTCTAGATCTTCCAGGTCTGTATCCGAGTACTTTAGTATACCGAATGAGTATGCCAGACTAGGGACAGCATATGTATTGATCGCTGTAATCATGTTCCTAGCGTTGAGTTTAGTATTCATGAGCTTAGTTAGACGTTGTTTGTATTTTTCCCTGAACTCCTTCTTTAGCAGGGTGTGGTCTATCCTTCTATTCTGCAGAATTCCAAGATACTTGTAAGTTTCTTCTGGCAGCATTTGCTCAAAGTTACGGATATTCTCCGGCTGCTGCGTTAATTTTCCCTTTGTGACATGTACTTCGGCACACTTCTCCAGACCAAATTCCATTCTGATATCATCGCTGAAGGTTTTGACATTGGCTACTAGCGCCTTCAATTCTCTTGGATTCTCAGCGTAGATCTTGATGTCATCCATAAAAAGTAAATAGCTGAGTCTCGAGTTTGGTTGTTTCGGATCTATTCGGAACCCGTAGGTGGTGTCATTCAATATTGCTGAGAGGGGATTGAGAGCGAGGCAAAACCATAATGGACTCAGCGAATCCCCCTGGTATATACCTCTTCTAATCTTGATGTTCGAGATAGTGCTTCCTCCAATTCTTGTCTGGGTTTCCCAAGTCGCCATTGCATATGTTAGTAGCCGAACGATGGTGGGGCTAACTTTGTATACTTCTAGCACTTTTATTAGCCAGTCATGAGGTACAGAGTCGAATGCCTTTTTATAGTCTATGTAGGCCATACTGATGTTTCGGCGCTTTACTTCAGCTTGTTTGATGGTTACTGCATCTATTGTTAGCTGATCCTTGCATCCAAGTGATCCCTTTACGCATACCTGCTGTTCTGGGCCAATTATATTGTTCATCTCACAGTGTTCATTGATTTGCCTATGTATCAATGACGTGAGAAGTTTGTAGATCGAAGACAAGCAGGTGATTGGCCTGTAGTTTTTCAGGTCTCCTTTTTTGGGCAGAAGGTAAGTTACTCCTCGACCTAAAAATTCAGGAAATCTTGTTGGATCTTCAAGGATTTTGTTGAACGCTCGGACAAACTGTGGGATTAGGGCTGGGAATGACTTCAACCAGAAGTTCTGTATGTTGTCTGGTCCAGGTGCTTTCCAGCTTGAAGTGTTCTTTATGCACTTTTCGACATCTGCAGGAGTAATATTGGTATCTGGCATATCTGGAAGATCATTTGCATTGCGCTCTGCTGTTTGGAGCCATGTAGCTGCTTGATTGAATCTCGCAGGGTTTGACCATATCCCCTGCCAGAATTGACCGAAGCGATTGTGGTCAATTTTCTCGGGTTCTGTATTGCCTTGGTTGTTGCTTTCCAGATTGCGATAGAAGATCTTCTGGTTACTAGAGAATAAATTATTTTGCTCCTTGCGCTTCGTAGTCTCGTTGTGTCACCGCAGTCTCGCTCCCTTAACTTTACTTTTCTGTCTAGCATCATCGTAGTAATTCGTGAGGGTTTCGTTGAACTGTGGATGGTTTAAGTCTATTTGTTGTTTTCGGCATATTTTACGAACTTTGCTCTTGACTTTACTGCTCTTATTGCCCTCTAAGTGCTCTTTGATAATGTTTGCCTCAGTTATTAGCAGTTCTATTTGCCTTTCGAGTCGCATCTTCCAGGCCGGCTTTCTTTGTTTCTGAATATTCCTATTTTGTTTATGAATTTGAAGTTTCCGTCCATTCAGTTCTATGACAGTGGCAGCTCCTGCATATAAAGCTGTATGTATAGAAGTTAAATCAGGATCCAGTTGTTCCTGCATCCTCAACTTCAATTCGGTATCTACAGATTTTATATATCGTTGTGTATCGTTATTAATTTTTAGCCCCGGTATTATTGGTCTGGTGAGAAGGTTCGAGTCGCTAAATAGCAGTAGATTGCTCAGTAGTTTCTGCCGTACCTTTCCTACTTCTTCCCCGTTATTTTCATTGCGGGGTTCTTCCTCATGAGGTGCACTGTCATCCACTGGTCTTTGTGATATGTCTTCAATTTGTTGGCGTATTTCTTCGTTATGTATATGGGCTGCTGCTTCCCTACGCAGGGTATCTATTTCAAGCTGTGTTAGATATTTCCTTTTAATGATTATGTTCTTTCTATCGGCTAAGTTTTGTTCGGAGATGTTCATTCCGGGGTGAGTTCTTGAAAATTCGATGAAAAGTTTTTGTCTCCTTCCAGGCAGAGGATCGTCTCTGCTTTCATTAACGAGCAAGTATGTTCGTATGACATCCTTATTCATTTCATTGCTCCATTTTATTCTTCCGGCTATTTCGTTCCTCCTGGGAGCAGCTCGTTCGGTTCTACGACCTGGGCGCTGTCCAAGTGGTGGGTTTGGCTGTCCTTCAAAGCCTGGTGGGGTAATTCTCCTCCTTCGTTATGTTCGTTGTTGTTATGGGCTGTAGCTTGTTGATTGACAGGTGCCCGCCTCCTCAGCACTCTGCCACCGGCGTCCCCCATGCTGTCACGTCCAGCGCCAGCTCCAGACGTGCCCTGACGCTCCCCAGGCAGCGGCTTACTTCGTTTCCTATTTCTTGTCTCCATCTTCATGGGTGTGCCAGTTTTTGCTCCACGGGGAAGTATTTCATTTATTCCCTACCCTCCTGCCGGAGCGGTGTGAGCATTCCCCTATTCGCAAGGGGACAAACCCCCACGCGATTTTTTTTTTCTTTTTACAAAAGCCAGTAACCCTACTCTGTGGCTCCGACCCACACAGAGGGGAGCTGGTAATAAATACCAATAGCCACTCCCCACGCCCGTGGGGTGAGTGGCTACCGGGTCCGTGAATCGTGTGCCCTGAGTAGACCCAATGAACCGAGGATGACAGCCTTCTGCATTCTGCTGGCTAAGACCTCTGCCGAATCTCGGCATGCCGGTATGATCTTTAGTTCTGAAAGCAGCGTCTGTCTCATTCCACCGAGGGCTCCTCTAATCAGTACTACTATTTTAACAGAATGGCCTGGATAAAGCCTGCGGAGTTCGAAGAGCAAATCTCGATATTTTGTCCGTTTTTCCTCCTCTTTCAAGACAATGTTGCTCTCAGCGGGAGCTGAGAATTCTACGACATACATTGTCTTGAGTTGGTGGTCGAGGAGTACTACGTCAGGCTTGTTGGCTTGCATTTGCCTGACGGTGGGAAACGAGTAGTTCCAATAAATTAGACACTTCTCATTCCCCACAACGGACTCAATATCCCCCGGAGCGTAAGGCAGCACTGGTGTTTCGTCTATCCCATACGAGTGCCTTAGATGATAGTAAAGCACTCGTAATGCTGCGTCGTGTCTGTGAATATAGGCCGAGACTGTGTATGTCGGGCAAGCCGACAGTAAGTGCATTACAGTCTCCGGCGCCCTGCGGCAGGCCCTGCAGCTGACACCAGGGACCTCCATACCCATGACACGACGTCGATAGACGAGGGTGTTAAATACACCATCCTTGCAAGCCATTATGAATCCCTAGGTCTCAGACTTCAGCCCAGCTGCTCTTAAGAAGGCGAAGGTCAGCCTTTCGGATAAGCCGAGGTCTTCTATATTTTTATAGAAGACCCCGTGCAATGGCTTATCCTTATGGAGCTGCAGAAGGATGTTGTGTTCTGCAGCTCTAATGTGGGCTTTTAGTCGAACGGGTTCCAACTCGGTGACAGAGTCGGGGTTTACCCGCTCGACGTCGAAGATGAGACCAAGTTCATCGGCTGCTCTCCGTGCTGCCTTAAAGAGAAAAGCTCCTACCTCTGCATTTTCATGGTCTCGGACCATGCAGAGGAGGGGATCCGAACTCCTGATGACCTTACATGCTCCATCCAGAACCATCCTGCTATGGAGACTCTCCAAGCTCACGAGTCCACGGCCTCCCCGATGTCGTGGGAGATATAACCGTGGAACCATGTGTTGTACACGGGCCAGACTAGTGTTTGTTAAACATTTTTCTTAGAATAAAAGTTGTGTAAGAAACATAAATTTTTTAAAGATTTAATATATACATTTTTGAACATTATATTGTTTTTTAGTTGTGTTTTCTAACAAAATTCCCTTTCAGGTATAATTTTAAGAAAGTGTGGTACAGACAGTGTTAGGTTTATAGTGTTACGACGTCCAATTGATACCATTAGAGCAGCAGTTAAGCATAAACGACAGTGAGTATCATTTTTTATATTATTCTCCGTCTGAAACAGTCGTGTTGAACCCTAAAAATTTTGTGAACGTAAATATTCATTTTTGAAATAAAGATAGACTAGAGGAAAAAGAAAAATTTGTTTTTTCTTTTTCCTATTTTTTTAAATATTTTTTCTAACTTTTTTAAGATAGAAATATAAGTCCTTCAGACACCCTAAAGATGGATCGTTCACATGGCGCCCGAACAGGAATCATGCCGTCCCCAAACCCAACCAATCCATTTTCTTTCATGGCGGAAGACTCCGAGGAGTCGACCCCAAGGGAATTTTACGAGCGAGCCACAGCGCCGCTCGTCGACGACGGTTCTAGAGGGATAGAACCACATAAACTGTTTTCGAAGGGAAATAATCCAAATTTATCTGCTTCACAGCCACAAAATGCCATTTCGATGGAAAGTATGTTTCTGAAAATGGCAGAGGGCTTCGTGCAGGCGATACAGAACGTGTCGACCTGTACGCCCCATGAGAGACAAAGATGTCCGAACGTGACGTTCCATGGGCTTGATCATGAAGATCCAGAAGCTTTTATAAAAATTATGGAGGAATATTTCGACAGAGCTCGCATAAGCCACTACTATGATCGCCTCCATAATGTGACCGGCCAACTCAAGGACGAAGCTCAACGATGGTCCGAACAGTTTCGGACGTTGACCACTTCGTACGCCTTGTTCAAAGAAAGATTCTTTACGAGATTTAATTCTCCCGACATACAGTCACGAGCTATTGCTCAACTGTATGCCACGAAGCAAACGTCTTTAGACGACACGGCAGTGTTCATCACAAAGAAGACCTGCCTTTTCGATCGTATAGATCCCTTCAAATCCGAAGCCATCAGAGCTCGGACCATCATGGACCAACTGCGTCCAGAAATTAGGCCACGCTTGAGAAGCAACTGAATTTCATTTACAGAAATGTTAATAGCAGCAGCTACTAACGTCGAGCGGGATTCAGCTGACGAACAGACGTCGCTAATCCAGCTTATCGATCAACGTCTGTCCCGCGCGTCTTACTATCAAGAGCCGGGACACATAAGTCCACAAAATTCAAGTATAAGGAGCAATGGAAGCCCAACTCCGACAGCACCGAGGGTGCATTTCCGAGAGGATGTCTCTCGTCAGGACGGTCCAGCTAGAGCACCTGGTCGTTCTTTTTTTATGCCTAATTCTTCGCGCGGTTCAGCGAATTTCGGAGTACCTGACCGCAGGCAGAACAATTTCAATGGCGGATCGGGGAAATTCCGAGTTACCGACCGACCGGCAACCCCGTGCCGATACTGTACAGACACAGTGCAGTGGTACTTCCATAGCCAATGTCCCAATAACCCGCATCGTAATAGAGGACCGGGAAACTTTCAAGGGGCCAGAGACCCAGGCCAGGGTCAATCTGCAAAATCTCCGGCACAACGGCCGAACCAAGGCGACAGCAATGTCCATTAAACTTTTCTAATACTCATGACCATTACGGCGCTCCCATGCATAAGACAAGGGAATCAATAAATTATATGAGCGAAGCGTTCCCTTTGCCTCGTATAAAAGTTCAAATAAATGAACATGCGGTCGACGCTCTGATTGATTCAGGCTCGACACGAAACGTTATCCATCCGAAGATGTTGGATAATTTTAAAAATCTCACGACACGTCGATCATTTGCTATGGCGTGCGGAGATCGAATGGTGGACTCTCTTGGCACGACAAAATTAAACGTAAAAATTTCAGGCACTTCTTTTGAAATTGATTTTCAAGTAATCGAAAATTTGAATGAAACAGTAATATTGGAATCACCATTTTTATATATAAACAATGTCGCATATGATTATGGCCGAAAATGCCTATATGCCGGCACGGAAGAGCGTATTACCGTCTTCTGGAATCAAGCTTCTCAAAGGGAGAGACAGCAGGCAAAACTTCCTGAAGAGCTTGTTATTAAAGACAAATTTCTACGGCCGCTGTTCGAAGAATTTGTCGATCTGTTCACTGCGGAACCGACTCAAGCGACCACAGTGACTGTTAAACACAAAATTATCGTGAAAGATTCAAAACCCTTCAATATCAGACCATATCCGATGTCTCCGAGTACTAAGAAAATTATGTACGACCAAATCGAAGAGATGTTGAAAGCTGGCGTCATTGAACCTAGCACTGCCCAGTAGAGTTCACCACCCGTGATAATAAAAAGATCAGATAAGAAACCACGTTTTTGTATCGACTATCGCCATTTAAACGAAATGACTGAAGACGAGGCTTCCATATTACCAAAAATACATGAAAGTATCAAAGACTTAGGCAATCCGAAAATTTTTACTGTGTTGGATCTAAAGAGTGGATATTGGCAAATACCGCTCGACGAAGCATCAAAAGATTTCTCAACTTTTACCACTCCTGATGGGGCAGCTTATAGATTTAATGTCATGCCTTTCGGCCTCAAGACAGCTCCCTGTACCTTTCAGAAATTCATGGCAAAGGACGTTTTAACGGGTTACCTGCACCATTTCTGTAAAGTCTACTTAGATGATATAATCGTTTACAGCGTAAACGTGAAGGAGCATATGTCCCACCTGAGGTTAGTCTTCGAAGGACTACGTTTGCCCAATCTAAAAGTGTCACCGGAAAAGTGTGTAATAGCGACGAATGAAATCCAATATTTAGGCCACACAATCAGAATTGATACTTCTCGACCATTGGAAAAACATGTATTACAAATTCAAAATTATCCTGTACCAGCCACCAAAAAGCAGCTTCTTAGGACTTTGCAACTGGGTAAGAGAATATCTACCAAATGTTGCGATGATAACAAAACCACTAACGAAACTTCTTTCGAAGGAATATCGCTTTCATTGGAACCAAGCATGCGATGAAGCTTTCAGAAAACTAAAAAAATTATTATCCGGACCGCTGGAACTCCATCGGCCGGATTCTTCACGTCAGTTCATTTTACAAACCGATGCATCCCTACAAGGTCTTTCGGCCGTATTATATCAATTAGGCGACAACGGCGAAAAACTTATTACCTCGTATGCAAGCAATACGTTATCTCCAACAGAGAAACGTTATCACATTAACGAGCTGGAATGCTTGGCGGTGGTGAACTATATTAAAAAGTACAAGATGTACTTAGCAGATAAACCGTTCTTGGTGAAGACGGACAACAGGGCGTTACTTTGGTTGAACAAACACAAAGAAGACAAAACTAAATTTACACGATGGTCCTTATTATTGCAAGAATATGCATTCAAAATTGAACACTGTCCAGGCAAAGAAAATTTATTAGCGGATTTTCTCAGTCGTAACCCACAAGATCAGTATGTCGAGACCGACGATGAAGAGGAAAGAATGGTCCTACCAAATTACAAGTGTCCAGAACATATTTCTGTTTTAACACATTCAGAAATATACGAAGATATCGTACAGGCCCAATCGAGGTCGAGGGATATTCAAGACAAGATCCGCCGTTGGAA
This sequence comes from Leptura quadrifasciata, assembly GCA_963675555.1. Taxonomy (NCBI): domain Eukaryota; kingdom Metazoa; phylum Arthropoda; class Insecta; order Coleoptera; family Cerambycidae; genus Leptura; species Leptura quadrifasciata. The sequence goes on from OY776682.1 coordinate 31,256,891, forward strand.
TGATCTATTTCAACAGGAACAACGTTCCGAAGCGGATTTTATTTTTATGAAAAATTTTCATGTATAAGACGAAGTACTTTTGAAAGACAGCGATCGAAATTTTAAGTTAGTAGTTCCAAAAAGGAAAATTAAAGAGTTGATTTACCATTATCATGACCGAGATGAAGCATGTCATCCAGAAAGAGACGAGACTCTTAGGAAAATTGCAAAACGTTACTATTCCAATAATATGGCCAGGATCGTCGGCAAATATATAAACGACTGTCTGATACGCAAATCAGTAAAAACACGGCAAGCTCAACCCAATGCTCCACTTAGAAGTCATGCACCGCAGAATGCATTTGAAACTTTGAGCATCGACGTAATTGGCCCACTGCAGAAGACCAAAGACGCCGAAAATCGATATATGATTATCGTTGAAGACGTATTTAGCAAGTGGATAGATGCAAAGGCATATATTCAGGTCGATGGCAGAACGATAGCCAAATTTATTGATGAAGAAATAGTTGCAAGATTCGGAGTCCCTCGAGTCATAATTTCAGACAACGGAGGTCATTTCAATTCTGAATGGTATATCATGTTTTGTGAAAGAAATGGCATCGAACGATACCTAATTCCGGCATATCACCAACAATCCAACCCCGTGGAACGACAAGTTCAGGAGTGCAAGAAAATATTAAATACTCTTTTATTCAAAAAGCCAAACGACACATGGGATCGCAACGTGCATCAAATGACATATATCTTAAGAAATCTCGTAGGAACGCCGCTACAAATCAAACACCTAGCATGATAGTGTTAGGATATGAACCAGCCGAAAGAGGCGAATGGGATTTGTATGCCTGGAGCAAGAGAGAGCCAAGCAACAAACGCTTCCACGATACGAGCGAGTTAAGGAAGCCCGTCAGGCTCAACAAAATTATAAGCAAAAATACGCGCCGAAAGAGGCCGTCACTCCAGTCGTTTTCAAAGTTGGAGATAAAGTCATGAGTAAGAGAAAAAGGAAGGTACATACCTTCACGCCGTCTTGGTCAGGCCCAACCAGAATTTTAAAGAAGTTTTCAGACGAAGTATATCTCGTGTAAAAGGGAAATGTAACGACGAGAGTACATGTAAACGATTTGAGACCAGCCCCGCCAGAGGAGCACAATTTGGAAATAGAATCTTCCGATGAAGAAAATGCTAGTCCAGGCGGAACATCACTCGATGGAAATGATTCCTCGTTCTCAGACGATTCCACAGAACCTCCACCGCCGGAACAAACGGTTGTACAAATCCATGCACCGCCACGAGATGCTTCCCTTTCTGATTCAGAGTCAAGTTCTAGAGATTCTATTATATTTTTATAATATTTTTCAGCCTAGGCTAAGTTTTAACTTAGTGCTAGGTCTATTTTATATCAAAATTTCCATACCAACTTCTTGTCGCGTCTGGCAAGAGTTGGTATTTTTTATGCATTTTTTACAAGTTATTTTTTATTGAGGATATTGTATCGACCATATAAATCTTCCAAATTCACTGCAGCAACTCTGACTGTGTCCGGCAGAGTTGGTATTTTTTTATAATTTTTCTAAGTCCTCATATGTTCAAAACATATACATCTGTAAGCAGAGTCCGACTCAAAGGGTCCAAACAAATGTTCCATTGGCACGGCATGGAAAGATAACTCTGACGCAAGAGCACGATTCAGACGAGTCTAGCAACTCAAGGGTGAGATGCCGCCACGTCTGCTGAATGGGCAGATGCAACGATCCGACGGATGCAGATTCTGTCGCAAATTTCTCCCAAGAAGAGATTTTAATAAAAACGGAAACCATTTCAATCAGCATAAGTCTACAAAATTCAATGTTCATATTCTCAAAGACGACGATGTGATATCGGTCGCAGATTTCTCCCAAGAAGAGATTTTTAATTACACGGAAACCATTTCAATCAATATGAGTCAACAAAATTCAATGTTCCTATTCTCAAAGACGACGATGTGATATCGGTCGCAGATTCCTCTTTATGCCCAGACGGGATAAAGCATGAGCCCATTAAACAATACAATTTACTAAAATTTGTTTTATATTGTTTCATATCAATGAGCAGAGCCATTGTATAGCTGGAGCCAAAGCAGTCCGAGGACCACCTAAGCTGATCCAGAAGGCAGTTCGACACCGAAGGTGATCGACAAAGCATAGACACGAGGAGGAGCAGACGCAAGCCAGCATTAGTGGAAGAACACTAAGAAAGATAAGTGCGTCGAAAGTGTTTGTGTTGTGTTATCGAAAATCTGAGGATTTTCGATTTTTTCTTTTTTATGCCATTTTGGAGATACAATGTTCAATATTCAATCGAATGCTGTACATCGATATATGTTCAATTTTAGATTTGAAAATACGTTATGTTCAGATAGGCCGGTCTGAAATATAACCGAATACAACACATGGGAGACTTCATCCAAAGATCCATTTTCTCTTCAAAAACCAATTTTACCAAGCGTTGCACAAAAAGATTCACTGAAAGAAGGGGGGTGTTAAAGAACACGCTATAACCCCGATATACTTTTCGACGTTGTAACAAAATCCGACTTAGGAAATACTTCGTACGAAAAGCGTGCTTCACGTAAAAATGCCGTGGAAGAGGTTTTTAATACTTGTAATCATATTTTCGCCCTTCGGAGCGTTTTTTATGCAATATTTTCAATAACTCCTCAAGGAGCGTTAATTTAGCAAGTGTAGTAAATGTCGCTGCACAGGGACGTAATGTCGCCCCGACCATCTAAATTTAGAAAGTATAATAAAATTTAACTATAACTTCGAAATTTTCAAGATTAAAAATCCTTTTACGAATCCACGTTGTCAAGCACTGCAACTCTTACGAGGTATTGAATATGAGGACAAGTTAATCCAACGACTATTCAAAGTATATCGGAAGTTATAGTGAAAATAGCCCTTAGCGACATGGGACCCCCATCATTTCCTAGCAGTCGGTTTTGACGAGGAAATGATGAGTTTTGACGGGGTTTGCCCTAAACCGGTTCCTCAGTGATTCGGTGTCAGAAAAGTATTATTACCATGTACTCATACGTGCATGGGATCCGCCTTGCCTGAACGTAAAAAGTTGTTATTGCAGAATACAATTCGAAATAGTAGCGCTTCAAGCATTTTTAAGCTCTGAGGAGCGACCTAAATTAATGTGAATTAAAAATACGTTTATAAGACAGGCAAGCAAAAGCCCACCAAAATTTCAGTTACATTGAACTTTTCTTGAATCTTTTTGTGCATCGTTAGCTTATAAAACCGCATATTGGATGGTAGTTGGTACATTATAAATCGTTCCGTTCCTCACCATGTGTTGTACACGGGCCAGACTAGTGTTTGTTAAACATTTTTATTAGAATAAAAGTTGTTGTAAAAAACATAAATTTTTTAAAGATTTAATATATACATTTTTGTACTTTATATTGTCTTTTAGTTGTGTTTTCTAACAAAATTCCTTTCAGGTATAATTTTAAGAAAGTGTGGTACAGACAGTGTTAGGTTTATAGTGTTATGACGTCCAATTGATACCATTAGAGCAGCAGTTAAGCATAAACGACAGTAAGTATGATTTTTTATATTATTCTCCGTCTGAAACAGCCGTGTTGAACTCTAAAAATTTTGTGAACGTAAATATTCATTTTTGAAATAAAGATAGACTAGAGGAAAAAGAAAAATTTGTTTTTTCTTTTTCCTATTTTTTTTCTAACTTTTTTAAGATAGAAATATAAGTCCTTCAGACACCCTAAAGATGGATCGTTCACACTCTCAGCGGGAGCTGAGAATTCCACGACATACATTGTCTTGAGTTGGTGGTCGAGGAGTACTACGTCAGGCTTGTTGGCTTGTATTTGCCTGACGGTGGGAAACGAGTAGTTCCAATAAATTAGGCACTTCTCATTCCCCACAAAGGACTCAATATCCCCCGGAACGTAAGGCAGCACTGGTGTTTCGTCTATCCCGTACGAGTGCCTTAGATGATAGTAAAGCACTTGTAATGCTGCGTCGTGTCTATGAATATAGGCCGAGACTGCGTATGTCGGGCAAGCCAACAGTAAGTGCATTACAGTCTCCGGCGCCCTCCTGGCAAGCCAATATAAGTCCCTCGGTCTCAGACTTCAGCCCGGCTGACCTTAAGAAGGCGAAGGTCAGCCTTTCGGATAAGCCAAGTTCTTCTATATTTCTATAGAAGACACCATGCAGTGGCTTATCCGCATGGAGCTGCAGAAAGATGGCTTGTTCTGTAGCTTTTATTTGAGCTTTCCGCCGAGCAGGTTCCAACTCGGTGACAGAGTCGGGATTATCCCGCTCAACGTCGAAGATGAGACCGAGTTCAGCGGCTGCTCTGCGTGCTGCCTTAAACAGAAAAGCTCCTACCCCTGCATTTTCATGGTCTCGGACCATGCAGAGAAGGGGATTCGAACTCCTGACGACCTTACAGGCTCCATCCAGCACCATCCTGCTGTGTAGACTCTCCAAGCTCAAGAGTCCACGGCCTCCCTGATGTCGTGGGAGATATAACCGTGGAACGGACGATTTAGGATGCAGGCTCCTATTGAGGTGCATCTTTCTCCGGGTTCCTACATCGAGTTGACGCAGCTCCTCTCGAGTCCACTTCACTACTCCAAAGGAGTAGAGAAGGATTGGAACGGCAAGTATATTAGTAGCAGACACCTTGTTCTTCCCCGACAGTTCTGAAGACCAGATCTGTCGGAGTCAGTGCTGATACTTGCCGCGGAGAGCGTTTTTCACTACACCCACTTCTTGGGTGGAGCGTTGCTCGACACCCAAGTAATTGTACGACTCTCCGGCATCTAGGTGGTGTAGAATGCTTCCGTCTACGAGTTGCGCGTCCTCTCTGTAGTCCCCACATCGTCCTCTCTTGAGATGGACCAGTGCACATTTGTCCAATCCGAACTGCATACCGACAGCCTGCGTGTACTCCTGTACCACCCTAAGGGATTGTTGGAGATCCCTTTCTCCGGAGGCATAAAGTTTAGGGTCATCCATATAAAACAAATGGGTGACCTTATGCCTCCTGTCGCCGGGGGTACCACAGTTGTGACCGCGAGTTTTCCGGAGCCAGACGGATAATGGTAGTAGCGAGATGCAAAACAAAAGGGGGCTGAGAGAATCTCCCTGAAATATTCCCCTTTTGATCGTTACCGGCTCTGTTTGGACTCTATCATTACCAGATGTTATGGTAAAGCGAGTCCTCCAGAGCGGCATCAGATCTTCAATGCGTCTCACTACGGGACCGGCGACCGAAAGATATCGGAGCAAGTGTACAATAAGCTCATGAGATGTCATGTCAAATGCCTTGCGGTAATCGATCCAGGCCATGGAGAGATTCCGCTTATACTGCACGGAGTCCTGCGTGACACATCTGTCAACCAACAGGTTCTCCTTGCAGCCAGCGACATCTCTCTTCGACCCTCGTTGCTCATATATCCGTTCGTAAACTGGGTTAACTGCTTGGAGTACCCGCATGTACAAGATGCGTGTGAACACCTTGTAACATGCGTTTAAACAGGTTATCGGTCTATAGTTCTTTGGGTTGGACAAATCTCCGTTCTTGGGGATCAGTACTGTCCGCCCCTCAACAACCCAAGAAGGAATTTGCTGCTCCCCATTTAGCCAAGAATTAAAAATTCTGGCCAAATGGTGGTGGGTACTGGTTAACTTTTTCCACCAAAAGTTATTATTCCCATCGGGACCTGGAGCAGCAAAATTCTTAGAGCCTTCAAGAGCTCTTCGAACCTCTTCTGGGGTTATTGGTTGGCACACCTCCTGTGGTAGATGAAGCCTTTGGCAAAAGGCTTCAAAGTGTGCCAGGCCCGGAGAGTCTCTGTTGACCGGAATCCTCTGTTCGTACAACGTTTTCCAGAAAGTTTCCACCTGATCGACGGTCGGTGGATTGTCGGCAACACGCTGAAGCGATTCGAATAGGCGCGAAGGCTTTTGGCGAAAAAGGTTATTTTCCGCCAGCCCCCTCGCCCGCCTCACTAGTGACTTTTGCAAGCCACTATCATCCGTATCCTATCGAGGCAGTGCTGTTTGGTGGTTTGTATCACTGCCCCGTTGAGTGTGATGGGCGCGTCTTAAATTGGCGGCTATACGTCGAACTTTAGGCGTGAAAGGCCATGTACATACACTGGTGTTTGGTCTACTTCATACGAGTGCCGTAGATGGTATTATAGCACTCGTAAAGCCGCGTTATGCCTATGGATGTAGGCCGAAGTCGCATAAATGGGACATGCAGACAATAAGTGCATGAGCGACTCCGGCGCCTGACGACAAGTCCTACAGTTAGTGTCAGGAACTTCCACTTTTATAACGCGACTACGGTAGATCAAAGTGTTAATAATACCATCTTGGCAGGCCACAATGAATCCTTCAGTCTCCGACTTTAGCCCTACTGACCGATAAACCTAGTGTCTCTATGTTCTTATAGAACACACCATGCATAGATTTATCGACATACTGCCTGAGCAGATTTCTCTGCTCAGCAGCTTTAATTTGGGCTGTCAGACGATTTGGCGGAAGCTCAGTTACTGACTGTACGTCAGCGCCTCGCCGGCCTCCTCGCCTGAAGTCGATCACGAGACCGAGATCATCTGCGGCCCTTCGTGCTGCCTTAAATAAGAATGCATCAACTCCCACGGTTTCATGATCTCTCACAAACTGTAGGAGTGGGTCCGAGCTCCTTAGTATGTTACACGCCATACTCAGCGCTACTCTGCTATGCATACACTATAGTCTCAAGAGTCCTCGACCCCCCCCCGTTGACGTGGGAGGTATATTCGAGGAACGGACGATCTAGGATAAATGCTCCTATTGATACGCATCATCTTACGGGTATCCCTATCCAATTGGCGCAGCCCATCTTGTGTCCATTTGACTACCCCGAAGGAGTAGAGCAGAATCGGAACAGCAAGCATATTAGTGGCAGACACCTTGTTTCTCCCCGAAAGCTCAGAAGACCAAATCTTTCGGAGGCGGTGTCTGTACTTGCCGCAGAGAGTGTCCTTAACTTGTTGCACGTCCTGGAAATGGTGCTGTTGCACCCCCAGGTACGTGTAGGTCTCTCCGGCATCCAGATGTCGTAGGATGCTTCCGTCTGCTAGCTGCGCATCTTCAAAGAATTCCCCGCATCGTCCTCTCTTGATATGGACGACTGCACACTTGTTCAACCCGAATTCCATGCCAATGGCCCGCGTGTACTCTTGGACCATCCTGAGAGAGTTTTGTAGTTCGCACTCTCCGGAGGCGTAAAGTTTTAGGTCATCCCTATAGAATAGATGGGTGACCTTATGCCCCCGGTTGCTGGGTGGACCACATTGGTATCCGCGGGTTCGGCGTAGTGCGACAGATAACGGCAGCAGTGAGATGCAGAATAGGAGGGGGCTCAGGGAGTCACCCTGGAAAACTCCTCTCCTAAATGTTACCAACTCTGTCGAAACCCGCTGAGCACCAGATGTTATGGTGAAGCGGGTCCTCCAGAGCGGCATCAGGTGCTCGATGCATCTCACTAGTGGGGCAGGTATCGCAAGGCACTACAACAAGTATATCAATAGTGCATGCGATGTTGTATCGAATGCCTTGCGGTAATCGATCCACCCCATTGATAGATTACGCTTGTATTGTACAGAATCCTGCGTAATACAGCGGTCTATCAATAGGTTTTCTTTGCAGCCTGCCACACGTTTCTTACCACCACGCTGCTCGTGTATCTGGTTAAAGACCGGTTCTACCGACCTCAAAATCCTAGCATACAAGATACGGGTAAATAGCTTGTAGCAGGAATTGAGGCAAGTAATCGGCCTGTAGTTTTTCGGATTGGACAGATCTCCCTTTTTAGGGATTAATACAGTTCGCCCCTCGGCAAAGCAGTGCGGGGTCTGCTGCCCCTCGTTCAACCAAGAGTTGAAAACTCGGGCCAGACGACGGTGAGTGGAAGGGAATTTCTTCCACCACCAGTTGTTTATGCCGTCTGATCCAGGGGCAGCGAAGTTCTTGGTGCCAACAAGTGCTTGTTGGACTTCTTCGACACTGATCTCCGGACTCACTTCGTCTTGACCCTCTAAAAGCCTGTGACAGAGGGTCTCGAAGTGTGCTATCTCTGGAGTGTCGTTATCGAATGGACTCGCAGTCTCGTAGATTCCTTTCCAGAAGGCTTCGACATTCTCAACAGACGGCGGATTTTCGACAACACGCTGTGGCTCTTGGAACAGACGAGATGGGCATGTTTGGAACAGATGGTTTTGCTCCATGCTCCGTGCTCGCCTGACCAATGTTTTCTTAATGGCCATAAGTGCTCGAATCCTATCTAGACAATGCTGCTTGATGGTCTGCAGCACTGTCCGATTTAGAGTGTGATGTTGTCGCCTAAGTCTAGCAACTATACGCCGGATTTTCGGCGTAAATGGCTTAGTTGCCGTTATGTATTCCACCACACTCTGGATTCAAGATGCGTGTTGCCTCGCCGATTTAATTTTTGTCTGGATTTTCTGTACGTACCACTTAGTCTTCTTGACCTTGTCCAATACGTTTGCCAGGCGTTGTTGGGGGACAAGTTGCCTAGCGGCGGCGTACACGGCACTGTTGATTTGCCATATGTTGGCATCTTCTGGAAGTTCGTCATCGATTAGCGAATCCATCCTTGCCAGATCTTGTGACTTTGGGTTAGCCCTGGTGTTAAGACTAACCCTCGCCCGTAAGTTAGCATCGGTGTACTCTAAGTGGTGTTCCCCATCAGCTTGTATTTGCCGCGGCGGTAGTGCGGCTGGCACTGGCTCTTGCTGAAGAGGTGCCCGTTGATAACCTGTTCGACGTAGAAAAGATACTTGGTCCCTGAGGTGTTGCTGGCAGAAGGCGCGATACTCCGGGTGCATATCGCACCACAACCGGTGCAATCGCGCCATGTATCCTCTACGCCCCGTTTCACTGCCCTCATAGCAGATTAGCAAGTCGTCACGGAGCCCCGTCTACCACTTAAAGCGTCCATTTCCCATAGCCATGTCGTTATCTGGGAGACCATATGGTAAGGCTCCACCAACCTGTCTCCGGCCTCCATCCAAATGAGGCCGATTGTGTGGAGCCGTTTCTGGGTTTCGGTCGCAAACCACAGGATAAAGATCTCAGAGTGTTTAGCCCTGAGATCCCCGTCCGACATTAGCCAGGCAGAGTATTACCTTTGCCTGTTGCCCAGGGTGCACCGTGTGGAGGTTGCCGAACGTCGCCGAACATATTATTATTATTATTTTTTTTTTTTTTTTTATAAAAAACCAGTCACCTTACTCTGTGGCTCCGACCCTCACAGAGGGGAGCTGGTAATACCAATAGCCACTCCCCACGCCCGTGGGGTGAGCGACTACCGGGTCCGCGAATCGTGTGCCCTGAGTAGACGCAATGAACCGAGGATGACAGCCTTCTGCATTCTGCCGGCTAAGATCTCTGCCGAATCTCGGCATGCCGGTATGATCTTTAGTTCTGAAAGCAGCGTCTGTCTCATTCCACCGAGGGCTCCTATAATCAGTACCACTATTTTAACAGAATGGCCTGGATAAAGCCTGAGGAGTTCGAAGAGCAAATCTCGATATTTTGTCCGTTTTTCCTCCTCTTTCAAGACAATGTTGCTCTCAGCGGGAGATGAGAATTCCACGACATACATTGTCTTGAGTTGGTGGTCGAGGAGTACTATGTCAGGCTTGTTGGCTTGTATTTGCCTGACGGTGGGATACGAGTAGTTCCAATAAATTAGGCACTTCTCATTCCCCACAACGGACTCAATATCCCCCGGAACGTAAGGCAGCACTGGTGCTTCGTCTATCCCATACGAGTGCCTTAGATGATAGTAAAGCACTCGTAATGCTGCGTTGTGTCTATGAATATAGGCCGAGACTGCGTATGTCGGGCAAGCCGACAGTAAGTGCATTACAGTCTCCGGCGTCCTGCGGCAGGCCCTGCAGCTGACATCAGGGACCTCCATACCCATGACACGACGTCGATAGACGAGAGTGTTAAATACACCATCCTGGCAAGCCATTATGAATCCCTCGGTCTCAGACTTCAGCCCAGCTGACCTTAAGAAGGCGAAGGTCAGCCTTTCGGATAAGCCGAATGTGCAATGGCTTATCCTTATGGAGCTGCAGAAGGATGTTGTGCTCTGCAGCTCTAATGTGGGCTTTTAGTCGAACGAGTTCCAACTCGGTGGCAGAGTCGGGGTTTACCCGCTCGACGTCGAAGATGAGACCAAGTTCATCGGCTGCTCTCCGTGCTGCCTTAAAGAGAAAAACTCCTACCTCTGCATTTTCATGGTCCCGGACCATGCAGAGGAGGGGATCCGAACTCCTGATGACCTTACATGCTCCATCCAGAACCATCCTGCTATGGAGACTCTCCAAGCTCAAGAGTCCACGGCCTCCCCGATGTCGTGGGAGATATAACCGTGGAACGGACGATTTAGGTTGCAAGGTCTTATTGAGATGCATCTTCTTGCGGGTTACTACATCGAGTTGACGCAGCTCTTCTCTAGTCCACTTCACTACTCCGAAAGAGTAGAGAAGGATAGGAACGGCAAGCATATTTGTAGCAGGCACCTTGTTCTTCCCCGACAGTTCTGAAGACCAGATCTGTCGGAGTAGGTGCTGATACTTGCCGCGGAGAGCGTTTTTCACTACACTCACTTCTTGGGTGGAGCGTTGCTCGACACCCAAGTAAGTGTACGACTCTCCGGCATCTAGATGGTGTAAGATGCTTCCGTCCACGAGCTGCGCGTCCTCTCCATAGTCACCGCATCGTCCTCTCTTGAGATGGATCAGTGCGCATTTGTCCAACCCGAACTGCATACCGACAGCCTGCGTGTACTCCTGTACCACCCTAAGGGACTGTTGGAGATCCCTATCTCCAGAGGCATAAAGTTTAAGGTCATCCATATAAAATAGATGGTTGACCTTATGCCTCCTGTCGCCGGGGATACCGCAGTTGTAGCCACGGGTTTTCCGGAGCGAGACGGATAATGGCAGTAGTGAGATGCAAAACAGAAGGGGGCTGAGGGAATCTCCCTGAAATACTCCTCTCCTGAATGTCACCGACTCTGTTTGGACTCTATCATTACCCGTTGTTATGGTAAAGCGAGTCCTCCAGAGCGGCATCAGTTCTTCAATACATCTCACTACAGGACCGGGTACCACAAGACATCGGAGCAAGTGAACAATGAGCTCATGCGATGTCATGTCAAATGCCTTGCGGTAGTCGATCCAGGCCATAGAGAGGTTCCGCTTATACTGCATGGAGTCCTGCGTGACACATCTGTCGATCAACAGGTTTTCCTTGCAGCCAGCGACACCTCTCTTCGACCCTCGTTGCTCATATATCCGTTCGTAAACCGGTTCAACTGCGTGGAGCACTCGCATGTACAAAATGCGTGTAAACACCTTGTAGCATGCGTTTAGACAGGTTATCGGTCTGTAATTCTTTGGGTTGGACAAATCTCCGTTCTTGGGGATCAGCACGGATTGCAGGATTTGCTGCTCCCCATTTAACCAGGAATTAAAAATTCTGGCCAAATGGTGGTGGGTGCTCGATAACTTTTTCCACCAAAAGTTATTTATCCCATCGGGACCTGGAGCAGCAAAGTTCTTAGAGCCCTCAAGAGCCCTACGAACCTCTTCTGGGGTTATTGGTTCGCACACTTCCTGTGGTTGCTGAAGCCTTTGACAAAAGGTTTCAAAGTGTGCAAGGGCAGGAGAATCTCGGTTGAGTGGAAGCCTCTTCTCGTATAGTGTTTTCCAGAAGTTCTCCACCTGATCTGCAGTCGGCGGATTGTCTACAACACGCGGAGGCGGTTGGAAAAGGCGCGAGGGCTTCTCGCGGAACAGTTTATTTTCCGCAAGCCCTCTCGCCCGCCTCACTAGTGATTTTTTACAAGTCACTAGCATCCGTATCCTGTCGAGACAGTGCTGTTTGGTGGTTCGCAGCACTGCCTCGTTGAGTGTGTGATGGACGCGTCTTAGGTTGGCGGCTAATCGACGCACTTTAGGCGTGAACGGCCTGTTGGCCGCCATATAGTCCATCACACATTGGATACGGGATGCGTGTTGCCTCGCCGACCGGATCTTGGCTTCCATCTTTTGTATGCGCCGTTGCGCTCTCTCCTGTGGGGAAGAGGTATTTCGCCTCTCCACCTGAGAAGAGCGTTGAGCAGCGGCATACACGGCACAATTTATGTGCCAGATGTCAGCCTCTTCTGGTAGCGCTGTACGAAGTTCAGCGTCCACTCTGGCCAGGTCTTGTGGCCCGGGGGTTTTCAGATGGTGTAACCCCCTTCTGGTACTGAGGCCCTCTGGTATTGGCGGAACGAGGAGTGCTACGTCCTCAACCGGTGATTGTGACGGCTCTTCGGCCACCTCATTCACCGGTCCAGGAGCAGCCCTCACGTAGCCCCTACTACGAAGGTGGGATACATAGTCACGCAGATTTTGTGGCGTGAAGGCGCTATGCTCTGGTAGCCTCTCACACCACAGAGCATGCATCCGCGCCATGTATCCCCTCCGCGCGGGCTCACTGCTTTCATAGCAATGCAGAAGTTCATCCCTCAGTTCATCTGTCCACTCAAAGCGTCCTTGGACATTGCCAATTTCGTCAACGGGCGGTCCGTCCGGTTGGGCCCCACCACCTTGCCCTTGACCCCTATCCGCACGGGGTCGATCGTGGGGGCCCTGTCTTCGGCCTGCCGGAACCAAAGTTTAGGGCCTGTGGGTGGTTAGCCCAGCAGGCCCACGACCGACACCAGAGGGGAAGACGCTTTCCCCTCCCGGGTGCACTAGGGCTGCCGGTTCGATTTTGCACCCCAGCTGGAGTAAGTGGTGGCGCTACTCACCAAAAGCTTGATAGATGGAAGTCAGCCCCTCCTGCTTATTATTATTATTATTATTATAATTTTTTTTTTCGCGAGAGCGATGCTGGTCAGTTCTGCTGTGTCTCCGACATTCTCACGGAAGAAGCGCCAGCGAATTCACTACGGCCACTCCCTGCAACCTGCAGAGTTAGCGACCGTAGGTTCCTAAATCGTGTGCCCTAAGTAAACGAAGAGAACCCAGGATAACAGCTTTTTGCATCTGGCTTGCCAGCCATTCGGCCGAATGTTGACAGGCCGATATTGTTCGTAATTCCGAGAGCAGCGTGGGCTTCATACCTCCGAGTACACCGATTATAAGGACTACCAACTTGACCGAGTAGCCTGGATACAGCACTAGGAGCTCGTACCGGAGATCGCGATACTTAGCCCGTTTTTCCTCCTCTCTCAAGACGATGTTTGTTTCAGCCGGAGCTGAAAACTCAATGACATATATCGCCTTCTGCTGATGATCGAGGAGTACTATGTCAGGCTTGTTGGCTTGAATTAGCCTGACGGTCGGGAACGAGTAGTTCCAGTATATCCTGCACCTCTCGTTCTCGACAACGGACTCAATATCTCCGGGGATGTAAGGCAGCACTGGTGTTTGGTCTACCCCGTACGAGTGCCGTAGATGGTAGTAAAGCACTCGTAATGCCGCGTTATGGCGATGGATGTAGGCCGAAATCGCATATACCGGGCATGCAGACAGTAAATGCATGAGCGATTCCGGCGCCCGATGGCAGGTCCTGCAGCTGGTATCAGGAACCCCTACACCCATCACACGGCTTCGGTAGACCAAGGTGTTAATAACACCATCCTGGCAGGCCACAATGAATCCCTCGGTCTCCGACTTAAGCCCAGCTGACTTTAAAAAATCGAACGTCAGCTTGGTCGATAAACCCAGCGTTTCTATGTTCTTATAGAATACACCGTGCATGGATTTATCGACGTGCCGTCTAAACAGGTTCTCCTGTTCAGCGGCTTTAATCTGGGCTTTCAGACGAGTTGGCGGAAGCTCAGTGACCGACTCTGGGTCGGCACCTCGTCGGCCTCCTCGCCTGATGTCGAATACGAGACCGAGTTCATCTGCGACCCTCGTTGCTGCCTTGAATAATCCTGCTCCCACTCCTGCATTTTCATGATTTCTCACTAATTGCAGGAGAGGGTCTGAGCTCCTAAGGACGTTACATGCTATACTCAGGACTACCCGGCCATGCATGCACTCCAAACTCAAGAGTCCTCGCCCCCCCCCGATGACGTGGGAGGTACACACGAGGAACGGACGATTTTGGATGAAGCTCCTATGGATATTCATTATCTTGCGAGTACCTCTATCTAACTGACGCAGCTCATCCACCGTCCATCTCACTACTCCAAAGGAGTAGAGCAGAACAGGAACGGCAAGCATATTAGTGGCAGACACCTTGTTTTTCCCCGAAAGTTCGGATGACCAAATCTTTCGGAGTAGGCCTCTGTACTTGCCGCGGAGGGATTCCTTAATTTGTTGCACATCCTGGATGTGATGTTGTTGCACACCCAGGTATGTGTAAGTCTCTCCGGCATCTAGATGTCGCAAGATGCTTCCGTCTGCGAGCTGCGCCTCTTCAGCAAAGTCCCCGCATCGTCCTCTCTTGAGGTGGACGACTGCACACTTGTCCAATCCGAATTCCATTCCAATAGCCAGCGTATACCGTTCGACCACCCTTAGAGCATTTTGCAGTTCCTGCTCTCCGGAAGCGTAGAGTTTAAGGCCATCCATGTAGAATAAATGGGTGACCTTATGCCTCCGGTTGCTGGGTGGACCGCATTGGTATCCGCGGACTTGGCGGAGTTCAATAGATAAAAGCAACAGTGAGATGCAGAAGAGGAGAGGACTCAAGGAGTCCCCTTGGAATACTCCTCTGCTGAATGCTACCTGCTCTGTGGTAACCCGCTGTGCACCGGATGTTATGGTGAAGCGAGTTTTCCAGAGCGGCAGCAGTTGTTCTATGCATCTCACTAGTGGTGCTGCTACCGCAAGGCATTGGAGCAAGTGCAACAAGAGCTCATGTGATGTTGTGTCAAATGCCTTACGGTAGTCAATCCAGGCCATCGATAGATTCCGCTTATATTGCACAGAGTCCTGTGTAATACCGCGGTCTATCAGCAGGTTATCCTTGCAGCCTGCCATGCCTTTCTTCGCACCACGTTGCTCATTTATCTGCTGAAGGACCGGATCAACATGCCGTAGTGTCCTAGCGTACAAGATACGCGTAAATACCTTGTAGCAGGAGTTCAGACATGTGATTGGCCTATAGTTTCTCGGATCGGACAGATCTCCCTTCTTGGGGATTAACACAGTACGTCCTTCGACAAACCAGTCCGGAATCTGCTGCCCCTCGTTCAACCAAGAGTTGAAAACCCGCGCCAGACGACGGTGGGTGGATGGAAATTTCTTCCACCACCAGTTGTTAATGCCGTCTGGGCCAGGAGCAGCGAAGTTCTTCGTACCAACAAGTGCCTGTTGGACTTCCTCCGTACTGATCGCCGGGCATACTTCGTCTTGCTCTCCAAAGGTTCTGTTACACAGAGCCTCGAAGTGTGCTATTGCTGGAGTGCTGCTGTTGAATGGACGCGTCGTTTCGTAGATTCCCTTCCAGAATCCTTCGACATCTTCTACATTCGGCGGATTCTCGACTACACGCTGTGGCTCCTTGAACAGGCGGGAGGGAGTCGTGCGGAACATTGAATTTTGTTCCATACTTCGCACCCGCTTGTTCAACTTCTTCTTTATTTCCATCAGTGTGCGAAACCTATCTAAACAGTGCTGCTTGATGGTAAGCAACACTGTCAGATTCAGAGTGTGGGTTTGGCGTCTCAGTCCGGCTGCCACTCGCCGGACTTTAGGCGTAAATGCCCTGCCAGATGTTATGTGTTCCACCACACTCTGAGTTAGAGAAGCGTGTTGTCTGGCCGAATGTATCTTGCCTTCGATTTTTTGTACCCGCCGCTTAGCTTTCTCGATTCCGCTAGAGGCATTGGTTTGCCTTTCGCGAGGAACGAGTTGCCTAGCGGCGTTGTACACGGCAGAGTTGATTTGCCAGATGTCGGCATCCTCTGGGAGGTCCTCATCGATGACCGCGTCCATTCTAGCCAGGTCTTGGGACTTTAGGGTAGTCCTGGTGATAAGACTTACCCTCGTCCTTAAGTCGGCTTCGGTGTACTCTGCTGGAAGTCTCCCGTCAGCGTTTTGCCGCGGTGGTTGTGCGGCTGGTACAGCTACTTGCTGACGGGGTAAGCGTTGATAACCTGTCCTGCGCAAGAAGGATACTTGGTCTCTCAGATGTTGCTGAGAGAAGGCACGATACTCTGGATGCATTTCGCAACAAAGTGCGTGCAATCGTGCCATGTATCCTCTACGCGCAGGTTCGCTGCTCTCATAGCAGGTCAGCAAATTATCCCGCAGTTCCCTCGTCCACCTAAAGCGCCCTTGTACGTTGCCATTGTCGTCATCATTAGGACTGTCCGGTCTGGCCCCTCCCACATGTCCTTGACCCCCATCCGACTGGGGTCGATTGTGAGGGAATCTCAGGGTGATTAGCCCTGAGACCCACGTCCGACATCAGCCAGGCAGAGTTTTACCTCTGCCTGTTGCCCGGGTAGCACCGCGAGGAGGTTGCCGGTCCGTTTTTCGCCCCCCTTTTTATTATTATTATTATTTTTTTTCACAAAGAACCTGTCACCCTACTCTGTGGCTCCGACCCTCACAGAGGGGAGCTGGTAATACCAATAGCCACTCCTCACGCCCGTGGGGTGAGTGACTACCGGGTCCGCGAATCGTGTGCCCTGAGTAGACGTAATGAACCGAGGATGACAGCCTTCTGCATTCTGCCGGCTAAAATCTCTGCCGAAAGCAGCGTCTGTCTCATTCCACCGAGGGCTTCTATAATCAGTACCATTATTTTAACAGAATGGCCTGGATAAAGCCTGCGGAGTTCGAAGAGCAAATCTCGATATTTTGTCCGTTTTTCCTCCTCTTTCAAGACAATGTTGCTCTCAGCGGGAGCTGAGAATTCCACGACATACATTGTCTTGAGTTGGTGGTCGAGGAGTACTATGTCAGGCTTGTTGGCTTGTATTTGCCTGACGGTGGGAAACGAGTAGTTCCAATAAATTAGGCACTTCTCATTCCCCACAACGGACTCAATATCCCCCGGAACGTAAGGCAGCACTGGTGTTTCGTCTATCCCATACGAGTGCCTTAGATGATAGTAAAGCACTCGTAATGCTGCGTTGTGTCTATGAATATAGGCCGAGACTGCGTATGTCGGGCAAGCCGACAGTAAGTGCATTACAGTCTCCGGCGCCCTGCGGCAGGCCCTGCAGCTGACATCAGGGACCTCCATACCCATGACACGACGTCGATAGACGAGAGTGTTAAATACACCATCCTGGCAAGCCATTATGAATCCCTCAGTCTCAGACTTCAGCCCAGCTGACCTTAAGAAGGCGAAGGTCAGCCTTTCGGATAAGCCGAGGTCTTCTATATTTTTATAGAAGATCCCGTGCAATGGCTTATTCTTATGGAGCTGCAGAAGGATGTTGTGTTCTGCAGCTCTAATGTGGGCTTTTAGTCGAACGGGTTCCAACTCGGTGACAGAGTCGGGGTTTACCCGCTCGACGTCGAAGATGAGATCAAGTTCATCGGCTGCTCTCCGTGCTGCCTTAAAGAGAAAAGCTCCTGCCTCTGCATTTTCATGGTCTCGGACCATGCAGAGGAGGGGATCCGAACTCCTGATGACTTTACATGCTCCCTCCAGAACCATCCTGCTATGGAGACTCTCCAGGCTCAAGAGTCCACGGCCTCCCCGATGTCGTGGGAGATATAACCGTGGAACGGACGATTTAGGATGCAAGCTCCTGTTGAGATGCATCTTCTTGCGGGTTACTACATCGAGTTGACGCAGCTCTTCTCTAGTCCACTTCACTACTCCGAAAGAGTAGAGAAGGATCGGAACGGCAAGCATATTTGTAGCAGACACCTTGTTCTTCCCCGACAGTTCTGAAGACCAGATCTGTCGGAGTAGGTGCTGATACTTGCCGCGGAGAGCGTTTTTCACTACACTCACTTCTTGGGTGGAGCGTTGCTCGACACCCAAGTAAGTGTACGACTCTCCGGCATCTAGATGGTGTAAGATGCTTCCGTAAACGAGCTGCGCGTCCTCTCCATAGTCACCGCATCCTCCTCTCTTGAGATGGATCAGTGCGCATTTGTCCAACCCGAACTGCATACCGACAGCCTGCGTATACTCCTGTACCACCCTAAGGAACTCCTGGAGATCCCTCTCTCCAGAGGCATAAAGTTTAAGATCATCCATATAAAATAGATGGGTGACCTTATGCCTCCTGTCGCCGGGGGTACCGCAGTTGTAGCCACGGGTTCTCCGGAGCGAGGCGGATAATGGCAGTAGTGAGATGCAAAACAGAAGGGGGCTGAGGGAATCTCCCTGAAATACTCCTCTTCTGAATGTTACCGACTCTGTTTGGACTCTATCGTTACCCGATGTTATGGTAAAGCGAGTCCTCCAGAGCGGCATCAGTTCTTCAATACATCTCACTACGGGACCGGGTACCACAAGACATCGGAGCAAGTGAACAATGAGCTCATGCGATGTCATGTCGAATGCCTTGCGGTAATCGATCCAGGCCATAGAAAGGTTCCGCTTATACTGCACGGAGTCCTGCGTGACACATCTGTCAATCAACAGGTTCTCCCTGCAGCCAGCGACACCTCTCTTCGACCCTCGTTGCTCATGTATCCGTTCGTAAACCGGTTCAACTGCGTGGAGCACCCGCATGTACAAAATGCGTGTAGACACCTTGTAACATGCATTTAGACAGGTTATCGGTCTGTAATTCTTTGGGTTGGACAAATCTCCGTTCTTGGGGATCAGCACTGTCCGCCCCTCAACAACCCAAGAAGGGATTTGCTGCTCCCCAATTAACCAGGAATTAAATATTCTGGCCAATTGGTGGTGGGTGCTCGATAACTTTTTCCACCAAAAGTTATTTATCCCATCGGGACCTGGAGCAGCAAAGTTCTTAGAGCCATCAAGAGCCCTACGAACCTCTTCTGGGGTTATTGGTTCGCACACTTCCTGTGGTTGCTGAAGCCTTTGACAAAAGGCTTCAAAGTGTGCAAGGGCAGGAGAATCTCGGTTGAGTGGAAGCCTCTCCTCGTACAGCGTTTTCCAGAAGTTCTCCACCTGATCTGCAGTCGGCGGATTGTCTACAACACGCGGAGGCGGTTGGAAAAGGCGCGAGGGCTTCTCGCGGAACAGTTTATTTTCCGCAAGCCCCCTCACCCGCCTCACTAATGACTTTTTGCAAGTCACTAGCATCCGTATCCTGTCGAGACAGTGCTGTTTGGTGGTTCGCAGCACTGCCTCATTGAGTGTGTGATGGACGCGTCTTAAGTTGGCGGCTAATCGACGCACTTTAGGCGTGAACGGCCTGTTGACCGCCATATAGTCCATCACACATTGGATACGGGATGCGTGTTGCCTCGCCGACTGGATCTTGGCTTCCATCTTTTGTATGCGCCGCTGCGCTCTCTCCTGTGGGGAAGAGGAATTTCGCCTCTCCACCTGAGACGAGCATTGAGCAGCTGCATACACGGCACAATTTATGTGCCAGATGTCAGCCTCTTCTGGTAGCGCTGTACGAAGTTCAGCGTCCACTCTGACCAGGTCTTGTGGCCTGGGGGTTTTCAGACAGTGTAACCCCCTTCTGGTGCTGAGGCCCTCTGGTATTGGCGGAACGAGGAGAGCCACGTCCTCAACCGGTGAATGTGGCGGCTCTTCGGCCACCTCATTCACCGGCCCAGGAGCAGCCCTCACGTAGCCCCTACTACGAAGGTGGGATACATAGTCACGCAGATTTTGTGGCGTGAAGGCGCTATGCTCTGGTAGCCTCTCACATCACAGAGCATGCATCCGCGCCATGTACCCCCTCCGCGCGGGCTCACTGATTTCATAACTATGCAGAAGCTCATCCCTCAGTTCATCTGTCCACTTAAAGCGTCCTTGTTCATTGCGTACGTCGTCAGTGGGCGGTCTATCCGGTTGGGCCCCACCACCTTACCCTTGACCCCTATCCGAACGGGGTCGATCGTGGGGGCCCAGTCTTCGGCCTGCCGGAACCAAAGGTAGAGCCTGTGGGTGGTTAGCCCAGCAGGCCCACGACCGACACCAGAGGGGAAGATGCTTTCCCCTCCCGGGTGCACTAGGGCTGCCGGTTCGGTTTTGCACCCCTAGCTGGAGTAAGTGGTGGCGCTACTCACCAAAGACTTAATAGATGGAAGTTAGCCCCTCCTGCTTATTTATTTATTTATTTATTTATTTATTTTTTTTTTTACAAAAAACCAGTCACCCTACTCTGTGGCTCCGACCCTCACAGAGGGGAGCTGGTAATACCAATAGCCACTCCCCACGCCCGTGGGGTGAGTGACTACCGGGCCCGCGAATCGTGTGCCCTGAGTAGACGTAATGAACCGAGGATGACAGCCTTCTGCATTCTGCCGGCTAAGATCTCTGCCGAATCTCGGCATGCCGGTATGATCTTTAGTTCTGAAAGCAGCGTCTGTCTCATTCCACCGAGGGCTCCTATAATCAGTACCACTATTTTAACAGAATGGCCTGGATAAAGCCTGCGGAGTTCGAAGAGCAAATCTCGATATTTTGTCCGTTTTTCCTCCTCTTTCAAGACAATGTTGCTCTCAGCGGGAGCTGAGAATTCCACGACATACATTGTCTTGAGTTGGTGGTCGAGGAGTACTATGTCAGGCTTGTTGGCTTGTATTTGCCTGACGGTGGGAAACGAGTAGTTCCAATAAATAAGGCACTTCTCATTCTCCACAACGGACTCAATATCCCCCGGAACGTAAGGCAGCACTGGTGTTTCGTCTATCCCATACGAGTGCCTTAGATGATAGTAAAGCACTCGTAATGCTGCGTTGTGTCTATGAATATAGGCCGAGACTGCGTATGTCAGGCAAACCGACAGTAAGTGCATTACAGTCTCCGGCGCCCTGCAGCAGGCCCTGCAGCTGACATCAGGGACCTCCATACCCATGACACGACGTCGATAGACGAGAGTGTTAAATACACCATCTTGGCAAGCCATTATGAATCCCTCGGTCTCAGACTTCAGCCCCACTGACCTTAAGAAGGCGAAGGTCAGCTTTTCGGATAAGCCGAGGTCTTCTATATTTTTATAGAAGACCCCGTGCAATGGCTTATCCTTATGGAGCTGCAGAAGGATGTTGTGTTCTGCAGCTCTAATGTGGGCTTTTAGTCGAACGGGTTCCAACTCGGTGACAGAGTCGGGGTTTACCCGCTCGACGTCGAAGAAGTTCATCGGCTGCTCTCCGTGCTGCCTTAAAGAGAAAAGCTCCTACCTCTGCATTTTCATGGTCTCGGACCATGCAGAGGAGGGGATCCGAACTCCTGATGACCTTACATGCTCCATCCAGAACCATCCTGCTATGGAGACTCTCCAAGCTCAAGAGTCCACGGCCTCCCCGATGTCGTGGGAGATATAACCGTGGAACGGACGATTTAGGATGCAAGCTCCTATTGAGATGCATCTTCTTGCGGGTTACTACATCGAGTTGACGCAGCTCTTCTCTGGTCCACTTCACTACTCCGAAAGAGTAGAGAAGGATCGGAACGGCAAGCATATTTGTAGCAGACACCTTGTTCTTCCCCGACAGTTCTGAAGACCAGATCTGTCGGAGTAAGTGCTGATACTTGCCGCGGAGAGCGTTTTTCACTACACTCACTTCTTGGGTGGAGCGTTGCTCGACACCCAAGTAAGTGTACGACTCTCCGGCATCTAGATTGTGTAAGATGCTTCCGTCCACGAGCTGCGCGTCCTCTCCGTAGTCACCGCATCGTCCTCTCTTGAGATGGATCAGTGCGCATTTGTCCAACCCGAACTGCATACCGACAGCCTGCGTGTACTCCTGTACCACCCTAAGGGACTGCTGGAGATCCCTCTCTCCAGAGGCATAAAGTTTAAGGTCATCCATATAAAATAGATGGGTGACCTTATGCCTCCTGTTGCCGGGGGTACCGCAGTTGTAGCCACGGGTTTTCCGGAGCGAGACGGATAATGGCAGAAGTGAGATGCAAAACAGAAGGGGACTGAGGGAATCTCCCTGAAATACTCCTCTTCTGAATGTTACCGACTCTGTTTGGACTCTATCGTTACCCGATGTAATGGTAAAGGGAGTCCTCCAGAGCGGCATCAGTTCTTCAATATGTCTACGAACGGCGGTGTCTGCGGCTTGTTGGAGAGCCGGGCCCGTTTCCGCCCCGTACGATGCCGACTGTGGTTGTATTGGTGACGTGTCATGCTGTAATTCCGACTCCGGAAGTGGCTGTGAGGTTGGTTGCATAGGGCCCGAAGTGGCCCGGGGCGAAGCCGGGGGGTCGTGGCTTGTCCTCGTCTGTAGGGCTAGGTGCTGCAGGAGTATTTCGGTGGTGTTCGTTAGCTGTTGCAACGCTTTCGTGAGTGCATGTGTTACTGCATCAGCTTGGCTTGTGTTCCTCCCACTTGGGGTGAGAGCAGGGGTAGCAGGCATTACTAATGGCGGTGGCTGTACTCCTTGAAGGCTTCTGGTTGTGGAGTCCGTGGTTGCAGTAGGTAGGCGTTGGCTAGTGGATGGTGTGAGGAAGGGCTGTGCTTCTTGTCCCCTTCCTGGGGTTGGATATGCATTAGGGCTAGGGGCAGCCCCCTGGCTGGCCGGGGCTGAATCTCATTGACCGGTGAAAAATCGTCGGGCCGCGACGTTGGGCGACAAGTGGTCCACCGTTTCCATTACCAGACCTGCATCCTGTTGACCAGTGAGAAATTGACGGGCCGCGACGTTGGGCGACAAGGGGTTCACCATTTCCCCTACCAGACCTGAGTCCTCTTGACTGATAAGAATTTGACGGGCCGCGACGTTGGGCGACAAGGGGTTCACCATTTCCCTTACCAGACCTGAGTCCTCTTGACTGATAAAGAGAGCGTCCGGGACCTGGGGCGAACGGCTCTGTGTTGGTGGCGAGTCTACCTGGCTAGATGGGACGCCGTCCCTCTGCCTAGATCGACTCCTGGTGTTCATAACGATTTCTTTTGTAATACACTAACACCCACTTCACTTTTCACCACTACTGTGCACTCCAAACTACTAATTAGGCAGGTTGTGGAATAAAATAAATATTTTCTATAATACAATAGAGTCTTCAGGTAGAGGTGTCAAAGGCAGGCGCGAACTGATTGATCGATGTGTAGCGGACGACGGATGCGAGCGGACTGATGCAGGGCTAGCGGGCGTGCGCATATTTATAGTTTCCCGGCGGTGTGACGTAGCACGGGCTTTGCCGGTCGCGAGCTGTTGCGCTGCAGGGCCTCGCCGCGTGGCTATTTTGTGCTATGTGTTGGGGCTGTTTTGCCCTATAACTTTTTTGGTGTTTATCGTATCGAGCTGTACGATACGTCAAATGAAGGGTCTTTTCCTGTAGTTTCCGAAAATGACTTTGTGAATGCGCGTGCTTTAATGTTTATAAAGTTATAGTGAATTTTGTGTGGAAAAAAATAATTTTGGTCCCGAATTTTCGCGGTTTTTTCCTCATCTGCCGATGACACCACCCCCCTAAATTGTGACTTTTATTTATAAAAGGCATGGATATGAGTAATAGATAATGTACAAGATAAGATAGGGTGAAGATATTTCAATTTAAACTAATGTAATTCAACTTAAACTAATGTAATTCAACTTAAACTAGTGTATATCATTTTACAAAAATAAATGTGTTGGTTAGTTCGCTTACAAAATCACGAGGATGTCGCGGGTGAGGTCTTGGTTCCGGGATGGGCCTGGTTCTGGCTGCCTTTCGTCTGAGGGTCCCTTTCCCTCAGGGTTGGGTTGAAATCCGTCTTCTGGGGGTTGCCCCCCAGGGTCATGTTGCGCCTCGTCCTGGTCGGACTCGGCGTTTCCTTCCTCGGGTTGGAAAAGCTGCTGCACCTCGGGAGGTACCTGGACACGTTGCTGTGATCTGGGCATCGGCCTGAGGTCATCGATATGAATTGGGGCCTGGATTCCGTTGCGATCTACTTCGTAAGTGTTATCTCCCAACACTTTTACAACTGGGTATGGACCTTCCCATGTTGGGCCGAAGGCTGGCCGAGCTTCCTTGAATCCTCTCGTGATTACCATATCTCCTACTTCGAAATGGACTTTGGCTTGTCTGGGCCTGGGGTAGAGGTTCCTCTGGAATATTATCTGGCGTCGTTTGGCTTGTTTCCTTCTTTCCTCGGCGGCTTGTTTGGGCTCTGGTAACGGCTGGCGTTGCTGAGGATGCTGCCATTCGCCTGGCCTGGGTAATGACGTTCCCAACAACATTTCGCTTGGCGAGTATCCAGTGGCGGCATTTTGTCTGTTCCGGAGGGTAAAAAGGATTTGGTTGATGACTGCGTCCCATTTTCTGGCGTCTTTGTTGCGGAGCTTCTCCCTAAGGGCCTTCTTGATTTCTTGGCAGCGACGTTCGACCGGGTTGGCTCTTTGATGGTATACTGGGGATGTATACTGCTGGATACCGTGGTCCGTCAGAAATTTGGAAAATGCTCTGGCGAGGAAGGCGGTGGCGTTGTCCGAAATGACTGCTTCTGGGTATCCCCATCTTTGACAGACTTCCTCCAGGAAGTTGCGGATGGTAGTTGCAGTGGCATTTGGAACGGCTTTGGCCTCAACCCATTTTGAGCAGGTATCTGTAACAACAATAAGAAAGCGATTTTTAGTGACAGTAGGCACATAAGGGCCCATGACGTCGATGCTGAGGACTTGCCACGGCCTGGTTGGTGGCCTGGGACGCAGTGGGGCGGCTTCTTGGAATGGGCCTCTTTTGGTTGCCGTGCATACCATGCACAGGCGGACGTGGGATCGTACGTGGCGGCGAATTCCTGTCCAGTGATAGAGTTTGTCAATGGCTCGGAAGGTTTCATCACGACCTGGGTGTCCTGCGAAGACGGAGTCGTGGTAAGTGTGGATAACTCTTGCCCATAGGTTTTCTGGTACTACGAGCTGCCTTCGATCGTCCGTTGTTTTGTGCCAGAGGTGGCCGTCTTCTACGATGAAGTCGTCTCGCAGTCGTCTCTCCCATGGTTCCACTGGTATGTCTGGGTCCTGCTGCTGGAAGACTCGCCAGAAATGGATAGCGGCTGAGATGGTCTCGTCACGGAGTTGTTCCTGCTGGACTTGTTGGAAGAGATTTGCTGGCCTATCGTCGTTGTTCTCCTCGTCGTTGACCTCGTCGTTAGCCTCCTCGTCGTTGTGCTCCTCGACCTGGTTCAGCGCTGCTTCCTGCAGCGGAGCGTGTTCGCCAGTTGGCCTTGGAGCTGGGGGCTGAGGTGGGCTGTGATTAGGTAGGTCCTCCTCGTCGTCTTCCTCTGAGTTGGTTTCGGTGTCCGTGGTGGAGTACGATCGCTTCTCGTCTTCTTCGTCGTCCGAATCGAAGATTACCTCGGGAACATCGGGGGGTTCTCGGCGAGCGGCGTTGATTTTCCCTGGGATCGTGTGGCCGTTGACATCGGGGATGATCTCTGCCATGGTGGTTGGGACGTCGCGGTGGTCCTCGGGAGGTAGCAGGCGGTCATCGTCGCCGATGGAGCTTGGCATGGGCTCCCTGGGGTGTCTTGACAGGAAGTCTGGGAGTTGATTTTGTTTACCAGGACAGTGTTCCACAGTGAAGTTGTATTCTTGGAGTTGGAGGGCCCATCTGGTTAGCTTCGCACGTTCGTCCTTGAATTGGTTGAGCCAGGTGAGTGCTCGACTATCGGTGACCAGTGTGAATGTCTGGCCTTCCAGCCAGTGGCGATACCTCCGGCACGCCCACACTACTGCCAATGTCTCTTGTTCGTTTACATGATATCGTTTTTCTGGTCCTGTGAATTTGGCACTGGAGCACGAGATAATCCTCCTTTCACCTTGCGGAGTACGCTGGAACAGGACTGCGCCCATCCCCATGGTGCTGGCGTCCGTCTGGAGGACGTAGGGGAGCCCTGGTTCTGGTCTGAAGAGCGAAAGTGGTTTGGAGAGGACTTCCTTCACCTTCTGGAATGCTGCGTCTGCCTCCGGTGTCCACTGGAAGCGCTGTTTTCCGGTGAGGGCCGTCATGGGTGCTGTGATTTCGGTGAATTCCGGGACGAATTCACGGAGCCAGTTTGCGGTTCCTAGGAAGGCCTGCAGTTCCTTCTTAGTCTTGGGTGTGGGGAATTCCTGGATCTGGATGACATGCTTTTCTTGAGGTGTGTTCTTTGTTGCGGTGATTCGATACCCTAAGTATTCCAGTTCTTCTGCCCCGAAGCGACATTTCTGAATTCCGCAGTGCAGCTCGTGGATCTGGAGCCTCTCCAGGACTAACGTCAAATGTCTGATGTGGGCTTCATGGGTCTCAGAATAGACAATTATATCATCAAGATATACCTTGACGAACACATCCACGTAGTCGGCGAGTACTTCCGTCATCAGCTTCTGAAATGTTGAGGGTGCGTTACGGAGTCCAAATGGCATCACCAAAAATTCGTACGTTGCCCCGTCCGGGGTACTGAATGCGGTGAGGGGTATACTGGCTTCGGCCATGGGTACCTGCCAGTACCCGCTCTTGAGGTCGAGGGAGGTGAATATCTTCGCAGCTCCAAGTTCCCTTATCGTTTCTCGAATGGGCGGCAGCTGACTCACTTCCTCATAGGTTTGGGAGTTTAGTTTACGGTAGTCTACGCAGAACCTTGGTTGGCCGTTTTTCTTGTTGACGATAACTATTGGCGAACAATACCTGCTGTGACTTCGTCGGATGACCCCAGCGGCTAACATTTTCTTCACTTCTTCCGTGATGATGGCTTTGTTGTTGGCGGAGTATTGGTATCGTCGAATCTTGAAAGGAGCGTCTTCCTTCAGGCGGATCTCGTGCATGGCCAACTTCGTTGTGGGTTGATGAAGCGCCTCGTCAAAGACCTCCTGGAAGTTGTGGATCAGGCGAATGTATTTTTCCTGGTGGGTGGTGGGTAGCTGATCAGGGCTGACGTCGAACTCGCTAGCTTGGGTTGGTGCTTGACGGTCCATGAGCCAAAATAGTGTGTGCCTCTAGTGCAGGCCCACATGAACGCAACCTCGCTGGAAATCCATGATCGCCTGGTGTTGACGTAGCCAGTCTTGTCCTAGAATGGCGTCCTCGGTGATGGCATCTAGGAGGTGAAATTTTGTGGTTGCTGTGTACTCTCCAGCTACCAGGTTAACTTGGATGCTTCCCCTGGAGTAGTAAACGTGGTCAGTGGCAGCTAATCGTACGCGCATCTGGGTGGGCTGGATTGCTTCGGGTTGCACGTACTCTTTTTTGATGAAGCTATGGGTGGCACCACTGTCCAGTAGTGCCAGTAGTCTACGTCCATTGACTTCCGTCCATATTCGTGATGAAGGGCCAATGGCGGATGTGGTGCTGATGGTGGCGTCTACGATTGTTGGGGTCGCGCGCCCTGGCTTGCGCCGACCCTGTTCGCGTTTCCCTGATTCCTTGTTGCTTCGTTGGAGGGCCCAGGTTGTGGTCCTTGCTGCTGCTGCTGTGGCGGTCTTGATGGCTGTTGCTGTTGCTGACGTTGCCTTACTTGTTCCTTGAGTACTGGGCAGTCACGGTGGAAGTGCCATCCACCGCATCCTCTGCATGGACTGGGGGGCTCCTGGGGTAGTTCCGATTGGCGATTGACGGGTGGTCGAGTTGTAGGTGGTGCTGGCCTTGGTATTGGTCGCAGGTGGCGTTGGAGCTCTTGGAAATCGACCTCGGCCCAGTCGGCGGCCCGACCTAAGTCCTCTAGGGTTTTAATTGTCATGGTCCTGGTAGCGTATCGGATTTCTGGTCGAAGCAGTTCCCGTACCTCGCATGTGATTTGTTCTTCCGAAGTGTACGGCTCTACTCTTCTGTGCAGTCCCATCTTGCGTTGAATGAACACTGCAGCTAGCTCGTCCTCTCTTTGTCGTTCGCCGTGCAGGCGAGACCTCAAACTTCCCAAGAGGGAAGGGTCGTTGTATTTGAGGATCAAGCGGTGCCTCAAAGTTTCGAAGTCCAGGTTGAGGGACTGGAACACCTCAAACATCCCTTTGGCATGGCCTTCCAGTTGTCCAAGAGTGATCCTCACCCTGTCTCTTGCTTGGATTTGATTCCTGTCCATTGCTTCCTCTAATGTATTTAGGAATTTTTCTGGATCTTCCCATTCCCTTCCTGCGAATGTGGGTAGGGTCCTTACGTCTAGCTGCCCAGTCCTAGCTTCCGTGGCCGCTTGAACTGCTGCTTTCGTTGCTGTAGCCACGACTTCCATGAGTTGCTTGTGCATGGCCTGTTGTAGCATCGTTTGCGCTGTCGGTCCCGACTCCACTGTTGGCATCATCAGGGGAGCTGGTTGTGTTGTTTGCTCTGCTTGAGGTTCGGCCGAGACTGGCTGCATCGTTGGTTGTTGTTGGTGGGTGGTGTCTTGTTGTTTCACTGCCTGCATTGCTGGTTGTTGTTAGTTTGTGGGACCTTGTTGTTGTTCAGTTGGGCGCCACTGGGCTTGTTCTCCCAGAATTCTGTTTGATAGCTTTGATTTGTGCTCAGGGTCATGAGCATCCCCATCCAGGGATCCTTCCGTTGCGTGTGTGGAAGCTCTTGAAGCCCCACGTTGCTGGGAGCCATGTCTACGAACGGCGGTGTCTGCGGCTTGTTGGAGAGACTGGGGCCGTTTCCGCCCCGTACGATGCCGACTGTGGTTGTATTGGTGACGTGTCATGCTGTAATTCCGATTCCGGAAGTGGCTGTGAGGTTGGTTGCATAGGGCCCGAAGTGGCCCGGGGCGAAGCCGGGGGGTCGTGGCTTGTCCTCGTCTGTAGGGCTAGGTGCTGCAGGAGTATTTCGGTGGTGTTCGTTAGCTGTTGCAACGCTTTCGTGAGTGCATGTGTTACTGCATCAGCTTGGCTTGTGTTCCTCCCACTTGGGGTGAGAGCAGGGGTAGCAGGCATTACTAATGGCGGTGGCTGTACTCCTTGAAGGCTTCTGGTTGTGGAGTCCGTGGTTGCAGTAGGTAGGCGTTGGCTAGTGGATGGTGTGAGGAAGGGCTGTGCTTCTTGTCCCCTTCCTGGGGTTGGATATGCATTAGGGCTAGGGGCAGCCCCCTGGCTGGCCGGGGCTGAATCCCATTGACCGGTGAAAAATCGTCGGGCCGCGACGTTGGGCGACAAGGGGTCCACCGTTTCCATTACCAGACCTGCATCCTGTTGACCAGTGAGAAATTGACGGGCCGCGACGTTGGGCGACAAGGGGTTCACCATTTCCCCTACCAGACCTGAGTCCTCTTGACTGATAAGAATTTGACGGGCCGCGACGTTGGGCGACAAGGGGTTCACCATTTCCCTTACCAGACCTGAGTCCTCTTGACTGATAAAGAGAGCGTCCGGGACCTGGGGCGAACGGCTCTGTGTTGGTGGCGAGTCTACCTGGCTAGATGGGACGCCGTCCCTCTGCCTAGATCGACTCCTGGTGTTCATAACGATTTCTTTTGTAATACACTAACACCCACTTCACTTTTCACCACTACTGTGCACTCCAAACTACTAATTAGGCAGGTTGTGGAATAAAATAAATATTTACTATAATACAATAGAGTCTTCAGGTAGAGGTGTCAAAGGCAGGCGCGAACTGATTGATCGATGTGTAGCGGACGACGGATGCGAGCGGACTGTTGCAGGGCTAGCGGGCGTGCGCATATTTATAGTTTCCCGGCGGTGTGACGTAGCACGGGCTTTGCCGGTCGCGAGCTGTTGCGCTGCAGGGCCTCGCCGCGTGGCTATTTTGTGCTATGTGTTGGGGCTGTTTTGCCCAATAACTTTTTTGGTGTTTATCGTATCGAGCTGTACGATACGTCAAATGAAGGGTCTTTTCCTGTAGTTTCCGAAAATGACTTTGTGAATGCGCGTGCTTTAATGTTTATAAAGTTATAGTGAATTTTGTGTGGAAAAAAATAATTTTGGTCCCGAATTTTCGCGGTTTTTTCCTCATCTGCCGATGACAAATACATCTCACTACGGGGCCTGGTACCACAAGACATCGGAGCAAGTGAACAATGAGCTCATGCGATGTCATGTCAATGCCTTGCGGTAGTCGATCCAGGCCATAGAGTGGTTCCGCTTATACTGCATGGAGTCCTGCGTGACACATCTATCGATCAGCAGGTTCTCCTTGCAGCCAGCGACACCTCTCTTCGACCCTCGTTGCTCATATATCCGTTCGTAAACCGGTTGAACTGCGTGGAGCACCCGCATGTACAAAATGCGTGTAAACACCTTGTAGCATGCGTTTAGACAGGTTATCGGTCTGTAGTTCTTTGGATTGGACAAATCTCCGTTCTTGGGAATCAGCACTGTCCGCCCCTCAACAACCCAAGAAGGGATTTGCTGCTCCCCATTCAACCAGGAATTAAAAATTCTGGCCAAATGGTGGTGGGTGCTCGATAACTTTTTCCACCAAAAGTTATTTATCCCATCGGGACCTGGAGCAGCAAAGTTCTTAGAGCCCTCAAGAGCCCTACGAACCTCTTCTGGGGTTATTGGTTCGCACACTTCCTGTGGTTGCTGAAGCCTTTGACAAAAGGCTTCAAAGTGTGCAAGGGCAGGAGAATCTCGGTTGAGTGGAAGCCTCTCCTCGTACAGCGTTTTCCAGAAGTTCTCCACCTGATCTGCAGTCGGCGGATTTTCTACAACACGCGGAGGCGGTTGGAAAATGCGCGAGGGCTTTTCGAGGAACAGTTTATTTTCCGCAAGCCCTCTCGCCCACCTCACTAATGACTTTTTGTAAGTCACTAGCATCCGTATCCTGTCGAGACAGTGCTGTTTGGTGGTTCGCAGCACTGCCTCATTGAGTGTGTGATGGGCGCGTCTTAAGTTGGCGGCTAATCGACGCACTTTAGGCGTGAACGGCCTGTTGGCTGCCATATAGTCCATCACACATTGGATACGGGATGCGTGTTGCCTCGCCGACCAGATCTTGGCTTCCATCTTTTGTATGCGCCGCTCCGCCCTCTCCTGTGGGGAGGCAGTGTTTCGCCTTTCCAGCCGAGAAAAGCGTTGAGCAGCAGCATACACGGCACAGTTTATGTGCCAGAGGTCTGCCCGTTCTGGTAGCACTGCACGAAGTTCTTCATTGATATCGTTACTGGAACAATTCGTATTTCTAATCTTTTAATTATTATTATTATTATTTATTTCAAAATTATTAAACAGACATAAAAAGTTAGGTATATTGCTTTGAACTACTATAATCACATTTTTGATAACATCACACATGCGAGAAGAAGTGTAATCCTAGCAATGAAATTATTGCTTCAATTCTTTCATATTACGATGAGCGTGGCTAAGAAAGTTTACAATACAGGAGGCATGTACCGATTAAATAAATAATAAACTGCAGGACTTACTCATTCCCTTCCAGACAGATTCTCGTAAGTAGCTACTTCAATGTGGTAAATAAATTAATTTGTTTCACAATATAACTTCGTATTTATAAAATGCGGCATAATTGACGGATATGCAAAGTATCTCACTTTCATAAATCGCTGGATTTGGTTCGCTATCGTATAACTAATTTTGAAAATGTTTGTTTGCAAAGCGAGGGAATTCTTATTATTTCTTATTTGATCTATAAATTTTGCTGCATATTGCAACCCTACCGTCTAATGTTTACGTAAGATAAACTAATAATGGAAGGATTACATTTTGATGAAAATATAATACAACTAAAATTAAAATTTTAAGTAACCACTAAAATCCTTCTGTTAAATCAACATAAGTTATTTAAATGCCAAATAAGGAGTTCTCACTCTCTCGCAAATCAGCGATCGATTTATCTTACAATTTAAATTTTTATGGGAACATTTTAATTCCACTGTGACACTCTTAAAATATTTTTCCTGGATCTTGTTGAATGGCTGGGGTACATAAATTTTGTTTTGGAAACGAGATAATATTGTTTAATAAATATGTGTTAGATAATGAAAGGATATGACGAGAATGTGGTGTATAAGGATAAAGGTTCCCTGGAAAAATAATTAAGTGTATTAGACTGAGGCGTGAATAATACGAGAAAGGAAAACCCAATGGCACTTTCTTACTAGTTTGAAAAGTTATTACGGAGCAAACTGGAAGCTAACTTATCATAAGAGTGCGGGTGATATGCATACAATTTTCAGTGATATGAAAAAGTCGAATACATGATAAATATAAACGATTCTCTTCAAAATGGAGTTAGATAATACTCCCCCCCCCACCGTAATCATTAAACATTTCGTAGGAAGGGCTGCACATTTCAAAGTACATCTGGGGGTCAAGCTAACTAAACGACCTTTATTTCTTTTTGTTTTACATAACCATATTAGAGAGATACGCCAAACCACAACAATGACCACCTCCTATGAGAATTGTCATGTTGCAAGACTCAAGTACGTACCTAAATAAATATATTGAGGCATTTTTTGAGCGAAGTGAGCTGATCAGCGAGATAATTTCTCCATTGGTTCTTCGCTGTGAATTATATAAGGCAAGGTGTGATTAAATGTGTCTATGCTCATTCTCGTAATCTGTTGCTACTTGGTTGGTTTCGACGATTGACGGCAATGATCTGTTTGTCATATTTTATTTCAAGTTTTCTTTCTCACGATGGTATAGTTCGCAATAAAATAACATGTAAAATGCATATAATCCGCACGATACTTATCATAAGAGTTGGCGAGAAGGGAAAACATCATCGACAATAAAAGACAGTAATTTAAGGAGCTATGTTCGACTTACTCAATTACCATTTTATATTTCCATAGGTGACACTTTGTATAATGAAGGAGAGGACGCCTAAGTCATGACTATAAAATTTCTTTGTTGGAAACATTTAAAGAATTATATTTTATCAAAAAATTGTTAATCGTGGCAAATTTATTATTCCTTTAACATTTTTAGTGTGGCTTTCTATAACTGCTTAGACACTCAAGATACACGTTATACAGGTGACTCCAACTTGTCATTAAAGTCTCCTTTTTATTATTCAAACCACTGAAAATTCGATAGCTATTTTTAGAGGTTTGAGCATATTCAAATTAAAAGTTTTATTGATAATTCAGGATCTGATATACGAGTGTGCACCAGTATTCATTAAAATAGATATTATAACGGATCGATTGGAGACTGCAAGTAATTTTTTTGAAGCCCATACATAAATAAGAGCCAAATTAGTGAACAACACCTGTGAAATTAATAATTGTAAGAAATAAATGAAAATAGAAAAATGTGTACATATACTTAGAATCTAACATATATAATTAAAGTCATCTCTTTCTATTTTAATGGATTTAACTAAACCCTCCGATATGGTAATCCTAAATTAGTGAAAATGTTGGAATTTACCTTCAGTATTTTAAAGTACTACCTAACAAATAAGCAGTGGCGTCCTGGCAAATTTTAGTTAATCTGCGATTTGGGCTTAAGGGGGCTTCTTTTTTGACTGGAGTGAAGTAATTTACAATACAAACAAATTATATTTTTCGTGGCATCGTCTGCTGTATGTTTTCCAGACAGATGAGTAAAGAAAGAGGAGTATATATTATTTCACTGTTCTGTCCTCGACGTTAAATCCTCCTATTTATTATTTATTGTTAAAAAATGTCGTATTGCTGAGAAAATTGAAACAATTTGCATAGGTATTAAAAAATATTTTTCTATGAAAAATAAACATAATGTATTCTTTGGATTAAAAAATGTTAACAAGTTAAAAATACAAAATATTAATAATTTAATAACTTTAAAGAAAAAATAAAATATAAATTCACTTTAAAAAATAACATAAAAATCATATTCGAGTCGTAAATCACAGAAGAAGGTAATATAAGCAATAATAATAATAAGTAACTAACTCGGTTTTTCGCTACATAAGCAATATTTTCTTCAACTTAGATGAGCAGGCAAAGCTGTCAATAGTTTCCTCGACAGCAAGAATTTTATCATGTTCTACACTAATCAAGGGCAGTGGTTCTAATGTTTCTTAGGAGATTGAAGATCTCAATCGGGCTTTAATTATTTTTAATTTAGAAAATAATCGCTCGCAAGTTACTTGCGTACACAAAAGTGTTAAAATAAATTTGTACATACAAGTTGCTGTATGCAGAAGCGTAAATGTTATACTTATGCAGCAATTGCATAACGCATGTTATGCATTTTCTGCAATATGCATTGCTTCCTTTTCTTGTACAGATTTCCTTTCGTGTTGCCTTTTGTGGTGTTTCAGCTGTTTCATTAAATTCATCCTCATCTTCTTCTATCCATTAATTCCTCTTTCTCATGATCTTGTGTATGAGATATCTCTCAGTCGAGAGCTTGAGAAATAAGACGAAAAGAAGTTATAAAATTCATAAGTTCATCGAGAATTACGTTCGAAATTTGTCCTCCCAATTCACATAAAGCTTTAAGTTTACACTTTAATTCACCAGGAATTCATCATCAGATCTCTTTGACAGTCCGGCTAAGAACATAGATTGATCCTCGATGATCTCGGTATTTTCATTTTCTATCTCCGATATATTAATTTTGTCTGTAGTAGAATGAGACCAGAAAATTTTTAATTGTTTGGGCTCCTTCGCAACAATTGATCGCGCCGTTTTTTCTTTCGCTTCTCATAACCGGATAGAGGCTTTTATTCCATTTTCCAAATTAAATAACTAAATTAGCTATGTAGTATGTAGGTACTGAAAAAAAATACTAAATTGCTAAATATATTTAGTTCAACTTTTCTCATAAATTAATTACCTAACAGAATATTAAATAATAATCTTCACAAAAACTGAATAGCCTAGCTAT
This sequence comes from Leptura quadrifasciata, assembly GCA_963675555.1. Lineage (NCBI taxonomy): Eukaryota > Metazoa > Arthropoda > Insecta > Coleoptera > Cerambycidae > Leptura > Leptura quadrifasciata. The sequence goes on from OY776682.1 coordinate 31,291,755, forward strand.
AGCTTAAATACAACGTACAGAAAGTAGATAGTAATCTACGACTACTGTGCTCCAAATATGCAAATTAACTAATATAATAATATATGTGTTACGCGATGTCAGAATCCATCAACATTTAGGTGATTTATCCTCCCTCACTTCACTTCCACTCTAACAGTATTGGCATATACAATTACAATAATTGTCATGTTTTATTGATCGGTGGGGGGGCCTAATGGTCTAGGGCCCAGTCCGCATTCGCTGACCTAGCCAGGACTCCACTGCAAATAAGCTAAATGTTAATCATTCCGTTTCAAATTCCGTTTTTTAAGAAAAACGTAAAAATGGTAATTCAGATAAACATTTTCTTCTTTATAGACAAATCTACAACTTTACTAATAATTTCCATAGCCTACATTGCATTCATCTGACGCATCCATTTTGTAAAAATAAAAAATCTCACTTATTTTTTTGAAATTTTTTTAAATCGGAAAAACTGTTGGTTAGAATTTTATGCTTATTAAGAAACCATAAAAAAAATGAAATTAAAATATAATCCAATTCCAGATCTCGTTATTATACAGGGTGTCCCACGACGAACTGCGGCGATCGATATCTCGAAAAGTAGGCATCGGAAAATTTTGAAATTTTTGTAGTAAACTAATGTCGATGGGAACAACTCGGCTAAAATATTTTCAAGATAGTGGCACTTCCGGTTATACCGGAAGTCGATACCAACTTACTTATTTTAAATGGGACATCCTATATATTCTTACATTTTTGGATTGTACGCAAAATTCTAGGCCGATTTTGTGTATCATGTCCTATACCTAGGTCACTCCGTTTTTGAGATATTTCAATTTTTATGTCAAAAATGACGTTTGCGGGGCCTAAAAGAATTATCAATTTTTCTTATAAGGAAGCCTTTATTATCTAATTTGGGTTCGATTCTTTGTTGAAAAAGACCTACTTTAATAGAGTTTTTATAATATTTTGATAAGTATTAATACAGAGTGTTCAAAAAATAAGAACAAATGTGAAATTGAGAAAACTGTCAAAAATCAATTTTTTCAAATGGAAACCCCCAATTTTTATAATCTTATCTTATTCGCCATTAAAAATAAGGGTAAGTTTGTATATGGATGTCTATTCCGAAAATTTTTAGTTTTCGAGATATTCCCAATTCAGTATTTCTATATGGGGATTTTGCTATGGATTTTAAGTTCAATTACTGTTAGTTGGCTATGACGGCGTTGAGTGCTAAACAAATGTATGTAGCTGTCACTGGCCAATTGACAAGTATTAATTATTATGCTGGGGCGCTTAAATTATTCACACAAGGATTACTTAAATTTGTTTATAATCTATGGAGAATGTTACAAAGTTTTATCAAAAACATGTAAAATATTTGCTAATAGATATCCAGAGAAACAAAAACCGCCTCCGAACAGTATTTAATGAATAATGGAGAATTTAAAAAAATTTGGCACTGCAACAGTTCATAAAATAATTAAACAAATGTAACTTAGATACAAAAGGTTCTTACATAAAATACTAACAGTATAACTACTAATACTCAGGAAAATATTTTATTTTAATAAGTGTTCAAAGTGTCCACCCTGAACTTCCAAACATTTTTCGCATCTCTTGATTAGTTCGTCATGGGTGGCCGCTCTAATAGAACCTGGAGATAATCTTTCAAAAGTATTCCTTACTCTTGCCTGACAATCTTCCATTGTTGTGACTGGATTAAAATAAACCATATCTTTTATTGTTCCCCATATAAAATAGTCTAAGACAGACAGATCAGGAGAACGGGGAGGCCACAGAAAAGGTCCATTGTTAGCAATCCACTTATCGTAAAAAGTTTCTTCCAAGAAGTTGTTAACTATGAAGCTGCTGTGTGGTGGCGCGCCATTGTGTTGGTAAAATATTTGCCCATGTTCAGCTAGCGGTAAATTGTTCAAATATTCATTATCTAAATCTTATAATATATTCAAATATCTTTCACCTAAAAAAAAGTTGAAACGTAATTTGAAAAACAGAAACTATTTAAGTATTAATTCATTACCATTTAAGTTTTCTTCATAAAAATTCAGTTTTACGACTCCATCATTTCTCACAGCACAGTACACATTAAATTGCCAGGTTTCTTGTTAATTTCGCAATCTCACGGCATGGGGATTTGAATCACACCAAAAATGGAAATTATGTCTGTTGAAAAGTCCTCGTCAGTCCAAATTATGTTATCCAAAAATCGGAAGTCGCCTTGTAACATTGTTAAAATAAATTCGCAAAAGTGAACTCTTCTGGTCAAATCGGTGTCCTTTAGGTGTTGAACCATAGAAATGGAATAGGGATGGAATTTGTGTTTCAAAAGAATTCTATGAATAGAGTTCTTGGAGATTCCTGTTTGTAAGACCACTTGTCTTAAGGATGTCATAGGATATGCCGCAAAATATCCCAAAATAGCAATTTCGATATTTTCATCATCGACAATTGGTTTTATTTTATGAACTGTTGCCTTAACGGTGCGAAAATTTTTGAAATTCTCCATTATTCGTTTAATACTGTTCGGGGACGGTTTTTGTTTATGTGGATATCTATTAGCAAATATTTCACACGTTCTTGATAAAACTCTGTTACATTCTCCATAGATTATAAACAAATTTAAGTAATCCTCGTGCGTATGATTTAAGCGCCCCGGCATGATAATTGATACTTGTCAAATGGTAAGTGACAGCTACATACATTTGTTTAGCACTTAACGCCGTCATAGCCAACTAAGAGTAATTTAACTTAATATCCATAACAAAATACCCATATAGAAATATTGAATTGGGAATATCCCGAAAACTAAAAATTTTCTGAATAGACATCCATATACAAACTTACTCTTATTTTTAATGGCGAATAATATAAGATTATAAAAATTGCGGGTTTCCATTTGAAAAAATTGATTTTTGACAGTTTTCTCAATTTCATTTTTATTTTTATTTTTTGAACACTCTGTATTAATACTTATCAAAATATTATAAAAACTCTATTAAAGTAGGTCGTTTTCAACAAAGAATCGAAACCAGATTAGATAATAAAGGCTTCCTTATAGGCAAAATTGATAATTCTTTTAGGGCCCGCAAACGTCATTTTTAACATAAAAATTGAAATATCTCAAAAACGGAGAGACCTAGATATAGGACATACACAAAATCGGCCTAGAATTTTACGTATAATCCAAAAATGTAATAATATATAGGGTATCCCATTTAAAATAAGCAAGTTGGTATCGACTTCCGGTATAACCGGAAGTGCCACCATCTTGAAAATATTTTAGCCGAGTTGCCCCATCGACGTTAGTTTACTACCAAATTTTCAAAATTTTCCGATGTCTACTTTTCGAGATATCGATCGCCGCAGTTCGTCGTGGGACACCCTGTATATAAGTGTACCAAATTTCAAGTCAATATCGTAAACTATTCCGGAGTAAACGTGCGCACAAAAAAGTTACAGACAGACCGACAGGCAGACATTTTTTTTGCTCAAATTTAAAATATCGACGTTTCATAGTATTTTAATCCTATTTCAACAAAAAAGATTTTTTTTTGCGTTACTATTACTTCCACTGGACGTGAAAGTAATATAGTCATTTACTTGGACGTCACTTCAGTTCGGGGTGAAAATGGGGTGGTAGACGGGGTGGCTAATGCCAAGAAAATTTTTGAGACGTTTTGTTCTTGTAGACACACTAAATCACATTTAATTTTTTTTAAGTCCCTTTCAAAACAGTGTTGGGGGTGGTATTAGGGGTGATAGTGGGGGGTGGCTGATGCCAAAAAAATTTTGAGACCTTGACTTTTCGTGCATGCCCTAAATTGCAATTTTATGGACTCTTACCTGCTTACTTTGCCTATTTACACTTATTTACTCCATTTCACCCTGAACCCTTCAACGGAAATAGATCAACATAAAATCTAGTTTCATATCTCTTTATAGTACATAAATGTATTAAATTTCAAGTCAATGTCATAAACAGTACAAACCGACAGACAGACAGACAGATAGAAATTTTTTTCCGCTTAAATTTAAAATTTCAACGTTTCATGACATTTTAAGCCTATTTCAACAAAAAAAATATTTTTTTTGCGTTACTATACTTCCACTGAACGTGGAAGTAATTGGGGGCCATTAAACTAGACCAAAATATGATTTTCATTAACTCTTATAAATTTGTGTCAGTTTCGTTAACCTGTTTGTTCGCTTATTAATTTTTAACACACTTGAAAACTGAATAATAATAATACATATACAGTTGGTTGTGATGAACTCCCCACAAAACTTATCAAATATTGTGCACATTCTTTGGCAGAACCACTTTCCATATTAATTAATAAATGCTTTCAAGAAGGTAGATTTTCTGATAAATTAAAAACTACTATGCTGCATAAGAAAGGTGATGTTTCAGAACTAAATAACTATAGGCCAATTACTTTGTTGTCGGTAATAGCAAAAATAATAGCCAGCAGAATTTATGATTTCCCTATAAAGTTCAAAATTCTAAGCAACAATCAAAATGGCTACATAAAAAATCGATCCACAACCAGAGCTATTTTTCATATTAGAAGACATAATGGCCGGAATAAATGAAGACGAATATACCGTATGCTTATATGTGGACTTAACAAAAGCGTTCGACAGCGTACATCATCAAACTCTACTTGAGAAACTAGAAGTATTAGGATTTCGAGGACCAATATTACAACTTCTTAAATCATACTTAAGTAACAGACAACAAGTCATAGTTATGGAAGTTGAACATACAGGTAAACTACTAACATCGGAAGGATATACAATAGAAAGAGGAATACCTCAAGATTCCATTTTGGAACCGCTCTTATACCTTCTCTATGTTAATGAGCTGCCAAGCTTATTAAACCACATAACAACATCACTTGCTGATGACACATCAGTTGTAATACGGTCATCTAAAGTTACAGTTGATAAAACAACGCCGGCGCGGCGTTAGAAACTCTCAATAAATGGTACCAACAAAACAATTTGAAGCTGAATATTGGCAAGACTAACATAATGGAGTTTCATAAAAAACCAAAATGTGACAATAAACTTCAAAACTGAAACACTCCACTCAAGCCACGACACAATGTTTCTGGGAGTAAATATTGATTCCAAATTGAATTAGAAGACACATGTCAGTTATATTTCATCTAAGTTAAGTGGTTTCAACTGCGCCTTCAAAATTTTAGTAACAATGGTTAATACAGCAGCAAGCTTAAGTGCCTACTACGCCTATGTCCACCCTCGTCTAAAATATGGCATCATTTTTTGAGGTAATTCAGTAGAAGCCGAACGAGTATTTAAAACCCAGAAAGCCTGTATTAGAAGTATGTTCAAACTAAGCTATAACGAGACATGGAAAAACATATTCAAGAATCAAAGTATACTTACTCTACCCGCCATCTACATTTATGAATGTGCATGTTTTGTCCAGATCAATTATGAATATTTAGTAATAAAGAATTAGTACACACATATGATACGAGAGATACAGTGAACCCATATTTAAATCCAGTGCAAACAACCAGAACCAAAGTTAAAAAAAATGCACCGCAACAATTATTACCTAATCATGTAAAACAGATGCCGCTTAAAAAGTACAAGAAGTATTTAAAAGATTTTTTGTGTGATAATGTATTTTATAAAATTGAGAACTGATTTTAATTAATAAAACTATTTTAATGTATTTAATTGTGCAGTGTTTAATGTATGATTCTATTTTAATTTTTCATATACATATATTTCATCTATTTGACGTATTCTATACTTTTGTATGATTATTGGATAAATGTATATTCTATTCTATTCTCAGTAAATCTCAGTAAAAAACAAACACATAATATATACACACGAACATGTACACACAAACAGGTAATATAAATATATACAAATATACACAAATGAATATATGCATAATTTAACCTACGAACAAGATAAATTAATATAAAGATAATACTAAAATAAATTACAAAGCAAGATCAGATCAAACACAGTAGATCACAAATATTAGTTTTTATATAAAAAATTAGTTATAGTACAAAAATAGTTTGTGGACAAGTACTCATTAACTTTTTTAAAAATATATTGTACTGCAATTTCATCAGGAAGAGCATTGAACAAAGTAATGCAATTATAGTAGGTTGAACGCTTAAATGCACTTGTACAATGAAAAGGAATACTGAGGAGTTCAACATGTCTCGTTGCGTAATTATGAAAGTTTGCTCTTTTTCTAAGACGTTCATGTTAATTTTACTAATCGTGAGACATTTAAAAAATATATAGCCGGAGCAGGAAGAATCGAGTTTTTTATATAGATCTCTGCCAGTTTCATTAACTTTCAGATCAAAGATCAATCGGATAATTTTTTTTTGACCTATAAAGAATAAAGCCCTCTGTAATTTTATAGCTTTGCTCCATGCCATAATATTAAACGCTATGTGTGTATGCCATAGAATAAGACATATTAACCAAAGCATTCTTATCAAGAGTTGATTTCAACTGTATCATTGCAAAGAACATTTTATCTACTTGATTACATACATGATCACGAATATATTTCGTTTAGGAAAAAAATTAGAGACACCAAGGCCGATACTGGTGGAAATTTTATTAACCTTTACAATAAATAAAATAATTAATAATAGAACCAAATTAGAGAAGAGAAAAATGTCTTAATTGAAGCAGCAAGAGAAGCGAAGGGAGCAAACAAACAAGCATACATAAAGGGAAATCAGTTAATAATATAATTAACTATAGTTTTGCAGACGTTCAAAACAATTAGCACCTCACTACTACACAATACTATTCCCTGCCTCCCCAGCTCCAGCATCGGCGTCGTAGTGTACTGTCTACCACTAGCACCAATTTTATTGCCAGTGAAGTAGGGACCGAGGAGCCTCTGGTAGAAAATCTAAACGTTTTAAATGTAAAAGGAAATCAATCATCGGTAGGTCAAGCAAAACACATAGGAAAAGAGGAAGAAAAAAGAGTAAACTCGAAGTCTCCGCGGGAAGGGCTACAGGAGCTAAACCTAAAAAACCAATCGATTCGGGATCACAAAGAATATTATCTCGAAATCGCGCACCTAATACCAATTATGTAGAATAAGCTGAATTGTTTAAGACGTTTGCATATGTTTATTATATGTCTGACAACACAGTATAGATTAATATACAATTTTAATATATTTTTTTAAAACTTATTGATATATTTCACTTATTATTAGTGTTTTGTCTTTCTCTTATTATTTTCCTTCTTTAATTATTTGAACTTTATTTTTTCTTTCTTCTCCTTATATAATCTGGTTAGTTATACAAATAGTTAGTTACCTAGTCTTTTCTTTGTTTAAATGAACTTCTCTATTACACACGTTAATGTTAGATCTCTGACAGCTAACTTTAATTTGTTCAGAGATTTTTTACAGAAATATAATTTTGATATTGTTGGAGTGACCGAGACTTGACTAAATAATGGCGTTGATGTGGATAATGTACAAGTGGATTAATTTTAATATCTTATTCAGTGGCAGTAGTGAGTACATTGAACATATTTGAATTAAAATTGCATTTATATTTTACTTAATATTTTAGTATTGAGAATATACTTACTAATATTTACACCAATTTTGAACAAACTATATGCTTAGGAGATTTTAATATCAACATGTTAAATCCGAATAGTGAACTTTGTGTTCACCTGAATTCCATTACCGAGGTTTTTAATTTAAGACAGCTAGTATGTGAGCCAACACGTATTTCACACGCAACTGTCTTACTCATTGATCTTTTATTTACCAATATGGAAAATGTTACTGAAGTAGAGGTTGTGGATGCGTTAATTGCTCATCATTTTGCTGTAATCTGTAATCTTGAGCTCACCCGTTCCGAATCCTCCGTTGAAAATATTACTTGTAGGGCGCTGAAGGCCATCGATTTTGTAGAATTTCAAAATGATCTTGAATCTATATCTTGGCCTTTGATTTATGACATGGGCAGCATAGACGATAAAGTAGATTATCTAAATAAAAATATCATTCAGCTATGTGACAGACATGCTCCTGTTAGGACTTTCAATAAAACACATACGCACTATAGTCCATGGATTACAGAAAACATAAAACTCTTGCAAGTAGATATAAAAAAGTCAATCACTTCAACATTGGGCCTATTATAAGCAAATTAGAAATTATACTACGGCTGCTATAAGATTTGAAAAGAAAGCTTACTTAAATTTTACGTTTCGAAACAGTAGTGTAAAGGATAAATAGAAAAAACCATGGAGTCTCAAATTAAACCCTTTTTGAGTTCAAATGATATCTTGCAGAAAAAACAGTTTGGTTTCAGGTCAGGTTTCAGCTGTGCCTCTGCTCTTTCTGACATAACTGATGACATATTCAAAGCCTATGATGACAATAAAATTAGCACTTTAATATTACTGGACTATTCTAAAGCCTATGACATGTTAAATCATGGTATTTTAATAAATATGTTACATTTTATAGGGTTTTGCGATGGCGCAAGAGATTTTATGGCCTCATTCCTATCTGATAGAACACAACAAGTAAAAATTGGTAGTAAGATTTCCAGCACGTTCACAGTTAGATCCGGTGTGCCGCAAGGCAGTATTTTAGGTCCAATTTTATTCACCATATTCATGAATCCTTACAATTTTGTAATTGTCGTCTATATGCGGATGATACGCAATTATACTGTTCGTTTAAGCCTGAGGATTTAGAATATGCCAGTAATATGATTAATAACGATTTAAGTATCCTCTACAATATTTCCAATGATCACCTTCTAAAAATCAATCTTAGTAAGTCATCAGTTATTTTGTTTGGAATAAAACCCTGTAATGCGACTCTCAGGTACTATCACATTTTAATCATTGTGACAGTGTTTATGGGCCTTGCCTTGATAGTGTCGACACCAGACGGATACAAAAAGTTCAAAATTCATGCCTGCGGCTAATTTTTGGTATTAGATCAAGAGAACATATATCTCATAAACTTAAGGACGCTAAATGACTTAATATGTATAATAGTCGTAAGTCATACATGACATGTTTTTTCTATAAAACCATTAAGTATAAAACTCCATCCTATCTCCATGACAAATTATCTTACCGAACTGATGTGCCATTCTCTTATAATATTGCGACTTGTATCAACTCCATTAATGTACCTAATCTCGCACTCTCAAACATAACTTTTAAACACAAATACAAGCAGTATCTATTAGAAACTCAGTAAGCTGTCTTCAGTGAATCTGTATGGGTGCGTGCGTGCGTGTGTGTCTGAGCATGTGTATGCGAATGCCTGTGGACATGTAAGGTGTGCATGTGTGTATGTGTGCACCTGCGAATGTGCGTGTACATGATTAGAGGTACATTCGTACACGTGTATACACTTAACATTAATCTTCTGTCATCTTTCCTCATACTTCTCTCTCTTTCTTATTTTAAATCCCACTCTACTCTATTTCATCTCATTGTTATATATATTTTTATATATATATGTATATGTTGAGGCTTGTATGGAAGATCAGTCTCTGCGCACGCAGATGACTGAATACTTGCCTATTGTCTCCCAATTACAACACAATGCTATTCATCATATGTGTTAGCTAACTTTGTAATTTTGCTAGACAATAAATGTATTATATTATTATAACATGAACAGTAAAGGACCTAATACGGAACCCTAAGAAACACCAACCTCAACATCATACACGTCAGATTTTTTTTCCCATTACAACCAAGGATAGATTTTCCACAATATATGACATTAACCATGAAAGAATGTTGCCTCTAGTACCAATGCTATGTAGTTTAAACCTCAATATTTCTTTGTTGGCGCTATCAAAGGCATTGGAAAAATCAAACACATAGAGTTAGAATAGACTGGAGAGGTCATGCAATACAAATTTTGTATGCAAAAACGACACTGGTAGGCGTGGTAAAGTATAGTAACAAAATGGTTGTCTTGCCAGATCCGGACTATTTTAAATTATAAGAACATAAATAAACTGTTTTAATCAATGCAGGTTTTTCTATAAAATGAATTAGTCCATTGAAAGAGTCGGACGAAGTACCGAATGTAGACAATGCCCCCCCTGTTTTCGAGGGTGTTGAATTTCATTCCCCGGTGTCAAAAACCAGTTTTTCCACCTCGGCAACCCCTCAAATTGGCCAAAACCATCCCCAAAATCCCCTTTCTCGGGAATCCATTTAGTTTCCCCAGTTTTTCGACTAATTGTTGTCCCCTCGAATAGAACGGAAGGTCCTCGAGGGATTTGACTTCAGCCACCCCTATCCCAGTCTTCCAATCCGTGTAGTTAATATTTTGTAGGAGTTTCTTTGAGGAAGGTGATAGGTAACCAAGATTGTGTAACCACCCCCGGGGGTTGCTTTCACCGTTCATATAAGCGGCATAAGTATACATAAAATGTATATGTGTATATGTAATGTTATCCAAAAATAAATAAATTATTTTCTATTGTACGATACATACCACCAAATGCATTTGAGTAAACGATTTTTGTTAACATGACTCTGTGTGTTGTTTATATTGTATACTAATCTATGAAATGTTATGCCGTTGATTTCCTTTTTGTTAATACCGTCTCTAGAACAGCAACTTCGTTGGACACATGTTACCATTGTTCTTTTGTTAAAAAAACTTCACAAAATTGTCAATAACAAATACAAATGAGCAGATAGCAAACTGTTTCTTTTGACAAAAATATGGCAACAATATGGCGGGGTGATGCTACTTTTGACTACGTGACTGCTTCTCTTATCTATTCTAACTCTATGATCAAACATCAGTAAAATCACAAGCACTGATGCACATGCTCCAAGAGATGACAGGATGCCGTCCCAACCGGTTTAACTGATCTAAAACCATACCGAGTTAACGTCAATATATGGTTTTTTTCAACATTTTTTTTTATCTTGTTATACCCTACTCTTTCAGGTATTTTAGATAAGATACTGAAAAATAGATAATTTTGACGATAATTTTCGAGATCAGTAGGGTCGCCTTTTTTAACAGAGAAATAAACCTTACGGGTTTCTTTTGTTTCATATTGACACCTGAATGTATTATATTAGAATTAAGGGACCAATTTAAAAACTTATAAAAGTGATAGGACTGTGCAGCAATAAACAAGAACAGCGACAGACATATAGAGAGCACTAAAACTGATAAACTAAATTTATGTCACTGATAAAATGTATGAAAGCGACGAATATTCAAAAATAAATTTAAAATTGATCAGAAATACAAACTCATATATTACAAGTATGAAGGATAAGGATTAATAATACTTTTGGTACACTAGAATGTACTTACTTATGTGAAGCCGAACTTACAGGGCTTATTGCATATTGTAGGAATAGGTATATCTAATATTTACCATATTTTCAACTATACTTCATTTTCCTTGTAGGAATTATTAACGGGATTTACAATACAATCGTCTTATTGGTTGCTTTTAGACCACAATAAAAAATCAAAGGGTCTAGAATGGTTTGAGAATATCTATAAACTATAAAATTGTTAAATATTGTTATATATAATAATAATAATAATAATAATAATAATAATAATAATAATAACACCTCAGGGACCAAATATCTTTTCTACGTCGAACAGGTTATCAAAGGGCACCCCTTCAGCAGGAACAAGTGCCAGCCGCACTACCGCCGCGGCAAATACAAGCTGATGGGGAACACCACTTAGAGTACACCGATGCTAATTTAAGGGCGAGGGTTAGTCTTAAGACCAGGGCTAACCCAAAGTCACAAGACCTGACCTGATGCCGCTCTGGAGGACCCGCTTCACCATAACATCTGGTGCTCAGCGGGTTTCGACAGAGTTGGTAACATTTAGGAGAGGAGTTTTCCAGGGTGACTCCCTGAGTCCCCTCCTATTCTGCATCTCACTGCTGCCGTTATCTGCCGCATTGCGCCGAACCCGCGGATACCAATGTGGTCCACCCAGCAACCGGAGGCATAAGGTCACCCATCTATTCTATATGGATGACCTAAAACTTTACGCCTCCGGAGAGTGCGAACTACAAAACTCTCTCAGGGTGGTCCAAGAGTACACGCGGGCCATTGGCATGGAATTCGGGTTGGACAAATGTGCAGTCGTCCATATCAAGAGAGGACGATGCGGGGAATTCTTTGAAGATGCGCAGCTAGCAGACGGAAGCATCCTACGACATCTGGATGCCGGAGAGACCTACATGTACCTAGGGGTGCAACAGCACCATATCCAGGACGTGCAACAAGTTAAGGATACTCTCCGCGGCAAGTACAAACGCCGCCTCCGAAAGATTTGGTCTTCTGAGCTTTCGGGGAAAAACAAGGTGTCTGCTACTAATATGCTTGCCGTTCTGATTCTGCTCTACTCCTTCGGAGTAGTCAAATGGACACTAGACGAGCTGCGCCAATTGGACAGGGATACCCGTAAGATGATGCGTATCAATAGGAGCATTCATCCTAGATCGTCCGTTCCTCGAATATACCTCCCACGTCAACGGGGGGGTCGAGGACTCTTGAGCCTGGAGTGTATGCATAGCAGAGTAGCGCTGAGTATGGCGTGTAACATACTAAGGAGCTCGGACCCACTCCTACGGTTTGTGAGAGATCATGAAACCGTGGGAGTTGGCGCATTTTTATTTAAGGCAGCACGAAGGGCCGCAGATGATCTCGGTCTCGTGTTCGACTTCAGGCGAGGAGGCCGGCGAGGTGCTGACGTACAGTCAGTAACTGAGCTTCCGCCAAATCGTCTGACAGCCCAAATTAAAGCTGCTGAGCAGAGAAATCTGCTCAGACAGCATGTCGATAAATCTATGCATGGTGTGTTCTATAACAACATAGAGACACTAGGTTTATCGACAAAGCTGACCTTCGCTTTTCTACGGTCAGCAGGGCTAAAGTCGGAGACTGAAGGATTCATTGTGGCCTGCCAAGATGGTGTTATTAACACTTTGATCTACCGTAGTCGCGTTATGAAAGTGGAAGTTCCTGACACTAACTGCAGGACTTGTCGTCAGGCGCCGGAGTCGCTCATGCACTTACTATCTGCATGTCCCATTTATGCGACTTCGGCCTACATCCATAGGCATAACGCGGCTTTACGAGTGCTATACTACCATCTACGGCACTCGTATGAAGTAGACCAAACACCAGTGCTGCCTTATGTCCCCGGAGAGATCGAGTCCGTTGTCGAGAACGAGAAATGCCGAATTTATTGGAACTTCTCGTTTCCGACCGTCAGGCTAATTCAAGCCAACAAGCCTGACATAGTACTCCTCGACCACCAAACCAAGGTGATGTATGTCATCGAGTTCTCGGCACCTGCTGAGAAAAACATCGCCTTGAAGGAGGAGGAAAAACGGACTAAATACCGAGATCTCCGGTATGAGCTCCATGCGCTGTACCCTGACTACTCTGTCAAGATGGTCGTCCTGATAATCGGTGTACTCGGAGGGATGAGGCCTACACTGCTCTCAGAATTGAAGACCATACCGGCCTGCCAAAAGTCAGCCGAATGGTTGGCAGGTCAAATGCAGAAAGCAGTCATTCTGGGGTCCCTTAGGCTGCTTAGGGCACATGATTTGGGAATCTACGGTCACTAACCCTGAGGGTTGTGGTGAGTGGCTGCAGATAATTCGTTGGCGCTTCTGTCGTGAGAATGTCGGAGACACGGCAGAACTGTCCAGCATCGCTCAGCGAAAAAAAAATAAATAAATGAAATGAATTATCTCCCCATGCCGCCATAGCATCCTCGGTACTATACAAAATACGAGTGAATTAAATAAGGAAATAATAATAATAATAATAATAATAATAATAATAGCGCCTTCACGCCACAAAATCTGCGTGACTATGTATCCCACCTTCGTAGTAGGGGCTACGTGAGGGCTGCTCCTGGACCGGTGAATGAGGTGGCCGAAGAGCCGCCACATTCACCGGTTGAGGACGTAGCTCTCCTCGTTCCGCCAATACCAGAGGGCCTCAGTACCAGAAGGGGGTTACACCGTCTGAAAACCCCCGGGCCACAAGACCTGGCCAGAGTGGACGCTGAACTTCGTACAGCGCTACCAGAAGAGGCTGACATCTGGCACATAAATTGTGCCGTGTATGCCGCTGCTCAACGCTCGTCTCAGGTGGAGAGGCGAAATACCTCTTCCCCACAGGAGAGAGCGCAGCGGCGCATACAAAAGATGGAAGCCAAGATCCGGTCGGCGAGGCAACACGCATCCCGTATCCAATGTGTGATGGACTATATGGCGGCCAACAGGCCTTTCACGCCTACAGTGCGTCGATTAGCCGCCAATTTAAGACGCGTCCATCACACACTCAATGAGGCAGTGCTGCGAACCACCAAACAGCACTGTGTCGACAGGATACGGATGCTAGTGACTTGCAGAAAGTCACTAGTGAGGCGGGCGAGGGGGCTTGCGGAAAATAAACTGTTCCGCGAGAAGCCCTCGCGCCTTTTCCAGCCGCCTCCGCGTGCTGTAGACAATCCGCCGACTGCAGGTCAGGTGGAGAACTTCTGGAAAACACTGTACGAGGAGAGGTTTCCACTCAACCGAGATTCTCCTGCCCTTGCACACTTTGAAGCCTTTTGTCAAAGGCTTCAGCGACCACAGGAAGTGTGCGAACCAATAACTCCAGAAGAGGTTCGTAGGGCTCTTGAGGGCTCTAAGAACTTTGCTGCTCCAGGTCCCGATGGGATAAATAACTTTTGGTGGAAAAAGTTATCGAGCACCCACCACCATTTGGCCAGAATTTTTAATTCCTGGTTGAATGGGGAGCAGCAAATCCCTTCTTGGGTTGTTGAGGGGCGGACAGTGCTGATCCCCAAGAACGGAGATTTGTCCAACCCAAAGAACTACAGACCGATAACCTGTCTAAACGCATGTTACAAGGTGTTTACACGCATTTTGTACATGCGGGTGCTCCGCGCAGTCGAACCGGTTTACGAACGGATATATGAGCAACGAGGGTCGAAGAGAGGTGTCGCTGGCTGCAAGGAGAACCTGCTGATCGATAGATGTATCACGCAGGACTCCATGCAGTATAAGCGGAACCTCTCTATGGCCTGGATCGACTACCGCAAGGCATTTGATATGACATCACATGAGCTCATTGTTCACTTGCTCCGATGTCTTGTGGTACCCGGTCCCGTAGTGAGATGTATTGAAGAACTGATGCCGCTCTGGAGGACTCGCTTTACCATAACATCGGGTAACGATAGAGTCCAAACAGAGTCGGTAACATTCAGAAAGGGAGTATTTCAGGGAGATTCCCTCAGCCCCCTCCTGTTTTGCATCTCACTACTGCCATTATCCGTCTCGCTCCGGAAAACCCGTGGCTACAACTGCGGTACCCCCGGCGACAGGAGGCATAAGGTCACCCATCTATTTTATATGGATGACCTTAAACTTTATGCCTCTGGAGAGAGGGATCTCCAACAGTCCCTTAGGGTGGTACAGGAGTACACGCAGGCTGTCGGTATGCAGTTCGGGTTGGACAAATGCGCACTGATCCATCTCAAGAGAGGACGATGCGGTGACTATGGAGAGGACGCGCAGCTCGTGGACGGAAGCATCTTACACCATCTAGATGCCGGAGAGACGTACACTTACTTGGGTGTCGAGCAACGCTCCACCCAAGAAGTGAGTGTAGTGAAAAACGCTCTCCGCGGCAAGTATCAGCACTTACTCCGACAGATCTGGTCTTCTGAACTGTCGGGGAAGAACAAGGTGTCTGCTACAAATATGCTTGCCGTTCCGATCCTTCTCTACTCTTTCGGAGTAGTGAAGTGGACTAGAGAAGAGCTGCGTCAACTCGAGGTGGAAACCCGCAAGAAGATGCATCTCAATAGGAGCTTGCATCCTAAATCGTCCGTTCCACGGTTATATCTCCCACGACATCGGGGAGGCCGTGGACTCTTGAGCTTGGAGAGTCTCCATAGCAGGATGGTTCTGGAGGGAGCATGTAAGGTCATCAGGAGTTCGGATCCCCTCCTCTGCATGGTCCGAGACCATGAAAATGCAGAGGTAGGATCTTTTCTCTTTAAGGCAGCACGGAGAGCAGCCGATGAACTTGGTCTCATCTTCGACGTCGAGCGGGTAAACCCCGACTCTGTCACCGAGTTGGAACCCGTTCGACTAAAAGCCCACATTAGAGCTGCAGAACACAACATCCTTCTGCAGCTCCATAAGGATAAGCCATTGCACGGAATCTTCTATAAAAATATAGAAGACCTCGGCTTATCCGAAAGGCTGACCTTCGCCTTCTTAAGGTCAGCTGGGCTGAAGTCTGAGACCGAGGGATTCATAATGGCTTGCCAGGATGGTGTATTTAACACTCTCGTCTATCGACGTCGTGTCATGGGTATGGAGGTCCCTGATATCAGCTGCAGGGCCTGCCGCAGGGCGCCGGAGACTGTAATGCACTTACTGTCGGCTTGCCCGACATACGCAGTCTCGGCCTATATTCATAGACACAACGCAGCATTACGAGTGCTTTACTATCATCTAAGGCACTCGTATGGGATAGACGAAACACCAGTGCTGCCTTACGTTCCGGGGGATATTGAGTCCGTTGTGGGGAATGAGAAGTGCCTAATTTATTGGAACTACTCGTTTCCCACCGTCAGGCAAATACAAGCCAACAAGCCTGACATAGTACTCCTCGACCACCAACTCAAGACAATGTATGTCGTGGAATTCTCAGCTCCCGCTGAGAGCAACATTGTCTTGAAAGAGGAGGAAAAACGGACAAAATATCGAGATTTGCTCTTCGAACTCCGCAGGCTTTATCCAGGCCATTCTGTTAAAATAGTGGTACTGATTATAGGAGCCCTCGGTGGAATGAGGCAGACGCTGCTTTCAGAATTAAAGATCATACCGGCATGCCGAGATTCGGCAGAGATCTTAGCCGGCAGAATGCAGAAGGCTGTCATCCTCGGTTCATTACGTCTACTCAGGGCACACGATTCACGGACCCGGTAGTCACTCACCCCACGGGCGTGGGGAGTGGCTACTGGTATTACCAGCTCCCCTCTGTGAGGGTCGGAGCCACAGAGTAAGGTGACTGGTTTTTTGTAAAAAAAAAAAAAAAAAATAATAATAATAATAATAATAATAATAATGGCTAACCACCCACAGGCTCTAACCTTTGGTTCCGGCAGGCCGAAGAGAGGGCCCCCACGATCGACCCCGTTCGGATAGGGGTCAAGGGCAAGGTGGTGGGGCCCAACAGGATAGACCGCCCGTTGACGACTTACGCAATGTTCATGGACGCTTTGAGTGGACGGATGAACTGAGGGATGAGCTTCTGCAGTGTTATGAAAGCAGTGAGCCCGCGCGAAGGGGGTACATGGCGCGGATGCATGCTCTGTGGTGTGAGAGGCTTCCAGAGCATAGCGCCTTCACGCCACAAAATCTGCGTGACTATGTATCCCACCTTCGTAGTAGGGGCTACGTGAGGGCTGCTCCTGGACCGGTGAATGAGGTGGCGGAAGAGCCGCCACATTCACCGGTTGAGGACGTAGCTCTCCTCGTTCCGCCAATAAAAGAGGGCCTCAGTACCAGAAGGTACACCATCTGAAAACCCCCGGGCCACAAGACCTGGCCAGAGTGGACGCTGAACTTCGTACAGCGCTACCGGAAGAGGCTGACATCTGGCACATAAATTGTGCCGTGTATGCCGCTGCTCAACGCTCGTCTCAGGTGGAGAGGCGAAATACCTCTTCCCCACAGGAGAGAGCGCAGCGGCGCATACAAAAGATGGAGGCCAAAATCCGGTCGGCGAGACAACACGCATCCCGTGTCCAATGTGTGATGGACTACATGGCGGCCAATAGGCCTTTCACGCCTAAAGTTCGACGTATAGCCGCCAATTTAAGACGCGCCCATCACACACTCAACGGGGCAGTGCTACAAACCACCAAACAGCACTGCCTCGATAGGATACGGATGCTAGTGGCTTGCAAAAAGTCACTAGTGAGGCGGGCGAGGGGGCTGGCGGAAAATAACCTTTTTCGCCAAAAGCCTTCGCGCCTATTCGAACCGCCTCAGCGTGTTGCCGACAATCCACCGACCGTCGATCAGGTGGAAACTTTCTGGAAAACGTTGTACGAACAGAGGCTTCCGCTCAACAGAGACTCTCCGGCCCTGGCACACTTTGAAGCCTTTTGCCAAAGGCTTCATCTACAACAGGAGGTGTGCCAACCAATAACCCCAGAAGAGGTTCGAAGAGCTCTTGAAGGCTCTAAGAATTTTGCTGCTCCAGGTCCCGATGGGATTAATAACTTTTGGTGGAAAAAGTTAACCAGTAACCACCATCATTTGGCCAGAATTTTTAATTCTTGGCTAAATGGGGAGCAGCAAATTCCTTCTTGGGTTGTTGAGGGGCGGACAGTGCTGATCCCCAAGAACGGAGATTTGTCCGACCCAAAGAACTATAGGCCGATAACCTGTTTAAACGCATGTTACAAGGTGTTCACACGCATCTTGTACATGCGGGTACTCCAAGCAGTTAACCCAGTTTACGAACGGATATATGAGCAGCGAGGGTCGAAGAGAGATGTCGCTGGCTGCAAGGAGAACCTGTTGATTGACAGATGTGTCACGCAGGACTCCGTGCAGTATAAGCGGAATCTCTCCATGGCCTGGATCGATTACCGCAAGGCATTTGACATGACATCTCATGAGCTTATTGTGCACTTGCTCCGATGTCTTGCGGTCGCCGGTCCCGTAGTGAGATGCATTGAAGATCTGATGCCGCTCTGGAGGACTCGCTTTACCATAACATCTGGTAATGATAGAGTCCATACAGAGCCGGTAACGTTCAAAAGGGGAGTATTTCAGGGAGATTCCCTCAGCCCCCTTTTGTTTTGCATCTCGCTACTGCCATTATCCGTCTCGCTCCGGAAAACTCGCGGTTACAACTGTGGTACCCCCGGCGACAGGAGGCATAAGGTCACCCATTTGTTTTATATGGATGACCTTAAACTTTATGCCTCCGGAGAAAGGGATCTCCAACAATCCCTTAGGGTGGTACAGGAGTACACGCAGGCTGTCGGTATGCAGTTCGGATTTTGCAAATGTGCACTGGTCCATCTCAAGAGAGGACGATGTGGGGACTACGGCGAGGACGCGCAGCTCGTAGACGGAAGCATCCTACACCACCTAGATGCCGGAGAGTCGTACACTTACTTGGGTGTCGAGCAACGCTCCACCCAAGAAGTGGGTGTAGTGAAAAACGCTCTCCGCGGCAAGTATCAGCACCGACTCCGACAGATCTGGTCTTCAGAACTGTCGGGGAACAACAAGGTGTCTGCTACTAATATGCTTGCCGTTCCGATCCTTCTCTACTCCTTTGGAGTAGTGAAGTGGCCTCGAGAGGAGCTGCGTCAACTCGATGTAGGAACCCGGAGAAAGATGCACCTCAATAGGAGCCTGCATCCTAAATCGTCCGTTCCACGGTTATATCTCCCACGCCATCGAGGAGGCCGTGGACTCTTGAGCTTGGAGAGTCTATACAGCAGGATGGTGCTGGATGGAGCCTGTAAGGTCGTCAGGAGTTCGGATCCCCTCCTCTGCATGGTCCGAGACCATGAAAATGCAGGGGTAGGAGCTTTTCTGTTTAAGGCAGCACGCAGAGCAGCCGATGAACTCGGTCTCATCTTCGACGTTGAGTGGGATAATCCCGACTCTGTCACCGAGTTGGAACCCGCTCGGCGGAAAGCCCAAATAAAAGCTGCAGAACAAACCATCTTTCTGCAGCTCCATTCGGATAAGCCACTGCATGGTGTCTTCTATAGAAATACAGAAGAACTTGGCTTATCCGAAAGGCTGACCTTCGCCTTCTTAAGGTCAGCCGGGCTGAAGTCTGAGACCGAGGGATTTATATTGGCTTGCCAGGACGGTGTATTCAACACCCTCGTCTATCGAAGTCGTGTCATGGGTGTGGAGGTCGCTGACGTCAGCTGCAGGGCCTGCCGCAGAGCGCCGGAGACGCTTATGCACTTGTTGTCGGCCTGCCCGACATATGCAGTCTCCGCCTATATCCAAAGGCACGACGGAGCACTACGAGTGCTTTACTACCATCTGAGGCACTCGTATGAGATAGACGAGACACCAGTGCTGCCTTATGCTCCGGGGGATATTGAGTCCGTTGTGGGGAATGAGAGGTGTCTAATTTATTGGAACTACTCGTTTCCCACGGTCAGGCAAATACAGGCAAACAAGCCTGACATAGTCCTCATAGACCACCAACTCAAGACAATGCTCGTCATAGAGCTCTCGGCTCCCGCGGAGAACAACATTGCCTTGAAGGAGGAAGAAAAGCGGACAAAATATCGAGACCTACTCTTCGAACTCCGCAGACTGTATCCAGACCATACTGTCAAGCTGGTGGTACTGACTATAGGAGCTCTCGGTGGAACGAGACACACGCTGCTTTCAGAATTGAACATCATACCGGCATGCCGACAATCGGCAGAAGTCCTAGCCGGGAGAATGCAGAAGGCTGTCATTCTTGGTTCATTGCGTCTGCTCAGGGCACACGAGTCGCGGAACCAGTGATCCCAGCGTACCCTCTCTGGTATCGGAGGCAGGGAGAAGGACGACTGGTTTTACTTAAAAAAAAATATATATATAATAATAATAATAATAATAAAGCAGGAGGGGCTGACTTACATCTATCAAGCCTTTGGTGAGTAGCGCCACCACTTACTCCAGCTGGGGTGTAAAACCGAACCGGCAGCCCTAGTACACCCGGGAGGGGAAAGCGTCTTCCCCTCTGGTGTCGGTCGTGGGCCTGCTGGGCTAACCACCCACAGGCCCTAAACTTTGGTTTCCATAGGCCGAAGGCAGGGCCCCCACGATCGACCCCGTGCGGATAGGGGTCAAGGGCAAGGTGGTGGGGCCCAACCGGACAGACCGCCCGTTGATGACAATGGCAATGCCCAAAGATGATTTGAGTGGACGGATGAGCTGAGGGATGAACTTCTGCATTGTTATGAAAGCAGTGAGCCCGCGCGGAGGGGATACATGGCGCGGATGCATGCTCTGTGGTGTGAGAGGCTACCAGAGCATAGCGCCTTCACGCCACAAAATCTGCGTGACTATGTATCCCACCTTCGTAGTAGGGGCTACGTGAGGGCTGCTCCTGGACCGGTGAATGAGGTGGCCGAAGAGCCGCCACATTCACCGGTTGAGGACGTAGCTCTCCTCGTTCCGCCAATACCAGAGGGCCTCAGTACCAGAAGGGGGTTACACCGTCTGAAAACCCCCGGGCCACAAGACCTGGCCAGAGTGGACGCTGAACTTCGTACAGCGCTACCAGAAGAGGCTGACATCTGGCACATAAATTGTGCCGTGTATGCCGCTGCTCAACGCTCGTCTCAGGTGGAGAGGTGAAATACCTCTTCCCCACAGGAGAGAGCGCAGCGGCGCATACAAAAGATGGAAGCCAAGATCCGGTCGGCGAGGCAACAGGCATCCCGTATCCAATGTGTGATGGACTATATGGCGGCCAACAGGCCTTTCACGCCTAAAGTGCGTCGATTAGCCGCCAACTTAAGACGCGTCCATCACACACTCAATGAGGCAGTGCTGCGAACCACCAAACAGCACTGTGTCGACAGGATACGGATGCTAGTGACTTGCAGAAAGTCACTAGTGAGGCGGGCGAGGGGGCTTGCGGAAAATAAACTGTTCCGCGAGAAGCCCTCGCGCCTTTTCCAGCCGCCTCCGCGTGTTGTAGACAATCCGCCGACTGCAGATCAGGTGGAGAACTTCTGGAAAACACTGTACGAGGAGAGGCTTCCACTCAACCGAGATTCTCCTGCCCTTGCACACTTTGAAGCCTTTTGTCAAAGGCTTCAGCAACCACAGGAAGTGTGCGAACCAATAACTCCAGAAGAGGTTCGTAGGGCTCTTGAGGGCTCTAAGAACTTTGCTGCTCCAGGTCCCGATGGGATAAATAACTTTTGGTGGAAAAAGTTATCGAGCACCCACCACCATTTGGCCAGAATTTTTAATTCCTGGTTGAATGGGGAGCAGCAAATCCCTTCTTGGGTTGTTGAGGGGCGGACAGTGCTGATCCCCAAGAACGGAGATTTGTCCAACCCAAAGAACTATAGACCGATATCCTGTCTAAACGCATGTTACAAGGTGTTTACACGCATTTTGTACATGCGGGTGCTCCGCGCAGTCGAACCGGTTTACGAACGGATATATGAGCAACGAGGGTCGAAGAGAGGTGTCGCTGGCTGCAAAGAGAACCTGCTGATCGATAGATGTATCACGCAGGACTCCATGCAGTATAAGCGGAACCTCTCTATGGCCTGGATCGACTACCGCAAGGCATTTGATATGACATCACATGAGCTCATTGTTCACTTGCTCCGATGTCTTGTGGTACCCGGTCCCGTAGTGAGATGTATTGAAGAACTGATGCCGCTCTGGAGGACTCGCTTTACCATAACATCGGGTAATGATAGAGTCCAAACAGAGTCGGTAACATTCAGAAGGGGAGTATTTCAGGGAGATTCCCTCAGCCCCCTCCTGTTTTGCATCTCACTACTGCCATTATCCGTCTCGCTCCGGAAAACCCGTGGCTACAACTGCGGTACCCCCGGCGACAGGAGGCATAAGGTCACCCATCTATTTTATATGGATGACCTTAAACTTTATGCCTCTGGAGAGAGGGATCTCCAACAGTCCCTTAGGGTGGTACAGGAGTACACGCAGGCTGTCGGTATGCAGTTCGGGTTGGACAAATGCGCACTGATCCATCTCAAGAGAGGACGATGCGGTGACTACGGAGAGGACGCGCAGCTCGTGGACGGAAGCATCTTACACCATCTAGATGCCGGAGAGTCGTACACTTACTTGGGTGTCGAGCAACGCTCCACCCAAGAAGTGAGTGTAGTGAAAAACGCTCTCCGCGGCAAGTATCAGCACCTACTCCGACAGATCTGGTCTTCAAAACTGTCGGGGAAGAACAAGGTGTCTACTACAAATATGCTTGCCGTTCCGATCCTTCTCTACTCTTTCGGAGTAGTGAAGTGGACTAGAGAAGAGCTGCGTCAACTCGATGTAGTAACCCGCAAGAAGATGCATCTCAATAGGAGCTTGCATCCTAAATCGTCCGTTCCACGGTTATATCTCCCACGACATCGGGGAGGCCGTGGACTCTTGAGCTTGGAGAGTCTCCATAGCAGGATGGTTCTGGATGGAGCATGTAAGGTCATCAGGAGTTCGGATCCCCTCCTCTGCATGGTCCGAGACCATGAAAATGCAGAGGTAGGAGCTTTTCTCTTTAAGGCAGCACGGAGAGCAGCCGATGAACTTGGTCTCATCTTCGACGTCGAGCGGGTAAACCCCGACTCTGTCACCGAGTTGGAACCCGTTCGACTAAAAGCCCACATTAGAGCTGCAGAACACAACATCCTTCTGCAGCTCCATAAGGATAAGCCATTGCACGGGGTCTTCTATAAAAATATAGAAGACCTCGGCATATCCGAAAGGCTGACCTTCGCCTTCTTAAGGTCAGCTGGGCTGAAGTCTGAGACCGAGGGATTCATAATGGCTTGCCAGGATGGTGTATTTAACACTCTCGTCTATCGACGTCGTGTCATGGGTATGGAGGTCCCTGATGTCAGCTGCAGGGCCTGCCGCAGGGCGCCGGAGACTGTAATGCACTTACTGTCGGCTTGCCCGACATACGCAGTCTCGGCCTATATTCATAGACACAACGCAGCATTACGAGTGCTTTACTATCATCTAAGGCACTCGTATGGGATAGACGAAACACCAGTGCTGCCTTACGTTCCGGGGGATATTGAGTCCGTTGTGGGGAATGAGAAGTGCCTAATCTATTGGAACTACTCGTTTCCCACCGTCAGGCAAATAGAAGCCAACAAGCCTGACATAGTACTCCTCGACCACCAACTCAAGACAATGTATGTCGTGGAATTCTCGGCTCCCGCTGAGAGCAACATTGTCTTGAAAGAGGAGGAAAAACGGACAAAATATCGAGATTTGCTCTTCGAACTCCACAGGCTTTATCCAGGCCATTCTGTTAAAATAGTGGTACTGATTATAGGAGCCCTCGGTGGAATGAGACAGACGCTGCTTTCAGAACTAAAGATCATACCGGCATGCCGAGATTCGGCAGGGATCTTAGCCGGCAGAATGCAGAAGGCTGTCATCCTCGGATCATTGCGTCTACTTAGGGCACACGATTCTCGGACCCGGTAGTCACTCACCCCACGGGTGTGGGGAGTGGCTATTGGTATTACCAGCACCCCTCAGTGAGGGTCGGAGCCACAGAGTAGGGTGACTGGTTTTTTGTAAAAAAAAAAAAATGTTTATTTATCAAAATAGATATTTTTTACAATATAGTGTTACATACACATTTATATATATAAATAAACAGAGGGTTCTTCCCGCTAAGCACAATGTGCCTGTTGCGCAGTAATACACTTTCACTTGTGAGTGTATTTCAATACATATATATATATCTGAATAAGTCACAGTCTAGAGGCTTTGTCACAATTAGGTAAGTTTATGTCTCAATCGGGTAGTTGTTACAGTCTAGGAAAGTAGTAGTAGTAGTAGTAGTTTAATAAGCAGGAGGGGCTGACTTCCATCTATCAAGCCTTTGGTGAGTAGCGCCACCACTTACTCCAGCTGGGGTGTAAAACTACTCTTTCGGAGTAGTGAAGTGGACTAGAGAAGAGCTGCGTCAACTCGATGTAGTAACCCGCAAGAAGATGCATCTTAACAGGAGCCTTGCATCCTAAATCGTCCGTTCCACGGTTATATCTCCCACGACATCGGGGAGGCCGTGGACTCTTGAGCTTGGAGTGTCTCCATAGCAGGATGGTTCTGGATGGAGCATGTAAGGTCATCAGGAGTTCGGATCCCCTCCTCTGCATGGTCCGAGACCATGAAAATGCAGAGGTAGGAGCTTTTCTCTTTAAGGCAGCACGGAGAGCAGCCGATGAACTTGGTCTCATCTTCGACGTCGAGCGGGTAAACCCCGACTCTGTCACCGAGTTGGAACCCGTTCGACTAAAAGCCCACATTAGAGCTGCAGAACACAACATCCTTCTGCAGCTCCATAAGGATAAGCCATTGCACGGGGTCTTCTATAAAAATATAGAAGACCTCGGCTTATCCGAAAGGCTGACTTTCGCCTTCTTAAGGTCAGCTGGGCTGAAGTCTGAGACCGAGGGATTCATAATGGCTTGCCAGGATGGTGTATTTAACACTCTCGTCTATCGACGTCGTGTCATGTGTATGGAGGTCCCTGATATCAGCTGCAGGGCCTGCCGCAGGGCGCCGGAGACTGTAATGCACTTACTGTCGGCTTGCCCGACATACGCAGTCTCAGCCTATATTCATAGACACAACGCAGCATTACGAGTGCTTTACTATCATCTAAGGCACTCGTATGGGATAGACGAAACACCAGTGCTGCCTTACGTTCCGGGGGATATTGAGTCCGTTGTGGGGAATGAGAAGTGCCTAATTTATTGGAACTACTCGTTTCCCACCGTCAGGCAAATACAAGCCAACAAGCCTGACATAGTACTCCTCGACCACCAACTCAAGACAATGTATGTCGTGGAATTCTCAGCTCCCGCTGAGAGCAACATTGTCTTGAAAGAGGAGGAAAAACGGACAAAATATCGAGATTTGCTCTTCGAACTCCGCAGGCTTTATCCAGGCCATTCTGTTAAAATGGTGGTACTGATTATAGGAGCCCTCGGTGGAATGAGACAGACGCTGCTTTCAGAATTAAAGATCATACTGGCATGCCGAGACTCGGCAGAGATCTTAGCCGGCAGAATGCAGAAGGCTGTCATCCTCGGTTCATTACGTCTACTCAGGGCACACGATTCACGGACCCGGTAGTCACTCACCCCACGGGCGTGGGGAGTGGCTACTGGTATTACCAGCTCCCCTCTGTGAGGGTCGGAGCCACAGAGTAAGGTGACTGGTTTTTTGTAAAAGAAAAAAAAAATAAAATAATAATAATAATAATAATAAATTGCCTTTATTTGTGGCGGAGTTCAGCAAAGCTGCTCTTCCACCCAACCACGTAGAAATAACAAAATGCAGATTTATACATTGATTTTAAAAGTAGAAAATTAATAATGGATTAACCTAATACTTAACTAATCTAAAAATTTGTAATCAAGTAATAGAAAGTAATATGAGTATTATGAGTAAATGAACTTTATTGCGAAAAGAATAGAAAAAATAAAAAGAAAATGCTTAAGATAAGTTGTTATATCAAAGTCAGCTGATCACTGAATAATTGAGCCATATATTTCTTTTTAAAAGAACTTAAACTATTAGATTTTATTAATGCTAGTATTGAATTATAATTTTGTGCTGCAAAATAAGAAAAGGACCTCCTGAATAAAGTAGATGAGTGTCTTGGTATATCGAGCATGTACACCGATCTTAAGTCACGTGCATGTTGCGCTTGTCGTGTGACAAGATGCGCCTTTAGGTACGTAGGTGTACCTGTTGTAATAATTTTGTGGGTAAGAGTGGATAAGTGTAGTTTACGTCTATTTTTCATATTCAGCCATTTTGCTTCGTTGATTTTAGGTGACACGTGCTCTCTTCTACCAAGGCCATATATAAATCGAATGCATGTGTTTTGCATGCGTTGTATTCTATTAATAGAGACAACATCAAGACAAAGACCGTAGATTACGTCACAATAATTAAAAAGAGATAAAATCAATGATTCGCAGAGCATCAGCTTAATTCTTTTTGTTAGAAAATGCCTATTTGAATATAGATGTCTTAATGTTGAGTAGGATTTTTGAATATTTTTGTTTATATGTTGTTTAAAACGTAATTTATTATCTATATATAAACCTAGATTTTTGACAACATTTTTGTGTTCAATCTGCTGTCCCTCGATATAAATCTTAACATGGTTCATGACATCATCATAAAACCTATCACTACAAAAAACTATTACAGATGATTTAGTTGAATTTATTTTGAGAGCGTGATTTTGCGAAATTTCTGTTAATTTGAGAATATCTGTATTAATGTGCTCAACGTGTCTCACTATGTCTTTGATATTAAAACTCTGTAACAATTGAGTATCATCAGCATACTGGTGCATGTTACAGCTGACAAGTTCTTTTTAAAAGTCAGATACGTATATAATAAACAACAAAGGTCCCAGTATGGACCCTTGGGGAACACCAGTTTTAATGTCAATAAAATGTGAATGTTGTTCTTGAATGACAACTTTTTGCCTCCTGTTACTTAAGTATGATCTTACAAAATTTAAAGCTGCAATATTTAAACCATAGTATTGTAATTTAGCAAGTAGTAGCTGATGATCAATTGTGTCAAAAGCACGAGAGTAGTCTATTAAAGTCAAAACTGCGATGTCACCTTTATCCAAAGCTTGGATTATATCATTTATGACCTTGAGGAGGGCGGTGGTAGTGTTATGTTTTTGACGGAATCCCGATTGATTTTCGGGAATTATTTTATTCTCGATGACATAACTGTTAAGTTGTTCGTATATAATTCTCTCTAAAATTTTCGACAAAAGCGGCAAAATACTAATGGGACGTATATCACTAAAGTTTTCAGGATTATCTACTTTAGCCAAGGGTGTAACAATGGCATCTTTCCACTGGACAGGAAAAGTACTTTTTACTAAACATTGGTTTATGATATGGGTAACATATTTTATCAAAAAAGGTAAACACAATTTGAACATTTTTAATGAAATGCCATCCCATCCCTGCGCATTTGATTTTATTTTTAATATGGATTTAGAGATAGCTTCTTCTGATACCTCAGAAAATGAAAATTGCAAGTTATCATCAAATTTATTGTGCATATAAAATAAAAAAGTGTCATTATTAACAGGGGTTATATTTGCAGAATTAATAAAGTGATTGTTTAGTTCATCAGGTTTATTTAATTTTGATGGTAAATTTCTTTTTTGTTTTTTAGTGGTTACCTTCATATCATTCAACGCATTCCATAGTTTTTTAGAATTTTTTGTTCTATTTATGTACTCCAGATATGCTCGTTTTTCATTTCTTGATATAGTTGTAGTTAAATTTCTTAATGTTTTATAATATTCCCAATCTCCCATATATTTTGTTCTCTTAAATTTAATTAACGCGTTGTCTCGCATTTTGCACATGCGTTTGAGGTTGTCTGTCACCCATGGAGCCTTTGGTTTATTTATTCTAGCGCGTACTAAAGGAGCATGTATATCAAATAAGCGAGATATATTAGTATTTAAAACCTCCACCATATCATTAACATCGTCAAGGTCGAAAATGACATCCCAGTTTAACATATGCAAATCCCTTTCAAAATCTGGCAGGGAAAATTGTTTAAAATCCCTATATGAGAGAAAAATCTGTTTTTGTTTAGGTACTGTATAGTTAAGACTACACGATACCCGACAATGATCTGATATATTGTGCATATCAATGGCAAACTTATCCCTAACCAGAGATGAATCACTGATTGCAATAAAATCGATAAGCGTACTACTATATGGTGTAATACGTGTTGGCACGTCCAAAATTTGAATAAGACCATATGATTCTAAAAAACTATTAAAACTTTCGACTTGTGTATTGGTTAAATTATACAGATTTAAATTGATGTCACCAGCACATATAACGTCCTCGACTTGCGGTACTATTTGAGACAAAAAGTTTTCGATAGAGTTTATACTGGCTGCTACATTAACATTTGGTGGGCGATAGATAGCACCAACGGCAATTTTTTTTCGATTTAAACTTACATCTTACCCACAGCTGTTCAAGTCCAAGTCAACCTCCTCATCAATGTGCAAGATTTCGACATCCAGGAAGTCCTTGTAATAGATTGCAACACCTCCACCCCTCCGATCTACACGGTCCTTTCTAAGAATATCAAAACCTAGAATATTCACAGCATCAGAAGATATATTTTGATTCAACCAGGTCTCAGTAACAACAACTATATGATAGTTACTATTAGCAATAAATTCAAAAAACTCAACAAATCCAGTAAGCAGCGACCTTGCATTAAAGTTAGCAACATTAAAGTTCATCTACTCTATATATTAACTTAACCTAAAAAACTAAAATTATACTTATATAAAAAGTTAGGAGATTATAATAATAATCTGACAAAAGCAAAGCACCGGTACCTATCCTCTTAAGATTATATTCTATATACGCTGTAAGAAAATTGCTAAAAAAAAAATAATTACCATGATTAACCATGATTACAATATTTGAATTTTGAAGGTTTTTGAAGTTTTATTATTTATGCAAGCATGTAAACATCAAATTACTATTATTAATATTGATATACACAAGTAAAAAATTATGACGACATGAAAGTTATGGAGACTTGCATTATATATTAATATAAGTTATCCTATGGTATAGCTTCATATTATGTAGTATATGTAAATTTTAACTTGTATGCATAGTGTTACACAATATTTAATTTTTTATAACTGTAAAATATATTAACATCGTAATAAATAAGTATTTCTTAATATCATTAAATGAGCATTTATAATAGTAACAATTCCAGGGCGAAGCAAAAAGTTTGTTGTAACATTAACATCAATTATATGCATTTATTTTGTTAAGTATTTAGGAGCATATAATGCAAATTTGGATTGTGTTGTTAGCAAGTTAATATATAAATATTAACAGGGCAAGACATGGTAGTTATTCAATTAATGCTAGAAACTTACATGAGTTTATGGTAAACTATTGTAGTTTAGGATACAAATATTTACTTAATTTCCTTTAATCTTTGTTATGTCACTCTCACTTTCCACTCTGTAGATTTTGTCTTTATATTTGACAAAAACATTTCCATTACGAGACCACACACTTTTCGAAGGGAAAGTTTGAATAGCACTATTAATTAATCCTAACCTATATTTTGTTAAGTCTTCTTGTATGGACACACCAGATGACTTCAACATTTTTCTTTTGTTTATTACTTTAGAGCGAACGGTATCACTACAAAAACTTACTAGGATGGCAGAAGGTCGCCTGTTATCAGTCCCTGATTTTTTCGTTGGAATTCGATGACATTTATTTATATCTGTTTCCTTTATATCTCGCAGATCTAGTTTTTCTTCAAAAAAGTTTATCCCTGTTACCTTTGTGTTTTCTTTATCAATCTCAGATATACCAAATATCCGGAGATTTAAATTACGGGAATATTGTTCATTAGTGTCCAAGTTTGTCTTTAACTTACGATTGTCCTGTTGTAGAATTGCTACATCTCTTTGTAACTGCCGTATAGTTTCATTTTGGTTTGAAATTAAATTATCATATTTCTCAGAGATCTTCTTTAAGACACTTTCGGCTATTTTCCTTATAAATTCCTCGCTTTGAAACATACGTTTATTTTTTTCTTCCACTATCTTAGCTATCTCATCTATATCGTTCCTAGTAAGAACCATTTTTAAAGCAGACAAAAACTTATGTTGATCAACAGAGAAATTCAAACAGAAAAACACTGGGGCATTCGCCATTCTCGAATTATAAAGTTTATTTCCAATTTTTAATTTTTTGATAAGATAGTGCAAAGTTTTTTTACAACGTGACAATCTTCATGCACCACTACGCTACGCAAACATAATTATTCAAATTGGTCAGCCGTTCCCGCATAATCGCCGAACACACAAAAAATATTGGTATCGAATTGAGAACCCCTGCTTTTTTTTATATTTTTTGAGATCGGTAGAGAATTTAGTATAGAAAAAAAGTCAAATTTACAGTTCAAATATAACTTAAAATACATACATATATTGTGCCTCTTTAACTAGTAATATATAGTGCAAAGAGCTCTCAAGGTTTAGATAGTTCGAAAAAAGCAACCTAAGGAACTACGACTTTTCATAAAGGTGCTAGTATTTGCCTTTCATCAAATTCTTGGATACGCTATTAATTGGCAGAACAGCAGTAAAGTTAGTAGTAATATGGGTATAAGTTAAATAATTATTTGTAATGTTAAATACTAGTTTTCGATAAACTAGCTGATTTTGCACTTCATAGATGTCTATGGTCTATTATCATATTGTTTACAACTGTACATACGATTTTACTAGGGATTTAGAAACTGTAATCACGGACCCGAACTATGTATAGGGTTCAGCTAGAGTAGTTACTGGAACTGCTTTTCTCATGCATGTTAAATTTGTCTATATAATGCACATAGGCGTAGGTCTGCATTTAAGTAGATTCACAGTAAAATCAGAGTCGATTGTGGCTATATGTCCTACAATGTCTTTACTTTTAGTAGAGTGCAATAAAAAATTCCACTTAACTCTCGACACTAAAAAGAGAGGCGTTATACTAAGAATAATTTTTCAGATCGATTTAAAAATAATCGCGGCATCGAATATATTTTCGATCATTTTCAGACATATTCCCAAGAACGCATGCAGGAACTATTGTCAAATTTAACATGATTTTGTGAATGAGAAGAAGGTATTGCTGCATGAGTCAAATCCATTTTTCCAAAGAAACAATGTAGATTTGTTTAAGTTTAGATCGATTTCCGAATACCAAAGAAATACGCCCATGCGTCTACGTCATTTTCAATTTCGAATGCGTACTACTGTGATAGTTGCCTAAAAAAATACATTTTTAAAATGTAACATTTCTATCTATTCCAACAGTTTTAATGGTACTTATTAAATTAATATTTATATTAAACATAATATTTTTAGTCGTAAACTCCTCTATAAAATCCTTATTTTACTATAAGGAACGTAACCAGACTGCAACCAATAGCTACTCTCCGGGATATGTGCCCCGCCGAGCGCTGAATTATAAGTTATAAGTCTGGCACGTTAAGTGTAATAATTGCATATTACCATCAAACCGCTAATGCTTCGATTGCAACAAACACCAGCCGAAAGACTGATCCTACTGTCTTTCGGCTGGAGATGCAAAACCTTTTGGGCAATAGTTTCCCAGTGAGTTTTTTCTATGTATTTTCGAATGAAGAAAATTACGGAATCCAATGAAATGAACGCAAACTGTAAACCTTGTAGCGTCCATCTTCTCTTGGGTAAGGGGACAATAAGTTAGGTTAAATAGTCAAATTCTAACGTGAACTACATGCAATTACTCTGTGTCTCTTACCTTACCAGATATCCTCTATACACTTTAAGAATGAGTTTGAATAGTATTAACCAAAGAACGTGAACGTGAAACGTTTTTGATTTCGGTAATCAACAATTTGGTCACTCCTAAAAATATCTCTGAATTGCCCTGAATGAGACATGGCGCAGATGAAACTGTCTATTAGATTTGTGCGAATTTTATTACTGTGAATGTCCCTGTACTTAGCATCTGTTGAATACTGCGAATACGGCAATATTGCCAATAGAATAGAATATAGAGAATTTAAGAAAACATTACTGAGTCTTGTGTAGTATTGTGCAATGTGTGTTGAATTCTGGTATGCTTGTCACTTGCTCTGTCCTCTAATGGAAATTATTATTGGAAATTATTATAAAAAGATTCGTAAACAAATTGTTAAACCAAAGCAAACTCTAACATTTTAAGGAATCTAAAAGTCCGAAACTTATGAATTTTAGAGGTCTGAGAGCGAAATTAAAAACTGGCATGTTCACTGACCATAAAAAACTTAACTACTGAGGAAAACATTAAACGTGAACGTAAGAAATTTTGTTCTTGTTTGGCTATAAACGTGAAAATATATTTGTTACCAACCCTCCTGCAGATTTTAAACTCTCAAGTTTATAGAGGCAAAGGTATGTGTTATATATACAATGTGTCATATTTTAAAGCCACCCCTTCATCCCAAAATTCTTATATCTCATTTTTTATTATACATGTAATAAGGGGAAAGGTAAAGCAATAACCGAAAATGAATACGTCCAGAATTAACTTACAAGGAGCTTGGAATTTTGCAAAATAGAAAAGGATAAGCCACACACAGCCAAAAAAGGAATTCATGGTAAAATAAATACAATATTTACATAAGATTCTTAACACAAAGCTCAATGCTAGGAACATGATTACAGTGATTAGCTGACCCTAGTCTAGCATATTCATTCGGAATACTAAGGGATTCAGATACATACCTGGGAGGCCTAGAGAGAATGACGAGAACTGCGATTAAAATGTTTAGGATACGTCACTCAAAGATCGGAGTTGAAAGACTATACATACCATGAACATAAGAAGGCAGAGCATTAAGCAACATTCAGAAGATGTACAGAACTCAAGAGAAGAACAAGTCCGTTTTCATCAAAAGTTTTTGTGCTCTGATTGTGATGTCCGTTATTGAGATTTAATTTTCCATTCAACTAAGCAAATATTAATTGCCCATGCTACCCCGCGCCGCAATGTTACGGAATGTATTTGGTAGATATGTTCGTTAAATACGTTTTTCAACGTTATGCTTATGACGAATTTCATTTGAAACCCCTGAAATCAGCCCACATTGATTCAAGATAGAGGAATCATATTGCGCTGCCT
This sequence comes from Leptura quadrifasciata, assembly GCA_963675555.1. Classification (NCBI taxonomy): domain Eukaryota; kingdom Metazoa; phylum Arthropoda; class Insecta; order Coleoptera; family Cerambycidae; genus Leptura; species Leptura quadrifasciata. The sequence continues at coordinate 31,325,398 of OY776682.1, forward strand.
GTTGCACTTATCAGAACTTTAGTAGGGACTTTGTCCGGACCAAAACGACTATTGGAAAGATCTTAATTCCTGCTGATCTTCTCTGCTGTTTTAAATAAATTTTGTTTTGCCTTATTCAGTTCCATTTACTATAATTTTCAGTCTTCATTATTAAATTAATTAATTAAAATGCGTATATAAATTGCAATATTCAGTTACAATAAACTTTTACCCCTCGATGTGCTTGCTAATTCATGGGCATCCAAACCCGGCAAAAATATCTATTTGCATATCCAATTACATCCTGTTATAGTTATTTGAAATTTACATAATAATACACTAATTATCTCAAACAATGTTAAATTGACATAAAAAACATCTCATTAATTTACAAACTTATTAGGCAGAAATAAATGAAAATTCAGACATTTTAGGAAACAATGCTCAGTATTGGTGAAATATACGATTTATAACAAAATTCAGTCTAGCCACCACTGGGACGTTATTTTTTTCAAATATCTGAAAATATTATGCAGAAAATGGAATGATGAGAAAGTACTGTCCAAAGTGCATCCATCCGAAACGGCTGAGTCACCTTTAGGTGCAGTTTATATAAAACAACAAAAAAAAGGTATTAATATGACAAAAAAGGCACTCAATCAACGCTTGAGAAGTGCTTCGCTATAGCACAATAATATCAAGTATTTTCATTATCTGCCAATTTAAGCACGTTACAAATAAATTACGGAAAATTGAAAATAAATTTACCTATCACGTATACTAATTGGATTAAAATATGATTTCACTGTAAAATCTATCTCTTATCATTTGTTAAACTAAACCGTTTATTTCATATTACTACAATATAAATTATGTTTGTATAATACATCGCATAAACAATAAAATATTTTTGGGGATGTGACGCGTTTTTCACTACCTCGAACGGTGACATGGAGAAAAAGGCCATACTTTGCCACTCGAGCAACGAAAACGAGTTTTCGGTTTAAGCTCGGCGCCAGTCCTAGTTTAAGTGATAGGACACACTATTCACAAGCCGGATACGCGAGGTTGAGTAGCTCAAGTGGAGAAAGTATACTGCAGTGGGTCTGTTTGGGAAATTAAACGTTCACACATAAACAGTAAAACTCAGAATTTTCAATAATATCAGTATATTTAATTAAACCCATCATATACAATCTATGGGTTTACTAATTGATTACCTCCACCAAACTTCACAGGATCTAAATCTTGGGATGAAGGCAAGGGACCCAATGACAAGGCTAGCACCAGATGATTCAGGCAGGGATAGAAATCTGCAAAATAGTAACACAAAATGTACGCTGTAAAGCGTTACCACATAATAAGCGGTAACACAAGGCAAATTTATATACAGCACTTGGCTAGTACATCAGTTTACTTACTTCTCCAGAGACTTACTTAGTTCCTACGTTTGCTGCCAATGACTCGCTCTGGTTCTCTGCCAACAAGGTGTGAATTTAATTATTTCCTTTGGATACTTAAAAGTGGGAGAAATGACGTTAACAGATGCGCGGTGGATCCATGTGACGCCAAGCGGAAAATATTTCGGAATATTTCGCGACAATAATTCAATTACCTGAATATGTTTCTAGATCGGAGCAAGCAGCAGGACACGTGTATCGTGTGAGAAGGCCGCCAGGAAACTGAACTATCGGATATTTTAATTATTCCCTTGTACCGAAAGAATGACGTCAAACGGGTGACGTTAAATTGACATAAATATTTTATTAACTTGCTTTGCCACTGGAAAATATTTCACGGTTGGTTTACGCAGGATGGCAGGCACTCACGTCTAGCTCCCGGGACTGCTGGCTGTCAACTGAAAAGTGAAAATATTTACTATGGGCTTGTAAGGTTATACACGTTCTTCACGTTGTTCCCCACATCTGTACTTACAACTGGACTGTTTATTCGGTGCTGCTGCAAATTAATATAAATTTTAAAGTGTAAAACGGCATAGTAATAAATATAAAAGGATGATTTGTATAGAGGGTATAAGTAAACACAGATCCTGGGCACATTTTGGTAACGAAAAAACTCCGTTACAGCGAAAGAAAATTATCTAAAATACCATGTCGTAAAGTCATCAAACCGATAAAAACAACACAACAGAGATTACAAATTCACATTAAAACGTCGCATTTAGATTTTTGCGCGGCCTACTAAATTTTCAGTGCTGTGGTGGGGTGGTGTTATTAGACTAGTAAAACAAATCATGCGATATTTCATATTGAGACACCGATCAACTTGGGAGATTAGATCAGAAAATACAGGGTTGATGACAATGCTCACTCCTCGAATAAAGATCATCAAATTAATTGTGATGTGTACATAGTAAATAAGTTCTTAATTTTACGAAATACGTGATTTAGTACCATGACCATAACAGATGTGCATTTCACCATCCGTGTGGAAATAATCTGGAGGTGAACTAAGATTTAATATGAAACACTACACTCCAATCAGGAGAGTCGCGGTCGAGTAGGGCGTTGAATAGTAGCGTTCAAGTTTAAAAGTTATTTTTTACCATCTCCGGATGCTGCCAACATTATTGGCGAAACGCACTTCCAATAGAATATTCACGTGTATAGTTCAAGTAGTAGTAGTAGTATAAGTTTTCAAAACAGACTATGTTCTCGAATGCATCGTGTAAACATAAATGAAAATGTTTGACGGCAATCGTTACAAATATGAGGAAAATGTTTTGCTTGTCTCTGAACCAGAAACGTGATCAGTAAACCTAAGATTTTACAGGACGTTAAGAATTTACATTTTTCAGGAATTTTATGGTTACAGAGTACCTTTACTTTAGAGGCTGCTTCAAAAGTCATTCAGAATTTCATCAGAGTTACTGTAAACATGATACAGAATACATTTAAAGCTTTTAGGGAGAAAATGGAATTGTGCCATTAAAGAAGTGGCTCTCACATTCAATAAAATAAATTGGTATCTGCTATATGCTAATAGTTTTATCGACTCTCTTTCTTCATCTCTCCTTTTTACTACTCTCGCAGATTAGAATATACCTGTAGTTTTTTACTTAGTTCCTTATTAGGTCGATGCAATATTAATTGTCACTTCATTTACTGTTACATCGGTTTCATAGAAAAATTTAAATTTTCTTTAGAGAATTATCGGGGTTTATTGTGTAGAGATGAAATTTTGATACAATTTTGAAAATAAGGTTACTTTCCACGTATAATATTTAAGAAAAATATAAATTCATGACACTCTGTATAATCCAAAAAGTTTTGAAAATTTTGCGACAAGCAAAACTTGTTAAAATGATCAAATTTTGTTTTTAATTTAAAAATTTAGCAGATAAACCAAACACATTTGTCATAGGACACTCTGTATATATTTTGAAGTTTTATGTAATTTCATGATTTGTGTAATGTTATAAGTATGAAAACGTTCTCAGTTTCCACACGATTGCGATTGTTCTGGTCTAAAAAAATATTTCGGCTGTATCGCACTACATAGAAAATTACAAAAGCTTAATCGCGAAAACAGCTATATAAGTTTAAGGCAATCCGACGTATTAAAACAACTTTTCCAGAACAAAATTTACGAAGGGATTATAGTGGTGAACTTTTTTAAATTTCTCATTCTTTCGGAAGTATTATAAATCAGTATTGCCATATAGGCATAATGTAAGAGAATAAAAGTAAAACACCTACAGGGATTGAGGCATGAACGATATATTTGGTTGCAAAAGTATCTATTCTAAAAACCGTAATTTTCAGAGTGGAAAAAAGGTAAAAAAAGTTGGTCTCAATAGGAAGAGAGAAACAATTTACAAACAGAAAGCAGTTTAGATTATGCTCTATCTTCGGGAGTCCTACGAAATCTTAGTGTACTCTAGTTCAATAGTTACCTGTCGCATGCTCATTCTTATGAATAAAACAAAGGATCCCTCTGAAGGAACGCCATCTTGATGAATAATGCCTCAAAATAAAGTAAAGAAACTTGTACTTCTTTATATGAAAATTGCACTTTGAAATACTTCCAATAAATTAGTCACTGTTTAAATAAAAAATAAAGCCAACAAAACCCATTTCTCTGAAAACAACTCTCCATTAAAGAAAGAGATTTGTTTTTATTTTAAATAAACTGCTCGAATAAAATTACAGTTATTCCAGTTCAGAAATCAGACAAGAGCGCTTTAAGTAATAGGATAAATAAGACAAAAAATCGGGAAATACATGGTTTTGTCCCTTATTTCGTCTCATTCTTCTGATTAGTTGTTACTAAGTATTTATAACTTATCAGACGTTATGACTTGGCTCTGTTTTGCAAATAGTTGAAAGTTATTTTTATAACATACCATATTAAGGTTTTTTTGCACCGCTTCAAAAATGATAGTAATTATAATATTAAATTATACATATCATCGTAATTTATAAACGGTTCTTGAGCAGTAATTACTGGTCCCCCAAATTATACAAACTAATTCATAATAATTATATTATTATCCCATTTTATTTGAACAAATATGTATAAAATAATAGTAATAATGTTATGTGCACACCTACGCCACTGCCTCATAGAAAATGCTAGAAGGACTGGAAAGATCTCGAACGATATACTGGAATATTCTAAAATAATAGAGTACATTCGACGCAGGTATATATATAGAGTGGATCCAAGTGCACTGAGGTACAATTTTTGTATGAGATGAGCAAGTGATAAGATAAGATGGAGAACAGTAAATAGTTGTGAATTATATTAGTGAGACTATATAGTAGAATAAACTTGTAATTAGTGTGTACTAATGTGTAATTGTAAGGACTAGTTATTGTAATTAAGTGATTAATAAATCAGTGATTTATGAAAGTTCTTGTTGCAATTTATTGAACCTATATACAGGGTGTTTACTGGATATTGTAACACGTAACAATTGGTGTCAGAAGCGGAATTACAACAGGATTTCTGAAGAATTATTGGAATATTTGGACACCACTGGAGATAGTGAAGTGCTTTGAACTGAAAAGTGATATAGACATCAAATAACACCTATTGTGAAATTTTGAGAAAATTTCCAGAACATTCTATTTTGGATTTTGTCTAAATATTTGACATACCTGATATAGACTTTAATTTATTGCCGTTTCGAGAACTTTTTAATGGAAACAAGAAGCATGGCTGCCGAAAAACAAATGTAAGATATGTTCGCAGAATTAAGAAAAATGATGTTAGACCAACGCCAAGAAGAGAAAAAGAACGGGAGAGAAGGCGTGAAGAAGAAAAAGAAGAACAAGAATGACATGAAGAAGAAAAAGAATGAAAACGTCAAGAAGAAAAGGAAAAATTGAGAAAATAATACAGGTGCAACAAGATGCTATCCTGTCAGCCACTAATGAGGTCAAGGAAAAAGTACATAAAGTTGAACTAAAAGTTGGTAATGTCGAAGGAGAAGTTAGTTACATTAAGAGAGAAGTAAGCGAAGTCATAGGGAAGGTAAATATGGTCGAAGAGGAAGTAGAGCGCCTTAAATGGCAGTTGAGGGAAAGAGGAGGCCAGCTAGTAGCATCATCAGACCCTCGGTTACAATCGCCCTCCTTTGACGGTCAAACTTCATGGACCACATATAAGAGACAATTTGAGATAGCTGCATGCGCAAACAATTGGAGTAATGAAGACAAGGCTATGGCATTAGTATTGGCATTAAGGGAACAAGCATCAGAGTTGCTTCAGACGATTCCAGTGGCGCAACAACAAGATTTTAAAGTTTTGGACGCTGCACTAGATGTGAGATATGGCGATCAGCATCTCCTCCGACTATATCGGATCCCGCGATAATCACGTATGCAAAAATCTGGGGAGAGTTTACGTGGATTTGAGGCTGCAGTAGAGAGATTGGCACACTTTTCTTATCCAGATGCACCAAGGCAGTTCCAGGAGCAATTGGCAGTTGAGACGTTTATTGATGGCATAAAAGACGAGGATATGAGGCGGGTCTTTAGACTATCTAGGTACAAGACTAATAGTGAAGCATTGATCCATGCACACGAGGTAGAGGCTAATATGGATTCCTCGTAGTACAGAGTACGAGCCGTTTCTGTGGAAGAAGCCCAATCAGAGGAAACGAATTTAGACACCAAACTCAAGGATTTACATAACATGTTTACTCAATTAATGACCAGAGAAACAAGAAAATCGACAAAGAAGTGTAAAGCCTAGCGGAAGTATCCGATGTTACCGTTGTCGCAAACCAAGGCATATGATGCGAGATTGTCGACAATGAAACCTAGAGGAAGTAAACGCTGCAAGGAAAGAAGAAGTCAGCAGAAAGGACGAAAGTGATGGCTATGCTAAAGGACATACAGGAAATGGTCACACAAGTACTGAACGAATTGAGTTCGCGATCGGAGCCTAAGCAGCAACGAAGCAGTGAAAGGCTTACAAAAGGAATTCGCTGTTATAATTGTGGCAAATTGGGCATGTCAAAAGGTACTGTTGCCAGAGGCACCCTAAGGAAATAACTGTCGAGGATGTAAAAAGACAGAAGGATGTAGAGGTTCCGAAGGACTAAATAAAGGAAGTTGTAAGGAAGGAATAACTGAGCGACAACGGAATTGGTCCTATACTGAAGGCAAAAGAAAAAGGTGCGCGACCAGAATGGAAGGATGTTTCGATAAATGTGATGAAGGCTTTGTGGGCGCAATGGGATTCCCTAAGTTGAAGTTGGGCTATTACGGAGAGCGTGGGAGAGCCCGAAAGTGGATGAAAGAATATCCAGAGAGTATTTTGGAAAAAATAAGACCTTGACTGTTATATATTTTCTCTCACGCGGTGTGATAAAACAGATTATACCTAGTTTAGTGTTTAGTATTAGTGATGCCGCCTCCCCCAGAGGGGGTAGGTACTTTAGGGACGTAAAGAAACGCCCAAACAGTATTATTCGATAAGCAAGAGACAAATAATTCGGACCGTTGTCAAGACGCTTCGACTCATGGAGTACGATCAAAATACGCATGGTGTCAACAGTAGACAGGGCAGCTCTATAGAGTTGGTGGTCAGCGATACGGCTAATACAAAAACTAAAACAGTGAAACTTTTTAATTTGGAATCAGATAAGTACAAATCAGATGTTATTTATGTATTTATCGAAAAAAGAAATGAAGAAAACATAGGTCGATTACATCCACTTGTAGTAGGTCACATACTACATAAAAAACTATTTGTAAAAAACATCATTTCTATAAAAGAGGTCAACAAAGGATGCTAATTTATTAGTAAATAATAAGCTTCTCGAAGCTGAAAATCTTAAGGCATTTATACCCAATCATCTTCTTGAAAAAAAGGGTCTAATAAAAGGCGTAGATACTTTTTTAGATAATGGCTACTTAAACCAAAATATAATATCCCCTGCCAAAATTGCAAATATTCAGAGGATGCATAGAAAAATAGTAAGGGACAATAAATAAATCTGTACTTGTAGCTCAACAAAGCATAATTTTAACGTTTGAAGGCAATGTGCTGCCCAATGAAATCATAATAAACAGTGTAGTTTTTCCTGTAGAATCCTTTTTTGGTAGAGTTACTCAATGCTATAACTGCTTGAAATGCGGTCATATTTCTAAGCAGTGCCGTAGTAAGAATAGCCCACTGTGTATTAATTGCGGTAAACCCAAAAATGAAAATCATGAATGTTCGGACAGTGATACGTATTGTATTTAGTGCAGGACAAATGACCATAGGTCTAACTCTAGAAGGTGTCCAGTTTTTGAGAAACAAAAAAATTTTTTAAAAATTATGGTTGAACATAACTCGACATTTAATGAGGCTAAAGAATATTGCGGAAATTCTTTCGCAAATTTTACGTCCAAAAATAAGTACAGTGTCTTATCGGATTCTATTAGTTGTGATGAAAATTTTCCTGCATTATCTTTTCAAATACCCGCCTGTTCTAACCAAACTTTTTTAAACCAAAACAGTCATTTACAACCTTACCTGCTTTTAGAAACACAAATGATAAATATGGTTTTCTCATAGAATATATCAACAATGCTGCACTACTCTATACCAACTTATAAACCTTTTAGAATTAAACAAAGAGCTCCATCGCCCTGGTGGGACTCTAACTGTGACAATGCCATCTCTGAGAGAAAGCGAGCCATTGAACACTACAAAAAAATCCCACTGAACATAATTTTATACTTTGCCAAAAAATAACTGCTAAAACAAAAAAATTTCTCAAAAATACTGCTAAAGCTAGTTGGGTCAACTGGTGCTCTAAATTAAACAAAAACACCCCGTTATCTACTATATGGTCACAAGCAAATAAAAATGCAAAGGATCTCTACCATCAACAGAATTTCTATAAAAGTAGAGAAGACGATTCATGGGTAAATGATTTTTGCACAATATAGCTCCACCTTCAGCAGACAATTTTCAACACTTTATTCCTGATAGCTCTAATAATGAAAACCATTTTTTGTGTAAACCCTTCGAACATAACGAATTGAATTTTGTAATAAACAATGTAGAAAATACGGCTCCTGGATATGACGACATTAAGTACCCGATGCTTAGCCACTTACCTTATACTGCTAAAATACTTTTGTTGGGAATTCTCAACGAAATATATCTCTCAGTTTCCACTATTCCTCAATTTAAAAATATAATCGTGGTCCCAATTTTAAAACCAGGGAAAAACCCGAATGACGCCTCTTGTTATAGACCCATTTCCTTATTGTCATACATACTGAAAACTTTTGAACGTATGGTCAAAGCTAGACTAGAATGGTGGCTATTATATCATAATCTACTCCCTCCATGTCAATTTGGTTTTAAAAGAGGCTTTGGTACAATGGATGTTCTATCAACAATAACAACTGATATACAAAACTCTTTTAAGCGTAATAACTATTTGTGCGTACTCTTTTTAGATATTAATGGTGCATATGAATCAGTGGATCTTCATATTCTTGAGAATAAATTGTATCAATTGTTTCCTATTCCAAGAAAAATTGTTCAATGTATTGTGCGTCTTTTTTACAACCGAATTATATATATAAGAAATAATAAAAATGAAAGGATTGGTCCGAGGCTAAATAACACTGGCCTACCTCAAGGATTAGTATTGAGCCTACTCTTATTTAATTTATACACAGCCGACCTACACAATTCCATTACAAGAAATGTTAATATAGTCCAATATGCAGATGATTTTTGCATCTACGTAGAACATAAGAAATTGAATATGGCTACTAAATCTCTCTAATATACCATTACAGACCTAAGGAAGTGGTTCATCACAAGCGGTTTTGAATTATCACAAGAGAAATCGATTTTTACAATATTTTCCAGATGCAATACTCCAAATATTTTGGATATCCAGTTGGGAGGATATAAATTCCCATATCAGTCAGAGGTCAAATATTTAGGTGTGGTGCTAGACAAAAAGTTGACGTGGAAATCTTTCATTGAATCGATTATAACTAGATGCAACAAAGGACTCAATTTCTTAAAATTAGTCACTAAAATCTGGTGGGGCACAGATGTAAAGGTTGCATTGCTTTTCTATAGAGGTTATATTAGGTCAATCATAGATTATATATGTATTATATATGGATCTGCGAAAAAACCTTCACCTCCCTTGACTATATTTTTTCGATACTGTTCTAAACTTACAGACTGAGCAATTTTCTATTAACAATTTTAATTTCTTTGATCTATTCACCGATATGGATTTCATCATACCATCTTATACGGAAAATTATTTAATCAATTCCAACACTTTTAAAAATTTGCTGAATCAATTTGATGACTCGCTGCTTATTTACACAGATGCATCCAAAATTAATTCTCAGACTGGCGGGGCTTACTTCATTCGATCATTGAATATTGAGAACTATTTCCAACTGAACACTAATTGCTCTATCTTCACAGCGGAGGCCATAGCTATATATGAGACATTACAATTTATTAAACAATACAACCTCCCCAATGCAATAAATATTTTATCCGATTCCTTGTCTGTCCTTAATGCATTAAGTAATACAAACACCTTCAGCTCCAGTCAATCCATATATCTTCAAAATAAAAAATATCATTCATCAAATACACTTATCTGGGAAAAAAGTTGCATTCTGTCTGGGTCAAAGCACATATAGGAATAAAACACAACGAGCACGTAGATACATTAGCTAAAGAAGGAGCTTCATCAAGACACATTCTAGAACATAAAATCAGTTTAGCAGAGGTACATAGTGTTCTTAAACTAAATTTGAGAGTCAAATGGAATTACCAATGGAAAGAGTATTGCTTTACCAACCCTACCAGGTACACGATGATTCATTCCAGTATACCTAATAAACTTTGTCATGAAGACCTCCAAGCATCGAGAAAATATGTAACGTCTCTTATTAGATTAAAATTTGATCACGCATGTTATCCCGCACACCTATACAAAGTTGGTATATATACCTCACCAAATTGTGATCAATGCAACATCTCGACCATATATTTTTTGAATGTGTGAAATGTCAAAATGCCTCTAATACATTAATCACTAATATTACACAAAAATGCAGTATATTGGCTTCATTTAATATGCTCTTCTTATTGTCCTTAGGATGTCGTAAAGTATATACGTATATTTTTGATTTCGTAAATGAAACAGGTATTCAGCTTTAGGTTATGTTTGGCTACCGTATGTTTTTCCCTCGTTTAGTTTTTCCCTGTCAACCGTGGTCCTCTCTGTATTGTCTATTTTTAAATGTCCTGACAGACCCCAGGACGGGAAGCGTGTGTCCTTGTATCCCTTTTTGTTGTCTTTTCTTTTCTTTCAATTTATTTTCTCTTTTTTCTTCGTTTTTAGGTTAGAATTAGGTATATGATTTTTTGTCATACTGTTCGCTACCATTATCAGGTATATTTAATAAATTAATTTAACGTTAATGTGACTATCAATTAGATATTTTGTATGGTCTTCGACCGAAAGCCAATATAATATTAATAAAAAAAACATGTCATCGAAGCTTTCAAAATTTACTAGACAGTATGTCTGGTATTCTGTTATAATTTTCATAGAAGAGTATAAATACTTCATTTTATTATGTACTTTTCTAAAACTATAAATAATAATAAAACTATTTCACTCTCGGTCTCCAAGCTTTATCAACTTTGTATATAAAGGAGAAAATGTTAGATAAACGACCCATTGCCCTCATTCTCAGTTTTTTATTTAAAGAATTTATGAACAGAAATCTGTTAGATATTATTTTAATAAATTTAATAATAATAATAATAATGTGTAATGTGTATCAAAAAATTCGAAAAACGCAGTTGGCTTTGACATACGCTCTTGTGCAAAAATGAGAAGAACAAATCTCAAAGTAGGCCATGACACCACTAATTCCGTTTATTTTTTCTCTTTCCAACGATATAAAACATGTCACAAAAATTTTAATCAATATTTAATATTTTACGAAAACCACAATTCATATAAATGAATCGTAAAAATCAGCTATGCCATGATTAGTGAAAAACAATGTATTCAGTTATTAACAAATTTGACAGATTGTCACTGTTGTATGTTGCGTTGTCGAGTTACAAGACAAGTCTTATATAAGTAATTATGATGTACACCAATAATAACAAATTCGGTATAATTAACATTTATTGCCAGTGCAATTTTGAAGCTGAGATGACAGTCATGGTTTACGGAGGTAGATTTCCAGATGCTCCGCAGCCAAATCGAATTATGTTTAGAAAGCTAGTTCAAAATCTAAAATCACACGGTTCATTTTCAAAAAAAGTAATAAGGCGAAGGCATGTTGCGGATAATGTAAGAAAAGTGAATAGAGAATTGAATTATGTTAACCAAAATGAAGAAACCTCTTTAAGAGAAATTCAGAGAAACTGTCGCATAAAATAAGGCAGTATTAGAAAAATATTTAGAAAAACTGATTTCGATGCTACAAAATGAGGAGAGTTCAACATTTAAATGAGGGAGATAAGCTTAGGAGAGTAAGATTTTGTAGATGGTTGTTAAATAAAAAAATGAATGACCCGCTGATATGTAGCAAAATTCATTGGTCGGACGAATCAAATTTTTCTAATAATTTCTCTTTCTAATAATAATGGATTTTTCAATAGAGATGTGCATTATAAGTGGACACGAGAAAATACACATTGGTACAGAGAGACTGCTTTCCAAGAAAGATTTTCTACGAATGTTTGGGTTTGTCTTTTAAGGGACTAAAGTAATAGAACCTTATTTTTATGATAGCAAATTAACCGCTCGCAGATACCTTAATTGGACGCATTCTATGGCCAGATCGATCACCAGTTATTATGTTAAAGAACGCTATAACCCCGATATACTTTTCGACGTTGTAACAAAATCCGACTTAGGAAATATTTCGTAAGAAAAGCGTGCTTCACGTAAAAACGCCGTGGAGGAGGTTTTTAATTCTTGGAAATATATTTTTGCTCTTCGGAGCGTTTTTTATGCCAAATTTTCGCTAACTCTTCGAGGAGCGTTAATTTGGTAAGTGTAGTAAATGTCGCTGCACAGGGACGTAATGTCGCCCCGACCACCCAATTTTAGAAAGTATTCTAAAATTCGACTTGAACTTCCAAATTTCCAAGATTAAAAACCCTTTTACGAATCCACGTTGTCAAGCACTGCAACTCTTACGAAGTGTTGAATATGAGGACAAGTTAGTCCAACGACTATCCAAGGTATATCGGAAGTTATAGCGAAAATAGCCCTTAGCGACATGGGACCCCCATCATTTCCTAGCAGTCGGATTTGACGGGGAAATGATGACTTTTGACGGGGTTTGCCCTAAACCGGTTCCTCAGTGATTCGGAGTCAAAAAAGTATCTATACCATGTACTCACACGTGCATGGGATCTGCCTTGCCTGAACGTAAAATTTGTTATTGCATAATACAAACGAAGTAGATACGCTTCAAGCAATTTTAAGCTCCGAGGAGCGACCAAAATTTATGTGAATTAATAAATACGTTTATAAAGACAGGCAAGCATAAGCCCACCAAAATTTCAGTTACATGAACTGTTCCTTGAATCTTTTTGTGCATCGTTAGCTTTTCAAACTGCATATTGGATGGTAGTTGGTACCGTATGAATCGTCCTGTTCCTCACCATGTGTTGTACACGGGTCAGACCATTGTTTGTTAACATTTTCTCTGAAGAAGTTGTTGTAAAAAACCTAAATTTTTTTAAAGATTTAATATACATTTTTTGAACTTTATATTGTCTTTTACTTGTGTTTTCTAACAAAATTTCCCTTTCAGATTTAAATTTTAAGAGAGTGTAAAACAGACAGTGTTAGATTTATAGTGTTACGACGTCTTCCAATTAGTACCATCAGAGCCGCAGTTAAGCATAAACGACAGTAAGTATGATTTATCCATTAATCTCCGTCTGAAACAGTCACTTTGAACCCTAAAAATTTTGTGAACGTAATATTTTATTTAGTATTTAGAAAAGGTTGAGGAAAAAGAAAATTAATTTTTTCTTTTTCCTATTTTTTTCAATTTTTCTAAGTTTTTCGAACAAAAAATACGTCCTTCAGACTTCCATCAAAAGCATGGATCGTTCACATGGCGCCCGAGCAGGGACCATGCCGTCCCCAAACCCAACAAATCCTTTCTCATTCATGGCGGAAGACTCCGAGGGGTCGACCCCAAGAGAATTTTATGAGCGAGTCACCGCACCGCTCGTCGACGACGGTTCTAGAGGGATAGAACCACAGCGACTGTTTCCGGAGGGAGATAATGTTAATTTATCAGCTTCACAGCCACAAACTGCTTCGATGGAGAGTATGTTTCTGAAAATGGCAGAGGGCTTCGTGCAGGCGATACAGAACGTGTCGACCTGTACGCCCCATGAGAGACAAAGATGTCCGAACGTGACGTTCCATGGGCTTGATCATGAAGATCCAGAAGCATTTCTGAAAATTATGGAGGAATATTTCGACAGAGCTCGCATAAGCCACGACTATGATCGCCTCCATAACGTAACCGGCCAACTCAAGGGCGAAGCTCAACGATGGTCCGAACAATTTAGGACGTTGACTACTTCGTACGCCTTATTCAAGGAAAGATTCCTTACGAGATTTAATTCTCCCGACATACAGTCACGAGCTATTGCTCAACTGTATGCCGTCAAGCAAACGTCTTTAGACGACACGGCAGTGTTTATCACAAGGAAAACCTGTCTTTTTGATCGTATTGATCCCTTCAAATCCGAAGCCATCAGAGCTCGGGTCATCATGGACCAACTGCGTCCAGAAATTAGGTCACGCTTGAGAAGCAACCTAATTTCAAACACCGAGATGTTAATAGCAGCGGCTACTAACGTCGAGCGGGATTCAGCTGACGAACAGACGTCGCTAATCCAGCTTATCGATCAACGTCTGTCCCGCGCGTCTTACTATCGAGAGCCGGGACACATAAGTCAACAAAATTCTAGTAACAGGAGCAATGGAAGCCCAACTCCGACAGCACCGAGGGTGCATTTCCGAGAGGACGTATCTCGACAGGACGGTCCAGGCAGAGCGCCTGGTCGTCCTTTTTTTATGCCTAATTTATCAAGCGGATCAGTGAATCCTGACCGCAGGCAAACCAATTTCAATGGCGGATCGGGGAAATTCCGAGTACCCGACCGACCGGCAACCCCGTGCCGATACTGTACAGACACAGTGCAGTGGCACTTCCATAGTCAATGCCCGAATAACCCGCATCTCAGCAGGAGACCGGGAAACTTTCGAGGGGCCAGAGACCCAGGCCAGGGTCCATCTGCAAGATCCCCGGCACAACGGCCGAACCAAGGCGGCAGCAATGTCCAGTAATTTTTTCCGATACTCATGACCACTACGACGCTCCTCTGCACAAGACAAGAGAGTCAATAAATTATATGAGCGAAGCGTTCCCTTTGCCTCGTATAAAAGTTCAAATTAATGAACATGCGGTCGACGCACTGATCGATTCAGGCTCGACGCGAAACGTTATCCATCCGAGGATGTTGGATAATTTCAAAAATCTCACGACACGTCGATCATTTGCTATGGCGTGCGGAGATCGAATGGTGGACTCTCTTGGCACGACAAAATTACAAGTAATAATTTCAGGCACCTCTTTTGAAATTGATTTTCAAGTAATCGAAAATTTGAACGAAACGATAATATTAGGATCACCATTCTTATATATGAACAATGTCGCATATGATTATGGCAGAAAATGCCTATATGCCGGCACAGAAGAGCGTATTACCGTCTTCTGGAATCAAGCTTCTCAGAGGGAGAGACAGCAGGCAAAGCTTCCTGAAGAGCTTGTTATAAATGACAAATTTCTACGGCCGCTGTTCGAGGAATTTGTCGATCTGTTCACTGCGGAACCGACTCAAGCAACCACAGTGACTGTGAAACACAAAATTACAGTAAAAGACACGAAACCATTTAATATCAGACCATATCCGATGTCTCCGAGTACTAAGAAAATCATGTACGACCAAATCGAAGAGATGTTAAAAGCTGGCGTCATCGAACCTAGCACTG
This sequence comes from Leptura quadrifasciata, assembly GCA_963675555.1. Lineage (NCBI taxonomy): Eukaryota > Metazoa > Arthropoda > Insecta > Coleoptera > Cerambycidae > Leptura > Leptura quadrifasciata. The sequence goes on from OY776682.1 coordinate 31,340,954, forward strand.
CCCAATATAGTTCACCACCAGTGATAATAAAACGCTCCGACAAGAAACCACGATTCTGCATCGATTATCGCCATTTGAACGAAATGACCGAAGACGAAGCTTCCGTCTTACCCAAAATACACGAAAGCATTAAAGATTTAGGCAATTCGAGATTTTTTTCTGTGTTGGATTTAAAAAGTGGATATTGGCAAATACCACTAGATGAAGCATCAAAAGATTTTTCGACTTTTACCACTCCTGATGGGGCAGCTTACAGATTCAATGTCATGCCTTTCGGACTCAAGACAGCTCCCTGTACCTTTCAGAAATTCATGGCAAAGGACGTTTTAACGGGTTACCTGCACCATTTCTGTAAAGTGTATTTAGATGATATAATCGTTTACAGTGTAAACGTGAAGGAGCATATGTCCCACTCGAGATTAGTCTTTGAAAGACTACGTCTGCACAATCTGAAAGTGTCACCGGAAAAGTGTGTAATAGCGACGAATGAAATTCAATATTTAGGCCATACAATTAGAACCGATACTTCCCAACCATTAGAAAAACATGTCTTACAAATTCAAAATTATCCCATTCCAGCTACGAAAAAGCAGCTACAAAGTTTCCTAGGGCTTTGCAACTGGGTACGAGAATATCTACCAAATGTGGCGATGATCACGAAGCCACTAACGAAACTTCTTTCGAAGGAAAATCGTTTTCACTGGAACCATACATGCGATGAAGCATTTAGAAAATTAAAAGAATTATTATCCGGACCGCTGGAACTCCATCGGCCGGATTTTTCACGTCAATTCATTTTGCAAACAGATGCATCTCTTCAAGGCCTTTCGGCCGTATTATATCAATTAGGCGACAACGGCGAAAAATATATAATTTCGTATGCAAGCAACACGTTATCTCCAGCGGAGAGACGTTACCACATAAATGAGCTAGAATGCTTGGCGGTGGTGAACTATATTAAAAAGTACAAGATGTACTTAGCAGACAAACCGTTCTTGGTGAAGACGGACAACAGGGCGTTACTTTGGTTAAACAAACATAAGGACGACAAAACAAAATTTACACGATGGTCATTACTATTGCAAGAATATGCATTCAAAATTGAACACTGTCCAGGAAAGGAAAATTTATTAGCAGATTTTCTAAGTCGTAACCCACAAAATCAGTATGTCGAGACAGACGATGAAGAGGAAAGAATGTTCCTACCAAATTATAAGTGTCCAGAACGTATTTCTGTTTTAACGCACTCAGAAATATACGAAGATATCGTACAGGCTCAATTGAGTTCAAGAGATATTCAAGACAAGATCCGCCGTTGGAATGATCTATTTCAACAGGAACAACGTTCCGATGCGGATCTTATTTTTATGCAAAATTTTCACGTCCAAGACGATATACTTTTTAAAGATTATGATAGAAATTTTAAATTAATAGTTCCAAAGAGGAAAATAAAAGAATTGATTTACCATTATCATGACCGAGATGAAGCATGTCATCCAGGAAGAGACGAGACTCTCAGGAAAATAGCGAAACGCTACTATTTCAATAATATGGCCAGGATCGTAGGCAAATACATAAACGACTGTCTGATATGCCAGTCTGTAAAGACAAGACAAGCCCAACCCAATGCTCCACTTAGAAGTCATGCACCACAAAATGCATTTGAAACCTTGAGCGTCGACGTAATTGGCCCGCTGCAGAGGACTAAAGACGCCGAAAACAGATACATGATTATCGTCGAAGACGTTTTCAGTAAATGGATAGAGGCAAAGGCATACATTCAGGTCGACGGCAGAACGATAGCCAAATATATCGACGAAGAAATAGTAGCAAGATTCGGAGTCCCTCGAGTCATAATATCAGACAACGGTGGTCATTTCAATTCCGAATGGTACATCACATTTTGCGAAAGGAATGGTATCGAACGATACTTAATTCCAGCATATCACCAACAGTCCAACCCCGTGGAACGACGGGTTCAGGAATGCAAGAAAATTTTAAAAACTCTTTTATTCAAAAAGCCAAACGACACTTGGGATCGCTACGTGCATCAAATGACATACATATTAAGAAATCGTAGGAACGCCGCTACAAATCAAACTCCTAGCATGGTCGTGTTAGGATATGATCCAGCCGAAAGAGGCGAATGGGATTTGTATGCCTGGAGGCAAGAAAGAGCCAAGCAACAAACGCTTCCACGATACGAGCGAATCAAGGAAGCCCGTCAGGCCCAACAAAAATATAAACAGAAATATGCGCCGAAAGAGGCCGTCACTCCGATCGTCTACAAAGTAGGAGACAGAGTCATGAGTAAGAGAAAAAAGAAGGTACATACCTTCACGCCGTCTTGGTCAGGCCCAACCAGAATTCTGAAGAAGTTTTCAGACGAAGTGTATCTCGTGCAAAAGGGAAATGCAACGACAAGAGTACATGTCGATGATTTGAGACCAGCCCCGCCAGAGGAGCACAACTTGGAAATCGCATCTTCCGATGAAGAAAATGCTAGTCCAGGCGGAACATCACTCGATGGAAATGATTCCCCGTTCTCAGACGATTCCACAGAACCTCTACCGCCGGAGCAAACGGTTGTACAAATCCATGCACCGCCACGAGATGCTTCCACTTCTGATTCAGAATCCAGTTCTGGAGATTCAATCATCTTTTTATAACATTTTTCAACCTAGGCTAAGTTTTAACTTAGTGCTAGGTTTATTTTATATCAAAATTTCCATACCAACTTCTTGTCGTGTCAGGCAAAAGTTGGTATTTTTTATGCATTTTTTACAAGTTATTTTCATCTGAGGATATTGTATCCAAATACAAATCTTCAAAATTCACTGCAGCAACTCTGACCGTGTCCGGCAGAGTTGGTATTTTTTATGATTTTTTCAAAGTCCTCAAATGTTATTAGACATTCATCTGTAAGCAGAGTCCGACCCAAAGGGTCCAAACAAATGTTCCATTGGCACGGCATGGAAAGACGACGACTCTGACGCAAGGGCGCGATTCAGACGAGTCTAGCAACTCAAGGGCGAGATGCCGCCACGTCTGCTGGAGGGGCAGATGCAACGATCCGACGGATGCAGATTCTGTCGCAGATTTCTCCCAAGAAGAGATTTTAATAAAAACTATTTCAATCAATATAAGTCAACAAAATTCAGTGTTCCTATTCTCAAAGATGACGATGTGATATCGGTCGCAGATTTCTCCCAAGAAGAGAATTTTTAACTACACGGAAACCATTTCAATCAATATAAGTCAACAAAATTCAATGTTCCATTCTCAAAGACGACGATATGTTATCGGTCGCAGATCCCCAGACGGGATGTAAACAAACATTTTACTAAAATTTTGTTTTATTGTTTCATATAAACCGAGCAGAACCAATGTATAGCTGGAGCAAGCAGTCCGAGGACCACCTAAGCTGTTCCAGAAGGCAGTTCGACACCGAAGGTGATCGACGAGGCATAGACACGAGGAGGAGCAGACGCAAGCCCGCATTAGTGGAAGAACACTAAGAAAGATAAGTGCGTCGAAAGTGTTTGTGTTGTGTCATCGAGAATCCGAGGATTCTCGATTTTTTTCTTTTTTTATGCCATTTTGAAATACAATGTTCAATTATTCAATCGAATGCTATGCATCGATATATGTTCAAAAATTTATCACCATTTTAGATTTGCATCTATGTTTTGTTCAGATAGGCCGGTCTGAACGATAACCGAATACAACACATGGGAGACTACATCCAATGATCCATTTTATTTTCAAACAAACAATTTACCAAACGTTACACAAAAAGATTCACGGAAAGAAGGGGAGTGTTAAAGAACGCTATAACCCCGATATACTTTTCGACGTTGTAACAAAATCCGACTTAGGAAATATTTCGTAAGAAAAGCGTGCTTCACGTAAAAACGCCGTGGAGGAGGTTTTTAATTCTTGGAAATATATTTTTGCTCTTCGGAGCGTTTTTTATGCCAAATTTTCGCTAACTCTTCGAGGAGCGTTAATTTGGTAAGTGTAGTAAATGTCGCTGCACAGGGACGTAATGTCGCCCCGACCACCCAATTTTAGAAAGTATTCTAAAATTGGACTTGAACTTCCAAATTTCCAAGATTAAAAACCCTTTTACGAATCCACGTTGTCAAGCACTGCAACTCTTACGAAGTGTTGAATATGAGGACAAGTTAGTCCAACGACTATCCAAGGTATATCGGAAGTTATAGCGAAAATAGCCCTTAGCGACATGGGACCCCCATCATTTCCTAGCAGTCGGATTTGACGGGGAAATGATGACTTTTGACGGGGTTTGCCCTAAACCGGTTCCTCAGTGATTCGGAGTCAAAAAAATATCTATACCATGTACTCACACGTGCATGGGATCTGCCTTGCCTGAACGTAAAATTTGTTATTGCATAATACAAACGAAGTAGATACGCTTCAAGCAATTTTAAGCTCCGAGGAGCGACCAAAATTTATGTGAATTAATAAATACGTTTATAAAGACAGGCAAGCATAAGCCCACCAAAATTTCAGTTACATGAACTGTTCCTTGAATCTTTTTGTGCATCGTTAGCTTTTCAAACTGCATATTGGATGGTAGTTGGTACCGTATGAATCGTCCTGTTCCTCACCATGTGTTGTACACGGGTCAGACCATTGTTTGTTAACATTTTCTCTGAAGAAGTTGTTGTAAAAAACCTAAATTTTTTTAAAGATTTAATATACATTTTTTGAACTTTATATTGTCTTTTACTTGTGTTTTCTAACAAAATTTCCCTTTCAGATTTAAATTTTAAGAGAGTGTAAAACAGACAGTGTTAGATTTATAGTGTTACGACGTCTTCCAATTAGTACCATCAGAGCCGCAGTTAAGCATAAACGACAGTAAGTATGATTTATCCATTAATCTCCGTCTGAAACAGTCACTTTGAACCCTAAAAATTTTGTGAACGTAATATTTTATTTAGTATTTAGAAAAGGTTGAGGAAAAAGAAAATTAATTTTTTCTTTTTCCTATTTTTTTCAATTTTTCTAAGTTTTTCGAACAAAAAATACGTCCTTCAGACTTCCATCAAAAGCATGGATCGTTCACATGGCGCCCGAGCAGGGACCATGCCGTCCCCAAACCCAACAAATCCTTTCTCATTCATGGCGGAAGACTCCGAGGGGTCGACCCCAAGAGAATTTTATGAGCGAGTCACCGCACCGCTCGTCGACGACGGTTCTAGAGGGATAGAACCACAGCGACTGTTTCCGGAGGGAGATAATGTTAATTTATCAGCTTCACAGCCACAAACTGCTTCGATGGAGAGTATGTTTCTGAAAATGGCAGAGGGCTTCGTGCAGGCGATACAGAACGTGTCGACCTGTACGCCCCATGAGAGACAAAGATGTCCGAACGTGACGTTCCATGGGCTTGATCATGAAGATCCAGAAGCATTTCTGAAAATTATGGAGGAATATTTCGACAGAGCTCGCATAAGCCACGACTATGATCGCCTCCATAACGTAACCGGCCAACTCAAGGGCGAAGCTCAACGATGGTCCGAACAATTTAGGACGTTGACTACTTCGTACGCCTTATTCAAGGAAAGATTCCTTACGAGATTTAATTCTCCCGACATACAGTCACGAGCTATTGCTCAACTGTATGCCGTCAAGCAAACGTCTTTAGACGACACGGCAGTGTTTATCACAAGGAAAACCTGTCTTTTTGATCGTATTGATCCCTTCAAATCCGAAGCCATCAGAGCTCGGGTCATCATGGACCAACTGCGTCCAGAAATTAGGTCACGCTTGAGAAGCAACCTAATTTCAAACACCGAGATGTTAATAGCAGCGGCTACTAACGTCGAGCGGGATTCAGCTGACGAACAGACGTCGCTAATCCAGCTTATCGATCAACGTCTGTCCCGCGCGTCTTACTATCGAGAGCCGGGACACATAAGTCAACAAAATTCTAGTAACAGGAGCAATGGAAGCCCAACTCCGACAGCACCGAGGGTGCATTTCCGAGAGGACGTATCTCGACAGGACGGTCCAGGCAGAGCGCCTGGTCGTCCTTTTTTTATGCCTAATTTATCAAGCGGATCAGTGAATCCTGACCGCAGGCAAACCAATTTCAATGGCGGATCGGGGAAATTCCGAGTACCCGACCGACCGGCAACCCCGTGCCGATACTGTACAGACACAGTGCAGTGGCACTTCCATAGTCAATGCCCGAATAACCCGCATCTCAGCAGGAGACCGGGAAACTTTCGAGGGGCCAGAGACCCAGGCCAGGGTCCATCTGCAAGATCCCCGGCACAACGGCCGAACCAAGGCGGCAGCAATGTCCAGTAATTTTTTCCGATACTCATGACCACTACGACGCTCCTCTGCACAAGACAAGAGAGTCAATAAATTATATGAGCGAAGCGTTCCCTTTGCCTCGTATAAAAGTTCAAATTAATGAACATGCGGTCGACGCACTGATCGATTCAGGCTCGACGCGAAACGTTATCCATCCGAGGATGTTGGATAATTTCAAAAATCTCACGACACGTCGATCATTTGCTATGGCGTGCGGAGATCGAATGGTGGACTCTCTTGGCACGACAAAATTACAAGTAATAATTTCAGGCACCTCTTTTGAAATTGATTTTCAAGTAATCGAAAATTTGAACGAAACGATAATATTAGGATCACCATTCTTATATATGAACAATGTCGCATATGATTATGGCAGAAAATGCCTATATGCCGGCACAGAAGAGCGTATTACCGTCTTCTGGAATCAAGCTTCTCAGAGGGAGAGACAGCAGGCAAAGCTTCCTGAAGAGCTTGTTATAAATGACAAATTTCTACGGCCGCTGTTCGAGGAATTTGTCGATCTGTTCACTGCGGAACCGACTCAAGCAACCACAGTGACTGTGAAACACAAAATTACAGTAAAAGACACGAAACCATTTAATATCAGACCATATCCGATGTCTCCGAGTACTAAGAAAATCATGTACGACCAAATCGAAGAGATGTTAAAAGCTGGCGTCATCGAACCTAGCACTGCCCAATATAGTTCACCACCAGTGATAATAAAACGCTCCGACAAGAAACCACGATTCTGCATCGATTATCGCCATTTGAACGAAATGACCGAAGACGAAGCTTCCGTCTTACCCAAAATACACGAAAGCATTAAAGATTTAGGCAATTCGAGATTTTTTTCTGTGTTGGATTTAAAAAGTGGATATTGGCAAATACCACTAGATGAAGCATCAAAAGATTTTTCGACTTTTACCACTCCTGATGGGGCAGCTTACAGATTCAATGTCATGCCTTTCGGACTCAAGACAGCTCCCTGTACCTTTCAGAAATTCATGGCAAAGGACGTTTTAACGGGTTACCTGCACCATTTCTGTAAAGTGTATTTAGATGATATAATCGTTTACAGTGTAAACGTGAAGGAGCATATGTCCCACTCGAGATTAGTCTTTGAAAGACTACGTCTGCACAATCTGAAAGTGTCACCGGAAAAGTGTGTAATAGCGACGAATGAAATTCAATATTTAGGCCATACAATTAGAACCGATACTTCCCAACCATTAGAAAAACATGTCTTACAAATTCAAAATTATCCCATTCCAGCTACGAAAAAGCAGCTACAAAGTTTCCTAGGGCTTTGCAACTGGGTACGAGAATATCTACCAAATGTGGCGATGATCACGAAGCCACTAACGAAACTTCTTTCGAAGGAAAATCGTTTTCACTGGAACCATACATGCGATGAAGCATTTAGAAAATTAAAAGAATTATTATCCGGACCGCTGGAACTCCATCGGCCGGATTTTTCACGTCAATTCATTTTGCAAACAGATGCATCTCTTCAAGGCCTTTCGGCCGTATTATATCAATTAGGCGACAACGGCGAAAAATATATAATTTCGTATGCAAGCAACACGTTATCTCCAGCGGAGAGACGTTACCACATAAATGAGCTAGAATGCTTGGCGGTGGTGAACTATATTAAAAAGTACAAGATGTACTTAGCAGACAAACCGTTCTTGGTGAAGACGGACAACAGGGCGTTACTTTGGTTAAACAAACATAAGGACGACAAAACAAAATTTACACGATGGTCATTACTATTGCAAGAATATGCATTCAAAATTGAACACTGTCCAGGAAAGGAAAATTTATTAGCAGATTTTCTAAGTCGTAACCCACAAAATCAGTATGTCGAGACAGACGATGAAGAGGAAAGAATGTTCCTACCAAATTATAAGTGTCCAGAACGTATTTCTGTTTTAACGCACTCAGAAATATACGAAGATATCGTACAGGCTCAATTGAGTTCAAGAGATATTCAAGACAAGATCCGCCGTTGGAATGATCTATTTCAACAGGAACAACGTTCCGATGCGGATCTTATTTTTATGCAAAATTTTCACGTCCAAGACGATATACTTTTTAAAGATTATGATAGAAATTTTAAATTAATAGTTCCAAAGAGGAAAATAAAAGAATTGATTTACCATTATCATGACCGAGATGAAGCATGTCATCCAGGAAGAGACGAGACTCTCAGGAAAATAGCGAAACGCTACTATTTCAATAATATGGCCAGGATCGTAGGCAAATACATAAACGACTGTCTGATATGCCAGTCTGTAAAGACAAGACAAGCCCAACCCAATGCTCCACTTAGAAGTCATGCACCACAAAATGCATTTGAAACCTTGAGCGTCGACGTAATTGGCCCGCTGCAGAGGACTAAAGACGCCGAAAACAGATACATGATTATCGTCGAAGACGTTTTCAGTAAATGGATAGAGGCAAAGGCATACATTCAGGTCGACGGCAGAACGATAGCCAAATATATCGACGAAGAAATAGTAGCAAGATTCGGAGTCCCTCGAGTCATAATATCAGACAACGGTGGTCATTTCAATTCCGAATGGTACATCACATTTTGCGAAAGGAATGGTATCGAACGATACTTAATTCCAGCATATCACCAACAGTCCAACCCCGTGGAACGACGGGTTCAGGAATGCAAGAAAATTTTAAAAACTCTTTTATTCAAAAAGCCAAACGACACTTGGGATCGCTACGTGCATCAAATGACATACATATTAAGAAATCGTAGGAACGCCGCTACAAATCAAACTCCTAGCATGGTCGTGTTAGGATATGATCCAGCCGAAAGAGGCGAATGGGATTTGTATGCCTGGAGGCAAGAAAGAGCCAAGCAACAAACGCTTCCACGATACGAGCGAATCAAGGAAGCCCGTCAGGCCCAACAAAAATATAAACAGAAATATGCGCCGAAAGAGGCCGTCACTCCGATCGTCTACAAAGTAGGAGACAGAGTCATGAGTAAGAGAAAAAAGAAGGTACATACCTTCACGCCGTCTTGGTCAGGCCCAACCAGAATTCTGAAGAAGTTTTCAGACGAAGTGTATCTCGTGCAAAAGGGAAATGCAACGACAAGAGTACATGTCGATGATTTGAGACCAGCCCCGCCAGAGGAGCACAACTTGGAAATCGCATCTTCCGATGAAGAAAATGCTAGTCCAGGCGGAACATCACTCGATGGAAATGATTCCCCGTTCTCAGACGATTCCACAGAACCTCTACCGCCGGAGCAAACGGTTGTACAAATCCATGCACCGCCACGAGATGCTTCCACTTCTGATTCAGAATCCAGTTCTGGAGATTCAATCATCTTTTTATAACATTTTTCAACCTAGGCTAAGTTTTAACTTAGTGCTAGGTTTATTTTATATCAAAATTTCCATACCAACTTCTTGTCGTGTCAGGCAAAAGTTGGTATTTTTTATGCATTTTTTACAAGTTATTTTCATCTGAGGATATTGTATCCAAATACAAATCTTCAAAATTCACTGCAGCAACTCTGACCGTGTCCGGCAGAGTTGGTATTTTTTATGATTTTTTCAAAGTCCTCAAATGTTATTAGACATTCATCTGTAAGCAGAGTCCGACCCAAAGGGTCCAAACAAATGTTCCATTGGCACGGCATGGAAAGACGACGACTCTGACGCAAGGGCGCGATTCAGACGAGTCTAGCAACTCAAGGGCGAGATGCCGCCACGTCTGCTGGAGGGGCAGATGCAACGATCCGACGGATGCAGATTCTGTCGCAGATTTCTCCCAAGAAGAGATTTTAATAAAAACTATTTCAATCAATATAAGTCAACAAAATTCAGTGTTCCTATTCTCAAAGATGACGATGTGATATCGGTCGCAGATTTCTCCCAAGAAGAGAATTTTTAACTACACGGAAACCATTTCAATCAATATAAGTCAACAAAATTCAATGTTCCATTCTCAAAGACGACGATATGTTATCGGTCGCAGATCCCCAGACGGGATGTAAACAAACATTTTACTAAAATTTTGTTTTATTGTTTCATATAAACCGAGCAGAACCAATGTATAGCTGGAGCAAGCAGTCCGAGGACCACCTAAGCTGTTCCAGAAGGCAGTTCGACACCGAAGGTGATCGACGAGGCATAGACACGAGGAGGAGCAGACGCAAGCCCGCATTAGTGGAAGAACACTAAGAAAGATAAGTGCGTCGAAAGTGTTTGTGTTGTGTCATCGAGAATCCGAGGATTCTCGATTTTTTTCTTTTTTTATGCCATTTTGAAATACAATGTTCAATTATTCAATCGAATGCTATGCATCGATATATGTTCAAAAATTTATCACCATTTTAGATTTGCATCTATGTTTTGTTCAGATAGGCCGGTCTGAACGATAACCGAATACAACACATGGGAGACTACATCCAATGATCCATTTTATTTTCAAACAAACAATTTACCAAACGTTACACAAAAAGATTCACGGAAAGAAGGGGAGTGTTAAAGAACGCTATAACCCCGATATACTTTTCGACGTTGTAACAAAATCCGACTTAGGAAATATTTCGTAAGAAAAGCGTGCTTCACGTAAAAACGCCGTGGAGGAGGTTTTTAATTCTTGGAAATATATTTTTGCTCTTCGGAGCGTTTTTTATGCCAAATTTTCGCTAACTCTTCGAGGAGCGTTAATTTGGTAAGTGTAGTAAATGTCGCTGCACAGGGACGTAATGTCGCCCCGACCACCCAATTTTAGAAAGTATTCTAAAATTGGACTTGAACTTCCAAATTTCCAAGATTAAAAACCCTTTTACGAATCCACGTTGTCAAGCACTGCAACTCTTACGAAGTGTTGAATATGAGGACAAGTTAGTCCAACGACTATCCAAGGTATATCGGAAGTTATAGCGAAAATAGCCCTTAGCGACATGGGACCCCCATCATTTCCTAGCAGTCGGATTTGACGGGGAAATGATGACTTTTGACGGGGTTTGCCCTAAACCGGTTCCTCAGTGATTCGGAGTCAAAAAAATATCTATACCATGTACTCACACGTGCATGGGATCTGCCTTGCCTGAACGTAAAATTTGTTATTGCATAATACAAACGAAGTAGATACGCTTCAAGCAATTTTAAGCTCCGAGGAGCGACCAAAATTTATGTGAATTAATAAATACGTTTATAAAGACAGGCAAGCATAAGCCCACCAAAATTTCAGTTACATGAACTGTTCCTTGAATCTTTTTGTGCATCGTTAGCTTTTCAAACTGCATATTGGATGGTAGTTGGTACCGTATGAATCGTCCTGTTCCTCACCATGTGTTGTACACGGGTCAGACCATTGTTTGTTAACATTTTCTCTGAAGAAGTTGTTGTAAAAAACCTAAATTTTTTTAAAGATTTAATATACATTTTTTGAACTTTATATTGTCTTTTACTTGTGTTTTCTAACAAAATTTCCCTTTCAGATTTAAATTTTAAGAGAGTGTAAAACAGACAGTGTTAGATTTATAGTGTTACGACGTCTTCCAATTAGTACCATCAGAGCCGCAGTTAAGCATAAACGACAGTAAGTATGATTTATCCATTAATCTCCGTCTGAAACAGTCACTTTGAACCCTAAAAATTTTGTGAACGTAATATTTTATTTAGTATTTAGAAAAGGTTGAGGAAAAAGAAAATTAATTTTTTCTTTTTCCTATTTTTTTCAATTTTTCTAAGTTTTTCGAACAAAAAATACGTCCTTCAGACTTCCATCAAAAGCATGGATCGTTCACAATTACTTGGATTTTTTCATCTGGAGTTACATTAAAGACAAGGTATTTCAAACTGCCCCTGAAAATATTGAGGACATCAAAGCCAGAATTAGAAACGCATGTGAGGCCATTATTTTTGAAATGCTCCAAAATGTAATGCGTGAGGTGTCTCGTAAAGCACGTTTGTGTATTAGAATGCATGGTGCACAATTTGAGCATTTGCAGTTAGAATAATAAATACACACGTTTTCTTTTCAGTATAGTAGTACTGTAGTTTTTCGGTTTTTTGGATGTTCATTATATATTTGTATTTTTATTTGTGAGATATTTGTTTGTTTGTATTAAATTGGAATAAATAATTACTGAATTATAATTATTATAAATTGTATTTTTACTATTATGATATAGCTGATTTTTACGATTCAGCGAAGTTCAGCAGTTCACATTATTGATAATAATAATGGGGTGCGGAAACTCGGATCGATATCGGTGCACCCCCCGGACAACAGACAGAGGTAACGCTACATGACAACCTAGATCACCTGATCATAATCTACTAGATTTTTATTTCTGAGGCCCAATGGAGGATTTATATATGGTTAAATTTGGAACAACAAATGGCTCCAAAACGGGAGCCGGAACGTCGAGACAGTAATAAATAATCTCAGACACGGTTCAACCCAGGTCCAAGTAGTTTTCATGTCAACAAAATCGCGGAAATCTTTTGGAATATACAACAAATATATTTTAAGGGCGCGATTTTATTAGTCGCCATTTTAATGTGTTTTTTATTATCAAATAATAAGATTTGTTTTCAGATTGGTAGCGCTGTCACCAACTTGTTAACACTAAACTATTACAAAACGATTATACTATGTAAAAGGTACAATCACCATAACACGTAATTAGTCATCATATAATTAGTTTTGCTGTTGGGATAACAGATCTATCACCGACTTGTTAACAGCAAACCTAACCAAATGCTAAAGTTAAGTTCTGAATCAGTTTATTTTGTAACAGATCTATTATTTTGAGACCGTAGTTATTATTCTGAACATAAAACAGATTCATTGAACAAAAGTTGAAATGATTATACATTTATTTTGGATACAAACTGTTTTAAGTTTGGACACATATGTTTGCGAACGCTTATGTTAATCTGAGATAAAAATAATTTCTGGGATTGAATTGCATAATCTGAAATTTCGTTTGATGGCAAATATTTATTATGATGGCAGGTATATTTATTCTCATACTTTAATGGCAATTACCAGATCCTAATATAACAAATCAACAAGTTAAATATGCACATCCCGTGGTAAGCAATGCCCGAATGCAACATTTTTACAGTTTCAGAGTTTTATCAGAATTGAACATTTTTGATGGAAAACTGTAAGTGAAGTATTAGAAAATCTTTTATATGACAATACCAATAAAATTTAAGTGATTGCAATATTTCTAAATACCGCTCAAGGAGGATCAATTTGTTATACGGATAATATTGCGAGAACTGTACGTCACGCCGTTTGATCCTGCTCTAAATGTTTAAAATTCTTAGAGTGCGACGCAGATATAAGAGTTCTTTTTCCCTTTCTGACCTGGCTCTGCCACTACATTTTTAAAGGATCAGCTACTCATCTCGCTGTGTTACCTGCGCTATGCCATTTTAGATGCTTTCAAGAAAATTGCCTGGTTTTTCAAATGTTATGTGTTCAGTTGTGTACTGGTGGAATGGTATAAACCTACTTGCCCTTTACCTCTCTAAGCATATTTTGTGACAAGTTAAAATGTTACATCAAGTAATGTATCCGGTTTACACCATAATTTATCAATACATGTCATTCTAACACCTTCGCATACTCTATCATTTTTCACGTATTTTTCATATCATTCTTATTTTATATCCTCTGTCACATGCTGTATGCATGTATCATACTCATATTATTAACATCAAAGCCCTATAAAACGCTATATAAATTACACAAAAAAGATCAACAATTTTGTCATATTTCTTAAGGTAAGTGTATTATAAAATTTCAATGGAAAACATGTAAAAACAAATCGAAGGATATTAAAATAGAAATTTAATGTTGCATAAATATATCATCATTGCAACATTGAGCGGCAAAATAATTTTAGATTTTTACATATACCGGGTGAGACTGAAAAATCTATTTTAATCGTTTTGATTAATTTAGTCCTGATGATTTTTGGTTTAGTATATTTTTAATAAATAGAAGGAAGTACAAAAGGTACTGCAAACAATTTGCCTATCAACCTGGCAAATCAACAATAAATGCTCTACATTGCCTTGTCCAACTGATGTTGTCTAGAGGTGGAGGCACAGAAGCATATGTCAATATAGATTTAAATATATAAACTACTGATATTAATTTAATTAATTAATGATCCCACTTTAGAATATTTATGGCTAAAACTTATATTAAAGAATAAATTATACGAAATAGGAAATTTCTATAGATAACCCAATAGTAACCTGCAAAATAGTGTTGATATAATTGATCATATGCTCTCAGTAATTATGCCTACAGTTGATGCAATTCTCTATCTAAAAGACTTCAATGTAAACCGTTTTAATTGAAATAATTTGTCTGTAACTTTGAGCATTTAATAAATGAATCCACCAGAGTAGCATATAATGGTACTGCTACTTTTCTGAATGGTATATTTAGATCTGATAAAAATATAATTAAAAATAGTGAAGTTATTAATGTTGATCACATTTCAGACCATAAATTAGTTCAACGCGAATTAAACCTTAAATATTCTAAGTTTAAAGAAAAATTTATCAAATGTCTCGATTTTAAACGCTTTGATTATGAACGTTTTCTGACCGATAACAATCCATTCCTTTTCAAAACTTGCTGTGGCTTGATAACATTGAATCTGAAATGCAATTACTCACTTTATATTTTACAACGTTGTTTGACATTCATGCACCTGTAAGAGTAGTGAGGGTGAGTAAGCCTGCAGCACGTTGGCTCACTGACAACATAAAAATAATGATTAAAGAAATAGATAAAGCTTTGTCAACTTATAAACGAACACAAAATGCTGCTGTTTATGATTAGTACAAACGGCTTCGTAATCAAACCTTAGCATTAATAAGAAATGAAAAAATAGCATATGTAAATAATATATGTAGGCAAAATACCTGGAAAATATTAAAAACATTCAATGTAAAAAGTGTTCGGTAAATGAAATTCCATCTTCTGTTATAAATCTGGTATAAATCATCATTTTGCCTCTACATTTTGTAATCAATCTAATAATTTACTCATTGATCATTACAACAATAATTCTCACAATGATGCGCTGTTCTCTTTTAAGCTATGCTCTATAGAAGAGGTCAGTGACATTATAAGAAACTTAAAATCATATGCCTGTGGAGTAGATGAAATGCTTAATTACTGCTGCCCACATATTGAACTTTACATTACACACATAATAAATTGCTGTCTTAAACTGGGATATTTTCTAGACTTCTGGAAGGAAGTATTAATTATTCCTTTGCCTAAGACTAATGACGTAAATTATTAAGTATCTTGCCTATCATATCGAAGATATTGGAAAAAATTGTGTATAAGCAGCTTTTTGAGTTTGTAAATGAAAGTAATATCTTGCATGAAAATCAGTCAGGCTTTAGAAAAAGACACAGTACTTCAACGGCGCTCACAAGAATGTTCGATGACGTCGCAATAAGCACTGATAAAAAGAAGGTAACTGCTGTAGTACTGCTTGATTTTTCCAAAGCTTTTGACACGATCAGTCATGAATTAATGTGCGCAAAACTTAAATATTTTGGTCTTGATCGTAGGAGTATTGCTTTCTTTAACTCATATTTACACAATGGATTACAAAAGGTACTATTTAATGATGATATCTCACCTCACCTCCTGTGGAACTTCTATCTGGCGTGCCTCAAGGTTCGGTCTTAGGTCCGTTATTGTTTAGTATATACAGTTCTGACATATTACATTCAATAAAAAACTGTAAAATACAAGCATATGCCGATGATACCCAAGTATACAATAGCTTTCATGTTAGAGATTCATTAGTAGCTCAAAATAACATAAGTAGCGACTTAAGTAAAATTAAGGAAATATCTCAAGAGCACAACTTAAAATTGAATCCTAACAAATGCAAATTAATATTATTCGTACATAAGAAAGATTTGGCTTCTATTTGTGAAAACCTTAGTTTAAACATTGATGGTGAGATCTTGTCTCTTGAAAGTGCAGTAAAAAATTTGGGATTGAATTTAGATCAGCATCTCAAGTTCTCTGAGCATGTAGATACTCTACTGTCTAAGGTATATGGATCTTTAAAGTTATTGTATAGTAGTAGATTTTTCATTAGTCGCAGTTTGAGAAAAATATTATGTGAATCGATGGTCCTATCTCATTTTAACTATTGTGATGTAGTATATAGTAATTTCAACGATTCCATAGAAAAAAAGAAAAATACAAAGAGTGCAAAACTCCTGTTGCCGTTTCATATTCAGCTTAAGAAGATATGATCACATATCACACTCTTTTTCTGGTTTAAACTGGTTGAATATGCAATTTCGGAGGAAATTACACTTTTTGGTCTTGATTCATCACGTTACATCATCATCTGCACTATCTTATTTCTTCTGTAGGCTTAGTGCTAGGTCTGCAATACATAATAGGACTATTCGCTTTGGACACTTGTATCATATCCAGAGACACTTTACTACTGCTTTTCAAAGCTGTTTTACTTATTGTTCTGCTAAACTTTACAACGTCCTCCCCCTACATTAAAATCACTATCGGTATCTTCCTTTAAAACAAACTTAAAACGATTACTTCTCTAGGAGCAAAAACGCACGAATTTTACCTTATTCTGACACTTCTTTTAAATAATTGCTAGACATGAGGTATTCATTTACATTATTGTTGCTTAACAAATAATGAAGGCCACAGCGAATTAATCATTATTTTTCAATAATAAATTAATATATCCATTTTTTGCTTTCTTTTTAACGATATATAATCATTTCTTTGTAATTTAGAAAGTATGTACACGATTGATAAATACATATACTTAGGTGCTTTTTCTTGGTATATTCAATTAGGATGTAGTAATAATAAATTTATATATCGTCTTTTTTTTACATGTAATCGTTTCCTCGTAGTTTACAAAGTTTCTACTTGATTGATAGATAAATATATTTAGGTACTTTTTTTGGTTTGTTCAATTAAAATTTAGTTAGACATATGTTTGTTTGTATGTATATTTTATAAGTATGTATATTTATTTATTGTATTTTGGTTTTCATCTTTAGTTTTGATGGGGTCGAGTGGTAGAATAGCCTATGCTAAACTTCGCCCTTGAAACATTATATAATTACTTTGTTTCCATAAAGCTGTTTATTATTATTATTATTATTATATTTAATCAATTACACAACGAGCGCACTGCTAACAAAAAAATATTAACTAGATTATTTCCAGATGCATAAAATTATTTCTTTCATTAAAATATGCTGGTTCTGATTTGTTTCCTAAATGTAGTTATAAAAAATATGTTTTTTAGATCACTGGGTACGAAGTTACCATCTTTAGATCTACTTAAAAATTCATAATACCAAGTGGAGTGTACATATAGTAGATTCAATAATGATACATAATGAGTTTAAAAAGAAATCATACCATTTATATGAAGCAGCATCGACGTCCGATATTAGGGTTGCTTTGAACGCGTTTACATTTCATTATTCATTATATGAGGTGTTGCCGTTCCCTAAAAATTGACCTTGATACGTTGTCTTGCATTAAACAGCAGCAGTAAAAACTGACATATTATATTAAACATGATATGCAATGCCGTGCCAGAAAAATTAGGGCTCGTTACTAATCTATCGCCCTTCTATTAGTACATACCTCACGCCGTTCTTAAAAATGAAGAGACATTGCTCTCCAGTCCGACAGAACTCTATATCACAAATGTTTTCCAGCTTCAGCTATGAAAGTGTGACGCTTAATTCGATGATAATAATAGCAAACGTCTTTTTTTTATTAAGTTTACTTATTCTTGTACTTAACTTGTATGTTTGGTGTTTGGATGCAACCACCATCCAAACACCAGACAACAAATACATATAAGATGTAAAGCCAGTGTTTGATACATTTATTTAAATTAGAAATAATAAAATCGAAACGTACGAAAATATAATAACTTTTAATTTAATGGCCGAAATCCCAGGTATACACGTTGACGCATCAATTAGCGTACTATTACAAGTTTTTTAGGCATACGTGACAGTTATAAGTTTCTGTTAGGCAAGGTTCCTTGGATAATCCGTCAACACTACTGAAATTCCGCATATTGTAAATATCTACAATTTCATGAGAATGATAATAGTTCTGACTGTAATTAATTTATCATTAAAAAGAAACGTTCTACTTTTCAACTCAATATTTTTACATATTTTTCAACAAAAAAATTTAAAAAGCAACTGGTATCGTCGAAAACTGGTTTGATATTTATCAAGACACTTATTTCTCGTCATTATACTGGCGCTACCAATAATAATATTCGATGAAGGCAAGACGCACAAATATCAGTGTTTTTGACATTAGCTCATGTAATCTGAAAATACATATTTGATCGATGGTTCGCATCCCCCACAACTGTTTATGTCCTGAGCAGATCATCTAGTCTACCTCAACAACTCAACCTCTGCAGATGCATGGTACAGAGTTCCCAGAGTTCCACAAAATCTGCCGAGATTATTTTTTCAACATATTCGTTATTTCAAATGAATTACCCAACTATCTAAATTCTGAATTGGCTATTTCATATTCTGGAATATTCATCCCTTGAAATTAAGTAATGTTGTTAATAATTTTTAGTAAATTATAAATAGCACACTACTTCTACATGCATGAACATTTGTTTTATTAGATGAAATAGTGGAATTGTGGAGCAATTATCGTTAAGCTATAATTTCATTTAATGGTGTTGGTGGTTGAATATTAAATGAATTTCATGTTACGCCCTTTTGTTTGTAGATAGACATGCGTACTGCGAGGATATTAAGTTATACAAATTGAATTAGTTAAGGTCCGCTCTCGGCCTTTTCATTGAAATTGTAACTATAATTAATAATCTACATGGTGGTTTAAAGTGAACTTCTACTAACACTACACCCAAATTAAATTCATTACAATAGAATTTTGATACATACATATTTAATTATTAATATTTTGCGCGCTTGTCCAGTGGCGTAACGTAAACCACCAAATGATGTTAGCGATTTTATAAATTTTTATTAGATTGACATAACTTTTGATAATATATAGATAGATAGATAGATAGATAATTTTATTGACCAGAATAATACAAAGATACTTAACATGATAAGTGTAACGAATAACCAATCACAAATATATAAGCTTAGATCCTATCCACCGATCCTACGAAAACAGGCAGATAAACAAACATTCATAGAGTTTAAATATTACAACAAAAAATCAGTACTACAGAGACAAGCGGACAAACAATCGTACAGTTTAATTATTACAAAGAAAAATCTGACAGGAGATATACTTTGAGTAAATATAGCACGTTAGAAATAGGTATAGGTATAGATCATTTTTTATATCAATTAATCAGTTGTAGATTTATTAAAATCTTTCACAAACTCACTCATGTTATAAAAATATTTTTTTATTAGGTATTCCCTTAATCGGTTTTTAAATACAGATAAACTTTTTGCATGTTTAATTGCTTCTGGCAACATATTGTATACATAGCTACCTGCACCTTGCGGTGATTTCTTATAGTTGCTCAACTTAAATTTTTTATATAAATATCATTAGCCTTCCTTGTTAGATGATATGAATATTGTTATTTAATATAAAATCTATTTATATTTTTGACCACTTAGGTCAAAAATATAAATAGATAATTTGTAGATATAAATACTAAATGACATTAATTTTTCAGTTATAAAAGTTTCTCTGCATGATTGCCTAAATGGCAAATCAAAAATTATTCTTATTATTCGTTTCTGTATGACAAATACTTTATTAACATCAGTGGCTTGACCCCATATTACAATACTGTAGCTTAATTCAGAATAAACCAGTGAATAATAAGCCAATTCTACTTCTTTGTTTATAACTTTTTTTTAAATTAATTAATGCAAATGTTGACTTAGACAGTTTTGTACAGGTATAATCAATGTTAGGACCCCATGTTAATATTCTACGTCCCCAAGAATTTAGTAGGTTGTGATGTTTCTAGAGTATTTGCTGACTGTATATTAAAATGTAAATGGTTGGATTCACTATCCTCGGTGTTATTTATTTTATTTATATACTTTATACTTTCGTCATTGAAGATGCTCATCACCCGGCGTTTATTATTAGGTCAAAATTTGCAAAAACGAATAAAGAAATAATTCCCCTGGGTTCCAGATATGACCTGGTAATTACAAGAAATGTAACTTCAATTTACTTTATAATGCCATTATGGGTATTAGTTGGTCGGTACTTTCCAACGTAAACGATATGGTTATTGAATTTTATAATATATTAAATCCATTGCTTGACAAGCATGTTCCTATAAAGAAAAGTCACCTTTAAGCAGTATTTTCCTTAGTTTGACAAAAATATTATTAATAAAATCAACTTAAAAGATAAATTGTTAGGCAAGTACAGAAAATCAAACAGTGAAGAAGATTATAGTAATTTTAAAAATGTCACAAAAAACAAAAGCAATGCTCCAGGTAGTCAATCAAAAAAATATTAACAGTATGTTGTATATATATATATATATATATATATACTAAAATGTGCTGTATTTGTTCACATGAATTCACAACTTTTTTGTAAAAATAACGACCAGCACAGTTACAGTACTAGACATGCCAGTCAGCTAAGCATACCTTTCCATCACAGTAGCAAGTTTGAAAGATCACCACAGTACTCCTCTATAAAAATATATAATAAGATACCTGACGAACTAAACATTATTAGAAATAAACTTCATTTAAAAAAAAATCTTAAGAGTTACCTGGCTGCACATGCTTTCTACAGTCTCGAAGAATTTTTCAATTCCTAATTTTAAGTATGTATGTATGCAAATGTATTTTGTTTCCTGTTTTTAACTATATAACTTTTATATACTTACATATACTAAAACTCTGTAACTTATTTATTTATACATTCACACACTTTCATGTCTTGTCCTATAAAACAATTTTTATATTTTTTTATCATATTTTAACTCTTAGTTATATTCTTAACATTATACTATGTAATCATTGTTTACACCATTGTTTAACTTATTTTATATCATGTTTATAATCAAGAAAACCAAATTTTTTTTTTTTTGCGATTTCCCGATACCCGACAGGACTTCCGTGGTCTTCGACACCACACGGAAATCACGCCGGCGATTAAAATCACAGCCACTCCCCACACCTTGTTAAAGAACGCTATAACCCCGATATACTTTTCGACGTTGTAACAAAATCCGACTTAGGAAATATTTCGTAAGAAAAGCGTGCTTCACGTAAAAACGCCGTGGAGGAGGTTTTTAATTCTTGGAAATATAATTTTGCTCTTCGGAGCGTTTTTTATGCCAAATTTTCGCTAACTCTTCGAGGAGCGTTAATTTGGTAAGTGTAGTAAATGTCGCTGCACAGGGACGTAATGTCGCCCCGACCACCCAATTTTGGAAAGTATTCTAAAATTGGACTTGAACTTCCAAATTTCCAAGATTAAAAACTCTTTTACGAATCCACGTTGTCAAGCACTGCAACTCTTACGAGGTATTGAATATGAGGACAAGTTAATCCAACGACTATTCAAAGTATATCGGAAGTTATACCGAAAATAGCCCTTAGCGACATGGGACCCCCATCATTTCCTAGCAGTCGGATTTGACGGGGAAATTATGTGTTTTGACGGGGTTTGCCCTAAACCGGTTCCTCAGTGATTCGGAGTCAAAAAAGTATCTATACCATGTACTCACACGTGCATGGGATCTGCCTTGCCTGAACGTAAAATTTGTTATTGCATAATACAAACGAAGTAGATACGCTTCAAGCAATTTTAAGCTCCGAGGAGCGACCAAAATTTATGTGAATTAATAAAATACGTTTATAAGACAGGCAAGCATAAGCCCACCAAAATTTCAGTTACATGAACTGTTCCTTGAATCTTTTTGTGCATCGTTAGCTTTTCAAACTGCATATTGGATGGTAGTTGGTACCGTATGAATCGTCCCGTTCCTCACCATGTGTTGTACACGGGTCAGACCATTGTTTGTTAACATTTTCTCTGAAGAAGTTGTTGTAAAAACATAAATTTTTTAAAGATTTAATATACATTTTTTGAACTTTATATTGTCTTTTACTTGTGTTTTCTAACAAAATTTCCCTTTCAGATTTAATTTTAAGAGAGTGTTAAACAGACAGTGTTAGATTTATAGTGTTACGACGTCTTCCAATTAGTACCATCAGAGCCGCAGTTAAGCATAAACGACAGTAAGTATGATTTATCCATTAATCTCCGTCTGAAACAGTCACTTTGAACCCTAAAAATTTTGTGAACGTAATATTTTTATTTAGTATTTAGAAAAGGTTGAGGAAAAAGAAAATAAATTTTTTCTTTTTCCTATTTTTTTCAATTTTTCTAAGTTTTTCGAACAGAAAATACGTCCTTCAGACTTCCATCAAAAGCATGGATCGTTCACATGGCGCCCGAGCAGGGACCATGCCGTCCCCAAACCCAACAAATCCTTTCTCATTCATGGCGGAAGACTCCGAGGGGTCGACCCCAAGAGAATTTTATGAGCGAGTCACCGCACCGCTCGTCGACGACGGTTCTAGAGGGATAGAACCACAGCGACTGTTTCCGGAGGGAGATAATGTTAATTTATCAGCTTCACAGCCACAAACTGCTTCGATGGAGAGTATGTTTCTGAAAATGGCAGAGGGCTTCGTGCAGGCGATACAGAACGTGTCGACCTGTACGCCCCATGAGAGACAAAGATGTCCGAACGTGACGTTCCATGGGCTTGATCATGAAGATCCAGAAGCATTTCTGAAAATTATGGAGGAATATTTCGACAGAGCTCGCATAAGCCACGACTATGATCGCCTCCATAACGTAACCGGCCAACTCAAGGGCGAAGCTCAACGATGGTCCGAACAATTTAGGACGTTGACTACTTCGTATGCCTTATTCAAGGAAAGATTCCTTACGAGATTTAATTCTCCCGACATACAGTCACGAGCTATTGCTCAACTGTATGCCGTCAAGCAAACGTCTTTAGACGACACGGCAGTGTTTATCACAAGGAAAACCTGTCTTTTCGATCGTATTGATCCCTTTAAATCCGAAGCCATCAGAGCTCGGGTCATCATGGACCAACTGCGTCCAGAAATTAGGTCACGCTTGAGAAGCAACCTAATTTCAAACACGGAGATGTTAATAGCAGCGGCTACTAACGTCGAGCGGGATTCAGCTGACGAACAGACGTCGCTAATCCAGCTTATTGATCAACGTCTGTCCCGCGCGTCTTACTATCGAGAGCCGGGACACATCAGTCAACAAAATTCTAGTAACAGGAGCAATGGAAGCCCAACTCCGACAGCACCGAGGGTGCATTTCCGAGAGGACGTATCTCGACAGGACGGTCCAGGCAGAGCGCCTGGTCGTCCTTTTTTTATGCCTAATTCTACGAGCGGATCAGTGAATCCTGACCGCAGGCAAACCAATTTTAATGGCGGATCGGGGAAATTCCGAGTACCCGACCGACCGGCAACCCCGTGCCGATACTGTACAGACACAGTGCAGTGGCACTTCCATAGCCAATGCCCGAATAACCCGCATCTCAGCAGGAGACCGGGAAACTTTCGAGGGGCCAGAGACCCAGGCCAGGGTCCATCTGCAAGATCCCCGGCACAACGGCCGAACCAAGGCGGCAGCAATGTCCAGTAATTTTTTCCGATACTCATGACCACTACGACGCTCCTCTGCACAAGACAAGAGAGTCGATAAATTATATGAGCGAAGCGTTCCCTTTGCCTCGTATAAAAGTTCAAATTAATGAACATGCGGTCGACGCACTGATCGATTCAGGCTCGACGCGAAACGTTATCCATCCGAGGATGTTGGATAATTTTAAAAATCTCACGACACGCCGATCATTTGCTATGGCGTGCGGAGATCGAATGGTGGACTCTCTTGGCACGACAAAATTAAAAGTAATAATTTCAGGCACCTCTTTTGAAATTGATTTTCAAGTAATCGAAAATTTGAACGAAACGATAATATTAGGATCACCATTCTTATATATGAACAATGTCGCATATGATTATGGCAGAAAATGCCTATATGCCGGCACAGAAGAGCGTATTACCGTCTTCTGGAATCAAGCTTCTCAGAGGGAGAGACAGCAGGCAAAGCTTCCTGAAGAGCTCGTTATAAATGACAAATTTCTACGGCCGCTGTTCGAAGAATTTGTCGATCTGTTCACTGCGGAACCGACTCAAGCAACCACAGTGACTGTGAAACACAAAATTACAGTAAAAGACACAAAACCATTTAATATCAGACCATATCCGATGTCTCCGAGTACAAAGAAAATTATGTATGACCAAATCGAAGAGATGTTAAAAGCTGGCGTCATCGAACCTAGCACTGCCCAATATAGTTCACCACCAGTGATAATAAAACGCTCCGACAAGAAACCACGATTTTGCATCGACTATCGCCATTTGAATGAAATGACCGAAGACGAGGCTTCCGTCTTACCCAAAATACACGAAAGTATTAAAGATTTAGGCAATTCGAAGATTTTTTCTGTGTTGGATTTAAAAAGTGGATATTGGCAAATACCACTAGATGAAGCATCAAAAGATTTTTCGACTTTTACCACTCCTGATGGGGCAGCTTACAGATTCAATGTCATGCCTTTCGGACTCAAGACAGCTCCCTGTACCTTTCAGAAATTCATGGCAAAGGACGTTTTAACGGGTTACCTGCACCATTTCTGTAAAGTGTATTTAGATGATATAATCGTTTACAGCGTAAACGTGAAGGAGCATATGTCCCACTTGAGATTAGTCTTTGAAAGACTACGTCTGCACAATCTGAAAGTGTCACCGGAAAAGTGTGTAATAGCGACGAATGAAATTCAATATTTAGGCCATACAATTAGAACCGATACTTCCCAACCATTAGAAAAACATGTCTTACAAATTCAAAATTATCCCGTTCCAGCTACAAAAAGGCAGCTACAAAGTTTCCTAGGGCTTTGCAACTGGGTACGAGAATATCTACCAAATGTGGCGATGATCACGAAGCCACTAACGAGACTTCTTTCGAAGGAAAATCGTTTTCACTGGAACCATACATGCGATGAAGCGTTTAGAAAATTAAAAGAATTATTATCCGGACCGCTGGAACTCCATCGGCCGGATTTTTCACGTCAATTCATTTTGCAAACAGATGCATCCCTCCAAGGCCTTTCGGCCGTATTATATCAATTAGGCGACAACGGCGAGAAATATATAATTTCGTATGCAAGCAACACGTTATCTCCAGCAGAGAGACGTTACCACATAAACGAGCTGGAATGCTTGGCGGTGGTGAACTATATTAAAAAGTACAAGATGTACTTAGCAGACAAACCGTTCTTGGTGAAGACGGACAACAGGGCGTTACTTTGGTTAAACAAACATAAGGACGACAAAACAAAATTTACTCGATGGTCATTACTATTGCAAGAATATGCATTCAAAATTGAACACTGTCCAGGAAAGGAAAATTTATTAGCAGATTTTCTAAGTCGTAACCCACAAAATCAGTATGTCGAGACAGACGATGAAGAGGAAAGAATGTTCCTACCAAATTATAAGTGTCCAGAACGTATTTCTGTTTTAACGCACTCAGAAATATACGAAGATATCGTACAGGCTCAATTGAGTTCAAGAGATATTCAAGACAAGATCCGCCGTTGGAATGATCTATTTCAACAGGAACAACGTTCCGATGCGGATCTTATTTTTATGCAAAATTTTCACGTCCAAGACGATGTACTTTTTAAAGATTGCGATAGAAATTTTAAATTAATAGTTCCAAAGAGGAAAATAAAGGGATTGATTTACCATTATCATGACCGAGATGAAGCATGTCATCCAGGAAGAGACGAGACTCTCAGGAAAATAGCGAAACGCTACTATTTCAATAATATGGCCAGGATCGTAGGCAAATACATAAACGACTGTCTGATATGCCAGTCTGTAAAGACAAGACAAGCCCAACCCAATGCTCCACTTAGAAGTCATGCACCACAAAATGCATTTGAAACCTTGAGCGTCGACGTAATTGGCCCGCTGCAGAGGACTAAAGACGCCGAAAACAGATACATGATTATCGTCGAAGACGTTTTCAGTAAATGGATAGAGGCAAAGGCATACATTCAGGTCGACGGCAGAACGATAGCCAAATATATCGACGAAGAAATAGTAGCAAGATTCGGAGTCCCTCGAGTCATAATATCAGACAACGGTGGTCATTTCAATTCCGAATGGTACATCACATTTTGCGAAAGGAATGGTATCGAACGATACTTAATTCCGGCCTATCACCAACAGTCCAACCCCGTGGAACGACGGGTTCAGGAATGCAAGAAAATTTTAAAGACTCTTTTATTCAAAAAGCCAAACGACACTTGGGATCGCTACGTGCATCAGATGACATACATATTAAGAAATGGTAGGAACGCCGCTACAAATCAAACACCTAGCATGATCGTGTTAGGATATGATCCAGCCGAAAGAGGCGAATGGGATTTGTATGCCTGGAGGCAAGAAAGAGCCAAGCAACAAACGCTTCCACGATACGAGCGGATCAAGGAAGCCCGTCAGGCCCAACAAAATTATAAACAGAAATATGCGCCGAAAGAGGCCGTCACTCCGATCGTTTACAAAGTAGGAGACAGAGTCATGAGTAAGAGAAAAAAGAAGGTACATACCTTCACGCCGTCTTGGTCAGGCCCGACCAGAATTCTGAAGAAGTTTTCAGACGAAGTGTATCTCGTGCAAAAGGGAAATGTAACGACAAGAGTACATGTCGATGATTTGAGACCAGCCCCGCCAGAGGAAAATGCAAGTCCAGGCGGAACATCACTCGATGGAAATGATTCCCCGTTCTCAGACGATTCCACAGAACCTCCACCGCCGGAGCAAACGGTTGTACAAATTCATGCACCGCCACGAGATGCTTCCACTTCTGATTCAGAATCAAGTTCTGGAGATTCAATTATATTTTTATAATATTTTTCAACCTAGGCTAAGTTTTAACTTAGTGCTAGGTTTATTTTATATCAAAATTTCCATACCAACTTCTTGTCGTGTCAGGCAAAAGTTGGTATTTTTTATGCATTTTTTACAAGTTATTTTCATCTGAGGATATTGTATCCACATACAAATCTTCAAAATTCACTGCAGCAACTCTGACCGTGTCCGGCAGAGTTGGTATTTTTTATAATTTTTCTAAGTCCTCATATGTTAATAAACATACATCTGTAAGCAGAGTCCGACCCAAAGGGTCCAAACAAATGTTCCATTGGCACGGCATGGAAAGACGACGACTCTGACGCAAGGGCGCGATTCAGATGAGTCTAGCAACTCAAGGGCGAGATGCCGCCACGTCTGCTGGAGGGGCAGATGCAACGATCCGACGGATGCAGATTCTGTCGCAGATTTCTCCCAAGAAGAGATTTTAATAAAAACTATTTCAATCAATATAAGTCAACAAAATTCAGTGTTCCTATTCTCAAAGACGACGATGTGATATCGGTCGCAGATTTCTCCCAAGAAGAGAATTTTATCTACACGGAAAACATTTCAATCAATATAAGTCAACAAAATTCAGTGTTCCTATTCTCAAAGACGACGATATGTTATCGGTCGCAGATCCCCAGACGGGATGTAAACAAACATTTTACTAAAATTTTGTTTTATATTGTTTCATATAAACCGAGCAGAACCAATGTATAGCTGGAGCCAAGCAGTCCGAGGACCACCTAAGCTGTTCCAGAAGGCAGTTCGACACCGAAGGTGATCGACGAGGCATAGACACGAGGAGGAGCAGACGCAAGCCCGCATTAGTGGAAGAACACTAAGAAAGATAAGTGCGTCGAAAGTGTTTGTGTTGTGTCATCGAGAATCCGAGGATTCTCGATTTTTTCTTTTTTTCTTTTTTTTTATGCCTTTTTCATATACAATGTTCAATTATTCAATCGAATGCTATGCATCGATATATGTTCAAAAATTTATCACCATTTTAGATTTGCATCTATGTTTTGTTCAGATAGGCCCGTCTGAACGATAACCGAATACAACACATGGGAGACTACATCCAATGATCCATTTTATTTTCAAACAAACAATTTACCAAACGTTACACAAAAAGATTCACGGAAAGGAGGGGAGTGTTAAAGAACGCTATAACCCCGATATACTTTTCGACGTTGTAACGAAATCCGACTTAGGAAATATTTCGTAAGAAAAGCGTGCTTCACGTAAAAACGCCGTGGAGGAGGTTTTTAATTCTTGGAAATATAATTTTGCTCTTCGGAGCGTTTTTTATGCCAAATTTTCGCTAACTCTTCGAGGAGCGTTAATTTGGTAAGTGTAGTAAATGTCGCTGCACAGGGACGTAATGTCGCCCCGACCACCCAATTTTGGAAAGTATTCTAAAATTGGACTTGAACTTCCAAATTTCCAAGATTAAAAACTCTTTTACGAATCCACGTTGTCAAGCACTGCAACTCTTACGAGGTATTGAATATGAGGACAAGTTAATCCAACGACTATTCAAAGTATATCGGAAGTTATAGCGAAAATAGCCCTTAGCGACATGGGACCCCCATCATTTCCTAGCAGTCGGATTTGACGGGGAAATTATGTGTTTTGACGGGGTTTGCCCTAAACCGGTTCCTCAGTGATTCGGAGTCAAAAAAGTATCTATACCATGTACTCACACGTGCATGGGATCTGCCTTGCCTGAACGTAAAATTTGTTATTGCATAATACAAACGAAGTAGATACGCTTCAAGCAATTTTAAGCTCCGAGGAGCGACCAAAATTTATGTGAATTAATAAAATACGTTTATAAGACAGGCAAGCATAAGCCCACCAAAATTTCAGTTACATGAACTGTTCCTTGAATCTTTTTGTGCATCGTTAGCTTTTCAAACTGCATATTGGATGGTAGTTGGTACCGTATGAATCGTCCCGTTCCTCACCATGTGTTGTACACGGGTCAGACCATTGTTTGTTAACATTTTCTCTGAAGAAGTTGTTGTAAAAACATAAATTTTTTAAAGATTTAATATACATTTTTTGAACTTTATATTGTCTTTTACTTGTGTTTTCTAACAAAATTTCCCTTTCAGATTTAATTTTAAGAGAGTGTTAAACAGACAGTGTTAGATTTATAGTGTTACGACGTCTTCCAATTAGTACCATCAGAGCCGCAGTTAAGCATAAACGACAGTAAGTATGATTTATCCATTAATCTCCGTCTGAAACAGTCACTTTGAACCCTAAAAATTTTGTGAACGTAATATTTTTATTTAGTATTTAGAAAAGGTTGAGGAAAAAGAAAATTAATTTTTTCTTTTTCCTATTTTTTTCAATTTTTCTAAGTTTTTCGAACAGAAAATACGTCCTTCAGACTTCCATCAAAAGCATGGATCGTTCACAACCTGTGGGGTCAGTGGCTGTAAACACCGGAATCGTGTGCCCTAAGTAGACGAGGGGACCCCAGGATAACTGCTTTCTGCATTTGGCCTGCTAGCCATTCGGCAGATTTCTGACAGGCCGGTATGGTCTTCAATTGTGAGAGCAGCGTGGGCTTCATACCTCCGAGTACACCGATTATGAGGACGACCATCTTGACTGAGTAGCCTGGGTACAGCACTAGGAGCTCGTACCGGAGATCGCGATATTTAGTCCGTTTTTCCTCCTCTTTCAAGGCGATGTTTGTTTCAGCGGGTGCCGAAAACTCGATGACGTACATCGCCTTGGTTTGGTGGTCGAGGAGTACTATGTCAGGCTTGTTGGCTTGAATTAGCCTGACAGTCGGGAACGAGTAATTCCAGTATATTCTGCACCTCTCGTTCTCGACAACGGACTCAATATCTCCGGGGACGTAAGGCAGCACTGGTGTTTGGTCTACCCCTACAAGTGCCGTAGATAGTAGTAGAGCACTCGTAATGCCGCGTTATGGCGGTGGATGTAGGCCGAAATCGCGTATACTGGGCATGCAGACAATAAATGCATGAGCGATTCCGGCGCCTGACGGCAGGTCCTGCAGCTGACATCAGGAACCCCTACACCCATCACACGGCTTCGGTAGACCAAGGTATTAATTACACCATCTTGGCAGGCCACAATGAATCCCTCGGTCTCCGACTTAAGCCCAGCTGACTTTAAAAAGGCAAATGTCAGCCTAGTCGATAAACCCAGTGTTTCTATGTTCTTATAGAATATACCGTGCAGGGATTTATCGACATGCTGCCTAAGCAAATTTTCCTGCTCGGCAGCTTTAATCTGGGCTTTCAGACGATTTGGCGGAAGTTCAGTGACCGACCCTGGATCGGCGCCTCGCCGGCCTCCTCGCCTGATGTCGAATATGAGACCAAGTTCATCTGCGGCTCTTTTTGCTGCCTTGAATAATCCTGCTCCCACACCTGCATTTTCGTGATCCCTCACTAGATGCAGGAGCGGGTCAGAGCTCCTAAGGATACTGCATGCCATACTCAGTACTACCCGGCCATGCATACACTCCAGGCCCAAGAGTCCTCGGCCCCCCCGTTGACGTGGGAGGGGACTCGAGGAACGGACGATTTAGGATGAATGCTACGGTGAATATTCATCACCTTGCGGGTATCTCTATCTAACTAGCGCAGCTCATCTACCGTCCACTTCACTACTCCAAAGGAGTAGAGAAGAACAGGAACGGCAAGCATATTCGTAGCAGACACCTTGTTCTTCCCCGAAAGCTCGAAAGACCAAATCTTTCGAAGTAGGTGTCTGTACTTGCCGCGGAGAGACCCCTTTATCTGTTTCACATCTTGGATGTGATGCTGTTGCACACCCAGATATGTATAGGTCTCTCCGGCATCCAGATGTCGTAGAATGCTTCCATCTGCTAGCTGCGCCTCTTCAGAGAATTCCCCGCACCGCCCTCTCTTGAGGTGGACGACTGCGCATTTGTCCAACCCAAACTCCATACCAATGGCCCCCGTGTACTCTTCGACCACCCTAAGAACGTTTTGAAGTTCACGCTCTCCGGAGGCATACAGTTTGAGGTCATCCATATAGAACAGATGGGTGACCTCATACCTCCGGTTGCTGGGTGGCCCACAATGGTATCCGGAAGTTTGGCGGAGCTCAACAGATAACGGCAACAGTGAGATGCAGAAGAGGAGAGGACTCAGAGAATCTCCCTTGGAAAACTCCTCTCCTTAAAAAGCCACCAGATCTGTCGTAACCCGCTGCGCACCTGATGTTATGGTGAAGCGGGTTCTCCAGAGTAGCAGCAGTTGTTCTATGCATCTCACTAGTGGTGCTGCTACCGCAAGACATTGGAGCAAGTGTAAAAGTAGCTCATGAGATGTTGTGTTAAATGCCTTGCGGTAGTCTATCCAGGCTATCGATAGATTTCGTTTGCGTTGCACAGAATCCTGTGTGACACAACGATCTATCAGAAGGCTGTCCTTACAACCTGCCATGCCCTTCTTGGCACCACGTTGCTCGTAAATCTGCTGGAAGACCGGATCAACCGGATCAGGAGTTCAGACAGGTGATTGGTCTATAATTCCTTGGGTCGGACAGATCCCCTTTTTTGGGGATAAGCACAGTACGTCCCTCGACAAACCAGTCCGGAATTTGCTGCCCCTCGTTCAACCATGAGTTATTATTATTATTATTATTATTTTTTTTTTAAATTTTTACAAAAAAACCAGTCACCCTACTGTGTGGCTCCGACCCTCACAGAGGGGAGCTGGTAATACCAATAGCCACTCCCCACGCCCGTGGGGTGAGTGACTACCGGGTCCGCGAATCGTGTGCCCTGAGTAGACGTAATGAACCGAGGATGACAGCCTTCTGCATTCTGCCGGCTAAGATCTCTGCCGAATCTCGGCATGCCGGTATGATCTTTAGTTCTGAAAGCAGCGTCTGTCTCATTCCACCAAGGGCTCCTATAATCAGTACCACTATTTTAACAGAATGGCCTGGATAAAGCCTGCGGAGTTCGAAGAGCAAATCTCGATATTTTGTCCGTTTTTCCTCCTCTTTCAAGACAATGTTGCTCTCAGCGGGAGCTGAGAATTCTATGACATACATTGTCTTGAGTTGGTGGTCGAGGAGTACTATGTCAGGCTTGTTGGCTTGTATTTGCCTGACGGTGGGAAACGAGTAGTTCCAATAAATTAGGCACTTCTCATTCCCCACAACGGACTCAATATCCCCCGGAACGTAAGGCAGCACTGGTGTTTCGTCTATCCCATACGAGTGCCTTAGATGATAGTAAAGCACTCGTAATGCTGCGTTGTGTCTATGAATATAGGCCGAGACTGCGTATGTCGGGCAAGCCGACAGTAAGTGCATTACAGTCTCCGGCGCCCTGCGGCAGGCCCTGCAGCTGACATCAGGGACCTCCATACCCATGACACGACGTCGATAGACGAGAGTGTTAAATACACCATCCTGGCAAGCCATTATGAATCCCTCGGTCTCAGACTTCAGCCCAGCTGACCTTAAGAAGGCGAAGGTCAGCCTTTCGGATAAGCCGAGGTCTTCTATATTTTTATAGAAGATTCCGTGCAATGGCTTATCCTTATGGAGCTGCAGAAGGATGTTGTGTTCTGCAGCTCTAATGTGGGCTTTTAGTCGAACGGGTTCCAACTCGGTGACAGAGTCGGGGTTTACCCGCTCGACGTCGAAGATGAGACCAAGTTCATCGGCTGCTCTCCGTGCTGCCTTAAAGAGAAAAGCTCCTACCTCTGCATTTTCATGGTCTCGGACCATGCAGAGGAGGGGATCCGAACTCCTGATGACCTTACATGCTCCCTCCAGAACCATCCTGCTATGGAGACTCTCCAAGCTCAAGAGTCCACGGCCTCCCCGATGTCGTGGGAGATATAACCGTGGAACGGACGATTTAGGATGCAAGCTCCTATTGAGATGCATCTTCTTGCGGGTTACTACATCGAGTTGACGCAGCTCTTCTCTAGTCCACTTCACTACTCCGAAAGAGTAGAGAAGGATCGGAACGGCAAGCATATTTGTAGCAGACACGGGTTGGACTCTATTGTTACCCGATGTAATGGTAAAGCGAGTCCTCTAGAGCGGCATCAGTTCTTCAATACATCTCACTACGGGGCCTGGCACCACAAGACATCGGAGCAAGTGAACAATGAGCTCATGCGATGTCATGTCAAATGCCTTGCGGTAGTTGATCCAGGTCATAGAGAGGTTCCGCTTATACTGCATGGAGTCCTGCGTGACACATCTGTCGATCAGCAGGTTCTCCTTGCAGCCAGCGACACCTCTCTTCGACCCTCGTTGCTCATATATCCGTTCGTAAACCGGTTCAACTGCGTGGAGCACCCGCATGTACAAAATGCGTGTAAACACCTTGTACCATGCGTTTAGACAGGTTATCGGTCTGTAGTTCTTTGGGTTGGACAAATATCCGTTCTTGGGGATCAGCACTGTCCGCCCCTCAACAACCCAAGAAGGGATTTACTGCTCCCCATTCAACCAGGAATTAAAAATTCTGGCCAAATGATGGTGGGTGCTCGATAACATTTTCCACCAAAAGTTATTTATCCCATCGCGACATGGAGCAGCAAAGTTCTTAGAGCCCTCAAGAGCCCTACGAACCTCTTCTGGTGTTATTGGTTCGCACACTTCCTGTGGTTGCTGAAGCCTTTGACAAAAGGCTTCAAAGTGTGCAAGGGCACGAGAATCTCGGTTGAGTGGAAGCCTCTCCTCGTACAGCGTTTTCCAGAAGTTCTCCACCTGATCTGCAGTCGGCGGATTTTCTACAACACGCGGAGGCGGTTGGAAAAGGCGCGAGGGCTTTTCGCGGAACAGTTTATTTTCCGCAAGCCCTCTCGCCCGCCTGACTAATGACTTTTTGCAGTCACTAGCATCCGTATCCTGTCGAGACAGTGTTGTTTGGTGGTTCGCAGCACTGTCTCATTAAGTGTGTGATGGGCGCGTCTTAAATTGGCGGCCAATCGACGCACTTTAGGCGTGAACGGCGTGTTGGCCGCCATATAGTCCATCACACATTGGATACGGGATGCGTGTTGCCTCGCCGACCGGATCTTGGCTTCCATCTTTTGTATGCGCCGCTCCGCCCTCTCCTGTGGGGAAGCAGTGTTTCGCCCCTCCACCCGAGAAAAGCGCCGAGCAGCAGCATACACGGCACAATTTATGTGCTAAAGGTCAGCCCGTTCTCGTAGCACTGCACGAAGTTCTTCATCCACTCTGGCCAGGTCTTGTGGCCCGGGGGTTTTTATGTGGTGTAACCCCGTCTGGTACTGAGGCCCTCTGGTGTTGGCGGAACGAGGAGAACCACGTCCTCAACCGGTGAATGCGGCGGCCCTTCGGCCACCTCATTCACCAGTCCAGGAGCATCCCTCACGTAGCCCCTACTACGAAGGTGGGATACATAGTCACGCAGATTTTGTGGCGTGAAGGCGCTATGCTCTGGTAGCCTCTCACACCACAGAGTATGCATCCGCGCCATGTATCCCCTCCGCGCGGGCTCACTGCTTTCATAACAATGCAGAAGTTCATCCCTCAGTTCATCTGTCCACTCAAAGCGTCCTTGTAGCTCGCGGTCGTCGTTAGGCAATCGATCCGGTTGGGCCCCACCACCTTGCCCGTGACCCCTATCCGGATGGGGTCGATTGTGGGGGCCCTGCCTTCGGTTTATAGGAACCGGAGTGTAGAAACTTGTGGGTGGTTAGCCCAACAAGCCCACGACCGGCACCAGAGGGGAAGATGCTTTCCCCTCCCGGGTGCACTAGGGCTGCCGGTTCCATTTTGCACCCCAGCTGGAGTAAGTGGTGGCGCAACTCACCAAAGGCTTGATAGATGGAAGTCAGCCACTCCTGCTTCCTTATTATTATTATTATTATTTGCTTTGTGCTCAGCTTCCTGCTGGATTAAATGTGTATCGGCTCCACGGGAGCAAGATTACACAACTTCTCATTTTGTCTAGTGATTGGCGTCCTCTGCACTCAAAATTTTCCTCACGATGCCGCATGTATCTAATAGAACTATTTTTTGGAGATTTATGTATATAGTTGGTGACAAGCTCAGTATTTCTATTGACTCATGCAGTTTTTTGGGGATCTCTCCAGTGGCCCCTATTATTATCGGTATAACGACTACCTTTTCTTGATTCCATAGCCTCTTAATTTCTTTAGCTAGGGGTAGGTATTTTTCAATTTTTTCAGCGTGTTTGCTCTTGATATTGTTTGGGGCTGGCACGGGTATATCGATTAAGTAAGTTGTTTTATTTTCCTTGTCCTCATATGTGATGTCCGGTCTGTTATGTGTTATGAGGTGATCTGTGAGTATTGTCCTATCCCAGTATAGTTTCCCTCTTTCATTGTCATGTACTGCTTCTGGTTCATATTTGTGGTATGGTAGGTACTGTTCTGATGTTCCCATTCGTTGGCAAAGTTTTTGGTGGATCACTATGGCAATATTATTGTGTCTCCTCATGTAATCTTTTGGGGCTAGTATGGTGCAGCAACTAATAATATGGTCAATACTTTCTTCAGTTTCATTACAAACTCTACATTTGGATGATCGAATGGCATTATCCTTAATTATATGCTTTCTATAGTTCAGTGTTGGGACGACTTGATCTTGAATTGCAAAGACGTAGCCCTCCGTCTCGGAAAAAATGTTCCCACTGCTCAACCACTTGCATGAAGCTTCAGTATCTATATGGTTCTGTTGTATATTGGCTAAGTATCTACCGTGAAGTTCCTTACTAGCCCATTGGGTGATTTTAGCGTCATCTGATGGTATTTGGGACTTTGGCTCGTAGTCAGGGTCTCGTAAATTCAAGGGAGATATTTTTTCGTCCATGCCTATGACTGCATCATGCAGAGGGCTGTCATGTTGTTTGTCATAGAAATATTTTCTGAGTAAGTCTACTTGTTTATAGTACACTTGCCTCATGTCGGTTACTCCTCTGCCTCCTTTCGTTCTCGGTAGGTGGAAGCGTTCAACTGAGCTCCTGGGGTGGTGTGCTCTGTATTTGGTGAACATTATTCGCATCTTTCAGTTCACATCATTCAGTTCTGTGGGAGTCCATTTGACTACACCAAAGCTGTAGCTAATTGCTGGTATAACATATGTATTGACCGCATTGACTTTATTCCTACCTGACAGTTGAGTGTTTAGGATGGATTTTAGTCGTATTATGAGTCTGTTTATCAACTCAGTTTTCATTTTCTTTGTATCGATCCCTCTTGACTGCTCAAACCCTAGCTACCTGTATGTTTCCTCCTCTTGCATGTTGGTGATGGTGTACGTATTTTCCTCCTGCTCATATTCATATTGCGGTGTTTCTTCCCACTTGCCTCCTTTCATTCCATTTATTTTGCACTTATCCAGTACAAATTGCATCGAGATATCCTCACTGAATGTTTCAGTGATATTGATCAGTTTATGCAGGTTTTCTTTTGAGTCCGCTATTAATTTCAGGTCGTCCATATATACTAAATGACAGCTATTTTGTCGTCTGTTGCCAATCTTGTGCCCTTTTTGTGTGTTCTTCAATAAGTTGGATAAGGGGTTTAGTGCCATGCAAAACCATAAGGCGCTTAGGGAGTCCCCTTGGAATATCCCTTTCTTTATATGTATCTCTACATTGTTTTCATTTGGTTGTTCCCCTTAGCTATTAAATTGGTCTTCCATCTCCTCATAAGTGTTTGCAATAGTCTAATAATTTGAGGGTTTATTTTATATATGGTCAACACTTCCTGAAGCCAACTATGTGAGACACTATCAAATGCCTTCTTGTAATCAATATAGGCTGTGTATAAGTTCTTCCTTTTTATTTTTGCTGCATTTGTTACTATGGAGTCTATCACTAGTTGCTCCTTACACCCGTGGCTATTATTATTATTATTATTATAACGTATACGACTCAATTAGAGAAAGTTCAGTGCAGATATCTCAAATCTTTATATTTTGTTGCTGATGGAGTCTATCCTTCACGCGGAATACCTCAGGATTCTGTTACATGGCCTATGTCCATTTAACAGTTTTATATAAAAACTAGTGTTTTGGTTATATTTAGCACGATCTGTATAACATTTTTCGATTCAGTTTTTGTAAGTGAAACTGTTTTCAACTAACAGAATTTTATTTTTATAACTGCTAAACCATTTCACTGTTTTATGTACTTAGTTTTATATCTTAGGAACTCAGTCATGTTCTAGTAACTATTATGTATCTCTATTTCCGTTCTAGACGGCATCCCAGGAAACAATTAACAATTGTCTACAAAACATTTATTTACATCAGATATCTATTTTTCAGTTTTTATATTTCTGTTTACTATGTAAATACATATGCTTATTTCCTTACCTTCTCTCCTTACTATATATAATATCCTATAAGATGTAATATATTTACTGAGTTATCACAATACGTTTTTACTATTTATTTACAGCTGTTCATATTGTTGGTTATGTACAAAATAGAAATTACAAACTGATGTAAAGGCAAATCAGCTGGTATGGAAGTAATAAAAACTTTTATTATAGATTCCTTTTATCAATCATATGCCACTATTTTAGTTGTGAGTAAAGCAAATTGTAGAATTGCGACCTGCAAGTTGTTGCGCTTAACTCAACCATTGACAGGTGGCCATACCTGTACTATTTTTATATTTTATAGCTTTCAATTTAATTAGGGAATTAAATTTGTCAAGTTTATTTTTTTATTTATAATTATTAATTTATTTATTTTTTATTTCCCAGTAAGTAGGACAAAAAAAGTTTACCTTATCAGTAAAACTCACCAGAAAATCATTTGCTTGCAGCCTTTGTACTGATTCGAACGTATATAATTTTTAACTGTGGACTTCAGTAATCGATATTGCATTTTTTAAATCCGCGCTAACAACATCCAGGTAATTTCGTTTATTACTCACTTAAAATTTAATTAATCTTCAATTTTTGTCTTTGATGTAATTTCAATTATTTTAAAAATAAATTTGAATTCAAGGTCAATTCTTTTTAATTTAATAAGTAGTTAAAATACTATATGTACCACATGGTTTTAAAAATATTTTTTTCTCCTCTTTAATTTTTTTGGCAATTTATAGTTTTTATGAAATCAGCTTACATGCTCATACATTTACATGCTTACACATTTACATGCTTACATGCTTAGATGCTTAGTTGCTTAAATTCTTGGATATTTAAATTCTGAGATACTTATATACTTGGATATTTAAATTCTTAAATATTTATATATATATATATATATATATATATATATATATATATATATATATATATGTACTTATATGTTTATGCACATATATACTTATACATTTCTGTATACGTTTCTGCATAGCTTCTACATTCCTGCATAGCTTTTGCACAGCTTATCTTCCAAAAAGATAAAATTTCGTTAACTTTTCATAAACCACCTAGTTGGTTAATTTTCCTACGATTATCACTCCACTTCATTAAGAGACGTAAATTGCCAAGGAAACTTTAGAATCCATTCTCGCAACAAGAGACAATTGTGGGCCTGGATTGCTGTTCCAGAACCAGTCACCTCAACAATAATCAATCTAGGATCCTGGTATAAATTTGTTATATATTTATTTCTTTTTAAATTTCAATTAGTCTTTACAAACCAATTTGTCTATTATTCAAGTAATATATTTTAACATTCATTTTAAACAATCTTTTTATTTCTCTTACCAACAATTTCAGTCTGATCTATAGTAAACTGGTTATTCGAGAAAAAGAGACAATTCTACTTATTTTACTATAGATGATGCCCAATTTAACATCAATTTTTCTTTGTCTTCTTTTCTCGAACTAAACAGAAGTCTGTCGCTATACATATCGAAAAGGGTAAGTTTCTCCACTCTTACGAATGCTCTGGACCCACGGCTCTCTGCTCCGACTTAAACCAGCTAGGCGTCCGCATATGTTGCCTCAATTTTTTCTCAAAAATAAATAACAAGGGAAAGGAGGTAACAATACGCTATGGCCAGGTTAGAACTAATCAGCTATATATCAGAGGCGTATTATGCATTTTATTATTTTTCTTCAAAAAAATCACAAACAATGCAGTGAGTTCAGAGTCAATTACAAGAAATTTATATCACATTCCTAGAGCTAATTTGAGATCTAACTCGGCATTTCACTTATCTACAGCCCGTACTA
The DNA here is from genome assembly GCA_963675555.1 of Leptura quadrifasciata. Lineage (NCBI taxonomy): Eukaryota > Metazoa > Arthropoda > Insecta > Coleoptera > Cerambycidae > Leptura > Leptura quadrifasciata. The sequence goes on from OY776682.1 coordinate 31,380,612, forward strand.
ACTTTCTCACTGCTTCACCTTTTTTATCAGATGATTTAAAATTACCAGATGTACGAAGAAAGACTTGATATATTTGCTTGCTCTATTCATTTAATTAAAACACTGTTTGTTTCATTGGTTAACTTATGTAATGCTTTATACTATTACAAGTTTTTAGTGATTCAATATATTTATGATTGTGGGTTTGTATATTTTTGTTTTTAATAATTTTTGTTTGTATTTGAAGTTTTACCGTTCTTTATATATTTGTATGTATCTACTTTTTGTCATTATCCAGTAATTGGGCTTTAGTCCCGTTGGGTATTGTAATTTAAATAAATATATAAATAACATACTTGAAACATGTTTAGAACTTTGTAATATGTATACAATATAATCTATATTTTCAATGACATTTCTTGTCAAATAAATCGAGGACTTGAAAATTAATAACATTTTAACAAAACGCCCGAAATCCAAAAATTATTTCTTCAATTGCACTTTATTTGGTCGATTTTTGTTGTTTCTTTGTAACGTCTACGAACTATGACGTCATTCTGATTTTAGTAATAGTAGATTTTAAATGCAGTTTCAGGTATGGTTTGATTAGCCTGGTTTGATCATCAAGCATCTTGGGTGTAATCGCACTTTCAGAATTTTCAACTAATACATTTAATGACGAGAACACATTAATTCTTGTTTCAACAGTTTGCACTAAAAAATACAGCATTTCCCAAACTATATATCTGGCCAAAAGTACTTCAAAGTGGATTTTAATTTATTATCCTTATAATAGAATAACCAAATTTAAAATTTGAGAATAACTTCACATTATAAGCAACTTCTTAAAATAACATATTAATAATAACAGGGGAGGTGAGGTAAGGATCCAAACCTTCGGGTTTAACGACCCTGCATACCCCAGTTAAGTAGCCTCTGCCTACCTTAAGGCAAAAAGGACATAGCGAGTGCCACTCGCTTGCTGTCCTCCTTGACCACTAGACCAAGGTGATGTATGTCATCAAACTCTCTGCACCTCTTGAAATATACATGTCCTTGAAGGAGGACGAAAAGCGGACTAAATATAGAAATCTCCGGTATGAGCTCCGAGTGCAATACCAAGACTACCCTGTCAAGATGGTTGTCCTGATAATCGGATGAGGCCTACATTTCTCTCAGAATTGAAGACAATACCACCTGCCAAAAGTCAGCCGAAGTTTTGGCATGCCTGATGTAGAAGGTATAGTCTTCCTGGGGTCCCTTCGACTACTTAAGGCAAGTGATTTTGGAATATACAGTCACTGACCCTATGTTGGGAGTAGCTAATGAGCTGGCGCTTCTCTTGTGAGTATGTTGGAGACACAGGAGAACTGTCCAGCGCATCGCTCTCGTGGAAAAAATATAACAGTAATGCGCTTTCAGTGTTGCCACAAGGTCAAGGCGGAATTACTTACAAAACTTGATTGAATTATTGGCATTTCCTGGCAAAATTTGAATATTGTATTCCTTGCAATTCCTGGAAATTTTATAGTTGTTCATTATTTTGGCATTTATTACTTTTGTCTTAATATTAATCAAGGTCAGATAGTTTATTTTTTCGAAAAATTTCTCAGTGCATTTTGTGAACGTAATAATTAGGAGATAAATAGTGAGAATTAGATGTAAATGTTTTGGAAAGCAAATTTTATTTGGAACGTGTTGAAAAAAGAGCATGAAAGCGCCGAAAATAGGTTTTTCACGTTTTCGATGCGAAAGAATTTTTTTTATACAAAAAATACTACGAAATAGCTCGTAAAAAGACGAAAGATATGAGTTTTAGACAATTGAAGTCGATCAATAACATTTTGCACAAAAAATTAGAAACCGCTAAATATGGCCATTAATTGCCATTTAATTACAAGGACTGTAATTATCGTAGGAAATTGTTTCGGAGCTTAAATTGTAACTTTTGTTGGTACCTACCTACTCTAAAAATTTCATGCAAAAATATTAATAACTTTTGGCGAAAATAGCGAAAATAAAAAAAAAGTTTTTCCAAAAAACAACGTGGAAACGGTCAAAAATGGTCATAGAACAATTTTTATAAAAGCTATTTGTTCCTGATGAAATTCTCTACAACCCTATTATCTTTAAATTTTCGTAAGGTTTCGTTTAATACCTTAAAAATGCATTTGAAAATCGGGCTATTTCTGAATGTTGGACGTTCATGCGCTCCAGAGGAGGGGAAGTAACGCATGGTGGGGGAAGCGCGACCATTTAGCGGCACTCCAAGTCCGGCTGCGGGAGAAACTTCCCCCCATCACGGGTCACTTCCCCTCCGCTCGAGCGCACGAACGTCCAAAATTCAGAAATAGCTCGATTTTCAAATGTGTTTTTAAGGCACTAATGGAAACCTTACGATAATTTAAAGATAATAGGCTTGTAGAGAATTTCATCAGGAACAAATAGCTTTTTGAAAAATTGTTCTATAATCATTTTTGACCCTTTCCACGCCGTTTTTCGGAAACACCTTTTTCGCTACAATTTAAGCTCCGAAACAACTTCCTACGATAATTACAGTTCCTGTAATTAAATGGCAAAAAATGATCATATTTAGAGGTTTTTAATTTTTTGTGCAAAATGTTATTGGCTGATTTCAATGGTCAAAAACTCATTTTTTTCATGTTTTTACGAGCTTTCGGCACTTTCATGCCCTTTTTTTCAACAGGTTCCAAATAAAATTTGCCTTCCAAAACATATACATCTAAATTCCCACTATTTTTCTCCTAATTATCACGTTCACAAGGTGCACTGAGGATTTTTTCGAAAAAATGCATTCTCCTTTGCTATCTGACCTGGATTATATGGGTTTTAAAAACTTTTTGTCCTCTATAATAGGGCATTCAGATTTAACGCCGGGCACTGTTGGCAAACACACAAACAGTTTCTTTGTTTCTAATGAATGAAGCGAAAATAAGCGATATTTAATAAGTAATCCTAACCATTTACGAAACGCAAACTGCTACCCGGTAGCTCCTATACAGAAAAAGAGTAGAGAAATACATAGAACCGGACAACAAAGCATTTCTTTTCCTTTTTCACCGAATCGAATATACCTACCGATACGCGACTGCAAACGGGATTTAGTCGAAGCTGTTATAAAGAGGCATGACACAATGGATCATCTAGTGGTGGTATCGTGAATCAACATTCTTAAAATCCATCAAAGTAATTTTGATTCATATCTCTTAATCAAAAAAAAAAAAAACAAATGTCGGGCGTTACTTTAGGGTGACCATATGTACGGAATTTCGATGCATTGTCCGGAATTTTAATGAGCTATACAGCATTTTCTGATGTAGAGCAAAACGTACAGTATTGCGTTTTACTAGGATCATACCTACCTATTATTATTACTATTGTAGTTTCTAATTTGATGTAACAGCCTTTATGGAGTGGAAATAGTTAAATAGTAAATGTTTTGTTGATAGAGTAGAAAGTAAATGTAGAATAAATACATACAGACGGTGAAATCTTGCGGCAAGTAGATAGACATGAATGCCATGAGGCAGAGTAGGGCGAGTAGGCAGAAAAGGAAACTTTTGTAATGGTTATTGACTAAAGTGAATTCAGTGATTCACCGTATAAACAAAAACAGGTTTGTATTTGCCTGTGGCAAGTGCTGTACGTTATTTACATAATTTCTAAGTGTATTCATTTATTTAATTTATATATGATATTGTTTTTTTTAATCATGTTTCAATAAAATATAGGTAAGATCCTACAACTTTTATACGATTTTTCTATTTTCAATAATAACAGAAATAAAAGGTCAATATATAGCGAAAAACCCTGTACCAGTAGTGAATATGAAATAGACTCAGATTTGTATTTACCACATCATGTTCAGGACATCACAGTAAATTCACAGTTAAAAAGGGGTTATTGCCAACAAAGAAGGTCCCACTCCACCACCATGTTACTCTACTCACTCCCCAGCAGAAGTGTACAGCAATCATTCAACAGAAATCCGGTAACCCTTCGTTACTTGCAAGTCGAAATTCCTGAAAATGTTATTCCTGGAAAATTCCTGGCGTTAAGTCAATCCTGGCAAGTTTACTGGCAGGACTCTTTATTCCTGGCAAATGTTAGTAATTACTGGCAAAACGGCAACCTTGTGCGCTTTCCAAGTAACTCGTTTGTAGACGCTCGCGCCACCTTCTGATAGCGGGGCGTAACAATTAGCTGGAGAATTTCAAATTCGTGTCATTTTACGTATTAATTTTGTATTAAATATGATAGTCGTAATAACTTGCGGTTTTTAACCAGCAAGTATGACCTGCTTCCGTAAAATAGCTTAAACAAAGGCAGAAATTTGCTAATGAGTTAGTGGTGTGCAGGAGTATTGATGGAGAGTACAGAAAAGTAACTGGATCGGTTGTGAGGGAAATTACAGGTGCCCATAGCACCAGAAAGCAAGAAGATACTTACGCCCCTGTAGTTAAGGTTTTTTTATAATTATAATAATACTAATGTACAATGTTAAACTGTATGAAATTTTTTTTTATAGCTTAATTCTGGCTATAGTATCGAGTATAGTAGACTCGATACTCATCTGATCAACTGAAAACTAATAACCTATGATATGAAATCGACCCCCACAAGCGAAACTAGACAAATATCACAAAGGCTGCATAATTGAAGCTCTTTTTTCTTCCACGAAAGGAAACAGAGGGGACATAACGTTCACATTCAAGGATTTGGAGAATATTTATGATGAGCACTTGTTTGAAGACTCATGAAGGCAAGTGGAAATCATAAAGACAGAGGTCGAATGCACCAAGAGAACAGAAGAAAGGCTGCTTGAACAGGAGAGAAAAAAATTCCGAAATCAAAAGTTTCTTTCAGAAACTATATTCTTTGTAGAGAGATTATAATATTTACCATACCATACCAATCTTATTTATAAGTAAAAGAAAATGAAATGCCCGCGAGAATATTTGACTAAGTACGAAGAGGTTGAGGTTGACGACGACAAGCGGATGGGGACTGCTTTTCATTTAGTCGGCCAGTCTAAGTCATCTGTATGGTTTAAAGAACGACTTTTGAGAAGTACTTGCAGTAAAAAAGCCCACAAAATCAAATTTCGAAAAACGAATTTTGATAATCTGGCACGACAGTTGAGCAATGAAAAATCCAAAGGAGGGTGAACACCAGCTCCCGTGCAGTATGGAGTAGACATGATATCAACAGCAAGATCGTTTTTTGAAGAATCACGTGTTACGAGGTTGGCCTTATTGTAGCTCCCAAACAGCCGTATTTAGCATGCAGCCCTGACCCCTGACGGAGTAATTTATACTGGGAAATTTTTAACTTGTTTTTAACTTGATAAAGTGTCCGTGCAGTTGTGCAAACACAAAACTGCAGATTTTGATATAAAAATGTCATTTGTGGTTAAGCCCTACATGTTTACATGTATAATACAGATGTTTGTTTAAATAGAACATAAAGTTCTCCATTTCAGCGTTCCTTACAATGCTAATTTCTGGGAGATATGAACTGCGTTAATTAAAATTCAAGTGGTGTCACTAAAATATTATATTGATAAACTTCATGAGGCACCCTGTATGGAAGATATGTTCCCTGTCATCGGCTTTTATCGGAAGAATGTAAATTAAAAGCAAGCTTTTGGGAGGGTCAGATTTATAGATATAAAATCAATGTTCTTTATTTCATTTCGGACATATTCTGGATGTAACATCAGTGTAGCTTAAGTTATCTGCGTGTTAGTCACGTCTTCAATTACTGACGATTCATTGAATTTCTAAAATCTGGATTGACTTTCACCAAAAAGATACTCCACTAGCTCGGAACAGGATTCAGTATTTCAAATTCCATTTATATTTTTATAGCTGTCAGGGATCATTTATAAAATTATAATTTTTTAAATCGGAAACTTATATTGTTCACTATTAAATCTATGTATCCATATAATAATTGCGTTCTAATAATATTAGCCTAATATTTTTAACCACGATTTATCCCCTTTGCGCGAGGTTGCGGAAATTATTTTCGCTATTAATATACATATGGTATACGTATACATATATTGTGTGCACTTTACTGCATATATTGTGTGCAGTCACTTTAGAAAATACCTCTAGATTATGCAAGAAGTTTTTTTGCTAAGAGAATAGCGCTTGCGACGACGCTCCGCGGCGTCATGAAAACTTAATAATTATGTAATAAATGAAGTGTTTGTAATTTATTGATTGAAAACTTAATTTACAGTAGTTAGGAAAACGTAGGCGAGAACCTTTCAAGAAAGTACTCTTTCTTGAAAGGGGTTATATTGATTGCATTATTAATAGCAACCATAATAAGCGAGACATAATATAACAAAATTAATCCCATAAATTCATATTTATTAGAGTTAAGTCACTTAATTATTTATGGTTTTCCGAAATGAATGATCAACTTGTAAGGATATAGGAGACATTCGAAACTTGAAATATTATTGGAATGTGTCAGTATTCAGTTTATTTTCATTTATTAATTTTAAATATGAAATCGATAGGGCTTAAATCTGGGCAACTTGAAGAACAGTTGGTTGAAATAGTGAAAACTGACTGCAGAGGCAGGCTTAGAATTTAAAGAGGATGAAAAGCGTCGTAATAAACACTACTTTGGAAATAGTAGCAAGGCAGGTGTAGGATATTATCATTTCGGCATATAACAAAAACTACTCCACAATGAGCAAAGGTTCTAATAGTAATGTACCGTGAATGACGTAAACACCTTGCTCGGATATGAGGAGGCAAAATTATAATGAAGCTAAACAAACAGAAATGTGGGACGAATACATGGATTGACCCTTGTTTCAACTTCTCCTCATTTTCCCCCTATTCTCCACTTAGAAACAGACAATGTAAAGAAAGCGAAGGAGTAGAGAGCTAACGACTAGCTGATCTGGTAGGAGAGTTGGGTCCGTGGGTATTTGTTTTTAGCAGGATCGGAAAATAAACTCAGACACTTCAAATATCTGGTCGTGCCAATTTGTGTTGTAACCTTAAAGGGGTTTTTATTATTTTTAATTTTTAAATAATAAATAAAATGACGTTAATCAGGGCACCACCCGCAATAATAATTAACTAAAATATACCTCGTAAAGCCACAACACAGGTCAGTGCCAGCTCCAGTTGATTGAAATTTTCTAATTTTTGTTGAGTAACAAATTGTGGAGGCTAGATCAAAATATTAATTGATTATCGTAATCAATACGATTGAATTATAAATTCGGAATATAATTCCTTAAAGATCTTAAAAAATAAAACAACAGAACTGTAGAGTTAGGGCAAAAGAGAATTTTATTAGACATGTGAAATTGAAATTCAGTTTAATTAGTGTGTAAAAATTAAAAGTTTTGTAAACTATTACTCTCAGCAAATCAAAGTTAGGCCAAAATTTATATTTTAAATACAGAATTACTATCGCACTGGAGATGTATGTTTATTCACCGCCGAATCAGAATGCAAAATCCATACTTCTATATTCTAGTCAACAAAAACCCTTCTAGTGGACATCTCCCACCAATTTCCGGTCAGAGTTAAACAAAAAATAAAATTACTAAAACTTCCTAACAATTGGAAATGACATAATTTTCCTTGTGGACAAAAATATACCATATTGAGTACTTCGTAAAGTAGTGGATTATCCAAGCAATATAAGTTTAGTGCGTATAATTAAGCATCGGTGACATAAAATTGAAAATCTTGTTACTTTAATCTAGGTGTTTTAATAAATTTAAATAAAAATAAAGATAAGTTTATGTTAAGTACAACGGTTGTAAAACAACTAGTAATTATTACAATTAGATGAAACAGAGTGAATATTAATAGTTACTTAATTAAAATTAAAAGGATTAAAATGAATTCCAAGTTAAAGCAAACCTAATAACCTAAAATTTCAATGTTGACAGATATTGTTAAATATTGTTCTTATTTATTAAAAAATTTAACTGCAACTGACGATGTTCTTGGTTGATGATTGAAGCCACGGAGTTCGTGAATGGGAGCACTGCCAATAGTCACCTATAACATATTGCAAAAAGGTAATTAATAAAGGTTATAAATATTAATCTAAGAAATGTTTAAACAAAGCCAAGTAAGAATAGTAACAAGTTATCTAATAAACTTAGATTAATAAAATACAAGTAAAATCTACAATGATGGTCATGTTCGCATACAGAGTCAAGCAAAATTATGCAAAACATACATTTTTTTATAGAAATTAGCGGAAATCGTAGCTTGAATGCTACACCTTCACAGAATATAATAAAGTTTAAAAAAATGTTATAAAATAGAATCATACAAGAGGCACTGTGAGAAGATACAAGGAACAGAATACAGAATGAATCAAACTACAGAATATATCATCTAAGAACCTTCAAAGCTCAATATATATATTTCTAAAAATAAATTTATTTATTTTTTTATTTATTTATTTTAATGCCTTATTTATATTTACGTCCTGGCGGAGTTTAGCTACAGCTACTCTTCCACTCAACCAGGACGGCGAAATGAGATGCCGTTCACCCATCCAAATGACGGCCTCGACCAACGCTGCTTCACTTCGCTGATCGAGGTCTCGGCGCTTAAACCGATGACGGTACCTTACTTCACTTCAAATAGTGGAGAAAATACTAAAACAGAGAGGAAACTATAAAGAAACTCCTTAGAGTACACTTTTCTGAATCTAAAGTTATCAACATACAACGACAGTGCTAAATGTGGACAAAATAAAATGAGTAGAAGGTCTGTTACTTTCTATTCCACAGGTTGTAAATGATGTTTGGAAGCAGTTTGACACTAAGATGCATGCCAAAAGCCTAGAGATTAACTAGAGCAAATGTTTATACTTATACTTGTACTTATACGTGGGAAAATTGTACAGGAAGGTACAAAGTCTATAAGACCGTTAAATCTGATGTCTCTGTACTAAATAAAAATGCTGGATAGGCACATTAGGGATGTTATATAGATAAATCGGCCTCTGCATATTCCTATAGAGTAGGAATGTTACTCGAAATGGCAAGGTGTTGTGTTTCCTTTGATGTACATCCTTGTCATGCTATACATAAGGTAAGTAAACGCACTTAAGTCCTGGCAGACCACAATAAGGTGATCTACTACTTACTACTACTAAAACTACCGTCACTAACGAGGAATTAGTTACTCATATTCACAGGTCTCCTTGAAGACATTGTGCCCTGAAAAGACACTTGCATAAAATAAGCATGTATAAATGATATGATGCGGCAAGTCAACATACAGCCTACCACATCCTGTGTGATTGAGGCTTTGAATCACAAGAGAGTTGTTCTATATGGGTAAATTGCATCAAAAAAACATCCAAAAGGCACCATGAATGGAGTTGTATAGGTTTGTGCAAAGGGCCAGAATGCTGAAGGGGGTATCATGAGAGTTTAACAAGATAAGTAGTCTCAGAAACATAAGTTAGACGATAGGTACCTACAGAGAAAATAATATATATGGAATACTCTCACAATAAACAGTTACGTGTATTTCGTAATTTTAGAGCATGGGTTTAGTATTTGAAAAAAAATACTTTTAACAGTTTCAAATAACTACAAGAATATTTATAACACAAGATAAATGTCCATCAGGTATATACATCAACAATAAATTAAAAATGTTCAATTTACAAGGTTTGACGCTCTTAATGGCATGTGTATCTACTTTAACTGTGCCACTATGAAGATAAATAAATGCATTATGAAATTTTGGTGAATGCATCACATGCAAATACCGCAAACGCGGCTGTCACTTACTTGCAGGGATTTAAATCATGTTAAGTGTATTATTTTGGTGGCGCTAACGCTGTTGTATATAGTAATGTGGATCTGACCTCACTAACTTTGATGGAAACTCACATTAACAAATAGAATAATTTATAGCCGTTGAATTGTCAGATTTTTTTAAATTGCAGCCGGAATAAATACCCTCTTCCTTAGCACCGAAAGAAGAATATGTACTAGGTAATTTAGTTTTATAATATATAAAATACCCTCCCACCCACACTTACCCTTGAAAGTGCATGGTTTGCGAGATACAAGGTGGGGTATTTTATGATTCTTGACCAATTATTTATACTGCTATATTTATGGAACTGCCGCACATATTGGGGTAAAATTTAGTAGAAATATTACACTCTTTTAGTCCAATCAAAAACATACTTTATTTTGGAAAAATTTCGGAATCGGACTCGTTTTTCTTAAATTATGCTCTCAGTGTCCCCAACAACATTCTGTATATAATTTATTGGAAAATGTAAACGTTTAAAGAGACAATGGACTAGTGTGTAAAAAATGTCTTAATATTTGATAGCGGCTTATGGTTATTCTTATAGTTAAATTTTTTCTATGAGTGAAATGGAATGTGTTATTTTGAACGAAAAGTTAAACTAAAAAAAGCTTAGAGGTGCGTTACCAAGGTCAAATAGTGCATAAAATATCCTTATTCTTATTTTACACTCATCTTAAAAACGAGCCAACAGAATTCAGAATTGATTTCATTATGTAAACTAGCAAATTTAAGACAAGGACTTATTACATTTTATATTGTAATCCTAGGTAAAATTAAATTTCCAAAATTTTCTCCTCCTTGATTATTCAACGCGAACGTTCTACTCATTCGTCCCAAATTAACCATAAATTGTTTTATATTCTACAAAGGGACTTAAATATTCAAATAAAATATAATACGATATAGTATAAAATAAAATAACATGAAAAAAAGTGAATAGTCTGCATAATATTTGGTCCTGTTAATGTCGAATATGAAATTGTTAAATTTCGTGTAAAATAGTTGGATGTTTTGCTACTAGAGGCAGCATCATAGCGATGACCATTGCTAGACGTGTGTCAAAGCAGGGTCGGGCTCATAATTTTTCATTTAGCCTGAGAGTTTCGAGTGGCGGTATCATATGTAAATAAATATGTTATGTGTTCCTGATAGCTAAATTAGGTGATTTACTAATATTTCGCCTTTTATGCCAACTAAATACGCGCAACCCACAATATTTCAAGGTGTCTTGTGTGTCACCGAGGTTTTGTTTGTAACTGGTACCTATAAACATAAAATCACGTCGTGATTACATTCGTAACAACAAAAGTTGGCGGAAATTATTTTAGGTCATTTTTCATTTGCTATTGAGAAAATAAATCATAAGCCGTCATTATAAAATGTTTCTTTATTTATTCTATACATAAATTAACATATAAAAATTAATATATCATTCTGGGATGGGAGGAAATTGTCGTCGGAGTTGTCGGAATTGTCGTAGGAAGAAGATGCATCGTCTAAAGCTTCACTTGAAGCGCCTACTTCAATATTTGGAGCTTTCAAAAGGTTTAGAACATTTTGGGTTTTCAGGTAACTTCGATTTCGGACAATTTGTCCGGACTATAACATAGTTTTTAAAGAATTTAATTTGATCATCAACTTTAAATAAATTTGATTCTTTCATTTTACTAAAAAGAAATTGCCTGGATAGCCATAACTTATTGGAACCAGATCCTAAAAGAAATTAAATGAATATATCTACATTTCCAAATAATTATTAATAAAAAATGGAGCAATTTCTAACAAAAGCTTTTTTGTTCTATGATTTACTAAAATCCCCATCAATCTCAATTTTATTTGTTTATTAACCGGAATGCTCCGGAAGTTTAAAACATCTTTAAAGTTGGAAAAAATTACAATGAAATTCAAATCATAAAACATACTATTGTGAAAAGCTTTATTTAGCTATATTTAAAGGGTTTATTATAAACTATATATAAAAAATTATCTACTTACCAGAGGGTAAAGAAGTCATGGTAAAATAAATCTTAAACAAATTGCTAATATTTTGTGAACACATACGTGTTCGTTATTAACATATATCACTGACGTGTCATATAATCAAAATTTGAAATTTTGTATTTCCGCCAACTTTGAATACGATTGGCCCCACTGTGCGCCACCTAGACTAATGTGGCTTATGTGTTATCGACAGGGCGATATAATTCGATTACTTACAAATTTACGCGCGACTGACTGATACTTGCAAACCCACTCTTAAATCATGTTTACCCCTCTTTTCTTCTTTAGTTTTGAAGATAATTGATTGAAATTTAGGATATACTACATACATAATAAGCGGCGCTCTTTGACACTAAATTTCGAGAGGTGAGCGCACTTGCGTCTCACCCAAAAGTTTCGGGTTCGATCCTAGGTCGTGGCAGTGGAAAATACTGTGAGAGGGATTTTTCCACTGTACACGGATATTGAGTGTGTGTCCCTTGTCTCTAAATGTAAATCTAAAGGTACCTCATCTAAAATGTCCTCAATCTCATTTCCCAGGAATCTCAAGTATCTGGCACCAGTCAGAGGTCCTTCAAATATTATTGGACCAATGATTCTACTACCGATTATTGCAAGCCAAACATTGAAACCGAACCGCACTTGAAAGTTACCCTCCCGTAAAAATTTTGATTTTCTTGTGACCAATATTTTGTATTTTGTCGGTTAAATAATCCCAAATTTGTAAACCTAATAAAATAAAATCAGTCCCAAAAACTCATTGTTTTGCTCCACGTTATTATACAAAATCCAATTGCAATATTCCATCCTACGTTCGTAATCACATTTGTACCGATGTTGGTGCAATTGGTATTTAAAAGATTTATAGTGGTATTTGTGCAAAATTCGGCTTATGTTTGGTGACTGATAATGAAGTTTTCTTCGGGATCACTGTTGGGCTCTCTTAGGAATTGGTTTTCAACACGTTTAAAATAATTTTTCGCTAGATATTGTCTATCAGGCATAAAGGTCGGTAGTCCCAACTGCATTTCTTTTACATTCCCCATAAATAATTAACATGTCCACTTTTTCGTCTCTTGTATAAATTTGCGGCATTTTGAACACAACTAACAAGAATTTTAAACAATTTTAAGACACAATAAAAACACCGTTAAACCACCAAATGTTTGACAAGCTAAATATTTCATTATTTTCAAGGCCACCTTAGTTACTTCTTAACATTTAATTAGAACAAAATTGTATTTTCTTATTTTCTTTTAGCTGTAATTTTGTTTGTATTTATCGCACATTTTAATACGATATATGAATAAATTCCTTATTAATAGTACTAATAAATGGTACCAAGGTATGGTTCCATTTGAAAGAATTGAGTTCCCAAAAACAATTTTGGTAAATTTTATTTGCTCATAAATTACGTAATTTACTGTTTTTAACGGGATTTCGATTTTTGTAGCATTACACGGGCCGTTTAGAATAAATTGGAACCGTCATGGCACACTTAAATGGAAAACTAAAAATTATATTATAAAAAAAAATGATGTTTGAAATGTCACTTACTTGGAACCGTTGGATTCAGAAAATTATGCAGAATTCAAAAATGCAATAGTATATAGGGTGTTCCATTTAAAAAACGAAAGTTAGTGTCACTTCCGGCGAAACCGGAAATGAAAAAAATCAATTGTATGTCAAAAAGTGCCACTTATTATGTATTCAATCAATTATCTTCAAAACTAAGGGATAAATGGGGGTATACCATGATCCTGTTACACCCGGTATAATGTCAACTAGCTTATTACTTTATTTGTAGAATTTAAAATTTGGTCAATCGACAATTCATTCAACATTTATTAATCGTAAATGTGCCGACAAATATTATGACATTATTTTAAGCACTGATTCATTGTATTTTTAAAAGTTTACTAGAATTTTCCAATAAATAATATACAGTGTATTGTTCGGGGGACTGAGAGCAACATTTTAAAAAAGCGAGTCCAGTCCTGGAATTTTTCCTAAGTAAATTATGCTACTGATTGGACTTAAAGAGAATAATATTTGTACCAATCTTTATCGCAATATGTGCAATATAAGGCGGTATAAATAATTGGTCAGGTATCGTAAAATACCTCGAACACTTTTCACCTTCAAGGGTAAGTTTGGGGATGTTTTGAGCTCAATAAGGTGTGCTTTTTCTCCATTTTCACTATGTCCGTTTATATTTGGGACACCCTACATAAATAATTTTCCATATTTTCGCGGGTGGTGATGACGAATGGTGTTGTTATCTTTTCGGGTTCTCTCCAGCGTGGTTGATAGGCTACTGAGAGAGTCCTGGTCGACTAAACGACATTTCGGCAGAATCACGTCTACTATCTTCAGGTTCTTGCTGATAGCTGTTTACTGTTGCTTCTCAGTGCAGCAACGACAGTCGAGCAACAAGAAGCAGCAGTATAGCTATAGTTAATTCTACATAATATTATTAAACGGTTTATTTATTTTTATGTTGATTTAAAAACACTTTTTGTTATTTTTAATTTTTAGCAGGTATTCGAAAATAAATATCTTATTCGTAGCCAAAAAAAATTTCTTTTGCAGGTAATTCATAAAATATAAACGCATTAAAATGAAATTTCAAATGTAAAAATATATTCACCATTTTCAATTTTATATACGTATGCGTTTTATAAATTACATTTGAATTTTCTTTGTAACTCATTATAAAACATTATAGAAGCACGTGCCATCAGCAAAGCATAAAATGCACAAATCAACCCTTATTTTAAAATAATAATGACATTTTTCGAAGGCACAAAAATAAATAAACTGTTAGAATATGACTTAAATGTATTGATCTAAAAAACTGGTCTATGTGAAACAAGACTGAAGAATTCCGGTTCATTCTTTTGCTGTATTAGTGCTACGTTCATTTAATATTCTAAACGTGGTTTATCAAACAATAAAAGTCGTCCTCGCTTACGTTATCAATTAAACTAGACAACGCTAGTTTTGCCAAAAGCAACATGTATACAAATCCAGTGACTATATTTAGTATACATACATGTATTTTCTTGATGATAATAGTTAGTCACTTCATCACAGAATTAGTCACTTCATTATTTATAGAAATTATTAAGTTTCTTTTGATGTAAATAGTAGTCATTCTTATTTCTCTAGCAAATAATTTCTGAAATCGAGCGTAATCTTTCTTTAATTTTTTTTCTGAAATTCGAAATTATATTCGAATTTCTCTAAAGGAGCACACGTATTGCGGACTGCATATTTGAACGATGCAAATAAAAAGATATTCAGTGACATCACGTTATAGCGAATTGAGTAATGTTCTCATTTTGATAATAATATTCAATAATTTTGCAAGATATAGTTGTAATTTAGCTTTTTGTTCACAATTATCCTGACAACTGTCACCGTAGTACAAATAAGGAAATTTTTTACTGTAAAATTTACTTAAAAAAAAGAAAATATTATGAAATTAATTCCAAATAACCGGATATGTTTGTTATTTACGGTGAATGTGGAAGAAATTAAAGAATAGCTGAAAAATTATATAGACTACCCTACTTAACCAGAAACACCCAGTTCATAAAACGTTTTTAAGTTTAAAGAAAAATTTGCTACATCGTGGAAGCCTACATGAACATGTGCGAAAAATTAGACGACCGTAGTACGACGGAAGTTTTACAATGTGTTGAATACAGTTCACTCATTTCAAGTGTTGAAGAGGTCGTTAAATAAATAGTTATTTGGTGTTCTGCTTCTGACAGAAATTAACTACATTAAAAAACCGCTGCCCAAGGAATCAATCACTACTTCCACATCGAGATTTTGTATCCAAGTCTTATACACACTCCCCCTCGCTGGATCTTCACCTTGTCGCGGTGAGGGGGCTTGAGTGCTTCGATGAACCGAGAGCTATGCCGGCGGTAGCTCAGCTACCACTAGGGTCACCCTTGCCGGACAGGTCGAGGAGAGAAGCGAGACTAAGAAAGATCTAAGCACACACACTCACACACATACACGTACATACATCAACACAAAATACAAAACATGCGCCTGGACGGGAGTCCGACACCCTCTGTACTTATCTAGGCCGAGCTTTGAGGCAGGACCCCCGATTGGGATCGTGTTTGGAGAGGTAGCAGTGAAAGAAGCTGGGGGTGGTACACCCAGTGCCGCCGGATAGTATAGGAGCCCACCCTTGCCTAACCAGTGTAGGGAGCTGCTCTTTCAAACGGTGTATAATCTCGGGTCATACAGTAGTGCCAGGTGGAGCCTGGATAGGGCCCTGCTGTTTGGTTCGGGGGGCTTCACTAGCGGCTGCCAACCTTTTCTGCCGGGAAAAGTCAAGCCACGGAGCACTGCTGGGAGGAGAAGGAGGATTGAGGGCTCCGACAGTCCAGGCACATACCCAGTTACACATACACACACACACATACACACACATTCACATTTAAACACACGTCCCTCAATTATAAATGGAAGAACAAATAAAAGATAATAAGGTAAACGTACTAGCAATTATAACACAACCAGAGCTCCCTAGCTCAAAGGAGGAGGAGATGGAAATAGTACCCATCGCAGTAGAGGAGGAACTTTTGAGATCCCCTAGCAGCGCGTCTGATGGGAACTTGGAAAGGTCCACAATAGACAAAGAGGCTAGAGAGGCTCTCAAAAGAGGTGACGCAGGGCGACTCTGATCGAAAGGTCCAGAGTCAACGGGCCGAACCTGTTGCCTTAGAGCTGACAGAAACACCAGGCGAGTCTGGGAGTCAGCCTGGTCCAAGCTCTGGGAGCTCCAATAAGGAGCGACAGGAGCCGGAGCAGGCGGACAAACAGGCTTCCGGAGGCGACCGACCTCTTAAAATGAGGGGCCCTAGTGCGAGGCAGGCAAAGAGGGCGGAGAGAAGAGGGGCCAAAAGGCAATCCTTCATACTCCCCTCTGCACCTGCTTCGGTCAGGGGCGTTGAGGTGCCAAAGGATCCACAAAGACTCTTAGGCACCCCACTCCCGAACAAGGGCCCAAAAAGGCGAAGAAAAGAGGAGCCAACCCCACCCGAGCGACGGAGGAAGCGGGTCAGAGGGAGCGCCAGCTCTCCGAGACGGACAGGCAGAGCAGCGAACGTGTCCCATTACTAAGGGGAAGCACGGGCGCTGCCAAAGTGTCGGATTCGGGGGCTGGACCCCAACTGTCTAGCTACAGCTCTGCCGCGAGGAGGAAAAGCCAAGTGGTCATAGTTTCCAGCCGAGAGGACGGGATTATGACACAGGAGGAAGGGGAGCGGACGAGGAATCACCTTGTGTCGGAGATGCTCCAGGCTACGACGGGCCCCGAAGGGGAACCTTATGGCCCGGAGCTTCGTTTCAGAAACTCGGGCCTGGTGGATCCGGGCTGGTTCCTGATAACGACACAGGATGAAACCTCGAAGCGCTAGCTACTCGAAAACTGGAGACCACTGGCCGGAGATGGTGTCACCTTCCGCGTAATGCGGGCGGTTGATGCCCCCTGGCCGGAGCAGGTCGGCTTTTGGCTGAGAAGCCAAGAAGTAGACCTTCCCAGAATAACGGACATGCTGGCGCGTCAAAACCGCTCCCTAAAGGTGGACAAGTGGAAACACTTGAAAACAATGGGAAAACCTGGAGGATGGCACCTTATCTTCCTGGTCAGCCACGGAATCGTACGACGCCTGGAGGAGGCCGAGTGGGTGCTCTACTTCGAATTGGTTACCCTTAGAGTACGTAGGGTACCGGTTTGGAGCGGAGTGACTCGTCGGACTCCTGCCGCAGTCGAGGGGCCGAGGCCGGCCGAGGAGGAAAAAGAAAAATAGGCCTAATCACCAGTACCCAGACGCCCCACGGAGCTATTATTACGGGTAAGCCAAATCAACCTCCAGCACAGTCGGGATGCTACTGGAGAGTTAGTCAGCATTCTGACAGGTAAGACTGGGGGTATAATACTAATTCAGGAACCATACGTTTTCAGGAATAGAGTAAGGGGCCTAGGAAGTTCTGGCTACCAAATGATAGTTGGAAAAGAGGGAGACGAGGAGCCACCAAGGACATGCATCCTGGCATCCAAGGACCTTCAAGTTGTGCCACTGCCTCAACTGGGACCAGGGATGCCACAGCAACTCTCCTCGAATACAAGGTAAGTAATATTAGCCGTAAGGTAGTCATAAGCAGCATATATCTTCCATACGATTATGCACGACTGCCACCTACCGAGGAATTAGAAAATGTAATTTTCTACACAAGAAATTTAGGCCTTCAGCTAATAATCGGTTGCGACGCCAATGCCCACCACATAATGTGGGGCAGCTCAAACGTTAACGTTCGGGGCGAGACTCTGTTAGAGTACTTGGCGTCCACAGACCTACAGGTGTTTAACAGGGGGAGTGAGCCGACGTTTGTCAATCGCATCCGCCGGGAGGTTATTGACATAACGTTGGCCTCCCAATCTCTGATTGAGGATGTTAAGAACTGGAGGGTTACCAATGACATCTCAATGTCTGATCATAGAATGATCAGATTTGAGAAGGAATATGATAGGAAAGAGGCCACCCCTCGACGAAACCCGAGGGCGACAGATTGGGGAAAATACATCTCTACTTTAGAGAGCTCGGAACTCGATTATGAGAGCCACATAACTTCCCCAGAGCAATTAGACAATGAGATATATAGTCTCGAAAATCGTATAATTAAGGCATATGAGGAATCCTGCCCCCTCAAGGCGGCGGGGGTGCGGAGGGCTCGCTGGTGGAATAGGTCACTTGAAGACCTGAGACGGGTGGCCCGACGCATTCACAATCGAGCTGTCAAAGAGGGGGAGGGGACCACATGGGACGATTTTAAAGTGGCTAGAAGGAAATTCAAAAAGGAATTAAGACTCAGCAAGAGGGCAAGCTGGCGGACA
This sequence comes from Leptura quadrifasciata, assembly GCA_963675555.1. NCBI lineage: Eukaryota > Metazoa > Arthropoda > Insecta > Coleoptera > Cerambycidae > Leptura > Leptura quadrifasciata. The sequence continues at coordinate 31,399,380 of OY776682.1, forward strand.
TACTGTGGGGAGGTAGACTCTCTACCGGAGTCCGCCAGATTGATGAAAATACTCAGCTGTGGAAAAAAGGAGACCATAGGGTCATTAAAAAAGCAGGACGGGACATGGACCACCTCCAGTGAGGAGTCACTAAGACTACTCTTGGACGTTCATTTCCCCGGAGATGGCGCCGCCGCGGTCATAGCCCTAGAGGAGCAGGTCCCATAAGCGGATTGGCAACTCGCAGAGGGAATGATAACGGACGGCGCGGTTTCCTGGGCGGTGAACGAGTTCGATCCCTATAAGGCAGCAGGACCAGACGGAATTTTCCCAGTTTTGCTCCAGAAAGGCCTGGGAATACTCCTACCCCATATGAGGAGAGTATTTAGGGCCAGCCAGGCACTGGGATACGTTCCACTGGCCTGGAGACACGCCAAAGTGACCTTCATCCCCAAGGTGGGAAAGAAGGACTACACGGCCGTAAAATCTTTTAGGGCAATCAGTCTCACATCCTTCCTCTTGAAAACATTGGAAAAGATAGTGGATAGACACCTGATGGAAGGGGTGTTAACCAGATACCCAATACATCAGAATCAGCATGCATATAGGCAAGGGAGGTCCACAGAGACAGCCCTGCATGCCGTTGTGCACAAGGTAGAAAGGGCCCTCCACTACAAGGAAGTAGCCCTAGTAATATTTTTTGATATAGAAGAAGCCTTTGATAAGGCAAGTACGAGGACTATCTGTAGGGCCCTACAGGCCAGGGGTACAACCCCTATACTGGTCAGATGGGTACAGTCTGCGCAGTCAGCGCAGCCCTAGGGGACTGCCTGGTTGACATCGGGGTGAAGGGAGGCTGCCCTCAAGGCAGCTGCCTTTCGCCTCATCTATGGTGCCTAATAATGGATGGTCTCCTGGAGCGGCTGACGTCAGAAGGCTTCTATGCGCAGGCATATGCAGACGACGGGCTAGTTCTTGTAACTGGCCGGTTCCTAAGCGTCGTCTGCGACAGAATGCAGGTAGCCTGCAGAATTATTGAAAGATGGTGCGGTGAGACGAACCTTTCAGTCAACCCATCCAAGACTGAACTGATCCTCTTCACCAAAAGGAGGAAAATAGAGAATTTCAGGGCACCAATAATGTACGAAAGACCCCTAGCACTATCGCAAGAGGTCAAGTACTTAGGGGTGATCCTGGATAAAAAACTGTCATGGGGAGCACAGGTCGACAGAATCGTAGAGAAATCGACGGCAACCTTCTGGCAGTTGCGCCAGGTGGTGGGCAAGAACTGGGGATTTAGTCCACGGATCCTGCACTGGGTCTACACGGCGGTAATCAGACCTAGATTCCAATATGGGTCGGTGGTCTGGTGGCCGAGTGTGAACCGCATCACCACGTCTCGAAGACTGGCAAAAGTTCAAAGACTTGCCTGTCTTGGGATTACAGGCGCAATGAGGACGACACCGACAGCTGCCTTGGAAGTAATGCTAGGCCTGCCAACGCTTCCAGCCTGGATTAAGAAGGAAGCCATGGCGGCCCATCTAAGAATGTGAGACTCAGGCAGCTGGCGGTATAGTGGAAGGACAGAGGGTCATGCAGCCATCGCCAGATTGGCGGAGGCGGAGATTCCAATCTCCGCCCTTAAGGTGAGGGAAGCAACCGACCGCTTGAGATTGGAAAGAAAGTACACTCTAACCCTACCTAGTAGAGAAGAGTGGGCAGAAGGAAAGATTAATTTCCCCTCGAACTCCCTGGTGTGCTACACAGATGGTTCCCTTCTAGTAGATGGACAGAGACAGTTATCGGGGGCAGGAATATTCCTGGAAGGCAGGGAAGTACAGGGGAGCTTTGCTCTAGGATCGTACACTACTGTCTTTCAGGCAGAGGTATATGCCATCCTAAAAGTGGCATATAAGGAAGAAACGAGGAACGGTACGGAACAAAATATTTGTATCTGTTCAGACAGCCAGGCAGCACTTCGGGCGGTCTGCTCTCCCAGGACGAGGTCCCCCCTCGTCCAAGAGTGCGGAGATGCTCTAGAGGAACTTGCCAGACCCAAGGAAGTGAGCCTGATATGGGTTCCGGGATATACCGGGGTCCCAGGAAACGAGAGAGCCGATGAATTGGCTAGGCAAGGGGCCAGGGAGCCCTGTCTAGGCCCGGAGCCCATGTTGGGAATTACAAGGAAACATGTCGCTACGGCCCTTAATGAGTGGGCACAAGCAACATTGAGGGAACATTGGAGGCTGAGCAGCGGCTGCAGACAGGCTCGAGACTTCGTAACGGGGCCGAACAAGTCAAGGGCGGCCTGGTTGCTAGGTAGAAGCCGGAGGACTCTGAACCAATTGGTCGGAGTCCTTGTGAACGATCCATGTTAATGGTGTCTGAAGGACGTATTTTCTGCTTCGAAAAACTTAGAAAAATTAAAAAAAATAGGAAAAAGAAAAAATTAATTTTCTTTTTCCTCAACCTTTTCCTAATTCTAAATAATAAATGTTACGTTCACAAAATTTTTAGATTTCAACACGACTGTTTCAGACGGAGAATAATGGAAAAAACCATACTTACTGTCGTTTATGCTTAACTGCTGCTCTGATGGTATCAATTGAACGACGTCGTAACACTATAAATCTAACACTGTCTGTATTACACTCTCTTAAAATTAAACCTGAAAAGGAATTTTGTTAGAAAACACAACTAAAAGACACTATAAAGTTCAAAATATATATATTAAATCTTTAAAAAATCATGTTTTTACAACTTTTTTCAAGAGAAAATGTTAACAAACAATGGTCTGACCCGTGTACAACACATGGTGAGGAACGGGACGATTCATACGGTACCAACTACCATCCAATATGCGGTTTTATAAGCTAACGATGCACAAAAAGATTCAAAAAAAGTTTCATGTAACTGAAATTTTTTGGTGGGCTTTTGCTTGCCTGTCTTATAAACGTATTTATTAATTCACATTAATTTTGGTCGCTCCTCGGAGCTTAAAATTGCTTGAAGCGTCTCTACTTCGATTGTATTTTACAATAACAACTTTTTACGTTCAGGCAAGGCGGATCCCATGCACGTGTGAGTACATGGTAATAATACTTTTTCGACACCGAATCACTGAGGAACCGGTTTAGGGCAAACCCCGTCAAAAGTCATCATTTCCCCGTCAAAACCGACTGCTAGGAAATGATGGGGGTCCCATGTCGCTAAGGGCTATTTTCACTATAACTTCCGATATACTTTGAATAGTCGTTGGAATAACTTGTCCTCATATTCAATACCTCGTAAGAGTTGCAGTGCTTGACAACGTGGATTCGTAAAAGGGTTTTTAATCTTGGAAATTTTTAAGTTCAAGTCTAATTTTAGTATACTTTCTAAAATTAGGTGGTCGGGGCGACATTACGTCCCTGTGCAGCGACATTTGCTACACTTTCTAAATTAACGCTCTTTGAAGAGTTAGCGAAAATTTGGCATAAAAAATGCTCCGAAGAGCAAAAATATGTTTACAAGAATTAAAAACCTCTTCCACGGCGTTTTTACGTGAAGCACGCTTTTCGTACGAAGTATTTCCTAAGTCGGATTTTGTTACAACGTCGAAAAGTATATCGGGGTTATAGCGTGTTCTTTAACACCCCCCTTCTTTCCGTGAATCTTTTTGTGCAACGTTTGGTAAATTGGTTTTTGAAAAGAAAATGGATCATTGGATGTAGTCTCCCATGTGTTGTATTCGATTATATTTCAGACCGGCCTATCTGAACATAACTTATTTTCAAATCTAAAAATGGTGATAAGTTTGAACATATATCGTTGCATAGCATTCGATTGAATAATTGAACATTGGTTTTCAAAATGGCATAAAATAAAAAGAAAAAATCGAAAATCCTCAGATTTTCGAAGACACAACACAAACACTTTCGACGCACTTATCTTTCTTAGTGTTCTTCCACTAATGCGGGCTTGCGTCTGCTCCTCCTCGTGTCTATGCCTCGTCGATCACCTTCGGTGTCGAACTGCCTTCTGGAACAGCTTACGTGGTCCTTGGACTGCTTGGCTCCAGCTATACAATGGCTCTGCTCATTTATATGAAACAATATAAAACAAAATTTTAGTAAAATGTATTGTTCATTGGGTCCATGCTTCATCCCGTCTGGGCATAAAGAGGAATCTGCGACCGATAACACATCGTCGTCTTTGAGAATAGGAACACTGAATTTTGTTGACTTATATTGATTGAAATGGTTTCCGTGTAGTTAAAAATTCTCTTCTTGGGAGAAATCTGCGACCGATATCACATCGTCGTCTTTGAGAATATGAACATTGAATTTTGTAGACTTATGCTGATTGAAATGGTTTTTATTAAAATCTCTTCTTGGGAGAAATCTGCGACAGAATCTGCGTCCGTCGGATCGTTGCATCTGCCCATCCAGCAGACGTGGCGGCATCTCGCCCTTGAGTTGCTAGACTCGTCTGAATCGCGCTCTTGCATCAGAGTCGTCGTATTTCCATGCCGTGCCAATGGAACATTTGTTTGGACCCTTTGGGTCGGACTCTGCTTACAGATGTATATGTCTTAAACATATGAGGACTTTGAAAAAATCATAAAAAATACCAACTCTGCCGGACACGGTCAGAGTTGCTGCAGTGAATTTGGAAGATTTGTATGGTCGATACAATATCCTCAATAAAAAATGACTTGAAAAAAATTGCATAAAAAATACCAACTCTTATCAGACACGACAAGAAGTTGGTATGGAAATTTTGAGATAAAATAAACCTAGCACTAAGTTAAAACTTAGCCTAGGTTGAAAAATATTATAAAAATATAATAGAATCTCCAGAACTTGATTCTGAATCAGAAGGGGAAGTGCTACGTCAAATTTTAAAACTGCAATCTGACGTAACTAGTTGGTCGTCGTCTGTTGACTAACGGTATTTGCCGGCCGACTGACAGTAGAGATGGTCGGGGTTCTAAATTACTTTGATGTATCAGGGCGCCAAGTAAATTTTTTTTCACTCCAAATACCAGCTCAAGTACAATGTAACCTCAAATTTACTAAATAAATTACTTAGCGAGGCGATAATGAAAAATTCAAATTCAGTTTTATCTTTTAATAACAATAAACGAAGTAGGTTAACTTTATAACATTCAACAGTACAATAACGTAGGGTATGGTAGACAAATTCACATAAAAAAAATATATCTAACTGGGTATACGCGTATTACGTAAGTGCTTAAACCCCCAACAAATATCATAGATGTTATAATTAGTTGACAGAATATTTTCATAAAATGTTTAGCAAAATTTTAAAAAATATATATACATATATATAGGTACAGTGGTGAAATTTTTTTTTTAGTAAAATTTATAATATATTTAAAAAAAAAATTCAATGTATATATGGCGCAATAAGGATACAAACTGCAGGCAGCAGGGCTTCAGCTTCGGCTCAAATTTCAGGAATGGCAACTTCCAGCCTATCAATTAACCCAGAAAATGGATGGCTCCTCCACAAAAAAGAAATTCCAGTCCAGCAAGGAGAAGTAACATAAGTACGTGTAGACCAGTGGAAAAAAAAAGTTGTTTGTTTCAGGGGAAACAAAAAAAAATGTAGCAAAAACTACGAAATCCTAGGCGAAACCGTAGGTGAAAAAAAAGAACCCTAAAAATAAATTCTTACCATTGAACAATTTACTACAAGTGATATTTTGCTAGTTTGAATATAAAAATAAAATAATTACCTCGTTTCGGAGGGTTTTCTTAGAAAAATGTTGTTGACCTTGGATGTCCTTGGCCTCGTGTAAATTTGGCAAAAATGGCTTTTACGTATAGATCCTTCCAATGAAGACAATCGATTTCCAATACCATAAAAATATGCACTCGTCCAAACATAAATGGATAACCGAAAAATATAACGTTGCGAATATATCCCAAAATGGTGAAATTACTTGTTTCAAAAATCGCAACGAGCACGTAAAAATACCACTTAATAAATTGCCAAGCGTTCGAGCAAACTACACGTGAAAAAGTGACAGACTACCGGAAGACAAAACCTAAGCCAAAAACTATTGTGAAGAAATAAATCTGTGTTACCGATCGTCAGTAGGTTATAGGAATCTACCTATAAACTAATTAAAAGTTATTGGTTGCCTAGCTTAAGAATTACAGAAATAGAGAGCTTAAGTATATGCAACACGCTACGCAACAAAATGTATAACGCCATGCCTATACTTAACTGCTACAGATTCCTTACAATTGCGAATTCATATAGACAACTAAATAATAAATATTACGCGTGACGGCGGATAACACGAATTCGTTAGACATTAAATGTAAGAGATAAAGCAATGAATTAGAGATTTTTTTTTTAATAACGTATAAATGTTAAATTGAACTGTGTAATGTGGTAGTAATGGGATAGTGAAGCGCAAGTTATAGCCTCTCCTACTCAATTGTTAACCTCACCTTCGCGATGAGTTCAATTTGAACTTGGTGCACCCTGTTTTCACTAACGAGTCTCTAACGACCGAGTAAGGACGGAATAACCCTTACCTTTTGCCGTGAGCACATCCACCTTCTCACGAAGAGTGCGGTAAAAATAACCCACCGCACACAAAGGTTGCTTTTGGAATCGTTTGGTTACCCCATCGTCGCAGTCTCCTTCTGTGCCATGGGACCACACCACTCGCCTTCCGCAACCGAGCTGGTCAGTTGCATACCTGCTCCAGCTAAAACTTCAAATGCAGCTTCGTTTTCAGTCGATTAAGGCTTTAAAAAAATGATGGAGCGTTCAAGTGGGACAAAATCATCCGGAGGTAAAATACCCTCCCGATCGGATCTCCGGGGAGGGTGCCCACAGGGACACCACATCGAATGTCGAAAAAACACCGACAAGTTAATCCCAACAAAACTAATTCTTTCATCTACGGCGCCTGGAATGTTCGTACTTTGAACGACAGCACTCGCACCGATCGGCCTGAAAGAAGAACTGCTCTAATAGATAGAGAACTTCACCGACTCAATGTTGACGTTGCAGCTCTCAGCAAAACTCGATTTTTGGAGGAAGGCTCTCTCACAGAAAAGTACTACACCTTCTATTGGAAAGGTCTTCCCACCAATTCAAGAAGACAACATGGAGTAGGATTTGCCGTTCGGAATCAACTTGTATCCAACTTAACACAAGTACCACAAGGCCTATCCGTCTAATGCTGCTACGCTATGAGCTATCAGATGGCAACACTGTAAATCTAATAAGCGCCTACGCTCCCACTCTGGATGCAAGTCACGAAACCAAGGAAAGCTTCTATCAACAGCTGGAAGAAACCCTCTGTAGAATACCTAAAACGGAACGACTCGTTATTCTTGGCGATTTTAACGCTAGAGTAGGGAGAGATGCAGACACCTGGTGTTACATGGCCTATGTCCATTTAACAGTTTTATTTAAAAACTAGTGTTTTGTGGATAGTTAGCACGACCTGTATATTTTTTGGATTCAGTTTTTGCAGGTGAAACTGTTTTCAACTATCAGAATTTTACATGTATAACTGCTAAACCATGTCACACTGTTTTATGTACTTAATTTTATATCTTAGGAACTTAGTCCTGTTTTTCTACTAACACTATTATGTATCTCATATCCGTTGTAATACAGCATTATTATCCCAGGAAACAATTTGTCTACAAAATTTAGTTACATCAGATATCTATTTTTCAATGTTTATATTTTTGTTTACTATGGAGTACATATGGTTATTTTCCTTACCTTCTCTCATTCTATATATAGTAAATCCTATAACATGTAATATGTTACTGATTTATCAATAATATCAATACGTTTTACTACTTATTTACATCTGTTAATATTTGTTGTTATGTATAAAATAGAAATTGCAAAGGCAAATCAGCTGGCATGGAAAATAAACTATTATTATAGATTCCTTTTATCGATTATATGCCACTACTTTAGTTGAGTATGGGAATCTACAAGGCAAGTTGGTGCGCTTAAATTAACCACTGACAGATGGCCATACTTGTACGATTTCTATATTTTGATAGCTTTCAATTTAAATAGGGAATTAGATTTCTCACATTTTTTTGGTGGCGTTGTTTTCCAGTAAACAGGACAAAAAAGTTTACCTTATCAGTAAAACTCACCAGGAAGTCATTTGCTTGCAGCCTTTGTACTGATTCAAACATTATAATTTTTAACTGTGGACTTCAGTAATTGATATTACAATTTTTATATCCCAGTTACAAAGTGTTGAACATACAGGTAATTTCATTTCATTATACTCATTAAAATATTTTAATTAATCTTCAAATTTTGCCTTTGATATAATTTCAATTATTTTTAAAATAAATTCAAAGTCAATTCTTCTTAATTTAATAAGTAGTTAAAATGCTATATGTACCACATGGTTTTAAAAATATTTTTCTCTTTCCTTTTAATTTTTTTGGCAATTTATAGTCTAAGAAATCAGCTTACTAGTGCATAGCTAATAATAATTCGTGCATAGCTAATAACAACTCGTGCATAGCTAATAATTACTATTGCATAGCTAAAATTACTTTTGTACTGCTAATCAGCTTACTTTTGTATAGCTTAAATTAATTTCCTGCAGCTTTTGTATAGCTAGCTTAATATTTCGTGCAGCTAATTTAAATATATTTTGTACAGCTAACTAGCTTATATTTGCATAGCTAACATTGCTTAAATTTTGCATAAATTTTGTATGTGCTTATATTTGGTTAAATTTCCTACAATTTTCACCCCATTCATTGAGAGACGTAAATTGCCAAGAAAAATTTAGAATTCTTGAAATAAGAGACAATTGTGGGCCTGGATTGCTGTCCCCGAACCAGCCACCTGAACCATAAACCATCTAGGATACTGGTATTAATTTGTCTTTTATATATATATATATATATATATATATATATATATATATATATTTTACATTTCAATTTGCCTCAAACCGATTTGTCTAATTTTTTTTGTAATATATTTTGTCATTCATTTTAAACTATCTTTTTATTTCTCTTACCAACAATTTCAGTCTGATCTATAGCAGACTGGTTATTCGAGAAAAAGAGACAATTTTGCTTATGTCACTATAGATGGTGCCCAATTTAACATCAATTTTTCTTTGTCTCCTTTTCTCGAAATAAACAGAAATCTGTCGCTTATGCTGTACATGTCAGAAAGGGTAAGTTTCTCCACTCTTACGAATGCTCTGGACCCACGGCTCTCTGCTCCGGCTTAAACCAGCTAGTCGTCCGCACATGTTGCCTCAATTCTTTCTCAAAAATAAATAATAAGAGAAAGGAGGTAACATAAATGGCGACCAACGTGTGGGGCCCGAAACAATATAATTGACGACAAATGTGTAGGGCTTAATTCAATAAACATATTTATATAGTAAGAGAGGTGAAACCCCAATTTTTGAATGTATTGTATATGAGACAAATTTTTAAATTTTTGGTAAGAAAATAATTTTTTCTTAAGTCGAGTCATATTTTTGCTTATATTTCATTTTGTCTAAAAATTTTTATTATATATTTTTGCATATATTTTTGCTTACAACAATTGAATTCTATGGTATACAGAAAATTTGCGTCCTTAAATATCAAATATTTTACAAGTCTAAATATTTTCTTAAAATATTTTTTATTAGTGAAAGTGAAGTTGTGGAATTATACCTACCTGAAATATTATTTTGCTGCTTAAAGTGTTTAATTTGATTTATTTCTGGAAAGTTAAAATTGAAACAACAGTTTTTTTATTTGATAGATAAAATTGTTTGTGTTCTTTTTTATCTCTTGACAACAGATAAGACTACATTCATTTGCTATTTAAAACATACAATTTATTGCCAGTTGGGTTCTTAATAAAAACTTTTAATTTACTTCTTTACATTTCTTGTTAACATGGAACTTCCATTTTGTGTAAGATATTTAACGGAATCTGAGTTAGATTATGAACTACGTATTCGAAATGTTAAGGCATCTAATAAAACTTTAGATATAAAACGGATGATATTAGACAATTTATTAAAAAAGCAAAAACGCGAATTTCAATCATTAAAAGATCCTAGCTTCGATGTTGAAACAGAAAAAACTGCAATCACCAACACTATCGCTGAACTACTTGCTTTAGTTCACGATTTTTCAGCATGCAAAGAGGACACATCCTATTTAATAATTTCAAATCGTTTAATATGCCTAACAAATCGAGTGCATAGATTCGTGGTTCCGGAAGAACCGACAGAGTTAAATATTAACTTGCAGGAGTTTAAAGATGACGCTATCGCATCTTGCGAGGAAATTGATGCAAGGTTAGAAATTAAAATTATTCCTAAATTAGAAAATATATCACCTATTAATTACCCAATTGACAAGAAATATGTCCCAGTTTATAAATGGGGAATTCAGTTTGACGGAAAGTCAAATTTAAAAGCTTTTCTCGAACGAGTCAAGGAACTTGCTGCCGCTAGGAATGTATCGGAACAACAATTATTTGAGTCTAGTATTGATTTATTTACTGACAAGGCCTTAATTGTTTATCGGTCAATCAGATCTACTGTATCCAATTGACAAGAAATATGTCCCAGTTTATAAATGGGGAATTCAGTTTGACGGAAAGTCAAATTTAAAAGCTTTTCTCGAACGAGTCAAGGAACTTGCTGCCGCTAGGAATGTATCGGAACAACAATTATTTGAGTCTAGTATTGATTTATTTACTGACAAGGCCTTAATTGTTTATCGGTCAATCAGATCTATTGTATCCAATTGGCAAGAGCTTGAAGAACAGCTTAAAATCGCTTTTTTAGTATGCGATTATGATGAAAAATTGTTAGATGAGATAAAATCTCGTAGACAAGGACAGTCAGAGTCCATAAATATTTTTGTTGCTACAATGCAAAATTTATTTAATCGTTTAGATACTGTTTTAAGTGAAGAGGAGAAGTTAAAAATAATTAGACGTAACATTTCGCCTAAATATATTCATGCATTAGCTTTAACAGATATTAAAAATACAGCCGAACTATTAACTTTATGCAAGAAAATAGATTTGGCCACACAAATGAAAAATAATTATTATTCTCCAACTCCTAAAGCATGTGTCCTCGAAACTGACTTGGCATATGTAGAAAATCTTCCATCACCTAAAAATAAAAATAATTTCAATTCTAAAAGCAAAAGTAACAAAAATATTAGTCTAAATAATAATTTGAATCAAGAAAATGCTGTTCCGGGTACATCAAATAATAATAAATTTTCTATTTCTTGTTGGAATTGTCAAAAGAAAGGTCATAGCTTTCACGAGTGTAGACAAGCTCGAAATAGGTTTTGTTTCCGATGTGGAAAACCTAATTTTACTTCTAAGACTTGCCCAGTGTGCAATCCAAAAAACTAGAAAGGTTTTCTGCTGTTTTATCAGGCCCACGGCAGAAAAATAACCCTAGAGGCCGAGTAATTTTTAATTCTAAGTTTAAAAAGCATTCCAGAAATGACTCAAATAGACATATTTTCTCAAATTTCAAAGTAAAACCTAAAACTGACATTTTTGATTGGGAGAATTGGAAAAATACAGTTCGTAATTTTTATAAAAATAACTTTTCTGAAATTTTACCTACATTAATAAATATACCTGTAGCAGATATTAACTTGTTAGATATTTCACTCGATAATCTTGAACCTTGGTACATAAAAATGCGAGAGAACATCAATAAGAGGCCAGAAAAATATCCACAGTGGATGGTTAAAGATGGGTATATTTTTAAACATACGCAAAGGAAATTAATTTTAAAAACTAATATTTCTGACTGGAAATTAGTAGTTCCTCTTGACCAGCGACGTCAAGTAATTCAAGATAGCCATGATGTACCTACAAGTGCACACATGGGTTTTTATAAAACACTTAAAAAAGTCGCAGAAAGTTTTTATTGGCCTAAGATGCGTCAAGATATTTTAAAATATGTTCGTAAGTGTCATATTTGCGGACGAGAAAAACCTCCGAACGATCAAAAATGTGGTTTAATGGGTGCTGAGAAAAAAACTACGTTTCCCTTTGAACTTGTTTGTTACGATACAAAAGGTCCTTTTCCGCCTAGTTCGAAAGGTAATCGATTCTTATTAGTTGCGGTAGATTATTTTACTAAGTACGTTATAATGAAGCCTGTACGGCGTGCAACGTCTCAAGCTATTGTTTCTTTCTTGGAATCAGTATTTTTAACATATGGTGTCCCAAGGACATTACTTTTAGACAATGCTTCAGCTCATAAAAGCAAAGAATTCGATAAGTTTGTAGCGAAATTTAGTATCCCTCAGGTATTTTTCAACCTATTCTACCACCCCCAAGTTTACCCAGTCGAGCGTGTAAATAGGACGATCGGTACAGCTATAAGGTGCTTCATTAAAGATTCTCATAAAAAATGGGATTTACAAATTCCTGAGATTCAGTTTGCCATCAATACAGCTGTACACGAGGTTACTGGTTTCACGCCAGCATTTCTTAATTTTGGTAGAAAGCTACCTATTCGAGGCAGCTATGGTGATAAAGATTCTGATATAACTTTACCAGATTTAGATAATAATCGCAAACTTTTTGCCAATGAGCTGGACAAATTGCCAGAAATTTATAAATTGGTCCAAGAAAGACTTAACAAAGCTTACCAACGAAGTTGTAACTATTATAACTTGAGACGGAAAGATCGCGTTTTTCAAATTGGTGATTTAGTCTGGAGGCGCAACTTTGTGAAAAGCGATAAAGAAAATGATTTTTCTGCAAAATTAGCTAATCGTTATGTTCGATTCACTTAAATACCTATTTTATGTCTCTTGATTTTTTTTGAGTGTCTATTTTTGGCAAATTTCCTTAAATTATACAATAAGTATAATAATTTTTTTGGTGCAAAGCCACCAAAAACAATTTTTTTGGTATACCAGTAAGCAAAGCTTACGCAATTTCTTTTTGGTACTAGTACGTACCATCGTTTGTCGATATTTTTTTCTTCGTAAATCTCTAACGAAGGGATGTATTGGATTAACTTTCAAGGTTAACTATATCTGTAGACATGGCATGCTACCATTTCTACATACTTCATTTTTTTGAGTGAATTATTTCACTCATCCGGAAATTAAAAAAAAATTTCCTCCCGCTCCTCTTTCGAGGATGATTCTCTTGTAAATTTTGTATATAAAATGGCCATTATTCTTTAAGTCCTTTAAGCATTATTAAGTTAAGTCCCCTATCCATTACTCTTTAAGTCCTTGATGCATTATTCATTAAGTCCTTCGTGCATTTTATTCACTAATAATTCATGCACTCCTTAATTTAAGTATCACTGAATTATATTACATATATCACATATGTTTATCATTCATTGCTTAAGTACTGTATATATTGTAAATATTAGTTTAATTAAATTGTAGATTAGTAAAAATATTTAGCTATATTTTCCTGGAAATATTTTTAAAAAATATTTCTTCCATTAACAATTTTTTTGAGATCTGTTTATCAAAAAGATTTCTTTTTCATATCTTACCTATAAGTTATCTTACTTGTGAGATATACACTGCTCTAAATTGTTATTATGTAAATATTTTCTTTAACGTTGAGAAAATTTTCTCAAATACTAACCTTTAATAAGTACGTTTCTTCACCATCGCTTGCTAGCCAGACTTTTTCTCCAATGAGAATACGCGAGTCAATCTTTTGCATAACGTACAGTATTCATTATTATCGTACAGCGGTAACTTTAGTAAAAAGTTATTTGTCTTTTATGTATTTTCCGGCTGGATCTATAACTTTCTATTTCTACTTTCTTCAGATCCACGAAGGTTCAGGGGTGGGAACAAAATAACATCCGGTAGCTTACGTTACCAGATGATGAGAACCTACAAATGTAAAAATATTATAATTATTTCTTTTTCCTTTGTTCAACTTTCTGAACAGGAGTACTTACCTCTACTTATAATTTTACTTGTGGATTCTCATAACGATAGACAACAACACCGTCTCTTCTCTTCTTTTGTGTTTGTATTTTTCTTCTCTTTTTGTGCTTTCTGTGAATCCCTATACGATTCTTTACTACAATTTGGTTTAATCTTTTCCTACCACCTTGGATAAGAAGCCATAACCTCAAAACTTTGACAACTAAAAGTTTAAAACCATAAGTTTTATATTTTTACTAGATTATTTTAATCACCTTTCTGAAAACCAGCCTTATGGGTATTCAATACTTTCCTCTTTCTTTTCTTTCTTGTTTATGTTTCTTCTATTTACCGTAATTAATAAAATTCTCCTACCTAGGTAAATTTAAATTATTTTTAGCTTCTCTACTTCGCCTCACGATTTTAACTTTGATTTTTTAGAACAATTTTTCTGATTTAACTATAGTACATCTTACATGTACTATCTGATTTGTTTTGAACTATCAGTTTTAGCACTCAACGGCTATACACTTGAATTGTAGGTTAATAATACCACAAGTTTTCACTTCTTGCTAACCTATATTGGCATATAATATTACATTACATGTATCGTGGTATTAGTTTGATAAACTTCTACCAATTTTAGTACTGGCAACAACTACAGAGTTGCTCAGGCGTTATAATGTCTGTAGGATTTCGACATTAAGTCGTCTTCCTTAAAATTAATTTTATCCATTTTTTTTGTCAATTTTTAAATTTCACAACACAACTTTTCACATTTTTTTCATTACGTAGTTCCGATTTCTTCAGTTTAGGTCAAACACTTGCTCCTTGTACGTAGAACTTCTGGTAGAGAATGTATTTTGTCACTCATTCTTCGCTCGCTTTCTCAATTTTGTATTTTATGTTTCCTACAAGGAATTAATAATATTAAAGTATTGTTTACTTTCATAATATGTTTACGAGTAAAGCAAAGCAAAAATTTTTATACGTACCTTAAAAAAAATTTTTTTTCGCCAGAAGGGAGGCATTCTGTTACATGGCCTATGTCCATTTAACAGTTTTATTTAAAAACTAGTGTTTTGTGGATAGTTAGCACGACCTGTATATTTTTTGGATTCAGTTTTTGCAGGTGAAACTGTTTTCAACTATCAGAATTTTACATGTATAACTGCTAAACCATGTCACACTGTTTTATGTACTTAATTTTATATCTTAGGAACTTAGTCCTGTTTTTCTACTAACACTATTATGTATCTCATATCCGTTGTAATACAGCATTATTATCCCAGGAAACAATTTGTCTACAAAATTTAGTTACATCAGATATCTATTTTTCAATGTTTATATTTTTGTTTACTATGGAGTACATATGGTTATTTTCCTTACCTTCTCTCATTCTATATATAGTAAATCCTATAACATGTAATATGTTACTGATTTATCAATAATATCAATACGTTTTACTACTTATTTACATCTGTTAATATTTGTTGTTATGTATAAAATAGAAATTGCAAAGGCAAATCAGCTGGCATGGAAAATAAACTATTATTATAGATTCCTTTTATCGATTATATGCCACTACTTTAGTTGAGTATGGGAATCTACAAGGCAAGTTGGTGCGCTTAAATTAACCACTGACAGATGGCCATACTTGTACGATTTCTATATTTTGATAGCTTTCAATTTAAATAGGGAATTAGATTTCTCACATTTTTTTGGTGGCGTTGTTTTCCAGTAAACAGGACAAAAAAGTTTACCTTATCAGTAAAACTCACCAGGAAGTCATTTGCTTGCAGCCTTTGTACTGATTCAAACATTATAATTTTTAACTGTGGACTTCAGTAATTGATATTACAATTTTTATATCCCAGTTACAAAGTGTTGAACATACAGGTAATTTCATTTCATTATACTCATTAAAATATTTTAATTAATCTTCAAATTTTGCCTTTGATATAATTTCAATTATTTTTAAAATAAATTCAAAGTCAATTCTTCTTAATTTAATAAGTAGTTAAAATGCTATATGTACCACATGGTTTTAAAAATATTTTTCTCTTTCCTTTTAATTTTTTTGGCAATTTATAGTCTAAGAAATCAGCTTACTAGTGCATAGCTAATAATAATTCGTGCATAGCTAATAACAACTCGTGCATAGCTAATAATTACTATTGCATAGCTAAAATTACTTTTGTACTGCTAATCAGCTTACTTTTGTATAGCTTAAATTAATTTCCTGCAGCTTTTGTATAGCTAGCTTAATATTTCGTGCAGCTAATTTAAATATATTTTGTACAGCTAACTAGCTTATATTTGCATAGCTAACATTGCTTAAATTTTGCATAAATTTTGTATGTGCTTATATTTGGTTAAATTTCCTACAATTTTCACCCCATTCATTGAGAGACGTAAATTGCCAAGAAAAATTTAGAATTCTTGAAATAAGAGACAATTGTGGGCCTGGATTGCTGTCCCCGAACCAGCCACCTGAACCATAAACCATCTAGGATACTGGTATTAATTTGTCTTTTATATATATATATATATATATATATATTTACATTTCAATTTGTCTCAAACCGATTTGTCTAATTTTTTTTGTAATATATTTTGTCATTCATTTTAAACTATCTTTTTATTTCTCTTACCAACAATTTCAGTCTGATCTATAGCAGACTGGTTATTCGAGAAAAAGAGACAATTTTGCTTATGTCACTATAGATGGTGCCCAATTTAACATCAATTTTTCTTTGTCTCCTTTTCTCGAAATAAACAGAAATCTGTCGCTTATGCTGTACATGTCAGAAAGGGTAAGTTTCTCCACTCTTACGAATGCTCTGGACCCACGGCTCTCTGCTCCGGCTTAAACCAGCTAGTCGTCCGCACATGTTGCCTCAATTCTTTCTCAAAAATAAATAATAAGAGAAAGGAGGTAACACTGGCCAGGCATCATAGGCAAGAACGGTTTGGGCAACATGAACGCTCGGTCAACTACTCCTAACTAAATGCGCCGAACATGATCTAGTTATAACAAACACCATTTTCCAACAAAAGAATAAATTTAAAGGCACCTGGCGTCACCCCAGATCAGGTCACTGGCATCTACTGGACTATGTTATCGTACGTAGGAAGCATCTCAAGGACGTCCAAATTACAAAGGCGCGCATTGATAGCGAATGTTGGACCGATCATCGTCCTGTTGTCTCTAAAATGAAAATTGTTATGAGACCCAAACATCGAAGAACTCAAGTAAAACGTAGACTCCGTCTCTGTATTAGTAAATTGCGTGAGCAACAAACCGTCGAACAGCTAAAGCAAAAAGTTCAAGAGAATTTGAGTGCACTAGAAGAAACCAATTCTGTAGATGTCGCTGCTACCTGGACACAAATTAAAGACAGTTTAAAAAGGGCGAGTGAGGAAATTCTTGGCACTGCAGCAAGTAAAAAAACAGGAGGACTGGTTCAATGATAATTAAGCTTTTATACAAGAACTTCTTGACCGCAAACATACTGCCTTCCAAAACGCTATCAACCACCCCAACGACT
This sequence comes from Leptura quadrifasciata, assembly GCA_963675555.1. NCBI lineage: Eukaryota > Metazoa > Arthropoda > Insecta > Coleoptera > Cerambycidae > Leptura > Leptura quadrifasciata. Next base: position 31,416,847 of record OY776682.1, read on the forward strand.
CATCAAAAGCAGAAGCTTTTACCCAATCTAAGTATGAAACGCAACGCGAAATCAGAAGAATAAAGAACAAGTGGTGGGCAAGCAAGGCCAGAGAAATTCAAAGGTACGCCGGTTCACACGACTACAGGAATTTCTTTCAAGGAGTAAAAGCAGTGTACGGCCCCAGTCGGAAAAATATGTGCCCTATTAAAGATTTAAATGGAAATCTCCTCAAAGAAGACCAGGAAATAAGAGCCCGATGGAAAGAACACTACTCTAACATTCTTAACCAGCAAAGTCAAGCCGATCACGATATTATAAATCTTATCCCTCAATATGACACCTTCGAAGACTTAGATAAACCACTAACAACGGAAGAGATCTTAACCGCCATTGGGCAGCTAAAAAATAACAAATCTCCCGGCGCCGACTCACTCCCAGCTGAGATCTTTAAAGCTGTGTCGTCAGAGCTCATACCCTACCTCAAAAAACTGTTTGGTGTCGTGTGGGAAAGTGGTCAAGCTCCGCAAGAGTTTCGTGATACACTTTTAATCAACCTCTTCAAAAACAAAGGGAGCGCTGCGGACTATGGAAATTACAGGGGTATAGCTCTCCTGGCTGTTGGAGGGAAGATACTCACTAAAGCGATGGCAAATAGGCTAACACCTGTTATGGAAAAGTTACTTCCTGAAACACAGAGTGGCTTTAGACCAAACCGAGGCACATCGGATTTAATCTTCACACTTAAACAGCTTCAAGAAAAAGCACTCGAACATCAAGGAGAAATTCATATGGCCTTCATTGATTTAACCAAGGCGTTTGACTCGGTGGACAGGGAAGTGCTCTGGAAAATTATGTTCCGCTTAGGTATCCCTAGAAAATTTGTGGAAGTATGTCGCAGTCTACATACAAACAACAACGCCCAGGTTATGTATAATAATGAGGCAACCGAACCTTTCCAAACCCTCACTGGAGTTAGGCAGGGATGTGTCCTGGCACCCCTACTCTTTAATTTGTTTACCACTGCTCTAACAATTATTGTTGACAACAAACTGACAGTCAGAGGAATAGGTCTCAGATACCGTTTTGATGGCGGTCTCTTTAACATAGGGCGCTTTAGAGCTTTCACGAAGACACGCACACGATTCATTTGTGATCTGCAGTATGCGGATGACTGTGCACTTTTAGCCTCTACGCCGGAAGAGCTTCAAGAACTTTTAGATGTGTATGCCCAGAGCTATGATTCCTTGGGACTTAAAATCAACATTGGAAAGACTAAGATTATGTCAACTCCTCATCAAGTGAACCAAATAGACATTACACTTAACGGAGATTCTCTTGAAGTGGTGGATCAGTTCAATTACTTAGGCAACGTTGTTAATGACAAAGCAAACATGGACAGCGGGATTCGCAATAGAATTAACGCTGCATCTAGAGCACTCTGGGGCCTTAGAGAGAGAGTATTTGACAACCACGACCTTGCTTTGTCAACGAAAATGGCTGTGTACAGAGCAGTTGTCATTCCAACACTGCTATATGGATGTGAAAGCTGGGTCACTTACCGTCGTCATGTGAAAGAATTAGAACATTTTCAGCAAAGACACCTCAGAAGTATGATGAAAATCCGTTGGTTCCATCACATATCAAACGTGGAAGTACTCAGGAGAGCAAACAGCCTCCCAATTGAGGTGCTTATTTCAAGAGCGCGCCTAAGATGGGCAGGTCACGTTCATCGTATGCATGATAACCGCCTTCCTAAATGTACACTTTATGGTGAATTGCTAAGCGGTAGAAGAAGGCGTGGCGGTCAACGAAAGAGGTTCAAAGACGCTCTCCATGAAAATCTAAAATCCTGCGGTATTGCAGACGAGCAATGGGAACAACTTGGAGCGGACAGAACCGAATGGCGAGGGGTTGTGGCCAGCTATCAAGGAAATGTTGCTGCAAGAAGGCCGAATCCAAGACCCAACCAGGTCTATGTTGGCCTCTATAGCCATAGTCGTGTGCACCGTAGATGAATGGGAATTACAATAGACTACACCTTTTACTTGTTTTTTATTGTACACAATTTATCGACTGTAACATTTTTATACTCGGACTCGAGTAACGGCTAATAATAAAAAAATTGAACTGTAACAGAAGCATCTCGTGGCGGTGCATGGATTTGTACAACCGTTTGCTCCGGCGGTGGAGGTTCTGTGGAATCGTCTGAGAATGGGGAATCATCTCCATCGAGTGATGTTCCGCCTGGACTAGCATTTTCTTCATCGGAAGATTCGATTTCCAGTTGTGCTCCTCTGGCGGGGCTGGTCTCAAATCATTTACATGTACTCTCGTCGTTACATTTCCCTTTTGCACGAGATATACTTCGTCTGAAAACTTCTTCAAGATTCTGGTTGGGCCTGACCAAGACGGCGTGAAGGTATGTACCTTCCTTTTTCTCTTACTCATGACTTTGTCTCCTACTTTAAATACGACTGGAGTGACGGCCTCTTTCGGCGCGTATTTCTGCTTGTAATTTTGTTGAGCCTCACGGGCTTCCTTGACTCGCTCGTATCGTGGAAGCGTTTGTTGCTTGGCTCTTTCTTACCTCCAGGCATACAAATCCCATTCGCCTCTTTCGGCTGGTTCATATCCTAACACTATCATGCTAGGTGTTTGATTTGTAGCGGCGTTCCTACGATTTCTTAAGATGTAAGTCATCTGATGCACGTAGCGATCCCAAGTGTCGTTTGGCTTTTTGAATAACAGAGTATTTAATATCTTTTTGCACTCCTGAACCCGTCGTTCCACGGGGTTGGATTGTTGATGATATGCCGGAATTAAGTATCGTTCGATACCATTTCTCTCACAAAACGTGATGTACCATTCGGAATTGAAATGACCTCCATTGTCTGAAATTATGACTCGAGGGACTCCGAATCTTGCTATTATCTCTTCGTCAATAAATTTGGCTATCGTTCTGCCATCGACCTGAATGTATGCCTTTGCCTCTATCCACTTGCTAAATACGTCTTCAACGATAATCATATATCGATTCTCGGCGTCTTTGGTCCTCTGCAGTGGGCCAATTACGTCGATGCTCAAAGTTTCAAATGCATTCTGCGGTGCATGAATTCTAAGTGGAGCGTTAGGTTGAGCTTACCGTGTTTTTACTGATTGGCATATCAGACAGTCGTTTATATATTTGCCGACGATCCTGGCCATATTATTAAAATAATAGCGTTTTGCAATTTTCCTAAGAGTCTCGTCTCTTCCTGGATGACGTGCTTCATCTCGGTCATGATAATGGTAAATCAATTCCTTAATTTTCCTCTTTGGAACTATTAATTTAAAATTTTGATCGCAGTCTTTCAAAAGTACATCGTTTTGGACGTGAAAATTTTTCATAAAAATAAGATCCGCATCGGAACGTTGTTCCTGTTGAAATAGATCATTCCAACGGCGGATCTTGTCTTGGATATCCCGTGAACTCGATTGAGCCTGTACAATATCTTCGTATATTTCTGAATGTGTTAAAACAGAAATACGTTCTGGACACTTGTAATTTGGTAGGAACATTCTTTCCTCTTCATCGTCTGTCTCGACATACTTATTTTGTGGGTTACGACTGAGAAAATCTGCTAATAAATTCTCCTTTCCTGGACAGTGTTCAATTTTGAATGCATATTCTTGCAATAATAATGACCATCGTGTGAATTTGGTTTTGTCGTCCTTATGCTTGTTCAACCAAAGTAACGCCCTGTTGTCCGTCTTCACCAAGAACGGTTTATCTGCTAAGTACATCTTGTACTTTTTAATATAGTTCACCACCGCCAAGCATTCTAGCTCGTTTATGTGGTAACGTCTCTCTGCTGGAGATAACGTATTGCTTGCATACGAAATGATATATTTTTCGCCGTTGTCGCCTAATTAGTTCCAGCGGCCCGGATAATAAATCTTTTAATTTTCTAAAAGCTTCATCGCATGTATTGTTCCAATGAAAACGATTTTCCTTCGAAAGAAGTTTCGTTAGCGGCTTCGTGATCATCGCAACATTTGGTAGATATTCTCTTACCCAGTTGCAAAGTCCTAAGAAACTTTGGAGCTGCTTTTTGGTGGCTGGAACGGGATAATTTTGAATTTGTAATACATGTTTTTCCAATGGTCGAGAAGTATCAGTTCTAATTGTGTGGCCTAAATATTGGATTTCATTCGTCGCTATTACACACTTTTCCGGTGACACTTTTAGATTATGCAAACGTAGTCTTTCAAAGACTAACCTCAGGTGGGACATATGCTCCTTCACGTTTACGCTGTAAACGATTATATCATCTAAGTAGACTTTACAGAAATGGTGCAGGTAACCCGTTAAAACGTCCTTTGCCATGAATTTCTGAAAGGTACAGGGAGCTGTCTTGAGGCCGAAAGGCATGACATTGAATCTGTAAGCTGCCCCATCAGGAGTGGTAAAAGTTGAGAAATCTTTTGATGCTTCATCGAGCGGTATTTGCCAATATCCACTCTTTAGGTCCAACACGGTAAAAATTTTCGAATTTCCTAAATCTTTAATACTTTCTTGTATTTTTGGTAAGACGGAAGCCTCGTTTTCAGTCATTTCGTTCAAATGGCGATAGTCAATGCAAAAACGTGGTTTCTTGTCTGAACGTTTTATTCTCACGGGTGGTGAACTATATTGGGCAGTGCTAGGTTCGATGACGCCAGCTTTCAACATCTCTTCGATTTGGTCGTACATAATTTTCTTCGTACTCGGAGACATCGGATATGGTCTGATATTAAAGGGTTTTGTATCTTTTACGATAATTTTGTGTTTAACAGTCACTGTGGTTGCTTGAGTCGGTTCCGCAGTGAACAGATCGACAAATTCTTCGAACAGCGGCCGTAGAAATTTGTCTTTAATAACAAGCTCTTCAGGAAGTTTTGCCTGCTGTCTCTCCCTCTGAGAAGCTTGATTCCAGAAGACGGTAATACGCTCTTCCGTGCCGGCATATAGGCATTTTCGGCCATAATCATATGCGACATTGTTCATGCATAAGAATGGTGATCCTAATATTACAGTTTCATTCAAATTTTCGATGACTTGAAAATCAATTTCAAAAGAAGTGCCTGAAATTTTTTACTTTTAATTTTGTCGTGCCAAGAGAGTCCACCCTTCGATCTCCGCACGCCATAGCAAATGATCGACGTGTCGTGAGATTTTTAAAATTATCCAACATCTTCGGATGGATAACGTTTCGTGTCGAGCCTGAATCAATCAGAGCGTCGACCGCATGTTCATTAATTTGAACTTTTATACGAGGCAAAGGGAACGCTTCGCTCATATAATTTATTGATGCCCTTGTCTTGTGCATGGGAGCGTCGTAATGGTCATGAGTATTAGAAATGTTTAATGGACATTGCTGCCGCCTTGGTTCGGCCGTTGTGCCAGGGATCTTGCAGATTGACCCTGGCCTGGGTCTCTGGCCCCTCGAAAGTTTCCCGGTCTCCTGTTGAGATGAGGGTTATTTGGACATTGACTATGGAAATGCCACTGCACTGTGTCTGTACAGTATCGGCACGGGATAGCCGGTCGGTCGGGTACTCGGAATTTCCCCGATCCGCCATTAAAATTGTTCTGCCTGCGGTCAGGATTCGCTGATCCGCCTGAAGAATTATGCATAAAAAAAGGACGACCAGGTGCACTACCTGGACCGTCCTGTCGAGAGATATCCTCTCGGAAATGCACCCTCGGTGCTGTCGGAGTTGGGCTTCCATTGCTCCTTATACTTGAATTTTGTTGACTAATACGTCCCGGCTCTTGATAGTAAGACGCGCGGGACAGACGTTGGTCGATAAGCTGGATTAGCGACGTCTGTTCGTCAGCTGAATCCCGCTCGACGTTAGTAGCTGCTGCTATTAACATCTCTGTCGATGAAATTAGGTTGCTTCTTAAGCGTGACCTAATTTCTGGACGCAGTTGGTCCATGACGATCCGAGCTCTGATGGCTTCGGATTTGAAGGGATCCATACGATCGAAAAGGCAGGTCTTCCGTGTGATAAACACTGCCGTGTCATCTAAAGACGTTTGCTTGGTGGCATACAGTTGAGCAATAGCTCGTGACTGTATGTCGGAAGAATTAAATCTCGTAAGGAATCTTTCCTTGAATAAGGCATACGAAGTTGTCAACGTCCTAAATTGTTCGGACCATCGTTGAGCTTCGCCCTTGAGTTGGCCGGTTACGTTATGGAGGCGATCATAGTCGTGGCTTATGCGAGCTCTGTCGAAATATTCCTTCAGAAAAGCTTCTGGATCTTCATGATCAAGCCCATGGAACGTCACGTTCGGACATCTTTGTCTCTCATGGGGCGTACAGGTCGACACGTTCTGTATCGCCTGCACGAAGCCCTCTGCCATTTTCAGAAACATACTTTCCATCGAATTAACAGTTTGTGGCTGTGAAGCAGATAAATTTGGATTATTTCCCTCCGGAAACAGTCGTTGTGGTTCTATCCCTCTAGAACCGTCGTCGACGAGCGGCGCGGTGGCTCGCTCGTAAAATCCTCTTGGGGTCAACTCCTCGGAGTCTTCCGCCATGAAGGAGAAAGGATTAGTTGGGTTTGGGGACGGTATGGTCCCTGTTCGGGCGCCATGTGAACGATCCATGTTTTATGGATGTCTGAAGGACGTATTTTCTGTTTCGAAAAACTTAGAAAAATTTAAAAAAAATAGGAAAGAAAAAATTAATTTTCTTTTTCCTCAACCTTTTCTTAATTCTAAATAATCAATATTACGTTCACAAAATTTTTAGGGTTCAACACGACTGTTTCAGACGGAGAATAATGGAAAAAATCATACTTACTGTCGTTTATGCTTAACTGCTGCTCTGATGGTATCAATTGGACGACGTCGTAACACTATAAATCTAACACTGTCTGTATTACACTCTCTTAAAATTAAACCTGAAAAGGAATTTTGTTAGAAAACACAGCTAAAAGACAATATAAAGTTCAAAATATATATATTAAATCTTTAAAAAATCATGTTTTTACAACAACTTTTTTCAAGAGAAAATGTTAACAAACAATGGTCTGACCCGTGTACAACACATGGTGAGGAACGGGACGATTCATACGGTACCAACTACCATCCAATATGCGGTTTTATAAGCTAACGATGCACAAAAAGATTCAAAAAAAAGTTTCATGTAACTGAAATTTTTTGGTGGGCTTTTGCTTGCCTGTCTTATAAACGTATTTATTAATTCACATTAATTTTGGTCGCTCCTCGGAGCTTAAAATTGCTTGAAGCGTCTCTACTTCGATTGTATTTTACAATAACAACTTTTTACGTTCAGGCAAGGCGGATCCCATGCACGTGTGAGTACATGGTAATAATACTTTCTCGACTCCGAATCACTGAGGAACCGGTTTAGGGCAAACCCCGTCAAAAGTCATCATTTCCCCGTCAAAACCGACTGCTAGGAAATGATGGGGGTCCCATGTCGCTAAGGGCTATTTTCGCTATAACTTCCGATATACTTTGAATAGTCGTTGGAATAACTTGTCCTCATATTCAATACCTCGTAAGAGTTGCAGTGCTTGACAACGTGGATTCGTAAAAGGGTTCTTAATCTTGGAAATTTTGAAGTTCAAGTCTAATTTTAGTATACTTTCTAAAATTAGGTGGTCGGGGCGACATTACGTGCCTGTGCAGCGACATTTGCTACACTTTCTAAATTAACGCTCCTTGAAGAGTTAGCAAAAATTTGGCATAAAAATGCTCCAAAGAGCAAAAATATGTTTACAAGAATTAAAAACCTCTTCCACGGCGTTTTTACGTGAAGCACGCTTTTCGTACGAAGTATTTCCTAAGTCGGATTTTGTTACAACGTCGAAAAGTATATCGGGGTTATAGCGTGTTCTTTAACATCCTAACTGGTCACTGCAGGCTTAGAAGACACCTATCACTGATAGGGGTTGAGGTAGATCCCACCTGCCCAAGATGCGGAAGTGATAAAGAAACATCGTTTCACTTCTTGGGACAATGTGAAGCGTTCGGGCGCCTGAGGTATGAACTCTTCGGCGCCACAACGCTCCCAAAAGAGGAAATGGACTCTCTCGAATGGAGACATGTCCTGACCTTCATTGGGAGATCAGGAAGGTTTCAATAGGGAGTAAGAGGCCGAGTAGAAGTGAATGGTTGAGGGGACGTCAGGGGGTAGGTAAAAAGGGCCCATTTGTGTCCTACTTGCCAGGCACTAGGCCTCCCCCAACAATTACTACTACTTATACACACTAAATCCCAATGTAATATTTTGTTCCTTTTAATAATAGAGTGGGGGCGAGCGTAGGTGCGTCTTTACTATGTACATACTTCGATATGCGATGTAAAGCAACGTTAGGCGTGGTTAGTAGTTGGATTGGTGACCGTTCCAACGAAGACCACGTCCTCGCCTCACCCATCTTCCAGCGGCTTGTATATCAGTGTATGCGCGGAAGCTATACAACCTTAGGCGAGGATTGTATAGGAGATATACCATCCTTCGGAGGGGATGTAAAGCCATCGGTCCCTTGTCTATTAAATGTTAGGCAAGTAAAAGATCCCTACTCTTCTTAAGGGAAGAGGTTCGGCAAAATTCCTGGTTTGGGGGTAGCTCGTCTACAGGCGTCGGTGTTAGGCCTCAGTAGCGGAAATAGGCCGACGTTAAATAAATGTATAAAAAAAAAAAAAAAAAAATAATAGAGTGTGGGTGGTAGAGGGGGGATTAATGCAAAAAAAAATTTAGAAGCCCTTGGTTTTCGTATACACACTAAATCCCAATTTATTTCTTTATTCCCTTAAACAATTGGGTGGGGTGGCAATGGGGGTGGTAGGCTAAGTAATGCCAAAATTAATTTTAGAGGCCCTTGGCTCTCGTACACACACTAAATCCCAATTTAATTTTTTATTCTTTTAAACATTAGGGTGGGGGTGGCAATGGCGGTGGTAGCGGGAGTAACTAATGCCAAAATAAATTTTAGAGGCCTTTGGTTCTCGTACACAGACTAAATCCCAATTTAAATTTTTATTCCCTTTAATAAATAGGGTGATGGTGGCAATGGGGGTGGTAGAGGAGGTAGCTAATGCCAAAAAAAATTTAGAGTCCCTTGGTTCTCGTATACACACTAAATCCCAATTTAATTTTTTACTCCCTTTAATAAATAGGGTGGGGGTGGCAATGGGGGTGGTAGAGGAGGTGGTTAATGCCAAAATAATTTTTAAGACGTTTTGTTCTTGTATACACACTAAATCACATTTTAATTTTTTTTTGCTCCCTTTCATAATAGTGTGGCGGTGGTATTGGGGGTGATAGTGGAGAGGGGGGGCTGATGCCAAAAAAATTTTTGAGATCTTGACTTTTCATACATGTCTTAAATTGCAATTTTATGGACTCTTACCTGCTTGGTTTGTCTATTTACCCTCATTTACCCCATTTACACCCGAACCCTTCAACGGAATTGGATCAAAATATAATCTAGTTCCAGATCTCGTTACAATACATAAGTGTACCAAATTTCAAGTCAATATCATAAACGGTTCCAGAGTAAACGGGAGCACAAAGACAGACCGACCAACAGATAGACAGACCGATAGACAGGAATGTTTTTTTTGCTCAAATTTAAAATCTCGACGTTTCATGACATTTTAAGCCTATTTCAAAAAACAAATTAATTTTTTTTTTCCATTACTATACTTCTTCCACTGGACGTGGAAATAATCAAGAAAGTTTTGTTTGGTCGATGATCTTTTATAAATACAGTAGTAGAACTAATGGTCTGCTTCGATATAGTTGCTATATCTTGTACAATTAAAAATAATTTTTAAATAAAATATCTACATAGTCTGTCTACATAGTCAAATAATTATAATAATACATCAAAATGGAAAATTGTAAACCACTGCTTGTAAATTACTCATCTTGACATTAATCCCAATCTTGAAAGATTTTGCAATTAATTAACATCTTACATTCATTATATAAACGAATTTCAATCTGTCTGGTATATAATAATTTGGAGCAATTTAAAGGGAATTAAGTTGTGTTTGTGATAAATTAATAATTCAGGATATCGCCAATTGTCGATATATTTTAATGTTGTATCAAATACAATATCGTAAATAAACATGATTTATACTAGTCGTTCAAACTGGGACGGTAGCTCAGTGGTTAGCGTGTCTAGCTTTCTCTCTGAGCATACTAGCGAAGTGGGTTTGAGTCGCACTTACTACGAGGTAATTTTCAATTATATATTATCCCCTAAAAGTGGTTCGGATCCCACTATAGATTGCACGGATTCGTCTCCTTTCTCAGACAAATCTAGATCTCCTAGACAGTGCCAGTTTTAGATATAAATTGCCCCTAGGTTCAGGTCAATTTTGCCCCTCTCCCCGGAGTAGGAACAACATTGAAAATTGAAATAAAGGAATGATTATGACAGGCTATATCTTGTATTATAATCTCTATGCTTGCTGTCAGTTTATGGACACTAAACACTAAGATGAAAGGCAAAGGCGCCCCCCGCAGAATGGCGCCCCTGGACCCAGGCAAGTCCTTACAATTATTGTAAAAAATGTAAGTTGAATTTTTAGAAATACGTTTAATTATAATAAGGACGCGCATTTCGCCAGCTATGCTGGCATCATTTGGGGATGACTGAAGCCATGTTAATCTTCTCCAGATAATCTCCACATGGTTGGCGAAACACGCGTCGCATATATTGGTAAGAAATACATTGTATGTGATTCCCACAATTAAAGTAAGTTAGCAAAAGCGATTTCCGATTTTAATTAAGCTATGCGATTTTCATTGGCACTCACCGTAATATTTAGCTAAGTATGTAGGTGTTTAAGTGAGAGTCCGGAACAGAAGTGGTGCGAAATCTGTAGTGCTACGTTTGAGGGTTTGTATGCCCGGCACACTGCTCCAGCAGGACTCTCTGATGTATAGGTGTCACCGATCCTGCATATTTAGTAGTGGCGCTACCATAACCACTACCTCTCAACTTCCGTTCGATATCCAGCTGCTCATTTTCTAATTGTATGCTTAACGCTGAAATCATATCAAATAACCCTTACCTACGGGTGTCTCTGAATTTAAATTTTCTCATCGTTTATCTCTTCTATCTATAATACATACCAATAGAAGTTATACTTCATGCTCGATATAATAAGCCAACACCAGCATAAGTAAAAATAAAACGAAAAGTTATGAATTCAACAAGACCAAATTTACTCATCTTGTTGCGTATATAAGCGCGAAATTAGATCTTTAAATATTTTGCATTTAATGTACTGTAAAAGCGGCGGGTTTAGCCAACATATTATATTTTTGTTATAGAACTTCCTCCTTACTTTAAGTGCTGTGTAATAGCCAATTTTCACTTGTAATCTCCCTAGTGCTTGAATTATTTATTATTTATTGGTATGTCAAAAATTATACCAGGTTAAATTTTTTGTTCTGTAAGGTCGAATGGAGTGTTAAGTAGAAATGTTCAGTTTTGGAACAGAAAATCAAGACAATATTAAAAAAGTAGTTGAAAATTTAGTGCCACAGAATACAAAGAGGTGTAAGGAAACAATTTTTGCAGTTTTGCTACGAAAAATCTTATGATATTAATAGTCCATCTATTTCGATTGAAACATTGAGTCAAATTTTAGAAGACTATTCGTTTTTAACATGATGAAAAAGAGCTCAGATGATTAAAGGAGGGTGTGGTGAATATTATGTGGAATAGCACAGCAAAACAGTTAAAAGGTTTTTAAAATAATTATAATATTAAATTTCATCCATTTTCCGATCCCGAATTTGTACCTGCTAGAGCAGCACGTGATGCAATGCGTAGAAAATTACAGAGGGATCCTTTAAAAAGAAAATCAAGTTCGCTGGCATTATCCAACTAAGAATTTAGTAAAATTATAGAAATTTGCGAAGAAGATTGTCCGTATGGTTTTCAACGATTTTTTAAAAATTATTTGTCTCCTCCCTTGAGCTAGCTTGGAGGGGAGGAAACGGGTCATCAGCTTGCCTCCAGTATTTTATACAGAAAAATAATAATGAAGGTAATTTAAGTGGAAAGATAGAATATAATTCAGTGGTTTCAAAAACAGCTCAAGGCGGTTAAAAAAAATAACTGAATAACCCAGAAATTTGTCTCGTTCGCTTGTTCCAAAAACCATTAGATAACAGGGGTAACCACATAAAAACTGAAGGATTATTTTGAATCCCTAATCCAACTTGGAATCAACCCAAGGGATGGTACAAGAATTGTCAGGTAGGAAAGAATACGATATTCACTTAGTTTAAGTCGGCAGCATCTAATATCGGTAACGACATAAACAAGAATAAAGTGACAAATCATTCAGCCAAAGCTACAGCTGTTTCTAACCTAGCTAAAAAAGGAGTTGGTGAGCGGCAATTTATTAAAATAACTGGACAATGGACATAGCAACAGTCAATCTATTAAGCCGTATCTTCAGTTAGATACTGAACATCATCAGAATATAATTGAGTCTATGAGAAGGAACGCCCCTAACAGTAATTCTTCGACAAGCGCTTTTCATAAATCAGTTGAAATTAAAGAAAACACGGTGTCTGAAGGCTCAAATCATCCAACAATTATTTATAATAATTGTGTTTTTAATATTACCAATAACGATTAGAATAAGTAAATACCCAAAAATAGTAATATGGTATATAACTTTAATTATTACAGGAGCGAGCGTAGGTGCGTCTTTACTATGTACATACTTCGGTATGCGATGTAAAGCAACGACAGGCGCAGTTAGTACTTGGATGGGTGACCATTCCAACGGAAACCGCGTTCTCGCCTCACACATCTTCCAGCTGCTTGTATATCAGTGTATGCGCGGAAGCTATACAACCTTAGGCGAGGGTTGTATAGGAGATAGACCATCCTTCGGAGGGGATGTAAAGCCGTCGGTCCCTTGTCTATTAAATGTTAGGCAAGTAAAAGATCCCTACTCTCCTTAAGGGAAGAGGTTCGGCAAAATTCCTGGTTGGGGGTAGCTCGTCTACAGGTGTCGGTGTTAGGCCTCAGTAGCGGAAATAGGCCGACGTTAAATAAATGTATAAAAAAAAACTTTAATTATAATTTTGTGTTAATATTGTTTACAGTTATAATATTATAAATACAGTTTTGCGTAATAAACAGGTGGAACGTATTTTTTTATATATTTGCAGATGTTATATATTTAAATATAGAGGGATAACATTTTTTTTTACCCATTTTAGTTTAATAAAATTACTAAAAATTGTTTAAACCAAATCTATTTTAGAGCTTTAACTAAGTTGTGTTTCTTAAAATAGGTGGAATATTGTTATTCTTTATATTATTTATCTTTAAGTGTTATATGGGTGTAGGGTATCTAAACAACATTTTAAAAACAATGTTCCACCGATTTTAATTTAATAAAATTAACAAAAATAGTTTAAAATAAATCTATTTTATAGTTATAACCTAATTTATGTTCACTAAAATAGGTGGACCATTGTTTTATTAATTAATTCCAAAAAAAATTGTTTATTACAATTCACGATTTAAACGTTTCAATTACCGAATTATTTTTCGGACCAATAACAATTTTCCAACTTGGATTTATTTAACTCCAATACCACGCGTTATTGAGTACAAGAATATCCAAGTAATATGAAGCGAAGGTCAAGACCGATTTTAATTCAATGTATAGCTGAAAAAAATCGGGATCAGGATTATCGAGTAAATAATAGGACTATTAATTGGGGATCCCAATCACAAAGGTCCCGATCAAAATCTACTTAGGAGAAGTCGTCATCGATCCAGAGATCGTCCATCGAGAGATAAAGATATAAAGTTGTCTCGTGATCGTTCGAGAGATTGTAAGCGGTCTAGAGATGGAGACCGAAAGTCAAAAGGTAGAGAGAGATTCTAAGGAAAAAGTTAAAGAGAAATCTAGTCGTGACTATAAAGAAAAGAGAAACGATAAGGAAAGCAGCGTAGATGTCGTCTCTGAGAAGAAGCGTCCACGTTCAAGAAGTAAGAACCGACGTAGGTCTAGATCTAGGGAGAGATAGCTTCAGAAGAGGCAAGTTGAGGTGGATAACTATTTTTTTTGTGTCAGCGTTTTGTTGGGAGTTTTCGAAGAGCAACAGAGATTCGAGATTCACAGAAACGCATCCGGTCTCTCTATTCAGTCGATCTATCATGAGCACAACACACGTGCTGCTGGACTTCTTAGAGTACCATACTATAGGTTAACTGTAAGTGCAAAAAATTCACCCAACTTAACCCTATATAATCATTTACCACATCATATTAGACAGTTAAACTTTAGGTCTTTCAAAAATAATGTAAAATGATTCATTCTTCAGTTTTGTTTTTACTCAATTGATGATTTTCTGAGGACACCATATTTGGTCACTCCACTTTTGGTTGTCTAATGCTCATACTTGCAGAATGCTTGTACTTTTTATAGGTACCTATTTTATAAATTAAACTTTTATATTTTCGTGTTTGACAATGTGTAATCGTTATATACAGTATTTATATGTACTTATATATATTTTCTTGTCTAACAATATGTAAACCTTATATACTGTATTATGTTCTTGTTATTGTCGTTATTTTATATATGTATTGTATTTCTCAAAACAAAATTATTGTTTTTTTGTAATGCAGCTGCTTCCCTGCTGTTTTTCTGACTTGCTGCAAATGTTTAATCATGTAACATATAGTGGTAAAATAAAGACTATCTATCTATCTATCTATCTATTTCATTTTTCAGTATTTCATTTTTCAGCATTTTATTTTTCAGTTTTCAGTTTTTCATTTTTTAGTTTTTCATTTTTCAATATTTCATTTTTTAGTATTTCATTTTTCAGCATTTCATTTTTTAGTTTTCAGTCTTTCATTTTTCAGTATTTCATTTTTCAGTATTTTATTTTTCAGTATTTCATTTTTCAGCATTTCATGTTTTAGTTTTTCATTTTTTAATATTAACCAAACGTATATTTTAAGTTCGTATACGTTATAAAATATTGAAACGACATTCCCCGAATCGTTCGAGGTACGAATTCATGTAAGAAATATCCATAAAATGTAATGAAAGATGAGGAAAATCTACTTAAATTTTTTTCTACTCCCTTGTGTAAATTTGCCGTTTGTCATACAGTCTATAGAATGGATATGAAATCGGTCAATCACAGCTAATCTTCCCAAAAACGGTATATCACCTAAAATATTTTTGAAATCATTATACAGACAATTTTTCAGTATTTTATTTTTCAATATTTCATTTTTCAGTATTTCATTTTTCAGCATTTCATTTTTCAGCATTTCATTTTTCAGCATTTCATTTTTCAGTTTTTCATTCTTCAGTTTTTTATTTTTCAGTATTTCATTTTTCAATATTAACCGAACATATATTTTAAATTCGTATACTTTATAAAATATTGAAACAACATTCCCCGAATCGTTCAAGGCACGAATTCATGAAAGAAATATCCATAAAATGTAATGAAAGATGAGGAAAATCTATTTAAATTTTTTTCTACTCCCTTGCGTAAATTTGCCGTTTGCCGTAGTCTATAGTAGAATGGATATGAAATCGGTCAATCACAGCAATCTTGCCAAAAACGGTATATCACCTAAAATATTTTTCAAATCATTATACAGACAAAATTTTAGATGTACGGCAAAAAAAGTAGCTGTGCGTGAGGATGGAACCGGGGTCCTACCTCTTGGAACGCGTCAACTATAACGGCCCGACCACCAATTACCAATTAAAATATTTTTATTGACTGTTGTATATACATAATATTTCATTTAAGGCGTGTCGCCTTTAGAAAATGTTTCACGTACATCATGGGATTTAGAAAAAATTATTTGACGGCAACAAAATGTTCGGTTTTACTATAAAGTCGCATTTTCTAAAGGCCACAACTTTCTTAATATTTACAGGAGAAATGAAACTCTGCAAAGCGGTAGATAATTTATTTCGCTATGTTTTCGTTAGGTACGAACATTTTGGCCGAAAACGGCCTATTTGGCAAGATATTCGGCTTTTAACGAAAACACTACGTATTTTGGCCACCCGACGTCGTTTCCTTCAAAACGCTCTAGCTCGAAAACGGCTCCTCGAAGGTGAGATCTGAAAAATGGAAACGATTCCTCATTAAATAGTCTTGTCTTTTGGGAGTTTTTATTTTTGAGAAATTTCCAGCCGTTTAGAAGTTATTCAAGGAAAACCGAAAATGTGCGTATTTCGCCGGAATCGCGAAAAAACACCAAACACGCAATCTTTAAACGCTCATATCTGGCGAAAAACACCACGCAGACGGCCGCACGATGTCGATACGGAAAGGACATGAATGGCAATGAAAGCAAATCGTAAATCTCACCGGCAAAATCGAATTTTAAGGCCGCCAGGAATGGGGAAAAATGAAAAGAGCGACGCAAATTCATTTTGAGGGTCGTAAAAACGTGTGGAGAAAGAGATATCTGACATTATTAGCCTAATTAAAAATATCTACCCCGAAAAGCGCGCGTCGCCAATATAAACTTGGGACGTAGTTCCGCCTCCCGTTTCCGCTCGTCCCGCTCCCGAACTCGGGCTCTGCCCAAAACCGGAGAATATCCGGGTGCAAAATGCGAAAGTGCAAGGGGCACGCACCAACACGATTTTAATATATATAGACTAGAAATGGCCTGCGGCCATTTCTAGCTCCGGCGGAGGCATTCGCGCTTCGCGGTCATGGTGGCGCCTGCGGCGCCACACGAGGATGCTCCCTCCGGTCGCATCCCCTCGGATTCTAGGATCGGTCCTCGGATTAGCCTCAAAATTCTAAGGAGTTGTCTCTGAATGCACCTCAAAATTAATCATTATTATTGTCAATATCTAAATAGTTATCAAAATCAATATCAAAGTCAACATTAATTTCAATATTTAAGTTAATATTAAAATCGATATTAAAGTCAATACCAATATAAAAGTCGATATGAAAATCAATGTGAAAGTCAATTTCAAAATCAATATCAGTCAGTGTCAAAGTCAATATCAAAATCAATATGAAAGTCAATATTAAAATCAGCAAGTCAATATCAAAATTAATGTCAGTCAATATAAAAATCAATACCAATATAAAAATCAATATGAAAGTCAATTTCAAAATCAATATCAAAGTCAATATCAAAGTCAGTGTCAAAGCCAATATCAAAACCGTTAACAAAATCAATATCACAGTCAATATTAAAATCAGTATTAAAGTCAATATCAAAATTAATATCAGTCAATATTAGAGTCAATATCAATGTGAAAACCAATATCAAAATCAATAGCAATATAAAAGTTAATGTCAAAATCAGTATCAAAATCTTTATCAATAATTTTTTCAATTTCCATTTTTAATTTTTTCAATTTGTTAATTTTTTCAATTTTAGTTTTTCATTTCTTCAGATTTTCATTTCTTCAGTTTTTTGTCGTTTTTTCAGGTTTTCATATTTATCTCTTTAATAATAGGGCGGGGGTGGCGATGGGGTAGTAGAAGGGATGGTTAATGCCAAAGAAAATTTAGAGGCAATTGGTTCTTGTATATACACACTAAAATCCAATTTAATTAAATAATTTCCTTAAACAATAGGGTGGGAGGTGGCATTGGGGATGGTAGAGGGAGTAGCAAATGCCAAAATAAATGTTAGAGGCATTTGGTTCTCGGACACACACTAAATCCCAATTAAATTGGTTTGTCTTCCTTTAATAATAGTGTGGGGGTGGCAATGGGGGTGGTAGAGGGGGTGGGTAATGCCAAGAAAATTTTAGAGTCTCCTGGTTCCTGTATATGCAGTAAATTCCAATTTAAAGTTTTCTCTCCCTTTAGTAATAGGGTGGAGGTGGCAATGGGGGTGGTAGGGGGAGTGGGTAACGCAAAAATTTTTTTGTTTGAGACGTTTTGTTCCTGTATATACACCAAATCACATTTTAATTTTTTTTACTCCCTTTCGTAATAGTGTGGGAGTGGTTGTTGCCAAAAAAAAAAGTTTCGAGACCTTAACTTAAAAGTTAAGGTAGGTGTATGTAGGTATGAAGGTATGTGCCCTAAATTGTAATTTTATGGAGCCTTACCCGCTTGCTTTGCCTATTTACTCTTATTTACCCCATTTACCCCGAACCCTTCAATGGAATTAGATAAAAATATAATCAAGTTCTAGATATCGTTATAATACATAAGTGTATCAAATTTCAAATCAATATCACAAACGGTTCCAGAGTAAACGCGCGCACAATAAAAGTTACAGGCCGACAGACAGAATTATATTTTTTCGCTCAACCCTCAGCCACCCTCGAACCTTTCAACGGTATTAGATCAAAACATACTCTAGTTCCAGATCTCGTTATAATACATAAGTGTACCAAATTTCAAGTCAGTATCATAAACGGTTCCAGGGTGAACATGCGCACAATAAAAAAAAGTTACACACCGACAGGCACAAAAATTTCTGTCTATTTGAGAAAATTATGCGAAACTATCTGTAACATAAATTTTATGTTCGTATACGTTATAAAATATCGAAATATCCATAAAATGTAATGAAATATGAGGAAAATATATTTAAATTTTTTTCTACTCCCTTGCGTAAATTTGCCGTTTGCCGTACAATCTATAGAATGAATATGAAATCGGTCACTCACAGCTAATCTTCCCAAAAAACGGTATATCACTTAAAATATTTTTTAAATCATTATACAGACAAAATTTTAGATGTACGGCAAAAAAAAAGTAGCTGTGGGTGAGGATGGAACCGGGGACCTTCCGCTTGGAACAATTACAATTTACAATTACAATTAAAAATGCTTTATTGAAATATAAGTACATATCATTTTTTTATATCATTTTGTATATCATTTATTTCATGGTGTTTACAATGGTGAAATATTTCCGACGCGTTACAATGTGCATGTGCATAGAAACGGATCGGGGGGCCGATATTATGCCGAACATGATAATGATACAAATTAAAATTAATGATTAATAAACGTTCTCCAAAAACAGATTAAACTACATATATATTTTAATGCACAAAAAGTTTAAGAAAATGAAAAGTAAATGAAATTCTATCTAATGAAATGAAATATTTATGTATTTAACTTGCAGGAAACTTGTAAAAAGAAAAAACCTGCTTAAAGAAAATCTATATGCAAATAAAAACACCGATGGTGTAAGTAAATTAAAATAATATTGAGGTAAAGAAAACGAAAATTTTAATTAGAAATAAAGAAAAATTATATGGTATTTTATTAACAATATATATACAATATGCTTCATGACACAGTTGCATCTCATCATGGCTCTGCCAGAACCTGCCAAAAATTATAAGTCTTAACCTAGTTTTCTCTCTCCGAATAAATCGGGAGATTTTGATGTATGAACTTACGTGTGTGTTCAATATTATGATGTTCCCGTATGTCTACTATATGTGTGGTGAGCGGGGATTGAACGCGTCGACTATAACCGGCCGACCACCATGTCGCCTTTACAAAATGTTTCACGTACATGATGAGATTCAGAACATATTTGACGGCAACAAAATGTTCGGTTTTACTATAAAGTTGCATTTTCTAAAGGCCACAACTTTCTTAATATTTATAGTATAGAAATGAAACTCTCCATAGCGGTAGATAATTTATTTAGCTATATTTTCGTTAGGTACAAACATTTTCGCCGAAAACGGCCTATTTGCCGAGATATTCGGCTTTTAACGAAACAGCTACGTAATTTGGCCACCCGACGTCGTTTCCTTCGAAACGCTCTAGCTCGAAAACGGCTCGTCGTAGGTGAGATCTGAAAAACGGAAACGAATCCTCATTAAATAATCTTGTCCTCTGGGAGTTTTTATTTTTAAGAAATTTCCAGCGGTTTAGAAGTTATTCAAGGAAAACCGAAAATATGCGTGTTTCGCCGGAATGGCGGAAAAACACCAAACATGCAACCTGGCGAAAAACTCTTCGCAGACGGCCGTACGATGTCGATACGGAACTACCGAGATTGGCAATGAAAGCCGATGGTAAAAACGACGCGTCGAATCGAATTTTCAAGCCGGGCGTCTACGTCATCAAAAAGGAGCGACGCAAATTCATTTTGAGGGTCGTAAAAACGTGCGGGGAAAGAGATATCTGACATTATTAGCCTAATTAAAAATATCTACCCCGAAATGCGAGCGTCGCCAATATAAACTTGGGACATAGTTTCGCCTCCCGCTTCCGCTCGTCCCGCTCCCGACCTCGGCCTCTGCCGCAAACCGGAGAATATCCGCCAACAAAATGCGAAAGTGCAAGGGGCACGCACCAACACGATTTTAATATATATTAATATTAATATATTAATATATAATATATATTGATTGAAGAAGATTTGTAAGTGTTGTATTTGCCAGTTTTAAAAACATAAAACAAAATGATAGCTTAGATGGCTTTGGAAAAATTGTAATAACAATTGCCTTTTACTGACAGTTCAACTATTATACGCTCACCAGCAGTGCAGAGTCATAACCTGTACATGTAATTTATGGCAGAGTTTTTGTGTCAATATTAATTTTTTTTATACATTTATTTAACGTCGGCCTATTTCCGCTACTGAGGCCTAACACCGACGCCTGCAGACGAGCTACCTCCAACCAGGAATTTTGCCTAACCTCTTCCCTTAAGAAGAGTAGGGATCTTTTACTTGCCTAACATTTAATAGACAAGGGACCGACGGCTTTACATCCCCTCCGAAGGATGGTATATCTCCTATACAACCCTCGCCTAAGGTTATATAGCTTCCGCGAATACACTGATATACAAGCCGCTGGAAGATGTGTGAGGCGAGGACGTGGTTTCCGTTGGCATGGTCACCCATCCAAGTACTAACTGCGCCTGTCGTTGCTTTACATCGCATACCGAAGCATGTACATAGTAAAGACTCACCTACGCTCGCCCCTAATATTAGTTAAATAACAAAAAATCGAAATAATATGGAAAAAGCTCAGAAATATACTTTATGTACAAATTGTGAGCAACCTTGTGATTTCGAAATGTATCACTCAAATTTAAAATATTTGTCGTACCTCATTGATGAATGCAACTTGGAGTGCAGTTTAGAAAGTCCAGGGGAAAATATGTTTAGTACAATACAGAAGAATTTACACTATTAATATCGTCCAAGATACCCTGGAGGATGAGTATTTAAGGAAATATTTCGGGTTGCTATGGTAACCCAACAAAAACCGAGTCCCTGATTGGCTTAAAAATGGCGGTGTGAAATTTTCAGTAAAAAATATTTGACATACATAGTACACAAAAATAAGTTAAGGGCTTTAAATTGTACGGTACCTCGTAGAGGTAAGTTATACAGGATGGGGCAATAGTGCGTCCGACTTTGATAGCTCGATTTCCGCTATAGCTAGAAATTTTAAAAAAATACAGGTAATCTACATAAAAAAGTCTATAACTGGAAATTGTTTTTGAATATTTTTTTATTTTAATGAATTATTTATATTAGCGTCTTGGGAGTTTAGCTATAGCTACTCTACCATTCAATCAGGACGGAGAAATGAGATACCGTTCACCCATCCAGGTGCCGGACTCGACCAACTTCACTAATATATACAGGGTGAACCAAAACGATTGTACAGGACCAAGTACCATTTTTGATTATATTCTATATTATTATTGACTATCTCGATGGAAAGAACACTACTCTAACATTCTTAACCAGCAAAGTCAAGCCGATCACGATATTATAAATCTTATCCCTCAATATGACACCTTCGAAGACTTAGATAAACCACTAACAACGGAAGAGATCTTAACCGCCATTGGGCAGCTAAAAAATAACAAATCTCCCGGCGCCGACTCACTTCCAGCTGAGATCTTTAAAGCTGTGTCGTCAGAGCTCATACCCTACCTCAAAAAACTGTTTTATGTCGTGTGGGAAAGTGGTCAAGCTCCGCAGGAGTTTCGTGATACACTTTTAATCAACCTCTTCAAAAACAAAGGGAGCGCTGCGGACTGTGGAAATTACAGGGGTATAGCTCTCCGGGCTGTTGGAGGGAAGATACTCACTAAAGCGATGGCAAATAGGCTAACACCTGTTATGGAAAAGTTACTTCCTGAAACACAGAGTGGCTTTAGACCAAACCGAGGCACATCGGATTTAATCTTCACACTTAAACAGCTTCAAGAAAAAGCACTCGAATATCAAGGAGAAATTCACATGGCCTTCATTGATTTAACCAAGGCGTTTGACTCGGTGGACAGGGAAGTGCTCTGGAAAATTATGTTTCGCTTAGGTATCCCTAGAAAATTTGTGGAAGTATGTCGCAGCCTACATACAAACAACAACGCCCAGGTTATGTATAATAATGAGGCAACCGAACCTTTCCAAACTCTCACTGGAGTTAGGCAGGGATGTGTCCTGGCACCCCTACTCTTTAATTTGTTTACCACTGCTCTAACAATTATTATTGACAACAAACTGACAGTCAGAGGAATAGGTCTCAGATACCGTTTTGATGGCGGTCTCTTTAACATAGGGCGCTTTAGAGCTTTCACGAAGACACGTACACGATTCATTTGTGATCTCCAGTATGCGGATGACTGTGCACTTTTAGCCTCTACGCCGGAAGAGCTTCAAGAACTTTTAGATGTGTATGCCCAGAGCTATGATTCCTTGGGACTTAAAATCAACATTGGAAAGACTAAGATTATGTCAACTCCTCATCAAGTGAACCAAATAGACATTACACTTAACGGAAATTCTCTTGAAGTGGTGGATCAGTTCAATTACTTAGGCAACGTTGTTAATGACAAAGCAAACATGGACAGCGAGATTCGCAATAGAATTAACGCTGCATCTAGAGCACTCTGGGGACTTAGAGAGAGAGTATTTGACAACCACGACCTTGCTTTGTCAACGAAAATGGCTGTCTACAAAGCAGTTGTCATTCCAACACTGCTATATGGATGTGAAAGCTGGGTCACTTACCGTCGTCATGTGAAAGAATTAGAACGTTTTCAGCAAAGACACCTCAGAAGTATGATGAAAATCCGTTGGTTCCATCACATATCAAACGTGGAAGTACTCAGGAGAGCAAACAGCCTTCCAATTGAGGTGCTTATTTCAAGAGCACGCCTAAGATGGGCAGGTCACGTTCATCGTATGCATGATAACCGCCTTCCTAAATGTACACTTTATGGTGAATTGCTAAGCGGTAGAAGAAGGCGTGGCGGTCAATGAAAGAGGTTCAAAGACGCTCTCCATGAAAATCTAAAATCCTGCGGTATTGCAGACGAGCAATGGGAACAACTTGCAGCGGACAGAACCGAATGGCGAGGGATTGTGGCCAGCTATCAAGGAAATGTTGCTGCAAGAAGGCCGAATCCAAGACCTAACCAGGTCTATGTTTGTCCTGATTGCGGTCGACATGTGCTCTCCCGAATTGGCCTCTATAGCCATAGTCGTGTGCACCGTAGATGAATGGGAATTACAATAGACTACACCTTTTAGTTGTTTTTTATTGTACACAATTTATCGACTGTAACATTTTTATACTCGGACTCGAGTAACGGCTAATAATAATAATAATTGACTATATCTCAATCATTTAGTTGTAGCGATTTTTTTTTGGTTGAAGTAATTTCATCTGAAGATGCACTTTGATAAAATCGCTATAGTCACCATTATGGATTTGCGAGTTACGAGACATCTGCGTGATGTTTTCATTTCCTAAAAATACATAGGGTGGCTAAAAATGATTTTTGAATTTAGAACTTTTTGAATTGAATTTTCTTCATTTTTAACATGAAAAACCGTGTACATTTTTCGATCGTATGATGTAGGAGTGAAAAACCAAAATTTTTTGTATGTACAGGTTTACCTCCTTTATTTCTGTTACCATTGAAAATAGAAGAAAAGTTTCGTATAAAAGTTGTAGGATTTTATCTATATTTTATTGAAACGTGGTCAAAAAGAACAATATCATGTATAGGTTAGGGGCGAGCGTAGGTGCGTCTTTACAATGTACATACTTCGGTATGCGATGTAAAGCAACGACAGGCGTAGTTAGTACTTGGATGGGTGACCATTCCAACGGAAACCGCGTCCTCGCCTCACACATCTTCCAGCGGCTTGTATATCAGTGTATGCGCGGAAGCCATACAACCTTAGGCGAGGGTTGTATAGGAGATATACCATCCTTCGGAGGGGTTGTAAAGCCGTCGGTCCCTTGTCTATTAAATGTTAGGCAAGTAAAAGATCCCTACTCTTCTTAAGGGAAGAGGTTCGGCAAAATTCCTGGTTTGGGGTAGCTCGTCTACAGGCGTCGGTGTTAGGCCTCAGTAGCGGAAATATGTATAGGTTACGTGATACGAAATAAATATATGTTTTTTTAAATGGAACACCCTATTTATTAATGAATTTTCGAGAAGCCCTTTTTCCCCTGATTTCAAATGTATAGTATTGTATAGGTCTATCTTAAATACTTCTGGACATTCAAAATACAAATGAGCTGCTTTATTGCAAGAAGAGTGAGTCATGCGTGCCAAAACACAAGTGAAACAATAATAACAAGGTGGGCGACGAATATAATTATTTTTTTGTTTATTCAATTTTGACATTTCAAAAAAAAATTTTTCTACGACTGCTTTGAAAAGTGCTACGCTTGAAAATTATTGATTTCGCATAGTGTGTGATAAATCTTTAGCGCACGCTAACAGTATGTGAAAACGCTTTCAGTTATGAAGAGTGCTATTTTCAACATGTAAATTATATATGACCTGACTATAATCACGTGTAAATAATTAATATGATATTATAATTAACTTCATATTTAATTCATTAAAAACAGATTTAACAAATCATTTTATAACAAAATATTACTACATAAGTAATCAATTAAAGAAATTGTTCAAAGTGGCCACCATTATTTTCAATGCAAAGCTCATAGCGCCTTCTTAAGTTTAGAAAAATATTGCAAATAGCATTATGGTTTCTGTTTAAGTTGTTAATTACTTCTTGAATTTTTGTTTTAATGACCTGAAGATTGTGGTTATAATTAAAATTGACTTTATCCCATAAATAGCTATCTAATGGAGTCAAATCAGGGCTATTTGGTGGCCACCGGATGGTCCCAGCATTGCCTATCCAAATGGGAAATTGATTATTTAAATGTTTCCGAACTTTTAAAACGCTATGTGGAGTCGCTCCGTCCTGATGTCAAATCATTCTAGATAATACGTCCATAGAGAATTCTTCTTGAATTAGACGATCTACCTCTGGTAAAATTATTTGGAGATTTGTTTGTCGTGTCTAAGTAAAATCATAAAATATAGGCCCAACTACTTTGTCTTGAAAAATTCGGCACCAAACGTGGATTGACTTTCTACCCGATTTTTTTATTTGCTTGACCTTCCTCTGCCTTTGGTTTTCTTCTCCCAGGAACGTCTGTTTTTTTTATTAAAATCTCCCGCCGTGGGACTCATCTGTCAATATAATTTCATTAAAAAAATCAGGATTTTCATCTAATTCATGGAGCATAATCGGACAAAACTCTAATCTTCTAAATTTTTGGTCTTCATTCAGTTCCTGGACGGACAATATTTTGTAAGGCCTATATCGATCCTTTTTCAAAGTTCTTTGAATGTTGAAATAACTGTTTCCATTACACGATAAGCATTTAATAAACTATTAACAGAATTTTTCTAAAACAAATATTAAAATAAGGTATTGATCTATTTTTATTATTAAAAGCTGTTATTAAACTTGCAATGTTTGTCAGTTAGTTTGTTTAAGTCAAATCTTCCAATCAAAATTTCGATTAGTTCTAATTAAGCTAGAGCTTTGAAATTTTGGATATGTATATAAGTCCGGTGATAATACACTTTTGATAATATAATTTTCACGTAAGAAAAAAACAAGATGGCGGCTTCAAAATGGCACACGAATTTACCGTTTATGATCCGATTCGACTCAAAATCAATATCTGGGGGTTTTCGAGATCGCCAATTATGAATTCTTGGTCAAAATTTATAAAATTAAAATGGCGACACCAATATGACGGAGACTTTTGTCATTTATGGTTTAAATCGATCAAAATCGATATTTGGGGGTTTTCGGGTTCGCCGATTACGAATTTCTAGAAAAAAATTTAGCGCAGGATGGCGACTTCAAGATGGCGGACGACTTTACCGTTCAAGATCCGATTCAACTCAAAAACGACATCTGCGGGTTTTCTAGGTCGCGTAATATGAATTATCAGTCAAAATTCAGAAATTCAAAATGGCAGCACCAGTATGGCTGACGACTTTTATCATTTAGATCCATATCGACCAAAATCAATATCTGGGGGTTTTCGGGGTTGCGGATTACGAATTTCTAGTCAAAAATTTAGTTCAGGATAGCGGACGACTTTACCGTTTATGATCCGATTCGTCTCAAAATCGATATCTAGGGATTGCAGCATATCAAAAAACTAAAAAGTAAAAAAATTGAATTATATAAAAAAATATTTTTAAAATAGCTTTTATTTAAATGCTCTAAAAAGTAGAAAATAAACTTTGAAGTAAATCAAACCCACCATTTTGTTTCATTATATAATTTTTTATGATAATAAAAGCTTGTCACTAGCAATTTCTTTTACACAGGAAAATCTCGCAACAAGCTTTTATATCAGAAAAAAATTATATAATGTAATAAAATGATGGGATGGGTTTGATTTACTTCAAAGTCTATTTTCTACTTTCTAGAGTATTTAAATAAAAGCTTTTTTTTAAATATTTTTTATATAATTTTTTATAATAAATTATTTTGTTACTTTCAAAATATAACAATATATCTATATAATTTCGATTAGTTCTAATTAAGCTAGAGCTTTGAAATTTTGCACATATGCATAAGTCCGGTGGCAATACACTTTAACATTTTCATATAAGAAAAAAACAGGCAAGGCAGGGCAGAACACCGTCCCTGCCGCAAAACAGCAGGCATCGCCAGAGGCCAAAAACCTCACCGCGATGCTTGCTCAAATGCAACAAATGTGCTCAGCAATGAGTGCACTTTTTGCACAAATGCCAATCCTAGCTAACCTGTAATGCCTTTACAGGTTAAACCGGAAGTCCTGCAGATGGCGGCCTGGCATGTCAACGGCCTGCGAGAAAGGTGACTTGAAGTCGAAGAGCTCCTGACCAGGTACGACATAGACGTCATGGCACTGCAGGAAACCAAGATGACCCCGACCAAGGAGATCAACTTCCCAGGATACCACATCTACAGGATGGACTGAGTAAACAACCCGCAGCGACCCGCGAGAGGAGTGGCCCTGTGAACGATCCATGCTTTGATGGATGTCTGAAGGACGTATTTTCTGCTCGAAAAACTTAGAAAAATTTTAAAAAAATAGGAAAAAGAAAAAATTAATTTTCTTTTTCCTCAACCTTTTCTTAATTCTAGATAATAAATATTACGTTCACAAAATATTTTAGGGTTCAACGTGACTGTTTCAGACGGAGAATAATGGATAAATCATACTTACTGTCGTTTATGCTTAACTGCGGCTCTGATGGTATCAATTGGACGACGTCGTAACACTATAAATCTAACACTGTCTGTATCACACTCTTTTAAAATTAAACCTGAAAAGGAATTTTGTTAGAAAACACAACTAAAAGACAATATAAAGTTCAAAATGTATATATTATATCTTTTAAAAAATTTATGTTTTTACAACTACTTTTTTCAAGAGAAAATGTTAACAAACAATGGTCTGACCCGTGTACAACACATGGTGAGGAACGGGACGATTCATACGGTACCAACTACCATCCAATATGCAGTTTGATAAGCTAACGATGCACAAAAAGATTCAAGAAAAGTTTCATGTAACTGAAATTTTGGTGGGCTTTTGCTTGCCTGTCTTATAAACGTATTTATTAATTCACATAAATTTTGGTCGCTCCTCGGAGCTTAAAATTGCTTGAAGCGTCTCTACTTCGTTTGTATTATGCAATAACAACTTTTTACGTTCAGGCAAGGCAGATCCCATGCACGTGTGAGTACATGGTATAGATACTTTTTTGACACCGAATCACTGAGGAACCGGTTTAGAGCAAACCCCGTCAAAACGCATCATTTCCCCGTCAAAATCGACTGCTAGGAAATGATGGGGGTCCCATGTCGCTAAGGGCTATTTTCGCTATAACTTCCGATATACTTTGAATAGTCGTTGGACTAACTTGTCCTCATATTCAATACCTCGTAAGAGTTGCAGTGCTTGACAACGTGGATTCGTAAAAGGGTTTTTAATCTCGGAAATTTTGAAGTTCAAGTCCAATTTTAGTATACTTTCGAAAATTTGGCATAAAAAATGCTCCGAAGAGCAAAAATATGTTTCCAAGAATTAAAAACCTCTTCCACGGCGTTTTTACGTGAAGCACGCTTTTCTTACGAAGTATTTCCTAAGTCGGATTTTGTTACAACGTCGAAAAGTATATCGGGGTTATAGCGTTCTTTAACACTCCCCTCCTTTCCGTGAATCTTTTTGTGCAACGTTTGATAAAATTGGTTTTTGAAAAGAAAATGGATCATTGGATGTAGTCTCCCATGTGTTGTATTCGGTTATATTTCAGACCGGCCTATCTGAACATAACATAGATGCAAATCTAAAATGGTAATAAGTTTGAACATATATCGATGCATAGCATTCGATTGAATAATTGAACATTGTATATGAAAAAGGCATAAAAAAAGAAAAAATCGAAAATCCTCAGATTTTCGATGACACAACACAAACACTTTCGACGCACTTATCTTTCTTAGTGTTCTTCCACTAATGCGGGCTTGCGTCTGCTCCTTCTCGTGTCTATGCCTCGTCGATCACCTTCGGTGTCGAACTGCCTTCTGGAACAGCTTAGGTGGTCCTCAGACTGCTTGGCTCCAGCTATACAATGGCTCTGCTCAGTTATATGAAACAATATAAAACAAAGTTTTAGTAAAATGTATTGTTCATATCCCGTTTGGGGATCTGCGATCGATAACACATCGTCTTCTTTGAGAATAGGAACACTGAATTTTGTAGACTTATATTGATTGAAATGTTTTCCGTGTAGTTAAAATTCTCTTCTTGGGAGAAATCTGCGACCGATATCACATCGTCGTCTTTGAGAATAGGAACATTGAATTTTGTAAACTTATATTGATTGAAATGTTTCCGTGTAGTTAAAATTCTCTTCTTGGGAGAAATCTGCGACCGATATCACATCGTCGTCTTTGAGAATAGGAACACTGAATTTTGTAGACTTATGCTAATTGAAATAGTTTTTATTAAAATCTCTTCTTGGGAGAAATCTGCGACAGAATCTGCATCCGTCGGATCGTTGCATCTGCCCCTCCAGCAGACGTGGCGGCATCTCGCCCTTGAGTTGCTAGACTCATCTGAATCGCGCTCTTGCGTCAGAGTCGTCGTCTTTCCATGCCGTGCCAATGGAACATTTGTTTGGACCCTTTGGGTCGGACTCTGCTTACAGATGTATGTTTATTAACATATGAGGACTTTGAAAAAATTATAAAAAATACCAACTCTGCCGGACACGGTCAGAGTTGCTGCAGTGAATTTGGAAGAATTGTATGGTCGATACAATATCCTCAATGAAAATGACTTGAAAAAAAATGCATAAAAAATACCAACTCTTGCCAGACGCGACAAGAAGTTGGTATGGAAATTTTGATATAAAATAAACCTAGCACTAAGTTAAAACTTAGCCTAGGTTGAAAAATATTATAAAAATATTATGGAATCTCCAGAACTTGATTCTGAATCCGAAGAGGAAGCATCTCGTGGCGGTGCATGGATTTGTACAACCGTTTGCTCCGGCGGTGGAGGTTCTGTGGAATCGTCTGAGAACGGGGAATCATTTCCATCGAGTGATGTTCCGCCTGGACTAGCATTTTCTTCGTCGGAAGATTCGATTTCCAAGTTGTGCTCCTCTGGCGGGGCTGGTCTCAAATCATTTACATGTACTCTTGTCGTTACATTTCCCTTTTGCACGAGATATACTGCGTCTGAAAACTTTTTCAAGATTCTGGTTGGGCCTGACCAAGACGGCGTGAAGGTATGTACCTTCCTTTTTCTCTTACTCATGACTCTGTCTCCTACTTTGAATACGACTGGAGTGACGGCCTCTTTCGGCGCATATTTTTGCTTGTAATTTTGTTGAGCTTCACGGGCTTCCTTGACTCGCTCGTATCGTGGAAGCGTTTGTTGCTTGGCTCTTTCTTGCCTCCTGGCATACAAATCCCATTCCCCTCTTTCGGCTGGGTCATATCCTAACACTATCATGCTAGGTGTTTGATTTGTAGCGGCGTTCCTACGATTTCTTAAGATGTAAGTCATCTGATGCACGTAGCGATCCCAAGTGTCGTTTGGCTTTTTGAATAAAAGGGTGTTTAAAATTTTCTTACACTCCTGAACCCGTCGTTCCACGGGGTTGGACTGTTGGTGATATGCCGGAATTAAGTATCGTTCGATACCGTTTCTTTCACAAAACGTGATGTACCATTCGGAATTGAAATGACCACCATTGTCTGAAAGTATGACTCGAGGGACTCCGAATCTTGCTACTATCTCTTCATCAATAAATTTGGCTATCGTTCTGCCATCGACCTGAATGTATGCCTTTGCCTCTATCCATTTACTGAATACGTCCTCGACGATAATCATGTATCTATTTTCGGCATCTTTAGTCCTCTGCAGCGGGCCAATTACGTCGACGCTCAAGGTTTCAAATGCATTCTGTGGTGCATGACTTCTAAGTGGAGCATTGGGTTGGGCTTGTCTTGTCTTTACAGACTGGCATATCAGACAGTCGTTTATATATCTGCCTACGATCCTGGCCATATTATTAAAATAGTAGCGTTTTGCTATTTTTCTAAGAGTCTCGTCTCTTCCTGGATGACATGCTTCATCACGGTCATGATAATGGTAAATCAATTCCTTAATTTTCCTCTTTGGAACTATTAATTTAAAATTTTGATCGCAGTCTTTCAAAAGTACATCGTCTTGGACGTGAAAATTTTTCATAAAAATAAGATCCGCATCGGAATGTTGTTCCTGTTGAAATAGATCATTCCAACGGCGGATCTTGTCTTGAATATCTCTCGAACTCGATTGAGCCTGTACGATATCTTCATATATTTCTGAATGTGTTAAAACAGAAATACGTTCTGGACACTTGTAATTTGGTAGGAACATTCTTTCCTCTTCATCGTCTGTCTCGACATATTTGTTTTGTGGGTTACGACTTAGAAAATCTGCTAATAAATTCTCCTTTCCTGGACAGTGTTCAATTTTGAATGCATATTCTTGCAATAATAATGACCATCGTGTGAATTTAGTTTTGTCGTCCTTATGCTTGTTTAACCAAAGTAACGCCCTGTAAAAAAGAAAAAATTAATTTTCTTTTTCCTCAACCTTTTCTTAATTCTAGATAATAAATATTACGTTCACAAAATTTTTTAGGGTTCAACGTGACTGTTTCAGACGGAGAATAATGGATAAATCATACTTACTGTCGTTTATGCTTAACTGCGGCTCTGATGGTATCAATTGGACGACGTCGTAACACTATAAATCTAACACTGTATCACACTCTCTTAAAATTAAACCTGAAAAGGAATTTTGTTAGAAAACACAACTAAAAGACAATATAAAGTTCAAAATGTATATATTAAATCTTTTAAAAAATTTATGTTTTTACAGCAACTTTTTTCAAGGGAAAATGTTAACAAACAATGGTCTAACCCGTGTACAACACATGGTGAGGAACGGGACGATTCATACGGTACCAACTACCATCCAATATGCAGTTTGATAAGCTAACGATGCACAAAAAGATTCAAGAAAAGTTTCATGTAACTGAAATTTTGGTGGGCTTTTGCCTGCCTGTCTTATAAACGTATTTATTAATTCACATAAATTTTGGTCGCTCCTCGGAGCTCAAAATTGCTTGAAGCGTCTCTACTTCGTTTGTATTATACAATAACAACTTTTTACGTTCAGGCAAGGCAGATCCCATGCACGTGTGAGTACATGGTATAGATACTTTTTTGACTCCGAATCACTGAGGAACCGGTTTAGGGCAAACCCCGTCAAAACGCATCATTTCCCCGTCAAAATCGACTGCTAGGAAATGATGGGGGTCCCATGTCGCTAAGGGCTATTTTCGCTATAACTTCCGATATACTTTGAATAGTCGTTGGACTAACTTGTCCTCATATTCAATACCTCGTAAGAGTTGCAGTGCTTGACAACGTGGATTCGTAAAAGGGTTTTTAATCTCGGAAATTTTGAAGTTCAAGTCCAATTTTAGTATACTTTCTAAAATTGGATGGTCGGGGCGACATTACGTCCCTGTGCAGCGACATTTACTACACTTTCTAAATTAACGCTCCTTGAAGAGTTAGCGAAAATTTGGCATAAAAAATGCTCCGAAGAGCAAAAATATGTTTCCAAGAATTAAAAACCTCTTCCACGGCGTTTTTACGTGAAGCACGCTTTTCTTACGAAGTATTTCCTAAGTCGGATTTTGTTACAACGTCGAAAAGTATATCGGGGTTATAGCGTTCTTTAACAGCCCTACTGGTGAAGAAAACCATAGCCCACCATCCGATAGTACTGCCTGTGCTAGAAAATATGAATGCCACCGCCGTAGTAGTATCCACAGCGAGAAATGGCGACATACAAGTGGTCTCATGCTACCAGCCACCACGCAGCACGCTTACCGAGGGGGATCTGGACGTAATCCTGCCCGCCAGGACACAGGTCGTCGCAGTTGGCGATTTCAACGCCAAATCCCAGCAATGGAATAGCGGCATAACCAACACTCGAGGACAAGTACTGCTGCGGTTCCTGGGACAACGGCAGACACAGGCCAGACGTACTGGACATCGCGATCCTAAAGGAGATGACCCTCGAGGCAGAGGTCACCACCAGAACGGAGGGATCTACCGAGCACAACCCGATCTTCCTAACCCTAGGAGGACAGGCGGGTGAGGATAACGCCACCTTCATGAAGAGACGAACGAACTGGGAATCGTACCGGCAGCACCTGCAGCAGTACATCGCACAAATTCCCAGGCTAGAAACCGTGGAGGACGTTGAGAGGGTCATCATTACCCTAGAGGAGCAGATCCTGGAAGCAATAAGGGCCAGCACGACGGAAATAGAAGTAAGAAGATACCCAGCACCGATGGCGAACCTCCCAGAGGTCACCAGGCAGCTGATAAGGGACAGAAGGAGCGCCAAGAGACGGGCTCAGAGGACCAGGCTCCCCGCCGACAGAAGGGAGTACAATGTCCTCAGCCGAAGAGTGAAAGCCGCCCTCCAGGACCACCGTCAGGAGGGGTGGAAACGCCACCTTGGGTCACTGGATCCACAGAACAGAAGCATGTGGAACACACAACGTGCCCTGCGAAACTGAAGGAAGCCTATGCGCCCGATTCACGGAGAGCGAGGGATCGTCTACACTAACCAGGAAAAAGCCGAGGCGTTCGTCGACAGCTTAGAACTGCAGTGCAGAGAGAACGAGCTCGATGACAAGGACGAGGACTGGGTGGACGACGTCGAACGCAGAGTACGAAGGATCCGCCGCCTGCCAGATGACGACCACATCCGTCCGACTACCCCCGAGGAAGTCAAGGAAATCCTGAGGAGCTTAAAGCCGAGAAAAGCTCCGGGATGTGACAAGATAGGAAACATCGCTTTCAAAAAACTGCCCAGGAAAGGAGTAGCGGCGCTAGTCAACATCGTAAACGCGATGTTAAAGCTACGGCACTTTCCAGCCAGGTGGAAAAAGGCCGACGTCATTATGATCCCTAGACCAGGGAAAGAACTAATTTTCCCATCTTCTTACAGGCCCAGCAGCCTCCTCCCAGTCATGAGCAAAGTTGCAGAACGGGTCATCTTGAAGAGGCTAACAGAGAAGACAGAAGAGCTGAACATCATTCCGGATGAACAGTTCGCGTACCGAACAGGACATTCCACGGAACTCCAAGTGCTTCGCCTCACCGAGGAGATCACCAAGGGGTTCAACCAGCGTCAAGCCACCGCGGCGCTGTTCCTAGATGTCGCCAAAGCGTTCGACAGGGTCTGGCACGACGGTCTCCTAGCTAAAATGATGAGTATGGGTTACCCCATCGAACTCGTCAAACTAGTGAGATCCTACCTACACTGCAGACAGCTAAGGGTGAAAATCTCGGACCAACTCTCCACCTACAGGACCGTGGAGGCGGGAGTTCCACAGGGATCGGTGCTGTCACCGCACCTGTTCGTCATCTATACCTCGGACCTCCCCCGGACCTCCCCCGGACCGACCACACAGCCCTAGCCCTGTATGCAGACGACACCGCCCTGATTGCCAGATCCTGGAAGGCCAGAAACGCAACCAGAAAACTCCAGGAAGCGGCCACACTCCTGGAAGAATGGTGCACGAAGTGGAAAGTCGCAGTCAACGCCGATAAGAGCCAAGCCATCCTCTTCAGACGAGTGCGGAGAGAAATTCCCACAGGACACGTCTCCATGAACGACGAGGACATCCAATGGCATGACACCGTCAAATAACTTGGCGTGGTCATGGACAGAAGCCTAACGTGGAGACAAAACACGGACGCCATCACAGCCAAGGCTCGACGTACGAGAGCCCTCATCTACCCAATGACGGGAAATGGGAGCCGACTTAACTTGAGGAACAAGCTCGCGCTTATCAAGACCCTCATCAGGCCGCAGCTGACGTACGCCTCGTTATCGTGGGGCTACCAGACGAAGTCATACATGAAGAGAATCCAGACCGTGTAGAACATCGCCCTCAGGACGGTAGTTGACGCCCCATGGTACGTGAGAACCGCAGACATCGTCAGAGACCTGGAGTACACCACGGTCACTGAAGTCATCCGGGAACGAGCGAAGAAGCTGTACGCCCAAGCCGAGGAGCATGGGAACCCGCTGATCAGACAGGCCACTGATTACGACCCCGCCGACGCCCCGAGGCACAAGCGACTGGACAACGGGTAAGTATAATCTTTATTTCCCGCTAAGAGATCTGTTTCAGATACGCCAGGACGGACCACCACTACCAGAGACATGACGTTTCCAACCCTAACCCAACCTCCTTGCGGGCGTCGGACAACATACCGTCCGACGCCCGTTGTCCTACCTGCTCCGTGGAGACCGAAAGTGCTAAAAGAAGCACTTAGATCTCCACACTCCCGAGCTACACAGCTCGTCCTTACCTTTCCGACGATCCGGGGTAGGATATCAATTGATGTCCTACGTACCGGCAGTCAGTCCCAGCCAAAACTTCCTAAACCCAACTCGACCGATGACTACCCCCGGGGGTGACAAGCTCGCGAAGAAAGAAAACATCCAGACAAGAAGAGCGCCAGAAGAAACCTCAGCCAGCGAGGTTCAACAGCCAGGACCAGGGGAGGTCCGCAGAAAATACCACGACACATCTCACATTTGTGAGCTGGGTCTGGTAGAAGTACGCGGGCCCACCTATCACGAAGGCCGGTCCAGGTCTACAGAGATAATCTAGGTGCAAATAGTAATAGTCCTACTCGGCCCTAGTTATCGAGACCGACATCCAGCCAATGGATATTGGCGCGCGGCGGCTTCAATATGGCGGACGACTTTACCATTATGATCGATTCGACTCAAAATTGATGTCTGGGGGTTTTCGAGATCGTCAAAACTTAGAAATTCAAAATGGCGGCGTCAATATGGCAGACGGCTTTTGTCATTTATGGTCCAAATTGACCAAAATCTATATCTGTGGCGGACGACTTTACAGTTTAAGTTTCGATTCAACCCAATCGATATCTGGAGGTTTCTAGGTCGCGGATTGTGAATTTTTAGTCAAAATTCAGATATTCAAAATGGCGGTGCCAATATGGCTGACAATTTTTTGTTATTTTGGTCCAAATCGATCAAAACCGATATCGAGGGGTTCTTGGTGTCGCGGATTACGAATTTCTAGTCAAGATCGCGGACAACCTTTCCGTTTATGATCCGATTCGTCTCAAAATCGATATCTGGGGATTACAGCATATCAAATGACTAAAAAGTAAAAAATAAGATTATATGAAAAAATATTTTAAAAAAAAACTTTAATTTAAATGCTCTAAACAGTAGAAAATAAACTTTGAAGTAAATCAAACCCATCATTTTGTTACATTATATAATTCTTTTATGATATAAAAGCTTATCGAGAGCAATCTCTTTTACACAGGAAAATCTCACAAGCTTTTTATATATATATAAAAAAATTATATAATGTAACAAAATGATGGGTTTGATTTACTTCAAAGTTTATTTTTTTACTTTTTAGAGCATTTAAGTAAAAGCTTTTTTAAAAATATTCTTTTTTTTAATTTTTGTTTTTTTCGTTTCACTTGTGTCTTGACATGCATGGCTCACTCTTCTTGCAATAAAGCAACTCATTTGCATTTTGAATGTCAAATATGTCAAGAAGTACTTAAGATAGACCTATACAATATTAAATATTTGAAATCAGGGGAAAAAGGGCTTCTTGAAAATGCAATAAAATATAGAGTGTTCCATTTAAGAAACATATATTTATTTCGTATCACGTGACCAATATATGATATTTTTCTTTTGATTGCGTTTAAATAAAACAAAGGTAAGATCGTACAACTTTAATACGAAACTTTTTTTTCTATTTTCAATAATAAGAGAAATAAAGGGGGGGGGGCTCAATATATAGCGAATAACCTTGTACCTACATCTCTATGGTTATTTGTAACTATTTTCGATTTACTGAGCAATAAGTACAAAATGCAAGAATATCAGAGGTTTCTTCAAATAATTAAAGAGAAAAAATTATAATAAGTGCTCCACGTGTTGCCCATTTTGATTGATACACTGCTCTATGCGTTCTTGAAATGAAGGTTCTACTGTTTTTGAATTGCCGGTGTGATCGATCAAATAGCAGTTATTATTATGTCTTTCATGTTTTGAATTGTAGAATTTTAAAATTTATTGGCCCGCATAATACTTAATATTAATTTAATGTTAAGAATTATTTATTGTTTGTGCGATTAGCAGAGTGGAAATTTTCTAGTCACGACTTTCTGAGTTGAAAGATAAAGTTAAAAATTTTGGGAATTATTTTTGAGGAAAATAAAAATTTCGTAAAGTAATTTAATAGAATTTGGGTTGTAGATTCCAAAAAAAATCCATTAAAAAAATTAAATT
Source organism: Leptura quadrifasciata (assembly GCA_963675555.1). NCBI lineage: Eukaryota > Metazoa > Arthropoda > Insecta > Coleoptera > Cerambycidae > Leptura > Leptura quadrifasciata. The sequence goes on from OY776682.1 coordinate 31,454,137, forward strand.
TCTTATTTTAGTTCTAACCAGAAGTGGGCAGAAACTATACGTCTGAGCTGAGTCTTGTGAAAACCCGGTATATTGTACGAAATGCACTAAATAAACCATTTCTTTATGACCGAAAAACGGAAATATGAGAGTAAAGGGTGCAAAACGATAAAAAGGGAACTAAATGTCACCTAAATTTTGGTTAACGATGAAATTACTGTTAATTCTGTGGGTATAAAGGTATGATTGCCATTACGACCTTTTGACATTTTCTATGAGAAATACTTATTACATATTTACGGTTCTTTCATTGGAAATTTCAGTGGTACATTTTATGTGTAATATTGATCTGTAAGTAAGTATTAAAAAATATAAATATAATATGATCTATATAGTATCGCTACAACTTTTCACTTCATTATTAATTTTAAAGTATGAAGGAGAAGATTTTTTAGCAAATCTCAAGTTATCACATATCGATTCTAATACAACACAATCTTAATTTTTCTGGAATCTTCAGGTATACCACCTGATTTAAATACCTACACACACATACAAAGTATAACACGAACATGGTATACTCCCAGTTTATTCTTTATTTTTGCAAATAAATTATTGCAACTTAGTACATCGTCTGTACTTGATATAAGCCATTTTTTGACATATAGACAGACTGTCTATTTTACGAGGGCCACACCAAATATCGCGCTTAATATCTATTGTAGAAGAATAAGGTTTTAGAAACAATTATCCCATTTCTTGCGAGCTATATTTCAGTAAAAATAAATTTGAAATCCATAGCCTACTTTGTGAGATATATTATAAAAACCTGAAAAATGGGAAAACTGTAGCGTGCTCACGGCTGCATCTTAACTCCCGACTACATCCAGAAACGATTGTGAAAGATGAGAGAAACAAAAATTAATGAATAACAACTGATTTTTGAAATAACGTGCCATTTTATAATAATAAATTTTCTGCATTTTTATAACGTTATTTCTTGACTAAAATAAAGATTTTATTAAACGCCTTTAATTATGTGATATCCCCATATAAATTGGTCCCGACGTTCCCGGATTTCCCAGGGTAGAACGTTAATTGGCGTTCCCGACATTCTCGGCAGCCCACGTGCACCTTTCTTGTTCTTTGGGACCCCACCGGCAATTTGGAAGAAGCAAGGAGGAGTCAGAAGACAGAACTGGTGTGCACTGTTTGCTTTCCACCGTTAGAATACCCCCTCCCCCCCCATATAGCAGTACAACGGGTTATTGCCCTGGCGAGTGCACTATATATGTTAACCGCGAAATATTAAGGTCCGTGAGCAATCTTTCTCTTTTCGGACACAGTCACACTTATCTACAATGATTTCGTAGGCCCTTTGCTCCTTTCGAATGGTTAATCCTATATATTGAAAGTTGTCTAATGTTTCACCCGCTGGCCAGAAGCATATCCGCTTGTAGACATTACAGCGGAAACGGTCGCTAAAACGTTATTTCGGAATTATGTCTGTCGTTTTGGCGTTCCCGTAGACATAACTACAGACCAAGGAGTACAATTTGAATCCACCTTATTTTCGGAATTCGCACCACTAGTTACCACCCGTTATGTAACGGGATGGTGGAGCGTTTCCATCGGACCCTTGAAACCACATTGTTAGCAAGGGCGAATGCGACAAATTGGTTCGAGGAACTTCCTATCAATATGTTAGGTTTGAGAGCTATGCCTAAAGACGATTTGCAGTGTTCGTCGGCAGAACTAGTTTACGATTAAGTCCCTAATTTTATTTTTAAATTACGTGAGTAATTTAACAATTTACTACCACTAAACCATGAAAAATAATTGTACGTTTTCTTTCGGAAGCCTCGTTTAAAACCTATTTTTTCCCCTTTATTTCAGGGGACCTTTCAAAATTGTTTCACGTACCGATCAGGTTGTGACAAGCTGTCACTGTCAGTCTAGACAGGGTCAAGCCTGCCCTTTTGTTGACCCACGAGATAGATCATGTAGTCCCGGTTTTACCTAAACGCGTCTGTTTTGAGATAGATTGCTTGGTGTGACTTTTCGTTTGGCAGAGGGGCATATGTAACGTGCTCACGGCTACACCCAAAGTCACGACTACATCCAGAAACAATTATTGTGAGGAATGAGGAAAACAAAAATTAGTGAATAACAACAGCTTTTTGAAATAACGTGCATTTTATAATAACAATTTTTCTGCATTTTCATGACGTTATTTCTTGATCCCTAAAATAAAAACTTGATTAAACCTTGCAAATGCCTTTAATTATGCGGCATCCCTACAAAAACCACAAACGGTTATAGCTTCCTAATTCGAGGAGATACGAAAGTTAAAGGAATGAAAGTTGACGGCAAAACAATAAGAATAATAATGTTTATCAACAAATTCAAAAAACGCAGTTGGCTTTGACATACGCTCTTGTGCAAAAAAGAAAAGAACAAATCTCAAAGTAGGCCATGACACCATTAATTCCGTTTATTTTTTCTCTTTCCAACGATATAAAACTGATAGTGTCAATATTTAATATTTTACGAAAACCACAAATCAGCTATGCCATAATAGTAAAAATTCATTTTATAATAATTATTATTCAGTAATTATTTATTACAATTTAATACAAGCAAACAGATATTTCATAAATAAAAGTACAAGTACAAAATGAACATCCAAAAAAAAAAAGAAAAACTATGTATAACAGTAGTACTCTTACCTACTACAATACTGGAAAGAAAATGTGTGTATTTATTTTTCTAACTAAAAATGCTCAAATTGTACACCATGCATTCTAATACATAAACGTGCTCTACGAGACACCTCACGCATTACATTTTGGAGCATTTCAGAAGTAATTGCCTCACATGCGTTTCTAATTCTGGTTTTGATGTTCTCAATATTTTCAGGGGCAGTCTGAAATACCTTGTCTTTAATGTAACCCCAGACAAGAAATCCAAGAGAGTGATATTGTTAAAGAACAGGATAAAACCCTCGATGTACTTTTCGAAACTGTAACAAAATCCAATATTTCGCATGAAAAGCGTGCTTCACGTAAAAATATCGTTGGAAGAGGTTTCTATATTTTTAATCATATTCTTGCTCTACGGAGCGTTTTTTATGCAAAAATTTCAATAACTCATCAAGGAGTGTAATTTTAGAAAGTATAGTAAATGTCGCTGCACGGGGACGTAATGTCGCCCCGACCACCAAAATTTAGAAACAGTAACAAAATTTGACCCTTTTACGAATCCACATTGTTAAGCACTGCAACTCATGCGTTGTGTTAAATATGAGGACAAGTTAATCCAGTCTCTATTCAAAGTATATCGAGAGTTTTAGCGAAAATAGCCTTTAGCGACAAGGGTCCCCTATCATTTCCTAGCAGTCGATTTTGACGGGAAAATGATAGGTTTTAACGGGATTTATCCTAAACCGGTTCCTCAGTGATTCGGTGTCAGAAAAGTATAGTTACCATGTACTCATATGTGCATGGGACCTTGCCTGAACGTATGAAATTGTAATTGCAAAATATAATTCAAAGTCGTTGCGATTCAAGCATTTTTAAGCTCCGAGGAGCGATCAAAATTGATATTAAACTGTAAATACGTAAATAGACAGGCAAGCAAAAGCCCATCAAAAATTTATAAACATTGAACTTTTCTTGAATCTTTTTGTGTAATCGTTAGCTCAAAAACCGCATATTGGATGGTAGTTGGTACATTATAAGTCGTTCCGTTCCTCATCATATGTTGTACACGGGCCAGACTATAGTTTGTCAAAAACATTTTTCTTGAAGTTGTAAAACATGAATTTTTAAAGAGATTTAATATATATTGTTTTTTTCTTGTGTTTTCAAAACTCCCTTTCAGGTTTAATTTTAAGAAAATGTTAGTACTTACTGTGTTAGATTTATAGTGTTACGACGTCCAATTGATACCATCAGTGAAGCAGTTAATCATAAACGAACAGTAAGTATAAATTTTGTATTATTCTCCGTCTGAAACAGTCGTTTTTGAACCCTTATTTGTGAACGTTAATATTCATTTTTGAAAAATATATTAGAAGTCCTTCAGACGCAAAAGATGGATCGTTCACAATATCTAGTGATCGATCTGGCCATAGAATGGGTCCATACGTGCCTATCCAGCCATTGGTATAACTTGATTTAAATAATTTGTACACATTACAGCAGTGTGAGGTGGAGCTCCATCTTGTTGAAAATATGAATAATTTAATCTTTGTGAAACTGTTAATTCATAAGGAAAATCTTGAAATTCGTTTTGCAGGAAATTGAGGTATCTACGAGCGGTTAATTTGCCATCATAGAAATAAAATCCAATTACTTTAGTCCCTAAAAGACCCACCCAAACATTCGTAGAAAATTTTTCTTAGAAATGAGCCTTTCTGCACATATGTGTATTTTCTCTTGTCCACGTATGTATATTTCTATTGAAAAATCCATTATTAGAAAAATTTTGCTCATATCAGCGGGTCATTCCTTTTTTTATTTAACAACCATCTACAAAATCTTACTCTCCTCGGCTTATCTCCCTCATTTAAATGTTGAACTTTCCTCATTTTGTAGACTCGAAATCCGTTTTTTTAAATATTTTTCTTGTACTGTCTTTTTTATGCTACAGTTTCTCTGAATTTGTCTCAAAGAGATTTCTTAATTTTGGTTAACATAATTCAATACTCTATTCACTTTTCTTACATTATGCGCAACATGCCCTCGCCTTACTACTTCTTTTTGAAAATGAACCGTGCGTTTTTAGATTTTGAAATAACTTCCTAAACATAGTTCGATTTGATTGCAGAGCATCTGAAAATCTATCTCCGTAAACCGTGACTGCCATCTCAGCCTCAAAATTGCACTGACAATAAATGCTAACGATATCGGATTTGTCATTATTGGTGTACACCATAATTACCTACTGATATAAAACTCGTCTTAGAACTTGACAACACAACATACCACACAATAGTGACAATCTGTCAATCAATTTGTTAATAATTAATCATTGTTTTTCACTAATTAGTGCGGATTCCAAAGCTTTCCAAAACTAGATGACCCATTCCAACAAAGTAAATAAATTTTTTGAAAGAATTTGGAAAGAGGGTCCTTAGGTGCATCAGAAATGCCTTGTTGGACTTTTCTTAGCTCTTGCATAACTTCTAAAAAAGAAAAAAAGATGGCGGAATAGTAATTCAAGAATTCGTGTTTTCAAACGTTTACCTTTACTATTTGTAACATCGGTCTCATTTTTTAGACTTATATACTAGAACGATGAGCACCTCTATATGTACTAAGATAATTTGAAAATAACATATTTTTTTTTTTAAATAAATCCTAGTCTTAGTAACAATATTTATGTATTAAAAATTTCGACCTGTGGGCAATTATATTAAATGTTTAAAAATTTTATATATTATATGTGAATGAAATATCGTCCAATGAAAAAGTTTTAAAAAAAAATGAAGTCTATATCTTATACTGTCTTCGAATTACAGATTTTTAAAGTGAATCGACATTACTCGGCTCGATACGATACATTTTAGGTATAGGTATAGTCCAAGTAAGGACTTCCCTACACTCAAAAAACGCAATAAAAACTTTATGACATAATTATATTGCCGCGAGCCATGGCGATGGCGCTATGGCTGTCATCAAACGATCCGACGCACATTAAAAACTTATAAAGGTAAGCGAGTCAATTTGCGAAGAGTAGTACAAAGAGTACCGGTATTTTGATAAGGTCGTAAAAAGTTTTAGTTGCCTTTTTTATGTCGGGAACTGATTACTTCAACTATACGAACACGCAAGTTTACGTCAGGCGTGAGTACAAAGTTGGTGTTTTAAGTGTTTATTATATTGATATTTATAACTGCTCGCTTGAATATAATTAAATAATAATTTATGTGTTATAAATATGTGGTTCTAAACTATGGTATTTATTATATGTAGTTATATCTAAATGTGTAAATACAGTACAAAATACTAAAGAAATTGTGAAGCTTGAATGTAATAAATACATTTCGAAATGACCCAAACTTTAGATTTAAAAAAGTGCATCATATGTCAATATGCATCTTCCGAGTTGTTAAGTAAATAAGTGAGCAGGTGTTTGAAATATTAAAAAATGCTATTTTTATTCGAAAAGACAAAGTTTACAGACTGTTGAAAAATATTATTAATGACAATTTTATTGCTAAAAATCACTGTATTATGTTGGTCCGAATACACTCATAAAAAGCTCTTGTAGTATTTAATGTGCAAACCTGTGACAAATATGAACCTGTAGGCGAACGAAAATCTAATCGCAGTAATCATCAATCAGTGGATTTTGAAGAAGTGTGTTTTTATGTCTTAAAGTTTGAGATAAAAAGGAAACCGTAATGCATGTTTCATTTCCACAGAAGAAAATTCAGGATATTGGAGATTGTCCCATAGATATGATAGCCGCTGACTTCAGGTAGGTACCATACTTCATGCTTAAATTTTGTGTAAACATGCTGAAGAACAGGTACATAATGCCACTATCTACGACATTGCATTTAATCAGTTGATTGATGAAATTGAGGACGATTGTAAGATCATCTGAATGTATATATTTTGTTTCTGAAATTCGTAATCGATACAAAAGTATTTTAGCTACAGTTGTTACTGAAGATGTTACAGAAAAGTATACAGCACATAATTTAATTAAATGTTTAACTAATTATTTTGGTACTGACATTCAATTTTTCTCCGAGAAAGGAGAAAAAAGTGTAGTATGTTGCTCACAGATAACTATTAGAAATTTTTTTAAAAAATTAAAACAACAGAAAGAATCCATTACGAAAGATTCTGATAATGAAGACGAGATTTTTGTTAACGATGGAGAAACACGCACTGATTTATTTGTAAATGCTAAATGTTTGAGATGTGATTTGAAAAATAAAGCTGCTGGGATAAAAAACCGCTGCCCAAGGAATTACTACTTCTACATCCATATTTTGTATCCAAGTCTTATACACACTAAATCCCAATGTAATATTTTACTGCTTTTAATAATAGGGTGGGGGTGGCAAGGGGAGTGGTAGAGGGAGTGGCTAATGCCAAAAAATTTTAAAGGCCCTTGGTTCTCTTATATACACTAAATTCCAATTTAACTTTTTATTCCCTTTAATTATTATTACTCCCGTCCTATTGGGGGTGACAATGGGGGTGGCTAATGCCAAAAATTTTTTTTGAGACGATTCGTTCTTGTATATAGACTAAATTACATTTAAATTTTTTACTCCCTTTTATAATAGTTTGGGGGTGGTATTGGGGGTGATAGTGGGTGGTGGCTGATGCCAAGAAAATTTTGAGGCCTTGACTTTTCGTATATGCCCTAAATTGCAATTTTATGGACTCTTACCTGCTTGCTTTGCCTATTTACCCTTATTTACCTCATTTACCCCAGAGCCCTTCAACGGAATTAGATCAAAATATAATCTAGTTTCAGATCTTGTTATAAGTGTACCAAATTTCAAGTCAATATCATAAACGGTTCCAGAGTAAACGTGCGCACAAGAAAAAGTTACAGACAGACAGACAGACAGAGATTTTTATATTGGTCGAGTGATTCTGCCCAAAGACTTGAAAATGCCAATGATAATAATATAATCTCAAAAGATGTTTTGACCTATTATCTTGATGCATTGCAATAGGCCAGATGTTTGTAACTCGCAAACTATGTGAGATATAGAGCTAACTATTTTTTCAAAAACTTTTTCTATCTTTGGACCATATTTCATTCATATATAGTGTATACAAATTTTAAACATTTCATGTAGATACCCACAGGTCGCAATTTTCAATACACAAACTTTGTTTCTCCGACTTTAGGATTTATTAAAAAAAAAACTTTGTGATTTTCAAATTATATTAGTATAGATACAGGCGCTCATCATTTTAGTATGTGAGTATAAAAAATGAGGCCGATATCGCAAATAGTTAATTTTTTAGCGAAAGTTAAGCGCTCAAAAACACGAATTCTTGAATTAGAATTCCGAGATCTTTTTTAATTTTTTAGAAGTTGTGCAAGAGCTAACAAAATTTAAACAAGGCATTTCTGATGCATCTAAGGACCTTCTTTCGATATGTAAACTCAAAAATTATTTACCTTGGCAGAATGGGTTATTTGAGGATTTTGACGACTTTCTACGACGTGGACCCTCTACTAAATCATGGCATAGCTGATTTTTACGATTTAATGATATGAATTGTGGTTAAAATATTAAATATTGACACTGTCTCAGTTAAAATTTTTGTGACAATGACAATGGAAAGTGAATTAATAGTGTCATGGCCTACTTTGAGATTTGTTCTTTTCATTTTTGCACAAGAGCGTGTGTCAAAATCAACTGCGTTTTTAGAATTTTTTAATACACATTATTATTATTCTTGTTATTTTTGCCGTCAACTTTCATCCCTTTAACTTTTTTCGTATCTCCTCAAATAAGGAAGCTCCGTTTGCGGTTTTCCCATTTTTCAGGTTTTTGTAATATATCTCACAAAATAGGCTATGGCCTAATTAATAATATTCTCGAAGAATCTTTTATTACTGGGGAAGAAATGGAAATGAATGTTTTTGACTCGAGTGGAAATTGATAAAACTGTTTTATTGAAACAAATTGCCTATGAATTGCAAATCAGTTATCAAAGTGTGAACAAAATTCTTCGTAAGCATAATTAATTATAAATCATTTAATATCAATTACACTGCCACTTGTACGAAAATGTTCATGCACGGAAAACTGAATATTACAATTGGATTTCGATTTTTCTAATATTACATGGGTTCACTATAGTGAATTTATTATAATAAATCGGAACACATATCGGAACATATTCTTACACTTATCTTTATATATATATCTAACTTTGTACGAATTAGTTTTTCCCAGTACTAACCACAAAACAAGTTCGTAGAGAGCTTAGTGTAGGGCAGGTCTGGGTACTACATTGAATTCGTAATTTTTATATATTGTATTTTTATATTTTTAAATTTGTATTTCTAATTCTAATTATTTGTAACATTGGAGACAATAAACAATAAACAAAACTGTAATGTAAACGTAATAATATAGTGTGTTTTATTTGAAAATCAAAAGTTGGTATTCCGTTGAAAGCGGAAGAAAAAAAACATAATTTTTACGTCAAAAAGTGACGCTTAGCAAATATAGACTTTGTACCAAGCTTCAATGACTTTCAAATTAAATAAATAATTCAAATAGACATATAAAACAAAATAGTCATAAAAAATAAAAACACACAACAATCTCAAGCAATATGACAGGTGACATCATCATTATTGGTGTGTAATTACTATAATGGGAGGTTTATATAAAATAAGGGGTAAATATCACAATTCAGTAGTATATGAATTACCCTATTCGTTTTTTAACTTTCTGTCTCAATAATAAATGAAACGAACAACTTGATTTGCACTGGTGGTAAATTCTTAATTAAAATTTTTCCATCCTCCGGGTGTCCGTGGTATGTTTGTACAACAATTGCTCTACGGAGTCGGTAAAATTTAACTTGTAGATATCCAAAATAATACTGCAAGCGGACCCTTAAAAACTCAGGGTAGAATTTATTGACATTGGTAATAATTTGATAAATAAAGTTGAATAGAACTATATTAGAGTATAAAGCTACTGAGAATAAATTTGATACATTATTCACATATTTTAACTTTGCCACAGTATATAAATGACTTAAATTGGTCCAGAATTCAACCAGAAATAGCAATTTTAATTAGCCATGTGTTTGTGGACGCAGACGGGCCTTGAATATTTAAAACTTTCTCCAAGTTGACTGCAATAGTGATGAGTCGCGGTCCAGGTTGGTAAACAACACTTGCCAGGATCAAAGGGTTAAAAACAGTGGAAACACCTCCCCGATTGATTAACACACAACTGCTGCTCACACTAAATAGCGGGCCATTAAATAGACGCTAAAAAAACTTACTTGTGCGATATCGATACCCGCCGATGGAGTCTATCCAATTGATACTTAAAATATTTCGTTCGAGCGCTCACTGACAGCTATTTATTTCTTTTTTAAATTATATTTATTAAACATAAAGATATATCTCATTTTTAGTCATTTATACAAAAGGCATATTAACGAACAATCGTAAAACAAGGAACATAAATCTTCTTTTTATTAACTGAAAAGTTTGAAAAAGTTGAGCGGCGGATAAAGGACGCAATAAGTCAGTGTCACATGTGTCATAGGTCACAGACAGGTCGGTCACAATGCTAGATTTGATGTAGCTATTGATAGCTATTTTCCGGTCTAGCTGATATTCTTAATAGCGTCAAGGGGCCCCGGAGTTTCTAAAAAACGACTTTTTCATAGTGAATATTTCTTATATAAAACCTTCCACTTCACGCGTATAGTAAACTATTAGCGTAACCGTAAAAAGGTAAACAGTCGAGTCTGGCTCATTATTTATTTCTTAAATAAAAAATGTCAATAAGTTTATTATTTTTGATGCGACCTTTAATTTCATATATACAATGTGTTCACGGCAAAGCGGTATGTAGGTGTAAATGGCAACTTTTTTTCGATTACAAACACAATTTTTTGTATTGTACTCTTGCTTCACCCAACAACTATTTTTAGTATGTTAGACTTTAAAAAATTTATAGAGGGCGCTGGTAAGAGCTCAAAAATAAAAATCGTATCTGTGCGAAATATATTTATAAAATTGAATGTTTATATGAATTTAAAACCACTTTTCCATTCACTGGTCGGCAGGGTTTGGGTAACATAAACAGAACTGCTATTTTTATAATCACTTTTAGTAGATATTTTAATATCTATTTATAAATCTAACAAATCCAACACACATACAAAACGGTATAACCATTTCTGCTATTAGAATATTTCATCATCTGCTTGATAGATTAAAAATATGACACTAAATAAACTTAAAAAAGAGTTGAAATATATTTTGTGAAAAAAATGTTATTGTAAGTTAGGTAAATATTTTTCAAATTCTGTATTTTGAGTGTTTACTCTGTTGTTGCTTTTATATACCTACCATGTACTTTTGGCATGAAATTTTAAAATTATATAGTGACAGATCTATTACTTTGAGAATGTTATTATTACGAATATAAAACAGATTCATTGAACTTAAGTTACGATGATTATTCATTTACTTTTAATACAAACTGTTATATATTTGGATACATAAGCTTAAAGACACTTGTGTTAATCTGAAGTAAAAATAGTTTCTGGAATTGAATTTCATAAGCAGGGGATTTCATTTGATGGCAAATATTATATATATTAATATTGTAATATTATAATGTGATGGGATATTTGAAAAATACGTATCTGGTACATACTGATAGCGAGACCAATTGGCCTATTAATTGAACAAGAAAAAACATTCTGGGATACCCTGTAGACCTGAACATGTGAATGTGAATAATTTCACACCCGTATGTATCAGTCTTATTAACAGTTGATGGTTGATAACGTTTTAGTGCGTGATTTTCGTGTTCTAGACTCAAGAACGTTCAAGAACCCTCAAGGTGCGAACAACTAGAAGGAAAATTATATTTATTCTATTGGAATATCATTCGAAACAAAAATTGTATGATCAGAAACATAAGTAATTGTCGCAAGTATAAATTACCCGATATTTTGTCAAAATTAGCGAAACACGTGTCTATGGCATTGCATATAGCTTATAACTACTGGAGTTACATAGGCCAGGTACCATGAATTTTTTACAAACAGCAAATTGCATATTAAGTATTGATGTGATTTCGAGAACATTGACGGGAGGACGTAGGATGGCTGTTTACGGCTTTGCCCAGTCCGAACCACTACCATGTGATTGGTGCTGTGGATCGGTTCGCATAAACAACATTGGCGTACTTAAATTGGCCAATTCGAGTTATGCTAATTATAAAAGTGCATGAAAAACGGCCAATATTAAAAATTTATTCACTCATTTGGAAAGCACTTTTTCATTTTACAGAATGTAGCAGTGGATACGCCACCAGTAGCGTAGATTAAATTTTATACTGGAAGTACAGCAAAAAATTCAATCAAGGGTAACTATTAATTTTCAGGAACATGTCTGAGTATTACTATTGCAATTTCATTATGTCAGATTGAAATGATAGGTGTTCTCAATGTTTCACAATTGTTGGTTACTGATTTAATGAAAATCTTGAGTTCATAATATTGGAATAAAAATATTTTTTTTATCGGAATCACACTTTAGGAGTAGGCTCAAAAATGAAAATGGCTAGTGCCTGTCACGAACAATTACGGGGCGTTTTTCCAATTTAGCCCTGAATTTAAACTATTGTGAACTGGGATAGTCTTTCAAAAGGAATCACTGTTGGCAGGAAGAACATTTTTGGAAGGATTTGTCACTACGTAATATATATGATGGAAAATGATCATTCTAAATCTTTCAGGAGATTGTATCAATAGACGAATTTCTTTTGATGACAATTGTCAAATAATTTTAATGAAATTCGCATTTTTCAGCCTAGAAAACTAATTTAAATAGTGAATGAATTCTTGTGTACGGTAAACAATGTAATCAATACTGATATTTTGGAAATTACGTTTTATACTGATGAGGTACGGTTTCATTTCAGTTATTATATGAATGGTCAGAATATATTGGCAACAAAAAGTCTTCTCGAATACATCGAAATACCCCTGCACCTCCAGTGATTTGCTCTGGATGGCAATTTCGCTGAAATGAATCTAATTCTCTTTCTTTGATCAAAACATGAATGTAAACTTCAATACGTGTCGAGTTCAATTACATGAAGATGAGCTACTTGAGTGCATTTCCACAATACGTACCGTATATACCACAACCAATATTTGTTGCGTTCTACGACGATAAGATAATGAAGCAATGTTTATGGACCTTCTATCCTATTTAAAATATGCTGGAGACTATGGCCAACGTTAGGAATAATGAATAACAATAACAATGAATCACTAAAGGCTGAATTGGTGACGAAAAGAGGCGAGAGAGTTAGCACTGGAATTTTAGTTAGTTATCAATCCATCGCCCTTCAATATAAACACATCATAAGGCGGTTTTAAAAATGAAACATTGGCATACTAGGACAGATTAGTACAGTTCGACACAACTCTAGATCACAACCTTCCTGACATCTTGGTGATCAAGAAGACAGATAAAATAGTGTCCATTTTTCGCATCAGATGTCCCCTAACCAGCAATCTGCAGAAATGGACATAGAAGAAAAAGCAAATATCAAAACTTGGCTATCGAACTTGGACACCTGTGACGAAAATTGCGAACTATGCCGGTGATAAAATTAAGCTACAGGCGTAGTGACGACGATGTTCTTAAATATTTAGGCAAAGTTTGATTATATAATTTGTTTTCTTGAATTTATTTAATTTCGTTTGGATACCTAATTAACCATAGATGTAATAATATAATCAAAATATGCTTTATTCGATGGGTTGGATTGCTTAAATAGTATTAATTTATAAGAGTTAAATATAAGAATTGATTCACTGTGTACCCTAATTAATTCAAAGTAATTCTTCTCGAAGGGATTTTTTGTTAGTTTTCTCCAGCGTACGTCACTGAAAAAGACCACATAACGGTTGAAACAGCCGAAGCTTAGCGACTCCCTATGGAACTTCTTGATTTTTAGTATTCAGCTCAGTAGAATCTTTCTTTTATTATTAATGTTGAACGTGCTATATTTTTATGTATCTGGATGCAATGTCGATTTCACAGTGTTGCTCTTCTCTTACCTTATTACAAACCATTAAATTCACGTTATACTCGCATGCTTGCGGTCTTTTTAAACGTTCATTTTCAATCGAAATCTTTCACATAGGAAATTATAAAGCATTTAAATTATAGTAAATAACACATGATTGAAAATCTCGAATGAATTCAAGTTAAATTTACTTAATCTTCCACTTTAGCTTATCCCCTTAATTGAAGAAATTTGCAAATTCGATTTACCGATTTAACTAATATAATGTTCTATATTCTGTTAGCTTATACAGGGAGGCGTCGGTGGTGGTAGATGAACTCCGCAGTATATTGTATAAAGAGTTTATTTTAATGTGCCATCATATTCTTCTAAATGACTGTTCGCATATTGAAGAACTCAAGTTAAATCAAATTTATTACATTTTTCCAATTACAATTCAACAATTACAATGTACTTAAGATACAATAACAATACATTTAATATCTATTTTAATATATATATTAAAATATAATTTTTCTGTCGCGAGCTCCTCTATAAAATTCTTATTTTACTATAAGAAACGTAACCAGACTGCAAGCAACAGCTATTCTCCGGGTTATGTGCCCCGCCGAGCGCTGAATTACAAGTTACAAGCCTGGCGCGTTAAGTGTAATAATCGCATATTACCAACATAACGCTAATGCTTCGATTGCAACAAACACCAGCCGAAAGACTGATCCTACTTAAAGGTGCTCTCGTGCGAGTCGCTCCACACCACTTGCAGACTGCAGTTCCGAGCTGTTGGCTCTCGTCACATGCCTACCTTGCACTGCCTGCACTGTCGTGTACATATTGTATTGTCCTAAGTAAGTTTTTATGTTTATGTGTAAATATTAGCACAGACTTGGTATACAGGAGTTGCAGATTAAATACGTAAAATTTTTTGAATGGTAGTTCAGTGGAGTAGTATTTATATTATACATAATTTTTATTATATGTTTTTGAGATATATTTAAAGATTCCAAATTTGTCGAATATGCACTTCCCCATGTTATTATTCCATATCTAAGAATTGATTCGACCAAAGCATGATACAATGACTTTAAAGTGTTAAAAGGCAAAATATTCTTTAGGTGGTAGAATTTCCAAATCAACTTGTGTATTTTGTTGTTCAATTGTTGAATGTGCTCTGTTCATTTTAAATTTTGATCTATGAAAATTCTGAGATATTTAATGTTCTTTGTTTGCTGCTGTTTCATGGCACATATACAGTCACGTTTTCGTCTATTTATACATGAGTATGTATGTAACTGAAGTGTATCTATCTGAGGTACGTTTCTGTCATACATACTAAAGCACATAAATTTAGTCTTATCTAGGTTAACTGAGAGGCAATTGTCCGATAGCTACTATTGTAGTTCTGAAAAGTCTACGACCGCTTTACTGCCAACATTTTCCCAAGAGCCATCCTCAACCAGAAGAACAGTGTCATCTGCATATGCTACTACTTTTCCAATCATTAGAAGCTGAAGTAATTCATTGACATAAACATTAAAAAGAATTGACCCTAGAACCGTTCCTCGAGGAATGCCATATTTTATTATATATAGATTACTTCTACTTTCACCAGTTTTTACACATTGCTCCCTATTTTGAAGATAACTTCTGAAGAAGTCGTTAACTGTGCCCCTTATACCATATTCGTTAAGTTGGTTAAGTAAAATGTCATGCGACACCGTATTGAAGGCTTTGGCCAAATCAAGAAATATTGCGATTTGTTATAGAATTATACATAGTTTTTACAACCTCATATATACCATCTTCAGTACTTATACCTTCCCTAAATTCTACTCTACTCTATTTTTTATATTATTTATGTATATTTTTTGCAATATTGTTGATTACCGAGATGGGTCTGTCTTACTACTGTTCTATCACTTGTTTTGTATACAGGTGTCACAGTTGATATTTATAGCATGTTTGAAAGAAATCTTGTTCAAGACATAAGTTAAATATGTAACATAGGGGTTTAGCAACGATATCTTTGAGGATATATTATCCTCACCTGAGGAAGATTCATTTTTTAAATTGTTTATATTTTTTATAATTTCGTCTTCGGTGATAGGTTTGAGAAACATGTTACTGCAACTAATGTTTCTTCTTTTTAATAATTTATTAACTTGAATTTCCTTTGCCATGTTTTCTCCAAAATTTATAATGAAGTTATTAAAATTTTCACTAACTTCCTTATCATTTACTATTTCGACATTATTTTGATTTATTATAATTTTTTTGCTGGACTTTTGGTCGTTAGGACTTTTATTTATTATTTTCTAGACTTTTTAAACATTATTTCTATTTTTTAAGATTGCGCTGTGATAATAATCTCTTTTTATTTTTTTTACTAAATTATTTGTTAGATTTCTATATTCTTTATATTTATTTATTGTTTATATATTCATTGGTCAAATTTTCGTTTTTCTAATGTAGACGTACGAGTATATTGATGTGACGCAAAAGAATACGTATAGAATTCTTTTGTTTGATTTGTTTAAGTACGTTTTGAAATTCATGTAGAAAAATTTTACTGTTTGTAGACCGTAGTCCACACTGAAAATAATGTTTTACGTAATATCAAAAACTTTCGTTCATTATAAAAAATACATGGAATTTAAGAATCATTGAAAGAACAAACGTTCACATTCAGCAATTTTTACTTAACAAACGCTAGCATCGATGCAATGAAGTTCCTTTTATTGATATTTCGTAGATATTTTTACTAATATTAATGAATATTTTCACATTGATGATTAAATACTTTACTAAACTATGTTCATTGTTGCCAACGAACAATTTTCTTAACTGTGTTACATAAAAAGTTCATTCATAGAATTAACGGATTCCATATGATAAGTAATATGAAACAATTCATTAAAGTTAAGTTGAAGTATATATATGTACACGTTAGAATTTGTTAGTGAACGTATAACTGGAAATAAATATTATGAAAGATTTTACTAATATGATTTCATGTTGACAATGAACAATTTTATTATTTGCAGTACATTAAATTCATTCATAGAATGAACAAATTTCATAGGAATGTATGATAAGAAATATGATTTATTATATATAGAGGAAATTTCGATATGTCGAAAACAATGCTGCCAGGAACGAGGTGCAAATCGATGTATATTATTTTTAATGTAATCATTAATTGATTCAGTTCAAAGTTTAGTATTTTATTATTCTGCATTCAGGACATCAAGTCGAATTTAACCAAATGTGTTTGTGCACAATCGACAGTTCTACTGTACTTGCAAGAGTACCATAACTTACAAGGTAAGTACCTAAGTACTCAGTAATAGCCAATTTGGTCAAAAGAGTTTAGTGCATAGTATAGTGAATGTTCAGTCCGGTACACATTATTTAAGAATAATGTTCATCGGACATTACTAAGAATAATAAGTTATTCTTAGTACATTCAAAGCCATTTTACTTCTTACCTAGCTTCGCTACTAACGTCAGGTATTCTATTCACTACTGGAATGTCTGTTCATAAAAGAGTCAAAAGACGCGACATTGGTTTATTTTAGTTACTTGCGCTAGAAACTAATCGTTACATACATATTTTTTCAAAATATCCCATCTACTTCAGGAAACTCGTTTTTAATCCCTTATTTAGAGAGAAAATTAGATGACATTTTTATTGAGTAATTTGTTTTTTCGCGAGAAATCAACATATACGAAAATGTTAAATAAAACATCTGAACACTATACTAACATAATATCACATTTGATATATGGACTGCAACATTCGTTTTGAGAACTGTATAAACATTTTAACTACTTGTCTTCTCAACTTGGTTATAAGCAGATTGTAAATTTTCTGCACATTGACATTATCAAATAAACTTTTTTTTTTTTTTTTTTTTTAAATGCTTATGTCACATATTTTTCAGATAGTCGCGACCATGCATTATTATGGGCTCTACATGGGTGTTTAGTATCCTCCTCGCAAAGAGTACTCTCGAAGCAGGAGAATGAGCGGAAAAGTATTACCCGTTTCTCTTTTGTTTTGAGGGTGAAAAAGCGGAAGATTATTTAAGAAACAGGAGGTCAAAAAATGCACCAATTCAGCCTTTCATTATCACAATTGGTAACGAAACAACAAAAGTTAAAGATTTTTTTGTATATTATATATATTTGATGGTCTAAAAATATTGTTAAAAAGTTTTGTGAAGGCTGTCGACGTATGTTGCAACATTTATCATTTATTTAGTTTAGAATATCCTAAAGCGTCAAGCACTTTTTGGAATTTTATACAAATATACTTTTTCAAAATAAATTAGAAATAAAAATATTCTAAAGTAAATATTATTATTGCTAAACTGCCCAAAATGGAATGAATATACAAGTACCTAATAATAATAATAATAATACACTCCTTACTAATCCACCGCCCTTCTATAAATACACACCTCAAGCTGTTTTAGAAGACGAGGAAACATTGCTGTACTGGGATAGACCAATACAGTCTGATAGAACCTTGGATCACAACCGCCCTGACATCCTAATGATCAAAAAGAAAGACAAGAAGGCCACTATTATTGATATTGGATGGCCCCTAACCAACAACCTGCATAAAACGGAGATGGAAAAGAGAAATAAATATCAGAACTTGGCTATAGAACTTAAACACGTGTGGAGATTAAAGGAGGTTCGAACTATCCTGATCATAATTTCGGCTACAGGCGTGGTGACGAAGAAGTTCTTGAATTATTTGGAGCAACTTAATCTACCTAAAGGCCTCGCTAAGATTATCCAGAGGACGGCGATTCTTCAGACATGCCATATCACCAGAAAGTTTTTGAACGATGAAGGATAGAAAATCGAAATATCCACCGGATTAATGGGACGTGATGAATTTCATCCCCGTTAACCGAGCCGATCCCCAACAGCAATGGGCCCGGGACAGGCGTGTGTCCCCACAGAGCCGAACCCCAACGACGCGCGCGAGGGGTCGGTGAATTTTTTCCGGCTTCGGCCGAGAAAGTGCACGGCTTAAATAATAATAAAAAACAATTTAAATTTCTTTCGTTCTTTACTAGTGATGATTTGAATGAATGAATAATATGAATGTATGAATGCATGAATAATATGAACTAATACATGCTCACTATGAACATATTTATAAATATAAATCATTTTATGTAAATCTGTCATTAAAGCAAATCGGATTAGTAGAATTAGTCATTAAGGCGATAAACACTTTTAATTAGATGACGAAAAAATTCATAAATGGTATGAAACTAAAATATAGTCACTTTGAACATGTTCATAATTATGAACAATTGTTTTATGTACATCGGTCATTAAAGCAATGAAAACTGATCCAATTAGATGACGAAAATAATTCATTAATGATATGAAACTAAAACATTACTACTATGAAGTAGATGACGAATACAGTTTATAAATAATGTAATGATTAATATTAATAATGATTTATATTATTTGCAAAACATAACCTCTGACTATTCCTTTGAGGTAAACGTCACGGGCGCAGAGGCTTTTTTCCAATAATTCTATTATTTTGTAGATTCGGTGATTTGTTTTTGAAGAGAATAATAATTATTATTATTATTAGCCGTTACTCGAGTCCGAGTATAAAAATGTTACAGTCGATAAATTGTGTACAATAAAAAACAAGTAAAAGGTGTAGTCTATTGTAATTCCCATTCATCTACGGTGCACACGACTATGGTTATAGAGGCCAATTCGGGAGAGCTCATGTCGACCGCAGTCAGGACAAACATAGACCTGGTTAGGTCTTGGATTCGGCCTTCTTGCAGCAACATTTCCTTGATAGCTGGCCACAACCCCTCGCCATTCGGTTCTGTCCGCTGCAAGTTGTTCCCATTGCTCGTCTGCAATACCGCAGGATTTTAGAAGAATAATAATACATGTGGTAGAAAACTCAAATAATAGGAAAGAATAATGTGAACCTAGAATATAATAATTGTGATCGTTATCATGCATATAAATTATTCTATGAAATCGTCTCATAAAATCAATGAAACCTATTCATATTTAAAAAAAACATCTTTTCATGGAAACAATGGTTTTATGAAGGGTAGGTCGACAGTAACGAACCTTGTGTGCAAATCCCAGTTCATTAGCGAAAAATTAGAACAAACCCAAGTAGACATTATATGCACTGATTTTGCTAAGGCATTGGATCGACTCGACAAGTTAAATTCCTTCGGACTATCTAATTTTCTCGTGCAGCTTTTTACCGTGGCTATAAGTCACAGCATTCTTGCAGTTGTCCGGTGTGCTACAGGGTTCGACTCTTGGACCTCTTCTGTTTGTCATATTTATGAATAGTATTGTGATAGACTTACTGTACATTATTTAATCTATGCAGATGATCTTAAGTTAAGGCACGAAATAAAATTCTATGAAGATTGTGAACTTTTGCAGGATGTACTTAATGAAATAAACTCATAATGTGCACAAAACAACTTACCACTTAATGCATCTAAATGTCATGTCATTCACAAGGAAAAAAAATCCTATTGAATTCAGCTATAAATTAGAAAATACACTATTAAGCAAGCCTGACCACATAAAAGATCTTGGAATAATATTTGATCCTAAACTAACATTTTTAAAACATATTGAAGCTACTGTGTCATCAGCATTTAAATATTTAGGTTTTGTTATTAGAAACTCAAAAGGCTTTTCCAATAAGTTTACACTTCGATTACTGTATGTATCCTTTGTAAGATTGAAATTAGAATACGTATCAATAGTCTGGAACACAATCTATATTTGAAAGAATTCAAAGACGATCTTTAAAATCTGCAGTGTATATATTAGATGGTGTATACCCACCAAGAAGGTTCCCGCATGAACTGTTTTTAACGCGATTTAACCTTACAGAACTGTCAAAACGGAGATCAACACAGCTAATCATATTCTTATATAAACTTGTTAATCACATTTTGGACTGTCCGGGTATTTTAAGGCAGATTTATATAAGGGTGCCAAGGATCTCAACGCGGCACAACAACATTTTTAATCTCCCTACAGCTAACACCAATGCTCTTAAGGCATCTCCTCTATATCAGATGATATCTAATTATTGCAATATTGAGGAGAGGGTTGCTATATTTCATTGTAAGATCAAGCAATTGAAAATTATTAATAGCTAGTTACTGTTATTATACCGTAGTTATTTATATATGTGTGTATATGTTGTTTTTAAATGTATGTTATCTATTCTCCTTTTCGATTTGAAGATTATTTCCACTGTTTACTCTATCGTCATATTTATGGTTCTTTTTTCTTTTTTTTTTTATTGTTAGTCATATTTATTCGTGCTGTTTTCTATCGTTACATTTTATATTTAGTTTACCTCCGTATTCTGTAATTGGGCTTCCAATGTTGGATATGTAATTAAAATAAATAAATAAATGAATGAATGAATGAAGGAACGAACGAACGAACAAACGAAAGAACGAATGAATCAACAAAGAAACAAACAAACAAATAAATAAATAATGAAATTTCCATATCACCTACATTCGATAAACATACTTTCTATCTATGTATGAAAACATATATTGGTTGAAAATAATGTATTCTTCATTATTACAGTGACCAAATTTTTTATTGTCACGTACATTTTTCGTTCAGTGTATTTATGTTAAATAATTTATCATTCTTTCTTAATGTTAAATTTATAAACGTATTTTGTGAAAATTTTATAGTAGTGAATTGTGAGGTAATATTGCTAGTTATATACATAACCATGCCATCATTCTGATTGTAACTTCTCTCGGATATCATAACCATGTATGTTGAAATTGTCTAGGTTATTTACCTTCCAAGTTTCAGACAGAACTATCGGATCGAACTTAATTTTTATTAAACTTTCCAACAGTATAGGTAGGTTATCAACATTTTTATTTAAATTTCTAATATTTAGATGAATAATATTTAACAAAGAGTTATCCAATTGATTACTAAAAATATGATCTTCAGCACCATATGTTTTTATATTTGCATAATTTTCTAATTGTGAGTTATATTCTGAAATATTCATTATTATTAAGCTAACCAAGTATATGTAAATTCTAAACTTACTAACCTAAAAGTAAAATTAAGTATTTTGCGAAAATAAAATAATTCGTATTTTGGAGAAAAGAAATATATGTATACGTAAATTGAATATATATTAGCTTGTTTAGCTGCCAGTTCCAGTTCATGCTTTCATATGGGATCGCAGGTTAAGTTTTTTTTTGTTATTTACTTCTTTCCGTATAAAGATTTCGCAATTTTTTGTTTCCTGTCAGTAGTTTTCTAACTGCTCCCGTGTGTTTTTGGCTTGTAACAATTGGTTGTCATGCTATTCTGGGAGTTATAGTAATGAATTGTTTGATTACCGGTGTTAATGATGAGGAGGTTTTATCTAGTTCAATAGCAACAATAGGATATTCTAAAGGAACTAAAGCAATAGTCTAGTTCTTCTTGGTAGCTCTTGGTGAATCTATTATTTATTTGTGCTTAATTAATACTACTAATGCGAGTGACAAATCAAAACTAAATAGATGAAGATAAATAATATTTAAATATAAAATTAATTGTGTGTATGTCGCTGGGATTTCGGTCATTAAATAAAAATTTATTATATTTTCTTACATTTCGGTTTCGTTAACCATCATCAGAGGACCACGAAAATTTTTTTTGCCTCTATATAACAATGAATTTATTTTTCAGTTTATAAATTAAGTGTAGTGGGGTAAAAATGTAACCTATTTTTATATCTTTCCATAAACAGAAACAAATTTAAAAAATTCGACGGTAGGAGTTTTCACTATTCACTCAATACAAGTATCAAATTAGTATACACAGAAACCAAACTATATCAATAATAAAAGATGAGGGGCTTATGAGGTCAAATAATTAAAGAAAGTTAGTGCCTTATACCTCAAAGGGAAACAACAATGCAACTACGGACACGTGTTTCGGAATTATTGCTCCTCGTCAGCTTAGCGAATATATCATACATGGAGTACAAATGGAGTATTGTGTAGTGTACTTTCCCACTTTTATTAGTTTTACTCAACTCTAAGATATATTCGCTAAGCTACGCTACGCTGATGAGGACCAATAACTCCGAAACACGTCCCCGTAGCTGCATTGTTGTTTCTCTTTGAGGTGTTATGTGCTTTTTTTCTTGGCGTTTTCAACAACTAAGGTATGTCCGACTAGAGACTCAGTGGAGTCGGGATTGGGTTTTCATTAAAAAAAAATACTCTCACTATTGTTAACTTAAGTGAATAGTTTAAGACCAGAGGGCGCCAAGTAAATTTCCATTATACACACCTTATCTCGGATTTAAATTTTTGTCAGCAAAAAAATAATAAGCAAAAATATATCAATGGCCTTCATTGAATAAGACACAACCCAAATAAAAATGCAAGAAAACATTATTTACATATACATAAAGGAACATATAATATTTGGGGGGACGGGGGGTAGGGGTCAGTAAAAAAATTTTGGAACCATGTCTATATTACTCGTATAATAAATGTCTTTCTTTTACACCAACAATGCCCCGCACCTGACTAGAGTACAACCCAAGATAAAGGCAATCTAATTAACCTTTCATTTATTCACAAAATACCATGATCTAGGGATTGTCACAGGGATGATTAATAAATAAAGATAAAACGAAGAACTTTCCCTTCTAGTTTAACTTTATAACACTTTATAAATCAAATTTTATAACGCTTTATGAAACAATTATCAAATAGAAATTTTCCACTATGTGGTCCTTAGCCTTGGACGGACGGCGAGGGTTTCGGAGATTTTACAATCAAGCGGCGGCGGCTACTAAATTCCGGGCTTTCCTGTATACATTTATTTCTCCAATATAAGTTAATATTCCTAGTTTGCGACCGTTCCTCCCCCAATTTAAACTATTTACAAACGATGACTTCGATAATTAAACACCAGGATATAAAAAAAACGCCTACAACACAAAAAATTAAATAAAAAGAAGGTATAGAAGCAGACTTTGATGTGGGTCCTTGACTAAATAAATGCATCAGAAATTAAGTGAACTCACCTCCCGTGCGATGTGCCCTATGCACTAAGGAAACATTTTCTTATGCACACTAAATTCCCTTAAGAAATATCCAACAAAATTTGCCTTGAGACGATATACTCAAAACTCCAAATATAAATAAGTTGTATCGTCCTTTCAGACATCCCGTGATCTAGCCGTTTAAAACGTACAATTCAAAAATGTTAATCACCGGGCGTCTATTCTCTTAATTTTACTTTTCCAAAGGTCTCTCGTTTTCTGCCGGACTCGGCAGTCTATACCCATATCATGGTTTTTTATTAGTTACAAAAACATTCCCAATAAAACAACTCACAAACAAAAACTAATAGCGACAAAAATTACCGGACTCGATTAACGTGTAATCGGCATGTCTTATTAGTACATACAGGGTTGACCAACAAAACAAATATAAACAAAATTCATAACAGGGGTATAAGGCATAAGCTCTTCATCTTTTATTTTGTGTTTGCCAGGTGGGAATAGAGCGGCATCGGGGGGTAGTAGGGTGTATTAGAGGCTGCAAGGTACTGGACCAGGAGGAGTCACTCGGTGACCATAGGTATATCATATACGAGGTAGGACAGCGTGATAAGCCACCTAAGAGAAGAGTCACAGGATGGCGAGATAAAGACGCTTTCCGTGGATCGATGCGTTCTAGTATGGAGGATGGCACGGATGTGACGCGTGAGACACTGATGAGCTGGGTCACGAGAGCCTGCGATAAGGCGATGCCGAGTAAACGGGTAGGCAGACGTAGATGAGACCCTACTAAAAATGCCTCATAAAAACTCATAAAAATATATATAAGATTTGACAAGTTTTTAAAGCCAAAAATATGTAAGAGTTGACAAGATTCTAAAAGATTCTATAATATGTGTATTTGAAACAGTAATAAAGAGATATATGTCTTAGATGATAACAAGTTTTGATAGGATTTTATGCGTTGTACTGCTAAGTGGCGAGAATATTCGGATAACTTCTGAATGTTTTTTATAAGATTTAATCCGTATTTATAAGTTTTAATGACCTCTTCTAAAACATATTTTATGAGTTTATATAACCTTGTATATGTGTATTTGAAACAGTTTCCCAGAGTATTTATAAGATATGGTAAGACTGTCAGAGTTTCAATGACCGTTTCCAAACTACATTTTGTGAGTTTCTATAACTTTTACCGGTGTATTTGAAGCAATATCCAAGAGTATTTATAAGATACAGTCAGTCAGTGAGAGTTTTAATGATCATTTTCAAAAGATGTCTTATGAGTTTATATAACGGTCTATGTGTATTTGAAATAGTTTAGAGCATTTATAAGACATGGATAGAGAGAGACAGCTTCAGCGACCATTTCCAAAGTACATTTTATGAGTTTCTAACCTTTGTGTATTTGAAGCAGTATCCACGAGTATTTATGAGGTATAATCAGTCAGTGAGAGTTTCAACGATCATTCTCTAAAAATATTTTATGAGTTTATATAACCGTATATGTGTATTTGAAACAGTTTTCAAGAGTATTTATAAGATATGATAAGGCAGTGAGAAGGCAGCAATGACCATTTCCAAAATAAAGATTGTGATATTTACTTTTATAACTCATTAGATAATTTTCAATAAATATCAAACATGTATGCAAAATAAATTCATTGATGGCAATAAGCCAGCAGCGATAGTTCCAATTTAAATTTATTGAAACGGAAAATTATATAAGGCATCTGGGAAACAATATATACAGGCAACATGAACATGAGCCCCCTCTACTGGAAACGGTAGTATGTAGCTACGAAGTTTTTGTACGTTTTGATGATTTATTTGAATTCTGTTTTTAGTTGATCAGTATTTGTAAATTCCATGATATTTCTTAACAGTATGAGTAAGTTTTAAAGAACTGCAAGTAAACATTGGTTTTAAAAGATTTTGTAGTTTAGCTTTCACATGAATTTATGAATGAAGTTTGTATGTGATTTGTAGAGGTTTTATAATCACAGTTTTTACGAGCATTTTAAGGAATTGAAAAGAGCAAATATTTCACAAGAATTTACACTTAAGAGTTTATGAGCTTTTGCAAGTACTTTCATATAAAATTTTCGAAGGTTTCAAAGAGAGATTCCATGATGTTTTTTAACAGAATTATTAAGTTTTAAAAGTACTATAAGCAAGCATTGTTTTTAAGAGATTTTGCAGTTATGGGATTAAAAATTTTCACATGAAATTACGAATGAAGTATCTATGACATTTGGAGAGGTTTTATAATTACAGTTTTTACGAGTATTCTAAGGAATTGAAAAGATCAAGCATTTTACAGTACCTTCGTGTAAAATTATCGAAAATTGCAAAGAGAGAATCCATGATGTTTCCTAACAGTATTTGTAAGTTTTAAAAGTACTATAAGTAAAAATTGTGTAGTTATGTGATTAAAACTTTTGGAGAGGTTTTATAATGACAGTTTTTAGGATCATTCTGAGGAAAACAGCAAGTATTTTACAAGAGCTTGCAAGCCTTTACATGTGATTTCGCGTAAAATTTTCGAAAGTTTCAAAGAGATTCCATGATGATTCTGAACAGTATTTATAAGTTTTAAAAGTACTATAAGCAAGCATTGTTGTTAAGACATTTTGCAGTTATTGGATTAAAAGCTTTCACGTGAATTTATGCATGAAGTTTGTATGAGGTTTGTAGAGCTTTTATAATCACAGTTTTTAAGGTCTAACGAATTGAAAAGAGCAAGTTTTTTACAAAAATTTACTACCAAGAGTTCACGATCATTTACGAGTACCTTTGTGTAAAATTTTCGAAAGTTTCAAAAAGAGAATCCACGTTTTTTAACAGTTTTTGTAAGTTTTAAAAGTGCTATAAGTAAAAATTGTGTTTAAAAGATTTTGTAGTTATGTGACTAAAAGTTTTCACATGAATGTATGAATGAAGTTTGTATGAGATTTGGAGAGGTTTTGCATTAACAGCTTTTGCGAGAAAAGATACGAGCAAGTGTTTTACAAGAACTTACTGTCAAGAGTTCACGAGTATTTACAAGTATTTTCGTATAAAATTTTTGAAAGTTCCAAAGAGAGATTCCATGATGTTTCTTAACAGTACTTGTAAGTTTTAACACTACTGCCAATAAAAATTTTGTTTAAGAGATTTTGCAGTTATGTAACTAAAAATTTATAGTATGAATGAAGTTTGTATGAAATTTGGAGAGGTATTTTAATCACAGTTTTTACGAAAATAGTAAGTATTTTACAAGAATTTACAGACAAGAGTTTATAAACACTTACAAGTATTTTCGTATAAAATTTCCGAAGGTTTCAAACAGAAATTCAATGATGTTTCTTAAAGGATTTGTAAGTTTTAAAATACTCTAAGTAAAAATTTTCTTTGAGATTTCGCAATCACATGATTAAAAGCTTTGTTCACATAAATGAATGAATGAAATTTGTATGTGATTTGGGGAGGTTTATTTAATAACGGTTTTAAGAACTTTCTGAGGAATTGAATGGGGAAAGTATTTTACAAAAATTTACAGTGAAGAGTTTACGAGCAAAATTACAAGTATTTTTGTGTAGAATAATGTTGAATATTTGAAAGTTGCAATGAGAGGTTCTACAATGTTTCTAAAGGGATTTGTAAGTATTAAAAATACTGGTAAACTCTTGACTGTAAATTCTTGTGAAATACTCGGCCCCTTCAATTCCTCAGAATGCTCTCAAAGACCGTTATTAAATAAACCTCTCCAAGTCACATACAAATTTCATCCATACACTTATGCGAATAAAGTTTTTAATCATGTAACTACAAAATCGCAAAGAAAATTTCTACTTGGAGTATTTTTAAACTTACAAATACCTTTATTTTTTATTTTATCGCCTCGTTTAGATCATCGCCCTGATGCAGTTTACCATTAGCTATTCCACCACTCAACCAGGACACATACACATAGACAATTATACAACGACCATTCCCTACGATAATGCCATCTGCCGCAGTTGAGACTCGAACTCAGGAGTGGTACAACAACTAACCGTGTTGTCTCTCACACATGCTCGTCTAGTCCAATGCCACCAACTCGCGGTAACACATGAAAAACATTACTAATCATCCATACCCTTGTAACGATCTATTCTGATCGCTACAACGGACATAGCCACATAGCCAGGTTGTAAAATTTACGAGTATTAGCGTTCCCTGATTTATAAATTAAATTTAGGAAAATGCTGACATCTCATCAAACACGCTAACTGTTAATTGGGTTGCCTATATGAAATATAGACCAGATTTGTAGAACCATATAGTACTTCTTATCAACTTACTTTTTTTTTGTGGAACGTTAATTTTTGTTAGAATGAAAAAGCAACGAATTATCTTTTTTGAACATTCCAGAAAACGACAGTAGAAAAAGGATATTGGGTGTTAGCCATTTGCTTTATGAATTTTGACCTAGTGAGTTCTAGCGAGTTACAATATATTTAATTGTGCCATACTTTTGGGATTTTCTCGTTAAAACTAAAGTAAATCAGTTTCCATTTTTTTGGAGTTGCTGTTTAGCATTTGGATAGTGTGTTTTGGAAACTGTGTCTCTGATAGAGGATTTTTCTGCTAGGCCATATTCTCTCTGGCATTTCTTTGACCGTACCACCGGGTCTGAAAAACGATAAGATTCATTTTGTTGTGTAGGAAACCCTCGAAAGAGGTAAGTTTTGACTATTTTGTGCCCTTTTCTTCTGTTTCGTAACAGATTATTATTTTATTTTAGGGTTTTTAGTATCAGTTTGGTATCCACCAATTGTTTTTAAGTACTAGTTAAGATATTGGAAGTGTACCCACAAATTCTTATTACTAGTCGTAATATTTGGAATCCATCCACCAGTTTTGTAATAGTCCGAGCATTTGAGTTCAAGTATAGATTGTATGAGAAAATATTTCAACCTTTAATTCCTGGCTGCTGTGCTCCTGAGAGAATTTCCCTGCCTGTTTTACCCCGGAGTATCCACGATTTGGAAGGAGATTCGACAATTTTACATCCACATGTAGCTTCAGATAAGATTATTGCATGTTTTATTTACCTATCTATTTTTTTTTATGATCAGTAAATTAGCATATTGTTTTTGCATAATATTTTTTTTGCTGCTTAATCATACAAGCGATACATGTGTTACAGTGGGTAGTAACCACCATTTATAGGGCACCAACCCTATACATATTTACTTTCTATTATTTGCAAGTGAAAACATTCATTCTTGTTTTAGTACAAAACTAGATTTTGCACAAAAAAAAAACCTATTACTACCAATAGTTTATTTTTCTTTTTGGCGTAAGCATTTTCGTTTAACTACGTAATCAGTGAAAATAAATAAATATATGTAAACTTTACGTGTACACGTACGGTAATTACGTTTATGGGGTTGTATATATATCTAATTTCTCCTTATTTTCTATGAATTATTATACACTGCTTACACGAATTTTGTGTAATATACTGCTTGCCAAAGAAAAGTTATATTTTACACAAATTTTCTACCTTACGTCATTTAAATTTTTAACAATAGTAAATAAATAAATCAAATATCATTTGCAGAAACATTTCATTTCTGATTGACTGTTATTTATCATCAGTAGGTAAATAAATATTTTCTTAAATTTTAATGGTGACTTATTTATGAATAAAGACGCTGAAAAGATCATAACTTATTGAAGCTACCAATACATTGTCTTTTTTTTTGAGCAAGGACTCCTCGAAATCAAGAAGATAAGGTAATTTAACATTGTTGTATATATATTTTGTTTCGTCTGTGCCTCTAAAGGTATATATATATATATATATATATATTTTTATATATATAGCCTAGTTCACTATTTGAGTTTTGCCACTTAGATTGATATATATAGGTATATATATTTTTTTTTGGAACGGATTCCTATAAGAACAGGGGCTTTTCTAGTTTAAAGTGGAAATAAACTAGTGGCGCCCTTAATTTATTTTTTTTTAACCCACCCCACTCTCTGACTGAGCTCGGGTAACAATTTTTTTTTGTGCCGCGCTATCACCAATCCGGGTCCAATTAAGTGGCATTGTAAGAAAAGCGCGTCGCACCCTAGCCAGTATTCGAATCCGGGACCCCTTGGTTGCAAATCTAACACGTAAGCGTTGAGCCACTGAGCCGCTTTAATAAATGTCATAAAATTAATCTTTGAAACTTCCGAAAATTCTATACAAAAATACTTGTAAATGCTTGTAATCTGTTGTCTGTAAATTCTTGTTAAATAATTGTTTTCAATTTCTCAGAATGCTGGTAGAAAACCTCTCCAAATCTCATACAAACTTCATTCATACATTCATGCGAAAGCTTTTAATCGCTTAACTGTAAAATCTCTAAAACACAATTTTTGCTTATAGTACTATTAAAACTCACTAATACTCTTAAGAAATATTATGGAATCTCTGTTTGGAACTTTAAAAATTTTTATACGAAAATACTTGTAAATGCTCGAGAACACTGGACTGTAAATTCTTGTAAAATACGCACTTTTCAATTCCTCAGAATGCTCGAAAAAACTGTTAATACAAAACCTCTCCAAATCCCATACAAACTTCATTCATACATTTACGTGAAAATTTTTAATCACAACTGCAAAATTTTTTAAAGACAATTTTTACTTATAGTACTTTCAAAACTTACAAACAATGTGAAGAAATGTCATGGAATCTCTCTTTGAAACTTTCGAACATCTTACACGAAAATATTTGTAAAAGCTCGTAAACTCTTGGCTGTCAATGCTTGTAAAATACTTACTATTTTCAATTCTCTAGAATCCTCGTAACAACTGCTGTGATTTATAAAACCTCTCCAAATCTCATACGATCTCCATTCATAAATTCATGTGAAAACTTTTAATTACATAACTGCAAAATCTCTTAAAAACTATGTTTACTATAGTACTTTTAAAACTAACAAATACTGTTAAGAAACATCATCGAATCTCTCTCTAAAATTTTCGAATATTTTATGGAAATACTTGTAAAAGCTCGTAGGCACTTGACTGTAAATTCTTGAAAAATACTTGGTTTTTCAATTCCTCAGAATGGTCGTAAAAACTGTGATTATAAAACCTCTCCAAAACTCATAAAAGCTTCATTCATAAATTCATGTTGAAACTTTTAATTACTTAACTGCAAAATCTCTTAAAAACCAGGTTTACTTGTAGTACTATTAAAACTTACAATTACTGTTAAGAAACATCATGGAATCTGTCCTTGAAACTTTGGAACATTTTATATAAAAATACTTGTAAAGGCTCGTAAGCTCTCAACTGTCAATTCTTATCAAATACCTGCTTTTTTCAATTCCTTAGAATGCTCGTAAAAACTATAATTATAAAACCTCTCCAAATATCATACAAACATAATTCATAAATTCATGTAAAAGCTTTAAATCACATAAGTGCAATATCTCTTAAAACAATGTTTACCTATAATAATTCTAAAACTTACAAATACTGTTAAGAAACATGATGGAATTTCTTCTTGAAACTTTCGAAAATGTTATACGAAAATACTTGTAAATACTAGTAAATTCTTGTAAAATATTTGTTATACTGCAATATTTGCAATACTCATGAGGTCTCGTGGGTAATTTCTCTTGAAGTCGTCTATAAACTTGACTCATAAACCCCTACAGATGCATATAAAACAACATCAGTACATTCTTATTAAAGTTTAGTTTTACTAGTGTGCTTATTGAAAATTATAATTACTTTTAAAACATATCAAGAAATTAACACTTCAATCTTTTAAAAACTCTGCTTATGATTGCTTTTAGATGCCTATAAAGTTTTTAATGCAATTTCTTGTGAAATCTTTGGTAAACATATTTATTTTCAATTCTTATTAATACTTGTGGAAGAAAGTCAGTAGAAACATAATAATAACTCATAAAACATTCTCGCTCTTAAAGACTTTCAAAAATCTTATAAAACCTACACCTTCGGCTCATAGAAACATGAAAACTTCATACATGATTACAAAAACTAATAAAAGTTTATGAGTTCTGACTGTATATTGACAAGACATTTTTAGCGGGGGCATCTACTGGTGGACAGAGGATTTAACTAGGCTTAGCGAAGAGTGTGTGAGTGCAAGAATGCGCTGTACTAGAGGCAATAGAAGGCAGCAAGGACAGGAGGAGAATGCTGATATGCAAGTATATCGGTAGGTAAGAAAGAGACTGAGAGAAGAAATCAAGAAGGCTAAACGTTAGAGCTGGAAGATAGTGTGCGCGGATATAGACGAAATGTATGGGGCGACGGGTACAAGATAGCGACCCGGAGCATAAGGTTTCACCGCCCGCAATCCCGTTGGCAAAGCTGAGGGAGATTGTGGGAGCACTATACCCGGAGGGGAAGAGATCAGATGGAGGGCCACGGAGGTGGATGAGATGCCCCCCTTTACAGAGCAAGAGCTGAAAGCACTCGCCAATAGGCTGAAAAGCGGAAAGTTCCCGGGCCCGGATGAAATTCCACCCGAAATCGTGAAGATGGTGGCGGAGGAGTATGCAGGGGTTACGTTGATAATGGAAGAAAGCCAGATTAGTACTGTTGGTGAAGGGGAACAAACCGCCAGAGGAGGCGTCTTTGTATAGGCCGGTCTGTCTCCTGGACGCGATGAGGAAGTTACTTGACTACTTAGTGCTAGGTAGGCTGCAAGAGGAGTTAGAACAGAACAACGGGATTGTGGGTAACCAATATGGCTTCGGGAAAGGGAAGTCGACGGTGGACGCGGTTAAAACGGTGACCGAGACGGCGAAGGAGGCCTTGAGACGAAAGAAGATCTGCGTGGTGGTGACAATAGACACTAGAAACGCCTTTAACAGATTTATTGGGCTGGAGGTGGAAAATGAAATGGAGTGGAGGAAGGTGACATGCGGAGTCCCGCAGGGATCGGTCTTAGGCCCAACTCTGTGGAACATCATGTTCAACGATATATTGGAACTACCAATGACGAACAGGGCTACCGTCACGAGCTACGCTGATGACCTGGCCATAACCCTAACTGGAGATTTGGTGATAGAAATCGAAGAGGAGGTGAACGATATTATAAGGAGAATGGAGAGGTGGCTTAGGATGATGCATCTGCAATTGGCTCCAGAGAAAATGGAGTGTATAGTAGTGACGAGGAAGAGGAACCTAACGCCGACCGTTGTGAAGGTCGGTGGAATGGAGATCGGGCCCAGCAAGGACTTGAAGTACCTAGGAATCTGGATGGACTCAAAGTTGACGTATGGGGAGCACGCGCGGAAGATTGCTGAAAAGGCGGAGAAGACGGCCACCGCATTGGCGCGGTTAATGAATAATACGGGGGGACCGAGGGCCAGTAAAAGGAAGGTGCTGTGCAGCGTGGTGCATTCGATTATTCTGTACACGACCCCAATATGGGAAAGTGCGCTGGAAGTGCAAAGGATGAGAGGAAGGCTGGAGAGGGTGCAGCGTTGTGCAATGCTTAGGATTTGTAGCGCGTACCGTACGGTGTCGTATGAGGCAGCTTTGGTGGTGGCAGGAATTCCCCCCTTGCACCTAAGAGGTGAAATATATAGTGGCGCGGAGAGAAAGGAAGCGAGACGGAGACGATACCAGAGATGGCAGCAGGACAGGTGGTATACTGCGACAAAGGGGAGGTGGACTAAACGCGGATGTAAAGGAATGGGCCGAGAGGAAGCACGGTGAAGTGGATTACCTCTTTACGCAAGTACTTACACGTTATGGGAGTTTCGTAGGGTACCTATTTGGCATAGGGAAGGTAGATAGCCGCGAGTGCGTATGCTGCGGGGAAATGGATGATGCGGAGCACACTGTCTTCCACTGTGGCCGATGGAGAGATGAGAGGGCGGTGGGATATCACCTCACCGTGGAGAACTTTACAAGCCAGATTTTGAAGTCTGAGGAGAAATGGAAGGCCGTAGCTGATGCCATGGGCGTGATAATGAGGACGAAGGAGGCGGAAGAAGGGGAGTTGTACCATACTCCATAAACTAGGAAACAGCAACATCAATGGAGAGATTGACCAGCGGCCTGAAGTGGAAGTAGTGCCAGGACGTTTGGAAACAGAAAAGGCGGGGTTTTAGCCGGTAGGAGTCCGGCACTACCCAGCGCGATTGACGCAAGCGATGGGTATCCATGATGGATTCCCCCCCCAATGAAAAAAGGGTGGGAATAGAGCATTACACATAGGGCTCTTCGTACTGACTGCTCTCATTTGAGGCCCAAAATGTGGCACATGAAGTATGAAAGTATAAATGGAGTACTGTGTACTGTACTTTCCTATCTTTATTAGTTTTGCTCAACTCTAAGATATATTCGCTAAGCTACGCTACGCCGATGAGGAGCAATAACTCCAAAACACGTGTCCATAGCTGCATTGTTGTTTTTCTTTGAGGTATAAGGCACTAACTTTCTTTCTTTCACATCAAGAATAACATAAATAAATACAAAATCTAACAGAAATGAAAGCAGGTAGGTAAGTATTTCAGTTTAGTTATATAAAATATAAAGACATTATTTGAAATTCGTTAATTTTTTTTACATTATTTTGAAGATGGCCGTTATTTTGGTAATAACGCCAGTTTTATTTTGGAAAAGTAAGTGTCGTCTAAATGTAAGGATTGTCTAATATAAATCCGACCTCAAAGAGTCGGATCGTGGAGCTTTAGACCCTGCTTAATTCAGCTAATCTAATTTTGTATTTTTATATTTAGTTCATATGTATTAATAAATTTTGACATTTTAATTATTATAGCAGTTGAACCCAAAAAACTGCCTTAAATCATAATACTTCTGACACCAATCTCGTTACACAAATATGAAGACTTATTGCAATAAGTAGTTCAAACTAGAATTTTAAGAAAGCAGAACTTGTGTAAGAAGGAGGATAATATAATGCCTCAGGTCAGCTGCAAAATTACAAGCAGCGAGAAGAAAAGTAACCCATCCACTATTTCCTTTGGTTAGTTTCTTCTTAAGCATGCCAGATTTTAATGATCACGATCTGTCTCATTTAGATTCGTATCGGTTAAAAATAAATATATTTTACTGAAATCAAAGTCTTAACAATTTAATGTATAATAATATATATAAATCAGGATGCATCACAAAGATACATTATCACAAAATATTATGGATGTCATATATATTTTAAGAAGAAAATTTAATTAGAAGTTATTTAGATTAATTAACGACAAATACAGTTTAATTTTTTCGCCCTTTGTAATGGTTTATCTTCTACATAATTAACGAGTAATTGAAAACTGAAATATAATTCAGAACGCACGTTCTAATAAGGTATTAGGAAATCAAGAGAAATACGACGAAATCCTGCCGTGTGCATTATTCATCTACAATTTCTCTTGTTCACTTTATTTGTCACATCTGCCTAGTTGAGGCTTCTTAGTTTATGGCAAATGCCTGTGGAGGGACCTATTTGAACT
Source organism: Leptura quadrifasciata (assembly GCA_963675555.1). NCBI lineage: Eukaryota > Metazoa > Arthropoda > Insecta > Coleoptera > Cerambycidae > Leptura > Leptura quadrifasciata. The sequence continues at coordinate 31,489,505 of OY776682.1, forward strand.
ATATATAAGTTGTCGATTTAGTGTTACTTGTCATTTATAACAACAGAAGTCCACAGCATCGGGGTGTCTGGGTGTGCTCCGCGATGACGAGAACCAAAAAGTTCGATACCTGTCCGCTGTTGACCCTGGACACCTGCATAGTTCCTTTCATCGGCATTTGTTACTGCGTTTCCAGTAATTGATAACTAAAATATCATTCAGCACGCACAAAATGACAATAATCTATTAAGCAGAAGAAGATATCAGTGGAAATTACAAATGTGTAACTTCAACTTCTTTCGCGACACGTACCTATCTAGAAGTTACATTAGATGTAAAACTGATCTGCAACTGACATGTCTCTCTATATCAATGAGTCCGAAAGACATCCTACTAAGCCGCCGCATTGCTAATATTATTTATGATTAGGTATATTACAAGATGACAAGCATAATTATTTTTTAATGTCGGAACAAATTTAAGCCTCTTTAAAAATGTAAGCCTCCACAGTAAGTTTTTATGAAATATTTATCTTCGTCTGACAAGCTTTTCAACAAAAAAATTTCTGCCTTCTTACCCTAAGTACCGATTTGAACAGTAAATGTATTATTATTCTCTCAAGTATTAACTCGACATGATGTTCATATTACATTGTTATTTTCATTAACGAAAATAACATTCTCCATAAATTCCCCCTTGTTACCTGCATTTTCAAATGAGGATTATGCATATTTTCATGGATAAAGCAAAGGAATACGGACTGCTAAAATGTATATACAAGAACACCAAATATGTATTCGCTGTGTTTTGTACCCTCTTTCTAGAGCTCTATAAATACTTACTTTATTTTTTGCCTCGGTAATATTTACAAACGTGTAATTTTCTACTTGTCGATATGAAGAGAATAATTGTTTTTTTGTCAAACAGAAAACGTCTCGTTTCTTATTAGTTTTAGTATAATATATTTATTATTTTCTGGCAATGCTCACGCAGAATTTTGAAATATGTGAATCGATATGGACAATTCTTTGTCGTTTGAAAGAGGAAATTTTTCGGTGGTTCCACGCAAATTTCTTGTAGATAAACTTAAGCTACAAGAAAAATATATATAGAGCAAAATTTCGCAGTCGAGAAATTGGCGAAAACGCCGGTGAAAACGTATAATTTTGTGCTGGGAATCAAATGTGGAGTACGACTGCAATTTTTCCGTTAATTATGTAGAAGATACGCCATTAAAAAGAATGAAAAATTTAAACCGTTTTCAAAGGAGTCACTAAAAATATCCATCTCCAATAAATGGCAATATTACTAGGAAATGATCCTGTGTCGATACATTTATTCAGCATAATTTCCTTCTTCACATATGCTGCTACTAATTCCTGAGGTTACCTAATACATTGCCTTTTTTCCGTTTATGGAAAAATATAAAAATAGGTCACATATTTGTCCCACTACACTTAATTTATAAACTGAAAATTTATTTTTCCCCAAAAATTCGGATGACCAAATCTTTCGGAGTAGGCATCTATACTTACCGCGGAGAAATTCCTTAATTTGTTGCGCATCCTGGATCTAGATGTCCCAAGATGCTTCCATCTGCTAGCTGCGCCTCTTTTGAAAAGTCTCCGCATCGTCCTCTCTTGAGGTAGACGACTGCACACTTGTCCAATCCGAATTCCATACCAATAGCCAGCGTATACTGTTCTACCACCCTTAGAGCATTTTGCAGTTCTTGCTCTCCGGAGGCGTAGAGTTTAAGGTCATCCATATAGAATAAATGGGTGACCTTATACTTCCGATTGCTGGGTGGACCGCATTGGTATCCGCGGACATTGCGGAGTTCAACAGATAAAAGCAACAGTAAGATGCAGAAGAGGAGAGGAGTCAAGGAGTCTCCTTGGAATACTCCTCTCCTAAATGCTACCTGCTCTGTAGTGGCTTGCTGTGCACCCGATGTTATGCTGAAGCGAGTTTTCCAGAGTGGCAGCAGTTGTTCTATGCATCTCAACAGTGGTGCTGCCACCGCAAGACTTTGGAGCAAGTGTAACAAAAGCTCATATGCTGTTGTGTCAAATGCCTTACGGTAGTCAATCCAGGCCATCGATAGATTTCGCTTGTATTACACAGAGTCCTGTGTAATACAGCGATTATCCTTGCAGCCTGCCATGCCTTTCTTGGCACCACGTCACTCATTTGTCTGCTGAAAGACCGGATCAACATGCCGTACTGTCTTAGCGTACAAGATACGTGTAAATAACTTGTAGCAGGAGTTGAGACATGTGATCGACCTATAATTTCTCGGATCGAACAGATCTCTCTTCTTGGGAATTAATACAGTACGTCCTTCGAAACCCGGCTGGAATCTGCTACCCCTCAATCAACCAAGAGTTGAAAACCCGCGCCAGACGACGGTGGGTTGTGGAAATTTCTTCCACCACCAGTTGTTTATGCCGTCTGGGCCAGGAGCAGCGAAGTTCTTGGTATAGTTCAAGTAGGAAGAAACTGAGATATAAAAACATAACAAAAACATTACGACCTCATTAAAATACTCTTTTTTGGTACTCTTTTTTGTGCTGTTCGCAAATTAACTCATTTAGGTTTTATAGGTTTTTAATGTGCGTCGGGAATGTTTCATGGCAAGCTTGGCGCCATGGCCCGCGGCGATATAATTATGTCGTAAAGTTTTTTTTTTTCGTTTTCTATTTACTGGGATCTATTTATTTCAACTAGCGCCATGGCCCGCGGAGATAATAATTATGTCGTAAAGTTTCTGTTAGGTTTTTTTCTGTCTCGGGAATTTATTACATACTATACCAACAAGTGCCTGTTGGACTTCCTCCGTACTGATCGCCGAGCACACTTCGTCTTGCTCTCCAAAGGTCCTGTTACACAGAGCCTCGAAGTGTGCAATTGCTGGAGTGCTACTGTTGAATGGACGCGTTGTTTCGTAGATTCCCTTCCAGAATCTTTCGACATCCTCTACACTCGGCGGATTATCGACAACACGCAGTCGCTCCTTGAACAGGCGGGAGGGAGTTGTGCGGAACATTGAATTTTGTTCTATACTTCGCACTCGCTTGTTCAGCTTCTTCTTTATTGCCATCAGTGTACGAATCCTATCTAATCAGTGCTGCTTGATGGTAAGCAACACTGCCAGATTTAGAGTGTGATGTTGGCGTCTAAGCCCGTCTGCCACTCGCCGGACTTAAGGCGTAAATGCCCTGCCACCTGCCATTTTTATTATTATTACTATTATTATTTTACGAAAAGCTAGTCACTCTACTCTGTGGCTCCGACCCTCACAGAGGGGAGCTGGTAATAACTACCAATAGCCAATCCCCACGCTCGTGGGATGAGTAACCAGCCTCCTGCATTTTGCCGACTAAGATCTCTACCGAATCTCGGCATGCCGATATGATCTTTAGTTCTGAAAGCAGCATCTGTCTCATTCCGCCGAGGGCTCCTATAATCAGTACCACTATTTTAACAGAATGGCCTGGATAAGCCTGCGGAGTTCGATGAGCAAATCTCGATATTTTGTCTGTTTTTCTTTAGAATGCAAGCTCCTATCGAGATGCATCTTCTTGCGGGTTACTACATCGAGTTGACGCAGCTCTTCTCTAGTCCATTTCACTACTTCGAAAGAGTAGAGATGGATCGGAACGGCAAGCATATTTGTAGCAGACACCTCGTTCTTCCCCAATCTGTCGGAGTAGGTGCTGATACTTGCCGTGGAGAGCGTTTTTCACTACTTGGGGGGAGCGTTGCTCGACATCCAAGTAAGTGTACGACTCTCCAGCGCCTAGATGGTGTAAGATGCTTCCGTCCACGAGTTGCGCGTCCTCTGCGTAGTCACCGCATCGTCTTCTCTTGAGATGGATCACTGCGCATTTGTCCAACCCGAACTGCATACCGACAGCCTGCGTGTACTCCTGTATCACCCTCAGGGATTATTGGAGATCCCTTTCCGAGGAGGCATAAAGTTTAAGGTCATCCATATAAAATAGATGAGTGACCTTATACTTCCTATCGCCCGGGGTACCGCAGTTGTAGCCACGAGTTTTCCGGAGCGAGGCGGATAATGGCAGTAGTGAGTAGCAAAATAGAAGAAGGCTGAGGGAATCTCCCTGAAATACTCCCCTTTCTGAATGTTATCGACACCGTTTGGACTCTATCCTTACCCGATAAGTAAAGCGAGTCCTCTAGAGGGTATCAGTTCTTCAATACATCTCACTACAGGACCGGGTACCACAAGACATCGGAGCAAGTGAACAATGAGCTTATGCAATGTCATATCAAATGCCTTGCGGTAGTCTCGATCCAGGCCATAGAGAGGTTCCGCTTATACTGCATGGAGTCCTGCGTGACACATCTGTTGATCAGCAGGTTCTACTTGCAGCCAGCGACACCTCTCCTAGACCTTCTTTGCTCATAGATCCTTTCGTAAACCGGTTTAACTGCGTGGAGCACCCGCATGTACAAAATGCGTGTAAACAACTTGTAACATGCGTTTAGACAGGTTATCGGTCTGCAGTTCTTTGGTTGGATAAATCTCCGTTCTTGGAGATCAGCACTGTCCGCCCCTCAATAACTCAAGAAGGAATTTGCAGCTTCCCATTCAACCAGGAATTAAAAGTTCTGGTCAAAAGTTATTTATCCCATCGGGACCTGGAACAGAAAAGTTCTTAGAGCCCTCAAGGGCCATACGAACCTCTTCTGGGGTTATTGGTTGGCACACTCCCTGCGGTTGATTGAATCTCGGAACTGGACGTTAGGATCGAAAGGTCACCAATTTACAGAAAAACGGATTCATTAAATTAAGCTTTGTGAATTCTTTTCACTTTCTAACCAAACTAAGTCAAAGGTTAGAACCACATAAATACCTTGACCTTGGCCGTGCACACGCGGCCTTTGTCTTCAAGGTGAAGGTGCCCCCTTCCCCGGGATACAATGCCGTGACCTTGAAATTTGCCGCACTATGCGGACGTTAGCTTCAAGGTCGGGATGCTGCGATTGCCCGGGGCGATAGCTTGACCGTAGCTGTGCGAGTACAATTTTAAGCACAAAAGGCTTCAAAGTGTGCCAGGGCCGGAAAATCTCGGTTGAGTGGAAGCCTCTCCACGTACAGCGTTTTCCAGAAGTTCTCCACCTGATCTGCAGTAGGCGGATTGCCTGCAACACGCGGAGGCGGTTGGAAATGGCGCGAGGGCTTCTGCGGAATAGTTTATTTTCCGCAAACTTTTTGCAAGCCACAAACATCCGTATCCTGTTGAGACAGTGCTGTTTGGTTGTTCGCAGCACTGCCTCATTGAGTGTGTGATGGGCGCGTCTTAAGTTGGTGGCTAATCGACGCACTTTAGGCGTTGAACGGCCTATTGGCCGCCATGTAGTCCAACACACATTGGATACGGGATGCTACTTGCCTCGCCGACCGGATCTTGGCTTCCATCTTTTGTATGCGTCGCTCCGCCCTCTCCTGTGGGGAAGCAGTGCTTCGCCTCTCCACCCGAAAGAAGCTTTGAACAGCGGCATACACGGCACAATTTATGTGCCAGAGGTCAGCCCGTTCTGGTAGCGCTGCACTAAGTTCTTCATCCGCTCGGGCCAGGTCTTGTGGCCCGGGGGTTTTTATGTGGTGTAACTCCCGTCTGGTACTGAGGCCCTCTAGTCTTGGCGGAACGAGGAGAATTACGTCCTCAACTGGTGAATGCGGCGGCCCTTCGGCTACCTCATTCATCGGTCTAGGAGAAGCCCTCACGTAGCCCCTACTGCGAAGGTGGGATATATAGTCACGCAGATTTTGCGGCGTGAAGATGCTATGCTCTGGTAGCCTCTCACACCACAGAGCATGCATCTGCGCCATGTATCCTCTTCACGCAGGCTCACTGCTTTCATAGTAATGTAGAAGTTCATCCCTCAGTCCATATATCCACTCAAAGCATCCGTGGTCATTGCTAATGTCGTCAACGGGCGGCCTGTACATTTCCTGGTGTTCTAAATACTTATATCTAATTATACCATAGCACTCAAGTGTTCCTGATGGCTAAATTCGGTGATAAGTATGCGCAAGCCACAATGTTTCAAGATGTTCTGCATGTCACAGAGGTATTGTTTGTAACTAGTACATATAAACATAAAATCGCGTCGCGATTACAGTTCGTACGTTCCTGTACGCCTCCTAGATTAGTGTGGCTTCTGCGTTATCGACAGGATGATGTAATTCGATTACTTACAAATTTACTCACGATTGACTGGTGCGTGCAAACCCTTCTTCTTCTTCTTCTTCTTAGCGGTGCAATCATAAATCGCGGCACTCAGGCCTAGTGGCCCATTGTGCATCCGCTAACTGATCAGTGGATGTCCCCATCCAGGCCGGACTCCAGACCGAAAGCCAGAATCCTTCCCAGCGGGGCATTCCTTACCTCCTCCGGCATAGGGAAGCCTATACCGAAGTGCTTGTGTCTCAAATTCATGAGACTGGAGCATGAGGTTAGGAGGTGGATGGAAGTTTCCTCCTCCTCTCCACAAAACCTACACTCGGGGTTGTTAACCACTCCGATGTTGTGCAGGTGTTTCCTGAAAGTGCCGTGTCCAGTCAAGAGACTAACCACGATCCTAACTTGCTTTCTGCCTAAATGCAGTAAATGTTCCGCCCTCTTCGTCAAGGGTCCTGGGATGAGGAGCTTCGCTTGCCGAAGTCCTGGGCGGGAGTTCCAGAGGTCCACAAACTGGGAGTGAGACCAGTCTTCTATTGACCTATTGGCGTTTGCTTTTGGGTAAGCCAGTGCTGGCTCCGGGCCCCTCAAGGGCTGTTGAGAACCCTTTCTGGCCAGAGCATCTGCCTGCTCATTACCCTCAATGTTACTGTGCCCAGGCACCCAGAGAAGCCTGACCCAATTGGATGAGCCAAGTTCGCAGAGCGTCTTTTTACAGTCCTGAACCAAAGAAGATTTGGTTTTAACTGATGCCAGGGCCATGAGGGCCGCTTGGCTGTCACTACATATATATATATATATATATATATATATACGTGTTTGTTAGAATATTCCCTGCGGATATTCTCCTGTACGCAGACCAAATTAGCGAATACTCGGTCTGGAATACCGTTGCGAATTTACCCAGAGCATAGGTGAATTTTGTCCTGGGTTTCTCGCCATATATACCCGCTCCGGAACCACCCTCAGATCTAGATCCGTCCGTAAACCAGACGATATCGGCAGATCCGAGTATATTTCCGATTGAGTACCAATCCTCCCTTTTCGGAATCATGACCTTAAAGGGTACTGAGAAGGAGAACACGGGAGTTATACAATCACTCCTGGCGTCCAGAAGTGAGTGAGTCCTCACCGCGGCTAGGGCACACTAGGGCCCTATCCGTTCTCCCTCTCCTTTCCACTGACCACCGCACTTCAGCCTGTAGGCCGCTTTCCGAGCCTCGGCCTCGATCAGCACATGAAGGGGCACAAGATTTAGAAGGGCCTCCAGTGCTGCCGTGGGAGTAGTGCGAATAACTCCCGTGACTCCCAAGCAGGCAAGTCTTTGGAGCTGCTCAAGTTTCCGTTGAATGTGTAGTCTAGCAACTGCCGGCCACCAGACAACGGAAGCATATGTTACCATGGGTCTCATTATAACAGTGTAGTACCACATTGCTACTCTGGGGTTCAAACCCCAAGTTTTTCCAAAGGTCCTTCTACATACCCAGAGGGTATTGGTGGCCCTTTGTATTTGTCTCTCTATGTGATCTTTCCAGGACAGCTTGGAGTCCAGGATAACGCCTAGATACTTCACCGACCTGGAGACCCTCAGAGTGGTGTCATAAAGAACGGGCTCGACAAAACCGTCCAGCACACGTTTTCTGGTAAAAACGACCAGTTCTACCTTAGAGGGATTTACTCGAAGGCCCTGGTCGTCACACCATTGCTGTACGATTCGCAGGCCCCTTTGCATGAGCCCGCTGACCGTATTAGGGAATTTTTCCGTTATGACAATGGCTAAGTCGTCGGCGTAGCCTTGCATGTAAAGACCTTCGTCCTCAAGTGCCTTGAGTAGGCCATTAAGGACGAGGCACCATAACAGAGGGGAAAGAATGCCTCCTTGTGGGCAGCCCTTCCTCCTTCAATGTCCAGAAAAGCTCCGGCTGCGAGTTCTTTGCGGTGTAGCGCCTTCTCGATCCTGGAAACAATCGTATGAAGGGCCGTCTCCGCCGACTTCCCAGCCTGGTAAGCATGTTGTGATGGATGCAAAGGTTTCAAGGCCAATGCTTCGTCTTTAACGTACCTTTCGACCAACCTCTCTAACGTTTTGAGCAGTAAGGATGTAAGGCTGATTGCTCTGTAGGCTTTGGCAGTATCGTAAGAAATGCGTCCTGCCTTTGAAATGAAAATCACTCTGACCATTTTCCAGGGTATGGGGACATATCCTAGGGCCAGACAAGTTCTCAACAGGTGATAAATAGGACGCATGAGTATCTCCAGGCCCTCCTGAAGAAGTGCCGGGTAGATACCAATAGTAAAGAAATGACAGAGCAAACGGAGCGGAGCAGTGTTCAAGGTCGTTGGGTCGATAGCCCTTTAAAGGTCAATGACCGGGGTCGATGACATGCGCGAGACAGGATGTAACTCGTCTAGACCATATCCGGTGGAAAGGTCAATGACCGGGTTAATGACATGCGTGAGACAGGATGTAACTTGTCTAGACCATATCCGGTGGAGAGGTCAATGACCGGGTGAATGACATGCGTGAGACAGGATGTAACTCGTCTAGATCATATGCGGTGGAAAGGTCAATGACATGCGGGGTCAATGTGTGAGAACAGAATATACATCCGGTGTAAAAAAAATATATCACACACAGTATATTAGCAATAATAACGGCTAGAAATAATTTTGTGTCATGCTAAATAATACCCCTCTGTATATATGGTTTTCGACTAATAGCCAGGTAATGCTAAAATAATGACTGCTGTATATTAAAAAACAACTTGCTCAGGTACTAAATGATACCTCTTGTATATGTGGGTTTTAAAAGTAATGTTCAAGAAATTAACAGTGCAAGAAATAATTTTGTGTCATGCTAAATAATACCCCTCTGTATATATGGTTTTCAACTAATAGCCAGGTAATGCTAAAATAATTACTGCTGTATATTAAAAAACAACTTGCTCAGGTACTAAATGATACCTCTTGTATATATGGTTTTCAAAAATAATGTTCAAGAAATTAACAGTGCAAGAAATAATTTTGTGCCATGCTAAATAATGCTGCTGTATATTAAAAAACAACTTGCTCAGGTACTAAATGATGCCTCTTGTATATGCGGTTTTCAATCCATAAGTAATGTTCAAGAAATTAACAGTACACTTTTAAGCCACTGCATAGACCAAAGTTTATTTTTGTTTCCTATAACTTGCTGGGAGACATGTTTGTTATGGGAAACATGCAAAAAACACATCTCACATGAGATGACGTCATTTTTTCTATGGGCTCAAAGCTAAAAATAGCTTAGAGAGGCACAATGTAATTTTTCCAAGCCGTAGTTGAATTCTTCACATCTTACTAGTAACACCATAGTTAAATATTCAAGACAAAAATGTGAAACAAAGTTAATTCTCTTTCAATAATGTAGAAAGAAAATCAAAGCAGCTAGTACAATATGTGTTAAAGACAGAAAATAAGTGTAATAAAATTAGACATTTAAGAACAGACCTGAAAATGGACAGCTAATTGCACCACAATGTTTATATGGAAAAAGTGAATCTATTGCGTTATATACTAGGGGGATAAATACAAAAACTGTTCAACAAAATGTTTCAGTGTTTACAGAAAAATTTCCAATCATGTGAAGTAAAAGCAGTGTTTTTGACATTTTCCCAATCAACATACAGTGTGTCATAGGATTTATGGATTTACAAAAATAATGTGATAAACACAGTGTACACAAAAACGTTATTTGGATTATGGAGTGTTAAAAAAATTTTTTCAGCGTGATAAATACAGTGTACACGAAAAAGTTCTTTGGATTACGGAGCGTTAAAAAGATTTTCAATGTGATAAATACAGTGTACACAAAAACGTTATTTGGATTACGGAGTGCACGAAAAAGTTCTTTGGATTACGGAGTGTTAAAAAAAGATTTTTCAGTGTGATAAATACAGTGTACACAAAAACGTTATTTGGATTACGGAGTGTTAAAAAGATTTTCAATTTCCAGGATTTACGCGTTAATAAAACAACGACATTTTTTAATAAAGGAGGTTTTCAGTACATTGTGCAAAAATTTTTCAAGATGGCTGCGATGGAATTTTATGTGCAATTTCTTATTTGGATTACAGCTTATCGTAATTATGATAAGAGTGAAATGATTGCAAAAAAGCTGTAACTGAAATTTTTATGTGTATTAATTTAATGTATTGTGCCATTGTACTCTAATAAAATGCTCTGTATTTATGCCATTTTTTAAAACCGTTCTGTTACTTCCCCCTCCCAAATACAACTATTTAAAGAAAAATAATTTACCTAAATTTTATCCAAAAACAAATACATCGATTTTAATTGATTAAAAATAAATATAGATAATCGAAATTTAAAATTTTCTATAAATTTTTTACTTAAAGAAATAGAAATATTTATCTAAACAAAAGAATTCATTAAGAGAAGTTTACAATTTTACAGCTTAAAATCTAATTGAAAATAATTTCCATTTGCTTTAATAAATCCAGAAAGAGACCCATACAGATATACCTAGTATTGGAAAGAGAGGTGTACCTTTCAGGTGGCAGATACACCAACCATATTACATGAGGTAAGTACCTAATGTTTTCAATAATTAATATAATAAAATGCTTTTAAGATTTATACATAGACCAAAAACAAATATTTTGAACATTTCGGTACAGAGAGCTCCCTCTATGCTATTTTTAATAAAGACAGTTCATTAATAAACCATGGCGGTTTTTAATAGCTGAATCTATCTAATATATTAATATACAGATGACATGGCGAAGCACTTCTCGACTTGAATATATATAACGGGAGACAAACAAAATATAAAATAAATAAATTGCTTTTAATACCATAATTACATAAAGAAAAATATACCTTTATCAATTCTTGAATAGAAAATTCTTAGTATGAATAAAAATTCGATAAGAATAATAAAACCTAATGTCTAAAACATTATAGTACAGGGTGGTCAAAAAATACTTCACAACACGCCATCAATAAATTACTTAGATATAGCCGGTGAGTGGAAAAATATTGAAATCAAAGTGTGGTGATGAATAGTTAATAATATTTATTAAAATAATATACACACATAATGAAAATTAAAAAAAGGCATTATTTCACTATTCGCAAGTGTTACATAACAAACAAAATTTCGTTAAACAATACGTAAAAAGAGAGGTTTTACAGGTATAGCACTCAAAGCAACTATCCACTAATTCCAATGGGCTTGCTGTTATATGAGTAGACACTTGAACACTTTTAATGTTTATATCATAAACCACCACTGCTTCGAAGTAACAGCTTAAACACAACTTGACATTTTCCAATAAGTCTACACAGTGATAATGCACCATCAAACAAAGATATTCGTGAGCTGAGCTATTTACAAACTCCAAGCTATTTACTTCATATTTCTTTTCTGTTTGACTATGACCATCAAGCTCAATATAGTCTTCGTCCATTTTGTATCTGTTAGAAAGACTCAAACAGAAAACCGATGCAGGAGCTGTTTAAGTTTTCTGCTAAACTTATAGAAAATAACATCATGTGATCTTTACGTCATGACAATCAATTATTCACACGTCCGAGTCCATTAGGTTAACAGATGGTATACATCTGGACAATCCCACATGTCTGAACCCGAAAAAAATACAACAGCATGGGTCAATGACTTCTGATCGTGGGAAGCCATTGAAACTGGTATTCCCATAACCAAACCCATTTGGTGACCAGCCGCCCTCACATCTGGTTCTTTTTAATTCGTTTCTCATAGCAACATTTGACATGCAGCGGTTTGATGACTCATAGCGAACATCTAGCGTGCAGATGTTAGACAACTCTAGACTTGTTTAGACATGTTATACTCACTATACACCAAATGTGTCTGAATCCAAAGTTAGTGATATTTCAAAAGATGTAGTTATTGGTGAGCCCCGTCTGTTCTTTTCAAGTCTAACATAGATCACAGGCCTCCCCAACAATTACGGATGGGTGTCTTACCGGCATTTTGCCCGTTGTACAAATGAAGGAGTATAATGAAGTGAAATCTACGTATTTAATCTTTTCACTAGACCCTCACTTGTAATACTCAAAAGTATTCCCAGTCCGACCCCCGTAAAAAGCATCTCGAATGTTTAGCGGTGTAAGAATGACCAAAGGGTGTTTTTCGGCATAAGTTGTCAATTCTTCATTTTCTGTTAACATTTTCCGAAATTGACACTCCCACATTTCAATAACGTCACAGCCAAAATTTCTCAGTCTCTCGGCTTTGGCGATTGTAGACTTATGTCGTAAGTTCATTGTTTCTGCAGGGTTAGCATGCAATGACACACCTCTGTTATGTTTGAAACAGCTGAGGCAGCGGTGGTAATAGCATCCATGGAATTCAAACGCCTACTTTGTTTCCTCAAAATAACCATCCACTTTAACCTCCCTGAATCACAGATTCCTTCTGTTTGGTAGCGTGAATAATATTGATTTGTCACGCATGTTCTTCCCAAACAAGCCACTGAATTGCAATTTTGCTCTGATTTTCTCTCCACCTGTACCCGTTCTTCGGTATGATTAATATTGTGCCTGAGAAATTTCTCCTAAACACTTTGTTACATGTAGAGGCTATTGTGCACGCCTCGGTAAAGAGGCAAACTTTGGAGGTTTCGAGCAACTGTTGACGAAATTTAAGGCACGCTCTTTTCAATATTTCCACATCGGATATACAGTATTCTACCAAATCACACTGCATATCAAAAATATCATTTTTATACACCTCATACCACTCTAAAAACTTTTCGCGATCTTCTGTTTTCATTGTGTCAAGACTATAATATTCGACCGCTGGTAATGATCCTACATACTTTTCATTCTCCAGAGTGTTAAATAAATGAGGAAAGTAGCCCTTTTTAAGTTCAGGACATAAGTCAAAAGCTTTTGGTAATTTAGAGAGAGCCATGGGAAAGTAATTTAAGGAATCTATGAATTTTACATTTCCAACCACCACTGAAATTATTTTGGCCCCCTCTCATAATTAATTCTAGTTTAAGGTCTGTTTGCGTCAAATCATAATTGAGGATAAACTGACCATCAAATGATTGAGCATTATGAGCCAGACATATCACCTGTTTGAATTTCTTGCGCAATGTTAAAAGATGATACACGAAGGGCGATGTAAGGTTGAGACATTGAGAGTCTGAAGCCGCAGGCAGCATTTTTTACACACTTTTATATCCTTTTCAATACACTCGTCACAGGCCTGACTGAACACATATAAATTAGGCTCGTGAACCCTGGATCCGCCTTCTAACACACTTCCTGTCTCGTTTCAGAATCACAGAAAATAAATAGAGTGTCGGCTGTTTTGGTGTGCTTTTATCTGGCTGTATATAACAAAGATGGTCTTGAGGCACGTGTTTGTTACAAATTTTGCAAAACACCTCTCCACACGTATGCACTCTACCGCCTTTGACAGTTTTTAGACAGCCCGTGCAAAGCCTGATCTGTGTTTTGGGACAGGCGGGAGATTGATTGTAAACAACAGGAACACGAGCCGCCACAGCGATGCTCCGATTTGCTCGTAAGGTACGGACATTCCTCACAATAATACCCGCATGCAAACGCCGATGTTAAAGAGGTTATCATGTTATAATGGTTCTTGTGATATAGCAGATTAAGTTTATTCCCTTCGTTAACGCCCTCAAACACAACACTACGCCCCTTTATTACCATATTGATAAACTACAATCTTGTAATTTTATAAATGATTCTGAAACTGTTCCAATTCTGGTATGCCACATCCGGCTTCTAGAATTCCTCTAGCAGACTAAGAACTCTTTGAATTTGAAGGTTTCCAGTATCTTTACGCACCTTATCGTGATCAGGGTCTTTATTTATGCGGGCTATAGATAACACTAGAGCTCTAGGAAGACACATATTGTCTTTGTTATTTATAGTTAAAATTCCGGTTCAATTTTTACTTTCTTCATCAAAACTGTTAAAACACGTACCCCCACCTTCTCCCCCTTGTCTTTTGGCAGCCTTACAGATATCGCACCCAAACAGAAAGACTCGGCATTAAGGTCAGACGAGCTGGACTGATAGATACTGCTGACAACATCCCAGATATCGTTATAAGTAATTTCTTCGATAGGCCGAAAGCGAAACCAGCCATCACCTCTCTTGAAATCTTTACTGCAAAAGATAAACCCAACTTGATCACCAGTCTGGAAGCCTTCGGTACCCCCTTCAATTATTTGATTAATAGCACTCCTAACTCAGACGACAGGCTCTTCACGGACTGGCACGGGTCTCATTTTAAATTCGAGGGTGCGACCTGTCAAATTGAAATGCTTTACCTTCTTCAGAGTGTCCTTTACGATAATAAAGTTCTCCATTTTTACTTTATTGACAATCTAAAAGACTTGTAAGCACGCGACTACTGTCTGAAAACTAATTGTACAATCAGCACTAGCTAATTAGCCAAAAAAACTGGTTAACCAAACGACTAGCTAGGTGGACTTCTGGCATGCTTATATTCACAGGAAAAGGATCACGTGATATATTTTTATACCTTGTATACAGGCAGATGTCAGATTAAGTGTGGGAATATCCGGTGTCCTTATGTCTCACGATATGAAACATATGCAGGACATCTGCATAGCATATGGAGCGCAGATGACAGACATTTTTGTTACACCCTGTATATCTCGAGGAATGGCCAGGTGCCTGAGAACATCCACCTTCAAGCGAGAACAGGATGTACATCCGCAAAAAAAAATATATTGTAAAATTAATATAGCTGGAAAATTATAAAAAATATTTGATTCGTATGCTTGATATATAACACCCAGAGCACAGTGAATATTATTAAAATAAAATGGGGATATTTTTCATTAGTCATAACAGACACTAAGCGAACTGCCTCTTATTACCGTATTTTGTTATTGTAATACAGTGAAAAACACAGCCTTATATCTCATAGAAAGAAACAGTATAGCTAACATATGTGTGAAACTAAATATTTACTGCGGTTATACGAAAAAACATAAAATTATTAATTTGTCACAGCTAACACAATGAAGGATATTAATCACATTAGAGATAAATATTTTTAATTTACTTTATTTAGAAACAGAAAAAATACACGATATATAGGGTATAATACAATGTACAGGGTAGAATTAAAAGTGTACACTTTCTCACTGTATTTGACATTCAAGCGAAATTCTATTTTTATTACAATTCCCGAGGACCAATGATATTCTCTCCTGAATTTGGCTTCTTACTTTCAGAAGTTTTCTGCGGCCATAGCGAAATTGTTACGGACCTCTAGCGTATGCGACCCACCATACAGTTAGTCGCTTTAAACATTTTATATGCCCTCTCCATAAACTCTTCTTCTAAACTGGTAATAATACAAGTCCCTCATGATAATCAACCATCAGATCGAATTTTTCTTCACGGCCATGGCCAGTGAGGAGTCAAAAATTTTTATGTTAACCATATTCCAAAAATATATAGGTATATGCTCCTCTTCGGTCTCTGATTTACAGAACACATAATCCTTTTTCAAATCAGAATGAATATTGAACCGCTCAATCTGTTCGTAAAAACGTTAATGCAGCAGGTAGACAACAAGCAAAATATTTATGTTTTCGAAATACCACTTCGTTTTATTTTATCAGCGGGAATAATTTCTTCCCGGGCGCTAGAAACCTCTGCACACTTTTAGCATACCTCTTCATACGTTTCTTGTTTGCAAAAGACTTTTCACAATTGCTGCAAGCAGGCATTTTTTGTATAATGCCAGAAGATAGAAGGCGTCTAACTGTGCAGGACTTTTTAATACAAATGACCTCAAAATTAAAAAATAGGTGTCTTTTCGAACAGGCTGATAAACAGAGAAAAATTAAAGCGTTACTTCTAAGCAGAGGAAACCAAACATTTTAAAGTCCTTGTAATATGTTTATGTTACTTTAAATATATAACACTATAAAACATTATTTAATTTAAAAAGAAATTTTACAAATTAGTATTTTCTTAAAACAATAAATATGAATCAGTAACCTATTACACATATTTAATTGGAATATTTTTTTAATTCCTCTTAGGATATTTACAGGTGCTAGAATATTTAGTTTCGTATCTGTTAAACGTTTCTGAAGGAACATGCTGATTATATAACTTAAATAATATCTTACGTACTCCCTACAAAACCCCCATACAGAATGTTATTACACTTACTTACACATCATACTTTCAATATATTTTTATTTTCTAGTCATTAATTTTGTAACATACTATATGTAACAATGTACTTGTCACACTATGAATGACAAGATGTATAATTATTTCTATACAACATATGACAGGCGCTCTATAGCAGGATATGCCGTCTGTTCTCACACGCGTAATTCACCATCGAATATACACCCGAGTAACAAAATTTATAGCAACTGCGTGACACAGTGTGCATCGAGAGGTGAAAGCGTGCGGACGTGTGCCGAGCCATCAGAGAGCACAGCGAAGTGGAAGCCCCACAGACAGTGACGTCGTAACAGCGTTATTAATAATTGTTTTTCTCTCCAACTAATAAATATATAGGTATTCCTTTACAGGTTCAAGGCGACTATTTTACCGTGGAGAACGATAAAATGGACCTCAGCGACGACGAGACGTCCAGGAGCGGAAGCTCCAGAGAATGCACCTCCACGCCGGAGGAGAAAGACGAGACTATCAGGAAACTGATAGCCGAAAACCAAGAATTGAAAAGACAGATCGCGGAACTCAATTGCCAACTCATCAGGATGCAGGATACCCAACGTATCCAACATGAGGAAGTGATGCAGGCGATGAGAGGAGACTCGCAAACGCGGAAAAGGAAGAATCCGCCAGCCGTCAACATGGACTCCGACGAAGAGGCCCTTAAGGCGGCAAAAAAGGTGGCTGAAGAGCCCCACGAGTGCCCCCTCGAGTCCGAGACACCCAAAAGCAGACCGGAGGCCAGAGCCCCCCAGCAGGTGGCTCGAATCCCTCAACAAGAAGCCCAGAGAGAGGAGGCCGAGGCCCCTCAGAAAAGCCAGAGTATACCCCCTGTAGTCCTCAGAAACAAGGAATCCTGGACGACAGTCAGCCGGCGGCTTACGGAAAGCCGCATAAACTTCAAGAAGGCCAAAGTAACAGGCGAGGGCATCGCGATAGAGCCATCCACCCCGGAGGACTATCGCAAGATGACCAGGCTGTTTACGCAGGACAAAAGGGAGTACCACACGTACGCCCTGCCAGAAGAAAGACAACTACGTGTGGTAATTCGTGGAATTCCAAGCGGAGTGACCCCCGAAGAGGTTAAAGAAGACCTCGTAGGACAGGGATTCAACCCATCCTCCGTGCAGAGGATGACATCGAGGCGAACTAAACTAGAAATCCCTCTGATGCTTATCCTAGTCCCCCAGGACCAGGAAAGAATCCTACAAGTGACAAGGTGCTGTTCACTTGTAGTCAAGACAGAGAGACAGCGAGCGAAGTTTGCGGTGTCTCAATGCCACCGCTGCCAGCGTTTCGGCCACGGGCAAACACGATGTACGGCCCAGCCGAAATGCGCCAAGTGCGGTGAGGCTCACCGGACGACGGAGTGTCGCAAGGAGAGCGACACACCAGCCAAGTGTGCAAACTGCCAGGGAGCACACCCGGCCAGCTACACGGGGTGCCCAAAGTACCTTAAAAACACAGCTGGCACAACACAAAAGCCAGCACAGAGGTCGTCGACGGCCTCAACTCAAAAGGGCGGCGTAGCACCAGGAACAAGCTACGCGAGAGTAGCTCAGGGCAAGGCAGGGCAGAACACCGCCCCTGCCGCAAAACAGCAGGCATCGCCAGAGGCCAAAAACCTCACCGCGATGCTTGCTCAAATGCAACAAATGTGCTCAGCAATGAGTGCATTTTTTACATAAATGCCAATCCTAGCTAACCTGTAATGCCTTTACAGGTTAAACCGGAAGTCCTGCAGATGGCGGCCTGGAATGTCAACGGCCTGCGAGAAAGGAGACTTGAAGTCGAAGAGCTCCTGACCAGGTACGACATAGACGTCATGGCACTGCAGGAAACCAAGGTGACCCCGGCCAAGGAGATCAACTTCCCAGGATACCACATCTACAGGATGGACTGGGTAAACAACCCTCAGCGACCCGCGAGAGGAGTGACCCTATTGGTGAAGAAAACCATAGCCCACCATCCGATAGTACTGCCTGAGCTAGAAAATATGAATACCACCGCCGTAGTAGTGTCCACAGCGCGAAATGGCGACATACAAGTGATCTCATGCTACCAGCCACCCCGCAGCACGCTTACCGAGGGGGATCTGGACGCAATCCTGCCCGCCAGGACACAGGTCGTCGCAATTGGCGATTTTAACGCCAAATCCCAGCAATGGAACAGCGGAATAACCAACACTCGAGGACGAGAACTGCTGCGGTTCCTGGGACAGCACGCCGGCGAACTGATGGTGATAGGACCGGACCAGCCCACCTTCGACAACGGCAGACACAGGCCAGGCGTACTGGACATCGCGATCCTAAAGGAGATGACCCTCGAGGCAGAGATCACCACCAGAACGGAGGATCTACCGAGCACAACCCGATCTTCCTAATGCTAGGAGGACAGGAGGGTGAGAACAACGCCACCTTCACGAAGAGACGAACGGACTGGGAATCGTACCGGCAGCACCTGCAGCAGTACATCGCACAAATTCCCAGGCTAGAAACCGTGGAGGACTTTGAGAGGGCCATCATTAACCTAGAGGAGCAGATCCTGGAAGCGATAAGGGCCAGCACAACAGAAATAGAAGTAAGAAGACACCCAGCACCGATGGCGAACCTCTCAGAGATCACCAGGCAGCTGATAAGGGACAGAAGAAGCGCTAAGAGATGGGCTCAGAGGACGAGGCTCCCCGCCGACAGAAGGAAGTATAACGTCCTCAGCCGAAGAGTGAAAGCCGCCCTCCAAGAACACCGTCAGGAGGGGTGGCAACGCCATCTTGATTCACTCGATCCACAGGACAGAAGTATGTGGAATACCCAACGTGCCCTGCGAAACCGGAGGAAACCTATGCGCCCGATTCACGGAGAGCGAGGGATCGTCTACACTAACCAGGAAAAAGCCGAGGCGTTTGCCGACAGCTTAGAACTGCAGTGTAGAGAGAACGAGCTCGATGGCGAGGACGAGGAATGGGTGGACGACGTCGAGCGCAGAGTACGTAGGATCCACCGCCTGCCTGATGACGACCACATCCGCCCGACTACCCCCGAGGAAGTCAAGGCAATCCTGAGGAGCCTAAAGCCGAGAAAAGCTCCGGGATGTGACAAGATAGGAAACATCGCTCTCAAAAAGCTACCCAGGAATGGAGTAGCGGCGCTAGTCAACATCGTAAACGCGATGTTAAGGTTACGGCACTTTCCAGCCAGGTGGAAAAAGGCCGACGTCATTATGATCCCTAAACCAGGGAAAGAACTAAATTTTCCGTCTTCTTACAGGCCCATCAGCCTCCTCCCAGCCATGAGCAAGGTTACAGAACGGGTCATCTTGAAGAGGCTTACAGAAAAGACAGAAGAGCTGAACATCATCCCGGATGAACAGTTCGCGTACCGAACAGGACATTCCACCGAACTCCAAGTACTTCGCCTCACCGAGGAGATTACTGAGGGGTTCAACCAGCGTCAAGTCACCGCGGCGCTGTTCCTAGACATCGCCAAAGCGTTCGACAGGGTCTGGCACGACGGCCTCCTAGCTAAAATGATGAGTATGGGTTACCCCATCGAACTCATCAAACTAGTGAGATCCTACCTGCGCCGCAGACAGCTAAGGGTGAAAATCTCGGACCAACTCTCCACTTACAGGACCGTGGAAGCGGGAGTCCCGCAAGGTTCGATGCTGTCACCGCACCTGTTCGCCATCTACACCTCAGACCTCCCCAGGACCGACCACACAGCCCTGGCGCTATATGCAGACGACACCGCACTAATTGCCAGATCCTGGAAAGCCAGGAACGCAACCAGAAAACTCCAGGAAGCGGCCACACTCCTGGAAGAATAGTGCACGAAGTGGAAAGTCGCCGTCAACGCCGACAAGAGCCAAGCCATTCTCTTCAGACGAGTGCGGAAAGCAATTCCCACAGGACACGTCTCCATGAACGGCGAGGACATCCAATGGCACGACACCGTCAAATACCTTGGCGTGATCATGAACAGAAGCCTAACGTGGAGACAGAACACGGACGCTATCACAGCCAAGGCCCGACGCACGAGAGCCCTCCTCTACCCGATGATGGGAAACGGGAGTCGTCTCAACTTGAGGAATAAGCTCACGCTTATCAAGACCCTCATCAGGCCGCAGCTGACGTACGCCTCGGTAGCGTGGGGCTACCAGGCAAAGTCTTACATGAAGAGAATCCAGGCAGTGGAAAATATCGCCCTCAGAACGGCAGTCGACGCCCCATGGTACGTGAGAAACGCAGATATCGTCAGAGACCTGGAGTACACCACGGTCACTGAAGTCATCCGGGAACGAGCGAAGAAGCTGTACGCCCAAGCCCAGGAGCATGGGAACCCGCTGATCAGACAGGCCACTGATTACGACCCTGCCGACGCCCCGAGGCACAAACGGCCGAGGGTACAGCTTCTGGACAACGGGTGAGTATAACTTATATTTCCCGCTAACCGATCTGTTTCAGATACCCCAGGACGGACCACCACTACCAGAGACATGACGTTTTTCTACCCTAACCCAACCTCCTTGCGGGCGTCGGACAACATACCGTCCAACGCCCGTTGTCCTACCTGCTCCGTGGAGTCCGAAAGTGCTAAAAAAGCACTTAGGGTCTCCACACTCCCGAGCTACACAGTTCATATCCTTACCTTTCCGATGATCCGGGGTAGGATACACCTTTACTGTGTCCTACGTACCGGCAGTCAATCCCAGCCAAAACTTCCTAAAACCCAACTAGACCGATGACTACCCACGGGGGTGACAAGCTGGCGAAGAAAGAAAATATCAAGACAAGAAGAGCGCCAGAAGAGACCTCTGCCAGCGAGGTTGAAGAGCCAGGACCAGGGGAGGTCCGCAGAAAATACCACGACAAATCTCGCATTTGCGAGCTGGGCCTGGTAGAAGTAAGCGGGCCCACCTATCACGAAGGCCGGTCCAGGTCTACAGAGATAATCTAGGAGCAAAGAGTAGTAGTCCTACTCGGCCCTAGTTATCGAGACTGTCATCAAGCCAATGGATATTGGCGTGCGTGACATAGATTCACAGTTATTTGCTAGCTTACCTGGACTGGTAAAATAAAAGGCGAAATACGTACCGATAATCCTAATATTACCCCTGAATATATCATGCGTTCCTGTATAACAAGCAGTTTTACTTTTAAGCATTTGGCGGATATTTTTAAGCATTATTGAGGTATACATAGGTGTAATTGGGATATATATAGGCGATATTGGGATATTTTTACACGATGTTGGAATATTTTTAGGTGATATTGGGGTATACATAGGTGTAATTGGGATATATAGGCGATATTGGGATATTTTTACACGATGTTGGGATATTTTTTAGGTGATATTTGGGTATACATAGGTGTAATTGGGATATATATATAGGCTATATTGGAATATTTTTACGTGATATTTGGGATATTTTAGGTGCTATTGGGATATTTTACACGATATTGGGATATTTTTAGGTGATATTGGGGTATTTTTAGGTGCTATTTGGATATATATGGGTATCTTAGATGCTATTGGGATACACACGAGCAAAATTGGGGTAATTGCATTGCACATATCTATTCACAGTTATCCACAAGGCACATACAGTTTAAAGTGGTGAGAACAAATGCAGTCATAGTGTGGATATGACCTTGTTTTTCTCACGTCACTTTTTTGTTGGAGATATTACCCCAATAATTGGCCAAGCAAAACAAGCTGTTTTAAATATAGAAAATGAGGATGGTGCTTGCTCTGCTTGGTCAACTATTGCGGTCATCTCTCCAACGAAAGTGATGTCAGAAAAAAACAAGTTCATATCCACACTATGACAGCATTATTGTTCTCACCACTTTAAACTGTATGTGCCTTGTGGATAACTGTGAATAGATATGTGCAATGCAATTACCCCAATTTTGCTCGTGTGTATCCCAATAGCATCTAAAATACCCATATATATCCAAATAGCACCTAAAAATACCCCAATATCACCTAAAAATATCCCAATATCGCCTATATATATATCCCAATTACACCTATGTATACCCCAATATCACCTAAAAAATATCCCAACATCGTGTAAAAATATCCCAATATCGCCTATATATATCCCAATTACACCTATGTATACCCCAATATCACCTAAAAATATCCGCCAAATGCTTAAAAGTAAAACTGCTTGTTATACAGGAACGCATGATATATTCAAGGGTAATATTAGGATTATCGGTACGTTTTTCGCCTTTTATTTTACCAGTCCAGGTAAGCTAGCAAATAACTGTGAATCTATGTCACGCAGTTGCTATAAATTTTGTTACTCGGGTGTATATTCGATGGTCAATTACGCGTGTGAGAACAGACGGCATATCCTGCTATAGAGCGCCTGTCATATGTTGTATAGAAATAATTATACATCTTGTCATTCATAGTGTGACAAGTACATTGTTACATATAGTATGTTACAAAATTAATGACTAGAAAATAAAAAATATATTGAAAGTATGATATGTAAGTAAGTGTAATAACATTCTGTATGGGGGTTTTGTAGGGAGTACGTAAGATATTATTTAAGTTATATAATCAGCATGTTCTCTCAGAAACGTTTAACAGATACGAAACTAAATATTCTAGCACCTGTAAATATCCCTGTATATCACCTGTAAATAGGAATTAAAAAATATTCCAATTAAATATGTGTAATAGGTAACTGATTCATATTTATTGTTTTAAGAAAATGCTAATTTGTAAAAAAAATTTTTAAATTAAATAATGTTTTATAGTGTTATATACTTAAAGTAACATAAACACATTACAAGAACTTTAAAATGTTTGGTTTCCTCTGCTTAGAAATAACGGTTTAATTTTTCTCTGTTTATCAGCTTGTTCGAAAAGACACCTATTTTTTAATTTTGAGGTCATTTGTATTAAAAAGTCCTGCACAGTTAGACGCCTTCTATCTTCTGGCATTATACAAAAATGCCTGCTTGCAGCAATTGTGAAAAGTCTTTTGCAAACAAGAAACGTATGAAGAGGTATGCTAAAAGTGTGCAGAGGTTTCTAGCGCCCGGGAAGAAATTATTCCCGCTGATAAAATAAAGCGAAGTGGTATTTCGAAAACATAAATATTTTTCTTGTTGTCTACCTGCTGCATTAACGTTTTTACGAACAGATTGAGCGGTTCGATATTCATTCTGATTTGAAAAAGGATTATGTGTTCTGTAAATCAGAGACCGAAGAGGAGCATATACCTATATATTTTTGGAATATGGTTAACATAAAAATTTTTGACTCCTCACTGGCCATGGCCGTGAAGAAAAATTCGATCTGATGGTTGATTATCATGAGGGACTTGTATTATTACCAGTTTAGAAGAAGAGTTTATGGAGAGGGCATATAAAATGTTTAAAGCGACTAACTGTACAGATATTTATTTTGTTACGGACCT
This sequence comes from Leptura quadrifasciata, assembly GCA_963675555.1. Lineage (NCBI taxonomy): Eukaryota > Metazoa > Arthropoda > Insecta > Coleoptera > Cerambycidae > Leptura > Leptura quadrifasciata. Next base: position 31,513,402 of record OY776682.1, read on the forward strand.
CTAGCGTATGCGACCCACCATGCGCTTTAGCGTTTTGTGGACCGCATTATAACAACTGCTACACGTCCGAAACACATTTCGCTATTCTCCACGGGAGGGCGACACGTGATCAGCAGAGGAAACGGAAGCAACCATTTTTGTTGGCTTGGCGTGATTGGGAGTAATTAGTTGTTATTCTGTGAACCTCGATCTTATCCAAGGCATCCGGGTGGATTTTAGAATAATCAACTCAAGAAAATTTCCTCAATCTGTTGTTGTTCCGTTTAGCGGAATATTTTGTGTTTGCGAGGAAATTTTCTTGAGTTGATTATTCTAAAATCCACCCGGATGCCTTGGATAAAATCGAGGATAACAGAATAACAACTAATTACTCCCAATCACGCCAAGCCAACAAAAATGGTTGCTTCCGTTTCCTCTGCTGATCACGTGTCGCCCTCCCGTGGAGAATAGCGAAATCTGTTTCGGACGTGTAGCAGTTGTTATAATGCGGCCCACAAAACGCTAAAGCGTATGGTGGGTCGCATACGCTAGAGGTCCGTAACAATTTCGCTATGGCCGCAGAAAACTTCTGAAAGTAAGAAGCCAAATTCAGGAGAGAGTATCATTGGTCCTCGGGAATTGTAATAAAAATAGAATTTCGCTTGAATGTCAAATACAGTGAGAAAGTGTACATTTTTAATTCTACCCTGTACATTGTATTATACCCTATATATCGTGTATTTTTTCTGTTTCTAAATAAAGTAAATTAAAAATATTTATCTCTAATGTGATTAATATCCTTCATTGTGTTAGCTGTGACAAATTAATAATTTTATGTTTTTTCGTATAACCGCAGTCAATACTTAGTTTCACACATATGTTAGCTATACTGTTTCTTTCTATGAGATAAAAGGCTGTGTTTTTCACTGTATTACAATAACAAAATACGGTAATAAGAGGCAGTTCGCTTAGTATCTGTTATGACTAATGAAAAATATCCCCATTTTATTTTAATAATATTCACTGTGCTCTGGGTGTTATATATCAAGCATACGAATCAAATATTTTTTATAATTTTCCAGCTATATTAATTTTACAATATATTTTTTTTTTTGCGGATGTACATCCTGTTCTCGCTTGAAGGTGGATGTTCTCAGGCACCTGGCCATTCCTCGAGATATACAGAGTGTAACAAAAATGTCTGTCATCTGCGCTCCATATGCTATGCAGATGTCCTGCATATATTTCATATCGTGAGACATAAGGACACCGGATATTCCCACACTTAATCTGACATCTGCCTGTATACAAGGTATAAAAATATATCACGTGATCCTTTTCCTGTGAATATAAGCACGCCAGAAGTCCACCTAGCTAGTCGTTTGGTTAACCAGTTTTTTTGGCTAATTAGCGCTAGTGCTGATTGTACAATTAGTTTTCAGACAGTAGTCGCGTGCTTACAAGTCTTTTAGATTGTCAATAAAGTAAAAATGGAGAACTTTATTATCGTAAAGGACACTCTGAAGAAGGTAAAGCATTTCAATTTGACGGGTCACACCCTCGAATTTAAAATGAGACCCGTGCCAGTCCGTGAAGAGCCTGTCGTCTGAGTTAGGAGTGCTATTAACCAGATAATTGAAGGGGGTACCGAAGGTTTCCAGACTGGTGATCAAGTTGGGTTTATCTTTTGCAGTAAAGATTTCAAGAGAGGTGATGGCTGGTTTCGCTTTCGGCCTCCCGAAGAAATTACTTATAACGATATCTGGGATGTTGTCAGCAGTATCTATCAGTCCAGCTCGTCTGACCTTAATGCCGAGTCTTTCTGTTTGGGTGCGATATCTGTAAGGCTGCCAAAAGACAAGGGGGAGAAGGTGGGGGTACGTGTTTTAACAGTATTGATGAAGAAAGTAAAAATTGAACCGGAATTTTAACTATAAATAACAAAGACAATATGTGTCTTCCTAGAGCTCTAGTGTTATCTATAGCCCGCATAAATAAGGACCCTGATCACGATAAGGTGCGTAAAGATACTGGAAACCTTCAAACTCAAAGAGTTCTTAGTCTGCTAGAGGAATTCTAGAAGCCGGATGTGGCATACCAGAATTGGAACAGTTTCAGAATCATTTATAAAATTACAAGATTGTAGTTTATCAATATGGTAATAAAGGGGCGTAGTGTTGTGTTTGAGGGCGTTAACGAAGGGAATAAACTTAATCTGCTATATCACAAGAACTATTATAACATGATAACCTCTTTAACATCGGCGTTTGCATGCGGGTATTATTGTGAGGAATGTCCGTACCTTACGAGCAAATCGGAGCATCGCTGTGGCGGCTCGTGTTCCTGTTGTTTACAATCAATCTCCCGCCTGTCCCAAAACACAGATCAGGCTTTGCACGGGCTGTCTAAAAACTGTCAAAGGCGGTAGAGTGCATACGTGTGGAGAGGTGTTTTGCAAAATTTGTAACAAACACGTGCCTCAAGACCATCTTTGTTATATACAGCCAGATAAAAGCACACCAAAACAGCCGACACTCTATTTATTTTCTGTGATTCTGAAACGAGACAGGAAGTGTGTTAGAAGGCGGATCCAGGGTTCACGAGCCTAATTTATATGTGTTCAGTCAGGCCTGTGACGAGTGTATTGAAAAGGATATAAAAGTGTGTAAAAAATGCTGCCTGCGGCTTCAGACTCTCAATGTCTCAACCTTACATCGCCCTTCGTGTATCATCTTTTAACATTGCGCAAGAAATTCAAACAGGTGATATGTCTGGCTCATAATGCCCAATCATTTGATGGTCAGTTTATCCTCAATTATGATTTGACGCAAACAGACCTTAAACTAGAATTAATTATGAGAGGGGGCCAAAATAATTTCAGTGGTGGTTGGAAATGTAAAATTCATAGATTCCTTAAATTACTTTCCCATGGCTCTCTCTAAATTACCAAAAGCTTTTGACTTATGTCCTGAACTTAAAAAGGGCTACTTTCCTCATTTATTTAACACTCTGGAGAATGAAAAGTATGTAGGATCATTACCAGCGGTCGAATATTATAGTCCTGACACAATGAAAACAGAAGATCGCGAAAAGTTTTTAGAGTGGTATGAGGTGTATAAAAATGATATTTTTGATATGCAGTGTGATTTGGTAGAATACTGTATATCCGATGTGGAAATATTGAAAAGAGCGTGCCTTAAATTTCGTCAACAGTTGCTCGAAACCTCCAAAGTTTGCCTCTTTACCGAGGCGTGCACAATAGCCTCTACATGTAACAAAGTGTTTAGGAGAAATTTCTCAGGCACAATATTAATCATACCGAAGAACGGGTACAGGTGGAGAGAAAATCAGAGCAAAATTGCAATTCAGTGGCTTGTTTGGGAAGAACATGCGTGACAAATCAATATTATTCACGCTACCAAACAGAAGGAATCTGTGATTCAGGGAGGTTAAAGTGGATGGTTATTTTGAGGAAACAAAGTAGGCGTTTGAATTCCATGGATGCTATTACCACCGCTGCCTCAGCTGTTTCAAACATAACAGAGGTGTGTCATTGCATGCTAACCCTGCAGAAACAATGAACTTACGACATAAGTCTACAATCGCCAAAGCCGAGAGACTGAGAAATTTTGGCTGTGACGTTATTGAAATGTGGGAGTGTCAATTTCGGAAAATGTTAACAGAAAATGAAGAATTGACAACTTATGCCGAAAAACACCCTTTGGTCATTCTTACACCGCTAAACATTCGAGATGCTTTTTACGGGGGTCGGACTGGGAATACTTTTGAGTATTACAAGTGAGGGTCTAGTGAAAAGATTAAGTACGTAGATTTCACTTCATTATACTCCTTCATTTGTACAACGGGCAAAATGCCGGTAAGACACCCATCCGTAATTGTTGGGGAGGCCTGTGATCTGTATTAGACTTGAAAAGAACAGACGGGGCTCACCAATAACTACATCTTTTGAAATATCACTAACTTTGGATTCAGACACATTTGGTGTATAGTGAGTATAACATGCCTAAACAAGTCTAGAGTTGTCTAACATCTGCACGCTAGATGTTCGCTATGAGTCATCAAACCGCTGCATGTCAAATGTTGCTATGAGAAACGAGTTAAAAAGAACCAGATGTGGGGGCGGCTGGTCACCAAATGGGTTTGGTTATGGGAATACCAGTTTCAATGGCTTCCCACGATCAGAAGTCATTGACCCATGCTGTTGTATTTTTTTCGTAAAGATCACATGATATTATTTTCTATAAGTTTAGCAGAAAACTTAAACAGCTCCTGCATCGGTTTTCTGTTTGAGTCTTTCTAACAGATACAAAATGGACGAAGACTATATTGAGCTTGATGGTCATAGTCAAATAGAAAAGAAATATGAAGTAAATAGCTTGGAGTTTGTAAATAGCTCACCTCACGAATATCTTTGTTTGATGGTGCATTATTACTGTGTAGACTTATTGGAAAATGTCAAGTTGTGCTTAAGCTGTTACTTCGAAGCAGTGGTGGTTTATGATATAAACATTAAAAGTGTTCAAGTGTCTACTCATACAACAGCAAGCCCATTGGAATTAGTGGATAGTTGCTTTGAGTGTTATACCTGTAAAACCTCTCTTTTTACGTATTGTTTAACGAAATTTTGTTTGTTATGTAACACTTGCGAATAGTGAAATAATGCCTTTTTTTAATTTTCATTATGTGTGTATATTATTTTAATAAATATTATTAACTATTCATCACCACACTTTGATTTCAATATTTTTCCACTCACCGGCTATATCTAAGTAATTTATTGATGGCGTGTTGTGAAGTATTTTTTGACCACCCTGTACTATAATGTTTTAGACATTAGGTTTTATTATTCTTATCGAATTTTTATTCATACTAAGAATTTTCTATTCAAGAATTGATAAAGGTATATTTTTCTTTATGTAATTATGGTATTAAAAGCAATTTATTTATTTTATATTTTGTTTGTCTCCCGTTATATATATTCAAATCGAGAAGTGCTTCGCCATGTCATCTGTATATTAATGTATTAGATAGATTCAGCTATTAAAAACCGCCATGGTTTATTAATGAACTGTCTTTATTAAAAATAGCATAGAGGGAGCTCTCTGTACCGAAATGTTCAAAATAGTTGTTTTTGGTCTATGTATAAATCTTAAAAGCATTTTATTATATTAATTATTGAAAACATTAGGTACTTACCTTATGTAATATGGTTGGTGTATCTGCCACCTGAAAGGTACACCTCTCTTTCCAATACTAGGTATACCTGTATGGATCTCTTTCTGGATTTATTAAAGCAAATGGAAATTATTTTCAATTAGGTTTTAAGCTGTAAAATTGTAAACTTCTCTTAATGAATTCTTTTGTTTAGATAAATATTTCTATTTCTTTAAGTAAAACATTTATAGAAAATTTTAAATTTCGATTATCTATATTTATTTTTAATCAATTAAAATCGATGTATTTGTTTTTGGATAAAATTTAGGTAAATTATTTTTCTTTAAATAGTTGTATTTGGGAGGAGGAAGTAACAGAACGGTTTTAAAAAATGGCATAAATACAGAGCATTTTATTAGAGTACAATGGCACAATACATTAAATTAATACACATAAAAATTTCAGTTACAGCTTTTTTGCAATCATTTCACTCTTATCATAATTACGATAAGCTGTAATCCATAAGAAATTGCACATAAAATTCCATCGCAGCCATCTTGAAAAATGTTTGCACAATGTACTGAAAACCTCCTTTATTAAAAAATGTCGTTATTTTATTAACGCGTAAATCCTGGAAATTGAAAATCTTTTTAACACTCCGTAATCCAAATAACGTTTTTGTGTACACTGTATTTATCACACTGAAAAATCTTTTTTTAACACTCCGTAATCCAAAGAACTTTTTCGTGCACTCCGTAATCCAAATAACGTTTTTGTGTACACTGTATTTATCACATTGAAAATCTTTTTAACGCTCCGTAATCCAAAGAACTTTTTCGTGTACGCTGTATTTATCACTATGAAAAAATCTTTTTAACACTCCGTAATCCAAATAACGTTTTTGTGTACACTGTGTTTATCACATTATTTTTGTAAATCCATAAATCCTATGACACACTGTATGTTGATTGGTAAAATGTCAAAAACACTGCTTTTACTTCACATGATATGGAAATTTTTCTGTAAACACTGAAAAATTTTGTTGAACAGTTTTTGTATTTATCCCCCTAGTATATAACGCAATAGATTCACTTTTTCCGATAAGGATCGAAAGTGGAGACGGCCCATTTGACTCTCTCCACTGTCACTACCCTAGAGGCCGTCCTTCAGTCCGCTGTCGTGACAACCGCGCGGGATGGCAGTGGGGCTGGATTTTCCTGTCTCCACCACAGATTCGGGGAAATGAGTTTCCAGTAGGCCAGAATTAAAATATTTAGGTTACGTAGTCAATCGTGATGGTCTACATGTTGACCCCGAAAAAGTTAGCTGCATTTCAAATATGCCTGCTCCTACCTCAGTTACCGAAGTTCGTCGAATCATCGGTATGGTTTCATGGTATCGACGTTTCATACCAGCATTTTCTGACTTAATAGCTCCGCTAACTAATTTATTAAAGAAAGGCTCTAAATTTATTTGGGATAAAAGTTGTGAAAATTCTTTTAGAAATATTAAAAATGCTTTAGTATCAGCTCCTATATTAACGTGTCTAAATTTTGAGTATCCTTTTATATTGCAAACAGACGCATCTTCATTTGCATTAGGCTCGGTTCTCACACAAAAAATCGGAGATAGCGAGCATGTTATTTGTTATTTATCGCGTACTTTAACCAAACAAGAGCGTAAGTACTCAGCGGTCGAAAGAGAGTTATTGTCGGTGCTGTGGAGTATAGGAAAGCTGACGTTAGTAATTATGTAAGATCGTGTGAGATTTGCCAGAGAATAAAACCGGAACAAAAACGACCTGCTGGATTGATGGGTAAAAGGGTAATAGCTGACCGTTGTTGGCAAGTTATTAGTATGGATTTATTTGGCCCATTACCCAAAAGTAAGAAAGGTAATATGCATATTTTCGTAGTAACTGACAACTTCAGTAAATTTAATTTATTTTTCCCGATAAAACGAGCTTTAGCTAATAAACTCATTCCTTTACTAGAAGAACAAGTATTTCATATATTCGGTGTACCACAAATCATTCGTTGTGATAACGGAGTCCAATTCACGAGCAAAGACTAGCAAAGTCTTTGCTCGTGAATTGTACTTGCTGAAAAATACGATATAAAAATTCTTTTTAACCCAAATTATCATCCTGCTCCAAATACCACTGAAAGATATAATCGAGTAATGAAAACTATGATGTCCGCTTACATTAAAGAACATCAAATAGATTGGGACGTAAATTTAAGTGCACTAGGTTGCGCATTACGCACTGCACGTCATGAAGTTACGGGTCAAACGCCATATTTCATAAATTTTGGCAAAGAAATGTGTATTCATGGTTCAGAATATAAACGTAATAATATCGATAACGACAATGATAATGCGTACGTCAGTTGCGGAACGATTAGAAAAAGCTTACGATAAATCTCGAGAAAAATATAATTTACGGCGTAGAGAAGTTGAATTTAAGATTGGTGACTTAGTTTGGAAACGAAAGTATGCACAGTCAGATGCTGCAAATTATTTCACTGCCAAACTAGCAGGGAAATTCGAGGGACCTTATAAAGTCAAAAAGAAAATAGGCTATTGCGTGTATATTTTAGAAGATTTATCTGGTACAGAGTGTAATGGTAGCTGGCACGTTAAGGATTTAAAACCTTATATAGAACCAGACGAGCACTTAGATCCAGTATAATAGTTATAATATGTTACCTTGGTTGGTGTTTCATATACCGCCATTAGATAGATCACTTTTGGAAAATAAAAGCTTCCAGATCTTGATCTCTTGTTTGTTTTGAGTATGAATGTTATTGCCATAGTAGTGGGTTAGTAAGGGATTTTCGCTTAGTCTCTACTAACAGTGAAATATTTTTTGTGTGTCGTAGGTCGTATATGGCCGTAAGTTATTTAATTTCACGTCCTTTTGGACATTGATCTACTCGTCAGTAATTTCATCTAGTAATTAAATTTGTTATAACATTTTGTGTACCTGTTACTGAATTTTAATGTGCCTGTCTATCTGTAGAGTGTCACGAGCTACAGTATTTGATTAGTTAGGTTTTCTTCTTGATTTCAGGATTTATTATAACTTACTTAGCTGGCTGGAACCCACTAAGTAAGGTGTCATTTTTTTTAACCTCTGTGGTGAGGGAGTTGTAAAAAGAATTCTACCACCATGGGATTGTCCTATGTGGGGTAAAAGCCCCCTGAACGGCCACTTAGTTTTTTTGTTTTAAATACTTAGAGGGACTCCGATCTTGCTGGGAGCGGTGACATTTCACTGGCTGTCTTAAATGGAAAACTGGATGCCAGGGGGTCAGTCATTGAGCTGGGGATCAGCTTGCCATGGGTCTTCGTTTTGGTTGGCTTGGTCGAGATCGGTCAACACTATGGCAAGTCCCTCAGTGCGGTGCTCTGACGTGACTGTCATCTAGTTGCTGGTGGAAGGGTGGCCGCTGTGGCAGATAGGAGAACACTCCCGCAAGTTTTGATTGCAAGTGGGTTGACTGTGAGGTGAGGTAACCCCAAGCATTTTAAGCCTCATAGTGTTAAGTCATATATATGGTTGTGCGTATGAATTTATTGTGTGCGTCTTTTATTGTTTTTTCTTTTTGGAGAAATTTACGGGGTAAATTCCTTTGTGAAGGGGGGTGGTTGTTACAGTTCAATTTAACATTTATACATTATTTAAAAAAATCTCTAAATCATTACTTTATCTCTTACGTTTAATGCCTAACGAATTCGTGTTATCCGTCGTCACGCGTAATATTTAGTTTGTCTATATGAATTCGCAATTGTAAGGAATCTGTTGCAGGTATAGGCATGGCGTTATACACTTTGTTGTGTAGCGTGTTGCATATATTTAAGCTCTCTATTTCTGTAATTCTTAAGCTAGGAAACCAATAACTTTTAATTAGTTTATAGGTAGATTCCTATAACCGACTGACGATCGGTAACACAGATTATTTCTTCACAATAGTTTTTGGCTTAGGTTTTGTCTTCCGGTAGTCCGTCACTTTTCACGTGTAATTCGCTCGAACGCTTGGCAATTTATTAAGTGGTATTTTTACGTGCTCGTTGCGATTTTTGAAACAAGTAATTTCACCATTTTGGGATATTTTCGCAACGTTACTTTTCGATTTTCCATTTATGTTTGGACGAGTGCATATTTTTATGGTATTGGAAATCGATTGTCTTCATTGGAAGGATCTATACGTAAAAGCCATTTTTGCCAAATTTACACGAGGCCAAGGACATCCAAGGTCAACAACATTTTTCTAAGAAAACCCTCCGAAACGAGGTAATTATTTTATTTTTATATTCAAACTAGCAAAATATCACTTGTAGTAAATTGTTCAATGGTAAAAATTTATTTTTAGGGTTTTATTTTCACCTACGGTTTCGTCTAGGAATTCGTAGTTTTTTCATACGATTTTTTTTTGTCTCCCCTGATACGAACGAATAACTTTTTTTCCACTGGTCTACACGTACTTATGTTACTTCTCCTTGCTGGACTGGAATTTCTTTTCTGTGGAGGAGCCATCCATTTTCTGGGTTAATTGATAGGCTGGAAGTTGCCCATTCCTGAAATTTGAGCCAAAGCTGAAGCCCCGCTGCCTGCAGTTTGTATCCTTCTTGCGACATACATATATTGATTTTTTTTTAAATATATTGTATATTTTGCTTAAAAAAATTTCACCGCTGTACCTATATATATACATATTTTAAATTTTGCTAAACATCATATGAAAATAATCGGTTAACGAATTAAAACATCTATGATATTTGTTGGGGGTTAAGCACTTACGTAAGACGCGTATACCCAGTTAGATACATATTTTTTGTGTGTGTTAATTTGTCTGTCATACCATACTCTACGTTATTGTACTTTTGAATGTTATAAAGTTAACCTACTTCGTTTATTGTTATTAAAAAAAATAAAACTGAATTTGAATTTTTCATTATCGTCTCGCTAAGTAATTTATTTAGTAAATTTAAGGTTACATTGTACTTGAGCTGGTATTTGGAGTGAAAAAAAATTTACTTGGCGCCCTGATACATCAAAGTAATTTAGAACCCCGACCGTCTCCACTGTTAGTCGGCCGGCAAATACCGTTAGTCAACAGACGACGACCAACTAGTTACGTCAGATTGTAGTTTTGAAATTTGACGTAGCAAGCAAGTGTTTGAGACACTCTATAGTGGTGGCCGTAAGACCACCAGAGGAGAGCCTCAAGTATTCTATTCGCATTGGACTGTCTTTTTTGAGAGTTTTACAAAGCCTTGCGGCTTGCGGGAGGTCTTCTATGCTCTCACAGAAGTCCTTCCAAGCAGTCCTTTTGCTGTCTCGAATGCGACTTTTATAGAGGCGTTGGGACCTCTTGTGATTTTCCCAATCTTCAGGAAGCTGAGAACGCGTTGCCCTATTGAAGAGTCTGCGTGTTTCTCTGCGTAAGTTTTGCAGTTCTCTGTTCCACCAGGGAACATTGCTCTTTTCTTTCCTCCTCCTGAGAGGACAGCTGCTCTCGTATGAGGCAGTGATCGCTCCAAGAAGAAGTTTGGTGGAGGTTTCTATATCCTCTGTGTTCCTGGGTTGAATACCCTGGTCATTTTACCTGAGAGAGTCCGCCTGTAGGCGTCCCAATCAGTGTGTCTGGGATTTCTGTACCAGCTATCCTCTAACTGGGGAGCTAGGTCCAGTTTAAATCTGATGCGGCGGTGATCCGAAAGCGAAGGTTCCGTAGACACCAACCAGTTAGTTTTTAACCAGTGGGATCACCGAGGTATAAATGCATGCCCTGGGGATGCTCTGTGTGGAAGAGTATATATTCCCCTTTCTTTTATCTAAACCCTGAATGGAGCCATGGCGAACCCAAGGCTCCTGAATCAGTGCTATGTGTACCTGTCCCACAGCGGCCTTCCGACTTATGATAGCCGAGGGCGGCTCACTGTGTTGCAGGTTGATTTGGAGTATATTCTTTTTTTTTTTCCTTCCCCTACTTGTCCGTAACAGACAGCCCCTCCAAGGCCGTGGCTACCATGTCCTGCTCGGTTTCGCCGCTGGGGTGGTCGGACTCCTCTCGGGACTGTTTAGGGTCCCAGAAGACGACCTTCACCATTCCGGCTTGGGCGCGGTAACCCAGGCTCTCCAACTTCGCCGCGGAGGCCTCGTCAACCCCCAAAAATAAGCCGAAGCCCTCGAGCCTCTAGCACCTGGGTGTCGCGAACCCTCTACAACTCGGTACGGAGCTCTGGGTTATGCCGGTTTAGTCTTTTGAAGACGGTGGCCTAATCCACTGGTTTTCCCAGGACCGTTGCCACCATCTTCCTGTATTTGAGGAGAGTATCCCCTTCTAGGAGCTTGAGCTCTATGCCATCTATGGGAGAGACGACACCCATGGCCTCCTTCAGCCAATTTAGGGACATCTCGCTCCCACAGAACAGCAGCACGACCCCCTGCTAGGTTAGCTTTAAGCCATCGAACTATGGCAAGGGCATCCCATCAGGGAGCCCATCCATTTTCGAGTCGAGGGCCCCTTGCAGTTTTTCTGTTAGGCTAGCCGTCAGCTGCGTGGTTGGAAAACCCGTCGCAGCCACCGCTACCCTAACCCCTTTGCCAGCGACCTGACTGTAAGTCAGATCAGGTCTGGCTCTTTTGGAGTGCTTTGAGGCGCTAGGGGCGCTCCCTCAGGGCGGCCCCGTTTGGAGCCAATCTCCTGTGGTGTACCCCCCACAGCTATCCTCTCTGCCCTCGCTTTTTTCGCCCTGCTGCGTTGTGCACCAGTGCGATTTCGTCGCCTGTGAGCCTCGCTCCGAGGATTGGGGCCCGCCACGGCGACTGTGAGTGAGGGTGCCCCGCGAGCGGAGCTCCCCCCTAAAGTGGGAATTGGGGTTGGATTGGAAGGGGAGGCTCCTTGTACGGAGCCTTCCCCAAAAGGGTGGGAAGTGGACGCCCCATTTCCGGAGCTTTCCACTGTAAGGAGTGGGGAGGTGCCTGTTAAGGAACACTCCCTGGAAGGCAAAGAGGAGGAGGCCCTGGCGACAGAGCACTTCTCAGGAGTTGGATTTTTAAAGGATTCACTCATATTGTTCCCACGAGTATACAGGAAAAAGAGGTCCACCCCCGCAGAGCCTGTTGCGGGGGTAAGGCTTAATTCTATGGGAGGTCGCCCGGTATCCCACAGGCATCGTTAGAGGCACCATTACCCTGGTACCATTCAGCCCTGGCACGATGGCTTACACCCTAGCTTGGAGAATATTTATCGACCTCCCGGTCTAGATCCGCCGCCGTTTGTTAAAGCAGTGTCACCTCGTGCAGGATGTGGATCTTCACCACACGCCCCTTATCATACCCAGTAGTGCAATGGTATGGGGCTGGCGGACGGTCCTGGACGGTGAGAGGCTAGGGCCGTGGCGCTGTAATCGCTTCAACCGTCCCTGGTGTGAGTCGACCCACCCCCGTGATCCCAATTAAGGGGCCGAATGGATCACTCACTACCTTGACACCGCGTGCAAACGCACTCTTAAATAAAAAAATAATGTCTTTTCGCGTCCTCAGTGTTGGTCCGAGAGAGATGAAAATTTTAAGCAACATGGGTTGATACATACCAGTTTGTAGTTCGTACTTCCTGAAATCTGCTATGCCCCTTAAATTTGTTGAAATCTTTAGGTTCAATATATATTTTATTTACATTTCTGAGAAGATAAATAAAATTGGTATGAGTTTTACTCAATGTCAGAATTTCTTGAGCGAGGAAGCGATCGATACTGTTATTTGCCTTTGCTTTATGATACCTCAGTTGTGAAATTTCTTTACAGTCCAACGATTAAAACTAATAATGATCAAATTCACAACGTGAATGTGCAATTGTCATTAACTGTTTATTTTAATTGTAATAAAAACTGTTTAAAATAACTCAATTTGTATATATTTGTTTATAATTTGATAGACTTGTATTGGTTTTCACTGAATGCTGGAGAATCTCAAACACCAATATATTTAAGAAACAAGAATATGACATACTGTACAATGAAGGAAACATCAATCAAAATGACGGAGTTATTGTCTACATTAAAAGCACTCACAAATATGAATATAATATTATATAATTGGGCGACATTAAATCAATTAGCTTAAAAATTTCTCTTGGCGGCAAAGAAAAAATCAATATCGTAGCTCTATACCGATCTCCTTCCACGTGTCCCTATTTATTTAATAACAACTTAAATTTGTTCTTAGAAAATACAAAATTCAGTTTATCAGAAACCACTGTTATAGTCGGAGACATAAATATTGATATAAATTCAATTGCAGACTTCAGTCAACAGTATTTAAATATATTGTGGGAACATGGCTTTATTTCCTACATAAACAAAGCAACCAGGGAATACGGCAACCAAACGTCATGTATTGACCACTTTTTTGTCAAAAGCAAAGAGCAACCGACCAAATTTACACCCATCATATACAATATAAATATAACTGACCATTTTCCTATAATTCTAAATTTTGAGGCAAATTTTGTGAAGCCAGATAATTCATCCTGTGAGAGCTATAATAAACAGTATATCGATTATTCTAAATTAAGAACAACACTAAAAAATGAGAATTGGCTTGATTTTTATTTAACAAACGACGTAAATGAGGCAACAAATATATTTATAAATAAACTAAAATACTACATAGAAAACTGTACAAATATCATCAAAATAAGGAAATCAAAAATGAAAAAGACTCCTTGGATTACTAAAGGCATAATTAAATCGATAGACAAAAAAAACGAAATATATAAAAAACTCAAGAAAAATCCGAATAATAATTGACGTGCGTGAAGAATATAAAAAATATAGAAATAAACTTAACCTACTAATCAAAAATGCTAAAATAGCCTATTATAAATATCAAATACACAACAATAAAAATAACCCAAAGCAATTATGGAATTGCATTAAAAGAATAAATAATGAAAATAAATCAACAATGAAAAGCATAACGGATATAAAATTAGAAAATGGAAACTTAGCTAAAAGTAAAAAGAAATTGCCAATCGCTTTAATACTCATTATGCAAATTATGGAAAAGAGTTAGCTAATAAAATTAAAAAATCTAATGACACAGTGGGTAATACTCAATACCTACCAAACTCTATATATCTATCACCTACTGATCCAACAGAAATAAAAAATACTATCATGGAACTCAAGTCAGGCAAAGCTCCTGGACATGACGGAATCACTTCCGATGTCCTAAAAAAATTGAATGACACTATTAATATACCGCTTACTTACCTAGTAAATCTGATTATTAACAGTGGAGAGTGCCCTAAATTATTTAAAACCGGCATAATAAAACCGATTTATAAAACAAATGACAAATCAGAAGTAGTAAATTATAGGCCTATAACATTAATATCGAGTATTGCAAAAATATTTGAAAAAATTATTAAAAAGAGAATAGTAGACTATCTTGACAAATATAAGATCATATCTAGCAGACAATTTGGTTTCAGAAATGGTTTATCCACTGAAGATGCAATAGCTTTGCTCACGAGCGATCTTTATAAATCTTTAGACATTAGCAAACCTATAATATCTATCTTCATTGACCTAGCGAAGGCATTTGACACCATTAGCCACCCAAGACTGCTAAATAAATTAGAAAAAATAGGCTTCCGCGGAAATTCCTTAAAGCTTATGAAGAGCTGCCTTAACAACAGAGAACAAAGAGTTGAAATAGATGGCACTATGAGCGATCCAGGCACATCAGAATACGGTGTTCCACAGGGAACAGTTCTAGGGCCAATTCTATTTAACATATATATTAATGACTTACTAAGACTGCCATCTGATGGAAAGATTCTTAGTTTTGCCGATGACACGGCCATTGTATATACAGATGAAACCTGGAGTGGAGTAAAAAAAAATGGCTGAAAAAGATTTTACAACTATCAAAAAATGGTTTGATACGAATTTACTTACTATAAACTACAGCAAAACTAAGTATCTTCCCTTTACATCATACCATAACCGCTTACCCAATTTTGGCGCACTAAACATTGAATCGATGAATGATGATGACGTAATGCTAATAGAAGAAGCGGATTCAGTCAAATATTTGGGCATAATAATAGATAGGCACTTAAAATGGGATCTTCAAATAAATAATATTACTAGAAAAATAAGGTGCTTTCTACCTACATTTAAAAATTTAAAACAGTACCTAGACCTGCCTCAACTAAATGTACTATATTATTCCTTAATACAGTCCCACCTAAGCTATGGAACAATTGGTTGGGGTGGAGTGACAAATTGCTATCTGAAAAATTTAAGTACCTTGCAAAAATGGTTTCTCAAAATTATTTATGATAAAGATATAACATATCCGACAGAAATGCTCTTTAGTGAAACAAAAAAGTTAGATTTGCGACAACTGTTTTGTCAGCAAATATTAATTAACACATTTAAAAACACACAAAATATAAAATTCAGAGAACATACATATAACACTCGCGCAAAAAACGTGCTCACTGAAAAGCCATTCGCAAAAAAAACAATAGGACAAAGAAACCATACCTATCTAGCCCCAAGGTTAATCGATATGCTACCACCTTCAATAAAAAATATTAAATCATATAGTTTATACAAAAAGCATATTAAACTTACATCATACATCAAATAGTTGACGTAAAAATGCATTAGCTAGAAAACATGCACTGTTAATTAGCTTTACTTATCTATAAAATTAAAACAAACTAGTAAATAAGAATTAATTTAAAATGTGGTACTTTCCTAGACTGTAACAACTACCCGATTGAGACATAAACTTACCTAATTGTGACAAAGCCTCTAGACTGTGACTTATTCAGATATATATATATATATATATATATATATATATATATATATATATATATATATTGAAATACACTCACAAGTGAAAGTGTATTACTCCGCAACAGGCACATTGTGCTTAGCGGGAAGAACCCTCTGTTTATTTATATATATAATTTTGTATGTAACACTATATTGTAAAAAATATCTATTTTGATAAATAAACATTATTATTATTATTATTATTTTTTTTTACAAAAAACCAGTCACCTTACTCTGTGGCTCCGACCCTCACAGAGGGGAGCTGGTAATACCAGTAGCCACTCCCCACGCCCGTGGGGTGAGTGACTACCGGGTCCGTGAATCGTGTGCCCTGAGTAGACGTAATGAACCGAGGATGACAGCCTTCTGCATTCTGCCGACTAAGATCTCTGCCGAATCTCGGCATGCCGGTATAATCTTTAATTCTGAAAGCAGCGTCTGTCTCATTCCACCGAGGGCTCCTATAATCAGTACCACTATTTTAACAGAATGGCCTGGATAAAGCCTGCGGAGTTCGAAGAGCAAATCTCGATATTTTGTCCGTTTTTCCTCCTCTTTCAAGACAATGTTGCTCTCAACGGGAGCTGAGAATTCCACGACATACATTGTCTTGAGTTGGTGGTCGAGGAGTACTATGTCAGGCTTGTTGGCTTGTATTTGCCTGACGGCGGGAAACGAGTAGTTCCAATAAATTAGGCACTTCGCATTCCCCACAACGGACTCAATATCCCCCGGAACGTAAGGCAGCACTGGTATTTCGTCTATCCCATACGAGTGCCTTAGATGATAGTAAAGCACTCGTAATGCTGCGTTGTGTCTATGAATATAGGCCGAGACTGCGTATGTCGGGCAAGCCGACAGTAAGTGCATTACAGTCTCCGGCGCCCTGCGGCAGGCCCTGCAGCTGATATCAGGGACCTCCATACACATGACACGACGTCGATAGACGAGAGTGTTAAATACACCATCCTGGCAAGCCATTATGAATCCCTCGGTCTCAGACTTCAGCCCAGCTGACCTTAAGAAGGCGAAAGTCAGCCTTTCGGATAAGCCGAGGTCTTCTATATTTTTATAGAAGACCCCGTGCAATGGCTTATCCTTATGGAGCTGCAGAAGGATGTTGTGTTCTGCAGCTCTAATGTGGGCTTTTAGTCGAACGGGTTCCAACTCGGTGACAGAGTCGGGGTTTACCCGCTCGACGTCGAAGATGAGACCAAGTTCATCGGCTGCTCTCCGTGCTGCCTTAAAGAGAAAAGCTCCTACCTCTGCATTTTCATGGTCTCGGACCATGCAGAGGAGGGGATCCGAACTCCTGATGACCTTACATGCTCCATCCAGAACCATCCTGCTATGGAGACTCTCCAAGCTCAAGAGTCCACGGCCTCCCCGATGTCGTGGGAGATATAACCGTGGAACGGACGATTTAGGATGCAAGCTCCTGTTAAGATGCATCTTCTTGCGGGTTACTACATCGAGTTGACGCAGCTCTTCTCTAGTCCACTTCATTACTCCGAAAGAGTAGTTTTACACCCCAGCTGGAGTAAGTGGTGGCGCTACTCACCAAAGGCTTGATAGATGGAAGTCAGCCCCTCCTGCTTATTAAACTACTACTACTACTACTACTACTACTTTCCTAGACTGTAACAACTACCCGATTGAGACATAAACTTACCTAATTGTGACAAAGCCTCTAGACTGTGACTTATTCAGATATATATATATATGTATTGAAATACACTCACAAGTGAAAGTGTATTACTGCGCAACAGGCACATTGTGCTTAGCGGGAAGAACCCTCTGTTTATTTATATATATAAATGTGTATGTAACACTATATTGTAAAAAATATCTATTTTGATAAATAAACATTTTTTTTTTTTTTTTTTACAAAAAACCAGTCACCCTACTCTGTGGCTCCGACCCTCACTGAGGGGTGCTGGTAATACCAATAGCCACTCCCCACGCCCGTGGGGTGAGTGACTACCGGGTCCGAGAATCGTGTGCCCTAAGTAGACGCAATGATCCGAGGATGACAGCCTTCTGCATTCTGCCGGCTAAGATCCCTGCCGAATCTCGGCATGCCGGTATGATCTTTAGTTCTGAAAGCAGCGTCTGTCTCATTCCACCGAGGGCTCCTATAATCAGTACCACTATTTTAACAGAATGGCCTGGATAAAGCCTGTGGAGTTCGAAGAGCAAATCTCGATATTTTGTCCGTTTTTCCTCCTCTTTCAAGACAATGTTGCTCTCAGCGGGAGCCGAGAATTCCACGACATACATTGTCTTGAGTTGGTGGTCGAGGAGTACTATGTCAGGCTTGTTGGCTTGTATTTGCCTGACGGTGGGAAACGAGTAGTTCCAATAGATTAGGCACTTCTCATTCCCCACAACGGACTCAATATCCCCCGGAACGTAAGGCAGCACTGGTGTTTCGTCTATCCCATACGAGTGCCTTAGATGATAGTAAAGCACTCGTAATGCTGCGTTGTGTCTATGAATATAGGCCGAGACTGCGTATGTCGGGCAAGCCGACAGTAAGTGCATTACAGTCTCCGGCGCCCTGCGGCAGGCCCTGCAGCTGACATCAGGGACCTCCATACCCATGACACGACGTCGATAGACGAGAGTGTTAAATACACCATCCTGGCAAGCCATTATGAATCCCTCGGTCTCAGACTTCAGCCCAGCTGACCTTAAGAAGGCGAAGGTCAGCCTTTCGGATATGCCGAGGTCTTCTATATTTTTATAGAAGACCCCGTGCAATGGCTTATCCTTATGGAGCTGCAGAAGGATGTTGTGTTCTGCAGCTCTAATGTGGGCTTTTAGTCGAACGGGTTCCAACTCGGTGACAGAGTCGGGGTTTACCCGCTCGACGTCGAAGATGAGACCAAGTTCATCGGCTGCTCTCCGTGCTGCCTTAAAGAGAAAAGCTCCTACCTCTGCATTTTCATGGTCTCGGACCATGCAGAGGAGGGGATCCGAACTCCTGATGACCTTACATGCTCCATCCAGAACCATCCTGCTATGGAGACTCTCCAAGCTCAAGAGTCCACGGCCTCCCCGATGTCGTGGGAGATATAACCGTGGAACGGACGATTTAGGATGCAAGCTCCTATTGAGATGCATCTTCTTGCGGGTTACTACATCGAGTTGACGCAGCTCTTCTCTAGTCCACTTCACTACTCCGAAAGAGTAGAGAAGGATCGGAACGGCAAGCATATTTGTAGTAGACACCTTGTTCTTCCCCGACAGTTGTGAAGACCAGATCTGTCGGAGTAGGTGCTGATACTTGCCGCGGAGAGCGTTTTTCACTACACTCACTTCTTGGGTGGAGCGTTGCTCGACACCCAAGTAAGTGTACGACTCTCCGGCATCTAGATGGTGTAAGATGCTTCCGTCCACGAGCTGCGCGTCCTCTCCGTAGTCACCGCATCGTCCTCTCTTGAGATGGATCAGTGCGCATTTGTCCAACCCGAACTGCATACCGACAGCCTGCGTGTACTCCTGTACCACCCTAAGGGACTGTTGGAGATCCCTCTCTCCAAAAGCATAAAGTTTAAGGTCATCCATATAAAATAGATGGGTGACCTTATGCCTCCTGTCGCCGGGGGTACCGCAGTTGTAGCCACGGGTTTTCCGGAGCGAGACGGATAATGGCAGTAGTGAGATGCAAAACAGGAGGGGGCTGAGGGAATCTCCCTGAAATACTCCCCTTCTGAATGTTACCGACTCTGTTTGGACTCTATCGTTACCCGATGTTATGGTAAAGCGAGTCCTCCAGAGCGGCATCAGTTCTTCAATACATCTCACTACGGGACCGGGTACCACAAGACATCGGAGCAAGTGAACAATGAGCTCATGTGATGTCATATCAAATGCCTTGCGGTAGTCGATCCAGGCCATAGAGAGGTTCCGCTTATACTGCATGGAGTCCTGCGTGATACATCTATCGATCAGCAGGTTCTCCTTGCAGCCAGCGACACCTCTCTTCGACCTTCGTTGCTCATATATCCGTTCGTAAACCGGTTCGACTGCGCGGAGCACCCGCATGTACAAAATGCGTGTAAACACCTTGTAACATGCGTTTAGACAGGTTATCGGTCTGTAGTTCTTTGGGTTGGACAAATCTCCGTTCTTGGGGATCAGCACTGTCCGCCCCTCAACAACCCAAGAAGGGATTTGCTGCTCCCCATTCAACCAGGAATTAAAAATTCTGGCCAAATGGTGGTGGGTGCTCGATAACTTTTTCCACCAAAAGTTATTTATCCCATCGGGACCTGGAGCAGCAAAGTTCTTAGAGCCCTCAAGAGCCCTACGAACCTCTTCTGGAGTTATTGGTTCGCACACTTCCTGTGGTTGCTGAAGCCTTTGACAAAAGGCTTCAAAGTGTGCAAGGGCAGGAGAATCTCGGTTGAGTGGAAGCCTCTCCTCGTACAGTGTTTTCCAGAAGTTCTCCACCTGATCTGCAGTCGGCGGATTGTCTACAACACGCGGAGGCGGCTGGAAAAGGCGCGAGGGCTTCTCGCGGAACAGTTTATTTTCCGCAAGCCCCCTCGCCCGCCTCACTAGTGACTTTCTGCAAGTCACTAGCATCCGTATCCTGTCGACACAGTGCTGTTTGGTGGTTCGCAGCACTACCTCATTGAGTGTGTGATGGACGCGTCTTAAGTTGGCGGCTAATCGACGCACTTTAGGCGTGAAAGGCCTGTTGGCCGCCATATAGTCCATCACACATTGGATACGGGATGCCTGTTGCCTCGCCGACCGGATCTTGGCTTCCATCTTTTGTATGCGCCGCTGCGCTCTCTCCTGTAGGGAAGAGGTATTTCGCCTCTCCACCTGAGACGAGCGTTGAGCAGCGGCATACACGGCACAATTTATGTGCCAGATGTCAGCCTCTTCTGGTAGCGCTGTACGAAGTTCAGCGTCCACTCTGGCCAGGTCTTGTGGCCCGGGGGTTTTCAGACGGTGTAACCCCCTTCTGGTACTGAGGCCCTCTGGTATTGGCGGAACGAGGAGAGCTACGTCCTCAACCGGTGAATGTGGCGGCTCTTCGGCCACCTCATTCACCGTTCCAGGAGCAGCCCTCACGTAGCTCCTACTACGAAGGTGGGATACATAGTCACGCAGATTTTGTGGCGTGAAGGCGCTATGCTCTGGTAGCCTCTCACACCACAGAGCATGCATCCGCGCCATGTATCCCCTCCGCGCGGGCTCACTGCTTTCATAACAATGCAGAAGTTCATCCCTCAGCTCATCCGTCCACTCAAAGCGTCCTTGGGCATTGCCATTGTCATCAACGGGCGGTTTGTCCGGTTGGGCCCCACCACCTTGCCCTTGGCCCCTATCCGCACGGGGTCGATCGTGGGGGCCCTGCCTTCGGCCTATGGGAACCAAAGTTTAGGGCCTGTGGGTGGTTAGCCCAGCAGGCCCACGACCGACACCAGAGGGGAAGACGCTTTCCCCTCCCGGGTGTACTAGGGCTGCCGGTTCGGTTTTACACCCCAGCTGGAGTAAGTGGTGGCGCTACTCACCAAAGGCTTGATAGATGGAAGTCAGCCCCTCCTGCTTATTATTATTATTATTATTATTTTTTTTTTTTTCGCGAGAGCGATGCTGGTCAGTTCTGCCGTGTCTCCGACATTCTCACGGAAGAAGCGCCAGCGAATTCACTACGACCACTCCCTGCAACCTGCAGAGTTAGCGACCGTAGGTTCCTAAATCGTGTGCCCTAAGTAAACGAAGAGAACCCAGGATAACAGCTTTCTGTATCTGGCCTGCCAGCCATTCGGCCGAATGTTGACAAGCCGTTATTGTTCGTAATTCCGAGAGCAGCGTGGGCTTCATACCTCCAAGTACACCGATTATAAGGACTACCAACTTGACCGAGTAGCCTGGATACAGCACTAGGAGCTCATACCGGAGATCGCGATACTTAGCCCGTTTTTCCTCCTCTTTCAAGACAATGTTTGTTTCAGCCGGAGCTGAAAACTCGATGATGTATATCGCCTTCTGCTGATGATCGAGGAGTACTATGTCAGGCTTATTAGCTTGAATTAGCCTGACGGTCGGGAACGAGTAGTTCCAGTATATCCTGCACCTCTCGTTCTCGACAACGGACTCAATATCTCCGGGGACGTAAGGCAGCACTGGTGCTTGGTCTACCCCATACGAGTGCCGTAGATGGTAGTGAAGCACTCGTAATGCCGCGTTATGGCGATGGATGTAGGCCGAAATCGCATATACCGGGCATGCAGACAGTAAATGCATAAGCGATTCCGGCGCCTGATGGCAGGTCCTACAGCTGGTATCAGGAACCCCTACACCCATCACACGGCTTCGGTAGACCAAGGTGTTAATAACACCATCCTGGCAGGCCACAATGAATCCCTCGGTCTCCGACTTAAGCCCAGCTGACCTTAAAAAGGCGAACGTCAGCTTGGTCGATAAACCCAGCGTTTCTATGTTCTTATAGAATACACCGTGCATGGATTTATCGACGTGCCGTCTAAACAGATTCTCCTGTTCAGCGGCTTTAATCTGGGCTTTCAGACGATTTAGCGGAAGCTCAGTGACCGACTCTGGGTCGGCACCTCGCCGGCCTCCTCGCCTGATGTCGAATACGAGACCGAGTTCATCTGCGACCCTCTTTGCTGCCTTGAATAATCCTGCTCCCACTCCTGCATTTTCATGATTTCTCACTAATTGCAGGAGAGGGTCTGAGCTCCTAAGGACGTTACATGCTATACTCAGGACTACCCGGCCATGCATGCACTCCAAACTCAAGAGTCCTCGGCCCCCCCGATGACGTGGGAGGTACACACGAGGAACGGACGATTTTGGATGAATGCTCCTATGGATATTCATCATCTTGCGGGTACCTCTATCTAACTGACGCAGCTCATCTACCGTCCATCTCACTACTCCAAAGGAGTAGAGCAGAACAGGAACGGCAAGCATATTAGTGGCAGACACCTTGTTTTTCCCCGAAAGTTCGGATGACCAAATCTTTCGGAGTAGGCCTCTGTACTTGCCGCGGAGAGATACCTTAATTTGTTGCACATCCTGGATGTGATGTTGTTGCACACCCAGGTATGTGTAAGTCTCTCCGGCATCTAGATGTCGCAAGATGCTTCCGTCTGCGAGCTGCGCCTCTTCAGCAAAGTCCCCGCATCGTCCTCTCTTGAGGTGGACGACTGCACACTTGTCCAATCCGAATTCCATTCCAATAGCCAGCGTATACCGTTCGACCACCCTTAGAGCATTTTGCAGTTCCTGCTCTCCGGAGGCGTAGAGTTTAAGGTCATCCATGTAGAATAAATGGGTGACCTTATGCCTCCGGTTGCTGGGTGGACCGCATTGGTATCCGCGGACTTGACGGAGTTCAACAGATAAAGGCAACAGTGAGATGCAGAAGAGGAGAGAACTCAAGGAGTCCCCTTGGAATACTCGTCTCCTGAATGCTACCTGCTCTGTGGTAACCCGCTGTGCACCGGATGTTATGGTGAAGCGAGTTTTCCAGAGCGGCAGCAGTTGTTCTATGCATCTCACTAGTGGTGCTGCTACCGCAAGACATTGGAGCAAATGTAACAAGAGCTCATGTGATGTTGTATCAAATGCCTTACGGTAGTCAATCCAGACCATAGATAGATTCCGCTTATATTGTACAGAGTCCTGTGTAATACAGCGGTCTATCAGCAGGTTATCCTTGCAGCCTGCCATGCCTTTCTTCGCACCACGTTGCTCATTTATCTGCTGAAAGACCGGATCAACATGCCGTAGTGTCCTAGCATACAAGATACGTGTAAATACCTTGTAGCAGGAGTTCAGACATGTGATTGGCCTATAGTTTCTCGGATCGGACAGATCTCCCTTCTTGGGGATTAACACAGTACGTCCTTCGACAAACCAGTCCGGAATCTGCTGCCCCTCGTTCAACCAAGAGTTGAAAACCCGCGCCAGACGACGGTGGGTGGATGGAAATTTCTTCCACCACCAGTTGTTAATGCCGTCTGGGCCAGGAGCAGCGAAGTTCTTGGTACCAACAAGTGCCTGTTGGACTTCCTCCGTACTGATCGCCGGGCACACTTCGTCTTGCTCTCCAAAGGTTCTGTTACACAGAGCCTCGAAGTGTGCTATTGCTGGAGTGCTGCTGTTGAATGGACGCGTCGTTTCGTAGATTCCCTTCCAGAATCCTTCGACATCTTCTACATTCGGCGGATTATCGACAACACGCTGTGGCTCCTTGAATAGGCGGGAGGGAGCCGTACGGAACATTGAATTTTGTTTATTTATTATTATTATTATTACGTATGTATTCAAATCTCCACCACTGGTGGGTACATATACAAGTGTCGGCAGTAGCAAGACACTTGTAGCTATTGTATTAAATGGGCGTATTTAAAAAGGAGCGGACAACTGAGGTAGTGCAGAGTATCACGGCTTTCTGTATGGCTGCAATCTTATCGATGATATCAAGCTTAGTTAAGTTGGCAATGAGAGTTTTAGGGACTACTCCGGTCGCTGATATTATTAATGGTATTACAACCACGCTTTCTTGATGCCACATTTGCTGGATCTCTTGCCCAAGTCGCTGATATTTCCCTTCTTTTTCAGCAAAGCAGCTCTGTATGTTGTGGCTGTTAGGGATCCCTACATCGATCAAGTAGGCTTCCTTTAGTACTTTATTAATGAGAATTATATCTGGCCTGTTGTGGACGATTGTTCGGTCCGTCAGCACACAGCGGTCCCAGTACAGCCTGTGAGTGTTATTTTCTATGACTGCACTGGGAATGTACCGGTAGTAAGGCACTTCTTCATTTATTAAGCCGTGTCGCCATGCCAGCCCTTGGTGCACAATTTTAGCTACTTGGTTGTGCCTATTAAGGTATTCAGTGGCTGCTAACATCTGGCAAGCTCCGGTTATATGTTGTATGGTTTCGGATTGCTGGCGACATCTCCTACACAGGTCATCTTCTATATTGGCCCTCACGCAATAACCTGGTCCTGAATGGCGACCATGAAACCCTCCGTTTCAGCGAAAAGATCAGCTCGTCCCAGCCAACCACAAGAAGATTTAGCATCGACTCGTGGCTGACTGAGGACGTTCGCATGTCTACCATGGAGCGGCTTCGATATCCATCGCTGTCTTTTTTCTTGCATGTAGCTGGCATCTGTTTGGAGCTCGCTGCCATCGAAATGAAGTAAGTCCAGCGGGGTGTACCTGTTGTCCGACTTCCTGATGGCCTGGTGCAAATTGTTGTTCTGTCTAGCAAAGTATTTTTGAAGCCTACTTATTTGTTTCTTGCAAAGCCTGCTTATGTCTACAAGGCCACGACCTCCTTCATGGCGGGGTAAGGTGATCCGTTCTATTGCTGATCTCGGGTGGTGCACCCGAAACTTAGTTAACACTCTGCGCGTAGCTCTTTCAACATCCTCAAGCTCAGTCTGCGACCACTTAATGACACCAAATGTATATGTCAGGACCGGAATGGCAAAGGTATTGAGAGCCTTAAACAAGTTTTTCCCATTCAGATTTGTCTTGAGGATATCGTTAGTTCTTTGGAGGTACACTTTTGTGACTTGGTGACGAATGTCCTTGTGCTGGATGCGTCGGTTTTGTACGAAGCCTAAGTACTTATATGCATCATCCCAATTCATAGCTTCGGCAAAACTCCCATCCATTAGCTCAAACCCTTGCTGGACCACCTGGCCTCTCTCAACACTGAGTCTACGGCACTTGTCCAATCCGAATGACATCTGGATGTCATTGGAAAATCTTTGTGTAAGCTGTAGCAGGCTGGTGATATGTCTCTCAGTTGACCCGTACAGTTTGATGTCATCCATGTACATCAAATGGGATAGCCTGTACTGCATCCTATCAATCCCCTTGACGAGAAAGCCGTATCCAGTGCCATTGAGGAGTGCCGATAACCGATAATGGATTCAACGCAAGGCAAAACCATAGAGGGCTGAGGCTGTCTCCCTGGAAAATGCCTCTGTTAATAGAAATAGGATGGGAGTGGATAGATCCTTCAGTGTGGTATAAGTGCAAAATAGTCTCCCACGATGACATTAAGTACTTAAGCGCTTCCACTAAATTAGGCGCTATTTTATATAACTCCAGCACACGAATGAGCCAAGAGTGGGGAACACTATCGAAGGCTTTCTTGTAGTCGATGAAGGCAGTAAATATATTTCGAGACTTATGGTAAGCCTGCTCCATTACCACCGCATCGATGATCAGTTGTTCTTTACACCCTTGTGCGTTTCTGACACAACCTTTTTGTTCTTTAGCCAGCAGAGAGTTTTGCTCCAGATGATTGTAAATTTTATCAGCAATACAGGAGGTTAATATTTTATAAAGAGTGCACAAGCAGGTGATGGGTCGGTATTTGGAGGGATCCTGAGTGTTGTTGCCATCTTTGGGAAGCAAGAACGTCCTACCTTTTGTCATGTACATCGGTATCTGCTGTGGTTCATGGAGAAACGAGGAGAAAAATCTGGCGAGATATGAGTGAACACAGGACAGTCTCTTCAGCCAAAAATTGTGTATACCGCCAGGGCCTGTAGCCTTCCAATTTGGGGTTTTGTTCACTGCAGAAGTGACATCCCCTACCGAAAACTCTACGTTGGTCATAACAGGTATTCCAGAAACTCTCTCTTCTTCTTGCGTTATCCACGTGGCATTCTCCATATGCTCTACCCTGTTGGACCATATTCCCCTCCAGAAGTTCTCCACACTCTCACGAGTTGGGGGTTGACTCACGTTTACATGACTGCCCTCACGTAATCTACGGTAGAAGTCTTTCTCGTTACGCAGGAATAAGGAGTTTTGCTCCTTTCTTTTAGCCGATTGTCTATACCTACGCAGCCTGTTGGCTTTCAGTGACAGTTTCTGGCGTAGGGTGTCCAAAAGGAGTTGTGGAGTATTGTTTGGTGGGTCATGTTGCGTGTGTACAGCCATTCTTTCCTGAAGTTGTTGGTAAAACTTTGATATTTTGCGGCTTCTAATCCCTGCAATATACTGCGTTAATCTACCTATCTGAGTTCTTAGTTCTTCTATTTGGCAAGATAACCTATGATCCCAAGCGGGCCTCCTTCTACGTGGTGCGGGGCCTGGTCGAGGCATTGTGATTTTTCCTCCAGTGAACCTGACAATCGCTACAGCTGCTGCGTAGATGGCAATTTGTAGATCTTCGAACTGCCTCACATTCTCCACTAGGTGTGTTGGCAGTATTGTGGAGTTCATCACTTCTGTGGCATTTGCTAGCTTCCTGGATGAGTTCTGCTTTGGAATAGGTGGCCTCTGTAAAGGGTCGGTGCCTTCGAATTGTACCAGGGCACCTCTGAACTCCAGCATTAGCTTCCGGGACATAGGGTTTTCGGCCTCCTCATCGACGTGCACAGCGGGTGGAGGATCTGCTTGCCGGACAGGGGATATTCGGTCAGGTTGAAGCCCCAGTTCTTCGGCCTCCTGCTCCGGTTGAGGTACAGGCTCTTCGACCTCATGAAGGTGCAACTCTCTAGCAACTTCTTGCCTGATTTGGGCTAATCTAGCTTCAGGAATGAGATTCCTTTGTATTATGGTGCGCCTCTGGTCCGCAACACGCTGCTCAGTTACCTGATAATCAGGATATCTCTGTAGGAAGGCTTGATGTAGCTGTGGTCTGTACGCTCCTTGATCCGTTTCATTATTCGTGATGTTGTAGTAGCTACGCATGACGTACTCGTTTATTTCAGTTGTCCACTTCATGCGTTGCCTAGCTCTTCCAGCTAAAGTGGCCCCCAGTCTTGCTGGGGAAGCACGTCGTCTAGCTGGAATCCGAGTTTCGTTAGCCGGGTCGTCATCATGATCGGGCTGAGTATTAGAGCGACGTTCCCGATCATTACGCCGCTCCACCGAGGCTTGATTCCGTGTAACAGGTGCAAATGGATCACGGCCAAAGGGGGTGCAAACCCCTTTAACCGGTTAGCTCGGGTAAACCGGGGATGCCAATACCCATACCTCCTGACTGAGGAGGCCCCTGGTCGTTTGGTAGCTAGGGGTCCGCGTGCTCGCTACGCACGTAGGTCCATAAGACCTCCCCTTGCGGGGATTATTATTATTATTATTATTATTATTATTATATAATTTGATAGACTGATAATTTGTTTTACAGATAAGCCAGTTAGAAGGCCTACTATTACTCTGATGGCCTTCCTATTCTGGCTTAGTAGGTCTTCCGTAAATTTGGCCGAACGTTCTTTAATGAACTCTTTGGCCTGTCTCTGTCCTGGGAGATTCCTCCACCATTCCAGCGATTTATTTTGCACCCATTCCTTAATGGCTGCTCGTATGCATGGCTTTGCCACGCCACAAAAGGGCTCGGGTCCTATTGGGGCTTCAAGTGCGCCTTCCTTGGCCAGTTGATCAGCCTTTTCGTTCCCTCTGTGTCCCTCGTGTCCTGGTACCCATGCTAGGGTCACTCTGTTCTGACTTCCCAGCTCTGTAAGGGCCGTCATGCAGTCCCACACCAATCTTGAGTTGATATGCATGGAACTGATTGCTTTTATTGCCGCTTGGCTATCAGAGAAATTGGCAATCGACTGGTTAACAGTACCTTGTCAGTGTATGGCGATCACTTTAGCCTGAAACACCGTTGCGTATTTCCCTAGACTTATCGGGATACTGGCTTTTGACCTTGTCCCGTAAATCCCGGCTCCGACTCCTTGTTCTGTCTTGGAGCCGTCAGTGTACCAGACTGTTTGTGCTGTTATGGGAGGACCGTTTTTCCAATCCTCCCTGTCTGGTATAGCAGTCTGAAAGTTCTTGTTGAAGCTATACCTGGGGACCATTACATCCGTGGGCATGCCTAGAATGGGATCTGCCCTCATCTCCGAGTATAACTTCTGGTACTCCGTCCCGTGTTGCTGGCTTATTGGCGTTTGGCCTTGCATTAACCTGTGCACCACTGACCGAGCTTCGCCTTGTATGAATACGTGTAAGGGTGGTAGGTCCAAGAGGGTATTTTACCTCCGGATGATTTTGTCCCACTTGAACGCTCCATCATTTTTTTAAAGCCTTAATCGACTGAAAATGAAGCTGCATTTGAAGTTTTAGCTGGAGCAGGTATGCAACTGACCAGCTCGGTTGCGGAAGGCGAGTGGTGTGGTCCCATGGCACAGAAGGAGACTGCGACGATGGGGTAACCAAACGATTCCAAAAGCAACCTTTGTGTGCGGTGGGTTATTTTTACCGCACTCTTCGTGAGAAGGTGGATGTGCTCACGGCAAAAGGTAAGGGCTATTCCGCCCTTACTCGGTCGTTAGAGCCTCGTTAGTGAAAACAGGGTGCACCAAGTTCAAATTGAACTCATCGCGAAGGTGAGGTTAACAATTGAGTAGGAGAGGCTATAACTTGCGCTTCACTACCCCATTACACCCCCAATAGGGTGGGAGTGGCAATGGGGGCAGTAGAGGGGGTGGCTAATGCCAAACAAATTTTAGAGACCCTTGGTTCTCTTATACATGCCAAATCCCAATTTAATTATTTGCTCCCTTTAATAATAGGGCGGAGGTGGCAATGGGGGTGGTAAAGGGATGGTTAATGTCAAAAAATCCCTTGGTTCACTTATGCATACTAAACCCGGATTTAATTTTTTACTTCCTTTAATAATAGGGGGGAGGTGGCAGAGGGGGTAGCTAACGCCAAAAAATTTTTTTGAGACGTTTCGTTCCTGTATACACACTAAATCACATTTTTTTACCCCCTTTCATAATAGCGTGGGGGTGGTATTGGGGGTGAAAATGGGGGTTGGCTGTTGCCAAAAAAAATTTGAGACCTTGATTTTTCGTACATGCCCTAAATTGCGATTTTATAGACTCTTACCTGCTTGCTTTGCCTATTCACCCTTATTTACCCCCGAGCGCTTTAACGGAATTACATAAAAAACTAATCTAGTTCCAGATCTCGTTATAATACATAAGCGTACCAAATTTGAAATCAATATCATAAACGGTTCCAGAGCAAATGTACGCACAAAAAAAAAGTTAGAGACCTACAACAAAAAAAATCACCCTTTTTTGCGTTACTATACTTCCACTAGACGTGGAAGTAACTGGCAACTTGTGAATATACACTACAATGCAACACATTAATCAATTTTCCGAATCATTGATATACCTAACAAATACAATCGGTTAATATTAATCTATTTCCTTCGAATAACTTGCTAAGAATTTATCAACATAAGACCAAGCTCTGCATACTAAATTGATTGATCAGGAAAAAATAATCTGGGAATCGTAAAGCACATTCAAGAAATTTGTACTAAAATATCTGAAAACATTAGTAGTAATTTTGTAGTTTACTTGCTAATGATTATATATCGCTTGAATTTCCAAAAAGTTTTTGATACACAATGCGATTTACGTTTAGTTTTTATTTATAAAAGATTACCAGAAGTTTAAAATTTAATTATGCGATTTCATGAAATATTTTGATATCGTATGAATATTTAAATTTACGTGCTCTGAAATTCAGAATTGGTCACCCAAAATTAAACTGATTTCTATGTTGGTGGTTCTTACGTTTGCGAACCATATTTATCTGTAATGTTGTGCTAAGAGACTTAATTTATACCATAAATTTATTAGGATGTTATCACACAACACGGATGGAAATCTAATATACGATTGTTTGACATGTAAATTGTCTACATATAGAGTTTCGTGATCTAAAGGAAACCGACAGAGACACAAGCTCTCAGACGACACTATAACGTACTAACTGGGATAACGGTCAACGGTCAACGGTCTACCCTATGGTCATTCAGCAGTTAGCTGATACATTTTTGAATATGGAACGCAATTATTCTAATTTTTAAGTTTAAGCAATTTAGTTTTAAATCATATTTGGGGAAATTGAGAGAACTCGTTAATAAACTACATAAATTATGCAATTTCAAATTAATTTTTTTTCAAATTCAATTTATTTCTGGAAAACTTCAAAACATCAGCCATATAATAATTTCACAACACATACAGGGTGTCACACCGGGAAGTGAATCTATCGATATAGAGAAAAGCACGCATCAGAAAATTTTGAAAATTTAGATAATTACTAATGTCGGCCAATCCAACAAAAATAATTACAAGCAGCTGTCACTTCCGCTTATACCGGAAGTCGATATCAACTTGCTTATTTCAAATGGAATACCCTATATATTTTAGGGTTTTAGAAAAGAACATAAAATTCGAAAATATGTAGCATATGCTATACCTAAACCTAGCCGTTTCAGAGATATTTGACATTTTATTGAAAATTTGTTTGCAAGAACCGTTATAACTTTCTTCGTGTAAAAGATCCTCATTTGCTTCTTGTCACATAAAAAGAACACAAGGAGAACTACGTTATACAACTGAAATAAATTCAATTATATCATACCAAGTGTTCCGTTCTTCGCGTTACATTTTGTCAACTTCAAACCGCGAAAACTTGTTTAGGTCAAATGGAACACCCTGCATTTTTTACATCAAGTTGTGTAAAATTGAATTCCCTTTTTCTGATATTAGCATTGTGGGGTTAAAGTTACAACTTTTTGAAATATTTGCGATTTTATTAAAAATTCATGAATTGTAATCATTTCATCAAAATAGCCATGATTAGAAACAATCAGTCATTATCTTATATCAAAAAATGCCAGCACGTTTGAATTACCTCCACGAAAACTTTTTTAAATTTTTTAATTATTTATGGAGAATGTGATAAAGTAATATCAGGAACTTGCAGCACATTTGTTATTCGATATCCAGAAAAACGGAAACCGTTACCACACACTGTAAAACGCATACTGGAAAATTTTAAAAATTATGGCTTTGTCAAGGCAAAAATGCAAAGAAGAAAGCCTTTTGTTGGGGCGAGCGTAGGTGCGTCTTTATTATATACATACTTCGGTATGCGATGTAAAGCAACGACAGGCGCAGTTAGTACTTGGATGGGTGACCATTCCAACGGAAACCGCGTTCTCGCCTCACACATCTTCCAGCGGCTTGTATATCAGTGTATGCGCGGAAGCTATACAACCTTAGGCGAGGGTTGTATAGGAGATATACCATCCTTTGGAGGGGATGTAAAGCCGTCGGTCCCTTGTCTATTAAATGTTAGGCAAGTAAAAGATCCCTACTCTTCTTAAGGGAAGAGGTTCGGCAAAATTCCTGGTTGGGGGTAGTTCGTCTACAGGCGTCGGTGTTAGGCCTCAGTAGCGGAAATAGGCCGACGTTAAATAAATGTATAAAAAAAAGCCTATTGTTGATGACGAAAATATTGAAATAGTCATTCTGGGATATTTTCATGCATTTCCAAGAATGTCATTAAGACAAGCTGCTCTGGAATCGGGACTATGCAAGGATTCAATTCACAGAATCTTATTAAAACATAAGTTTCACCCGTTTTCATTCCATATGGTTCAAGGATTAAAAGAAACAGATTTCCTAAGAAGACAGAATTTTTGTGTTTATTCTAATAAGGTCTGAGGGTCACGATTCTTATTTGGGAAATATTATATGGACAGATCAAGCAAAATTTACTAAAAATGGACTTTTTAATAGACACAATTCGCATTATTGGAGTTACTCAAATCCTCATATGTTCATAGAGCGAAACTTTCAGGAAAGTTGGCAGTTCAATGTTTACTGTGCCATAAGAAACAATATAGTGGTGGCATTACAATTTTATCAGGAAAATTTAAACAGTAAAATAAATTTTCTCTTCTGCTAATATATATAAGTAAATTTTTGTTTCTTTTTTTAGGTGAAAGATATCTGAATATCTTACAAAATTTGAATAATAACTATTTAGAAAATTTACCTCTCGCCGAACATAGAAACATTTTTTATCAGCACGACGGTGCTCCCCCACATAACGCATATTTAATTAATAATTATTTACAAGAAACTTTTTATGAGCAATGGATTACCAATAATGGACCTTTCTTATGGCCTCCTCGCTCGCCCGATTTATCAGTCCTGGATTATTTCATTTAGGAAATTATTAAAAATAAAGTTTATGAGAGCCCATTAACAACCATTGAAGATTGTATGCAAAGAGTAAGAAATGCATTTCAAAACATATCACAGGATTCAATTAGAAAAGCTACCCATGACGAACTAATCCGAAGGTGCGAAAAATGTGTCGAGGTTCGAGGGCGGAATTTTGAGCAATTATTAAATGAAAATGAAATGATATTTTAAATTGATCTTATCTCTGCTATTTTAGTTCATGCCATATCTTCAATTCGATATACAGGGTGTTGCATCATGAGAGGGACATAGCTTAATAGGAGGTAGAGAACATCAGTGGTAACCGGAACCTCCCATAGAAATGTCTCATTGGGCCTTCATTACGAAGTTACAGGGTGTTAAATAATTTTTGGCCAAACCTGTTTTTTGTCATAACTTTGACAGGGAATGAAATAACGGATTCATATTTGGTACGGCTAATGTACTAACGAGCCCCAAGAAGTACATGTATAAAAAAAAATATATCCAGGTCCGGACTCACTATAATTTATGTTTCTTCTTTGCATCAATAAAACATCACCCTGTATACATTTTTTGAAATTTCGATACGATATTCGAAAAGAGCAAGAAAAAACAAACAAAATGGCCTATTTCATTTTTTTGTTACACCTTCGTGGTTATTTAAATACGTTGTTAAATGTGCAAGAAAATGGATTACAGAACCCTATTAAATGAGAGGCACGTGAAATAAATAGTTTTATAACTAAAATTTGCAAAAATTCTGTTGAGCCTAGGTGGTCTGGGTGAATCCTAATTCCGGCACGTTTTAAAGGTCCATTTTGGTAAAAAACTGTGGTCCTAATAAGTAATCGGGTATGAAATAACAAAATTTTTAATCAATCACAGTAGGCTTGTTCAAAGTGACAGATAATAAAAAGAAATCTCCTAAACAGTTGAATAATTGTTTGCTAGTAATTTAATGTGTCAATAATCCGCATTTAGTTAGTGAAAACTTGTGAAAATATTTTAACTATGCCAGTAAAATTTACAAACGTGGAATATGCTGACATAATATTCATCTATGGTTTCTGTAATGGAAATGGTAGGTCGGCGGAAAGAGAATATCGGCTGCGTTTTCCTGGTCGTCGATGCCCTAATCATAAAACCTTTAGTACGGTGTTCCAGTATGCAAGACAACACGGAAAGTTTCCTACTTCTGCAGTTGTGGAGCGTGTTTTACAACAAGGTGTGCAGGAACAAAACAATATTATAAACGTAGTTCAAGAAAACCCAAATATGAGCACTAGACGAATCAGTTTGGCAACTGGTATTCCTCATTGGCGAGTATGGAGAACCCTAAAAAGAGAACGTTACCATCCATATCCTATCCAGCAGGTACAGCGTCTTCAACAAAGCGACGATATCCCCCGCCTGGCATTTTGTCATTGGTTGTTGTTACATGGCCTATGTCTATTTAACAGTTTTAGTTAAAAACTAGTGTTTTGTGGATAGTTAGCACGACCTGTATATTTTTTGGATTCAGTTTTTGCAGGTGAAACTGTTTTCAACTAACAGAATTTTACATGTATAACTGCTAAACCATGTCACACTGTTTTATGTACTTAATTTTATATCTTAGGAACTTAGTCCTGTTTTTCTACTAACACTATTATGTATCTCATATCCGTTGTAATACAGCATTATTATCCCAGGAAACAATTTGTCTACAAAATTTAGTTACATCAGATATCTATTTTTCAATTTTTATATTTTTGTTTACTATGGAGTACATATGGTTATTTTCCTTACCTTCTCTCATTCTATATATAGTAAATCCTATAACATGTAATATGTTACTGATTTATCAATAATATCAATACGTTTTACTAATTATTTACATCTGTTAATATTTGTTGTTATGTATAAAATAGAAATTGCAAAGGCAAATCAGCTGGCATGGAAAATAAACTATTATTATAGATTCCTTTTATCGATTATATGCCACTACTTTAGTTGAGTATGGGAATCTACAAGGCAAGTTGGTGCGCTTAACGCAACCACTGACAGATGGCCATACTGGTACTATTTTTATATTTTATAGCTTTCAATTTCAATAGGGAATTAGATTTCTCACATTTTTTTGGTAGCGTTGTTTTCCAGTAAACAGGACAAAAAGTTTACCTTATCAGTAAAACTCACAAGGAAGTCATTTGCTTGCAGCCTTTGTACTGATTCAAACATTATAATTTTTAACTGTGGACTTCAGTAATTGATATTACAATTTTTATATCCCAGTTACAAAGTGTTTAACATACAGGTAATTTCATTATACTTATTTAAAATGTAATTAATCTTCAAATTTTTCCTTTGATATAATTTCAATTATTTTTAAAATAAATTTTGAATTCAAAGTCAATTCTTTTTAATTTAATAAGTAGTTAAAATACTATATGTACCACATGGTTGTAAAAATATTTTTCTCTTTCCTTTTCATTTTTTTGGCAATTTATAGTCTAAGAAATCAGCTTACTCGTGCATAGCTAATAATAATTCGTGCATAGCTAATAATAACTCGTGCATAGCTAATAATTACTATTGCATAGCTAAAATTACTTTTGTACTGCTAATCAGATTACTTTTGTATAGCTAGCTTAATGTTTCGTGCAGCTAATTCAAATATATTTTGTACAGCTAACTAGCTTATATTTGCATAGCTAACATTGCTTAAATTTTGCATAAATAACTTGCATAAATTTTGTATGTGCTTATATTTGGTTAAATTTCCTACAATTTTCACCCCATTCATTGAGAGACGTAAATTGCCAAGAAAAATTTAGAATTCTTGCAATAAGAGACAATTGTGGGCCTGGATTGCTGTCCCAGAACCAGCCACCTGACCCATAAACCACCTAGGATACTGGTATCAATTTGTTTTTTATATATATATATATATTTTTTTCACATTTCAATTTGTCTCAAACCGATTTGTCTAATTTTTTTATGTAATATATTTTGTCATTCATTTTAAACTATCTTTTTATTTCTCTTACCAACAATTTCAGTCTGATCTATAGCAGACTGGTTATTCGAGAAAAAGAGACTATTTTGCTTATTTTACTATAGATGGTGCCCAATTTAACATCAATTTTTCTTTGTCTCCTTTTCTCGAAATAAACAGAAATCTGTCGCTTATGCTGTACATGTCAGAAAGGGTAAGTTTCTCCACTCTTACGAATGCTCTGGACCCACGGCTCTCTGCTCCGGCTTAAACCAGCTAGTCGTCCGCACATGTTGCCTCAATTCTTTCTCAAAAATACATAATAAGAGAAAGGAGGTAACATTGTCTAACCATCGCCCAGTCATTTACAGAACCTTATTTACGGATGAGGCACAATTTACAAGGGATGGAGTAAACAATTCACGAAATAATCATAAATGGGCACAGGAAAACCCACATGCGGTACGCCAACGCCGTTCGCAACACAGGTTTTCTGTAAATGTTTGGGTCGGACTTGTGAATAGACATTTGACAGGGCCACATTTTTTTGAAGAAAGATTGAATGGTGAAACTTACTCTGATTTTCTTCAAAACATTTTACCGAATATGTTAGAAAATATCGGTATAAGAGGCATGTTGTTTCAGCATGATGGGGCCCCACCACATTTTAACCTTCAAGTAAGAGAACACTTAAACAATGTGTTTCCTAATAGATGGATTAGACGCGGGGGTCCACATGAATGACCACCAGGATCTCCTGATTGTAACCCTTGCGATTACTTTTTATGGGGCGACTTAAAAAATGAGGTTTATAGCATTGAAATTGAAAGTAGACAACATTTAATCCAGCGCATCGTTACAACCTGCGACGAAATACGGAATAATCCAGAAATGATACGTCGAGCAATTGGTGACCTTTCTAAACGCGCAAGAAAATGCACAGAATGTGGGGGAGGACATTTTGAAAATTTACTTTAGTGTCAATTACGTTTTATTTTTAAACACATTTAGTTATTGTTTTGTTATTTATTGTTAATTGAATGGAAAATATTTTATTTATTTAGATTTTAGTTTGTTCTCTTTTCCAATTTTTATTAAGTATAAAATGTTGATGATTTTCTTGATCAAAGTAACTGGTTGCTTAGGCCTAATTGGTTTAAATTATCTGTCACTTTTATTCTTTGAACAAGCCTACTGTGATTGATTAAAAATTTTGTTATTTCATACCCGATTACTTATTAGGACCACAGTTTTTTACCAAAATGAACCTTTAAAACGTGCCGGAATTAGGATTCACCCAGACCACCTAGGCTCAATAGAATTTTTGCAAATTTTAGTTATAAAACTATTTATTTCACGTGCCTCTCATTTAATAGGGATCTGTAATCCATTTTCTTGCACATTTAACAACGTATTTAAATAACCACGAAGGTGTAACAAAAAAATGAAATAGGCCATTTTGTTTGTTTTTTCTTGCTCTTTTCGAATATCGTATCGAAAAAAATATATACAGGGTGATGTTTTATTGATGCAAAGAAGAAACATAAATTATAGTGAGTCCGGACCTGGATATATTTTTTTTTATACATGTACCTCTTGGGGCTCGTTAGTACATTAGCCGTACCAAATATGAATCCGTTATTTCATTCCCTGTCAAAGCTATGACAAGAAACAGGTTTGGCCAAAAATTATTTAACACCCTGTAACTTCGTAATGAAGGCCCAATGAGACATTTCTATGGGAGGTTCCGGTTACCACTGACGTTCTCTACCTCCTATTAAGCTATGTCCCTCTCATGATGCAACACCCTGTATACGCATGTTACAGCGTTAGTGTTATTTTGCGTTTTTATGGATATCGAGTAGCAAATGTGCTGCAAGTTCTTGATATTACTTTATTACATTCTCCATAAATAATAAACAAATTTAAAAAGTTTTCGTTGGTATAATTTAAACGTGCTGGCATTTTTTGACATAAGATAATGACTGATTGTTTCTAATCATAGCTATTTTGATGAAATGATTACAACAATTCATGAATTTCTAATAAAACCGCAAATATTTAAAAAGTTGTAACTTTAACCCCCACAATGCTAATATCTGAAAAAAGGGAATTAAATTTTACACAACTTGACGTAAAAAAATACAGGGTGTTCCAATTGACCTAAACAAATTTTCGCGGTTTGAAGCTGACAAAATGTAACGCGAGAAACAAAACACTTGGTATGATATTATTGAATTTATTTCGAGCGTAATTCTCCTTGTGTTATTTTTGCGTAACAAGAAGTAAATGAGGATCTTTCACACGAATATAGTTATAACGGTTCTTGCAAACCGTTGCACCTGTCAAATTTTCTATAAAATTTCAAATATCTCTGAAACGGCTAGGTTTAGGTATAGGATATGCTACATATTTTCGACTCAGAATTTTATGCTCTTTTCAAAAACGGGCGTTCCATTTAAAATAAGCAAGTTGGCATCGACTTCTGGTATAAGCGGGAGTGCCAGCTGCTTGTAATTATTTTAGTTGGATTGGCCACACCGACATTAGTAATTATCTAAATTTTCAAAATTATCTGATGCGTACTTTTCTCTATATCGATCGATTCAGTTCCCGATGAGACACCCTGTATATAAATAAATATCACCAACCTGGTCCTATCACCTAAGTATGAGTTGCCTGTATTGTGAAATAGACCAAGTCACATTATACATCTATCAAATCTACGTATAGTATTTTAATTTATTGTTCTATATATTACTGTATTTTTAATTTGAACTATCTTGAACAATTTTGAACTGCTGAGAAAATAGAAAGAATAATGTATTGAACAAATAATAACATTAAGTAAACCAAATACTGAAATAGAGAATTGATTAGCCCCCAGCAGATTCAATTGAATTATTTAAATTTGATGGAAAATAGTGGGCAAGCACTTATTAGATTTAAATTTAACAATATGGGACAACAAATAAATTGAAATTTTAATTGCAAAAATTTTGATTTTAGTGTATACAGTGTGTTTCACTTTTCACCACTATACCACAATTTTTTTTTATATATACGTTTATTTAACGTCGGCCTATTTCCGCTACTGAGGCCTAACACCGACGCCTGTAGACGAGCTACCCCCAACCAGGAATTTTTGCCGAACCTCTTCCCTTAAGAAGAGTAGGGATCTTTTACTTGCCTAACATTTAATAGACAAGGGACCGACGGCTTTACATCCCCTCCGAAGGATGGTATATCTTCTATACAACCCTCGCCTAAGGTTGTATAGCTTCCGCGCATACACTGATATACAAGCCGCTGGAAGATGTGTGAGGCGAGGACGCGGTTTCCTTTGGATGAACACGAACACGACTCTGGTTTTAATATTTAAGGTCCACGTTGAGCGTCGTGAACCCGGATAGGTCACTGGTTGACCCTCAAGGTCAGGAAGATAAAAGATTTGGGCTGGCTAGCTTGGTCTGAGACTACCAGAGTCCACTCGTGCACTTAATTTGATTGAAAGTAGGTTGGGGTGGTATGTCCTTAAACGGAAGGATTCGGCCGATAGGTACACCCTGTATGAGAGCAGAGCGTAAATTTGCTTTTTTATTTCTTGGTGAGGGTCCAAAGCTTCACCCTGTATAAGCTTTCTTAGCTATAATTCCCTTTTTGGGATTCTGAAGTAGGGCCTACTTGAGCACCCTGTATATTCTTTGGTTTAATAAACACACTTGGTTTAAAACGAATTTACAATATTTTATTTAGTTAAAAAAACAGAGTTGTTGATTTGGTTTTGTAAAATTAACAAATTTTCTTTTCGGTAACTTGTCGACATGTAGAATCGTTGCGTGGTTCGTTATATTTTTTTATCAGATCTTGTTATTTAATTTACTATAAACTAATGTCGCGAAGACGGATTTTATTCACTTAAAACTAGGGCCGCGTAGGCGTTAAACAAAAAATTGCACTTGGCTTTTATTCACTAAAACTAAAACACCGATTTTTTACTAGGGGAGTCCTAGGAAGAGGCACGGGTACACTTTGGGTTTCGTTACTTAGCCGGAAAACACTACTTTGGGTTTAGGCTCTGTGGCGACCAAAGGGCAACGCGGGAAGTAAGAACTTAATCGTAGATACCGGAAACGCAACTTGACGGAGCCTCGGCACGCTTCTCCTTTTATACAGAGCACGGGGCACGACGTAGCCGAGAGCTGGATGAAAGCTGGATGGGAAATAAAACGGAACCGGCCATTCATTTGGGCGAGGATTGCGAAATATTGCGTAATGTTGTGCAATACTTTTTGAAATTTACGAATTTTGAAATAAAAGTTATATGACTGAATGGGCCGTGAAAAATGCAATTTATTAATATATGAATTTCATGGGAATCTATTTTTATTTAGGAGTAATTTATGATAACTGTGAATATGACCGAGGTCTGGAAATTGCCCCGTAAGGTAGCGTTGATAGTTCGATTTTAACTTTT
Organism: Leptura quadrifasciata; assembly: GCA_963675555.1. Lineage (NCBI taxonomy): Eukaryota > Metazoa > Arthropoda > Insecta > Coleoptera > Cerambycidae > Leptura > Leptura quadrifasciata. Next base: position 31,553,901 of record OY776682.1, read on the forward strand.
ATTTATGGCTACATTTTAAGCGTTACGCTTGAGGCTGGGTGTGGTCATAATAATTTATTTAGGGTAACGGAGTGAAGTTGGCGACGGGTTGCCAGCATGAAAAGGGAAATAGTAAATTTGACTTAAGTGTTTGAATGAAAGGAAAGTTGAATGTATAATAATAAAATGAAGATAGGAACGAGTGACCAGCAACTCACGGGAACATGTAAACTGGTCTGGATGTAAAAAGATTAACTCATGGGCGGTTCGTAAAGATGATTAAAAGGGGTTTTGAGATGACGTGGGGAAATTGAGATTGACGTTGAAATTAGTATACGGGGCTTGTAAAAAGTGTGGTGAATGAAATTAAATTTTGATAAATAGAGATGGGGAGAGTAAATAGTTAATGGTTAGAGATGTTGAGGGGGCTGTATTTTTGAAGTGACTCTTTTGTAAAATTTTGTTGATAAATTGATTGAATGAGGTGTTTTAGCTAAGTCGATGATAGAATTTGGATTATTGTGAATTATCGAATGTGCCTTAATTTTATTAGATTTCTTTATTGCCAAATGTAGTTTTTCAGTGTGCAGGGTGTCTTAGGGACTTTTTTTATGGTATTTGCCAGGTGGGCCTGGGCAAATGATTTATTTAACTAATTTTAGTAATTTTTTGGGCGGCCATATTGGCGGTAAGGGGAATATACTACAACATGGAATGGTGGTCACCCATCCAAGTATTAACTGCGCCTGTCGTTGCTTTACATCGCATACCGAAGTATGTACATAGTAAAGACGCACCTACGCTCGCCCCTCTATACCACAACATCTCGGCCATTTGTGGATCGATTTAGTTAAAATTTGGCATACTTCTTGTGTTTCAGATTATGATTAAAAAGTTATTTATAATTTTTTTTCCGAATTTAAATACGCCTACTATGATCAAAAGAAATTGGAAAAAAATTAGGGAATCTTGTTCGGCATGACCTAAAATACGTGTATATCAAATTTCGTTAAAAAACATTCATTCCTTTACAAAAATCATGTTTAATATGTCAATAATAATCACCCTACTGTTCGAGTTATTTATTGTCGGATATTTACATAACTTGGCAGTCGTGTATTAATGACACTAATTAAGCATTAGGATACATTTTTTTCTTTAAAGAAAATATCAAATAACCAAACTTTTATTTTTGTAAAGTCATTGTAGCTTAAACATTACTTAAAATTATTACTTAAACAAAAATATAATTTAAAAAAGTTAATGTTTAATAGAATCTTTCTCCACTAGTTCTCCATCAATTCTGATACATTTTTCAATTTTCTTCTTATTATTTTTAACAACTTTTCATAATTCTTCAACTGTTACTTCATTACACGTTTCTCTAATTGTGTCACACAGTTCCGCTCTATTTCGTGGCCTATTTTTATACACTTTATTTTTAATATTACCCTAAAAATAAAAATCCATAGGGGTGACGTCTGGTGATCTTGTGAACGATTCATCTTTTGGAGTCTGAAGAACTTTATATATATTTCAAAAATGAATGTTAACGTTCACAAAATTAGGGTTCAAGATGACTGCTTCAGACGGAGAATAATATAAAAATTTATACTTACTGTTCGTTTTTGCTTAACTGGTATCTATTGGACATCGTAACACTATAAACCTAACACTGGATGTACTAACACTTTCTTAAAGTTATACCTGAAAAGGAATTTTGTTAGAAAACACAATTAAAAGACAATATAAAGTTCAAAGATATATATTGATTCTCTTCAAAAATTTATGTTTTTACAACAACTTTTAAGAAATATGTTTAACAAACACAAGTCTGGCCCGTGTACAACACATGGTGAGGAACGGAACGATTTATAATGTACCAACTACCATCCAAAATGCGGCTTTGTGAGCTAACGATTACACAAAAAGATTCAAGAAAAGTTCAATGTTTCTGAAATTTGGTGGGCTTTTGCTTGCCTGTCTTATTCACTTATTTTTATTTCAATAACAATTTTGGTCGCTCCTCGGAGCTTGAAAATGCTTGAATCGCTACTACTTTGAATTGTATTCTGCAATTGCAATTTTATACGTTCAGGCAAGGCGGTCCCATGCACATATGAGTACATGGTAAAGATACTTTTCTGACACCGAATCATTGAGGAACCAGTTTAGGGCAAATCCCGTTAAAACTCATCATTTCCCCGTCAAAATCGACTGCTAGGAAATGATGGGGGTCCCATGCCGCTAAGGGCTATTTTCGCTAAAACTCACGATATACTTTGGATAGAAGCTGGATTAACTTGTCCTCATATTTAATACCGCGCATGAGTTGCAGTGCTTAACAACGTGGATTCGTAAAAGGGTTTTTAATTTTGTTGTAAGTCAAATTTTGTTATACTTTCTAAATTTTAGTGGTTGGGGCGACATTACGTCCCTGTGCAGCGACATTTACTACATTTTCTAAAATGATGCTCCTTGAGGAGTTATCGAAATTTTTGCATAAAAATCGCTCCGTAGAGCGAAAATATGATTAAGAATATTAAAAACGTCGAAAAGTATAACGAGGGTTTTACCGTGTTCTTTAACACCCCCCTTTCGGTGAATCTTTTTGTGCAATGTTTGTTAAATTGGTATGATAAAATGAATCTTTGGATGGAGTCTCCCATGTGTTGCATTCGGTTATTTTCAGACCGGCCTATCTGAAACATAACATAGACGCAAATCTAAAATGGTTATATGGTTGTACATATATCGATACATAGCATTCGATTGTTTACTTTGAACATATCTCAAAATGGGATAAAAAAAAGAAAAAATCAAAATCATGAAGAATTTGATAAGTATCAATAGGACTATTGACACAACACAAACACTTTCGACGCACTTAACTTTCTTAGTGTTCTTTCACTAATTCTTGCTTGCGCCTGCTCCTCCTCGTGCCTATTGCTTTGTCGACTATCTTCGGTGTCGAACTGCCTTCTGGATCAGCTTAGGTGGTCCTTGGACTGCTTTGGCTCTGGTATTAAGAATGGCACTGCTCATTAATATGAAACAATATAAAACTGAATTTTAGTAACTTATATTGGTTAAATGGTTATGGCTTTATCCCGTCTGGGCATAAAGTGGAAACTGCGACCGATATCACATCGTCGTCTTTGAGAATAGGAACATAGACTTTTGTTGACTTATGTTGATTGAAATGGTTTCCGTGTAATTAAAATCTCTTCTTAGGAGAAAACTGCGACAGAATCTGCATCCGTCGGATCGTTGCATTTGCCCATTCAGCAGACGTGGCGGCACTCGCCCTTGAGTTGCTAGACTCGTCTGAATCGCGCCCTTGCGTCAGAGTTGTCGACTTTCCATGCCGTGCCAATGGAACATTTGTTAAGACCCTTTGGGTCGGACTCTGCTTACAGATGTGTATGTTTTTGAACATATGAGAAAAATTATAAAAAATACCAACTCTGCCGGACACGGTCAGAGTTGCTGCAGTGGATTTATCGCGTGGCGGTGCATGGGTTTGGACTACACTCTGCTCCGGCTGTGGAGGTTTTGTGGAATCGTCTGAGAACGGGGAATCATTTCCATCGAGTGATGTTCCGCCTGGACTAGCATTTTCTTCATCTGACGATTCGATTTCCAAATTATGCTCCTCTGGCGGGGCTGGTCTCAAATAATTTACATGGACTCTTGTAGTTACGTTTCCCTTCTGAACGAGATATACTTCGTCTGAAAACTTTTTCAAGATTCTGGTTGGGCCTGACCAAGACGGCGTGAAGGTATGTACCTTCCTTTTTCTTTTACTCATGATTTTATCTCCAACTTTAAAAACGACTGGAGTGACGGCCTCTTTTGGCGCGTACTTTTGTTTATAATTTTGTTGAGCTTGACGGGCTTCCTTAACTCTCTCGTATCGTGGAAGCGTTTGTTGCTTAGCTCTTTCTTGTCTCCATGCATATAAATCCCATTCACCTTTTTCGGCTGGTTCATAGCCTAACACTAACATGCTAGGTGTTTGATTTGTAGCTGCATTTCTACGATTTCTCAAAATATATGCCATCTGATGCACGTAGCGATCCCATGTGTCGTTTGGCTTTTTCTATAACAAGGTATTTAAAATTTTCTTACACTCCTGAACCCGTCGTTCCACGGGGTTGGATTATTGATGATAAGCAGGAATGAGATATCGTTCGATGCCATTTCTTTCGCAGAATGTTATATACCATTCTGAGTTGAAATGACCTCCGTTGTGGGAGATTATGGCTCGAGGGACTCCAAATCTTGCAACTATCTCTTCGTCAATAAATTTGGCTATCGTTCTGCCATCGACCTGAATATATGCCTTTGCCTCTATCTACTTGCTAAATACGTCTTCAACGATAATCATATATCGATTTTCGGTGTCTTTGGTCCTCTGCAGTGGTCCAATTACGTCAACGCTCAAAGTTTCAAATGCATTCTGCGGTGCATGACTTCTAAGTGGAGAATTGGGTTGAGCTTGTCGTGTTTTTACTGACTGGCATATCAGACAGTCGTTTATGTATTTGTCTACGATCCAGGCCATATTATTGAAATAGTATCTTTGTGCAATTTTCCAAAGAGTCTCGTCTCTCCCCGGACGACATGCTTCATCTCGATCGTGATAATGGTAAATCAGTTCTTTAATTTTCCTCTTTGGAACTACCAATTTTAACTTTCGATCTGAATCTTTCATCAATACATCGTCTTGTACTTGAAAATTTTTCATAAAAATAAGATCCGCTTCGGAACATTGTTCCTGTTGAAATAGATCATTCCAACGGCGGATCTTGTCTTGAATATGTCTCGACCTCGATTGGGCCTGTGCGATATCTTCGTATATTTATGAATATGTTAAAACAGAAATACGTTCTGGACACTAATTTGCTAGGAACTTCCTTTCCTCTTCATCGTCGATCTCGACATATTTATCTTGTGGATTACGGCTGAGAAAATCGGCTAACAAGTTTTCTTTGCCAGGACAGTGTTCAATTTTGAATGCATATTCTTGCAATAACAGGGACCATCGGGTGAATTTGGTTTTGTCATCTTTGTGTTTATTCAACCAAAGTAACGCCCTGTTGTCCGTCTTAACCAAGAACGATTTATCTGCTAAGTACATCTTGTACTTTTTTATAAAATTCACCACTGCCAAGCATTCCAGCTCGTTAATGTGATAACGTCTCTCTGCTGGAGATAACGTGTTGCTAGCATATGATATAATATACTTTTCGCCGTTGTCGCCCAATTGATAGAGTATTGCTGAAAGCCCTTGTAGTGATGCATCTGTTTGCAAAATGAACTGACGTGAAAAATCCGGACGATGGAATTCCAGCGGTCCGGATAATAAATTTTTAAGTTTCTGAAAAGCTTCATCGCATGCTTGAATCCAATGAAAGCGATATTCCTTCGATAGAAGTTTCGTTAACGGCTTTGTAATCATCGCAACATTTTTTAGATATTCTCTTACCCAGTTGCAAAGTCCTAAGAAACTCTGAAGCTGCTTTTTCGTGTTTGGTACAGGATAATTTTGAATTTGCAATACATGTTTTTCTAATGGACGAGAAGTATCAATTCTGATTGTTTGGCCTAAATATTGTATTTCATTTGTCGCTATTACACACTTTCCGGTGACATTTTTAGATTATGTAAACGTAGTCTTTCAAAGACTAACCTCAGGTGGGACATATGCTCCTTCACGTTTACGCTGTAAACGATTATATCATCTAAGTAGACTTTACAGAAATGGTGCAGGTAACCCGTTAAAACGCCCTTTGCCATGAATTTCTGAAAGGTACGGGGAGCTGTCTTGAGGCAGAAAGGCATGACATTAAATCTATAAGCTGCCCCATCAGGAGTAGTAAAAGTCGAAAAATCTTTTGATGCTTCATCGAGCGGTATTTGTCAATATCCGCTCTTGAGGTCCAACACAGTAAAAACTTTAGAATTTTAGAAGTCTTTGATGCTTTCATGTATTTTTGGTAATACGGAAGCTTTGTCTTCAGTCATTTCATTTAAATGACGATAGTCAATGCAAAAACGTGGTTTCTTATCGGGTCTTTTTATTATCACTGGAGGTGAACTGTATTGTTCAATGACGCCAGATTTCAGCATCTCTTCAATTTGATCGTACATAATTTTCTTAGTACTCGGAGATATTGGATAGGGTTTTGAGTCTTTCACGACAATTTTGTGTTTAACAGTCACTGTGGTTGCTTGAGTCGGTTCCGCAGTGAACAAATCGACAAATTCTTCGAACAGCGGTCGTAGAAATTTGTCTTTAATAACAAGCTCTTCAGGAAGTTTTGCCTGCTGTCTCTCCCTCTGAGAAGCTTGATTCCAGAAGACGGTAATTCGCTCATCCGTGCCGGCATATAGGCATTTTCGGCCATAATCATATGCGACATTATATATGTATAAAAATGGTGATCCCAATATTACTGATTCGTTTAAGTTTTGGATTCCTTGAAAATCAATTTCAAAAGAAGTGCCTGAAATATTTACATCTAGTTTCGTCATGCCAAGAGAGTCCACCATATTGTCTCCGCACGCCATAGCAAATGATCGACGTGTCGTGAGATTTTTAAAATTATCCAACAGCTTGGGATGGATAACGTTTCGTGTCGAACCTGAATCTATCAGAGCATCGACCGCATGTTCATTTATTAAAACTTTTATACGAGGCAAAGGGAACGCTTCGCTCATATAATTAATGGATTCTCGGGTTTTATGCATAGGAGGGTTGTAATGGTCATGAGTATCAGAATAATAGATTAACGTGCATTGCTGCCGCCTTGGTTCGGCCGTTGGGCTGGGGATCTTGCAGATTGACCTTGGCCTTGGTCTCTGGCCCCTTGAAAGTTTCCCGGTCCCCTGTTGAGATGAGGATTATTGGGACATTGACTATGGAAGTGCCACTGCACTGTGTCTGTGCAGTATCGGCGCGGGGTTGTCGGTCGGTCGGGTACTCGGAATTTCCCCGATCCGCCATTAAAATTGTGCTGCTTGCGGTCAGGATTCGCTGATCTGCTTGAAAAATTATTCAAAAAAAAGGACGGCCAGGTGCTCAACCTGGTCCGTCCTGACGAGAGACATCCTCTCGGAAATGCACCCTCGGTGCTGTCGGAGTTGGGCTTCCATTGCTCCTGATACTAGAATTTTGTCGACTCGAGGGTCCCGGCTCTTGATAGTAAGACGCGCGGGACAGGCGTTGGTCGATGAGTTGGATTAGCGACGTCTGTTCGCATAAGGAAATACTAGCAAAATAAAAATTAAGGAGTTGAGAAAATATATCTAAATGTACTTAATAATAACAAGGTTAGTTTAGTTAGATTAAGTAATGAGTATTGTTGATAAGTTTAGGCACCTGTTCGAGGAAGTTAGAGCTTTTAAGAGAAATATCGATAAAGATTCGGGTTAAGTGTAAGAATAGCTAGATATACTAGCTAAACTTCGCCCTTTACTCAAGTTACTGTGTATGTTATACCTGTATCTTAGTGTAATAAAGACGTTTATTATTATTATTATTATTATTATAATCAACTAAGACGCGAAAATTCTCAAGTGGTAAATCAAAAACTGGTAGATTTGGCTAGAATAGAAAGTGAGTTAGGTAGTTTAAATATAGAGTTTAATAAAACCCGAGGTAATTCCGAGGTAGCTGAGCAAGTTAAGGCTTACATTAAAGAAATAAAGACGTTGATTACCGAATCGCAAAGTATATTAATAGATAGGTTAGGAATTATTTTAGAAAAGTTAAATACGAGTACTGAGACATAAGAACTAGTAACCATGGGAGAGAAATTCGATTTGAGAACAGCTGCATCTTTGTTACCGTCTATGGATGGCACCGAAGATGTGATAAGACAGTTAATTGATGCCATTGAGTTATATTCTGAGCTTTTAGATGATAACGGTAAAAAATTACTTATTAACTATGTAGTAAAGACCAGACTTTCACAAAATGCCAAATTACGACTAGAAAAAAATTACAATTCGACAGGAGACTTGGTTAAGGACTTGAAAACGCATTTATTGACCAAAAAATCTGCGACAGCCTTAACATCAGAACTGCATAGAGCTAGACAACATGACAAATCGATTGACAAATTCGGTAAGACAATTGAACAATTATTAGTAGATTTGACTATAGCGCAAGCAGAGGGAGATGACAATGCCGTAAAAATTTTGTCAAAAGTTAACGAAAAAGTTGCCATAAACGCCTTCTCGGATGGGTTGAAAAATCATGAGCTACGCACTATAATAAAAGCGCGCAACTATCAAAGTTTGAAAGCGGCGATAGGTGGAGCGAAAGACGAGGACAGGTCTAATATTGATAATAACCAGTCACAAATTTTACACATGCGAGCAAAAAATTATAATAATAGATTTTATAACAATTATCGAGGTAGAAATACTTCAAATAATATTACCATGCAGCAGGCAGAGGTAATAATAGAACATATAAGCAAGGGAATTATAATACTTATAAAAATAACTTAAATTGTAATCAGCAAAATATGAATAATAACTATAGAGGTCAAGGTAGAGCCTATGCTAATGTGGGTAGGCAAGGCCGAGGTTATGGTTTGCATCGGATTTACTGTGCGAAAAGTGCAAATTCGCCAGATATTACATATCCAGCTAGTAATTCTAACAATGATAGTAAAAGTAATGTGAGCGCCGTTCCAATTAATTCAAATGATTGGTTTTTTCGATCACAAACGGAGTAAAAAGGAAAACGAGATAGTAAATTTAAGTATGAATGGTATAAATTTTGTAAGAATGAAACACGGAGCGAATGAGTTAACCTTCTTATTAGACACGGGAGCATCTGTAAGTGTTATTTTTGCAAGCTACGCAAAACATATTTTACCGATTAATACAGAAAAGAGAATTAAAATTAAGGGAATTGCTGGTTCCACAGTATCCGTTGGCTCTGCAAATATTTGTTTAAATATAAACAATGCACACATAAGTAATGAATTTCTAGTAGTAAATGATTTTGAAAGTGAAATGCAAGGAGTAAGAGGTTCTGATTTTCTTATCAAATATTCAGCCAAGATTGATTATGAAAAATTTTAATTTTCGTTTCGGATGGATGATATAAAAATATATGTACCACTAGAATCTAATTATGACTATTGCATGTCAATTCCACCACGGTGTGAAATAATTAAATATTGTATGGTTAACTGTGAGGAAGATTGTGTTGTTTTACCAGGAGAGTTATGTGAAGGAGTGTATGTAGCGGGAATCTTAGCTAGATCCAAACATAATATAATTCCAGTTAGAGTACTTAACGTGAATGAAAGGGAAATTAAGCTTAGGAATTTTGAGCCGGTAGTCGAAAGGTTGGTAGACTATGAAGTTTGTAAGTTCGGCGATACCGAAATATCAGTTAGTCGGGTCGACAGATTGTTACCTCAAATAGATGTTGAATCCTTGAATGCAGAAGAGGGAACTTCTGTACACAGGATCTGCGCGAAATTCGCGGATGTTTTTCATTTAGAAAAAGACCCTCTTACAGTTACCAATATATATAAACATGAAATTCAATTGAAAGAAAATGCTGTCCCTGTGTATGTAAAGCCATATAGGTTACCACATGCGCAAAAGGGAGAAATTCACAAACAGGTAGAAAAAATGGTAAGCGACGGTGTCATTGAAGAAACGAGGTCAGGCTGGTCTTCACCATTGTTAATTGTACCAAAAAAGTAGACAACAGTGGTAACAAAAAATGGAGGGTAGTTGTAGTTTATCGCTTGCTAAATAAACAAATAAAAGACGATAAATTTCCATTACCCTGTATATCAGAAATATTAGATTACTTGGCGGGTACAGTTTACTTTTCACATCTCGATAGTAGAGGAAGTTTTCCGAAGCTGGGTCTCCCCCCACCACTGACCTTGGCCTTGAACGTGCACCTTCTGGCTTGACATTCAAGGTCACGGTGTATGCCTAGGTCCCCAGACTAGATACCGTGACCGTGACCTTGGACGGTCGCAGTGCGTTTCGACTTGAAGGGTGCAGTGTTGCTATTACCCAGAACGATCACTTGCTGCGACCTTGGCCTTGGCTAATACTATTAGAGCGTGCAAGGATGGCGCTTCTTTCTTGCCACGCAACTTGACCTCTAAAATTACATTTGTTCAATACGTACACAGTAAAATGTAGTGGGGTTTGATATTTTGTGACGTAGTATACCTTTTCTATAAAAGAGTAAGCTCTATCAGAACAAAATCATATTTAGTCTGATTCGCCTACAGTTAATAAGTGAGCATAGTGTTGTGATCTGAAGAATTGTAAGTAAGCAAAGTTCTGTAACATTTCTTGGTTAGTATTATTTCACTGTACTCAATTACATAAATATGGCAACCAATATCGATTTATTAGCCCTTAATGAACTTATTGTGAAAGATACTGACGTTTTAGACCAAAAACCTATTTCATCGTTAATTTTAAATAAGGTTTACGCCATTAAAAAAATGTTAATGCTTAATACACATTTTGGAAAATCGATATTAGTACATTTATTTGATGAAAGTACAAATACTACCTTTAAATCATTTTTGCCTAAACGTATTGTTGAACTATTAAATATATCTTATATAGAGGAAATAAATTCGTCTGGTGGTAAATATGCATTGATTTATTTAGGAGAAAATTCCCCTATTTATGCCGGTGCCAAATCGAGGTCACTAATAAAATTCGAACTTATTGCGCGATTTGAACTATTTAAAATATTTGTATGCTTTAAATTATCTAGCCAATAAATATAGTATAGTGAAAGTATAACTTATATATATATATATATTACAAATTATAATAATTTTTAGATCACTCATTATCTCACATTGAGTCAGTATTCCGATACAAATTGCTTGCTCCTACAATAGTAGCAGAGATGTAAGTAGTTTTATCATTTATTTTTTCAACTTATTCTAATTTTATTTATGTAATTTCTAGCTTCACTATAATCGACAAGAATGTGGATGCAATATTCAGCGGAACGTTGGGTAAGGGCAGAAGACATTAATTCGGCAATTGAAAGACTATCTTCTGTACTAGGCGACTTAAGTATGGATAGACCCCATGCAATAAATTATGATCTAAATTACTGCTTCGATGCTGAAAAAGTTAAACAGCTTAATGAGGATTCTGAGAGGTATTACAGAGGTGCACAACTATGTGGTAAATTCTCTCGTGGTATTGTGAATTTAGAAGAATTCTGTGAGCAACTAGTAGAAATAAATTTAAAACGTTTCCTATGTGACATAGAAAAATACTTACCTAAGGAAATTATTGAAAAGTATCAACTCGACCAATCTGATAAAGAACAGGATGAAGACAACTCAATTAGTAGTTAATCACTTATTGTAATTCTTCTGTTAATAATATTAATATGTAAATGGTGTAATAGAATTATTATTATTGAAATATAGTTGTTTTATTTTTAAAATTAAAATTGAAATAAATGAAACACATTCCGGGCACATTTGTGGATTGTCGAAATTTGTAATCAACCATTTACTATCCGACAGTTTTTTAGAACCACCTTGTGTGGTTTTGGTGGTTTTGTAGAATATTGGATTATATTCTATCCGACCTTTTGGGTTTCCGAAATTATCAGATTATACATTAATTTATTTATAATTATTTTTGGTGACATAAATTAAAAAATATTAATTAATAATCCTAAATATAAACATATTTAAAGATATTTATTTTAACTCTATATGTAAATCTATAATACATTTTTTAAGAATGTGAACGTTTGCAAGAGAGCGGTGACTATATTTTTTGGGTGTGTTCCATACATCTTGGTACCTTTAACGATTTTAGATTGGGTATACAGGGTGAGAAGTCATCTAGATCTATAACTCTATTCCATTTTAGATGATGCTGTAGAACATTTTTCTTTAATTTGCCTTTGCATACAATTATAACATCCTCTGACAATACATTGCGTCGAAAATTATTAACTGCGTTTTGACAAAGTCAATGAAGTATTAGTGGGAATTCTGACAGTTGAATATATCCATCACTCCATTTTATGCCTCCATGGTAGTTGTTTTCTAACCATCGGTAGTGAGTCTGTTCACCTTGGGTTAGTGATGAGAAAGGATTTGGTGGTTTGAAGAAATAGTGTGCTTGCTGATTAGTGTTACAACATAGAACAGCTAATTCTTTAACAGTAAAATCATTTGTTTTATATTGAAACCCCTGCAAGTCAACTATTAAAGTAGAAAATTGGCTACCTAATGACGTCATGAAAATAGGTATTCGTTACTTAGCACCAGCAATGCCGCACTGAACTGAACCATCTAATGTGCTATAACTTAAATACGCATCATGAAGTATAAGTGCATATACTCGAGTTTGTTCGGGAAACTTCGTCTTCCGTGTCTCAAATTCAATTTTTATATCGACGGTGGATGATTTCATTGCATCTGGTTGGTGTGAGCAATCAATAACAAACAATGGATTTTTTCTAAATTCGCCAAGGTCCATCATAGGTTCACTCATATCTTTATCGTAATAACTACGTTGGAAATTTTCATAGGCGTAGTAGGCTGCAGAGTCGAGTTTCTTATCGAAATTTAAATTCCAACGTTCATATGGAAATACTTCGTCATTTAAATATAGCCGAATATTATTTATATCTGCATGTATAAAACTTGCGGCGTCTTTGGTTCTGTCGCTAGAGTTGCCATTGTTTTCAAATCCGATAATGATGTATCGAGGTCTCTCAAGATTGTTAGTGGTTTTAACAGTCCATATATCAGAAGCAGTATCACGTAGAGTGGGTAGCTCATAGAGATCCCACATACGGTATGCCATTTTAACTTTAGCATTATTACTGCTCGTATCAATTTTCTTTAATAGTTTAACCTTTTGTTTAACTTCAGGCACAATATGTCTTATCTTCCATTCGATTTTGTTAATTTCTAACTGTGCATCAACTTCTCCAATGTAAGAGTCTTTAAAGGAACGTGCTATAATTAAAATTAATTCCTGTTTTGTATTTAAAATACCTTTGGTATAATCTTCTGCAAAACCCATGAGGTACTTAAGAGGGAGTTTACCGCTGAAAACGCGGCTGGTAGTATCTAAAATATCCTGTTTTTTCTCGGTGAGACCCCAACCTATAGTTAGTAGCGATGGGAGGGATGTTTGTCCATATGACACCCTAGTTTTCATTGTAGTAGTGATGCCAGGCTTCCTAATGACAGCGACCTGTTCACCACCCATTTCATATCTTATTTCTTCGAAGAGAAAAGCTAGCGCATTGTTAGATAGAAAACACTTCTTGGTAACATCACTAGGGGTAAATTTTCCTTCTATATAAATGTAACTCTCTGTAATGTCAAGTATTAAGTCCTGAAAATTGACAGGAATGCGTACTTCATCAGAGTTTCTATAATATGGTGAACCGTGTGGTTTATATGTATGCTCGTGTAAGCTAACGAGTGGCTGATCGAATACAGGTTCCTCGAACACCTCAAGTTTTTCACTAGATGTAAAAGTCACCATTATTAACTATTTTTCTCTCAGTTTCAATCCGATTGATCGAAGAAATGCACGGTCTTTAGCTGGCAGGTTATATCTTAACCGTTTAAGCTCTACACGTTGAATGAGTCGATTTCCGCAGTCATTAGTCTTTTTATCGTCAATCATATTGAAACGATTGTGTGCTAATCGTTGTTGATTATATTGGAAACCCATTGTGTTTGCGATTTTAAAACTGTTTCAATTCTAGCTTTACGATAATCTTCTCGCCACGAAAATTGATTAAATCTCCATTATCATCCAATATGCGTAGTGTAATGTTGTCGATAAACTGACGTAGTTCAGGTCTAACAGGCAAATATATGATGTTCGCTGGCTCTCTGGTAAGTTTGTAACCTGGTTCAACATCTATGTCGAACTCGAAAAGGGTATGGGATTTAAGGGTATTCAGATATGCTCCAGAGATAATGTTGCAATCTACACGTATCATTCTTACTTTCATAATATCAACAGGTAATGTTGATTCATGATTAGTGTTTGGATGCAAATATGTCGATTCAAATCCCAATAAATTACCAATAGAGTTTGCTTGTGTAAAGTCAATTCCATATTTTGACCAAATCTCACACTTCAGCGTATTGTTGTTCGCTCGCAATCGAAATAGTTTTTCTTTTTCCTCTTTCTTATCACCAGGCATAGCTTTTAGTATTGCATGATACATTTCTTCAATTTCATAGGTTCCGGAAGGTATGCTGATAAATGTGGGGGCTACTTTTGGTCCAGTTCGATAACAAAAACGATTGTTGGTTTCATCTATGTTGAATATAGAATTGTAAGAATAGAATCCAGTTAATCCCAACCCATATCGTCTATTGGTATCTAATTCAATGGGTGGATAAAACTCAGCACTGAGCACACTAGAGCGGTTTGATAGAGTGAACGTGTACGACATGACTGATGATCTTTAGTGTTCTCTCATGAATTTATTGTGAGCTACAGCAATAACCGTGGTGTAATCTTCGTTTCGTGTTGGATGATGGAAATGCCTGTATATCATTATTTGATGCTACATTAACATCACGCACTTTACAGTAGCAGCAAAATATTCTTCGAGGTGTCGGTACATCATTAACATCAACGCTGCTACCACCACTATCATCATCATTGTAATGTTCTTGACAGTATTGATATTTTAAAATATCAATATCACTCTGGAGATGTTGGGGTAGTTTGTCCCATACTAATGCAATTTCATGTGCAGCACATCCAATCATTACTTATTTAGGCATATTTGCCAATTGTTGTTTACTCATCTTCAATAGACTGCGTAAACGGGAGAACGCGATTAGTGATTGACCCATTTGCTTAATGCTTTCCCGATCCATTTCAAGGTGTGTAGATGTTATCTCTTAAGCGTCTGTATTTATTTTGTAGTGAGAAACTTCAAACACAAATGGCCACACCACACTGTGTTGAAATTTTGTTGGCGATCATAGTTATAGTAAATTTTGTCGGTCGACTTTGAACTTCTCCGCAAGTATAAAACTAATTCTCTCGGTGGGGGTAAATCACCGAAACTATCGAAATATGTGACTAAATTTCCACGTTTCTTAAATGTGTCTACGAAAACTAGGGTGAGGTTGTGAAAAATAAAAATGTTTTTTGTCGGAGACTGCAAATTTTTGAAGTTGATGGGCGCCAGCAGCCTCGACAATAGTGTTTCGTAGATCTGTGATAGGTGGACGAGTTCTCAGGGCCGATTTCTAAAGTTCTGTGATGGTTTTGACGATTTTCTGATTTTCGGAGAGTATTGCTGCTACCCCCTTGTTGCAACTTTGTAAGCTGTCATACATAGGCACCGCTTTTGGTGCAAGGTACCCCACTTTGTGCAAATGAACAGGCGCTTTTGCCTGATATAGGTCGTTGCGAAGAAATAAAAGACTGGATACCAATTAATTGTAACGTTAAGCAGAACTCTGTCGACGTCGTTGCACAATTTAATTTAATATTGATTTTATCCCTAACTTTACTAGCTAACACAAATAAATAGTAACGTAGAACGGTTGAAAGTCGCGTCGCGTCGACGGATATGGTCCTTCTCCTAACGCCAGTAGGGTTCAGATAAAGTGCAGGGACTAGTATCTGAGACGCCGTACTGTGTCTCGGTTCGTCGGATGAAATTCTTGAAGAAATGGTTGAAGTTCTGTAGACTGCTTGATGACGTAGTAGTTGTATCGATGAATGCTCGGACTCGACTGTAGATGTTGACTCGATGAAGGCTCGGAGTGAACTGGACTTGTAGTTGTTGCGCGTACCAATGCTCGGACTGGACTGGTAGATGTTGACTCGTTGGTGCTCGGAGTGAACTGGACTGCTGAAACCTCGCCGCGATACTGTAACTTTTGGGACGGACGGAGCTCTGAACGTTAAGTCGGCTGGCGTTCTAGACGTTGTGTGCCGAATGAGCGGCCGGGGCCACCTGCTGCGTCGTGTTGGACCCGCCCAGTCATGCCGAGGCGGACGGGAATCTAAACGTTGATATACACTTAGCGCGTCTATTGCGTTGTATTTAATTCGAGCTGAGATATGAATGTGTAATGATGCTAAGCTATAAATTGTGACTTATTGATTGAATTTAATTAATTTAAATAGCCTTTTTTGGCCTCAACAACACCCCCCTTACTTTGAAAAAGGACGGCGTTAGAGTTCTGCTTGACCGTTTTACTCCTTTTATTAACAAGTTTTAAAATGATTAATGAACAATTTCAATTCGTACTGACTAATAACAATAAATAAAAGTAAAAATCCCGAAACAAAAGTTATACAATGCAAAAATGAAAATAATGAAAATAAAACGATGGTTCTTCTGTCGTGGGCACTACCGGAGCGTCCGCACTATAGTTCGTTGGGCACTTATGACACTTCGTTGAGGTGCCCGGGGCTGGATGGTTCAACGACGACAGGTTTGGCTCGGCGTCGTCGTCTGGGGAAATATGGCTGGGCAGCTTGCTGACCAGTTGATGGCTGGGCAGCTTGCTGACCTGTTGATGGTTGGGCAGCTCGCTGATCTGTTGATGGTGTATCTGAAAAAGTCAAATCAAAGGGTTGCCGGCTGGCAACATTAGAGCTCGTCGATGGCTGCGGCTCGGGCATCGCATCTTTGGGAGCCTCGTCATGGTTGGTCAGTTGAACGCCTTCCTGGGGCTCCCGCGCTTGAGGGCCTGGTCGGCCATCGTCGTTATCTGGGTCAGAGGTGTTGGATTCCACGTCCGTGGCATCGTGGTAGTCTGACTCGGTTTCGCTAGCGAAGTCGGCTTCCTCATTCCCCCTGGGAGCTGGTCGCAGGTGGTCCAAATGAATGATAGAGATGTGGCCGTCTCGGTCCACCTCGTATACCTCGTCGCTGAGCTTCTTGGCGATGGTGTGGGGCCCTGTCCACAGTGGTCCAAACGCCTTCTTTGTCTTAACGTGCACCTTGGTCATGACTTGGTCGCCTATCTGAAACGTGATTGGGGGTTCGACCCCTGGGTTAGCATATCTAGTTTGAAAGTTAAGTTGCCGCGCGTAGATCTGGCGGTTTCGCTGACGGCGTGGAGGAGCAGGTTCGCGACGCAACGTGCGATATTGTGGGGTGTCCCACTCTCCTTGCCTGGGCAATTCGTAACCTAAGACTGCTTTTGCAGGTGTCATACCGGTCGCGGCGTTGTATCGCGTCCGCAATACTTGGAGCGCCTTACGCCTAAAATGTTGGTCCATCCTCCGGATAAACGCTGTTGGGTCTTCATGGTCCTGGTCGCTGAATGTGTGTACCGGCTTGATCCTTGATGCACGATCTTGAGAATTTTGCTGGGTAATCTGCTGCAATGCTTGCATGAATGTAGTGGCCATACTGGAGAAAGCGTTCTCCATATTCTGCATGGGTGCTTGCGTGATCGGTTGTGTGGGAATGGTTGTTGAGCTCGGTATGTTTGGTTGGTTTGCTGGCTGTTGCGGCTCAGGGGTATATGCTGATTGGGTGAGCCTACACGATGGACGTGGCTCGGGAAAAATGGCTGGTGGTTGTGGTGACTCGTCCCTTGACGCTTGCAGAGTCCTGGGCTGCTCGAAATTGTATTGCTGGGCGTTGTGCTCCATGTCCGGTGGATTATTTGTACTCGTCCTATATGGGTTCGTGTCACCGTCCGGTTGACTATATATGGTGCCGAGACGTGTGCGGCGTGCCGTATTTATGATTGGTGTATTATCATTCATAATAGTTTATAGTTTATAATTGTTTATAGTTTATAGCAGTCAAATAATATAAGGCAATTTATGGAGAGTGTTACAATAATCGCAGTTGCTTACCTGTCCTGGCGACACTCACTGCACTTAAGTTTACGCGTTTTTAGTTTTTAAACGGCACTGCACTGTGTTTTTTATTAGTCTTCTTCCGTTGAAAAGCCCCTTAGTTGGGCGACATGTCTACGAAAACAAGGGTTAGTTTGTGAAAAATAAAAATGTTTTTTGTCGGAGACTGCAAATTTTTGAAGTTGATGGGCGCCAGCAGCCTCGACAGTAGTGTTTCGTAGATCTGTGATAGATGGACGAGTTCTCAGGGCCGATTTCTGAAGTTCTGTGATAGTTTTGACGATTTTCTGATTTTCGGAGAGTATTGCTGCTATCCCCTTGTTGCAACTTTGTAAGCTGTCATACACAGGCACCGCTTTTGGTGCAAGGTACCCCACTTTGTGCAAATGAACAGGCGCTTTTGCCTGATATAGGTCGTTGCGAAGAAATAAAAGACTGGATACCAATTAATTGTAACGTTAAGCAGAACTCTGTCGACGTCGTTGCACAATTTAATTTAATATTGATTTTATCCCTAACTTTACTAGCTAACACAAATAAATAGTAACGTAGAACGGTTGAAAGTCGCGTCGCGTCGACGGATATGGTCCTTCTCCTAACGCCAGTAGGGTTCAGATAAAGTGCAGGGACTAGTATCTGAGACGCCGTACTGTGTCTCGGTTCGTCGGATGAAATTCTTGAAGAAATGGTTGAAGTTCTGTAGACTGCTTGATGACGTAGTAGTTGTATCGATGAATGCTCGGACTCGACTGTAGATGTTGACTCGATGAAGGCTCGGAGTGAACTGGACTTGTAGTTGTTGCGCGTACCAATGCTCGGACTGGACTGGTAGATGTTGACTCGTTGGCTGCTCGGAGTGAACTGGACTGCTGAAACCTCGCCGCGATACTGTAACCTTTGGGACGGACGGAGCTCTGAACGTTAGGTCGGCTGGCGTTCTAGACGTTGTGTGCCGAATGAGCGGCCGGGGCCGCCTGCTGCGTCGTGTTGGACCCGCCAAGTCATGCCGAGGCGGACGGGAATCTAAACGTTGATATACACTTAGCGCGTCTATTGCGTTGTATTTAATTCGAGCTGAGATATGAATGTGTAATGATGCTAAGCTATAAATTGTGACTTATTGATTGAATTTAATTAATTTAAGTAGCCTTTTTTGGCCTCGACAACAAATGCCACCCAGTGTGTTCCAGGACCATTTATACTGTCCAGATTTATGATGACTGATTCATTATGACGTGGTCCAGAATTTGGTAGATTGTCGCGCATAAATATTCCCCGAAAATATGGTACTTTCATCTTCTCTGCATAATATTTAAGATCGATATTAGTGAGAGGTTTTCGGGGAAGAGCATCTAGAAGTTTTTTGAACTTTGTGGTTTTAGATAAAGTCCTAGCCCTTTGCGATATGGTTTTAAATATAGCCCCTTGCCACTTTTGCCTATGGCAATCGCCTCCATCTGCCTATTGTGGCGATTTTTTTCAGCTTAGTCATCTCTGCTCGTTTTAACATCATTTACTGCTTTAGCTATACCAGCAGCAGTGCCAGCTAAACTACCCAATGCTGATAATCCAGCAAAAATGGGTATTAAAGGTAGAACTCCGCCAACTTTCGGTATTGGTATTATCCTAGGCGTACGAATATTACGTTTTCCACCAGCTGCTTTCATGTATCGTCGTGCTGCTTGAAGCGCTGTTTGTGTCATTTTTTTTGTGTCCTTAGCAATTGATCGTTTACCACCGGCTTTACGTATATCTTCACGTACTTTGCGTACTATTCCAGCACCAAAAGCTATCTTCCTCGAGTTTTTCTTGTTTTTCTTTTTAATTATACATTTCTTTGTAGTACGGGGTGGTTTTGACATACAGCCCATACCAAGGCGTTGTTTTCCCTTCATTATAGTTGTAACTAACCACGCGGCGGCCTTTTCTTTGAAACTTGCGTCTTTTGATTTAACTCGTTTCCAGGCAGCTTGTTCAAGTTGATAGTCTGCTTTGTGTCGGGCTGCTAAATTACTAGTGTTTTGATCGTATGCAATATCGTGCTGCTTACATGCAGCATCGAGCTTGTTTATACCAGGATCACCTCGTGCCAATCTTTTGTGTAATCTTGTACCTGGACCACAATACTGGTAACCTCCCGGTAAGTGTAGTTCAAATGGGAGCTTATTTATTAGAGAATTGACTACCCCCTTACCAATCTTTAAACCATGACGATTTTCACGTGTGTGCTTCTCGGTTGACACCAGTTAAATAACAATGGCAGTACGTACATCTATTTATATAGTATCCATCCATGCTACGATGCGCATTGTGAAGCAGAAACAGAAACTTGCTGTAGATAATTTAGATGAAAAAGTAGGATATGGGCTACAAGTCGAAACACGCCATGGCCCGCTACTTCATTCAACTATTCGCGGACTCTTAATAGGTCCAAGTGCTTGTGACAAAACAAATTTACTAATAACTTTGCTTACTCATCCACTTGGGCTACGGTTTTCAAACATATACTTATATTCAAAGTCCTTACATCAACCCAAGTATAAATATTTACGCGATATATTAGCACCGATTAAGGGGCTAGGATATTACACCTTCAGTAACAACGCGGAAATAGTGCAACCATCCGAAGCTGAGCCTGAATCTATATTTATATTTGATGATGTTATATGTGAAAAGCAAGATGCTATTCGAGCATTCTTCTCAATGGGGCGTCATAAACATGTAGATTGTTTCTATTTGGCACAAACGTATTCCCGCGTCCCTAAACAGTTGGTAAGGGATAATAGTAATTTCATAGCAATTTTTAAGCAGGATGACTCAGTTAACACTCGAAAAAATTTATGAACCCATAACAAAACCATTAAAGGTTATATCATCTGCTTCACATAACCAATCGCCAACACAAACTCAGAAACCAACACAATCCATAGAAAGTGCAAGTGCTAGTACTAGTACATTGAAAGCAACACCTGAAACTGGTGATGAAGATGGTGACAAAAATGTAAGTCAACAATATTTTTTGGAAACACCACCGGGATCGTCGTTAATGAGCACTCCAAGTTCAGAAAGTTCTATTAGTGGCGCAGAAGGAAAATGTGACATAGTGAAAGCACATTTAGAAAGTCTGAAATTCGACAATGCTAAGTATGACACTATATACGGTGTACGCTTAGATCCCCATACAGAAAAACTACAAATGGGTAATGCTGAAATACGTTTTTCTAATGGAAATATCACATTGTGGCGTGGAACTAAGAATGTGGGGACGTATTCTGGCAGTCCTAAGTTATATGATATGATATTTATGAAACAACTACAAATTTTGCGTAGTAATGAGGTTATTATTGATGACAAAGATTGTGAATTATATGCAGAAATATTAAAACAGACAAAGGCACCATATAAAAATTATGATATAAAAGAGGGTTTGAATAAACGTAAATGGAAGAAATTCATTAATATTATAAAACCATTGGTATCTTCTACAGTTGTGACGAGATCCAAATCTGGCTCAGGTTTCCCTATTAACAAATTATACAATAATAGAGGTGTGGCTTATGTATATTGGAATAAACCGAAAGAACTGGTGGACCGCCTTCGTCTGCTCTATAGCTCAGAAATGGTGGGTAACAACGGTGTTAATAACGAAATAGTTAGTTTATTGGAAGAAATGAGGGAAGAAGGGATAATCTATTAGTGAAGTTAAAATTAATTTCACGTTTATTTGACTAGTATAAAATATTGTGAAATGCTTAAGCGGGGTCAGACGTAAAGAGAAATGGTTGTTGTAAACAACACAATTGACAAGTTCGGTAGACGAAGAAGTAATAATAAATCGTTTATCATACGTGGATCCCCAGGTATTGGTTTTAACCTCACCGCAGATAATCAATTTGATATGCAAAATAAGCGTTTACTGAACATTGGTGAACCAATAAATCAGATAGATGGTGTAACCAGTAACTATGTAGATGAAAATATCGATAAATGTATGAAAGGTATTAAAAAGTCATACATTGCATTTATGGAGAATCAGTGGACTGAATATAGTGAATTTGTACACAGCAAAATTACCGAGATGATTAATGACGCGCTGCAACACATTAATAAAGTAACACTTACAAAAAAGAAAGTGATGTCAATACTGTTGTGAGAGAAATCTGTGTTTAAAATAAACCTCACTTCAATTATTGTTTATGTTGCTAGTGCTATTGATGGTGTTACACACTTTCTACACTTATTTATGTGAGTGGTGGCGTGGGGTGGGGTGAGGTGGTGGTGGGATTATATATAAGAAAGTTCTCCTCATTTGTATCTCAGTTCCAAAATGAATCCCGTTCAAGAGAGTACCATTACCTCAACAAGCGACTGCCCCAGAGAAGACGTGGGAACATGGGACGAATATAACGTCCAGATGGAGTATGATGGAGATGGTCCAGACTCCAGTGCGTGGATGCAACCAAGGCTGGACTTGGACTATTGGTTGGACGAATTTGAAGATAATGGAGATGGTCCAGACTCCAGTGCGTGGGTGCAACTAAGGCTGGGCTTGGGCTATTGGTTGGATGACCAGCGTGAGGTGCCAAGCAGACCAACTTCGCCATCAGCATGGTCAACGGAAACGGTGCCCCATGACCATGACATCTCAGATGAGGAGGATGACGGTCCGGACAGCAGTGAATGGTGGAGGCCATCTGTGTATGGAGAGCCAAGCAGACCATCTTCACCATCGGCATGGTCAACGGAGACGGTGCCCCATAACCATGATATATCAGATGAGGAGGATTTTGAAGACGAAGAAGGGGGGGATACAGATAATTAATATATATAACGTTATGTACTAGTAATAATAAATACAATATTATCAATTTTTTTTATTTTTCACGTTTCAACCATTTATCAAATAAATATATTCATATTTTTTAAATCATTTATTGAACAAAATAGCATTGGAAATTTTTGTTTTTATCACACAAAAAAACAGAAGTGTTTTACTCATGAAAGTGCGAAATAAATAAAAGCTCCATTTTGAACATTGAAAAATAAACTACGCATGCGCAATTTTTTTGCATGACAGTGCTACTTTGAGCACAAAAATGAAATATTCTGCTCAGAAAATCTCAATTTTGAGCACTAAAAATAAACTGCGCATGCGCAATTTTCGTCGCAGGAGACGGCCGGAAACGCGCGAAGTGTGCGTCTTGGGCCGGATGCAAACGCGCTGAGCGTGCCCTCAAGGATCCACGCGCCCGGGCGCAGCCCGCAAACAGCACGGACGCTGCCCATATATATATATATATATATTGTGTGTGTATGTATTTTTTGTGTATGTATTTTTTTTTTCATATTTTCTTAAATGACTTGTTGTAATATCAATACAATTAACTAACTTATAGCAGTTTTATTTATTTATTTATTGTGTATGTACTTCTTTTATATGCATTATATTTCACATTTTACACCAATTGTTAAATAAAAAAAAATCGATTTCTGTAAAACCATTTATTATATAAAATTATTTGTTCATACATATAAAATAATAACTTTTTATTTTCTTTTATTTGTCATACAATTTAAATCACAATTGCTTACATTGCAATACTTTTATTTGAACTCATTACAATATTGCATTAAATTTTTTCAAGACAATAAGAAAAATTTTAACTTTACATTTTTAAATTTTGTTTACATTTTAATTTTTACATTTCCTTAATTCTAACTTAATACTACTTAATTTATATTCAATTTTTTTATACTGACAATACAATTTCGCCTTTCCGCCGTAGTGTGTTAATACACTTTACCTTATTCCCAGTTTCTTTTTTATCTCGTGTAGCTTTCGGGATCTTTTTTCAGGGGCTTTGCGACGCGTCGCAAAGCCCCTGAGTATTTCTTGTCCACGAGACTTAAACGCTGCCGCCTTCCGTTCATATGTTTCAGCCTCTCGTAAGAGAGACTCCGTGTGGTCTTTCAATTTGTCGTCGTTCTCGGTTTTCGCCCTACAATCCATATCATCCCGTTCAAGGCCTTTGTAGTATTGGAAAAACTCGTCGAAGAGGGACCTACCTCTTTGGGAGAATACCTCCGATTCTGAATCAGAATCATTCTGATTCACAATCGGAGCACGATTTCGGGGTTCTACCGGCAACACCACATTTGAACAACCGGCTTGTTCCAATGCAGCATTGCCAAACTTCGCAACAGGTCGAGTCGGCTCTGGTAACGACGCGCTCCAACAAGCCGGTTGCATGAGCACGTCGCCCCCAGACGATTTATTTTTCCCTTCCGTCGATTTCGTAGAAGGCTTTTTAGCTACCGACTT
This sequence comes from Leptura quadrifasciata, assembly GCA_963675555.1. Lineage (NCBI taxonomy): Eukaryota > Metazoa > Arthropoda > Insecta > Coleoptera > Cerambycidae > Leptura > Leptura quadrifasciata. The sequence goes on from OY776682.1 coordinate 31,578,082, forward strand.
TTTTATAGCAGCTTTTTTACGCCTAATGATTTTTTTCTGCTGCTTTCGTAGGCTTCTTTACGCCTAGTGATTTTTTGGCTGCTGCTTTCGTCGGCTTTTCTTGTCGTCTCTACCTGTCCCTTGTCTGAGACGGTATCGGGGATAGGGCTCAGGATGCTTTCGCTTCCAAAATCCTTCTAAGAATCGACATACCATCACGACTGTGACCTTTCTCAGTATTTTCTACCTGCGCCTGAATTTCGTCGGTTTGTTTCGATGCTGAAGGTTTAGCCTCAACACTAAAACGACTCTTTACAGGTGCAGGTACAAAATTCTGAGAAGGATACGGCGTCGTCTTATTTTGACCTCGCTGCGAATCTTTTCTTTTAAAATAACGAGTTCGAGATTTGGGAGGTGATTCCAACTTTGATTTTTTAGATGGTGGTTCGAAATCAGAATCACTACCTAAATCCCAACTCGTTTCCTTAATCGCAGACAAATTAGACCACGCGGAGTTCGGGTAGGCCTCACTCTGACATCCTACATTAGATGTGCCGGCTTCAGTCTCAGTGGGATTATTTATTTTAATTCCATCCGAGGCCAAAACCGGCGCGTCTAAGTTAGAGATACCAAGATCACTCAACAGTTCATCAAAACCAGGGTTGCACTGGTTTAGTTGTTCTGCCGTGATCATCACCCGGAGAAGCCTTACTGTTACTGTCTTGCCCTGGCATATAATTAGTTAAATATGCAGCCACAGGACTCAACAAAGCGCCTCCCTTACCGCTACCGCCAGAAACACCAATCTTTTTTTGGCCTACCATGGTTACTTACACACACGAACACAAAACGGACACGACAAACGGGCACAAAACACAGAACACGAAACGAAGCACAGAGCACAAAGGAAGCTGAGAATAAAGCACAGAGCACTATTTTTCACACTTCTACACTACTCGAGAGCTGGAGAAGGAAAGAATCTTTGTGGCATTTCTGAAGTCCACGAAGCTAAACTATCCCCTCCACTCCCTACCACTCTTGTTCCTATTGGTTGAAATTATTTCACCCTACTTCTCGCCCCACTCTTCTCGTCTCTCTCTCACTCTTACTGTCTACGATACTCTACACATCCATACTCGTACAATAAAAAAAATATCACTTAGTAATTTAATTCTTTATTACATTAGCAACATATAAATTAATATTTTATTTAATACAAATATCTCTTATTTCCTCTTATACATAATATGAAATATCGGTATGAATTTTCCAATTGAATATTACCATTACCGAACTTTGCGTTAACTAGTCAAATACATTATTAATAATTAGATATTAATTAGCTCAACTCGTTCATTGCTGTGAGTAATACGTCTAGTTTATCGCCATCTTTCACGACATTTCGTTCGGCGACACTATTTAAGGCTGATATTAACTGCTGTAAATTCTGTTCTGGTTCACTTTGAAAAAATGTTATGTCTGAGTGACCCCAGGGTAAAGTTTTAGTGGTATTGGGAATCACGAAACACTTATCGTCATAATAAGAAAGGGCGACTTTATTCCGCATCTCTGTATAAATATCGTGCAAGTGACTTCTGAAGGTATTCATTTTACGAAATATTAACCCACCCCGCTCAACAATTTTCCTGTAGTCATCTATTGTTGAATTACAAACTTCTTTACGCCTTTAGCTTTCTTCAACTCATTGCCAACCGATTGCACGTAATACGCTTTCGCTCCGGTACCATAAAAGCTGATTTCGTCTTTCATATTCCCAAGCACTGGCGGGCTCTTTGTAATATTAAATTTATTCCCTTCCCTATAATTAGACGTATCGAATTTTTCCGGGTTTTGTACGATAAAGTCGTAAAAGTTATCTGTATAAACTTTAATAATTAATGAGTCCGTATCGGTGTACAACAAGGAAGCGTTAGCACCGAATTGACGTTTAATAACATCATAAAAAAAGTTATACAGTACCGTCTTCGATAATTCAAGAATACAAAATCCTACGTAAATTGGTTTGTTATAGACTACATTCAGTTTGCTCATTTCGATCGCTACAAAATCCTCAGAAAAAATTGTGCAAGATTTGAAATTTGGACGAGCGATTAGTGCGTTTGCACCTATAGTTCTTCTAACATTTTCCCAATGAGTTATCAACTTTATATCTCTTCTATTATCGACGTTTTCCATGGTTTTGCCAAATACCGCATTATTCATTAATTTGTATTGATCCTTTTCAAATTTATTGGTCGCTGAATTTCTCATTTGGGTATTTAGATCGATATATTTTTTTAACCAGGGCGACTGCTTGAACGTAAGTACTCTATGTGTTTTTAACACCATTAAACCATTTCCGATAGCTTGTTTCAAGTTTCTATAATGCACAACATATCGCCTCTTATCGTTCAAATTTGGGATTAGTTTTGGTGATTTTGATTTGGGCGGTATGATATTTTCTACTAAGAAAGGGAGATCTGAATGTAAATCGTGTATGTCTTGTGGGTAATGTATGTCTACTACAAAAACATACCCGTGTGGACTCTCGTCTGGAATATTAGTAACATCTAAGTCGATAATTTCTCTTTCGGACAACCACTCAAACCCCCCTGTTGGTAAGAATTATGACATACTGTGACCATATAAGTTCGTAGCATTAAGATATGTGATAAATGACGACGGTTCTGAGGGATCATAATTAGGTAGAAATTTATTATTTGCGATATGCTTCCTTTCTGTACACTGGCTCACACCACCGCGTACAGCTTTTTTTAATAAATGTATCATATCGATATCTGTTAACAATTCAAGTTCTACCTCTGTTAGTTTCAACATAGCGTCCCAAGATAAACCTGGAGCTGTGTAATATTGAGCGGGGTCCAATTTATATTTATCCAAGCAAATTTCACGAAAATTTTCAAATACGTCACACAAAAGAAGGACATCTGATTTTAAATAGATATCTGAATTATCACCCAAACTCTGACACTCGAACAACCCCCACACGTCTTTAGCTCTTTCATAATCGTCATCTGATATATGTGTCTCATTTAGGCTGTCATAGAATTCAAGCTTGGAGGGTAGACTCCGATTATTTAGTTTCTCTAAATCATCTACGAAACTGTATGGAAATACGCCCTTCCGCCGCATTAAAATAAATTTTGCATTATCGCTAAAAAAGTTCTTCGTTGTAACCATTTGACTATCGTTCAAATTTTCCCCTAAATTTTGTAGCGATACTGACATACATTTAAAACTATCGATGAAACGTAACTGCAAATATTTATTTTTTGTTTCCCCCTTGTCAGTAACGTAATCGTTCATGTAAAGGTGTTTCGTAAAAGATATATATTTTTCCTTGTTTTGCGGTATTACGTCCACTTTACCTTTATGAGCGCATAATTCTTTTACAAATAGGTGAATATCATATCCGCTCATGTTGTGAAATATGATGGGTACAAAATTTGGTACTTTATAATTTAAATTACAGATGGAGTGTGAAGCACCGAATCGTATTTTACCGGTTAAGTGGCAATGATCTTTCACCTTTATATCACCTTCTGCAAAAGGCTTCTCACATATACCACAAATGGTTGCATTGTTAAAGTTTTCTCTTTCTATCGCTGTAAGCGGGGACATAGGGACTATATCTTTCATATATCTATTATAAACTTCCCTTAAATCAGCCTCTATACGAGATACAAATACTTTAGCTGCATCAGATCCACGATATAGTTCAAATTTAGAAATGCTATTATCAAAGGAACATTTTATGTAATACGCGAAAGAGTAAGGTTCATGAATAAACGTTTTGTTGGTATAAGAGTGCTCAGGATTTGGGTCACATGTATTTATTGGTTTCAAAATAGATTCGAAGTCTGCATACACTACAAATGGTACTTGCATTTGTCTTTCAAAATGTTCAAATTTTAATATATTTTCCGGTACCCGTTTCCCATATTTATCAACCCGAAATTGTGTCGATGGTGTTGTAGTGTAAATATGATTACAATCATTTGTTTGGTGAGACATTAGCTGACGTTCGTTACAGAAATACAGCAAACACCCATCACAAAAATATTTTCTATGTCCGTGAGCGGATATTTGATTTGATACTAATCCAGACAAATTTTTTATCCAACAATAGTGAGTATTAGCGCAATCCGATTTACAATGGTGATTTTCGTCACATTCCGCGGAAATTAATAATAAGTTAACATGAATACGTAGTTTCTTCTGAGAATAACGCAAAGGTCCGACAACATCATATTTTACTTTATTATTCTCGAATTTCTTTTCTAACCCATACACATTAATAGATATATTATTGAATTCCTCAAATTTTGAAATGTCTCTCAATTTCATTGGAAAATTCATACCTGTCAAATTTAAAACTCTTGAATAATGTGGATAAGATGACACCCGAGATACACCACCATTTGCAGGATACAATGCTGAAGTGACTGTCCAAGCAAAACAGTATTGGTTCTGATTTTCTATATTCACTACGGCCTTTTTATTTTCGATGAACTTTGGTAACTTGATGTATGATGAGCCGCCCATTGGACTGTACTTGTTTATATTAATTTCAACAAATTTTATTTGTTCGAGGGCCCAACCTAAAAAAAATTTTTTTTTATTATTATTTCAAACACCAGTAGATATTTACATACCAGAATCACGCTCTTGGAACTCAGTAGTTTGCGTAACCATCATATCTATAAAAGTATCGAGGGCGTTACCTAAATCCATACCTTCATCCAAGATTTTATTACAAGTATTAAACGATTTAATTTCAGCTATTTCTTGTGCTTGTAATATGTAGCTGGCAAATGTCTCCATGTTTACTTTTACAGTTTTATGAAGTATTGTAGAGGAAAACGATAAATGAAAACGGTCACAGACGTAGTGGGTATAGAGAGGGTAGTGGCTATGCATAACGCATAGCTGTTTGTATCACATCATGTTTTACGTATTTTATGTCGCGTGCATTAGAATAAGAGAGAAGCTCAGGCTTGTGTTGTTTGCCAACTAGCACGAACGACATGTGAGATATGGTACTTCAGAGGCAGACTTAGTTTACTTTCATATACGGCGGAGTGTACGGATGTAAGTGCAATTAATACATTAATACATTAGTTTATATTTGTCTTTTTGCTGGTATGTAACTTATTTATTACAAAAATGAGTCGATCGAGTGATTGTGAGTGTGAAAGTGACAGTTATAGTGATTTCAGTGATAAAGAAAATAAAATTCCAAATGAGTTTCAAGGAAGAAAAAAACGGCATTTAAGCAGTGACGGGAAACAAATTTGTTTAAATGTGTATAATACTCTTTTACAGCGACAAACTAATGACTTTAACTTGCGTGATTTAGATATATTAAGGGAAACAGAATCTTTAACCCACGTTCCCTATTCCACATTGTACAAACTAGTGAAAACAGGTGTTACCGAAAGAAACCAACGTTGCGACGCTGGTATCCATCAATGGCAAAACTTTTAAAAAATGTAATTTATGATGCATATCACAAAAATGAAATCCCGACTGTTGACGTGGTAGACAGAAAACTAAAGGAAATGGACTGTCCTTTGAAATATACGACAAGAACTTTAAGGAACTGGCTGAAAAAAATTGGATTTAAATTTAGAACAATTAATAAACGCGTGGCGATTATGGAAAGCAGACGAATAGTGGATTGGCGACATTCATATCTAGAGGAGATTAAAAAGTTCAGAAGGGAAAATAGAACAATTTATTACCTAGATGAAACTTGGTATGACACTCACGATACCGTAAAAAAAGGATGGACTGATGGAACTAAAAAATGTCTACCACAGTCATTGCCTCCAAATAAGGGGACTCGATTGGTTATATTACACTGTGGATCAGGTGATGGATGGGTAGATAATGCATTGAAACTATGCGGGAAAAACATGGAAGAGTGTAACGTGGATTATCACAAGAATATGGAGGGAGTAATTTTTGAAAAATGGTTTGAAAATACTCTAATTCCAAAATTAAAGCCAAATAGTGTTATTGTTCTTGACAATGCGAAGTACCATTCAAGAGAATTATATAAAATTCCTAATAAGAGTTCGACTAAATTGGAGTTGCAAATTTTTTTAACGGATCACGACCTATATTATATGGACAGTTATACTAAAGCAGAATTGTTGGAAGTCCTTCATACGAAAACATTTGAGAAGAATTATGTTATAGACAGTATAGCTGAAAGATTTGGCCACAAAGTTTTAAGATTACCACCATATTATTGTATTTTCAACCCAATAGAATTGATTTGGGGAAAATTTAAAAAAAATATCAGAAAAGGAAATACTTTTCCAAAATTCGACAAAAAAGTGATAGAGTTAATTAAAAACGAAGTGTCCAAAATTACCAAGGAAGATTGGGAAAAGAGAATTGCCAAAGTGATTAGAATTGAGGATGATTATTTGAAACTTTGTGAATTTAATAAAAATGGGGAAAATAAATTCATTATAAATTTAGAAGAGGATAGTTCATCATCTGAAAATGAAGAAGAGGGGGAGAACGCACAGGATTCTGAGGAAGAAGTGATTGTGATGACTTGTGATTGAAGAAGTGGTAGTGATATTATTTTATTATTTGTGTCCGTTTTTGTGTTCAATGATAGTGATCGTGATATCAAGCTTATTATTTATGTCATTTTGTGTGTTCGTAAGTATTTTAATCTATTTTTATTTATTTAAAGAATTCAATTATATTTAATTTTATTTATTTGGAGAATACATATTTTATTTACGAAAATTTACTATTTCGAGTTTTGTTTCTGTTTTTAGAGGTTTATTGTTATCCTATCATGGCAAGATATGCTCATACCTCCCCGTGGTTCTTGCTAGGTAGTAACAATTTACTCAAATATTAAGTGAACTAGGATACTGTAACTAATGTATAGTCAGTAGTGTAAATTGTTGCCAGCTAAACTGAGCCCACACAACAAAAGCCAACGCAATTTTCTTATGGAAAAGTGACTTCCGTTAAATTGGTTGAATTTTTGATATGTTGTGTATCCTATCTCTGTATCAAATGTATCAATGTCTCAGATTTGTTTAATAACACCTGAACAGTATAATTGATTGTCTTATCATATCATATGACGTCATAGCAGGTCATGTCGTGTCACAGAACCTCATAGTGGTCACTTTGAATTTTACTGTGATCTGAGCACCTAGAAGTAAGAGAAAAGAATGTTATTTAAATCATGATGTTCTATGACACGATATTACATGCTATGACGTCATATGACGTGATGACGTTTGAGATTATATGATGTAATATTTCAATAAATAAACCATGACAGTTATGAGGTGTTTTCAAACCACTGTGAGACCCTAGAAGCAAAAAAAAGAGTACTGATTTAACCCAGACCCATACACCTCAAATAAACGATAATTCTTACTTTAGCAAGCTTTATCTCAAGACTGTGAAAGTTTGTCAATTTGTGCCAATTGAGACATTTGATCAGAGAGATGGGATACACAACATATCAAAATTTCAACCAATTTAACGCAAGTCACTTTTCCATAAGAAAATTGCGTGGTCCTTTAAAAGCGTAAACAGACATACGTACACAATATAGTTAAGTCCGGGCCTGCCTTCTTAGCGTCTCACCTCGCACCCCCCCTCTCAATTTCCTCTTTCCCGCACTATACTAATATTTCTTCCAGTAAATTCAATATTTTATGCCGAATTTCGTTGAAAAATATGATATAGTCAAGTTTCTCATTATCACTGTGCACTCGGTAAGTTATAATTCTATATAATAATAATAATAATAATAATAATAATAATCTTCTGAGGGATGAGCTTCTGCATTGTTATGAAAGCAGTGAGCCCGCGCGGAGGGGGTACATGGCGCGGATGCATGCTCTGTGGTGTGAGAGGCTACCAGAGCATAGCGCCTTCACGCCACAAAATCTGCGTGACTATGTATCCCACCTTCGTAGTAGGGGCTACGTGAGGGCTGCTCCTGGGCCGGTGAATGAGGTGGCCGAAAAGCCGCCACATTCACCGGTTGAGGACGTGGCTCTCCTCGTTCCGCCAATACCAGAGGGCCTCAGTACCAGAAGGGGGTTACACCGTCTAAAAACCCCCGGGCCACAAGACCTGGCCAGAGTGGACGCTGAACTTCGTACAGCGCTACCAGAAGAGGCTGACATCTGGCACATAAATTGTGCCGTGTATGCCGCTGCTCAACGCTCGTCTCAGGTGGAGAGGCGAAATACCTCTTCCCCACAGGAGAGAGCGCAGCGGCGCATACAAAAGATGGAAGCCAAGATCCAGTCGGCGAGGCAACACGCATCCCGTATCCAATGTCTCGACAGGATACGGATGCTAGTGACTTGCAAAAAGTCATTAGTGAGGCGGGCGAGGGGGCTTGCGGAAAATAAACTGTTCCGCGAGAAGCCCTCGCGCCTTTTCCAACCGCCTCCGCGTGTTGTAGACAATCCGCCGACTGCAGATCAGGTGGAGAACTTCTGGAAAACACTGTACGAGGAGAGGCTTCCACTCAACCGAGATTCTCCTGCCCTTGCACACTTTGAAGCCTTTTGTCAAAGGCTTCAGCAACCACAGGAAGTGTGCGAACCAATAACCCCAGAAGAGGTTCGTAGGGCTCTTGGTGGCTCTAAGAACTTTGCTGCTCCAGGTCCCGATGGGATAAATAACTTTTGGTGGAAAAAGTTATCGAGCACCCACCACCATTTGGCCAGAATATTTAATTCCTGGTTAAATGGGGAGCAGCAAATCCCTTCTTGGGTTGTTGAGGGGCGGACAGTGCTGATCCCCAAGAACGGAGATTTGTCCAACCCAAAGAATTACAGACCGATAACCTGTCTAAACGCATGTTACAAAGTGTTTACACGCATTTTGTACATGCGGGTGCTCCACGCAGTTGAACCGGTTTACGAACGGATATATGAGCAACGAGGGTCGAAGAGAGGTGTCGCTGGCTGCAAGGAGAACCTGTTGATTGACAGATGTGTCACGCAGGACTCCATGCAGTATAAGCGGAACCTCTCTGTGGCCTGGATCGACTACCGCAAGGCATTCGACATGACATCGCATGAGCTCATTGTTCACTTGCTCCGATGTCTTGTGGTACCCGGTCCCGTAGTGAGATGTATTGAAGAACTGATGCCGCTCTGGAGGACTCGCTTTACCATAACATCGGGTAACGATAGAGTCCAAACAGAGTCGGTAACATTCAGAAGAGGAGTATTTCAGGGAGATTCCCTCAGCCCCCTTCTGTTTTGCATCTCACTACTGCCATTATCCGTCTCGCTCCGGAAAACCCGTGGCTACAACTGCGGTACCCCCGGCGACAGGAGGCATAAGGTCACCCATCTATTTTATATGGATGACCTTAAACTTTATGCCTCTGGAGAGAGGGATCTCCAACAGTCCCTTAGGGTGGTACAGGAGTATACGCAGGCTGTCGGTATGCAGTTCGGGTTGGACAAATGCGCACTGATCCATCTCAAGAGAGGACGATGCGGTGACTATGGAGAGGACGCGCAGCTCGTGGACGGAAGAATCTTACACCATCTAGATGCCGGAGAGTCGTACACTTACTTGGGTGTCGAGCAACGCTCCACCCAAGAAGTGAGTGTAGTGAAAAACGCTCTCCGCGGCAAGTATCAGCACCTACTCCGACAGATCTGGTCTTCAGAACTGTCGGGGAAGAACAAGGTGTCTGCTACAAATATGCTTGCCGTTCCGATCCTTCTCTACTCTTTCGGAGTAGTGAAGTGGACTAGAGAAGAGCTGCGTCAACTCGATGTAGTAACCCGCAAGAAGATGCATCTCAATAGGAGCTTGCATCCTAAATCGTCCGTTCCACGGTTATATCTCCCACGACATCGGGGAGGCCGTGGACTCTTGAGCTTGGAGAGTCTCCATAGCAGGATGGTTCTGGAGGGAGCATGTAAGGTCATCAGGAGTTCGGATCCCCTCCTCTGCATGGTCCGAGACCATGAAAATGCAGAGGTAGGAGCTTTTCTCTTTAAGGCAGCACGGAGAGCAGCCGATGAACTTGGTCTCATCTTCGACGTCGAGCGGGTAAACCCCGACTCTGTCACCGAGTTGGAACCCGTTCGACTAAAAGCCCACATTAGAGCTGCAGAACACAACATCCTTCTGCAGCTCCATAAGGATAAGCCATTGCACGGGATCTTCTATAAAAATATAGAAGACCTCGGCTTATCCGAAAGGCTGACCTTCGCCTTCTTAAGGTCAGCTGGGCTGAAGTCTGAGACCGAGGGATTCATAATGGCTTGCCAGGATGGTGTATTTAACACTCTCGTCTATCGACGTCGTGTCATGGGTATGGAGGTCCCTGATGTCAGCTGCAGGGCCTGCCGCAGGGCGCCGGAGACTGTAATGCACTTACTGTCGGCTTGCCCGACATACGCAGTCTCGGCCTATATTCATAGACACAACGCAGCATTACGAGTGCTTTACTATCATCTAAGGCACTCGTATGGGATAGACGAAACACCAGTGCTGCCTTACGTTCCGGGGGATATTGAGTCCGTTGTGGGGAATGAGAAGTGCCTAATTTATTGGAACTACTCGTTTCCCACCGTCAGGCAAATACAAGCCAACAAGCCTGACATAGTACTCCTCGACCACCAACTCAAGACAATGTATGTCGTGGAATTCTCAGCTCCCGCTGAGAGCAACATTGTCTTGAAAGAGGAGGAAAAACGGACAAAATATCGAGATTTGCTCTTCGAACTCCGCAGGCTTTATCCAGGCCATTCTGTTAAAATAGTGGTACTGATTATAGGAGCCCTCGGTGGAATGAGACAGACGCTGCTTTCAGAACTAAAGATCATACCGGCATGCCGAGATTCGGCAGAGATCTTAGCCGGCAGAATGCAGAAGGCTGTCATCCTCGGTTCATTACGTCTACTCAGGGCACACGATTCGCGGACCCGGTAGTCACTCACCCCACGGGCGTGGGGAGTGGCTATTGGTATTACCAGCTCCCCTCTGTGAGGGTCGGAGCCACAGAGTAGGGTGACTGGTTTTTTGTAAAAAAAAAAAAAAAAAATCTTTATTTTATACATTATACATCATACATTATACATTATCAGTCTTGTAATTACAATAATAATATAGATGGTAGGAAGAATGTACTAATAAAGAGAAGGACCCCAGAAGTATCTCTAAGATACTTGTACGGGTACAAAATGTGTCATCGTATATACAAATGACATGGCATAATTAATCTAGCCTGGTGGCAGTTGTTTGTATTCAATTTTGAAACTGGCAGCAAATGCTCATCAGATATTTAGCAGCTATAGAAACTTATCAATATGTTTTGCACAATAAACATTCTTCAACAAAGTTATACGTAACGAATATTGTCCAAGATTGTTTTAACTAAGCAATGTTTTCTAAAATATAACGTAAAAACTGGAATTTTCTTTCCACTTCAAAAGTTTACTCTTTCAAGGTGATCCACCTTAGATTTTCTGCCTTTGCCTTTGCTGCCACTAGGCTATTTTCTATCTTAGAAACTATAATTTTTACATGCTAATAATTATGTAACTATACGAAAATGAAAAGTAATATAAGGCTAAATGCATCATATAATAATTTTACTTATGCATTGTTTTTATTAATCTATTTTTAGATAATAATTATCGAGGAAAAAGTATAAAAAATATGTTATTAGATATATAGGTAAGTAAAGTGTAGCATCAGTATGGTGAGTATAAATTACGATATTTTTGTAATAGATTTTATTTTACTGTATATGGAAATGTTATTGACATCTAATATTTTTGATCAACTCAAACGTGGAACATATTCCTTTCATTTTCAGAAATATATTTCATGCACGTTAACTTAAATTTCTTTTTATTATTGATTTCTTTAATTTCAAGCGGTAATGAATTATATATTTTTGGTGCTAGATAGGAACAACATCGTTGCCCTACGGTTTTTCGTCTTTTAGGGATTTTTAGGGTATTTATATTTCTGGTTCTATAATGGGGATGTGTCTCTACTATAATTCTTTTATTTTCAGTATGCTGTTTAATGGCTAGTGCAATGCAAAATAATTGTCTTATGTCCATTACATTTGCGATTTTAAATAGCGCATCAGATGGGTAGGTATGTTCTTTATTGTATATGACTTTTAAGACCCTTTTTTGAAATATATCTAACTTTGCCATGTTGCAATTTAAGATCCCACCCCAACCTATTATACCGTACCTTAGGTGTGATTCTACAAAGGCTTTGTACATTATTATTAATTGTTTGCAGTCTAATATATGTTTGAGCTTTCTAAAGAGTGGTATTATTCCGCGTAATTTTTTTAATAATTCATTCACATGTGCTTCCCAGCGGAGATGTTGGTCTATATGTATACCAAGATATCTTATAGTTTTCGCATATGCAATATTAAAATTTTTATTGTTTATGTTTATATTTAATACATCATATTTTGGTAGTTGCGGTTTATAAGATGTAAAGGGAATATAAAAGGTTTTGTCAAAATTTATTGATAATAATTTATAATCAAGCCATTTTTTTATTTTAACGAAATCGCTTTCTGCTTTTATTTTTAGGTTAGTCCAAGTATCGTCTTCATAATAAATTGCTGTGTCATCCGCAAAGCTAGTTATATGACCATCTGTGTCTACGAGAAATAAGTTGTTGATGTATAAAATAAATAATAAGGGTCCTAGGATGGTACCTTGAGGAACACCACAATCTATAGTCCGATAACCACTCTTTCTCTCACCAATACCCGCGCATTGTTTTCTGTCGGAGAGGTAACTCTTTAATAATTTTAGTGGTAAGTTCCTTATACCTATGTTTTCAAGACTTTCGAGCAGCAGCCGATGACTTATCGTATCGAATGCTTTGGTTAGGTCTATAAAAATACCCAGTGAGGGCTTTCCTTTGTCGAGTGACATATATATTTCCTTAGTGAGACATTCAATTGCATCCGATGTTGATTTCCCTTCCTGAAAACCGTATTAATTGCAGGATATAATATTGTATTTATTTACGAATTTCTGTAATCTTAATTTTAGTAATTTCTCAAATATCTTGCTGAAGTTTGTGACTAATGAGATAGGCCGATAATTAACAGGCTCCAGCCTATTACCTTTTTTAAATATGGGTTTTATTAGTGATACTTTGAATGCTGAGGGGCATACTCCATCCTGAAAGCATTTATTCATTATAAATATTAAAGGTTGAGTTATGTAATCTACGATTTGCTTTAGTGATTCAGCTTTTATTCCGTCAATACCCGCCGATTTTTTATTTTTTAAGTTCATAATATTTTCTCTTACTTCTTTTTTGTCGGTTGGATAAAGAAACATTGATTTGTCATTTATTATTACTTTTTCTTTATAATTTTCATCTCTTTCTATCAATTTGGCCATTTTGCTTCCCATTTCCGAATAGGTTTCATTAAATATCTCGCATATTACTTCTATATTTTCAGTAATTTCATTATTTGAATTTAAAATTTTATTCACATCATTGTTTTTTTTTTAGGTTTATTTTGTATTTCATTAACAGTGTTCCATAGAATTTTATTATTATTTTTTTCATTTTCGATTGTCTTTTTGTAATATTCGTTTTTGGACTTTCTTATTAATTTATTTAAGTTATTTCTGTAGCTAGTATATTGTTCTTTTAAGATGGCATTCTCATTTGATCTTTGCAAGTTTAAATATAATTTATTCTTGTAGTTTATAGAGTTTAATATACCTTTAGTAATCCAAGGTTTCCGACTTATATTTTTCTTTTTTCTCTTTATTAGTTTTGTATGTTCATTCATTTTTCCTAGCACAGTATTTACGAATAAATTTGTTGCAGTTTCTGCATCATCACAGTTAAAAACTGCATCCCAGGTACAAGTACTTAGATCATTTTTTAATGTTTTGTAATTTATAAATTTGATATATTTATCTTCTTTCTCCTTTAATTTTGCTTCATTTTGTGTTATAATCTGCATTATGATAGGAAAATGGTCAGTAATGTTATTTTTAATTATAATAGGTAATATGTTCTCATTGATATTATTTGTTATTTTCGTAAATATATGATCAATGCAGCTACCTGAGTTTCCCTGGGCTCTAGTAACATCATTTATGGTCGGAAAAAAATCATACTCAGACATTATGTTCAAATATTCGTTGGTGACATTATTATTATTTAAAAGGTCTATATTCATATCGCCTGCAATTAAGTTTATTTTAGCGGAGAAAGGTTTATTTCTTAAGTGGTGTTCTAGTTGTTCTAGGCACTCAACATTATCGATCGATGGTGATTTATATATGCACATTATCTCTATAGTATTTTTGAAAAATTTTGTTTTGAGTCTAATAGCTTTGATATGTGAAATTGTGTCAATATTGTATTCACATTCTATGTCTTCTTTTATATACACCACGATACCATCGTTTTGGTTGTAGTTACCTTCATTGTATATAATGTTATAACCTTTAAGATTAAATAAATTAATGTTGTCAATGTTCCACGTTTCACTTAATACGATACAGTCAAACTCCTTAGAAAATTGATTTAAAAATATTTCTAATTCCTCATAATTTTTTTGGATACTTCTGATATTTAGATGTGCTACTTGGAAATTATTTATGTTTACATTTAGTACCTCGTTAGCCTCGTTTATATTATCTAATACTTCTGTTATAATTTTGTTTGTTTGGTAGTCTCTAATGAATGGATCCATTTGTAGTCAAATGACTTAAAAAACGTGGTATATATGGTGATGTTTTTAGAAACTAAGTTATTATTCTTGATGCAATTTTATAATTTAGCTTAAACTATTTGCACTTACCAACTAAATTATTAACTAAACGCGAATGTTTCGAATTTTTAAAACAGTTTATCTATTTAATTACGCGTTTTCCTTACTCTTTCAGATGCCTTATTTACTAATATTCTTCTTTTGCCTTCTTCTTTTTTCTCTTTTGTTACTTCGTCGTGGTATTTTGATGGTACGTTCGTGTTGGAAGCGGTAGGACCATTATTTGTTTTTAATTCTTCACTATTTTCTTGATTTTCTAACTCTAATAAATCTTCAATTGTGTAACCTCTTTCATTTATATATAGTATATTTTTCTTTATATAACTTGTCTTGTTCATGTCTTCTTTGGCCAATTTCAAATGTCTTCTTAGCACTTTGTTGTCTTCTCTTTGCTTAGGTGTTAAGTCGTGGTTAATGAAGATGCTTGTGTCTTTTAATTTACGGCAGTTTTGAAATATAAGTTTTTTCTTTAAGTGTGTGGTAAGTTCAACTTTGATAGGGCTATCCGCAGAGTTTCCTAGTGTATAGAGATCGTTAATATCGCACTCTTTTAGGTCAATATCTAGCAGATTTTTTAATTCTTGAGTTATAAATTCGGTTGTGAGTCTAGTTCCTTGATTCTTTATACCAAAAATAACAATATTGTTTTTTTTTGTCCCCTCTTAATGTCTCTATTTCTATTTGAAAGCACTTCGAACAATTTCTACACCATCCATCAAACGTATGCATGAATTTGTTCTGTGTTGCAGTGTTCTTTTATGAGACTTCATTTGGTTTGTTGTTAAAGTCACATTACAGCTTTAACACATTTGCAAAACTGCAGATGTTGATGGGTTCGAATCCAATTTAATTTTTTTTGCTGGTAGTCCATTACCATTTAAACTGTTCATACCTCCCTCTGATGACGTCGCATATTGTCACTGCGAGTGAAGCTTGCACCACAAAAACTGCAAGAATACATCTTTGCTTCTTTATTCGAGGAACTTGACGTTAAGAATGATCACATATTAACTCCTTTCACTCTTTTATAGAAAAGGTATACTACGTCACAAAATATCAAACCCCACTACATTTTACTGTGTACGTATTGAACAAATGTAATTTTAGAGATCAAGTTGCGTGGCAAGAAGGAAGCGCCATCCTTGCACGCTCTAATAGTGTTAGCCAAGGCCAAGGTCGCAGCAAGTGATCGTTCTGGGTAAGAGCAACACTGCACCCTTCAAGTCGAAACGCACTGCGACCGTCCAAGGTCAAGGTCACGGTATCTAGCCTGAGGACCTAGGCATACACCGTGACCTTGAATGTCAAGCCAGCAGGTGCACGTTCAAGGCCAAGGTCAGTGGTGTGGGGAAGACCCAGCTTCGGCTAACTTCCTCTACTCTCGATTTAGCACAAGGTTATTATCAAGTGGAACTTGATAAGGCCAGCCGGCCATGCACATCGTTCACAACTGAAAGTGGACAATATCAGATGAAAAGGTTACCTATGGGTTTAAAAATTAGTCCAAGTACATTTTCTCGAGTAATGTCAATTGCGATGGCAGGTTTAAATTATGAATCGTGTTTTGTTTATTTGGATGACTTAATCGTTTTTGGTAATAGTTTGGTAAATCATAACCAAATCTTGTTAAAGTTCTAACACGATTAAGGAGAGTAAACCTAAAGCTAAATCCAAATAAATGTAGGTTTTTAAGGAAAGAAATTCTTCATGTGATATCTTCGGCAGGGGTATCTCCTGATCCTGAAAAGATTAGAGTAATTGAAAAATATCCTACGCCACAAAACTCTGGTGATACAAAGAGGTTTGTAGCTTTTGCAAATTACTATAAGAAATTTATTAAAAATTTTGCCACTCTCGCGCAGCCATTGAACAATCTTACGAGGAAAAATGTAACATTTCAGTGGAGTAATGAATGTCAAAGATCATTCGAGGAATTAAAACAAGCACTCATAAAGCCACCAGTGCCACAATATCCAGATTTCTCAGAGGGTAATCAATTCATTCTCAGAACAGATGCCTCGGGGCAGGCCTTTGGAGCTACGCTCTCAAATTCAAATGACAGGCCAGTGGCATATGCGAGTCGTATATTAATTAAAGCCGAAAAGAACTACAGCACAGTAGAGAAAGAGTTATCAAGTATAACGTGGGCGGTACGTCATTTTTGACCTTTTCTTTACGCTAGAAAGTTCCAAATTTATACAGATCATAGGCCACTAATATATTTGTTCGGTATGACTAATCCTTCTAGTAGATTAACTAAGTTTAGACTAATTTTGGAGGAGTACGATTTTACAATAAATTATATTAAAGGATCTGACAACGTTGCAGCCGATGCTTTATCACGAATTCAGATTGATTCGGACGAGCTAAAAGGCTGAACTCTAAAATAGTCAACACCATGTTTGTCACGACGCGAGCGCAAGGGAAAAATAAAACAGAAACGGAAAGTATAGAGGGGCATCGTGCTAAAACAACTTCTACTGACGAAAGACTTGATCACCCTGGAGTCGTAGAATTGTCGAAGCGACCACCGCAATCTGTAGAATTGCGATCTGTTAATAAAAATAAATTCAGTAATGCGGTACCAGATAACTGCTATAGATCAAGTAATTTGTTTTATGATTTGAATAGACAAGTAATTTATTTAAAACAGAATTCTCGATCGGCGTCTGCATTCGATGCGTCGCTGAGAGATCTGAAAAATGCATGCATGAAATATAAAATTCCGTAATTACGTATAATAAAAAATAGTAACTGCGCAGAATTATTGAACAAACTTGTAAAATTCAAAAATGAGTTGCTAAAAGCAGATATAAAAATAAGTGTTATCAAGCACATACAAACTATACAAGATAAAGAATTAAGGCAATTAATACTAAATGATTTTCATATATTACCGACAGGAGGACATGCCGGTATAAACCGCATGTATACCAATATTAAAAGAAATTATTTTTGGTCAGGTCTAAAGGGAGATGTTGAAATATTTGTCAAACATTGTAGTGACTGTCAAAGATTTAAATATTCAAAACCTAATAAAGAACCCTTGTCAATAACCACTACAGCTACAAGAGCTTTTCAAAAAGTTTTTCTCGATTTGGTAGGCCCTCTTAACACAGATGAGCAAAATAACCGTTATATTTTGACTTTACAATGCGAGTTAAGTAAATTTGTTGAAGCATATTCACTATCGAATAAAGAAGCTACTACGGTTGCTAAATCATTTGTAGAAAACTTTGTACTACGTTATGGTGTGCCAGAATATATTGTAACAGATCAAGGCACCGAGTTTTTAGCTGTGACTTTCAAAGAAACGTGTAAATTGTTAGCAATAAATCAGCTAAACTCAACGGCTTATCATCACGAAACATTGGGTGCACTTGAAAGCAGTCATAAAAGTTTGGGGGCATACTTACGTATTAAATTATCATAAGGGGAGAATAACTGGAGTACGTGGGTACCGTATTGGTGTTTTGCATATAATAATACTGACGTGGCTGAAGTTGCATTTAAATTTAGATTTAAAATTTAACTTTTTACGGCGGACCAGATAAATGTTGCATATACTCTTAAGATGCAGATATTTATGGTAGTTAAACCCAAAATATGTATGTTTTCGAGTCTTACAATACGTGTAAGAACATCACCTCGCGGAAGGGAGGGGTATACCGTCACGCGAAACCGGAAGAAGAGGCGAAATAATAACTACCTAGATGCCCTATTTAAACAGTATTTTAAAAAATTAATAATTTATTTGATCTGTTATAATATTGAAACGTTATATAGAGAATACGAAAATAACACGAATTGTCCGATTCACAAAAAATTTGACTGAGGGTGAGAAAGCGTATGCCCCTATTTTAAATAGTAAAAAAATCATAAAAAAATAACGCTGTCGTACATTATTTTGCGATATGAATCAGAGTGATCATTTCTTCTCATGTGAGAGTGCGAAACAGCCCTAAACTTAAAATAAAAAAATATATCGTAGAGAATAACCCCGACGCTATATAATATTGTGCGTCATGAAATAGTCGTAAACTGTATTCTAGGAAAGCAGCCGAACTGATCTTGTTAATTGAATAAGAGCTGAGGGTGAGAAACACCCCTATATTTGAAATAATAAAAACGTATTTTAAAAAATGACTCCGACGTTGTCCATTTAAATCCGTGTGGAAACTGTCAAGTAGGATATCCTAGAAGAACAACTGAATGGGTCTAATTCCTTAAATAAGAGTCTGAGGGTGAGAAACACCCCTAAATTTGAAATAAAAAAAACGTGTTATAAAAAATGACTCCGATGTTGTCCATTTAAATCCGTATGGAAACTGTCAAGTAGGATATCCTAGAAGAACAACTGAATGGGTCTAATTCCTTAAATAAGAGTCGGAGGGTGAGAAACACCCCTATATTTGAAATAAAAAAAAACGTATTATAAAAAATGACTCCGACGTTGTCCATTTAAATCCGTGTGGAAACTGTCAAGTAGGATCTCCTAGAAGAACAACTGAATGGGTCTAATTCCTTAAATAAGAGTCTGAGGGTGAGAAATACCCCTATATTTGAAATAATAAAAACGTATTATAAAAAAATAACTCCGACGTTGTCCATTTAAATCCGTGTGGAGACTGTCAAGTAGGATATCCTAGAAGAACAACTGAATGGGTCTAATTCCTTAAATAAGAGTCTGAGGGTGAGAAATACCCCTATATTTGAAATAATAAAAACGTATTATAAAAAAATAACTCCGACGTTGTCCATTTAAATCCGTCTGGAAACTGTCAAGTAGGATATCTTAGAAAAGCAACTGAATGGGTCTAATTCCTTAAATAAGAGTCTGAGGGTGAGAAACACCCCTATATTTGAAATAATAAAAACGTATTATAAAAAAATAACTCCGACGCTGTCCATTTAAATCCGTCTGCAAACTGTCAAGTAGGATATCTTAGAAAAGCAACTGAATGGGTCTAATTCCTTAAATAAGAGTCGGAGGGTGAGAAACACCCCTATATTTGAAATAATAAAAACGTATTTTAAAAAATGACTCCGACGTTGTCCATTTAAATCCGTGTGGAAACTGTCAAGTAGGATATCCTAGAAGAACAACTAAATGGGCCTAATTCCTCAAATAAGAGTCTGAGGGTGAGAAACACCCCTATATTTGAAATTAAAAAAAAGTATTATAAAAAATGACTCCGACGTTGTCCATTTAAGTCCGTGTGGAAACTGTCAAGTAGGATATCCTAGAAGAACAACTGAATGGGTCTAATTCCTCAAATAAGAGTCGGACGGTGAGAAACACCCCTATATTCAAAATAATAAAAACATATTTTAAAAAATGACTCCGACGTTGTCCATTTAAATCCGTGTGGAAACTGTCAAGTAGGATATCCTAGAAGAACAACTGAATGGGTCTAATTCCTTAAATAAGAGTCGGAGGGTGAGAAACACCCCTATATTTGAAATAATAAAAACGTATTTTAAAAAATGACTCCGGCATTGTCCATTTAAATCCGTGTGGAAACTGTCAAGTAGGATATCCTAGAAGAACAACTGAATGGGTCTAATTCCTCAAATAAGAGTGTGAGGGTGAGAAACACCCCTAAATTTGAAATAGTAAAAACGTATTTTAAAAAATGACTCCGACGTTGTCCATTTAAATCCGTGTGGAAACTGTCAAGTAGGATATCCTAGAAGAACAACTGAATGGGTCTAATTCCTCAAATAAGAGTGTGAGGGTGAGAAACACCCCTATATTTGAAATAGTAAAAACGTATTTAAAAAAATGACTCCGACGTTGTCCATTTAAATCCGTGTGGAAACTGTCAAGTAGGATATCCTAGAAGAACAACTGAATGGGTCTATTTCCTAAATAAGAGTCTGAGGGTGAGAAACACCCCTATATTTGAAATAATAAAAACGTATTATAAAAAAATAACTCCGACGTTGTCCATTTAAATCCGTCTGGAAACTGTCAAGCAGGATATCTTAGAAAAGCAACTGAATGGGTCCAATTCCTTAAATAAGAGTCTGAGGGTGAGAAACACCCCTATATTTGAAATAATAAAAACGTATTATAAAAAAGTAACTCCGACGTTGTCCATTTAAATCCGTGTGGAGACTGTCAAGTAGGATATCCTAGAAGAACAACTGAATGGGTCTAATTCCTTAAATAAGAGTCTGAGCGTGAGAAACACCCCTATATTTGAAATAAAAAAAACGTATTATAAAAAATGACTCCGACGTTGTCCATTTAAATCCGGGTAGTAGAAACTGTCAAGTAGGATATCCTAGAAGAACAACTGAATGGGTCTAATTCCTTAAATAAGAGTCGGAGGGTGAGAAACACCCCTATATTTGAAATAATAAAAACGTATTTTAAAAAATGACTCCGACGTTGTCCATTTAAATCCGTATGGAAACTGTCAAGTAGGATATCCTAGAAGAACAACTGAATGGGTCTAATTCCTTAAATAAGAGTCGGAGGGTGAGAAACACCCCTATATTTGAAATAAAAAAAAACGTATTATAAAAAATGACTCCGACGTTGTCCATTTAAATCCGTGTGGAAACTGTCAAGTAGGATATCCTAGAAGAACAACTGAATGGGTCTAATTCCTTAAATAAGAGTCGGAGGGTGAGAAACACCCCTATATTTAAATTAATAAAAACATATTTTAAAAAATGACTCCGACGTTGTCCATTTAAATCCGTGTGGAAACTGTCAAGTAGGATATCTTAGAAAAGCAACTGAATGGGTCTAATTCCTTAAATAAGAGTCTGAGGCTGAGAAACACCCCATATATTTGAATTAATAAAGATGTGTTTTAAAAAATAACCCCTACGTTTTAGATTTAAATCCGTCTCGAAATTGTCAAATAGGATATCCTAGACAAGCAACTGAATGGGGGAAATTCCATAGATAATTTTTTGACGAAATAAAAATCCAATTAAATCCGTCCATTTCTAGTTACATGTCAAAATTCATCCAATTATTAAAGGATTACACTGAACATATCCCATGGGAGATTTTCACTTATGTCATTATGTTGCTATGCAACGAGAAATTATTAACAGTTTTATAATTTCTTTAAAATGTCAGATTCACGATTTGACATGTTATTAGAATTTCAAAAAATTATCTCACCACGTGCACTGATAAATCCTTATAGTTTTTTTCTAATAATGACCCTCAAGCTTGTTGCTTTAAGTAGTTACTGAGCAACAAGCTTTCGGTTCATTATTGGAAAACATTATCGCGTGCCCTGAACACCTACGAGCCTCCTTTTGTTTGGAAAAATAATAAATGTTTCAGAGAAACTTGAAGTTGAGACTCCTGAAGCGGTAGATACACAAAATTTTTATTGAATTTTGAAATTCGGGGGGGGGGTTGCTTCAAGGTTTGCTGGACAGGGTCAAAGCTACACTCTGTATATGACCAGAATGTTTGTTTCACTTTTGTTTAATTTCATTTATTTAAATTGAATTCTTTATTGATTTAGTTGATTTAAAAAAGTCACTGGCAGGGTTGAGAGTAACACCCTGTATATTGTTCTTTTATAATTAAAATACTGTATTTTTTAAGCGAACGAACGAAATTATTTATTTTCTTGAACAGAGTTGAAAATTAAAAGGTATTTTTATTTAACAAATTTTCTTGTGGAAATATAACTAATCGACAATAGAATTTTTTTCTGAAACTTCTGTAAAATATTTTTAATTGCAAGGGTAAATAAATTGTAGTTTGAGAAAATTCACTTAAAAGATTAGCCGTGAAGCCGGAAAAATAAAGGGGCCACTTAAGGCGAAAATATGTTATTTAAAATTAAATTGGGACTTAAAACTAACTCTTTTTAACCAGGTTTCGGCCTGGGAAGCTAGATTGGAACAGCTGGTCACGAAAAGTATGCAGGGCTAGGGGACAAGAAAGTCTAACTAGACGGGTAGTAATTATTAACCGAACCGTAGCACTAGCAAATTAGGTTATTACACCAAAATCACTTTTTGATAACTTTTCCACTTTTAACCACGTCACGAATACTAATATCGGAGTCACTGCCAAAACTGAACTTGCCTCGGGTAGGCTATGCTCGGGTATTTATACCTCCTAAGAAGTTGCGTTTTTCACGCCCCATCGAGTCTCGCGTCCCGTATTAAAAGGTCTGGAAAGGCTGGAAATCGCTCCGCGCGGGCGAGGATGACTCATCGATTGTGTAACATTGCGCAATACTGAAAATTGAAGAATTTGAAAATGAAGGTTATATCGAAAAATCGGCAACGAAGAGGGAATATTTTTGAAATAGGAACTAAGTTTGAATCGATGTTGGTTTCAGAGTTATTAAGGTTTGAATGGACGAAATTTGAAATGACCCCGTAAAGTAGTAACGAAGGTCCCATGTTTACGAGTTGAGAAGATATGAAAATGTTAGATATTGTATGTAACATTACGAGGAGTGATCAAAAAGTGATGGAATTTAGAATAGCAATCGGTTGCAAGGAATTGGTGAGACTAATTAGAATATTAAGATTTGAGGTACGGAATATGGTGTAATGTATACGGGGGATTGTCAGAAAGTAAAAAGAACTTAAATGCGACGTGGGTACAAGATATTGTTCAAACTATATAGAATATGATTTTATAAAATAGTTTAACATATACGAGGGGTGGTCAGAAAGTAGTAAGTTTTTTGAATGCGGAATTGTCTACAGAAAGTTAACGAGATGAAGTAAAGTGTTGAGAATTTGGATATTCATGGTGATTTTGGTCTTATTGAAGAATATACGGGGGCTGTATTTTTAAAGTGCGTTTTTTGTAACGATTTGTTTGTGAAATGACTATTTTGAATAATTTAAGTTAGGTATTGGTGAATTTAGGTTATTTTTGAATTATCGAGTGCATGTGAATTTTCTCAGATTTTTGTGAGTTTGACTGTAGTTTTTTTTATGTAAATGATGTCTGGTTGACTTTTTTTATATAGTTTGACATGGTGCATGGATTGATGTGAATTTTTAGTTAATTTTAAAATTTCGTTTTTTATTATTGACTTGTAGGAGAGATACCCTACAACAGCCCTCGGTAAATTACAGCTGATAATAGTCTGAGAGTGAGAGTTCAAATAATAAAAATATATGGTAAAAAATAGTTCCGTCCGTGTTGTAAGACGAGAAATAGTAAAACAGTACATCCTATAAAAAAAAATGGACTAAGTGTATCTAATTTTATATTCGTCCAGCATAAGCAATTAGTTTATTTTATCGCATTTAGTATTGAATCTAATGTATATGGTGAAGGATAATCGAATGTAGAGCTCTCAATTTGATTTATTTTCTTTATAATTCGACCATATCGGTAGTTCCGTTTTCTGGAATTTGTTGTCGAGGCCAAAAAAGGCTATTTAAATTAATTAAATTCAATCAATAAGTCACAATTTATAGCTTAGCATCGTTACACATTCATAACTCAGCTCGAATTAAATACAACGACGCGCTAAGTGTTTATCAACGTTTAGCTTCCCGTCCGCCTCGGCATGACTGGGCGGGTCCGACACGACGCAACAGGCGGCCCCGGCCGCTCATCCGGCACACAACGTCTAGAACGCCAGCCGACCTAACGTTCGGAGCTCCGTCCGTCCCAAAAGTTACAGTATCGCGGCGAGGATCCAGCAGCAGCAGTCCAGTTCCGGTACTCAGTCAGTCGAGCCTACGCATCCATCGCTACAACTACTACGTCATCAAACAGTCTACAGAACTTCAGCTATTTCTTCAAGAATTCCATCCGACGAACCGAGAACGGCGTCTCAGATACTAGTCCCTGCACTTTATCTGAACCCTGTTAGCGTTAGGAGAAGGACCATATCCGTCGACGCGACGCGACTTTCAACCGTTATACGTTACTATTTATTTGTGTTAGCTCAGTAAAGGTTAGGGGTAAAATTCAAATTAAATTAAATTGTGCAACGAACGTCGCCAGAGTTCTGCTTAACGTTACAATTAATTGGTATCCAGTCTTTTATTTCTTCGCATCGATATTTACCAGGCAAAAGCGCCTGTTCATATGCACAAAGTGGGGTACCTTGCACCAAAAGCGGTGCATGTGTATGACAGCTTACAAGTTGCAACAAGGGGGTAGTAGCAATACCCACCGACACTTCAAAAATCGTAACCAGTCTACAAAATTCCAAAAATCGGCCCTGAGAGCTCGTTCAACATCCAGATCTACGAGAACACCACTATCGAAGCTGCTGGCGCCCATAAACTTCAAAATTCGCAGTCTCCGATAAAAGCATTTTTATTTTTTCACAACTCAACCCTAGTTTTCGTAGACATGGCACCCAACGTGGGGCCCATTGTTTACAACAACTCAAAATCGTAGACAACAACCTTCGTTTTCTTAGACAAATTCCGTAGTATTTAAAAATTATTTTTTTAAATTTACAAATGGTAGTAAGACAAAGCAAATAAACTTTTTATCAGAAATGTTTAAATGCTGTAATAAGAGTTTGCATATATTTACAGACATATCAAAACTTATAATTGGTGTGGAATAATCCCATTTTAAATGTGTTATTGGATCTAATGTTTCTCTATATCGTCGAGCTTCTTCATTTGTGTCTTTGTCACTTATTACTTGACTTATCAAAGACTTGTGTTTTAAAATAAATTGTTCTAAAACTAGTTCGTTCAGAAAAATTTCCTTTCTTGTTTTTACAGAAACAAATGGATCGTTACCGTAATGTTGACACAATGGACAAATAAAATGAACATCTTTACTCTTAGCTTGCTTAAAAGATATTTGATTACCAAGTTTCGAGCACGGCTGGAAATGTATCCATCTTTTGCAACTATCACAGTTTACAAAATCTCCCCGCCTGTCTGTTCCACAAATAAGACACATTTCTAACACATCTTCTGAAGAAATAATCAAAAGTTGTTGTAATGTTAAGCGAAAACTTTCTGGGCCAAATTGGTCTTGATCAATGAAATCCTTGAGGTCTTTTGTTTTTGATATTTTATATATATAATATAGTATAAATATGCCACAATTTACACTATCTGTTTGTTTAGGACAACCCGGTAACTGTTTCACTTGCCAGGCGCGAATGTTTAATTTTTTTAATTTCTGAAATCTGTCTCTTGTAATAAAAAACGGACGTATCTTCTCTAAAATAAACGAATCTAACAAATTCAGGGCACGCGATAATGTTTTCCAATAATGAACCGAAAGCTTGTTGCTCAGTAACTACTTAAAGCAACAAGCTTGAGGGTCATTATTAGAAAAAAACTATAAGGATTTATCAGTGCACGTGGTGAGATAATTTTTTGAAATTCTAATAACATGTCAAATCGTGAATCTGACATTTTAAAGAAATTATAAAACTGTTAATAATTTCTCGTTGCATAGCAACATAATGACATAAGTGAAAATCTCCCATGGGATATGTTCAGTGTAATCCTTTAATAATTGGATGAATTTTGACATGTAACTAGAAATGGACGGATTTAATTGGATTTTTATTTCGTCAAAAAATTATCTATGGAATTTCCCCCATTCAGTTGCTTGTCTAGGATATCCTATTTGACAATTTCGAGACGGATTTAAATCTAAAACGTAGAGGTTATTTTTTAAAACACGTCTTTATTATTTCAAATATATGGGGTGTTTCTCAGCCTCAGACTCTTATTTAAGGAATTAGACCCATTCAGTTGCTTTTCTAAGATATCCTACTTGACAGTTTCCACACGGATTTAAATGGACAACGTCGGAGTTATTTTTTTATAATACGTTTTTATTATTTTAAATATAGGGGTGTTTCTCACCCTCAGACTCTTATTTGAGGAATTAGACCCATTCAGTTGTTCTTCTAGGATATCCTACTTGACAGTCTCCACACGGATTTAAATGGACAACGTCGGAGTTATTTTTTTAAAATACGTTTTTACTATTTCAAATATAGGGGTGTTTCTCACCCTCACACTCTTATTTGAGGAATTAGACCCATTCAGTTGTTCTTCTAGGATATCCTACTTGACAGTTTCCACACGGATTTAAATGGACAACGTCGGAGTCATTTTTTAAAATACGTTTTTATTATTTCAAATATAGGGGTGTTTCTCACCCTCCGACTCTTATTTAAGGAATTAGACCCATTCAGTTGTTCTTCTAGGATATCCTACTTGACAGTTTCCACACGGATTTAAATGGACAACGTCGGAGTCATTTTTTATAATACGTATTTTTTATTTCAAATATAGGGGTGTTTCTCACCCTCCGACTCTTATTTAAGGAATTAGACTCATTCACTTGTTCTTCTAGGATATCCTACTTGACAGTTTCCACACGGATTTAAATGGACAACGTCGGAGTCATTTTTTATAATACGTTTTTTTTATTTCAAATATAGGGGTGTTTCTCACCCTCCGACTCTTATTTAAGGAATTAGACCCATTCAGTTGTTCTTCTAGGATATCCTACTTGACAGTTTCTACACGGATTTAAATGGACAACGTCGGAGTCATTTTTTATAATACGTTTTTTTTATTTCAAATATAGGGGTGTTTCTCACCCTCAGACTCTTATTTAAGGAATTGGACCCATTCAGTTGCTTTTCTAAGATATCCTACTTGACAGTTTCCAGACGGATTTAAATGGACAACGTCGGAGTTATTTTTTTATAATACGTTTTTATTATTTCAAATATAGGGGTGTTTCTCACCCTCAGACTCTTATTTAAGGAATTAGACCCATTCAGTTGTTCTTCTAGGATATCCTACTTGTCTCCACACGGATTTAAATGGACAACGTCGGAGTTATTTTTTTTTAATACGTTTTTATTATTTCAAATATAGGGGTGTTTCTCACCCTCAGACTCTTATTTAAGGAATTAGACCCATTCAGTTGTTCTTCTAGGATATCCTACTTGACAGTTTCCACACGGATTTAAATGGACAACGTCGGAGTCATTTTTTATAATACGTTTTTTTTATTTCAAATATAGGGGTGTTTCTCACCCTCAGACTTTTATTTAAGGAATTAGACCCATTCAGTTGTTCTTCTAGGATATCCTACTTGACAGTCTCCACACGGATTTAAATGGACAACGTCGGAGTTATCTTTTTATAATACGTTTTTATTATTTCAAATATAGGGGTGTTTCTCACCCTCAGACTCTTATTTAGGAAATTAGACCCATTCAGTTGTTCTTCTAGGATATCCTACTTGACAGTTTCCGCACGGATTTAAATGGACAACGTCGGAGTTATTTTTTTATAATACGTTTTTATTATTTCAAATATAGGGGTGTTTCTCACCCTCAGACTCTTATTTAGGAAATTAGACCCATTCAGTTGTTCTTCTAGGATATCCTACTTGACAGTTTCCGCACGGATTTAAATGGACAACGTCGGAGTTATCTTTTTATAATACGTTTTTATTATTTCAAATATAGGGGTGTTTCTCACCCTCAGACTCTTATTTAAGGAATTAGATCCATTCAGTTGTTCTTCTAGGTTCTCCTACTTGACAGTCTCCATACGGATTTAAATGGACAACGTCGGAGTTATTTTTTTAAAATACGTTTTTACTATTTCAAATATAGGGGTGTTTCTCACCCTCACACTTTTATTTGAGGAATTAGACCCATTCAGTTGTTCTTCTAGGATATCCTACTTGACAGTTTCCACACGGATTTAAATGGACAACGTCGGAGTCATTTTTTAAAATACGTTTTTATTATTTCAAATATAGGGGTGTTTCTCACCCTCCGACTCTTATTTAAGGAATTAGACACATTCAGTTGCTTTTCTAAGATATCCTACTTGACAGTTTCCAGACGGATTTAAATTGACAGCGTCGGAGTTATTTTTTTATAATACGTTTTTATTATTTCAAATATAGGGGTGTTTCTCACCCTCCGACTCTTATTTAAGGAATTAGACACATTCAGTTGCTTTTCTAAGATATCCTACTTGACAGTTTTCAGACGGATTTAAATTGACAGCGTCGGAGTTATTTTTTTATAATACGTTTTTATTATTTCAAATATAGGGGTGTTTCTCACCCTCAGACTCTTATTTAAGGAATTAGACCCATTCAGTTGCTTTTCTAAGATATCCTACTTGACAGTTTCCAGACGGATTTAAATTGACAGCGTCGGAGTTATTTTTTTATAATACGTTTTTATTATTTCAAATATAGGGGTGTTTCTCACCCTCAGACTCTTATTTAAGGAATTAGACCCATTCAGTTGTTCTTCTAGGATATCCTACTTGACAGTTTCCATACGGATTTAAATGGACAACGTCGGAGTCATTTTTTAAAATACGTTTTTATTATTTCAAATATAGGGGTGTTTCTCACCCTCCGACTCTTATTTAAGGAATTAGACCCATTCAGTTGTTCTTCTAGGATATCCTACTTGACAGTTTCCACACGGATTTAAATGGACAACGTCGGAGTCATTTTTTATAATACGTTTTTATTATTTCAAATATAGGGGTGTTTCTCACCCTCAGCTCTTATTCAATTAACAAGATCAGTTCGGCTGCTTTCCTAGAATACAGTTTATGACTATTTCATGACGCACAATATTATATAGCGGCGGGGTTATTCTCTACGATATATTTTTTTATTTTAAGTTTAGGGCTGTTTCGCACTCTCACATGAGAAGAAATGATCACTCTGATTCATATCGCAAAATAATGTACGACAGCGTTATTTTTGTATGATTTTTTTACTATTTAAAATAGGGGCATACGCTTTCTCACCCTCAGTCATATTTTTAGTGAATCGGACAATTCGTGTTATTTTCGTATTACCTATATAACGTTTCAATATTATAACAGATCAAATAAATTATTAATTTTTTAAAATACTGTTTAAATAGGGCATCTAGGTAGTTATTATTTCGCCCCTTCTTCCGGTTTCGCGTGACGGTATACCCCTCCCTTCCGCGAGGTGATGTTCTTACACGTATTGTAAGTCTCCAAAACATACATATTTTGGGTTTAACTACCATAAATATCTGCATCTTAAGAGTATATGCAACATTTATCTGGTCCGCTGTAAAAAGTTAAATTTTAAATCTAAATTTAAATGCAACTTCAGCCACGTATAATACTGTACACACAGAAACACGTTACACACCACATGAACTTGTTTTTGGGAGATCTAATCGGTTACCTTCAAATATTACATTAGGAATTGACCCACTATACAACTTTGACGACTATCCGTTAGAGCTGAAATATCGTCTACAAGTCACGTGTAATGACGCTAGAAATAACTTGGTGATATCAAAAATTGATTGGAAAGAATTATATGATAGGAATGTTAATAAAGTTAATTACAAGTTAGGTGACCAAATTTTACTGAAAAATGAGTCAGGTAACAAGTTAGAACCTCTGTACAGAGGCCCTTATCAAGTAGTTGAAGAAAAATCTCCAAATATTGTTATAAAAATAGATAAAGGTTAGTAGAAGTACATAAGAATAGGGTAAAATTGTATTTAGATAGGAACCAAAATAATTAGCTAATGGCTATTATTTTGTCTTTTCGCGGGGAGGTGCACTGGATGGTAAAATACATAATTAGTAATTTATTTATCTAGGTCAAGTATTGCAAAGTCCAACACAGCTCTACTTGTTATTGTATATTTTATTGATAGAAAAACATTAAGTAAGCAAAATACGTTGTAATAATTAACTAATAATTTAGGCTGTAAAAAACATTATTAATGATTAAGCAGTTAGAAGACAAAGCATGTAGTTAGTAAATAAATTTTATATAAAACTATATGGAATACTTATTTATGGAACCAAGAACCGAAGGATATTACCGAGCTCTGTCGAAATATTCCTCCATAATTCTTATAAATGCTTCGGGATCTTCATGATCGAGCCCATGGAACGTCACGTTGGGACAACTTTGTCTCTCATGGGGCGTACAGGTCGACACGTTCTATATCACCTGCACGAAGCCCTCTACCATTTTCATAAACATACTTTCCATTGAATTTTGATTTTGTGGCTGTGAAGCCGATAAATTTTGATTATTGATCCCTGAAAACAGTCTTTGTGGTTCTAACTCTCTAGAACTGTCGTCAACGAGAGGCACTGTGGCCCGCTCGTAGAAATCCCTTGGGGTCGACTCCTCGGAGTCTTCCACCATAAAAGAAAATGGATTTGTTGGATTTGAGGACGGCATTGTCCCTGCTCGGGCGCCATGTGAACGATTCATCTTTTGGAGTCTGAAGGACTTTATATATATTTCAAAAATGAATGTTAACGTTCACAAAATTAGGGTTCAAGATGACTGTTTCAGACGGAGAATAATATAAAAATTTATACTTACTGTTCGTTTTTGCTTAACTGTTGTTCTGATGGTATCTATTGGACGTTGTAACACTATAAACCTAACACTGGATGTACTAAGACTTTCTGAAAATTATACCTGAAAGGGAATTTTGTTAGAAAACACAATTAAAAGACAATATAAAGTTCAAAAATATATATTGATTCTCTTCAAAAATTTATGTCTTTACAACAACTTTTAAGAAATATGTTTAACAAACACTAGTCTGGCCCGTGTAGAACACATGGTGAGGAACGGAACGATTTATAGTGTCTACCATCCAAAATGCGGTTTTGTGAGCTAACGATTACACAAAAAGATTCAAGAAAACTTCAATGTTTCTGAAATTTGGTGGGCTTTTGCTTGCCTGTCTTATTCATGTATTTTTATTTCAATAACAATTTTGGTCGCTCCTCGGAGCTTGAAAATGCTTGAATCGCTACTACTTTGAATTGTATTCTGCAATTACAATTTTATACGTTCAGGCAAGGCGGTCCCATGCACATATGAGTACATGGTAAAGATACTTTTCTGACACCAAATCACTGAGGAACCGGTTTAGGGCAAATCCCGTTAAAACTCATCATTTCCCCGTCAAAATCGACTGCTAGGAAATGATGGGGGTCCCATGTCGCTAAGGGCTATTTTCGCTAAAACTCACGATATACTTTGGATAGAAGCTGGATTAACTTGTCCTCATATTTAATACCGCGCATGAGTTGCAGTGCTTAACAACGTGGATTCGTAAAAGGGTTTTTAATTTTGAAATTTCCGAAATTGAAGTCAAATTTTGTTATGCTTTCTAAATGTTAGTGGTCGGGGCGACATTACGTCCCTGTGCAGCATCATTTACTACACTTTCTAAAATGACGCTCCTTGAGGAGTTATCGAAATTTTTGCATAAAAATCGCTCCGTAGAGCGAAAATATGATTAAGAATATTAAAAACTTCTTCCACGATATTTTTACGTGAAGCACGCTTTTCATACTAAATATTTCCTAAGTCGGATTTTGTTACAACGTCGAAAAGTATACCGAGGGTTTTACCGTGTTCTTTAACAATCTATGTGGCCTCGCAATTAAAGGATTATCTCTTCCAATCCAACGCTTCCCTATCTTGTTATTCAGCCAATTTATAACTATTACTGCATTATGAATGGAAACCCCATCTAGTTGGAAATAGAGGTATTGTTGTACGGCTAAAGGTAAATTTTGAACGGCATCTCAAAATTTATTTGTTAAAAAATATAGGAATCTCACACTATTTAAAGTGTCATCAAAGAAAAGTGGTCCAATTAAGGTCTCATCTAAAATTCCACACCAGATATTTACATTTTCGCAGTATTGCCGTTTACAATTTATAACCCAATGTGGGTTTACTGTTGACTAATTTCTTGAGTTTTGAGATGAGACCACGCCATTTGTTGTAAAAGTGGCCTCATTACTGAAAATAATTTTTTTCAAAAAATTTGTGTCTGTTACGTAGTTATTAGTTATTTTTGTATTTGAGTGTTTGCAAACCATATATATTAGCTTTGTAATATTGGTTGTCTATCCAATGCATTCCTACATATATATTTAAGTCCTATTATTTAAGTTTTTTCAGAGTTTTTTACATTTTCGCGTTTTTGCAAGTGGTATAGAACGAACTTCGAATAAGTGGAAAAAGAGTCACTTGTTCATCGCAAAATTTTGTATAATATTCGCTCAATAATAATTGTTCTAACTTTGTTGTGTCTAAAATTTATGTGTTGTATAATTTGTGCATCGAAGACGGAAGAGCCGGCCGACAGAACCGGGAGCACCAAAAATCTCAGAGGTGAGTTTTATGCCACTCGATTTTAAGAAATACAGTCCATTATTTATTCTATTATTCATTTGGGATATTTACAACCAAATAACGGTTAAAATCCATACAGTGTCATTTAAAAACAAATCCTGTACCCAGAAGCAATATTAAAATCTCCTCTCTGCGTCTATTTTTCCATAGTGTGTAAAAACTTGGGCTTATATGGTTTTAAGTTTAAGGCACCTCCAAAGTTTGTTTCTATCTACATTCAAGTTTCGAAATAACTCTCTGACACTAACACCTGGTTCAGCATTAACAGAATCTAATATTACTTGATCCAATGGACCATCGGCAACTTTGTATTTTTTGGCTCTAAATTTGGATACGTCTCTAGTTCTATTAAATATTCTATTAATTGCACCAACCTTAGTATAGTGAGTCTGTGGTCGTTCTGGATTGAAGATACTGGCTGCGTCTCGATAGGAGTGCACACTGTCACAAACAGTTCTTATTATTTCAATTTTATCAGCATTAATTAATTGTTGTCCAGCCATGTTTAAGTTTAATTTGACATTCGATGCAATTGACAAATCCATTCCAAGGCACTCCGTGTTAACAAAGATATTGGTATGCCGAATTCTAAGTATTTTAAAAAATAGCTACCAATTTTCAAATATTAATTTCATAAAAGTATTTTGGATAAAAAATGTGCCCTAATGCTTAATTAACGTCATTATTACATGAAGTTATGTAAATATCCAACAATAAATAACTCGAATAGTAGGGTGATTACTATTGAAATATGATTTTTTTTTAAGGAATGACAATTTTTGAACCAAATTTGGTATAGATGGGTTTTAGGTCATACCGAAAAAGATTCTGTAAAAACCCTATCTCAATAAAAATTACTAATTTTTGCCAATTTCTTTTGATCCTAATAGGCGTATTTAATTTCGAAAAAAAAATGTTTAAATAACTTTTTAGTCACAATCTGAAACACAAGAAAGTGTCATCTAAATCGATCAACAGGGACAGATTTAAGGCAAGCATTTTGGGGGGGGGGGCGTAACAATGAAAAAATCCGACTGTCACGTAATATGCCGATTTTGCTAACACAAAATAAATAATAAATAAATTGGAAAGGTGTTTGAAATTCATGTTCATAAAAGGAGA
Source organism: Leptura quadrifasciata (assembly GCA_963675555.1). Lineage (NCBI taxonomy): Eukaryota > Metazoa > Arthropoda > Insecta > Coleoptera > Cerambycidae > Leptura > Leptura quadrifasciata. Next base: position 31,612,218 of record OY776682.1, read on the forward strand.
GAAGTCTTACTAAATAAACTTATTTTGTTTTTTGTTTTTAGTATAATTACACAAAAATCCTTCGGTCTTTTAACAGGCATTAACGGTTAATAACCTTTTCATAGTCAATACTACTCAACAAATCTTTTTCGGAAGCAAGTAAAAGAAGGGAATTAAGGCAATCGTCTGCAATTTTTGTTGGGAGGTGATTGGCAATAAGATTTAGCTTACTAAAGCTTTTCTCACTGGAAGCAACAGAAACTGGGGCGCTTAAAATGTATTCAAATAATAAATTTGTCAAAGGCAAGCTATTTTTTAATTCTCGCAGTTTCTCACTTATCTGATCCATTACGGTTACACTTTCACTTCTATTACCTTCTGGCATTAATTGCACCAGCTTTTCGGCTAAATCATTATTTATGAAATCCTCTGATTTATGTAATATGTTTAGACAGTCGATAAAGGGCTGCAGGATTTAGAACGAGGGTTTTAAAAAATCACCAATAAGGCTAATTAATGTGTCTGTCACACATTTAAATTCCTTTCTATAAAATATTTCTCAACTGATCTCAGCAGCATTTTCTCTATTTTCATCAATTTTTTAGGAGCAAGTCTCCGTCTGTGATGCCTAGCATAATCTTCTAATGGGTCAATATTCAAACTCTTAGAAAAAGATTTAGCCCCTTCAATTAAATCTGAAATGGCCTTACCATTCATTATAATAATTAGCGATTTTTCAGTTCCTTCAATAATTGAAACAGCGTCCAAAACATTGAATTCTTTTTCTTCCATTTTTTCCGTAAGGCATTTTAGTTTGTACATAATATTCTTCATGCAACAAATGAAATCGAAACATTTCATTTTTTTATTAGCCCATGAGCTTCGCTTCTATTTTTAGGAGAATGCTCTTTTGAAACTGAAATCTCTTCCAGGGCATCTATAGTGCCATCGTAAAACACCGATACAGCTTTAACAGTTTCTGCTCGGGCCGTCCACCTTGTTTTTGACAGATTGCCAAGTTTTAAGCTCCGTCGATTGCGGCTAGTTTATTTTCTAGAGATGTGCATCTTTTGGTACTCGAAGTAAAGAAAACATATAAAGCTTCGAACGTATTAAACAAGTCACCCGCAATGACACTGGCGTCAATGCAGTGTTCTAAAAATGTATTAAGCCTATGCGCCATACAAGGAAAATATGGGTGTTCAACTAAGTCGCTAAGGTTCTTTTGAACTCCATTCAGGGGACCACTCATCGCGGCTGCACAATCGTAACTTTGAAATGCTAATTTTTCGGTAGGAAGTTCATTTGCAAGGAGGACTTTATGAATCTCTTCCGCCAGATCTTTTCCCGTTTTGCCGTGAGCTTTTACCATTGCCACCAATCTTTCATGGGGACGAAAATCTTTCACATAACGTACAACAACTAATAATCGGTCATAATGAGTTCTATCTGGAGTTGTATCGGCAATCACAGAAAAGAAAATTGGTTCTTGAACGTCAGTTTTAATTTTAGTGCAAATTTCTGATTCCAATAAAGAAATGAACTTATTTTGGGAACTCGACTCCATATAAGTTACATGATAGGGTCTAAAGCTCACATTGTCTAGCCGGACTGGGCGTATATCGCATATGAATTGTAATGCAGAATGTAAGAGAAATTAATAATAAGGGAAAAGATCAATATATTATTTCCCGAATCCCGAATATGACTTTTATTATTTTCGTATTTATATACTATGTGTAAAAAAAGAAAGTAAAACAAACTTTTTGCCGACTGATTTTTTTGGGAGGAGCGTTACGCCCACCACGCCCCCCCCTCGGCTCGTCCCTGTCGATCAACAAATGGCGGAGATATTGGGGTGTAATAGTAAAAAGTAAGACACAGTGTATACCTACTATATAAAAATATATTTCACTTTATTAATTAAACACACCTTGAAATATCTCAAACTGTGATGTATTTCTTTACCGCTTCTTTAAATTTATTATAGTTTACTATACTTTTAATTTCAGGTGATAATAAGTTAAATAATTTAAGACCTAAATGGGTTTTTTACACACTGGAGTAACAATTTTTTTGATGAAATGGATCTAGTATGATGGTTAACATTATTTTTATTTATATTAATATTATTATTTTTGCGCGTCCATTGGATATATTGATAAATATAAATCTGTCGAATATTAAATAATCTAGCTTCCTGTTATAAAAGATTAGTAGAATATCGATGTTAAATTAATTTTTAATATTGTAGTCTGTGTAACTTGTAGGTTACTTTATGAATGTTTATACAGACCAACCCACCCAATATGGATTCAGCCAAGGAATCATACACTATAATCGATTTTTTTTTTAATTTAGAATATCTCTCAACTGATAAAATATGTGTATTAGTCTCTTAAGTTTCTTAGCAATAAATTCTATATGTTCATTCCATTTAATGACAATCAACCACAATTCCAAGATATTTTAATGAATTTAACTCTGCCAATAAATGATCAATTGGGGATGTTGTCGCATCTGGAAATATGTATTTTGAGAGCAGCATTTTGTGGTTGATCTGCAGAAGTAGTGGAGAAAGTTAAAAATTTTGTTTTTGATAGGTTTAAACTTCGGAGACTAAAATTTTACCAGTTTTGAATTTTTTGCATACCAAATTCTGAATTTGTATATACTTCATTACAAGAGTCCCCAACGAAGTTTATTACGGTAACGTAATAAATTAATATAAATTAAAAACAGAATGGAACCTAACACTGTGCCCTGAGGGACGTCCATGTATATTTTAAAGGGTCACTTGAGCAGTTATTAATTTTTACGACTTGTGGTCTGTTGGTTAAGTAGTACTTGAAAATATGCAAACCAAAACCGCGGACGCCGCTGTCCTCTAAACATTTTAACAGTATATTGTGATTGACAGTGCCAAACGCCTTTGCTAAATCGGTAAATACAGAAAGACACTTTTTGTTTTCATTATTATTACTTATGATATTTGTAATTAGGTCATGAATAGCTGTCTCGGTACCAATATTTTTTTGAAAAACAATTCTTAAACCAATTGTTAAACTCTGTAGAGAGGGGTGCTACACATGACAATAATGAATACGACAATATCTGCATGCAATTGGCACTAAAATCTACGACAAGAAGTTTATTATTCAGGAAAGAATTCTAATCTATTGCGCCAAGATCACTTTACATAAACTTACATAGACAATTCCTTAATCCAAAGTTCCATTTCATTTATGAAACACGTAGACGCGGTCATTTTCTCTTGATATAATTTTCAAAATTATATGAAAAGTTCCCTTTTGGCTGGACTTAAAATTCGTGCATAATTGTATCAGTCGATGATTAAGAGCGAACTAAATTTGTGGCTAATGGTTATAATTGATGTATGTTGCCTCGATAAGTAGCTGTTTATGAATGTATGATGTAAGTGTATCCAAGTGAATTTCTTGAGTTATTTATATTTATTAAATGTTTAAATTAGTTTACTAAGTTTTGTAACATTTCAAAATTTACACATTTAAATAGAAAACCTGCTGACATTAACACTTGTCTGCTGTATGTATATACTCGCACGATTTAAATTAAATTCAAGGATACCGATTTTATGTTTAATCTATAAGCTCCCTCCAGTTGATCAAATCGTTGAATGAAATATTTCCAATTAAATTTATCAAACAACGGTTTTATGTGCAACCATCAATATGACGAATAAAAATTAATTTTCTATCTAATATTAGCATTTTCCATTAGTTTAGGTTGTTTTTAATTAACCACATCAATGTCATATTTAGAAAATTAATAACCGCGGACATTACCTGTAATGAGGTTAGAATGATTGTAGAATTACATCATGTCACAGCTGTCAGACACAAAATCTCCCTTTGTTCTTTATTTGTGTATATGGAAATAATAGTATTTTTACATTTGAAAGATAATAACCTCTTTGAATAGTACTTAGCAGTATATCATAGCATCGTATTATATCTACATCTCTTTACGAAAAAAATATTCTTTTAGATATACACTGCTCACAATTTCAAGTCAAACACGCAAAATATAGGCGAAATCTGAACAGTGAACAATTACGTCTGTTTTAATATTAATAGATGATTTGCATCGTTATTTTGCTAATTGTTTGGCTTTAAATTTCTATGTAGAAGTATCCACATTACATGTTAATGAATTTCCTACATCCACCAAAAAGAGGATTATACATATAGGAAACTTTTTGTTATTGAATTTCTGAAAAATCTTATTTTTGATAAAAGTTATCGCATGGTCTCAAACGATAAAGTGGCTTTCTCGTAGTCCTGGCGAAAGTTAAATTTTTAGAAATTTGTACAAGAGTAAAGGACCCCGTACATTTCTTACGGGAAATGTCAAAAATCAAAAGTCCTTATGGCCACAAGGTCGGAAAATGTATAGTTTTCCAGATATGCGGGGAAAGTCGATTTTTTGGGATTTTTCACTTATGGTATGGAGCCATGATCCTTTCAATGAGGCTTCGGGTCGTTGATTTCAAATCCAATGCCAAAAATAGCACTACTTTGGCCGTCTTTGAGAAAATTGGATTATATCCTATTCGCCGTGTGTAATTTCCCATATTGCCTATTTTTTCAAAAAAATATTTTACAAGAGCTGCGCATCTTTCCCCACCTTGAAGACCATCAGGAGTATCCTCATCAAACGAAGAATTTTCCCATATTCTTCGTTATTCAGTGTCGACGCACTTAGTTTTCTTTTTAAGGGGTCCTTTTGAAGTTATCTTCGTTTAGCGTCCCGTGCTGCCCTGGCTGCTTCAAACTCAACATCCGAAAACGGATCAAACTTTCTATTATATTTATCAAAAACATTTCTTGCAATTGCTTAGCGGTGGTATAAAACATTACTTTCACGACACTATATTTTCCTCGGAATTTTTCTTCTTCGCATTATAAGCGAAATCTTCCAAGGCATGGGCTAGCTGCTCGGTGGGAATAGTTTTATCATTAATGTTATAGGACTTTTCTTTACAAAATTCCATGAACTGCTTCCAAACACTCACTTTGGATTTTTTTGCATTTTCTGGAATTAAGTGTTGAACTTCTTCCCTTATAATATCTTGACTTTCCTTTCTAAAACGGGACATTTTCAAAAACACAATCTAATAAATCAGCGAATTACACAAACATAATCTCGCGGATACAGGTGGTGGAACTTGACCAAGGTCCGTACTTGACAGCCGTAGAAATTCTTCGTTATTCCATGACTCACTATGATGAATGATTTTTTGTCATTCGTAATAAAAATGTTTAATTTTGGTATAATATTTAAAAAATAATGGTGTGAAATTTTCTTACCGAATATCCCACGAGCTTAAATTAATGTCCAGGAATTTTTCCTCGTTCATGAATATTTTAAGAAAATTATCCCTCGCCTGCGGCTCGGGGATATTATAAGTAAATATTTTTGTTATTAATAATTCTCTGTTTTACTTCTATAGTATCGTATATGACACGTATCGTTACCAAATAGTTAAATTGATTATGGCTACATTTTATGGGTGGGATGAAAGTACAACCACTTTTCAAGCTCTCAATAAACTTATTGGCACTGCTTAAATCTGGTATGGAACTATCCTACGATTAAATGAAATACATATACAAATACTTTTGTCATTTAAATATAATAAAATTACATATGAATCTCTGAGTATCGGTATTCAAAAATGATGTTTTAGGTAAAGGACTAAGTAAACGTATAGAAGTTATCTGGGTACTATAATGGTTATATATAATAAATGTATGCATGATTAATTACAGCTATTTTCGTATTGAAATCAAGGATGAAAAGGCGTATTGAATATATAAAAATGTTGTTATAGCAGTAATTGATGGTGTCTCCTTTCCATCATACATGCCGTATATAATAGACATATTTAGTAAACGATTCTATGAAGATAATATTAGTGGCGTTTAATTTTAGCAATTAATTGTTATTGTTAACATGATGTAATTAATGTATCGACATGTCATCAATATGATAACGCGTATAGGGTAAGTCATTGTTCACTAGAGTGTGTCCGTTAATATGTGTCACCCTGCAATCAAGAATCTCATCGGTTATTATCATAAAAGCCAGGATTTTAAGTGCTCATTCTTGACACCATCCATGTAAATGTGGTAATTTGTCACGAGTCCGAAGTGGTACGTATATATAGAACACACATAGACACAAATGTGATGTAATCAAATACAGCATCGTATCACAACACCACTCGCCCCAATTTCTGTTGAACGTTTACAGAATATGTGAAAGGAGCCGCGAGTCGTTATAGTTTCCAGAAATATGTTTCTTCGCAATGTTAGCAATTTAAGTTTTTTACTAGTTCAGAATCCATTAAACATGCATATAAAGATCTGGTTTTATTACTCGATCCGATTAAAAAATATACTATTTAACATAGTTATAGCATATCCAATATCAACTGAAGGAATCCAGAGTAAAATATTTCTTCCAGAGATCGTTACCGAGCGCATCGGTATTGAAATAACCCTCAAATTGCGCTTTATATTGTTGATTGGTGATAGACACTCACTCCTATATGACTGGGTGGAGACAGCAGTATCTGACGGTAATAACTAATGCTTGCTATAATCTGCTAACCCTCCATCGAAATTCAGTGTAGTATATAGTCTGATAAATAGAACTATTTTTTGTAAGTTATATGGTCTTGTAAGTTTATATAAATTCCGTAAATATTTATTTTAATATTTACATCTTGTATTTGTTGTTCTTATCAATGTATATTATCTACATCTAGACGGCTAATGATTTTAATTTTCGATGCTGCAGAAAAAAATAACAATTCGAATAGCGAACTGTTTTAACTAGAAACAAGGGAAGTATGCAACAAGTACATAATAAACCAAACCCAAAATGGGTGATATTTTTAATAAACAACTTAAATGAGAATAATATAGGATAGCTTTTGATCAGGGTAAATTGTTATTCGATATAGTTGGCTAATAATTTTTGTCAGGCAATTTTGTTTTACAAGTTCAAAAACACCTTTACTTATTCTATAAAAAAGAGTATAACAAGATGCGTAAAAAAAAAGTATTATAAAAATTAAACAAACACATCAAACCGAAGTTCAAAAACACCTTTATTTATTCTATAAAAAGAGTATTACAAGATGCGTAAAAAAAATAAAGTATTATAAAAATTAAACAAACACATCAAACTGCTCATTGCATTGTGTTTGTAAAAGAATAAAACACTTCTGTGGTCAACAATTTTTTCACCTGGATAACACATTAGGATTTTTGTTTCTTATCTCGATTGGAATTTGTATAGCTTTGAACTTCATATTTAATCGGTAATGCGCTATTTGTAGTTGTTCCCTATTTCTTGTATTATATTGGTGATTTTCAGAGTTCGGGCTAAATTTTGACTTCTTTACGCAATTCCGCATATTTCAGGCAACTGACTGTATATATGTATATACTCAGTTCATTTTTTAAAAAAGTAGTATGGCGAGGGCATGTTGCAGATAATGTAAGAAAACGGATTTCAATGCTATAAAATGAGTTCAACATTTAAATGAGGGAGATAAGCCGAGGAGAGTAAGATTTTGTAGATAGTTGTTAAATAAAAAAAGAAATGACCCGCTAATATGTAGCAAAATTCTTTGATCGGACGAATCAAATTTTTCAAATAATGGATTTTTCAATTGACATATGCATTATAAGTGGACACGAGAAAATACACATTGCGCAGAGAGACTGCTTTCCAAGAAAGATTTTCTACGAATAAATACACACATTTTCTTTTCAGTAGGTGGTAATACTGTTATACATAGTTTTTCGTTTTATGGATGTGCATTTTGTACTTGTATTTTTATTTATGAGATAATTGTTTGTTTGTATTAAATTGTAATAAATAATTAATAGATCAGTCGACTTACCTGTAAGGAGGAATGATCTTAATTATATGAGCAATCTCGTCGAAGGATTATAATACCGTGTAGCTTGCTGCATGAATCGTGCGGCGATCAAAGATTAATATTTTTGAATCCTATCCCGGGTGCGTGGCTACCCAGTTCACTCCTGTATACACTCCCACCACGCAGTCGTTATTCATTACATACATCACTGATGTAAAGTATTTTATCACGGGTTGGAATTTTACTTTTTGGGAGGGTTGTTATAATCCTACGACGAGACTGCTCATATAATAATAATAATAAGGGGGGCGAGTTCGGCAACCTCCACGTGGTGCACCCCGGGCAACAGGCAGAGGTACAACTCTGCCTGGCTAATGTCGGACGAGGATCGCAGGGTTAACCACCCTGCAATTCTAATCCCCATGGTTCAAGACCGTAACCATGGAATGGCTCCTCACGATCGGCCTCGTTCGGATAGAGGCCGGAGACAGATTGGAGGGGCCTTACCAGATGGTCTCAATGTTGGCGAACCTGCTATTGCACATGGATGCTTTAGGTGGACAAGGGAGCTAAGGGATGATCTGCTTGACTGCTACGAGAGCAGCGAACCTGGGCGCAGGGGATACATGGCGCGGTTATACCGGTTGTGGTGCGATAAGCATCCGGAACATCGCGCCTTCTCTCAACGACACCTGAGAGACCAAGTATCCTTCTTGCGTAGAACAGGATATGTAAGGCCACCCCGTCAGCTGAGGGATGTGCCAGCCGCACTGCCACCGCGGCAACCAGCTGCTGACGGCAAACGTCCCCTAGAGTACACCGACGAAACACTTCGGACGAGGGTTAGCCTTAACACCAGGGTTAACCCAAAGCCACAAGACCTGGCAAGGATGGATTCGTTGATCGATGACGAACTTCCAGAAGATGCCAACATATGGCAAATCAACAGTGCCGTGTACGCCGCCGCTAGGCAACTTGTCCCCCAACAACGCCTGGCAAGCGCGTTGGACAAGGTCAAGAAGACTAAGCGGCGGGTACAGAAAATCGAGGCAAAAATTAAATCGGCGAGACAACACGCATCTCGAATCCAGAGTGTGGTGGAACACATAACGGCAACTAAGCCATTTACGCCGAAAATCCGGCGTATAGTTGCTAGACTTAGGCGACAACATCACACTCTAAATCGGACAGTGCTGCAGACCATCAAGCAGTATTGTCTAGATAGGGTTCGAGCACTTATGGCCATTAAGAAAACATTGGTCAGGCGAGCACGGAGCATGGAGCAAAACCATCTGTTCCAAACATGCCCATCTCGTCTGTTCCAAGAGCCACAGCGTGTTGTCGAAAATCCGCCGTCTTTTGAGAATGTCGAAGCCTTCTGGAAAGGACTGCAAGTCCATTCGATAATGACACTCCAGCGATAGTACACTTCGAGACCCTCTGTCACAGGCTTTTAGAGGGTCAAGACGAAGTGTGCCCGGAGATCAGTGTGGAAGAAGTCCAACAAGCACTTGTTGGCACTAAGAATTTCGCTGCCCCGGGTCCAGACGGCATAAACAACTGGTGGTGGAAGAAATTCCCTTCCACTCACCGTCGTCTGGTCCGAGTTTTCAACTCTTGGTTGAACGAGGGGCAGCAGATCCCGCACTGGTTTGCCGAGGGGCGAACTGTACTAATCCCTAAAAAGGGAGATCTGTCCAATCCGAAAAACTACAGGCCGATTACTTGCCTCAATTCCTGCTACAAGCTATTTACCCGTATCTTGTATGCTAGGACTTTGAGGTCGGTAGAACCGGTCTTTAATCAGATACACGAGCAGCGTGGTGATAAGAAACGTGTGGCAGGCTGCAAAGAAAACCTATTGATAGACCGCCTGTATTACGCAGGATTCTGTACAATACAAGCGTGATCTATCAATGGGGTGGATCGATTACCACAAGGCATTCGATACAACATCGCATGCACTATTGATACACTTGTTGCAGTGCCTTGCGATACCTGCTCCACTAGTGAGATGCATCGAACACCTGATGCTGCTCTGGAGGACTCGCTTCACCATAACATCTGGTGCTCAGCGGGTTTCGACAGAGTTGGTAACATTTAGGAGAGGAGCCTTCCAGGGTGACTCCCTGACCCCCTCCTATTCTGCATCTCACTGCTGCCGTTATCTGTCGCACTGCGCCGAACCCGCGGATACCAATGTGGTCCACCCAGCAACCGGAGGCATAAGGTCACCCATCTATTCTATATGAATGACCTAAAACTTTACGCCTCCGGAGAGTGCGAACTACAAAACTCTCTCAGGGTGGTCCAAGAGTACACGCGGGCCATTGGCATGGAATTCGGGTTGGACAAGTGTGCAGTCGTCCATATCAAGAGATGGCGATGCGGGGAATTCTTTGAAGATGCGCAGCTAGCAGACGGAAGCATCCTACGACATCTGGATGCCGGAGAGACCTACACGTACCTAGGGGTGCAACAGCACCATATCCAGGACGTGCAACAAGTTAAGGACGCTCTCCGCGGTAAGTACAGACACCGCCTCCGAAAGATTTGGTCTTCTGAGCTTTCGGGGAAAAACAAGGTGTCTGCTACCAATATGCTTGCTGTTCCGATTCTGCTCTACTCCTTCGGGGTAGTCAAATGGACACTAGATGAGCTGCGCCAATTGGATAGGGATACCCGTAAGATGATGCGTATCAATAGGAGCATTCATCCTAGATCGTCCGTTCCTCGAATATACCTACCACGTCAACGGGGGGTCGAGGAATCTTGAGCCTGGAGTGTATGCATAGCAGAGTAGCGCTGAGTATGGCGTGCAACATACTAAGGAGCTCGGACCCACTCCTACGGTTTATGAGAGATCAGGAAACCGTGGGAGTTGGCGCATTCTTATTTAAGGCAGCACGAAGGGCCGCAGATGATCTCGGTCTCGTATTCGACTTCAGGCGAGGAGGCCGGCGAGGTGCTGACGTACAGTCAGTAACTGAGCTTCCGCCAAATCGCCTGACAGCCCAATTTAAAGCTGCTGAGCAGAGAAATCTACTCAGGCAGCATGTCGATAAATCTATGCATGGTGTGTTCTATAACAACATAGAGACGCTAGGTTTATTGACAAAGCTGACCTTCGCTTTTCTTCGGTCAGCAGGGCTAAAGTCGGAGAATGAAGGATTCATTGTGGCCTGCCAAGATGGTGTTATTAACACTTTGATCTACCGTAGTCGCGTTATGAAAGTGGAAGTTCCTGACACCAACCGCAGGACTTGTCGTCAGGCGCCGGAGTCGCTCATGCACTTACTATCTGCATGTCCCATTTATGCGACTTCGGCCTACATCCATAGGCATAACGCGGCTTTACGGGTGCTATACTACCATCTACGGTACTCGTATGAAGTAGATCAAACACCAGTGCTGCCTTATGTCCCCGGAGAGATCGAGTCCGTTGTCGAGAACGAGAAATGCCGAATTTATTGAACTTCTCGTTTCCGACCGTCAGGCTAATTCAAGCCAACAAGCCTGACATAGTACTCCTCGACCACCTAACCAAGGTGATGTATGTCATCGAGTTCTCGGCGCCTGCTGAGACAAACAGCGCCTTGAAGGAGGAGGAAAAACGGACTAAATACCGAGATCTCCGGTATGAGCTCCATGCGCTGTACCCTGACTACTCTGTCAAGATGGTCGTCCTGATAATCGGTGTACTCGGTGGGATGAGGCCTACACTGCTCTCAGAATTGAAGACCATACCGGCCTGCCAGAAGTCAGCCGAATGGTTGGCAGGTCAAATGCAGAAAGCAGTCATCCTGGGGTCCCTTAGGCTGCTTAGGGCACATGATTTGGGAATCTACGGTCCCTAATCCTGCGGGTTGCGGGGAGCGGCTGTAGATAATTCGTTGGCGCTTCTGTCGTGAGAATGTCGGAGACACGGCAGAACTGTCCAGCATCGCTCAGCGAAAAATAATAATAATAATAATAATAATAATAATTGCCCTTGCACACTTTGAAGCCTTTTGTCAAAGGCTTCAGCAACCACAGGAATGTGTGCGAACCAATAACCCCAGAAGAGGTTCGTAGGGCTCTTGAGGGCTCTAGGACCTTTGCTGCTCCAGGTCCCGATGGGATAAATAACTTTTGGTGGAAAAAGTTATCGAGCACCCACCACCATTTGGCAAGAATTTTTAATTCCTGGTTGAATGGGGAGCAGCAAATCCCTTCTTGGGTTGTTGAGGGGCGGACCGTGCTGATCCCCAAGAACGGAGATTTGTCCAACCCAAAGAACTACAGACCGATAACCTGTCTAAACGCATGTTACAAGGTGTTTACACGCATTTTGTACATGCGGGTGCTCCACGCAGTTGAACCGGTGTACGAACGGATATATGAGCAACGAGGGTCGAAGAGAGGTGTCGCTGGCTGCAAGGAGAACCTGCTGATCGACAGATGTATCACGCAGGACTCCATGCAGGATAAGCGGAACCTCTCTATGGCTTGAATCGACTACCGCAAGGCATTTGACATGACATCGCATGAGCTCATTGTTCACTTGCTCCGATGTCTTGTGTTACCCGGTCCCGTAGTGAGATGTATTGAAGAACTGATGCCGCTCTGGAGGACTCGCTTTACCATAACATCGGGTAACGATAGAGTCCAAACAGAGTCGGTAACATTCAGAAGAGGAGTATTTCAGGGAGATTCCCTCAGCACCCATCTATTTTATATGGATGACCTTAAACTTTATGCCTCTGGAGAGAGGAATCTCCAACAGTCCCTTAGGGTGGTACAGGAGTACACGCAGGCTGTCGGTATGCAGATCGGGTTGGACAAATGCGCACTGAGCCATCTCAAGAGAGGGCGATGCGGTGACTATGGAGAGGACGCGCAGCTCGTGGACGGAAGCATCTTACACCATCTAGATTCCGGAGAGTCGTACACTTACTTGGGTGTCGAGCAACGCTCCACCCAAGAAGTGAGTGTAGTGAAAAACGCACTCCGCAGCAAGTATCACCACCTACTCCGACAGATCTGGTCTTCAGAACTGTCGGGGAAGAACAAGGTGTGGTTCTGGATGGAGCATATAAGGTCATCAGGAGTTCGGATCCCCTCCTCTGCATGGTCCGAGACCATGAAAATGCAGAGGTAGGAGCTTTTCTCTTTAAGGCAGCACGGAGAGCAGCCGATGAACTTGGTCTCATCTTCGACGTCGAACGAGTAAACCCCGACTCTGTCACCAAGTTGGAACCCGTTCGACTAAAAGCCCACATTAGAGCTGCAGAACACAACATCCTTCTGCAGCTCCATAAGGATAAGCCATTGCACGGGGTCTTCTATAAAAATATAAAAGACCTCGGCTTATCCGAAAGGCTGACCTTCGCCTTTTTAAGGTCAGCTGGGCTGAAGTCTGAGACCGAGGGATTCATAATGGCTTGCCAGGATGGTGTATTTAACACTCTCGTCTATCGACGTCGTGTCATGGGTATGGAGGTCCCTGATATCAGCTGCAGGGCCTGCCGCAGGGCGCCGGAGACTGTAATGCACTTACTGTCGGCTTGCCCGACATACGCAGTCTCGGCCTATATTCATAGACACAACGCAGCATTACGAGTGCTTTACTATCATCTAAGGCACTCGTATGGGATAGACGAAACACCAGTGCTGCCTTACGTTCCGGGGGATATTGAGTTCGTTGTGGGGAATGAGAAGTGCCTAATTTATTGGAACTACTCGTTTCCCACCGTCAGGCAAATACAAGCCAACAAGCCTGACATAGTACTCCTCGACCACCAACACAAGACAATGTATGTCGTGGAATTCTCAGCTCCCGCTGAGAGCAACATTGTCTTGAAAGAGGAGGAAAAACGGACAAAATATCGAGATTTGCTCTTCGAACTCCGCAGGCTTTATCCAGGACATTCTGTTAAAATAGTGGTACTGATTATAGGAGCTCTAGGTGGAATGAGACAGACGCTGCTTTCAGAACTAAAGATCATTCCGGCATGCCGAGATTCGGCAGAGATCTTAGCCGGCAGAATGCAGAAGGCTGTCATCCTCGGATCATTGCGTCTGCGTCTACTCAGGGCACACGATTCTCGGACCCGGTAGTCACTCACCCCACGGGCGTGGGGAGTGGCTATTGGTATTACCAGCTCCCCTCTGTGAGGGTCGGAGCCACAGAGTAGGGCGACTGGTTTTTTGTAAAAAAAAATAAATAAATAAATAAATAAATAAGCAGGCGGGGCTGACTTCTATCTATCAAGCCTTTGGTGAGTAGCGCCACCACTTACTCCAGCTGGGGTGTAAAACCGAACCGGCAGCCCTAGTAAACCCGGGAGGGGAAAGCGTCTTCCCCTCTGGTGTCGGTCGTGGGCCTGCTGGGCTAACCACCCACAGGCCCTAAACTTTGGTTCCCATAGGCCGAAGGCAGGGCCCCCACGATCGACCCCGTGCGGATAGGGGTCAAGGGCAAGATGGTGGGGCCCAACCGGACAGACCGCCCGTTGATGACAATGGCAATGCCCAAGGACGCTTTGAGTGGACGGATGAACTGAGGGACGAACTTCTGCATTGTTATGAAAGCAGTGAGCCCGCGCGGAGGGGATACATGGCGCGGATGCATGCCCTGTGGTGTGAGAGGCTACCAGAGCATAGCGCCTTCACGCCACAAAATCTGCGTGACTATGTATCCCACCTTCGTAGTAGGGGCTACGTGAGGGCTGCTCCTGGACCGGTGAATGAGGTGGCCGAAGAGCCGCCACATTCACCGGTTGAGGACGTAGCTCTCCTCGTTCCGCCAATACCAGAGGGCCTCAGTACCAGAAGGGGGTTACACCGTCTGAAAACCCCCGGGCCACAAGACCTGGCCAGAGTGGACGCTGAACTTCGTACAGCGCTACCAGAAGAGGCTGACATCTGGCGCATAAATTGTGCCGTGTATGCCGCTGCTCAACGCTCGTCTCAGGTGGAGAGGCGAAATACCTCTTCCCCACAGGAGAGAGCGCAGCGGCGCATACAAAAGATGGAAGCCAAGATCCGGTCGGCGAGGCAACACGCATCCCGTATCCAATGTGTGATGGACTATATGGCGTCGATTAGCCGCCAATTTAAGACGCGTCCATCACACACTCAACGGGGCAGTGCTACAAACCACCAAACAGCACTGCCTCGATAGGATACGGATGCTAGTGGCTTGCAAAAAGTCACTAGTGAGGCGGGCGAGGGGGCTGGCGGAAAATAATCTTTTTCGCCAAAAGCCTTCGCGCCTATTCGAACCGCCTCAGCGTGTTGCCGACAATCCACCGACCGTCGATCAGGTGGAAACTTTCTGGAAAACGTTGTACGAACAGAGGCTTCCGCTCAACAGAGACTCTCCGGCCCTGGCACACTTTGAAGCCTTTTGCCAAAGACTTCATCTACAACAGGAGGTGTGCCAACCAATAACCCCAGAAGAGGTTCGAAGAGCTCTTGAAGGCTCTAAGAATTTTGCTGCTCCAGGTCCCGATGGGATTAATAACTTTTAGTGGAAAAAGTTAACCAGTACCCACCCCCATTTGGCCAGAATTTTTAATTCTTGGTTAAATGGGGAGCAGCAAATTCCTTCTTGGGTTGTTGAGGGGCGGACAGTACTGATCCCCAAGAACGGAGATTTGTACAACAGAAAGAACTATAGGCCGATAACCTGTTTAAACGCATGTTACAAGGTGTTCACACGCATCTTGTACATGCGGGTACTCCAAGCAGTTAACCCAGTTTACGAACGGATATATGAGCAACGAGAGTCGAAGAGAGATGTCGCTGGCTGCAAGGAGAACCTGTTGATTGACAGATGTGTCACGCAGGACTCCGTGCAGTATAAGCGGAATCTCTCCATGGCCTGGATCGATTACCGCAAGGCATTTGACATGACATCTCATGAGCTTATTGTACACTTGCTCCGATGTCTTGCGGTCGCCGGTCCCGTAGTGAGGTGCATTGAAGATCTGGTGCCGCTCTGGAGGACTCGCTTTACCATAACATCTGGTAATGATAGAGTCCAAACAGAGCCGGTAACGTTCAAAAGGGGAGTATTTCAGGGAGATTCCCTCAGCCCCCTTTTGTTTTGCATCTCGCTACTGCCATTATCCGTCTCGCTCCGGAAAACCTGCGGTTACAACTGTGGTACCCCCGGCGACAGGAGGCATAAGGTCACCCATTTGTTTTATATGGATGACCTTAAACTTTATGCCTCCGGAGAAAGGGATCTCCAACAATCCCTTAGGGTGGTACAGGAGTACACGCAGGCTGTCGGTATGCAGTTCGGATTGGACAAATGTGCACTCGTCCATCTCAAGAGAGGACGATGTAGGGACTACGGCGAAGACGCGCAGCTCGTAGACGGAAGCCTCCTACACCACCTAGATGTCGGAGAGTCGTACACTTACTTGGATGTCGAGCAACGCTCCGCCCAAGAAGTGGGTGTAGTGAAAAACGCTCTCCGCGGCAAGTATTAGCACCGACTCCGACAGATCTGGTCTTCAGAACTGTCGGGAAAGAACAAGGTGTCTGCTGCAAATATGCTTGCCGTTCCGATCCTTCTCTACTCCTTTGGAGTAGTGAAGTGAACTAGAGAAGAGCTGCGTCAACTCGATGTAGGAACCCGGAGAAAGATGCACCTCAATAGGAGCCTGCACCCTAAATCGTCCGTTCCACGGTTATATCTCTCACGACATCGGGGTGGCCGTGGACTCTTGAGCTTGGAGAGTCTACACAGCAGGATGGTGCTGGATGGAGCCCGTGAGGTCGTCAGGAGTTCGGATCCCCTCCTCTGCATGGTCCGAGACCATGAAAATGCAGAGGTAGGAGCTTTTCTGTTTAAGGCGGCACGCAGAGCAGCCGATGAACTCGGTCTCATCTTCGACGTTGAGCGGGATAATCCCGACTCTGTCACCGAGTTGGAACCCGCTCGGCGGAAAGCCCAAATAAAAGCTGCAGAACAAACCATCTTTCTGCAGCTCCATTCGGATAAGCCACTGCATGGTGTCTTCTGTAGAAATATAGAAGAACATGGCTTATCCGAAAGGCTAACCTTCGCCTTCTTAAGGTCAGCCGGGCTGAAGTCTGAGACCGAGGGATTTATATTGGCTTGACAGGATGGTGTATTCAACACCCTCGTCTATTGAAGTCGTGTCATGGGTATGGAGGTCGCTGACGCCAGCTGCGGGGCCTGCCGCAGAGTGCCGGAGACGCTTATGCACTTGTTGTCGGCCTGCCCGACATATGCAGTCTCCACCTATATCCAAAGGCACGACGGAGCACTACGAGTGCTTTACTACCATCTGAGGCACTCGTATGAGATAGACGAGACACCAGTGCTGCCTTATGCTCCGGGGGATATTGAGTCCGTTGTGGGGAATGGGAGGTGTCTAATTTATTGGAACTACTCGTTTCCCACGGTCAGGCAAATACAGGCAAACAAGCCTGACGTAGTCCTCATCGACCACCAACTCAAGACAATGTTCGTCATAGAGTTCTCGGCTCCCGCGGAGAACAACATTGTCTTGAAGAGGAAGAAAAGCTGACAAAATATCGAGACCTACTCTTCGAACTCCGCAGACTGTATCCAGACCATACTGTCAAGCCGGTGGTACTGATTATAGGAGCTCTCGGTGGAACGAGACACACGCTGCTTTCGGAATTGAACATCATACCGGCATGCCGACAATCGGCAGAAGTCCTAGCCGGGAGAATGCAGAAGGCTGTCATTCTTGGTTCATTGCGTCTGCTCAGGGCACACGAGTCACGGAACCAGTGATCACTGACTCTACCGTGTAGAGAGTGGTTACTGGCGCTCCCAGCGTACCCTTTCTGGTATCGGAGGCAGGGAGAAGGACGACTGGTCTTACTTAAAAAAAAATAATAATAATAATAAGCAGGAGGGGCTAACTTCCATCTATTAAGCCTTTGGTGAGTAGCGCCACCGCTTACTCCAGCCAGTCAAGGGCAAGGTGGTGGGGCCCAATCGGACGGGCCGCCCGTTGACGAAATTGGCAATGTCCAAGGACGCTTTGAGTGGACAGGTGAGCTGAGGGATGAACTTTTGCATTGCAATGATAGCA
Source organism: Leptura quadrifasciata (assembly GCA_963675555.1). NCBI lineage: Eukaryota > Metazoa > Arthropoda > Insecta > Coleoptera > Cerambycidae > Leptura > Leptura quadrifasciata. The sequence continues at coordinate 31,630,224 of OY776682.1, forward strand.
GTGAGCCCGCGCGGAGGGGTTACATGGCGCGGATGCATGCTCTGTGGTGTGAGAGGCTACCAGAGCATAACGCCTTCACGCCACAAAATCTGAGTGACTATGTATCCCACCTTCGTAGTAGGGGCTACGTGAGGGCTGCTCCTGGACCGGTGAATGAGGTGGCCGAAGGGCCGCCGCATTCACCGGTTGAGGACGTAGTTCTCCTCGTTCCGCCAATACCAGAGGGTCTCAGTACCAGAAGGGGGTTACACCGTCTGAAAACCCCCGGGCCACAAGACCTGGCCAGAGTGGACGCTGAACTTCGCAAAGCGCTACCAGAAGAGGCTGACATCTGGCACATAAATTGTGCCGTGTATGCCGCTGCTCAACGCTCGTCTCAGGTGGAGAGGCGAAATACCTCTTCCCCACAGGAGAGAGCGCAGCGGCGCATACAAAAGATGGAAGCCAAGATTCGGTCGGCGAGGCAACACGCATTCCGTATCCAATGTGTGATGGACTATATGGCGGCCAACAGGCCGTTCACGCCTAAAGTGCGTCGATTAGCTGCCAACCTAAGACGCGTCCATCACACACTCAATGAGGCAGTGCTGCGAACCACCAAACAGCACTGTCTCGACAGGATACGGATGCTAGTGACTTGTAAAAAATCACTAGCGAGGCGGGCGAGAGGGCTTTCCTAAAATAAACTGTTCCGCGAGAAGCCCTCGCGCTTTTTCCAACCGCTTCCGCGTGTTGTAGACAATCCGCCGACTGCAGATCAGGTGGAGAACTTCTGGAAAACGCTGTACGAGGAGAGGCTTCCACTCAACCGAGATTCTCCTGCCCTTGCACACTTTGAAGCCTTTTGTCAAAGGCTTCAGCAACCACAGGAAGTGTGCGAACCAATAACCCCAGAAGAGGTTCGTAGGGCTCTTGAGGGCTCTAAGAACTTTGCTGCTCCAGGTCCCGATGGGATAAATAACTTTTGGTGGAAAAAGTTATCGAGCACCCACCACCATTTGGCCAGAATTTTTAATTCCTGGTTAAATGGGGAGCAGCAAATCCCTTCTTGGGTTGTTGAGGGGCGGACACTGCTGATCCCCAAGAACGGAGATTTGTCCAACCCGAAGAACTACAGACCGATAACCTGTCTAAACGCATGTTACAAGGTGTTTACACGCATTTTGTACATGCGGGTGCTCCACACAGTTGAACCGGTTTACGAACGGATATATGAGCAACGAGGGTCGAAGAGAGGTGTCGCTGGCTGCAAGGAGAACCTGCTGATCGACAGATGTATCACGCAGGACTCCATGCAGTATAAGCGGAAACTCTCTATGGCCTGGATCGACTACCGCAAGGCATTTGACATGACATCACATGAGCTCATTGTTCACTTGCTCCGATGTCTTGTGGTACCCGGTCCCGTAGTGAGATGTATTGAAGAACTGATGGCACTCTGGAGGACTCGCTTTACCATAACATCGGGTAGCGATAGAGTCCAAACTGAGTCGGTAACATTCAGAAGAGGAGTATTTCAGGGAGATTCCCTCAGCCACCTTCTGTTTTGCATCTCACTACTGCATTATGCCTCTGGAGAGAGGAATCTGCAACAGTCCCTTAGGGTGGTACAGGAGTACACGCAGGCTGTCGGTATGCAGTTCTGGTTGGACAAATGCGCACTGATCTATCTCAACAGAGGACGATGCGGTGACTATGCGGAGGACGCGCACCTCGTGGATGGAAGCATCTTACACCACCTAGGTGCCGGAGAGTCGTACACTTACTTGGGTGTCGAGCAACGCTCCACCCAAGAAGTGAGTGTAGTGAAAAACGCTCTCCGCGGCAAGTATCAGCACCTACTCCGACAGATCTGGTCTTCAGAACTGTCGGGGAAGAACAAGGTGTCTGCTACAAATATGCTTGCCGTTCCGATCCTTCTCTACTCTTTCGGAGTAGTGAAGTGGACTAGAGAGGAGCTGCGTCAACTCGATGTAGGAACTCGGAGAAAGATGCACCTCAATAGGAGCCTGCATCCTAAATCGTCCGTTCCACGGTTATATCTCCCACGACATCGGGGAGGCCGTGGACTCTTGAGCTTGGAGAGTCTACACAGCAGGATGGTGCTGGATGGAGCCTGTAAGGTCGTCAGGAGTTCGGATCCCCTCCTCTGCATGGTCGGAGACCATGAAAATGCAGGGGTAGGAGCTTTTCTGTTTAAGGCAGCACGCAGAGCAGCCGATGAACTCGGTCTCATCTTCGACGTTGAGCGGGATAATCCCGACTCTGTCACCGAGTTGGAACCCGCTCGGCGGAAAGCCCAAATAAAAGCTGCAGAACAAACCATCTTTCTGCAGCTCCATTCGGATAAGCCACTGCATGGTGTCTTCTATAGAAATATAGAAGAACTTGGCTTATCCGAAAGGCTGACCTTCGCCTTCTTAACGTCGTGTCATGGGTGTGGAGGTCCCTGATGTCAGCTGCAGGGCCTGCCGCAGGGCGCCGGACACTGTAATGCACTTACTGTCGGCTTGCCCGATATACGCAGTCTCGGCCTATATTCATAGACACAACGCAGCATTACGGGTGCTTTACTATTATCTAAAGCACTCGTATGGGATAGACGAAACACCAGTGCTGCCTTACCTTCCGGGGGATATTGAGTCCGTTGTGAGGAATGAGAAGTGCCTAATTTATTGGAACTACTCGTTTCCCACCGTCAGGCAAATACAAGCCAACAAGCCTGACATAGTACTTCTCGGCCACCAACTCAAGACAATGTATGTCGTGAATTCTCAGCTACCGCTGAGAGCAACATTGTCTTGAAAGAGGAGGAAAAACGGACAAAATATTGAGATTTGCTCGAGTAGGGTGATTGGTTTTTTGTAAAAAAAAATAATAATAATAATAATAATAATAATAAGCAGGAGGGGCTGACTTCCATCTATCAAGCCTTTGGTGAGTAGCGCCACCACTTACTCCAGCTGGGGTGCAAAACCGAACCGGCAGCCCTAGTGTACCCGGGAGGGGAAAGCATCTTCCCCTCTGGTGTCGGTCGTGGGCTTGTTGGGCTAACCACCCACAAGTTTCTACACTCTGGTTCCTATAAACCGAAGGCAGGGCCCCCACAATCGACCCCATCCGGATAGTGGTCACGGGCAAGGTGGTGGGGCCCAACCGGATCGATTGCCTAACGACGACCGCGAGCTACAAGGACGCTTTGAGTGGACAGATGAACTGAGGGATGAACTTCTGCATTGCTATGAAAGCAGTGATTCTGCGCGGAGGGGATACATGGCGCAGATGCATGCTCTGTGGTGTGAGAGGCTACCAGAGCATAGCGCCTTCACGCCACAAAATCTGCGTGACTATGTATCCCACCTTCGTAGTAGGGGCTACGTGAGGGCTGCTCCTGGACCGGTGAATGAGGTGGCCGAAGGGCCGCCGCATTCACCGGTTGAAGACGTGGTTCTCCTCGTTCCGCCAACACCAGAGGGCCTCAGTACCAGACGGGGGTTACACCACATAAAAACCCCCGGGCCACAAGACCTGGCCAGAGTGGATGAAGAACTTAGTGCAGTGCTACCAGAACGGGCTGACCTCTGGCACATAAATTGTGCCGTGTATGCTGCTGCTCAACGCTTTTCTCGGGTGGAGAGGCGAAACACTGCTTCCCCACAGGAGAGGGCGGAGCGGTGCATACAAAAGATGGAAGCCAAGATCCGGTTGGCGAGGCAACACGCATCCCGTATCCAATGTGTGATGGACTATATGGCGGCCAACAGGCCGTTCACGCTTAAAGTGCGTCGATTAGCCGCCAATTTATGACGCGCCCATCACACACTTAATGAGACAGTGCTGCGAACCATCAAACAGCACTGTCTCGACAGGATACGGATGCTAGTGACTTGCAAAAAGTCATTAGTGAGGCGGGCGAGAGGGCTCGCGAAAAATGAACTGTTCCGCGAAAAGCCTTGGCGTTTTTTCCAACCGCCTCCGCGTGTTGCAGAAAATCCGCCGACTGCAGATCAGGTGGAGAACTTCTGGAAAACGCTGTACGAGGAGAGGCCTCCACTCAACCGAGATTCTCCTGCCCTTGCACACTTTGAAGCCTTTTGTCAAAGGCTTCAGCAACCACAGGATGTGTGCGAACCAATAAAACCAGAAGAGGTTCGTAGGGCTCTTGAGGGCTCTAAGAACTTTGCTGCTCCAGGTCCCGATGGGATAAATAACTTTTGGTGGAAAAAGTTATCGAGCACCCACCACCATTTGGCCAGAATTTTTAATTCCTGGTTGAATGGGGAGCAGCAAATCCCTTTTTGGGTTGTTGAGGGGCGGACAGTGCTGATTCCCAAGAACGGAGATTTGTCCAACCCAAAGAACTACAGACCGATAACCTGTCTAAACGCATGTTACAAGGTGTTTACACGCATTTTGTGCATGCGGGTGCTCCACGCAGTTGAACCGGTTTACGCACGGATATATGAGCAACGAGGGTCGAAGAGAGGTGTCGCTGGCTGCAAGGAGAACCTGCTGATCGACAGATGTATCACGCAGGACTCCATGCAGTATAAGCGGAACCTCTCTATGGCCTGGATCGACTACCGCAAGGCATTTGACATGGCATCGCATGAGCTCATTGTTCACTTGCTCCGATGTCTTGTGGTACCCGGTCCCGTAGTGAGATGTATTGAAGAACTGATGCCGCTCTGGAGGACTCGCTTTACCATTACATCGGGTAACAATAAAGTCCAAACAGAGTCGGTAACATTCAGAAGAGGAGTATTTCAGGGAGATTCCCTCAGCCCCCTTCTCTTTTGCATCTCACTACTGCCATTATCCGTCTCGCTCCGGAAAACCCGTGGCTACAACTGCGGTACCCCCGGCGACAGGAGGCATAAGGTCACCCATCTATTTTACATGGATGACCTTAAACTTTATGCCTCTGGTGAGAGGGATCTCCAACAGTCCCTTTGGGTGGTACAGGAGTACACGCAGGCTGTCGGTATGCAGTTCGGGTTGGACGAATGCGCACTGATCCATCTCAAGAGAGGACGATGCGGTGACTATGGAGAGGACGCGCAGCTCGTGCAGTGAAAAACGCTCTCCGCGGCAAGTATCAGCACCTACTCCGACAGATCTGTTCTTCGGAACTGTCGGGGAAGGACAAGGTGTCTGCTACAAGTATGTTTGCCGTTCTGATCCTTCTCTACTCTTTCGGAGTAGTAAAGTGGACTAGAGAAGAGCTGCGTCAACTCGATGTAGTAACCCGCAAGAAGATGCATCTTGAACGATGAAGGATAGAAAACCGAAATATCCACCGGATTAATGGGACGTGATGAATTTCACCCCCGTTAACCGAGCCGATCCCCAACAGCAATGGGCCCGGGACAGGCCCGGGTCCCCACAGAGCCGAACCCCAACGGCGCGAGGGGTCGGTGAATTTTTTTCCGGCTTCGACCGAGAAAGTCCATAATAATAATAATAATAATAATAATTAAGCAGGAGGGGCTGACTTCCATCTATCAAGCCTTTGGTGTGTACTTACTCCAGCTGCGGTGCAAAACCGAACCGGCAGCCCTAGTGCACCCGGGAGGGGAAAGCGTATTCCCCTCTGGTGTCGGTCGTGGGCCTACTGGGCTAACCACCCACAGGCCCTAAACTTTGGTTCCGGCAGGCCGAAGACAGGGCCCCCACGATCGACCCCGTGCGCATAGGGGTCAAGGGCAAGGTGGTGGGGCCCAACCGGACGGACCGCCCGTTGACGAAATTGGCAATGTCCAAGGACGCTTTGAGTGGACAGATGAACTGAGGGATGAACTTCTACATTGCTATGAAAGCAGTGAGCCCGCGCGGAGGGGATACATGGCGCGGATGCATGCTCTGTGGTGTGAGAGGCTACCGGAGCATAGCGCCTTCACGCCACAAAATCTGCGTGACTATGTATCCCACCTTCGTAGTAGGGGCTACGTGAGGGCTGCTCCTGGACACCGGTGAATGAGGTAGCCGAAGAGCCGCCACAATCACCGGTTGAGGACGTAGCTCTCCTCGTTCCGCCAATACCAGAGGGCCTCAGTACCAGAAGGGGGTTACACCATCTGAAAACCCCCGGGCCACAAGACCTGGCCAGAATGGACGCTGAACTTCGTACAGCGCTACCAGAAAAGGCTGACATCTGGCACATAAATTGTGTCGTGTATGCCGCTGCTCAACGCTCGTCACAGGTGGAGAGGCGAAATACCTCTTCCCCACAGGAGAGAGCGCAGCGGCGCATACAAAAGATGGAAGCCAAGATCCGGTCGGCGAGGCAACACGCATCCCGTATCCAATGTGTGATGGACTATATGGCGGCCAACACGCCGTTCACGCCTAAAGTGCGTCGATTAACCGCCAACCTAAGACGCGTCCGTCACACACTCAATGAGGCAGTGCTGCGAACCACCAAACAGCACTGCCTCGACAGGATACGGATGCTAGTGACTTGTATAAAGTCACTAGTGAGGCGGGCGAGTGGGCTTGCGGAAAATAAACTGTTCCGCGAAAAGCCCTCGCGCCTTTTCCAACCGCCTCCGCGTGTTGTAGACAATCCGCCGACTGCAGATCAGGTGGAGAAATTCTGGAAAACGCTGTACGAGGAGAGGCTTCCACTCTACGAAAACAAGGGTTGGGGTTGTGAAAAATGAAAAATGTTTTTTGTCAGAGACTGCAAATTTTTGAAGTTGAAGGGCGCCAGCAGCCTCGTGAGTAGTGTTTCGTAGATCTGTGATAGGTGGACGAGTTCTCAGGGCCGATTTCTGAAGTTCTGTGATGGTTTTGACGATTTTCTGATTGTCGGAGGGTATTGCTGCTGCCCCCTTGTTGCAACTTTGTAAGCTGTCATACACTTGAACCGCTTTTGGAACAAGGTACCCCACTTTGTGCATATATATAGGCGCTTTTGCCTGGTATGTAACGATTCGAAGAAATAAAAGACGGAGATCCAATTAATTGTAACGTTAAGCAGAACTCTGGCGACGTTCGTTGCACAATTTAATTTAATTTGAATTTTACCCCTAACTTTTACTGAGCTAACACTTAATTTCGGAACGAGTTGAAAGTCACAACACGATTGTAGATGAGTTGTTGAAGTAAGCTGGCCTTTCTCCTCCACGCTGCAGGGTATAACTACGCTGGTAGCTATGACGCCGTGCAGGTATTGGTCCGTCAGGTTGAGACTTGAAGATCTGGATGATTGCTTGAAGTGGACTGGTAGATGTTGACTCGCCGCGATCCTGTAACTTTTGGGACGGACGGAGCTCCGAACGTTAGGTCGGCTGGCGTTCTAGACGTTGTGTGCCGGATGAGCGGCCGGGGCCGCCTGCTGCGTCGTGTCGGACCCGCCCAGTCATGCCGAGGCGGACGGGAATCTAAACGTTGATATACACTTAGCGCGTCTATTGCGTTGTATTTAATTCGAGCTGAGATATGAATGTGTAATGATGCTAAGCTATAAATTGTGACTTATTGATTGAATTTAATTAATTTAAATAGCCTTTTTCGGCCTCGACAACACCCCCCTTACTTTGGAAAAGGACGGCGTTAGAGTTCTGCTTGACCTTGTTACGTAGTTTATTAACAAGTTTGCTGACCTGTTGATGGTGTATCTGGAAAAGTCAAATCAAAGGGTTGCCGGCTGGCAACATTAGAGCTCGTCGATGGCTGCGGCTCGGGCATCGCATCTTTGGGAGCATCGTCATGGTTGGTTAGTTGAACGCCTTCCTGGGGCTCCCGCGCTTGAGGGCCTGGTCGGTCATCGTCGTCATCTGGGTCAGAGGTGTTGGATTCCACGTCCGTGGCATCGTGGTAGTCTGACTCGGTTTCACTAGCGAAGTCGGCTTCGTCGAATTATAGAGATGTGGCCGTCTCGGTCCACCTCGTATACCTCGTCGCTGAGCTTCTTGGCGATGGTGTGGGGTCCTCTCCACAGTGGTCCAAACGCCTTCTTTGTCTTAACGTGCACCTTGGTCATGACTTGGTCGCCTATCTGAAACGTGATTGGGGGTTCGACCCCTGGGTTAGCATATCTAGTTTGAAAGTTAAGTTGCCGCGCGTAGATCTGGCGGTTTCGCCTGTTGATGATAGATGGGTGAGAACATCTGGTTCACATGCTGTCGTTCGCACCATCGCGTAAGCGTAGCCCCCCGGAAGGTGGTACCATTGTCTGAAATTAAAGTTTTTGGTAAGCCGTACCTGGTTACGATCTCCTCCTCAAGGTACTTTGTCACTGTTTTCCCCGTTACTGCTGGGTAGGCCTTGGCTTCGACCCACTTAGTAAACACGTCGGTAATGATGAGGGCATACCTGTTCTTGTTCCTCGTCTCCGGGAAGGGTCCCAGTACATCGATGCTGATGGTCTCAAAGGGACTGCTCGGACTATGTGCCTGCTGCGGGGCGTTCCTCTGCTTCTGCCGGGACTTCACTGTGGAACAGATTATACAATTTTGTACATACCTTGAGACGTGCTTATGTAAGTTCTTGCAGTGGTAACGTTGTGTGATGGCTCTTAGGGTTTCATCCCTGCCGGGCTGCGCTGCGTCGGTGGCATCGTGAAATTGGCGTATGGTTTTCGTGACCATACTTCGGGGAAGAATGAGCAGCTCGCGTCCCTGATATCTTCGCCAGAGAAGGTTGTCTGCTACTCGGTGTGTCCTGTGAAACGTGGCTTCTTTGTTATTTTGTGGCCCATTGTGATCGATGGCGTTCCACAAGATGATGTTGTCTCGAATGTTCCTGGAGCGATTTTGAGCTTGGACTACTTCTCCGTACAACTGCAGGTGATCCATCACGCGCATTGGCTCCGCTGACGACGCTTCGTCGTCCTGGTGGGTGAATGGAGGAGGCAGCAGCTTCCGCTCTTCGATCGGCTCGTGTTCATCGCTAGGACTGGGGTTTCTGCTTAAGAAGTCTGCCAATTCGTTGTCCTTCCCTGGACAGTGGACGACTTCGAACTGATACCCTTGCAACAGCAGAGACCAGCGCATCAGCTTCGTCTTGCTGTCTTTATTCTTCTGTAGCTATGTAAGTGCCTTACTATCTGTTAACAGAGTAAAAGGCTTATCTTCAAGATATATTTTATATTTTTTAATAGCCCAAAGTGTGGCTAAAACCTCCAATTCATTGACGTGATATTTCTGCTCAGCTTTTGTAAGCGTCGCACTGGCGTAAGATACCACAAGTTTGTTCCCGTGCTCGTCTTTTTGATATAACGTGGCGCCGAGTCCACGGAGTGAGGCATCGGTCTGCAAATAAAAATGCTCCGAAAAGTGTGCAATACCAGCGGTTCTCGTAATATTATCGTCTTGAGCTTTTCGAACGCTACTTGACACTCAAGCGTCCATTTGAACTTTACCGTCTTTGACAAGAGTTGTGTCAGTGGTCTTGTTAATTGTGCTGCATTCGGAATGTATTCGCGAATCCAATTACACGTTCCCAAAAAGCTTTGTAGTTGTTTTTTTGTCTGCGGAGGCGTGAAATCTAAAATAGCGTCGATGTGCCTTTGCTGTGGTTCCGTTGTGGCTCCTCGAATGTGGTGACCGAGGTAGTCCAACTGTTCGGCAGCTATCGTGCACTTCTCCGGGGATATATGTAGATTATGCGTCCTTATCCTTTCGAATATGAGTTTTAAGTGTTTTACGTGGTCTTCGATGGTCTCGCTATAAATAATTATGTCATCTAGGTAAACATTAACAAAATTATGTAAAAAGCCGATCAGTACTTCTCGCACCATAAATTTCTGGAAGGTGGCCGGCGCTGTTTTCAGCCCGAAAGGCATGACGGTAAATTGATAAGACGCGCCGTCTGGCGTCGTAAAGGCAGTATATTGTTTAGACTGGCAGTCCATGGGTATCTGCCAGTATCCAGCTTTCAAATCTAATAATGTAAAATACTTGGCTCTGTCAAAGTCTTTAATAGTTTCATAAATTTTGGTTAAGACTGAAGATTCGCATTCGGTTATTTCATTCAGCTTACGATAGTCTATGCAAAAACGAGGCTTTTTATTTGGCCTTTGTACTAGAACCGGTGGCGAGCTATATTGGGAGCGGGTTGGCTCTATAACTCCGGCTTCCAACATTTCCTCTACCTGCTCGTTAAGAATCTTTTTCTTTTCTGGAGACAGTGGGTTTCTGGTGTATTATTTTGTTCGATGTTAATTTAATTGTATGTTGTACACTATCTGTGGTTGCCTTGGCAGGAACTTCGTCAAACAGATCCGCGAACTCACAGAATAGTGGTGTCAAAGCCGATTTGTGGTTTTCCGGAATTATTAGATTCTCGGGTACATTATTATTTGATATTTGAGCCCTCGTGGCCGGGTTACAATAAATTGTGTGTCTTTGTTCGACACCTACGTAAATGCATTTGCGACTGTAATCTAGCGTCGCGTCCTCCTGGTTTAGAAACGGAGCGCCTAGAATTACTTCTTCGTTTAGATCAGTGAAAACTTGAAAATTCCCTGTGGAATGTAATTCTTGTATGTTGTAATTTAAATCGAGTGTGCCTAATGATTCTTATGTCTCACTGCCGCATGCGAGCGAAAATAACTGCTTGGTACTGCTCTTTTGCAGGTCCTCAACTAAATCTGATCTAATGGCATTACTTGCGGCGCCGGAATCTATCAGGGCTGTGCACTCGTGGTTATTTATAGTAATGTATAGTAATATTTATGCGAAATAAATATTTTAAGTGCGATGCACTATATAAAGGCAAAATTTCTTGATTTGACGTCTGAATACCTATTGATCTGTACTCAGGTTTGCCAAAGTTTTTAGAAAATAATGGATTTAAATCGTATGTTTGTGAATAATTTCGATATGTATTATAGGTGATGGTGTTTATGGCTTGATGCGAATTTATTCTTGACGTTGTTGCTGTGGTGTCGTCTCGACGACCTCCTGTAGTGTTTGTTGCCGCTGCGGGGCCGTATTCAGGGTACAGCGTTGTGGATTTTCCCCGGCCCTAAAAGAGTTTTTTGGCTGTTGGGTGTGTTGCTGCGGTGGTTGTTGTTGCGTCTGTTGTTGCCTAGCAGATGCTTGTTGTCGCTGCTGGGGTGGTTGTGATTGTTGTGGTTGAGTGGGCTGCCTGTTTGGGCAGTCTCTGTTGTAGTGCCACCCCCCACAGTGGCGGCATGGTGATGGCGGCTGTCTATTTTGTGTTGCTTGAGTGACTCCTTGGGACGTCGTGGCTGTCGTACTGGACACTGGTCGGTCCATTCTTCTAGTATTGTTGTCACGAGGTGCCGTGCTAACTTGCTTGTTTTCTGGACGAGGCCTTGTCCCTTGGCATCTTCTTTAATATCGGTCTCGATCTGGGTTTCGAGCCGAATAAGTTCGTCTGTGGAGCGGATTGTGGCTCCCCTCAAACGACTTCTCACTTCGGGACGAAGCTGGTCCAGGATCGTTGCTGCCTTGTGCTGCTCCCCCTTCTCAGGCTCCAAACGATTGAACAGACAATATTTTTTTGTGATAAATAATTCGGCGTTTTCGTTAGCGCCTTGTTTATCCCCATACAGCTTCGCTGTGTTTTGGGTGATGGTTGTGGTGGAGTCGTATTTGTCGTAGATCCGGTCCACGAAAGTGTTGTAGTTGTCGATCAGATTGCGGTACGGCTCGTACCACCTCGCAGCGTCGCCTCGTAGCTGCTGGATCGCAATGTTTAATTTGTCACCTTCGTCGCTGATGTTGGTGCGCCTAAAATGTTGGTCCATCCTCCGGATAAACGCTGTTGGGTCTTCATGGTCCTGGCCGCTGAATGTGTGTACCGGCTTGATCCTTGATGCACGATCTTGAGAATTTTGCTGGGTAATCTGCTGCAATGCTTGCATGAATGTAGTGGCCATACTGGAGAAAGCGTTCTCCATATTCATTCTGCATGGGTGCTTGCGTGATCGGTTGTGTGGGAATGGTTGTTGAGCTCGGTACGTTTGGTTGGTTTGCTGGCTGTTGCGGCTCAGGGGTATACGCTGATTGGGTGAGCCTACACGATGGACGTGGCTCGGGAAAAATGGCTGGTGGTTGTAATGACTCGTCTCTTGACGCTTGCAGAGTTCTGGGTTGTTCGAAATTGTATTGCTGGGCGTTGTGCTCCATGTTCGGTGGATTATTTGTACTCGTCCTATATGGGTTCGTGTCACCGTCCGGTTGACTATATATGGTGCCGAGACGTGTGCGGCGTGCCGTATTTATAATTGGTGTATTATCATTCATAATAGTTTATAGTTTATGATAGTTTATAGTTTATAGCAGTCAAATAATATAAGGCAATTTATGGAGAGTGTTACAATAATCGCAGTTGCTTACCTGTCCTGGCGACACTCACTGCACTTAAGTTTACGCGTTTTTAGTTTTTAAACGGCACTTGCACTGTGTTTTATTATTAGTCTTCTTCCGTTGAAAAGCCCCTTAGTTGGGCGACATGTCTACGAAAACAAGGCTTGGGGTTGTGAAAAATGAAAAATATTTTTTGTCAGAGACTGCAAATTTTTGAAGTTGAAGGGCGCCAGCAGCCTCGTGAGTAGTGTTTCGTAGATCTGTGATAGGTGGACGAGTTCTCAGGGCCGATTTCTGAAGTTCTGTGATGGTTTTGACGATTTTCTGATTGTCGGAGGGTATTGCTGCTGCCCCCTTGTTGCAACTTTGTAAGCTGTCATACACTTGAACCGCTTTTGGAACAAGGTACCCCACTTTGTGCATATATATAGGCGCTTTTGCCTGGTATGTAACGATTCGAAGAAATAAAAGTCGGAGATCCAATTAATTGTAACGTTAAGCAGAACTCTGGCGACGTTCGTTGCACAATTTAATTTAATTTGAATTTTACCCCTAAGTTTTACTGAGCTAACACTTAATTTCGGAACGAGTTGAAAGTCACGACACGATTGTAGATGAGTTGTTGAAGTAAGCTGGCCTTTCTCCTCCACGCTGCAGGGTATAACTATGCTGGTAGCTATGACGCCGTGCAGGTATTGGTCCGTCAGGTTGAGACTTGAAGATCTGGATGATTGCTTGAAGTGGACTGGTAGATGTTGACTCGTTGGCTGCTCGGAGTGAACTGCCGCTGCTGGAACCTCGCCGCGATCCTGTAACTTTTGGGACGGACGGAGTGTTAAAGAACGCTATAACCCCGATATACTTTTCGACGTTGTAACGAAATCCGACTTAGGAAATATTTCGTAAGAAAAGCGTGCTTCACGTAAAAACGCCGTGGAGGAGGTTTTTAATTCTTGGAAATATATTTTTGCTCTTCGGAGCGTTTTTTATGCCAAATTTTCGCTAACTCTTCGAGGAGCGTTAATTTGGTAAGTGTAGTAAATGTCGCTGCACAGGGACGTAATGTCGCCCCGACCACCCAATTTTAGAAAGTATAATAAAATTGGACTTGAACTTCCAAATTTCCAAGATTAAAAACCCTTTTTACGAATCCACGTTGTCAAGCACTGCAACTCTTACGAGGTATTGAATATGAGGACAAGTTAATCCAACGACTATTCAAAGTATATCGGAAGTTATAGCGAAAATAGCCCTTAGCGACATGGGACCCCCATCATTTCCTAGCAGACGGATTTGACGGGGAAATGATGCGTTTTGACGGGGTTTGCCCTAAACCGGTTCCTCAGTGATTCGGAGTCAAAAAAGTATTATTACCATGTACTCACACGTGCATGGGATCTGCCTTGCCTGAACGTAAAATTTGTTATTGCATAATACAAACGAAGTAGATACGCTTCAAGCAATTTTAAGCTCCGAGGAGCGACCAAAATTTATGTGAATCAATAAAATACGTTTATAAGACAGGCAAGCATAAGCCCACCAAAATTTCAGTTACATGAAACTTTCCTTGAATCTTTTTGTGCATCGTTAGCTTTTCAAACTGCATATTGGATGGTAGTTGGTAACGTATGAATCGTCCCGTTCCTCACCATGTGTTGTACACGGGTCAGACCATTGTTTGTTAACATTTTCTCTGAAGAAGTTGTTGTAAAAACATAAATTTTTTAAAGATTTAATATACATTTTTTGAACTTTATATTGTCTTTTACTTGTGTTTTCTAACAAAATTTCCCTTTCAGATTTAATTTTAAGAGAGTGTGAAACAGACAGTGTTAGATTTATAGTGTTGCGACGTCTTCCAATTGATACCATCAGAGCCGCAGTTAAGCATAAACGACAGTAAGTATGATTTATCCATTAATCTCCGTCTGAAACAGTCACTTTGAACCCTAAAAATTTTGTGAACGTAATATTTTTATTTAGCATTTAGAAAAGGTTGAGGAAAAAGAAAATTAATTTTTTCTTTTTCCTATTTTTTTTTAAATTTTTTCTAAGTTTTTCGAGCAGAAAATACGTCCTTCAGACTTCCATCAAAGCATGGATCGTTCACAGGAGCTCCGAACGTTAGGTCGGCTGGCGTTCTAGACGTTGTGTGCCGGATGAGCGGCCGGGGCCGCCTGCTGCGTTGTGTCGGACCCGCCCAGTCATGCCGAGGCGGACGGGAATCTAAACGTTGATATACACTTAGCGCGTCTATTGCGTTGTATTTAATTCGAGCTGAGATATGAATGTGTAATGATGCTAAGCTATAAATTGTGACTTATTGATTGAATTTAATTAATTTAAATAGCCTTTTTTGGCCTCGACAACAGTTCGTAGGGCTCTTGAGGGCTCTAAGAACTTTGCTGCTCCAGGTCCCGATTTTGGTGGAAAAAGTTGTCGAGCACCCACCACCATTTGGCCAGAATTCTTAATTTCTGGTTAAATGGGGAGCAGCAAATCCCTTCTTGGGTTGTTGAGGGGCGGACAGTGCTGATCCCCAAGAACGGAGATTTGTCCAACCCAAAGAATTACAGACCGATAACCTCTCTAAACGCATGTTACAAGGTGTTTACACGCATTTTGTACATGCGGGTACTCGACGCAGTTGAACCGGTTTACGAACGGATATATGAGCAACGAGGGTCGAAGAAAGGTGTCGCAGGCTGCAAGGAGAACCTGTTGATCGACAGATGTGTCACGCAGGACTCCATGCAGTATAAGCGGAACCTCTCTATGGCCTGGATCGACTACCGCAAGGCATTTGACATGACATCGCATGAGCTCATTGCTCACTTGCTCCGATGTCTTGTGGTACCCGGTCCCGTAGTGAGATGTATTGAAGAACTGATGCCGCTCTGGAGGACTCGCTTTACCATAACAACGGGTAACGATAGAGTCCAAACAGAGTCGGTGACATTCAGAAGAGGAGTATTTCAGGGAGATTGAGAAGTGAGAAGTGAGTGTAGTGAAAAACGCTCTCCGCGGCAAGTATCAGCACCTACTCCGACAGATCTGGTCTTCAGAACTGTCGGGGAAGAACAAGGTGTCTGCTACAAATATGCTTGTCGTTCCGATCCTTCTCTACTCTTTCGGAGTACTGAAGTGGACTAGAGAAGAGCTGCGTCAACTTGATGTAGTAACCCGCAAGAAGATGCATCTCAGTAGGAGCTTGCATCCTAAATCGTCCGTTCCAAGGTTATATCTCCCACGACATCGAGGAGGCCGTGGACTCTTGAGTTTGGAGAGTCTCCATAGCAGGATGGTTCTGGATGGAGCATATAAGGTCATCAGGAGTTCGGATCCCCTCCTCTGCATGGTCCGAGACCATGAAAATGCAGAGGTAGGAGCTTTTCTCTTTAAGGCAGCACGGAGAGCAGCCGATGAACTTGGTGTTACCTTCGACGTCGAGCGAGTAAACCCCGACTCTGTCACCGAGTTGGAACCCGCTCGACTAAAAGCCCACATTAGTGCTGCAGAACACAACATCCTTCTGCAGCTTCATAAGAATAAGCCATTGCATGAGGTCTTCTATAAAAATATAGAAGACCTCGGCTTATCCGAAAGGCTGACCTTCGCCTTCTTAAGGTCAGCGGGGCTGAAGTCTGAGACCGAGGGATTCATAATGGCTTGCCAAGATGGTGTATCTAACACCCTCGTCTATCGACGTCGTGTCGGGTATGGAGGTTCCTGATGTCAGCTGCAGGGCCTGCCGCAGGGCGCCGGAGACTGTAATGCACTTACTGTCGGCTTGCCCGACATACACAGTCTATATTCACA
Source organism: Leptura quadrifasciata (assembly GCA_963675555.1). Lineage (NCBI taxonomy): Eukaryota > Metazoa > Arthropoda > Insecta > Coleoptera > Cerambycidae > Leptura > Leptura quadrifasciata. The sequence continues at coordinate 31,646,327 of OY776682.1, forward strand.
GACACGACGCAGCATTACGAGTGCTTTACTATCATCTAAGGCACTCGTATGGGATAGACGAGACACCAGTACTGCCTTACGCTCCAGGGGATATTGAGTCCGTTGTGGGGAATGAGAAGTGCCTAATTTATTGGAACTACTCGTTTCCCACCGTCAGGCAAATACAAGCCAACAAGCCTGACATAGTACTCCTCGATCACCAACTCAAGACAATGTATGTCGTGGAATTCTCAGCTCCCGCTGAGAGCAACATTGTCTTGAAAGAGGAGGAAAATCAGACAAAATATCTAGATTTGCTCTTCGAACTCCGCAGGCTTTATCCAGGCCATTCTGTTAAAATAATAATAATAATAATAATAATACGCGCAGCTCGTAGACGGAAGCATCCTACACCACCTAGATGCCGGAGAGTCGTACATTTACTTGGGTGTCGAGCAAGGCTTCACCCAAGAAGTGGGTGTAGCGAAAAACGCTCTCCGCGGCAAGTATCAGCACCGACTTCGGCAGATAGGAGCTGCGTCAACTCGATGTAGGAACCCGGAGAAAGATGCACCTCAATAGGAGCCTGCATCCTAAATCGTCCCTTCTACGGTTATATCTCCCACGACATCGGGGAGGTCGTGGACTCTTGAGCTCGGAGAGTCTACACAGCAGGATGGTGCTGGATGGAACCTGTAAGGTCGTCAGGAGTTCGGATCCCCTCCTTTGCATGGTCCGAGACCATGAAAATGCAGGGGTAGGAGCTTTTATGTTTAAGGCGGCACGCAGAGCAGCCGCTGAACTCGGTCTCATCTTCGACGTTGAGCGGGATAATCCCGACACTGTCACCGAGTTGGAACCTGCTCGGCGGAAAGCCCAAATAAAAGCTGCAGAACAAACCATCTTTCTGCAGCTCCATTCGGATAAGCCACTGCATGGTGTCTTCTATAGAAATATAGAAGAACTTGGCTTATCCGAAAGGCTGACCTTCGCCTTCTTAAGATCAACCCGGCTGAAGTCTGAGGCCGAGGGATTCATATTGGCTTGCCAGGACGGTGTATTCAACACCCTCGTCTATCGAAGTCGTGTCATGGGTATGGAGGTCGCAGGCACTCGTATGAGATAGACGAGACACCAGTGCTGCCTTATGCTCCGGGGGATATTGAGTCCGTTGTGGGGAATGAGAAGTGTCTAATTTATTGGAACTACTCGTTTCCCACTGTCAGGCAAATACAGGCAAACAAGCCTGACGTAGTCCTCATAGACCACCAACTCAAGACAATGTTCGTCATAGAGTTCTCGGCTTCCGCGGAGAACAACATTGTCTTGAAGGAGGAAGAAAAGCGGACAAAATATCGAGACCTACTCTTCGAACTCCGCAGACTGTATCCTGACCATGCTGTCAAGCTGGTGGTACTGATTATAGGAGCTTTCGGTGGAACGAGACACACGCTGCTTTCGGAATTGAACATCATACCGGCATGCCGACAATCGGCAGAAGTCCTAGCCGGGAGAATGCAGAAGGCTGTCATTCTTGGTTCATTGCGTCTGCTCAGGACACACCCTCTCTGGTATCGGAGGTAGGGAGGACGACTGGTTTTACTTAAAAAAAAAAAATAAATAAAAATAATAATAATAATCACCAAATATGAAGGCTCAGACCCGACAGAAAGACCTCACTTGCCCAGAATGCAGTATAAACCCCACTGTCAGGCGACTGTTCAATCTATGAACTCTGTCATGCGCGAATACCTAAAAGATAACATGTCACTGGAACTGATCCAACTACACATTTACTGTGCTGCGATGTCAGTCCTTTCTGTGATTAATGGGTATGACCCCAACAAGCAGAAAGAGATGGGAAAAAGAACCACACCAAAATGGGAATACAGACTGACAAAAAACATTGAAAACCTGAGAGGAGACATGGGCAGAGTCCAACAGTACGTAAATGGTAACCGCCATCGAAAACTCATCCGTACTCTACCCAAGCAAGTTATGAGATCTACATCTGAACCAAACCACCAGCACTTAGTACTAGAACAATTGGACTTAATGAAGCAGAAACTAGCGGCATACAGTAAAAGACTCCGTAGATACAGAAAGAGGGACGAACGTGTCAAACAAAATCGACTATTCGAGACTGATGAGAGAATGTTCTATAGATCCATAGAAACTAAAACCACAACAGAGGGTCAGGAAAAAGAGATGCCACATGTAGATGAGGTTCAACGTTTTTGGGGAAACATTTGGTCAAACGAGTTTCAGCATAAAAGTGAAGCAAGCTGGATCAAAGACGAAGAATTGAGAAGTGCAGATATTCCACCTATGAACGACACAAACATTGAGGAAGCGGATGTTCTTAAGGCCCTACAGGGAGCAGCCAACTGGAGAGCCCCTGGCTCTGATAAGATCCATAACTTTTGGCTGAAGTGATTTTCTTGCACCCACCGTCTTCTAGCCGCCAGATTCAGTCAAATGCTTCATACTCCCGCTACAATGCCAAAATTTCTCACAAAAGGCATAACGTACCTGCCACCAAAGTCAGACAGAACCCAGGATCCATCCCAGGATCCATCCCATTATCGACCAATTACCTGCCTTCCAACAATATATAAACTTTTTTCATCGATAATCTGCACTAAGATTTACCAGCACTTGCAAGCAAACGACATTATTAGAGAAGAGCAGAAAGGTAGTAAAGAAAACGTACTGGGATGCAAAGAGCAGCTAACAATCGATGCAGTTATCTTAAACCAAGCAAAGAAGTTCTGTCGCAATCTGAATATGGCATTTGTTGACTATAAGAAAGCCTTTGACTCCATACCACATACATGACTTGTGTACGTCCTTAAAATATATAAAGTATGCCCCACGACTGTGCGATTCCTAGAAACAACGATGAGCAACTGGGAAACACAACTACAAATTTCTACCAGTGGTAAGGTCATTAGAACTGAAGAAATAAGCATCAAGCGAGGCATCTTCCAGGGTGATTCGTTGAGTGCTCTGTGGTTTTGTGTAGCACTTAACCCCATCTCAAGGACACTAACCAATACTGGATACGGCTTTAACATCAAAGCAGGACGCCACAGCTTCGTGCTTTCTCACTTGCTTTATATGGACGATTTGAAATTATTCACTGCCACACGTAAACAACTAGAAACCGTCCTCAAATTAGTCTATAAAATGAGCGAAGATGTCGGTATGGAGTTTGGAATCGACAAATGTAGATCTGTCACTGTTGAACGAGGAAAGTTAATTGAAGCACCAGCAATAAAAATCCAAGAACACATCGCAATACCGCCAATCGAGGGACAGCCTTATAAGTACCTGAGTGTATCACAAACATCTAATATTGAACACAGTAAAATGGAACAGAAGCTAATTATAGAATTTGAATCCAGACTACGAAGACTGTTTAAAACAAAACTAAATTCTAACAACATGATGAAGGCTGTGAACACATATGCAGTCTCCATTTTGTCGTATTCATTCGGTGTGATATCTTGGACAGTGACAGACCTTGACGACCTCAACAGGCGGCTGAGGGTAATGTTGACGAAATTTAAAATGCACCATCCCCGATCGCCAACAGAGAGGGTTACTCTGCCTAGAGACCTTGGAGGCAGGGGCTACATCGACATTAAAAACGCGTGCTACACACAACTGAACCTCATGCGCACATACTTTTACAGTCGCCAGCAATCACCCATCCATACAGCCATCATCCACGCGGACACACACACACCATTAAAATTAAATGCTATAGAATTCGCACCTTTAAGCAATATAGACAGTAATAATGCAAAAATAGACAGATGGGCTGAAAAAGAACTGCATGGCCGGTACTGGAATTCACTCCAGGAAGATGAAATAGATCGTCAAGCATCTCTTAAATGGCTTCGACAAGACACCTTCTTTCCTGAGACAGAAGGGTTTGTACTGGGTATACAAGACCAAGTAATAAGAACAAGAAACTACGAGATGCATATAATGAAGGAGCGAGTTGGAACAGACAAGTGTCGAAAATGCAATGCACAGACTGAGAATATAGAGCACATAATCTCAGGATGCGGGAAGCTCGCACCAACTCGGTACTTGGCACGCCACAATGCCGCAGCTATAATTGTATACCTAGAAATTTTGAAAATGTGTGAAATACAACATGATTCTAAGACTCCTTACTACAGATATAGCCCGAATCCCGTTGAAGAGAACCAACGATACAAAGTATACTGAGATAGAACCATAATTACGGACGTCACCATTGTGCACAATCGCCCAGATATAACCGTCATAGACAAACAACGGTCGGAGGTATTCCTAATTGACATCTCAATTCCAAACACAAGGAATGTGATAGAAAAATATGAAGAAAAAATAGTACACTACAGTGGCCTGAGGAATGAGATCATGGATATGTGGGACATGAGGAAGGTCACCATAATTCCTGTAATTTTATCCGCTCTCGAAGTTATACCAAAAAGTCTGGAAATATCGCTAAAAACGATTAGTATTAATCAGAAGATCTACCTGACAATGCAAAAAGCAGTACTATCCACACAGCTGGAATAGTGAGATCCTTCCTTGGAAGTGAATGATGGTCAATACTGTAATCTTGGTACCACGTACCCGATCACAGTAGACAAAACGGGGGAACCTGTGATAAAAAAAAGGCTTAGGCGACAACATCACACTCTAAATCGGACAGTGCTGCAGACCATCAAGCAGCATTGTCTAGATAGGATTCGAGCGCTTATGGCCATTAAGAAAACATTGGTCAGGCGAGCAAAGAGCATGGAGCAAAACCATATGTTCCAAACATGCCCATCTCGTCTGCTCCAAGAGCCAGAGCGTGTTGTCGAAAATCCGCCGTCTGTTGAGAATGTCGAAGCCTTCTGGAAAGGAATCTACGAGACTGCGAGTCCATTCAATAACGACATTCCAGCGATAGCACACTTCGAGACCTTCTGTCATAGACTTTTAGAGGGTCAAAACGGAGTGTGTCCGGAGATCAGTGTGGAAGAAGTCCAACAAGCGCTTGTTGGCACTAAGAACTTCGCTGCCCCGGGTCCAGATGGCATAAACAACTGGTGGTGGAAGAAATTCCCTTCCACTCACCGCCGTCTGGCCCGAGTTTTCAACTCATGGTTGAACGAGGGGCAGCAGATCCCGCACTGGTTTGCCGAGGGGCGAACTGTACTGATCCCTAAAAAGGGAGATCTGTCCAATCCGAAAAACTACAGGCGATTACTTGCCTCAATTCCTGCTACAAGCTATTTAGCCGTATCTTGTATGCTAGAACTTTGAGGTCGGTAGAGCCGGTCTTTAACCAGATACACGAGCAGCGTGGTGGAAAGAAACGTGTGGCAGACTGCAAAGAGAACCTGTTGATAGACCGCTGTATTACGCAAGACTCTGTGCAGTACAAGCGTAATCTATCAATGGGGTGGATCGATTATCGCAAGGCATTCGATACAACATCGCATGCACTATTGTAACACTTGTTGCAATGCCTTGCGGTACCTGCCCCACTAGTGAGATGCATCGAACAACTGATGCCGCTCTGGAGAACCCGCTTCACCATAACATCTCGTGCTCAGCGGGTTTCGACAGAATTGGTAACATTTAGGAGAGGAGTTTTTCAAGGTGATTCCCTGTGCCCACTTCTATTCTGCATCTCACTGCTGCCGTTATCTGTCGCACTGCGCCAAACTCGCGGATACCAATGTGGTCCACCGAACAATCGGAGGCATAAGGGCACCCATTCGTTCTATATGGATGACCTAAAACTTTATGCCTTCGGAGAGTGCGGACTACAAAACTCTCTCAGGGTGGTTCAGGAGTACACGCGGGCCATTGGCATGGAATTCGGGTTGGACAAGTGTGCAGTCGTCCATATCAAGAGATGGCGATGCGGGGAATTCCCGCGCAGCTAACAGACGGAAGCATCCTACGACATCTGGATGCCGGAGAGTCCTACACGTACCTGGGGGTGCAATAGCACCATATCCAGGACGTGAAACAAGTTAAGGACACTCTCCGCGGTAAGTACAGACACCGCCTTCGAAAGATTTGGTCTTCCGAACTCTCGGGGAAACACAAGGTGTCTGCTACTAATATGCTAGCCGTTCCGATTCTGCTCTACTCCTTTGGAGTAGTTAAGTGGACAGTAGAGGAGGTGCGTCAATTGTACAGGAATACCCGCAAGATGATGCATACTCACAGGAGCATGCATCCTAAATCGTCCGTTCCTCGTGTGTACCTCCCACGCCAACGGGGGGCCGAGGACTCTTGAGTCTGGAGTGCATGCATGGCAGAGTGGCGCTGAATATGGCGTATAATACATTGAGGAGCTCGGACCCACTTCTACGATTTGTGAGAAATCATGAAACCGTGGGAGTTGGCGCATTTTTATATAAGGCAGCACGAAGGGTCGCAGATGAACTCGGTCTCGTGTTCGACTTCAGGCGAGGAGGCCGGCGAGGTGCTGACGTACAGTGAGTAACTGAGCTTCCGCCAAATCGTCTGACAGCCCAAATTAAAGCTGCTGAGCAGAGAAATCTACTCAGGCAGCATGTCGATAAGCATATGCATAGTGTATTCTATAACAACATAGAGACACTAGGTTTATCGACAAAGCTGACCTTTGCTGTTCTACGGTCAGCAGGACTAAAGTTGGAGACTGAGGGATTTATTGCAGCTTGCCAAGATGGTGTTATTAACACTTTACTCTACCGTAGTCGCGTTATGAATGTGGAAGTTCCTGACACTAACTGCAGGACTTGTCGTCAGGAGTCGGAGTCGCTCATGCACTTACTATCTGCATGTCCCATTTATGCGACTTCGGCCTACATCCATAGGCATAACGCGGCTTTATGAGTGCTTTATTACCATCTACGGCACTCGTATAAGGTAGACCAAACACCAGTGCTGCCTTATGTCCCCGGAGAGATCGAGTCCGTTGTCGAGAACGAGAAATGCCGAATTTATTGGAACTTCTCGTTTCCGACCGTCAGGCAAATACAAGCCAACAAGCCTGACATAGTACTCCTCGATCACCAAACCAAGGTGATGTATGTCATCGAGTTCTCGGCGCCTGCCGAGACAAATATCATCTTGAAGGAGGAAAAACGGACAAAATACCGAGATCTCCGGTATGAGCTCCACGCGCTGTATCCTGATTACTCTGTCAAGATGGTCGTCCTGATTATCGGTGTACTCGGTGGGATGAGGCCAACGCTGCTCTCTGAATTACAAGCCATACCGGTCTGCCAGAAGTCAGCCGAATGGTTGGCAGGCCAGATGCAGAAAGCGGTCATTCTGGGTTCCCTTCGTCTACTAAGGGCACATGATTTAGGTACTTACAGTCACTAACCCCGCGGGTTGTGGGGAGTGGCTGTAATTAATCGCTGGCGCGACTGCCGTGTGGAGTCGGAGGCCACGGCAGTCCTGTCCAGCATCGGGTAATCGAAAAATAATAATAATAATAATAATAATAAACTCCTGTCCTCTCCTGCCCTTGCACACTTTGAAGCCTTTTGTCAAAGGCTTCAGCAACCACAGGAAGTGTGCGAACCAATAACCCCAGAAGAGGTTCGTAGGGCTCTTGAGGGCTCTAAGAACTTTGCTGCTCCAGGTCCCGATGGGATAAATAACTTTTGGTGGAAAAAGTTATCGAGCACCCACCACCATTTGGCCAGAATTTTTAATTCCTGGTTAAATGGGAAGCAGCAAATCCCTTCTTGGGTTGTTGAGAGGCGGACAGTGCTGATCCCCAAGAACAGAGATTTGTCCAACCCAAAGAATTACAGACCGATAACCTGTCTAAACGCATGTTACAAGGTGTTTACACGCATTTTGTACATGCGGGTGCTCCACGCAGTTGAACCGGTTTACGAACGGATATATGAGCAACGAGGGTCGAAGACAGGTGTCGCTAGCTGCAAGGAGAACCTGTTGATCGACAGATGTGTCACGCAGGACTCCATGCAGTATAAGCGGAACCTCTCTATGGCCTGGATCGACTCCCGCAAGGCATTTGACATGACATCGCATGAGCTCATTGTTCACTTGCTCCGATGTCTTGTGGTACCCGGTCCCGTAGTGAGATGTATTGAAGAACTGATGCCGCTCTGGAGGACTCGCTTTACTATAATATCGGGTAACGATGGAGTCCAAACAGAGGCGGTAACATTCAGAAAAGGAGTATTTCAGGGAGATTCCCTCAGCCCCCTTCTGTTTTGCATCTCACTACTGCCATTATCCGTCTCGCTCCGGAAAACCCGTGGCTACAACTGCGGTACCCCCGGCGACAGGAGGCATAAGGTCACCCATCTATTTTATATGGATGACCTTAAACTTTATGCCTCTGGAGAGAGGGGTCTCCAACAGTCCCTTAGGGTGGTACAGGAGTACACGCAGGCTGTCGGTATGCAGTTCGGGTTGGACAAATGCGCACTGATCCATCTCAAGGGAGGACGATGCGGTGGCTATGGAGAGGACGCGCAGCTCGTGGACGGAAACATCTTACACCATCTAGATGCCGGAGAATCGTACACTTACTTGGGTGTCGAGCAACGCTCCACCCAAGAAGTCAGTGTAGTGAAAAACGCTCTCCGCGGCAAGTATCAGCACCTACTCCGACAGATCTGGTCCTCAGAACTGTCGGGGAAGAACAAGGTGTCTGTTACAAATATGCTTGCCGTTCCGATCCTTCTCTACTCTTTCGGAGTAGTAAAGTGGACTAGAGAAGAGCTGCGTCAACTCGATGTATTAACCCGCAAGAAGATGCATCTCAATAGGAGCTTGCATCCTAAATCGTCCGTTCCACGGTTATATCTCCCACGACATCGGGGAGGCCGTGGGCTCTTGAGCTTGGAGAGTCTCCATAGCAGAATGGTTCTGGACGGAGCATGTAAGGTCATCAGGAGTTCGGATCCCCTCCTCTGCATGGTCCGAGACCATGAAAATGCAGAGGTAGGATCTTTTCTCTTTAAGGCAGCACGGAGAGCAGCCGATGAACTTGGTCTCATCTTCGACGTCGAGCGGGTAAATCCCGACTCTGTCACCGAGTTGGAACCTGTTCGACTAAAAGCCCACATTAGGGCTGCAGAACAAGACATCCTTCTGCAGCTTCATAAGGATAAGCCATTGCACGGAGTCTTCTATAAAAATATAGAAGACCTCGGCTTATCCGAAAGGCTGACCTTCGCCTTCTTAAGGTCAGCTGAGCTGAAGTCTGAGACCGAGGGATTCATAATGGCTTGCCAGGATGGTGTATTTAACACCCTCGTCTATCGACGTTGTGTCATGGGTATGGAGGTCCCTGATGTCAGCTGCAGGGCGCCGGAGACTGTAATGCACTTACTGTCAGTATCTGTTTGTCAGCGTGGTGGGTTGGTTGATTTTTATTTAAACATCACGCGTAGTATGCTCTTTGCCCAAGACCCTACCACACCAGTGTGCATCGAGAGGTGAAAGCGTGCGGACGTGTGCCGAGCCATCAGAGAGCACAGCGAAGTGGAAGCCCCACAGACAGTGACGTCGTAACAGCGTTATTAATAATTGTTTTTCTCTCCAACTAATAAATATATAGGTATTCCTTTACACGTTAAAGGCGGCTATTTTACCGTGGAGGATGGTAAAATGGACCTCAGCGACGACGAGACGTCCAGGAGCGGAAGCTCCAGAGAATGCACCTCCACGCCCGAGGAGAAAGACGAGACTATCAGGAAACTGATAGCCGAAAACCAAGAATTGAAAAGACAGATCGCGGAACTCAATTGCCAACTCGCCAGGATGCAGGATACGCAACGTATCCAACATGAGGAACTGATGCAGGCGATCAGAGGAGACTCGCAAACGCGGAAAAGTAAGAATCCGCCAGCCGTCAACATGGACTCCGACGAAGAGGCCCCTAAGGCGGCAAAAAAGGTGGCTGAAGAGCCCCACGAGTGCCCCCTCGAGTCCGAGACACCCAAAAGCAGACCGGAGGCCAGAGCCCCCCAGCAGGTGGCTCGAATCCCTCAACAAGAAGCCCAGAGAGAGGAGGCCGAGGCCCCTCAGAAAAGCCAGAGTATACCTCCTGTAGTCCTCAGAAACAAGGAATCCTGGACGACAGTCAGCCGGCGGCTTACGGAAAGCCGCATAAACTTCAAGAAGACCAAAGTAACAGGCGAGGGCATCGCGATAGAGCCATCCACCCCGGAGGACTATCGCAAGATGACCAGGCTGTTTACGCAGGACAAAAGAAAGTACCACACGTACGCCCTGCCAGAAGAAAGACAACTACGCGTGGTAATTCGTGGAATTCCAAGCGCAGTGACCCCCGAAGAGGTTAAAGAAGACCTCGTAGGACAGGGATTCAACCCATCCTCCGTGCAGAGGATGACATCGAGGCGAACTAAACTAGAAATCCCTCTGATGCTTATCCTAGTCCCCCAGGACCAGGAAAGAATCCTACAAATGACAAGGTGCTGTTCACTTGTAGTCAAGACAGAGAGACAGCGAGCGAAGCTTGCGGTGTCTCAATGCCACCGCTGCCAGCGTTTCGGCCACGGGCAAACACGATATACGGCCCAGCCGAAATGCGTCAAGTGCGGTGAGGCTCACCGGACGACGGAGTGTCGCAAGGAGAGCGACACACCAGCCAAGTGTGCAAACTGCCAGGGAGCACACCCGGCCAGCTACACGGGGTGCCCAAAGTACCTTAAAAACACAGCTGGCACAACACAAAAGCCAGCACAGAGGTCGTCGACGGCCTCAACTCAAAAGGGCGGCGTAGCACCAGGAACAAGCTACGCGAGAGTAGCCCAGGGCAAGGCAGGGCAGAACACCGCCCCTGCCGCAAAACAGCAGGCATCGCTAGAGGCCAAAAACCTCACCGCGATGCTTGCTCAAATGCAACAAATGTGCTCAGCAATGAGTGCATTTTTTGCACAAATGCCAATCCTAGCTGACCTGTAATGCCTTTACAGGTTAAACCGGAAGTCCTGCAGATGGCGGCCTGGAATGTCAACGGCCTGCGAGAAAGGAGACTTGAAGTCGAAGAGCTCCTGACCAGGTACGACATAGACGCCATGGCACTGCAGGAAACCAGGATGACCCCGGCCAAGGAGATCAACTTCCCAGGATACCACACCTACAGGATGGATTGGGTAAACAACCCTCAGCGACCCGCGAGAGGAATGGCCCTATTGGTGAAGAAAACCATAGCCCACCATCCGATAGTACTGCCTGAGCTAGAAAATATGAATGTAGTATCCACAGCGCGAAATGGCGACATACAAGTGGTCTCATGCTACCAGCCACCCCGCAGCACGCTTACCGAGGGGGATCTGGACGCAATCCTACCCGCCAGGACACAGGTCGTCGCAATTGGCGATTTTAACGCCAAATCCCAGCAATGGAACAGCGGCATAGCCAACATTCGAGGACGAGAACTGCTGCGGTTCCTGGGACAGCACGCCGGTGAACTGATGGTGATAGGACCGGACCAGCCCACCTTCGACAACGGCAGACACAGGCCAGACGTACTGGACATCGCGATCCTAAAGGAGATGACCCTCGTGGCAGGGATCACCACCAGAACGGAGGGATCTACCGAGCACAACCCGATCTTCCTAACGCTAGGAGGACAGGCGGGTGAGGACAACGCCACCTTCACGAAGAGACGAACGGACTGGGAATCGTACCGGCAGCACCTGCAGCAGTACATCGCACAAATTCCCAGGCTAGAAACCGTGGAGGACGTTGAGAGGGCCATCATTACCCTAGAGGAGCAGATCCTGGAAGCGATAAGGGCCAGCACGACAGAAATTGTAGTAAGAAGACACCCAGCACCGATGGCGAACCTCTCAGAGGTCACCAGGCAGCTGATAAGGGACAGAAGGAGCGCCAAGAGACGGGCTCAGGGGACGAGGCTCCCCGCCGACAGAAGGGAGTATAACGTCCTCAGCCGAAGAGTGAAAGCCGCCCTCCAAGAACACCGCCAGGAGGGGTGGCAACGCCACCTTGAGTCACTCGATCCACAGGACAGAAGTATGTGGAATACCCAACGTGCCCTGCGAAACCGGAGGAAACCTATGCGCCCGATTCACGGAGAGCGAGGGATCGTCTACACTAACCAGGAAAAAGCCGAGGCGTTTGCCGACAGCTTAGAACTGCAGTGTAGAGAGAACGAGCTCGATGACGAGGACGAGGACTGGGTGGACGACGTCGAGCGCAGAGTACGTAGGATCCACCGCCTGCCTGATGACGACCACATCCGCCCGACTACCCCCGAGGACGTCAAGGAAATCCTGAGGCGCCTAAAGCCGAGAAAAGCTCCGGGATGTGACAGGATAGGAAACATCGCTCTCAAAAAGCTACCCAGGAAAGGAGTAGCGGCGCTAGCCCACATCGTAAACGCAATGTTAAGGTTACGGCACTTTCCAGCCAGGTGGTAAAAGGCCGACGTCATTATGAACCCTAAACCAGGGAAAGAACTAATTTTCCCGTCTTCTTACAGGCCCATCAGCCTCCTCCCAGCCATGAGCAAGGTTGCAGAACGGGTGATCTTGAAGAGGCTTACAGAAAAGACAGAAGAGCTGAACATCATCCCAGATGAACAGTTCGCGTACCGAACAGGACATTCCACCGAACTCCAAGTACTTCGCCTCACCGAGGAGATTACTAAGGGGTTCAACCAGCGTCAAGTCACCGCGGCGCTATCTACACCTCAGACCTCCCCAGGACCGACCACACAGCCTTGGCGCTGTATGCAGACGACACCGCACTAATTGCCAGATCCTGGAAAGCCTGGAACGCAACCAGAAAACTCCAGGAAGCGGCCACACTCCTGGAAGAATGGTGCACGAAGTGGAAAGTCGCCGTCAACGCCGACAAGAGCCAAGCCATTCTCTTCAGACGAGTGCGGAAAGAAATTCCCACAGGACACGTCTCCATGAACGGCGAGGACATCCAATGGCACGACACCGTCAAATACCTTGGCGTGGTCATGGACAGAAGCCTAACGTGGAGACAGAACACGGACGCTATCACGGCCAAGGCCCGACGCACGAGAGCCCTCATCTACCCGATGATGGGAAACGGGAGCCGTCTCAACTTGAGGAATAAGCTCACGCTTATCAAGACCCTCATCATTCCGCAGCTAACGTACGCCTCGGTAGCGTGGGGCTACCAGGCAAAGTCTTACATGAAGAGAATCCAGGCAGTGGAAAACATCGCCCTCAGGACGGCAGTCGACGCCCCATGGTACGTGAGAAACGCAGATATCGTCAGAGACCTGGAGTACACCACGGTCACTGAAGTCATCCGGGAACGAGCGAAGAAGCTATACGCCCAAGCCGAGGAGCATGGGAACCCGCTGATCAGACAGGTCACTGATTACGACCCTGCCGACGCCCCGAGGCACAAACGGCCGAGGGTACAGCTTCTGGACAACGGGTGAGTATAACTTATATTTCCCGCTAACCGATCTGTTTCAGATACCCCAGGACAGACCACCACTACCAGAGACATGACGTTTTTCTACCCTAACCCAACCTCCTTGCGGGCGTCGGACAACATACCGTCCAACGCCCGTTGTCCTACCTGCTCCGTGGAGTCCGAAAGTGCTAAAAAAGCACTTAGGGTCTCCACACTCCCGAGCTACACAGCTCATATCCTTACCTTTCCGATGATCCGGGGTAGGACACACCTTTACTGTGTCCTACGTACCGGCAGTCAATCCCAGCCAAAACTTCCTAAAACCCAACTAGACCGATGACTACCCACGGGGGTGACAAGCTGGCGAAGAAAGAAAATATCAAGACAAGAAGAGCGCCAGAAGAGACCTCTGCCAGCGAGGTTGAATAGCCAGGACCAGGGGAGGTCCGCAGAAAATACCACGACACATCTCGCATTTGCGAGCTGGGTCTGGTAGAAGTAAGCGGGCCCACCTATCACGAAGGCCGGTCCAGGTCTACAGAGATAATCTAGGAGCAAAGAGTAGTAGTCCTACTCGGCCCTAGTTATCGAGACCGTCATCAAGCCAATGGATATTGGCGCACTTACTGTCGGCTTGCCCGACTTAACTTCGTTGCCGAAGATAAAGTCTTTTTAAAAAATTACTAACACTTATTACAAGTTCACAATAAGAAAATTATTTATTTATAATAAAATAACAGTTTATATGTAATTAATATAATATTTACGTTTGATACGTATAAAGGTTCACGCCAGAATGGCTGTGCTGTTATGAAGAGTTATGTAGTGTCATATCCCTCAGGTTCCATCGGGGAAATTCGTCGTAATTAGTGCCTGTTGACTAGCTTAGATAACACCTCCCTTCCTAGACAGAAGTTTTATTTGGGACAAATAAGACTTTTACTCCTTGGCCCTTTTTCTCCCTTGATTGCCCTTCGACTGTGGTAGTGTCCACTTGTTGGGTGGTAGCTCGACTGGATCGTCCGGATCTACATTTCCTAAACCAATTAATAGTTAGGGCTGAAACAAATATGAGAAGTATGATATTAAGTGGTGCGGTCCAATAATGGGCCGTCTGGACATCTTTTTCTAAGTGGATGGGTTCTAAGTCCTCTTGCTCCTTTTTCAGTGTGTGAAGTTTATCTAGTGGGACGTCTTCCAACTTCAGTTTCCGGGTGACGTTAATTTTTGACTTTGTGGCTTTTATCTCTGGCAACAATAGGGGTTGTCCTCGTATTGTCTCTTTCTTATTTATGTAGGTGTATTCTGATGTTTTGAAGTTGCACTTTGGGGGTAAGTTGAAGAGATATGTGCCTCGTAAGGTGGTGAAATCAGTCGTCTTGCAAGTAGTTTGAATTTTTGTTTCATTGGGGAAGATGCCTATGTAATATGTTTCAGTTATTTGTTCGACAATAGGGCGTACTGCTTTCACAGGAACCTGGGTGCATGTGTTATCCTCTTGGGTAAGTTGTAACAACTGGAATATACAATCATTCTGCCTTCATCCATCGATAAGTAGGCTTTCGTGGCAATAATATTCGGCGTCGATTTCTCTGCATGGCGCCGCTTGGTATTGGTAGAGATTTTCGCTCATAGTCAGGTAGGTATTAGAAGGAATTATGGTTGTATGGTTTGGGGTAGGTATCGAATATAGGTGATAATATGAAAAGTGCTCTGGGTGTATTAGCGGAAATTCTAATGCAAATATTATTTTCTTTTCTGAATAGTATGCTTTTACCTCTACTATTTCATAGTATTTGTGAATATCAATTTTATTTACGTACAGCAAATGTTCTACAGGATGATTATTTCGTAAAGTGTCAACAATAAATTCCAACTCATCAATTTTGACAATACTGTGATGTAGTGTGTTTAACTTTGCAAAAGTTATAGCATTCTCTATATCCGTTAACAACTGAATTATAATGTTTAAACTTAAATTTGATTGATCTAAGATATTTCTTACTTGTAAATAATCGTTAAACTCGAATATATACTTATTAAGATCTTTTCTGATGCAATCAATACCACTTGCTATTACATCTTGATTATGTAAGATCAGCGTTATCGTGTGATTAAAATTATCAATAATTTTTGTAGTAAGAGAAATTTCCTGATTGAGTTTATTGGCTATGTTTTCTTGGTTTTTCTGTAAATTAGATATTGTTTGATTAAATTTATCCGCATCATCTTGGTCGAGGTTACCAGATATGCTTTTTATTATGCTACCAAGTCCATTAATTAAACCACGCTTTCGCCTTTTAATAGGGTATACTGAGGTGAATTTTTGCTGAGCGATTTTTAGCTGAAAACGTATTGCTGCATTGAAATTTTCTAATGCCACAAAATAGGGTTTACTTAAACCTTTAATAATTGCCTTAGTAATTTCATCGTATTGGTTTTCTAGTGTATCAATTTCATTTTCAATAGGTTCTAAATCGAGATAGTGCAAGAATGTGTGAATACTGGTTTTTATTTTGGCTGTGCCTAATTTGAAGGGGAGGATACCTGGGTTTTTCGATATGTTAGTTATCTTTACTTCTTGAAGCTTCGCCAGTGTTATCAGAGACATTCTGTAACAAAGGTTGTCTAATTAGTTTTGGGCGTTTAATATTTTGTTTAGATATGGCTGCTGATTTATTAGTGGATATCATTTTGGTGGTTTGGCTTAATGTGGTTTCAGGAACGCATCTAGGCGCTAATTTATTTCTACTTGCAATTTTCTTATAAATTTTTGTGTTAGGTGGAATGTCTGGTTCTTTTTCCCTGGATTCGTTACGTTTATTAATTGTTTTCTCTTTTTGTTGTTGTGATATTTCGTGAATTTATTGATAAATTAATTTTGTCTTTTCCTTATGATTTTCTACATAATTATTTAATAAAACGTTCGTTACGTCTATGTCAAATGGGTCTTTGGTATCTAAAATGGCCATTGATGATATTAACGGGTTTTTGCTTAGTTAAGGAGTGATAGCTATTATTATAACCTAATATTACATAGGGCATTAAATTTGTTATTGAACTCTCGTTAGGTTGTTTCGATTTTAAAATTCGCAAATGTTCTATTATTGTAGAATGGAATCTTTCGATTATACCTTTACTTTGCGGATTCAAAGGCGTTGTATAATGAATATCGATATCGTGTAATTTAACAAATTCCAACATAAGATTATTTTTGAATTCAGTGCCACTGTCAGAAATTATTTTAAGTGGCACGCCGTGGTGTGTCATAAAAATTAACAGATTTATAGCGTTGTATATTTCTAAAGGGTAAGCTTGACCGTACTTCGAAAATGAGTCCATGACAGTCAAAAACTTTTGATTTGAAGCTTGAAATGTATCGACATATATTACTTCGAACGGTTTTTTAGCTGTGGGTGTTATAGCAAATTGTTGTTTAATAGGGTTGCGATCATATTTATTAGTTTGACAAATATCGCAGTTATTTATTCTATCTTCTACGTCCGCATTTAATGTGGGCCAATAATAATTTTGTTTAATCCTGTGTACTGTTTCAGGTATACCGCGATGACTGGTTTTACCTTCGTGATGATGAGTAATAATTTCTTGTTGTCTGTTTTCGTCAATTATGTCCTCCAAAACATTGTTGCATTTTACTAGTTTGTAGCTAGAATTTTTGAACGTGTCTTTTACAATATTAGAAATTTCAGGATAGAATTCATCCGTTTTAAATAATAATGCGTATGTCAGTTTAGGGTCCAAATAATTTTTCATAAAATTTATTATTTCTGCGTTTAGTTGATATAGATATCCTCTTTTTATTATTAAATAAATTCCTTATTTTTACACGGTTAGAGAGCTCTATATCTGAGTATAAAACAAATTCAATTATTACTTGATTGTTGAAAATATTTAGGGGTCTTTCGGATATCGGAATCATTTGTACTGGGGTTTCTATACTAGTGTGAGCAGTCTCGTTAGACTGATTTTCGTCGTCGTTTTCGGGGGTTTCCAATTCGTTCGCGCTTGGTGTTTGATTTAGATTATCTGCTGTCGAAACATTATCATTTCTTGTTTGATTCGGTTCATCCCCGCTCGGCGTGTTATTATTTCTGGGTTGCAGGTTATTGAATATTTCGTCTCTCCCTCTCCTACTCAATTGTTAACCTCACCTTCGCGATGAGTTCAATTTGAACTTGGTGCACCCTGTTTTCACTAACGAGGCTCTAACGACCGAGTAAGGGCGGAATAACCCTTACCTTTTGCCGTGAGCACATCCACCTTCTCACGAAGAGTGCGGTAAAAATAACCCACCGCACACAAAGGTTGCTTTTGGAATCGTTTGGTTACCCCATCGTCGCAGTCTCCTTCTGTGCCATGGGACCACACCACTCGCCTTCCGCAACCGAGCTGGTCAGTTGCATACCTGCTCCAGCTAAAACTTCAAATGCAGCTTCGTTTTCAGTCGATTAAGGCTTTAAAAAATGATGGAGCGTTCAAGTGGGACAAAATCATCCGGAGGTAAAATACCCTCCCGATCGGATCTCCGGGGGAGGGTGCCCACAGGGACACCTCATCGAATGTCGAAAAAACACCGACAAGTTAAATCCAACAAAACTAATTCTTTCATCTACGGTGCTTGGAATGTTCGTACTTTGAACGACAGCACTCGCACCGATCGGCCTGAAAGAAGAACTGCTCTAATAGATAGAGAACTTCACCGACTCAATGTTGACGTTGCAGCTCTCAGCGAAACTCGATTTTTGGAGGAAGGCTCTCTCACAGAAAAGTACTACACCTTCTATTGGAAAGGTCTTCCCACCAATTCAAGAAGACAACATGGAGTAGGATTTGCCGTTCGGAATCAACTTGTATCCAACTTTACACAAGTACCACAAGGCCTATCCGAGCGTCTAATGCTGCTACGCTATGAGCTATCAGATGGCAACGCGGTAAATCTAATAAGCGCCTACGCTCCCACTCTGGATGCAAGTCACGAAACCAAGGAAAGCTTCTATCAACAGCTGGAAGAAACCCTCTGTAGAATACCTAAAACGGAACGACTCGTTATTCTTGGCGATTTTAACGCTAGAGTAGGGAGAGATGCAGACACCTGGCCAGGCATCATAGGCAAGAACGGTTTGGACAACATGAACGCTAACGGTCAACTACTCCTAACTAAATGCGCCGAACATGATCTAGTGATAACAAACACCATTTTCCGACAAAAGGATAAATTTAAAGGCACCTGGCGTCACCCCAGATCAGGTCACTGGCATCTACTGGACTATGTTATCGTACGTAGGAAGCATCTCAAGGACGTCCAAATTACAAAGGCGCGCATTGATAGCGAATGTTGGACCGATCATCGTCCTGTTGTCTCTAAAATGAAAATTGTTATGAGACCCAAACACCGAAGAACTCAAGTAAAACGTAGACTCCGTCTCTGTATTAGTAAATTGCGTGACCAACAAACCGTCGAAGCAAAAAGTTCAAGAGAATTTGAGTGCACTAGAAGAAACCAATTCTGTAGATGTCGCTGCTACCTGGACACAAATTAAAGACAGTTTAAAAAGTGCGAGTGAGGAAATTCTTGGCACTGCAGCAAGTAAGAAACAGGAGGACTGGTTCAATGATAATGAAGCTTTTATACAAGAACTTCTTGACCGCAAACATACTGCCTTCCAAAACGCTATCAACCACCCCAACGACTCATCAAAAGCAGAAGCTTTTATCCAATCTAAGTATGAAACGCAACGCGAAATCAGAAGAATAAAGAACGAGTGGTGGGCAAGCAAGGCCAGAGAAATTCAAAGGTACGCCGATTCACACGACTACAGGAATTTCTTTCAAGAAGTAAAAGCAGTGTACGGCCCCAGTCGGAAAAATATGTGCCCTATTAAAGATTTAAATGGAAATCTCCTCAAAGAAGACCAGGAAATAAGAGCCCGATGGAAAGAACACTACTCTAACATTCTTAACCAGCAAAGTCAAGCCGATCACGATATTATAAATCTTATCCCTCAATATGACACCTTCGAAGACTTAGATAAACCACTAACAACGGAAGAGATCTTAACCGCCATTGGGCAGCTAAAAAATAACAAATCTCCCGGCGCCGACTCACTCCCAGCTGAGATCTTTAAAGCTGTGTCGTCAGAGCTCATACCCTACCTCAAAAAACTGTTTGATGTCGTGTGGGAAAGAGGTCAAGCTCCGCAGGAGTTTCGTGATACACTTTTAATCAACCTCTTCAAAAACAAAGGGAGCGCTGCGGACTGTGGAAATTACAGGGGTATAGCTCTCCTGGCTGTTGGAGGGAAGATACTCACTAAAGCGATGGCAAATAGGCTAACACCTGTTATGGAAAAGTTACTTCCTGAAACACAGAGTGGCTTTAGACCAAACCGAGGCACATCGGATTTAATCTTCACACTTAAACAGCTTCAAGAAAAAGCACTCGAACATCAAGGAGAAATTCACATGGCCTTCATTGATTTAACCAAGGCGTTTGACTCGGTGGACAGGGAAGTGCTCTGGAAAATTATGTTCCGCTTAGGTATCCCTAGAAAATTTGTGGAAGCATGTCGCAGTCTACATACAAACAACAACGCCCAGGTTATGTATAATAATGAGGCAACCGAACCTTTCCAAACCCTCACTGGAGTTAGGCAGGGATGTGTCCTGGCACCCCTACTCTTTAATTTGTTTACCACTGCTCTAACAATTATTGTTGACAACAAACTGACAGTCAGAGGAATAGGTCTCAGATACCGTTTTGATGGCGGTCTCTTTAACATAGGACGCTTTAGAGCTTTCACGAAGACACGCACACGATTCATTTGTGATCTCCAGTATGCGGATGACTGTGCACTTTTAGCCTCTACGCCGGAAGAGCTTCAAGAACTTTTAGATGTGTATGCCCAGAGCTATGATTCCTTGGGACTTAAAATCAACATTGGAAAGACTAAGATTATGTCAACTCCTCATCAAGTGAACCAAATAGACATTACACTTAACGGAAATTCTCTTGAAGTGGTGGATCAGTTCAATTACTTAGGCAACGTTGTTAATGACAAAGCAAACATGGACAGCGAGATTCGCAATAGAACTAACGCTGCATCTAGAGCACTCTGGGGACTTAGAGAGAGAGTATTTGACAACCAGGACCTTGCTTTGTCAACGAAAATGGCTGTCTACAGAGCAGTTGTCATTCCAACACTGCTATATGGATGTGAAAGCTGGGTCACTTACCGTCGTCATGTGAAAGAATTAGAACGTTTTCAACAAAGACACCTCAGAAGTATGATGAAAATCCGTTGGTTCCATCACATATCAAACGTGGAAGTACTCAGGAGAGCAAACAGCCTTCCAATTGAGGTGCTTATTTCAAGAGCACGCCTAAGATGGGCAGGTCACGTTCATCGTATGCATGATAACCGCCTTCCTAAATGTGCACTTTATGGTGAATTGCTAAGCGGTAGAAGAAGGCGTGGCGGTCAACGAAAGAGGTTCAAAGACGCTCTCCATGAAAATCTAAAATCCTGCGGTATTGCAGACGAGCAATGGGAACAACTTGCAGCGGACAGAACCGAATGGCGAGGGGTTGTGGCCAGCTATCAAGGAGATGTTGCTGCAAGAAGGCCGAATCCAAGACCTAACCAGGTCTATGTTTGTCCTGACTGCGGTCGACATGTGCTCTCCCGAATTGGCCTCTATAGCCATAGTCGTGTGCACCGTAGATGAATGGGAATTACAATAGACTACACCTTTTACTTGTTTTTTATTGTACACAATTTATCGACTGTAACATTTTTATACTCGGACTCGAGTAACGGCTAATAAATAATAATAATTTCGTCTAGGTCGTCCAGGTCGTGTATTACGGGATAATCGTAGTTTTCGGAGGGTTCGATGTCATTAATATTTGGTGCTTCGTCAATGTTGTTTATTAGGGATGCGTTATCGTCAGAGTTCGAAATTTCTTTCATGTGTATTTCGACGCGTGAAAGGGCGTCGGCGTTTGTGTTAGCCTTGCCTTTTTTGTAATGAATTTCGTAGTCAAACTCCTCGAGTTTTAATCGCCACCTGATTAGCCGAGAATTTGGCTCTTTTAGGTTCATCAGCCACTGGAGGGGTTTGTGGTCGGTAATTATTTTAAACTTTCGGCCAAATAAGTATGGCCTAAAGTACTTCACGCCAAAAAGACAGGCCATTGCCTCACGCTCAATTGTGGAGTAGTTCTGTTCCGCGCTATTAAGTGTACGTGACGCGTACGCTATTGGTTTATCACTTCCGATCGGGCCCTGTGACAAAATTGCACTGATCGCAAAATTGCTCGAATCCGTAGTTAAATTGAATGGTTTCGAGAAATCTGGGTACTGCAATATCGGATCGTTGGTCAAAATATGTCTACATTCGTCAAAACATTTTAGGAAGGCTTCGGTATGTTCAGTTTTGGCTCCCTTCTTTAAACAAGAAGTTAGAGGTTTCGTAAGCTTGGCAAATTTTTTTATAAATTTACGATAGTATCCTACAAGGCCTAAAAATCCTTTTATCTCCTTAACTGTCTTAGGAGCCGGATAATTTAAGATTGCTTTAATTTTATCGGGATTCGGTTTAACACCCTCCGCTGTTACTATATGGCCTAGAAAAGCAACTTCTCTTTTGAGAAACTCTGATTTATCTAGCTGAATTTTGAAATTGGTTTCGCGTAATCGTTGAAAAATTTTGCTAAATTATTTATATGCTCTTGAAGAGAGACTGAAAAAATTACAATATCGTCCATGTATACCAGACATATATTGTTTTGTAAACCATTATCCATAGCGCGCTGAAAAGTTGCGGGCGCGTTTTTTAATCCGAACGGCATTCTAACATATTCAAAATGCCCATTCTCTACATTAAACGCTGTCTTTTTTATGTCCTCGAGGGCCATTTCGATCTGGTGAAATCCGCTGGCTAGATCGAGGGTAGTAAAATATTGGCATTTACCGATCTTATCGAGAATATCGGATATATTGGGTATCGGATACCTATCATCGATCGTTTTCTCGTTGACTTTCCGATGATCGACAACAATCCTCCATTTCTTTTTGCCCGACGCGTCCGGTTTTTTCGGCACGATCCAAATCGGCGAGGACCACGGCGAGTCACTATGTCTTATAATACCCTGTTCAAGCATGGAATTTACCTGTTTTTCTACCTCTGGCTTGTGAATAAATGGGTACCTATAACTTTTAGTATAAACCGGGATTTCGTCAGCAGTTTTAATATTATGTTTGATTTGATTAGTAAATGTTAAGGGTTCATTTTCATATTTAAAAATATCAGAGTACTTAATGCATAATTTTTCTATTAAATTTTTCTCTTCTGAATTTAAATGATCGGTCCTAATTAAATTTTTAATTTCTCTGTGATTATTATTTTTTGTATTATATTTATTAGTTTGAAAATCGATATGAAAAATTTCATATTCGTTAATTTCTATTGGTTTCACTTTCAAAGGTGCGTTTAAATTTAAGGTGACATCATTTTCATTGTTGTTGAGAATCTCGACCCAAGCATATCCATTTCTAGCTACTGATAAAGTTTCTCTCAAGTCTAGGTGTTGAATTTTCTGCTGAGGAATAATTACGTGACCGTTATCTATTGTAACTGGAATATGTAATCTTTGTCCCGTGTGAGATTTTATGTTAACATTATACGTGGAATTTATATCTGATAGATGATACTTTATTTCTAAGTTTTTATGTGGCATTTTAAACTTATGATTTGCGAAATCTAACTGAACTTTTAAATGTTTTATAATGTCCATCCCTATTAGCCCATCAAAAGTATCGTGAAATTTAAACAAATGAAATTTTAATTTTTGGCTTGAGCTAAACTCTTCAAAACTGGAAATAAGCATACAATTGTTTTCTTTACTTCGCGAAAAAATAGTTGAAACTATAAAGGGTTCTTCAAAAATACAATTTGGATAATAGTTTTCGGCAATTTTAGGACACATAAAAGATTTTGTTGCGCCCGTATCAATCAATAATTTTAGAGGGGGATTATTAATTTCTAAATAGGGTAATTCCTTTTTATCAGACAAGATATTAAGTTTAGTTCAAATGTGCTTTTAGAGAGCGGAACATTAAACATAATATTTTTAGTCGCAAACTCCTCTATAAATCCTTATTTTACTATAAAGAAAGTAACCAGACTGCAACCAAAGTTTAAGATATTAAGTTCTATTACGTTTCGTAATTCGGATCGGGGGCTACTTGAAAATTTCCGTATTCTTCCTCTTCTTCCTGGTATTCCTGATTTTCGTACAATTCGGGTGTATATTCTGATTAGTCCGGTTCATTATTGGAGGTTTCTTGTGTGTTTTCATATTCGATGTTGAATAGTTGTTCTGGCCTATTCGATGGCCCTGCTTGAGTGCGATAATCTCCTGTGTAATGATTTTGGGGTCTTCTAAATGTATTTCGTGTGGAGACGCTCATAGGGGTGCTCGATGGTTGCTGATTATGTTGACCAGGTTTCCATACATTCTGAGGCTTCTTAAAAGTTTGTTGGCTCGTGGGGAACCTTTGTTGTGGATAATTTGGTCGTGGTTGCATGTTTATAGGTCCCGTTGGGAGTTTAGGGGGTTGAAAATTATGATGTTGTGGTTGGAAGTTATTATATTGTGGATGAGCATTTGACTGCGCGAAACGCGGTGCGTTATTATATAGGGAAGAATGGTTTTGTACTTGGGGTCTCTGTTGGACCATAGGCGGGCCAGTGGGTTTTTTGAATACTTGCGGGTTGTTAGGGTTATTTGAGATATGCGATTTTTGTAAATATCTAATATTATTTTCTTCAATAATAAATTGCATAGCGGTTGCTAAATTTTTAGGCCGCATTGCCCTAATTGTACCGCCTAACGGTTCCCTTAAACCTGCCAAAAATGTAGCTAGAGCCTGTTGCGTAAAGAAACTTTTCTTACTAGTTTTAACACTGTCATCGCTATAGTGAATTTCTATGTAATTAGAAATGGTATTTAATAATGATATAACTTTTTCATAAAACTGTTGTGGATTTTCGTGGGTCTGTCTTAGATTAACTAAATCTCTATTTAAGCTATTTTCGTCCCGTTGGTCACCAAAATTTTGAATTAAGGCGGACTTTACTTCTTCCCAAGTACTAGTACCATAAATAGAAGTTACTTCGCGTGCTTTGCCAGTGAGTTTACTTTTAATTCCCTCAAATAATAATAGATTTTGTACACACCCTTCATCTGTTTCGTTATAGTAAATATTCAGAAAAGTTTGAGAAATTTTTAAATAATTGTAGAGTTCGCACGGATTTCCGTCGAAAGGTGAGATTATATTCAAGTTTTTTATGTCAAAATTTGGTGGGAGTGGTTGAGGTTGTCTTTGTGGTGAAGCCATATTTGGTAGTTCAAGTGGTTTAATATTATCAGTTAATCTACTTGCTTTTATTAAACAATCGCGACTTAATTTGCTATTAGAACTATTATTTAAATTATAATTATTATTTAAATTACTATGAATTTCAGAATGATTTTCAGTATTTTCGCTCGATGCTTCAGTTACTGATATTTCACTTTCAATTGATAGAAGGCTATTATATAAATCACTTAAATCTAACTCACCCTTCGCACTGTCACTAAAGGAATTCGCGGGGGAGGATTCTGACATGAACAAAAAAAAATCTCTACTTACATTAAGAAGATGCCACACTTCATCATCTGGGTTGTTGGTTCTTCTTACTTAGGCTACTCGATCCACCTAAGATTTTTTTCGGTGATTAATTGTTGACACAAAAACACGATTCGCGATGAAAGTCTTTCACCGATCCGTTCCCGACTGCGCCACTTAACTTCGTTGCCGAAGATAAAGTCTTTTTAAAAAATTACTAACACTTATTACAAGTTCACAATAAGAAAATTATTTATTTATAATAAAATAACAGTTTATATGTAATATAATATTTACGTTTGATACGTATAAAGGTTCACGCCAGAATGGCTGTCCTGTTATGAAGAGTTATGTAGTGTCATATCCCTCGGGTTCCATCGGGGAAGTTCGTCGTAATTAGTGCCTGTTGAGTAGCTTAGATAACACCCGGCATACGCAGTCTCGGCCTATATTCACAGACACGACGCAGCATTACGAGTGCTTTACTATCATCTAAGGCACTCGTATGGGATAGACGAAACGCCAGTGCTGCCTTACGCTCCGGGGGATATTGAGTCCGTTGTGGGGAATGAGAAGTGTCTAATTTATTGGAACTACTTGTTTCCCACCGTCAGGCAAATACAAGCCAACAAGCCTGACATAGTACTCCTCGACCACCAACTCAAGACAATGTATGTCGTGGAATTCTCAGCTCCCGCTGAGAGCAACATTGTCTTGAAAGAGGAGGAAAAACGGACAAAATATCGAGATTTGCTCTTCGAACTCCGCAGGCTTTATCCAGGCCATTCTGTTAAAATAGTGGTACTGATTATAGGAGCCCTCGATGGAATGAGACAGACGCTGCTTTCAGAACTAAAGATCATACCGGCATGCCGAGATTCGGCAGAGATCTTAGCCGGCAGAATGCAGAAAGCTGTCATCCTCGGTTCATTGCATCTACTCAGGGCACACGATTCGCGGACCCGGTAGTCACTTACCCCACGGGCGGGGGAGTGGCTATTGGTATTACCAGCTCCCCTCTGTGAGGGTCGGAGCCACAGAGTAGGGTGACTGGTTTTTTGCAAAAAAAAAAATAATAATAACTTTATTCTAACTCAATTTGACAATATTATTTTTACAGTTATTCTTTATTGTATAAATGCACCTGATTTCACAAGGAAATCGTTTTGTGTCTTAATATTTCACTGAGATATTATTATTAACAATATCAATGTACATATCGTATTCGTTACTAACTAACAACTAAAAACTAAAACTAACAAATAAAATACTAATAATGAATTATTAATAATTATTATAAAATTATGGAGATTAAGTGCAATAACTGAATTAGAAGTTATGAGAGTTCAAATAAATGTAAATTATGCATGATAAATATTGACAGCTTTTTACAGAATAATTTGTAATTATTTATTGCTTTTATGTATTCGGGAATAATATTATACATCTTTGGACCCGTAACGCCAAGAGATTTTTTGTACAAATTAGAATTTGGTCTAGGTGTAAAAAGCGCATTGCGTTCATTTTGCCTTGTATTGTGTATGTGGTTTGTTGGTACTCTTAGTTCCCTATTTCTGTAGATAAATTTTGCTACATTAAGGATATATAATCCATTTAAATTAAAGACATTACTATCTAGAAAAAGTTGTTCTGTAGAATATCTTCGATTTATCCACAGCATTACTTTAAGTTTCCATTTTTGTGTTATTTTATATTTTTCAATTGGCTGTTATATGTCCCACCCCATATTATAATGCCGTAGATAAGTATTGATTCTACCAGCGATTTATATGTCATTTTTAAAATATTAATTGGAAGAATGTTGCGAAGCTTATAGAATACATGGACAAGTTTTCTTAGTCTTGTATTAAGATATTCGGTATGGTCATTCCATCTCATTGTCTCATTTATTATAAGACCCAGATATTTAATGTTTGTAGTGTTCCCAATTACATTCTCGCACGTGCAGTTTATTAAGTCACATTTTTCGTGGAATTTTAAATTGTCAATTTTCGGTTGTAGTCTTGAACTATTGCTGAAAGTAATGAACTTTGTTTTTGCATGATTGAGACTTAACAAATTATTGTCCATCCAGCATTTAATTGTATACAGTCCTTTTTCGCTTTTTTTGGTGACCTCAGACCAGTCTGTACCGTGGAATGTTAGAGCAGTATCATCAGCATATGCGATGATATCTCCACTTATATTTAATTTCAGCATGTCATTTATGTAAAAAGGGAATAATTGCGGACCTAAAACTGTTCCTTGTGGAACACCATATGTCACATTTTCTGGACTACTTAATGTTTTATTAATTTTTACTAAGGCTTTTCTATTTGATAAATAGCTTTTTAACCAATCTAATGCTACTCCTCTAATTCCGTATTTTTCCATTTTTTCCAACAACAGTTCGTGTGATATAATATCGAAAGCTTTAGCTAGATCTAAAAATATGGCAATGGTTTTTTCATTTTTGTTAAGATGTTCATGTATTTTGTTTGTAAAGTGAAATAAGTCGTTTTCCGTGGAGCAGTTTAGTCTAAATCCGAATTGCTTTGGCGATATTATGTTGTGAGACAGTGAATGGCCATGAAGTCGAGAGACCATGCATTTTTCAAATATTTTGGCTGTTACTAATTACCGATATTGTGTTACGGACCTCTAGCGTATGCGACCCACCATACGCTTTAGCGTTTTGTGGGCCGCATTATAACAACTGCTACACGTCCGAAACACATTTCGCTATTCTCCACGGGAGGGCGACACGTGAACAGCAGAGACAAACGGGAGGCAACCATTGTTTTTGGCGTGGTTGGTGGTAATTAGCTGTTAATTCTGTGAACCTCGGTTTTATCCAAGGCATCCTGGTGGATTTTAGAATAATCAACTCAAGAAAATTTCCTCAATCTGTTGTTGTTCCGTTTAGCGGAATATTTTGTGTTTGTGAGTAAATTTTATCTGCGGAAGCAGGATATTAAATTACACAAGGTAAGCTAACCTCTTCGTGCCATCTTGCCCGTTCTCTACCTACGTGTTTCGCAAATTTGCAGGCTTTCCTTTGGAAATACCGTGTCAACCTGAAAGGCGGACTCGACCCCATTTGTCCGACTGTGGCTTCCAGGAGTTTTGGTGGATTGTTCCCTCATCAGTGAGGTAAATTATGTTTCATTTGTAGGTTATGTCAGAATTTCTCACATTAAGCACGCTTCACGTGCATTTCTGACTTTGTGAATTAAATCGTGATATCTTTAGGGTTCTACGGACGGGGCTTCTACACACGTCAGTGAGAGTTCCACGGACGGGGCATCCACACACAGTGGAAGGTGCCAGGGCTAGTGAGGCTACCATCAACCCCATCCTTGGGTCCATTTCTTGTGTCCCGAAGACATCTCTGTAGGGCTACAGTTCTTCCACGTCCGGACTCGGTATCGTACCACCCTGAATAAGTGTGTTTGTGTTGTGTTTATTTTTTTACTGACCGGGGACCACCTTCAGTGGTTCGGCTGGATTTAAATTCATACGTTTGCATTTTTAACTTGTACATATTTAAGGATTTTATGCATTTACATATATTTAAGGAGGTTCTTTAAATCAAACCTTTGTGGCAGAATCTATGACAATTTTTGAGGACATTGTAAACCGATGTGTAGCTACACGAGGCATTTTATGAATGTTGTAACTGATTAATCGTGATATTGGCCACAACTTTGAACATCGCCAGGTTACATGCTAGAGAACCAATATCTGTAAATTGAATAATATAGTGCATTTCATTTTTAAAGAAAGTGTTATTATTTCGTCTGCGACCACTACATATGGAAGCCTCCGTTATTTGTTAAGTAAGTAAACTAATAATTTATCATAGTTTATGTAAACTTGGGCTTAACGCCCTGAGATATTCTGAGCTAGAAAAATTTTATCGTAGGCACGTACATCACTTTCCGGGTTAAGTTTGTGGCCTTACGATATCTGCTACGCTACAGTAGCCCAAGTGATTTCGTTACGTAATATCTGATAATCATTAAGATCCAACGTATCTATTTGTTTATGTACGTCAATCCCGTAGCAGTGGCGCCCAACTTAAATAGTGCAGTTATCTCAAGGGGATAGTAGTATCGCCCATAATTAAGTTTTTTTTTGGTGATAAATTGAGTGTTCCATTTGTTGGTGGTTTGCATATGAAATAATAGTCAGATACATAGTAACGTTACGTGACACACATCAAAAGGGGGTTACTTTGCCTCAGCGTAATCGCTTCGCTTTTTTTTGGTAGGGGGGTGACTTCCGTTTTGTTTTTTCTTTTGTCTTACTATTTCATGAGCGGATTAGTAAACAATAGTTGTTACGTATAAACCATTGGAAAGATTCCTAAGTGTAGCCAACAGTTTTTTTTTGTTGTTAATACGTACCGACGCCCAGCGTCGTTTTGCTAATTTACCCGATATTGTCATTTTTCCACATTACTAGGTACTTACTAGTGTTAATAAACTTTTTCTGCGTCCATACAGGTACCGACGCCCAGCGTCGTTTTGCTAATTTTCTAGATTTTGTCGTTTTTATACATTATATTAAGTACTTATTAGTGTTTGTAAACTTTTTTATGCGTACCGACGCCCAGCGTCGTTTTGCCAATTTACTTGATTTTGTCGTTATTACACATTGCTAAGTACTTATTAGTGTTGGTAAGCTTTTTTTGCGTCTAAATACGCCCAGCGTCGTTTTTGTAAATTACCCTTAACTCGTCGTTTTTAAACCTTTTACGCGCTCTCAGTTGCCTTGCAGGGTTGGCAAGCCGTGAACAAGTTAATTTTTTTTGTGCGTTTGATTGAAAATTCAATATGGCTAGTTCACAAATTAAGTTAGATATCAATAGATTAGTTAGGGAGGAGCTTGTTTATGAACTACAAGTACGTGGCTTAGGAGATGGTAGTGATCTTACTGTGGCAGAGTTGCGCACTGTTTTAAGAGAAGCCATACATTTAGAGAAAACTACTATGGCTATTAAAAGTCCTCCATACCCGTACCAATTCACTGTTGATTCTGTAGCTCTAACGGCATCCCTAGCTGCTATTCAAAAACTTATTGATGAATTTGTAGGTAGTGAGCACGATAGTAAATATAAGGGGATTGTTTCCAAGATAGCTCATGCGTTGGGCCGTGTTAACAGATCCATGCCAACTAATGACGAGCAAAAAGGTGTGAAGTCCAGTACTCGGCTTAAATTATTGTTAGCTTTTGATAAACTTAAGGATAAGGCCCGCGGGGATCGTAAGCTTAAAGAGTCAGCCATCCTCGATATGTCGGTGTTGCATAATGCCATGGCTCAGGTTCAGCCTGATGCGCATAGCTCTGCAATAGCTACTGATTTTAGTTCAGATGAGGAGGAGGCTGCGAAACCTAAACCCGTACCGGTTAGAGACTGGGGCTTGAAATTTACTGGCCGAAAGGGCGACATGTCCTTTTCAACTTTCCTAGAACGTGTTGAGGAGAAACGGAGGTCTCATGGTATTTCACGAGCACGGTTGTTTAATGATGCAGTAGACTTATTTGAGGGAGATGCCTACAATTGGTATAATCTGGTGAAAGACTGGGCCACCGATTGGCCATCATTAGTGGAGGCAATGAGGGAACAGTTTATGCCAGAGTCTTTTGACCGCGACTTGTTTGAGGAGATTAAGCGACGTACTCAAGGTAGTCAGGAAAGTATAGGATTGTACATCGCTAGTATGATTAGGTTGTTCAAGAAGATGCACACTCCAATACCTATGGGAACCCAACTCGAAATCATTTTGGAGCGCATAGATCCATACTATCATCCTTTTCTTGCTTTTGAAAATATAACTTCCGTCACGCAACTCCTGCAATGTTGTCGCATGCTTGACTCCAAACGACAATTGGCTAAGTCGTATGTTCCTCCTCCACCTAAGAGTAAATCTCTTGTACCAGAGTTGGCTTATGCATCTACTAGTTCTACTACTTCTCGTTCGACCTCTTGTTCTAGTCTCGTCGTGGATGAAGTCCAACACTCTGGAATGAAATGTTTTAATTGTGGTCAAGTAGGTCATGGGCATCGGGAGTATCAGGCTCCAAGGAAGAAGTTCTGCTATAAATGTGGTAAAGCAGAGGTTACGATTAGGTCCTGTCCTAAGTGTTCGCGTTCGGAAAACCATCCAGGGAGACGCTAATTGGTCGAACAGTTACTCCCAGTGTATGTGAGTCGACCAGCAATGTTGTTGACTTAAAACAACAAATTTTTCTCGATTATGTCATTTCTCATGTGGTTGGTGATCAGCGTCCTTACTTACAACTTTCAGTGTTGGGTTTTCCTATGATGGGTTTGTTGGATTCAGGTGCTACCAGGACAATGGTAGGATCATCTGGTTTTGAGGTCTTCCAACAGATTGGTTTAAGTTTGAAGCCTTCTGTCAATGAGTGCAGAGTGGCTAACGGGCAAGTCTGTTCCGTTATAGGTTATGTATCTGTTCCTTTCTGCGTGGGTGACATGGTTCATGTAATAGATGTCCTAGTAGTTCCGGAAATACCGCATAAGTTAATTCTAGGGATAGATTTTTGGGTGGCGATGAATATTATACCAGATTTACGACAAGATGTTTGGCATTTTTCTGAGCAGGAACCACTCGTTGAGGTTAACAGTGTCCTTGACGAAACTTCTTTAAGTGTATCACAGAAACTAGCTCTGGATAGGTTGGTGGACGGAAACTGATGGGTACTTCCCTTGGTCGTACACATCTCGTTTCTCATGAGATCGAGTTACTCCCAGATACCAAACCTATCAAACAGAGATACTATCCTGTTTCGCCTGCCAGGCAAAAACTGATTGATGATGAAATTAAGAAAATGCTGGAGTTAAATATCATCGAACCGTGTAAAAGTCCTTGGTCTTCTCCAATATGTTTAGTGCAGAAAAAGGATCAAACTCTGCGTTTTTGTGTAGATTACCGGCGCCTTAACGCTGTTACTAAAAAGGATGCCTATCCTCTGCCGCTGATTTCCTCCATATTAGATCAGTTGAGGGATGCCAAATATCTAAGTTCATTAGATATTAAGAGTGCATATTGGCAAGTTCCGATTGCTGAATCTTCCAAAGACTATACCGCTTTCACTGTACCTAATGGCTTGTATAGGTTTCGAGTTATGCCTTTTGGGTTGTCAAATGCGCCTGCGACTTGGCAGCGTCTTATTGATATCGTGCTTGGAGCTGATTTGCAGCCTTCGGTTTTGGTTTATTTGGATGACATTGTGGTAGTGTCGAAGGATTTCGAATCTCACTTAGAAATATTGCAGAAGGTTTTTGATCGCTTGCATTCTGCTGGGCTGATAGTTAGTTTTGACAAGTGTCAATTTTGCCATCCTGAGCTTAAGTACTTGGGATATGTTGTAGATAAGTACGGTTTACGTCCTGACCCAGCGAAAGTAGAGTCGATTTTGAGTATACCTTCTCCGAAAAATGTTAGGGAAATTCGTAGATTTATAGGCACAGCATCTTGGTATCGAAGGTTTGTACCGCAGTTTTCTACAATAGTGGCTCCTTTGTCGAACCTCACAAAGGAGAATGTTAGTTGGTGTTGGTCACTTGAGTGCGAGAAATCTTTTAAACTTCTTAAGGAGTGTTTGGTTACTGCACCTATTTTGACCTGCCCTGATTTTGAGCGTACCTTTTATGTGCAGACCGATTCGTCGGCATTCGGTGTCGGTGCCGTGCTCACGCAGCAATTTGATGATGGCGAAAAGGTAATTTGCTATTTGTCCCGTTCTTTGACTAACCAGGAGCGCAAATATAGCTCGGTCGAAAGAGAATGCATCGCCGTAATTTGGGCAGTGGAGAAGCTACGTCACTATCTGGAAGGTTTACACTTCAAAATCATAACGGATTGTCATTCTTTGCTATGGTTGCAGCAGCTTAAAGATCCCCAAGGTCGATTGGCCAGATGGGTACTTCGTCTGCAGCCTTATGATTTTGAACTGATTCATCGCAAGGGCTCTGAACATACCGTCCCTGATTTTCTGTCTCGTTCAGTACCAGTAACGGTGGAATCCGTCGAGGTATTCTCGGTCACGGACCATGCCGATTCTCCCACCGATAAATGGTATTTGAGAATGCTGGATCGAGTCGAACGGTCTCCTATGCGTTATCCCTTATGGCGTATACAGAATGGCCAGTTGTATAAGTATGTACGTTTGCGTTATCCCGAGTTAGCAGATCCTGCCGACACTTGGAGACTGGTTTTACCCAAAGAGAAACGCCTAGAAGTAATTAGGTCGTTGCATTGTGATGCGAGTTGTGGACACGCAGGGGTCCATAAGACTGTGGCTCGAGTGGGAAATAGGTATTATTGGCCGAAATTAAAGGCCGATGTGGCTAAGTTCATTAGGCAATGTGAGACTTGCATAAGTACTAAACCCGAACAGAAGTCACTTATGGGAAATTTATTGAGTAAGACACCTACCGTTGGAAAACCTTGGCAACTAGTTAGTGCCGATCTGATGGGTCCATTACCCAGGACGGCCAAGGGTTATCAGTTTATTCTTGTCGTGTGTGACAATTTTAGTAAGTTTGCCATGGTGTTTCCGTTGAGGTCAGCTACCGCTAATAGCATATCGCAGGTCTCTTATTTGGCGCTCCGAAGACTATAGTGGTAGACAATGGTCGTCAGTTTCAGAGTCACCGTTTCCAAAATCTTGCGAAAACCTACAACATCGAAATAGCGTACACCGCAAATTACCACCCTCAATGTAACCTGACTGAAAGGGTAAATCGTATTGTTAAGACTATGTTATCTGCATATGTAAAGGATAATCACAGGGCCTGGGATCAATTTTTGCCGAAAATAGGTTTCGCCATTAGATCGTCGAAACATGAGGTTACAGGCCTAACGCCTAATTTTGTCAATTTTGGACGTGAAATTTCGTTAGATGGCAACAGTGATAAGTACGTACCTTCTGAGTCTGAGTATCCAGTTGTAAACCCTGAAAACCGTAAGCTTGCCTTCGCTAAGATTTGTAAGGATGTTCAGAGTAGAATATTAAAGGCCCATAAATCCAGTAAGAAACAGTATAACTTAAGACGCCGACCCGATAAGTTTGTATTGAAGCAAAAGGTCTGGAGACGTTCTCACGCCCAGTCTGATGCCTCTAAATATTTCACGGCAAAGTTAGCGCCTAAATTTGTGGGTCCTTTCACGATTAGAAAAATTCTCTCACCATGGACTTATGAGCTCGAAGGTTCTGACGGTAAACGTTCGGTGTGGCACATAAAAGATTTGAAAGCACACCCTCCCGATGACAACTAGTTGTGGTCTGTTAGTTCTGTTGACGCACTTAGGCATCCGAATAGGCAATGACGAATTCGTTTCTTTTTTTTTGTGTTGGTCTTAGTAACATGTTTTAGGTCACTTCTTTCGTTAATTTGGTAGTATCATTTGCTTTTCTGGTTCATTGGTCGTGCTCAGGTGGCTGAAACCCACTGAGTAAGTTTTCACCTCTTTCCGCCTCACGGGAGGAAGTGTCTTTGGTTGGATCTCCGTGATGGGGGATGCACGAATACCATCACCGTGGTTATACCTGCGAGGGGTAAAAGTCCCCAAAAATGGTCTTGTGTAGCGCTTGCGTCTTAAGGGACTCCGTCTCGTTGGGGGCGCTCACATTGCTGGCAGCTGCCTTTAACGGTATCCGTCTGGAGGGGCTCGAGCTTGGGAGGTGCTGCTTGGAGGTAGCCTGGTCTAGGCCTGGTTACCATTACCCGGGTAGGTACTACTGGGCTTCAGACTAACCTCGTTGTCTAGCAAGGGTGGTCGTCGTGGTGTGACGGGGAACACTCCCGTACCTCATTGTTTTGCTGGTGGAGTAGCCTTGAGGCGAGCTACTTCCTAGCTGTTAAGTCCTTATGCGTTTTTGTTCTTTTTTTTCCCTTCTCTTTCTTTTTCTCTATGTATTTTTTTTTATTTGTGTTGTTATGCCTGATGGTAACTTGGGAGACGAGTTAGCCATCCCCGTGCATTTAAGTCTCCTTATTTTTGACATTATTTTTGTTGTTATGCCTGATGGTAACTTGGGAGACGAGTTAGTCATCCTCGTGCATTTAAGTCTCATTATTTTCATTGTTATGCCTGATGGTAACTTGGGAGGCGGGTTAGCCATCCCCGTGCATATTAAGTCTCCCCACCTATCCATCCTCTGGTGAGAAGATAGTAAGAAAAAAAAAATTTTCGATTTTTTTTTCCTGTGAGTAAAGGGGGAGCTGTTACGGACCTCTAGCGTATGCGATCCACCATACGCTTTAGCGTTTTGTGGGCCGCATTATAACAACTGCTACACGTCCGAAACACATTTCGCTATTCTTCACGGGAGGGCGACACGTGAACAGCAGAGACAAACGGGAGGCAACCATTGTTTTTGGCGTGGTTGGTGGTAATTAGTTGTTAATTCTGTGAACCTCGGTTTTATCCAAGGCATCCTGGTGGATTTTAGAATAATCAACTCAAGAAAATTTCCTCAATCTGTTGTTGTTCCGTTTAGCGGAATATTTTGTGTTTGTGAATAAATTTTATCTGCGGAAGCAGGATATTAAATTACACAAGGTAAGCTAACCTCTTCACGCCATCTTGCCCGTTCTCTACCCACGTGTTTCGCAAATTTGCAGGCTTTCCTTTGGAAATACCGTGTCAACCTGAAAGGCGGACTCGACCCCATTTATCCGACTGTGGCTTCCAGGAGTTTTGGTGAATTGTTCCCTCATCAGTGAGGTAAATTATGTTTCATTTGTAGGTTATGTCAGAATTTCTCACATTAAGCACGCTTCACGTGCATTTCTGACTTTGTGAATTAAATCGTGATATCTTTAGGGTTCTACGGACGGGGCTTCTACACACGTCAGTGAGAGTTCCACGGACGGGGCATCCACACACAGTGGAAGGTGCCAGGGCTGGTGAGGCTACCATCAACCCCATCCTTGGGTCCATTTCTTGTGTCCCGAAGACATCTCTGTAGGGCTACAGTTCTTCCACGTCCGGACTCGGTATCGTACCACCCTGAAAAGTGTGTTTGTGTTGTGTTTATTTTTTTACTGACCGGGACCACCTTCAGTGGTTCGGCTGGATTTAAATTCATACGTTTGCATTTTTAACTTGTACATATTTAAGGATTTTATGCATTTACATATATTTAAGGAGGTTCTTTAAATCAAACCTTTGTGGCAGAATCTATGACAATTTTTGAGGACATTGTAAACCGATGTGTAGCTACACGAGGCATTTTATGAATGTTGTAACTGATTAATCGTGATATTGGCCACAACTTTGAACATCGCCAGGTTACATGCTAGAGAACCAATATCTGTAAATTGAATAATATAGTGCATTTCATTTTTAAAGAAAGTGTTATTATTTCGTCTGCGACTACTACATATGGAAGCCTCCGTTAATTGTTAAGTAAATAAACTAATAATTTATCATAGTTTATGTAAACTTGGGCTTAACGCCCTGAGATAGTCTGAGCTAGAGAAATTTTATCGAAGGCACGTACATCACTTTCCGGGTTAAGTTTGTGGCCTTACGATATCTGCTACGCTACAGTAGCCCAAGTGATTTCGTTACGTAATATCTGATAATCATTAAGATCCAACATATCTATTTGTTTATGTACGTCAATCCCGTAGCAATTGGTCTATAGTTGTTTGTAACCAGTTTATCGCCACCTTTAAATATAGGTGTAATAATAGCTTGTTTTAGTGAATCTGGAAATTGACCATTTTGGAATGAGAAGTTAATCAGATGTACTAGGATATTAAGAATATTAGATTTAATATTTTAAGTGTTTTTGTGGTTATTTGATCTATTCCGGGAGATGAGTTTAATTTCAAATTATCAATTATGGTTGCTATTTCATTTGTAGTGACCGGTTTTAGAAATATAGAGTTTTCAATATTTGTGATTTTGGATGATATTGTTACATGGCCTATGTCCATTTAACAGTTTATTTAAAAACTAGTGTTTTGTGGATAGTTAGCACGACCTGTATATTTTTTAGATTCAGTTTTTGCAGGTGAAACTGTTTTCAACTAACAGAATTTTACATGTATAACTGCTAAACCATGTCACACTGTTTTATGTACTTAATTTTATATCTTAGGAACTTAGTCCTGTTTTTCTATTAACACTATTATGTATCTCATATCCGTTGTAATACAGCATTATTATCCCAGGAAACAATTTGTCTACAAAATTTAGTTACATCAGATATCTATTTTTCAATTTTTATATTTTTGTTTACTATGGAGTACATATGGTTATTTTCCTTACCTTCTCTCATTCTATATATAGTAAATCCTATGAGATGTAATATGTTACTGATTTATCAATAATATCAATACGTTTTACTACTTATTTACATCTGTTAATATTTGTTGTTATGTATAAAATAGAAATTGCAAAGGCAAATCAGCTGGCATGGAAAATAAACTATTATTATAGATTCCTTTTATCGATTATATGCCACTACTTTAGTTGAGTATGGGAATCTACAAGGCAAGTTGGTGCGCTTAAATTAACCACTGACAGATGGCCATACTTGTACGATTTTTATATTTTATAGCTTTCAATTTCAATAGGGAATTAGATTTCTCACATTTTTTTGGTAGCGTTGCTTTCCAGTAAACAGGATAAAAAGTTTACCTTATCAGTAAAACTCACCAGGAAGTCATTTGCTTGCAGCCTTTGTACTGATTCAAACATTATAATTTTTAACTGTGGACTTCAGTAATTGATATTACAATTTTTATATCCCAGTTACAAAGTGTTGAACATACAGGTAATTTCATTTCATTATACACATTAAAATATTTTAATTAATCTTCAAATTTTGCCTTTGATATAATTTCAATTATTTTTAAAATAAATTTTGAATTCAAAGTCAATTCTTTTTAATTTAATAAGTAGTTAAAATGCTATATGTACCACATGGTTTTAAAAATATTTTTCTCTTTCCTTTTAATTTTTTGGCAATTTATAGTCTAAGAAATCAGCTTACTAGTGCATAGCTAATAATAATACTCGTGCATAGCTAATAATTACTCGTGCATAGCTAATAATAATTCGTGCATAGCTAATAATTACTATTGCATAGCTAAAATTACTTTTGTACTGCTAATCAGATTACTTTTGTATAGCTTAAATTAATTTCCTGCAGTTTTGTATAGCTAGCTTAATGTTTCGTGCAGCTAATTCAAATATATTTTGTACAGCTAACTAGCTTATATTTGCATAGCTAACATTGCTTAAATTTTGCATAAATAACTTGCATAAACTTTGTATGTGCTTATATTTGGTTAAATTTCCTACAATTTTCACCCCATTCATTGAGAGACGTAAATTGCCAAGGAAAATTTAGAATTCTTGAAATAAGAGACAATTGTGGGCCTGGATTGCTGTCCCAGAACCAGCCACCTGACCCATAAACCACCTAGGATACTGGTATCAATTTGTTTTATATATATATATATTTTTTTTACATTTCAATTTGTCTCAAACCGATTTGTCTAATTTTTTTATGTAATATATTTTGTCATTCATTTTAAACTATCTTTTTATTTCTCTTACCAACAATTTCAGTCTGATCTATAGCAGACTGGTTATTCGAGAAAAAGAGACTATTTTGCTTATTTTACTATAGATGGTGCCCAATTTAACATCAATTTTTCTTTGTCTCCTTTTCTCGAAATAAACAGAAATCTGTCGCTTATGCTGTACATGTCAGAAAGGGTAAGTTTCTCCACTCTTACGAATGCTCTGGACCCACGGCTCTCTGCTCCGGCTTAAACCAGCTAGTCGTCCGCACATGTTGCCTCAATTCTTTCTCAAAAATAAATAATAAGAGAAAGGAGGTAACAATATATTTGTTGTTTCTGACGGTGAACTTGATTTTATTTTGTTAACTAAATTTTCACCAACATTAGAAAAGTATTTAATAAAAATTTCAGATACTAGTTTTGCGCTTGTTTCAACTTTATTATTTTGATCATATATTTGGTAATTACTATTGCTATTATTATCTGTCACTGAATTTTTTATTATTTGCCAGACTTTCTTTGTGTTTTTGTTTGCTTCATTTAGTTTTTTTATGTAATAGTCTTTTCTAGACTTTTGTAATAATTTAGTTAACGTGTTTCTGTAGTTCTTGTACTGGTTCCATAACTGTTCATTATTTTTGTCTCTCAAACATTGTTTTTTCATTTTGTCCCTGTTTTTAATTGATATTATTAGTGCATTTGTGATCCATGGTTTAATTTTCTTGTGTATTTTAATATTTTTATATCGAGTACATTTATTTATGTGATATTTTAACTGTTTAATGAAGTTATTATAAGCTACATCTATATTTTCTTCCGCATATATATTATGCCACGTTTCCTCTTGTAGGATGTTATTTAATTTAATATGATCAATATTAGCAATTTGCACAAAATCTTCCGGTTTTTGGTTGTTGGTCTTTGTATTATGTTCACTTATATTAAGTATTACACTATAGTGATCGGTAATGGCAGTTTCGTAGATAATTGAGGTGAAATTTTGTGCAACTACATGGTCAGTTCTTTTTTTTATAAATATGTGATCTAAGCAACTTTCACAGTTTTTCGTCACTCTGGTGTTTGAGTTTATATAAGATATATAACCTTGAGAGCTTAATGTGTTTAAATAGGAGTTTACTGTTACGTTAGAGTTTTTTATATTAATATTGATATCCCCTACCATATATTAATGTCGACTGTACTATCAATATTTAAATAACTGTTTAGTTCATTTATGAAGTTTAATGTGTTAGATGTTGGCGTCTTGTAGATAGCAAATATATTATAATTTATGTTTTTTAGGGAAAATTTTAGTTTTGAAATTGTCACCTGTGTTAATTTTTTATGTTCTATTGTTGAGTTAATTTCATTTTTAACGTATGCAACAATTCCATCGCTGCGATTTAACTTACTTCCATTATAGTGTAATTTATAGTTTTTTATATTGTACAGGTCAACATTTTCTATATTCCATGTCTCAGTCAGTATTATAATGTCACAAGTAAAAGTTAGGGAATCTAAAAGTACCACAAATTCTTCAAAGTTTTTTTGTAAACTCCGAATGTTCATATGAATAATGTTTATTCCTATTTTCATGTTATATAGCATTAAGTTATTTAATTCGGTTTCATTATTTATTACAAATTCATTTATCTTGTTATAATTTTCTAATTCATTAGTGTACTCATTAAGATTATCCATACTTTTCTTTTTATTGATAATATTATATGCCTACCTATCTAAGTATTCTAAAAAGTATTGAGTATTTTAAAATACTAAGCGTATTTCTAATTTGCAGAGTCGATAAGATATATAAAATCGTTTATGTCTATATATACAATTATTTACAAGCAATATGTTCTTACCGTTTATTAAGAGGGGAGGAGAGAGAGAGCTTATCTAATCTAATATATCGTCGATTTTTTTGAATTCCCTTTTGACATTCGCAATGCCAAATATTTTTCCATTTTGGGACCATACATTCTTAAAACCATATTTTGTGGAGGCACTTGTCAGGATTTCCAGTCTCGCATTAGTTAAATCTTCTTTGATATTAATTTTTGTACCCCTTAGTTTTTTCCTGTTGGATATCACTCCTAATTTGTCCTCGTAGCTGTCAAATTTTATAAATATTGGACGTGGTTTATTATTAGTAGGTTTTACTTTGCCTATTCTATAGCATTCGGTCATTTTTTTCCTTCCAATGTTTAGTTTTTCCATTACATCATATACTTGTTCCTCAGTTGATACTACTGAATTCTCTTTAACACCATTAATTCGTATATTCTTCCTTCTAGAATGTTGTTCAATTTTATCGATTTTCTCTTCTAATTTTTTAATTTTTTTCTCATATTCAGTTTTTTATTCTTGCAATTTTTCGTCAATAATATTTTTTAAACTTTCTATTAGGATTGATTTAAATTCATTATCGTTAATAATTTCAGTTATAGAAGTTTTTATTATAGTTTTTATTTCTTGCACTTGATCTCTTCTTAAAGTCATTATTGTTTTTTTTTTGGTTTTTGACTTTTTAAATATAGACCCTGAATATTTAATTTATTATACCGAGCTCTGCAAATTTCTTCTAGTTTCGGCTAATGTCCATGTGGAACATTTTTATGCCCGATGTTGATTTATTGCACTACCTGATTAGACCCTCTTAGAAATTTGTCACTTCACAACGTCCGAGTTTTTAAGTTTAATTTTAAGAACACAACACTATTTTATCGATATAATATTATTTAAATATATTAGCTAAATATATTATAGCGGTTGACACCTACTGTTTAATGCGTTTTTGTTACACAGTATTTTAATCAATCTTTGTTTTTTTAACTGTTATTTTATCCGGCTTAACCTTAGGCTTTTTCTGGAGCGTCTTACCGCACGTGTTTACTGTTTGAACCGAACCTTACAGGTAAATCGACTGATCTATTAATTATATTTCGCAGTCTCGTCTAGAATTATAACACTATGATATTTAACGGACTATGCAATCTAAACTTAACCTCGTATTTATTTATTGTTTTCCTGTTATTAACATCAAATCAATACCTGCACACAATTGTTTGATTAAAACATTTTCTAATGCAAGCCAAACAGTCTTAAAATTTACAGTAGTCCTACATATAATTATATTATACTTTATTACTTATACTAGCCACTAATACTACGGCCAGTTTTCTAATGCCATGTATCAAAATTATTAACTCCCTGGCAAATGTATCTGAAAGAATTGCCAACAAAACTGAAAAAAACACATTAGATTGCATTATATCCTGTATAAAGCTTTGTATCAATTCCACATACCTCTAACACATTCTTAATCCACTCACTTAATGCTTGAGTAGATGTAGTGCATATTGATTTTTTTTATTGTTTAAATAAGGCTGTTTTTGAAGTCCATGTTTTACAGTTTTTGATAAATAATTAAAAATAAAGTTCACGTCAAGCAATGATTGGGAATATCCCTAAAATAAGGTTAAACAAGTATTGGCTGCTGTCTATCTTTGCTAGTATTATTACTGTTCTCTATAATTCTTTTAATACGATTTTCCCACTGTAACATATTACTTATTTTTGATCATATAGTTTGTATCCTATGCACTGCAATATGAACTAATAAAGCTGCTGGTTTTAATGTTAATTTTCCCATGGTCAATATTCTACCGGATACAAAATTTGACAAATAAACTAACACCGGATATGGGTCCCATGTTGTATAATACTTTAAGGTCTTATGTTAAAAAGCCCTTTTAAAAACCACTTTATATATTCTCGTGATCTGCAATAATTAGTAGAACAACAGAATCAGATTAGCCTCCCACAGTACTTTGTTTGAAAAATTTGCCATCGATTATAAATTATAAATACATTGATCCAACGGAGTTAGGGAACAATAACCTGAATAATAACTGAATTTTGCAGAATTAGATCCTTACAAGAACCCAGACGCAAAAACTCACCAACTAATAGGTTTTTAAAAACTGGGTACTATGCTTTACATTTTGGAACCACCCAGGTACCTTCCGCCTGATTAGTAATAATTTTCTTTGGATATTAACGCAACAAGTGAAAGTGCATTAAATAACATGTTATATTGCCTGCTGAAAGCATGAACACAACAAAAATCTGAATCTGATTTCCATGAAACATAATCTGCACATTTTGCATTTAGTTTTGTAGCATATAGGTCTGCTGGTGATATACAAAATTTGTTGGAAACTAGCCTTAAAATAACTAGGCAGTAACTCTTCGTAGTTTGACTAGATCTAGACTCTATATATTCTATAATATTTATCATTCGAGTTTGCATACGAGGACAAACATGAATATTTTTCTCTTCACAGTAATTCCACCTTTTTATAATTCAGGTCTTCTTATTTGGTTCAACCTATTCGGCTTATACAGTTATCAATTCTCGTACTTATATCAGGGAATACATACGTTATGTGGAACATTTAAAAGCGTTAAAAGCTATTTTTGGCTCTAGATAATTTATATGTTTATCCCCTTTTTAATAGGTCCTTACACATTTATCAAATTCTCTTATAGACAAGATTTAATTTCTATAAATTGTGTAAATCGTTTGTCTTTTAAGTTGATAAAAACCTATCCATATAATAAAAAAATCCATAAAAACATATATATGTTTACAGTGTTTCAAATAAATCCTAACAACTTACGCCGCTGGCTAGGCAATACATTTTCTTTTCACTATTTACAATTTTATAAAAATGAATGCAGCCGTACCTAGTCTTATGCATACAGTTCAATTCATATTATTCATAAGAAAATTTAAATATAAAATATTTTCTAGCAAGTTTATCAATAGTAACTAAAATATGCATCATTAAGTTCCACCAAACATAAATAATAACCTTTACGTTATAGACATTTTACGTTGCGATAATCCTCCAAATTCAAATGAGGTGAGGTTATACATTTATTTTATTTCAATATAAAATGATCATTTCGATTTGACTGGGAGTAGCTGTTGGTTGCAGTCTGGTTATATTCCTTATAGTAAAATAAGGATTTTATAGAGGAGCTTGCGACTGAAATATTATGTTTTAAATATATATATATTGCTATGAAAAATAAAGAAAGATGCACAAAAAAATTTATGAACTTCAGAATCACAAAACATCACAACGTCACTTGAGAATAAATAAGTTTAAACAGTAGCAAATTCAAAAAGTAAAAAACATAAATGCTGCGTAAAACATTAAGATGCATCAGATGAAACATTTATATTCAAGAAATTTAACAAATTTCTACGAATTTAAAAACTTGCTGACAAACATATCAAAATTCACTAAAGAAGGAGGAAAATAAACAATCAAAACATAAATAAAATCATACAATATTGTATAGAGGAACTTTTGAATAAAAAAATTTCGATAATCAAGCATAAAGGGGAGTGTCTACAGACAAAAATGGGGTCCTAAATTGAACAAATTGGCAACTTTGAGAAAACAGGTCAAATTCAGATGTTGAAATTTAGTTTTAGGAAAAGACAAAAATAAAAAAAGTGTGTGGGTACACTCAACTTTCACCCGAACTTGAAAAAAGACGAGAAAAGGGGGCTAATTTAGTGTAGTGCGCGAAGGCATCGACAAGGGTACAAGTGACAGGTAACTTTTTTAATAAAGCACGTAGATACATAAAAGGCACATCAAAAGAAAGAGGGAGAAGCAGGGAGAAAGAATCAAGTGAGAAAGGACAGAGAAGAATAGTACAAATATGAAAACGAAATTTGACCAGTGTTGACAAAGAAGTCAAAATCTTGTAACCATAACAACAAAAAAGTATAAAAGAGATGTCAGATTTGCTGTCCAGATCGATTAAATTTGTTTACAAAAAACCATAGTAACGCTTTGTTTTAAAAAAATCT
This sequence comes from Leptura quadrifasciata, assembly GCA_963675555.1. Lineage (NCBI taxonomy): Eukaryota > Metazoa > Arthropoda > Insecta > Coleoptera > Cerambycidae > Leptura > Leptura quadrifasciata. Next base: position 31,690,911 of record OY776682.1, read on the forward strand.
AACCTCAATGAAGGTGTTGTGATGTAAATTTGTCACAGTACATCAACAACGGCGGTGAAGAGCCAAAATTGCTAATAAGGCAAATTTCAAGCAAGAAAACTAAATTATAAAGTAACAATTATTATAAACCTACCTGCAATAATTCATAAAAGTCGAGTCGCTAAAATAAAAACGGGACAATTAAAAATTTGTGTTGCGTGTACGGGTCAACTTTAATCCAAGGCTGAACTTTCTGAACTGCATTGTGAAACAGGACGTCGAGGGAATAAAGAAATCCACCCACAATAACAAACTAAGGTTTTTAAACAAGTGTTTTTAATATTAGTATAGTAACATGTTTTCACTGTGTACATTTCTAAATAAATAAATGTAACCTTGACATCCAATTACAAGATACCAACATAATAAAGTAATAGTTACTAAATTTAAATTTTTACATTCAAATAAGAGAGATATCGAGGTAACATTTATAGATAAGTATATTTAAGTTAGCTAGATTAGGAATACAGGTAATTTTTAAGAAATTAAGGAGAAAATTTAACCATATAGTGGTTGAAATTAAACCATTCATTTATAAAAATAAAAAGTATACAATTAGTTCAATTTTAAACGATGTTTTACTGCTTGAAACATACAAATATGCAACCAATATCACATCTATGGGAAATAGTTACATATCTAAGAATACCCAGCATTATGAGTGTAATATGATTCAAATTTGTGGAAATCGCCTCGAAGGATTCACGGACCTGAGATATTTTTAAAACTGAGCTAGCCCAAATAAAAATAAAAAGTTGAATTTAATTTTCATTCAAAAGAAAAAAATAATGCATTATTCGACTCTCAACGTGAGGGCCAATTCAATTCAAATAAAAATACATATTAATTTTATATAAGAAAAAAAATAATACATATAATTTAGCGTCCAACTAAAGAGGCTTATCTAAATCATCATTCAAAGGATTATATATTCAATATAAAAAAAACATAAATATATATATATATATATATATATATATATATATATATATATTGTGCTGTTCTACTTTTATTGAACTTAATAATTTGCAGTACTAATCAAACTTTAACTTGTTTATTTCCAATAGATAAAAAAAACTTTAAAAACCAAAAGATCAAATTAAAATCTCTTAGATTTTGATCCGAAAGTATGTCAAAATATTTAATGGGCCGGCTAGCTTATCTTTCCCTTCAGGAGCAGGTTCAAATTCAGTTCCTATTTAAAATAAAATTTTATTAAAGTAAAATTTTTAATCTGATATAAATAATTTATTTTCTTTGATATTTAGATAATTTAGCTTTATAACAGGTTCGAAAGTCTAATAAGTACACTATTTGAATTTTAATATACCACCTTGTCCAAAATTAAACACACAAAAACCGTCCTTCTTCGTAGCTACACTCTTCTCTTTCCAAATCCAACAATTCTCCTTTCATTAATTCTTCACCTTATCTCCTCTGCAACTTCTATTCACAATAACACCTGTTCCTTCTTATTTACAGTCTCTTTTTACTCTTCTTCGCTGATCTCCACAATTTCTGACTTTCAATTCAATTTCAAAATTATTATTTTTCTTCTTCACTCCCTAATTTTCACTTGTTCTTTTTTTTTTAATTTGTTTTTCCAATTTTACAATCTCTCTTTTATCTGTTTTTTGTTGTTCTATCTCACTAAATATCAAAGTATCCAAGATAAACAAAACAAAACACCATATGAATTTTGATTAATTTCGTTCCAAACATAACCTAACTTAAACCTCCTTGTCTTTCTCCAGGAAAACATTTACTAACTATAAAAATAAAATTTCCTACTTAAAAGAAATGTCATAATGATTTAAATGTCAGAAATTAACAACAACTTAATAACTACTAACATAGATGTCAGTATCAAACTTACTGTTGACATCAAATAAAAACTTTAAAACTATTAAAACAACTCTAAACAAATATTAACATTCTAAAACACATACCTTTCGGATCTTTAGCTAATTTAAATAAATTTTGAAAACCATCTAAAGGAAATAAACAAATTCAAACCTTGATTCAGCAAATAACACAAACATGCAATCTTCGTAATCGTCCAATATGCAAATACATCGCAATATATATATATATATATATATATATATATATATATATATATATATTGAGTAGTGGTGAGAGGTAAGTGAAACCTCTCAAATGGTCAATTGCTACTATACACCATAGATGTCTCTATGGGCGTATAGCGACTTGCGATTCTGCAAGTACCTGAGAGCGGCGACCTTTCAGTCCTAGGTGGACTTAACCTACTGTTATAATATATGATTTGCAGGAAACAACTACTCAGCGGGCAAATACCCCGACCTGCATTGAATTACACCTTACAAATCATTAAAGAATGGTAACCAATATCATTTGTCAACTCCCTGACCAGACATAGACCGGTTTCGAACTTATTAGTTCTCATCAGTATGCCATAGGTCATGGAGCAGACAAATGATAGTGGCCAACCTGCAAGTTTTATACAAACTATAGTAAATTGAGTAGCGGTGAGAGGTAAGTCAAACCTCTCAAATGGTCAATTGCTACTATACACCATAGATGTCTCTATGGGCGTATAGCGACTTGCGATTCTGTAAGTACCTGAGAGCGGCGACCTTTCAGTCCTAGGTGGACTTAACCTACTGTTATAATATATGAGTTGCAGGAAACAACTACTCAGCGGGCAAATACCCCCCCCTGCATTGAATTACACCTTACAAATCATTAAAGAATGGTAACCAATATCAGGTCGCCGCTCTCAGGTACTTGCAGAATCGCAAGTTGCTACTATACACCATAGATGTCTCTATGGGCGTATAGTAGCAATTGACCATTTGAGAGGTTTCACTTACCTCTCACCACTACTCAATTTACTATAGTTTGTATAAAACTAGCAGGTTGGCCACTATCATTTGTCCGCTCTATGTCCTATGGCATACTGATGAGAACTAATAAGTTCTAAACCGGTCTATGTCTGGTCAGGGAGTTGACAAATGATATTGGTTACCATTCTTTAATGATTTGTAAGGTGTAATTCAATGCAGGTCGGGGTTTTTGCCCGCTGAGTAGTTGTTTCCTGCAAATCATATATTATAATATATATATGGTGTAGTGGTGAGAGGTAAGTGAATCCTCTCATGTGGTCTAATGCTACTATACACCAGACATCATAGATGTCTCCATGATGTATAGCGACTTGCCATTTTGCAAGTACCGAGAGCGGTGACCTTCAGCCCTTGGTGGACTTAACCTATATACTGTTATTATAAATGATTTGCAGGAAACAACTACTCAGCGGGCAAATACCCCGACCTGCATTGAATTATACCTACAAATCATTTGGTAGCCAATGTCATTTGTCAATTCCCCGACCAGACATAGACCGGTTTCGAACTTATTAGTTCTCATCAGTATGCCATAGGTCGTGGAACAGACAAATGACAGTGGCCAACCTGCTAGTCTTATACAGACTAATGTAAATGGTGTAGTGGTGAGAGGTAAGTGAATCCTCTCATGTGGTCTAATGCTACTATACACCAGACATCATAGATGTCTCCATGATGTATAGCGACTTGCCATTTTGCAAGTACCGAGAGCGGTGACCTTCAGCCCTTGGTGGACTTAACCTATATACTGTTATTATAAATGATTTGCAGGAAACAACTACTCAGCGGGCAAATACCCCGACCTGCATTGAATTATACCTACAAATCATTTGGTAGCCAATGTCATTTGTCAATTCCCCGACCAGACATAGACCGGTTTCGAACTTATTAGTTCTCATTAGCATGCCATAGGTCGTGGAACAGACAAATGACAGTGGCCAACCTGCTAGTCTTATACAGACTAATGTAAATGGTGTAGTGGTGAGAGGTAAGTGAATCCTCTCATGTGGTCTAATGCTACTATACACCAGACATCATAGATGTCTCCATGATGTATAGCGACTTGCCATTTTGCAAGTACCGAGAGCGGTGACCTTCAGCCCTTGGTGGACTTAACCTATATACTGTTATTATAAATGATTTGCAGGAAACAACTACTCAGCGGGCAAATACCCGCTGTATAAGACTAGCAGGTTGGCCACTGTCATTTGTCTGTTCCACGACCTATGGCATACTGATGAGAACTAATAAGTTCGAAACCGGTCTATGTCTGGTCGGGGAATTGACAAATGACATTGGCTACCAAATGATTTGTAGGTATAATTCAATGCAGGTCGGGGTATTTGCCCGCTGAGTAGTTGTTTCCTGCAAATCATTTATAATAACAGTATATAGGTTAAGTCCACCAAGGGCTGAAGGTCACCGCTCTCGGTACTTGCAAAATGGCAAGTCGCTATACATCATGGAGACATCTATGATGTCTGGTGTATAGTAGCATTAGACCACATGAGAGGATTCACTTACCTCTCACCACTACACCATTTACATTAGTCTGTATAAGACTAGCAGGTTGGCCACTGTCATTTGTCTGTTCCACGACCTATGGCATACTGATGAGAACTAATAAGTTCGAAACCGGTCTATGTCTGGTCGGGGAATTGACAAATGACATTGGCTACCAAATGATTTGTAGGTAAAATTCAATGCAGGTCGGGGTATTTGCCCGCTGAGTAGTTGTTTCCTGCAAATCATTTATAATAACAGTATATAGGTTAAGTCCACCAAGGGCTGAAGGTCACCGCTCTCGGTACTTGCAAAATGGCAAGTCGCTATACATCATGGAGACATCTATGATGTCTGGTGTATAGTAGCATTAGACCACATGAGAGGATTCACTTACCTCTCACCACTACACCATTTACATTAGTCTGTATAAGACTAGCAGGTTGGCCACTGTCATTTGTCTGTTCCACGACCTATGGCATACTGATGAGAACTAATAAGTTCGAAACCGGTCTATGTCTGGTCGGGGAATTGACAAATGACATTGGCTACCAAATGATTTGTAGGTATAATTCAATGCAGGTCGGGGTATTTGCCCGCTGAGTAGTTGTTTCCTGCAAATCATTTATAATAACAGTATATAGGTTAAGTCCACCAAGGGCTGAAGGTCACCGCTCTCGGTACTTGCAAAATGGCAAGTCGCTATACATCATGGAGACATCTATGATGTCTGGTGTATAGTAGCATTAGACCACATGAGAGGATTCACTTACCTCTCACCACTACACCATTTACATTAGTCTGTATAAGACTAGCAGGTTGGCCACTGTCATTTGTCTGTTCCACGACCTATGGCATACTGATGAGAACTAATAAGTTCGAAACCGGTCTATGTCTGGTCGGGGAATTGACAAATGACATTGGCTACCAAATGATTTGTAGGTAAAATTCAATGCAGGTCGGGGTATTTGCCCGCTGAGTAGTTGTTTCCTGCAAATAATTTATAATAACAGTATATAGGTTAAGTCCACCAAGGGCTGAAGGTCACCGCTCTCGGTACTTGCAAAATGGCAAGTCGCTATACATCATGGAGACATCTATGATGTCTGGTGTATAGTAGCATTAGACCACATGAGAGGATTCACTTACCTCTCACCACTACACCATTTACATTAGTCTGTATAAGACTAGCAGGTTGGCCACTGTCATTTGTCTGTTCCACGATATATGGCATACTGATGAGAACTAATAAGTTCGAAACCGGTCTATGTCTGGTCGGGGAATTGACAAATGACATTGGCTACCAAATGATTTGTAGGTATAATTCAATGCAGGTCGGGGTATTTGCCCGCTGAGTAGTTGTTTCCTGCAAATCATTTATAATAACACCATATATATATTATATATATATATGTTATATTAGAAATATACTATGATATATAATATTATCGAGACAGGCTTAACCTTCTCAAACATATCGTATTACATACTGCGTAACAGCTCTTCTCAATAACCGCTCACGCTGCATGAGCATTGTATTTCAATTCTAAGTAATCCTGATTGTGCTGAATCAGCAACACTGTTTCCTTTGTTCTCAAAACATTATAAATATTACCAACAACCTTTTTGTAATCAGTCTTATACTCACTTTCGAATAAACCTCATCTAAATTATTATTGTATTTTTCTAAAGAGTCAAAGTAGACTCCAGTGTAACAAATAAAGTTCCTTTTTAAAAAGTTATTCAAACAATCCACTATCTAACATTGGCGCAGTCGTGGCGGATCTGAAAAACACGCAGTTCGGGAGCCTAACCAGTAGCAAACATATCCGAGGGAACAAGGAGTCCATCTGAAAAAGGTGCCTAACCGGACGAAAAGAGCTTCTGGAACAAGGAGAACTTCTTAGCTGTAGTGGTGGATCCCAATCCTTTGTTCAGAAGAACCTACATTATTCTCAAACGCACAGAAGCGAAACAATAATAATTATCAAGAAATACAAGCAACATTTCAAATCAACACGATTCAACAATTAGCAAGTAAGAATTTCATCCCGTCCCATCGTTGGTGTCTTCGGCATCAAAGGCAACCCTGTGGAAGGAACACCCAGTGACACCCCTGGCAGAGAGAGACCTTTGGTGAAGCTAAGCTCACGAAGTCGCATTCAACTGGACCACGAGGAATGAAAAATTTAGGGTAAGTCATTTTTGAATCATCTCGCAAACATTTATTTGCAAACAACGACATAATTTTACATTTTATTTTATTAAAATACATTGCATTGCTACATACAGTTCTAATATCTAAAATAGTAATTTTATTTAAACTTGAAACAAAATATCTTGATTATAATTTGTGTGACCTATATAAATAACCGTAATCATACACTGTTCCTATCGTAACATTATTTTTATGGTAATATCATATACTCTTTAAGTGCGAATTTATCTAATTAACTATAATCACATACCATTTTTATCTTAACATTATTTTTATCATAATATCATATATCATATAAAGGTTAAGTTTACGCCTTACTTGACTGTGAAATAAAATAAAACCCACATGTTCTATACTGTTTAAATGCACATTAGTATATAAAATTTCAGTGACATTATTCCCAACTAAAAACACTTTTTAAATTAATCCAATTATCCTTGTAATTAAATTTTGAAATATTATAAAATAAACAGCACATTGTTTTACATATAATAAAAAATTGCCAATTATCAGTAGCGTACTAGCTCAAATAGAAAAGGTGTTTTAATTATTCGATTATCTAAATAATATAAATAAAATGGCTACAAACGTAAGCAATTCCAATGCAAACAATTCAATCACGGCGAACGAAACAATAAATATTGAACCTTATAGGTTAAGCGAAATATTTTCCATAGTGCCCGAATTTGACGGCAATCCCATATTCTTGCAAACATTTATTTCAGCTTGCATAACCGCTCAGGGTATCGCTGTTGATGATCAGCGCGTCTTATTAACGCTTCACATAAAAAATAAATTACGCGGAAAAGCCGCAGAATTGATAAATTCACGAAACCCCGTCACTTGGGCGGAAATAAAAAATTTGCTCGAATCACATTTTGGTGACTCTCGTGACTTGACAGCCTTGATACAAGACTTGCAAACAATTCGTCAATTACCTAACGAAACAGCTTTAATATTTGTGTCCAGGTTACAAACACATAATGCAAAAATGCACGCGGCAATACAAAAACAAAGTTTAACTTTAGAGGAAAAAACCGCGCAATCCACTTTAATAGAAAATATGACGTTAACTACTCTACTCACTGGACTCGAACCAAAATTAGGTCAAATTATTAGGGCTGGTAACCCCGACAATATGCTAGATGCAATAAATCGCATCAAACGAGAATTACAACTATCGTATTTCGAATCCCAAAAATTTGGAAATAGAACTTTAAACAAAAATCCCGTTCAAAATCAGCAAAGACGCCCAAATCTCCCACCATTTTGTACATTTTGCAGAAGAAATGGGCACCATGTTAACGAATGCCGCACAAGGCAAAATTATCAGTCCCCATCTCCCAATTTCACACCAAATGCTTATTCTAATCAAGCACAGCCTCCAAGGCCACATTTCCAGAGTACATATAATCATAGACCACAAAACTTCCCTAACCAGCAACAAAATTATTCTCAACAGAACAGACCCTCAGCTATCAGGCCAAATCCTAACTTCCACCAGCAGAGACCTTCTGCCATCCAACCAAACCCAAATTTCAACAGGTTCAATCAACAAAAAATGCATCATTTGAACCAAGAATTTTACGATAGCTCAAATCAATATGAAGACTATTCCGCAAATTATTCTCCCAATTACCAATACCAAAATAATTTCGAAATTAATGAAAACAATTATGATTACGATTTTGGAACCCAACAATGTGAGAATTATACTGCTAATTCTCAACCCCAACAGTACGAGAATTATACTGCTAATTCTCAACCTCAACAGCACGAGGATTATACTGCTAATCCTCCGGATTTTTGCATAGGCCCGGAGTATTCCACGAGTACTCCAACACAACAAACGGACGAGCTAGACCAAATTTCTCATCAAGTCCAAGCGATAAACCTCCAAGACAGTTTCGACCCAAACCTGAACTTCCCGGAAAACCAATTCATGTAAAAACACCCCGCTACAAACTAAATGTCGTAAATTCTAAAAATCTATTTTACATAAAAGACTTCACAAATCGTTTCAAAATTCTTGTCGACTCAGGTGCAGGCATTTCTGTATTTAAAACCAAAACAGCGGAAAGGTACAAACAAAGATATCCTGAAAACGTAATTATACAGGGTATAACAGATGAAAAAATTAATATCACCGAATCTGTACTAATACCATTCAATATAAATGACCCATACAAGGTTTATGTTCACGACCTAGATATAGAATTCGATGGACTATTAGGTGCAGACTTTTTAAAATATTATAAGTGTCATGTGGACTTTGAAAATAATCAACTTATTACCAATTTTAAAACCGTACCACTATTTGAGGTGACTGAAGTAACATCAATCAGGAACCACAATAATTGTAACGAAAACAATAATCCAGGTATTAGAATTTCAAACCCAAATTTAAATGTTAAAAACCAAAATGTAATTTCTATCGAACCACGCACAGAAAAGATTTTTAAACTTAAATGCAATTTACAAAATACTGAAGCTATACTAATAGCCCAGGAAAATGAAAAGGTACGTTTACCGAATGCCATTGTCAAAATAGACAACAATGGTGAATTTTTGACAACGATAATAAACGCAAACGCGATTCCAAAAACAATACATTTCTCGGATCTTAAACTCGAACCCGTTCAAAAATTTAGATCAATATTTAACGTAAATCTTCAAAATCCGGATTCCCAATACATAGACCGAAACTACGAAATAAAAAATCAATTACGCTTAGACCACTTGAACGACGAGGAGAGTGAATTAATTACTCAACTCTGTTTAGACTTTTCAGACATATTCTATTTAGAAGGTGACAACTTGACATTTACCAATGAAATCAAACATTCAATAGACACTAATGATTCCAAACCAATTTTCACTAAATCTTATCGTTACCCCCAAATTCATAAACAAGAGGTAAAATCACAAGTTTCAAAAATGCTCGACCAAGGCATTATCCAGCCTTCAATTTCTCCCTGGTCCTCCCCAGTTTGGGTAGTCCCCAAAAAACTAGACGCTTCTGGTAAACAGAAATGGCGCGTCGTAGTTGACTATCGAAAATTAAACGAAGTAACAATAGGTGATAAATATCCTCTACCTAACATTTCCGACCTTTTAGATCAATTAGGCAAATGCCAATATTTCACAACGTTAGACTTGGCCTCTGGCTTCCACCAAATTGAAATCGATCCTAAGGACATCCAAAAAACAGCTTTCACGGTAGAGAATGGCCACTACGAATTTGTACGTATGCCATTCGGTCTAAAAAATGCTCCATCCACTTTCCAGAGGGTCATGGACAATATTCTATTAGGCATCCAAAATGAACGCTGTCTCGTCTACATGGACGATATTATTATTTATTCCCCTACTATCCACGAACATATTTCCCGATTAACAGAAGTCTTCAAACGTCTACAAAGAGCCAACCTCAAAATTCAGCCAGACAAATGCGAATTCCTTCGCAAGGAAGTCGCCTATTTAGGACATCTTATTACAAAGGATGGTGTAAAACCAAACCCTGCCAAAGTCGAAGCAATTCTAAATTTTCCTCAACCCAAAAATCAGAAAGAAATTAAATCTTTTCTAGGTCTAGCAGGCTACTATAGACGCTTCATTCCTAATTTCTCCAAAATTTCAAAACCCTTAACTAAGTTGCTACAAAAAGATATACCTTTCAATTTCGACAATGACTGTACAAATTCATTCGAAACCCTAAAACAAACTTTGACAACTACCCCGATATTGATCTACCCTAACTTTGATGAACCTTTTGTCCTAACTACAGACGCTAGTGCATTTGCAATAGGTTCTGTACTTTCACAAGGAAGTATAGGAAAAGATTTGCCGATCGCGTACGCATCTCGAACTTTATGCGGCGCGGAAACTAAGTATTCAACCATTGAGCGTGAACTTTTATCTTTGGTCTGGAGTGTAAAGCATTTTAGGCCATATCTATTCGGAAGGAAGTTCAAACTCGTCACCGACCACCGACCACTCACTTGGTTATTTTCCATAAAAGACCCAGGTAGTAGACTAGCCCGTTGGCGCTTAAAACTCGAAGAATACGATTACGAAATAATATACAAACCCGGAAAAATCAATAAAAACGCGGACGCGTTGTCCAGAATTAAAATCAATCACTTTTCGGAATGTTCCAAATTTTATTCAAAAATTCTAGCCGCAAACGAAGACTCAAACGAAGACTCAGATGAAGACGAAATTTCAGACAATGACGACGAAATTACCGACGAACAAATCGCCCGAGAATTTGACACATTTTCCCGACTTTACAAAACCAAATCTCTAATAGATTATTCCAAAATTCAAATTACAAATAAACAACTATTAGATCGAGAAAATAAAAATATCATAACGTTCTTCCAACAAAACAACTTGACAGATCTTCACCATCAAATTATCGAAGATATTTTCGAGGAAAACCCAGAGTTTTATAACAACACAAATAATATCGTTTCCAGTAAATCAACCCGACAAAGAAACTATTACATTATCGCTCTACCCTTCGACCCAGAGTCTGTGGTAGAACACCTATTTCTAACACTGTACAAACATCGAAACAAATTAGACCTTTCCAAAACTTATCATGTTGAAAATAACTTAGACTTCCCAATTCTCGAAATCCTATCATTTATTTTTGCAGAAAAAGACTTAAAACTAATTATTTGTCAAAATTTAGTACGAACTCCCGATGAAGACCAACGTCCGATCATTCTCGACCAGCATCACACCGGAAAAAATAATTTACATCGTGGAATAAATGAAACGATACGTAGAATCAAAAATAAATATAATTGGCAAGGCTTAACAAAAGACGTCGAAAATTTTATAAAAAATTGTGAAACATGTCAAAGAACAAAAGTCTGTCGTAAAAACCTCAACAATTCCTTAGTGATTACTGAAACCCCTAAAACTCCATTTGAGAGAGTTAATATTGATCTATTCGAATTTCCCACGCGAAACTATGCATTAACTATCCGCGACGAGTTAACCAAATTTACTCAAGCTTACGCAGTCCCAGACAAGAGCGCAAAATCAGTCGTAAATACCCTGTTGCTTTATTTTCAGCATTATGGTACCCCACTAAGAATTCATTGCGATTATGGCGGTGAATTCGATAATAATTTATTAAAAGACCTTTGCACCCTTTACGACATAAAACTAACATACTCAAGCGTAGGACACCCTCAATCCAACGGATCTATCGAACGATTCCATGCCACCCTAGCAGAAATGATAAGAATACACAAAACCGAAAATCCCAACGAACATCCCTTTACTATATTACCCTATGCGGTGATATGTTACAATAACTCGGTAAACAAAACTCATGGCTTTACGCCATACGAGCTTATTTTCGGACATACAGCTAACCGACCACCTGAAACTCTTTACAACCAAAAAGACCTGATCACCAAATACGTTAGAGACCTAAATAATCGAATATCCCATTATTACAAAATTGCGCGAAGTCGAACAGAAGCACAAAAACAAAAAGCCAAAGTTCGATTCGACAAAAACATTCCCGAAAATAGACACACATATAATATTGGCGACAAAGTGTACGTCAAAGAATCACAAATAAAAAATAAACTACAAAATAAATTCAACGGTCCCTTTGAAATTACAGAAATCTTTCAAAATTCCGCTACATTACTAAATCTCGAAACAAACCAAACAACCAAAGTAAATTTTGATCGAATGAAACCATATACTGAAGATTAAATTTATTTTCAGGTTTCTCCTGCTGATCGGATCACCACTTGCTCAATTTAAAATAACACCTATTAACAATACGATCGGAGTATATTATCACCAAGACACGGACATTGTGATTTCTCACAAGAAATGGACTTTACTGGTACACAAAAACATATCTACCTTTAAGACAGCTTTCGACAAAAACGACAAGATCTTACAGACACTATACAATACACTCGACCCAGCATATCATTACATGAACGTCTTTTCAGGAGATGTAAAAACTCACCTTAGCTTATTGACGCAAATTTCCCAATCAATACAATCAAAATTTGACGAAATTTACCTTGACACGAAACGATACAAACGAGGAATACTAAATGGCATCGGAACGATTTTCAAATCAATAACTGGAAATTTAGACGCAGAAGACGGTCAGTATTATTCTGATTGTATCAACAAATTGAATAATGACGAACACCAACTCGAAAACCTAATTAAAAACCAAATATCCGTTACAACTTCAGTAATCAAAAATTTCAACGCAACTATTCAAAAATTGCAAGTTGACGAAGAAACTTTCAATAAGGATATTAAAGAAATTGAAACCTCAATTTTAGACATGACTAAAGACATAGAAAACGTCCATGCAAAACTGAAGTTTATCGAAATCTGCGAACAACTTATGGCAAGTTATTTATTTATCGAGGATAACCTAAATGACATCCTAAATTCCATCACTTTCGCGAGGCTTAAAATAATTCACACGTCAATTATAAATCCAAAAGACTTAGTAAATTCTCTACAGGAAATTTCGCAAAACCTACAAAGGAACAATTTACCGCTTCCAATCAAACTATCAAAGGTTGCACAGTACTTAGACATTATAGAACTAAAAGCTTTTCAAACAAATTCGGATCTAATATTTGTGTTAGACATACCTTTAATAGACCCTCAAACATATTCAGTATTTCAATTATACCCTATTCCTATTTTGGATAATAGAACTGGTTTATATCATGTATTATCAACTTCTCAAAAATATATCGCGAGAGATGATGATTCATTAATGTACATACCTATTTCGAACCTTGACGAATGCAAACCACTTTATTTCAACACCAAATTATGTCCAAATTTATTTGCATATCCTATTGACAACAATGCCATATGCGAAGCCCGTCTCTTCAAGAACCTCAAAACTCTGCCAGAAAACTGCCAGACGTCATTTATCATCAGCCAAGGCTACAACGTCCAAAAAATAGACGAAAACATATGGTTAGTTATTAACGCAGAACCTCTACAAACAACCATCAACTGTCCAGAAAGAAATTCAAAAACTGAAGTCATCTACAAAAATTCAATAGTAAAATTACAACCAAATTGTTACGCCTTCATAGGCATCACAAAAATTCAAGCCAGTACCAATGAAGTAACCGATGTAAAAGACGACACTCATCCAATCCAAATTCCATTTGAATGTTGTAAACATATTCCAGACAAAATCCGAGCTCCAAATCTTAAACCACTAAAATTAAACAATCTCAATACGGAAGACCTCGAAGTTGCCAAACACAGGTTGGACCAATACTCCAGAGATTTAGATGATTTGATCAACGAACCCTTTATAACAAAACACATATCCTGGTTCACCTATTTTATCATTGTGCTAATAATTGGACTGTTATTTCTGTACCTATTTTGTAAGTGCAGAACAAAAAGACGAAGACTAGCCATCGATGTTTCTGCATCACCCCCATCTCCACCGAGGCCTAGCAAACCCTACAGGACATTTGCTAACCTATTTCCTTCACGAAGACGACCTACCTTAAGAAGAGAAGACAACGAAGCCGAAGACATAGAACTTACATAAAGACAAACTGTTTTGTGCCTTTTTACTGACTTTTAGTGCTGGACTCTTCAGTGAATTTTATTTCATTTGTTTAATCATTATATTTCATTATTTTTCTATCATTTGTTAATTTCAATTTTATTAACATTTTTACGTCATTTTCATTCAAACCCATCATGCTTATATTTTATGCTTTCACAGTAAAGCTATATTTTAACCTTAGGAATATTTTATCCTATTTTACAATTCAAACCTAGTATGTTTGTATTTTACGCTTTCTTGCTAAAGCTATATTTTAACTCTAACATTTTTATGTTATTTTATTTTATGAATCAAGCTTATTGTGCTTGCATCTCATATTCTAGACGCTAAGGTTATATTCTGTGTTTTAAACCTTACGATTTAACATTTTTGTATCTTTTATATTTTTCCAAATTGTACCATTACCTTTTATATACATTTTATATTCATTTCAAAAGTTGCTGCATAAAACACCAACTTTTTTTATAAGGGGGAAGCTGTTATATTAGAAATATACTATGATATATAATATTATCGAGACAGGCTTAACCTTCTCAAACATATCGTATTACATACTGCGTAACAGCTCTTCTCAATAACCGCTCACGCTGCATGAGCATTGTATTTCAATTCTAAGTAATCCTGATTGTGCTGAATCAGCAACACTGTTTCTTTTGTTCTCAAAACATTATAAATATTACCAACAACCTTTTTGTAATCAGTCTTATACTCACTTTCGAATAAACCTCATCTAAATTATTATTGTATTTTTCTAAAGAGTCAAAGTAGACTCCAGTGTAACAAATAAAGTTCCTTTTTAAAAAGTTATTCAAACAATCCACTATCTAACATATATATATATATATATATATATATATATATATATATAGATATATTACTATGAATTGTATTGAAAGTTTTATGCTTTGGGCGCCACCTGCTTGAATTCGCAGGAACGACCGACTCCGACGGTAGAGTTGAGAAACTATTTAATGCAGGAGCCGGTTCAGTTGCTTATGTTATGCTGAAATCAAATATGCGTCTGACAGAAACCTTTTTATTTGAATGGTATTTGGTGCAAAATCTAGCTAATGACAGTTGACAATTTTGAACGAACTTAAAACTAGCATGTACAATATAAATAGTGGTAAAATGGATATTATCGATTTGTATCGATTTGAAATTAAATAAAAGATACCCTTTGGGTATCTGAGCTCATTATTATGTGTTGTGAAAGTTAGCTAACCTTTTCCTCGACGTGAAGTGGGTCGTCCTCTCCGATGCGTCTAGCAGAAACAGCTGATGTCGATCCGGTGTTGATATGTGAACCTGTGAGATGTATTTTGAAGAAAATTCACTTTGTTTTACCGCATGAAGCACTATTTTGGGTTTATGTTGATTGTGATGCGATTTAATTTTATTTACAATGGAAATTTTACAAATTATCTGGTAAGTAAGTGATAATACAAGTTTTTTGTATATAAATTTCAAAATATGTCGTTGATTTGGTTATTTATTTCACTTTTGATGATTATTTACTTAAACTTTGTTAACGTTTGCGATTTGACATTGAAATTGTTGAAATTGAAAAATTTGTATTAAAAAAGTGAGGTTAACTTCGGAGCAGAAAATTTTACGTGCATTTTCTTTGACTTCTAAAATTGCTCTCCCATGGCATTGTAGTCATGGATACCGTCCAAATTTGCTATATTTGGCTATCTAGATTTAAAATTTTATTAATTGTCAAATTTAATATGCACTTTTTATGGCTTTTTTATTACATGTTTTATTTGATTGATGGTCTAGATTTTATTGTGAATCTTTTGATACCCTTATTTTCACTCTAGGGTGGATATTAAGAAAGTTGACAAATTTTTAGATTTTTACATATAATGCTTAAAATTAAGGCTTTTGAGCCCCAAATACCATGGATAACCCTTGTTTACATTCTATTGTACCTTATTCTATTAACAAATTGCCTTTTTGTGGTTTTTTCTTAAAATTAACACTATTTTAATTTTTCAGGGTACGTCCTGCAGAAAATGTGCAACTTGACGTGACCCAACACATAAATGAAGTTTATAAATTGTTTCTATACGTTGCCCAGCACTGTGGCTATTGGCATTTAACACATATGCACTACAACAAACTCTTGGGTTTACACTATTTGAGATTTTACCCTGTCCTGATGGAAGCTAACCTAAAAATGTCACTGGGGCCTCCTATAGTACTCAAATCCCAGAGCTGTTGTATGCAGAAGTTGCATTTAGTAAGTATTTAAATAGTTATGTAAAAATAATCATGTCTTTTATTTGGTTATTGAAGTTCTGTGGAAAAGTTTATTTTGACGCGTGAACTGTCACTTTTCTTAAATACATTTTATTACACAAAAGTTTTAATATTAGTTTATTATGCACAAATTTTACTTTATTTAGTTGATAAATGATTGTCTTTTAATATTATGCACAGCAATGCGTGTTGCATACCGATAACTTATATTTTTAATGTCATTTTCTAGGTCTCCCGATACTGCGATTTCTCAAAATGGACTTACGAGCTCCTGCAGCCAAATGTGAATGCAGCATGGATTCTTGACCATCGTGTGAGCTGACTTAGCCCTCTTTCTTCATTATAAATGTTCTAGTACATTCATGATGTACCATTTAATAGATTATTTAAGGTATTTATGTACAAATTTTGTTTGTTAATATAATGTTTCTTAAAATCTATTGGGTTTTGATAAGGTTACTGTTAAAGACACATTTGTATTGGCTTCTGAATTCAATTTTGCATGCCTGAGCCACCGTTCCTATTCATTTTCACAGGTAGCGCTCAGGAATTCCATTTTAAATTGAATTAAACATGATAAATGTTAAGATTTTATTATAATGTGGATATCACAACAGTTCCCTGTGAACCTGAATTGAGTTTTACATGCATTGAAGATGCTATAATAACATATGTTTTGGTGTAAATTGCACTCAATGAAACTATGCTTTGAATGTTCTTGATTATTATCTTATTATTATTCGTATTGTGTATTTGTGACATATATATATATATATATATATATATAGCCTTTCTTTTAGTTGAATTATATTAAAATATTCCTATTCACCACACCATAATTAACCAAGTATTATTATTTATTCTTTATTTATTCTTTGGACTGCACTCATGGCACGGCATTTGTTCGATATTTTATGAATTTCATTAACAGTAAAAACTCATAGCAAAGGTTTTTAACCATATTCAGGATTATAATGCGTTAATTATATTCCAAATAAACAAGATGTTTTTATTTATTAGATACTGCATGACATGTGTCAGTGATTTGACGGGGGGGGTTACGTCTAAAATTTTAAAATTTTTTAGACCGCACTCATGGCACGTCATATGTCGGCCATTACCTTACGAGATCGCATTTTTCGAATTTTTTGATATACATCATTATTCTTATTTTCTTTGTCGTCAACTTTCATCCCTTTAACTTTTTCCGTATCTCTTCAACTAAGGAAGCTATAACCCTTTGTGGTTTTCCTATTTTTCAGGTTTTTGTAATATATTTCACAAAGTAGGCTATGGATTTCAAATTTCTTTTTACTGAAATATAGCTCACAAAAAATGGGATAACTGTTTCCAAAACTTTATTTTTCTACAATATGTATTAGGCGAGATATTTGGTGCGGCCCTCGTAAAATAGACAGGCAGCATATACTAAATTTTTTTAGCCTTTATGTTCTTTATAATATTCTCGTTTTCATCCACTTCTTTCCAAATGTATAGTTCTAAAGTTGTGTCTTACGTGATTTCTCAATAGCACATTAAGTTGATTGGATGTTTTTAATCGGACAGCAATATTCAATCCTATATTTGCAAAACAAGTACTTATATTTGCAGCTGTTAAAATTTATTGTTCCTAATTGTTATCACCATTTTGATTTTTTCTAATTTACGACTTAATTATTGTACAAATTGCTTTAGATTTATTTTCAGATATACAGGGTTACTGGTAATTCGATATATTCCTTTGGAGATGTGATGGGGCATGAGCTAAGGAGTAAATCTAGCCCTAACATACATTATGCAAAACTCAATAGTTTTTGAGATATTTCAATTTTTTTGTTTTTCTCAAAAAAGTGGATCGTAATGTATTAAAAGTTAATTCCCGAAAAATCTACTTGACATTTTTAAATTTTTTTTACTGGATTACCTGTCCAATATTATAGATATCCGTTTGGAATGAAAAATATCCGGAAACATTTCGATCATGTGAACATTTAAAATAAAAGCTTGTAAAAATTTTTTTTTTAAATCAGTTATGAAATTTACCTATTAGGTTTCTTCAAAAAAATATTAATGTAGCACGCGTACAAATTATTATAAAAACTTCCTTATTTCAATAGCTATCTAACTAGGTAGAAATGCTTAATGTACCCTTGATAGCGCTAATAAAAAATTAGTAAAGATAATGCTGGTGGCGGAATTTATTAAACGACTAATCGTTCATTTTCATTTAAGTCAGTCAGTCCTTGACATTGACGTTTGCGCATATATGTCATTAACTGACATTCTTATCTCCGTGTCCCTCAAGTTTGTTGGTCTTGTTAAATTAGTTATCGAAGGTTTTGATTTTGCTCGTAGTTGTTGTTATTAGTTGTTGTTATTGTATTTTCTGAGCCATGGCCGCGTATGCCAACGCAGAATACGCTGATGTCTTGTTTGTCTATGGATACTGTGGCGGCAACGCTGCTGAAGCTCGCCGAGAATATGGTCTTTGGTACCCTAACCGCCGCTTACCAATGCACGTGTATTCAGTACGGCATATCGAAATATCGCTGAAACTGGCTCCGTGAAATGTAGAAGAAGTGACACTGGTGCTCCTCCCGTTTATGAACCAGATGATGAGGAAGAAATATTGAGGTATTTTGAGGAAGACCCAACTATTTCAACTAATAAAGTCGCAAGACTAGCCGGAGCGTCACAATAGAAAGTTTGGTCTACGATACGTAGAGTTGGATGTCATCCTTACCACTATACCCCTGTCCAAGGCTTGGAGGAAGGTGATCCTGGAAGGAGAGTGGAATTCTGCCGCTTTATGTTAAATTCAGATGCAGAAAGTGCAAATTTTTTAACAAGTATTTTATGGACGGACGAGTCGAAATTTAATCACGAGGGTATAACAAATTTCCACAATCTACATTATTGGGCAGAGGAAAATCCCAAGTTAACACGTGAAACTAGTTTCCAAATGAAGTTTTCTATTAATGTGTGGATGGGAGTCATTGGCCACTATTTAATAGGGCCACACTTTCTTCCTCAAAATTTAAACGGGGAAATCTATGAAAATTTTTTAAGAAATGATTTGGCGGTGATTTTAGAAGATGTTCCTCTCGCCGTCAGACAGCAAATGTTTCAGAACGACGGTTGTCCAGCACATTATCGGCTGACAGTACGACAGTTACTTGATCAACGTTTCCCTAACCGTTGGATTGGAAGAGCGAGCCCAATACCTTGGCCAGCGCGAAGCCCTGACTTAACACTCCTTGATTATTACGTATGGGGTCATATGAAGGAGATGGTCTATGCCACACCAGTCAATACTATAGAAAACCTTAGACAAAGGATAGTCGATGCTGCCCAACACATAAGGCATAATCTGACAACCAGAGTAACAAGGACGGAAATAAGAAGACGCTGCCGTGTCTGTATACGGAATAGGGGCTCCCATTTTGAGCAAGACATAAAAAATAAAGTACAACTTTGAAATTAATGAAGAATTAAACTCTACTTTTAAAATGTTTTTTACTGTTTATCTAAAAATAAAATTCGTACTATTTGTGTTATTTTTACTAGTATTTTCTTAGAACTATTAAGGGTACATTGAACATTTGTACCTTGTTAGATAGCTATTGAAATAAGGCAGTTTTTATAATAATTTATACGCGTGTTACGTTAATATTTTTTTGAAAAAACCTAATAGATAAATTTCATAGCTAATTTAAAAAAAAAATTAAGTTTTTATTTCAGATGTTCACATGATTGAAATGTTTCGGGATATTTTTTATTCCAAACAGATATCTATAATATTGGACAAGTAATCCAGTAAAAAAATTTTTTTAAATGTCAAGTAGATTTTTCGGAAATTAACTTTTAAGACATTAAGATCTACTTTTTTGAGAAAAACAAAAAAATTGAAATATCTCAAAAACTATTGAGTTTTGCATAATGTATGTTAGGGCTAGATTTACTCCTTAGATCATGCCCCATCACATCTCCAAAGGAATGTATCGAATTACCAGTAACCCTGTATAATTATGGTTTGCTACTTTTTTTTTGTTCACTGAGCAGTATTATGTAGGTTCTTTTTTCACACCATTCAACAATTCTTCTATTTGTTGCAGTCACCGTACGGTTTGTAACAGTTTACATTTCATTTTCTTGTTCTTTTTATCTTTTGCGCTCGTCATATGATACTATATTTATATTATACCTAATACCAATACCAATCGTTAATGCAGTAGGAGTGATTTAATAATAGTGGGTTTAGTTAATTTTTCATTCGTACGAAAATCAGCGAGTGTCGAATAAATGCATGGCTTCCCGAACTTTGAAATAGTTTAAATTTAATCTCCTAAGTTGACATGACCCGCGTCAATAAGTTTGAGAGTAAGGTATGTACTCTTAGTAACATTTATTTGCAGAAATAGTATTGTTTCTCTCCGTATAGTGTTTTCACATTTGATGAGTACAAATTAAAATATGTAATCATTGGTGATATACAGAACGTTCCAGAATTTCAGGGCAAGAATTCAGGAGAGGGTAGATGGGGTCAAAATAATGCCAGTAATTCATACATTTTTGTCCACGGGCCTTCGTTACAGGCCACTAAAGAAGGGTTGAACGCTTATATGAATAATATTTACGAAGTGTTAATATCATAAGTAGATTCATCAAATGTTTGCTTAAGAGAAAGCTACTCTTGTTACTATTTCATAAAATCAACGATTTCTGATAAATATTCGGTAAAGCAGATCGTAAAGCGCCTCCACCATTATTTAAGAAAAAAGTTTTAACAATAATAGCGACAGTTGTTACTGAATAAAAGTGTGCTCAGTTCAGAAAGAAATTTTTTTAATTCATACTGTGAAAACTCAAAGATTTGCTAAACCAGGAAAACAATAAATAAAATCTAAACTTTATGAAACTTTTACTCTAAAGTAACAGAGCAAATAATGCTGATAAAATGTTAAAGTCACATGTTTAGACTATCTAAAGTTATAAAAAACAGAATATGATATTTTTGTGTTTGATTTTAAAAAATGGCAATAAAAATAAAATGAAAAATTGGATCTATATTAGATATAACTAAAAATGTATGTTGCCGAGTGGGCAGCTGTTCTTAAATTACCACCTTACAATTATTGAAGAAGGTTTTTCTTTTGAAATTTCCCTTTATATTGAATCTTTAAAGTTATAGTGCAATACGCTTTTAATGAATATGCAGATGTATTTAATATACAGCTGGTAATGCTGCAAAAGCTAACAGACTACTTTAAAAAAATCTAATCGATTGTTACCAAATAGAACTTTTGAGAGTATTGATATTGTTACGTGTTTCCAATCTCCAGTAAACACTCTGTATATAGGCCTTATTTTTACTAAAATGCTCTCTTCGTGCATTTCCCGAAGTACTTTTGGTACTCGGCACCTGAGTATAACGAACCACATGGTAACTTCCTTCCCATCCCGTAATAGTCCAGCGATTCTTTTTTCGACTCGGGTCGCGAACTTAACTCGCTCAGTACTTGCGCGACCAATTTCTATATGTCTTTTAGCATAGCCATCAATTTCGTCTTATTGGAGTGGATTTCCTCTTTCCTTGCAGCGTTTACTTCCCCAGGGTTCCATCTTCGACAATCTCGCAACGTATGACCTGGTTTGCTGCACTGGTAACACCGGATGTCTCCGCTAATCTTTACACCTCCTCGTCGATTTTCCCGTTTTCTTGAAAAACTTGTCTTTTCATTAATTGGGTAAACATCTTGTGTATGCCCTTTTATCGGGTGTCCAAATTTGTTTCCTCTGATTGGGCTTCTTACACAGAGATAGCTCGTACTCTGTGCTATGAGGAATCCATATAGGCGGCTTCTATCTCAAGTGCATGGATCAATGCTTAACTACAACGCCGAGATAGGCTAAGGACCCGTTTGATTTCCTCGTCTTTCATGCCATCAATAAACCCGTCAACTGCCAATTGCTCCTGGAATTACCTTGGTGCATTCGAGTAAGCCAAGTGTGCCAGTCTCTCTACTGCAGCCTCAAATTCTCGTAAGCTCTACCCAGCTTTATGTGTACGTGATTTCAGCTTAGTTCGATATAGTTGAGCAAAGTGTTGGTCTCCATATCTTCTAAAACTTTATAATCCTTTTGCTGCGCCAGTGGGATCATTTGCGACAATTCTAAAGCTTGCCCTCTCAACTAGAGCTAGAGCTAGAATTAATGCCATAGCCTTGTCTTCACCACTCCCGTTGTTTGAGCATGCAGTTGCCTCAAACTGTTGCTTATACCTTGTGTAACAGGATCATGGTATGCCCCCTTTTCTTCTTTAGTTTTGGAGATAATTGACTGAAATTTAGGATATACTACATACATACATACATACATACATACTTTTTGACATGCAATTGATTGATACTCCGTGTATATTATGCATTTTTGAATTCTGCATAATTTTCTGAATCGAACGTTGCCAAATAAGTGACATTTCAAACATTAATTTTTTTATAATATAATTTTTAGTTTTCCATTTAAGTGTACCATGCCGGTTCCGATTTATTCTAAATGACCCGTGTACTGCTACAAAAATCGAAATCCCGTTAAAAACACTGAATTACGTGATTTATGAGCAAATACAATTCACCAAAATTGTTCTTTCGGCAAAACTCATTTTTTTCAATTGGAACCAGATCGGTACCGTGGTACCATTTATTAGTGCTATTAATAAGAAATTTTTTCATATGTCGTATTAAAATGTGCGATAAATACAAATAAAATTACAGCCAAAAGAAAATAAGAAAATACAATTTTATTCTAATTACCTTGTTACACATAAAGGAATACAAAAAAATAACACAAAACATTACAACAGATGTTCAAAATGCTGTCCATTGACGTCAATGCACTTCTGAACTCGCATAGCTGTTTCTCGTCTTATTCGTAGCTCCAGGAGCTCACGGGTTGTAACGGCGGTTGCATCAACAATATTTTTTAAATGGCCCCAAACAAATAAATAAAGGGGCGTTAAATCAGGTGACCTTGGAGGCCACCTCACAGGACCATTCGTCGAAATTACGTTTTCTCCAAATCTCCCTTGAAGGTAATCAATTACTATCCTTGAATTATGGGGAGGGGCGCTATCTGGTTGGAAATACATTTCCTGTCCTAAATCTAAAGGTACCTCAGTTAAATGTCCTCAATCTCATTTTCCAGGAATCTCAAGTATCTGGCACCAGTCAGAGGTAATTCAAATATTATTGGACCAATGATTCTACTACCAATTATTGCAAGCCAAACATTGAAACCGAACCGGACTTGAAAGTTACCATCCCGTCAAAAATTTTGATTTTCTTGTGACCAATATTTTGTATTTTGTCGGTTAGATAATCCCAAATTTGTAAACCTAGACTCGTCCGAAAATAAAATCAGTCCCAAAAAATCATTGTTTTGCTGCACGTTATTATACAAAATCCAATTGCAATATTCCATCCTACGTTCGTAATCACTTTCGTACAAATGCTGGTGCAATTGGTATTTAAAAGATTTATAGTGGTATTTGTGCAAAATTTGGTGACTGATGTCCAATTCAAACCCAACTTGCCTTAAAGAAACAGTCTTATCAACTTCTATTCGAGCCAAAACATTAATTTCCGTTCCTTCGTCAATAATGAAGTTTTTTTCGGGATCATTGTTGGACTCTCTTCGGAATTGGTTTTCAACACGTTTAAAATAATTTTTCACTGGACATTGTCTATCAGGATATCGTTGGACATAAAGGCCGGTAGCCGCAACCGCATTTCTTTTACATTCCCCATGTCCACTTTTTCATCTCTTGTATAAATTTACGGCATTTTGCACACAATTAGCAAGAATTTTTTAAGACACAATAAAAACATTGTTAAACCACCAAATGTTTGACACGCTAAATATTTCATTGTTTTCAAAGCCACCTTAGTTACTTCTTAACATTTAACTAGAACAAAATTGTATTTTCTTATTTTCTTTTAGTTGTAATTTTGTTTGTATTTATCGCACATTTTAATACGACATATGAATAAATTCCTTATTAATAGTACTAATAAATGGTACCACGGTACTGATATGGTTTCCATTGAAATAATTGAGTTTTGCCCCAAAAGCAATTTTGGTGAATTTTATTTGCTCATAAATCACGTAATTTAGAGTTTTTAACGGGATTTCGATTTTTGTAGCATTATCGGGTCATTTAGAATAAATCGAAACCGTCATGGCACACTTAAATGGAAAACTAAAAATTATATTATTAAAAAAATTGATGTTTGAAATGATACTTATTTGGCATCGTTGGATTCAGAAAATTATGCAGAATTCAAAATGTAATAATATACAGAGTGTTCTATTTAAAAATTGAATGTTAATTCCACTTCCGGCGAAACCGGAAGTGAAGAAAATCAATTATATGTCAAAAAGTGCCGCTTATTATGTATGTAGTATATCCTAAATTTCAATCAATTATCTGCAAAACTAAAGGAGAAAAGGGGGTATACTATGATCCCGCTACACTCGGTATATCATCCATGAAGTTTGTCTGCCAAAGGAGGGACATTGTAATCGAGGAAATGTTGACACTAGTAACTCGCCTCCTTTTTCCTTCAACTGTTGCTTAAGCCGTTCTACTTCTCTCTCAACTGCACGAAATTTTCCTTCCAAATCTATAATCTTCTCTGCCAGTAACTTTAGCATTTACAATTCCTATATTCTCCTTGATTTCGTTTTTAATTTCTTCAGTGGCTGAGAGGATAGCAACCTGTTGTACCTGGTGTGCCATTTCTTCCCGTTTTCCTCGTGAAATCTTATTTCCAGGTTCTCCTTAATTTTCTTTCATTCATCTTTGTCTTCTTTACGTCCTTCTAGACGTTTCTTTTCTTATCCTCGTCGTCTCTTTTCTGTTCTTTTCTGTCTTCTTGACGCCGTCTTTCTTGTTCTTCTTTTTCATCTTGACGTCGTTTTTCTTGTTCTTCTTTTTCATTTTGACGTCGTTTTTTGTTCTTCTTTTTCCTTTTAACGTCGTCTTTCATGTTCTTCCTTTTTCTTCTGACGTAGTTTTTCTTGTTCTTCTTTCTCCTCTATCATAATTTTTCTTAGTTCAGCAAGCATATCTAACATTTGTTTTTCAGCAGCTATGTTCCTTGTTTAAATTAAACTTCTCGAAACGGCACTAACAAGTCTTATTTAAGTCTATACCAGGTGTCTATACCTCTTTCTAGCAGACAGAACTAAGTTAACTGCACTAATCTCCAAATGGAATGTTCTGGAAGTTTTCTCAAAATGTCACAGTAGGTGTTATTTAATGTCTATATCACTTTCCAGTTGACAGAACTTGACTAACTGAGCTAGTTTCCAAATAGAAAGTACTGGAATTTTTTTCAAAATGTCACAAATATGTCTTGGTTAATGTCCATATCACTTTCCAGTTCAAAGCACTTTAATATCTGCAGTGGTTTCCAATTAGAACAATAGAACACTCCGGGACCTCGTCGAATTCTTCAGAAATCCTGTTGCAATCCCACTTCTGACACCAATTGTTAGATGTTTATAATCTTCAGTAAACACCCTGTATGTAGGTTCAATAAATTGCAACCAAAAACTTTCATAAAAACCACTAATTTATTAATCACTTAATTACAATAACTAGTCCTTACAATTACACATTAGTATACACTAATTACAAGTTTATTCTACTATAGTCCCACTACTATAATTCACAACTAGTTACTGTTACCTATCTTATCTTATCACTTGCTCATCTCATGCATAACTGTCCTTAATTCCCCAGTGCGCTTGAGTCTACTCTATATATATCCGCGTCGAATGTACTCGATTATTCTAGAATGTTCCAGTGTATTATTCGAGATCTTTCCAGTGCTTCTAGTATTTTCTATGAGGCAGTGGCATAGGCGTGCACATAACAATATGACATTAAGGGAGACGGGTGTAAGAAACTTTATTGATTGTCTGATCACAATTCTATCCATTTATTGTAAATACATAGGTAGATAATCATTTAGGAACGTTTAGACAAAAATGTTGGTGGGGGATGAATAAAAATAATATGGACTGTGGAACTAGAGGAAAATGTTTTAGATGAAGTCGTTGATGAGCCTACACTAATTTAAAATAAATTATCTGCTGAATTCCACATTCCAAGAACCGCTATCAATCGAATTATTCAAGAACTAGTTCTTCATCCATATCACATTTAAGAAGTGTATACTATGACACGAGAAGTTATCCAGTTTAGGAAAACAACAAGAGAATTGGACCTTCATTGGCAAGGCGCTATCCAAACTAGAAATCAGTATAGATTTTCTATAAATATGTGGGCAGGAAAAATAGGCAATCAGTTAATTGGACCATTTGTTTTTAAGAACTGTTAAAATAGAGACGTGTACATAAACTTCCTTGAGAATCATTTTGGGATGCATGCAAACATTTGGTTCATGCACGATGGGGCACTCCCTTATTTCCATATTATTTTACGCGATCATATAAATAACACTTTTTCAAATAGTTGAATTGGAAGAATAATGGAATTGGATTATTCCTCCGGGGCCGTCTGAAAAGTTTGGTTTATTTGACACCTGTTCAAACATGGGAAGAATTATTAAAGAAAATACTTTTTCATTATGAGGCCATCAGAAATAATTCAGGTATACTATTTCAGGTACAAAGTATACAATCTTTGTAGGCTTAGAATGAATTGAAAGGAGATCACATTGAACATGAACATTTTTTGTAATAAATTTCTCGTTTCACTTTTTCGATTTTTTTCAAATAAAAGTGTACTTTCATTTTGTTTTTATTACCATTTCGTAAAATCAACCACAAAAATACCATGTTTTGTTTATATAACTTTTAGACGGTCTAAACATAAACGACTTTTTATGAGCATTTTCTGTTCTATGTTGCTTACTTTAGAGTAAAAGTTTCATAAATGTTTCATTTTATTTATTTATTTATTTATTGTATTCTGGTTTAAAAATTCTGTAAGTTTCACTGATTGAGTTTACAACTCTTCTTTTTAAACTAAATAAACTTTTAGTTACTAGCAATTATTGTCAACATTATTATTAATGATTTTGCGGAGGTGCTTTGAGGAATATAACCACCTTTTTCTTAAACAAACGTTTACTCATCATATTTACAGTTCGAAAATATTATCCATCTCTGTAGATTTTTTGGGGGGTCAACCCTTGGGTATAGTCTGTTGCTGACTTTCTAGGGTACATTCATCTGTTTTGTAAATCACCAAAATTTAATTAAACTTGAGATAATAGTTTAAAAGTCATAAGTAATAAACAAACTTATTTATTACTTATGACTTATCCTTCTAGTTTAGCGGCCCGTAACGCAGTAAATATTCTCAATTGGTTTCGTTCCTATGTAACGGGGCGAAAACAGTTAGTTGAACTTGATCATAGAAAAGGAAAGGATCGGTAAGGTGTCTCGGAATTGTCTGTGGGAGTCCCACAGGGGAGTCTTTTCGGTCCTCTATTATTCATAATTTTTTAAAAATGATATACCAAATATAGTATCGAATAAAGATCAAGAACTTATAAACTATGCAGACAATACAAATTTGCTAATTAAAAGTCAAGATTTTATGGAAATTTTGGAGACAGGAAATTCATTACTGAAATCAATCAAACAATGGTTTTCCGAATACAACTTAATTCTAAATTAAAGTAAAACGGAAGCTATTTTATTTCAAACTAATAATTCAATTAGAATTCCTCAAGACATCCTTTTAGACAATAAAAAAAATATGTTTTTCTACATCTGTACAATTTTTAGGTGTTCACATTAATGATACCCTGACTTGGACAACTCATATTGGTTATCTAACTAGCAAATTGTCTTCTATTTATTATGCAATTAGAATTCTAAAAGATCAAGTAGACTATGATGTAGTAGAAACTTTGTACTATGCTAATTTTTATTCTCTAATAAAATTTGGTATTGTTACGTAAGGTAGTTCTTCAGAGCTTTGTACAATGTTTTTATGTCAGAAGCGAGTTATTAGGCTCATGGCTAAATATGAAAGACGGAGATATATGCAGAGGCAAATTTAAGGCTAATAAATTTTTGACCATCACTGTCATATATATTTACGAATGGTTGCATTTTTTAGTTAAAAACCGCAGTAAGTTCAACTCTTGTTTGAGTATCCACACTTACAGTACTAGGTCTCGGGGAAATTTTACCTTTCCGATGCATAAAAGGACATTATATGAAACAGGAACGGACTACCGTTGCTTGAAGTTCTATAATCATCTGCCAATTAATATACAAAATATTACGTGCGGCAAAATGCTCCTAACACATGCTCGAAATTGTGATATTGAACCCTAGTCTTTGGATGAATATTTTTCTTTTAATCCAAATAATATAATGTGAATATTGTGATCATTTTAATTTGTAATACGGTGTTATATCTTTGTGTAAAATTATGTGCAATATTTTATCTTGAGTACTGTGTAATCTTTTGAATGTATTTGATGTATTTCTCAGACCAAACGATTTTGTATAGTATTACTGTAGAAATAAACGGTTTACTTAATTACTTAGGTGAGTGATTGTTTGAATATTTGTTGGCATTATCAATAAGGGCAATGAATCCACCTTTATGAATGCGATTAGAAAAGAGGTTCTTCTTTTCTAATCGCAAGACGTCACCCTTGCTGATCTACTCATAACTGACTTAATAAAAAATTGGCATGTTTCAGATGAGTCTTCTATGTCAGACCATAGACACATACGATTCGACTTGGAGGCAGCTGTAACAAGCCTCGAGGAATATAGTATACCTAGACTGACGGACTGGAGTGTTTATAAGGAACACTTAAGGACGGAGGTGGAAGATGTAACACATTCCATCGACATAATAGAGGAATAGACATAGCCCCATATCAACTACAAAACATCATGACTTCATGTTATGAAAAAAGCTGTCCCGTTAAACAAAAGGCAGTCCAGAGAGATGTGCCTTGGTGGATAGGAATCTCAGCCGTCTTAGGTCTGAGACTAGGAAAGCTTTTAATAAAGCCAAATACTTTGGAAACTAGGAGGACTACAAAAAAGCCGTTACGGAGTATAACAAAGAATTGAGAAGGTCTAAAAGAAGATATGGAGACGGTTCTGCCAAGGGATAGATGAACTAGCCCCAGCAGTCCGCCTACAAAAAGTCCTTGCAAAAGACCACTCAAATGGAATAGGGCTTCTGGATGAGGATGCTCAACGTCATACTAGAGAAGGAAGACACCTGGCTAGAAAAATATTCACCCCCAACAAAATTAAATGGGCGGTATCTACCTTTAAGCCCTTTAAATCACCGGGCAGAGATGACATCTTCCCTGCCCTACTTCAACACGGAATTGAGGAGCTTATCCCATGCCTGAGAAATATATTTATAGCAAGCTATATACTTGGGTGTATTCCCCAAGCTTGGAGGGAAGTTAAGGTGGCGTTTATTCCGAAAATAGGCAGACGTCCATCAGACGAGCCTAAGTCGTATCGCCCCATTAGCGTAACCTCATTTCTCCTAAAAACAACGGAGAATCTTTTAGATCAATATATTAGAAGCGAAATCCTTACAGCAACACCGCTTCACGATAAACAATTTACCTAACAACCTGGCAAGTCAACAATAAATGTTCTACACTGCCTAGTCCAAGGCATTGAAAAGACACTCACAGCTAAAGAAGTGGCTATGTGTGTTTTCATAGACATAGAGAGTGCTTTTGATAACACCTCCTATGAATCCATACAAGAAACCGCCGAAAAAAGGGGAATAGAGTCACCTAAAATTAGATGGATACAATACATACTCAGAAGCAGAACTATTACCACAAGTGTAGGGGATGAGTCGGCTACGGTGACTGCAGTCAGGGGTTGTCCACAAGGTGGAGTCTTATCGCCCTTGCTGTGGTCAATGGTGGTCGATGATCTCCTCCATAAAATGAGTCATTCAGGCTTCAACGTCCAGGGCTATACAGATGACCTGGTCGTTACTGGGAGAGGAAAAATGAGGTCATGATCTCCAACCTCATGCAAATTGCCTTAAGCATAATATCCAATTGGTGCTCGTCAGAGGGGCTCAATGTCAATCCGAGCAAAACAATTATTGTCCCGTTCACTAAAAGGAGAAAATTCAATCTTTGAACTCCTATACTGAATAGAGCGATACTAAATTTTTTCAGTGAAGTCAAGTATCTGGGAGTAATCCTGGATCAAAAAATTACCTGGAACTCATATCTGGAATGGACAACAACAGCAGCAATATAGACGTACCGTAGGTTGTTTGGTAAGGCTTGGGGTCTAAGACCGAAAATGACACATTGGTCTTATCTTTCGGTTGTCAGACCTATGGTGACCTACGCATCATGCGTATGGTGGCCAAATGCAGAAGAAAAAATAGCACAGGGAAAGTTGCAGAAACTACAACGCCTTGCCTGTATAGGGACTCCAGGAGCAATGCACTCGCGTCCCACAGCAGCTATGGAGGCTATGCTTGACCTGCTTCCCTTGCACTTGCATGTAAGGAAGGAGACTGCACTCAGTGCCTTATGACTGCACCAGGCACATAACTTTAAACTAGGCGATCTGGTTGGTCGCTTAAGGATTCTGGAGTTAATCCATTTGAAGTCCATGACCAAACCCGCTGACTCAATGCCAATCAAACAAGACTTTGACTGCCCGTTTGATGTGCTAATTGAAAGTCATCAGACGAGCAAGACAAATTCACTACGATTGGAACAAGGGTCATTCATCTGGTATACAGATGGATCTAAGATGGCTGAAGGGGTAGGAGTGGTCGTAGCAGGGCCTAAATGTAGGCTATCCAAAACCCTCGGTAACACCCCAACCATCTTCCAGGCAGAAATTTCCGCTATAGATTTTTGTGCCCAGGAATGCCTAAATAAAGGCATCCGAAGGGCAAAGATCTATATACTATCAGATAGCCAGTCAGCACTAAAAGTTCTAAGGTCCTATACCTTTGAGTCTAAAATTGCCTGGGAATGTGGACAATCCCTGAAGCAACTGGCCAACAACAACAAGGTTAGCTTGATGTGGGTGCCAGGGCATGAGGAAGAACAAGGAAATGAACTTGCTGACAGCCTTGCAAAAAAAGGAGCTAAAGCACCATTCATTGGACTCGAACCGTTTTGTGGCTTGGCCGAGAGACACATAGTGGAGGAGATCCAAGAATGAAGACAAGCAAAAAAGTTTACAACTTATTCTGCAAAGAATGCCACAAGGTTTATCGAACTTGAAAAGTCTGAATTAAGGCTAATCACAGGCCTTCTAATTGGCCACTGCCTCTTGAGATATCATCTCAAGAATATAGGCAAGGCGGTAGACAACAAATGCAGATATTGCGATACTGCAACTGAAACTGCGGAACATATACTTTGTGAATGCAAGGTGTTAGTCCGCACTAGGCTAAAATTCCTAGAACCGATGGAATTTGTAAAAAGTCTTGGAATCCTGGGCAACAACTAGATGTAGGGTAAATCATAAAAGATCTTTTAGATCAAAGTGGAAGTAAGGCTGTTCGACCCCATAAAACAATCTACAATCTACTTGCTTACTTACTTAAAGAAATTTTCACTGGAGTGAGTACATGTTTTTAGATATTTTCATAATTACTATTCCGTCTGTATCTGTTTAATCGAGACACAAAGTTTCCTGGTTTGACTGTCCGCCAAAGAAATGAATTTTTTCAGAAAAAAATCATTATTCTTTGATGTTGCATATTTGTTTGCAACCTTTACCCTTATTAATAAAGTATGTAGAATGTCACCTACATCGACAAGGGATATGAACGAAAATTTGGGTACGCTTCCTTTTAGATTATTTTCACTATTTTTTTCCTCAAACGTTTTTAATATTGATAATTTGAAGTACCCATTTTTTTTTCACTCACCAATTATCACTTTATATTTTTACTAGATTTAATCGTAAGACAAAGATTGTTGCATCTTGACAAACAAAACTAATGTTTCGAATAATTGCTAGTCACCTTGATCTCCTGAAGAGCTTAAATATTGGTAAAAGTCTCATTTTCCCCATTGATCCGATCCACCGCACTGGCATCCCCATTGAATGAACAAATGTTTCTAATTAATAAATAAATTATCGTTCAAATATGCTTCTAGATGGCAGAATATTAAAACATAATTTTTCAGTCGCAAACTCATTTATAAAATTCTTATTTTACTATAAGGAACGTAACCAGACTGCAACCAACTGCCACTCTCCGGGATAATTACCCCGCCGAGCGCTGAATTACAAGTTACAGTCCTGGCGCGTTAAGTGTAATAATTGCATATTACCAACAGAACGCTAATGCCTCCACTGCAACAAACACCAGCCGCAAGACTGATGCTCCTTAAAGTAGCTCTCGTGCCAGTCGTCCCACACCACTTACAGACTGCAGTTTCGAGCTGTTGGCTCTCGTCAGTGCAAGGTAGGCATGCGACGACCGACAGGAGGATCTTTCGACTATTTGGTACATCTCAGTATCCTTAGGATAGCGACATTTGAACCATACTAAGCCCAACCGGGCTATTTATTTTTCGATTGCAACAGAGACTGGACCGCCTGCTGACTATTTTGCATGCCGATATCCTAAGGATACCGAGATGTACCAAATAGTCGAAGGATCCTCCTGTCGATTGTCATATGCCTACCTTGCACTGACGGGAGCCAACAGCTTGAAACTGCAGTCTGCAAGTGGTGTGGGACGACTCACACGAGAGCTCCTTTAAGTAGGATCAGTCTTTCGGCTGGCGTTTTTTGCAAT
The DNA here is from genome assembly GCA_963675555.1 of Leptura quadrifasciata. Classification (NCBI taxonomy): domain Eukaryota; kingdom Metazoa; phylum Arthropoda; class Insecta; order Coleoptera; family Cerambycidae; genus Leptura; species Leptura quadrifasciata. The sequence goes on from OY776682.1 coordinate 31,724,276, forward strand.
CGAAGCATTAGCGTTTTGTTGGTATATGCAATTATTTATTACACTTAACGCGCCAGGCTTGGAACTTGTAATTCAGCGCTCGACGGAGCACATAGCCCAGAGAGTAGCTATTGGTTGCAGCCTGGTTATGTTCCTTATAGCAAAATAAGGATTTTATAGAGGAATTTGCGGCTCAAGTAATAGGTTTTAATATTCTGCCCTCTAGAAGCACATTTGAACTATGCTAAGCGATTGCAACAGACACTGCACCACTAGATAGCGCCTGCTGACTATTTTGCATGTCGCTATTTTAAGGATACCGAGATGTATCAAATAGTCGAAGGATCCTCCTGTTGGTCGGTCGTCACATGCCTACCTTGCACTGACGGGAGCCAACAGCTTGAAACTGTAGTCTGCAAGTGGTGTGGGATGACTGACACGAGAGCTACTTTAAGTAAGATCAGTCTTTCGGTTACTCTTAACGCGCCAGGCTTGTAACTTGTAATTCAGCTCTCGGCGGGGCACATAGCCCGGAGAGTAGCTGTTGATTTCAGTCCGGTGACGTTCCTTATAGTAAATTAAGAATTTTATAGAGGAGTTTGCGACTAAAATATTATGTTTTAAATAAATTATCATCTATTTTTTGTGACTGTTGTAAGAGGCCTGTGTGGGTATCTTAGTGATATCAATCTGTTTATTTTATCGTGTTCATTTTAAGAAAGACAAATGCCATTATTATTTTATTAATACCTATGTATTTTTAATTTTCCGAAAAGTTTGTAAGTATCCCACTTATTTTTTTTTCTTTTCTCTGATTACTGGCTTTACGTACTAATGTGTTGTAGCCGCATACCTATCTTAAAAACATGAATTTCTAAATTTCTCAGATATGTATATTTTAAATATATTGTTTTATTTTCATTTTTTTTTTCTTTTTTTAAAGAGGCTTTTTTGGTAGTAGAATTAAGTCAGATAAAACTATTTGCAAAAGTAGAGAAATTCAGTAAAGCAAGTATTTCACTTATCTTATTTTTCTTTCTGATTGGTAGCTATATATACTATGTGTTTTAGCCACATACCCATCTTAAAAACATAGATTTCTAAATTTCTCGGAGATATACATTTTTAAACATATTAATTGTTTTACTTTCATTTTTTTTGTTTAAGGAGGCTTCTTTTGTAGCAGAATTATGTCAAATAAAACTATTTGCAAAAGTAGAGAAATTCAATAAAGCAAATAAAACTGCGTTCGCCTTATCCACTAAAGACTGTTAAAAGACAACATGTTTAATAGAGAACAAGGTGGTTAATTATGTGGAGTGCACCCTATAAGGCCAGATGTATAAGGGTCGGAAGTGGCACAAGTCAGAAAAGGAAGTTGGCGACTGTTTCACGAGGTTTTATTTGAAGGTTGAACCCAACAAGCGAAAATCGTTCCTATCCGTTCTACTTATATTGCAATGCAGACCTAACGTTTAACCAAAGATTGTAGAAAATTGCGCCATAATCTCAGAAATACTGTTCTCGTCTTATCCGTACAACCAAACTTCGTTTATTATCTGTCATTAAGCCTAACATTTTATGCTACATATTTTTCCTTTAATCAGCAGGCAAGATGTTAACAGCAGCGCTTAACATTGATCGTATCAATTTAATCATTAATGTTATACTTAAAACGACAATTAATAAAGTTTTAAATATTAACAATTTTGTATCAGTATAAGTATTTGGGATTAAATAAAAAGTTATTTCATTTAATTTAAATCCTAGTCGTACTATAGTCCATAATCTTCATTTTATTTTTTGATTTTGATCCGGGTTTATGAATTTTTCCTATTTTGTCTGTATTAATACCCTCTCAAAACAGTACACTGCTACTTCTTTAAAGAGCTACTCTTTTTGGATGCTTAACCTCTCCTAATTTTCGAGCATCTAAAAGCATCCAGCTGCCTATTATTGATTAAATTTATAAGTATTAATCTTAATTTGTGCTAGTATACAGAGTATTATGGAAATAACTCTCGTCCACTTAGGAGCTGATTCTGCAAGGACAAATTGTGAGAAAGTTACCAAAAATATGTGACCGGAAAGTAAAGGATCTACGGTCCTCTGAAGATGGCGTCTAAATAGCGGTTTTTAATGATTAACTGGGAAACAATGGTACACATTCATAGCCTTTTTCAGGATTTTACATTATTACGGTTTATTATTTTACAGTCTTAATTAATATTAATTCTGTTCATAACTGGGGAAACGAGGGGTGGATATCTTTTGCCCCGACATAGTTTTCCCATAATCGCAAAATCCATTATTCTGCGCTATTTTCAAAAGTCCGTAGTTCTTTTGGGAAGCATTTCCAGTCACGAGTTTATGGGAACTTTTCTAAAGCTATTTTTGCATATAATAAGCTTCGAAACAGACAACACCTATTTGTAGCGTTACGTATATTTTAAAAATGTACGGGTTTAGATAAAATACATGAATATATGCATTTTTAATTTTAATAATAATTATGCTATGCTGGGTCTCCTTTTCGTCTAATATCTTTGTCATAAAATTATCCTAAAATATAGCTAAAATCTTCTGTATTCATAAATACTCATTATTTGTAATATTTTTAATATTTTATATTTTTTTATTTTTTTTTTTTTTTTTTTTTTTTTTACAAAAAACCAGTCACCCTACTCTGTGGCCCCGACCCTCACAGAGGGGAGCTGGTAATACCAATAACCACTCCCCACGCCCGTGGGGTGAGTGACTACCGGGTCCGCGAATCGTGTGCCCTGAGTAGACGTAATGAACCGACCATGACAGCCTTCTGCATTCTGCCGGCTAAGATCTCTGCCGAATCTCGGCATGCCGGTATGATCTTTAGTTCTGAAAGCAGCGTCTGTCTCATTCCACCGAGGGCTCCTATAATCAGTACCACTATTTTAACAGAATGGCCTGGATAAAGCCTGCGGAGTTCGAAGAGCAAATCTCGATATTTTGTCCGTTTTTCCTCCTCTTTCAAGACAATGTTGCTCTCAGCGGGAGCTGAGAATTCCACGACATACATTGTCTTGAGTTGGTGGTCGAGGAGTACTAAGTCAGGCTTGTTGGCTTGTATTTGCCTGACGGTGGGAAACGAGTAGTTCCAATAAATTAGGCACTTCTCATTCCCCACAACGGACTCAATATCCCCCGGAACGTAAGGCAGCACTGGTGTTTCGTCTATCCCATACGAGTGCCTTAGATGATAGTAAAGCACTCGTAATGCTGCGTTGTGTCTATGAATATAGGCCGAGACTGCGTAAGTCGGGCAAGCCGACAGTAAGTGCATTACAGTCTCCGGCGCCCTGCGGCAGGCCCTGCAGCTGACATCAGGGACCTCCATACCCATGACACGACGTCGATAGACGAGAGTGTTAAATACACCATCCTGGCAAGCCATTATGAATCCCTCGGTCTCAGACTTCAGCCCAGCTGACCTTAAGAAGGCGAAGGTCAGCCTTTCGGATAAGCCGAGGTCTTCTATATTTTTATAGAAGATCCCGTGCAATGGCTTATCCTTATGGAGCTGCAGAAGGATGTTGTGTTCTGCAGCTCTAATGTGGGCTTTTAGTCGAACGGGTTCCAACTCGGTGACAGAGTCGGGGTTTACCCGCTCGACGTCGAAGATGAGACCAAGTTCATCGGCTGCTCTGCGTGCTGCCTTAAAGAGAAAAGCTCCTACCTCTGCATTTTCATGGTCTCGGACCATGCAGAGGAGGGGATCCGAACTCCTGATGACCTTACATGCTCCCTCCAGAACCATCCTGCTATGGAGACTCTCCAAGCTCAAGAGTCCACGGCCTCCCCGATGTCGTGGGAGATATAACCGTGGAACGGACGATTTAGGATGCAAGCTCCTATTGAGATGCATCTTCTTGCGGGTTACTACATCGAGTTGACGCAGCTCTTCTCTAGTCCACTTTACTACTCCGAAAGAGTAGAGAAGGATCGGAACGGCAAGCATATTTGTAGCAGACACCTTGTTCTTCCCCGACAGTTCTGAAGACCAGATCTGTCGGAGTAGGGTTTTTTAATTATTATTATTATTATTATTATTATTACTATTAATTATTTTGTTTTGAAATCTCGACCGTCACTTATCACTGCTATATGTTTCTTAAATCTAATTATGATTGAACATTTTACTTATATTTTTTTACTACTGTTGTACAGCCGATTACGTTTCTTTCTCATTTATATGAAAACGCACCTAGTTCGACAGAAAGATACAAATACACGAATTCTGTTAAACTCTTGACGCTGAAAATATGGATAGGTGTGCAGAAAGTTGTATTTAAATTTTTCATTGATGCATTTTTTCTGAGCTGCTACAAAACCTGTATTGCGAAAAATGTAACATTTGGGTTGAATGATAAATAACGTTGCTCCATGGACCTAAAATTGTATATAGAATATATAAATGAAATGGTTGAAGAGACTCTTATGTTAAGAACACTTGCTTTATTAACCCGCAACGTTTTTGTAATTGTAGTTTGCCTATGAAATTAGCTCATTAGCTTTTCCTTCTCGTAAATAAAAACGTTGAAACTAAATTTAAGTGCAATCCTCATAAGCTCGCGAGATCCTTTAACTCTGCGCTTGGGTAAATACTTACGCACACATCTGGTTTTAAAGCAACAACTTTACACTTGGAAATGTTACCACTCATTAATTCAGGCTTGTTCCTTCTCGACCTCCCCTCGTCTTCGTCTGGTCGCCCCAACCGAGCGTTTTCGTCCTCAAAGTACATTTTCCCCCATTTAGACTGCGTCCTAACAGTGGTGGATAGTTTTCAGATTCAAAGCCCCCAACCTCATAAATGCTATTTTTTAAATAAAATTACGATAATATCTCTGAATTTAAAATAAAAATGTATATTTTTCTTATTTTAATGAAAACTGTAACTTTGATACAAAACTCATATTTGCCCCGAATTGTTTGATACGATTTTGGCATACGGGTAAACAGAATGCAGATATATAATTTGCTATATTAATTAATTAACAATAAAATAAAATAATTGGGGATGTAAAGCTGGGCAACTGTACAATTCGGAGGTAACTCTTATTTGAATATGATATAAGATTATTGTCTACGCATGTAAATGACTCGCAAAATGACAACCGTTGCCATTTTGAGTAAACGCTTCTATAACAATATGTCTCTCTCAGCTCTAACAATAATTTAGAATATTTTCGGATCGGCCCCTAATAAAACTATTTTATGAGCGCATACGCACATCACGTATGGTCCTAACAAGTTAAAATAACTGTTGCTTGGATTGAAATTTTTTTAGATATATTCGGGATGTTCTAAATGTACTAATGATATTCAGAAAACATATACTTGGGAAGCAGTACTTGTACTTGAAAAATTTTTTTAAAGAGTTATCCTCACATTAGGCTACTCTCAGCCGTTTCTACTTTTACAAATTCATTATAATTCATTAAAGTGTTCTAATGAGTACAAGTAGGAATAAACAGAGGCATAAAAAATTCATCAAAACTCAACGACCTCATTAAAATACCGGTATTCTTTTTAGTGCTGTCCGCAAATTGACTCCCTTACCTTTATAGGTTTTTAATGTGCGTCGGGAATATTTAATGTCAGGCTTGGCGCCATGGCCTGCGGAGATATAATTATGTCGTAAAGTTTTTGTTGCGTTTTTTCTATCTCGGGAACTTCTTAATTGATCTATACATGGATCCTTCTCTATAGATAATCTCACGTGAAATAATAAAAGGTAAAGTCTGGATATAAAACAATTTGAATGTCTGTATAGTCGAAATAGTTATTTCTATCGTAAATTCTTCTGGGAAATCCGACTTCCACTAAATTCAAAGTCATCGATCGATATTTTTCAATTTGATGTTTTGAAACGCAAAAGGGAGTCAAATGGTATCAAAAATTACCATTGATGTCAGCTTCAAGAAGCAAAGAAGTAAAAAATGAGGTTAGGTTCCAGAAAAACGATTTTCCCCACGTAGGTAAATCTTAGGTAGATGTTTTGTCTCCCTAGAGTTACGGAGCCTTTTAAGGAAGGAATAGGCTTTGGTGAAAACCAAAATGGTTGCATAACCCAAGTAAAGATATGAAACCCCTAAATAAAGTGGTGGAAATAGTTCCATAGATTTAAGCTTCAGTACAGGGGGTATTCAGTGTTGTAACCTGCAAGGTAATAACGTTTAGCGAACATGGTTCACCGCTTATGATTATGGATATAATTGTGAATATAAATACAGCTCTGATCTACACGTTTTATAAAAATTGTCCTATTCAATAATATTTCTCATACATGTACAGGGTACAGGGTAACAGATACGAATTAATTACATATAGCAGTATTAAAATAAAGCTAAAAACATTGTTCACAGGTGTGTTAAATAGATTTTATGAAAAATAAAATTGTGGCGCATATTTTCTACTCGAATAATGTCTAGCAGAAGTAAGAATAAACCTGAAGAAGATATACAGACCATAGTGAAAACATTGGTTTTAAAATTATGCACCTCAGAATATTTTATAAACCAAATAACACAAACAATTGTAAGTACACTTAGTGAAAATTATGAAAAAAGAATAAAAGCTGTAGAAGATAAAAATGTTAATATTAAGTTAAGATTACAAAAACTTGAAGAAATGAATAAAAACATTATAACTAAGTATGATAAATTTGAGAGTGTGCTAAAAAGGAAGTCTTTGAGAGTATATGGCCTGAAGGAGACCAAAAATGAAAATTGTTCAAAAATGGCTCTAGATCTTGTAAATAAAAAAATGGAAATTAAACTGGAACATGAAAATATTGAAAGTTGTTACAGGGTAGGAAAATATGACCCAAACAAAGTACGTCCTATCTATGTCAAGTTTGTTCGCCTTGACATTAAAGGTGAAATATTCAAGAATAAAAGAAAACTAAAGGGAACTGGTATCGTAATTAGAGAAGAATTGACTAAGGAAAAACTTGAAATAGTTAAAGCGGCATTAAATCAGTTTGGAAATGAAGGAAATGTATGGACTGACGGTGGCAATGTTTTTGGAAAAATCGGAGATAATGTAATTCGTATAAATTCTATAAATGACCTAGAAAAATTTCGAAAATAATATAAAAGCTATTCTTTTACGGTAAAAGTCTAATGTTTTAGGTTGAATAGTATTATAGGTTAATTTTAATTATTGATGTATAAGAGAGCATTCACTGATGTACTGTGTATGTTTTTGTACTGTGATAAAAATTTAAATTTTCTTTTCCTTTTTTTTTTTACTGTAAACTAGTTTTTTAATCTTATATATATATCTAAATTAATACTTCTTGGGGCTAATTAATAAATTTTTTATTTCATTTTGATACTCAGCTTATAAATTATTTTATTTATTAAAACTATAATTTTGAAATACTTTTTTAAATACATAACATCGTATAATTTAGAAGAATAAAAAAGAAAAAGTAAAATCATTTACTATTTCATTAAACTGTAAGATGTCATTATTTCTTTCAAGTTTTTATTTTTATTTTTGATAATTAATGTCTTTGAGGTCAATTAAAATTGGTAATATAAATATTAGATCCATACTTCCATCGATACAGGATATACGACATGTTGTTTTGGTAAATTCTTTTGATGTTTTTTGCATAACTGAAACTTGGCTCCATAAAAACATACCAGATGATGTGATCGGTATTAATGGTTATAAACTCTATAGAAGAGATCGAGAATCTAGGGGTGGTGGTGTATGTATATTCGTAAAAAACTCTTATGCTACGTCACTAATTTCTTTAAATAGCAACGCTATTGAGCAGCTTTGGATAAATCTAAAAATTAAAAATGAAAATATTGCTATTTGCGTTGTATATAGACCACCGTCTCAAGATGCGGCGTTCTTTCTCTCGGAGTTTGAGGATACCTTAAGCTTAATATTGCCTGGCGTTGAAAATATTGTATGTTCCGGAGATTTGAATCTAAATGTACACAATTTTAATCATTTTAATGTGCAAAATCTTTTCACTGTTTTAGATCAGTTCGGTTTAACCCAAATTATTGACTCTCCCACCAGGATCACCAATGTCACTTCTACATTAATAGATCTTATAATGGTCTTAAATGAGGAATCTGTTTTAGATAAAGGTGTTGTTGACTATGACCTCTCAGATCATCAATTGGTATATTGTGTAATAAGGGCATGTGGGAGCAATAATGAATCCAGAATGGTAACATCGAGAATACAAAAATTTTAATTACACTTCTTTTGAGCAGGATTTATATGCTATACCATTTTATAATATTTTTGATCTTAATAATATTGATGATAAGGTATCATTTCTCGTTGACAACTTAATTAGCTTATTTGATCTTCATGCACCTTATGTAACAAAAAGATTTACTAAACCTCCTGCACCCTGGCTGACTGACGTAATAAAGACCATGATAAAAATTAGAGATAGGGCACTTAACAAATTTAAAAAATCAAACAATCACAACGATTTTATATATTACAAACAGATGCGTAACTTTACATCCCAGGCTGTTAAAAGAGAAAAAAAGGCATTTTTAACTCATCAGTTAAATAACTCTAGTGCTCATGAATGTTGGAAGATTCTTAAAAATAACTCAATTTTTCAAAACAAAAATAAAAACATTCCTGAAAATTTAAAAAACGTAAATGATATAAATTATTTTTTTGTAAATTCTTTACCGTTTGTAGATGCCTCTGATGATATTCTTAACCGTTATAAAAATAATTTATTATTTGATTCAATTTTTAATTTTGCACTTGTTGATGAAACGACAGTTTTAAAAACAATTCTAGAGATACACACGAATGCTACGGGGTGTGATAAGGTAAATATAAAAATGATTAAGTTATGTTGTCCCCATATTATTCCTTATCTGACGCATATAATAAATTGTTGTTTACAAGAAAATGTTTTCCCATCCATATGGAAAAGTGCCGTGATCACTGTGTTACCGAAGAAGAGTAACCCTGAAGATTTTAAAGACTTACGTGCTATCCGTGTTTTGCCTACATTTTCTAAAATATGGAGAGTCAACTTAGGCAATATGTATCGGATAAGAAAATACTACCTAAAACACAATCGGGTTTTAGAGCTGGACACAGTTGTACTAAGGCACTTTTGCAAGTGGTTGATGACATAATAGGAGCATCAGATGAGGGTTTATGTACAATTTTAATCTTATTAGATTTTAGTCGGGCGTTTGATACGCTTAATCATGAAATACTCTTATCAATTTTGTTACATATAGGTCTTACGAAGGAAGCAGTTAATTTATTTAAAAATTATTTAAAAAATAGGCAACAAAAAGTCTGTATTGACCACGATTCCTCAGAAGACTTATTATTAAGATCAGGTGTACCTCAAGGTTCTATTCTGGGGCCACTACTTTTCACACTGTATACCAGTCAGTTTATTTCATGTTTAAAACACTGCCAAATTCATTTATATGCTGACGATACACAGCTTTATTACTCATTTAATGCTTCTGAGGTTGATGGTGCATGTTTACACATCATGAGGATTTAAAATCTTTTTTAAAAGTAACAAAAGAGCACTGCCTTATCATTAATGCCAGCAAGTCGAACGCTCTACTTTTTGGTCCAAAAAACTCTCGTCAAATTATTAAAAATCACATTCATATAAGTGTAGATCAAGAAAACCTTGAATTAGTTGAGCATTCAAAAAACCTGGGTGTTATTATTGACAGTGAGCTTCGGTTTGAAAAACACATAAATAAACTTGCACAAAAAGCATATAATTCTATTAAATTAATTTATGGAAATAGGCATTATTTACCTCAAAAAGTGAAAGTGATGTTATGTGAAAGCCTGGTGTTGTCTTTATTAGATTTTGCCGACTGTTTATATGGCCCCAATTTAACTACTCTATACAAGAATAAGATTCAAAAAATTCAAAATTCATGCCTTAGGCTAATTTACGGTATTCGCAGACGTGAGAGAATATCATATAAGCTAAAGGACGCGGGTTGGTTGAATATGGAGAGTCACAGATTGTTTCATTCGGCATGTTTATATCATAAAATATTAGTTAAAAAATCTCCCGAATATTTATACAATAAAATAAAATTTAGGACCGATGTACATAACCTCAATTTACGTTTCAAAGGTCTTTTAACTCCACCTATCCACCGAACAGAACAATTTAAGCGTTGTTTTAGGTATCAGATCTGCAAAGTTTATAACCCTCTACCTGAAAACTTGAAAGATATGAAATTAAATTGTTTCAAAAAAAATTTAAAAATATTAATTCATAATCGGCATAATTAATACTATTAGCCCCCTAGTTTAATTTAAAATTTTAGTTTAATAAAGTTAATGTTTTCTTTTTGTTATTAACCATAGTAAATTTTTTTTTCTTATTGTTTACATTTACATTTAAGTACAATTATTTTCTGTGTATTCTCACTTATTGTAGTGCGCGGATTAGGTTAAGTGGAAGAGCAGCTAGTCTTTAAGAATATATTTTTGTTTTAATTGTCAATATTGTAAATCCATTGCTGAACTTCGCCTATTATTCCATTCAAATGTGTATATAAGAGGAAATTGTAAGTAAATCTTTTTAAGTGGAAAATAAAGACGCTATTATTATTATTATTATTATATTTTATTTAAACGCGATAAAAAAACAATATCATGTGTAGATCACGTGATACGAAATAAATATATATATTTTTAAATTTAACACCCTATATGTTATTGCATTTTCGAGAAGCCCTTTTTCTCCTGATTTCAAATATATATTATATAGGTCTATCTTAAATACTTCTTGACATAGTTGACATTCAAAATGCAAATGAGCTGCTTTACTGCAAGAAGGGCGAGCTATGCGTACCAAAACACAAATGAAACAAAAATAACAATGTAGGCCACGAAAATAATTATTTTATTATTTGTTCAATTTTGACATTTCAAACCGTCATTATTAACATTTATTTAATCAAAATGGGTTACAGTGAGGCTGAAAATATTGAAATGTTTTCCCATTATGTGAAAAATAATAAAAATAAGCCGCAAGAAGATAATACATGACGTTGTATTCGAATCGAGTGACTCCTAGTGTAAATACGTTCTTAAATGTTTATCGTCATGTAAATAGTTAATAATGATAATAATAATATTTATTCAAAAAAACGACGTAACATTACACCAAACGAGGAAGAAGATCTAGATATATTGCTATATTTTTAAAGCAAAAAAAAAATTATTACAAAAATAGATCGATACCTTATTCTAATATTTGTTTTAGAAAATTCGGTTAATAGTTTATTAAATGCTTATCGTGAAATAAAAAAAGTTATTCCAACAGTCAAGGAACTTTGAGAAAGTATCAATATAGGCCTTACAAAATATTACGCGTCCAGGAACTGAATGAAGACCAAAAATGTAGAAGATTGAAGTTTTGTCAGATCATGCTCCATGAATTAGATGAAAATCCTGATTTTTTAAAAGAAATTATGTGGACAGATGAGTCAAGTCTTTCCATGGCGGGAGTTTTTAATAGAAAAAAAAACAGACGTTCGTGGGAGAATAAAAACCAAAGACAGGGAAAGGTCAAGCAAATAAAAAATTGGGTAGAAAATCGATCCACATTTGGTGCGGAATTTTTCAAAACAAAACATTTGGGCCTATATTTTATGATTTTACTTTGACACGACAAACATATCTCGAAATAATTTTACCAGAGGTAGATCGTCTAATTCAAGAATTCCCTATGGTCGTATTGTCTAGAATGATTTGGCATCAGGACGGAGCGACTCCATATAGTGTTTTAGAAATTCGGGAACATTTTAATGATCAATTTCCCATTTGGATAGGTAATGCTGGGACCATTGACGGCCACCAAATAGCCCTGATTTGTTGCCATTAGATAGCTTTTTATCGGGAAGTCAACTTTAATCATTACCACAATCTTCAGCCCATTAAAGCAAAAATTCAAGAATAAATTAACAACTTGAAACCATAATAAAGTTATTTGCAATATTTTTCTAAACTTAAGAAGGCGCCATGAGCTTTGCATTGAAAATAATGGTGGCCACTTTGAACAATTTCTCTAATTGATTAATAATGTAGTATTATTTTATTAGAAAGAGTTTTTTCTTGCTTTGTTAAATCTGTTTTTTTAATAAATTAAATATGAAGTTAATTCTAATATAATATTAATTATTTACACGTGATTATACATGTTAAAAATGCACTTTTCATACGTGAAGGCGCTTTCACATACTGTTAGCGTGCTTTAAAGATTTATCACACGCTATAATTTTCAAGCGTAATTCGTAGTGCGTAGTTAGTAACGGTCCTAGAAAAAACTTTTTATTTTACTAGCGAATAAATAACTATTTACGTTTGTTGTTACGGAGTTAATAATGACAGTTTGAAATGTCAAAATTGAATAAACAATAAGATAATTATTTTCGTGGCCTACCTTGTTATTTTTGTTTCACTTGTGCTTTGACAAGCATGGCTCACTCTTCTTGCAATAAAGCAGCTCATTTGAATTTTGAATGTCAAATATGTCAAGAAGTATTTAAGATAGACCTATACAATATTATATATTTGAAATCAAGGGAAAAAGGGCTTCTCGAAAATGCAAATAATGTATAGGGTGTTCCATTAAAAAAAAAACAACATAGAAACCCCTCCCTATCACGTGACCTATATATGATATTGTTTTTTTTACGCTTCAATAAATTATAGGTAAGATCCTACAACTTGTATACGATTTTCTTTCTATCTTCAATAATAAATAACAGAAATAAAGGGGGGTCAATATATAGTGCATATTCCTGTACTACAACTCTTAAATCAGATTTGCTCTATACTTTAGTAAAGCACTGTATGTTAATCGTAATTACCCCAGAGCGACAAGGCTAGAAGAAAATTAAATAAATGTAAATGCAAGACATCACAACCTACAGTAGATGAATATAGTAAGAACTATCAACCATCAAGAAATATTTCGGTAAAAGTGTGATCCAGATGGATGTCTTAAGGCAGTCGCTAGTCGTTATAATTAATTTATTGTTACAGACTACTGTACAAACACTTGGTATTAAGTAAATAATGTACAGGTGTTCAATATTTTTATTTAAATATCTATGTTAACTTCTTGTCACATTGAATGTTAATCAATAATTCATATTATCGCTTGTTTCCAACCCGGCTCTGTTTTCGATCAAACTCAAATATTCCTTTCAGTGATTTACAAAATGTTTCTTGGTTGTAGAAATAATATACCAAATATTACTAGGTACTATATTTAGCTTTATCATTATATTAATATGATAATATAATTATGGGATATCCTTTTATTTTCATAATTATATAAAGAAATGTAACTCCGACTTATTATCTAATTCCGAATGCAAATTAATAAAACTATTTCCATTAAGGAAAAACAAAGATATTTTTCAATGCATTCTTCAATTAGACAGACACTCGTACGATAGGGTCATTAAGGCAGGTAACTTATTTGTGGGGTTTGATAGTTGTGCTGTCTTTGACGCGGTAGAAGTTTATCGTTACTTTAGATGTAACAAAATTCATCATTCTTCAAAATTTTGTAAGAAACCTATTTCTTGCCCACTATGCGGTAAAGATCATGACGTCAAGCAATGCAAATCTAAACAATTTCATTGTACTAACTGTGCTAACTTAAAAAATATTCATAATATTGATGTGTCTACTGACCATGCAGTTTGGGCGAAAGAGAAGTGTACTGCTTATATTCGCGCTCGCGACAAACTTCAACATGACTTACTATCTATTCAGTAGCAATCACAGATGTATGACACCTTTACGATAACGTCTTCCACCAACAATGTGACCATGGAGGGGATATCACTGTTGCCTGTTACCTCAAATGTGTGCAACCAATTGTCAAAGTTCGCCGTTTATTACCAAAGTACTCGTGGTCTCAGAACTAAAACAAATGACATTTACAACGCCTCATTCACGTCCAGTTATTCGGTAATTGCACTTACAGAAACGTGGTTAGATGGGTCGGTATACAATGGTGAAATATTCAGCTCTAATTATAACGTTTATCGTACTGATAGAAATTTCACATTTACCAATCGTACCAGAGGTGGAGGCGTCTTACTTGCTGTACGAGATAATCTGACTTCAAGTTTAATAGATCTTCCCTCCGACGGCCTTAGTATCTCACCTTCTATTGATATCATATGCGCCAAAATTGTATCTAACCGGTCTTCGCTGTATGTCATTGTCTTATATATTCCTCCAAATTCTGCAGTCTCGGATTACGAAAAATTATTTGATTCACTTGAATCTCTAGATTATCTGTATGAGTCCAAGATACTTATCATTGGTGATTTTAATATCTCTAAATACGCGACTTATCTTGAAGGTTTTCAGTGTGATCGTCCAATTTTTTCATTAATTAACTTATTAAATGTTTTCAATATCTCTCAACACAATTTTGTATTTAATGATAACGGTAAGTTGCTCGATTTAGTTCTTTATAACAATAATTGTACGGTAGAGCGGTCTGTCGATCCGTTTGTAAATGAGGATAGTCATCATCCAGCTTTGCATATTTCTCTTCAGTGGAAGGCTGGTACCAGTTTCAAGAACAACTTTCCTACTAATAAGAATAATCGTTGTTATAACTTTCGCAAAGCTAATTTTCCTGCTCTATATAATTTAATTGCCGGCATCGATTGGGAACCCCTTGAAACTTTCTCTAATTTAGAAGATGCGACTAGTTATGTTTACGATAAGCTATATTTTATATTTGATCTATGCGTACCGAAATTTCCTGCTGTGAATAAAAAAAAGTATCCACTATGGTATCATTCTCGGATAATAAATAATATCAAGTTAAAGGCTAAATATTGGCAGGTTTATAAAAAACAAGGTGATGTACGGGCATTCGATGAATTTAAATCATTGAGATCTAGAACCAAAGCTGACATTTCAATAGCCTATAAGGAGTTCGTTCAAACGGCCGAAGCCAATATAAAAAAATGATCCAACTAAATTTTGGTCGTTTATAAACAATAAGGAAGGATCGCCTAATATCTCCAGCAAAATGTCATATAACGGGCGGCAACTTGATGATCCGATAGACATTATTAATGCATTCGCTGATTTCTTCTGCAAATCTTACGCGCCTAAATCTGATCTCACTGATACGTTGTTAGACGAAAAAGGATTTAATTCAACTATTCATTTACGGGAATTTGATGAAAATGAAGTAACAGCTGCCTTAAAAAAAATCAAACCTAAGATGACGACTGGCCCCGACGGAATACCCGCATTTTTATTGAAGGATTGAGCATATGCGTTAGCGTACCCATTAAAAATTCTCTTTAACTTGTGTTTAAGGAACTGTGAGATACCAGAATTGTGGAAACGATCAAAAGTTTGTCCTATATATAAGAAAGGTGATAAACTCGATATAAGTAACTTTCGGCCAATCTCAATTATTTGTAACTTTTGCAAAGCCTTAGAAATTTTACTGCATGAATTCATATACCATTATGTCTCCAATAAACTATCGGTTTTTCAGCATGGTTTTATGAAAGGCCGTTCTACAGCGACGAACCTTATTTATGTTACACAGTTTATTGCGGAAAGCATTAATTTGCAATCACAAACAGATATAATTTACACGGACTTCTCAAAGGCATTTGACCGACTTGACCATAACCTGATACTTCATAAGCTTTGTTCTTTTGGTTTGTCCGATTCTTTAATTACTCTTTTAAAATCATATTTACAAAACAGGACTCAATATGTTGTATCGGGTGGGTTTAAGTCTGTCGAATACTTGGCGACATCAGGAGTTCCTCAAGGGTCCATACTCGGACCATTGCTGTTCAATATCTTTATCAATGATATTGTAGATGTCATTGATGTAAACTGCCTTATTTATGCCGATGACCTAAAGATATTTACTACTGTTGATACTTTCAATGACTGTCTTCGTCTTCAAAATAGCTTAGATAAGGTAAATGCCTGGTGTGAGCAAAATAAGTTGCCCTTAAACGCTGATAAATGTAACGGCATGACTTTCACTACGAAAACCACACAGATAATTTTCGATTATAATCTTGACAATCTCAGTTTGAAACGTCCAGCAACCTTTCGAGATCTTGGCGTTATCTTTGATAGAAAACTTAGTTTTGCCGCACATTTGGATGCCATCGTCCTCAAAGCTAATAAGACTTACGGATTTATAGTGCGAAATTGTCGTGATTTCACAAATCCGGATACTATTAAATTACTCTACTTTACCTTCGTATGATCTAAACTCGAGTATGCTTCTCTTGTATGGGCACCTCATTACAGTACACACATCAATAATTTAGAATCGGTTCAACGTCGATTCCTAGAATATCTGAGCTGGAAGTCGAACGGTGTGTATCCACCTATCGGTTTTCCACAACCAGATTTGCTTGCTAAACACTCTGTGATTAGCCTTGAAAATAGGCGTAAATATTTTTCTTTAGCATTCCTCTTTAAACTGATACATAATAAAACTGATTGTCAAGAATTAACATCTAAATTAAATTTCATTGTTCCCAGAGCAAACCTCTAGGGATAACTTAACTTTCTATCTCCCGACACCTCGTACGAACACACTTATGCACTCACCCCTATATGCAGCTTGTAATAATTGCAATAATTCTGGAAATGACCTAGATATTTTTAGTTGCAGTCTTAATGACCTAAAAACGCTTTATTTTAAGTAAATGATTTGTTTTTCTTTAATTTTATTTTTTGCTCTTCTTTTGCACATTCACTTTTTTATAGCTATTTGTTTTGTTTAGATATTTATAGTTCCGTACCTATATTACTTTATTTACATGCAAGAATATAATACACATTTTTTTCTCTTTCACCTGTATTAATTTTGAATTTACTTTTGCTATGTATGATTAATATGTTTATTCATCTTACTTTGTTATTCACTTATTTATTTCTATTTCTACTTATATTTATAGTTCTATTTCTTTGCTTACCCTCCTGTTCTGTAGTTGGGTTTAATTACCTGTAGAACAGTGTTTCTAAAATAAATAAATAAATAAATAAATAAAATAAAAAATAAATAATGACTATATTATATTAAAACTTTCAACTTCATTCCAGTTAAATCATTTCCCGGTTTCCGGATTTGCTAATTTGTTGGATAAAGGAAACAGCTGTTACACTTGTGTTGTTTGTATTCTAAAGATGCAATTCATATTATTTATGAACTTGCCCTTGCTCTACAATTGTGTTGTTAACCGATAGAAAATAATCTTTTATAACGTTAATTATTTCATTTCATTATGTTTAACCGTCAGCAGGATTTCCATTAAATTATTATGTAAATGTTGTTTTTACGCTGGAACCACTACCTCGGAGAACGGTTGGCGAAACCTAATTTTTATTAAATTGTATAACTTTCCCATGATCTACGCTAATATCAATATTAACCTATCGTTCAATTTGTAGTATTTGATGTCTAGTAATGTTTTATTAACAATGCATATTGTAACCGGTAAACTTTTAGAAGTCACCTCCAACTTTCAGAAATCTTTTCAATTGTCCATTAGATTTTAGACGAGACAATTAACTATATCTGCAGAAATAGAAGCATATTATGTGATAGAAATGAATGTCTATGCATTGTGTAATTGCTTGGGTAAGCTTGGTTTTTGTGAGCCAAAATATTTGAAATCTGAAAAGCGATCTGCATATTCAAAGGTGGCTACCAAAATTTGCTGATGATTTGCAACACATCCACGGTAATCAAACCTCAAGTTTAAACGCCAGAGAAAACGATAATGCAAACGCCATACCACGATGCTAGGGCGTTTGCAAGTTATAAAACTTTGAACATGTCGGATATATACAGGCTGTCCATTTTATCAGGGCACTCGAGAATATCTCACGTAAATGTTTGTCGTACAAAAAAAAAAATATTTTTACAAAAATTGTGCCGATTTATCTAATCTACAAAATGGTTTAAAGACATTTGAAATCCATGGCCTACTTTAAGGGTTATGGCGGAAAATATCGGAAATGCGGAAAACGTCTAGGGCAAATATCTTCGTTATTTGAAGAGATACGAGAAAAATTCTAAGGCGAAAATTTTTTGCAAAGCAGAGTGTTTCAACGAGGTTTTATCTAATTTTTTTCAAAATCGTTGTATTTTGAGATTTACTCTTCAAGCTGTTAGAAAAATTGTTTTGAAATGGGCGGAAAATGGCACCATTAAATAGAGTATTTTCCTCCATTTTCAACGACATATCACATGCCAAGTTTATTCACTGGTATTACGTTAGTAATTATAAAAACATTTTTTTTAAATCAATAAAATTTTTTTTAACAAGCATTATACTTGCCGTGGAGAAGTATGATTAAATAAAACGATAAAATAATTCAATAAGTTGTTCAAATATTTGCTATAATAAAACAGCTATGAGCTATCAGATGGCAACGCGGTAAATCTAATAAGCGCCTACGCTCCCACTCTGGATGCAAGTCACGAAACCAAGGAAAGCTTCTATCAACAGCTGGAAGAAACCCTCTGTAGAATACTTAAAACAGAACGACTCGTTATTCTTGGCGATTTTAACGCTAGAGTAGGGAGAGATGCAGACACCTGGCCAGGCATCATAGGCAAGAACGGTTTGGGCAACATGAACGCTAACGGTCAACTACTCCTAACTAAATGCGCCGAACATGATCTAGTTATAACAAACACCATTTTCCGACAAAAGGATAAATTTAAAGGCACCTGGCGTCACCCCAGATCAGGTCACTGGCATCTACTGGACTATGTTATCGTACATAGGAAGCATCTCAAGGATGTCCAAATTACAAAGGCGCGCATTGATAGCGAATGTTGGACCGATCATCGTCCTGTTGTCTCTAAAATGAAAATTGTTATGAGACCCAAACACCGAAGAACTCAAGTAAAACGTAGACTCCGTCTCTGTATTAGTAAATTGCGTGACCAACAAACCGTCGAACAGCTAAAGCAAAAAGTTCAAGAGAATTTGAGTGCTCTAGAAGAAACCAATTCTGTAGATGTCGCTGCTACCTGGACACAAATTAAAGACAGTTTAAAAAGTGCGAGTGAGGAAATTCTTGGCACTGCAGCAAGTAAAAAACAGGAGGACTGGTTCAATGATAATGAAGCTTTTATACAAGAACTTCTTGACCGCAA
The DNA here is from genome assembly GCA_963675555.1 of Leptura quadrifasciata. Taxonomy (NCBI): domain Eukaryota; kingdom Metazoa; phylum Arthropoda; class Insecta; order Coleoptera; family Cerambycidae; genus Leptura; species Leptura quadrifasciata. The sequence continues at coordinate 31,743,504 of OY776682.1, forward strand.
ACATACTGCCTTCCAAAACGCTATCAACCACCCCAACGACTCATCAAAAGCAGAAGCTTTTACCCAATCTAAGTATGAAACGCAACGCGAAATCAGAAGAATAAAGAACGAGTGGTGGGCAAGCAAGGCCAGAGAAATTCAAAGGTACGCCGATTCACACGACTACAGGAATTTCTTTCAAGGAGTAAAAGCAGTGTACGGCCCCAGTCGGAAAAATATGTACCCTATTAAAGATTTAAATGGAAATCTCCTCAAAGAAGACCAGGAAATAAGAGCCCGATGGAAAGAACACTACTCTAACATTCTTAACCAGCAAAGTCAAGCCGATCACGATATTATAAATCTTATCCCTCAATATGACACCTTCGAAGACTTAGATAAACCACTAACAACGGAAGAGATCTTAACCGCCATTGGGCAGCTAAAACATAACAAATCTCCCGGCGCCGACTCACTCCCAGCTGAGATCTTTAAAGCTGTGTCGTCAGAGCTCATACCCTACCTCAAAAAACTGTTTGATGTCGTGTGGGAAAGTGATCAAGCTCCGCAGGAGTTTCGTGATACACTTTTAATCAACCTCTTCAAAAACAAAGGGAGCGCTGCGGACTGTGGAAATTACAGGGGTATAGCTCTCCTGGCTGTTGGAGGGAAGATACTCACTAAAGCGATGGCAAATAGGCTAACACCTGTTATGGAAAAGTTACTTCCTGAAACACAGAGTGGCTTTAGACCAAACCGAGGCACATCGGATTTAATCTTCACACTTAAACAGCTTCAAGAAAAAGCACTCGAACATCAAAGAGAAATTCACATGGCCTTCATTGATTTAACCAAGGCGTTTGACTCGGTGGACAGGGAAGTGCTCTGGAAAATTATGTTCCGCTTAGGTATCCCTAGAAAATTTGTGGAAGTATGTCGCAGTCTACATACAAACAACAACGCCCAGGTTGTGTATAATAATGAGGCAACCGAACCTTTCCAAACTCTCACTGGAGTTAGGCAGGGATGTGTCCTGGCACCCCTACTCTTTAATTTGTTTACCACTGCTCTAACAATTATTGTTGACAACAAACTGACAGTCAGAGGAATAGGTCTCAGATACCGTTTTGATGGCGGTCTCTTTAACATAGGGCGCTTTAGAGCTTTCACGAAGACACGCACACGATTCATTTGTGATCTCCAGTATGCGGATGACTGTGCACTTTTAGCCTCTACGCCGGAAGAGCTTCAAGAACTTTTAGATGTGTATGCCCAGAGCTATGATTCCTTGGGACTTAAAATCAACATTGGAAAGACTAAGATTATGTCAACTCCTCATCAAGTGAACCAAATAGACATTACACTTAACGGAAATTCTCTTGAAGTGGTGGATCAGTTCAATTACTTAGGCAACGTTGTTAATGACAAAGCAAACATGGACAGCGAGATTCGCAATAGAATTAACGCTGCATCTAGAGCATTCTGGGGACTTAGAGAGAGAGAGTACTTGACAACCACGACCTTGCTTTGTCCACGAAAATGGCTGTCTACAGAGCAGTTGTCATTCCAACACTGCTATATGGATGTGAAAGCTGGGTCACTTACCGTCGTCATGTGAAAGAATTAGAACGTTTTCAGCAAAGACACCTCAGAAGTATGATGAAAATCCGTTGGTTCCATCACATATCAAACGTGGAAGTACTCAGGAGAGCAAACAGCCTTCCAATTGAGGTGCTTATTTTAAGAGCACGCCTAAGATGGGCAGGTCACGTTCATCGTATGCATGATAACCGCCTTCCTAAATGTACACTTTATGGTGAATTGCTAAGCGGTAGAAGAAGGCGTGGCGGTCAACGAAAGAGGTTCAAAGACGCTCTCCATGAAAATCTAAAATCCTGCGGTATTGCAGACGAGCAATGGGAACAACTTGCAGCGGACAGAGTCGAATGGCGAGGGGTTGTGGCCAGCTATCAAGGAAATGTTGCTGCAAGAAGGCCGAATCCAAGACCTAACCAGGTCTATGTTTGTCCTGATTGCGGTCGACATGTGCTCTCCCAAATTGGCCTCTATAGCCATAGTCGTGTGCACCGTAGATGAATGGGAATTACAATAGACTACACCTTTTACTTGTTTTTTATTGTACACAATTTATCGACTGTAACATTTTTATACTCGGACTCGAGTAACGGCTAATAATAATAATAATTAAACATTAACACAATTTCTTAATTGTGTTAATGTCTTATTATAGCAAAGAATAAAGTAAATTCAGGTAACAAAAACAAATTAATAATCAAGAAAGCAACATGGAGCAATTATGGAAAGAGTATTCGCAGTTATGCCAATGTATAGAGGTCCTACATAAAAGCGTCACTCCTTGCTTAGAAAGTTAAGATGTCTTTACCAATTAATTTAAGTATAATATCCATTTGTTTGTATTTCATGATTTCACTATTATTTCAATTATTTTAAAATAGTTGGCTATGAACAAACTTGACAATTTAATTTTTTGGCAGATCATCTCAGTTAATACTTAAACACTCACTCAATCACACTCGTTTAAGAATTTAGAATATTCAAAAATGATTTTCGCTCACATTGATCGTTATAATATGTTCATTACATATTGCCAATGCAATTTTAACTCTGGATTAGCTCAAGTAGAATATAGAAACAGATTTCCACAAGCACTACAGCCGAATAAAACTCTGTTCAGAAAATTAGCTACGAAATTGAAAAATAATGGTTCATTTTTAAAGAAGAAGACAAGGTTGAACAGTGTTACTGATAATGTAAATAAGGTAAACCTAGTTATTAATTATGTAAGAAACAAAAATACAGAAAATTTGGAAACATCATTAAGAGAAATTCAAATTGCTTGTCATATAAATAAAACAAGTGCCAGAAAAATTTTAAAGAAAAATGGTTACCGCTGTTATAAAGCCAAAAAAGTTCACGATCTACAAGCGAGGGACAAACCAAGGAGGTGGTAGGTGGCTGTTGGAAAAAAAGCGTGCCGATCCATTAATATGTAGTAAAATATTTGGGTCGGACGAGGCAAATTTTTCCAATAATGGATTTATTAATCGCAATATTCATTACAAATCGACTTCTGAAAATACACACTGGCATAGATCGACTGGGTTTCAAAATCGTTTTTCAACAAATGTGTGGATACGTATTTTAGGCTACCTTTAGAGAATCGACACACTTTCAATATTTTCAACAAGATGGAGCTCCTCCCCATAATTCCCAGATTTGCCTAGATTATTTAGACGAAATTTTGCCTCAACATTGAATAGGTACCAATGGATTTATTCGATGGCCCCCTCGTTCTCCAGATATAGCCCCAATGGATTTTGTTCTATGGGGGTATATTAAAGATAAGGTGTTTTCGACGACACCGCAAAATGTAGAGGACCTAAAAGCTCGAATTCAACAGGCATGTATTACAGTTACCCCTGAAATGCTGAGTAAAGTTTTAAATGCAGTGCCTCACCGCGCTCGATTGCGCATAAGAAATCGTGGTGGACACTTTGAACACTTGATATGATATCTTAAAAATTATTTTGAGGATTAGATAAATATTAATGTTCTGTGCGCTATATTTTTTTTATTATTAATTCGTTTTTGTTACCTGAATTTACTTTATTCTTCTTAATTGTGTTAATGTTTTATTATAGCAAAGATTTGAACAACTTATTGAATTATTTTATCGTTTTATTTAATCATACTTCTCTACGGCAAGTATGATGCTCGTTAAAAAAATGTATTGGTTTAAAAAAAATGTTTTTATAATTACTAATAGTACCAATGAATAAATATTCTGCCTGTTTCAAAATAATTTTTTTAACAGCCTGAAGAGTAAATCTCAAAATACAGCGGTTTTGAAAAAAATTAGATAAAACCTCGTTAAAACGCTCTGTTTTGCAAAAAATTTTCGCCTTAGAATTTTTCTCATATCTCTTCAAATAACGGAGATATTTGGCCTAGACGTTTTCCGCATTTTTGATATTTTCCGTCATAACTCTTAAAGTAGGCCACGGATTTCAAATGTCTTTGAACCATTTTGTAGGTTATATAAATCGGCACAATTTTCGTAAAAATATTTTTTGATATTAAGTGAGATATTCTCGAGGACCCTGATAAAATGGACAGCCTGTGTATGTGTGTGTGTTTTTCAACGATTTGCAACAGTAAAATTTTTACATATTTTAAAAATTTATACAAATAAAGTGGGTGGAGTCATACCGATTCAGCGGGTCAGATGGTCCGCCATACTTGATCGAACATGTAATGTTTGTAATTTAATTTTAATGATTTACAACACTGTGAAACTCATATGATCATTTATTCATTCTTAATAATTGATGAAAATCACACTGCCATATCGATTCTGAGAGTCCTTACCGCCGTCATACCCGATTGAACATGTTATCGATTTTTACGATTCGCAACGATTTGCAGCACGATGAACATTTTTTCGTAAGTATTTTTTAATATCTTAAATGAGAGGATAATGATACTATACTCCTGGCTTGGTTCTTATTAAAAAAAAACTCTCCGACATGATGCTTTTAACCTATTTGCAAAATAATTTTGTACACATAAACAATAATTCTTGTATCTGCAAATAACAACAAATAATTAAAAAGTATAATGTCACGCAGATATACATTATATAATACTTCAAGGGATTATCTCATTAATTCTACCTATTATCTCTAAATAACTATGGATTTACATCTACTATGAAGTACGTAAAACGAATCAAATATAACGACTTCATTTTGCTATAAACTTAAATAACCTTTTTTCTTTAAACGTCAGAAAATCATGACATTTCTTACTCATTTCAGGACATTAAAGTTTGACATTTCAGATGGCTGTGCATTGTCATTAGCAACGGAAGTTGAAGACTTTTCTTCCGCTAATGCTAATGGCAACGCACAGTTAAAATTTTATCTTAATTTTTTTAATAGTTAATCGACGTTTGAAGGAAAAATAACATGTCTTATTCGGAGCAGGACTTTTGTCTGTAACCTACAGACTCGTCACAAAAGTATCACTTTTTCTCCTAATAAAACAATATACTATTATTAGAAACTCAATACCTTTCATTTATTATTCTACAATAATTATTTGCTATACTTGCAAACATTTACTAATTATTTATATGATCAATAATTAAAATTTCATTTTACTTGAGTAATGAAGTAGGTAAAGAGCAGAGCATTGCAGCTGTTAAGTGTTCACATAAATCCTTTCGACCATACTGCACCTAAAGATAATCTTGTAAATATCACGACTGGGAAATCTACTCTATCTGACGTGGAAAATTTTTTGTGTTCTATTGAGAGTTTGGGCAATGAACAAAGGAGAAATTTCATATCAGTCTGCTAGGAAAATCCTTTAAAATTTCAAAATTTGGTTATAATATAATAATAATAATAATAAATAAGACCAGAGAAATTAGACAACCCCCAATTCCAGAAGCTAGAAGCAGCTTTTGCGGAAGGGGGTTACACATTGACAAAATGCGGACATACAACCATTTTCTCTGGCAGTGTTTATTTATTTTTTCAATTTCAGCTGTTTCTCTAATATATCCATTAGAACTTTATTATGGAAGATGTGTTTCATTGGATCGGAAAGAGCTCGTAAGATGGCCTGAGAATCGGTAACAATTAGAAAAGCAAAAGAGTTTGTGCTGTTTTGTAGTGCCCAATTTTCGCTGATACCAATTGACACTGCAGTGTATATAGAGCATTTTGCATTTAGTTTGGTCAGTAACGGTTCATTCATATTTTGGATGAAAACTTCACAGCCTACACCGGTCCGTAACTTAGACTCATAAGTAAATATTTGACAATGATTCGGGTATCGGGATAGAATTTCCGAAAATATTGCGTTATGGTTATCTTGAGAATTATATTCTGGTAAGATGACGGTGGGTTTTACAAATGAAATATCGTATGCTGAGTTGGAAAAAGGTAGATGCTTGGACTGAAAGACAGAGTTGTAATCTACAGATTTAGTAAATGCGTTTGCAAGAATCGGAGGTGTTTTATTTAAGCAATATGGTATTGTAAAATCGTATGCAGAAAGTTCAGCCAGTCTAGCAAGAAGTGCATTATCTGCTTGGCTACGATATTTCATTATAAATTTTTGGGCAAGAAGTTCCCGTCTTAGCGTTAATGGAGGTTCATTACATTGTGCTGGAAGAGCAGCAGTCGGAGTGCTTTTAAGTGCGCCAAGTACTAGTCGTAAGGCTTTGTATTGGAGCCTGTCTAATCTGGTAAGTCTTGATTTTGTAACAGAGCCACAAAGAAAACAGCCATAATCTAAAATAGATCGAGTATAAGATCTAAAGAATAGAGGGCTTATTTTAGGATCCGCGCCTCAAGGACGTCCAGTAGTAAAGAAATGACAGAGCAATCGGAGCAGAGCAGTGTTCAAGGTTGTATTCAAGGTCGTTGGGTCGATAACCCTTGAAAGGTCAATGACGCGCGGGGTCGATGACATGCGTGAGACAGGATGTAACTCGTCTAGACCATATCCGGTGGAAAGGTCAATGACCGGGTGAATGACATGCGTGAGACAGGATGTAACTTGTCTAGACCATATCCGGTGGTAAGGTCAATGACCGGGTGAATGACATGTGCGAGACAGGTTGTAGCTTGTCTAGACCATATCCGGTGGTAAGGTCAATGACCAGGTGCATGGCATGTGCGAGACAGGATGTAACTCGTCTAGATCATATCCGGTGGAAAGGTCAATGATATGCGGGGTCAATGACATGTGTTTGATGACTCATAATGAGCAGATGGTATGCAGGTGTTAGACATCTGGTGTCATAAATTTAAGGAGGGGGGTGTATAATATATAGGCAGAATTGGAATGGATTTATTAATAGTACGAGAACATTATGTTAAGTATAGTAATAAAACAAGAGAATGATATAGTGGAGACGAAAGAGTGTTGTGTTTGCCGCAGTATTATTAGTACGCGATATCTTCCCAGTGATTCATGGTTGAGCAAACCCAAATTGATATTAGATCTATGTACTCGTGTATGTAATGAGATAAGGCCCATTAAACTAATTAGGTCTTACGAATGGGGTCAATTCAAAATATTACAATCGCCTGTTCGGGAGACGTTTTAAATATGGAGTGTGTGAGATCACAAGAAAACTGGGGTAGCCACAATCTTGAGGATTTTATAAAAGAAAAGGATAACCCACCTATTGGAAAAATGACTAAAAAACGAACTCTCTGTTCTCTTGAAGAAAGAAATAGAAATTATCTACATATACCTCGCGAAGCATTAAGGATTTGGGATGAGAAGGTATTTTTACACATGTAATGGGGTAGTGAAGCGCAAGTTATAGCCTCTCCTACTCAATTGTTAACCTCACCTTCGCGATGAGTTCAATTTGAACTTGGTGCACCCTGTTTTCACTAACGAGGCTCTACCGACCGAGTAAGGGCGGAATAATCCTTACGTTTTGCCGTGAGCACATCCACCTTCTCACGAAGAGTGCGGTAAAAATAACCCACCGCACACAAAGGTTGCTTTTGGAATCGTTTGGTTACCCCATCGTCGCAGTCTCCTTGTGTGCCATGGGACCACACCACTCGCCTTCCGCAACCGAGCTGGTCAGTTGCATACCTGCTCCAGCTAAAACTTCAAATGCAGCTTCGTTTTCAGTCGATTAAGGCTTTAAAAAAATGATGGAGCGTTCAAGTGGGACAAAATCATCCGGAGGTAAAATACCCTCCCGATCGGATCTCCGGGGGAGGGTGCCCACAGGGACACCTCATCGAATGTCAAAAAAACACCGACAAGTTAAATCCAACAAAACTAATTCTTTCATCTACGGCGCTTGGAATGTTCGTACTTTGAACGACAGCACTCGCACCGATCGGCCTGAAAGAAGAACTGCTCTAATAGATAGAGAACTTCACCGACTCAATGTTGACGTTGCAGCTCTCAGCGAGACTCGATTTTTGGAGGAAGGCTCTCTCACAGAAAAGTACTACACCTTCTATTGGAAAGGTCTTCCCACCAATTCAAGAAGACAACATGGAGTAGGACTTGCCGTTCGGAATCAACTTGTAGCCAACTTAACACAAGTACCACAAGGCCTATCCGAGCGTCTAATGCTGCTACGCTATGAGCTATCAGATGGCAACGCGGTAAATCAGATAAGCGCCTACGCTCCCACTCTGGATGCAAGTCACGAAACCAAGGAAAGCTTCTATCAACAGCTGGAAGAAACCCTCTGTAGAATACCTAAAACGGAACGACTCGTTATTCTTGGCGATTTTAATGCTAGAGTAGGGAGAGATGCAGACACCTGGCCAGGCATCATAGGCAAGAACGGTTTGGGCAACATGAACGCTAACGGTCAACTACTCCTAACTAAATGCGCCGAACATGATCTAGTTATAACAAACACCATTTTCCGACAAAAGGATAAATTTAAAGGCACCTGGCGTCACCTCAGATCAGGTCACTGGCATCTACTGGACTATGTTATCGTACGTAGGAAGCATCTCAAGGACGTCCAAATTACAAAGGCGCGCATTGATAGCGAATGTTGGACCGATCATCGTCCTGTTGTCTCTAAAATGAAAATTGTTATGAGACCCAAACACCGAAGAACTCAAGTAAAACGTAGACTCCGTCTCTGTATTAGTAAATTGCGTGACCAACAAACCGTCGAACAGCTAAAGTAAAAAGTTCAAGAGAATTTGAGTGCACTAGAAGAAACCAATTCCGTAGATGTCGCTGCTACCTGGACACAAATTAAAGACAGTTTAAAAAGTGCGAGTGAGGAAATTCTTGGCACTGCAGCAAGTAAAAAACAGGAGGACTGGTTCAATGATAATGAAGCTTTTATACAAGAACTTCTTGACCGCAAACATACTGCCTTCCAAAACGCTATCAACCACCCCAACGACTCATCAAAAGCAGAAGCTTTTACCCAATCTAAGTATGAAACGCAACGCGAAATCAGAAGAATAAAGAACGAGTGGTGGGCAAGCAAGGCCAGAGAAATTCAAAGCTACGCCGATTTACACGACTACAGGAATTTCTTTCAAGGAGTAAAAGCAGTGTACGGCCCCAGTCGGAAAAATATGTGCCCTATTAAAGATTTAAATGGAAATCTCCTCAAAGAAGACCAGGAAATAAGAGCCCGATGGAAAGAACACTACTCTAACATTCTTAACCAGCAAAGTCAAGCCGATCACGATATTATAAATCTTATCCCTCAATATGACACCTTCGAAGACTTAGATAAACCACTAGCAACGGAAGAGATCTTAACCGCCATTGGGCAGCTAAAAAATAACAAATCTCCCGGCGCCGACTCACTCCCAGCTGAGATCTTTAAAGCTGTGTCGTCAGAGCTCATACCCTACCTCAAAAAACTGTTTGATGTCGTGTGGGAAAGTGGTTAAGCTCCGCAGGAGTTTCGTGATACACTTTTAATCAACCTCTTCAAAAACAAAGGGAGCGCTGCGGACTGTGGAAATTACAGGGGTATAGCTCTCCTGGCTGTTGGAGGGAAGATACTCACTAAAGCGATGGCAAATAGGCTAACACCTGTTATGGAAAAGTTACTTCCTGAAACACAGAGTGGCTTTAGACCAAACCGAGGCACATCGGATTTAATGTTCACACTTAAACAGCTTCAAGAAAAAGCACTCGAACATCAAGGAGAAATTCACACCCCTACTCTTTAATTTGTTTACCACTGCTCTAACAATTATTGTTGACAAAAAACTGACAGTCAGAGGAATAGGTCTCAGATACCGTTTTGATAGCGATAGTAAATGCGTTTGCAAGAATCGGAGGTGTTTTATTTAAGCAATATGGTATTGTAAAATCGTATGCAGAAAGTTCAGCCAGTCTAGCAAGAAGTGCATTATCTGCTTGGCTACGATATTTCATTATAAATTTTTGGGCAAGAAGTTCCCGTCTTAGCGTTAATGGAGGTTCATTACATTGTGCTGGAAGAGCAGCAGTCGGAGTGCTTTTAAGTGCGCCAAGTACTAGTCGTAAGGCTTTGTATTGGAGCCTGTCTAATCTGGTAAGTCTTGATTTTGTAACAGAGCCACAAAGAAAACAGCCATAATCTAAAATAGATCGAGTATAAGATCTAAAGAATAGAGGGCTTATTTTAGGATCCGCGCCTCAAGGACGTCCAGTAGTAAAGAAATGACAGAGCAATCGGAGCAGAGCAGTGTTCAAGGTTGTATTCAAGGTCGTTGGGTCGATAACCCTTGAAAGGTCAATGACGCGCGGGGTCGATGACATGCGTGAGACAGGATGTAACTCGTCTAGACCATATCCGGTGGAAAGGTCAATGACCGGGTGAATGACATGCGTGAGACAGGATGTAACTTGTCTAGACCATATCCGGTGGTAAGGTCAATGACCGGGTGAATGACATGTGCGAGACAGGTTGTAGCTTGTCTAGACCATATCCGGTGGTAAGGTCAATGACCAGGTGCATGGCATGTGCGAGACAGGATGTAACTCGTCTAGATCATATCCGGTGGAAAGGTCAATGATATGCGGGGTCAATGACATGTGTTTGATGACTCATAATGAGCAGATGGTATGCAGGTGTTAGACATCTGGTGTCATAAATTTAAGGAGGGGGGTGTATAATATATAGGCAGAATTGGAATGGATTTATTAATAGTACGAGAACATTATGTTAAGTATAGTAATAAAACAAGAGAATGATATAGTGGAGACGAAAGAGTGTTGTGTTTGCCGCAGTATTATTAGTACGCGATATCTTCCCAGTGATTCATGGTTGAGCAAACCCAAATTGATATTAGATCTATGTACTCGTGTATGTAATGAGATAAGGCCCATTAAACTAATTAGGTCTTACGAATGGGGTCAATTCAAAATATTACAATCGCCTGTTCGGGAGACGTTTTAAATATGGAGTGTGTGAGATCACAAGAAAACTGGGGTAGCCACAATCTTGAGGATTTTATAAAAGAAAAGGATAACCCACCTATTGGAAAAATGACTAAAAAACGAACTCTCTGTTCTCTTGAAGAAAGAAATAGAAATTATCTACATATACCTCGCGAAGCATTAAGGATTTGGGATGAGAAGGTATTTTTACACATGTAATGGGGTAGTGAAGCGCAAGTTATAGCCTCTCCTACTCAATTGTTAACCTCACCTTCGCGATGAGTTCAATTTGAACTTGGTGCACCCTGTTTTCACTAACGAGGCTCTACCGACCGAGTAAGGGCGGAATAATCCTTACGTTTTGCCGTGAGCACATCCACCTTCTCACGAAGAGTGCGGTAAAAATAACCCACCGCACACAAAGGTTGCTTTTGGAATCGTTTGGTTACCCCATCGTCGCAGTCTCCTTGTGTGCCATGGGACCACACCACTCGCCTTCCGCAACCGAGCTGGTCAGTTGCATACCTGCTCCAGCTAAAACTTCAAATGCAGCTTCGTTTTCAGTCGATTAAGGCTTTAAAAAAATGATGGAGCGTTCAAGTGGGACAAAATCATCCGGAGGTAAAATACCCTCCCGATCGGATCTCCGGGGGAGGGTGCCCACAGGGACACCTCATCGAATGTCAAAAAAACACCGACAAGTTAAATCCAACAAAACTAATTCTTTCATCTACGGCGCTTGGAATGTTCGTACTTTGAACGACAGCACTCGCACCGATCGGCCTGAAAGAAGAACTGCTCTAATAGATAGAGAACTTCACCGACTCAATGTTGACGTTGCAGCTCTCAGCGAGACTCGATTTTTGGAGGAAGGCTCTCTCACAGAAAAGTACTACACCTTCTATTGGAAAGGTCTTCCCACCAATTCAAGAAGACAACATGGAGTAGGACTTGCCGTTCGGAATCAACTTGTAGCCAACTTAACACAAGTACCACAAGGCCTATCCGAGCGTCTAATGCTGCTACGCTATGAGCTATCAGATGGCAACGCGGTAAATCAGATAAGCGCCTACGCTCCCACTCTGGATGCAAGTCACGAAACCAAGGAAAGCTTCTATCAACAGCTGGAAGAAACCCTCTGTAGAATACCTAAAACGGAACGACTCGTTATTCTTGGCGATTTTAATGCTAGAGTAGGGAGAGATGCAGACACCTGGCCAGGCATCATAGGCAAGAACGGTTTGGGCAACATGAACGCTAACGGTCAACTACTCCTAACTAAATGCGCCGAACATGATCTAGTTATAACAAACACCATTTTCCGACAAAAGGATAAATTTAAAGGCACCTGGCGTCACCTCAGATCAGGTCACTGGCATCTACTGGACTATGTTATCGTACGTAGGAAGCATCTCAAGGACGTCCAAATTACAAAGGCGCGCATTGATAGCGAATGTTGGACCGATCATCGTCCTGTTGTCTCTAAAATGAAAATTGTTATGAGACCCAAACACCGAAGAACTCAAGTAAAACGTAGACTCCGTCTCTGTATTAGTAAATTGCGTGACCAACAAACCGTCGAACAGCTAAAGTAAAAAGTTCAAGAGAATTTGAGTGCACTAGAAGAAACCAATTCCGTAGATGTCGCTGCTACCTGGACACAAATTAAAGACAGTTTAAAAAGTGCGAGTGAGGAAATTCTTGGCACTGCAGCAAGTAAAAAACAGGAGGACTGGTTCAATGATAATGAAGCTTTTATACAAGAACTTCTTGACCGCAAACATACTGCCTTCCAAAACGCTATCAACCACCCCAACGACTCATCAAAAGCAGAAGCTTTTACCCAATCTAAGTATGAAACGCAACGCGAAATCAGAAGAATAAAGAACGAGTGGTGGGCAAGCAAGGCCAGAGAAATTCAAAGCTACGCCGATTTACACGACTACAGGAATTTCTTTCAAGGAGTAAAAGCAGTGTACGGCCCCAGTCGGAAAAATATGTGCCCTATTAAAGATTTAAATGGAAATCTCCTCAAAGAAGACCAGGAAATAAGAGCCCGATGGAAAGAACACTACTCTAACATTCTTAACCAGCAAAGTCAAGCCGATCACGATATTATAAATCTTATCCCTCAATATGACACCTTCGAAGACTTAGATAAACCACTAGCAACGGAAGAGATCTTAACCGCCATTGGGCAGCTAAAAAATAACAAATCTCCCGGCGCCGACTCACTCCCAGCTGAGATCTTTAAAGCTGTGTCGTCAGAGCTCATACCCTACCTCAAAAAACTGTTTGATGTCGTGTGGGAAAGTGGTTAAGCTCCGCAGGAGTTTCGTGATACACTTTTAATCAACCTCTTCAAAAACAAAGGGAGCGCTGCGGACTGTGGAAATTACAGGGGTATAGCTCTCCTGGCTGTTGGAGGGAAGATACTCACTAAAGCGATGGCAAATAGGCTAACACCTGTTATGGAAAAGTTACTTCCTGAAACACAGAGTGGCTTTAGACCAAACCGAGGCACATCGGATTTAATGTTCACACTTAAACAGCTTCAAGAAAAAGCACTCGAACATCAAGGAGAAATTCACACCCCTACTCTTTAATTTGTTTACCACTGCTCTAACAATTATTGTTGACAAAAAACTGACAGTCAGAGGAATAGGTCTCAGATACCGTTTTGATAGCGGTTTCTTTAACATAGGGCGCTTTAGAGCTTTCACGAAGACACGCACACGATTCATTTGTGATCTCCAGTATGCGGATGACTGTGCACTTTTAGCCTCTACGTCGGAAGAGCTTCAAGAACTTTTAGATGTGTATGCCCAGAGCTATGATTCCTTGGGACTTAAAATTAACATTGGAAAGACTAAGATTATGTCAACTCCTCATCAAGTGAACCAAATAGACATTACACTTAACGGAAATTCTCTTGAAGTGGTGGATCAGTTCAACTACTTAGGCAACGTTGTTAATGACAAAGCAAACATGGACAGCGAGATTCGCAATAGAATTAACGCTGCATCTAGAGCACTCTGGGGACTTAGAGAGAGAGTATTTAACAACCACGACCTTGCTTTGTCAACGAAAATGGCTGTCTACAGAGCAGTTGTCATTCCAACACTGCTATATGGATGTGAAAGCTGGGTCACTTACCGTCGTCATGTGAAAGAATTAGAACGTTTTCAGCAAAGACACCTCAGAAGTATGATGAAAATCCGTTGGTTCCATCACATATCAAACGTGGAGAGCAAACAGCCTTCCAATTGAGGTGCTTACTTCAAGAGCACGCCTAAGATGGGCAGGTCACGTTCATCGTATGCATGATAACCGCCTTCCTAAATGTACACTTTATGGTGAATTGCTAAGCGGTAGAAGAAGGCGTGGCGGTCAACGAAAGAGGTTCAAAGGCGCTCTCCATGAAAATCTAAAATCCTGCGGTATTGCAGACGAGCAATGGGAACAACTTGCAGCGGACAGAACCGAATGGCGAGGGGTTGTCGCCAGCTATCAAGGAAATGTTGCTGCAAGAAGGCCGAATCCAAGACCTAACCAGGTCTATGTTTGTCCTGACTGCCGTCGACATGTGCTCTCCCGAATTGGCCTCTATAGCCATAGTCGTGTGCACTGTAGATGAATGGGAATTACAATAGACTACACCTTTTACTTGTTTTTTATTGTACACAATTTATCGACTGTAACATTTTTTATACTCGGACTCGAGTAACGGCTAATAATAATAAAAGAGAAGGTATTTAAAAACAAGCAAAGGCTCGCCAATAAATAAATTTTATTTAATGTTCGTTTAATAAATTACACTTTAATAAATCAAATTTACACAAATCTTAGTTTTATTACTTACCCCCACCCACACCCCTGCCTGTGATAAGGATCGACAAATATAAATTCGCAACAATCTTAAAAGAACATTAGTGTGGTTTTAGATATTACGATGATAGCTTCACAATTTATAGTTTTACAAGCTATTTTGCAAAATTCTCTTTTTGTTCAATATCCTTACAATGCTAAAGAGGTATTTGTTTGCTTCGATAGTAATGGGACCCGGAATGAAGGCTGGCCTTCTAAATGGCGAAGAATGAAGCCGTATACAAATAATATTGTAACAACTCTTACGTATCCAATACCTACCAACAGTACTACATATAAACTACGAATAAGAAAGACTAATGGCTCCACTCAAGATTCTGAATGGTTTGAGCTCTATAACAAACCCCCTACTTCTGTTACCCCCACCACTACTAATGGTATAAATATCTCTTCAGAAACGGAATATGAGACAGTTTCATTTACAACTTGGTACACAATACTTTGTTGCTACATAGCATTCTGCTGTTCATTGCTGGTGCTTAAATTAATTGTTACAAGTATTCAACAACTATGTCTCAAGAGTTGAATTGTTTAACATGTCTAACGATGGAGTTAATAAGCAAGCACAGGCACGGTAAAAAATTGTATGATTTTACTGAAGAAGAACTTCGAAATTTTCCATTCATATATCTGGTTGAAAAAGCAGGCCCTATTGAACTTCTGCATGCATGGCCTAAACTACATGGGAATACACCCAAAATTTTACTCTCCAGATTCAGCTACCTTGTTTCATCCATCACAATCGCCCTGAATGGTGTGATCATGTGGATGGCCCTCCAGATGCACAATCCAGATGTAATATATGTAAATGGGGACTTCAAAAATGAGGTTGAATCAATTATTGAATAATTGTAAAATATTTTATTACTATATAAAAGATGTGGTAAAACAATAAAACAATTAATAGTGTATATGTTTTTTTTTACTTAAATAAAATTTACAAATCTGATAAATCAATACTATCCCAACCTTCTTCAGGCTCCTCCATTTCCCCCAAACGTTCAGCGTATTGTAGTAACATGTCTAAATTTCTTTCACCATCTTCAGTAATCAGATGATGCCCCCATGCTAAAGTATTTACATCTCCAGGAATAACAAATCTTTTGTCATCAGCAGATGATAGAGCTACCTTATTCTTTAGTTCTGTATGAATGGTGTGTAAATCAGATTTAAATATAAACATTTTACGGTATATTAAACCGCCGTTTTCAACAACTTGAACATAATCTGAAAAATGTATTTGATTTTTAACGACATTTTTCGAAACACCTCTCGCCTTTTTCATAACGTCACCAGCTTTAACACAATATGCTTTTGCACCTGTTCCATAAAAAACATTCTATATGCCTTCTAGCATACTCGTCTTTCATTTTTCCTACCACAGACATTGTTTTGGGTATGTTATGGATATTATCTGCATCATAATTTGACGTATCGAAAAAATTAATATTTCTCTTCATATCATCATAAGCGTCATCTGTGAAAAGTTCTAAAATTAGACTATCAGTGTCTGTGTATAGAACTGTTGCATCATCTCCATACATGGGTTTAATGTATCCATATAAAAATTCATAGATGATAGTTTTGGAAATATCCAAAATTGAGAAACCCGCGTAGAGTGGCTTATCGTAAACAACTTTTAATTTTTCCAACTGAATAGCTACTAAATTTTCATCAAATACAGAACAGGATTTGAAGTGTGGAAGAGCTATTAATGCTCTAGCACCCAATGCACCTTTTCTATTCTCCCAGCAAGAGCATAATTTAATATTCTGTCTTTTATCAACATTTTCCATCGTTTTGCCGAAAATTGAATTTACCATCAGCTTGAATAGATCCTTCTCAAACTCGTTTTTAGCTGAATTTCGTAGTTTTGTATTCAAGTGAATATATGATCCGAGCCAAGCAGATTGAGAGAACTCTAATATCCTGTGTATTTTCATTAATTTCATTCCGTACTTTAAACACTGCTTCAAATTTCTATAGTCAATGATATATTTCCACTTATTATGTAAATTCGGAATTAATTTAGAAGTTTTACATTTCGGAGGAGTCATTTGTTCAGGACAAAACGGTAAGTCGTTGTGGTCTTCGTGTAAGTGTAACGGATATTCCAGGTCAACTTCTAAAACGTAACCTTTGGATGAATTGTTCTCTATGATGGAACAGTCGAAGTTTTTTATTTCTTGTTTTTCAAGCCACCTGAACTTTCCTGTGGGCAGGTATTCTTTCATAGCTGCTCTATATAAATTTGTGGCATCTAGATACATAATGTATGAAGCTGGTTTACTAGGATCATAGTTCTACAAAAATTTATTATTAGCCACAGCCTTTCTCTTACTACATTGGGCCACTCCTCCTCGAATACCTTTTCTGAAGAAATGTACAGCATCCACATCGGTTAAAAGTTAATAATAATAAAATATCAGATTTCAGATAGAGATCTGCGTACTCTCCCAAAGTTGTACACTTGAAGATATCCCATACTCTGTTAGCTCGTTCATAATCCTCGTCGGAAAGAGATTCATTAGTTAAATCATTATAAAACTTGTCTTTTGCTGGTAATTGGACATCTTCTAAGTTTTTAAACCAGTCCATATAATTATAAGGAAAAACCCCCTTCTGTCTGATTAAATTGAACTCTTCCTCATTTTCAAAGTTTTTCCTAATTAATTAATTTATCAAGAGATTTGGGTAAAAATCGAAAAGAGTCTATAAATTTCAATTTCAGATATTTGTCCGGTACTTCAGGAATCTTAGATTTTTCTACAAGGATTGATTTCGAGAATGAGATGTACTTCTCCTTGGTTTGGGCTATTACAGAAACACCTCCTTATTCGATGCCAATTTCTTAATGAATAAATGACAATCATAGTTTGTTAGATTGTGGAAGAAAACTGGTATGAATTTTGCAACATTACAGTTCAAATTACAAACAGAATGTGCAGCAGCACGGAAACGACCTGTTAAGTGGCAGTGATCACGAACTTTTATATCACCAAGCTTGAAAGGTTTCTCACAAATGTGACAGCATATAGGGTTTAGATATTCGGCTTGTTCTTGCTCCGAAAGAGGGATCATCTTTTTAATGTCTTTTAAATGTTTGTTGTATAAGTTTAAAGCTGTTTCATCCAATTTTTCAGCAAATACCTCAGCAGCATTGAGCCCCCGATATGTCACCATTTTTGAGTATTTATCATTAAAATTGCATTTTACATAAAAGGCGAAAGAATAAGGCTGGTGTTCAGATACTTTAACAGTGAATGATTGATCAGCACATGGTACATTATGATCGATGGGTTTGAGTAAACTTTCGAAATCAGCATAAATTACAAACGGAACAGGTAATTGTTTTTCAAAATTTATAAACTTTAGAATATTTTCTGGACCTGTTTCGGCATATTTATTAATTATCAACTCGGTAGATGGCAATTTCGTGTATATATGATTACAGTCATCCTTCTCATGCTGTTTTAAATGTTCTATTTTTCTAAACGATTGCAGACACCCATCACAAATGTGCAATTGGCCATCATGTTTAGATTTTTGTTTCGATACCAATTTTGATAAGTTTTTTATAACGCAATAATGATTGTTACCTGTATTATTTGAGATAAGTAACAGATTAACGTGCATAGCTTGGCGAGATGAAGTAAAATGTAAAGGTCCAATTACTTCTGTAATAGTTTCTCCACCTTTATATTCGGTTTCAATACCATACACATTAATGGAGATCTTATTCATTTCTTCAAACTTTTTAATATCCTTCAGTTTCATAGGAAACTCTAGACCGGAAAAGTTCAACAAAGTATTATAGTGTGGATATAAACTTGTCTTTCTCACGTCACTTTTTGCTGGAGAGATGGCCGCAATAATTGACCATGCAAAGCAAGCACTATCCTCATTTTCTATATTTAAAACAGCATTCTTCTTTGATATGGCTTTGGGGAGTTTAATGTATGATGAAGCCGACATTGGTGTAAACTTATTTATGTTTACGTCAAGGAACATTATATGTTTCAGCGTCCACCCCGAATCTTTCTCTTGGAATTCAGAGGCATGCACAGTCATCTCCTCACTAAACTCTTTAAAAATCTGATGTAAATCTGTTGAAATGGTGATTACTTTATTCTTTGTATTAAATGACTTGATATCAGATACTTCTTTTTCAGGAATAGTATAAAGACCAAATACTTCAAAGTTAATCTTAAGAGTATGATATTTCTCCATATATTCTTTAATTATATCCAATACATTTGATTCTACTTCTTTCAAAAAATCAGAATAATCGATGTGGCTTCTAGCGATCCTGCTTTTGAACGCACTATGTAGTTTATCAACACCCGTCTTTAAACTGTTTACAATAGGTCGATCAATCTTTTTCCTATCAATTAAAAACATATCCTTCAAGACAGGGCATCTACTTTTAATATGTCGCTGTACGTTAAAAGATGATGAAAAGTTCTTTCCACAATATTCACAAGTTTTCAAATCACTCGTAGAATTTTGTTTTTTGTTAACACCGCTCGAAGAAGGGTCACTATCAGATTTTTGCTTCCTGTTAACACCACTTGTAGAAGGTACACTATCAGTCTTTTGCTTCCTGCTTGGCGGTTCATCAGATGGGACCGCACTAATAGTTTTTCGTTTTCCATTACTATTTAGAACGGGGCAATATTGACGAATATGCCGAACTAAACTACTTTTGTTTGAAAAAATTTTCTCGCAGTGATCACACTTCATTGTGCCACGATAAACTACACAATACTAGTGAACATAATCAATTCCAGCATTATATATCATTACACCACACCTGGAGGGGGGGATGATGTTCTGTTTCCCACGCATATCATTAGTCATCTGTTAACCAGATGTTATATCCGGCCTGATGACTCATGTTGAACATCTGGCGAGCATATGGCATCCTGGTTCCCACACAGGTCACTCACCCGATACCATCTGTACGCCAGATGTTATACATTTGGCTCGTTAAATGATGACTCATCATGATTATTTAACAAATATCTGTAAACATGTCTAGACTTGTCTGGACATGTATAAATTGTTAATAAATAAAATACATGAAATATGTTTAACCTGTTTTTTTTTTTAAATAATGACATTACAAAATTCTCATAAAGGTAATACACATTTGATAGAGAACACATGCATTCAGATTTTATATGATAAAAACATCGAGGTTTAGATAATTGGAGTGGTGGATGTTCCTCTAACTCATATACAGGCTTTGATGAATATTCTTTTATATACGAGACCTTTTCTTTTCCCTTTACATAAATTCTTTCTTCACTTTCGGTTAACTCTTGAATGATCTTTCCAAAATTGAAATATGGAGTATATCCATCATTCCAATGTATACCATGATGATTATGTGTCAGCCAATTAGCTTGTTTTTCTAAATCTGGCGGTAGAAGTTTGATAGAAAATGGTGGTCTAAAAATATAATGTGCTGTAACCATTATACGCTGCTAACTCCTTAACAATAAACTTATTTTTTTCTGCTTTGAACCCTTGTACATCCAAAATTAATGACATATTTTTATGTTTGCTAGCTCTCTCGTCACATAAACTTGTAAACTGTAAAGCTCAATTGCTTTCTTTAAGTATTTGAGTTTCTTCTGATGTTCTTTCAGCGCCTTTCTGTAGTTGGAGATCATCGTAAACTAACGCACTAGCTAATATTACTTTCTTTAAATAAGTTAGATCTGTCTAGCTATTTCTGTTAACGGATTGTATCGGATGAAACGATCATGTAAAATTAAGCAGTAAGCTGTGGTATCGTTTGGAACATTTTCGCTTGTTTCGAATTCGATACGCATGACCACTGACCCCGATTGGATGGTCTCCTTTTGGCGAAAACAATCGATGTGGGTTACAGGCGAAATGGATTTGAATTCTCTAGGTGTAAATATAGGCTCATTTCCAGTTTCATAGTATGAGTAATGGAAATTTGAGAACATTTCATATAAAGTAGCATATTTATCATCTTTGAAATTTAATTACAAATCCGTGTAAGGATATCTTTCAGAATTTAAAAATACCCTTATATTTGTAAGATTACAATTATCAAAGGTACTCATATTAGAAGTTACTTTATTTTTTTTATTAATTTGGAAAGCAACAATTACATGGCGAGGTGTTTCTAACTTGGTGGTAGTTTTCACAGGCCAAGTATGTCTTGTGGTTGAAGAAAGTGAAGGGTATTCTACAAGCTCCCAACTTCTAAATGGAACTAATATTTCAACATTTTTCTCCAAAATTTTAGTTAAGGCCAATTGTTGTGGTATTCCCACGGAAACGTGGGGTACTCTCCCATAAAGCTTATCGATATTAATTTTAGGTTTTTCCGTATCATCGATACTAGTTACTACATCTAAATCATTACTGCTTCGAATTAAAACTAATTCTTGTTTCATATTGTCACGAGCCGGGGGTGCTTGGCTTGCGAGAGGTTAAATTATAAGTAAAATAAAGATATAAAACAAAAAGATACCAACATTTTCTTGCAGGTAAAAATAACAAACAAGTAAAATAGTTCAAATAATAAAAAATATAAAATAAAAAGATCTTACCAGTCCATAATGGGGGAGATGCGTCAGGTTGGTGCTCGTTGGCTGACTACCAATAAGTAAGTAAGTAATGTGTGTATCAATCCTGGACTATTTATATGATTCCTAAATACTTATTCAGCAATATTCCTATAAAGGTAGACTTAAAGTTTATGTCTCAACGCGGTTACAAGCTGATATTGAAATATGAAACTTTACATCCTTTATGCTTGTTAAATAGCGAATTATATTGTAGAAATAAAATATGAATGATAAAATTTAACTTGGAAAGAATGTAGAATTTATTTATCGATTTAGTTTTGCGACTTATTTAATTTATTATTGAATATTTGAAAATTATATTTTGTAGAGAATATGCTAAAAAGTATTTTGGTTAATTTTATAGTGCAGAATAATTATTACTACTTGACACATTTCCCCCTTCCGAATAGCTGGCCACCAGTTTAAACTGCCGGTAATTAGTTAAAATGCTATAAAAATACAATTACAACACGTTTATAAAAACAATTAAAAATAAGAAAATATAAAGCATATAATAATTATATGTGGTGGAACACACCGCATGTCGATAATAATATACAATATCTGAAAAATAAAACAGCAAATAATATAAAGGAAAATCAACAATAATAAAACAAAAATTTAGTCTTTTAATAGAGTCAATTAATAAAAAGTTTTTGGCACACATTTTTATAGCACTGGCTTAGTTCGGTCCTGTCTCTTTCCGCACTCTACTTCACGTAAGTTATGTTTAGTTCGAGATATTGGCATCACTGCATACACTAATTGTCATTTTATGTGGGTCGCGCTTCCAGTCGGCTATCCTTTGGTTTGATAACGCGCGGAGTTTTATTGTTTGTAAGTTTGTGTAGTTTTATTTTACTTTTTAACACTATGTGGCGAACGGTGTAACCCATTTTCAGCATCGGTTGAAGTTATTAGCTGGGAATCTCCAGGTGGAAATTAGTAGGTAAGTGAGTCAGCTTTCTTGACCTGTTGCATTTTCTTATCTCGTAGAAGGTGATTGACCCATATTAACTGCTAGGCCAATAGATGTTTATGTACCCCTTGTTGCTTATTTTTCTAGTTACTGTTTACGAAAACCAGTGTAAACATTTGTGAACTAGTGTAAATTCGGAGGCTTCCATTAGGGTTGTCTCAATTCCATTTCAGTTGTTTAATTGTACTTCTGTTATGCAGGGACTTGGAGAATATGGCGACAGAAATTTGCGGAGTGCGCAAATTTGGAAAAAATGCCAAGATGCTATCCCCTTATGTTGGTTGCTTAACAGAAGACGAAACTCGTACCGGAATTTTTTTTGAGAGACAAAAAAACATCTTATCCTGGGACTGCGATATGGGTACCTATTGGTGTACTCAACCTTTTCCAGTTCCTCGATCTAGCCACATTGTGTGTTAAGGGTTAGCTGCCAATTCTGGGATTCGTGTGGAGTGGGTCATTTGCCATCGTCAGTGCTCCGTGTGCATTCAACATGAAACAAAGAATAGAACCCAAGTAAGTCCTTATATTTAAAAATAATTCTTTTATAACATTCTTCGATAATTACAGTTTTATTTATCTAATCTATTTATTTGTTATTTAAGTCATATCTTTGTCACAATTTAATTTTTCATTTCTTATTAAGATTTAAATATTACTGATCTATATTTAAATTCCACAATAAGGAATTGTTAATCTATTACAATTTATCCTTACTTATTAAATATAATGATGTAGGTATTTTTTCCAAGATCTCTTAACTACAATTTAAAGAATATTATAAGTATAAAATAGTATCATTATTGTTAAGATTTTTTAAGTGACTAAGTAAAATGGATATTTGCATAACTATGATATTTAGTGATTTTTAAGTTCATCGTATGTATATACGTTGTATTACTCCATGTTAATGATCATTAGTAGCTTTTATACTAGAAAAATTATAAGATTGATATTCTTATTTCATACCTTTCATTTGACTACTTTTAGCCCCCAATATACTACGCCTTTTTAATCTGTCAGCTTAAAATAAGATTTATTTTAAGAAAATTGTGTGCATTTATAATCTATTTCTCGATACAAAAAAAACATCTTTCTATCTCATTTATTTACTTATCATTATACCCTCTGTACTGTGTGTATTGTTCTATTACATTTATTTTCTTGCATTATTTATACATAAATTTAATATAACTTCCTTCTAACATGAACTACATTTTCAAGCTGTTAGATAATTGAAGAGATATTTATTTAATGCCCATTTATAACGTTAACTTAAATACCCCAACGATATATCAGTCTTGAAATTACGGCCGTACTGTAGTTCCTACTTATACTGTACCTATTTCGACATTCTCCAACAAATATATTTTTTCCTTAGAAAAACTTTGTTATTAAATATTCTTGTATACACATTGTTCACATATTTAATTTTTCTAAGTAACATTATACATATATCTTCAGTATACTTCTACAATATTATTATACACACATTGTCAATAAATTCCTTTTTCAATAATGACGTTTTTTAAGTACCCTTATACATATTTTTATCTTGGTACTTCCTCTATACTTACTCAGTTTGCATCATTATGCACCTATTAACAGCGATAATTGCACACTTTTGCTTTTCATATTTACTTATACTTGTGGCGTAGTGGGGCTTTGTGTTAAAAAAGAAAATTTCATTGTTCCTCGGTATTGTGTATTACACAATTGAGGCTAGTACCTGGCGAAAGGTTTGATAAAGCTGTATCTACTTCTAGTATGTATTTATTATTACTTTCTGGGACGTTTCGTCTCTCTAGTGGTATTGGTTTTTCATGATCATTTCTTCTTTCAGGGGTGCTGTCACGTTTCCACCAATTTATCAACAACTTTATCAAGAGGTATAGGACAAATAATATTAATGCCGCGCATGTGATACTGAAGAAAATGTCATGCTGAATTGGAATATCATTATCACCGTGGGCTACTTGTGCCATCGCTGGAAGGACTGCAATATTATTTCTATTGAAGATCAGATACCCTACAACTATTGATAACACGGAGTTCCATATCAAGAAAATTGTATTACTATGAATACCATAGGTATCAGTATATGATAAATTATTATATTCCTCTACGTTACGAATAATTTCCTGTAAGTTATCATTAGTTGATGTTAAGTTTAAATGTGGGATAGTTAAGGTCCAATTTTTATTGAGACATTCCGTAAAATTTTGAAAACGAGGTAGATTATCTTGGCGTTTCGGATTAAGTATAAATGATTTTAAGTTTGACCAAGCTGCTGGTATAACATGTATAAATGAGGCTTGGTTAGGTAATAAGTCTGAACACGGGAATCTTTTTGGAATTAATTTATCCTCTTCCATAATAAGTTTAGAGTTACAGGATAGATTGATTTTTCTTGCACCAGGTGTTTCGGAAGATTTTAAAGGAATATTTATTGTTTTTCGAGGGCATTTTATATAAGTATTATTTTTTGGGTGAGTTATAATATAGCTTTCTTCTCCTATTTCGGAAATAACAGTATTTATTGATTTATGACAACTCATAGGACAATGGTGGTTAATCTCGTCTATAGTTGCTCCTACGTATAATTTTTTTGCACAAGCTGGCCCTCGCAGTATGTCTGCGGAGAAGCGAGGTAGAAAACAAAGTTTATTGTGAAAAGGTTTGCAATGATGCAGACCTGCACCTGAGATTTGCCTAATTTGATCTGTTGAGGAATGGTAATTTTTTGAAACAGCGAGATATATCGTGTCATGATTGATAATGCATGTTTGGTTTAACCATGCAAATGGTATGGTAATTAATTCAAATAAGTCCCATGATTGGTTAATTTGAGTGATTGGGACCCTAATTAATAATAATTTTGTTATTTGTGAATGCACAATCGCAAAGTGGTAGTTGATAAAATTTTGAAATATCTGAAATTGGAATTGCTAGGCTTTGGTTAGAGAGTTGTAATTATTTTGCTAGGATGGTTAGATCGTGAGAAAGAATAGTAGGGCTAAGGATAGCTATAGGTATTTGATGTTGCCTACATGAATTTAGGATTCCCTGTTTTCTTATTGCTCTGGTGAGTTCTACTATATGTTTGATATTTTGAAATTGGTTGTTTAAAATAGCTAAAATAAAATAAGATTGTTCATCTTGATGTGTTATTAAGGTATTTTTAAATTCGTTTGTAAATTCTTCTAATTCGTGTATTTTACTTTCGGTTGTATTAAAAGCTACCGCAATTTCTTTTTCATATTTTTTTAATAATTTTGAATTTTCTGAAATATTTGTAATAGATTTTGAAAGTCCTTTATTCAATTTAAGTATTTGTTCTCTCAAAATGTCCTCTCTGGCTGTGACTGTATCTAGTTTATGTTGTGTTGCAACCCCACAACACTAAGACAACCCTTCTCCTAGGAAATCTAGAGATCTTTTTCTTCGAAACGCGTTTTCGAATTCCCTAATATTTTGTAAATACTTTACATTCCAGCTTTGTTCAAGAGCCTCAAATTCTAATTTATAAGCATTTTTTACTAGTTCTAAATTGTTTAAGATGATACATTCTGGTTTTTACTTTCTTTTCTGAGACAGCTCGTTTTACCCTCTGTGTTTTGAATATTTTCTTTTTCGTACCATATTGATTCATAAATTAGTGGAATCGTGGCTTCATAACTTACCGTTGACGGTAGGGGTCTCCAAAAAGCCCCGGCGGTCACCTCCAAATTATGAGGTGTAGAATAAATACAGGGTGCTAGGAGACAAAGAATGATGAACCTGTTTAAAATTATTTATTTTATTATTCACTTTTCTATATTTATTTCTAAGGGAAAAAACTATTTCGAGACCAATATACACCCTCATTAAAAAAATAATAATACTTAATCAAATTAACTTGCATACTTAAAAATAACTTAACCGTATATTTATGTTTCTATCGGTGCTACTCCCGGTGTCCAAGGATCGTTATAAGGTAATATCCGGCTTACATGTACTATTTCTTTCTTAGCTTTTTTTGATGGGCCTTTCCGGATCTCGTAATCAACTTCTCCTATTTTTCTTACGATGTAGTAAGGTCCAAACCATCTTAAGAGTAGTTTTTCTGATCGTCCGACTTTTCTGATTGGGGTGAAAACTTTTACTTTTTCCCCTTTAGCAAATTGTAGGTGGCGATGTTTTTCGTCATGCCTTATTTTATCTGCTGCTTGTCTTTTTTTTATATTTTCTACTGCCAGGTTACGTACTGCTAGTGCTTTTTCTCTTATTTTTTGCGCATCTTGGGACTCGCCTACTTCCATTAGGTTAGCTTCTGTCGGTAGTATTGGTTCTCTACCATAAACTAGCATAAATGGGGAATATTGAGTAGTGTCTTGGCGTGCTGTATTATAGGCAAATGTTACATGTGGTAAATATTCGTCCCAGTCCGTCTGTTGGGTATTTGTGTATTTAGATAACATGTCTGCCAAGGTTTTGTTAAAACGTTCTGTTAATCCATTACAAGATGGGTGATATGCTGTCGTGTACTGGTTAGTTGTACCCATGCAATTAACAAGTTCACGTACGAGTTCTGAGCGAAATGTTTGCCCCCTATCACTCAGTATGTGTCTTGGAGCTCCATGACGGGTAATAATTTTTTCCAATATAAATTTCGCTACTGGTAGTGCCTTTCCAGATGGCAGTGCCTGTGTTTCTGCCCAACGTGTGGCATAATCTGTTGCAACCACTATTACTGTTATAATATATGATTTGCAGGAAACAACTACTCAGCGGGCAAATACCCCGACCTGCATTGAATTACACCTTACAAATCATTAAAGAATGGTAACCAATATCATTTGTCAACTCCCTGACCAGACATAGACCGGTTTCAAACTTATTAGTTCTCATCAGTATGCCATAGGTCATGGAGCAGACAAATGATAGTGGCCAACCTGCTAGTTTTATACAAACTATAGTAAATTGAGTAGTGGTGAGAGGTAAGTGAAACCTCTCAAATGGTCAATTGCTACTATACACCATAGATGTCTCTATGGGCGTATAGCGACTTGCGATTCTGCAAGTACCTGAGAGCGGCGACCTTTCAGTCCTAGGTGGACTTAACCTACTGTTATAATATATGATTTGCAGGAAACAACTACTCAGCGGGCAAATACCCCGACCTGCATTGAATTACACCTTACAAATCATTAAAGAATGGTAACCAATATCATTTGTCAACCTATGGCATACTGATGAGAACTAATAAGTTTGAAACCGGTCTATGTCTGGTCAGGGAGTTGACAAATGATATTGGTTACCATTCTTTAATGATTTGTAAGGTGTAATTCAATGCAGGTCGGGGTATTTGCCCGCTGAGTAGTTGTTTCCTGCAAATCATATATTATAACAGTAGGTTAAGTCCACCTAGGACTGAAAGGTCGCCGCTCTCAGGTACTTGCAGAATCGCAAGTCGCTATACGCCCATAGAGACATCTATGGTGTATAGTAGCAATTGACCATTTGAGAGGTTTCACTTACCTCTCACCACTACTCAATTTACTATAGTTTGTATAAAACTAGCAGGTTGGCCACTATCATTTGTCTGCTCCATGACCTATGGCATACTGATGAGAACTAATAAGTTTGAAACCGGTCTATGTCTGGTCAGGGAGTTGACAAATGATATTGGTTACCATTCTTTAATGATTTGTAAGGTGTAATTCAATGCAGGTCGGGGTATTTGCCCGCTGAGTAGTTGTTTCCTGCAAATCATATATTATAACAGTAGGTTAAGTCCACCTAGGACTGAAAGGTCGCCGCTCTCAGGTACTTGCAGAATCGCAAGTCGCTATACGCCCATAGAGACATCTATGGTGTATAGTAGCAATTGACCATTTGAGAGGTTTCACTTACCTCTCACCACTAACCACTATTACTGTTTTTCCATTTCTGCTTTTTCTAATAGGTCCAAGGATATCGATTCCGATTTTTCAAAAGGTGTTCCAACTGGTATTGGTTGTAGTAGCCCTATTGGTTTTCTATTTTGTTCGCCTTTTCTGGCTTGGCAGTCTGTGCAACCTTTAACGAATTTTTTAACGTCTTTTTGCAGAGTTGGCCAGTAGTACCTATTCTTAATTCTGTACAAAGTTTTTGCAATGCCCAAATGACCTGAAAGTGGTTCGCTATGATGGGAAAAAAGAATTTCAGCAATTAAATTCCTTGGGATAACTAGTAGGTTTTCACGTCCGTCAGGTAGTATATTTGTTTTATATAACACACCATCTATGCATCTAAAGTTTTTTGATCGTTTTCGTATTCCTATAGGTATTGATTGGTTAGTGGGATCTTCAATAGCGTTTATTAGTTGTTTTATTTCTGGGTCTTGTTGTTGTTCTTTAGCAATGTCAGTTGATAAAAGGAGGAAAGTGCGTATATCGTCCACATTATAATTATCTTAATTGGCTTTTAGGACGGGATTTCTAGACAAACAGTCTGCATCCTTATGTGCTACTTCATTTTTGTGCACAATAGTATAGTCATATTCAGCTAGTTTTAGAGACCATCTCGCCAATCTACCTGATGGGTCCTTCAGTGATCTGATCCAGCACAAAGCGTGGTAATCACTTACAATTTTTACTGGTCTCCCATAGATTAGATGACGTAGGTATCCCAGTGACCAAATGGCACTTAATCCTTCGAGTTCCGTAATTGTGTAATTTTTTTCAGCTTTTGATAGACTTCTGCTAATATATGCTACAGGGTGCATTTGTTTATTATCGTCTTCTTGTAGCAGTACACCACCTATACCTATTGTACAGGCGTCCACCCTTAGTTCACACCCTTTGTTTGGATTAAAGTGTTGTAATACAGGAGCTGTGACTAACTTATTTTTAAGTATTTCGAATGCTTCTTTTTGAGCTTTTCCCCAAATAAAACCTGTCGTTTTTTTGATTGCCATATGCAGTGGTCTAGCTATGATTGAAAAGTTTTTTATAAATTTCCTGTAATAATTACAAAGTCCAATAAAACTTTGAATATTTTTTATTGACTTAGGTTCTGGAAATTTTTTTATGGATGTAATTTTATCCCCATCGGGTTCTAAACCTTCCTTGTTGACGACGTGTCCCAAAATTTTTACTCTAGGTTTTACGTAAGTACATTTGTTTGGTTTGAGTATTAACCCTGCTTCCCTTAATCTTTGAAAGACTTTTCTAAGTTTTTCTAGGTGTTCGTCTAGGGTCTTTGAGAAAATTATAATATCGTCAAGGTAAATTAATATGTCCGTCCATTTCATCCCTTCAAATACTTTGTCTGCTAATTCTTGAAACGTTGCAGGAGCGTTACACAATCCAAAGCTTAAAACATTAAATTCATATAGTCCATGGCCTTGAGCTATAAAAGCTGTGTATTGTTTCGAATTTTCTTCAATTTTGACCTGCCAATAACCACTAAACATATCTAGTGTCGTGAAATATTGTGAGTTACCTAAGTATGTAAGTATATCCTCGATATTTGGGATAGGATACATTGATTTTTTCGTTACATTATTTAATTTTCGGTAGTCAACGCAGAATCTAGTTTCCCCGTCCTTTTTTTTGACAAGAACGACTGGGCTTGCCCAAGGTGAATGTGATGGCCTAATTACATTGCTTTCCATGATTTATTTTATTTGTTTATCTATAATTTTACGTTCCTTTTGCGAAACTCTGTATGGACGGCTTTTAATTGGTTCGGAATTTCCCACATCTATCTTGTGTTCTGTCAGGTTGGTTAACCCCATTTGCTTTGTTGATTTTGAAAATACATCGGAATATTTTACTAGTACATTTTCTAGTTTTTCTTTAAATGTTTCGTCCTGTATATGTTTTAAATCGTGATCTTCTAGCGTGACAAGCTCTTCTGCGTATAATGCTAGTGCGGTAATTTGATCGTTTTTTATTGTTTCGTAGAAAAAGCCTATTGTGGATTTTTTAAATATTTTTATCCGATTGTGACCTATATTTTTAATTGTAATTGTTATATTATCGGGATAAATTTTTGGTGTGCCCAACATTAAGAGTTTACGTGGAATAAAGAATGTTTCTTTTACTTGGAATCTCCAATTTTTTATTTCACTCCATTTTTTCCCAGAAATTCGAAGATTTATCTTATATTCTACATTTGGTTGCAAAATATAATCTTTGCTTAAAGTTGCTTTAATATTTTGTTTTCCAGTGTAGTCTTCTAGAATATTATATTCGCTTTCTTCATTAATTCTTCTATTTACCAATTCGTCATGATGTATAATTGGCAAGTCTGAATTTATTTCTTCCGCCGTTTGTGGTAGATTACAAATAAGAATATCTATTTCTGCATCTTTAAAAATATGAAACAACATATTTTTTACATTTTTCCACTCCAGTTTATCCAGTCCACAGCCGATCCTAGGCATTGCGAGTTTTTTCACATCATTATCTTTAATATGTTTTTTCATTTCTTGTAGGCATTTCCACAAGGTTTCCATTAATGGCTTTCCCCAGGACATCTTTTTTGTAATCAGGTGATAGATAATTCTATCATTATTTTTCGTGATTGCTATTCCTCCCTCTTTTGGGTTTTGTTTACGTAATTCCTCTTCTATTTGGAATCTTTCTTTCATTTTAGCAATGCCTTTTCCCATTTTTCTGTCCTCCGATATACAGTGTACTAATGCATATTCTTTTGAAGTTTCAAATAGGTCCTTGAATTTTTCTTCTATTCTTACAGATGTAATTTCCATTTCGGTGTCTATATTTGATTGCATATATTCCTGAAAGTCAGATTTTTTATTCCTTGGTACAATATTAACACCCTGTATAGTTTTTTCTTCTTGTTCAATATCTATTTTATTTATAAGTGGTTTTGCAGGCGATATTGCTGTCTTGTTTTGTTCTGAACCAGGGGTAAGAGGTAACCCTGATTCTCTTACTTGGCCATTAGTGTAATTTGGTAAATCTAATTTAAGTATTCTCCTCTCCTGGCGCTCTCTCCTCCCAAGCTTTTTTTGTGGCATTAGAAAAAGTTTAAAGGAATATTTAAAAAAAACAATAAAATAACCTTCCAAAAGAAAATATTGATTCGACTGATTTTAAAACTACTTTAAAAAATTAATAGAAAAAAAATGAAAATTAAATCAAGATTAAAAAATATATATAAAATAGGTATTGGGGTTAAATCGAGGTAAAGGGGTAGAAAAAAAAATACTACTCTGTACCAACCAGTCTGACACTCGGCTGAAATACGAATAATATTTCTTATTTTTTGTTTTACTGTTTTATTTCCAGCCAGTTTTACACGGGCACTAGAAATACCACAATACGGGGGGAGAAAAATACTACCCTGTACCAACCAGTCTGACACTCGGCTGAATACGGATAATATTTCTTATTTTTTGTTTTACTGTTTTATTTCCAGCCAGTTTTACACGGGCACTAGAAATACCACAATTGGAGGATAAAATTAGTACTACGTACTAGCCAGTTGACACGGGCTAAAATACGACTACCGATTAAAAAAAATATTTTCAATCATATTTCCAGCCAGTTGCCACGGGCTAATGGAAATACAATAAAAAAAACATTGGGTTTATTAGGAAGAATAAAAACCCTAAGAATGAAGCTAGACGCCTCCACCATGTGTCACGAGCCGGGGGTGCTTGGCTTGCGAGAGGTTAAATTATAAGTAAAATAAAGATGTAAAACAAAAAGATACCAACATTTTATTGCAGGTAAAAATAACAAATAAGTAAAATAGTTCAAATAATAAAAAATATAAAATAAAAAATAAAAAGATCTTACCAGTCCATAATGGGGGAGATGCGTCAGGTAGGTGCTCGTTGGCTGACTACCAATAAGTAAGTAAGTAATGTGTGTATCAATCCTGGACTATTTATATGATTCCTAAATACTTATTCAGCAATATTCCTATAAAGGTAGACTTAAAGTTTATGTCTCAACGCGATTACAAGCTGATATTGAAATATGAAACTTTACATCCTTTATGCTTGTTAAATAGCGAATTATATTGTAGAAATAAAATATGAATGATAAAATTTAACTTGGAAAGAATGTAGAATTTATTTATCGATTTAGTTTTGCGACTTATTTAATTTATTATTGAATATTTGAAAATTATATTTTGTAGAGAATATGCTGAAAAGTATTTTGGTTAATTTTATAGTGCAGAATAATTATTACTACTTGACAATATTTAGTATAATTTTTTTTAAATCTTCAAAAAAGCCCATTAACATTTTTAGCGGGATGCAGACGTTAAATTTATTGCCATCTGGTAATGTATTATCTTTTGGAAACCATCCAGCGTTTTGGAGTTTGACGCTTTCGCTTTCATTAAAAGATAAATATCCCTTAAGTGTGGATGTCAGTCCAGCATTCCGAATTGAATCAATGACAATACCATTAATCTCATATCGAATTTCTCTAAAGAGAAAACTGAAGGCGTTGTTTATTAATTTTAATTTAGTAGTAGGTGTTCCATCATCTTTCGTTAAATTTCCTTCTAAGTACAAAATACTTTCACATGGTAAGGTATAAGCATCCAGTTCTTGGATTGGAATCCTAATTTCATCGTTATAATCAAATTTGGCTGCGACAGACGGTTGATAGTTGTGGTACTCATAACTAACAATAGAATTGTCTATGAGAGGCTGTTGTGTGATATTTAAAATATCCATTATATGAGTACTTCAAAACCAAGCGATTTCAAGAAAATTTTATTCTCTGGTGTTACTAGACTAACGTTCTTCGTGTTACTGACTGAATGTTTCGTTCTAGATTGTCTTTTATAAGCACGTTTAGGCACCTCACTTGGAATGTGATATTTGTAGTTATAGCGGATCACCATTTTAAGACAGTTTCTTTAAATGTAGTCTAACTGTGATGGTCTCTCGACGGAAATTAACTAGATTCCCGTCTTGATCGAGTATTTTAATGGTAATCGAATTGAGCGTCTTAACGCTTACTGGAAAATATAGAATGTTTAAAGGTGATTCCACTATTTTATAGCCGGGGGCCACCGTCGGGAACAACTGATGTATTGTATGAACAGGTAATCCATTAGAATAAGAACCAGTGGCAATATTACAATCAATGCATAAAGCATTCACCTTAATTATTTGTACTGGAAAGTCAGACTCGTTTAGCTCATTGGCTTTCAGAACCCTTTTCTCAAATCCTAATAAGCGTCCTATGGAGTTTTCAGATGTAAAATCGATATCAGTGTTTGTTTCTATTTTTACCGTTGAAGTGTTGCGATTAGCAATAATATTAATATCAACACCCTTACGAATTGATTTTTGAAGATAATTATTAATATCATTAATTTCATAGGCTCCAACAGGGATGGTTATAGTCATGTTGCCATAAGTAAATTTATTGTTTGATTCATCTAGGTTCGGAATTACGTTGAATGTTTCAAAGTTTGATAGCCCGATAACATAATCGGAATTATCCTCTAAATATATGGGTGGATTGAAATCAGCGGTTAAGATGGAAGAGTTCCCCGTAAGTGAAAAAGTCAGAGACATGTTGCACAATTCAATAGTAAACACATAATAAAGAGATTTCCTTTATTTACATTGATTATATAAAAATTGTAGACATAGGTGACCACATTTATTTGAATTATATTTTTGCATCTGATCGTAATTATAATTAACTTTATTTAAGCTACCATCGCTATAGAAATAACTTATTACATTTCTTGGTGGTCGTAAGTTTCCATAACTATCAAAATAAATTATTGAGTTCTTCTTCACATACGCCGTCCAGTGAGTACCGGGTCCAGATAATATATCTAAATTAATTATACCACACTCACTTTTTTTTATCTTCACTGGTAATGTATCCTTCATAAATACTCCACGAAAATTTGGGATATGTACGTCTTTAGCATATTTCAATAAATCTATGTTGGACAATGCTTTGCGGGGTAGCTTTATTGGAAGTTTTTTTTAAAAGG
This sequence comes from Leptura quadrifasciata, assembly GCA_963675555.1. NCBI lineage: Eukaryota > Metazoa > Arthropoda > Insecta > Coleoptera > Cerambycidae > Leptura > Leptura quadrifasciata. The sequence continues at coordinate 31,777,887 of OY776682.1, forward strand.
TGCTAGATATAATCCCATACCTTTTTTATATGGTCGAAGGTATAACCCTTTTCCTATTGCAACCTGCTCCATAGCTAAATTGTGTCTTTTCTCTTCATCGAGTTTTTCTTTAGCAGTCTTTGCATCATTAACGGCTTTCGCAATTCCTGCGGCACCACCGCCTATTGAGCCAAGGGCTCCGAGAGCGGCAAATAAAGGTATGAGGAAAGGAAGAAAACCTCCAGTTTTTGGAATAGGAATGATCCGTTTCTTTGGTAAAGATAGTTTCTTCGTTCCTATAGATGATAAAGCTTGTTTTGCGACTTTAATGAGATTGTTCGAATTAATGTTTTGAATACCGCGTCGAGCTCGTTGCACTGCATCATTAAAACTTATTTTACTCTTACGCAGTCCTCTACCACGTTTCGTCTTGGAACACCTGCGCACCCCCATCCCGAGCTTTGTTTTTGCTTTCATAGCACCAGCTACGCCTAAGGCAATTATTTTTTCCCCAATTGAAGAGTCGCTGGCTTTAAATTGCTGATATGCTTTATCTGCTAATACTTTATCTGCTTCGTGCCTGCTTGTTATATCGTCAGAACGTGAATATGCGATATCGTGTTCTTTACACGCCTCGTCTAAAGGATTAATACCTGCATCATTTCTTTCCAATCTCTTGGAAAGTCGGGTGCCTGGACCACAATAGTTATATCCAGGGATGTGAAGTTCAAACGGGATATTATTAATAAGCTTATTAACAAATCCTGACCCTTTCTTTATACGCTTTCGCTTACGATTAACTATAGCTGAGTGATGTATGAGTATTATATAGCTTATTGAAAGTCTTATACAGAACTAATTCTTTAACAATGAGTAATCTTATATATAGTGTTGATTAATGATTGACAGCACAGTTCCACAAATTTAGTTTTACAATGAAGATCGAAAAACAGAATGTTACTTTACCAATTGTTAACCACGATAAATGTTTATTGGAAAATAATTATCAAAAGCATGGCGTACTCTTTGGCGGCTTGTCCAAGCGTGGATTGATTGTTGGCGCGAGTGGATCAGGAAAAACAAATTCCCTTATCACATTACTAACTCACCCTAATGGACTGCGATTTGAGAATGTTTACGTATATTCAAAATCCCTGTACCAGTCGAAATATGAATATTTAAGAAAGTTATTAAAGCCAAAGAAGGAAATAGGTTATTTTGAATATAGTGATGGAGAAGACGTTTTATCGGCTCAAGAATTAAGACCTAATTCGATTATTATCTTCGATGATGTAGCTTCTTGTAATCAAAATGTCATGAGAGATTACTATTGCTTTGGACGTCACAAGAATACAGATTGTTTTTATTTATGTCAAACCTATTCATCGATAAAAAAACAGCTTTTGCGTGACAACGCTAATTTAATAGTTATTTTTCATCAGGATAATACAAACCTCAAACATATTTATGATGATCACGTGAATGTTGATATGTCATTTCAAGTATTTAAAGACCTTTGTTCTTTATGTTGGAAAGAACCATATGGATTTGTCGTTATAGATAAAGACTGTCCCATAAATAAAGGAAGGTATAGAAACGGATTTGATAGTTATATCGTGTTGTAAGAATAATATATAACATATATTATATTGTACTTTGCACAGTTCTTCTCGGTGTACTGAAGGTGTAAGATGGATAAAAAACTACTCAAAGAGCTAATAAAAACCAGGAAATCAGTAAGGCAAAAGTATCAATCTTTAAAATCCGATGTCGCCCTATCGCAAACTCAAATGGAGAAAGGTTATAAGCCTATCACCGAACCATTACAAAAATTACTACAAAACATTAAATCCGATGTAACAATTAAGAGGGAACCAGAAGTTTTTAAATCAGAACAAAACACATCTACTCCTAAAAAATCTCCAGTTAATACCTTGAATATAAACATACCCACATTACCTAGTTTTTTGGAAGAAACTTATATGTTTGATCCAACCAATCAACAAAATTCTACTGTTATTGATGAACAAAATGGTAGTGATTTAATTGATGATGAGGTTGAGAAAAGTCGTATATACATGCAAGAATTGTCGAAAACAAAAGCTTACGAGGATTATTTAGATATGTATGAACCCTTGCCGAGAACATATATTGATGAGTCTATAAGAGGAGAAGAGCCTATGAATGATCGTATATATGGCGTAACACATGATATAGAAACTGAAAAATTTAGTATAGGTGATTCCCCATTAGAGATTTTGGGTAAAGATATAAAAGTGAAGAATATAGTATATCCAGGCTCTGTCGGATTGTATGAGTTGCTATTTAAAAAGAGTCCAAAATCTTATAATATGTCCGAATTAGATCATTATATGGATGTTAGATTTGAAGTTCTTCGATTGGTTTTTTAAAAACAATTTATTTAAGATAATTACAATTATTATTATTATTGATGTTTCACAATATTCACTTAGAGACTTATGAAGCTGTATGCTTATGAAATTAGTACTTAGAATAAATAAATGTGGTTCTCGAATGAGAAACACTGCAGTCTGTTGACTGAATTAAACTTAAAACTAAACTGAGCTAAAAACTGACTGGCATAGGTCTTTACGTGTATTTATAATCTTTACAATAAATGCTGAATTAGCATCAGATTGCTACATTCGCATTTCACATAGTAATTCCAGACGTACGTGTTTAAAAACAGCAGACATATTAGGTTGCAAAGATAACAAGAAGGAATATGATATAATTTATAATTTTATCTACACTGGTATTGAATTACTTTGTGGGATGTTATCGATAATGGACTTAATACTAATAACAATGTGGAAAGCTAATATAACAGCTCCCTTTCTTATAAAAAAGTTGATGCTATGGATCAACTTTTAAGCATAGCTTTTACTATAACTAGGGTTTAGTTCAATGTCTTCAGAGGGTTCTTCTTGTATGTTTACACTGGGTCTCCTTTTGGGTAATAGATGTCCGTATTTGTGTAGTAGCCTGGATCTTGGTGGTTGTGGAGGTTTCGGGGGTTGATCATTCGATGACGATATCCCAATTTTTATGCCTTTTCCTCTCTTCTTACATTTACAGGTTACATAAAGAATAATAAGCGCTAAAATTAGAGTAATGGTTAAATATGTGAACCAGGATATATTTTTGGTTAAAAATGGTTCATTGATTAATCTGTCTAGATCATCAGAGTACTGGTCTAGTTTGTGTTTTGCGATGTTTAAATCGTCCGTGTTAAGATTACTTAACTTAAGGGGTTTTAACTTGGGGAGTTTATGTCTTTCGGGTAGGTGATTACAACAATCGTATGGTATACGCACTACGTGATTGCCGTAAGTGATGTTGTCCTGTTGGTGAGAGGATGCGTGCACTCGGGTGCTGCCTATGAATGCGTTGCACTCCGGTTGTAAAGTTAATATAGAGTTTATGGAAATTATCTTCGTGATAACGTCTCTTTTGTTGCACTTCACGGTCACTGGTAAATTGTCTGATACTGATATTAGCCATTTATTGTTCTTAAGTTTTTGGATACTATAGTCTTTGGCAAACAATAAATTTGACTGGCAAGTTCGGGGCACTATACTTAATTGTCTTAGGATTTGGGCTTCACATATCGCGTCACTGTCTATTGGGTACGGAAGCACATTTGAACATAGTCTTGTACTGGGGTTCAATGGTTTACAGTTGTCGACGTCCGGAAGGGGTACAAATAACAATGAATCATCGTCTTTGGCAATATACTTATGCGTTGTTGAGAGGATGTGATGAAGTCCTGTTCGATTATCCAATATAGGAATGGGATAAAGGTGGTAAAGGGTGTATTTTTCTGGCTCTGCTAATGGAATTTTTAAAACAAATATTATCTTAGATCCGGCTTGAAAGGCCTGGAGTTCTATGATATCAAAATATTGAGCTATCTTTGAAATTTGAGGAGTTATCGGCAAATTGTTTTTATGTAAAGACTGAGATATTTCCTGAAGAGAAGCGACAAGATCTTTTGGTGTGATTATTGAACTATGCAGAATTTTTAATCGAGCAAATGTTATTGAATTTAAAATATTATCTAAACTATTTTCTATAAACATGTAACTTTCCATTAGAGATTCACATAACTCAAGTACTCTTAATTTTGATTCAATATACGCTAAATCATTTGATATGTCGTAAATTGAAGTTTCTATTTCCTTGATGTTCTTATTAAAGGTTTCCTCATCTACTTTTAGTTTTTGAACTGTTGAATTGAAACTTTTTATAACAGAGGTTGTGACTGAAATTTGGTTTTTTAATAAATTTTCTAATTGATGTTCATCACTCATAAGTTTATTAATACAATTTGTATAATATTCACCATCAGAGGCGTCTAGGTTGCCTGTGATAGCTTTCCAAAATGTACCTATTCCATTTAAAAGTCCGCGTTTGTATCGTTTTGCGTCCGCGAATATTTCTTCGACTTTTAATTCTAGAGATTGTGAAATTTGGGTTAAGAGGCTAATGTGTGTTCTAACTTCTGATCGAAATGATGTCATACGAGGGTTGTCAGTTTCGAATGTGGTTATCATGTCGTTTAAAATGTTATTGTTATGGTCAAGAATTGATTTAATTGGTTCGATGTCTTTGTAAACTAAAAGTGTCCACTTGTCATTTGAAATTTCGATACGGTCTTCTTCGTGATAGTAAATTCCTAGGGTATTGTTGATAGTCTCTATCGAGTATTGGGGTGATACTGCTTTGAGCAGCAGAAGAAACCTGAAAATAAATTAATTTTCAAAGTATGGCTTCATTCTGTCAAAGTTGATTTTTGTACTTTGTTCAGTTTCAGGGTTATAAAGAATAGCGGAATTTCTTAGAATTTCCCTAATAATAAATGGTCCATTAAATTTATTTCCTAATTTATTTTTTATTTGACTCTCTTTTACGTAGACTTTGTCGCCTACATTGAATTCGTAGTTATCTGTTACGTGTTTGTCAAATCGTACTTTGGACTTTTGTTTTTGTAGTTCTGTTTTTGTACGAGCTATTTTGTAGTAGTGTGAGATTCTGTTATTTAAATCTCGTATATACTTAGATATTAGTTCTTGCTGATTGTAAAGTGTTTCAGGGGGACGGCTAGAAGTATGCCCGAATATCAATTCATACGGGGTAAAGCCATGTGTCTTATTAACAGAATTGTTATAGCAAATGATTGCATAGGGTAAGACTGTCAGTGGGTGTTCGCTGGGGTTTTCTAGTTTGTTAGCTCTAATCATTTCCATAAGGGTCGCGTGAAATCTTTCGATTGAACCGTTCGATTGAGGGTGATGCACACTAGAGAAGGTTAATTTGATGTTATAAAGGGTGCAAAGATCTTTAAGAAGCATGTTATCAAATTCGTTGCCGCAATCACAATGTATGCGAAGGGGTGTTCCGAAATGTTGGAAATAGAGTAAGAGTGTGTTGACAATAGATTTTGCGGTTTTGTCTGGTATGGCATAAGCCTGTGTGAACTTGGTGAGTTCGTCTCTAATACTTAGGGCGTAATATTTAGTGGGAACTTGGATGATATCGATGTTGATTCGTTCGAAAGGGGTTTTTGGTGTTTCGGTGATAACCAAAGGATTATCGAGATTTTTCCTTAAAATTTTTGTTTTCTGACAAATTTCACAAGCTTTTACAAATTTTTCTACGTCTTTGGTTAATCCGTTCCAGTTGTACTTATTTTTTATTCTACGAATAGTTTCGTTTATGCCACGGTGAAGATTGTTTTTACCGGCGTGAAATTAGTATTATGGGAATTTGGTTTTCGTCAGGGGTTCTTACAATGTCTTGACATGTAACTAGTTTTATGTCTTTGTCACTGAAAATAAATGATAAAATTTCAAGAATGGGTAAATTAAGGTCATTTTCGACGTAATACGTCTTAGATGGGTCAATGTCGTTTTTGTTTTTATATATTGTAACGAAGAGTTGCAATATAGCTGAACCGGGATCGAAAGGTAAAGGTACGATATAGTACGATCGTTTCTTTACGGTTTTACTGGAAAGAATGTTAATTTTATTGTTGGTAAAGTCAGGGTTTTCTTCAAAAATGTCTTCTATAATACTATAGTGGAAATCTTGTAGACTGTCTTGTTGAAAGAACGTTATTATGTTTTTGTGGTCTTTGTCAAGTAATTGGTTGTTTGAAAACGTAATTTTTGTGCAGTCAATGAGAGAGGTTGTCTGATACAATTTTTCGAATGTGTCGTATTCTTGGGTTATTTGTTCTGCTGAAGTTTCTTCAGGGTTGTCGTTTGTGTCGGATGAGTCATCTAAATTTTGGATATTGTTATGGAACGCTATACATTTTTGTATATGATTTACTTTAATACGGGATAAAGCGTCTGCGTTTTTGTTAATTTTTCCTGGCTTATATATGATCTCATAATCATATTCCTCTAGCTTGAGGCGCCAACGTGCGAGTCTGCTACCGGGATCTTTAATCGAGAATAGCCACGTTAATGGTCGATGGTCAGTGATGAGTATAAATTTTCTTCCGAAAAGGTACGGTCTGTAATGCTTTACTGCCCACACGATCGCTAGAAGCTCTCTTTCAATCGTGGAGTACTTCGTTTCTGCGCTACAAAGTGTACGCGATGCATAAGCAATGGGGAGGTCTTTGCCTATGGGTCCTTGGGAAAGTACAGCGCCAATAGCGTATGCGCTAGCATCTGTTGTTAGGAGAAAGGTTTCGTCGAAATTTGGGTATATTAAAATGGGGGTAGAAGTTAAAGCGTTCTTGAGTTCGTCAAAAGAATTTTTACAAGTTGAATCGAAGTTAAACGGGATATCTTTTTGCAATAATTTAGTAAGGGGTTTAAAAATTTTGGCAAAGTTAGGGATAAAACGTCTGTAATATCCAGATAGTCCTAAGAAGGATTTGATGTCTTTTTGGGTCTTTGGTTCTGGAAAATTTCGAATACAGTCAATTTTTGAAGGATTCGGTTTGACTCCGTCTTGGGTTATAAGGTGACCTAGATAAGCTACTTCCTTCCTGAGGAATTCACACTTATCCGGCTGGATTTTGAGATTTGCTTTCCTTAGTCTTTTGAATACATCTGTGAGTCTAGAAATGTGCTCATGAATGGTGGGTGAATATATAATTATGTCATCCATAAACACGAGACAGCGCTCGTTTTGAAAGCCTAAAAGAATGTTATCCATAACGCGCTGGAAGGTGGAGGGTGCGTTTTTGAGGCCAAATGGCATACGAACAAACTCGTAATGGCCATTTTCTACAGAAAATGCTGTCTTTTGGATGTCTTTTTTGTCAATTTCGATCTGGTGGAATCCAGACGCGAGGTCTAGAGTGGTGAAGTATTCACATTTTCCTAGCTGGTCGAGGAGATCTGAAATATTAGGCAAGGGGTATTTATCGTTAACGGTTAGTTCATTAAGTTTACGGTAGTCAATTACTACTCTCCATTTTTGCTTGCCCGAAGCGTCGAGCTTCTTCGGCACTACCCACACTGGGGAGGACCAGGGTGAAATGGATGGTTGAATTATACCTTGATCGAGCATTTCGTTTACTTGTCGTTTTACCTCTTCCTTGTGAACTTGAGGATACCTGTATGATTTGGTAAAGACGGGTTTAGCGTTATTGGTGTCAATTGCGTGTTTTATTTCATTGGTGAAAGTTAGCGAGTCACCTTCTAAGTAAAAGATGTCGGAAAAGTTCAGACATAAATCGGTGATTAGCTCTCTTTCTTCATCATTGAGATGTTCGAGTCGTAATTGGTTTTGAATATCGTGTAGTCTGTCTGTAGCATCGTTTTGAAATTGGGTCGTATTAGTGTTAGAAACGTTTACGTTATAGGTTAGGTCAAAGTGTGTTATGGGTTCTAATTTTAAGTCAGAAAAATCGATAGTTTTAGGTATTCCATTAACATTAATTATGGAAGTTAAAAATTCGCCTTTTTCATTAATTTTTACTATAGCGTTAGGTAATCTAACTTTTTCTTTTTCCTGTGCTAGAGTATAGCATCAGTACTCATTAAATTGCAATTTAGTTTGAAAATTTGCTCTGTGCGAGGTTGAATAGATATTATGTTTTTCTTTCTAAAATTTGAATTATAATTTTGATTGTTATTGACAATTGTGGGTTCATTAGATTCTTCGCCTGCCTTATAGAGGGTAACTGTTTTAAAATTAGTAATAAGTTTCTTTTGTTTTATGTCTATTATACAGTCATAATGTTCTAAAAAGTCAGCTCCTAGTAATCCGTCGAATTCTATGTCGAGATTGTAAATGTAAACTTTATGTGGGTCGTCGTTAGTAAATGGAATAAGTTTTGACTCTGTTATTAAAATTTTTTCATTTGTTATACCTTGAATAACGGCATTTTCAGGACATTTGTATAAAATTCTTTCGGCGGTTTTTTCTTTAAAAATTGAAATTCCGGCACCAGTATCAATCAACAGGTTAAAGGTGTTGGTGATATCTTTGATATAGTACAGGTTATTGGATTTGACGGTTAACATAGGTCTGAAATGAAGATGTGTTCGGGGAATTCTATATCGGGGTTGAAATTGTCTAAATTCATTGACTGAATTTGTGATGTTAGGTCTGTAATTGTATTGTGGTCTTCTGGAGTTGTCTCCGGGGATATAACAGGGTTTTCCTGCGGGAAAAGTTCTGGACAATGAGTTTGATAGTCTGGGGGTTCGTGAATAGTTTGGATACCTAATTGAAAATCCTGAGGAACATATTGATATTGATCCTCTGGGAAATATTCTTGTTGTTGATATGGAAACTCTTGGGGTTCCGTGTCTGGGTATTCTTGATATTCCTCGTTTGAGTAATATTGCATCGGATAATTTATATGATGAGTACGTGGTTGATTGTTGTTTCGATTGAAATTAGGATTTGGTTGAATTACAGATGGTCGGGGTTGAAATTGATTATTTCTGTTAAAACTTTGGTTTGGTCCTTGATTTTGGTTTGGAAATGGTTGTTGAAATGGTCGTTGTTGTTGTTGCTGTGGGGCAAACTGCCTTTGAAAGTTTGGGTTAATATTTTGCGAAGTGAAATTCGGAAAATTATACGATTGAGAATTTTGTTGACGTGTTCTGCATTCGTTAATGGCAGTTCGTTTGCAATAGGAACACATTTTTGCGAAGGGCGTTGGGGCATTTGGTTTTTTGATAGGGGCTTGGATGTCGCGAGAATTGTTTGGCTTGTTAAATTTTTGATTCTCAAAATAGGAAAGTTGGAGCTCTCGTTTGATGCGTAAGGATGCTTCAAGCATATCTGGAGGGTTTCCTGCCCTTATAATCTTTCCAATATTGGGTTCTAAACCAGTGAGAAGAGTATTTAGGGTCATTGTTTCAATGAGCTGGGATTGAGCGTCCTTTTGTGCAGGTGTTAAATTAGTTTTTTGCACTGAGGCATGCATCTTGGCATTGTGGGTCTGAAGTCGGGAAAAGAAGGTTAGGGGTGATTCACTAGGAAGTTGTCTGATCCGTTGCAGGTCTTGTATTAAAGACGTGAAATCACGTGAATCTCCGAAATGGACAGATAAAAGTTGCTTAATTTCAGCCCAAGTGGCTGGGTTTCTGGAATTTATTAGCTGAGCTGCTCGCCCGCGAAGCTTATTTTTGATGTGTAGAGTTAATAGTACTTGTTGATCACCGACGGCCATACCGTTCGCATAATCACAAGCGTTTAGAAATGTGTTTAGAAAGATTTGGTCGCCTTCAAATTCAGGGACAATTGAAAATATTTCGGATAGTCTGTAAAGTTCGACTTCCTGAATTTCTTGTTCTGGTTGTTCTTGTTGGACTTGTTGTGCCATTTTAAAATATTTGTTTGGTGAGGTTTGGGAGATATTGGATAGTAGAACTTAAGTTAATAACGCGAAATGAAATTACAATGCACTTAAAATGATTCAGAGTTAAATGTACTTACATGAATCTTTCCATGGAGGTACTTGTTGAGTTCTGCGTAGAGATTTCTTGTGTTTGTAGATTGATTTCTTGGAGTTCGGTTGCTTGCTTGAGTTTTCTTGGATGAGTTGCGATTAGTACTTGATTTGTTGAGGATAGAGGAGAAGTCTGTCACTACCAGTTAGAATTCTCTTGTTCTGTTAGTGTTGCAGGAGCTTTCTCGAATATTTGTTTCTTGGATGGGTTTCTTGATTTTTGGATTCGTTGGTTCGTTTGACCGTTTAAGGATGAAATCCACCACTACCAGTTAGGATGCCCTTGTTCTGTTAGTGTTTTGCGGATCCTACCTCGAATATTTGTTTCTTGGATGGGTTTCTTGATTTTTTGGATTCGTTGGTTCGTTTGACCGTTTAAGGATGAAATCCACCACTACCAGTTAGGATGCCCTTGTTCTGTTAGTGTTTTGCGGATCCTACCGACTGCGCCAATTGTTAGATTTGAAGTTCTTCGATTGGTTTTTTTAAAAACAATTTATTTAAGATAATTACAATTATTATTATTATTGATGTTTCACAATATTCACTTAGAGACTTATGAAGCTGTATGCTTATGAAATTAGTACTTAGAATAAATAAATGTGGTTCTCGAATGAGAAACACTGCAGTCTGTTGACTGAATTAAACTTAAAACTAAACTGAGCTAAAAACTGACTGGCATAGGTCTTTACGTGTATTTATAATCTTTACAATAAATGCTGAATTAGCATCAGATTGCTACATTCGCATTTCACATAGTAATTCCAGACGTACGTGTTTAAAAACAGCAGACATATTAGGTTGCAAAGATAACAAGAAGGAATATGATATAATTTATAATTTTATTTACACTGGTATTGAATTACTTTGTGGGATGTTATCGATAATGGACTTAATACTAATAACAATGTGGAAAGCTAATATAACATGGATATATTGAAACGTACTAATGCATATCGTAGAAATTTAGATCCTAACGAACAGATTCAGCCCAAAAACACTGAAAAATATAGAAAGATAATTAGACCTTATTTAGTAAAGAAAGGTTTATTGAGAGCACAGAGATCCTCATCATTTCCCAAACCACCCCCTCCTAACACTAGATTTTAAAGTACTGTTCGTTCAATTAAGCAGCCTACGCGAGGTGGGATGTTAGACTTGTCTAACAAACAAATTGATTACGTGTATTACGATAATTCCAATAAGTTCATAGATGGACTAAGACTTTTAGTAGCTTCCCAAATGGCTGGAAACGATGGACACAGAAACGAAATTGCCTCAATTGTTGAAGAAATTCGGGAAATGAGAATTATTAAATAACGATCACATATAATCCTGAGCACAGTATAAATCTATCAAGTGAACGTTCACCATGCCCATAGACAAATTTGGTAGTCATATGTCTACTAGTTTACCGCATTCAACAGTAGACGTTCATAGTACTCTATCTAGCCCGTGCATTTTACAAATTAGAGGTGTTGTACATAAAACTTCATATGTTAAAAGTTATGTATTTTACATATTAGATAATGGTACTGTAACTTATACACTGCCTGTTTCGGGTACAATTGAAAGTATAAATTAACCTGATAATGTCACAATGTTTGTAAACAATGCTAATTAGGATTCAGATAATAAAAACTTCAGTAAAGGAGATGATCTCTCATTTTCACTTCCTGCGGTAGACCCACCGGCGCTTTTTGTAGAAATTGTACTTCGCTGTCCCTTAATCAAAAATGAGTGATATTAAAGCAGAAGTAGTTAATGAATTACATAAACCGACTAGAAAAAATTTTCGAAGAAGACATGTAATCGTTAAAGGACTAACCGACCTTATTCAGGCTGATCTGGTACAAATGATTCCGTATGCTAAAAGTAATAGAGGCTATCGATATATTCTCATCGTCATAAATGTATTTAGTAAATTTGTATGGGCTCAGCCAGTTAAAAGAAAAAGTGGTAAAGATGTAACAAATGCAATGAAGATCATTTTATCTGAAATGAAAATCAAACCTAAAAATCTTCAGACGGATAAGGGTAAAGAATTTTACAACAAAAATTTTGGAGAGCTGATGAAGAAATTTGAAATTAATCATTATAGCACATATTCCAATTTAAAAGCCAGCATTGTAGAGAGAGTAAATCGCACCATAAAAAATTCAATGTGGCGGCAATTTAGCTTACAAGGGAACTACAAATGGCTCCCCATTTTACCTGATATTATAGAGAAATATAATAACACTATACATAGAACTACTAATAGGAAACCTAAAAATGTTACAGAGAAAGATGAGAAATATTTACTGCAACACGCATATAGTTATTTAAAGACAGTAGACCCCCGTAAGCAGAAATTCAGTGTAGGTGACTATGTACGAATAAGTAAATATCGAGAAGCTTTTTCAAAAGGGTATACGCCGAATTGGTCAAATGAAGTTTTTAAGATATGGAAAGTACGCAATAGTAATCCTACAACATATCTGTTGGAGGATCAAGAAGGAAACCGAATTGAGGGGGGTTTTTATGAGTATAAAATCCAGAACGTTAAACATCCCAATATTTATCTAGTTGAAAAAATTTTAAGAAGAAAAGGAAAGAAGCTCTATGTTAAATGGCTCGGATTGGATCGTAAACACAATTCTTGGATTAATAAAAATGAATTAGTATAAACATGTAAACATTTTTTACTTAAATAAAACAAATTTTATTTGATATGTTCTTTTATTTCAAATCTTTCATTGAATATTTATTTTTTTATATACATTTATTTAACGTCGGCCTATTTCCGCTACTGAGGCCTAACACCGACGCCTGTAGACGAGCTACCCCCAACCAGGAATTTTGCCGAACCTCTTCCCTTAAGAAGAGTAGGGACCTTTTACTTGCCTAACATTTAATAGACAAGGGACCGACGGCTTTACATCCCCTCCGAAGGATGGTATATCTCCTATACAACCCTCGCCTAAGGTTGTATAGCTTCCGCGCATACACTGATATACAAGCCGCTGGAAGATGTGTGAGGCGAGAACGCGGTTTCCGTTGGAATGGTCACCATCCAAGTACTAACTGCGCCTGTCGTTGCTTTACATCGCATACCGAAGTATGTACATAGTAAAGACGCACCTACGCTCGCCCCTATTGAATATTTTACATCTATGATTTTCATTTAAAATAGGACTAAGGATATTTGAAGCCATCTCGATTCTCCTTCGAAATCGTAGTCGATCGATTGCTATATATTCCCAATATATTTTTCTAGATGAATTATATGCATAATCCCATTTCACTAGATGATGAACTTGATTGTTTTTTTCATTAAACGTTACTTTTTTCATTGCACTCACATTCACCTTTGAATATGTCGGGGTAAATATAGATTAATTCTAGAACCATGGAGATGTTATCACTGTTTGTTCTTTCTTCTGGTTTCAGTATATTTAGAGCATTTTCAAAAACATTGCCGCTTTGATTTTATAGACCTCTTTGTAGAATATTGAAATAGTTTGCAAATTGCTGGCTTTTAACAGTGTTAAATCTGTATTTCACAAGTGGCAGAACTTCCCATAAGCCACACATGGTTTCATACGCCAAGTATATGTAATCATTTCCATTGGAAATCTTAATCAATCGATTGTTTGAAAACTCGACGAAATGTATGGAAAAGTTATCCTCATGTATTACATCTGGTATTTCGTTGTAATACAAGTAATTCGTTATTGTACCTTGATGAGATAAGAACTTGTTCCAATTACTTTCAGTGAAAACCACTTGATCACCTTTGTTTCCTGATAACTTTACACAGGGGGAATAATCAGAACTTCATGAAATTCCCACCGACACAAATTTACACTCTGATTTATTTAGTTTATATCGTCGCACACCAATGACTACATCTTTTGGAATATCACTAATTTTGGATTCGGGTGCACTTGTTAGTGTGTACTGTTGAGGTACATAGCGAGAGAAACTGAAATCAGTAGACATTTTTAGGACTAATGCGTATGTTAGACATATCACTGGTTATATACCCCATCCCCCACCTTCATACACCATCTGATCACCAGACGTATAACATGTGTTCCTTAAATGTGGCCAGATGCTATAACTTGTATAAACAAGTCTAGACTTGTCTAACATCTGCACGCCAGATGTTCGCTATGACTCATTAAACACCTGCATGTCAAATGTCACCGTGGGAAATGAGTTAAAAAAAACCAGATGTGAGTCATCTGGTCACCATATGGGTTTGGTTATGGGAATACCAGTTTCAATAGCTTCCCACGATCAGAAGTCATTGACCCATGCTGCTGTATTTTTTTTAGGGTTCAGACATGTGTGATTGTCCAGATGTATACCATCTGTTAACCTAATGGACTCGGATGTGTGAATAATTGATTGTCATGACGTAAAGGTCACATGATGTTATTTTTTATAAGTTTAGCGGAAAAGATACTTTAAACAGTACATAAAACTCCTGCATCGATTTTCTGTTTGAGTCTTTCTAACAGATACAAAATGGACGAAGACTATATTGAGCTTGATGGTCGTAGTCAAATAGAAAAGAAATATGAAGTAAATAGTTTGGAGTTTGTAAATAGCTCAGCTCACGAATATCTTTGTTTGATGGCGCAGTTAGACTTGTTGGAAAATGATGCCAAGTTGTGTTTAAGTTGTTACTTCGAAGCAGTGGCGGTTTATGATATAAACATCAAAAGTGTTCAAGTGTCTACTCATATAACAGCAAGCCCATTGGAATTAGTGGATAGTTGCCTTGAGGGCTATACCTGTAAAACCTCTATTTTTACGTATTGTTTAACGAAATTTTGTTTGTTATGTAACACTTATGAATAGTGAAATAATGCCTTTTTTTAATTTTCATTATGTGTGTATATTATCTTAATAAATATTATTAACTATTCATCACCGCGCTTTGATTTCAATATTTTTCCACTCACGTATTGTTTAACGAAATTTTGTTTGTTATGTAACACTTATGAATAGTGAAATAATGCCTTTTTTTAATTTTCATTATGTGTGTATATTATCTTAATAAATATTATTAACTATTCATCACCGCGCTTTGATTTCAATATTTTTCCACTCACCGGCTATATCTAAGTAATTTATTGATGGCGTGTTGTGAAGTATTTTTTGACCACCCTGTACTATAATGTTATCAGGTTATAATAATCAGGTTTTATTATTTTTATCGAATTTTTATTCGTACTAAGAATTTTCTAGTCAATAATTGATAAAGGCATATTTCTCTTTATGTAATTATGGTATTAAAAGCAATTTATTTATTTCGTATTTTGTTTGGCTCCCGTTATATTTATTCGAGAAGTGTTTCGCCATGTCATCTGTATATTAATATATTAGATAGATTCAGCTATTAAAAACCCCCATGGCTTATTAATGAACTGCCTTTATGAAAAAAATAACATAGAGGGAGCTCTCTGTAGCGAAATGTTCAAAATATTTGTTATTGGTCTATGCATAAATCTTAAAAGCAATTTATTATATTAATGATGGAAAACTTTAGGTACTTACCTTATGTAATATGGTTGGTGTATTTGTCACCTGAAAGGTACACCTCTCTTTCCAATACTTGGTATATCTGTATGGGTCTCTTTCTGGATTTATTAAAGCAAATAGAAATTATTTTCAATTAGGTTTTAAGCTGTAAAATTGTAAATTTCTCTTAATGAAGTCTTTTGTTCAGATACATATTTTTATTTGTTAAGTAAAACATTTATAGAAAATTTTAAATTTTGATTATCTATATTTATTTTTAATCAATTAAAAATCGATGTTGTTGTTTTTGGATAAAATTTAGGTAAATTATTTTTCTTTAAATAGTTGTATTTGGGAGGGGGAAGTAACAGAGCGGTTTAAAAAAATAAATTTATTACCTATAAACACAATGATAGATAGAAATGGTATAAATACAGAGCATTTTATTAGAGTACAATAGCACAATAAATTAAATTAATACACATAAAAAATTCAGTTACAGCTTTTTTGCAATCATTTCACTCTTATCATAATTACGATAAGCCGTAATCCAAATAAGAAATTGCACATAAAATTCCATCGGAGCCATCTTAAAAAATGTTTACACAATTTACAGAAAACCTCCTTTTTTAAAAAAAATTTCAATATTTTTATTAGCGCGTAAATCCTGGAAATTTTTCGCACACACTGTATTTATCGCATTGAAAGAAATCTATTTAACACTCCGTAATCCAAAGAACTTTTTCGTGTACTCCGTAATCCAAATAACGTTTTTGTGTACACTGTGTTTATCACATTATTTGCTGCTCCATAAATCCTATGACACACTGTATGTTGATTGGGAAAATGTCAAACACACTGCTTTTACTTCACATGATTGGAAATTTTTCTGTAAACACTTTGAAACATTTTGTTGAACAGTTTTTTGTATTTATCCCCCTAGTATATAACGCAATAGATTCACTTTTTTTCATATAAACATTGTGGTGCAATTAGCTGTTTTCAGGTCCGTTCTTAAATGTCTAATTTTATGACACTTATTTTCTGTCTTTAACACATATAGTACTAGCTGCTTTGATTTTCTTTCTACATTATTGAAAGAGAATTAACTTTGTTTCACATTTTTGTCTTGAATATTTAACTATGGTGTTTCTAGTAAGATGTGCAGAATTCAACTACGGCTTGGAAAAATTACATTATGACTCTCTAAGCTATTTTTAGCTTTGACCCCATAGAAAGAATGATGTCATCTCATGTGAGATGTGTTTTTTGCATGTTTCCCACAGCTTTGCCGAATGTCTCCCAGCAAGTTATAGGAAACAAAAAATAAACTTGGAGCGTACGTTAACAAAGTGCACTGTTAATTTCTTGAACATTACTTATGGATTGAATACCGTATATACAAGAGGCATCATTTAGTACCTGAGCAAGTTGTTTTTTTTTAATATACAGCGCCATTATTTTAGCATTACCTGGCTATTAGTTGAAAACCATATATACAGAGGGGTGTTATTTAGCATGACACAAAATTATTTCTTACACTGTTAATTTCTTGAACATTACTTTTGAAAACCATATATACAAGAGGTATCATTTAGTACCTGAACAAGTTGTTTTTTAATATACAGCAGTCATTATTTTAGCATTACCTGGCTATTAGTTGAAAACCATATATGCAGAGGGGTATTATTTAGTATGACACAAAAATTATTTCTAGCCGTTATTATTTCTAATATACCGTGTGTGATATATTTTTTTACACCGGATGTATATTCTGTTCTCACACATGGGCTCCACATATCATTGACCTTTCCGCCGGATATGATCTAGATGAGTTACATCCTGTCTCACGCATGTCATTCACCTTTCCACCGGATATGGTCTAGACGAGTTACATCTTGTCCCACACATGTCATTAACCCGGTCATTGACCTTTCCACCGGATATAGTCTAGACAAGTTACATCCTGTCTCACGCATGTCATTGACCCGGTCATTGACCTTTCCACCGGATATGGTCTAGACAAGTTACATCCTGTCTCACACATGCCATTCACCCGGTCATTGACCTTACCACCGGATATGGTCTAGACAAGTTACAACCTGTCTCGCACATGTCATTCACCCGGTCATTGACCTTACCACCGGATATGGTCTAGACAAGTTACATCCTGTCTCACGCATGTCATCGACCCCGCGCGTCATTGACCTTTCAAGGGTTATCGACCCAACGACCTTGAACACAACCTTGAACACTGCTCTGCTCCGTTTGCTCTGTCATTTCTTTACTACTACGTCCATTTGTTGTTTTTAAGATATTGAGACTTTTTTCACATTTAACTAGACATTCGGAGATATGTGCTTCCTATGTCAATTTACTATCTGTGGTCAAACCCAGATACCTATAGCTATTACAAACTAGGACGTTTATGCCCGCTAAGTTCAAATTGTTGGTCTGAGGTAATATATGTCTTGAATAAAAGACTACTGCAGATTTTTTAGGGGAAATGTCAAATCCTTGTTGGAAGAAGTAACTTTCACAACAGTACATAATATATTTCAAATCAGTGATGCATCGGTTATAGGTCTTATTGGAAATATATATACAAAAATCGTCTGCATACTGTAGAACATTAGCTTCCATAACCATATTGTATAAATCGAGTGTGTAAACATTGAATAACAATGGACTTAACACATATCCTTGAGTTAGACCTTTGTTTAAGAAATTTGCCTTCGCGAAACAGGTTAATAACATTTATTGCAAAGTCAGTTGGTAGTTTGATCTCTAGTAACTTGTTTAGAAGTATGTCAAGAGTTACACTATCGTAAACACTTGAGATGTCGAGATATAAGGCTGCTAAATAATGATTTTTTGAAAAGGTTAGCTGAATACCGGTGACCAATTTAGCTGCACAATCAATTGTACCTTTACCCCTCCGAAAACCGTATTGTGCATCTGGAAGTAGTATTATTATTATTTATTATTATTAGTAGTATTTCGCTCTAACCACCACTCCATTCTTAGTTTAATAACTCTTTCAAGTCTTTTGAGAAGACAAGACATAAGCGCAATATGTCTAACAGCGTTATTATCACTGGATTTAGGTATGGGGAAAATCAATCTGACTTTCCATAAGAACTTCACAGTCTTTGCCTTTAATTAGAATATTATTATATATGTGACATAAAAATATCTTAACAATATCGGGTAAATTCATTATCATGGCATAGTTAATTCCACCTTGCCCTGGAGCTGAAGCGGAAGAAACTTTAATACTAGACACCAATTCTTCTATCCAATTGCAGATTCCAGAAAGTGGGTGCTCTTTTTTGACCTGGGAACAGGTGTTGCTAGTGAAGGGACAAAATCTGGTGCTAACTTATTTAAAAGATCTTCAATTACATCCCTGTTTAAGAATGTATTTTTGTTTTTACTACCCTGTATTTTATTCGCCCTTCTCCACATTTCTGAAGGATTGGTTTGTCTGTTTGGTTTTTCTCAGAAAAGTTTCCAGTTTGTTCTGGCTTTACTCTTAAACGTACGTTTTCACAGTGCATCTAATCGCTTATATTCAATGAAGTTATTATTCGTCATATTCTGTTTATATATTTTAAAAGCATCTTTGCGTTGCTTACTTAAACTCATGCAATGGACGTCCCACCATACTGTAGGCTTGGGATGATTAGGAGAAAATGGTACTTTTTTCTTGCATGCGATGTCGGCTGCAGATGTGATGGCCTGAATAATTAAGAACATTATCATATGATCTGTAGAATCAAATTCTGGTAATTCTGTAAATTGGTCCGCTATTAGTGTTTTATATAAAGGCCAATTAGCATTGTCTGTGGACCATTTAGTAACTGGAAAAACCATTGTGTGGTCAATTTCATATTCTAATAATGTGATCAGAGCCATAGGTATCAGACAGGGTATTCCAAGTATGGGAGTTAACAAGTCCGAGGACAGGATGGTAACGCCACCTGCTGAATTTGATATATTAGGTGCCGCAATTCTAGTGACAGAACCATTATTTCCGATGACGAAGTTATTAAAGTGGTCGAGAGCCTCTACAAGAATAGAGTCATCATAATTATTAATGGAGGAGCCCCTAAGTCCATGGTGGACGTTAATGACAACGCTGTGTGCCAGTTGTTTGAAACCATTTGGATGGGATGATACACAAGACAGATAGATCTGCCCTAACAGATATGTTAGAAAATATGGTATATGAAAATGGAAGCGATTGAAGCCATTATGTTATTTACATACTAAATTTTTTATATTACATTCTTATTGGGCTTGTAGCCGTAATTTTTTTAATTAGAAAATAAAATAGGTAAACATGCGCGAGAATAACGTTATTATTTATTTACTTTCCAACTCGATTATAACGAAAAATAAGTGTTCAATATAAAAAAAAATTGTTTTTGCGGTATGGCGATGCCTTTACCCCTTCAGTATAGCACTATTTTTTATTAGTAACGTATGATGCACTAAGTGCAAGTCTGAATCCCATATGGTTGCGAATCGTAATAATTGGTAACATGTTCAATCGGATATGGCAGCGGTGAGGACTAACGGAATCCGTATGGCTTTGTGATTTTCATCACAATAATAAACAAGCGATCATATGAGTTTGCAAGTGTGTGAGTGTTGCAAATCACTAAAATTAAATTATAAACATTGCATGTTCGATCGAGTATGGCGGACTATCAGACTCGCTGAATCGGTATGGTGATATCACTTCGCTCACTTTATTTGTCAACTTTCAAAATATGTAAAAACATATATATTCGACATGTTTAAAGTGTTATAACTTGCAAACGCGCCGGTGTAGTGGTATGGCGTTTACATTATCGTGTTCCTTGGCCTTTAAAATTGAGGTTTCATATACTGTGCATGTGTTGCAAATCATCAGCAAATTTTAGTAGCTGCCTCCTAGTCCATTAACGGAATCGAGATATCGTATTGCCGTTTGCGACATTTGATTTGTCTCGTATTTTATGTTCCCGTCAAATTTAAATTATATCATGCACTCCTCTTACTAAATAAAAGCACTATAATTCGACTTTAAAGACCTGTGGAAAGAAAAGCATCTTTGCTCGATTTTAAAATTTCACAATTCTACCAGGAGTATCAGGATCTCAGAAATGCAAGGAGGTACTTAATAAATTATTAGCTGCACTGAAATTAGACTTATCCGATTTCATATTAAAGATCTGTTGGACGAAAAGCACTTTTACTCGATTTTAAAATTCTGCAATTGTACTTGGAGTATCAGGATCACAGAAATACGAGAAGGTATTGTGTGAATTATTTGACGCACTGAAATTTTACATTTTGTTTTCGTACTCACCTGTTACAAACGCAGTCTAGTTAGATTTTAATGATCCGTGAAACGAAAAGCACTCTTGGCTCGATTATAAAATTCTACAATTCTACCAGGAGTATCAGAATGCGAGGAGATATACAATAAATTATTAATCGCGCTGAAATGCAGTCTAGTTCGATATTAAAGATCTGTGAAACTAGAAGCATTTTTGTTTGATTTTAAAATTCTACAATTCTATCTGGCGTATCAGGGGCACAGAAATACGAGGAGGCATTTATTATGCATGAATTATTATTACACCTTTTTGTTTTCATACTCACCTGTTACAAAACGCAGTCTAGTTCGATTTTAATGATAATCCTACAATTCTACCATGAGTATCAGGATCACAGAAATGCGAGGAGGTATACAATAAATTATTAATCGCGCTTAAATTACACCTTCTTGGTTACATACACTCCTGTTACTAAACGTAGCCTAGTTCGATATTAAAGATCTCTGGAAGGAAAAGCACTTTTGCTCGGCTTTAACATTCTATAATTCTAGTAGGAGTATAAGGATCACAGAATGCGAGGAGGTATATAATAAATTATTAGTTGCGCTAAATAATAAGTTCGATTTCACGTTCTTCTGCTACTAAACGGAGTCTAGTTCGATTTAAAGATTTGTGGAATGAAAGGATATTTGTATAATTTTAAAATTTTACAATTCTACTAGGAGTATTAGGATCACAAGTATGCGAGGAGGTATTTAACGAATTATTAGGCCACTGATATTACATCTTTTTGATCTCGTACACTCCTGTAGCTAAACGTAACATAGTTCGATATTAAAGATTTGTGGAATGGAAAGCTATATTGTTTGATTATATTTTACAATTCTAACATAGTATTAGAATCACAGAAATGCGAGAAGATATTTAATGAATTATTATGCGCAATGAAATTATACCTTTTTGGTTTCATACACTCCTGTATCTAAACGTAGTGCATTTCGATGTTTAAAGATTTATGGATTGAAAAGCTTTTTTGTTTGGTTTCAAAATTCTGCAATTCTACCATGAGTATCAGGAATGCGAGGAGTTATTTAATGAGTTATTAGGCGTATTGAAATTACACTTCTACGGATTCATACTCACCTGTTATTAAACGCAGTCATTTACTTCAATTTTAAAGATCTGGAATGATAATATGCACTTTCGCTGAACTTAAAATTTTACTAGAAGTATCAGGATAACAGCAATACGAGGAGGTATTTAATGGATTACTCGGCGCATTTACATTACATTTCTTCGGTTTCATGCACTCCTGTTCCTAAGCGGAGGTAGATTTTAAAGGTCTATTTTGTTTGATTTTAAAATTTTATAATTCTACCAGGAGAAATGCGAGGAAGTATTTAATGAATTATTAGACTTATACCTTTTTGATTTCATACACTCCTGTAACTAAACGCACTCCAGTTCGATATTAAAGATTTGTGAAATGAGAAGCTATTTTGTTTGATTTTAAAATTCTACAGTTCTATGGAAATGCGAGGAGGTATTTAATGAGTTATTAGGCGCACTGAAATTACACCTTTTTGGTTTCATACTCACCTGTTACTAAACGCAATCTAGTTTGATTTTAAAATCTGTGGAAAGAAAGCACCTTTGCTCGATTTTAAAACTCTATAATTAAACCAGGAGTATCAGGATTACTGAAATATGGGGAGGGATTTAATAAATTATTAGTAGCATGCACTCGTATTACTTACTTACTTAAAGCACTTTTGCTTGATTTTAAAATTCTACTAGGAGTATCAGGATCGCAGAAACGCGAGGAGATATTCAACGAATTATCAGGAGCACCAAAATGACACCCCTTCGAAGCAAAATTTCTAAATTTTAAATTATACCAGGAGTATTAAGATATCAGAAACGTGAGGAGGTATTGTGCCAATATATCGGGAGTGATCAATTTATATGCTGCAATTGCTGATTCTGTGAAATTGTTAAACAGCGAAATTCAAATTCTCTGTACTAAAAACGGCAAAATTCTTATTTTTGGCTCTGACGTCATTGCTAACATTGCATCGAGTTATATGCCCTTGATATATTAGTCAATGAGTTATATGAACATGCTTTCACTTCGCTCGGAAGCCCTGGTAGTATGAGTTGCTCCAGTGCTTTCTCCATTATGTTCAAGAAGAATTTCGTTCTCGGCTTTTAAAACATTGTCTAGAAAATATGCGTAAAAGTATAAAGCAAATCTAAACATGCAAGTGCTATATTTTTTAAATTTCAAATGTATTTGATATGATGGATTTGTGCGGTTATCGACGAAACACTCTAAAACGGAATCCACAGTTCGGAAGTTATAGATCAGTGACTTGAAACCGGAAGGAAGTCTCCTGAACTCATTTGTGACAGCAGTTTAACTACGCGAATGCACGACATGATTGTTTTTAGGCAAAAGGTAATTTTCTCAATCAAACATACGAGTCGGAATCAAGCCGTATTGTAATGAGAAAAGTTCTCCTGATTTAATTAGCTGTGACAGCGTGAAATGTAAATTATGTAAATATAATAAAACTTAATTTGAAAATATTGAATTATGCAAAGGATACAAATAATGCTCTTAGAATTCTCGCAATTTCAGCTCTTCGTTTATTACTTCAGGTTGATGAGTTCAGAAGCCAGACCCTTTTCGCTTTTACTTTCACCAAATACAATGCTATTTTCATATACCAGACGACACATGAGGCACGTAACAGATCCTAATTAATTTTTTTATTTTAAATGAATCCCTGTATACTTTTCGGCTTACCTTATTGGCCTCAATTTTCTTTTCAACTATGTATCGCAAGGTTCTTTTCTTATTGACGGTTGAAATGAGATAGGTCTAGTTGACCACGACTCCAATTCTATTTTGTGCTAGTAGTATATAAAATTCAAAAAGACCTGGTATTATTTTCAGACTCTATCAGTCGGTAATCAATAAATTCTTTAGGTTCAAGAAAAACTTCTAAAAACATTGTAAAATTAAGATAGGAATTAGTTAATTATAAAGGACCTATTTATCTTTAATTTTTATATGTATGCATTTTCAAATTAGTTTACCTGTTCCATTTTAGTTTAAGGTCACTGTTGGTAAGAAAAGACTGATAAATTTAACTTATTTATTTGTCATTGCGACAATATAAGAAATAATAACATTTTCAATATAAATATTTAAAAAAATTTCAATACATTTTTAATAACGCCAAACGTATTTTGACATTAATTATTTCCCTTCATTCATTATAGAGTATCTTAAAATAAATATACATCAATTACAATTATGAGAAATATTATATAGTTAGTACAGAATGTTAAAAAATCATAAGAATATCTAGGGAATTATTTTTTCAGGGATAAATATAAAATGAATCTACGACACATGCCTGTAACTCTTAAGTCAGTAAAATGAAGATCATTTTAATAATAAAATTATTTTAAATAAAATCCAACATCGTTCCGGAATAATGCTCTGATATGATACAATTGATGATCTTCAGAAATGAAATGAAATATTCGCTATACAATGTGATTTAAAGAAAAATGTCAATTTGACAACTACTTTAAAGACATTTTGAATTTCATTTAAAATTTAATGACGACTTCAACCTGGAGCTGGCTGGTATCCAAATATTTATAAACAAAATACGAGTGCCGAAGAATTACCGAATTCCAAACTTGCATTTGAAATATTCAACCGAGATGTCTGCTGAAAATTATATTGTTCATTTTTGAGGTTACTTTTCGTTATTTACTTTTCCCTACTTATCAAATATTATCTGTTTTGGCCCAGCAAACAGCGATAAAATATTTTCAATTGTAAAATTTTATGGGAAAATTTTATTAAATACAAAAACGAATATAATTCGAATAGTTGAATTTCAGCCCAACTCCAAGCGGGTTATAATTTATCTCTAGGGATATTTTAAAAAATGTGAGGTAACAAGAAGTTATATAATACATTTATATTAATTAATTCTAAATTCTCTATTTTGGCACTTTAAATAATATATTTTTCACAAGAATGTTTACTTATCACTGCAGATATGCAGGGAAATTTTTCGTATAACTTATATAAAATCTCTTCAGATCAATTTAAAATACAACTTAAGAGACATTTTTTGCATATATTTTGAGAATAAAAGCATTTCTTAATTAAAAGAAAAATTATATACATGCCCCGTTGCTAATAATAATATATCAAAATGTTTTACAATACACCCTGTAGGATAATTATCACAAAATATCTTACGACCAAAAATTTAAACGATTCTGATTCTGAAAATTATACGTTCCTACTGTTTGTACTAATTTCGTTTAATGAGAGAAAATGCCTTTTCCGGTAGGTGACGGTTCTTAACTTATACGTAACTCCAGATATGATGATGATACATATATAATAATGATATGTGTAATAAATTGTATGAAATAATATAGTTTATATATTCCAGTTGAAATTAGGCAAATAATTTTAAAATTATGCGAGAACTGAAACTATACAATGATATTCAGCCTGATGTAACTCAGCATGCTAGCGTAGGACCAGGCAGCCTTTACGGCTTAGTAAGTAGGGTAGCTGTGATATTAGAGACCTAAGTTTGAATCCCTTACTTCCTTGTAAATCATTTTTCGTGTCATGATGGTAATTTTTTGCGAGAGTTTGCCGGCTCTATTAAATTCAAATACTTGCAATAAACCAAATTCGTACAGAAAAGCAAAAAATATCCCTGGCATACTAAATTAATTCAAATATCTATGAAACTATTAAAATATTATATACAAAATGAATTTAAAATTATAGTCATAGTATTAGTTCTAAATACATATATATTACAATAAGCCTCTTATTATATTATTTAGTATATTTACAAATATATCGTTAAATTCTTAACATATTGTAGTGATTCAAAATCAGCACATATTGTTCAGTATTTTTTAAAAACTTACGTGAGGTGGACATGACAATTTTCTTTCAGTCCGTCCACATTTGCGCAAACGCATTTCTTGGTATAAGCGCAGAGATATGTTGAATATGACGGTTTTTGTAATTTGTGTTTATGTAAGTAATTATATGTTTGTTGGCCACATAAAAATATAGTACACCTTACTATTTTTGCATTAACGCACAGGTGAATGAAAACAGTCAAATCAGTTCCATGTAGATTTACATTTTTTACAATTAAATAATAATATCACATTTTTCAAATCAAATGAAACAGCAACGTTGATAATCATAACGTTTATTCTCCGATTGGCCCGTTTCGTTTACGAATATCAGTAAACAAAGTAATGTTTTTAACTAAAGCGAAACTTATTTCGAGTAATTATAATAATATTATATTCAATCCAGTGGCAATCTAGATTTTGAATGGAATTGTCTTTAGAAGTGCAATTTGTTAAGTTGCAAAGAGGTCCAATATTGACCCCATGGAACATCCTTTTTTTTTAAATATTTTTGAACTATGTTTTTCTCAGTACAGTTGTATTTGCCACATCGGTAAAATAAAAATAGGCAATTGAATTTCCCATTTTAATATTTGTATTATTTAAGCTATGCTAATAATAAAGATTATTGTCATTATAAAACTAGGATAGAAAAAAATATTTCTAATAATTTTTTAACTAGCAAAAAGATCAAACTAAATAAATTAGCTGATTTTAAAAACTTATTGTATATTAAATTATTCAAGCCAATATACATTATATTTAGTAAAAATATGCATCTTATTAAATCAAAATACCATGGAAAAAGTAAATATAAGCCTTATAGCAAATTATAAAGTTGTAAATTCAACTCTTAATCCCGTAGATGGGTTTAACAGTAAACAGATTTTTCGATAATAATGAAAAAAAAACCATTTTATTAAACCAAACCGTTATTTTTTCAATTTTATATTTTTTCTTTATAAGCGAATTAATATTAGTCTTTGATTTTTGGACTGAAATGAAAAGCAAAAACATAATTTAATAGTACTTTAAGAGACCTACAATTTTAAAAATAAGTTACAAAATATTAATTTTAGAGAAGTATGGAATTATTTTACATTTTTATTGTTTGTAAATTAACAAATCTGAATTTTTTCCATAAAATTACGTTTATGCACATCTTGTGCTATCATAACAATTACAAAGAAATAAAATTTTGTGAATTCTTAACAGACAGTGTCACAGTGAACAACTGTGAATATTTACGAACAATCAAGACTGCTAATTGAGACCAAAATAACTCCAGAAAGCGATAAAAGTTACAGTGAAATGGAAATAGACGACAAAAACCAATGGAAAAAGTAAGACGTAAAAGAAAAACAAAAGCAGATACTTTAGCAAATGAAAACCAAAAATAGGCTATGACAAGAAAATATAAGTAATATCGTATTAGGGTCAATTACCAACATTACAGAATAAACGCACTCACAAAAACACTACAAAATACAAACATGTATACAAACAATAACTATTTAGCAAAGGCGAATAAAATGATGCAAACAAAAGGACCCCGCACATTTCTTATGGGAAATGGCCCCCGGTGAAACTCACTGGAATCGATATACGTTATTCCTCTAGAGCTCCTGATCAAAAGTCCTCATGGCGAGAAGGTTGGAAAATGTAGTTTTCCAGATATGGGAAGGAAGTCGATTTTTCGAGATTTTTTCACTAATAGTATGAAGCCATGGTCCTTTCAATGCGGTTTCGCTAGTGTTCTACGGATGGTTTTTCGGGTCGCTGATTTCAAATCCGATGTCGTAGGTATAATTTGACAGTTGACAGCTGTCAGTAGCAGTGTTAGCTGTATTATCCGGAAAAGATTTATTACTGTATCTCTTTCTATGCGTCTGTGAATAAATGAATGAATCAACATCTGTCCCTCTCAATAAATCATTTAACTAAACAATTTCTAGTTCCCTCATTTCTAATTAAATGTCCGAGAAAATATTAGGTGTACTATTTGCATCTACTTTTAGCGTAACCCGGGAACACTGCGATAAATCTTTTCTGAATAATACAGCTAACACTCCTACTGACAGCTGTCAACTGTCAAATGCCACCTTCCACAGCGGTCCAAAAAACCCCTTGTATATATTCTGATAAATCATTTCCGGAAAGTAAGGAGAGTTGACAATGCAATTGATTGATTTGAAATCAGCGATCCGAAAAACCCCCGTAGAAGACTAGCGAAGCCGCATTAAAAGGACCATGGGTCCATACTATTAGTGAAAAAAATCCGAAAAATGGACTCTCCCCCCATTTCTGGAAAACTGTACATTTTCCGACCTTGCGGCCATGAGGGCTTTTGATCAGGAGCTCAATAGGAATAACATATATCGATTCCAGTGAGTTTCACCAGGGGCCATTTCCCATAAGAAATGTGCGGGATCCTTTAAACTCTTATTTTACATCAACACTGTCAATAACATCAATAACATAACAAGAAAAACTATGCCTGAGATATGGGACACAGAGTAACCACAATCAGATAAAATCATAATCTAAACAAAAAAAGGTTTCCTATAAAAACAAATAAGGAGAAAAAAATAGCCGAAATGTCAAATACACTTATACCCTACAAAAAAAAAAATCAAGAAACTTCTGACTGAAATAGGAAGTTTCCTGAAAAAACCCTGTCGGACCTTGACATAAAAAACTGTCAATTATTATATATAAGAATGCTTCTTAAACATATTCTTATACTGAATTTACACATACGCGCTCGTTTTTCGCCTCGTCGCTCGCCAACATTCGCGAGAGGTAATCGCACGTTCGACTCAACAACGCGAATGACCGTTTTCACATTCGCCGAGGCGAATGGACGACGACGATGTGGAAATCTACAAGCCTTTGACTCGTCCTCAAAAACCGCTTCTGGCGCGTGCACTACGAGCGGCAAGGCGTGGAACGAGGCGATGACGAGCGAACCGATTACACATTTGATCCGCCACTCGCCTTGCGATTCGGCTCACCATTCGTGCGAATTTGTAAATGCGACATTAGATATATAAATACATTCCCAAAAACCAAATAGACCGAAGGATCTCGGTCAAATGCTCTTCTAAATGTTATCTCATTTCAATAAAATTGTTTTATTATTGCTAGTAGGTATTATCATTATTATTTTAAAATTTTGTCCCTATCAATTCTTGTTTACAAGTGCGGAAAAGGAAGCTCGCACACTAGAGCACTTATATAATTGATTTCATAAATAATAAATGTAATTATTAATTATTGTTATATTTATAGAAAATCTATGAAGTAAACTACTGCAACTTTGGGTTAAAACATGAATTTGTTTATTTATAGACAATTTAACTTTAAAAAGTTCTATATTTCTACTACTACTAATTAACATGTAACTTTTTTCTAAATTGTTATCCTTAAAGAATGGCCTTAAAGGATGGTAGTCTCAGAACTTAGTATGGACTAAGGTCTATTTATACATTTCATTTTAGTAAAAAAGCCAAAGCGTAATAACAAAAATATTTCAAACTGAGAAATAAATTTTTTCGCTTCTACCGAAAACCCAGTATCTAAGGCAAAAAAAAAATTCCTACTGCTAAACCCACCTATAGGATTAAGAGTGGAGTTTTCAACTTTATAATATATAATATATTTTTGTTTTCGAATTTTGCGTGATATTGTGGTTGAATAAGCGACGCATTTATACTAAATACAATAAATATTGGTTTCTAATAATATAAGTACAACGAATTTTATAAATCGACTAATTTTTTTTAGTTTATATTTTTTGCAACTCACCAAACTAACAGGAGTAACTTTTGCTGTCCTGATTTTACCAGACATTTAATTGTGAAGAAGCCCGTATTTTTATTTTCCCGATATGATAAATACATCCGGAAATATTCAAAATAAAAGAAGAACAAAAACGTAGGTAGTTAAAAAAAATAAATTGTTTAAAAATAGATATTCCGTAGGGTCACCATTGGACAATATAATTTTCCATAGTGTCTACCTACCCGCACTATTTTTTTCATTAATAAAATTCACTTCTCCAGACAATTCCCTATACGGCAAAATTTTGATAGATTGACTCCAATGTTTACAGAGAAATCCTTCAAAATGTAAACTAATGTAATAAAATACCAGTAAATTTAAATGCGATTGAATTGGACATTAATTATGAATAATCATATTTCATTTTCAACATTTCTACAGTTCAAAAATAAACGTCGTTATACCATTTTATATACAGTGTGGTTTATTTGTAAGGAATAAATTCATTTTAAGCGTCATTATGAAATTTTAAGACAAACTCTGAAGCAGGTCGATTTTTAGTTTGAAGTTATCATTTTTTAGCATGAAAACAGTACACTTCGCGTTCGCCACCTCTGAACTATGATAATTTCTTTGAAGATTTTTTCAAATCTGCAATATTGTTTGGTCGATTATTATACACGTTTGACTTCAAATAGACCCTTAAAAAGTAATCAAATGGGGTCAAGTCGGGTGACAGAGGTGGCCATTAACAAATTTGTATTAAAAACTTTAATAACAACAACAGATCAGTCTCAAATTTTCTTCAAAACCAATAATTAAGCAAAAAATTCCTCAACTGAGTTTACAATACATTAACAAATTTTTACATTTTCAAAATTAATTTTCTGAGCCCCAAATTAAAATTTTTTACGCTCCTGAATATAGAATCGAAATCGCTTTCGAACGAGGTTCCGCACGATCTACTTCCTAATTTAAAATTTTCGAGGGGTGGTCATAATTCAGAGGGCCTGAACGCGGGGGGGTATTATTTTAATGCTAAAACAACTTCAAATTAAAAATCGATATGTGTCAGAATTTTCCCTCAAAGTTCATAATTATTACGTTTACCATATATACATATGGACCGCATTGCATATAGGGGACCATTTTTTAATGACATGAGAATTTATAACTAGCTAGTTAACTGTTCGGGATTGTTCTAAATAAAAGAAAACTTTGTTGATTCGGTGAAAGATCTTGTTGATACTACTTATTCATTTATATGATTTTTCAAAAAGCTAAAAAAAGTGCTATAGTTTTTGGAATAATTCCAAGAAAAGTACATAAAATAAAAATTTCCAATTCAATCGCACATAATTCAATTTGATTTTTAATTGTCACCTACAAGTAGTTATTTTCAATATCATCGAGAAATAATCTGCGAAAGGTGGCTACCTCAAAAATGCTATAAATTGTGTTAATTTTCGTAAGGTCATATTTCCGTCAAGATTTATTTTGATTTCCTGTCGGACTGGCAATTTGTAAATAAGTTAAGGAAGACCGAAAACATTGCGTGTTTTACTGTTTAATTAGTTTTTTTTTTTCAATAAAATACGCATTCCATGATGAGTTCAAGCCCTATCAATAGGCTAGGATCTGGAGGAAAATCTCGTGAACTATTAATATGCACCTATTTTTCTTATTTTACCTTATCGAGACACCCCTAAATAGTAACAGCAACATGAGTTTTGGTATTTGAAAGTGTGCGGTAATTTTTTATTGTTTAAACAATTGAAATTGATTGAAAATTGAAAATGTGTTTTTTGAGCACCTCAACGAGATAAAACAAAACAAACAAAAAATCGGTCCGTGACAACTCGAACAAACTTTCTCATTTAGGAGTAGACCGAACTAATGTACCCTGGTCCCGACATCGAATTTTTTTATCGCCAAATCTCTATTTTTCTCAACCAATCTTGTTGAAATTTAAAACATTTTGCTTTAACTCCTTGCCCTCGCGACCTCCCTCCCTGCATTTCTTAGGTCCAACTGGTCATGTTGTTAGATCCGTTTGAGAAAAAAATTATGAAGTTATTTAAAACTCACCGCCACAGCTTCCCTCCCTGCATTTTCTAGGAGCAACTGCTCATGTCTTTTCATGCCGGTATTAGGGGAGTGTCCATGTGCCAAATTTAATCAACACAGTTAGAACCGTTTTAGAGGAAAAAATATTTAATTCCTTGTCCCCCGCAACCTCCCTCCCTGCATTTCTTAGGTACAACCGATCATGTTACCTTATGCTACTACTAAGTCAGTATTCATTAGCTAAATTTAATTAAAATTGTTAGATCCGTTTGCGAAAAAAAAATTATGAAGTTATTTAAATGTCACCCCTCACAGCTTCTCTCCAAGTATTTTCTAAGAGCAACTGGTTATGTCATTTTATATCGGTACTAGGGGAGCGCCCATGTACCAAATTTAATCAAAATCGTTAGAATAGTTTTAGTTGGTTAAAAATTATTTTCAATTTTTTTTCTGTTTTTAGGGGTTTACTCCCCCCATATTTGAGCTAGGATCGATTTTGTGATTTCGTCTCGAAGTGTGGCCGCCTTGAATACACATGTAAAATTTGAACCAAATCGATCCAGTAGTTTGGGCTCTAGATGCGACCACAGACGGCAGACGACAGACGTCGCGACAGACAGACATTTTTTAAAAACCACTTTTTTGGGTTCAGGGGACTTGAAAACGTCTCTATCAAAAACTCAAAATCGAATTTTTGCACGATCACCATACTTTGCTTATATACTACGTATATGAGAAAGTAAAAAGGTGTAAATCAATAGTTCACGAATGATTGTTTCTGACTTCTCTAATAACCGGTCCAATAATAGTTTTTAGGTAAACCTGATGGTTTTTCTTCAATTAATATCTTAATGGTACAAAGTAGTCTTGAATGCATCGACACAATTTAACATTGAAACTGGTTATTTCGGTGACAATTAAAATTCAGGTTAATTAAAAAAAGAGAGTAATAAAATTAATTAAAAGAATTTTTGTGTTTTGCATGATTTCGGAGATAATTTACGAGAGCCATTGTTGAATAATTAAAGCCTAATTAAAATTATGTACACGAATAACAATATTTATACTGATTTATAAAATTTAATTAAACATTATGTTAGAGGGTTCATTACACAACGTTGAAACCAGCAATAAAAATAAATTAGTAATTATCTATAATTTAAAATTCAATAGCAATAAAATGTACTGTTCGAAAATTCATAACCTAGCCTTATAAAATCAATAAGTAATACTTTAAATGTGTTGTAAAAATTGTATAGAAAGGCAACTCTATTTTACAGGGAATTTTCGATGGCAATTATTGTTAAAACGCAGATTTCAACAGACACAGAAAAAAGATAATTATAATAAAAACCAACAAATCGTGAGCAATTGGCAACTGTTGTTTCAACCGATTTGTTAGGAGGCACACCGTATGCTGTCTATATATATATGTATACTGGATGTTAACGAAATTAGTCTCGTTCCAATTTCTCGGTTGGAATAAAATTTTGGCATATCATTTGTAAGAAAAGTAAAATTTTGCACTTATTTAGTGAAAAATATCACTTCCGATCCAATCGGAAGTAGTAACAACTTTTTATATTTAAATAGTACCTTGTACGTATTTTTACATATTTAGATACCATATGAAGTTCTCGTTACAATGATGTATCACAAGTAGGTATTTGTTCTCAAAATGGCGTCATAAATTTGAAAAAAGTGAAAAGTTAAGTTGGCCACTACAAGACTATGTTTTCAAAAAATTTACTCAGTAGGCCTTGATCACCAATTGGAATACGATTTTTCGATGAAACATAAAAAGCAAATGGATTTCATTCAATTTTTAAATGGTAACCATATTTTTTGACTTACACTAGCAAAGCTACTTTTCAGTTGTTTAATGAAACCGTTGTATGTATAAAATTTGCAAGCGAGCCATGACAAAATGACACTTCTTTTCAAATATTTGCCTAAGTTATTATTTGATGAAGTATATGTAGTGCTTTTTTAATTTGCTTACGATTTATTTGCTATTATAGCTTTAAAGTTAAAAGAAATACAAAATGGTAGTATTTATTCAATTAAATTTTTCACATTTTAGAGTTTATAATACCATTTTTAAATATCGTTATAACGAGAATTTCATACGGAATCTAAATATGCAAATATATATGCACATGCAGGGTGTCCAGCGAGTAAAGGGACAGCAGTTCTCTAAGGAAATGGAGCCGATTAAACTAAATATACCTTAGTCCAAAAATGCTTCCTTAATGAGTTATAGGACCTTAAAACATTTTAATTTTTTTTTATAAAGGGCATCTTTCAAAAAAATAATGACTAATCAAGCTGAAAATTGGTACACATTTTTTATCATAACTTTTTTTTATTATTATTATTTTGGGTCCGAATGGCTTCATATTATGATATAAAAACTAATTTGATGAAAATAAGGTCTACTAGTGTCATGTAGACATGGTGCATACAGATAAAATGCACCGTTTTCAATGCAATCGCACTTGCAAGTATTTCAGCGCATACCAATAGCTATCATGCAACATGATATTCAATCAAGTTAGCGTTTGTCAAATTGATATTATTGAACCAGTTAGTAAAAATAAAATAAAAATTGTTTTGTTTTACGTATATTTCAGAAACAGATTCACATAACTATTTAAATTAAAAGTGAATTTTTTTATTATATTTGTTACAGTTACAATTTAAAGAAGGTTCTCAAAGTGTCCACCATTTTGCTCAATACATTTTTACCTGCTTTGCAATATTTTGTCTAACACGAAGAAATTATCAATTATTATTTCCTTCGTCTCTGATCTATCGTGACAATTCGTCTCTAGTGTGATTTGAGTGTTGATATACAATGGATTTCATATTGTTCCAGATGAAAAAATTTAGTGGATTAAAGTCTGGGCTTCGTGGTGGCCATAAATGATCAGATCCACGTCCAATCCACCATTGCGAAAACTGATTATTATAGGGAAGCCATCGTGCATAAATCATAGATTCCTCCGCAGATTTAAAGGAATGTCTTCTAGCATGGTTGGCAAAACGTTTTCCGAAAAATTTAAATACGACTTCCCATTTAAACGAGACGAAATTTCATAAGGTCCTAATAAGTAATCACCAACAATACCGCACCATACATTAATAGAAATTTCGTGTTGAAAGTGTTTGGCTCCCGTTATACGGAGATTTTCTTCACTCCATGTGTGGAAATTCCGTGTATTAATAATACCACGGCGGGTAAAAGTTGCCTCATCGGCGAAGAGCACACGGCCAAAAAAAGTTGGGTCATTATTTTGTTTGTTACGTAACCACCTACAAAAATGTAATTTAAGTGGTAAATTATTTGTTAGCAACTCCTGTACCTTTGTATGGATATAAGGATGGAGTAACTGGATCCGAACAATAATATGAATGCTTGTCCTTGGTACACCAGTAACTGCAGATAAGCGCCGTGCACTAATCTCAGGACTTTCTGCTACTCTCTCTAAAATATCCTCTTCCTCTTCAACGGTTCGAGCAGTTAATCGTCGTGCACGGTACCTCACTCGAAAACCCCCACATTCTTCTTGCCGTTGAAACAGAATTTGAAACAGTTTTCTGTTAGGTTGGCGACGATTTTAATACAGTTCACTGTATTTGACAATAAGCCGGAATCATATCCGTCATTTCAGAGTCTGAAAATAAATTGTGTCGCGGCATCTCAAAATGTGATAAAATATCAAAGAAAATATTACACAACAGAAAAACAAAATAGCAAATGTCTTAGTACTACAACAATTATCACTATTCTGATTAAGTAATGTCAATTTGACAAACGCTAACTTGATCGAATATCAATTTGCATGATAGCTATGCGCTGAAATATTTAAGTGCGATTGTATTGAAAACGGTGCATCGACATGAAACCAGTAGACCTTATTTTCATCAAGTTAGGTTTTATATCATAATATGAAGTCATTCGGACCAAAATAATAATAATAAAAAGTTACGATAAAAAATATGCCAAAAAAATATGCCGACAGCGCCATCTATGAAATGCAAAAATACTTGTACACTCATAACATTCGGACTCCCCCAAATTATATGTGTACCAGTGTTCAGCTTGATTAGTCATTTGTTTTCCGAACTATTCCCATTATAGAATTTAAAAAAAAAATGTTTTAAGGCCCTTTTGCTGGACTAAGGCATGTTCGGTTTAAACGGCTCCATTCAACCTCAGAAAGCTACAGTTAAGCTGGGTCCCTTTAATTTCCGGACATCCTGTATATATTGATATGATTTTTATTTGTACTTAAGCTAAATAGTACATTCGGGTCAACTTGACTTATGTATTGTGAATAAAATGCATCTTATCTTATTCTGATTAGATAGTTGTATGCATGTTTTCTGTTTTCTTTTATTTGTTTTGTTTGATAAAATATCAAAGTATTTTACAGAAGACAGATATTTTCTATAAATACATGCAATTTTTATATTTCAGTCATTAAAAACAGATAGACATAACATAATTTGATGGTAAATAGAATCAATTATTTTATTTAAATGCATTTAATTATTGTTATACTAATTACTAAAAATGTTTAAAACATTTTGAACTGTTCACGTATTTAGTATGTTCGTGTAGATATAAAATATTTAATTAATATGTGCGGGAAACTGATAAAAGTGAAACAAGGCTTAATATCATGTGATGAAAATCAATTTGTTTTGTCAAATTGGTATCTGTGATTTTATATTTTGAGGAAAATATAAAGGAGATTGTGGAAAAATTGATAATTGGAGGTTGCTAGGGGATATAAAAAATAAGAAAACTGTGAAAATTGAAGGGGTGAGAAATTTTGGAGAAAGGAGAAGATTGGAGTAAAATAGAGAAAACGGACTGTTGTTGGTTTAATTGAACATAAGTAAAACGAAGGATGACAACTAGTTTAAGAATTTGGAAGAAAGAAATAAAAATGAAATTTTTCAAGATTTTGACAAGTAGAAGAAAGAAGCATAATCATAATTTATTTTAAGGTTCAGAAACCGATTCCGGGTGGAAACGATATACCATTTGAATGGTGAAGGAGTTTAGAGATAGCAGCTTAACATCGCAAATAAGTGATACTGTGTCGCTGGAAGTTATAGTGAGCTACGCGGACTTAAAAGGTTGCAATAAACTTATATAAATTTCTTGTTCACCATTTTATCGTTTGGACATAATTGAAAATATTACACGCTTTATAATTAGCTTCTCCTGTATGTTTGGAAGTATGTAAACTTTTTCAATCTATGAACGTGATTCTCGCCCACTTCAAGACGTCAGAGTAAACTGAAACTTTGCACACTTATCAAGGACCGATGACAATGCAATAATTTGAATTTGTCCTAATATCCTCACCAGGATCATCAGGATAAAATAAATAAATAAAAAAGATTTATATTGTCGATATTTTGGAGGAGGAGCCGTTGCCATTAATATATATTTTATTATTAGTGAGAAACGTGCCAATGGATGAAGAGGGTGACTAAAAAAAAAATATTGTTTAAAAAACTAAAAAACATGTAAAAAATAATGTTTAAATATTAAGATTCATTTTATTGTAAAAAGCGTGGGGTTTATAACAATTGATATCAAACACCCCACGCTTTTTATAATAAAATGAATCTTAATATTTAAACATTTTTTTACTTTTTAGTTCCGTTTGCTATTAAAGCGTGTTTTTTTAGTTTTTTAAACTATAATTTTTTTTTAAATTACAAATTTTGACAATTAATTTCATTTTTACTAACAAAATTTCATTTTAAACTTAATCATTTCCAAATTATTTTTATTTTAGTATCGTATTCATTTTATTTAGCTAGATAGGGAACTTTATTTATTGCTTATTTACGTTTCTAGAATTGTGTTTCTTTTTAATGATTCCAAACTTACAACTTTGAGAATCAAATTAGAAATTATATCGTGCGATACTTAACCATCCTTCTATACACACACCAAAATTTCATAATTATATTCTCAAAGTCAACCGAGAAATTGGACCGCAACTAATCTCGAGATTAGTAAATGTTTTACTGAATACGTGTTTCTAAAATTTTGTTGACTATTATTGTCTAATGTTTCGCGATATTAACTAACAAAGTGAATATGTCATAACCTAGTACCCGAAAAAACGAGATTGTTTCTGGTCAGTGTCAAGCGATAGATTAAGGCCTTCATATAAAAGATCTAACGCTTTAATTATATTAAGTTTTGTTTAATAAAATTCCCATTACATTTTGATACTCCGTTTTCTCCTTTCCTGAATCGATATGTAATTAAACTAAACATATCCGATGAGTGATAAAGAAATCAATAGAGGCACGTTAAAGATCGACCATTATAACTTTTTTGTAGTTTTTGCCTTTATTTGTCATATCACTCACATTTGTTGGTTTTAATATTTAACGAAGGAAAAATAAATCGCCTTGATGTTGATACATTTTAGATAATAACTCATCTCACCCTGTATATTTATTATGTAATTGTCACGGCATTTGTCAAAGACGGAAATAAAGTTTAAAGGGAAAGCTGAGCAATAAAATTTTATTCTGTTGGTTTTGAGCTGGGATCATTTGATATGGTACATTAATTTTGAGAGAGGGAGAGCGTACCCGACAAAAAACAGTGAAGAATCACAGCTGCGAATTGTGGCACTGCCCACCTTGCCATGCTGACACATCCTGAAACAAAAAACAATCATATATTTCCCTATAAATCAATATTTAATGTTTCTAAACTATAAAAAATTCAACCTTCTCTCCGATTCGTCACTAAAAAAGAAAACAGAAACTACTAAACGATCGTTCCAGCTATCTACTGGGCGGTGACACTGACTGCCATTTCAGTGAATATATAGTTCATAAAATATACACGTATTTAGAAAATTAACTTTTATTCGGTTAAT
This sequence comes from Leptura quadrifasciata, assembly GCA_963675555.1. Taxonomy (NCBI): domain Eukaryota; kingdom Metazoa; phylum Arthropoda; class Insecta; order Coleoptera; family Cerambycidae; genus Leptura; species Leptura quadrifasciata. The sequence continues at coordinate 31,816,424 of OY776682.1, forward strand.
TGATCTCTCGAAAGTGCGTAATTGCTAAAATAATAAATTCTATTGTGTATATTATTGATTCTTACTAACGAAATTTTGTAAAATTTATTAAAAGTTAATCGCGATATTTTTACGAACTTAGTTCTAATAAAATTATAATTATTGGGATATAATTATATATTCTCATTTAATTGACCATGCTCTCTACTGATAAGGAAGTTATGAAAGAAGCTGGAGGCTGGTTCCATCGTACTTGTATTTTAATGAATTGTAAAAATTCGTTGAACGTGAACGTTTCTAATTTATAAATGTTTTTGCAAGTCTGAAGAAAAATAGGACACCTTCCTGTCATGAAAAATAATGGTTATGAGTATTTTTATTCTATAATATATTAAATGATGACTAAATAGTATGTTAAAGTTTATATTAGTTTGACCTTTTCGGTTGTAGATAATGTAAGTAGGACGAAAACGAAAACACTCATAGTTAATTATTGTTTTCCATGATAAGGGAAAAAGCCCAAAGTTGCGCGGTTGGAATTTTTAAAGTAAAATTATCCTTAAGTATTTAAAATAAGTACTGTTTTTAGATATTTTTAAATATAATTATTTTTAATCCTTAATTAGGCATTATATAAAACAATAGCGGTAGTGGTCGTATAGACATTAGTGTTTTGATTAAAAAAAAGACTTTGTTATTTTTAAGCGCTGTTATAATCTTCTACTTCTTCTTCTTAGCGGTGCAATTAAACTCACTCAGACCTTGTGACCCATTGTTCATAAGCTAGCTGATCAGTGGATGCCCCCATCCAGGCCGGACTCCAGACCAAGGGCCAGAATCCTTCCCAGTGGGGCACTCCTTACTTCCTCCGGCATGGGGAAGCCAATACAGAAGCGTTTATGCCTCAAGTTGATGAGACTCACCTCCTGCGGTTAGGAGGTGGATGGAAGTTTCCTCCACCTCTCCATAAAACCTGTACTTGGGGTTGTTAACCACTCCGATGGTGTACAGGTGTTTTTTCTGAAAGAGCCGTGTCCACTCAAGAGACTAACCACGACTCTAATTTGCTTAGTGCCTAGACATAGTAATTGTTCCGCCCTCTTCCGCAAGGGTCCTGGGATGAGGACCTTCGCTTGTCGAAGTCCTGGGTGGGAGTTCCAGAGGTCTACGAACTGGGAACGAGACCAGTCCTCTATTGACCTATTGGCGTTTGCTTTAGGGTAAGCCAGAACTGGCTCCGGGCCCCTCAAGGGCTGTTGAGAGCCCTCTCTGACCACCTGCTGTTTACCCTCAATATTACTGTGCCCAGACACTCGGGGAAGCTTGACCCAATTGGACGAGCCAAGTTCGCAGAGCGGCTTTTTACAATTTTGAACCAAAGAAGATTTAGTTTAACTAATAATATATTAGAAATATACTATGATATGTAATATCACCGAGACAGGCTCAACCTTCTCAAATATATCATATTACAAATTGCGTAACAGCCCTTCTCTAATAACCGCTCACGCTAGCTGAGCTTAACATTTCTTTCTCAGTAATCTGTTATCATGCTGAATTGCAAATCCAATGTTCTCTGTTCTCCAGATATTTATTTATTTATACACCATCTAACAGTAAAAAGACCATTTACAAGATGGGAAACAACACATATTTAATAAACAGTACACATAGTGAGTATATATATATATATATATATATATTAAAATATTACCCATAGTCATTGTAAACCTCAGACTTATACTCACCTTAAAATAAACCAGTCAAAATTATTATTTTTATTTCTCTACAGAGTCAGTGCTGACTCTCATATAAGTGTAATAAAGTTTTTAAAAAGATTATCAAGCAATGTAAAATCTAACATTGGAGCAGTCGGTAGGATCTGAAGAACACGCACAGTTCGGGAGCCTAACCAGTGGAAAACATATCGGAAGGAACAAGGAGTTCATCTGGAAAAAGTGCCTAACCTGAAGAAAAGAGCCCCTGGAAAAAGGAGAAATTCCTTAGTTAGCGTGGTGGATCCCAATCCTTTGTTCAGAAGAACCTACATTCGCAAACGCTAAAAAGCGAAACAATAATAATTATCAATAAATACAAGCAATATTTCAAATTAACCAATCAACAAATTAGCAAGTTAGACTTCATCCCAGTCAAGAAGTTGGTGTCTTCGGCAGTGTAGGAGACTTCTGTGGAAGCAACACCTGGTGACGCTCCTGGCAGGTTCACGGCGCAGCATTCAACTTCAATCCAGACTTATGGAGAGGAAATTTTAATGTAAGTAGATTTTAAGAATTATCTCGATTATTTTTCATATTTTTCTTGTAAAACACGATTTAACTTAACGAACAGCAGTTCTAATATTCAAATAATAATTTCATTCAGATAAAAACTCCAACAGAAGTAATATAATACTTTAAATAAAATTTATGTGACCTATATAAATAATTATAATCACATACCATTTTTATCTTAACATTATTTTTATCATAATATCATATATCACATAAAGGTTAAGTTTACGCCTTACTTGACCGCGAAACAAAATAAAACCCACGGGTTCTATACTGTTTAAAGTGCAAATTCTTTACATTGATATATAAAACTTCAGTGACATTATTGCCAACTCAAAACACTTTTAAATTAATCCAACTATATAAAATAAACAGCACATTCTTTTATATATCATATAAAATTACCCACTATCAGTAGCGTACTAGTTCAATTGAAAAAAAAGTGTTTTAAGTTAATCCAGTCGCTTTTATCGTGTAAATTTAATAATATAACTATACAAGATGGCAACCACTACAAACTCAAGCAATTCCAATACCAACAACTCAATCACTGCAAACGAAACTATAAATATTGAACCTTACAGATTAAGTGACATTTTTTCGATAGTCCCAGAATTCGATGAAAATCCGATATGTTTGCAAACATGTCGTAGGAATGTCAGTAGACGACCAGAGAATCCTTATTACACATTAAAAATAAATTACGCAGAAAAGCCGCAGAATTGATAAATTCACGAAACCCCTCTCGTGACTTGACAGCCTTGATACAAACAATTCGTCAGTTGCCTAATGAAGCAGCTTTAATATTTGTGTCCAGGTTACAAACGCATAATGCAAAAATGCACGAGGCAATACAAAAACAAACTTTAACTTTAGAGGAGAAAACCGCGCAATCCACTTTAATTGAGAACATGACGCTAACTACATTACTTACTGATTTTGAACCAAAATTGGGTCAAATAATCAGAGCTGGCAACCCCGACGATATGTTAAATGCTATAAATAGAATTAAGCGTGAATTTCAACTATTCTATTTTGAGTCACAGAAATTTTGCAATAGAATCTTAAATAAAAATCCCATTTCAAACCAGCAAAGACGCCCGCCCCGCCCCAACTCTCCACAATTCAGCACATTTTGCAAAAGAAATGGTTATCATTTCAACGAATGCCGCATGAGGCAAAACCACCAATTTTCACCCCCCCCAATTTCACACCAAACGCCTATACCAATCAGGTACAAGCTCCTAGACAGCACTTCCAGAGTGTACCTAACCAAACAAATTATAGACTACAGAATTTCCAAAATTTTTCTAACCAACAACATAATTATCCACAACAAAACAGGCCCTCGGCTATCAGGCCAAATCCTAACTTCTACCAGCAGAGACTTTCTGCCATACAACCGAACCCGAATTTTAATAGATTTAACCAACATAAAACCTATCACCTAAACTAACAATCTTACGATAATTATTCAGATAACTCAAACCAATACGAAGATTACTCTGCAAATCAATCCGTAAATTATTCTCTATTCTCCTGATTACCAGTCTCAAAATAATTATGACTTCGATTTTGAAAATGGACAATGTGCAATATGAGAATTATACTGCTAATTCTCAGCCTCAGCAGTACGAGGATTATACTGTTAATCCTCCAGATTTTTACACAGGCCCAGAGTATTCCATGAATACTCCAACACAAACAGACCAACTGGACCAAATTTCCCACCAAGTCCAAGCAATGAACCTCAAAGACAGTCTCGAATCAAACCTGAACGCCCCAGAACATCATTTCATGTAAAACTACCTCACTATAAACTAAATATTGTAAATTAAAAAAATCTATTTTACATAAAAGACTTCACAAATCGTTTCGAAATTCTTATCGACTCAGGTGCAGGTATTTCTGTATTTAAAATCAAAACAGCGGAAAGGTACAAACAAAGATATCCTGAAAACATAATTATTCAGGGTATAACGGATGAAAAAATCAATATCACCGAATCTGCTCTCATACCATTCAATTCAAATGACCCATATAAGGTTTATGTTCACGACCTAGATATAGAATTCGACGGACTATTAGGTGCAGACTTTCTGAAATATTATAAGTGCCATGTGGACTTTGAAAATAATCTACTTATTACCAATTTTAAAACCGTACCACTATTTGAGGTGACTGAGGTAACCCTACCATCAATCGGAAACAACGATAATTATAATGAAAACAATAATCCAGGAATTAGAATTCCAAGCCCAAAGTTAAATGTTAAAAACCAAAATGTAATTTCTATCGAACCAGGCACAGAAAAGATTTTTGAACTTAAATGCAATTTACAAAATACCGAAGCTATACTAATAGCCCAAGATAATGAAAAGGTACGCTTACCGAACGCCATTGTAAAAGTAGACGACAATGGTGAATTTTTGGCAACGATAATAAACATAAACGCGATTCTAAAAACAATAAATTTCTCGGATATTAAACTTGAACCCGTTCAAACATTTAGGTCAATATTAAACGTAAATTCTCAAAATCCGGATTCCCAACATGTAGACCGAAACTACGAAATAAAAAACCAATTACGCTTAGACCATTTGAACGACGAGGAAAGTGAATTAATCACCCAACTCTGTTTAGACTTTTCAGACATATTTTATCTAGAAGGTGACAACTTGATATTTACCAACGAAATCAAGCATTCAAAAGGCACTAATGATTCTAAACCAGTTTTCACTAAATCTTATCGTTACTCCCAAATTCACAAACAAGAAGTAAAATCACAAGTTTCAAAAATGCTAGGCCAAGGCATTATCCAGCCTTCAATTTCTCCCTGGTCCTCCGCAGTTTGGGATAGTCCCCTAAAAACAGATATGGCGCGTCGTAGTTGATTACCAAAAGCTAAACGAAGTAACGATAGGCGATAAATATCCTTTGCCCAACATTTCTGACCTTTTAGATCAATTAGGCAAATGTCAGTATTTCACAACTGTAGACTTGACCTCTGGCTTCCACCAAATAGAAAGAAACGTTCAAAAAACCGCTCTCACAGTTGAAAATGGTCATTTTGAATTCATACGAATGCCTTTTGGACTCAAAAATGCTCCATCAACATTTCAAAGGGTGATGGAAAACATTTTACTAGGAATCCAAAACGAAAGGTGTCTCGTCTACATGGACGATATTATTATTTATTCCCCTACTACCCAAGAACATATTTCTCGGTTAAGTTTTCAAACGTCTACAAAAAGCCAACCTCAAAATTCAGCCAGACAAATGCGAATTCCTTCGCAAAGAAGTCGCCTATTTAAGGCATCTTATTGCAAAGGATGATGTAAAACCGAACCCTGCCAAAGTCAAAGCAATTCTAAATTTTCCTCAACCTAAAAATCAGAAAGAAATTAATTCCTTTCTAGGTCTAGCAGGCTATTATGGACGCCTCATTCCTAATTTTTGTAAAATTTCAAAACCCTTGACAAAATTGCTACAAAAAGTATACCTATCAATTTCGACAATGACTGTACAAATTCATTTGAAATTCTAAAACAAACTTTGACAACTACCCCGATATTGATCTACCCCAACTTCGATAAACCTTTTGTCCTAACTACAGATACTAGTGCATTTGCAATAGGTTCTGTACTCTCACAAGGAAGTATAGGAAAAGATTTGCCAATCGCATACGCATCTCGAACTTTATGCGGCGCGGAAATCAAGTACTCAACCATTAAGCATGAGCATTTTAGGTCATATCTATTCGGAAGGCACTTAAAACTCTAAGAATATGATTACGAAATAATATATAAACCCGGAAAGATTAATAAAAAGGCGGACGCACTGTCCAGAATAAAAATCAATCACTTTTCGGAATGTTCCAAGTTTTATTAAAAAATTCTAGCCGCTAAGGAAGACTCAGACGAAGACGAAATTTCAGGCAACGACCCGAGAATTTGACACATTCTCCCGACTTTATAAAACCAAATCTCTAATAGATTATTCCAAAATTCAAATCACAAATAAACAACTTTTGGATCGAGAAAATAAAAATATCATAACGTTCTTCCAACAAAACAACTTGACAGACCTTCACCATAAAATTATTGAAGATATTTTCGAGGAAAACCCCGAATTTTATAACAACTCAATCAATATCGTTTCCAGTAAAAAGAACTATTACATTATCGCTCTACCCTTCGACCCAGAGTCTGTGGTAGAACACCTATTTTTAACGTTATACAAACATCGAAACCAATTAGACCTTTCCAAAACCTACTACGTTGAAAATAACTTAGACTTTCCAATTCTCGAAATCCTATTATTTATTTTTGCAGAAAAAGACTTAAAACTAATTATTTGCCAAAATTTAGTACGAACTCCAGAGGAGGACCAACGTCCGATCATTCTTGACTAACATCACATCGGAAAAAATAATTTACATCGCGGAATAAATGAAACAATACGTAGAATAAAAAATAAATATAATTGCCAAGGCTTAACAAAAGATGTCGAAAACTTCATAAAAAACTGTGAAACATGCCAAAAGGACAAAAGTCTGTCATAAGAGCTTTAATAATCCCACCATTGCTGTGCGATTTGCAGGGCTCTTTGCACGAGGCCGCTGACCGTATTAGGAAATTTTTCCGATATGATAATGACTAGGTCATCGGCGTAGTCTTGCGGGTAAAGGCCTTCGTCCTCAAGTGCCTTAAGTAGGCCATTAAAGTCGAGACATCATAACAGAGGGAAAAGGATGCCTCTTTGTGCTGTTATAATCACTTCCACTTGAAAGTTGGCACCATGATTTAAGTTTACTAAAATTCTAACTTTCTAAAGCTTTGTTAAAATATATGCATTGTTACTTAAGTTATCGTTAACTGTGTAAAAATGATCGATCTTAATTGCTTTCATATTTTACAATTTAACAAATTAGCGAAAAAGATTCTGTGTAAATTTCCTCGCAATTTTATAAGGAACATTCTGTTTTTTTTTTATTGTGATACAAGATATACAGCCATATATATTTAAGAAAAACCGTAGCGTAAAACACAATTTTAAATATTCTCTTATGTAACTAAATACCCTCCAGGAGTCGGGTAAAACACAAAAACTTTTGCTACGCTTATAATATTTATAACTTCCAGCAAAAAATTGCCTGAATGTTTCCTAAGAACATGTTGTATTCATTGAACATTAATTAATATTAAGGTGGTCATTTGAAATAATAAGAATTATTTTGTATACACTATTTACCCCTGGATAAGATGCTATTGACAACTATAACCAAAAAATCAGTCAGCGACAACTCGGACAAACTTTCCCATTTAGAAATAGATCGAACTAATGTACTCTGGTCCCAGCATTGAATCTTTTCATCGTCAAATCTCTATTTCTTCTCAACCAATCTTGTTGAAATTTAAAACATTTTGTTTTAACTCCTTGCCTCCCGCGACCTCCCTCCCTACGTTTATTAGGTTGCTACTACTACAGTATTCACGTGATAATTTTGATTAAAATTGTTAGATCCGTTTGAGAGAAAAAATTATGACATTATTTAAAACTAACCAACACAGCTTCCCTCCCTGCATTTTCTAGGAGCAACCGGTCATGTCATTTCATAGCGGTATTAGAGGAGATTGTAGATTGTTTCAGGGGTCGTTTGGCTTTAAGTAGCCTTACTTCACTTGCATCTAAAAGGATCATTTGTGAATAACCATACAATTAGTTATTGTCCGTTATTGTCCAGGTTTCCAAGACTTTTAACAAAGCTTGTGATTTTCCTGGGGGCTAGTTTTCCTATATATTCAAGCGTTAATTCCACCTGTTCTAGGAACTTTAGCCTAGTGCTAATGCCTTTCAGTTGCAGTATCACAGTATCTGCATTCGTCGTCTACTGCCTTGGCCATGTTCTTGAGATGATATATCAAGGGACAGTGGCCAATTGGAAGGCATGTTATCAGTCTTAGTTCGAACTTTTCAGGTTCGAGAAGCCTTGTGGCATTCCTTCAGTAGGACATTTTTTGGCCCTTTTCCCATTTCTGGATCTCCTCCGTTATGTGTCCCTTGACCAGGCCACAAAACGAGGTCCAATGAATTGTGCTTCATCTCCTTTTTCTGCAAGGCTGTCAGTAAGTTCATTACCTTGAACTCCCTCATGCCCTGGCACCCACATATTATATAGATCTTTGCCCTTCGAATGCCTTTTTAGGGGAATGTCCATGTGCCAAATTTAATCAAAATCGTTAGAACCGTTTTAGAGGAAAAATTATTTAATTCCTCGCCCCACTCGCAACCTACCTCCCTGCAATTTGATTAAAATTGTTAGATCCGTTTGAGAAAAAAAAATGAAATTATTTAAAACTCACCCCCCCCCCCCCTCCAGCTTCTCTTTCGGTATTTTCCAAAAGCAACTGGTCATGTCATTTCATATCGGTACTAAGGAAGCGTCTATGATGTACAAATTTAATCAAAATTGTTACAGCCGTTTTAGAGAAAAAATATTTTTTTCCCCTGTTTTTAGGGGTTCACTCCCCCCACATTTGAGCTAGGATCGCTTTTGCGATTTCATCTCGAGGTGTGGCCATCTTGAATACACTTGTAAAATTTGAACAAAATCGATCCAGTAGTTTGGGCTCTAGATGCAACCAAAGACGACAGACGGCAGACGATAGACGGCAGACGATAGACGGCAGAGAGACACTCTTTAAAAACCACTTTTTTGGGTTCAGGGGACTTGACGTGTAAATCCATCAAAAACTCAAAATCGAATCGAATTTTTGCTCGTTTACCGTACTTTCCTTATATACTACGCACATGGGAAAGTAAAAACGATATTCTTTGTGTTGTTAAATGTTTGCTTTCGTATTTATGCTTAATGATAATTGTACAACTTATATTATGGAAAAAAATGCCATAATTCGTTGGCAAGCCGCGCGTGTTAGAGGTGCACAAGTCTTAATACTAATTTGTCAACGATGGCGACGGTATCACCATATTTCATCCGTTAAGGACATTCCCTCATATTCACCTGCAGTTTTCTTCAAAACTGCTAGGCCTTAAAAAAGTTTCAAGTAAAAAAATTTCCTCTATCCTACGAACGCGTAGGAAGGATATAGTTAAAATATTTTTATAATTGTAAGTTTAAACTTCAATTAACGATTAAATAGTTTATTTAATTTAAGACGGAATGCGACTGTATTTATATCTACATGCTAGTTCTGCTTTAATACAGACAAATTTGGAAACAGTAACAAATGAATATCATCAATTTAATTAAACGACAATAATGAAACAGTACGTATTAAGAATCCAAATATTTGAGTACAGTTTAACCAAAATAATTTGAGGTGTCCCTCGGACGAACTACTGAAACCAGTGAGCATTTTTGTGGTTAGCGAAGTCTAGATTCAACAAATTTGCGTCTGGGTCATTTCAGAATGCGGATCTCTAACACGTGTATAGCTACATAACTTTAATTTTACAGCATTTAATTTTCTACACTATTAGGAGATCGTTAATTAGGTGAGACAAAATAACTCAATGCTAATGTTTGTTGAGTAAAACCATTTTTCATTCGAAACACACTGAAGCACATGGTAATTGAAACTGAATTGAAATTTATATTGGCTCTTGGAAAGCCCTTCAAACGGACTGACCACAAAATACTAATAAATAAGCCGACTAATTTCCGTTTCTTTTAAAACGTTTTGAAGTTTTGAGGTTGAAGTCCTACTTTTGAAATGGACTCTAACAAGTAGCATATTGTGATTGCAACTGTCTGCTACCTCAGGTATTCCTCAAAGATCAGTTTTAAGTCTTTTTTAAATTTTATTCATTAATGCTAGTGTTGGACGCCTGACATTGCCTTGCTTATTATATAGTTGCAAGTAACCGCGACTGTCTTGTGTCCAAGCAAAATTTAGCTCTCGTCAAGGACTTGTATTTAAAACACAATTTATCTTTAAACATCAAGACATATACCTAACTCAGTGACTTGCTCCACTAGGAATTCATTGATCTTTTCAGACACACAAGACCTGAAACTTGCTGTGACTTGAGAAATGTCTTTGACAAAATACCGCCCTTCAACAATCACATCATTAAATTGCTACAAAGAGCTGCAAAGCTTTGGTATTCATTGTCAGAACGAGAAACTATTATAATCACCTTTGTCCGTCCTATTTCAGAATATGCATCTGCCATTTGGTGCCTCAATTACGTAACAAATATTACGTCCCAATTCGGAAAGAATTCAGCGTAGATTTTTAAAATATGACAAGTTTAGAATGGATGAGGAATAGCCTCTTTGCTGAATACGAACTTATAAATTTTGCATTGTATTCACTTAAACACAGATGCATAAAAGCTTATCTGATCTATTTACATCGGATTATTCATAATAATGTAACCTGTTCAGAAATAAGTATGTTAAATTAAATATTTTATCTGCGAGGAAGAAATAGGGAGAGAACCATAAATTAATCTAATAGACAGAAATTGTTATAGATTTTTAGATTAATAGACAGTTGTGTCAAGTTTGAAAGTGTATTTAATGTAAATTTGCCTCCAGTTTTTTATGCCCTAGTTACACTACAATGTTTGTTTTATTACAAGACCTGGCACTTTTACGGATATATTACCTGATTAACCCATTTAAAAGTTAAATCTCCCCAGAGAGTATATTTTACATGAATTTTAAAAAACATAATTTCTTTCCATGAGAATAGATTTTAATAAAGAAAGTTTTGATTAGTAGGTACTCTTAAAACTAACCATAGTGTTAACAGAGTCTTTGGAAGGCGCTCGAGATATGAAGTAGCAGAAAACTTGTTTTAAGTACATGTTAATTTTACTAAGTGTTGATAAATATAATGCAACTTTCTGACCCATTTTCTTAAAGTAAATAAAATTTTAATGGGAGAAATAGTTAAAACGTTAAGTTCCGGTAATTTATTCCTTTTTGTTTTGTAATCAGGAAACACAGAAAAAGTTATAATGGATATAAATAATAATCGCTACTATGGGGCGTTGTGGAATACCTGGTTATTTGACAAATGACATATGTTATTATTACTATTTTGCTCTTATATTATTATGTAACAGTTAATATGTAAAATATACTATAGATTGACGAATACATGAATTTAACCATTCAACCAGGACATATGCACATAGACAACTACACAACGACCATACCCTACGACATTGCCATCTGTCGCAGCGGAGACTCGAACTCAGGAGTGGTACACCGACTAGCCGGGTTGTCTCTCACACAGTTTCATTTAATCTACTGCTACCAATCCGGTAGCTCATAAAAAACACTACTAACATCCGTACCCTATCCAGAATATGAACTCGAGACTCCAGGCCGGTATTTATGTTTGAGGTCCAGTGAGTTAGTAAAACGCTTTTTGATAACAAATTTTTAACTTATTTAACTTTAGTCACTATCGCAGACATATGGTACATTTTTTTCATCACTTTTAATTTCGTCTCTGTTTTTCTTAGCAATCCCTACTTAATTTTGTGGAAGAGATAATATATTTAATTACGCCTTCATTATTATTTGAGCTTCCCCCCTATATTTTAAGTGCTAATAGTGTTTTAGCCGGACAACTTGCTAATACGATTGATTACACGTCGGCAGGATATATCGCGAGTAATTCCTAATTGCTGTCAAAGACTTGACAATACAAACAACTTGTTAAGCAAAGGTAATTGACCGGCTGAATCAAGGTACAACTTACCAAAACGAAATGAAATTGCGTAGCACACGAACACAATAATTTAGAATTAACTCTGTATCCCTTTTCTAAGCAATAGGCTCGGGCAGAAAATTGCAAATAGATCTATTACGTTGGGCTTATCTATTTTATTTATTCTACGTAAAGTAAAACAGATTTTCTGAAATTTGGAACTTTTGGTGTGATATCTCTGATAAAGTAGTTTATACAAACATCATGATTAAGTCTTAGTCATCCCTAAAAGATGGTAACACGGTTAGCGAAACAAGCTTCAAGCATAGTGTTCATGTGTTTTGATACTTGTGGACACTATGCCATTGTTAAAGATCGTTAAAGGGTGACATTAAGTAAAAATCATAATATCAACAGTTCAGAGAGGAGCAATAGTTCATTCGATTTCGATAGATTAAAATTGCCAGGGTGATCGATCGATAAACAGTTATTTATTATTTTTTCTTTCAGATTTTGGATTGTATCAGAGAAACTTCATTCATTAAATCGAAAATGGTTACAAATAGCCATATAAATGTACACACAAAAAATGTTGGTTTTTCATTCGTACATCATATGGTCGAAAAATATACAGATCGTTCCATTTAAAAAAATTAGAAAATTCAATTGAAAAAATTCTGAATCGAAAAATTATTTTTGATCACTATGTATAGCTTTAGGATATAGAAGGCAATAGAATTAGTGCTGCATCTAGAGCACTCTGGGGACTTAGAGAGAGAGTATTTGAAAACCACGACCTTGCTTTGTCAACGAAAATCGCTGTCTACAGAGCAGTTGTCATTCCAATACTGCTATATGGCTGTGAAAGCTGGGTCACTTACCGTCGTCATGTGAAAGAATTAGAACGTTTTCAGCAAAGACACCTCAGAAGTATGATGGAAATCCGTTGGTTCCATCACATATCAAACGCGGAAGTACTCAGGAGAGCAAGCAGCCTTCCAATTGAGGTGCTTATTTCAAGAGCACGCCTAAGATGGACAGGTCACGTTCATCGTATGCATGATAACCGCCTTCCTAAATGTACACTTTATGGTGAATTGCTAAGCGGTAGAAGAAGGCGTGGCGGTCAACGAAAGAGGTTCAAAGACGTTCTCCATGAAAATCTAAAATCCTGCGGTATTCCAGACGAGCAATGGGAACAACTTGCAGCGGACAGAACCGAATGGCGAGGGGTTGTGGCCAGCTATCAAGGAAATGTTGCTGCAAGAAGGCCGAATCCAAGACCTAACCAGGTCTATGTTTGTCGTGACTGCGGTCGACATGTGCTCTCCCGAATTGGCCACTATAACCATAGTCGTGTGCACCGTAGATGAATGGGAATTACAATAGACTTCACTTTTTACTTGTTTTTTATTACACACAATCTATCACTGTAACACTTTTTTTATACTCGGACTCGAGTAAAGGCTAATAATAATAATAATAATAAGAATAATAATAATAATCCTCTCCTCGTTCCGCCAATACCAGAGGGCCTCAGTACCAGAAGGGGGTTACACCGTCTGAAAACCCCCGGGCCACAAGACCTGGCCAGAGTGGACGCTGAACTTCGTACAGCGCTACCAGAAGAGGCTGACATCTGGCACATAAATTGTGCCGTGTATGCCGCTGCTCAACGCTCGTCTAAGGTGGAGAGGCGAAATACCTCTTCCCCACAGGAGAGAGCGCAGCGGCGCATACAAAAGATGGAAGCCAAGATCCGGTCGGCGAGGCAACAGGCATCCCGTATCCAATGTGTGATGGACTATATGGCGGCCAACAGGCCTTTCACGCCTAAAGTGCGTCGATTAGCCGCCAACTTAAGACGCGTCCATCACACACTCAATGAGGCAGTGCTGTGAACCACCAAACAGCACTGTGTCGACAGGATACGGATGCTAGTGACTTGCAGAAAGTCACTAGTGAGGCGGGCGAGGGGGCTTACGGAAAATAAACTGTTCCGCGAGAAGCCCTCGCGCCTTTTCCAGCCGCCTCCGCGTGTTGTAGACAATCCGCCGACTGCAGATCAGGTGGAGAACTTCTGGAAAACACTGTACGAGGAGAGGCATCCAGTCAACCGAGATTCTCCTGCCCTTGCACACTTTGAAGCCTTTTGTCAAAGGCTTCAGCAACCACAGGAAGTGTGCGAACCAATAACCCCAGAAGAGGTTCGTAGGGCTCTTGAGGGCTCTAAGAACTTTGCTGCTCCAGGTCCCGATGGGATAAATAACTTTTGGTGGAAAAAGTTATCGAGCACCCACCACCATTTGGCCAGATTTTTTAATTCCTGGTTGAATGGGGAGCAGCAAATCCCTTCTTGGGTTGTTGAGGGGCGGACAGTACTGATCCCCAAGAACGGAGATTTGTCCAACCCAAAGAACTACAGACCGATAACCTGTCTAAACGCATGTTACAAGGTGTTTACACGCATTTTGTACATGCGGGTGCTCCGCGCAGTCGAACCGGTTTACGAACGGATATATGAGCAACGAGGGTCGAAGAGAGGTGTCGCTGGCTGCAAGGAGAACCTGCTGATCGATAGATGTATCACGCAGGACTCCATGCAGTATAAGCGGAAACTCTCTATGGCCTGGATCGACTACCGCAAGGCATTTGATATGACATCACATGAGCTCATTGTTCACTTGCTCCGATGTCTTGTGGTACCCGGTCCCGTAGTGAGATGTATTGAAGAACTGATGCCGCTCTGGAGGACTCGCTTTACCATAACATCGGGTAACGATAGAGTCCAAACAGAGTCGGTAACTTTCAGAAGGGGAGTATTTCAGGGAGATTCCCTCAGCCCCCTCCTGTTTTGCATCTCACTACTGCCACTATCCGTCTCGCTCCGGAAAACCCGTGGCTACAACTGCGGTACCCCCGGCGACAGGAGGCATAAGGTCACCCATCTATTTTATATGGATGACCTTAACCTTTATGCCTCTGGAGAGAGGGATCTCCAACAGTCCCTTAGGGTGGTACAGGAGTACACGTAGGCTGTCGGTATGCAGTTCGGGTTGGACAAATGCGCACTGATCCATCTCAAGAGAGGACGATGCGGTGACTATGGAGAGGACGCGCAGCTCGTGGACGGAAGCATCTTACACCATCTAGATGCCGGAGAGTCGTACACTTACTTGGGTGTCGAGCAACGCTCCACCCAAGAAGTGAGTGTAGTGAAAAACGCTCTCCGCGGCAAGTATCAGCACCTACTCAGACAGATCTGGTCTTCAGAACTGTCGGGGAAGAACAAGGTGTCTGCTACAAATATGCTTGCCGTTCCGATCCTTCTCTACTCTTTCGGAGTAGTGAAGTGGACTAGAGAAGAGCTGCGTCAACTCGATGTAGTAACCCGCAAGAAGATGCATCTTAATAGGAGCTTGCATCCTAAATCGTCCGTTCCACGGTTCTATCTCCCACGACATCGGGGAGGCCGTGGACTCTTGAGCTTGGAGAGTCTCCATAGCAGGATGGTTCTGGATGGAGCATGTAAGGTCATCAGGAGTTCGGATCCCCTCCTCTGCATGGTCCGAGACCATGAAAATGCAGAGGTAGGAGCTTTTCTCTTTAAGGCAGCACGGAGAGCAGCCGATGAACTTGGTATCATCTTCGGTCGTCGAGCGGGTAAACCCCGACTCTGTCACCGAGTTGGAACCCGTTCGACTAAAAGCCCACATTAGAGCTGCAGAACACAACATCCTTCTGCAGCTCCATAAGGATAAGCCATTGCACGGGGTCTTCTATAAAAATATAGAAGACCTCGGCTTATCCGTAAGGCTGACCTTCGCCTTCTTAAGGTCAGCTGGGCTGAAGTCTGAGACCGAGGGATTCATAATGGCTTGCCAGGATGGTGTATTTAACACTCTCGTCTATCGACGTCGTGTCATGGGTATGGAGGTCCCTGATATCAGCTGCAGGGCCTGCCGCAGGGCGCCGGAGACTGTAATGCACTTACTGTCGGCTTGCCCAACATACGCAGTCTCGGCCTATATTCATAGACACAACGCAGCATTACGAGTGCTTTACTATCATCTAAGGCACTCGTATGGGATAGATGAAACACCAGTGCTGCCTTACGTTCCGGGGGATATTGAGTCCGTTGTGGGGAATGAGAAGTGCCTAATTCATTGGAACTACTCGTTTCCCACCGTCAGGCAAATACAAGCCAACAAGCCTGACATAGTACTCCTCGACCACCAACTCAAGACAATGTATGTCGTGGAATTCTCAGCTCCCGCTGAGAGCAACATTGTCTTCAAAGAGGAGGAAAAACGGACAAAATATCGAGATTTGCTCTTCGAACTCCGCAGGCTTTATCCAGGCCATTCTGTTAAAATAGTGGTACTGATTATAGGAGCCCTCGGTGGAATGAGACAGACGCTGCTTTCAGAATTAAAGATCATACCGGCATGCCGAGACTCGGCAGAGATCTTAGCCGGCAGAATGCAGAAGGCTGTCATCCTCGGTTCATTACGTCTACTCAGAGCACACGATTCACGGACCCGGTAGTCACTCACCCCACGGGCGTGGGGAGTGGCTACTGGTATTACCAGCTCCCCTCTGTGAGGGTCGGAGTCACAGAGTAAGGTGACTGGTTTTTTGTAAAAAAAAAAATAATAATAATAAGCACAAGCTTTAAGGCAGCACGGAGAGCAGCCGATGAACTTGGTCTCATCTTCGACGTCGAGCGGGTAAACCCCGACTCTGTCACCGAGTTGGAACCCGTTCGACTAAAAGCCCACATTAGAGCTGCAGAACACAACATCCTTCTGCAGCTCCATAAGGATAAGCCATTGCACGGAATCTTCTATAAAAATATAGAAGACCTCGGCTTATCCGAAAGGCTGACTTTCGCCTTCTTAAGGTCAGCTGGGCTGAAGTCTGAGACCGAGGGATTCATAATGGCTTGCCAGGATGGTGTATTTAACACTCTCGTCTATCGACGTCGTGTCATGGGTATGGAGGTCCCTGATGTCAGCTGCAGGGCCTGCCGCAGGGCGCCGGAGACTGTAATGCACTTACTGTCGGCTTGCCCGACATACGCAGTCTCGGCCTATATTCATAGACACAACGCAGCATTACGAGTGCTTTACTATCATCTAAGGCACTCGTATGGGATAGACGAAACACCAGTGCTGCCTTACGTTCCGGGGGATATTGAGTCCGTTGTGGGGAATGAGAAGTGCCTAATTTATTGGAACTACTCGTTTCCCACCGTCAGGCAAATACAAGCCAACAAGCCTGACATAATACTCCTCGACCACCAACTCAAGACAATGTATGTCGTGGAATTCTCAGCTCCCGCTGAGAGCAACATTGTCTTGAAAGAGGAGGAAAAACGGACAAAATATCGAGATTTGCTCTTCGAACTCCGCAGGCTTTATCCAGGCCATTCTGTTAAAATAGTGGTACTGATTATAGGAGCCCTCGGTGGAATGAGGCGGACGCTGCTTTCAGAACTAAAGATCATACCGGCATGCCGAGATTCGGCAGAGATCTTAGCCGGCAGAATGCAGAAGGCTGTCATCCTCGGTTCATTGCGTCTACTCAGGGCACACAATTCGCGGACCCGGTAGTCACTCACCCCACGGGCGTGGGGAGTGGCTATTGGTATTACCAGCTCCCCTCTGTGAGGGTCGGAGCCACAGAGTAGGGTGACTGGTTTTTTGTAAAAAAAAAAAAAAAGATATATAAGATAAGCAGGAGGGGCTGGCTTCCATCTATCAAGCCTTTGGTGAGTAGCGCCACCACTTACTCCAGCTGGGGTGTAAAACCGAACCGGCAGCCCTAGTACACCCGGGAGGGGAAAGCGTCTTCCCCTCTGGTGTCGGTCGTGGGCCTGCTGGGCTAACCACCCACAGGCCCTAAACTTTGGTTCCCATAGGCCGAAGGCAGGGCCCCCACGATCGACCCCGTGCGGATAGGGGTCAAGGGCAAGGTGGTGGGGTCCAACCGGACAGACCGCCCGTTGATGACAATGGCAATGCCCAATGACGCTTTGAGTGGACGGATGAGCTGAGGTATGAACTTCTGCATTGTTATGAAAGCAGTGAGCCCGCGCGGAGGAGATACATGGCGCGGATGCATGCTCTGTGGTGTGAGAGGCTACCAGAGCATAGCGCCTTCACGCCACAAAATCTGCGTGAATATGTATCCCACCTTCGTAGTAGGGGCTACGTGAGGGCTGCTCCTGGACCGGTGAATGAGGTGGCCGAAGAGCCGCCACATTCACCGGTTGAGGACGTAGCTCTCCTCGTTCCGCCAATACCAGAGGGCCTCAGTACCAGAAGGGGGTTACACCGTCTGAAAACCCCCGGGCCACAAGACCTGGCCAGAGTGGACGCTGAACTTCGTACAGCGCTACCAGAAGAGGCTGACATCTGGCACATAAATTGTGCCGTGTATGCCGCTGCTCAACGCTCGTCTCAGGTGGAGAGGCGAAATACCTCTTCCCCACAGGAGAGAGCGCAGCGGCGCATACAGAAGATGGAAGCCAAGATCCGGTCTGCGAGGCAACACGCATCCCGTATCCAATGTGTGACGGACTATATGGCGGCCAACAGGCCTTTCACGCCTAAAGTGCGTCGATTAGCCGCCAACTTAAGACGCGTCCATCACACACTCAATGAGGCAGTGCTGCGAACCACCAAACAGCACTGTGTCGACAGGATACGGATGCTAGTGACTTGCAGAAAGTCACTAGTGAGGCGGGCGAGGGGGCTTGCGGAAAATAAGCTGTTCCGCGAGAAGCCCTCGCGCCTTTTCCAGCCGCCTCCACGTGTTGTAGACAATCCGCCGACTGCAGATCAGGTGAAGAACTTCTGGAAAACACTGTACGAGGAGAGGCTTCCACTCAACCGAGATTCTCCTGCCCTTGCACACTTTGAAGCCTTTTGTCAAAGGCTTCAGCAACCACAGGAAGTGTGGAACCAATAACTCCAGAAGAGGTTCGTGGGGGCTCTTGAGGGCTCTAAGAACTTTGCTGCTCCAGGTCCCGATGGGATAAATAACTTTTGGTGGAAAAAGTTATCGAGCACCCACCACCATTTGGCCAGAATTTTTAATTCCTGGTTGAATGGGGAGCAGCAAATTCCTTCTTGGGTTGTTGAGGGGCGGACAGTGCTGATCCCCAAGAACGGAGATTTGTCCAACCCAAAGAACTACAGACCGATAACCTGTCTAAACGCATGTTACAAGGTGTTTACACGCATTTTGTACATGCGGGTGCTCCACGCAGTCGAACCGGTTTACGAACGGATATATGAGCAACGAAGGTCGAAGAGAGATGTCGCTGGCTGCAAGGAGAACCTGCTGATCGATAGATGTATCACGCAGGACTCCATGCAGTATAAGCGGAACCTCTCTATGGCCTGGATCGACTACCGCAAGGCATTTGATATGACATCACATGAGCTCATTGTTCACTTGCTCCGATGTCTTGTGGTACCCCGTCCCGTAGTGAGATGTATTGAAGAACTGATGCCGCTCTGGAGGACTCGCTTTACCATAACATCGGGTAACGATAGAGTCCAAACAAAGTCGGTAACAATCAGAAGAGGAGTATTTCAGGGAGATTCCCTCAGCCCCCTCCTGTTTTGCATCTCACTACTGCCATTATCCCTCTCGCTCCGGAAAACCCGTGGCTACAACTGCGGTACCCCCAGCGACAGGAGGCATAAGGTCACCCATCTATTTTATATGGATGACCTTAAACTTTATGCCTCTGGAGAGAGGGATCTCCAACAGTCTCTTAGGGTGGTACAGGAGTACACGCAGGCTGTCGGTATGCAGTTCGGGTTGGACAAATGCGCACTGATCCATCTCAAGAGAGGACGATGCGGTGACTATGGAGAGGACGCGCAGCTCGTGGACGGAAGCATCTTACACCATCTAGATGCCGGAGAGTCGTACACTTACTTGGGTGTCGAGCAACGCTCCACCCAAGAAGTGAGTGTAGTGAAAAACGCTCTCCGCGGCAAGTATCAGCACCTACTCAGACAGATCTGGTCTTCAGAACTGTCGGGGAAGAACAAGGTGTCTGCTACAAATATGCTTGCCGTTCCGATCCTTCTCTACTCTTTCGGAGTAGTGAAGTGGACTAGAGAAGAGCTGCGTCAACTCGATGTAGTAACCCGCAAGAAGATGCATCCCAATAGGAGCTTGCATCCTAAATCGTCCGTTCCACGGTTATATCTCCCACGACATCGGGGAGGCCGTGGACTCTTGAGCTTGGAGAGTCTCCATAGCAGGATGGTTCTGGAGGGAGCATGTAAGGTCATCAGGAGTTCGGATCCCCTCCTCTGCATGGTCCGAGACCATGAAAATGCAGAGGTAGAGCTTTTCTCTTTAAGGCAGCACGGAGAGCAGCCGATGAACTTGGTCTCATCTTCGACGTCGAGCGGGTAAACCCCGACTCTGTCACCGAGTTGGGACCCGTTCGACTAAAAGCCCACATTAGAGCTGCAGAACACAACATCCTTCTGCAGCTCCATAAGGATAAGCCATTGCACGGGATCTTCTATAAAAATATAGAAGACCTCGGCTTATCCGAAAGGCTGACCTTCGCCTTCTTAAGGTCAGCTGGGCTGAAGTCTGAGACCGAGGGATTCATAATGGCTTGCCAGGATGGTGTATTTGACACTCTCGTCTATCGACGTCGTGTCATGGGTATGGAGGTCCCTGATGTCAGCTGCAGTGCCTGCCGCAGCGCGCCGGAGACTGTAATGCACTTACTGTCGGCTTGCCCGACATACGCAGTCTCGGCCTATATTCGTAGACACAACGCAGCATTACGAGTGCTTTACTATCATCTAAGGCACTCGTATGGGATAGACGAAACACCAGTGCTGCCTTACGTTCCGGGGGATATTGAGTCCGTTGTGGGGAATGAGAAGTGCCTAATTTATTGGAACTACTCGTTTCCCACCGTCAGGCAAATACAAGCCAACAAGCCTGACATAGTACTCCTCGACCACCAACTCAAGACAATGTATGTCGTGGAATTCTCAGCTCCCGCTGAGAGCAACATTGTCTTGAAAGAGGAGGAAAAACGGACAAAATATCGAGATTTGCTCTTCGAACTCCGCAGGCTTTATCCAGGCCATTCTGTTAAAATAGTGGTACTGATTATAGGAGCCCTCGGTGGAATGAGACAGACGCTGCTTTCAGAACTAAAGATCATACCGGCATGCCGAGATTCGGCAGAGATCTTAGCCGGCAGAATGCAGAAGGCTGTCATCCTCGGTTCATTACGTCTACTCAGGGCACACGATTCGCGGACCCGGTAGTCACTCACCCCACGGGCGTGGGGAGTGGCTATTGGTATTACCAGCTCCCCTCTATGAGGGTCGGAGCCACAGAGTAGGGTGACTGGTTTTTTGTTTAAAAAAAAAAAATAATAATAATAATAAATAGCAGGAGGGGCTAACTTCCATCTATTAAGCCTTTGGTGAGTAGCGCCACCACTTACTCCAGCTAGGGGTGCAAAACCGAACCGGCAGCCCTAGTGCACCCGGGAGGGGAAAGCATCTTCCCCTCTGGTGTCGGTCGTGGGCCTGCTGGGCTAACCTCCCACAGGCTCTAACCTTTGGTTCCGGCAGGCCGAAGACAGGGCCCCCACGATCGACCCCGTTCGGATAGGGGTCAAGGGCAAGGTGGTGGGGCCCAACCGGACAGACCGCCCGTTGACGACTTACGCAATGTTCAAGGACGCTTTGAGTGGACCGATGAATTGAGGGATGAGCTTCTGCACTGTTATGAAAGCAGTGAGCCCGCGCGGAGGGGGTACATGGCGCGGATGCATGCTCTGTGGTGTGAGAGGCTTCCAGAGCATAGCGCCTTCATGCCACAAAATCTGCGTGACTATGTATCCCACCTTCGTAGTAGGGGCTACGTGAGGGCTGCTCCTGGACCGGTGAATGAGGTGGCCGAAGAGCCGCCACATTCACCAGTTGAGGACGTGGCTCTCCTCGTTCCGCCAATACCAGAGGGCCTCAGTACCAGAAGGGGGTTACACCGTCTGAAAACCCCCGGGCCACAAGACCTGGCCAGAGTGGACGCTGAACTTCGTACAGCGCTACCAGAAGAGGCTGACATTTGGCATATAAATTGTGCCGTGTATGCCGCTGCTCAACGCTCGTCTCAGGTGGAGAGGCGAAATACCTCTTCCCCACAGGAGAGAGCGCAGCGGCGCATACAAAAGATGGAAGCCAAGATCCGGTCGGCGAGGCAACACGCATCCCGTATCCAATGTGTGATGGACTATATGGCGGCCAACAGGCCGTTCACGCCTAAAGTGCGTCGATTAGCCGCCAAGTTAAGACGCGTCCATCACACACTCAAAGAGGCAGTGCTGCGTACCACCAAACAGCACTGTCTCGACAGGATACGGATGCTTGTGACTTGCAAAAAGTCACTAGTGAGGCGGGCGAGGGGGCTTGCGGAAAATAAACTGTTCCGCGAGAAGCCCTCGCGCCTTTTCCAACCGCCTCCGCGTGTTGTAGACAATCCGCCGACTGCAGATCAGGTGGAGAACTTCTGGGAAACGCTGTACGAGGAGAGGCTTCCACTCAATCGAGATTCTCCTGCCCTTGCACACTTTGAAGCCGTTTGTCAAAGGCTTCAGCAACCACAGGAATTGTGCGAACCAATAACCCCAGAAGAGGTTCGTAGGTCTCTTGAGGGCTCTAAGAACTTTGCTGCTCCAGGTCCCGATGGGATAAATAACTTTTGGTGGAAAAAGTTATCGAGCACCCACCACCATTTGGCCAGAATTTTTAATTCCTGGTTAAATGGGGAGCAGCAAATCCCTTCTTGGGTTGTTGAGGGGCGGACAGTGCTGATCCCCAAGAACGGAGATTTGTCCAACCCAAAGAATTACAGACCGATAACCTGTCTAAACGCATGTTACAAAGTGTTTACACGCATTTTGTACATGCTGGTGCTCCACGCAGTTGAACCGGTTTACGAACGGATATATGGGCAACGAGGGTCGAAGAGAGGTGTCGCTGGCTGCAAGGAGAACCTGTTGATTGACAGATGTGTCACGCAGGACTCCATACAGTATAAGCGGAACCTCTCTATGGCCTGGATCGACTACCGCAAGGCATTTGACATGACATCGCATGAGCTCATTGTTCACTTGCTCCGATGTCTTGTGGTGCCCGATCCCGTAGTGAGATGTATTGAAGAACTGATGCCGCTCTGGAGGACTCGCTTTACCATAACATCGGGTAAAGATAGAGTCCAAACAGAGTCGGTAACATTCAGAAGAGGAGTATTTCAGGGAGATTCCCTCAGCCCCCTTCTGTTTTGCATCTCACTACTGCCATTATCCGTCTCGCTCCGGAAAACCCGTGGCTACAACTGCGGTACCCCCGGCGACAGGAGGCATAAGGTCACCCATCTATTTTATATGGATTACCTTAAACTTTATGCCTCTGGAGAGAGGGATCTCCAACAGTCCCTTAGGGTGGTACAGGAGTATACGCAGGCTGTCGGTATGCAGTTCGGGTTGGACAAATGCGCACTGATCCATCTCAAGAGAGGACGATGCGGTGACTATGGAGAGGACGCGCAGCTCGTGGACGGAAGCATCTTACACCATCTAGATGCCGGAGAGTCGTACACTTACTTGGGTGTCGAGCAACGCTCCACCCAAGAAGTGAGTGTAGTGAAAAACGCTCTCTGCGGCAAGTATCAGCACCTACTCCACCCAGCAACCGGAGGCATAAGGTCACCCATTTATTCTACATGGATGACCTTAAACTCTACGCCTCCGGAGAGCAGGAACTGCAACATGCTCTAAGGGTGGTCGAACGGTATACGCTGGCTATTGGAATGGAATTCGGATTGGACAAGTGTGCAGTCGTCCACCTCAAGAGAGGACGATGCGGGGACTTTGCTGAAGAGGCGCAGCTCGCAGACGGAAGCATCTTGCGACATCTAGATGCCGGAGAGACTTACACATACCTGGGTGTGCAACAACATCACATCCAGGATGTGCAACAAATTAAGGAATCTCTCCGCGGCAAGTACAGAGGCCTACTCCGAAAGATTTGGTCATCCGAACTTTCGAGGAAAAACAAGGTGTCTGCCACTAATATGCTTGCCGTTCCTGCTCTACTCCTTTGAAGTAGTGAGATGGACGGTAGATGAGCTGCGTCAGTTAGATAGAGGTACCCGCAAGATGATGAATATCCATAGGAGCATTCATCCAAAATCGTCCGTTCCTCGTGTGTACCTCCCACGTCATCGGGGGGGCCGAGGACTCTTGAGTTTGGAGTGCATGCATGGCCGGGTAGTCCTGAGTATAGCATGTAACGTCCTTAGGAGCTCAGACCCTCTCCTGCAATTAGTGAGAAATCATGAAAAGGCAGGAGTGGGAGCAGGATTATTCAAGGCAGCAAAGTGAGTCGCAGATGAACTCGGTCTCGTATTCGACATCAGGCGAGGAGGCCGGCGAGGTGCCGACCCAGAGTCGGTCACTGAGCTTCCGCCAAATCGTCTGAAAGCCCAGATTAATGCCGCTGAACAGGAGAATCTGTTTAGACGGCACGTCGATAAATCCATGCACGGTGTATTCTATAAGAACATGGAAACGCTGGGTTTATCGACCAAGCTGACGTTCGCCTTTTTAAGGTCAGCTGGGCTTAAGTCGGACACAGAGGGATTCATTGTGGCCTGCCAGGATAGTGTTATTAACACCTTGGTCTACCGAAGCCGTGTGATGGGTGTAGGGGTTCCTGATACCAGCTGCAGGATCTGCATATGCGATTTCGGCCTACATCCATCGCCATAACGCGGCATTACGAGTACTTTACTACCATCTACGGCACTCGTACGGGGTAGACCAAACACCAGTGCTGCCTTACGACCCCGGAGATATTGAGTCCGTTGTCGAGAACGAGAGGTGCAGGATATACTGGAACTACTCGTTTCCGACCGTCAGGCTAATTCAAGCTAATAAGCCTGACATAGTACTCCTCGATCATCAGCAGAAGGCGATATACATCATCGAGTTTTCAGCTCCGGCTGAAACAAACATCGTCTTGAAAGAGGAGGAAAAACGGGCTAAGTATCGCGATCTCCGGCATGAGCTTCTAATGCTGTATCCAGGCTACCTTGTCAAGTTGGTAGTCCTTATAATCGGTGTACTTGGAGGTATGAAGCCCACGCTGCTCTCGGAATTACGAACAATACCGGCCTGTCAACATTCGGCAGAATGGCTGGCAGGCCAGATGCAGAAAGCTGTTATCCTGGGTTCTCTTCGTTTACTTAGGGCACACGATTTAGGAACCTACGGTCGCTAACTCTGCAGGTTGCAGGGAGTGGTCGTAGTGAATTCGCTGGCGCTTCTTCCGTGAGAATGTCGGAGACACGGCAGAACTGACCAGCATCGCTCTCGCGAAATAATAATAATAATAATAATAATAAGCCAAGATCCGGTCGACGAGGCAACACGCATCCCGTATCCAATGTGTGATGGACTATATGGCGGCCAACAGGCCGTTCACGCCTAAAGTGCATCGATTAGCTGCCAACCTAAGACGTGTCCATCACACACTCAATGAGGCAGTGCTGCGAACCACCAAACAGCACTGTCTCGACAGGATACGGATGATAGTAACTTGTAAAAAGTCACTAGTGAGGCGGGCGAGAGGGCTTGCGGAAAATAAACTGTTCCGCGAGAAGCCCTCGCGCCTTTTCCAACCGCCTCCGCGTGTTGTAGACAATACGCCGACTGCAGATCAGGTGGAGAACTTCTGAAAAACGCTGTACGAGGAGAGGCTTCCACACAACCGAGATTCTCCTGCCCTTGCACACTTTGAAGCCTTTTGTCAAAGGCTTCAGCAACCAGAGGAAGTGTGCGAACCAATAACCCCAGAAGAGGTTCGCAGGGCTCTTGAGGGCTCTAAGAACTTTGCTGCTCCAGGTCCCGATGGAATAAATAACTTTTGGTGGAAAAAGTTATCAAGCACCCACCACCATTTGGCCAGAATTTTTAATTCCTGGTTGAATGGGGAGCAGCAAATCCCTTCTTGGGTTGTTGAGGGGCGGAGAGTGCTGATCCCCAAGAACGGAGATTTGTCCAACCCAAAGAACTACAGACCGATAACCTGTCTAAACGCATGTTACAAGGTGTTTACACGCATTTTGTACATGCGGGTGCTCCACGCAGTTGAACCGGTTTACGAACGGATATATGAGCAATGAGGGTCGAAGAGAGGTGTCGCTGGCTGCAAGGAGAACCTGCTGATCGACAGATGTATCACGCAGAACTCCATGCAGTATAAGCGGAACCTCTCTATGGCCTGGATCGACTACCGCAAGGCATTTGACATGACATCACATGAGCTTATTGTTCACTTGCTCCGATGTCTTGAGGAACCCAGTCCCGTAGTGAGATGTATTGAAGAACTGATGCCGCTCTGGAGGACTCCCTTTACCATAACATCGGGTAACGATAGAGTCCAAACAGAGTCGGTAACATTCAGAAGAGGAGTATTTCAGGGAGATTCCCTCAGCCCCCTTCTGTTTTGCATCTCACTACTGCCATTATCCGTCTCGCTCCGGAAAACCCGTGGCTACAACTGCGGTACCCCCGGCGACAGGAGGCATAAAGTCACCCATCTATTTTATATGGATGACCTTCAACTTTATGCCTCTGGAGAGAGGGATCTCCAACAGTCCCTTAGGGTGGTACAGGAGTACACGCAGGCTGTCGGTATGCAGTTCGGGTTGGACAAATGCGCACTGATTCATCTCAAGAGAGGACGATGCGGTGACTATGGAGAGGATGCGCAGTTCGTGGACGGAAGCATCTTACACCATCTAGATGCCGGAGAGTCGTACACTTACTTGGGTGTCGAGCAACGCTCCACCCAAGAAGTGAGTGTAGTGAAAAACGCTCTCCGCGGCAATTATCAGCACCTACTCCGACAGATCTGGTCTTCAGAACTGTCGGGGATAAACAAGGTGTCTGCTACAAATATGCTTGCCGTTCCGATCCTTCTCTACTCTTTCGGAGTGGCGAAATGGACTCGAGAAGAGCTGCGTCAACTCGATGTAGTAACCCCCAAGAAGATGCATCTCAATAGGAGCTTGCATCCTAAATCGTCCGTTCCACGGTTATATCTCCCACGACATCGGGGAGGCCATGGACTCTTGAGCTTGGAGAGTCTCCATAGCAGGATGGTTCTGGATGGAGCATGTAAGGTCATCAGGAGTTCGGATCCCCTCCTCTGCATGGTCCGAGACCATGAAAATGCAGAGGTAGGAGCTATTCTCTTTAAGGCAGCACGGAGAGCAGCCGATGAACTTGGTCTCATCTTCGACGCCGAACGGGTAAATCCCGACTCTGTCACCGAGTTGGAACCCGTTCGACTAAAAGCCCACATTAGAGCTGCAGAACAGAACATCCTTCTGCTGCTCCATAAGGATAAGCCATTGCACGGGGTCTTCTATAAAAATATAGAAGACCTCGGCTTATCCGAAAGGCTGATCTTCGCCTTCTTAAGGTCAGCTGGGCTGAAATCTGAGACCGAGGGATTCATAATGGCTTGCCAGGATGGTGCACTTAACACTCTCGTCTATCGACGTCGTGTCATGGGTATGGAGGTCCCTGATGTCAGCTGCAGGGCCTGCCGCAGGGCGCCGGAGACTGTAATGCACTTACTGTCGGCTTGCCCGACATACGCAGTCTCGGCCTATATTCATAGACACAACGCAGCATTACGGGTGCTTTACTATCATCTAAGGCACTCGTATGGGATAGACGAAACACCAGTGCTGCCTTACGTTCCGGGGGATATTGAGTCCGTTGTGGGGAATGAGAAGTGCCTAATTTATTCGAACTACTCGTTTCCCACCGTCAGGCAAATACAAGCCAACAAGCCTGACATAGTACTCCTCGACCACCAACTCAAGACAATGTATGTCGTGGAATTCTCAGCTCCCGCTGAGAGCAACATTGTCTTGAAAGAGGAGGAAAAACGGACAAAATATCGAGATTTGCTCTTCGAACTCCGCAGGCTTTATCCAGGCCATTCTGTTAAAATAGTGGTACTGATTATAGGAGCCCTCGGTGGAATGAGACAGACGCCGCTTTCAGAACTAAAGATTATACCGGCATGCCGAGACTCGGCAGAGATCTTAGCCGGCAGAATGCAGAAGGCTGTCATCCTCGGTTCATTGCGTCTACTAAGGGCACACGATTCGCGGACCCGGTAGTCACTCACCCCACGGGCGTGGAGAGTGGCTATTGGTATTACCAGCTCCCCTCTGTGAGGGTCGGAGCCACAGAGTAAGATGACTGGTTTTTTGTTAAAAAAAAAAAGAAAAAAAAATAATAGATCATATAAAGCCGCTGAACAGGAGAATCTGTTTAGACGGCACGTCGATAAATCCATGCACGGTGTATTCTATAAGAACATAGGAACGCTGGGTTTATCGACCAAGCTGACGTTCCCCTTTTTAAGGTCAGCTGGGCTTAAGTCGGAGACCGAGGGATTCATTGTGGCCTGCCAGGATGGTGTTATTAACATCTTGCTCTACCGAAGCCGTGTGATGGGTGTAGGGGTTCCTGATACCAGCTGCAGGACCTGCCATCAGGCGCCGGAATCGCTCATGCATTTACTGTCTGCATGCCCGGTATATGCGATTTCGGCCTACATCCATCGCCATAACGCGGCATTACGTGTGCTTTACTACCGTCTACGGCACTCGTACGGGGTAGACCAAACACCAGTGCTGCCTTACGTCCCCGGAGATATTGAGTCCGTTGTCGAGAACGAGAGGTGCAGGATATACTGGAACTACTCGTTCCCGACCGTCAGGCTAATTCAAGCCAACAAGCCTGACATAGTACTTCTCGATTATCAGCAGAAGGCGATATATGTCATCGAGTTTTCAGCTCCGGCTGAAACAAACATCGTCTTGAAAGAGGAGGAAAAACGGGCGAAGTATCGCGATCTCCGGTACGAGCTCCTAGGGCTGTATCCAGGCTACTCGGTCAAGTTGGTAGTCCTTATAATCGGTGTACTCCCACGCTGCTCTCGGAATTACGAACAATACCGGCCTGTCAACATTCGGCCGAATGGCTGGCAGGCCAGATGCAAAAAGCTGTTATCCTGGGTTCTCTTCGTTTGCTTAGGGCACACGATTTAGGAACCTACGGTCTCTAACTCTGCAGGTTGCAGGGAGTGGTCGTAGTGAATTCGCTGGCGCTTCTTCCGTGAGAATGTCGGATACACGGCAGAACTGACCAGCATCGCTCTCGCGAAAAAAAAAAAATATATCTTTAGGAAGTAAATATGGTTCAAAATCATCACACAGCTGTCTTGTAACCGGTACTTACAAAGTTTGTTCTTGAAATCTATAATGGTGACTGTAGTGATTTTTTTCAAATACATCTGCAGATGGTATCGTTTCAACAACAAAAAAATCGCTACATACAAATGGTTAGGAGATAGTCAATAATAATATAGGAGTGAAGAAGGCTTCTAAAAATGTACTGATATTTATATTCCATTTAAAAAAATGATACTTGGTCCTGTACAGTAGTCTTATTGTTCACCTGGTATATTCGAAAATAATTTCCAGTTATAGACTTCTTATGTAGTTTACTTGTATTTTGCATTAATTCCTAGCTATCGCAGAAATTGAGCTATCGACGCGGAGGCACTGTTGCCCCACCATATAATATGGTGTATAACCTTGTACAGTTAAACAATTTTTAGTCACATAAATTGGAAACAAGATAGCAGCACTCCTTCACCGAATCATTTATAAAAGAAATTGGTTGAAAATTCATGAATGCTTAATAAATCAATTGAAAAAGTAGTGCAAGTCTTTTATTGACATATCTACCTTTTATATTACTAAATTTGAAACGATTCACTTTACATTTAAATGCAGCTTCCCGATGTACTTGACTATGGCTGGAACGGAGATGGATTTTTAAATAACCTCTTAGCCTTCGCCCAACTTAATGTTTCCAGTGAGTACTCCGTGGTGACATGCGGCTTCCTTTCCCCAATACAATCAGCATCTATTAAATGATTTTTAAAGCATTAAACGTACCTATTTTATTTGAGCAATAATTTGGCTAAATACCATTTGGTTTCGCATAATTTTTGCTAAATGAATGGATGCTGGATATCGGTATAATAATAAATCGTTTTCATCAAATAAAAAATGTGTCATGTACACACTGAAGTCACTAGATTATAATTTGATTTGGGAAATGCCTTAGTGAAAATGAAGCAGATTATGTTTATTTTCAGATTTGTCCCAAAAATACCAAATACCAAAATACCGCGAATTAAAAAAATCTATATAGAGAATTAAATTTGAAATATCAGAATAAATTGAGAGAGACAAGAGCCAAATTTTTCGACAATAAAATAATTTCCTCTGGAAACAAAATGAGAGCTATCTGGAAAATTATATCAGATTTAGATCCTTAAATATAAAAAATATTATAATAATCAAGGATGGGCAACAATTAAATTATAAACAAGTTGCTAATCAATTCAATGAACATTTTACAAAGCAATATGCCGTTATGATCCACAGAAGTTTTGAATTTTTAAAAACGAACATTCCTATTGTTGATAAATCTTTTTTCCTTTCTCCCGTTACTAATCTAAATGTTGTTTCATACATTAATAAACTCACACCATCCAGTTCATGTGAGTTTGATAATACCTCTAATAATTTATTAAAATCGTTTAAGTTAGAAATATGTGGCCCAATTACCTTTCTGATAAACCTTTGTTTTGAAGCGGGCAAATTTCCAAAAATACTAAAGTTAGGGAAAGTTATACTTGTATATAAAAAAGGCGACAGAAACGTTTTTTCTAACTATAGATCAATTAATTTTCTATCTAGCTTTTCGAAAATTTTGGAACTGGCTATTAAAGACCCACTACCCGTTTTTTATAAGAATAAATTCTCTCACCGGCTCAACACGGCTTCACAAAGGATAAGAGAGTCGACACTACCCTTTTTGACTACTGCGATAAAAATTTTAACTCTCTTGACAAAAGAATGTGTCCTTGTGGCCTTTTATACATAGACTTCTCACGCACCTTTGACTGTGTAGACCATGTCTTATTAAAAAAAATCTTTTTAGATATGGCATAAGAGGCTGAGCTTTATCTTGTCATTTTTAGAAAATAGAAAAGAGTTTGTTATGCAGACGATACTAACCTACTAATTTTTGGAAACGTTACCAATGCCGCTTTACGATCGGCAGAAACAGTTTATAATTCATATTGACATTTAAGGAAAAGTTGCTACGCATTACGCTACTTAAAAAACCACTGCAGTAATAATGTTCTGCTAACACTATATTATGCGCATTTTCATCTCGCATGAGATATGGCGTTCTAGTTGGGGGCTCTAGTGGGTTTACTGAACGCATTTTTATAATACAAAAGTATGCAGTGAGGATAATAGCAGGCTTATCAAGAAGAGAGTCGTGTAGAAGTTTATTTAAAAAATTGAAAATTTTACTGTGGTTAATACTTACATTTATGAAATAAGTTGTTTTGTCTTTCACAATAAACATGTTTTTTTTCGTAATCAACTGAATCATGACTATGCAACATGACATAAGCATAACCTCGTCCTGGATCAACATCATACTATATAAAAAGTGCTTTTTATAATAGGACCAGAATATTTAATAACTTGCCTGACGAAATCAAACAATCGACAATATTTTTATTTTCAAAAGGAAACTTCGAAACTTATTAATTGAAAAAAATTGTTATACTCTAAATAAATTATTTACGTTGTACCTCTGTTTTCTTTTTTATTTAATGATATACGTTACTATGTATTTCCTTGTGATATTCTTGATTTCATACATTTATATACATATAATAATAGTAATCTTAACTTGCATTGTACTTTAGTTTTAAAGAAACTGACGCTATCTGCAGTTGTATATGTGCATTTTCTGTGTATATACATGTAATTGAGAATAAAGAAGTATTATTATTATCTAAATTTATAAAAATATTTTTTTACAAAATATGCGGGATAACATCGCAAAAAGCAAAAAATTGGACCTTACTTATACCAATATTACGTAATAAGGTCCAATTATGTACGAGACAGGGAGATTTTTTATTTCCCAATCTTTAGCGGCGAATAGTTATTAGGTAAAGCAGGCATGAGTTCATATATTAAAAATCTGCCTCTTTAGAGCGGTTATCGTTGCACTAAGTTATTCATCCTTCTCAGGATGAGGCCTGTTATTGCAGGAATTCATGTCCCGAAACTGTTTGAGGGTAGTGTAGACATTAGTTTGATTAATGTCTAAGCGTTTGACAAATTGTCTCTGACAAGCCATTTTTACTAAAATGCACCGTTCGATCTACATGTACGGAGATAAAGCGTTCCGAACTATTCCGTGTAGGTAAGTTAACCAAAGTACAATTGAAAATATGGTAAAAGTTGAATTAGATTTAAATTTGTCTCTTTAAAGAAAGTATACGACTCTTCACCATGTTAATAAAAAGCGGCAAACCTTGCTTTTCTCGAATACTGAAGTATACAAATCAAGGAGCATTATTAATATGCTTAGAAATACTTCATGCAATAATTAAATTAAACATAGATAGTTACTAATTATCAATTATTAAAATTGTTCAAAATATTCTCCATTTTATCTTGTGCACAATCTAAGTCTCTTTAAGGAAAGTTGAATGTCCTGTAAACTCATGATCTATTTTCTCTTTCAACTCTCCACACCATATGAAATATGTACAAAATACAGAGTTCTTAATGAATCTATTTTAACTTGCCTAATTGTAAACTGGCAGAACGAGGATATGCCTGCACCAGAAGATATAATTTGAGTTACACCAGTTCAATGAAGTTGTTAAATTCCCTTCCCTTTTTGGGGAAATCTTATATGGTTTCCCCTGATTTCCTTTGATTTCCTCTGATTTCTTCTCATTTCCTTTTATTTTATTCTACATTAATACTGGACTTTGAAGTTACATTCTATGACAATCATTCTTTTAATTCGTTATGACTTTTTTTTCAATGTCAAAAATTAACATATTTGTTTAGCGATATTTTTTTACTGAAATATTAACTACGCCACTGAATTCAGTATCCTCTCAAATGGGTAAATCCCAATCTGATATTACTAATTGATATGTTTTGTATTTTCTTGAACACAAAAGAAAAAAAATATATGAATTCTATGCATTTCTTTTATTAAACACTATATAAAATAACTGCCTACATTCATTTTGTCTTAAATTTGTCAATATTTAATATTTTTTCGTATAACTTGGGATTTACCCATTTTAGGCTTACTGATTCTAGTGTTCTAATTAGAATTTCAACAAAAAAAATTGTTAATCAAATTTTAATTTTTGGCATTGAAAAAAACCGTAATAGGCCTTGAAAATCCAATCATATCTAAATTTTTGTCAGAAGGGAAAGGTTTTGATGATTTATTAAGAAACCGGCCAAGTGAGTGTAGTAAATGCATCAACTAAGAGGTCCGTAGTATCGCTATTGAAAACTAGAAATTGTGGACATCTAAAAAACTTGTTAACATATCTTGTCGAGTATCTTGTTTAAAATAATTTTCGTTGAAAGTATTTATAAAGTGCTACTAGTCTTGATTTTTTTCAGATTTTTTAATCACATGGTTGCAAAGTTAGATGGGGACACATTTTTAACGATATTAGGAGATTATATCTCGCGTTGTATTCACCTAAGGAAAACAGTCACTTAAGAACTTTTGTTGCATTCTTAAAGATCTATTCTACTATACCACACACAATGGGATGCGCCAAAATAAAAATTTTCATCCCTCAGTCCTATTCAAGGAAAGCTATCCCTAATTTTTTTTTGTAATTTCATTATACAATTGTGTGGCAGTTCACATAATACACCTGCCTGTAAAATTTGATCAGAATGGATGAAAAGATGGTGGAGTTATAAGGCTGTAACATACGGGCGTATATGACGAAACTATAAGGGTTTCGTTTTTTGCCAGAATCCTAAAAAAAAAACGTCAAAATCGGTCAATACACACATTTTTATAGCAATCTTTTCATTAAAAGTGAGTCACACTGTATGTACATTCGATTTCTTCCTTGGCAATAGTTGTCAACTGTATGCCAGATAAGATTCCAGATATTATTATACGTTTATGTTCTTATGTTTTCTTAACCGCCTCTCAAGTTACCGAAGTAACCCCTTGGAAGGTCTCAAGGATCTTGTGCTAGATAAAGAAAGACGAGGCCCTAGAGTTTATTGTGGAGTCCGAACCGCTCCTGGGGTAATTTTTTTTTATGAAAAATTATTTCGCCTTGCGGGCCTCGAACCCGAACTCAGTTTGCTAGCCAGACGTTTTAGCACACTGAGCTACCGCCCCCGGTAGTTTTTTAGTTATAGCGCCAAAAGACACACAGACATATATAATCCTTTATTTTCGTAATCTACTTCATTTGAAACGTAAGATACACTAAAATCTCGGAAGGTGAACTCAAGCAAAAATGATGATCCTCTACTCAATGCTCTATAACTCTATACCAATTTGAAATCTATGTCAGCACTTAATTTTCATAAGAAGGCCAACCGATCATACTCTAATTCTACGTTTTTAACACAAATGATACTTACTCGGCTTAACCAACGTTTCAGAAATACTTACGGCCTCGCTTATAGCAAAATAATCACAGTAAAACAATGACACAAAAATGAGCACAATAATAACAGTAAAGTGAAGTGAAATATTCAAGGTAAAACAAAGTGTCGTTTCAGAGGAGCATCCGCTTAGTATTAGAAATACGCTGTAGAG
Organism: Leptura quadrifasciata; assembly: GCA_963675555.1. Taxonomy (NCBI): domain Eukaryota; kingdom Metazoa; phylum Arthropoda; class Insecta; order Coleoptera; family Cerambycidae; genus Leptura; species Leptura quadrifasciata. The sequence continues at coordinate 31,851,265 of OY776682.1, forward strand.
TGAACTATAACTAATAACGCTTATTCTTCCAGAACTATCGAAAAGACGCTAGAATGATTATGTACTTTAAATTTGTCAGCAAGATTTTCAGTACGCCACCACTATTTCGTAAACTACATTTTTGTTTGTTGTTTCAAATTAGTAAAAATTATTTTTTGTAATATCACGTTCTAGATCACGTTCTATGTATAAGATTCAAGTGGGTGTTAGGATATATTTATTTAGGCACTAAAATAACGTCTAAAAATAATTCTAATATTTAAAACGAATAAATGCTTGGTTTTATCTTCTACATTATATAATTTACGAAATAAGGCCGGCGACATACTACGCGTTTTAACCGTACCCAAGTTTCGCCGGAAAACCGGAAATCTTTTATTACTGTTCATACTCTACAGCCACATTAGTACGCTATTATATAGTTGTCGATGTTGCAGTAAAACGCATGGTCGCCGGCCTTATGGTAATGAAAATTGTTCAAAATACACTTTTTTTCAAGTAAAAGTTATTAACTGAATTGCAAATACGCATAATATATTTCAACAAAATGGCAGTAGATTTCCCCCGATTTCCTCTAATTTTCCCTAGTTTCCTCCTGACTTCCCCTGATATTCTCCGATTTGTACACCTGATTCCCCCAGCGGTTTACCCCTCGGCATTTTCGAAATTAGCATAGAAAAACCGCTGCCCAAGGAATCACTATTTCCATATCCAGATTTAGTATCAAAGTCTTATACACACTAAATCCCAATGTAATATTTTAGTCCCTTTAATAATAGGGTGGGGGTGGCAATGGGTGTGGCTAATGTCAAAAAATTTTTTGAGGCCCTTCTTATACACACCAAATCCTAATTTAATTTTTTACTCCCTTTAATAATAGGGCGGAAGTGGCAACATCTGCTTGAAATTTACATAATTTACGGTAAATAATGTATCATTTTTGAAAAAAATTGTCTGGTTTATAATTTTTGTTATTAACATCTGATAAACCTTTTGTTATAAATTATTTTTTTCATAAGAGTACTCTTCATAACACGTCCTTGGTTCTTGTTTTAAAATTAAAATTGAGATCTCCCCTATTTATTAAACTTTTTTCTAAATTATTATTTTTAATAAAAGTACATTTCATAAAACCTTTTTTTTCTTAAAGTGAAGTTTGAGATCTTTATTTATTAATACTTGCGCGGCAGGAAATGTTTGTTAATTAATATGTAGAAATATTTTTTTTATCAATTAATGATTTTAATAAAAGTACATTTCATAACACCTCTTTGTTTTTTTAAATGAAGGTTGAGATCTCATTTATGCATTAAAAATTGGTATGTCATCGAAAGAATGGTATTAACCTTGTCAGACTTAATTTTGAATGCGCAGGTAGCAAAACGCCACTAAACCTTACGCATTATTCTTTCTCCAGAAGAGTGTGGTTGGTTGGAGGTTGTTCTTGTGGAAAAATGTAGTGATTCAGAATTGGATGGAATAGAAATACCGACAATCATTTATGATTCGGAATACGATAATGATTAAATACTGTTATTGCTTGGAGTGTAATATCTTTTGTATGTTTAAAATTTTACTCTTAAGTGTGCATAAATAAAAATGAAAATATAAACTTAAATTCGTGGATTAGTGATAAACGAAAATCAAAAATTGCCCTATATCCATCATTCATTTGTCTCGAGAATAACATAAGTAATTAAGGTAAAATATTGTCATATGTTCGCCTAATAAAAACAAAAGTGTCTGTCAACGTATTTTATACAGCTTTCACATAGCTATAGGGCAATATATTTACGTAGAGGTAGAGATAGAGAGTGATTGGACGCGCAATAAGGACAAGCAGTATTAAAGTCAGCGTTATTTTGACATCTACGCCTGCGCAGTTTGATCCGCAAATAAGGGATCCTTTATTAAGGATAGTGCTTGTCCTTATTTGTGAAGAGATACTGCGGTACGTTAAGTTTACCGTATTTTGACATTTCGGAACTTTGATATTCCATGGCCTATTTACTGCTTTGAATGAGCAACAATACACAAGCACCAGACTCTATCAGAGTACAAAGGTTAGAAAAAAATAATAAAAATATATTAAATGATTTATTTATTACATTTGTAAAGTTAGGCCTAGGGAATGTGGTGTGCAAGCGTTAGAATTGCACAAAAATAACGACATGAAAAACGAAGGGGTTCCAATAACCAACATTTCGTTGATGAAGTAAGGACGACGCACTAATAAAATGCCTCTTAATGCTGCGTAGCAGTATTTAAAATTTCTAATAACTCTCTAGTATCGGCAAATGCGTCATTATATTACTGACTATTCAAATTTCCTTAAACAGGTACACTAACATATTTTCTAAATATTCAATTTGCGAAAAGTGTAAACTATTTTTATTAAAAGATTAATGACGCTCGAATAAACAAGTACGGCTTCTCCATTTCCAGGTTTGAATAAAAGAGGAAGGGAAACTGTAACCCAAACAAAGAAAAGTTTATTACAACATAAAAGAAAGCAATGGCGCACGATACGTTAGCGTGCAGTAAAAGAAGTTAGTAGAAATGTATTATAAGCCATCTGCACTCAAAAAACGGACATCAGCGTAACCTATATTATAGTAAATCTAAAGAAAAATATGTTTAGAAAAGACGTGCGAGAAATGTTAATACGTGGAAGTTCTTTTCTCAGCATATATTGAAAATTTGAAAACGTCGAATTAAATTTTAGATTCACGTCATGTGTAACAGGTGGTTAAAACTACTGTGGTTTACAAGCAACATTTCGAATAGCTAGAAATATGGATAATTCTCTAAGATCAATACCGAATACTGAGCAGCTAAAACCTTCGGAACCGGCTGTATTCTTCTGGAATAGTACAGATTATCTTTGCTATATTGTCGGCACGTCCACCTTTGGCTTTATATCATCAAACTATTACCTACAGGGGTAGTCTAAGAAATATGACAAGAGGGTTATTTCATGCACGGTGTAAATTATCATAATTTACTAACGAATCAGCGTTAGTAGTATTACTGTTAAAAGCAGTGCTAATGAATAAATTATTTGAAAATAATGGGTTAAACCTCTTAGATATAAATTAATTTAAAACTTTTCAATCCTATTTATTTTTGTTCTCACAAAAATGTCATCAAGAGTCGGCAACTCCGTTAATATTATTGATTTTAACATTTTAATTCTCTAAAAAGTTGAGCCTTTATATTTATATAAGAATTGAGTACAAAAATAGTCATACTTTTCATCGTTTGCTGCTTATAATTTATTTCTTTACGGAGAAAAATAAAAAGATAATTTTATATTTCACAAAATGTTGCGCGTTGAGTCGTACTGTAGATACTATTAAACTACTGTTTTAATTAATGCTTTTATCTTTCCATAAAACAGCATAATTAAGATATTTATCAAATATTACACATGCATGTTTAGATATCATTTAAACAAAAAACTATTCTAGCAATTAATTAATTAAAGTTTTCACATGAATTTATAAACGAAGTTTTTATGAGATTTGTACAGGTTTTATAATCAAAAGAGCAATAACATTTTACAATAATTTAAAGCCTTTACGAATACTTTCGTGTAAAATTTTACAAAATATCAAAGAGAGAATCCATGATGTTTCTTAACAGTATTTGTAAGTTTTAAAAGTGCTATAAGCAAACATTATTTTTAAGAGATTTTGCAGTTATGAGATTAAAAGCTTTGACATAAATTTATGAATGGAGTATGTATGAGATTTGGAGAGGTTATATAATCGCAGTTTTTACGTGAATTCTAAGGAATTGAAAAGAGCAAATATTTTACAAGAATTAACATTAAAGTGTTTACGAGCTTTTACAAGTATTCTCGTGTAAAATTTTCGTAAGTTTTAAAGAGAAATTCAATGATGCTTCTTAGCAGTATTTGCAAGTTTTAAAAGTACATAAGTAAGCAAACATTTAGATTTTGCAGTTATGGGAATAAAAGCTTTCAGATGAATTTATAAATGAAGTATGTATGAGATTTGGTGAGATTTTATAACCACAGTTTTTACGAGCATACTGAGAAATTAAAAAGATCAAATATTTCACAAGAATTTACAGTCAGGAGTTCTCGATCATTTACGAGCACCATTGCGTAAAATTTTTTGAAAGTTTCCAAGAGAGAATCTATGATGCTTCTTAACAGTATTTATAAGTTTTAAAAGTACTCTAAGCAAACATTGTTTTTAAGAGATATTGCAGTTATGGGATTAAAAGCTTTCATATGAATTTATGAATGAAGTTTGTATGAGGTTTGTAGAGGTTTTATAATCACAGTTTCTAAGTGCATTCTAAGGAATTAAAAAGAGAAAGTATTTTACAAGAATTTATAGCCACGAGTTCACGATCATTTACGAGCACCTTCAAAAAGAGAATCTATGATGTTTTTTAACAGTTTTTGTGAGTTAAAGGTGTAAAAGTGCTATGAGTGAAAAATTGTGTTTAATACATTTTGTAGTTATGCGATTAAAAGTTTTCACATGAATGTATGAATGATGCTTGCATGAGATTTGGAGAGGTTTTGTATTAACAGTTTTTACGAGAATTCTGAGGAATTGAAAAGAGCAAGGGTTTTACAAGAATTTACAGTTAAGAGTTCACGGGCATTTACAAGTATTTTCGTATAAAATTTTTGAAAGTTCCAATGAGAGATTCCATGATGTTTCTTAACGGTATTTGAAAGTTCTAACAGTACTGTAAATTAAAATGGTGTTTAAGAGATTTTGCAGTAAAGTGATTAATAACTTTCACATGAATGTATGAATGAAGTTTGTATGAGATTTGGAGAGGTTTTTTAATCACAGTTTTTATGAGCATTCTGAGAAATTGAAGAGAGCAAGTATTTTAAAAGAATTTACAGACAAGAGCTTACAAGCATTTACAAGTATTTTCGTATAAACTTTCCGAAGGTTCCAAAGAGAAATCCAATGATATTTCTTAAAGGTATTTTTAAGTTTTAAAAATACTCTAAGTGAAAAATTTCTTTGAGATTTCGCAGTCACATGATTAAAAGCTTTATTCACATAAGTGTATGAATGAAGTTTGTATGTGATTTGAAGAGATTTATTTAATAACGATCTTTGAGAGCATTCTGAGGAATTGAGGGAGTATTTTTAAAACTTACAAATACCGTTAAGAAATGTCGTTGAATTTCGCTTTGAAACTTTCAAAAATTTTATAAAAAAATACTTGTAAATGCTCGTAAACTCTTGTTTGTAAATTAGCTTAGATTTGTATTCTTATTTATTTTATCGCTTGTATATTAAAATTGTATTTATCTCCTCAATTATTGTTATTGGCATATATATTGAACTTGTTTGCATTGTAATAACGAATTTGTGTCTAATTTAATTTTCGTTAAAATAACAAGAAAACAATCTGTAATTTTGTCAATTTCGAATGTACAATAAAGGGAGGTTTTACTACTGATCAGGATTCTATGAAATTTCAGCTTATCTGGATTTTGAGTTAACCACGAAAAATGCACTTAAGACGGTAAGAATTGTTCACTTATCATTACGAACCTAATCAAATTTTACGTAATTTTTAAATAGCTTTATAAACATAAACTTATAAAAATGCAAATAGAATCGATCCCGTAACCAATTTCCCAAATTATTAGATTTTAAAGTAATCATCAACTTCTGTAAATAAAACATTTTTCAACAAATCAATAACAAAGAAGTTACAATATTACCCAGATGTAGGCGGATATATGATATATAATATGCAAAAAAACATTAGCAATTTTAAAGTGATCAAGAATGTTTTAACTCATTTCACAATGCGTGCTGAAAAACGTGCTGGTGCAATAAGCCTTTTCGTGGTTGTGATCTATATACCTGAACCTTGAGGGCCTGGAGGGGTGTAAAGTCCCAGACCAGAATCGACAGCTGGACCGGCTTGAACGGCGTCCTTCTCCGAAGAAGATACCATAACTACTTTGGGTCTCTCGTCCTGATTTAAACTTCTGCTGACGTTGCGCTTTCCGTTGTCTGCAATGAGAACCACCCGTCAACACCCCTTGCCACACTTTTGTTATAATAAGTTATACGATAAATCGTTGTTTAATAATACATTAATTCATTCTAATACGAGAATTGATAATAGCGAAAATTCATTCAATAGTTGACTTCTGTGCTGGTGTGGTTAGTTATTATGAAAATCATTTTAAGCCATTTAAATAAAATATAGGCACATCATCTCTGATATATGTATATACAAGGTGCTAAGGAAATAATTCTAATCTGTTTAGGGTCTTATTTTACACTAAAAATAGGAATAATAGTTGCTATAAATGTGTTTGGAAGTTCTTTCCAGGGGAGCTACGGCCCTCTGAGGATGGTACCGAAATCTTGAATTTTACTGACTTGTAATTCAACTAGTAAACTTCTGCAACATAATATATACTTAATAAATGTCATTCTTTGACATATAAACGACTTTTTTTACTTCCGGTTCACCGGAAGTGACACTAACTTTTGATTTTCAAATGGAACACCTTGGTTATTATTGCGTTTTTGAATTCTGCATTATTTTCTGAATCCAAACAAGTGACAATTCAAACGTCAATATTTATTTTAATTTAATTTTAGTTTTCCATTTAACTGTAATATGATTGGTCCAATTTATTCTAATTGACCCACGCAATGCTAGAAAACTCGAAATCCCGTGGAAAATACTAAATTATGCGATTTATGAGCAAATAAAGTTCATCAAAACGGTTTTTGGGACGGAACACAATTTTTTCAAATGGAACCATATTGGTACCGTGGTACCATTTATTAGTACAATTAATAAGGCATTTATGCACATGTCTTATTAAAATGCGTAATAAATACAATCAAAATTATAGCTTAAAGAATATAAGAAAATACAATTTTGTTGTAATTAAATGGTAAGAACTATTTAAGGTGGCTTTGAAAACAATGAAATATTTAGCTTGTCAAACATTTGTTGGTTTACCAGTGGTTTTATTGTGTATTTAAAAATTATTTGTCTGTTACAACAATGCACATAATTTCGGGCTTTCTTGTTTAGTAAGCCATGGAGACAAAAAAGATTTGAAATTCCGCCATGATATGATTTGACAATAATTATTAAAGGTTACTTAATTGCATTGACCTTTACATCGCTATTCTGGTATATATTTTAAATTATTACTATGGTATACAAAAATGTATTGACGAGACGTGGATATGTTGCTGATATTTGGGAAGTATAGGAAACACTGCAGAAAGGCTGAAGAATGGCATGTCCAATTGACATCTTCCTACAAATAACTATTTTATCAGACTAGAAGAACAGTTTACAAGAGAACCAGATAATCAAATGAGACTTAGTTTACTGTCAGTAAGGAAATTGAGGTAAATGTGTTAACGGTACACCCGAAGATTTCACTGAGATAAATTGAGGACCAAGCTGGTATAAATCGAGATACTGCTCGAGGAGTTTTAAAAAAATATTTATTTAAATTTTACAAATACCAAAATCATTTGTACGAGGGTGATTTCCAAAGAAGATTGATTTATTGCAATTGGTTTTTGCACAACAAATATTTAGTAATAATTTCCATCATTAAATTATTTTTTGGGCCGAAGCATCCTATTTCAATTTGGGATTATTTAACCATATAATATGCGTTATTGGGCGCAAGAAAATTTAAGAATTATGAAAGAAGGCCGAAGACTGACTTGGATTCAATGTATGGTTGGGAACGGTTGGGACAAGAATTATTGGGTCAATAATTTCTGAAGGACCATTAATTGGAGAAAAATATTTAGGAACCAATGGCCCAGATTTCCGAATCTAAATCCTTTAGATTTCTTTATTTGAGCTCGCCCTAAAGAAAATGTTATGGAACTCCAGTTCGTAACCGTGAAGATTGTGAAATTATAGTGAGACTGCCATAAACGAAATTTTCTAACAGTTCAGAAAGTCAGATTATACCGGAAAAACAATGCTCAGCATTTTGAATACGAAGAGTAAAATGCTCCTATTAAGTTGTTTGTTGTTGTTTATTAGTTGCTGATTTATGAAATATTTGTTTACGCATTTACACGAAAAGTCATGACGTATACCTATGATATTAAGCTGTTCATTAAAGAAGACAAATGAATGACAGATAGATCCTCACAATTAGCTAATTATAAAAATGGTGGTCCTATATTGTTAGTTATTTGTATATGTTTTTCTTGAACCATAAAAAATAATGATTATCAGCAGGAATTGATTAGATTCAAGAAAATATGAAAATAATAGCAGCTTACTAGCGCTTTTTGAATTTCATAACCTACTAAGCATCAAATATTTTAGAATTCGAGTCATGGCCATCTAGATTTATTTCAATAAAATGCCATTGTGATGTTGATTTTTTAATTTTTTACGATCTAGGGAGCATGGTTCCCCCTCTGGATCCGCACATGTGCGATATATGCTTGAATAAAGAATTTTGGGGCAAGGATATGATAGACCAAAAAATATAGATAGAGGGTTCTATTTAAAATAAAGCAATCAAATTGAAATTTCTAAAAAATGTTTGTTAGGTTAAAAGAAAGCAACATTATTGGTTTTGTAACTCCTGTAAATTTTAAGATATTAACTTAGTAACTAAGAAAATAGAGACTGCTACATATATCCTGTGTCACCCGGTATACTTGATTATGTTGAGAGATTCCATCAACTACTGAAAGCTGTGTCGCTGCAATGACTGAAATAACGACCGCGACGTCTTAATTTAAAATTGATTTATTGTTTTGCCTCATTTACATTTTATCACTAAATATAGTAGCATAATAAAAGAGGATAAAGGAAAAGTCCGCTTTTTGTATTAATTAGGGAAGGGAGTGGCCTGGGAATGCACTTACTGCATTAGCTTAGTGCAGCAGAATAAAAAGTCTACCTAGTCTTAAGATTACCTTGTAAGTTTAGAGACATTTCGATCACAGCCCGGTTTAAAATGCATCCGGCGTTATTTTTTAATAATGGATGTGAACTAAACACAAGTTAATATATCCCTATGTATATTTTAATATTTACTGAAAATTCTAGAACGTTCAGTCGAGTACCAGCCTTCCTAGTAAAAAGTTTAATTTCAGTTATTAAAGGGACAATGCAAAACAGCATAAATGCATAAAAACAAATGATGGAAAGAAAAAACAGTGAATTAGTGCCACATTCTCAAAAAAAAATTGTTTTAAGTTCATAACATTGAAAAAGGTGCGAACCATCACCGAAACGCCTGTTAGAGAACAAATGTTTAAATAATAGCAAGATTTAATTAATGAACCATATCCCAAGAATCAAAGCCTATAAATTTCTTGTAGAAAAATATATCGATTTCAATTTTAGGAAGTTATATGGTTGAATACGGTGCACAGTTTGATTGTTCCAAGATCTGATTTTCATTTTCGGTTTAACCGAAAACAGTATAAACTTTGTTATTTTTAACGGAATACCTTGTATCTTATTCGAAATATAGATTGTCCAAGAAATTCTAGGTCCAAAGCATATAGCATGCCCTATATCTATCTTTGACAGTTTTCAAGAAAATGGCAATTGAAATTGTTATATCGATCGTAAATTATTTCATTTTCTTATAAAATAAACGAATGTAGGAACAAATCTGTTACGGTTATTTAAGTTTTTTAGTGAGTAAAATTTGATAAAGTCATAACAATTTCATTTCCGGCTGAACAAGAGGCACTACGATTTTCAGGCTCAAATTACTTCAATATTTGTAATGGATCACCCTCTGTATTGAACCTTAAATTTACATTCTACTAACCTTTCTGAATATTTTTTGTTTCTGGTGTTCTCTGTCTAAACCTAATAGTTTATGAGATATCGGTGACTGAATGTTCACCTGCACTGTAAATATGGCACAAATCTGCTCAAAGCAGAAAAATAAAATAAGTATCGACAGTGAAACACTAAAAGTAATAGGCAGATATAATTTATTTTAACCATAATTTAAATGTTCAAAATGTACACCGTTGACTTGTCCGCAAGAATTAATTCTTTCTTTAAATTCCCGAAGAATGTTTTCCATCTGGATTGGAGTAATAGAGTTTATTACTTGCGTAATTCTATTTCTAAGATCTCCTTTTTATGTGTTTGTGTGTGATACACATTTGTCTTGATATAGACCCAGTAAAAAAATCGAAAGCTCTAAGGTCTGGGGATCTCGCTGGTAACCGTATAGGACCATGGGTACTTATCCAGCGATTATTAAGAGTATAAAAGACAAATTGATACCAGTATCCTAGGTGGTTTATGGGTCAGGTGGCTGGTTCTGGGACAGCAATCCAGGCCCACAATTGTCTCTTATTGCAAGAATTCTAAATTTTCCTTGGCAATTTACGTCTCTCAATGAATGGGGTGAAAATTGTAGGAAATTTAACCAAATATAAGCACATTCAAAATTTATGCAAGTTAGTTATGCAAAATTTAAGCAATATTAGCTATGCAAATATAAGCTAGTTAGCTGTACAAAATATATTTAAATTAGCTGCACGAAATATTAAGCTAGCTGTACAAAAGCTGCAGGAAATTAATTTAAGCTATACAAAAGTAAGCTGATTAGCAGTACAAAAGTAATTTTAGCTATGCAATAGTAATTATTAGCTATGCACGAGTTATTATTAGCTATGCACGAGTTAGCTGATTTCTTAGACTATAAATTGCCAAAAAAATTAAAAGGAAAGAGAAAAATATTTTTAAAACCATGTGGTACATATAGTATTTTAACTACTTATTAAATTAAAAAGAATTGACTTTGAATTCAAAATTTATTTTAAAAATAATTGAAATTATATCAAAGGCAAAATTTGAAGATTAATTAAAATATTTTAATGAGTATAATGAAATGAAATTACCTGTATGTTAAACACTTTGTAACTGGGATATAAAAATTGTAATATCAATTACTGAAGTCCGCAGTTAAAAATTATAAACGTATGAATCAGTACAAAGGCTGCAAGCAAATGACTTCCTGGTGAGTTTTACTGATAAGGTAAACTTTTTGTCCTGTTTACTGGAAAACAACGCCACCAAAAAAATGTGAGAAATCTAATTCCCTATTTAAATTGAAAGCTATCAAAATATAGAAATCGTACAAGTATGGCCATCTGTCAGTGATTAAGTTAAGCGCACCAACTTGCCTTGTAGATTCCCATACTCAACTAAAGTAGTGGCATATAATCGATAAAAGGAATCTATAATAATAGTTTATTTTCCATGGCAATGCTTTTGCCTTTGCAATTTCTATTTTATACATAACCACAAATATTAACAGATATAAATAAGTATTAAGTAGTAAAACGTATTGATAAATCAGTAAATATATTACATCTTATAGGATTTACTATACATAGAATGAGAGAAGGTAAGGAAATTAACCATATGTACTCCATAGTAAACAAAAATATAAAAATTGAAAAATAGATATCTGATGTAACTAAATTTTGTAGACAAATTGTTTCCTGGGATAATAATGCTGTATTACAACGGATATGAGATACATAATAGTGTTAGAGTATGACAGTTCCTAAGATATAAAACTAAGTACATAAACAGTGTGAAATGGTTTAGCAGTTATACATGTAAAATTCTGTTAGTTGAAAACAGTTTCACCTGCAAAAACTGAATCCAAAAAATATACAGGTCGTGCTAACTATCCATAAAGTACTAGTTTTTAAATAAACTGTTAAATGGACATAGGCCATGTAACAACAAACTAAACAAAGTGGGTATTAGGGGAAATGTACATAATCTTCTGAAACATTACCTATCAAATAGACCCCAGCAAGTAAAAATAGACAACGCTTTTAGCACAAGGAAAACAATAAAAACGGGTGTGCCACAGGGCACCGTTTTAGGACCGACCCTATTTCTGCTGTTCATAAATGATTTGCTTGAGAAAAACTTTGGTTGCAAAATCATATCATATGCAGATGACACCGCACTAATCTGTTCGGGTGAAACCTGGAGTCTAGCGAGACAAAAAGCGACTGCCGCAATAAGTAAGGTTAAAACATGGCTAGATATAAACTCTCTAAAACTAAATATTGCGAAAACTAACTTCATGACATTCTCCCCAACAAAGGCAGGAATACCACAAACAATGGAACCTATGCTGATTGACGAAGAAACAAAGAGTTACATACACAACACCACTACTATTAAATACCTTGGCGTTATCTTCGATAAACATTTAAAATGGGAAAAGCATATCAAACACTTAAATGAGAAGTTAAGGAAACTAATTTATAAATTTTACAACCTGAAAAGTGTCCTAAATAGAAAAACTCTTTTAGTGACGTATAACAGCCTAGCAGAATCCATAATTAGATATGGCATTAGTGTTTGGGGATCAGCATATAATACAACCCTCCAATGTCTCCAAATTACACAAAATTATATATTAAGGACAATTTTTAATAAGAAAAGCAGAGATAGCTGCCGAAATATATTTGTAGAAAATGAAATACTGAATGTGAAGGGTCTGTATATGCACGCTGCTGTAGTTTATACACACAACAAGAAACATATATTTGGTTCGAGTATTAATCACCGACATGAAACAAGAAATAGCACCAAAAACAAATATCAAACTCCAAAATATAGCAAAGCAGTCTGCCAGAAACAAATCAAATACAATGGAATCAAACTATACAACCAGCTACCAGAACATATAAAAGCCCAGAATAAAAAGAAATTCAAAAAACAATGTAAAAAATATCTAGTAAAAAATTATACCATATGTCTTCAACTTTTAGCCTAATTAAGCAAGTAGTTACATCAAAAACTTAACTATCCGCCCTTTGTAAATTTGTAAATATGTAAATAAGTATTAGTCAAACTCGTTTTATCTTATCTTATTTGTGTTTCTTTTTATTATTATCTGTCTCCTGTCTTCCTACCTTTCTAGCTTTAGTAAACGTAATTATAAGTATTGTAATATTAAGTATAAATGCAATAAATTAGATATAGTTAAATATAAAATTATGTGAGCAAAAATGTTATACTGCTAGACACAACACGAGGTCTCCTCAGGTGTAATAACCTATACAAATAATAAATAAATAAATACACCACAGGTAATGACGACCCCCTTTATCCCGGAAGGCTCTAGAAGAGCCTTGTGTGGGAGGGGGCTACACATTTAGAGACAAGGGACACACACCCAATATCCGTGTATAGTGAAAAAATCCCTCTCACAGTATTTTCCACTGCCACGGCCAGGGATCGAACCCGGAACTTTTGGGTGAGAGGCAAGTGCGCTCACCTCTCGACCATCAGTCATATAATATATGCAATTATAATGTAATAATAAGTATATAGAGTATAAACAATTGTGAAAATGTAAAATTGTAAAAGATGTTGCAGTATTAATAAATAAAAATAAAATTTGCAGTTGCCCAGTATCTCCTATTGTTCCTGTTAAACAGTCCCATGATTTTATATTTGCCCGATGACGCTCAGTTTCTAGATACCAATTGCAAAAATTCAATCTTTGTGGATAATCTCCATCGTAAAGATGCTAATGGATTTGGTACTTAAAAGATTTGTACTTATGTTTATGTAGAATCTTTCTAACAATTTCGGGAGATATCCCGATACCACTGGCAATTTACCTTGTAGAACTTGTTGGATCAATCTCAACACAGGTCAGTGTGTTATCTCTGCCTCCTCACTTACAATAAATCTGTTCTTATGTTCATTATCATTTTCCCTTTTTAAATGTTCTTCCAATCATGGAAAATATTGTGCACAAGGTTGATCACGTTCTGGATAACCTCGAACATACAGTGCTCCCCTTCAGTTTTTTCTTACCCCTACATAGACTGATAACTTATCAATTTGATACTCACGCCTATAAACACAGCCATTTTGAACAATCAAATAACACTTAAACACTTATTAATAAAAGGTAAATCAAGAATAAAACGCAAAAATTAAATGACAACTGTCGAGACAAACTCTTAAATAATGCAGCAGTACTGTCAAAATCTAAATGAAAATCGGTAAATAGTTCTTTTGTTTTACACAGCTCTCTTGAATCAAAGTTCTGTTTAAACATAATTATTTATTGTTTAGCCTTTATGACAGTGTAGGTGAACATTCAGTCGCCGATATCTCATTTAGGTTTAGACAGAGGAAACAAAAAATATCGAGAAAGTTTAGTAGAATGTAAATTTAAGGTCAATATAGGGTGTTCCGTTAAAAATATCGAAGTAATTTGAGCCTGAAAATCACTTTTCGTAGTACTTCCGGTTCAGCCGGAAGTGAAATTGTTATGACTTTATCAAATTTTGATCACCCAAAAAACTTAAATAACCGTAACAGATTTGTTCCTACATTCATTTATTTTATATGAAAATGAGATAATCTATGATGGATATAACAATTTCAACCGCCATTTTCTCTAAAACTGTCAAAGGTAGATATAAGTATGCTACATGTTTTGAACCTAGAATATTTCTTGGACAATCTAAATTTCGAATGGGGGCGAGCGTAGGTGCGTCTTTACTATGTACATACTTCGGTATGCGATGTAAAGCAACGACAGGCGCAGTTAGTACTTGGAAGGGTGACCATTCCAACGGAAACCGCGTTCTCGCCTCACACATCTTCCAGCGGTTTGTATATCAGGGTATGCGCGGAAGCTATACAACCTTAGGCGAGGTTTGTATAGGAGATATACCACCCTTCGGAGGGGATGTAAATCCGTCGGTCCCTTGTCTATTATATGTTAGTCAAGTAAAAGATCCCTACTCTTCTTAAGGGAAGAGGTTCGGCAAAATTCCTGGTTGGGGGTAGCTCGTCTACAGGCGTCGGTGTTAGGCCTCAGTAGCGGAAATAGGCCGACGTTAAATAAATGTATTAAAAAAAAAATTTCGAATAATATACAGGATATTAAATTAAAAATAACAAAGTTTATACTGTTTGATGAAAATATATATATTATATATATATATATATATATATATATATATATATATATATATATATATATATATATATATATATATATATATATATATATATATATATATATATATATATATTATATATATATATATTATATATATATATATATATATATATATATAATATATATAATATTATGGTATTTACACAGTAATACAGTATCAATTCAAACAAAAAATCACATCCTAAAGGAAAAACATATTATTATTATTATTAGCCGTTACTCGAATCCGAGTATAAAAATGTTACAGTCGATAAATTGTGTACAATAAAAAACAAATAAAAGGTTTAGTCTATTGTAATTCCCATTCATCTACGGTGCACACGACTATGGCTATAGAGGCCAATTCGGGAGAGCACATGTCGACCGCAGTCAGGACAAACATAGACCTGGTTTGGTCTTGGATTCGGCCTTCTTGCAGCAACATTTCCTTGATAGCTGGCCACAACCCCTCGCCATTCGGTTCTGTCCGCTGCAAGTTGTTCCCATTGCTCGTCTGCAATACCGCAGGATTTTAGATTTTCATGGAGAGCGTCTTTGAACCTCTTTCGTTGACCGCCACGCCTTCTTCTACCGCTTAGCAATTCACCATAAAGTGTACATTTAGGAAGGCGGTTATCATGCATACGATGAACGTGACCTGCCCATCTTAGGCGTGCTGTTGAAATAAGCACCTCAATTGGAAGGCTGTTCGCTCTCCTGAGCACTTCCCCGTTTGATATGTGATGGAACCAACGGATTTTCATCATACTTCTGAGGTGTCTTTGCTGAAAACGTTCTAATTCTTTCACATGACGACGGTAAGTGACCCAGCTTTCACATCCATATAGCAGTGTTGGAATGACAACTGCTCTGTAGACAGCCATTTTCGTTGACAAAGCAAGGTCGTGGTTGTCAAATACTTTCTCTGTAAATCCCCAGAGTGCTCTAGATGCAGCGTTAATTCTATTGCGAATCTCGCTGTCCATGTTTGCTTTGTCATTAACAACGTTGCCTAAGTAATTGAACTGATCCACCACTTCAAGAGAATTTCCGTTAAGTGTAATGTCTATTTGGTTCACTTGATGAGGAGTTGACATAATCTTAGTCTTTCCAATGTTGATTTTAAGTCCCAAGGAATCATAGCTCTGGGCATACACATCTAAAAGTTCTTGAAGCTCTTCCGGTGTAGAGGCTAAAAGTGCACTGTCATCCGCATACTGGAGATCACAAATGAATCGTGTGCGTGTCTTCGTGAAAGCTCTAAAGCGCCCTATGTTAAAGAGACCGCCATCAAAACGGTATCTGAGACCTATTCCTCTGACTGTCAGTTTGTTGTCAACAATAATTGTTAGAGCAGTGGTAAACAAATTAAAGAGTAGGGGTGCCAGAACACATCCCTGCCTAACTCCAATTAGGGTTTGGAAAGGTTCGGTTGCCTCATTATTATACATAACCTGGGCGTTGTTGTTTGTATGTAGACTGCGACATACTTCCACAAATTTTCTAGGGATACCTAAGCGGAACATAATTTTCCAGAGCACTTCCCTGTCCACCGAGTCAAACGCCTTGGTTAAATCAATGAAGGCCATGTGAATTTCTCCTTGATGTTCGAGTGCTTTTTCTTGAAGCTGTTTAAGTGTGAAGATTAAATCCGATGTGCCTCGGTTTGGTCTAAAGCCACTCTGTGTTTCAGGAAGTAACTTTTCCATAACAGGTGTTAGCCTATTTGCCATCGCTTTAGTGAGTGTCTTCCCTCCAACAGCCAGGAGAGCTATGCCCCTGTAATTTCCACAGTCCGCAGCGCTCCCTTTGTTTTTGAAGAGGTTGATTAAAAGTGTATCACGAAAATCACGACATCAAACAGTTTTTTGAGGTAGGGGTGTGAGCTCTGACGACACAGCTTTAAAGATCTCAGCTGGGAGTGAGTCGGCGCCGGGAGATTTGTTATTTTTTAGCTGCCCAATGGCGGTTAAGATCTCTTCCGCTGTTAGTGGTTTATCTAAGTCTTCGAAGGTGTCATATTGAGGGATAAGATTTATAATATCGTGATCGGCTTGACTTTGCTGGTTAAGAATGTTAGAGCAGTGTTCTTTCCATCGGGCTCTTATTTCCTGGTCTTCTTTGAGGAGATTTCCATTTAAATCTTTAATAGGGCACATATTTTTCCGACTGGGGCTGTACACTGCTTTTACTCCTTGAAAGAAATTCCTGTAGTCGTGTGAATCGGCGTACCTTTGAATTTCTCTGGCCTTGCTTGCCCACCACTCGTTCTTTATTCTTCTGATTTCGCGTTGCGTTTCATACTTAGATTGGGTAAAAGCTTCTGCTTTTGATGAGTCGTTGGGGTGGTTGATAGCGTTTTGGAAGGCAGTATGTTTGCGGTCAAGAAGTTCTTGTATAAAAGCTTCATTATCATTGAACCAGTCCTCCTGTTTTTTACTTGCTGCAGTGCCAAGAATTTCCTCACTCGCACTTTTTAAAATGTCTTTAATTTGTGTCCAGGTAGCAGCGACATCTACAGAATTGGTTTCTTCTAGTGCACTCAAATTCTCTTGAACTTTTAGCTTTAGCTGTTCGCCGGTTTGTTGGTCACGCAATTTACTAATAAAGAGACGGAGTCTACGTTTTACTTGAGTTCTTCGGTGTTTGGGTCTCATAACAATTTTCATTTTAGAGACAACAGGACGATGATCGGTCCAACATTCGCTATCAATGCGCGCCTTTGTAATTTGGACGTCCTTGAGATGCTTCCTACGTACGATAACATAGTCCAGTAGATGCCAGTGACCTGATCTGGGGTGACGCCAGGTGCCTTTAAATCTATCCTTTTGTCGGAAAATGGTATTTGTTATAACTAGATCATGTTCGGCGCATTTAGTTAGGAGTAGTTGACCGTTAGCGTTCATGTTGTCCAAACCGTTCTTGCCTATGATGCCTGGCCAGGTGTCTGCATCTCTCCCTACTCTAGCGTTAAAATCGCCAAGAATAACGAGTCGTTCCGTTTTAGGTATTCTACAGAGGGTTTCTTCCAGCTGTTGATAGAAGCTTTCTTTGGTTTCGTAACTTGCATCCAGAGTGGGAGCGTAGGCGCTTATTAGATTTACCGTGTTGCCATCTGATAGCTCATAGCGTAGCAGCATTAGACGCTCGGATAGGCCTTGTGGTACTTGTGTTAAGTTGGATACAAGTTGATTCCGAACGGCAAATCCTACTCCATGTTGTCTTCTTGAATTGGTGGGAAGACCTTTCCAACAGAAGGTGTAGTACTTTTCTGTGAGAGAGCCTTCCTCCAAAAATCGAGTTTCGCTGAGAGCTGCAACGTCAACATTGAGTCGGTGAAGTTCTCTATCTATTAGAGCAGTTCTTCTTTCAGGCCGATCGGTGCGAGTGCTGTCGTTCAAAGTACGAACATTCCAAGCGCCGTAGATGAAAGAATTAGTTTTGTTGGATTTAACTTGTCGGTGTTTTTTCGACATTCGATGAGGTGTCCCTGTGGGCATCCTCCCCCGGAGATCCGATCGGGAGGGTATTTTACCTCCGGATGATTTTGTCCCACTTGAACGCTCCATCATTTTTTTAAAGCCTTAATCGACTGAAAACGAAGCTGCCTTTGAAGTTTTAGCTGGAGCAGGTATGCAACTGACCAGCTCGGTTGCGGAAGGCGAGTGGTGTGGTCCCATGGCACAGAAGGAGACTGCGACGATGGGGTAACCAAACTATTCCAAAAGCAACCTTTGTGTGCGGTGGGTTATTTTTACCGCACTCTTCGTGAGAAGGTGGATGTGCTCACGGCAAAAGGTAAGGGTTATTCCGCCCTTACTCGGTCGTTAGAGCCTCGTTAGTGAAAACAGGGTGTACCAAGTTCAAATTGAACTCATCGCGAAGGTGAGGTTAACAATTGAGTAGGAGAGGCTATAACTTGCGCTTCACTACCCCATTACACATATACTAAAATCAAAATTTTACATTTTCTTTTACCTTACAAGATTTTCAGGAGGTCATTCCTACTTACATGTTCAATATAAAACTTTAAAAATGAATAACGTTGCAAATGGGTAAAACAAAACTAAATGCACCTTAAAAATTTATGTAAAATTGAATAATTATAATAAAATGTGACTAAGTACTTTATAAATCACATCCCACAGGGGTAGTGAAAGCCCAAAATGGGAAAAACTAGATATAAACTCCATTAAAGTACTCATACGCTGCTTCTGGATATGGAAATTCAGCTCAATTAGTGAAATAAGATCCAAGCCCTTTCTTGCCACCGCAGAGAAACGGTAGATCTGAAACAAATATTATTATTACAAATTATTCGAATAAATACCTTTTGTAAATAACACAATCCATTAAACTAAGTGAATGAACACTATTAAAAGTAAAAAACAGGCCACAGGCCTGGTTTGAAGAAAAATATTTGGAAAAAATTAGAAATTTTGACATTTGAGTGTTATTATGAACTTTACAAAAAGTGAGTTAGTAATTTAAGAAAACTATTTGAGAACTTTAAAGGCACAAACCTTGACCAAATGTAGTGTGTAGCAGCTCTTAAACTACGTGGACATTTAGTAGTTTTTCTGGACATTTTATGCGCAGGTGACTTGAAAAGCGTAGCTTCACCAGTAAAATTCACACAAAATATTTGCTGAACTTCAAATGTAATAGACATTCAATCCACAGGTCTCAGTGAGTGTTTTGCGGTATATTTCATAGGTAGAGACTGTGTATCAAAAAAGTTGTGGACATAGTTTGGGGTATGACACTCCCTAGAAAAACATTATTAATTAATTTTAAGAAATCAGGCTTTGTAGCTACTAGAGGTATAGAATAGGTTGTAATAGTATGTAAGCAAGGTGTTTCAAGCAATATAAGTGGTATAAATAGCTAATTTTAAGTAGAATATAAGAAAATAGTCAAAAATTTAAATTGTTTAAAAAAGACTTTTAGAGTATTAAATTGCATATCAAATCGTTCAGGACACAAAAATAAAGAGCCTTCAGCTAAAATAAATCCAATTTATTCAAAAATAAGCTAAATAAACGCAAAAAAAGAATATGACAGTTAAAAATTTGTCAATTATAGGAGGCCAAGATCCTTCAAATTTACCGTTTCTATGGAAACAATGCCAAAGGAGAGTAATTTTCAATTTTATAGAAGACAGACGCGTTTTCGTTTTGCTCTGTAATTTAAATTCAATTTTTCAAGGTTGAGAAAATTTTTAGAAACGTCAAAGTTGACAAGTTGCGAATTTGATGTAAATATTTAAGGATTTCAATGTTTATCATAATTATAAAGCATTTCAATTAAAATTGTTTAATAAACTTACCTGAAAGTAATAAAATAAATCCAATTATATAATTTCACATAAACATCTCAATAGAAAATAAGTAGTGCACTGATTGTACCGACAACTGACAGAAATAGCGGAACCAAGGAGCTGTCTGTGAAATGGAAAAAGAAGCGCCGTAGTTTGTTCGGAAATTGGATCCATGGTCGAGGAAAACTTCGCTGGAATCACGAGGTATAGTGTGCACACTTTTAAAAAATATATAAAGAGAGCTCGTACTACAATAGTACACATTGATTTATTTACATTGTTAGTTTTAAGTTGTTTATTTATTCACTCTGCATGTACCATTTACAATTTCATTTGTTTGTTCGTTTGTTCTTTACCTTTTTCCATATTAATATCGTAAATGCCACTTATTTGCTTATATTAAAATTTGTTCTACCTATTTGTGCGTTTGATTGCTACCCAAAACTGTAAGTATTCAAAGAACTCGCCCCTGAAGAGAGTCTCCGTCCCACAAGTAGTGAGGACAACCATTGAATTATTGTGTATACTATATTGCTCTTCAAATAAAATTCATTCTTGGCGATAATTCCCTTAAGTAATTCGCAAGAAACTTAATTTTAGCAAGTATACATCATTATATATATATATATATATATATATATATATATATATATATATATATATATATATATATATATATATATATACATCCCACCATCAATCAGACGTCCATACAAAGAAGTCTTTTGAGATCCGAGTGAGAGGGCGTGTATATAGCATTTTAAGCTGTGTATATCGATTTATCAAGTTCTCATTGGTGGAGAGAGCGGTTCAGAATTCTGTTTTATGAAATTTTAAATTTTCATTTCTTTTTCACAAAACAGCTTCTCGACGTCCGTATGTTTTGCATGTAATAGAACATTCATATATACGTTTTTATGCTGTTTGCATGTAAACCTACGTCACTGCTACGTTGCCATATTTATTAGACAAGAAAACATTTATAGAACTTGTCTTCTCTTTCCAAAAACTATTTGTCATGAATACTTGCTTTGATTTAGTTATGAAAATCACTTTACAGTACATTAATAATTATTATTTTCCATTATTAAGTGAATACAAAGATAAGGCAATTATCATTTAAAATGATCCAATTAATGGGAAAATGCCGAATATCAGATGGTAGTACGTGACACTACCCCTAACTAGAGATTTTAATTTAGAAAGATGGCCATATTATGAATTTAATATCTTTTTACTGTTCAGCGGCACTAGGAGTTAGATATTTTCATGGATTTTTATTCTATATCGTTCCCAGATACTGAAAGCAATTTTTTTAGCTCGAAAAATCCTACAAATTCTCTAGAGTTGATATAGAATGTAAAATTCAATAATTGTCGTAAATGACTGAATTTCAATAAATGCTTTAAAATGCAAGGAATTCTATCAATAATTCAATACTTCTTCAGTATTAGCTAGAGGAGCAGTTGTTTTGATTGGTTCTCCAATAATGAGTGTTTTAAAGTAGGTACTTACCTGACTAGTTTAGTACATTAGCGTGCCCACTGCCCAGATTAGGGCAACAATAGAAAATTTAGCGATCTCGGTTAAATTCGATATCTTGAATCTTTTACAGACCTTCCTATGAGTTTATTTCATTACTCACATACTCTTAAAATTCAGGGTCGTTTATTGATGCTAAAATACCGAAAATTTCGATATTTTCAAAACGGCTGTACCGACTTGGCTTACACTTTTTACTTTAATAGTACATTAAAAACCTAACCCCATGCCGTCAGTTATTTTTACTGAAAAATTCACGAGGGCAGTTTACTGATGCGAATAGAAAATCTCCAATTTCGTCGAAAATCGCCTAACTATTTTGTTTTCATTTTGTGCCTTATTAGTATATTACAAACCTAACTATATTATTCGCCGTTTTCTTAGAAAATTCACATAAGGGTAGTTCACTCATGACAAAATATCGAGAATTTCGGTTTTCTCGAAAACAGCTCAAACGATTTTACTAGAAACTTCATAAGTTAATAGTACATTATAGGTCTAATAATATGGCGTAGTTTTTTTCCTGAAAAAAAAACACAGAAAGGTAGTATATTATCACGCGAACAGCGTGGCGGTACCATTAATAATTTTTTTTTTAATTTAATTGACATGCACCGATAACCGTTTCTATATTATGAGAGGACTTGCCATTTTATAGGGGTGGATGCTACCCCTCAGGGATGGCAGAAAACCCAGAAGATCAAGCTGAGGAGTATATTCTTTATAAAATTTTGCATATAAATTTATAGTTATACAAATTCACTGTTAAATAATATTGATGGAAATCATACTGTTTGTGGAGTACATAAAAGATTAGTTAAGTAGAAGAAAAATAAATACATATTTTTAACAATGCTTTATTTAAACTGAAAAGTTTCTCTAAAAAGACAAAAAAAATATAAATCTGTTTATACAGGTAACAAAACTAAAAACGTCTGATGTTCCGAGATTTAAGTGAAACATACGGGGTGTCTCCGGATGAGGTTACCTATACCAGAAATATGGACCTAAATTTCAATTTTTAGACAAAAAGGTACTTAAAAAAAATTGCTTGTTAGAAAAATAAAATTTGTGTGATGATCAATGTAGATCGGGATTTTTATGGGAATATCAGAGAAACTAACCATTACTAAACCTCAGTTGACCTAAGCAACCCCCTAGGGTTGAAACTACCCTAGTCGGAATACCGAAAATCACTCACTCACTGGTGGTGCTATTTTCACACCACCCTCTCGTAACAACCCCCAAATCTAAAAATTTAATATTTAAAAAAATTTTGCTAATAAATTTATTGAAATGTATCATGTATGTGAGGTCGTTGATAACAAATCTAAGGTCAAAATTAAAAAATCAAAATAGCCAATATGTTAGTTGGAATTTTATCTGAAGCAATAAGTACCTACTAGAAAATGGTGAAACAAATTGAGCATTTCGTTAATGCTGTATATTAACAAAAAACAGTAAAGTATTTATGAATATTTTTTTTATTACTAGTTAATTGCAATAATATTGGCAACGTTTTTATTTGAAAAAATGTGAGGGCACATTGTTTCATTCATAACTTTTCTTTTTATGCTATAGAAACATTTGAAAGCTTATCCTTATTAATAATCATTCATTTTGGTCGTTTTATAACAGCATTGTTGTTTACACAGTTTTATTTATTAATTTTTGTTTTGGCTATATTGAAAGTTAAACATTGTCCTAAAAATATTATTTTATTAATCCGCGGCGCACATCTTTTCCTTAAAAACATTTCTTTTATTATTACACGCGACTGTATCTAGTAAGTAAATAAAATCGACTTTCGAACGCTTAGTAGCCTGCTTATGTCCGATTATCAGACGAATATCCACGGCATTTATTTTTACTTCCACGTCCAGTGGAGGAAGTATAATAACGCAAAAAATATGTTTTTTTATTTATTGAAATGGGCTTAAAATGTCATGAAACATCAAGATTTCAAATTTGAGCGAAAAAAATTTCTGTGTCTGTCGGTCTGTAACTTTTTGTAAATTTGGTACACTTATGTATTATAACGAGACCTGGAACTAGATTATGTTTTGATCTAATTCCGTTGAAGGGGTCGGGGGTAAATGGGGTAAATGAGGGTAAATAGGCAAAGCAAGCAAGTAAGATAAAATTACAATTTAGGGCATGTACGAAAAGTCAAGGTCTATACATTTTTTCTAGCATCAGCCACCTCTCACTATCACCCCCAATACCATCCCCCATACTATTATGAAAGGGAGTAACAAAAATTAAA
Source organism: Leptura quadrifasciata (assembly GCA_963675555.1). Lineage (NCBI taxonomy): Eukaryota > Metazoa > Arthropoda > Insecta > Coleoptera > Cerambycidae > Leptura > Leptura quadrifasciata. The sequence goes on from OY776682.1 coordinate 31,875,406, forward strand.
ATGTGATTTAGTGCATAAAGGAACGAAACATGTCAAAAAATTTTTTTGGCGTTAGCTACCCCCTCTACCACACCCATTGCCACCCCCACCCTATTATTGAAGGGACTAAAAAGTTAAATTGGGATTTAGTATGTTTACGAGAACCAATGAGGGGCTCTAAAATTCATTTTGGCATTAGCTACTCCCTCTACCGCCTCCATTGCCACCCCCACCCTATTGCTTAAGGCAGTAAAAAATTAAATTGGGATTTAGTGTGTGTATGAGAACAAATAAGGGCCTGTAAAATTTTTTTGACATTAGCCACCCCCTTTACTACCCCACCCTATTATTAAAGGGAGTAAAATGTTACATTGGGATTTAATGTATATGAGACTTATTGACTGAAATGGATAATTAATTTTTTGTTATCAGTTTTATTTGTGCTCGAGCATATATATGTACCGGGTGTAATAGGATCATGGTACAACTCCTTTTTCCTTTTGTTTTGAGGATAAATAATTAAAATTTGGAACATCCTGTATACTTAATAAACGTAATTTTTTGACATAAATGATATTTTTTCACATCTGGTTTCACCAGAAGTGACACTAAGTTTTTATTTTCAAATGGGAACACTCTATATATTATTGCATTATTGAATTCTACATAATTTTTTGAATCCAATGGTACCACATAAGTGATATTTCAAACGTCAATATTTATTTTAATTTAATTTTTAGTTATCCATTTAAGTGTGCTATACCTATTCCGATTTATTCTAATTGGTCAGTGTAATGCTAGAAAAATTCAAATCCCGTCTAAAGTACTAAATTATGTGATTTATGATTAAATAAAATTCATCCAAATGGACAAAACACATTTTTTCAAATGGAACCATATTGGTACCGTAGTACCATTTATTACTATTATTAATAAGGAATTCATTCATATATTTTCTTAAATTGTGCGATAAATACAGTAAAACCGCTGCCCAAGGAATCACTACTTCCACATCCAGATTTTGTATCCAAGTCATATGCACAATAAATCCCAATGTAATATTTTATTCCCTTTAATAATAGAGTGGGGGTGGTAGAGGGGGTGGCTAATGTAAAAAAATAATTTAGAAGCCCTTGATTCTCGTATACACAGTAAATCACAATTTAATTTTTTATTCCCATAAACAATAGGGTGGGGGTGGCAATGGAGGTGGTAAAGGAGGTAACTAATGACAAAATAAATTTTAGAGACCCTTGGTTCTCATACACATTAAATCTCAATTTAATTTTTTACTCCCTTTAATAATAGGGTGGGGGTGGCCATGGGGGGTGGTAGACGGTTTAGCTAACGCCAACAATTTTTTTTTAGATGTTTCGCTCTTGTATACGCACTAAATCATATTTTATTTCTTTTACCTATTTTAATAATAGGGTGGGGGTGGCAATGGGGCTGATAGAGGGGGTAACGCCAAAAAAATTTTTTTAGACGCTTCGTCCTTGTATACACACTAAATCACATTTTTATTTTTTTTAACCCTTTCAATAATAGGGTGGGAGTGGCAATGGGGGTAGTAGAGGGAGTAACTAATGCCAAAATAAATTTTAAAGGCCCTTGATTCTTGTACACACACTAAATCCCAATTTAATTTTTTATTCCCTTTAGTAATAGCATGGGGATGATAGAGGGGGTAGCTAACGCCAAAAATTTTTTTTTAAGACGTTTCGTTTTTGTATACACACTAAATCACATTTAATTTTTTTCGCTCCCTTTCATAATAGTGTGGGGGTGGTATTGGGGGTGATAGTAGGGGGAGGGGTGGCTGATGTCAAAAAAAATTTTGAGACATTGACTTTTCGTACATGCCCTAAATTTCAATTTTATGGACTCTTACCTGCTTGTTTTGTCTATTTACCCTTATTTACCCCATTTACCCCCCAGCCCATCAACGGAATTAGATGGGGGTAGTAGTACCAAAACGTCTAATACCCGCTGTTGAAATTTATTAATTGTTTTCGAAAGAAAAATAATTTTATAATAACAACTGCAGTTAATTCTAGTTTATGCACATTTGTTCAACTCATAACGAACATTTTCCTATTTTTGTTGGTTCTCATAGGAGAAACAGCAGTGTAGCATCCTAATTCCATTTATCTTCTCTCTATTGTTAACCTATATGCGGCGTTGTCAGATTTGCGGTCGTCTGATGAAAGCAAATTATCAAGACCGCGTATAGCAACATGATATACTCCAGAACGCCGATAGCGCCACGGTCGTAGGAAGTTCGAACTATAAATGTATATAAATTTTGATTTGGGTGTAATATGACGCCAGTCTAAATTAAAGGTCACGGCACCGTTATGAGCCACAGATGCCAGAAAAAATTTCTTGCAGTGTTGTAATCCGACGTCCGAATATCGGATGTGCGATAACTACCGGACGTCAAATTAAATGTAAATGCATAATGTATGGACGTCTGATTGACGGTGGGATATAAATATATATGTATATATATGTAAACCAGCATTAGCAAGCCCAATATGGTATATTTCACAGATGTTACAAAGCCCGACAAAAATTTACGAAGCCCGAATCGGGCTTCCTAAAAATTGTTGTGTATATAAGTCTATCATGGACAGATGATTCCATCTGTTGTTATTTCGCAAAAATTGAAAGGGCTTCCCAAGTCGGTATAATATATCAATTTATACACCTTTAGTTCGGTATGATTGCCACCAGAAGGCGCACCACGCTCTCTGCATATACACTGCATATACATGTATGATATTTCACGTATGTTAGGTAGCCCTTTCATTTTAAAGCTACGCAAATTCGCTTATATTCATTTATTGCTATTTGGATATTATTTAAACCAAATGAAACACTTTATTTTTCTGCAAATATTTTATAAAGAAAAAACAAATTCTGGTTACAACATAAAACATTATTAATCAGTAGTCTTATACCAAGTGTCACCAGAATCACTTTCCGGTTGCAATTTTTATTTAAATTCCAAACCGTCAACTTAGAATTTGTTATGGGTAATATCTCATCAAATTGGCAATTTTTTGTTTGTTATTTATTTTCACGGGATTTTTAATTAATACACCCTATATAATTTTAAAAAATTACACAGCCCTTCATGCTCAGGTCAAAAATTCTAAGTTTAATACTTTTAGTTAACGCTAACTAAATTTCAAGTTGATAGGTTTCAACATTCAAAATTGATGGTAGCCGAAAAGTGATTTTGTTTGTATCTACTGGATGGGTAATTCTACAAACAGACCGAGTGTATAAAATTGGATTAAAATTGTATGAGGTATACCTATAAAAGAAATAAAATATTAGAATCCCACCGATTATAACGTATTTAAAAATTTATCAATTTTGGACGTACCTGGTGACACATGAGACATGTAGCAGCCTCTAATTTTTTTATTTACTGAGGTACAATTTTGAAATTTGCAGGAGTTACATAACCAATAATGTTACTTTCTTATAACCTTACATTTTTACAACTTCCGGTTTAACCGGAAATGACCCCAACTTTCTTATTTTAAATGGTACCCTGTATATTTCTTTACCCTTAAAATTATTTTTTCAACTATTATCGCAAAATGATATTTGTTTTTTTATTAACAGTTAAAAAGAATTTTATTGAAATAAGTCTAGGAGGCCATGACTAATCAATTCCTGCTGGTAATCAGTATTTTTTTAGGTTCAAGAAAAATATCTAAAAATAATTAACAATATCGTAAAAACTAAGATAGGACCACCATTTTTTAATACTTAGCTAATTGTAAAGAACCTATTTGTCATTAATTTTGTAAGAATTAACATTAGCCTATTAAGCATCAAAATATTTTAGAATTTGGGTAATGGCGACTTATTTGAATAAAATTCCACTTTAACTGTCAATAAAAAAAACAAATTTTACTTTGCGATACATTGTTGAAAGCAGAATATTAAGGGAAATAAGATATACAGAAAAAATATACAGGGTTCCATTTAAAATAGAAAGTTGTAATAATTTCCGGTTAAATCGGAAGTTATAAAAACGTCTATTAGGTGATTAAAAGTAACATTATTAGTTATGTAACTCCTAAATAAAAAATTAGAGGCTGCTATATATCTCCTGTGACACAGGGTATGTCCCAAATACCTAAATTTTTAAATTCGTTATAATCTGTGGGATTTTAATCTATTTGTTTTGTAGGTATACCCGTACAATTTTAATAAAATAAACTTGTCCAAAGAGATAATAAATAAATGTAAGTCATTAGGAAATATAAAAAGGACGTCGTTTAAACATACAATAATTGTAAAGGATTAAACTTATCTAAAAGAATTAGAAACAGACGTTTTTATTTTCACCCAATCTTTGCTTTCTAGCAACAGTCCATGTTTTCTTATGAACTCGTCGCATTCATGTTTTCTAGGCGTTACCCTGTTTTTCACATGCTTTTGAAAATATTTACGAACGACTTCTTTTTCTTTAGTAGTCCACCGAACACGCCCTTCATCCACCGTCCACCATCATAGCCCGCAACATTCCTTTCTATCCTGCGGTGTGACGTCACGCGCATAAGGCATAATATTTCTCATATCTTATTTTCTTTATGCAATAAAAAAAATTTCCAAGTTCCCTATAGCAGTTAGCCGAACATCGCAAGCGGCGTTTTGTCATCATCATCCAGTGCTGAATAAATACTTTTCACAAGTGTAAGGTACGCAAATTTTTTGCTAAGCTAGAGAAAGATGAGTACCTGTCTTACAAGAGGGGGAACTCATACTTTTTCGCACGCGATCAGCAGTCTAGTGCGAAATAGTTATTTTTCTAACAAATGCGGAAAGTGGTACTTTTCTGCATGTATTAGAAACAACATTTTTTCTATGAGCGTAATGAAAATAAAGAATAAATAACATGAACATTTATTCTAATGAAAAAGAAACATATTATTTGTTAATAACGTTTATAGTAAATGTACAGTTGTGTACATTTCGCAAGTTAATAGCAGATGCTAACTGATTACTTGAGGGTACAGTTAACGTAGATTGACTGGAAGACAAGGATATATTTTAATATGTCTCGCTGTTTAACTCCAACGGATTTGACGACATGAAAAATTTCGGCATATTAACTAACACGCTCTCAAAATGTAATTGTAATTTGCTCGAAAATGCAAATAAAAATATACTTTTCCGCACGCTCGTAGAAGAAAAACATATTGCGCTCGTGTTCTACAAAGATAAAGAAATACTTTCAGAACGAATTTCAGTGCGTAAAAAAATACCCATTAGTGCGACTAAGACAAATTTTCGCCACTAAAATGCGCCCTGAAAGGCATGCAGAAAAAACTCTTATACGTACTGGGATTGTTTCACACTCGTTAAAAATTAGGTTTGAGCTGACATGTTCAGGATCTTGATTGCCACTTACATTTAATATTCTTGGCACAGCTTTCTGCAATAGGAGAATATTAATTAAGCCTACCATTAAGCTTCAAAATGTATGTTACCTTATTTTCTGGCAACAGTTTGTCACTGGCTTTGATTGGTTGCTCAATTGAATTATTTTTTTGATAAGTTTTTTTAATTGCCATGACTTCAAATATTTCTGGCTCGTCCATCTCCGTTGATGAACGTACAATAATCTGAAGGAATATATTCAGATCCCGAACTGACAAAATCTTCAAAACCATTGAAACATCTTTTATCTTCTTCTAACTCGGTTTCATTAAATACAGAAACTACATGTTGTGGGCCGTTGTAAATATCTGATTCCAAAATGGAGGCAGATTTTGTAACAGGAGTTTCAATATAATCCACATTTCCGAGAGTAGCATGTACCAAATTTCCTGTATTACCATTCTGAATATTTGTTTGCATAGATAAAGGATTGTCCGTATGCGCGTTGGTACCGAATTACATTCTGTACACAGATTTCACACTCGAACTCTGATTGGTTTTAAATTCGAATCTGACCAATGGCATTGCGCGGACTCTCGGTTTTTCAGTCAATTTCTCATCACCATGGATGATGCAACAAATTTACCATCTCACTATAAATATTTTGAAATAGGGCCAGGAAAATATAGGACAACTTTATTAAATGAGAGTGATGCAAAAGAGTGGAGAATATTTAAGGCCAAAACTAACACACCACATTACATATGCAGGTAGGTATATAATTCTGTTATTATTTTAGGTAGCTAGTGTTATTAAGTAGTCTAAATTACCATAAAATATACAACCAAAGACAAGAGAAAAAAATACATATATGTAAAGGTGAGGGGATTATATGATGCACAAAGTAAAAGATTGCAGTTACAAAGGATCACAACCATGGTTTGACCTCTGGAGAGAGCCTAGCGCACTATATGTAAAGTGACCTATTTCGATAGCGAATTGGGAATAGCAGCTGGATTAACAATGAGGAGCGAAAAGAGGTCCTTGGGCCGTCCAGCAAGGGAAGAACCTGCCAAGAAAAGGCTTAAGAAGCATAATCTATCACAAAATATAAAAAGTATTCAACCAAATGCAATTAAACATGGGTCATCGCACTAAATATATCACTCGTATATTATCTTTTTTCTTTTACTTTTATTTTATGCAATAAACATATTTGCACTTACGATTTTCTTGCATATTTTCCTTAACCAGGAGTACATAGTGCACTTAAACTCGGAAAAACATACTGTTTTCTGCATATTCGCGATTTCTCACAGATTTCGCACTCGAACTCTGATTCGTTTTAAATTCGAATCTGACCAATGAAATTGCGGTGGGTGCCAAATACATGTATGGAATGTATAAATGCTCCCGGTTCACATTCAAGGGTAAGTATAGGGGTGTTTTGAACTCAGCTATGTCTGCTCTACCTCTCACTAGAGTATGTCAGTTTAAATTTGGACCATACTGTATCATCACGATTATTATAAAGTAACGGCATTCATTAAACGGAAAATCAGTGGTAACGGCTTCTACAATAGAATCCTTTAGGTATACTAAAAATGCGTAATTGGAAATACAAATTGACCATTTTAATCGTTTTCTTCAATTTATATCGACTTTAAGCGGGAGTCTGGCGATCACTGTAGATTCATAGGTATGTACCTTTTTGTGCACTGAAAAAAAGCAAGATAAAGCCAATTTTGGATAAGGTTTATGGTCTGAAATCTACGGTTGTTCGCTAACCACGATTTACTAAGATTTAACAACGTTTACTGAATTGAACAATTAGCTTTTGTTGTCAATAGGTATCGGGTGACAGATTTATAACCTCAATGTGTTATACGTCCAAATTACTCTATCGTTTTATATCACGCCAATTCTTACTTATATAACAAAATACGTATAACTAGATCAACTAAAAAAGATTTTAGTTTATAATCCGTTAGTATAAACAAGCTAAATATATAAAATTTTAGTGGTACTAACGACAATAGTTATTTAATTTGAACTAAAATAACGGAATTTCAGCCAAATTCTGCCTAAAATGTCTTTTATTTATCAACATCAAGATAAAACAAACTAGACTTTGTAAATTAAGAGCATTAAATGGCTAATCATTTAACTAAATTTCTGTTATTTTATTTTAAAGCAAGCAAAACATATTAGAATAATTATTTATTATAACAGTGATCTTCTTGTCACGGCCAGTACCGCCGGGCTTCTTAACATCTGTAAGCTCTATAGCGATTTGCACACTGACTGATAACTAAATGATCTCCAAATATAATAAAACCCCTTTCCTCTCAATCCGGGCTTCGCGTTACCTGTGGTATGTGGCGGGCTTCGTATTATACGTTAGCTATATACCTATGAGATCCCTTGCCTCTCAACCCGGGCTTCGTTTTGCCTGTGGTATGTGCCGGGCTTTGTATCATATGTAGGCTATATATATATATATATTAGACTCGACGGAGGATTGTTCTTGGGAATTAGGTTTATCAATGAAACACCAAACTTATTTTTTACCTTTCGGCTGGGGGCCCCTAGCCTTTATCAGAAAAATTTGTTTTTAATAAGTATACATATTCGTGTACAATTTCGCATAATAATATAATCCAAACCGTGTCATTGCCAAGTTGTTATTGTTTATAGTGTTATTTATTATTTTATTTTCTTTTTCTTCCTCATTCTATTCATTATACAATTATTATGGCTATATTTTAATATTTTACAATGCACTTGTACCTCGTGGTTTGATCGGAAGAATATATCCTCGAGACTATCTTACTTAATATCGGTCGTAAAAAAAAATATTTTTACAAAAATCGTGCCGATTTATATAACCTACAAAATAGTTTAAAGACATTTGAAATCCATGGCCTACTTTAGGGGTTATGGCGGAAAATATCGATAATTCGGAAAACGTCTAGGCCAAATATCTCCGTTATTTGAAGAGATACGAGAAAAATTCTAAGGCGAAAATTTTTTGCAAAGCAGAGTGTTTCAACGAGGTTTTATCTAATTTTTTTCAAAACCGCTGTATTTTGAGATTTACTTTTCAGGTTGTCACGGGCGGGAAATGGCGCCATTAAATAGAGTATTTTCCTCCCTTTTCAACGATATATCACAAGCCATATTTATTCATTGGTACTACGTTAGTAATTATATAAATATTTTTTTAAAACCCAAATTTTTTTTTAACAAGCATTATACTTGACGTGGAGACGTATGATTAAATAAAACGATAAAATAATTCAATAAGTTGTTCAAATTTTTGCTACAATAAAACATTAACACAAGAAGAACAAAGTAAATTCAGGTAACAAAAACAAATTGATAATAAAAAGAATATAGCACACAGAACATTAATATTTATCTAATCTTCAAAATAATTTTTTAGATATCATATCAAGTGTTCAAAGTGTCCACGGCGATTTCTTATGCACAATCGAGCGCGGCGAGGCACTGCATTTAAAACATTACTCAGCATTTTGGGGATAACTTTAAGACATGCCTGTTGAATTCGAGCTTTTAGCTCCTCTACATTTTGCGGTGCCGTCAAAAACACCTTATCTTTAATATACCCCATAGAAAAAATCCATTGGGGTTATATCTGGAGAACGAGAGGGCCATCGAATAAATCCATTGGTACCTATCCAATATTGAGGCAAAATTTCGTCTAAATAATCTAGGCAAATCTGGGAATTGTGGGGAGGAGCTCCATCTTGTTGAAAATATTGAAAGTTGTGTCGATTCTCTAAAGGTAGGTCATCTAAGAATTCATTAAATTCATTTCTCAAAAACTTTAGGTACGTTTGACCACTGAGGTGACTATCATAAAAATAAGAACCTATTAAATTGCCACCCAGCGCAAATCGACAAAACGATGCAGCTCTTATTGAAGTTCTTGAGAACGCTAGTAGTTATTTGAGTAATCTATTAGTTTTTGGCGATTTTAATTATCCCGATCTCTCCTGGGACCCTCCATCACCCCAAGAAGGAAACTCTCAATCAGCATTATTCATGAATGCAATTCTCACCACGAATCTAACTCAACTAGTTAAATTTCCGACTCGTTTCAGAGGTAGCAATAATCCATCTAGACTTGATTATATATTCGCCACTGACTCAACTTTCCTGTCCACTCTAGAATCATTTCCGCCTATTGGTAAAAGTGATCACGTCATAATCATTGCTACGTCGCAGCTGTCTATTAATGCATCCAAATCAAGTAAACAAATAACGAGAAGGCATTTCAATGCTGCAAATTATACCAGACTTAATGATTTTTTTGTGCATCTGCAGTGGCCATCGAGTGATATAAATAACATGTGGAAAAATTATCGTGGTAACATAAATCAAGGTATCGACAGCTTTGTTCCTTTAATTACTACCAGCATATCAGCAAAACCCTGGATAAATGCGACAATAAAACAGGAGATTAACAAGAAAAGAAAACTTTGGCATAGATATCGCAGATCATTAACACAAGAAGACTATGAAATCTACAGGCAGAGTTGTAATACTTTATCTAACACATTACGTACAGCGAAGTCTAGATACGAAAACGAAATAGTTGAGAGCAACAGTAACAAAACTTTTTTCAAGTATGTTAAAAAGTCCTTAAAATCTAACATCCATACATTAGCACTTAATGATACGAATGGTGACCTAAAAACCGAGCCCCAAGCGGTGTCGAACTTGTTTGCAGATGAATTTGCCAGCTCCTTCGCAGAAGAGCCACTGCCCATATCGGCACGACTTAGCGAAAATATTAAAAACAACAATACCATCGAGTTTATCGAATTCACTGTAGACAAAGTTACTGAGACTCTCAAGGATATCAAAATAGATTCATCTCCTGGTCCCGACGGAATTCATCCTTTACTCATTAGAAACTGCGCAGACTCCTTAGCGACGCCACTAACCCAATTAATGAGAACCTCTTTAGAGGAAGGGAAATTACCAAATGAGTGGAAAGAAGCTATTGTGATTCCAATCTATAAAAAAGGGGACAAATTTGACGCCAAAAACTACAGACAAATTAGCCTTACATCAATACCCGGCAAATGCATGGAAAAAATCATTGCAAAAGAATTAGCCGAGTTTTTTCTTGCCAACAATATTTTAAAGAACAACCAGCATGGTTTTTTGCCTGGACGGTCAACTACCACGAATTTGCTCCAGTGCGTTGATCAGTGGACCAAGGCTCTTGACAACAACCAACCTGTCGATGTTATTTATCTGGATTTTAAAAAAGCTTTTGACCTGGTTCCCCACCAGCGACTAATCTATAAGTTGCAGCATTACGGAGTCAGGGGACGTCTTTTGATGTGGTTACAGGATTTTCTGGATAATCGAAGTTGCTGTGTTAGAGTAAGTGATCAGGTCTCAAGAAATTTCTCAGTGAAAAGTGGAGTACCCCAAGGATCAGTTTTGGGGCCGCTGTTATTTAATATCTTTATTGCTGATCTATCCAGGTCGCTGACATCCAATTCCGCACTATTCGCTGACGATACTAAATTTTTTGCCAATCCATCGGTAGACGACGCGCTGTTAAAAGGAGATATCAGGTTAGTCCAGAGTTGGTGCAGTGACTGGTGCCTTCCTTTAAATGAAAACAAATGCACGGTTCTTCACATCGGTTCTAATAACCCAAGACGCCAGTACAGTGTAAACAACAACATCATTTCTCCAGTTAACCAACAAATGGATCTCGGCGTTTTAGTGTCAAGTGATTTAAAATGGGAACTACATATAGGTACAGTTATTAGGAAGGTAAATTCGTTAGTGTACATGATATCTGTCGCCTTTAAAAATATGTCACCGCAATTACTAACCAAAATCTATAAAATCTACATTCGACCCAAACTTGAATATGCAGTGCCTGTGTGGAGTCCCTACTTTGCGAAAGACATTCATGCCCTCGAGCAAACTCAAAGGCGTATTACTCGTCTCTGTCCTTCCATCCGACACTTGCCGTATGAGGATCGTCTAAGTGTTCTTGGACTTACGACGCTGTGGCGCAGAAGACTTCGGGGTGATCTAATTGAAACTTATAAAATCCTACATGGTCACTATTCGGTAGATGTTAACATTTTTGTAATAAACAGAGACGAAAGACTCCGCGGTCATCAATTTAAATTAGTGCACGAACAATTTCATAGACTTTGCCGCCAACATTTTCTATCCAATAGAGTTTTTTCGTCATGGAACAGTCTTCCAAGCAGAATTGTCAACTCGCCATCTCTGAACGCCTTTAAAAATTCCTACGATAATTTTAATGACTTATTATAAATTATATTGTAACCATACTGAATTTTATGTTTTATGTCCTTCTTTGTTTAGCTTTGTAGTATGTTATATAATTTGTTTTTCTATTTTCTTTTTGAGTATGTGATAGGTAGATAGTAAACTATTATCAAATTTTAATATTTTATACGTGTGTATACGAGTCAGTTTAAACGGCTTTGCCGCCTAACTGTATTTAAATAATAATAATAATAATAAAATTGGTGCCTAAAATACCTATCCACACATTTATTGAAAAACGATTTTGAAACCCAGTCGGTCTATGCCAGTGTGTATTTTTAGAAGTCCATTTGTAATGAATACTGCGATTAAAAAATCTATTATTGGAAAAATTTGCCTCGTCGGACCAAAGTATTTTACTACATATTAATGGATCGACACGCTTCTTTTCCAACAGCCTCCTTGGTTTGTCCCCCGCTTATAAAGCGTGAACTTTTTTCGCTTTATAACACCGGTAACTATTTTTCTTTAAAAATTTTCTAGCACTTGTTTTATTTATATGACAAGCAATTTGAATTTCTCTTAATGATGTTTCCAAATTTTCTGTATTTTTATTTCTTACATAATTAATAACTCGGTTTACCTTATTTACATTATCAGTAACACTGTTCAACATTGTCTTCTTCTTTAAAAATGAACCATTATTTTTCAGTTTCGTAGCTAATTTTCTGAACAGAGTTTTATTCGGCTGTAGTGCTTGTGGAAATCTGTTTCTATATTCTACTTGAGCTAATCCAGAGTTAAAATTGCATTGGCAATATGTAACGAACATATTATAACGATCAATGTGAGTGAAAATCATTTTTGAAAATTCTAAATTCTTAAAAGAGTGTGATTGAGAGAGTTTAGGTATTACTGAGATGATCTGTCAAAAAATTAAATTGTCAAGTTTGTTCATAGCCTTAAATTAATTGGTAAAGACATTTAAACTTTCTGAGCAAGGAGTGACGCTTTTATGGAGGACCTCTATACATTGGCATAACTGCGAATACTCTTTCTATAATTGCTCCATGTTGCTTTCTTGATGAATTTACTTTATTCCTCTTAATTGTGTTAACGTTTCATTATAGCAAAGATTTGAACAACTTATTGAATTAATTTATAGTTTTATTTAATCATACTTCTCCACGGCAAGTATAATGCTTGTTAAAAAAAAATTATTCGTTTAAAAAAATGTTTTTATAATTACTAACGTAGTACCAATGAATAAACATGGCATGTGATATATCGTTGAAAAGGGAGGAAAATACTCTATTTAATGGCGCCATTTCCCGCCCGTTTCAAAATAATTTTTTTAACAACCTGAAAAGTAAATCTCAAAATACAGCGATTTTGAAAAAAATTAGATAAAACCTCGTTGAAACACTTTGCTTTGCAAAAAATTTTCGCCTTAGAATTTTTCTCGTATCTCTTCAAATAACGGAGATATTTGGCCTAGACGTTTTCCGCATTTTCGATATTTTCCGCCATAACTCTTAAAGTAGGCCATGGATTTCAAATGTTTTTAAACCATTTTGTAGGTTATATAAATCGGTACAATCTTCATAAAAATAATTTTTTTGTACGACCTATATTAAGTGAGATATTCTCGAGTGCCCTAATAAAATGGACAGCCTATATATTAAAACATAATATTTCAGTCGCAAGCTCCTCTATAAAATCCTTATTTTACTATAAGGAATGTAACCAGACTGCAGCCAACAGCTACTCTCCGGGCTATGTGCCCCGCCGAGCGCTGAATTGCAAGTTACAAACCTGGCGCGTTCAGTTGTAATAATCGCATATTACCATATTGTTACATTCTCACACTCACACAACTCGAAGCATTAGGGTTTTGTGGCAATATGCGATTATTACACTTAACGCGCCAGGTTTGTAACTTGTAATTCAGCGCTCGGCGGGGCACAAAGCCCGGAGAGTAGCTGTTGGTTGCAGTCTGGTTACATTCCTTATAGTAAAATAAGTATTTTATAGAGGAGCTTGCGACTGAAATATTATGTTTTACCCTCTAGAAGCACACTTGAACTGTATATATATATATATATATATATATCATGTTGTTTTTTAATTTTTCACAGGTGTTAAATGAGGTGTTATTGTACTTCCGGGTGCTCTCCCGCGTCGATGGTCGATTCCTCCAGGAGTTACGGTTGTCTAAACGACGTTTCGGCAAAATCCTACCATCGACGCGGGAGTGCACCCGGAAGTACAATTACACTTCATATATATATATATATATATATATATATATATATATATATATATATATATATATATATATAACTTAACTTAATAATGGTTAAAGGACTTAAAGAATAATGGCCATTTTATATACAAAATTTACAAGAGAATCATCCTCGAAAGAGGAGCGGGGGAAAATGTTTTAATTTCCGGATGAGTGAAATAATTCACTCAAAAAAATGAAGTATGTAGAAATGGTAGCAAGCCATGTCTACAGATATAGTTAACCTTGAAAGCTAACTAGATAAATCCCATCATTAGAGATTTACGAAGAAATTGTTTTTGGTGGCTTTGCACCAAAAAAATATTATACTTATCGTATAATTTAAGGAAATTTGCCAAAAATAGACACTCAAAAAAATCAAGAGACATAAAATAGGTATTCAAGTGAATCGTTATGTTTATCTAGTTTTGATGATCCGATTTAAGAAAAAACATTCATTTCCTTATTCTGGTATCACTGAAATATTAGAGTTTGAACCAAACTATGGTTTCAACTTTGAAATATGGTAATTTCCAGCGGGACTACCATCCATATGTTCCAATTCATATGAAACATTGGAAATGACGTTTCGGACTGTACATAAAACATAACGATTAGCTAATTTTGCAGAGAAATCATTTTCTTTATCGCTTTTCACAAAGTTTCGCCTCCAGACTATGTCACCAATTTGAAAAACGCGATCTTTTCGTCTTAAGTTATAGTAGTTACTACTTCTTTGGTAGGCTTTGTTAAGTCTTTCTTGGACCAGTTTATAAATTTCTGGCAATTTGTCCAGCTCATTGGCAAAAAGTTTGCGATTATTATCTAGATCTAGTAAAGTTATATCGGAATCTTTATCACCATAGCTGCCTCGAATAGGTAGCTTTCTACCAAAATTTAAAAATGCTGGCGTGAAACCAGTAACTTCGTGTACAGCTGTATTGATGGCAAATTGAATCTCAGGAATTTGTAAATCCCATTTTTTATGTGAATCTTTAATGAAACACCTTATAGTTGTACCGATCGTCCTGTTTACGCGCTCGACTGGGTTAACTTGGGGGTGGTAGAATAGGTTGAAAAATACCTGAGGAATACTAAATTTCGCTACAAATTTATCGAATTCTTTGCTTTTATGAGCTGAAGCATTGTCTAAAAGTAATGTCCTTGGGACACCATATGTCAAAAATACAGATTCCAAGAAAGAAACAATAGCTTGAGACGTTGCACGCCGTACAGGCCTCATTATAACGTACTTAGTAAAATAATCTACCGCAACTAATAAAAATCGATTACCTTTCGAACTAGGAGGAAAAGGACCTTTTGTATCGTAACAAACAAGTTCAAAGGGAAACGTAGCTTTTTTCTCAGCACCCATTAAACCACATTTTTGATCGTTGGGAGGTTTTTCTCGTCCGCAAATATGACACTTACGAACATATTTTAAAATATCTTGACGCATCTTAGGCCAATAAAAACTTTCTGCGACTTTTTTAAGTGTTTTATAAAAACCCATGTGTGCACTTGCAGGTACATCATGGCTATCTTGAATTACTTGACGTCGCTGGTCAAGAGGAACTACTAATTTCCAGTCAGAAATATTAGTTTTTAAAATTAATTTCCTTTGCGTATGTTTAAAAATATACCCATCTTTAACCATCCACTGTGGATATTTTTCTGGCCTCTTATTGATGTTCTCTCGCATTTTTATGTACCAAGGTTCAAGATTATCGAGTGAAATACCTAACAGGTTGATATCTGCATCAGGTATAGCTCTAGAAAGTGCATCAGGGACAACATGTAATTTGCCCTTTCTATGAATCACTTCAAAATCATACATTGAAAGTCTTATGGACCATCGACATAGCCTACCAGAGGGGTTAGACAAGCGATACAAATATTTAAGGCAAGCGTGATCAGTAATAACTTTAAATTGTACACCCTGTACATATCCAGCAAAGGCTTCTAAAGAATAAACTACGGCTAAAATTTCTAACTCTGTGGCAGAATAGTTACGTTCAGCTCGAGATAAGCTTCTACTTGCATATGCAATGACTTTTTCTTCTCCACCCTGTATTTGAGTAAGCACCGAGCCAAGAGCAAGTGAACTGGCATCGCATTGAATAGTGAATTCTGAAGAAAAATCAGGTGCTACAAGTATTGGTGCAGATACCAATTTTTGTTTCATTTCATGAAAAGCTTTGTCAGCTGTTTCATTCCAAGAAATTGATTGTCGCTTATCGCGCCCCTTCAATAAGTCATTGAGAGGTTTGACTAAGTCGCTAAAATGTGGTATAAAACGACGATACCAACTACACATACCTATAAAACGTCGTACTTGAGTTGAAGTCTTTGGTTGAGGGTACTCAACCATAGCCTTAATTTTATCACTGGATGTTCTTAAACCTTGTGAGTCAACGACATAACCAAGATATTTGAGGAACTCCTAACAAAATTACATTTTTGGAAATTAACTGTGAGGTTAGCTTTCGATAAACGCTCATAAACTTCGGTAAGAAGTGTCATATGTTCAGAGAACGTAGAAGACGTGATAATAATGTCGCCTAGATAAACAAATATTTTATTACTGTAACGAGGAGAGAAAATTCTGTCCATTAAACGTTGAGTTACTTGCGCCGAGTTGGCCAAGCCAAAAGGTAAAACTTTAAATTGAAAAAGACCACGACCTGGAATGGAAAAGGCAGTTTTTTCTTTGCTTTCATCATCTAAAGGAATTTGCCAGAAGGCACTTTTTAAATCAATTGAGGAGATAAACTTGGCATTAGAAAGCATTTTTAATATATCATCTACTAAAGGTAAAGGATATGAGTCCTTTTTAGTGACTTCGTTAAGCGATCTACCATCAAAGCAAAACCTGAACTCATCATTACTTTTTTTAACTAGTAGAACCGGAGAATTCCAGGGACTGTAGGACGGCTCGACAACATCTAGTTCAAGCATTCTATCTAGTTCATTGTTTAAATGTGCAAGCATATAAGGAGACAACCGGTATTGTCGCTTTTTAAAAGGCTTCGCTTCACCTGTTTCGATGTGAGCAGTAATTAAATTTGTTCTACCAAGTTTATCCTCTGGTGATAATGTTTTAAACAAAACAACTGTCCTTACCATTTCAGCGTGCTGTTCTCTGGACAATTCAACTTGTCCTTCTTCAGCAGTATTATTTAATTTAGGGTGCTCTGTTAGCGCTAGAATATCCAAGTTGCTCAGTTCACTGTAAATGTCCCATGCATTATTTCTATAATTGATTGATAAACGAAAAATTTTTATAAACTCACTACCAAAAATAAGTCCACACTTTAAGGACGGGACTACAGATACTTTAATAATTTTGCAAATCACTTCTATAACAACAGGAAGTTGACAAATACCTATCACGGTTTGACTTTTACCATCTGCAGTTGTGACCGTTTTTCGTTTACTTTTATCAATTTTAATATTATGTTCATTTAAAAGATTTAAAGCAAGTGAACCTAAACAACTTAAATTAGCTCCGCTATCTAACAAAGCGATAACTTCTTCGTCATATAAAGAAATAGATATATAAGGACGATTATCGAAAGGTTTCTCTACAGCAAGAGGTAAAATTTCAGGAAAGTTATTCTTATAAAAATTACGAACTGTGTTTTTCCAATTCTCCCAATCAAAAATGTCCGTTTTGGGTTTAACTTTGAAATTTGAGAAAATATGTTTATTTGAGTCATTTCTGGAATGCTTTTTAAACTTAGAATTAAAAATTACTCGGCCTCTAGGGTTATTTTTCTGCCGTGGGCCTGATAAAACAGCAGAAAACCTTTTTAGTTTTTTTGGATTGCACACTGGGCAAGTCTTAGAAGTAAAATTAGGTTTTCCACATCGGAAACAAAACTTATTTCGAGCTTGTCTACACTCGTGAAAGCTATAACCTTTCTTTTGACAATTCCAACAAGAAATAGAAAATTTATTATTATTTGATGTACCCGGAACAGCATTTTCTTGATTCGAATTATTATTTAGACTAATATTTTTGTTACTTTTGCTTTTAGAATTGAAATTATTTTTATTTTTAGGTGATGGAAGATTTTCTACATATGCCAAGTCAGTTTCGAGGACACATGCTTTAGG
Organism: Leptura quadrifasciata; assembly: GCA_963675555.1. Classification (NCBI taxonomy): domain Eukaryota; kingdom Metazoa; phylum Arthropoda; class Insecta; order Coleoptera; family Cerambycidae; genus Leptura; species Leptura quadrifasciata. The sequence goes on from OY776682.1 coordinate 31,893,491, forward strand.
GGTTGGAGAATAATAATTATTTTTCATTTGTGTGGCCAAATCTATTTTCTTGCATAAAGTTAATAGTTCGGCTGTATTTTTAATATCTGTTAAAGCTAATGCATGAATATATTTAGGCAAAATGTTACGTCTAATTATTTTTAACTTCTCCTCTTCACTTAAAACAGTATCTAAACGATTAAATAAATTTTGCATTGTAGCAACAAAAATATTTATGGACTCTGACTGTCCCTGTCTATGAGATTTTATCTCATCTAACAATTTTTCATCATAATCGCATACTAAAAAAGCGATTATAAGCTGTTCTTCAAGCTCTTGCCAATTGGATACAATAGATCTGATTGACCGATAAACAATTAAGGCCTTGTCAGTAAATAAATCAATACTAGACTCAAATAATTGCTGTTCCGTCACGTTCCTAGCGGCAGCCAGTTCCTTGACTCGTTCCAGAAAAGCTTTTAAATTTGACTTTCCGTCAAACTGAATTCCCCATTTATAAACTGGGACATATTTCTTGTCAATTGGGTAATTAATAGGTGAAATATTTTCTAATTTAGGAATAATTTTAATTTCTAACCTTGCATCAATTTCCTCGCAAGATGCGATAGCGTCATCTTTAAACTCCTGCAAGTTAATATTTAACTCTGTCGGTTCTTCCGGAACCACGAATCTATGCACTCGATTTGTTAGGCATATTAAACGATTTGAAATTATTAAATAGGATGTGTCCTCCTTGCATGCTGAAAAATCGTGAACTAAAGCAAGTATTTCAGCGATAGTGTTGGTGATTTCAGTTTTTTCTGTTTCAACATCGAAGCTAGGATCTTTTAATGATTGAAATTCGCGTTTTTGCTTTTTTAATAAATTGTCTAATATCATCCGTTTTGTATCTAAAGTTTTATTAGATGCTTTAACATTTCGAATACGTAGTTCATAATCTACCTCAGATTCCGTTAAATATCTTACACAAAATGGAAGTTCCATGTTAACAAGAAATTTAAAGAAATAAATTAAAAGTTTTTATTAAGAACCCAACTGGCAATAAATTGTATGTTTAAAATAGCAAATGAATGTAGTCTTATCTGTTGTCAAGAGATAAAAAAAACACAAACAATTTTATCTATCAAAAAAACTATACTAAAAAGGTTGTTTCAACTTTAACTTTCCAGAAATAAATCAAATTAAACACTTTAAGCAGCAAAATAATATTTCAGGTAGGTATAATTCCACAACTTCACTTTCACTAATAAAGAATATTTTAAGAAAATATTTGGACTTGTAAAATATTTGATATTTAAGGACGCAAATTTTCTGTATACCATAGAATTCAATTGTTGTAAGCAAAAATATATGCAAAAATATATAATAAAAATTTTTAGACAAAATGAAATATAAGCAAAAATATGACTCGACAAGAAAAAATTATTTTCTTACCAAAAATTTAAAAATTTGCCTCATATACAATACATTCAAAAATTGGGGTTTCACCTCTCTTACTACTCTTACTATATAAATATGTTTATTGAATTGAGCCCTACACATTTGTCGCCAATTATATTGTTTCGGGCCCCACACGTTGGTCGCCAATTATGTTACCTCCTTTCTCTTATTATTTATTTTTGAGAAAGAATTGAGGCAACATGTGCGGACGACTAGCTGATTTAAGCCGGAGCAGAGAGCCGTGGGTCCAGAGCATTCGTAAGAGTGGAGAAACTTACCCTTTCTGACATGTACAGCATAAGCGACAGATTTCTGTTTATTTCGAGAAAAGGAGACAAAGAAAAATTAATGTTAAATTGGGCACCATCTATAGTGAAATAAGCAAAATTGTCTCTTTTTCTCGAATAACCAGTCTGCTATAGATCAGTCTGAAATTATTGGTAAGAGAAATAAAAAGATAGTTTAAAATGAATGACAAAATATATTACATGAAAGAAAATTAGACAAATCGGTTTTGAGACAAATTGAAATGTGAAAAAAGTATATATATATAAAAGACAAATTGATACCAGTATCCTAGGTGGTTTATGGGTCAGGTGGCTGGTTCTGGGACAGCAATCCAGGCCCACAATTGTCTCTTATTGCAAGAATTCTAAATTTTTCTTGGCAATTTACGTCTCTCAATGAATGGGGTGAAAATTGTAGGAAATTTAACCAAATATAAGTACATACAAAATTTATGCAAGTTATTTATGCAAAATTTAAGCAATGTTAGCTATGCAAATATAAGCTAGTTAGCTCTACAAAATATATTTAAATTAGCTGCACGAAACATTAAGCTAGCTATACAAAAGCTGCAGGAAATTAATTTAAGCTATACAAAAGTAAGCTGATTAGCAGTACAAAAGTAATTTTAGCTATGCAATAGTAATTATTAGCTATGCACGAGTTAGCTGATTTCTTAGACTATAAATTGCCAAAAAAATAAAAGGAAAGAGAAAAATATTTTTAAAACCATGTGGTACATATAGCATTTTAACTACTTATTAAATTAAAAAGAATTGACTTTGAATTCAAAATTTATTTTAAAAATAATTGAAATTATATCAAAGGCAAAATTTGAAGATTAATTAAAATATTTTAATGAGTATAATGAAATCAAATTACCTGTATGTTCAACACTTTGTAACTGGGATATAAAAATTGTAATATCAATTACTGAAGTCCACAGTTAAAAATTATAATGTTTGAATCAGTACAAAGGCTGCAAGCAAATGACTTCCTGGTGAGTTTTACTGATAAGGTAAACTTTTTGTCCTGTTTACTGGAAAACAACGCTACCAAAAAAAAATGTGAGAAATCTAATTCCCTATTGAAATTGAAAGCTATAAAATATAAAAATAGTACCAGTATGGCCATCTGTCAGTGGTTGCGTTAAGCGCACCAACTTGCCTTGTAGATTCCCATACTCAACTAAAGTAGTGGCATATAATCGATAAAAGGAATCTATAATAATACTTTATTTTCCATGCCAGCTGATTTGCCTTTGCAATTTCTATTTTATACATAACAACAAATATTAACAGATGTAAATAAGTAGTAAAACGTATTGATATTATTGATAAATCAGTAACATATTACATGTTATAGGATTTACTATATTATTATTATTATTATTATTATTAGCCGTTACTCGAGTCCGAGTATAAAAATTTTACAGTCGACAAATTGTGTACAATAAAAAACAAGTAAAAGGTGTAGTCTATTGTAATTCCCATTCATCTACGGTGCACACGACTATGGCTATAGAGGCCAATTCGGGAGAGCACATGTCGACCGCAGTCAGGACAAACATAGACCTGGTTAGGTCTTGGATTCGGCCTTCTTGCAGCAACATTTCCTTGATAGCTGGCCACAACCCCTCGCCATTCGGTTCTGTCCGCTGCAAGTTGTTCCCATTGCTCGTCTGCAATACCGCAGGATTTTAGATTTTCATGGAGAGCGTCCTTGAACCTCTTTCGTTGACCGCCACGCCTTCTTCTACCGCTTAGCAATTCACCATAAAGTGTACATTTAGGAAGGCGGTTATCATGCATACGATGAACGTGACCTGCCCATCTTAGGCGTGCTCTTGAAATAAGCACCTCAATTGGAAGGCTGTTTGCTCTCCTGAGTACTTCCACGTTTGATATGTGATGGAACCAACGGATTTTCATCATACTTCTGAGGTGTCTTTGCTGAAAACGTTCTAATTCTTTCACATGACGACGGTAAGTGACCCAGCTTTCACATCCATATAGCAGTGTTGGAATGACAACTGCTCTGTAGACAGCCATTTTCGTTGATAAAGCAAGGTCGTGGTTGTCAAATACTCTCTCTCTAAGTCCCCAGAGTGCTCTAGATGCAGCGTTAATTCTATTGCGAATCTCGCTGTCCATGTTTGCTTTGTCATTAACAACGTTGCCTAAGTAATTGAACTGATCCACCACTTCAAGAGAATTTCCGTTAAGTGTAATGTCTATTTGGTTCACTTGATGAGGAGTTGACATAATCTTAGTCTTTCCAATGTTGATTTTAAGTCCCAAGGAATCATAGCTCTGGGCATATACATCTAAAAGTTCTTGAAGCTCTTCCGGCGTAGAGGCTAAAAGTGCACAGTCATCCGCATACTGGAGATCACAAATGAATCGTGAATGAGAGAAGGTAAGGAAAATAACCATATGTACTCCATAGTAAACAAAAATATAAAAATTGAAAAATAGATATCTGATGTAACTAAATTTTGTAGACAAATTGTTTCCTGGGATAATAATGCTGTATTACAATGGATATGAGATACATAATAGTGTTAATAGAAAAACAGGACTAAGTTCCTAAGATATAAAATTAAGTACATAAAACAGTGTGATATGGTTTTTGGTTTAGCAGTTATACATGTAAAATTCTGTTAGTTGAAAACAGTTTCACCTGCAAAAACTGAATCCAAAAAATATACAGGTCGTGCTAACTATCCACAAAACACTAGTTTTTAACTAAAACTGTTAAATGGACATAGGCCATGTAACATGTTGTTGTACTTCCGGATGCTCTCCCGCGTCGATGATCGACTCCTCCAGGAGTCACGGTTGTCTAAACGACGTTTCGGCAGAACCTCATCTGCCATCTTCAGGTTCTCACTGAAAGCTGCCTACTGCTGCTTCTCGTTGCTCGAACTGAACTGACGTTCCCCGCATTGTGTGGCTCCTTATATATACTCCAGTCTAGGGCGCGCCTGCGCGTTTGGCTACGTGTTACCGGTCCCCGACCACCTGTGGTAGGCGTAGCGGGTGCCTGAGCCAACCCGACAAGTGGCCTCGCTGACACGTCACGCTCCACGTGACTTCTCGCCGGTGGTCGGGCATCCTCGTGTCCAATCGGTGCCGCAGAATGCCGTGGTTCTCCTTGATTGGTCCGCGCTCGGCTCTGACTCCTCGTGATAGGTCCATTTCGGGCAGGTTGCTGTGCTTCTTCACTGGAGTATATAAGGAGCCACACAATGCGGGGAACGTCAGTTCAGTTCGAGCAACGAGAAGCAGTAGTAGGCAGCTTTCAGTGAGAACCTGAAGATGGTGGCAGATGAGATTCTGCCGAAACGTCGTTTAGACAACCGTGACTCCTGGAGGAGTCGATCATCGGCGCGGGAGAGCACCCGGAAGTACAACAACACTTCATATATATATATATATATATATATTGTTATTATACGTAATTTGCAGGAAACAACTACTCAGCGGGCAAATACCCCGACCTGCATGCATTGAATTATACCTTACAAATCATGAAAGATTGGTAGCTAATGTCATTTATCAATTCCCTGACCAGACATAGAACGGTTTCGAACTTATTAGTTCTCATCAGTATGCCATAGGTCATGGAACAGACAAATGACAGCGGCTAACCTGCTAGTACAGACTAATGTAAATGGTGTAGTGGTGAGAGGTAAGTGAATCCTCTCATGCGGTCTAATGCTACTATACACCAGACATCATAGATGTCTACATGGTGTATAGCGACTTGCCATTTTGCAAGTACCGAGAGCGGTGATCTTCAGCCCTTGGTGGACTTAACCTATATACTGTTATTATACATGATTTGCAGGAAACAACTACTCAGCGGGCAAATACCCCGACCTGCATTGAATTATACCTTACAAATCATGAAAGATTGGTATATACAACAACACTTCATATATACACGCATATATATATATATATATATATATATATATATATATATATATATATATATATATATATATATATATATATATATAATTTTGAAGAATACTTCGTGCAGGGAAATCGTAAGATCTATATCTTAGGATAACATTTGACACTTGACATGACACTTTTCAGATTGTGTTTCAACATGAAACTCAACCATTAAAATATATCGTTATTAACATTAGTGATTAGGAACACATATTGAGTTGGACCTTGTTATTATTTGGGCTACATGTACTTCTGTTTGTAGGCACCAGCGCAAATCGTCGAACGTGGTTTACAGTTTATTTAATAAATACAAATCTACTTCGGAAGAATGATTAATTTTGAATAGGGGTTTCATTTTTCCATCTATCTTCTTTGTACCTTATGTAGTTACCTTCACTATTATTTATGCATGTAATTTTTAAAATATTGTCTAGATAAGTAATAGTAAATCTACTTAGAATGTTAATTATATAAAAATAGAAAAATCAAAATTACGTATCATAAAAGTATACGGTCATTAATTACGCAGAACCACGTTCATTTAAAAATAATGAGAACACAAAATTGAAAAACTGATCCTTCCAACATGAAAGCTATGGCAAACTCGAGTGTGATGTGGTATGTTTTTTCCATATTCATCGCTCTATTTCGTATGAATTTATGACGTTACTTAATTAGATGTTTCCAACACACGGACATTAATCTTCTGCTAATACTTATGACGTGGTCTGTGTGGACGCACAACCCTGTTGTAATCGTATAAAAACATCCCCAATACTAACTTAAAATGTTCTGTCTACGCTTAAATGTCAACCCTTATATCCGCATTGTAAATTTTCTACTGATAAATATTAAAAGGATTCATTTTATAATATTTTAAATTCAAATTTTTTGTACCTCAACCATCTTGCGTTTTATTTGATATTATCGCTTATGTGCTTAGGCTTGTAGAAACCGAGGAAGAAAACGAGAAAATTTAATCAACCTGTTGGGATAATTTAATTAAAATGACGGATTTATTTGAATTGAAACCGATCACACGAATCATAGATCGAATTATAATAATTCTAGTTGATGGTATTTGTAGAGAATTTAGTAACACAGTTTGTTACCTTGCTGGCAATAAAACGTTAAGTGCGCGACTTGCCCTTTTAGGTACCATAAAATATTCCTAATATAAATTTATTCGGATGGAAGTAATTCTTCAACAGTCAACGTTATAAAGACAAAGATGATCCCTTCATAAAGACAGCTTCGTCCAATGTAACCTTGCAATCTCAAGAAAAAAAATCTGCCGGATTCATAATTAATACCACACTTTAAGGAATACTCTAAAAATGTTTATACTATTAGAAAAGATCGATCTTATTTCATCTATTTCATTGTATAAAATGAACATATTCGTTTGTTCATTATTATTCTTCACCGCTGTCCGACATGATTATTACATAGTAGTATATGTATTAAAACAAGCACACGAGCACAAAAATGTTTAAAGATGAGAAGTTTCATTACCATATCTGAGGTACCTGATACACTGCTAGAATTATTTATTGTATCATTTTGTGAAGACGTGAAAACTTAGTGATTTTTTTATAGTAACGAGACGTTGCTAGTTATAATCATAGATAATGCTGGCTTCATATAAAAAACGCATATGTAGCATCTTTTTATAGGATTCTAGATAAGGAAACTTATAAATACAAGCAACAGACGCTTTTGTAGTCACTTCTATTCTTCAGTTGCTTGCGACATTCACTGTATTTGTGTCCAATAAAGTTTTTATCAGTTTTTAAAAACTTGTTTCTTGTTTTGACGAATCTAACTGGCGCAGTCGGGTCGGATCTCGTGAAGGCTACATTTTTAGTTGAAAATTAGTGAATGACCCCGGGCCAGAGAACATTTATCGTGTAATTCCTAATCTAAAATTTGGACGCCTTGTGTTTCAACACTTCATCACGGAACGGACAAATCCAAGGTAAACCAAGAAATTTACTGAATCAAGAGAATCAAAAAAGAAGCGGAGCAGAGTGTCATTTTTCGATTGGACCAGATTTATCCTGGAATCTACTCCTGAGGACCAAAGACGTTGAAGAAGATAGACTTCCCTTACAGCCTAGAGGTTAGAGGCACTAGTTTTAAGCAGAACCACCACTAATTTTAAGAAGAACGCCAAGCAGAGCGACGAACAGACAACAGAGCTGGCGAGAAAATCCATCAATTTCATGGCAGAAACCACATCAATCATCCGAATCATCCAGATTTTAATGTAAGTTTATTTCATTGTAAAATTTGAAAATAATCTTATATTTTTGTCGATTAATTTTAAGCAAAATCTAGTCACATTTTTAGTCAAGATATATTCAAAATATCAATTATATTTATCGCACAATTTTATCGTTAATTTTAAGACTCAATCCAAACGTTAACTGCTGTAATTTATTAAAAACAAATTTTTTATTGTGATTATTTCTCATAAAATTTTATCATTAATTAAAAAATCATAAACTGGAGGAAATTCTAAATAGATTTTCAAATCTCAGCGTCATTGCTGAAGAACCAATTTCAGAAATTTCAGACAATCAAAATTCAAATATTTCAGATAATAATTCTAATAATAATTCAAATTCAAATATAAATTCAAATATGTCAGAAATAAACTATAGCCTTTTGCGTTATCAAGCAGATAACATTCCCAACTTTGACGGTAATCCAAAGATTTTACAACGATTCATAACAGCATGCGAAAATTTAATAAAAGCATTTCAAAACAGTACAAATCCAACAGCTGCTATAAACATTTGCTTATTAGACACAATATATTCTAAATTAAAAGGTAGAGCTGCAGATTTAATATGCCCACGTACAGAACTTATTACTTGGAACTCTATAAAGGACGCGCTTATCGCGAATTTTTCAAATCAATCAAGCGTCGATTGTTTATTCATGGACTTGACCTCATTAAAACCGACACGTAATGAAACCTTATTAGAATTCGGAAGTAGAATACAAGACGTAAGGAGTTTATTGATAGCAAAACTAAATCAGAGTACTGACCCTTTACCGACTAAAATTATTAAAATACAGCATTATGACGATATTGCACTCAAGACTTACATTACAAATTTACCATACCATATACAATTAGCTGTTAGAATTAATGAACCTGACAGTTTAGAAAAAGCAATAAGTTTAACTGTAGAAGAACAAAATTTCTTAGATTACAAAAACAAAAATAGTACGGTCAAACAACAAAATTTCCAGACTTCACAAAATCAATCACAAAATCGAAATAATTTTAGAAATAATAATCAACCACCACCAAGAGTCAACCCTAATCAAAATTATTATCGCCCTACTTACAATTCTAATCAATATGCTGATCCATTAAGATACAATTCCAACCAAAATTATTATCGCCCTAATTCCATTCCAAATCAAAATGTTTTCCACCCTCATTCTAATACAAATTATGTTAGAAACACACCCCCAAATATTTTCCAACATAGTTCTCACAACCAAAATTTTAATAAACCGCGACAAACAACAAATGTATACAAACCACAATCACAAGTACACAGATTTTTACAAAAACCAACCCCTATGGATACTTCATCTGGCAATACCAGAATGTCAAGTCCTTCTGAAACTAAATTACATAATCAATATTTAGACGAGTTACCAGATTCTACTACTGGAAATGAAAATTTCACCCCATATTATTCAGACGAACCGCAAAATGATTATTACTATGAAGAACCATTCGATGATAACATTCCGGACGAATATTATCAATGCCCAAATGTCATACCCCCACCTATTGGTTACGATGATGATACTGTACCTCATTCTTGCAACCAACAATACAATTATCAACAAGAAAACTGTCAAGATTTACCCACAGATTTCTCTCAAGTAAATTTTCAGAAACCCCCAGATTTGAAACCCCCGAGATAGTAAATTTCAATAATAATTTCGACCAAAGCTTATCCTATATATATTCCAACCCTTAAAGCAAAAATTTTAATTGATACTGGAAGTACAAAAAGTTTCTTAAACCCTCAATTAGTTAAACATTTCTTTCCTGACTTAATAGAATATAAAAATTTTGAAGTCAAAACAGCTCATGGAAATTCCTTCCATAACGAAATCGTTAAGTTATTACTTTTTGCAGAATACAACGTAAATCACTGTCATACCTATTACTTATCCGACTTTTCAAATAATTTCCAAGGATTAATAGGACTGGACTTAATGAAAGAATTAAATATTAAAATTAATATAAGCGATAAACTTTTAGAACTACCAGAGACTCAAATTCCTTTATACTTTGAAGACTTATCCCAAAAAATTCCAAAACCACCCAAACCACGTCTAAAACAACCCTATTCATTAGTGATACCCCCAAGAACGGAACAAGTAGTTCAACATTTCAAAAATCGGGAACAGCAATTCTTAACCATACGCAATTTAATGATCTCGAAACGCCCTCAGCTATTGTAAACATTGAAAAAAATTTTGCTTTAACAACCCTGATCAACAAAACTGATAATCATATTGAATTGACATTAACGGACGTATTAGAAACCGAACCCTTTGACTCTAATGAGATTAATTTTTTTGAAAAAATTGAACAACCCTTAAAAAATATCGAACTAGACAAAATTTATAAAGAAAATTTAAAAAACTTGAGATTAGACCATTGTAACGAAGAAGAACATAGAGCCATTAAAAAATTATGTTTCGAATATCGAGATATTTTCCATTCAGAACATATCCCACTAACATTTACGAACGCGATTAAACACAAAATTAACTTAACAGATGATACGCCGATATTTACCAAAACTTATCGTTATCCTCATATTCATAAAACGGAAGTAAATTCACAAATTTCTAAAATGCTTGATTCAAATATTATCCAACATTCAAATTCACCCTGGTCATCCCCTATATGGATCGTACCCAAAAAATTAGATGCTTCAGGAAAAACAAAATGGCGAATGGTTATTGATTATAGGAAACTAAATGAAGAGACAATTGATGATAAATATCCGTTACCAAACATAACCGACATCATAGACAAATTAGGAAAATGTAATTATTTCACAACGTTAGATCTCGCGAACGGTTTTCACCAAATTGAAATGGAAAACGATGACGTACAAAAAAACAGCCTTTTCTACTGAAAACGGACATTACGAATTTAAACGTATGCCATTCGGATTAAAAAATGCACCCTCGACATTTCAGAGAGTTATGAATAACATCTTAAGAGGATATCAAAACAACATTTGTTCAGTTTATTTAGACGATATAATTATTTTTTCTACATCCCTTCAGGAACATATTGACAGACTTAAAAAAATATTCCAACGCTTACGAGAAGCAAATTTTAAAATTCAACTTGACAAATCGGAATTCTTAAAACAAAATGTACACTATTTAGGACATGTAATTACCCCTAAAGGTATCGAACCAAACCCGGATAAGATAAAAGCCGTTAGAGATTTTCCAATTCCCAAAACACCAAAAGAAATCAAATCATTTTTAAGACTAGCAGGATACTATCGAAATTTATCAAAGACTTTGCTAAAATTTCAAAACCTCTTACATTATGTCTCAAAAAAGATTGTAAAGTAATCCATTCACCCGAATTTATAAATTCATTTAATCATCTTAAAAATTTATTGATTAATGCACCAATTCTACAGTACTCAGACTTTACAAAACCCTTTGTTATAACCTGCGATGCATCAAACTACGCAGTAGGCTCAGTTTTATCTCAAGGAACCCCGCCAAACGATAAACCAATTTCTTATATTTCGAGAACACTTAATGTACATGAATGTAACTACTCTGTTATTGAAAAAGAGCTCTTAAGTCTAGCCTACGCTTGTAAAATGTTTCGACCTTATTTATACGGACGTAAATTCTATATTTATACGGATCACAGATCATTAGTTTGGTTATTTAACTTAAAACAACCTAATTCAAAATTAGTCAGATGGCGTCTTAAACTTGAAGAATTTAACTATGAAATCATTTATAAAAAAGGTAAACAAAACGTAAACGCAGACGCACTATCACGAATTAAATTAAATGCCCTAGAAACCGAATCGATAAAAACCAACCTGGAGATATAGACCTAAAAATTACTCAATATTTAAGAGAAATTGCAGAGAACCCACCAACTCACCCTGACCTAGTTAGCACCTCAAATCGTATCAATAAAAAACCCTCACAACAAAAGAAAAATCCAAAAATTAATATCCTACAAAATATTCCACTATCACCTGAATACCCAACGATACATATACCCGAAAAACGAAAATATGCCCCAAGACCAAAATTATCAAATAGACGATGATGATCCTGACATAACAGTTCATACATCCAACGAAACAGACAATTACGGTATTCCCATTTTAGACGAAATAATTAATAACAAATCAATGCAAATTATAGTGAAACGAAACCCTCACCCTAAATTAGAAGTCAACACTCAAACCATAGATGGAAGCGTTATAAAAAATGTTAAAATTCCTTTACACTCTCAAAACCTAGTAACAGAATTCCTTAGAGACCATTCAAACCCATCAAAAACTAATTACATTTATTTCGAAGATAAACAATTAATTTCTATTTTCACTACAATACATAATTCCAAATTTCGTAAACTGAAACTTGTAATTTGCACGCAACGAATCAATACTATAACAGACAAAGACGAAAGATTATTACTTATAAAAAATCATCACGAAGGACAATCAAATCATAGAGGAATCGATGAAACCTATCATAAATTAAAAAACAATTATTACTGGAAAAATCAACGATCAGATATAACCTCTTACATAAATGACTGTGAAACCTGTCAACGAGCCAAATATTCTAGACACAAACCATACGTACCCCTTGTAATAACCGAAACCCCTTCTAAACCTTTCCAAGTACTTCACATTGACATGTTCACATTTCAAAATCAAACATTCTTAACAATTTTCGATAAATTTTCCAAACTAGGCCAAGCATTATCAGCTACAAAGGACTCAATATCAATCCATGATCTTGTTAAATATTTCTCATTTTATGGCATCCCAGAAACTATCGTTTCAGACAGTGGAACTGAATTCAAGAATCAAAATATTCAAGAACTATTAAAAAGTCACAAAATCAAAATTCACTTTGGTACACCCAAACATCATGAAAGTAACAGCCCAGCTGAAAGATTCCATTCTACCCTAATTGAACATTTACGCTTACTAAAAGAAAAAGATCCAAATTCCCCAATAAGTAAATTGATGCCTTACGTCATTATAGCCTATAATACATCGATACAATCAAATTTAAAATTATCACCATTTGAAATCACATTCGGTCATACAAATTCACAAAACCCCTTAGAATTTATTGAGACAACTTTTTACACAGATTACATAAACGCACACAAAGAACGCACAAAAAACTTATATGAAACTATCAAAAATAAAGAAACAGTTCAAAAACAAAAAGTAATTGAAAAACGAAATACTAAAGGTGACTCACAAACCGAATTCAAAGTCAATCAGACAGTATACAAAAAATTAGAAGAAAGATCAAAAGCAAAAAATAAATTTTCAGGACCTTATATAATTACAGAACTATTAGATCATAATAAGGCTAAAATAAAGAATCCAAAAACAGGTAAAATAAATATAATTCACTTAAAGGAACTTCGTAATTCTATAAATGACCCTCAGTCAAAAGCAGCATAAAACTAAAACTATCTTAGCTAATCAAATAACTATCAATATTTCTTAAACTATTCCTTGCTAACGCAAACAACATTTTATATCAGAATATTTATGATATATTTGAAAAAACCAAAATTGCATCAACCTTTGCAAAAAATTAAATACTTTGTATAACTCTAAAAAATTGAAAAGAATTATTGACAGAAATAAAAGAAACTAAGAAAATTTAATAAACTCTCAGTTACATTTTGAACGGGAAATTAATAATATATTGATACTCTAAAAAACTTTACTGTAGTTTTATATTAGAAATTCCTCTAATAGAAAAAGAAGTTTTCAATTCTTGAATTGTATACCTTACCTATAAAATCAATGGATATGTACCAATCAATTATTATTACTAAAAACAAAATTCGTGGTTTCAAGAACAAAAAAAAAATATGTACAAATTAGTAATGAATATACTCATAAATATCCATGAATATTTATGTAAAAGACGTTAACCCTATTTTGACTTTGTAGTAATTCCACAGGATATTACGTTTACCCTAATTGTGACAAAACTATAACTAAAAGGAAAGTTAAAGATCATTTATAATCAATTTAAATTAAATATCACTTATAATAAAAACCAAAAATTAATTACTATTCAGAGCTTCTTTAAATAAAAAAAAAAATTTATAATCATAAATTTCTAAAAAAACTCAAAATCTATTAGCAAAACAAACTAAAGAATTTAGAGAAATAAATAACATTCCTATTAGTTGTAAAACCAAAATATGGACAATTATATTATATTATACTTTTATTACTCATATTATTATATCCAGATTATATAAAAATATTCCAGAAGTATATCAATCAAATGTAAGAACGATTGTATTATAATGCTTCTGTTTAATCATATTATGCTTTTATTATTGCAAAAATACTAAAAAATTGAAATTGTAAAAATCCTTCTACTGAAGATTCAATAATAATTTAAAAATTTAGAAAAATCGAAAAATTAACCCTTTCAGGATAATTTTACTCTAAGGCCGGAGGAGTTATAATCATAGATAATGCTGGCTTCATATAAAAAAACGAATATGTAGCATCTTTTTATAGGATTCAGCATTCTAGATAAGGAAACTTATAAATACAAGCAACAGACGCTTTTGTAGTCACTTCTATTCTTCAGTTGCTTGCGACATTCACTGTATTTGTGTCCAATAAAGTTTTTATCAGTTTTTAAAAACTTGTTTCTTGTTTTGACGAATCTAACTTGCTTCATTTTATGCAACGGTAATTAACGAATGTCTTGCTCTTGTTCATGTACATAGATCTAGTCACCTTACGTCACCTTAAAGTTTATTTTATTGTGATGGACTATTGTAATGAAAGTGGATCAACTAAACAACTTTTTTATAAATTAGGGAAACATTGACTTCGAGTCTGTACATAGAACAAAAAGTAATTGACTAACGTCAATCAAATAAATGTCTTGACTTCATTACTAGACACAGTTTGATCAATATAAAAAACAAGGATAAGATCTTCAAGAAATATATCCAATCCTTTGAACTTAATGGCAGAAACTTGTGTTTCTACTTCTGAGAGCTCAATTGTTGCTAAAAGAATATTATGGAATAGCAATAAATCAATTGTTTTATAAAACTCTGTTGTGCAGAAAACATATTAGTTTCATTACAAAATAATGATTAGTAAGTGCGAAAATTAAATTGTAAAAACTATCCTCATATCATTGTCGGTTTATTTACATATAGATAGTGGCAACCAAATACGTACACGTACGAATTCAGAGATAACCAGGCATTTCATATTCACGGGTGCAACTCAAGTCGAATGCGCAAATTGAGGTTGAATGGTAGGGGCTTAATCGATACGCTGATAATTATTATTGGAGATGAAAAAGTTTCGTAAAAAAGGTGTAGGGTCGTATATATTTTTTTAAATGCTATTAAAGAACAATTACTTGCATAGGTCACGTGATATTACAATGAAGGTTGGTTTTTTAAATGGAAAACCCTGCATATTTTTGACATACCGGGCACAGCACTGACAAATATGCATATAGGTATTTTGGGGTGTAATGGGGTAGTGAAGCGCAAGTTATAGCCTCTCCTACTCAATTGTTAACCTCACCTTCGCGATGAGTTCAATTTGAACTTGGTGCACCCTGTTTTCACTAACGAGGCTCTAACGACCGATTAAGGGCGGAATAACCCTTACCTTTTGCCGTGAGCACATCCACCTTCTCACGAAGAGCGTGGTAAAAATAGCCCACCGCACACAAAGGTTGCTTTTGGAATCGTTTGGTTACCCCATCGTCGCAGTCTCCTTCTGTGCCCTGGGACCACACCACTCGCCTTCCGCAACCGAGCTGGTCAGTTGCATACCTGCTCCAGCTAAAACTTCAAATGCAGCTTCGTTTACAGTCGATTAAAGCTTTAAAAAAAAATGATGGAGCGTTCAAGTGGGACAAAATCATCCGGAGGTAAAATACCCTCCCGATCGGATCTCCGGGGGAGGGTGCCCACAGGAACACCTCATCGAATGTCGAAAAAACACCGACAAGTTAAATCCAAGAAAACTAATTCTTTCATCTACGGTGCTTGGAATGTTCGTACTTTGAACGACAGCACTCGCACCGATCGGCCTGAAAGAAGAACTGCTCTAATAGAGAACTTCACCGACTCAATGTTGACGTTGCAGCTCTCAGCGAAACTCGATTTTTGGAGGAAGGCTCTCTCACAGAAAAGTGCTACATCTTCTATTGGAAAGGTTTTCTCACCAATTCAAGAAGACAACATGGAGTAGGATTTGCCGTTCGGAATCAACTTGTATCCAACTTAACACAAGTGCCACAAGGCCTATCCGAGCGTCTAATGCTGCTACACTATGAGCTATCAGATGGCAACGCGGTAAATCTAATAAGCGCCTACGCTTTCACTCTGGATGCAAGTCACGAAACCAAGGAAAGCTTCTATCAACAGCTGGAAGAAACCCTCTGTAGAATACCTAAAACGGAACGACTTGTTATTCTTGGCGATTTTAACGCTCGAGTAGGGAGAGATGCAGACACCTGGCCAGGCATCATAGGCAAGAACGGTTTGGGCAACATGAACGCTAACGGTCAACTACTCCTAACTAAATGCGCCGAACATGATCTAGTTATAACAAACACCATTTTCCGACAAAATGATAAATTCAAAGGCACCTGGCGTCACCCCAGATCAGGTCACTGGCATCTACTGGACTATGTTATCGTACGTAAAAAGCATCTCAAGGACGTCCAAATTACAAAGGCGCGCATTGATAGCGAATGTTGGACCGATCATCGTCCTGTTGTCTCTAAAATGAAAATTGTTATGAGACCCAAACACCGAAGAACTCAAGTAAAACGTAGACCCCGTCTCTGTATTAGTAAATTGCGTGACCAACAAACCGTCGAACAGCTAAAGCAAAAAGTTCAAGAGAATTTGAGTGCACTAGAAGAAACCAATTCTGTAGATGTCGCTGCTACCTGGACACAAATTAAAGACAGTTTAAAAAGTGCGAGTGAGGAAATTCTTGGCACTGCAGTAAGTAAAAAACAGGAGGACTGGTTCAATGATAATGAAGCTTTTATACAAGAACTTCTTGACTGCAAACATATTGCCTTCCAAAAGCTATCAACCACCCCAACGACTCATCAAAAGCAGAAGCTTTTACCCAATCTAAGTATGAAACGCAACGCGAAATCAGAAGAATAAAGAACGAGTGGTGGGCAAGCAAGGCCAGAGAAATTCAAAGGTACGCCGATTCACACGACTACAGGAATTTCTTTCAAGGAGTAAAAGCAGTGTACGGCCCCAGTCGGAAAAATATGTGCCCTATTAAAGATTTAAATGGAAATCTCATCAAAGAAGACCAGTAAATAAGAGCCCGATGGAAAGAACACTACCAACATTCTTAACCAGCAAAGTCAAGCCGATCACGATATTACAAATCTTATCCCTCAATATGACACCTTCGAAGACTTAGATAAACCACTAACAACGGAAGAGATCTTAACCGCCATTGGGCAGCTAAAAAATAACAAATCTCCCGGCGCCGACTCACTCCCAGCTGAGATCTTTAAAGCTGTGTCGTCAGAGCTCATACCCTACCTCAAAAAACTTTTTGATGTCGTGTGGGAAAGTGGTCAAGCTCCGCAGGAGTTTCGTGATACACTTTTAATCAACCTCTTCAAAAACAAAGGGAGCGCTGCGGACTGTGGAAATTACAGGGGTATAGCTCTCCTGGCTGTTGGAGGGAAGATACTCACTAAAGCGATGGCAAATAGGCTGACACCTGTTATGGAAAAGTTATTTCCTGAAACACAGAGTGGCTTTAGACCAAACCGAGGCACATCGGATTTAATCTTCACACTTAAACAGCTTCAAGAAAAAGCACTCGAACATCAAGGAGAAATTCACATGGCCTTCATTGATTTAACCAAGGCGTTTGACTCGGTGGACAGGGAAGTGCTCTGGAAAATTATGTTCCGCTTAGGTATCCCTAGAAAATTTGTGGAAGTATGTCGCAGTCTACATACAAACAATGCCCAGGTTATGTATAATAATGAGGCAACCGGACCTTTCCAAACCCTCACTGGAGTTAGGCAGGGATGTGTCCTGGTGTTACGTGTATTCGGCTAAAATATACGATAACAGAGTATGTATAGGCCCTAGGCTTCGCTCACCGGCTGCGGTAGGGCGTGGGACATAGTTTTTCTTTTAAAGGGGCGCCAAGTAATTTAATCTTTTCTTTTTATCCCTATACACACGAATTTGTCTATCGAGACATAAAATTACTAAACTGTCTCCCTTGAAGGTATTAGCCAAATAATTCTAAAATTAAAGAAAAGAGAGAGATGTGTATATATTCTGTTTATTCTAACTAGTAAATTTCGTTAAGCAAGTACAAAAGAAAAACAGCAATTTACGAATAAGAAATTCAATATACATATATATATATATATATATATATATATGATCTAACAGAACACCTGTGGTTATTTGTTGGTATGTGGTTTCAGTAGAGCACTTTAAATAAAGATAATCACGTTAAATATTTGGGGCTTTGGCATGGAACTATTAAAATGAATAATAAGAAAGATAATTATGAAAAAAAAAATGGCAACTATCAAGATAATAAATTCCCACGAGGGGGTACTCAATCTTATCCAGCGACGGGTGTTATTTTGCTGGTGCAGTGGAGTCGTCAAAAGTTGAGATCCCCGTGTAGAATATGCCAACTTCCTGTTGAAGTAAGAGACCAAAATTATTCTAGAATGGTGTAAACTGCAACTCTTCAGAGCGGCCAAACGGTAAGGTGTATCCAACTCCAAACAAAACGAAATGGCGGAGCAGAGGTACAAAAAAAACACCTAATAAAGGAAAACGAGAATTAACTCGCGGAATATTGTAAATTGATATTAAATGTACTTTCACAGAAGAATAAATTAGCTGTTTGGCTATTTACATTAAAAGCAAGAATAGGTAATTTTTATACACACCTCTAGCACAGAATCCTTATTGCCGAGACGTTTTATGCTTCAATGTGTCCCAAAAAAAACATCCATAATACTACGGTTAAAGATGTAAAATGCAAAAAAAAAACTTCAATAAATATTTTACGTCTCCCATGCGACTTAAACACTTATCCGTACTCGACGGGTAATTAAGAAAATGAAATTCGTTTAAAGTCACTGGACACAGCTAACCAAGAAAAACGAATACTAATTTCTAAATTCTACTGTGAACCGATCGAACGACGTCCGTTTTTTCCTCCTCTGCAAAACATTCTTACCCGTTGAATGAAATTTGAATATTAAGGTGGATACACACTTATAGATTTTACCTTATAATAAACGAATATTTAATATTCGTATCATTCTTCCCTTACTTCAACAAAAAAAAGGTAACTTTTTTTTTAATCTAATTTTAGATCCTTAATATGCCAAGAACCGAGTGATTGTTTGTCATCAATAGATTCAAGTTCATACACATTGGTACTAATTTTACGCCTAACCCTACACTTAATAAATTTTGGAGCTAACTTCGAGGAATAATAGTTGGCGGCATCAGACAATATATAATTTTTCTTCCAGACAATCTGTCCTACTCCTAACGACATTGATCTATGTCTTAAATTATATCTGTTAGAACTTTGTTCATAACTTTTCTGCAAGCGATCTCTGACCTTGATACAAATATCCCTTAAAATTTTAACATGCTCGCCCAAATGATGTCTTTCTGTAAATTGTAATGATGCGTTACCCTGTATATTTTGAAAATCCCTCTACATTTTACCTGAAATAAATGGATCTCTACCAAAATTTAAGTAAGCAGGACTATACCCTGTAATTTCATGAACCGCGGTACGAAGTGCAAATCCTAATTTAGGCAAATTCTCATCCCAATCTCTCTGATTTTCTTTAATATAACACCTAATCATAGTTTTAAGAGTTTTATTAACTCTTTCGCAAGGGTTTCCTTGGGGATGATAGGCTGCATTATATACAAATTCGCAATAGTACGATTTTACCATTTTGCTAAATTGCTTACTAACATATTGTCTACCATTATCACAAATTATTCGTTGGGGAACACCATAAATAAGAAAAACATCTTGCTCAATGTGCTTGGTATAGCTGAACTATTTGCAGTTTTGAGGGGAAACAGTAAGGAATATTTAGTAAAAGTATCATGAACAACTAAAACAAAACGATTTCGCTTTTTCGACATCGGCAGCGGACCAATTAAGTCCGTAAATATACATTGCCAAGGAAGATCAATTACACGAGGTCTCATAACACCATGAGAAACTTTTTGTTCTGGTTTTTGAGATTTGCAAACTTCACAGTCTCTCACATAACGAGCGATATCATTTGACATTCGGGGCCAATAATACGTAGCCGCAATTCTTTTCAAGGTTTTGAAGAAACCTAAATGTCCTGCTGAAGCAACATTATGATTTTCCAGGAGAACAGCACGTCGCAATTTTTTAGGAATTAAAATTTTCCAATCATACTCACTCTGATATTGTTGATAACCCGAAATAACTAATTTATAAATTTTGTTATTCTCAATTTTAAATCTTGGATACCCGTATGGTTTTTCACGAATATTCTGTAACAAATTAGAATACCACTTATCGTGATCTTCGTTCGTGACATTTATGAAACAAACAGCCCTTGATAACGCATCGGGAACAGCGTGCATTGTACCTTTTCTATGAACTACCGTGAAGTCATAGCCTTGAAGACGAAGAGCCCAGCGAACTAATCTTCCACTTGGATTTTTCAAATTATGTAACCATTTTAAACTATAATGGTCTGTAATAACAGTGAAATGGACACCCTCTATATACGGTCTAAATTTCTCTACGCCATAAATCAAAGATAAACATTCTAATTCGGTCGTGCTGTACTTCGACTCCTGTGCAGTTAAAGAACAACCAAGACCTACCAGTGAAGCATCGGTCTGAATTGTAAAAGGACGAGAAAAATCAGGACATGTTAAAATCGGTGCTGAAATTAAACATTGCTTTATGTCCAAAAATGCTTTTTCAGCGGAATCATCTCAAATAAATGCTTGATTCTTCCTTGTTAGACGGGTCAACGGAGATATTCGCGTTGCAAAATTTTCCACAAACCTACGATACCAAGATATTAAACCAATGAATCTACGAACTCCTTAGCTGTCTTCGGAGTTGGATAGTTGACCATAGACTCAATTTTTCCAAGATCAGGTCTCAAACCATGTTTATCAACAATATACCCTAAATACCTTAACTGATTCCTGACAAATTCACACTTCTCCTTGTTTACAGTCAACCCTGCATCTAAAAGTCTCTCAAAAATTTTACACTTCAAGATGTGTAGAAAAATTTGGGGTGGCCACAATAATATCATCAAGATATACAAACACAAACGGCTCTAAATCTGCACCCAAATTATCTACTAATCGCTGAAAACAAGCAGGAGCGTTCTGAAGACCAAAAGGCATCCTGTTAAAATGGTAGAGTCCACGCCCAGGAACAGTAAACGCTGTCTTTTCTTTGGAACTATCATCAAGCGGTACTTGCCAATAAGTGCTTTTTAAATCAATAGAAGATAATACTGAAGCACCTCTTAACCTATCTAATATCATATTTATGTAAGGAAGGGGATAAGCATCACGTTTTGTAACCTGATTGATCTTTCGAAAATCTACACAGAAACGATATTCTCCATTCGATTTATTAACCACAACAACTGGAGAAGACCAAGGTGAGTTAGATGGTTCAATAACACCCAACTTTAACATATTATCTACTTCGTCGTTAATAATTTTTTGCATATAAGGAGAAACTGGATAGTATCTTTGTTTTATAGGAGTCGCATCTCCTGTATCTATAGTATGACGTACATTTTTCGCACAACCTAAAGTCTTAATTTGTCTATTGAAAAAGTTGGTAGTCAGTTTTTCCAAATCTAATGCTTGCTCAGCCGTTAAAGTTTCCTGATTTACCATAGAATATATCGGCGTTGATTCACCAACAGTGTATGAATTATTAGCTAATGAGGGTATAATATTCATATCCCTCCAAAAATCTACTCCAAAAATTATACTATCACTTATACCTAAAACTACCAAAGCCTTAACTAATCTAATAGTATTATCCAACTTGATTGGTAACTGAAGGACTCCCAACACTTCACAACTTGAACCATTCGCAACAGTCACAGAGGAAACATTTTTCTCTAACTTTAATTCCACATTTAATCCCTGAAGTTTTGACCAACCTAAACTACCGATCACCGTGCGTGACGCTCCAGAATCTAAAAGACCAACAAATGCAAGCCCATATATTTCGACAGTTAAATAAGGACGAGGATCACCTACCCTACTCGTAAACATACTGTAAATACGTTGACAACGATACGCTGTACCTACAAAATTTAACCAAGCGTTCCATGAATCATCAGCCGGTCTTCTAAGTGTTGAAGTCGTCGTCAGACTTACCGTCGACTTCGAGACACGTTTTTTGAACAATTACTACAAGAATATCTAGTAACATCGGCCTTTCCACACCTGAAACAAAATTTTCGTTCTCGTTTTCTCCTACAATTCTGAAAACCATGACCGATTTCATTACAATTCCAACATCTTTGATCAGTTGTAGTGTCCATCGAGTTAACGGAATTCATCCTTGAACTACGATTGTGGTTATTGGAATTGGACGATCCAGGCTCACCAGCTAAATCAGGTTCCAGTGCACTAATTGCACTAAGCGAATGTCGAGGCCGAGAAGCTATTTCCCTATTGATTTCCCAATTCTTGCACAATTTCCTAAGTTCTTCAACCGAACTAATTTCTCCCTGCGAACCTAAATGATGAATGTAGTACGGCAAAATATTTCTTTTCAGGATATACAGATGTTCTTGTTCAGTGGCTGGATGATCTAACCTATTAAATAAATTTATCATACAAGCAAAGTATGTACCAATCGACTCATTCTGATTTTGATTGCGAGCCCGAATAAGTTCCCATAACTTTTCGTTATGATCATGCGGTAAATATTCTTCCTTAAACAACCTTACAAATGTCTGCCAAGAATAGACCTGTGAACGAATAGATGTATACCAAATTAATGCGTCACCCCTTAAAAGATCAATGATAGAATTCTTTAAGTCTTCTTCCGAAGTATTACGAGCAACCCGTATGTTTCGATTTTATCAAGAAATGCGTTAACACTCAGACCAGATTTCTTTGCATCAAACGTAATACCCCATTGACTGACTGGTAACCGGTTTTGATGGATAACTATCATGGAAGTAGTAGTAGACTGAGAAGTGGAAGTCTGACCTTGGTTATCACCTAAATTAACATTTCTTCGCCCCTGAGAAGGAGAAGACCTGAAAGAAAAACATTTCCTATCCATTTCAGTTTCCAGAGTTTCGAGTTGTCTTAGCAAATTGCTTACGCAATCTCTCCATGTCTTTGCATCTTCAACAGCATCATCAACCTGTAACCTATTTAACCTGCCATACAAATGCTGTAAAATAGAAAAGATAAATTTCGCCCCTTCAGTGTCAGCTCCTCCCTGAAAAGTATCTAAAAATTTTTCCACAACCTTTTTATTACAAACATCAATTTCCTTTGCGATATCAGGACTGAATGATTCATGGCTTATAATTTTACCAAAAGTTTCATTTTTCTGTTTATCCCTTAATAAACGACGCATAGATCTTATTGTTTCCGCTCCAAACTCCAAAATACCTCGTACTGAGAGCTCATATTCGAGTTCACCTCGTTTTAAGTGTTGGGGATCCATTGTAGAGTAAACAAAAAAAATATATACATACACAAAAATAGACGCAAAAGCAAATGATATATGCCTACCCAAATATAAGCTTACCCTATTATCATTATTATTATTTCTAAATATGTATGACCAATATGTATATTCAAATAATTAACCTCCGGTTAAAATAAATTTGAATGAATATATGATGGGCAATTCTGATTTGATCAATAAATATTATGGAGAATAAATAAATAAACATACGCAACAATGGTATATACACTAAGTATTGAGCCTGAGTATATTAGCAAAAGTGAGTAAATATATAAATATATGCCGGAATATTATTTTGTTATTACTAATGATTGTTAGTCATCAATACAACTAATAAAAAGAAATATA
Source organism: Leptura quadrifasciata (assembly GCA_963675555.1). NCBI lineage: Eukaryota > Metazoa > Arthropoda > Insecta > Coleoptera > Cerambycidae > Leptura > Leptura quadrifasciata. The sequence continues at coordinate 31,917,636 of OY776682.1, forward strand.
TAGTATAATATTCGATATAATTTTTGCGAATTTTTTTTCCTTTTTTTTTTTAAAGATGAATAATTTATTTAATATTACTGAATATACTATATATACAAAACGCTTAAATAAGTTAAAATGCGATAGCTGTTAGCGACAACAACAAAAAAAAAATGGTCACTTAATACCAGGCGATGTATGAAAACAAGAAAACTTAGTAATTAGAAATAAAAATGTATTGAGGTAATGATGGTAAACTTTATGTTTTTAAATTATAAGCGCAAACTGAAATGATTCGCATAAAATCCTCAAGCAAATTTGAAAATTTATCTAAAATTGTGGGAAAAGTAAATACCCAACAAGGTTCCACAGTTTTGATTACCTTGTATATATCTATAACTTATGCTGGAAGAAAAAAAATACATCTGCCCAATCCTTTCCGTGCCTACTTATATCTATTATGTATATAAAAAAACAACAATTTAATTCAATAAATAACAACACTTTATAACGCAAATTACCGACGACATTTAAACAAATAAATATTCAAACAGTATGAGATTAATTATCTCACTAACTTACCGCTATTTCGTTTTTTTTTTTTTGTTTGTGTTTTTAATTTGTAATAATAGATATGTACATACAAATAATAAGCCAGATAGCTATGAATAAAAAAAATGAATTTTAAAATTTACCGATTTTCATTTATCAAGAAATTAGTACCCCTCAATACGATTACAGTTAACTAAATACTTATATAAAAACTGCCAGTGTAGTAGCCTAAAAAGAAAATTATATTAGGTTTATCTTTACACCAAATAATCTTTGTCAAATGATAATCTGAATAAAATGCCCGCAAATTGTAATAAAAATACCACATTAACATGTTATCTATGGTAGGTTTAAAGTTCCTGAAAAACTTGTGCAAAAACTGTTTCTAAATCATTAATATGAGTGATTAGTAAATACCAACAAATAACGCTCTTAAATTTTGTAACAAAAAAGTTAACAAAGAGACATTCCTAAAGAAATTATTACATACACACTACGAAATCAATTACAACAATAACATCAGTATATTTACAATTCCTTAACAACAAATAACCTCAGATATGTTTTACTAAATAGAAAATAGCCCTGTTTTAATAATTGTCGTAAAACTATCTCGGAAAATGTTAAAACTGAAAATTAGGCCCCACGTACAGGCGTCAAAAACTAACTGTTACGTGTATTCGGCTAAAATATACGATAACAGAGTATGTATAGGCCCTAGGCTTCGCTCACCGGTTGCGGTAGGGCGTGGGACATAGTTTTTCTTTTAAAGGGGCGCCAAGTAATTTAATCTTTTCTTTTTATCCCTATACACACGAATTTGTCTATCGAGACATAAAATTACTAAACTGTCTCCCTTGGAGGTATTAGCCAAATAATTTTAAAATTAAAGAAAAGAGAGAGATGTGTATACACACTTTAAATAAAGATAATCACGTTAAATATTTGGGGCTTTGGCATGGAACTATTAAAATGAACAATAAGAAAGATAATTATGAAAAAAAAAAATGGCAACTATCAAGATAATAAATTCCCACGAGGGGGTACTCAATCTTATCCAGCGACGGGTGTTATTTTGCTGGTGTAGTGGAGTCGTCAAAAGTTGAGATCCCCGTGTAGAATACGCCAACTTCCTGTTGAAATAAGAGACCAAAATTATTCTAGAATGGTGTAAACTGCAACTCTTCAGAGCGGCCAAACGGTAAGGTGTATCCAACTCCAACAAAACGAAATGGTGGAGCAGAGGTACAAAAAAAACGCCTAATAAAAGAAAACGAGAATTAACTCGCGGAATATTGTAAATTGATATTAAATGTACTTTCACAGAAGAATAAATTAGCTGTTTGGCTATTTACATTAAAAGCAAGAATAGGTAATTTTTATACACACCTCTAGCACAGAATCCTTATTGCCGAGACGTTTTATGCTTCAATGTGTCCCAAAAAAACCATCCGTAATACTACGGTTAAAGACGTAAAATGAAAAAAAAAAAAACTTCAATAAATATTTTACGTCTCCCATGCGACTTAAACACTTATCCGTACTCGATGGGTAATTAAGAAAATGAAATTTGTTTAAAGTCACTGGACACAGCTAACCAAGAAAAACGAATACTAATTTCTAAATTCTACTGTGAACCGATCGAACGATGTCCGTTTTTTCCTCCTCTGCAAAACATTCTTACCCGTTGAATGAAATTTGAATGTTAAGGTGGATACACACTTATAGATTTTACCTTATAATAACGAATATTTAATATTCGTATCACTGGCACCCCTACTTTTTAATTTGTTTACCACTGCTCTAACAATTATTGTTGACAACAAACTGACAGTCAGAGGAATAGGTCTCAGATACCGTTTTTATGGCGGTCTCTTTAACATAGGGCGCTTTAGAGCTTTCACGAAGACACGCACACGATTCATTTGCGATCTCCAGTATGCGGATGACTGTGCACTTTTAGCCTCTACGCCGGAAGAGCTTCAAGAACTTTTAGATGTGTATGCCCAGAGCTGATTCTTTGGGACTTAAAATCAACATTGGAAAGACTAAGATTATGTCAACTCCTCATCAAGTGAACCAAATAGGCATTACACTTAACGGAAATTCTCTTGAAGTGGTGAATCAGTTCAATTACTTAGGCAACGTTGTTAATGACAAAGCAAACATGGACAGCGAGATTCGCAATAGAATTAACGCTGCATCTAGAGCACTCTGGGGACTTAGAGAGAGAGTATTTGACAACCACGACCTTGCTTTGTCAACGAAAATGGCTGTCTACAGAGCAGTTGTCATTCCAACACTGCTATATGGATGTGAAAGCTGGGTTACTTACCGTTGTCATGTGAAAGAATTAGAACCTTTTCAGCAAAGACACCTCAGAAGTATGATGAAAATCCGTTGGTTCCATCACATATCAAACGTGGAAGTACTCAGGAGATCAAACAGCCTTCCAATTGAGGTGCTTATTTCAAGAGCACGCCTAAGATGGGCAGGTCACGTTCATCGTATGCATGATAACCGCCTTCCCAAATGTACACTTTATGGTGAATTGTTAAGCGGTTGAAGAAGGCGTGGCGGTCAACGAAAGAGGTTCTCCATGAAAATATAAAATCCTGCGGTATTGCAGACGAGCAATGGGAACAACTTGCAGCGGACAGAACCGAATGGCGAGGGGTTGTGGCCAGCTATCAAGGAAATGTTGCTGCAAGAAGGCCGAATCCAAGACCTAACCAGGTCTATGTTTGTCCTGACTGCAGTCGACATGTGCTCTCCCGAATTGGCCTCTATAGCCATAGTCGTGTGCACCGTAGATGAGTGGGAATTACAATAGACTACACTTTTTACTTGCTTTTTTATTGTACACAATCTATCGACTGTAACATTTTTATACTCGGATTCGAGTAACGGCTAATAATAATAATAATAATAATAGGTATTTTAGAGTTTCTGATGGAAGCGCAGTAATTAATTACTATTCAGTAGGCTGTGACTGATTATACTTTAACAACATTGTTATTGTTTCACATTTTGCATTATTATTTCATCAAAATGGGTTACACAGAAGCAGAAAAGGAGAAGGATCCTAGAAAAATAGGGAGTGTGAAAATTTTAGTATTAAAATTCTCACCCAATTCTAAATTATCTAAACGTAAATGTGTAAGTTGTTTGATAAAGTAGATTAGGAACAGACAACACTGACATTTTATATTACTATTTCATCAAAAAAGTTACACAGAAGCAGAAATGGTTGTTATATTTACCAGAATAAAAATAAAATATTGAGACGAACAATATTTTATGACATAAAATAACAACGAAAATTTCACAACAGCATAAGCATTAGATTCATTAACTATAAAAACTGATCAAAATGGTCTCCAATATTTAAAACACAAAGCCAATATCTAAAATAATTTTTATCTGTAAAACTGGGTCTCAAATGAAAAAATATTCTTCATTTTTGTTCAGATATTAATGTATTATACTAGTTTAAATTGATTTTACAACAAAGTAATTATTTAATTCATACATACCTACCATTTTTTAATAAATAATCTTCAATTTATGAATAAAAAATATTTTTAGCTATAAATAAATAAATAAGTCAATGAGTGAGTGCATGAGTGAATGAATGAATGAATGAATAAATGAATGAATGAATGAATGATTGACTGAACGAACGAACGAACAAACAAATAAATAAATGTTTTAATCGCCTTCCAGATCACTTGAATGACCCTCTTAAGCCTAGGCTTGTGTGAGTAAAGGAGACGGGGCACTATAGTTTATAGTGGGATTCGAACCATTTTTTGAGGTAATTTATAATTGAAAATTACTTTGCAGTAGGTGGGACTCGAACCCACTTCGCTAGGTATGTTCAGAGTGATAGCTAGACGAGCTAACCACTATGCTATCGTCCAGCGTAAGTTGAAAAGATTGTTTTCTTGACGGCCCCTATCTCAAACACCTTTGAACCCATTACGATGTGATCTTGTACAAAAGATTTTCTAAAGGTGCTCATTAAGAATACCGTGCTAGTTTATTTTCTAAAAAAATTGCTAATGCTTTTTTTTGGAAAATCGGCCCCTTTTTACTATCTTAAAATCGGATTACTATAGCTAAAATCAAATTTGGTTATGACTAAAGACTCATTTCACTTCACCTTCAAAATATGAAAATATTCGGATATCAGTTGAACGAGATATGAGGGTGTCTCCATGAAAAGTGGGACACACTGCATATCTAATTAAATCACATTTATGTCTTTGTACGTCTACTGTATAATAATCATGTCAGGTAAAGAGTAATTAATGGATCGATCCAAAATAGTCGAGCTGTTGTCGATAATGGTTATTCTTGTCCCACCCTAACCCCTTCATTTCCGCTCACAATATTATAAACCAAAATAATGCAATGAACAGTTCTATTAATGTATTAAGTGCCTTAAATATGGCAATGAAATTTCTTATCTTTAAACGTTTTTTGTGCTGGTCTATATGATCATCTGATCATTCTCACACGTAAGTTAATCAATTCATTCATTATCGGTTGTAATTTGACAATGCAATGAAGGAACTTTTAATGTTTCCTAGAGAATATAATGGCGAGTAGTTTTAAATGAATTTGAGAAAGCGATACGAAAATGTGAGTGTTTCTGTATGTAGATTATACAGGGTGGGGCAATAGTGCGTCTGACTTCGATAGCTCGGGTTCTACGATAACTAGAAATTAAAGAAATCAGGTAAACTACATAAGAAAGTCTATAACTTGAAATTATTTTAGAATATACAGAATGAACCAAGACGATTGTACAGGACCAACTGCCATTTATTTAAATGTAATGCTATAAATATCACTATATTTTTAGAAGCCTCTCTAGACTCCTTCACTCCTATATTATCATTTACTATCTTCGAACTATTTGGATGTAGTGATTTTTTTGTTGAAATAATGCCACCCGCAGATGCATTTCGAAAGAATCACTACAGTCGCCATTATGGATTTAATTTTTTTTTATAAATACCAATTACAAGACATCTCTGTAATATTTTTGAATCATTTCGACTTCCTAAAAATTACAGTGTGTCCGATTTTTCAATTTAGAACTTTTTTTATTGTATTTTCTCAGTGGAACACCCTGTATAGTTTTCTACCATATGATGTAAGAATGAAAGTCAACATCTTTGCATGTACATCTCTATACCTATTTGTAACCGTTTTCAATTTATTGAGCAATGAGTACAAAATTCAAGAATAAAAAGTGCTCCACATGTTGCCCATTTTGAAAGACACACATCTCTATACGTCTTTGACATGAAGTTTCTACAGTTCTACAATCCACAATAAGAAAGAATAATTGCTTTTTGATCGATCACACCGGCAATTTTAAAAACAGTAGAAACTTAATTTCAAAGACGCATAGAGATGTATGTCAATCAAAATGGACAACATGTGGAGCACTTATTATAATTTTTCCTGTTTAATTATCTGAGAAAATCTCTGATTTTTTAAGTGTATTCGGTACTTATTGCTCAATAAATCGAAAATGGTTACAAGTACCCATAGAGATAGATGTACATACAAGAAATGTTGGTTCTTCATTCCTACATGATATACGTGGTGCCGGTGTGGTGCAGCATACGTATGTGCTCTCAGTATATTGCGTGTTTTGTAATATACGAATTATTTAAAATTATTGTGCTCTGTGCATATGAAGTTATTAAAATATAAAAAGAAGCAATGATATAGTGGAAAATAATTCAATTAATTTTGTCTAGTAGTTATCAATAATCATCATATTAAACTACAACCGAACTAGTATATTAAAATCTTATAAGTGTAAATTAACAAAAGCTTAGTGATAAGATAAAATTGCTGGACCTTTGCTCAGTGGCGGGCGGCAGCCCAATCACAAAAAATTAATATTCGCATTGTTGTACCAAATTCTTATTAAAATTATAAATGTATGAATAATGGTTGATGAATGTGGAAAATGTAAAGGGAAAAGTAAGTAAAATTCAATACAATGTAATGGTATTGCAGAAGGAAGTTTCACCCAGAGTGTGTAAACCTAAATACCAATGAACTTCATATTATTAGGAAAAACGTTAATATTAAATGGCTCTGCGATTCTTGTATTTTTTATCATGACTTAACAATTAATATAAAAAAAGAAATGGATGATCTGAGAAACACAGTGAAAGACAAATTAGAAAATTTTTGTAACATGTTAATAAACTCTGAGCGAAAGGAAAATCCGATAACGCACAAGAAGAGTTATGCTGATGCAGTGGGCGAAGTGATAGTTATAAAACCAAAGGCTGAACAAAAAAGTAAAACAACCAAGAAGTGACACGCAAAACTTTACATCCTGGGAAGCTTGAAGTTGGAATAACACAAATTAAAGATACCAAAGATGGAGGAATACTGATAAAATGCAAAAGTAAGGAGGAAGTTGATAAAATAGAAATGCCGCTGAAAAAAAGTTAAAGAAAACCTACGAAATAAAAACACCTGAAAAAAAAAAACCCAAAAATTAAAATTGTGGATTTGGAGGAGGCGTTAGATAAAGAAGTACTGGAAGATATAATTATAAAACAAAATTCAACCTTAAATCATGACGGTATTTTGCTTGATGTCAAGGTGGTCAAAGAAATGAAATAAGATAAATGGTATTTCTAGAATGTGATCCACTTACATCTTATAAAATTTTTGATAACCGCCTTCATAAATGTACACTTTATGGTGAATTGCTAAGCGGTAGAAGAAGGCGTGGCGGTCAACGAAAGAGGTTCAAAGACGCTCTCCATGAAAATCTAAAATCCTGTGGTATTGCAGACGAGCAATGGGAACAACTTACAGCGGACAGAACCGAATGGCGAGGGGTTGTGGCCAGCTATCAAGGAAATGTTGCTGCAAGAAGGCCGAATCCAAGACCTAACCAGGTCTATGTTTGTCCTGACTGCGGTCGACATGTGCTCTCCCGAATTGGCCTCTATAGCCATAGTCGTGTGCACCGTAGATGAATGGGAATTACAATAGAGTACACCTTTTACTTGTTTTTTATTGTACACAATTTATCGACTGTAACATTTTTATACTCGGACTCGAGTAACGGCTAATAAATAAATAAATAAATAAATAAAATTTTAGATCACGGAAAGCTCAGCATAGGTTGGTCTATAGGTCGCGCTTTTGAGTATGTTCCTCTGTTTAGGTGTTTTAAATGTGGTGACTATGATCATAAAGTGAGTCTGTTAAAAGGATGAACAGTGTCTTAAAGGGACACAAAACTGAAAATTGTGTAAGTGATTTTTACAAACGTAGTAACTGCATAGCAGCTAATGATAAGTAAAAGTTAAACCTAAAAATAGATCACATGGTTTTTGACTTCAATTGCCCGGTATATTTGAGGAAAATAGATGCGTTAAAAAGGAAGATAAGATTTACTACAGACTGTGCCAAGTAGCAATTAAACAAAACAATTCTTAAAAACAACAAATTTAGAGTTATGCATCAAAATGTACAATGCATTAGAAACAAAATTGAACACTTGGAAGTCTTGTTAAAATCAAATAATGTTAATATTTTGTGCACTTCTGAGCATTGGCTAAATGATTATGAAATGTTGAAAATGTTAATGGTTACAGTCTATGTAGCATGTTTTGTAGATCTACTTTTAAAAATTGAGGTACTGCCACATTTTGTCAAAATAGTTTAATAAATAAAACGAGAGAAATTGAACATCTAAAAAATTATTGTATAGAGAAAATTATAGAGGTGCGCGGAATAGAAATAACTTTATCCCGATCAATTATTAAAATAATATCGATATATAGATCTCCAGTCAACAACAATTTGAAAGAATTTTTCAAATTAAATAAATCTTTGAATTTTTTGTGTATTAATAGTAAGTATGAAATAATACTATGTGGTAATTTAAATATTGACCAACTGATTTTAGATAACGTATCGAAGATAAATGCACCAAAAGAACTGCGAGACTTACTAAACTCTCACAATATTAATATAATGGTAGATCAACCAACAAGAATCTATAAAAACTTTGTAACTAGCATAGATTATATGTGTACTAATTCAAATTCTATCAATTTAAAATATTATGTAGTCCATAATGCATTATCTGACCATTCAGCTCAAATATTAGAATTTACTGTTGATGTTGAAAACAATATTGAAAAAAATTATTTAACTGCAAGATCACTTAGTAAGCATAATTATGATACGTTTATGTCCTATATATCGAAGAAATCATGGCACGAAATATATAGCAGTAAATATGTCAATGAGGGTTTTGAAGTATTTGTCAACATATTAAAACATTATATAGATATTGCTTTCCCGCTTAAGAATCGTTGCAATAGAAATAACAACAATAAACCGTGGATTACAAGGGAAATTAGCATTAAAATTAACATTAAAAGAATTGTACAATAAAATGATATCTACTGGGAACCCCATTGATATAAACTTTTATAGAAAGTATACAGAATTGTACTCAGAGCAGCAAAGAAAATGTATAACGATAACCTTTACTTAAAAGCAAAAAATATATCTAAAGCAGCATGGTACATAATCAATAATACAATTCAAAATAAAAACAAAACTATTATAACATTAATAAAATTAGAACGGAAGAAAGAAATATAATTGACACCAAAGAAATTACTTCTCACTTTAAGACACATTTTACTGACATGCCAAAAAAACTACATGACAAAATACCCGATAATGTTGAATTCATTGACTGTACCAACTATGTTTGTTCAACCAGTCAGTGAAGTCACAGATTTCAAAAATGCTAGACCAAGGCATAATCCAGCCTTCAATTTCTCCTTGGTCGTCCCTCCAGTCCCCAAAAAACTAGACGCTTCTAGTAAACAGAAATGGCGCGTCGTAGTTAGATCAATTAGGCAAATGTCAATATTTCACAACTTTAGACTTGGCCTCTGGCTTCCACCAAATAGAAAGAGACGTTCAAAAAACCGCTTTCACAGTTGAAAATGGTCATTTTGAATTTGTACGAATGTCTTTTGGACTCAAAAATGCTCCATCAACATTTCAAAGGGTGATGGACAACATTTTACTAGGAATCCAAAACGAGAGGTGTCTCGTCTATATGGACGATATCATTATCTACTCCCCTACTATCTATGAACACATTTTTCGGTTAACAGAAGTTTTCAAACGTCTACAAAAAGCCGACCTCAAAATTCAGTCAGACAAATGCAAATTCCTTCGCAAAGAAGTAGCCTATTTAGGGCATCTTATTACAAAGGATTGTGTAAAATCAAACCTTGCCAAAGTCGAAGCAATTCTAAATTTTCTTCAACCCAAAAATCAGAAAGAAATTAAATCTTTTCTAGGTCTAGCAGGCTATTATAGATGCTTCATTCCTAATTTTTCCAAAATATCAAAACCCTTGACTAAATTGCAACAAAAAGATATAATTTTCAATTTCGACAATGACAAATTTATTCGAAACCCTAAAACAAACTTTGACAATTACCCCGATATTGATCTACTCCAACTACAGACGCTAGTGCATTTGCAATAAGTTCTGTAATCTCACAGGGGAGTATAGGAAAAGATTTGCCAATCGCATACTAAGAAATCTACCATTGGGCGTGAACTTTTAGCCTTGATCTGATCCGTAAAGCATTTTAGGCCATATCTATTCGGAAAGAAGTTCAAACTCGTCACCGACCACTCACTTGGCTATTTTCCATAAAAGACCCAGGTAGTAGACTAGCCCGTTGGAGTTTAAAACTCGAAGAATACGATTACGAAATAATATACAAACCTGGAAAGATCAATAAAACGCGGACGCACTATCCAGAATAAAAATCAATCACTTTTTAGAATGTTCCAAATTTTCAAGTCGCAAACGAAGATGAAATTTCAGACAATGACGACGAAATTACTGACGAACAAATTGCCCGAGAATTTGACACAGTCTCCTGACTTTACAAAACCAAATCTCTAATAGACTATTCCAAAATTCAAATCACAAATAAACAAGTATTAGATCGAAAAAATAAAAATATCATACCATTTCTCCAACAAAACAATTTGACGGACCTTCACCATCAAATTATCGAGAATATTTTCGAGAAAACCCCGAATTCTATAACAATACAATCAATATTGTTTCCAGTAAATCGACCCGACAAAAAAACTATTACATTATCGCTCTACCCTTCTACCCAGAGTCTGTGGTAGAATACCTATTTTTAACATTATACAAACATCGAAACAAATTAGACCTTTCCAAAACCTACCACGTTGAAAATAACTTCCCAGTTCTCGAAATCCTATCATTTACTTTTGCAGAAAAAGACTTGAAACTAACCATTTGCCAAAATTTAGTACGAACTCCCGACGAGGACCAACGTCCGATCATTCTTGACCAACATCACATCGGAAAAAAATAATTTACATAATGAATAAATGAAACAATACGTAGAATCAGAAATAAATATAATTGCCAAGGTCTAACAAAAGATGTCGAAAACTTCATAAAAAGCTGTGAAACATGTCAAAGGACAAAATTCTGTCGTAAGAACCTTAATAATTCCTTAGTAATCACGGAAACTATGCATTAACTATCCGCGACGAGTTAACGAAATTTACGCAAGCTTACGCAGTCCCAGACAAGAGTGCAAAATCAGTCGTAAATACCCTGTTGGTTTATTTTCAGCACGATGGTACCCCACTAAGAATTCATTGCGATTATGGCGGTGAATTTGACAATAATTTATTAAAAGACCTTTGTACCCTTTACGACATAAAATTAACATACTCCAGCGTAGGACACACTCAATCCAATGGATCTATTGAACGATTCCATGCCACCCTAGCGGAAATGATAAGGATTCATAAGGCGGAAAATCCAAACGGACATCCTTTCACCATATTACCATACACGGTAATATGTTATAACAATTCAGTTAACAAAATATATGGGTTTACGCCATACGAGCTTATTTTCGAACATACAGCTAACCGACCACCCGAAACTCTTTACAACCAACAATACCTCACCAAATATGTTAAGGACCTAAATAACCGAATATCCCATTATTACAAAATTGCGCGAAGTCGAACAGAAGCACAAAAACAAAAAGCCAAAGTTCGATTCGACAGGAACATTCTCGAAATTCGACATATATATAATATTGGCGACAAAGTGTACGTCAAAGAATCACAAATAGGAAACAAATTGCAGAACAAATTTAACGGTCCCTTCGAAATTTTAGAAACTTCTCAAAATTCTGCAACATTATTAAATCCTGAAACGAACCAAACGACCAAAGTAAATTTTAACCGAATGAAACCCTATACCGAAAATTAAATTTATTTTCAGGTTTCTCCTACTGATCGGATCACCGAGACACAGACATTGTGATTTCTCACAATGGACCTTACTGGTACACAAAAATATATCCACCTTTAAGACAGCTTTCGACAAACATATGAACGTCTTTCTAGGCGAAGTAAACTCATCTCAGTTTATTGGGACAAATTTCTCAATCAATACAATAAAAATTTGACGAAATTTATCTTGGCGCTAAACGATTCAAACGAGGAATACTAAACGGCATTGGAACAATTTTCAAATCAATAACTGGAAAATCAAAAATTTCAACACAACCATTCAAAAACTGCAAGTTGATGAAGAAACTTTCAATAAAGATGTTAATTAAGGAAATCGAAACTTCAATTTTAGAACTGTTCAGTTCGAGCAACGAGAAGCAGCAGTAGGCAGCTTTCAGTGAGAACCTGAAGATGGCAGATGGGATTCTGCCGAAACGTCGTTTAGACAACCGTGACTCCTGGAGGAGTCGATCATCGACGCGGGAGAGCACCCGGAAGTCAACAACACTTCATTTAACACCCGCGAAAACCTAAAAAACAACGATATGTATATATATATATATATGTTCCGAGAAGCTTCCGCGGTCGTTGGTATGAAAAATACTAGGTTCTCGGGTTGAACCGCGTCTGAGATTTTTAATGTCTCGCCGTTTCGGCTCCCGTTTTGGAGCCATTTTCAAGAAAAAAAGTTGGTCAAGTAAAAATTGTCAAAGAAAATAATGCTAGGAGTTCGTGGAACTGGTTCGATTCCGGGGTCTCAATCTGCCTACTCCCCAGATCTCACCACGATCCGTCCCTAAGGCCTCAATCTACCTACTCCTTAGAGCGAACTCGCTGGCAGTAGCACCTCGCACACAAGGCTCTTCTAGAGCCTTCCGGGATGAAGGGGGTAGTAATTACTTGTGGTGTTATTTATTTATTTATTTACTTTATTTTATTAGAAGGTTAAATGAAAGTCAAGGAACCGGATTTAATAGAAACTTAGTAAAATGACTAGAACGCAAGCGAGCCACTGCTAATAATGCAATATTATTCGATCAATAATTATATTCCGCATTAATACTTATTTTGGCAAAAATCTTTAATTATTTTGCGACAATGTAATTATGCTATATTTGGTATGAGATATTTCATTATCTAAATTGGAAAGAAGTTGAGAATAACTAATTCGCTCGCGATTTTTAACAAAAATATGTTCGATTACACTCTTTAACAATACGTATTTCATGGAATCAATACTGGAAAGGTATGTCTCTGTTTTAATAAGCACATTCTAAATCTAAATTATTCAAACGACGTAATTATATCCCAGTTCATAAGCCGAGAAGTTTTGAAAGTTAGCACTTGGAACAGTAAAGCGTCGTGAAGCAGACTCGAGCTGACATATTTTGCAGTATATGACTCACGATGGTTTGCCATGTATATGCAATGATAAATACCCCAGCAGAGAAAGAAGCTACTTCGGCATTACAATAACGCGCCTCTGTAATGGCCAAAGTTAGGGTTAAGACAGGGCGTACAACTTATTCTCTGCGGCGATATTCAGCAACACAATGAAAGCATACTTTTTGTGCGCTCTCCTTACCTGAGACGAGTCCAAAGTATGTTTCTATTCTCCAGGGCAACCTCCAACTTTCTGAAACATGTTCGCTGGGCCAATAAGTGTGCCATATTTACTTTTTAACAATGTTGCAAAAATATGTTTTCTTATGAACGCTACTTATTATTACATATATAATTTCACGTTTTTAAGTCGCCATGGATTGAAAATACAAAGTTAAGGATTTCCTTTCTTAAAATTACTATTTACAATATAATTTTATTTATAATTTGTTTTGTATTTTAAATTCAACAGTGCTATACTTCAATCACCTGTCACTTTTCAGAGATATAACAAACTTATGGAGTTAAATTAGAGTGGAGTTATTTCACCCCGTAATAACAGAGGTTTAAATTTGTTTTACTGTACACGAATTATAAATACTGTTTAAAATGTCCGTCTTTTTGTCTTTCCGTCTTCTGTTTGTCTATGACATCTCTTGTAAGGACGATAATGAGTCAAGAAGCCTCCATTAGTACATGTTGTTATGGGCGGCCCTCTTACGGAGAGGGGTTTACCCTGGTAGCAGAGTGAAAGGAGATCTACCTAATTAGCTACCAGCAAACTGACGCCCTCTCTGGGCTAACTGGCGAACTACCATTACCACGGATGGGATTAGAAGGAGGTAGAATCATCTGGAAGGACAGATTAAAAGGATCGTAAAGTTGTCCGGAACGGTCTGGGCGAATCGAAAGTAAAGTGCCACGGATATATAAGAAGCGAATCCAACGCACGTAGTTCAGTACAATTCTGAATGGAATAGAAATGATCGGATAAGATAGTGAGACTATAGTAGATGAAAAATAACTAGTGTGTTATTGTAAGGACTAATTATTGTGATTTAGTGATAATACGTTATTTAACAGATAATATACTGTGCCTGTTTGATATTCATGCACCTATTGGCACAGCGCGTATGAACAAACCACACTCACTTTGGTTAACTGAAGGTATTAAATATATTATAAAAGAAAAAGACAAAGCTTTCACAAAATATAGACAAAATAAAACAGATGTAAACTGGGACAACTATAAAATAGCGCGTAATTATGCGGTTGCTGCTATTCGTAGAGAAAAATCAGCTTATTTAAAATACTTGGAAGAAAATGACACTGGAAAGTTATGGAAATCATTAAGAAATATGAATAAACATAAAAATGATAATTCAGTACTTCCCGACAATTTATCTGACACTACATCTATTAATAATTTCTTATTAGCATCTTATAATACAAATGCTGCAAATCAAACAATATTAGCTTTTATAATAGTAACAAGTACAATATCAACAATAATTTTACTTTCACTCTAACTGATAATGAACATATGTATAAATTAATTAAGGACATTAAGTCCAACGCTAGTGGTTACGATATAATTACGACGCAAATGATTAAGCTATATCTTCCAGTAATACTTATTTACATAACTCACATAGTAAATTGTTGTATGGAAAATGGTTATTTTCTGTCTGCTTGGAAACTAATTGTAGTGCGCCCTTTGATAAAAAAAATAAAAAGCCCATCTCAAATTAATGATTTAAGACCGATCAGCTTAGTGCCTCTATTAAGTAAAATTGTTGAAAAAGTTATTCATGAACAGTTAGAAGAATACTTTAATAGATAGAAATTATTCCGAGTTATCAATCAGGTTTTAGATCAAAACATAGTACAACAGCTCTAATTAGTGACAATATTCTTAAAAACTCGCAGTTTTTAGATTTTTCGAAGGCGTTTGACAAAGTGAATCACGCTTTACTCTGTGCCAAATTAAATTATTACGGGCTAGATTGAAATCTCTCTAAATTTTTTCGTGTGTTATTTAGACCGGCCGGCGCTCAATTTATCCGCACGCAATTAGGAATATCATCGACTGAGCTAGTAGTTTCTGGAGTCCCTCAAGACTCTGTGCTGGGTCCCCTATTTTTTCTTCTTTATATAGCAGACATATCTGTTAATTTTAAATTTATGTAAACGCACGCGTGTGCGGATGACGCACAATTAATATACACCTTCCATCCAGTAAATGTTCAATATGCATCTAACTGTGTAAACACAGATCTTCAAATATTAAGCGATTACTATGAGAAAAATTATTTACAGATAAATGCTTCGAAAACTAACGCTATGCTCTTTTGTGGAAAACATGTCTACGAATACTTAACCAACAATATCCAGAGTTACATTAATAATGAGATCATTTTTGTAAAAAGCGTTAAAAGTTTAGGGTTAATTTTTGATAAAGATTTTAAATTTACAAATCATGTCAATATATTAATTAAAAAATCATATTAAGTTTAAGGCTACTCTATACTAATAAAAATATTCGTGTTTACAATCTCCAGTAAACACTGTGTATGTATAGGTTCTATAATTACAACAAGAATCTTCACAAACCACTGATTTATTAATCACTTAATTACAATAATTAAGTCCTTATACACATTAGTACACACTAATTACAAGTTCCATCTACTATAGTCTCACTACTATAATTCACAACTTATTACTGTTCTTATTCCATCTGTTCACCAGCTTGTCTATCTAAAAACTGTTCCAGTTAGTCCGGATTCACCGTATATATACCCGTGTCGATTATACTAGTCTATTCTAGAATGCTCTCCAACATTCACGATTTTTCTGGTGCCGTTCTTAAATTTTCTATGATTCCAGTGGCGTAGTCGTGCACGTAACATTATTAATTGTAAAATTAGGAAAAAACTTTGTGAATGCGCTATACTTTCTGTGCTTAATTATTGTAACCTGATATTCCTGGGATTCGGTGATGTGTATTCGAGCGAGCTAGACGTATTGTCGCTGCGGTCGCCTCTGTCAATTTCTAATTTTCAAGTATAGCTATTTTCCACCTGATACTTCATTATAATACGGTCTTAAATCTTGCTTTATCTATTTGTATCAATAAACATGGTATTGTCTAAGCAGCAAGAAGAGGACATGAAACATGTTTCCAAAAAAGTGCTTAAAGATAGTCTGTCGGATGCCAGCTTTATGAGTGAATTTGCCGATGCATTAGCTGAAATGGTGTTCTCTAAATTATCCGAAAAATTCGAGAGCCTTAATAGTAAACTCCATGAAGCAAATGATACTGTGTTACAATTATGTAAAGAAAATAATCAATTAAAAAATCGAGTGGAAGACCTGGAGCAAAAAATGAAATTAACGCAGCTGAGAATGTATGGTGTGAAAGAGAAAAAAGGAGAGAATCTACCTGAAGTAGTAAGTAAATTACTGATTGATAAAAATGTGTTTGAAAATGAATCTGGCTCACCAATTCTTAGCTGTTATGGTATAGGTTTGTTAAAACCAGGAAATAAAAAACCGAGGCCCATCATAATTTATTTTCGAGACGTAAATCAACGTAATCTTGCCTACTCAAATAAGAAAAATCTGAAAGGTTCTAAGATGGTTTTAACAGAAGACCTTATAAAACCAAGATATAATTGCCTATGTAAAGCTAAAGAAAAATTTGGGAAGGAAAACGTTTGGTCTCAGAGTGGAAATATTTGTATAAAATTGAATGGACATAAGCACATTGTAAAAAGTATAATGGAACTAGAAAACATTTCGATGGACAGAGACGATCCGAAATGAACGTACTTCTAAGCTATTTGAATTTTAAAATATCTACTTCCTTATTGTGTTCTACTTAAATCTTATTTTCTGAAATTGGGGTAAACCATAAATTTCATATTACTGTTAGGAATATCAGTTAATAATTTTATTAGCTTGTTAACTTGGGGTCTAAATAATATTTTAATTCATAGTAAATACTTAATAATAAATACATTTTATTTCGTTAATTAGCGCCTACTTATCGTTTCATTTTATATTAGAAAAACAAACTACTTGTTTTTGTTCATTTAAGTGTAACTGTGATAAAAAAAAAATTTTTTACTGCTTACTATTTGTGTACCTCTCTATACTAAATAAATATTATTTTTCTAATGTATTTATGCTGTATGATATTATATCTACTTTGTATACTGTTGCTTGTATAAATCTGATTTTCTTTAGGTAAACATAATGCCGAATGGTATAAATATATGTCACTTAAACGTAAGATCTCTAATGAGACATTTTAGGGGATTTATGGACTTAGTTGCTTCCTTTCATATAATTGCTGTAACAGAGACCTGGCTGTCGAGTGATGTGGACGATGTTTCTATATCAATTCCTGGCTTTAAACTGTTCAGGTTAGATCGATCTCGCGCAATGTGGTGGCGGCGTAGCTATCTATGTAAGTACAGATATTTTGTGTTCTCAATATGACTTAAATTTTAAATTTGATGGGGACATTGAACAATTGTGGCTTAACATAAAAATTAAAAACTACAAAATTGCTATTGGCAATATTTATAGGCCGCCATCTGGAAATATCTCTGCATTTTTAGATAGCATTGAGGACACCCTGCCCCTAATTATTCCCACAGTAGATGAAATAATTTGTTTGGGAGATATGAATATTAATTTATTAAATCCTGAAAATCCTTTAGGCAAATGTTTTCATGCCTATGGCTTTAATCAATTGATAAACGAACCTACTCGTGTTACCGAAAGATCACTATCGCTCTTAGATCCTATATTTGTCTCGAATTTAAACCTAATTCAAGATAGTGGTGTTATTGATGCTAGTGTTATATCTGACCATTGTTTAACATATTGTAAATTATTAATTGACAAGCGAAAATCTGCAACAAAGTTCTGTACTTTTAGAGACTATAAATATTTTGACTATAACAGATTTTGTAATGATTTGAGGGATGCACCATTTCATAATATTATAAATATTCCTGATATTGATGATAAAGTTATGTATTTTAACAATCTTATAATTTCTTTATTTGATAAGCATGCACCTGTTAAAACTGTTAGAATAACTAAACCTAAATCGCCTTGGCTTACGTATCCAATTAAATTAATGATGAAGGAAAGGGATACCATACCGCCTTACAAAAATACAAACAAACTAAATCTCCTGTAGATTGGGCACGCTATAAAGAATTGCGTAATTTTACGCTGTCTGCCGTTCGCCGGGAGAAAAAAGTATTTTATAACAACTTATTAAATACAACTGACTCAAAAATGTTATGGAAAGGCATGAACAATTATATTTTAAACAAAGAACGATTAAGTGTTCCTAATCATTTAGATGACCCTGACAAGGTAAATCAATATTTTTCATCCGTTTTTGTTGAAAGAGAAGTCAGTGATGACTTAATTCGCTTTTATGTTAATGGTAATTTTTTAGATACTGATCAAAAGTTTGAGTTACCTTTATTGCCAGTCGAAGATGTAAGTAAGATTCTACACAGTATTAAATCGAATGCCTATGGGTCTGATAATATCTCAATAGCCATGTTAAAGTACTGCAGCCCTTACGTAGATAGCTTTATTACGCATATTATAAATTGTTGTATAGAACACAGTTATTTTCCTTCAACATGGAAAGTAGCTGTAGTCAAGCCGTTACCTAAAGTTAATACCCCTCTTAATTACACTGATTTACGGCCAATAAGTATTTTATCAGCTTTATCTAAAGTATTAGAAAAAGCCATTTCTATTCAACTTACAAAATACTTGGAGCAAAAACAAATATTACCAGAGTGTCAGTCGGGTTTTAGGCGGGGTTACAGTACTTCAACCGCTCTTCTAAACGTATGTGACGATATTGTATCTTCTGTAGATAGAAAAGAAGTAACAGCCCTAGTACTGTTAGACTTCTCCAAGGCATTCGATACTATTAATCATAAACTTGTGTGCAGTAAGTTGATTTATTATGGTTGCTCTGATAAGCTTGTTAATCTTATTAGCTCTTATCTTCGCAATAGGTCGCAGGTAGTTCATATAAATGATAGGGTGTCCTCTGTAAGAAGTGTTACATCCGGTGTACCTCAAGGTTCGATATTGGGGCCACTCCTTTTTTTAGTTTACACGAGTGATATACTAAGATCAGTTAGACATTGTAAAGTTCAAGCGTTCGCGGATGATACACAGATTCAATATAATTTTAAAGTTGAAAATATTATGGATGCCGAAAATTTTATCAATGAAGATCTCCATACAATTAGCACTTTATCAAATAAGCATAATCTAAAATTAAATGAAAGTAAATGCCATGTATTATTTTTTGGAAATAAAAGAAATAGAGAGTTTGTTGATAGTAATATTACCATTAAAGTTGAATCTGAAACTTTACAATCCAAATATTCTTTAAAGAACCTGGGTATTATATTTGACAGCGATTTAATCTGCATATTAACAGCTTATTGATAAAATCATATAGTACGCTGAAATCACTCTATTCCTATAGAAATATATTAACGATACACGTAAAGAAGACCTTATCCGATTCCCTAATTCTCTCACGTTTCAATTATGGCGATTGTATTTATGGTCCCTTCCTAGATAAATTTAATCAAAATAGAGTTCAAAAGGTACAAAACTCTTGTTGCAGATTTGTATTTGGTTTGAGGAAATATGATCACATTTCTCGTAAAATTTCGGAATTACATTGGATGAATATGACTACTAGGCGAAAACGTAATTACTGTAATTTGATTTACAAAATTATCAATGATCAATTACCTCTATCCCTTTTTCAAAAATTATTAAAAAGATCTGATTCGCATGGTTTAAATCTAAGATATAAACTTAATCTACATATCCCACGTCACTCGTCAGCCATATTTCAAAAATGTTTTTCTTATTTGGCTGTTAAGCTTTACAACTCCACTATCAAAGATTTTGCCCACTTACCAAAGTATTCGTTTAAAGCTCATCTTAACAGTAAACTAAGTAGTGTAATTTAAATAAAATCAATCTGATAAATTTAAATAGATACAATAAGTATTGTAAATAATGCAAACTTCCCTAATTAACTGATATGTTTTATGTAATATACCCCTCTTATTCAATTTGAATTTAAATTTAAGTTTTCTTCATTTTCTAATATACACACATCCATGTATTGAAATATATGTTCTGTTTATTATAAGCCAGGTTAAGTGTAAGAGTAGCAATTGCTAAACTTCGCCTGGTTTATATTTGTTTAATTCAATAAAGTCTATTATTATTATTATTATTATTATTATTATTATTATATACTATCCATGTCTAGACGTCAATGCTAAAAATAGGTTGCAAAAAATACAGAATACATGTTGTCGTCTGATTTACGGCCTCAGAAAATACGATCATTTAGTGCAAAAATAAAAGAATTAAAATGGTTAATGTTAAACTGCACTGATCGATTACATTTACTTAATTTTGTCCACCGTATACTCATTACCTCCACTCCCTCTTACTTACGAAATAAACTGTTGTATCGAAATCAAGTTCACAATATAAATGTAAGACAAACACATATGCTAACTATACCACATCATAATACTACTATGTTTGAAAAATCCTTCTCGTATCATGCTGCTAAGCATTATAATTTGCTAAATCATAGTTTCAAAAATTATAAGTTTGCAACCTTTCGTCATAAATTAAAAATATAATCAATTCAACATCAGTGGTTTAATTAGCGCTTTTCATATACTTATTTTGCTTTTTTTATATATACATTTATTTTCTCTTTCTCACCGCCATATTATATATTGTGCTTCTATATTATTGTTTCCTTCCCTTTGATTTTATTTCGTGCAATATTTGTCTTTGTTTTTGAAATATGTAATAAATATTTTCAACAATGTATTATATATGTGATTGTATGAGTATGTATGTGTGCGTGTGTGTATTTGTG
This sequence comes from Leptura quadrifasciata, assembly GCA_963675555.1. NCBI lineage: Eukaryota > Metazoa > Arthropoda > Insecta > Coleoptera > Cerambycidae > Leptura > Leptura quadrifasciata. The sequence goes on from OY776682.1 coordinate 31,938,934, forward strand.
AGCATGTATGTTTACTTATGTAATTGTATTAGTATTGTAGGTCAGTTAATGTTAGATCAAATATTCACATTTATGCTATCTGCATTTATAAATATATTTTTGTTTTTGTTGCATATTAATATCTAATATCTATCAGACATAGAGCTTAAGTGTAAGAATAGCCACTAGGCTAAACTTCACCTCTTGTTAATTGTATGTACAAATTAACTCAATAAAGACGTATATTATATATATATATATATATGTTATATTAGAAATATACTATGATATATAATATTATCGAGACAGGCTTAACCTTCTCAAACATATCGTATTACATACTGCGTAACAGCTCTTCTCAATAACCGCTCACGCTGCATGAGCATTGTATTTCAATTCTAAGTAATCCTGATTGTGCTGAATCAGCAACACTGTTTCCTTTGTTCTCAAAACATTATAAATATTACCAACAACCTTTTTGTAATCAGTCTTATACTCACATTTGGTCGAATACATTCTAAATTTATTATTGTTTATTATTATACAAAGAGTCAAGCTTGACTCCAATAAGTAAATAAATCTTTTTAAAAAGTTAATCAAGTAATCCACTATCTAACATTGGCGCAGTCGTGGCGGATCTGAAAAACACACAGTTCGGGAGCCTAACCAGTAGCAAACATATCCGAGGGAACAAGGAGTCCATCTGAAAAAGGTGCCTAACCGGACGAAAAGAGCTTCTGGAACAAGGAGAACTTCTTAGCTGTAGTGGTGGATCCCAATCCTTTGTTCAGAAGAACCTACATTATTCTCAAACGCACAGAAGCGAAACAATAATAATTATCAAGAAATACAAGCAAAGCAACATTTCAAATCAACACGATTCAACAATTAGCAAGTAAGAATTTCATCCCGTCCCATCGTTGGTGTCTTCGGCATCAAAGGCAACCCTGTGGAAGGAACAAACAGTGACACCCCTGGCAGAGAGAGACCTTTGGTGAAGCTAAGCTCACGAAGTCGCATTCAACTGGACCACGAGGAATGAAAAATTTAGGGTAAGTCATTTTTGAATCATCTCGCAAACATTTATTTGCAAACAACGACATAATTTTACATTTTATTTTATCAAAATACATTGCATTGCTACATACAGTTCTAATATCTAAGGTAGTAATTTTATTTAAACTTGAAACAAAATATCTTAATTATAATTTGTGTGACCTATATAAATAACCGTAATCATACACTGTTCCTATCGTAACATTATTTTTATGGTAATATCATATACTCCTCAAGTGCGAATTTATCTAATTAACTACAATCACATACCATTTTTATCTTAACATTATTTTTATCATAATATCATATATCATATAAAGGTTAAGTTTACGCCTTACTTGACTGTGAAATAAAATAAAACCCACATGTTCTATACTGTTTAAATGCACATTAGTATATAAAATTTTAGTGACATTATTCCCAACTAAAAACACTTTTTAAATTAATCCAATTATCCTTGTAATTAAATTTTGAAATATTATAAAATAAACAGCACATTGTTTTACATATAATAAAAAATTGCCAATTATCAGTAGCGTACTAGCTCAAATTGAAAAGGTGTTTTAAGTTATTTAATCATCTAAATAATATAAATAAAATGGCTACAAACGTAAGCAATTCCAATGCAAACAATTCAATCACGGCGAACGAAACAATAAATATTGAACCTTATAGGTTAAGCGAAATATTTTCCATAGTGCCCGAATTTGACGGCAACCCCATATTCTTGCAAACATTTATTTCAGCTTGCATAACCGCTCAGGGTATCGCTGTTGATGATCAGCGCGTCTTATTAACGCTTCACATAAAAAATAAATTACGCGGAAAAGCCGCAGAATTGATAAATTCACGAAACCCCGTCACTTGGGCGGAAATAAAAAATTTGCTCGAATCACATTTTGGTGACTCTCGTGACTTGACAGCCTTGATACAAGACTTGCAAACAATTCGTCAATTACCTAACGAAACAGCTTTAATATTTGTGTCCAGGTTACAAACACACAATGCAAAAATGCACGCGGCAATACAGAAACAAAGTTTAACTCTAGAGGAAAAAACCGCGCAATCCACTTTAATAGAAAATATGACGTTAACTACTCTTCTCACTGGACTCGAACCAAAATTAGGTCAAATTATTAGGGCTGGTAACCCCGGCAATATGCTAGATGCAATAAATCGCATCAAACGAGAATTACAATTATCGTATTTCGAATCTCAAAAATTTGGAAATAGAACTTTAAACAAAAATCCCGTTCAAAATCAGCAAAGACGCCCAAATCTCCCACCATTTTGTACATTCTGCAAAAGGAATGGACACAGCTTTAACGAATGCCGCACGAGGCAAAACCACCAATTTTCACACCCCAATTTCACACCAAACGCCTATTCCAATCAGGCACAAATTCCTAGACAGCACTTCCAGAGTTTACCTAACCAAACAAATTTTAGACCACAGAATTTCCAAAATTTGCCTAATCAACAACGTAATTATCCACAACAAAACAGGCCCTTAGCTATCAGGCCAAATCCTAACTTCCAGCAGCAGAGACCTTCTGCCATACAACCGAACCCGAATTTTAATCGATTCAGTCAACAAAAAACACATCACTTAAATCAAGAACCTTATGATAATTACTCAGATTACCCAAACCAATACGAAGATTACTCTGCAAATCAGTCCGTAAATTATTCTCCTGATTATCAATCTCAAAATAACGATGACTACGATTTTCAAAATGGACAATATGAGAATTATACTGCTAATTCTCAGCAATACGAGGATTATACTGTTAATCCTCCGGATTTTTGCACAGGCCCGGAGTATTCCACGAATACTCCAACACAACAAACGGACGAGCTGGACCAAATTTCTCATCAAGTCCAAGCAATAAACCTCCAGGACAGTTTCGACCCAAACCTGAACTTCCCGGAAAATCAATTCATGTAAAAACACCCCGCTACAAACTAAATATCGTAAACTCCAAAAATTTATTTTACATAGAAGACATCACTAAACGTTTCAAAATCTTGATAGACACAGGCGCAGGTATCTCTATATTCAAACCCGAAACGGCAGAAAACTATAAACATCGATCCCACGAAAATGTAATTATACAAGGTATAACAGACGAAAAAATTAATATCACTGAATCTGCTCTCATACCTTTCAATCCGAATGATCCATACAAAGTTTACATTCATAATCTAGATATAGAATTTGACGGACTTTTAGGTGCCGACTTTTTGGACCATTACGATTGCTTAATAGACATTAAAAACAGACAATTAATCACTAATTTCAAAACCGTACCATTGTATCAAGTTACCGATAATATATTAACTACACTCTGGAGCCCGATTAAAAATCAAAATTTAAACGAAACAAAAAACCAAAATGTAATTTCTATCGAACCACGCACAGAAAAGATTTTTAAGCTTAAATGTAATTTACAAAATACCGAAGCTATACTAATAGCCCAGGAAAACGAAAAGGTACGTTTACCGAACGCCATTGTCAAAATAGACAACAATGGTGAATTTTTGACGACAGTAATAAACTCAAATGCAATTCCGAAAACAATAAAATTTTCAAATCTTAAACTTGAACCCGTCCAAAAATTTAGGTCAATATTTAATGTAAATCTTCAAAATCCGGATTCCCAATATATAGACAGAAATTACGAAATAAGAAACCAATTACGCTTAGATCACTTGAACGATGAGGAGAGTGAACTAATTACTCAACTCTGTTTAGACTTTTCAGACATATTCTATTTAGAAGGTGACAACTTGACATTTACCAATGAAATCAAACATTCAATAGACACTAACGATTCTAAACCAATTTTCACTAAATCTTATCGTTACCCCCAAATTCATAAACAAGAGGTAAAATCACAAGTCTCGAAAATGCTCGACCAAGGCATTATCCAGCCTTCAATTTCTCCCTGGTCCTCCCCAGTTTGGGTAGTCCCCAAAAAACTAGACGCTTCTGGTAAACAGAAATGGCGCGTCGTAGTTGACTACCGAAAATTAAACGAAGTAACGATAGGTGATAAGTATCCTTTGCCCAACATTTCTGATCTTCTAGACCAATTAGGCAGATGTCAATATTTCACGACTCTAGACTTGGCCTCTGGCTTCCACCAAATTGAAATCGATCCTAAGGACATCCAAAAAACAGCTTTCACGGTAGAGAATGGCCACTACGAATTTGTACGTATGCCATTCGGTCTAAAAAATGCTCCATCCACTTTCCAGAGGGTCATGGACAATATTCTATTAGGCATCCAAAATGAACGCTGTCTCGTCTACATGGACGATATTATTATTTATTCCCCTACTATCCATGAACATATTTCCCGATTAACAGAAGTCTTCAAACGTCTACAAAAAGCCAACCTCAAAATTCAGCCAGACAAATGCGAATTCCTTCGCAAGGAAGTCGCCTATTTAGGGCATCTTATTACAAAGGATGGTGTAAAACCGAACCCTGCCAAAGTCGAAGCAATTCTAAATTTTCCTCAACCCAAAAATCAGAAAGAAATTAAATCTTTTCTAGGTCTAGCAGGCTACTATAGACGCTTCATTCCTAATTTTTCCAAAATTTCAAAACCCTTGACTAAATTGCTACAAAAAGATATACCTTTCAATTTCGACAATGACTGTACAAATTCATTCGAAACCCTAAAACAAACTTTGACAACTACCCCGATATTGATCTACCCCAACTTTGATGAACCTTTTGTCCTAACTACAGACGCTAGTGCATTTGCAATAGGTTCTGTACTTTCACAAGGAAGTATAGGAAAAGATTTGCCAATCGCATACGCATCTCGAACTTTATGCGGCGCGGAAACTAAGTATTCAACCATTGAACGTGAACTTTTATCTTTGGTCTGGAGTGTAAAGCATTTTAGGCCATATCTATTCGGAAGGAAGTTCAAACTCGTCACCGACCACCGACCACTCACTTGGTTATTTTCCATAAAAGACCCAGGTAGTAGACTAGCGCGTTGGCGCTTAAAACTCGAAGAATACGATTACGAAATAATATACAAACCCGGAAAAATCAATAAAAACGCGGACGCGTTGTCCAGAATTAAAATCAATCACTTTTCAGAATGTTCCAAATTTTATTCAAAAATTCTAGCCGCAAACGAAGACTCAGACGAAGATGAAACCTCAGACAACGACGACGAGATCACTGACGAACAAATTGCCCGAGAATTTGACACATTCTCCCGCCTTTACAAAACCAAATCTCTAATAGACTATTCCAAAATTCAAATCACAAATAAACAACTATTAGATCGAGAAAATAAAAACATCATAACGTTTTTCCAACAAAACAACTTGACAGACCTTCACCATCAAATTATCGAGGATATTTTCGAGGAAAACCCCGAATTTTATAACAACACAATCAATATCGTTTCCAGTAAATCAACCCGACAAAGAAACTATTACATTATCGCTCTACCCTTCGACCCAGAGTCTGTGGTAGAACACCTATTTCTAACACTGTACAAACATCGAAACAAATTAGACCTTTCCAAAACTTATCATGTTGAAAATAACTTAGACTTTCCAATTCTCGAAATCCTATCATTTATTTTTGCAGAAAAAGACTTAAAACTAATTATTTGTCAAAATTTAGTACGAACTCCCGATGAAGACCAACGTCCGATCATTCTCGACCAGCATCACACCGGAAAAAATAATTTACATCGTGGAATAAATGAAACGATACGTAGAATCAAAAATAAATATAATTGGCAAGGCTTAACAAAAGACGTCGAAAATTTTATAAAAAATTGTGAAACATGTCAAAGAACAAAAGTCTGTCGTAAAAACCTCAACAATCCCTTAGTGATTACTGAAACCCCTAAAACTCCATTTGAGAGAGTTAATATTGATCTATTCGAATTTCCCACGCGAAACTATGCATTAACTATCCGCGACGAGTTAACCAAATTTACTCAAGCTTACGCAGTCCCAGACAAGAGCGCAAAATCAGTCGTAAATACCCTGTTGCTTTATTTTCAGCATTATGGTACCCCACTAAGAATTCATTGCGATTATGGCGGTGAATTTGATAATAATTTATTAAAAGACCTTTGTACCCTTTACGACATAAAACTAACATACTCAAGCGTAGGACATCCTCAATCCAACGGATCTATCGAACGATTCCATGCCACCCTAGCAGAAATGATAAGAATACACAAAACCGAAAATCCCAACGAACATCCCTTTACTATATTACCCTATGCGGTGATATGTTACAATAACTCGGTAAACAAAACTCATGGCTTTACGCCATACGAGCTTATTTTCGGACATACAGCTAACCGACCACCTGAAACTCTTTACAACCAAAAAGACCTGATCACCAAATACGTTAGAGACCTAAATAATCGAATATCCCATTATTACAAAATTGCGCGAAGTCGAACAGAAGCACAAAAACAAAAAGCCAAAGTTCGATTCGACAAGAACATTCCCGAAAATAGACACACATATAATATTGGCGACAAAGTGTACGTCAAGGAATCACAAATAAAAAATAAACTACAAAATAAATTCAACGGTCCCTTTGAAATTACAGAAATCTTTCAAAATTCCGCTACATTACTAAATCTCGAAACAAACCAAACAACCAAAGTAAATTTTGATCGAATGAAACCATATACTGAAGATTAAATTTATTTTCAGGTTTCTCCTGCTGATCGGATCAGCACTTGCTCAATTTAAAATAACACCTATTAACAATACGATCGGAGTATATTATCACCAAGACACGGACATTGTGATTTCTCACAAGAAATGGACTTTACTGGTACACAAAAACATATCTACCTTTAAGACAGCTTTCGACAAAAACGACAAGATCTTACAGACACTATACAACACACTCGACCCGGCATATCATTACATGAACGTCTTTTCAGGAGATGTAAAAACTCACCTTAGCTTATTGACGCAAATTTCCCAATCAATACAATCAAAATTTGACGAAATTTACCTTGACACGAAACGATACAAACGAGGAATACTAAATGGCATCGGAACGATTTTCAAATCAATAACCGGAAATTTAGACGCAGAAGACGGTCAGTATTATTCTGATTGTATCAACAAATTGAATAATGACGAACACCAACTCGAAAACCTAATTAAAAATCAAATATCCGTTACAACTTCAGTAATCAAAAATTTCAACGCAACTATTCAAAAATTGCAAGTTGACGAAGAAACTTTCAATAAGGATATTAAAGAAATTGAAACCTCAATTTTAGACATGACTAAGGACATAGAAAACGTCCATGCAAAACTGAAATTTATCGAAATCTGCGAACAACTTATGGCAAGTTATTTATTTATCGAGGATAACCTAAATGACATCCTAAATTCCATCACTTTCGCGAGGCTTAAAATAATTCACACGTCAATTATAAATCCAAAAGACTTAGTAAATTCTCTACAGGAAATTTCGCAAAACCTACAAAGGAACAATTTACCGCTTCCAATCAAACTATCAAAGGTTGCACAGTACTTAGACATTATAGAACTAAAAGCTTTTCAAACAAATTCGGATCTAATATTTGTGTTAGACATACCTTTAATAGACCCTCAAACATATTCAGTATTTCAATTATACCCTATTCCTATTTTGGATAATAGAACTGGTTTATATCATGTATTATCAACTTCTCAAAAATATATCGCGAGAGATGATGATTCATTAATGTACATACCTATTTCGAACCTTGAAGAATGCAAACCACTTTATTTCAACACCAAATTATGTCCAAATTTATTTGCCTACCCTATTGACAACAATGCCATATGCGAAGCCCGTCTCTTCAAGAACCTCAAAACTCTGCCAGAAAACTGCCAGACGTCATTTATCATCAGCCAAGGCTACAACGTCCAAAAAATAGACGAAAACACATGGTTAGTTATTAACGCAGAACCTCTACAAACAACCATCAACTGTCCAGAAAGAAATTCAAAAACTGAAGTCATCTACAAAAATTCAATAGTAAAATTACAACCAAATTGTTACGCCTTCATAGGCATCACAAAAATTCAAGCCAGTAACAATGAAGTAACCGATGTAAAAGACGACACTCATCCAATCCAAATTCCATTTGAATGTTGTAAACATATTCCAGACAAAATCCGAGCTCCAAATCTTAAACCACTAAAATTAAACAATCTCAATACGGAAGACCTCGAAGTTGCCAAACACAAGTTGGATCAATACTCCAGAGATTTAGACGATTTGATCAACGAACCCTTTATAACCAAACACATATCCTGGTTCACCTATTTTATCATTGTGCTAATAATTGGACTGTTATTTCTGTACCTATTTTGTAAGTGCAGAACAAAAAGACGAAGACTAGCCATCGATGTTTCTGCATCACCCCCATCTCCACCGAGGCCTAGCAAACCCTACAGGACATTTGCTAACCTATTTCCTTCACGAAGACGACCTACCTTAAGAAGAGAAGACAACGAAGCCGAAGACATAGAACTTACATAAAGACAAACTGTTTTGTGCCTTTTTACTGACTTTCAGTGCTAGACTCTTCAGTGAATTTTATTTCATTTGTTTAATCATTATATTTCATTATTTTTCTATCATTTGTTAATTTCAATTTTATTAACATTTTTACGTCATTTTCATTCAAACCCATCATGCTTATACTTTATGCTTTCACAGTAAAGCTATATTTTAACCTTAGGAATATTTTATCCTATTTTACAATTCAAACCTAGTATGTTTGTATTTTACGCTTTCTTGCCAAAGCTATATTTTAACTCTAACATTTTTATGTTATTTTATTTTATGAATCAAGCTTATTGTGCTTGCATTTCATATTTTAGACGCTAAGGTTATATTCTGTGTTTTAAACCTTACGATTTAACATTTTTGTATCTTTTATATTTTTCCAAATTGTACCATTACCTTTTATATACATTTTATATTCATTTCAAAAGTTGCTGCATAAAACACCAACTTTTTTATAAGGGGGAAGCTGTTATATTAGAAATATACTATGATATATAATATTATCGAGACAGGCTTAACCTTCTCAAACATATCGTATTACATACTGCGTAACAGCTCTTCTCAATAACCGCTCACGCTGCATGAGCATTGTATTTCAATTCTAAGTAATCCTGATTGTGCTGAATCAGCAACACTGTTTCCTTTGTTCTCAAAACATTATAAATATTACCAACAACCTTTTTGTAATCAGTCTTATACTCACATTTGGTCGAATACATTCTAAATTTATTATTGTTTATTATTATACAAAGAGTCAAGCTTGACTCCAATAAGTAAATAAATCTTTTTAAAAAGTTAATCAAGTAATCCACTATCTAACATATATATATATTTTAAGTGAAACCAGTCGTCCTTCTCCCTGCCTCCGATACCAGAGAGGGTACGCTGGGAACCACTCTCTACACCGTAGAGTCAGTGATCACTGGTTCCGTGACTCGTGTGCCCTGAGCAGACGCAATGAACCAAGAATGACAGCCTTCTGCATTCTCCCGGCTAGGACTTCTGCCGATTGTCGGCATGCCGGTATGATGTTCAATTCCGAAAGTAGCGTGTATCTCGTTCCACCGAGAGCTCCTATAATCCTATAATCCCTTTCTCCGGAGGCATAAAGTTTAAGGTCATCCATATAAAACAAATGGGTGACCTTATGCCTCCTGTCGCCGTGGGTACCACAGTTGTAACCGCGGGTTTTCCGGAGCGAGACGGATAATGGCAGTAGCGAGATGCAAAACAAAAGGGGGTTGAGGGAATCTCCCTGAAATACTCCCCTTTTGAACGTTACCGGCTCTGTTTGGACTCTATCATTACCAGACGTTATGGTAAAGCGAGTCCTCCAGAGCGCCATCAGATCTTCAATGCATCTCACTACGGGACCGGCGACCGCAAGACATCGGAGCAAGTGTACAATAAGCTCATGAGATGTCATGTCAAATGCCTTGCGGTAATTGATCCAGGCCATGGAGAGATTCCGCTTATACTGCACGGAGTCCTGCGTGACACATCTGTCAATCAACAGGTTCTCCTTGCAGCCAGCGACATCTCTCTTCGAGCCTCGTTGCTCATATATCCGTTCGTAAACTGGGTTAACTGCTTGGAGTACCCGCATGTGCAAGATGCGTGTGAACACCTTGTAACACGCGTTTAAACAGGTTATCGGCCTATAGTTCTTTGGGTTGCACAAATCTCCGTTCTTGGGGATCAGCACTGTCCGCCCCTCAACAACCCAAGAAGGAATTTGCTGCTCCCCATTTAGCCAAGAATTAAGAATTCTGGCTAAATGGTGGTGGGTACTGGTTAACTTTTTCCACCAAAAGTTATTAATCCCATCGGGACCTGGAGCAGCAAAATTCTTAGAGCCTTCAAGAGCTCTTCGAACCTCTTCTGGGCTTATTGGTTGGCACACCTCCTGTTGTAGATGAAGCCTTTGGCAAAAGGCTTCAAAGTGTGCCAGGGCCGGAGAGTCTCTGTTGAGCGGAAGCCTCTGTTCGTACAACGTTTTCCAGAAAGTTTCCACCTGATCGACGGTCGGTGGATTGTCGGCAACACGCTGAGGCGGTTCGAATAGGCGCGAAGGCTTTTGGCGAAAAAGGTTATTTTCCGCCAGCCCCCTCGCCCGCCTCACTAGTGAATTTTTGCAAGCCACTAGCATCCGTGTCCTATCGAGGCAGTGCTGTTTGGTGGTTTGTAGCACTGCCCCGTTGAGTGTGTGATGGGCGCGTCTTAAATTGGCGGCTATACATCGAACTATAGGCGTGAAAGGCCTATTGGCCGCCATGTAGTCCATCACACATTGGACACGGGATGCGTGTTGTCTCGCCGACCGGTTTTTGGCCTCCATCTTTTGTATGCGCCGCTGCGCTCTCTCTTGTGGGGAAGAGGTATTTCGCCTCTCCACCTGAGACGAGCGTTGAGCAGCGGCATACACGGCACAATTTATGTGCCAGATGTCAGCCTCTTCTGGTAGCGCTGTACGAAGTTCAGCGTCCACTCTGGCCAGGTCTTGTGGCCCGGGGGTTTTCAGACGGTGTAACCCCCTTCTGGTACTGAGGCCCTCTGGTATTGGCGGAACGAGGAGAGCTACGTCCTCAACCGATGAATGTGGCGGCTCTTCGGCCACCTCATTCACCGGTCCAGGAGCAGCCCTCACGTAGCCCCTACTACGAAGGTGGGATACACAGTCACGCAGATTTTGTGGCGTGAAGGCGCTATGCTCTGGAAGCCTCTCACACCACAGAGCATGCATCCGCGCCATGTACCCCCTCCGCGCGGGCTCACTGCTTTCATAACACTGCAGAAGCTCATCCCTCAGTTCATCTGTCCACTCAAAGCGTCCTTGAACATTGCGTAAGTCGTCAACGGGCGGTCTATCCGGTTGGGCCCCACCACCTTGCCCTTGACCCCTATCCGAACGGGGTCGATCGTGGGGGCCCTCTCTTCGGCCTGCCGGAACCAAAGGTTAGAGCCTGTGGGTGGTTAGCCCAGCAGGCCCACGACCGACACCAGAGGGGAAAATGCTTTCCCCTCCCGGGTGCACTAGGGCTGCCGGTTCGGGTTTGCACCCCTAGCTGGAGTAAGTGGTGGCGCTACTCACCAAAAGCTTAATATATGAAAGTTAGCCCCTCCTGCTTATTATTATTATTATTATTATTTTTTTGTTTTTTTTTTTAATCACAGCTTTAGCCGGTGAGAGAATTCATGGGAAGGGGCAGCTTTGCCAACTTCTTCACGAATGAACTCGACGGATTGTGCTGCAGGTGGCTAAGATTGCAGCTTTTTGAGCTAGACTGATTATCTGGACGGCTTCAGTTATACCCATTTTTTTCAGGTTCTCCACGGTGTTCTTTTCTATGAGACCATTAGCAGATATTATTATTGGCATGATGAAGATTTTTTGAAGCTGATATATATCTCGCAGTTCATTAGAGAGATTCTGGTTGTATAGAAATCGCGCAACGAAACAAAAATTATATACAAAATCTCAGAGAGAGAAAAATGGCTGTATGCGTAATTTTCCTATAATATATAGATAGGTGTATATGTAATCTAATAATATATCGAGAAAGAAATGTATATAGGCGATAAGTCGAGAAATTCTCTTACCAATCTTAAATCTTCAAGTGGACTTGCTACAAGTCTTTGGGATGGCTTCGTGAGGGCCCTCTTTTTGTACTTCAACTGGATTATCTCCACACCAACAGTAACACATGAACAATAGTACAACAGCGATAATAAATTTGCTAAACATATAGTTTAAAAAAGGATAAATTTCAATAACAATTGCGGAGCGAAAATGGCGAATATCGTTTCACGGTACACATATGCAGAGCTATCTGGTCTGCGTTTTTTCTTCCAGAGTTTTTTTTTGTTTCTTCCCAAAAAAGGCTAGAGAAAACCTAGACTCTCACATGCGCGGACAAATAATGAATAAACGCGTACAATTTAAAAGTAGATTTGGTGTACTTACAAACAAAACAACCAAACAATAAAATTTAAACTAATAATAAAAAAAAAGAAAATTAATGGAAACTAAACATTTCGGCCCACCAAAATGCTATGAATTTTCGAAACCAGAAACGTCGGGGACAGGTAAGGGGCATAATTTTGTTAAAGGCCGTTTAAAAACTCCATTAACAGTGTGGACATCGGCTACTCGTGCTACACCGTCGGAGCCGGGATATAAAACTGTAATTCGTCGGAGACGCCACTGGAGTGGATGCGTCGTGTTATTTTTAATGACGACTAAAGTTCCTAAATCTGGAGAGAGAGTGGGTTTCAGCCACTTGCCTCTATTTTGCAAAGTGCAAAGATAATCTCGTTGCCAACGACGCCAAATATCTTGTTGAATTCTCTGGAGTAACTGCCAACGAGTCAAGCGATTAATATTAAGAGAAGTTAAATCTACGTCTGGAGCGGAAGTCAAAGGCTCGAGGGTCAGAAAATGACCAGGAGTAAGCGCACTAAAATCATTTGGATCTGAACTTAAGGGTGAAATAGGACGCGAATTAAGAATTGCTTCGATTTGGCACAAAACAGTGTTAAGTTCTTCGTAAGTTAGAATTTGCTTACCTATAACTCTAATTAGGTGACTTTTCATAGACTTAATGCCAGCATCCCAAATTCCTCCAAAGTGGGGAGCTGATGGTGGTATAAAATGCCACTTAATGCTTTCCTGCGAGGCTGCGCGTTTTGTTAAATTGATAAGCTCTTTATTTGCCCTAACGAAATTGGTAGCGTTATCGCTGTACAAGTGACTAACACGACCACGGCGTGAAATAAAGCGACGTAAAGCGGCTAAAAAGCTTCTGCGGTTAAATCTGAACACAATTCTATATGAACATTTTTCGTTGACAAACATATAAAAAGGCAAATCCAAGCCTTATAAGTTTTTGCTTCCCTAGTTCTTCCCAGCGTTATCGTAAAAGGACCAGCATAGTCGACTCCAGAATTCGAAAATGGTTTAACTTGTGAAATTCGTGGACTAGGTAAATTGCCCATGATTGGTTGAAAAGGTTTAGGCTGAATTTTAAAGCATCTTACACATCGCGATAGAACATGTCTTATAGCGCGTTTAGCAGACAAAATCCAAAAGTTTTGAGACAATAGAAATTGTACAGTTTGAACACCTGCATGAAAATATTTTAAATGAATTTCCTCAATAATTAAGTAAGTTAATTGGCTCTTACGTGGCAGAAGAAGCGGATATTTTTTATCATAAGAAAAAGTGGAATGGTGAAGCCTGCCTCCCACTCTTAATATACTCTGATCATCTAAAAAAGCGTTTAGTTTTTTAAATGGTTTTGGCAACAATTTATTTGATTTTATTTTGTTAATTTCATCACAAAAGAATAATTGTTGTTCGCGTTTTACTAAAATCAATAAACTCTTATGTAACTCAAGATGTGATATATTACCTGATATTTTTCGGTCCCGAAACCTACAATTATTAATAAAGCGAAGAATATAAGCGAGAGTATGTTTTAGAAAATTTAAAGAAGAATATTTAAGTAAGAGCGAGTCTAAAAAATGTTCTGATAAGTTTGTAACATTTAGAGAAGTATGTTTTCTTTCTTCGGAAGGAAATTCTGTTTGAGAGTGATAATTCAATTTAGAGATTGGCCAAAGATTATTAGATAATTTTAAAAAGTCAGGTGCTGTCCACCATAACTTATTATTTAAAAGTTCTGAGGGAAAAGTCCCCCTAGAAGCCAGGTCAGCGGGATTTTGATCAGAACTTATATGGTACCAATTAGCAGGATTTATTCTTTCCTGAATAAGACTAATGCGGTTACTTACAAAAGTTTTCCATTTATGCGGATGCGATTTTATCCAAGATAGGCAAATAGCCGAATCGGTCCATGCGTAAATTTTATCAAATTCGATTTTATTTTTATAAGTAGTCAGAACAAATTCAAGTAATTCCGATAATAAGACGGCAGCGCATAATTCTAAACGGGGAATAGATATGGTCCGCAACGGAGCCACTCTAGATTTAGCGCAAATAAAATAGACAGAATATTCATCCTGTTGACAAGTCCTCAAATAAACCGCGGCCGCATAACCCCTTTCACTAGCATCAGCAAAGCCATGTAATTCTAAAGAATCAGTGCAATCTATGTTTATGTGTCGAGGTAAATTGAGTTCAGAAAGCGATTTTAGTTCGTTCTTATAGCGTAACCATATCCGCAGAATCTCACTTGGAGGTTGATCATCCCAATCAAGCCCCAAAACCCACAACCTTTGCATTAAATATTTAACAAAAAATGTAACTGGAGTTAAAAAACCTATAGGATCAAATACCCTAGCTAATTTTGATAGAATATGTCGCTTAGTACAGGGTCTATCCATAGGCGTAACATTATAAGTAAACATATCTGAGGATGAAAGCCAGAGTAAGCCCAAAACTTTGGTGGTCTCATCAGAGTCAAGAGAACGTGCGGCAGGATTAACGAGTAAAGGTGATATGTGCGATAAGACTTGTGGCTCATTACTTGCCCATTTATGTAATTCAAAACCACCCTTTTGTAAAATTAGCGTAAGTTCGCGTTGCAAAGAAATAGCTTCATCAATATTAGAACACCCTGTCACAATGTCATCGACGTAAGTGTCATCAGTTAACACTCTAGCGGCGTTAGGAAAATTTTGTTTCTCATCCTCGGCTAATTGTAATAAAGTACGAAGTGCGAGATAGGGCGCGGAAGAAATCCCGTAAGTTACAGTGCGTAATTTAAATTCCAATAAAGGCCCAGAAGAATCAAAACGCCAAAGAATTCGCTGGTAATCTTGATGATTAGATGCTATCAAGATTTGTCGATACATTTTTTTTATATCGGCGTGCAAAATTATATTATGTAATCGGAAATTTAATAAAATCTGCACAATATCCTTTTGCAATTTTGGACCAACTAAGAGGGTATCATTAAGTGAAATATTATTATTTGTTTTTGCGAAGGCGTTAAAAACCACACGAAGTTTTGTTGAAAGGCTATCGGGTTTTAGGACACAATGATGAGGGATGTAAAATGACTTCTCCGTAGGGGTAGGATTCACAAGAAGTTCCATATGGTTTAATTCTAAATATTCCTTTAAAAAATTATTGTATTCAGAATAAAAAGCAGGATTTTTTAATAGGCGTTGTTCTAAAAAGATGAAGCGTTTTAAAGCGAGGTTTCTACTATTGGGAAAACTAGGTTCGGCGTCTTTAAATGGTAAAGTTACAACATAGCGTCCTTCTGAAGTTCTATAAACAGAATTTAAATATTTTTTTTCACAGCGTTCGTCATCCGGAGACTTAATCTCTTTATTTGGAACACTTTCTATTTCCCAAAACTTTAATAATACATTATTTAAGGATTGTAAATCAACTTGACATAGAAATGATTGAAAATTAGAATTAAAATGACTATTTTCGACTTTTCCCGTTAATATGAATCCAAAAATAGTATTTAATGCAACCGGTTCATTTTGATTACCACTTACATGACCATTCTGTATAATATAGGGGAATATATCGGCACCTAATAACACATCAACAGGCCCGGGTTTATCAAAGTCAGGGTCAGCGAGACGTAAATTTTGTATATGGCTCCAACTGGAATTTAGTAAGGGCGATATGGGCTGGTTAGAACAAATGCGAGGTAAAACTACTGCGTTGACAGATAAATTAAAATCGACTTTATCAGTCGGGCGGAGCGATAAGAAAACACTACCTAACTGTGTACTCATTTCTGTCGTGCCTATACCTTGAATTTCACTATACATTTTTTGTTTAGGTAAACCAAGACGGTTGGCACACTTTAAACTAATAAAACTTATTTGTGAGCCTGAATCTAATAGGGCTCGAATTTTTTGAAAATTGCCACATACATCCAAAACTTCCACTATAGCTGTCGAAAGTAACACGTTTGTTGCATTTCTAAGATGGGCAGCAACTCCAGCTAGAGATGTCATATGACTTGTAGAAGGCAGAGCGATGTCTGTCTGTGCGTTATGGTTATCATTTATAACGGTTTGATTATTATTCGAGTTTGAATTCTCAAAATGTAACAGGGAGTGATGTCGCTTTTTACAAAAACGACAAAGAGTAGATGATTGACAGTTAAATGTTTTATGAATATGACTTAGACAATTTACACACAAATTGTTGGTTTTTACAAATTGAAAGCGTTCGTTTGGCGATTTATTATTAAAATCTGGACATTTATACAGGGGATGAAAACTATTGCATAAAGAGCAATTTTTATATAGCGAATTTTTATTGGTGCCTAAAAAGGTAGCGGAATTATGTATGGGACGTGTGTGAGTATTTCCTAAGTTTTTAGAAGAGTCAAATTTCATTTTAGGTTTCGATTTGTTTTGCGAAAAATGCAAGGTAGAAAATGAGCTACATTGTTTTTCCAAAAAAATATAAACAGTTTTATATTCAGGCATTTTGTCTGTAGAATCAGCGGACAGTTCAAACCGTTTGATTGTTGTGTCATCAATCTTATTAAGAAGCATATGAGACAAAATAAAATCCCATGAGTCCACAGGATATTTAAGAGCTTTAAGAGCCTCTAGATTTTCAAAAAATGTATCAAGTAAAGCGCGTAATGCGCGCGGATCTTCAGATATTAATTTAGGAGAATTTTCCATAGCAGATCAATAGGATTGAGATAATAATCTTTTATTTTGATAGCGTTTTACCAGAGTGTCATAGGCGATTATATAATTTGCACTTGTCATAGGTAAACAGCTAACTATTTTGAGCGGAGGACCTTCTAAGGACGAGATTAAATAGCGAAATTTGTCAATTTCAGTTAACGACTTATTTTCATGAACTGCTGAATTAAACATGTCTAAATAAGTGGGGAAATATTTTATGTCTCCTTTAAATTTCACAAGATCAAATTTAGGTAAATTAATTGGAGAGTTGATGCAGGGTGCATCCTTAACCTCCTGATTATTAGCAAGTTTGTTAGAAAATATATCCTTATAGCAGGCCTTAATTTTATAAAACGTGGTCTCAAAATCTCGCAGAACTGCAACGGCGTTTTCCATTTCCGGATCATCATTAATAATTAAATTAATCAGTGTACCATGCTGTTTATTAAACTCAAATTTAATTTCCTCAATATCAGCAATTCTAGCCTCAAAGAGACTGCGACTATTTACGTCATTTACAGCAGCCTGAGCGGCCGCAAAAAGATCATTCAATTTTGTTATTTCTATTTGACGTAAGGCCTTGGCCTTTTTTATTTTATCTGCCATTCTTAGGTAAACTGTGAACTCACGCAACTAGCACCAAATCTATGATAAATCTTATGCACACAAACTGACTCTAAACACCAATAAAGCAATTCTTAATTTAATGACTACGCCTAGGTTATTAGTATTTTATAATTTAAGTAGCGAAGTACAAAACATAAACAAGCAAAAAATCCAAACGTAGTGCGATGTTTACTGATCAAATATTTCAATGGAATAACGACCAAATATATATGAATGTATCTTCGTGTTGAAGACACCGGCGCGCGATTTACAAGAAATAAATTGTGGGGTGGGAGACACCTGTACGTAAATGAGCTCCTGTCCTTAGCTTGACCTTGGCCGGTTCAACGGCAAAGAAGATTAAAAATTTTAAAATGGCGGTTTCTAGGATTTAGACAAATAACACCAAATCCACTCTTAAAACTATATATTATTAAAAAAATTACGCACAATCCGAAATCGAACGACCAAGAAAAATGTATAGAAATCGCGCAACGAAACAAAAATTATATACAAAATCTCAGAGAGAGAAAAATGGCTGTATGCGTAATTTTCCTATAATATATAGATAGGTGTATATGTAATCTAATAATATATCGAGAAAGAAATGTATATAGGCGATAAGTCGAGAAATTCTCTTACCAATCTTAAATCTTCAAGTGGACTTGCTACAAGTCTTTGGGATGGCTTCGTGAGGGCCCTCTTTTTGTACTTCAACTGGATTATCTCCACACCAACAATAACACATGAACAATAGTACAACAGCGATAAAAAATTTGCTAAACATATAGTTTAAAAAAGGATAAATTTCAATAACAATTGCGGAGCGAAAATGGCGAATATCGTTTCACGGTACACACATGCAGAGCTATCTGGTCTGCGTTTTTTCTTCCAGAGTTTTTTTTTGTTTCTTCCCAAAAAAGGCTAGAGAAAACCTAGACTCTCACATGCGCGGACAAATAATGAATAAACGCGTACAATTTAAAAGTAGATTTGGTGTACTTACAAACAAAACAACCAAACAATAAAATTTAAACTAATAATAAAAAAAAAGAAAATTAATGGAAACTAAACACTGGTACTTTGTTACTTTTTCAATTTTAGCATTTCGGATATTTTCGTCCAAAGGTATTGTGATATCTGCTATGTACGTTTCCTTATCTTTTTTGTTGAGGACCACTATATTCGGCCTGTTATGTCTCACTGCTCTATCGGTTATTATATCCATGTCCCAGTAAATTTTAACATCGCCATTTTCCATCACGGCTTCGGGTACATATTTATAGTACTGGGTTTTGTTGTTAATTAGGCCATACCTAGTGCAGAGTTCCTGATGTACGATTCTGGCCACTTTGTTATGGCGGTCTAGGTAATCTCGTGGTGCCAGGTATGTACATCCTGACGCCAGGTGTTGTATAGACTCCGCAGTTACGGAACACATCCTGCACCTATCGTCTGGTATGTTTTGCTTCAGGATATACTTTCTGTAGTTTTTGGTGGCTACTTCTTGATCCTGAATGGCTCCTATAAAGCCCCCTGTTTCTGTCCGCAGATATCCCTCTGTTAGGTATTTTACAGATAAAATACTGTCGACTTCCGGGCTTTCGAGTGCTGCCGCGTATTTACCATGTAGGACCTTATTCTTCCATTCTGTCGCGAGTTGCCCGACTGTTTTGCTAGTTTCAGGTGCCTGTTCCAGAGAGAGTTTTAATGGCGAGGTGTTATCGATTTTCACTATTGCTTCATGGAGGGGGTTTCTAACGTTCTTGAAAAAATTAAAAAGTTTTTTGACCTGGTTGTCGTGCATCATTTCTAGATTCATCAGCCCTCTTCCACCCTTTTTTCGAGGTATGTAGAGTCTATTGCGTGACGAGTTTGAATGATGCCTTCTGTACTTAGTTAGTGTTGTTCGTATTTTGGTGTCTAACGTTTCCAAATCTGTGCGAGTCCATTGTTGAATGCCAAATGTGTGGGATAATACAGGAATTGCCCAGGTGTTGATTGCTGTTATTTGAGCTTTGGCATACAATTCCGTTTTCAAAATAACCTTTAGTCGTTCCAAAAACTTCTCCTCCACGCACCCCTTCATATTAATGTGGTCGTTCGTAAGTCCTTGCTTAATTCCTAGATACTTGTATCTCTCTCCGATAGGTAAGGGGTAGAATTGCGAGTCATCCATTAGGATCATATTCTCACTTTCCTCTATTTTCCCTCTTCTTACGCTAATAAAGGCACACTTATCTATCCCAAACTCCATGTGTATATCTCTACTAAAGATGGATACTAGCTCTAGTTCACTTTGTAGTTCTTGTTTATTTGCTGCATACAGCTTTATGTCATCCATATAAAGTAAGTGACAGATTTTGGTCTTTGGACGCTTTGTAAGTGTGTAACCGTGTCCACTAGATTCGAGCATGTAGCTAAGTGGGTTAAGGGCCATACAGAATAAAATCGGGCTAAGACTGTCTCCTTGGTAGATACCCCTTGCAATGTTGATATTGGATGTGTTGTATTTCACTGAATTGATGCTAACGGTGAGGAAGGTTCTCCAAGTTGTCATCATAGATGTTATGAACTCTGTAACCGGTGGGTGTATTTTGTAGATTTTCATTAGCTGTTGTATCCACGAGTGTGGTACAGAGTCGAAGGCTTTCTTATAGCCGATCCACGCTACTGATATATTTCGGTGTTGTTTGGCAGCATGTTTTGTTACAATCGAATCGATAATAAGCCATTCTTTACTGCCTTGAGAACCCTTTCTACATCCGTTTTGCTCCAGGGCTAACATATCGTTAGTGGTTAGGTGAGCAGTTATTTTCTATGCCAGAATGGAAGTAAGGATTTTGTAGATGACAGGTAGGCACGTGATTGGCCTATAATTCTTGGGGTCTTGCACCTCGGTGTTTTAGGGAGTAAGTAGGTGATGCCTTGAGTAAAAAAAGATGGTACCTTTGATGGGTCTTCGATGGCTCCTGTTAATTGCCGTGCAAGTGTGCTGTGAACATCTGTAAAATTTTTCCACCAATATGCCTGTATTCCATCTACTCCTGGTGCTTTCCAATTTTCTAGTTTTTTAACCGAAGCCATCACATCCTCGGTACTCACTTCCACTAAATTCATTTGTTGAATGTTATTCGTTCTGTCAGTTTCCTTCCGTATCCAGTACGCGTCTTCATTGTGTATATGGGGTTGGGACCAGATATTGCTCCAGAACTGTTCCATTTCTTCTGCACTCGCCGGTTTGTTCGTAATGCCTGCCTTTTGCTGGAGTTCACGATAGAACCGCTGTTGATTTTCCTGGTAGAGGCGATTCTGTTTCCATCTTTTGACTCTTTCATTGTAGCGTCTAAGCCTGCATCCCCAAGCCGCTATTTTTTGCTTTAAGGTGTCACCATATGTTTTCAGCTTTGTTTTCAGTTCCGGGCTTTTAGGGTTAACTTTTTGTTTTTTTTGCGATTTTGTGAATTGCCTTAGTTGTCTTAAGTGATGGTGGTTGTTCAGAGTTCAGGAAATTGTGTATTATTCCTATTCCTTTTCTTAGTTGGTTGATTTTAAGTTCTAACCTTCTTTTCCAGGGAGGGTCCGCACACTGCAGTTGTCCAGCAGGTTTCTCTCTTCTTTGTGTTGAAGAAATATGTAGCGACTCACAGACCGTTGCCGCAGCGCAAAACACTAAGTGGCACGTAGATTTTAGGTCACTGCTTTCTTGTATATATTTCCGTAGTATGGCATTCGCTTTCGTGACGGCCAATTTTGATGCAGCATTATAAGGGATCTTTGGTAGTGCGGGGCGGTTATCTAGAGGGACTCCATCAAACTGAACACAAAGTGTATTAAAGATATCCTCTGTGTTACTATCGGCTACTTCTGCGATAGTTAATCTCCGGGTTAGTCGTCTCGATCTGCGCGGTGACTCGTGTTGATGGTTTGCATTAGGTTGGTCTTCTTCCTGATTCGGTCTGCGTAGCACTTCATCTTTGAGTCGTTCAAGCTCCGCTTCAGACAGTACCTTTCTTCTTAATACTGAGCGCACTTGGTCTGATAGTTGCTGTGGTTACCTTGGTAGATCGGGTCGTTCCTCAGTCCATATATCGTGCAACCTTGCTCTGTAATTTGTTTTGTCTCGTTCGAGGTTCGTAGCTCTGTAGTATGCGCGTAGTAATTGGATGTTGTCTTCCCTTGTCCAGCGCATACGCCTGCTTCGATTTCCGAGTCCCATAGCGGGGCTTCCCAACGGATTGCCCAAGCTTTGAGCTCTGCCTGCCTCGTGTCCAGGTTCATTGCGTGGCCTTGTGAGTGCATTTCGGAGGGGAGCGCCACTCGCTCCACTGGCCCCTCCTACGGGCTGTGCTTCTGGACGGTTCCGAGGTAGACCAGCCGTTAATCTACTCCCGCCCTGTGCTGTACTTCTCGTTATTGGAGCGATACATTATCACAGTTCAGTCGAGCTGCTACCCCTACTGCACTGGTGTCCTTAGGCTGATAGCCTTGGGACTGGTTTGTCTGTTTTGGCCCGCGGGAGGTATTTTATTTCCCTCCTACCCTTTAGCGATGCTGACGGGCGTCCCCCTATCCGCCACCCGGGGACGCGTCCGATGGGGGACAGACAACCCCACAAGGATTATTATTATTATTATTATTATTATTATTTTACACAAAACCAGCCACCCTACTCTGTGGCTCCGACCCTCACAGAGGGGAGCTGGTAATACCAATAGCCACTCCACACGCCCGTGGGGTGAGTGACTACCGGGTCCGCGAATCGTGTGCCCTGAGTAGACGTAATGAACCGAGGATGACAGCCTTCTGCATTCTGCCGGCTAAGATCTCTGCCGAATCTCGGCATGCCGGTATGATCTTTAGTTCTGAAAGCAGCGTCTGTCTCATTCCACCGAGGGCTCCTATAATCAGTACCACTATTTTAACAGAATGGCCTGGATAAAGCCTGCGGAGTTCGAAGAGCAAATCTCGATATTTTGTCCGTTTTTCCTCCTCTTTCAAGACAATGTTGCTCTCAGCGGGAGCCGAGAATTCCACGACATACATTGTCTTGAGTTGGTGGTCGAGGAGTACTATGTCAGGCTTGTTGGCTTGTATTTGCCTGACGGTGGGAAACGAGTAGTTCCAATAAATTAGGAACTTCTCATTCCCCACAACGGACTCAATATCCCCCGGAACGTAAGGCAGCACTGGTGTTTCGTCTATCCCATACGAGTACCTTAGATGATAGTAAAGCACTCGTAATGCTGCGTTGTGTCTATGAATATAGGCCGGGACTGCGTATGTCGGGCAAGCCGACAGTAAGTGCATTACAATCTCCGGCGCCCTGCGGCAGGCCCTGCAGCTGACATCAGGGACCTCCATACCCATGACACGACTTCGATAGACGAGAGTGTTAAATATACCATCCTGGCAAGCCATTATGAATCCCTCGGTATCAGACTTCAGCCCAGCTGACCTTAAGAAGGCGAAGGTCAGCCTTTCGGATAAGCCGAGGTCTTCTATATTTTTATAGAAGATCCCGTGCAATGGCTTATCCTTATGGAGCTGCAGAGGGATGTTGTGTTCTGCAGCTCTAATGTGGGCTTTTAGTCGAACGGGTTCCAACTCGGTGACAGAGTCGGGGTTTACCCGCTCGACGTCGAAGATGAGACCAAGTTCATCGGCTGCTCTCCGTGCTGCCTTAAAGAGAAAAGCTCCTACCTCTGCATTTTCATGGTCTCGGACCATGCAGTGGAGGGGATCCGAACTCCTGATGACCTTACATGCTCCCTCCAGAACCATCCTGCTATGGAGACTCTCCAAGCTCCAAGAGTCCACGGCCTCCCCGATGTCGTGGGAGATATAACCGTGGAACTGACGATTTAGGATGCAAGCTCCTATTGAGATGCATCTTCTTGCGGGTTACTACATCGAGTTGACGCAGCTCTTCTCTAGTCCACTTCACTACTCCGAAAGAGTAGAGAAGGATCGGAATGGCAAGCATATTTGTAACAGACACCTTGTTCTTCCCCGACAGTTCTGAAGACCTGATCTGTCGGAGTAGGTGCTGATACTTGCCGCGGAGAGCGTTTTTCACTACACTCACTTCTTGCGTAGAGCGTTGCTCGACACCCAAGTAAGTGTACGACTCTCCGGCACCTAGATGGTGTAAGATGCTTCCATCCACGAGCTGCGCGTCTTCTCCATAGTCACCGCATCGTCCTCTTTTGAGATGGATCAGTGCGCATTTGTCCAACCCGAACTGCATACCGACAGCCTGCGTGTACTCCTGTACCACCCTAAGGGACTGTTGGAGATCCCTCTCTCCAGAGGCATAAAGTTTAAGATCATCCATATAAAATAGATGGGTAACCTTATGCCTCCTGTCGCCGGGGGTACCGCAGTTGTAGCCGCGGGTTTTCCGGAGCGAGACGGATAATGGCAGTAGTGAGATGCAAAACAGAAGGGGGCTGAGGGAATCTCCCTGAAATACTCCTCTTCTGAATGTTACCGACTCTGTTTGGACTCTATCGTTACCCGATGTTATGGTAAAGCGAGTCCTCCAGAGTGGCATCAGTTCTTCAATACATCTCACTACGGGACCGGGTACCACAAGACATCGGAGCAAGTGAACAATGAGCTCATGTGATATCATATCGAATGCCTTGCGGTAGTCGATCCAGGCCATAGAGAGGTTCCGATTATACTGCATGGAGTCCTGCGTGATACATCTGTCGATCATCAGGTTCTCCTTGCAGCCAGCGACACCTCTCTTCGACCCTCGTTGCTCATATATCCGTTCGTAAACCGGTTCAACTGCGTGGAGCACCCGCATGTACAAAATGCGTGTAAACACCTTGTAACATGCGTTTAGACAGGTTATCGGTCTGTAGTTCTTCGGGTTGGACAAATCTCCGTTCTTGGGGATCAGCACTGTCCGCCCCTCAACAACCCAAGAAGGGATTTGCTGCTCCCCATTCAACCAGGAATTAAAAATTCTGGCCAAATGGTGGTGGGTGCTCGATAACTTTTTCCACCAAAAGTTATTTATCCCATCGGGACCTGGAGCAGCAAAGTTCTTAGAGCCCTCAAGAGCCCTACGAACCTCTTCTGGGGTTATTGGTTCGCACACTTCCTGTGGTTGCTGAAGCCTTTGACAAAAGGCTTCAAAGTGTGCAAGGGCAGGAGAATCTCGGTTGAGTGGAAGCCTCTCCTCGTACAGCGTTTTCCAGAAGTTCTCCACCTGATCTGCAGTCGGCGGATTGTCTACAACACGCGGAGGCGGTTGAAAAAGGCGCGAGGGCTTCTCGCGGAACAGTTTATTTTCCGCAAGCCCTCTCGCCCGCCTCACTAGTGACTTTTTACAAGCCACTAGCATCCGTATCCTGCCGAGACAGTGCTGTTTGGTGGTTCGCAGCACTGCCTCAATGAGTGTGTGATGGACGCGTCTTAGGTTGGCAGCTAATCGACGCACTTTAGGCGTGAACGGCCTGTTGGCCGCCATATAGTCCATCACACATTGGATACGGGATGCGTGTTGCCTCGCCGACCGGATCTTGGCTTCCATCTTTTGTATGTGCCGCTGCGCTCTCTCCTGTGGGGAAGAGGTATTTCGCCTCTCCACCTGAGACGAGCGTTGAGCAACGGCATACACGGCACAATTTATGTGCCAGATGTCAGCCTCTTCTGGTAGCGCTGTGCGAAGTTCAGCGTCCACTCTGGCCAGGTCTTGTGGCCCGGGGGTTTTCAGACGGTGTAACCCCCTTCTGGTACTGAGACCCTCTGATATTGGCGGAACGAGGAGAACTACGTCCTCAACCGGTGAATGAGGTGGCCGAAGGGCCGCGTCCAGGAGCAGCCCTCACGTAGCCCCTACTACGAAGGTGGGATAAATAGTCACGCAGATTTTGTGGCGTGAAGGCGCTATGTTCTGGTAGCCTCTCACACCACAGAGTATGCATCCGCGCCATGTATCCCCTCCGCGCGGGCTCACTGCTTTCATAGCAATGCAGAAGTTCATCCCTCAGCTCATCTGTCCACTCAAAGCGTCCTTGGACATTGCCAATTTCGTCAACGGGCGACCCGTCCGGTTGGACCCCACCACCTTGCCCTTGACCCCTATCCGAACGGGGTCGATCGTGGGGGCCCAGTCTTCGGCCTGCCGGAACCAAAGGTTAGAGCCTGTGGGTGAGCCCAGCAGGCCCACGACCGACACCAGAGGGGAAGATGCTTTCCTCTCCCGGGTGCACTAGGGCTGCCGGTTCGGTTTCGCACCCCTAGCTGGAGTAAGTGGTGGCGCTACTCACCAAAGGCTTAATAGATGGAAGTTAGCCCCTCCTGCTTATTATTATTATTATTAACAAATCAGTGGTTAGTGAAAATTCGTGTTGCAATTATTGAACTTCGGTTTGGAAGTGTTTAGTACAGAGTGTAAACACGTAACAGTATAGTTAATAGTGAATAATTATGGCAGAGGGTGTTAAAAATTTAGTAAAATGTATGTTAGAGCGCATATTTATATTATATCTTCGCAACTGAATAGAAAACACAGGACAGACGGGCTGACAGTGTTGGTGATAGATATGATTTACGACAGACATAGGGCTTAACTAGATGATGTACGTTGTTTACATCGATAGTGTTAAGATGAATCGCCTGTATGATAAAAAAATAGAAAGGACTTGGAGAAAACTTGTTCATTTATAAAAGAGGTAATTTCTTTTAATATTCGCTTCCCCTTCCCCTTTTTTGATATTGTGAAGAAATATGAGTTATATCTAGAAAAGCTTTAATCAAATTAAAGGTTTTCATAATCCGACAATATTACGCATTATATCTTGAGGGTTTATTTTTAGCTAATCATCTAAAATTCATTGATTATGAAGTTGTAATCACCTCCCAACTGGTGGCAATTATTTATTCAGTACGGTGAGAAAGAATCATCAGGTTGTTGTCTAAGAACAAGAAATAGCACTAACTGATCCAACTTTTATGTTGTTATTAAATATTTATGTTATCTGAAGTACATTATAAAAAATTGTACGATTAATTGCAAAACAAGAGTACGAAAAAATTTAGCAGCTTGTGATTTCTTTATTTACTAAAATAAAATTTTGAAATTTGCAGAAATTACACAACTAATAATGCTATTTTTTTTATACCCTAACAGATATTTTTTACAATTTTACTACCGGTTTAATGACTCCAATATTCTTATATTTAATGTAACTTTGTATATTGTTACATGTTTACAATTTCCAGTAAACACCCTGTACGTAGGTTCAATAAATTGCAACAAGAATCTTCACAAACCACTAGTTTATTAATCACTTAAATTACAATAATTAAACCTTAAAAATAACACAACTAATAATAACTTAAATCTAACATAAATTTACTACTTTAAATCACAATCATAGAATCGCGTCTTTATATATCCATCGCATATGTTCTCGATCACTCCAGACTATTCGAACTTCTCGATTTCTTGGACTCTGTGGTAATGGTCATTCACGTATTTTCTATGAGGCAGTGGCGTAGACGTGCACATAACAATATTTAACCTTATATTTCTTATTCGTCTTAAAATTCCCTTTTTAACCATGTATCTCAAAGTGGGATTTGCATTGTATTAAAATAAATCTAGTCAGTGGTTAGGAAATATTGCACCTGGGGCTAATTCTAATTTGCGCCCCATATTTAATTATTTTATTAGATTTTGGTGTGAAATTTTCTTACCGAATGTAGGTACTTGAATAATTATCCGAAAAAATTTTCGATTTCACCAATATTTTGAAAAAGATCAAATATCCCGAGTCGAAGGCTTTTGTTTTTACCAACAATTTTTTTTTTTCTAGCTGTGATATCATAGATTATTTTGGTTAAATATAGTTAGTAATGGATTCTAAAATAATTGACGTAGTATCGTACATTTATGTCAATCATTTTTTGAGTGGCAAAATTTGGCAAGCAGTTCTAATATGATATAAGCTAAGAGGGCAGTTTTTCCATTCCATGATTACCTTTGACCAAGATAATTTTTGATATCACGGTATTATTAAATAATACAAATTAAATTTGTACAAAACTTATATCCTTTGAACAAAATCGTACTATAATCTTATAATTACACAATTAAAGAACAGAAAATCCCCACTTTAATTAAAGTTGTGGATAAAAAATACAAATAAGACGGCCCAAATGGAAAAGTGTTAAAAGTGAAGAAAGAGATGGCCGAGTGGCGGAGTGGGCATATCATTTATATGTTAGAGAAATGCATGAGATAATTCTTCCGAAGTATGTTTAAAGCAGTAAACATGTGTCTTCAACAACTTTTTAATAGCTGGGTACTTATTGTATTAAGTAAAGGACTTGATTTTTATGACACGAAATATCAAAGTTTCGTAGAAGTAAAACATAAAATTGTCTGGTAAAAATGAGTTGTCTATTTGATATATTTTGCTATTTGTATTGGCTTCCCTTGTTTATATCTACTATTCTTGGTTACGCCACTGGCATAAAATTTTATATTTTGGTGCTCTCTCTTTTTAGAGGGTACCAGTCTGCACTGGTTTTACAACGCACGAGAGATCCATGTTCCCGCTTCAAGTATATGTTTTATGTGTTTCATTTATCCGTAAATTTATGATTGATAAGTGATTGGGATAAATTGGTTTGTGTTTAATATATATATATATATATATATATATATATATATATATATATATATATATATATTTTACTATAAGGACCGTAACCAGACTGCAACCAACAGCTACTCTCCGGATTATGTACCCCGCCGAGCGCTGAATTACAAGTTACAAGCCTGGCTCGTTAAGTGTAATAATTGCATATTACCATCAAAACGCTAATGCTTCGATTGCAACAAACACCGCTTGAAAGACTGATCCTACTTAAAGGAGCTCTCTTGCCAGCCGCCACACACCACTTGCAGACTGCAGTTTCGAGCTGTTGGCTCTCGTCAGTGCAAGGTAGGCATGTGACGACCGGCACGAGGATCCTTTGACTATTCGGTACATCGAATATATATATATATAATGTTGCTTTTTAGGTTTTTGCGGGTGTTGATGAAGGGTTATTGTACTTCCGGGTGCTCTCCCGCGTCGATGGTCGACCTCTCCCGCACTCACGGTTGTCTAAACGACGTTTCGGCAAGAATCTCATCTACCATCTTCAGGTGAAAGCTGCCTACTGCTGCTCCTCGTTGCTCGAACTGAACTCATGAGTTATATATAATATAACGCGGGATCGAGTCAAATATAATTCAAAGCAATTCGTTATAGATATTACATGATTTTTATTATCGCTACACGAATCAGCAAGCCTTGTTATTCGTTATTTCATAAAATGCCGGCGCCATCGGCGCCCCTGCTTGATGCGCCCGGAACAGAGCAGAAGGGCAATGCCCCTCCGCCCCGCCCTATCTACGGCACTGAGTCTAGGTGGCCATGATTAAAATTCTAAAATATTTTGATACTTAGTAGGTTATGAAATTGAAAAGGCACTGGTAAACCTGTATTATTTTTATATTTTTTTAGACCTAATTAATTGGTCATTTTTTAGCTTCAACAGAAATATCTAAACGTTAATTGTGGTGTGGTGTTCTCATCATATTGTTTTCTTCGTTTTATGGGCTTTTCGACCACTTTGTCCCACTTTATACCGTATCCGTTTTTTTCAATGTAATTCTTGTGTTCATTCATCCAGAGTGTATATATATATGTTGTTTTTTAGGTTTTCGCGGGTGTTAAATGAAGTGTTGTTGTACTTCCTCCAGGAGTCATGGTTGTCTAAACGACGTTTCGGCAGAATCTCATCTGACATCCTCAGGTTCTCGCTGAAAGCTGCCTACTGCTGCTCCTCGTTGCTCGAACTGAACTGACGTTCCCCGCGTTGTGCGGCTCCTTATATATGCTCCAGTCTAGGGCACGCCTGCGCGTTTGGCTACGTGTTACCGGCCCCCCACCACCTGCGGTAGGCGCGGCGGGCGCCCGAGCCAACCCGACAAGTGGCCTCGCTGAAACGTCACGCTCCACGTGACTTCTCGCCGGTGGTCGGGCATCCTCATGTCCGATCGGTGCCGCAGAATGCCGTGGTTCTCCTTGATTGGTCCGCAGTCGGCTCTGACTCCTCGTGATAGGTCCATTTCGGGCAGGTTGATGCGCTTCTTCACTATTTGGCAATACTTGAACAGGCCTCCTCGTGATTGGTTCTTCCACGGTGGATCGCCGTGTGTTTTCGGTTACGTATTTTCCCACAAGAGCGGGCTTCCAGGAACTGGGCAATCTCTGCGTATCATATCGTTTATTGAGATTTTGTGGTCTTTTTTCGATCTCTATGGCCTCTCTGGTGATCCTTGACCTATAATGCTCGATATTAGCTACTGTCCTGGTGTTGTCGAAGTTTATTTTGTGTCCTGTGGATTTTACATGCTGTGTTAGGGACGATGTTTTCTCCTCTTTTCGCACTGCATTCATATGCTCCTCCTTTCTTACACTAACACGTCTTTTGGTCTGTCCTATGTATGATTTGTTGCAATCTTGGCACGGGATTTTGTATACTCCTTGATTTTCTAGGGTAGTTTTTGATTTTAGATTTTGAAGACCACCAAAGCCAAAATTAAAGCCAGCCCTATCGACGATCAAGTGAAAAACCAGATTATACCGAGAGAGAGATCTTCAAAGTGTCCCAAATTATATGGCCTTTCCAAGATCCATAAGGAAGGAGCGCTATTAAGACCTATTGTTAGCTCTGTAGGGTCACCGTTACAGGAGTTAGCGAGATATCTGGCTAGACAGATGCAGCCACTAGCGGAAAAAGCAACGTCTTATGTGAAAAACGCACAACATTTTATCGAGTTACTAAACAACGAGACTGTCCAACCTGAAGATATTCTAGTGAGCTTCGACGTAGTATCACTATTCACTAACGTACCAATAGAGGAGTTACTCGAATTGATCAAACAAAAGTATCACCCAGAGGAGCATATTCTTAGCCTAACTAAACACTGTTTAAGCAACACATACTTTATATACAATGACCAGCGCTACAAGCAAACGGAAGGAGCATCGATGGGTTCACCGTTATCTCCAGTCATCGCTAATCTCTTCATGGAGGACCTAGAAGTTCGTGCAATAAAACGGTACCACTCAAACCAAAACTTTGGTTAAGATATGTGGACGACACATTCGTAATCTGGACTCATGGAAGAGAACAACTAAATAGGTTTTTAGACCACCTGAATAGCATTCACGACAAGATCAAATTTATCATGGAGGTAGAAACAGAAGGCAAGCTTCCATTTTTAGACGTATTAGTGAAAAAGAAACAAGATAGGACACTAGGTCACACAGTATACAGAAAACGCACTCACACGGACAGATAGCTAAGTGCGGCATCACACCACCATCCAGCATAATTAAATTCAGTAGTAAAGACTCTAGTGACACGTTCTCAGAGGTTGGCAGACGTCGACCATATCAACGAAGAGATGTCTTCACTTCAGAAAGCACTAATGAAAAATGGATTTTCGAGGTACACAATACAAAAGTCGCTAGGGCCATACAGACAAAAAACCCAGAAGGAAACCGAGAAACCAGTAGTAAAGGCATATCTATCTTACGTGAAAGGGACGACAGATAAAATTGGCAAACTTCTACGTAAACATAACATAGAAACAATATTTAAAACAGACCGAAAAATCAGTGCAGTCCTCCGTAATCCAAAATCAAAAACTACCCTAGAAAATCAAGGTGTATACAAAATCCCGTGCCAAGATTGCAACAAATCATACATAGGACAGACCAACAGACGTATTAGTGTAAGAAAGAAGGAGCATATGAATGCAGTGCGAAAAGAGGAGAAAACATTATCCCTAGCACAGCATGTAAAGTCCACAGGACACAAAATAAACTTCAACAACACCAGAACAGTAGCTAATATCGAGAATTATAGGTCAAGGATCACCAGAGAGGCCATAGAGATCGAAAAAAGACCACAAAATCTTAATAAACGAGATGATACGCAGAGATTGCCCAGTTCCTGGAAGCCCGCTCTTGTGGGAAAATACGTAACCGAAAACACACGACGATCCACCGTGGACGAACCAATCACGAACCTGCCCGAAATGGACCTATCACGAGGAGTCAGAGCCGAGTGCGGACCAATCAAGGAGAACCACGGCATTCTGCGGCACCGATCGGACACGAGGATGCCCGACCACCGGCGAGAAGTCACGTGGAGCGTGACGTTTCAGCGAGGCCACTTGTCGGGTTGGCTCGGGCGCCCGCCACGCCTACCGCAGGTGGTAGGGGACCGGTAACACGTAGCCAAACGCGCAGGCGTGCCCTAGACTGGAGCATATATAAGGAGCCGCACAACGCGGGGAACGTCAGTTCAGTTCGAGCAACGAGGAGCAGCAGTAGGCAGCTTTCAGCGAGAACCTGAGAATGGCAGATGAGATTCTGCCGAAACGTCGTTTAGACAACCGTGACTCCTGGAGGAGTCGACCATCGACACGGGAGAGCACCCGGAAGTAGAACAACACTTCATATATATATATATATATAATTAATTTCAGAAGCTTCCTTCTGATTAATTGGATTAACTAATTTTTTTGACTGGGAAAGTTTTAAAATAATGGTACATGAACAGAGATGAAATTTACAATAAAGTTAAATCGTTAGAAAATAAGAAAACCCCGTGTACTGTCATGTAGGTGTAAAGATAATTATGAAAAATCTCAAAATAATTAAAAACAAATATTACATTAACAGTAACAATCATTGCAATTCTCAAATAGAACTACAGGAAGATTAATAGATTATGTAAATTTTTTTAGTAAAATACAATGGGAAAACAATGGCCACATTTTTACTCTTTTAATTCAAATGGTTGATGATGGACTTAGAATTCAGTGCATGTTAGTTTTTAAATAATTTAATAGTTTATAAATTGTAACTGTTGTTTGAGCTTTATTGAATACTCTTTTCCTATCGTACCTGATGTTTATAAAAGCGAATGGCTCATTTGTACGTGCGTTAAAACATAATTTGATCGGATGCCATTTAGAATCTGTGACAACAATTTCAGATAAGTCAGCTTTTATTATTTGGTAAATACTGTGGGGTTAAAATGAGAGATATTCAATTTTTCTTAATAATATTAATTTAAAGTTAAATCCCTATACATTTAGATACATGTTTAGATTATATTTATTTCCATCCATATTCGCCATATATTTTGTACTTTCACTATTTTATATATTGCCAGTGATTTTTTAATTATTTTTATTGTTACTCATTACGAGACTTAGTAAGACCTAACCTCTGATTTTAATGACACGTTACATCGTAATAAAACGCTAATGTTTAATGTGATGAAATGAGACGAAATTTGTGGTAAAGCCAACAATATCCAATTAACGGAAATTATATTCAAATAAAATACAAGCAAGTTATCTAAAGCCTCAACAGTAAGTAACAGAATTTTGAGTAGTTTTAATTCCATTTTTATGATATTACACACATAAATTAGTTAATTATATTACACCCCATTTCCTGTTTATTATGGAATTATTAATTCATAAATGGTGTTATTTGACGTGCCATATTTCGCTAGTATCCACAAACTAATAACAGGTTTTAGTCGATGAACTTGTCAATACATCGTAATAAATTACACATTTAGCGATAGATGTCACCACGCTCTAATATACTATCCAAATTACCGCCTATAGCTTTTCACCAACAGATGGCTCTCCACTAGGAAAAACATACCAATTTATTAAATAGATGTGTATATCTTAGGAAATCTAAAATATAAACTATTACTGTACTTAGCGTGTCGAAATTGTCTACAAAATGATAGTGTAAAGCTAGTTAATGATCGAAAATCCACAAAAATCGAGTTAGTTTTTAACATTTTACAAGTTGGTACTCTTGACAGCCGAATTGTGGAACTGTTAGTTTAAGTAATTTTCTCTTGTTTTTGGGAGTTAAAAATGGTTATAAATATCACTCAAATTGCTTCGTACTTTCTTTTTAAATCAAGAAATTGAGCTGAAAACTTTGCTAGGGATTAATTTAGTTGTTAAGCAGCCTTACTTCACTTCGACCTAAAAAGATTTTACTCATCTAGTTATTGCCCAGGATTCCAAGACAGCTTGTGATTTTCCTGGGGGCTAGTTTCCCTATGTCTTCAGGCGTTAATTCCACCTGCTCTAGGAACTTTAGCCTAGTGCGGATTAATGCCTTGCATTCGCAAAGTATATGTTCCGCAGTTTCCGTTGCAGTATCACAGTATCTGCATTTGTCGTCTACTGCCTTGCCCATATTCTTGAGATGATATCTCAAGGGGTAGGGGCCAGTTAGAAGGCCTGTGATAAGCCTTAATTCGGACTTTTCAAGTTCGAGAAGCCATGTGGTATTCTTTGTCGAATAAGTTATAAACTTTTTCGCTTGTCTTTGGCCTGGAGTATTCTTCCAATGGGCCTTTTTTTGGTCCTTTTCCCATTTCTGGATCTCCTCCGTTATGTGTCCCTTGGCCAGGCCACAGAACGGTTCAGGTCCAATAAATTGTGCTTCGGCTCTTTTTTTCGCAAGGCTGTCAGCAAGTTCATTGCCAGGGATTGTTTGCATTCCCAGGCAGTTTCGAGCTATTGGTTCTCATCAGTGCAAAGTAGGCTGTAACGACTAATGTTGGGTGATACACCGATTACGATCAGAATTTTTTTCTGTCTGGTGAGTTTATATGGATTACTATGTATTTTTTCGGGTGATTTGAGAGCATTTATGTATTTGCAAATTCAGCTTATAATCATGTAGAACAATAGCGAAGAATAAGATTTGTTTCTATTGATCTATATGACACAGTGCCTCCTAACTAGTTTCAAGAGACATTAAAATCTTCGCACACTAGGCATGTGCTTCGTCAACTATTTTGTCTTCATCTAGAGATGAATAAATATTCAAGTGTTTTGGTATTTTTGGACAGTACTTCAGAGAGAAATTCACGCCTAGTAATATTTCCCACGTATTCTAAATATTATTTAAATATTTCTTTCTATTGACTTCTTTACAGGACAATCCTCAGCCGAGATCGCTTCCGTAACTAATAAAAGAAACCCCACCCCGTAGAAGCACGATATATTGATCTAAAGTAGCTAGAATTTGTTTACTTGGGAAATGGATTGATCTGATAATAAATGTCGCCATTTCGACTTTCTCTACATTGTATTATTAATAGTCCCTTCTATTTTATAATGCTATTTCAAATTCAGATTGCATGGAAGGCATCCCAAAGTGTTAGCTTCTAACGAGACAATAAATTTTTTTTGCTATAAAATTGACATTACACCTCTGTTCAATGTAACTATATGGCTTGTGAATTAATTATAAGTGGAAGATATATAACTAAACATTAAATTTGTAACGCAATATAAAATTGAGTTTTATATCTTTCTTAATTTAATTTAATTGCACCGAACAATAGGGGATGTAAATTGAAATAACTGGAATACGGAAACACGTTCCAACTCTGTTTAAAATAGCTGTCTCTATTTGGCATTTTTAGGAATACGATTTATTTCGATGAACTCATCAAGTTAATTGGTTGGAGATTATTTCTGCCATATGGTCATTAAAATTAATTTTGATCTAGAACTAATGCCAAATGAAACATGAATGAATGAATACAACATTTTTCTAGGGAAATTCAAGTATACTGATAAGACGAATAAACGTAAAAAAATAACTTCATAGTTTCCGAGTATATTATTTTGGAAGAGAACCTCAGTAAAATGTTAGTATGTCAGTTAATTTAGTGAATGGGCCAAATGTCTATTCAGAACGTGCTTTTTAAACAATTTTTGGCGAGATACGTAAATATTTAGTACGGGATGGTTCAATTTGTTATGGAAAACCTAGAATTTGATTTACTCGAGATGACAGGGACCAACTTTATTGAACACCATGTGACTACGTTTTTTAATATTGCCTGTAATTCTGAACCAAATAAACATCGAGCAACATTCTATCCAGACTGCACCTGCATTAAGACTCCCAAAATTTCCACTTCCGTGTGCAGAGAGACTGTGGCATCTTAAATATTCATGGACCATATTTTAGCGACACCAGTAACAATGATGCATCAATTTTGCTCAAGCAAATAAGTGACGATCAACAGGCTTTTCGACAACGGATTTTAGAGAATATATTTGTTGTTGACAGAGGATATTGAGACGCTGTAGAATTTTTAAATGATCTCCATCTAAATTTCATCATTTCTGCCACACCACTAACACCGATTTATTACAGATGAAGCTGACCAATCTCGAATGATAATAAAAACACGCTAGTTATATAAAATCTATTTCCAATATTTTGTTGTAATATGGTACCAATGCAACATTGTTTGAATTTAAAATCTTAATGATCTAGACTGAACCTTGATTACGAAAGAGGTAGTAAATTATAAATGGCAGATAATTGGTGTTATCAAGTGCTATATTTCGACTTATAACAGATGCCGGCACCTTTGACGGTTTAGACGTCGCGACGACCGGAACAAAATTTTAGAAGTTTGGAAAACAAAAGTACCATTACTACTTTTAATTCTGAAATTTTTTTATTATTAGAAATTGTTTTATTTTTCCGTTCGTTTCAGAGTTATTTGACATAGAAAATGTAAATACATTTTATTAAAATATGTCAATTTAATGAATTGTCTGCATCTAATAGGCTGTGACTATTCTGTTAACCTAATTTTAACTGTCAAAACAGACAGATTAAAAAACAGGTAGTGAATATCACTTTTATTTACATACTAGCACAGTATCATTGAATTATTTAAACAGAAAAAAATATGTGTTTTAAACATAGTTATTTTAGTTTTATCTAAAATTTAAAGTAAATAAAATATTTTATAGCAATTGTTCAAAATTTTTTCCACTTGCCCGAACGCAGCAGTCATACCGGCACACCAATTATCTGCCATTTACAGAAATTTATGTATATATATATATATATATATATATTAAAACATAATTTTTCTGTCGCAAGCTCCTCTATAAAATTCTTATTTTACTATAAGGAACGTAACCAGACTGCAACCAACAGCTGCTCTTCGGGTTATGTGCGCCGCCGAGCGCTGAGTTACAAGCCTGGCGCGTTAAGTGTAATAATTGCATATAACCATAGACATATGTATAAATAAAGAGAGGGAGAGAGAATAGCCGCGTTGGTTAAGACGACGCGAGGTGGCAATCGAGATTAATCAAACAAAACGGGTATCGCGCTACCGGGTTCGAGCCCCGGCTCCGGTAATAGCACTGTCGGAGGATATGGTTGTATGTCCGCGTTCTTCAATGTGTTCCGCACAAGCCTCTGGTTTCCGCAATTGGGGGTTGTCTATTTTCTGTGGTGTTAATTTGTTATATATGCGCGACTTTTTCAATGGAACTCGGTACGTAGGGATATAGGTAAAAAATGATCAATAGATTCATTAAATAAATTGGGCAACAAATTATGACAAGCATCCAAAATGGAATCGATCTGTATGTGAGTATAGTACGGGGGCCATGAACCTTCCCGTGGCCCTTTGAAGTCGCGACGAGTAAATAGGTGTTTTCGACGTATTTCTTCATGCTGAATCCAAATATACAACTCAATTTTACGGAGTCATGCAAGAAAAATTGTTATTAACATTTTAATTGTTTATAAGGCTATAATTTCAAAATTAACAATGGAAGGGAGAATTTTCAAATGTTTTATGATTTCTGATACAAAAACAAAGAAAACTCTTTTGGAAAAATTAAAATCGACTGATTAGAACCGGAGATATTGCACATTTATTATTAACAAATTGCATAATTACGATTTTTCCGCACTATTTTACTCATAACTCGGCTCCTATTCAACGTAGAAAGTTCTACTCTCATTTTAAAGCCAAAGCTTCAAGGTTCACAATCTCTTGTAGTGAAATATCCCACCATGCTCTTGAAAAATTTTACAAGTGATGAAAGCCTGAAATTTTTGCAGAAAAAAGATAAGTAATTTGTTTATACGCATTTTGAGGAAAGTTAATCTATAAATATCAGCAATTGAGTTATACATTACTACCGTTTTATTCCTGGCTTTACTTAATAAATAATTTTTGAAATATTTACATTAATAAATGATTTGTAAATAATACTAAACAAATACATAATTTTTTCCAAAGTGTAATAATGAAAAAAAAGTTAATTCATTCTCTCATACTATGACTTTCTAGACTTTCTAGGCGAGGTAATTGTTTATTATTATTATTAGTTTTTGAAATATAATACATCACTTGCATCAATACTTGCTAGTAAAGATTGCGTGAATTTTTCAATATCGCCCTATCAATTTTCAGTCAAAAAATGTTCGTTTTGAGATGTACAATAATAATGTATAACTCAATTGCTGATATTTATAGATTAACTTTCCTCAAAATGCGTATAAACAAATTACTTATCTTTTTTCCGCAAAAATTTCAGGCTTTCATCACTTGTAAAATTTTGAAGAGCATGGTGGGATATTTCACCACTACAAAACATTTTAAAGCTTGAAGCTTTAGCTTTAAAATGAGACCTGGTAGAACTTTCTACGTTGAATAGGAGCCGAGTTATGAGTGAAATAGTGCGGAAAAATCGTAAATATGCAATTTGTAATAATAAATGTGCAATATCTCCGGTTCTAATCAGTCGATTTTAATTTTTCAAAAAGAGTTTTCTTTGTTTTTGTATCAGAAATCATAAAAAATTTGAAAACTCTCCCTTCCATTGTTAACTTTGAAGTTATAGCCTTATAAATAATTAAAATGTTAATAACAATTTTTTTTGCATGATTCCGTAAAATTGAGTTGCATATTTGGATTCAGCATGAAGAAATACGTCGAAAACACCTATTTACTCGTCGCGACCTCAAAGGGCCACGGGAAGGTTCATGGCCCCCGTACTAGTAAGCTACATTAGTCAGGCCAGTCACTAACTTTTTACTTTACTTGGGATGCAAATATAAGTTTGGCTCGTAAAAAATACAACAATTGAATATATTAAATATATGTTTCGACGTTATCCTGAATGAAACGTAAAATAAAAGAATAGGAAGATATCACAAATATA
Source organism: Leptura quadrifasciata (assembly GCA_963675555.1). Classification (NCBI taxonomy): domain Eukaryota; kingdom Metazoa; phylum Arthropoda; class Insecta; order Coleoptera; family Cerambycidae; genus Leptura; species Leptura quadrifasciata. The sequence goes on from OY776682.1 coordinate 31,977,945, forward strand.
CATGTACATAATTTTAATATAAGTAAACATGCAAAAAACATACTTACTTTCTTTATTTGAATTGCTTTTCATTTCTGTCGCCCTAGGGGGTGTTGACGGCATTGGTATTTCTGAAACAAGACCATTTATTTGTACAACAAACATAATTAAAATGAAAATTAAATTTTTTATTGTGTCATATAACAGAGAATAACTATTCTGTTTTTATTGTGCAAATATTAGTTTATCCCGGAAAATACAATATATTTTGTCATGCAGGAACACCGACGCTTTATCATACTTATTTGGCGTCAAATATGTATATTATAAATGAACAAGAAGTTTATTGACCGCTGAAAAAACTACTTCACTAAGCAAGAACGTTTTGATACGAGGAGAACACTTGAATTTGTTTGTTTATTCGCTCGCTTCTTCATTTTCATTTTATCCATATTTCTATTTAAATTTAGTTTATAGTGTATATCTTAAAATATAGTTCTAAATAAATCAAACTAATTACATTATCAGTGGCATCACAATTTCGAATAATCATTGTTTCTGACTATTTAAAAAGTCACCGTGCAACGGTGTATGGGCACGCTGCTTAACCAAATTTTCCTGTTTAGCAATTTTTACGATTTGGCAGAAACCCACAGTGACCTCCTGTTGGTCAACACAAGAATAATTTTGCGTTCACTCCTGCATTTTCCCGTGACTCCTGGAGGAGTCGACCATCGTGCGGGAGAGCACCCAGAAGTACAATAACACGTCATATACATAATATATGTTGGTTAACTCAACATACAACTTACATATAAAAAACATATATATATATATATATATATATATATATATATATGTTGTTTTTTAGGTTTCTGCGGGTGTTAAATGAAGTCCGGGTGCTCTCCCGCGTCGATGATCGACTCCTCCAGGAGTCATGGTTGTCTAAACGACGTTTCGGCAGAATCTCATCTGTCATCTTCAGGTTCTCGCTAAAAGCTGCCTACTGCTGCTCCTCGTTGCTCGAACTGAACTGACGTTCCCCGCGTTGTGCGGTTCCTTATATATGCTCCAGTCTAGGGCGCGCTTGCGCGTTTGGCTACGTGTTACCGGTCCCCCACCACCTGTGGTAGGCGTGGCGGGCGCCTGAGCCAACCCGACAAGTGGCCTCGCTGAAACGTCACGCTCCACGGGACTTCTCGGCGGTGGTCGGGCATCCTCGTGTCCAATCGATGCCGCAGAATGCCGTGGTTCTCCTTGATTGGTCCGCGCTCGGTTCTGACTCCTCGTGATAGGTCCATTTCGGGCAGGTTGCTGTGCTTCTTTACTATTTGTCAATACTTGAACATACCACCTCGCACGTAGCCAAACGCGCAGGCGCGCCCTAGACTGGAGCATATAGAAGGAGCCGCACAACGCGGGGAACGTCAGTTCAGTTCGAGCAACGAGGAGCGGCAGTAGGTAGCTTTTAGCGAGAACCTGAAGATGGCAGATCAGATTCTGCCGAAACGTCGTTTAGACAACCATGACTCCTGGAGGAGTCGACCATCGACGCGGGAGAGCACCCGGAAGTACAACAACACTTTATATATATATATATTTGGTTAACTCAACATACAACATACATATAAAAAACATATATATATATATATATATATATATGAAAAATACTAGGTTCTCGGGTTGAACCGCGTCTGAGATTGTTAATGTCTCGACATTTCGGCTCCCGTTTTGGAGCCATTTTCAAGAGAAAAAGTGGGCCAAGTAAAAATTGTCAAAGAAAATAATGCTAGGAGTTCATGGAACTGGTTCGATTCCGGGGTCTCAAACTGCCTACTCCCCAGATCTCACCACGATCCATCTCTAAGGCCTCAATCTGCCTACTCCTTAGAGCGAACTCGCTAGCCGTATCGGACGAAGTGATTTATACGAAAGCTGTCTGCGGGTGGGAGAGTGGTGGGGGGTTGAGGGTCTGTTGATGGAGGCATCAGAGCAGAACGGCTGCTATCAGGATTATGAGGTGTGGATGAAGATTGTGGGGCTAGCCTGGAGATCAATGATTTCCAAGCGACTGGAAGACGATGACCGTCATCCCTTTTGTTTAGACAATTGGGACGTTTTTCAATCTCAATTGCTTCGCGGATGATTCGCGGTTTCTGGAAAAATGATGGTGTTATGGTTTTGGTGTTATCGAAGTCTATATTATGGCCTGTTAGGAGGCGGTGTTGGGCAAGTGATGATGTGGGATCGGATTTTCTAACTGCAAGGCGATGTTCATATATTCTATTGTTAATCCGTCTATTGGTTTGTCCAATGTAGGTTTGGGGACAGTTTGAGCAAGGTATTTCGTATACACCGTGTGAATCATTAGGTATTTGGTCTTTTGGGGTTCAGATTAAATTGGAAATTGTTTGGTGTGTTGTGAATATGGTTTTTATATTATTGGAATTCAGGACTTTTGAAATTTTGTCTGTGACACCTTTGATGTAGGGTAGGAAAGCTTTTTGCTGAGGAAGAGTTTCTGTCTGTTGAATTTGGGAAGGATTTTGTGCTTTGTGTATGGATCGCGTTATATGTCCTTTGTCGTAACCGTTTTGTAGAAGTGCTTCTTCCAATGTTTGTAGTTCGGATTGTCTGTTGTGATTGTCTGTTAGTCTGAGGGATCTGGTTACAAGAGTGTTGACAACGGAATTTATTTGTGATGGATGGTGGTGTGATTTTGATTTAAGGTAACGGTTGGTGTGGGTTGGTTTTCTATACACAGAGTAGGAGAATTGATTGTTGTTTTGTTTTGTAATGAGAATGTCTAGGAAAGGGAGAGAACAATTGTTTTCGATTTCAATAGTGAACTGGATCTGAGGGTGTATATGATTAATGTGAGACAGGAAGTTGTTTAGAGAATCTCTACCATGTGGCCAGATAACGAAGATGTCATCTACGTATCTTAGCCAGCAGGTAGGCTTCAATTCAGATGAATTCAGGGCTTGGGTCTCGAAGTTGTCCATGTAGATGTTGGCTATGACGGGGGACCATCCATCACAAATAAATTCCGTTGTCAACACTCTTGTAACCAGATCCCTCAGACTAACAGACAATCACAACAGACAATCCGAACTACAAACATTGGAAGAAGCACTTCTACAAAACGGTTACGACAAAGGACATATAACGCGATCCATACACAAAGCACAAAATCCTTCCCAAATTCAACAGACAGAAACTCTTCCTCAGCAAAAAGCTTTCCTACCCTACATCAAAGGCGTCACAGACAAAATTTCAAAAGTCCTGAATTCCAATAATATAAAAACCATATTCACAACACACCAAACAATTTCCAATTTAATCAGAACCCCAAAAGACCAAATACCTAATGATTCACACGGTGTATACGAAACACCTTTCTCAAACTGTCCCCAAACCTACATTGGACAAACCAATAGGCGGATTAACAATAGAATATATGAACATCGTCTTGCAGTTAGAAAATCCGATCCCACATCATCACTTGCCCAACACCGCCTCCTAACAGGCCATAATATAGACTTCGATAACACCAAAACCATAACACCATCATTTTTCCAGAAACCGTGGATCATCCGCGAAGCAATTGAGATTGAAAAACGTCCCAATTGTCTAAACAAAAGGGATGACGGTCATCGTCTTCCAGTCGCTTGGAAATCGGAACATATATATATTCATATTCATAGTGGGAGGGGGCTGTAGGTTTAGAGACAAGGGATACACACCCAATATCCGTTTATAGTGGAAGAATCCCTCTCACAGCATTTTCCACTACCACGATCGGGAATCGAACCCGGAACTGTTGGGTGAGAGGCAAGTGCGTTACCTCTCGACCATCAGTCATATATATATATATATATATATATATATATATACGTATATAAAAAAAAAACAAAATTAAACATCACGTAGGATATCTTGAGGTTGCAGTCAGAGGTGAAAAGTTTACGGCCACAAAACAGAAAAAGAAAACTCTTTTGTTACTTTGTCAACTAAATTTAGTTCTATACCCACATGTTGTAATTATTAATGTTCATTTTGTTATATCTATTTTAATCATGGTTTTAATCCTTAATTTTAAATAATCAGTATTAAATAGTAGTTGTTTACTTTAAATTGTGTACCTGTAAAGGAATTTGTCTACTTTATGTTGAAAATGCGACTATTTTATAATACATGTGACCTTAACTCTTAACCTCAAGTTAATGTCTTGAAAAAGGGAATAAATAATTTCCGAAAGCTTGACAAAGTAACAAAATAGTTTCTTTTTCTGTTTTGTTGTGGCCGTAAACTTTTCACCTCTGACTCCTCCTACGTGATGCTTAATTTTGTTTTTCGTAGCTAGTCAGTCAAGACCACCCTTCCTCTTTATCCGTGTATATATATATATGTATATATATATATATATATATATTTTTTTTTTATTATACATGATTTGCAGGAAACAACTACTCAGCGGGCAAATACCCCGACCTGCATTGAATTATACCTTACAAATCATGAAAGATTGGTAGCCAATGTCATTTGTCAATTCCCCGATCAGACATAGGCCGGTTTCGAACTTATTAGTTCTCATCAGTATGCCATAGGTCATGGAACAGACAAATGACAGTGGCCAACCTGTTAGTTTTATACAAACTTAAGTAAATGGTGTACCGGTGAGAGGTAAGTGAATACCCTCATGTGGTCAAATGCTACTATACACCAGACATCATAGATGTCTTCATACTTATATATATATATATATATATATATATATATATATATATATATATTATAGCACTGATAACTATTTTCACTTTTTTTAAAAAACATTTATTATAACTTTTATAATTATTATTACATATGTGGTTTAATACACTTGGTACAATATTAATATATAACTTGATGCAAGAAATGAGTATGTTAACTGATTCTGCTGCCAGTCTTTGCTGTATTTATAACATTGGTTGTAGACGCTGACATAGGCATTCCAGGAATTAACGCTATGCCAGCGCTTGACATGTGCACATGTGTGCATGTTGTTCGAGGAAGTTGTTATCTCGATAAGGGTATCATATTACTTGATAATTTAGTCCGAATGGTTACTATAATGTTTTAATATTAATTTAGAATATAACAAATATATAAAGTATATTAATTTAGCATATAACAACTCCCTCTTTTTTTGAAAAGTCAATGTTATTCACTGACTTTTGAAAAAAATTGGTCATTTCTTCTTCCTCTGTATGTAGATGAGGTCTGCTTCTCAGAAGGGTGTTGATTCTTTTTAGCATCTCATTAGGGGTTGTATCTTCGGATTTCTTGCACCAACAGCATCTTTTCTTACATTTCCAAGCAATGTAGGAAGTGAGGAGACAAATTGCGATGCCAATAGTTATATACACACTCACAGAAAAATGTTTGGTTATAAAGGGCTCGTTAATTAGTTTGTCCAGGTCTCTCGAGTATTGTTTGAGTTTGTGGTTGGCTATGTCTAAATTCTCTACATTTAGATGGTCGAACTGCAGGGGTTCTAACTTGGGTAGTTGGAATTTTTCAGGGATGTTACTACAACAGTCATAGGGTATAAGCACTGGATGTGAATTGTCTGTAATGTTAATAGTGTTGCGCCCTTCTGCTTGCACTTTTGTTATACCGACAAACGCGTAAGAGTCCGGGTGGAGTTTTAATATTGCGTTCCTATTAACACTAGTAATTTTTGTGTCCATTTGATTACAGTTTATAGTGATATGGATAAGTTCAGAGACAATAATTAGCCACACATTGTCTTGTAGTTTCTGAACGTTATATCCTTGTCCGCAGACGAGGGCACTTTCACAATTTTCAGGAATTTTCCTGAAGTTCTTGAGTAGGTGGACTTCGCATGCTGCACTACTGTCGATCGGGTAGGCGTAGAGGTCTGAACATAATTTCTTGCGAGCATCTAGTTGTTTGCATGTGCTCAGATCTTTGACAGGGATGCACATTAACGAATCATCGTTTTGCGCAATGAATTTTTGAGAAAATGACAAAACGTGGTGTAGGCCAGTTCTATTGTCAGAATCGGAATAGGATATAAATGATACAAAGTATAGAGTTGTTGTTCTACTAATGGTATTCTTAAAATGAACACAAGATCTGATTTTGACTGAAAGGCTTCTAATTCAATAATTTCCAAATATTGGGGAATTTTTGAGTATTTTACTGGAAGGGGTAAATTATTTTTAACTAGATTTTGAGAGATTTTCTGAAGTGCGGTAATCAAATTTTCAGGTGTAATAATTGAAGAGTGTATTATTTTCAACCAGGCAAAGGTGTTTGAATTTAAAATGTCGTCTAGGTTACTCTGAAGGTACAGGTAACTTTCAGTTAGTTTTTCATATATTTCTACAAATTTTAGTTCGGCTTGAACCAGTGCGACTCTATCATTTACTTTGTGAAATGCGGTTTGAATCTTTTTCATGTCCTCGTTAAAGGTTTTTATGTTAATTTGCATGTCCTGAACTGTTTCGTTAAAGGTCTTTATGACGGTAGAAGTAACAGATATTTGGTTTTTTAGGAGGTTTTCAATTTGGTGTTAATCGTTATTTAATTTATTGATACTGTCTGTGAAGAATTGCCCGTCTTCAGCATCTAAATTGCCAGTAATTGCTTTGAATATGCTACCTACTCCATTTATTAAACCGCGTTTGAAACGTTTAGTGTTAATGAACACTTCTTCAAACTTTACCTTAATGGAATTTTAAATTTGTTTAAGAAGCGTTATGTGCATTTTGACTTTGACCAGAAATTCTTTTGTTTCACGTGTGTCGTGGTTGAATATATTAACGATTGATTCTAAAATTTTGTTATTGTTGGTGAAGGCTTCTTCGAGGCTTGATAGATTTTTGTGGACTAATAGAGTCCACCTGTCGTTGGAAATTACTATCCTTGTTTCGTCGTGGTAGTAGACTCCGACGGTGTTATTGATGGGTGTTATTTGGTACTGGGACATGGCTGTTTCGATCAGCAGGGTGAACCTGTAATGGTAATTTAGGCTTCAAAATATGGCTTTAGTCTGTCAAAGTTAGCTTTAGTTTTTTGATTTATTTTTGTGTTAAGGAGGGTGGCTGAGTTTTTGTGGAGTTTCAGGATTTCAAATGGTCCGTTAAATTTATTACGTAACTTATCGGTGATCTGGGACTTTTTCAGATATACCTTTTAACCAATTTGATATTCGGGGGTTTCCTTTGAAACATGGACATCAAATCGAACCTTCGCTTTTTATTTCTGTGTTTCGGTTCTCGCGCGTGCGACTTTATAATAATAAGAGAGGCGATTATTTAAGTCTCTGATATATTTTGTGACAAGTTCCTCTTGATTATATAATGTCTCGGGTGGTCTGCTAGACGTGTGTCCGAAGACTAACTCATAGGGTGTAAATCCATGAGTTTTATTTGTGGAGTTGTTGTAACATATTACCGCGTAAGGTAATATGTTGAAGGGGTGTTCGTCGGGGTGTTCTGTCATGTGTATTCTGATCATCTCTAACAAGGTAGAGTGAAACCGTTCTAAGGAACCGTTTGATTGTGGGTGTCCTACGCTCGATTGTGTTATTTTTGTCATAAAGGAGGCATAAATCTCGTAAAGTGGCATTATCGAATTCACGGCCGTAATCGCAGTGGATTCGTAAAGGCGTTCCAAAGTGTTGGAAGTAAACGAGTAGAGTGTTTGCGATGGATTTTGCCGATTTATCTTTGATGGGGTACGCTCGGCTAAACTTTGTGAGTTCGTCGCGTTTATGCGTTCGAAAGGGGACTTGGGTGTTTCCGTGATTACTAGAGGGGTTTCTAGGTTTTTGCGACAAACTTTCGTCTCTTGGCAAATTTGACAAGTTTTTACGAAATTTTCGACGTCCTTTGTCAATCCTGGCAACTGTATTTTTCTCGAATGCGCCGAATGGTCTCATTTATTCCGGGGTGGAGATGGGCTTTCCCGGTATGGTATTGATCGATAATAATGGGAATTTGATCATCATTGGGTGTTTTAGTAACGTTCTGGCATATTTTAAGTTTTACGTCTTTTTCCGCTAAAAGGAATGACAAAATTTCGAGGATAGGGAGCTCGATATTGTTTTCAATATGGTACGTCTTAGAGTCCTCGAATGCTTCGCGACTATTGTACAATGAGATAAATAGATGTTGAACTACTGTTTCGGAGTCATATGGTAGAGCTACGATAAAATAATTTCTATGCCGCACCGACTTACTGGATAATTTATTTAAGTCTAAATTCCGAAAATCTGTGTTTTCTTCATACAAATCTTCAAAGATTTTGTAATACAAATCTTCGAGATTGTTTTGTTGGAAAAAGGTCACTATATTTTTGTTGGTTTTGTCTAGGAGTTGTCCATTGGAAAATTAGATCTTAGAGTAATCGATAAGCGATTTTGTTTTATAAAACCTTGTAAAGGTTTCGAATTCTTTTAGGGCGTTCTCTTGTTCGTTTGTGTCTGTCGTGTCATTTTGAGTGTCAGAGTCGGGTTCTCCTGATGTCGAGGGTCTTTGAATGGGGAACGTTAATAGTTTGGATTCTGCTTGGAAGTTGGAATAGTCTCGGCTGTGGTTTATCTTTATGCGAGACAGGGCGTCTGCGTTTTTGTTAATGCGACCGGGTTTATATTCGATTTCGTACTCGTATTCTTCGAGCTTTAGTCGCCAGCATGCTAGACGGCTTCCGGGGTCTTTCATGGAGAAGAGCCACGTTAAGGGTCTATGGTCTGTTATCAGTTTAAATTTTCGACCAAATATGTATGGGCGGAAGTGTTTTACGGCCCATACGATGGCTAAAAGTTCACGCTCGATGGTGAAATATTTACTTTCAGCTTTGCAAAGGGTCCTTGAAGCGATGGTAATCGGTAAATCTTTGTCGATAGGGCCCTTGTGAGAGTATAGCGTCGATGGCAAAGGCACTTGCATCTGTGGTGAGTAGAAATGTGTCGTCAAAGTTCGGGTAGATAAGAACTGGGGTTGAAGTGAGAGTTTGCTTTAATTCCTCGAAAAATTTTTTGCATTCTGAGTCGAAAACGATAGGAACATCCCTTTTTAACAATTTGGTGAGGGATTTGAATAGTTTCGCGAAGTTACTTATAAACCTGCGATAATAGCCTGCCAGCCCGAGGAAGGATTTGATCTCTTTTTGGTTAGTAGGTTGGGGAAAATTTTGGATGCACCGTATCTTATCGGAGTTTGGTTTTACTCCTTCATTGGTAACGAGATGACCTAGATATGCGACCTCTTTACGAAGGAACTCGCACTTATCAGGTTGGATTTTTAGATTGGCATTTCGAACGTGTTTGAACACTTCAGTGAGACGGGAAATATGTTCATGGACTGTCGGAGAATATACGATGATATCATCTATGTATACCAGACATCTCTCGTTCTGGATACCTACGAGGATATTATCCATAACCCTTTGGAAGGTGGAAGGGGCATTTTTAAGTCCGAAGGGCATACGGACAAATTCATAATGGCCATTATCTACGCTGAAGGCGCTTTTCGGAATATCTTTTGGATCTATCTCGATCTGATGAAACCCAGATGCAAGGTCCAATGTGGTAAAGTATTGACATTTACCCAATTGATCTAGGAGGTCCGAAATATTTGGTAAGGGGTATTTATTTCCTACAGTTAACTCATTGAGTTTCCTGTAGTTCACGACTACGCGCCATTTTTGTTTCCCCGATGCATCGAGTTTCTTTGGGGCGACCCACACTGGGGACGACCAGGGGGAACTAGAGTGACGAATACTATTTTGGTCTAACATTTTGGATACCTGCGTTTTTACCTCTTAAAAAATGTCCGCGTATTCTAAACAAAGTTGGGTTATTCGTTCATTTTCTTCCTCGTTTAAGTGGTCCAGGCGGAGTTGGTTTTTTATTTTGCATTGTCTATCCACGTAAATTTGAGAGTTTTCTTCGCCTATTTTGTTTATCGAGAAATTCTGGATTGGTTCTAATTTTATCTCTGAAAGAATCTATTTCGGTAGCTAACAGTATAGCTTCCGTGTTAGTTAGATGTCATTTAAGTTTGGCAATTTGTTCAGTTCGTGGTTCGACTGAAATTATATTTGAAATGTCACGAGTAACGTCTTGAGTGTCTGGGTTTGAGTAAGTTTGTATGTCTGGTAGACCTTAGTCTGTGACTTTATGAATCGGAATTGTTTTGAAATTTGTTATAAGATTTTTGTTTTTTATATCCACTATGCAATCATAGTGTTCCAAGAAATCGGCACCTAGCAGTCCATCGAACTCTATGTCGAGATCGCATATGTAAATTTTGAATGGTTCATTGTCATCAAACGGGATAAAGACGGCTTCGTTAATAACTACTTTTTGATTGGTTATGCCCTGGATCGTAACATTTTCCGGGCATCGCCTACTATAATTTTTACAAATTCTAGGTTTGAATATGGATAATCCGGCGTCTGAGTCGATTAATATTTTATGCGTGTTAGTAGCGTCATAAATATAATATAAATTTTTAGATCTAACAGACAACAAGGGACGTACAGGAACTGTTGTTCTGGGAAGTTGAGATTCGGGTTAAAATCGTCCAGGTTAATTTGGCCAAATTGGGTTTGTAATACTGTCATGTTGGGGTCTCTGATTTTGTAGTCTGGTTTCTCCGACTGAGCATGTGGGCCTGGTCGAAAATCGATTGTACACAGGGGTTGTATCGAAAGTCGGTTCCTCTGTATAATAATTTTCGGAGGGACTATTAGCACTATAATAGTCCTCGTTAGTATTGTCATGTTCCGAAGTATTAACTGAATAATAATTCGGACTCGCGTAAGGGTCGTTATCAGTATATAGTATAGTAAATTAAGCATCCTTCTATTTACATTTGGTTTATAATAGTTAGGATTTGGTTGAATCGTGGTGGGTCTTACATTGTTAAAATTTGGGTTTGGTGTAATAACTGGTGGTCTTTGCTGTTGGAAGTTTTGTGAATGTCAGAGGTTTTGGCTGTAATAGTTGGGTCTTTGTTGCTGGAAATTTTGCGAATTTCCAGGATTTTGGTTATAGTAGTTAGGTCTAGGATAATTTTGGGGGGTACCAAAATTTGGAGGTCGAAGATTTTGTTGCTTTTGACGGCATTCACTAGCAATATGTCCTGTGCGTTTGCAGAATGAACATTGTTTTACATTTGAGAATAAATTTGGGTTGCGCATAGTAGTAGTAGCACTATTGCCGCGATTGACTCTTGTGTTTCGAAATAGTTTAATTGGAGCTCTCTGCGAACTCTTGTTATTGCCGTTAGCATATCTGGAGGATCGCTTGCCCTAACAACCTGCGCAATTTTAGGTTCTAGTCCTGCAAGTAAAGTGTTCAGGATCATACCTTCCGTTAATTGTGTCTGAGCCTGTTTTTGCGCCACTGTTAGTCGTTGTTTATTTACAGAAGCATGCATTTTTACTTTATGCGTTTGTAAGCGCGCAATAAAGGTAAGCGGAGATTCATTAGGAAGCTGTCGCATCCTTCGTAGATCTTGTATTAACGAGGTTAGGTCTCTACTATCTCCGAAATGATTTTCTAAAAGAGTTTTAATTCCTTCCCATGAAGTGGGATTTCCAGAGTTCACTAATTCAGCTGCACGACCTTTCAATTTGTTTTTTATGTGAACGGTTAATAGTACAGTTTGATTACCAATTGACATTTCATAAGCAGTTTTGCATGAATTTAAAAATGTGTTTGATTTCCGTCGTAATCAGGAACGATTGAAAATATTTCACTCAGTTTGTATGGTTCAAGAACTTCTGGTTCTGGTTGATGTTATTGTTGTTGAGCCATATTTCTAGTGGTTACTGGCATAAACTAATTTAAATTTGAAATCTTAGGTTTACTTTACTTTAATCGTATAGACAACAGAACTGTTCTTTCCACAATATGTGCAAAATACGGCACGATTATTAATTTAATTTAATTTTCACTTAGATAGTGAGATGATTCTATAAGTACTTACATATAAATCTTCATTAGTAGAAGTTGGTCCTTTTCTAATTAAGGGATTTGAATCCGCCACCTGTTGTCAAAGTTCTCCTTGTTCCGGCGATCCTTTTCCTGAAGTTAGGCCCTTTTTGTGGGTGCTCCTTGTTCTTCGGAGGGTTTTTCGTCAGTTAGGCTTTTCTTCCAGGTGTTTTCCAGATCCTACAGCGACTGCGCCAATTTTATATCACTGATAACTATTTTCACTTTTTTTAAAAAACATTTATTATAACTTTTATAATTATTGATACATATGTGGTTTAATACACTTGGTACAATATTAGTATATAACTTGATACAAGAAATGAGTATGATAACTGATTCTGCTGCCAGTCTTGGCTGTATTTATAACATTGGTTGTAGACGCTGACATAGGCGTTCCAGGAATTAACGCTATGCCAGCGTTTCACATGTGCACATGTGTGCATGTTGTTCGAGGAAGTTGTTATCTCGATAAGGGTATCATATTACTTGATAATTTAGTCCGAATGGTTACGTTTTAATATTAATTTAGAATATAACAAATATATAAAGTATATTGATTTAGCATGTAACATATATATATATATATATATATATATATATATATATATATTGTGTTGTTTTTTAGGTTTTCGCGGGTGTTAAATGAAGTGTTGTTGTACTTCCGGGTACTTTCCCGCGTCGATGATCGACTCCTGGAGGAGTACAACAACACTTCATATATACATATATTGCTATGTATTCGCATATTGGACGATTACGAAGTGTGCATGTTTGTGTTATTTGCTGAATCAGGGTTTGAATTTGTTGTTTCCTTTAGATGGTTTTCTAAATTTATTTAAATTAGCTAAAGATCCGAAAGGTATGTGTTTTAGAATGTTAATACTTGTTTAGAGTTGTTTTAATAGTTTTTAAAGTTTTTATTTGATGTCAACAGTAAGTTTGATACTGACATCTATGTTAGTAGTTATTAAGTTGTTGTTGAAATAATTTCTGACATTTAAGTCATTATTACATTTCTCTTAAGTAGGAATTTTTTTTATAGTTGGTAAATGTTTTCCTGGAGAAAGACAAGGAGGTTTAAGTTAGGTTATGTTTGGAATGAAATTAATCAAAATTCATATGGTGTTTTGTTTTGTTTATTTTGAGTACTTTGATATTTAGTGATATAGAACAACAAACAACAGATAAAAGAGAGGTTGTAAAATTGGAAAAACAAATTTAAAAAAAAGAACAAGTGAAAATTAGGGAGTGAAGAAGAAAAATAATAAACAAGGATTAATAATTTGAAATTGAATTAAAAAGTAAGAAATTGTGGAGATCAGCGAAGAAGAGTAAAAATAGACTGTAAATAAGAAGGAAGAGGTGTTATTGTGGATAGGAATTGCAGAGGAGATAAGGACGAGATAAGGTGAAGAATTAATGAAAGGAGGATTGTTGGATTTGGAAAGGGAAGAGTGTAGGTAGCTGCGAAGAAGGAAGGTTTTGTGTGTTTAATTTTGGACAAGGTTGTATATTAAAATTTAAATAGTGTATTAGACTTTCGAACCTGTTACAAAAATTGCTAAATTATCTAAATATCAAGGAAAATAAATTACTTATATCAGATTAAAAATTTTACTTTAATAAAATTTCATTTTAAAACAGGAACTGAATTTGAACCTTATCCTGAAGGAAAAGATAAGCTAGCCGGCCCATTAAATAAATTTGACATACTTTCGGATCAAAAGGTAAGAGATTTTAATTTGATCTTTTGGCTTTAAAGTTTTTTTTTTGGTTTATCTATTGGAAATAAACAAGTTAAAGTTTGATTAGTACTGCAAATTATTAAGTTCAATAAAAGTAGAACAATACAATATATGAGTCATTTTAAAGAATTCGATGTTTGTTTTTTCTCGACATGTTCTAAACTTCTCCAGGGAAATATGACACCACTGGTTTATAATTTAACTCTTATGATGGCAGTACAGGTAGTTTTGATGCGTGTAGACTAAAATTATACAAATCGGGCCCTCTGAAAGCATATACATACAGGCAAGAGCCATATTTAATATCAATCATGAAAATGTTGGGTTGGAATCAAGAGATTAGTAACTCCTGAGAGTTAATACTAATAAATATCACCAACACATCATAGTTTTCAAATGGGTAAATTAATTACTAATTTTCGTTATTCGTAGATTTAATTATTTCAGTTGCATTTTCTCACAAAATATGTGAAAATCACGGATAAGTAATATTTCGAATTTCACTTACTATTTTAAATATTTCAAACCTACTTTCAGCGAAATCGGCTAAAATTCATATCATGGATTCTCTTGGGGGTCGCTGATTACGAATCTGAAGTGAAAATTAGAAAATTCAGAATGGCGGACCTAAAATGGCGGACTTTAATTCCTGATTTACGCCGTTTATATTGTTGCCCAAACAACCAAGGAAAAATAGCTGAGAAAATTCATGTAGAAGCCAATTTTGGCGCAGTTATAGGGGAAGCTGTCCTTAACAACATACCAAAAGTACTGATGTTTGGGAGTGAAGCTAAGGTCCCTTGTTGCAGTTTTTCGTTAATAACTCTAATATAAAATTCTCTGCAAAAAAGGTCTCATACACTTTTGCGCTAGGGTCAATGCTTAAGGAGATATGGAGGGGAGAAATAGAAAATTTAAAAAAAAAATGATTTTTATTGTTAAAAATGAAACGGTTATTGTTAAAAATAAAGTAATTAGTGTGCAAGGATGTACCTTGAACATTAAATTTCGTCAAAATCTAAAGTTTCTTCGTCTTCGATGGGGGCTTCGTTCGTACATGACCCGCCGAGGCATACGACGCAGCCACCGGAGCAGGCAATCCCTGCTTTGCGGCAACCGCAGCGCACTCCACACCCAGTCGTGCATCGGCAGAAGATCATGTTCAAAACGGCGTCGGGCGCCACAGGGTGGTTCGTGGTAACTAGGTTCAGGATCCCATCTTCTCCCCTGGCCCAACCCCATTGGGTGGGTGGTAGAGGGTTGCCAGGCCACTGTTGTATCTGTAAGAAAGTAATCAGACCAACGCCAACGTAAGTATTTAGCACAAATTGATATTTGTAATTTAAAGAAATCAATATTTAACAACTATATGTAAATGGATTTACCTATAGATATACTCCGAACGAGTGTTGTTTTGACGCTCCTCTGGTGCAAGGAAGAGTGGCCATGTCTGATTTGGGCTTCGTTGACGCTTTCAAAAATGCCTTTTACCGATGTTTGCTTAGGTTGTCTTGGTGTGCAGGAGCTTGGTGTACAGCCAGAAAAAGCTTCTCGCCAGCCTGTTCAATATCCACAGGTGATGTTAAAATGATAAAGCTGTCCATGCCCTTATGACATTTGTCAGGGATAAATTTTTTGATAGGCTCATCGTCCTTAATAAAGGAAAGATTTCTTCTAAACTAAAAGAACTTCGAAAAAGGCACAAGTGTAGAACAGAATTAAACGTATAATATCTAAAAATGGCGAAGTTTGGCAAATTACATCCCCCTCAAAGTCGTCGAAAACTTTGGAATTCTACAATTTAAGTGAAAAAGATGTCAACTGTTGTGACTGTCAGCTGGTTTGAAGCGACTGTGATACATGCACATCGGAAAAGCTACGCCGTATAGGTGACAAATTTGATGTTAGGACGATATTTCAAACGGGGAACACTTTAAGATCTATTTTAACAAAAACAAAACCGATAAACAGGGAGCAGAATTAAAAAAACTGTATTTACAATATCCCGTGCGAATGTGATAAATGTTATGTGGGTGAGTCATCCAGACCTTTCAGTGTGAGGTTGGATGAGCACAAGAATTACATTAGAAAGAATGAAATTCAGAAATCAAAGATTTGTGAACATGCTTGGGAAAACGGACATAGAATAAACTGAGACTCGGCAAAAATTTTAACAAAAGAAACAGATACCAAAAAAAGAAAAATTAAAGAATCAGCAATAATCTTATTAAATGAAGATAAGTGCGTATCGAATTGTTCTGTAGATATTTGTACAACCTGGCTACCAATGTTAAAAGAAGAACTTAACAAACTCAACATTATCTAAAAAAAAAAAAAATATCATCAGTTCTATGTTCTGTGTAAGTAGTAAGTATCTATGGAAATAACATAAACAGAATCTTAAAGCTGTGTATTTGACATACACAGCAAAATAAGAGTTCTTCAAAAAATAGCTTTGAAAACGGAAAGAGATTACTTTCCGAAACGTCAGCAAAATACATTATTTTTGTGTTTATTCCGATTTATATTATTTGCAAAACATAACCTCTGACTTTTCCTTTGGCGTAAACGTCACGGGCGCAGAGGTTTTTTTCCAATAATTCTATTATTTTGTAGATTCGGTGATTTGTTTTGAAGAGGATAATAGTACATGTGGTAGAAAACCCAAATAATAGGAAAGAATATGCACTCATAAATGCTTCATATCTCCTTAAGTATTGACCCTAGCTCAAAAGTGTATAGGACCTTTTTTGTATAGAATTTTATATAGATTAATCTAATACGAACATTTTTCGATAGAGGCAGTAGTTTTCGAGTTATTAACGAAAAATTGTAACAAGGAACCTTTAGAAGCTCCCCCCTCCCCTTAGCTTCACTCGTAACCATCAGTACTTTTAGTATGTTGTTAAGGACACCTTCCCCCACAACTGTGCCAAAATTGGCTTCTACATAAATTTGTTCTGCTATTTGGCATTTTTTTGTCTTCGTTTCCTGGATTATTGATTTTATTGAAAAGTATGTAAAGTAGAAAAGTGCTTAGAATACCATTTTTCATAAGAATACACCATTTTGGCAACCACATTATTTAACCCTTTCGCTCCTCCCCCGTGGAAAACTTCCTACGTCTGACCCTTTCTTTTGCAAAAATTGCGATAAAAACTTTTTAAATTTTTTTAAATTATAGTTTCATAATATTGGACTAATAAAGTTGAAATAACCAGAAAAAATTAACCTTAATCGCTTCAACCCTTTACTGGGGGTAAACTATGTTCACTTTCCAAACTTTTCAAAAAATACAATTTTTATTTGAATCTTTAAAAACGAAAAAAGTGATTCAAGCGCCTCCAAAACCCCTATGATATGAATTTTAGCGGATTTCGTTGAAAATTTTGCGAGTTATCGAATTGAAGGTGTAGAATGGAGACTGCAACCCCCCCCCCCCGGGGTTGCACTAATTTTCAAAGGTACACATTTCATATATTGCCGAAACTTAACATAATGCAAAAGGTTTCAAGTCTTTACATTGAAGTAGTAACGATTACGAACTTGTATCCTTTTTTGCATTCATTTCCTCTACTAAATAATTCTTTCAGGTATTAAATTAATTATTATTAAATGTAATTCAGGGTCATATCTTGTTTTCTTAAGTTTATCATCATTTTTTAAGCGGATGAAAATGTAATTGCTGGCTTCTCTTTGCGGCATTTTTTTTTATTGTAACAGTATCTAATATGTGACAATTCACAAGACTAATTCGCTAGTGGCCGGCCAGTAATTGAAGTTTCTTAACTTGAGTTGTTTCTTGGCGTGGACTAAGTGGTAAATATCTCCACTTCCGCGGAAAGTTAAATTTTTGTTCTGAGAGGGCATTATGGTAGAACACAGACAGGCATGTGAGCATTTTCTCAGGGGAGATTTATAGACTACGGCGAGAACAGCATTTTATCAAAATAAATTACTTTTTCTGAATTCACATACACCAACTGGATATTATAAACATTTATAAAAACTATAATCTCATTCATTTCTCACATTTATTTATGCTGTCTAACTTGATGTTTTATGGCGAACGGTATATAAACATCTCACATGTATTTTTCAATAGCGATACCATTTTTTATACATTTTTAGTGCGTTACCCGAAATGTTTAACAGAGCGTTTTACAGTGTGTTGCATATGGATGAAAGTAACATCAAATTAAATATTTTAATGAGTTACCTAAGATTGTTATTGAGAAAAAACTAATAATGAACCCAACAGACATTAAATTCATTCTCTGATTATGCTATTTACTTATTTTATCAGTATACGAGAGGTTTAAACACAAACATCATGGGCTTTTATTGTAATACATAAGCTACAAACTTTGATATTATATCATTAACAGAGACTTATTTGAAAGATGGTACATACTCGGCTGAATTATTTGGAAATAATTACACTGTCTAAAGATGTGACAGGACTACTGGCAGAGGTGGTGATGTACTTGTTGTTATTAACAATATGCATCATTCTGAAAAATTATTGCTGATATCTCCAGTTCATGTAGTTGGCGTAAAGATTAAAATAAACAATAAATTCGTGTACATTATCTGTGTATATATCCCACCAACCCTCTTTAACCATGATTATATATTAGTATTTGACTACTTGGAAACCTCTTTAAAGTTTGACGAGTATACTATTATAACTGGTGATTTCAATATTCCCGAATGGCATTTTAATCAGCAAGCCAATTCATGTAAACCATTATTAGACTTCCTGGATTACACTGGGTACTTAAATTGTAATAATATACTTAATTCCAATTCAAGGTTATTGGATTTAATAATCACTTCACCTTCTGTAAACATGACCATAGTTCATGGTATGGATCCACTTATCCAGGAGGATGCTCATCATCCATCATTACTAAGGGAATGTTCTATTTCGAACGATATAACTTTACCCAATTTTGAAGATAATGAAAACCAATCTTATAATTTTAGAAAATGTGATTTTCGTGCTTTGTACACCGCATTACAAACTGCGAACTGGGATCCTCTCTTTCAAATAAATGATGTGAACGCAGCTTCCGATTATTTTTATGAGGTGCTCTTATAGCAAATTTGATAAATATGTTCCTAAAAGAAGAGCGACTCCGAAGCGTAAATATCCTGTATGGTATACTGGACAAATTTTGTACCCTGAGACAGGCAATCATGCTTGAAATTAATAAAGCCTTAACTAACTATAACCATGCAGCTGAAAACAACATGGAGCATGATCCTTCTTAACTGTGGAATTATATTAATACTAGAAAAGGTGCCACACAAAGATACCTGGATGGATGGTGTATAAAGACACGGAATATACTGTTGCTCATGACATGGCAAATGCCTTCTCTTCTTACTTCAGCTCGGTGTACTTAACACCATCAACTACAGATATTCATGCTGATTCATATGTGTATAATGATAATGTGCTTTCTGTTTTTTTTTTTTGACGAGGAGGGGAAACCCTCATGGGCTCCCAACCTGAGCTGGGTCAGTGTCAGAATCTTACTGACTAAAACCCCTTCCCACAGGGTCGTCTGTAACACTCCGAGGGCACTGTAGCCTCTTGGGCTTATTGTGCATTCCCTGTTCCGATTTACACTGCCCATTTTAATACTCCTGTGCCACTGATAAGGTGATACAGGTCTGAGAATGGGCGAGTTTTAACGCTTTGCGGGTCCGTTTGTGTTTGCCCGTAAATATTATATCTGCTGCGGGCCAATGCCTCACATTCATATATGATATGGTCTACTGTCTCTGGTACCTTGCCACATAATCTGCAGTCAAGGTCGCCATCGAACTTGCCAATTCTATGCAGGTCTTCTTAACAGGAAAATGTCCCGTCAAGAGGCCTGTTACAATTCTCAACTGTAACCTGTTCTTTGGGAGCAGTTCTGCAGTTTGTTTTGGGCATGGTCCTTCAATAAGTGTTTTCCCATGTCGATTACCTGGTATGTTCCTCCAGTAATAATTATAATGTTTATTCCTGACCCAGTCTTTAATTACCCCTCTAGCTGAGCATTTGGTAATGCCCAGCACGGGTTCTGGGCCATAGAATGTGTTAGCTGCTCCTTGTCTAGCAAGTTCATCAGCTTTTTCGTTGCCGTCTATTCTGGTGTGTCCCGGCACCCAGAGTAGTTTAACTCTGTTCTGCTCACCCAGAACTTCGAGCTCTTTATGGCAGTCCCATACCAGTCTGGAGGACACCTTATCAGAGGCTAATGCCTTTAGTGCCGCCTGACTGTCAGATGCAATGCAGATCTGCTGGTTCACATATCGTCGTTTGACATTCTCACTTATACACTCAAGTATAGCCAGAATTTCAGTTTGAAATACAGTGGCGTGAAGTCCAAGAGAAAGGTTTATACTTGCCCTCGGTCTCGCTCCATGTATTCCTGCTCCTGCTCCTGATTCCATCCTGGACCCGTCAGTATAGTGCTTTCTGTTAGTGAAATGGGTGTTAGTGACATCCTTGAAGCAACGAGGAAGCTTAAACCTAAATTAACTATGGGTCCAGATTTAGTTCCAGCCTTTATTGTAAAGGACTGTATTTCATGTTTTGTTAAGCCTCCCTGTTATATCTATAATCTTTGTCTCAAATATGCCACATTTCCAGATAAATCGAAATTGTCGAAAGTAAATGTTTTATTAAAATGTTTTCTTAACCGCCTCTCAAGTTACCGAAGTAACCCCCAGGAAGGCCTCAAGGATCTTGTGCTGGTTAAAGAAAGACGAGGCCCTACCGTTAATTGTGGACTTTGAACCACTCTTGGGGCAATCGCCTTGCGGGCCTCGAACCCACATCGCTAAACATACTCCGTTTGCTAGCCAGACGCTTTAGCACACTGAGCGTCCCCCTCCTGTAGTAGTTCCTGTATTCAAAACAGGTGATAAGAGTCAAATAGAAAATTATTGACCTATTGGAGTAATTTGCAAATTCGCCAAATTTTTCGAATCCATTATTGCATGTTATTTGTACAATCACGTATCATATTGTATTGCAGTAGAACAATTATGGGTTTCAAGAAAAATTTATGTGATACCAGTTACGAATTTTTTTTAATCATTTTCATTTCCTAAAAATGTACAGGGTGGCCAAAAATTATTTTTCGATTAAGAACATTTTCAATTGAATTTTCTCAATTTCTTCAAATGGAACACCCTGTATATTTTTCGATGATGTGATATAGAAATGAAAAACGAACATTTTTTGTAAGTACTTATTGGTCGTTACAATTTGTATTGAATTTAAAATATTTGGAATTTTACCATATGAAATTTAATAAAGCGGAACTTATATATATACTTATATATGACTTTTATATTGGGCGAGTCAGACAGAAAGTGTTTACTTGCCAATAGAATTTATCACTAACGTTATCCTGAAAGAAGGATTTTTGATGTTAGCAGCTTCCAAATCCTTCTCGATAGATTTAAGGAAACTGGAAATGTCGAATATAAAAAAAGTGAAAGAATAAAACGTGTTGTGAACGAAGAAAGTGCGTTTTCTGTGGTGTTGGCAACGGTTGAGAATCCCCATGTTAGTCAAAGAGAAGTGAGCTCATTAGTAGGAATAAGTAGACGGTCTGTGGGTCGAATCTTAAAAACAAATAAGTTGCATGTATATCATATTCAAATGCACCAGGAATTATCTGATGACGATTTTCAAAAGCGTCTACAATGTTGTAATTGGGCCAGAGGTGAAATGCAACATGATGCCAACTTCTGCAATACTGTTTTATTCAGCAATGAGGCAACTTTTCATAAAAATGGATTTGTTAATAGGCACAATTTCCATTATTATGCTTCGGAAAATCCTCACTTTTTTATGCAAGTTGATAACCAACACAGATGGTCTACAAACGTTTTGGGAGGAATTATCGGAGAACATGTAATAGGGCCACACTTCTTTAATGGGTACATTGACTGGAGCAATTTATCTTTATTTTTTGGAAAACTATCTGCCACAATTATTGGTAAATCTCCCTGAAAGAATTCGAAAAAAGATGTGGTTTCAGCAAGATTGTGCTCCATCACATTATTTAAATGCAGTTAGAAGCCACTTAAATAATACCTACCTATTGGAAGAAATGGACCCACTAAATGGCCTGCTAGATCCCCAGATCTTACAAAAATTGATTTCTTGGTATGGGGATACATGAAGGAAATTGTTTATAGAGATACACCAACACACCAACAACAATACAAAATACGAAGGAAAGAATAATAATTGCCTTTACATCTATCACACCGGCAGTTTTAGGAACAGTGGGAACCTCATTTCAAAAGCGCATAGAGATGTGTGTCAATCATGTGGAACATTTATTATAATTTTTTCTACTGAGTTATTCGAAGAAACCTGTTTTTGAAGTTTATTTTTGAATTTTGTAATTATTGCTCAATAAAACGAAATTGGCTGCAATTAGCCTTAAGGAAGTACTTACAAAAAAGTTCTTAATTGAAAAGTAAACACTTATTTATTTATAAAACGAAAATGGTTATTAGCTATAGGGAAATACTTACAAAAAATGTCCGTTTTTCAATTCTACATCACATCGTCGAAAAATATGCAGGGTGTTAAATGTGAAAAAATTGAGAAAATTCAATTTAAAATGTTCTTATTTGAAAAATAATTTTTGGCCACCCTGTACATTATTAGAAAATTAAAATGATTCAAAAACATTAATTAGATGTCTCGTAACTGGTATTCACATAAGTTTTTCTAAAAACCGTAATTGTGACTGTGGTGATTTTTTTAATATCCATCTGTAGATTGCATTATTTCAACAAAAAAATTCATTACATCCAAGTGGTTGGGAGATATTCAATACTAACATAGTAATGAATAGAGCCTAGAAGGAGGCTTCAAAAAATGTACTGATATACATAGCTTTCCATTTAAAAAAAGGCACTTGGTCCTGTAATTTCGTCTTGGCTCGTCCTGTATGTTCGAAAATAATTTTCAGTTATAGACTTTTTTTGTCTAGTTTACTTGCAATTATTTAAAAAATTTCTAGCTATCGTAGAACTCGAGATATCGAGGTCCGACGCACTATTACCCCATTCTGTATATTACCGCAATTTTAAGCCATGGTGCATTCAATTGAGATACACCGTGGCCAATATTGGCTGGTAATATGTTTAGTAATAAAATAGTTAACTGTTAGACATTTTGAATTTATTCCGTCTTGCAGGAACAGATAACCTACAAATCGTATAATATTTTGGAAATAATTATTCATTGTTATGTGATAGTTCCGTTAGTTTTAGAAAATTTAATTTACGAGAAAATGCATCTATCAATGTAATTTTCCAATATGTTTCCAGTAAATAATATTAAAAAATCGAATTATTTAATGAAATTTGGTAGTTCGAACAAATTTTCGTAATGAATTCTCTTGATAAAAAAATCATTAACTATTGAATTGTTGTTGTAATTATGTTGTTTTTGCTCGTAGCAAGTAAAATATTTACAAGTCAAATTCTGTACACAGAAAAATGCCGCTTACAGAGATGTATAGCGATAAATAAAAGAGAACCAATGCCGACATGTCTCATCCCGCGTGGTACACACGGTATACATTTATGTAGTACACATTTTTAATAACGTGAAGAAGATACAAAAGAAATTTGACCACAGACATGGATAAAGTTAAATAAATAAATCTCTTTACACTGTTTCTACAGATTACAGGAACATTGGAATTTGTGTTTATTGGATATGTTAAGTAGAACCCATACACATGCGAAAACAATTGTTTTAAAACGAACGTGATTCCATTTGGAGTTTCTATTAAAAATGCCGCTCTCGAATACTAATAATACTAAATAATTTAAATTGACTGAACTCATATACACAGTAGGGGTTCAAAAGTGTACTAACTGATCATATTATATGTATGAATACGTTACCACACGGCAATCTGGTAAAAATGTGCCGGTCCGCTTTTAAAATCTAAACGATTATACAGCTTTCTGCTGTATAGCATGGGTGCTAAGCAAAATAATTATACACTTAAATTGTATTACTGACCGGTAAGATGAATTGGATAAAAAAAACATTAGTGGCAAGAGATTAAACTGTTAGATAGTAAAATCTCTTTTCTAATTATGTTTCTTACTGTTCATATAGTGGAGTAAATTTACACTACTCTCTGCTGTTATGAATATAAATAACCCAGAAGAATCTTCAGAGAAAATTAAACTATTATATTACCTTAACCACATTGTCGTCTGCAAATAGAATATTTAGCATGAGCGTACGCAATAAATATTGCCCTTTATTAACCATAATGGGGCAGAACAAACATTGTGATAATTAGAAGTATAACCATGAATAATTCGCAATTCCATTTTGTAATTAGTTTTATTCCTTAGCTAACGACAAAGATTTGAATTAAACTACTTAGCAATAATTCAAACGACCCGTAACCATTTCCTGCACTCCCAATTATTTACTTACGTCCGTTCTTACTTCTCAGTCTGGGAAGTAATTTACTTCTTCAAAAACTCAAAATCGAGATTCTGCCATCGAGAATATAAGAAACAAACAATGGTGTCGCGCTGAAAAGCGAAGCCTATGAATACACACATCGTTATGCGAGAGATAGTTAATCACACTACAAATAATAGCTCCAAAATCAAATTTTATAATTTTGGCTAATTGAAGGATATACAAAAGTTTGTAAGCATTGAAAACAAATTTAGTCCCTTTAGTTGATTGTGTTTTATCCAACACCAAACGACTTTCGCTCCTCATCTCCCATTTGCGAAATATGTAAATATTTTGGCTTTCAATTTATGTTTTTTCAAACAACACCATTTTGTCAACTTCTTAATTCCACGATCGTTAGGCATATTATTGATATTTATTTGATTACTATGGAGAGTAGTTAAAATTTCATTTTCTGCTTGGAAATTATCTATAAGAGAGTGGTTTGGATTACGCCTGTTAAATCCTTGGGTAGCCCTGCTATAACTTCGCTCATCATCTCTAACTAATTTCACTATTTCAATACGCACTCGAATACTTATGTACTTTTAAATATTTGAAAATAAGTATCAGCTATTGAATCTTGTTTTTTATTTTCGTGTCCCTCAGAAACGATGTGGACGGATCGTCCACAGTAGCGTCCCTTAGATAGGTTAGAAAAGACCGGTCTATATGAAATAACCGATCGCATGTGGTTTTTTAAAAGAGAGCACGCGATATTCTTAGGTTGAGTATTATTTATTTTAATACACATCCAAGATGAAGAAAAATTTATTAATGCTAAATGTGGATAAAACTGTATCTGTTATTTTTAAATTATTAGATAATAACACTATTGTAAATAGCAATCTTAATTTATCTGATACCATGAAATTATTGGGAGTTGCCTTTGACTCAAATGATGGCATAGTCATATTGACAACTTATGTGATAATTTATGGAAAAGTTGCTACGTATTACGCTACTTAAAAAACCACTACAGTGATAATGTTCTGCTAACACTATATTATGCGCATTTTCACTCTCGCATGAAATATGGCATTCTAGTTTGGGGCTCCAGTGGGTTTACTCAACGCATTTTTATAATACAAAAATATTCAGTGAGGATCATAACATATTTATGAAGAGAAAATTGAAAATTTTAACTGTGTTTAATACTTACATTTATGAAATAAACTATTTTGTCTTTAACAATAAACATCTTTTTTTTCGTAATCAACTGAATCATGACTATGCAATACGACATAAGCATAACCTCGTCCCGGATCAACATCATCCTTCAATGTATCAAAAAAGTGCTTTTTATAATGGGATCAGAATATTTAATAACTTACCTGACTAAATGAAACAATCGCCAAATACTCTTTATTTTCAAAAGGAAATTTTGAAATTCATTAATTGTAAAAAATTGTTATATTATAAATGAATGAACCTCTGTTTTCTTTACATTTTATTTTTTATTTAATGATATGTGTTACTACGTATTTCCTTGTGATATTCTTGATTTCATATATTTATATACATATTTATTTTATAATAGTAATCTTAACTTGCATTGTAATCTAGTTCTAAAGAAACTGACGCTATCTGCAGTTGCATATGCGCATTTTCTGTGCGTATACATGTAATTGAGAATAAAGAACTATTAATTTTATTATTATTTTTTTTTTATAAAAAGCCAGTCACCCTACTCTGTGGCTCCGACCCTCACAGAGGGGAGCTGGAAAAATACCAATAGCCACTCCCCACGCCCGTGGGGTGAATGACTATCGGGTCCGTGAATCATGTGCCCTGAGTAGACGCAATGAACCGAGGATGACAGCCTTCTGCATTCTGCCGGTTAAGATCTCTGCCGAATTTCGGCATGCCGGTATGATCTTTAATTCTGAAAGTAGCGTCTGTCTCGTTCCGCCGAGGGCTCCTATAATCAGTACCACTATTATAACAGAATGGCCTGGATAAAGCCTGCGGCGTTAGAAGAGTAAATCTCGATATTTTGCCGGTTTTTCCTGCTCTTGCAAGATAATGTTATTCTCAGCAGGGGCTAAGAACTCTACGACATACATTGTCTTGAGTTGGTGGTCGAGGCTTGTTGGCTTGTATTTGTCTGATGGTGGGAAACGAGTAGTTCCAATAAATTAGACACTTTTCATTCCCCACAACGGACTCAATATCCCTCGAAGCGTAAGGCAGCACTGGTGTTTCGTCTATCCCATACGAGTACCTTAGATGATAATAAAGCACTCGTAATGCTGCGCCGTGTCTGTGAATATAGGCCAAGACTGCGTATGTCGGGCAAGCCGAAAGTATATTACAGTGTCCGGTGTCCTGAGGCCCTGCAGCTGACATCACGGACCTCCATACCCATGACACGACTTCGGTTAAATGCACCATCCTGGCAACCCACTATGAATCCCTCGGACTTCAGCCAGGCTGGCCTTAAAAAGACGAAGGTCAGCCTTTCGGATAAGCCGATCCGTCTTCTATATCTTTATAGAAGACCCCGTGCAATGCCTTATCCTTATGGAGCTGCAGAAGGATGTTGTGTTCTGCAGCTCTAATGTAGGCTATTAGGCGTATAAGTTCCAACTCGGTGACAGAGTCGGGATTTACCCCCTCGACGTCGAAGGTGAGACCAAGTTCATCGGCTGCTCTCTGTGCTGCCTTAAAGAAAAAGCTCCTACCTCTACATTTTCAAGATCTCGGGCCATGCAGAGGAGGGGATCCGAACTCCTGATGACCTTACATGCTCTATCCAGAACCATCCTGCTATGAGACTCTCCAAGCTCAAGAGTCCACGGCCTCCCCGATGTTGTAGGAGATATAACTGAGGAACGGACGATTTAGGATGCAAGATCCTATTGAGATGCATCTTCTTGCGGGTTACTACATCGAATTGACGCAGCTCTTCTCTAGTCCATTTTACTACTCCGAAAAAGTAGAGAAGGATTGGAATGGCAAGCATATTTGTAGCAGACACCTTGTTCTGCCCCGACAGTTCTGAACACCAGATCTGTCGCAGTAGGTGGTAGGTGCTGATAGAGCCGCGGAGAGCGTTTTTCACTACACTCACTTCTTGAGTGGAGTGTTGCTCGACAGCCAAGTAAGTGTATGACTCTCCGGTATCTAGATGGTGTAAGATGTTTCCGTCTACGAGCTGGGCATCCTCTCCGTAGTCCCCGCATCGTCCTTTCTTGAGATGGATCAGTGCGCATTTGTCCAAACCGAACTGCACACCGACAGCCTGCGTGTACTCCTGTACCACCCTAAAGGATTGTTGGAGATCCCTTTCCTCGGAGGCATAAAGTTTAAGGTCATCCATATAAAATAGATGGGTGACCTTATGTCTCCTATCGCCGGGAGTACCGTAGTTGTAGCCACGGGTTTCCGGAGCGAGACGGATAATGGCAGTAGTGAGATGCAAAACAGAAGAGGGCTGCGAGAATCTCCCTGAAATACTCCCTTCTAAATGTTACCGACTCTGTTTGGACTCTGTCGTTACCCGATGTTATGATAAAGCGAATCTTCCAGAGCGGCATCACTTCTTCAATACACCTCACTACGGGGCCGGATACCACATGACATCGGCGCTAGTGAACAATGAGCTCATGTGATGTAATGTCAAATGCCTTGCGGTAGCCGATCCAGGACATAGAACAGATTATGTGCCAGAGGTCAGCCCGAAGTTCTTCATCCACTCTGGCTAGGTCTTGTGGCCTGGGGGATTTTATGTGGTGTAACCCCCGTCTGGTACTGAGGCCCTCTGGTGTTGGCAGAACGAGGAATACTACGTCCTCAACCGGTGAATGCGGCCTTTAGGCGACCTCATTCACCGGTCCAGTAGCAGTCCTCACATAGCCCCTACTACGAAGGTGGGATATATGGTCACGTAGATTTTGTGGCGTGAAGGCGCTATGCTTTGGATTATTATTGAAGAAAATTATCTAAAAATATTGTAAACACCAATATAAGACCACCATTTTTTTAGCTAGCTTACTGTAAAGAACCTATATGTCTTTAATTTTTGTTGTCTTTTTTAATAAACAGCCTAATATCATAGGTATACGTTCTGACTTTTTGTAAAAACGTATAAACAAATATTTCATAATTTATTACAATTTTTTATTTTTGGTAACAGAAAACCGATAAAATTAATTTAGTTTAAGTAGTAAGTGATTCGTTAAACACTTTTTTTATAACAAAAGGCAACTAATAAAACAACAACTTACAATGCGTTGTTAATGGTAGCGAATAGAAATATTTTACTCATGTTCAAAATGCTGCCCACTGTTTTCAAACCATAATCTGACTTTGCGAACTATAGCCTTAAGGATATTGTGTAGTTGCTGTTCGGTAATTTCATTTACGGCAGTTCTCACTCTAATTTCCAGGTCTTTTAGGGAATTTTTCGACATACAGTTCTTCAGCCGGTCTACAATTTTTCCTGCACTTAAATATCAGCACCTTTTGGTCTTTTAAATACATTTTGGTATACTTTAGTAATAATTTAAAATCTGAAGCAACACCAGAATAGCGACGTAAAGTTATTACAATTAAGTAACCTTAAGGGGCGAGCGTAGGTGCGTCTTTACTATGTAAATACTTTGATATGCGATGTAAAGCAACGTCAGGCTCAGTTAGTAGTTGGATGGGTGACCGTTCCAACGAAGACCGCGTCCTCGCCTCAGACAACTTCCAGCGGCTTGTATATCAGTGTATGCGCGGAAGCTATACAACCTTAGGCGAGAGTTGTATAGGGGATATACCATCCTTCGGAGGGGATGTAAAGCCGTCGGTCCCTTGTCTATTAAATGTTAGGCAAGTAAAAGATCCCTACTCTTCTTAAGGGAAGAGCTTCGGCAAAATTCCTGGTTGGGGGTGTTGTCGAGGCCAAAAAAGGCTATTTAAATTAATTAAATTCAATCAATAAGTCACAATTTATAGCTTAGCATCATTACATATTCATATCTCAGCTCGAATTAAATACAACGCAATAGACGCGCTAAGTGTATATCAACGTTTAGATTCCGGTCCGCCTCGGCATGACTGGGCGGGTCCGACACGACGCAGCAGGCGGCCCCGGCCGCTCATCCGGCACACAACGTCTAGAACGCCAGCCGACCTAACGTTCGGAGCTCCGTCCGTCCCAAAAGTTACAGTATCGCGGCGTGATTTCGGGCCCATCAGGCCCGAATTAATTTAAACAAATAATTAATTCAAACTTAAAAATTCTTCAACACGCGACCATCACCTCATACATGAGAGGACAAAATTTAACATGAGAATACAAATATGCAGAACCGCTAAACAGGACATGAAAACCAAGCCTTTCTATTTCAATAAAATCAATCACATTCATCTCAAGTCATCTTAAACTAATTTGCATATTGCATGACTCAGACTTTGCATGACTCACGATGTTATTGCAACAACACTTTTGGCGGGAATGAGTCACCGGCAGACGCCGTGTTTAGTATATAAAGGTTGGCGAAGCCCCGCCTTCTTCTCGGACGCCGGGCCAATCAGGAGCCAGCTCGCTCCCCGTAAATCATATAAATAAAACGCAAATTTGAGAGCTCGCCAGTCGATCCAGGGCCTTCATCGAGGTAACTTCACGGCTCAGTACCTCGCGTTTCTGCATAGTTTGTTCTCATGGCTAAGTAGTCATACATCATAATTATTTAACTTCACGCATCGCCCGCTTCACGGTTTTAACCTTTGCATAATTTTACTTATTTTATTTGGCCACGCCGCTCGCATTTTGGTGGTGTACAAACCTACACACCAAAAAGCTTTTCAAAAGAAATCGTTGATACCACCTACAAACATTATTAGATGAGTCGGGAGCTCTTTTCAGAGCCCTCCCTACCGACATACGCAGTGCCATTTCTGCAGTGCTGATTTGATGACGACGACGACGTTTTGGATGTGAGGAGAAGACGACGCTACGTTTTAACTTCGATATTTTATAAAGGAATCACAAAAGAAAATTCGTTAAGCACAAACTTCGCCTCATGATACCAGGTACCTGATTCCTTTATCCAAATCCAATCCTCGAAAACGGCGACTCTAATATTTTTTTATCCGGAGCCACAGCTTGTGGACATGGCGCCCAAGGCGTGGGGCCAGAAAATTTTGAAGATTTTCGCGAATTCACACGCGCCCAGCCGGCAAATTCGACAACGGTTCTGAGTTCACCACAAACTCTGTGGCGCCCGACTGACCATTCTCCCTCAGAGACGGAAACGACACACGTCGCGTCGAGAAACTGCGGAGCACCGACTCCAGCTACGGACTGTAGCCCCATTTGCGCGGGAAGCCACTGCGAGGTGTTCGGGCACCGACGGGCAGGCGTGGCTGAGCAGACCGACTTTAAGAAGCACCAGGAGGTGAACATCACTCCGCGAACGCTGCTCCCGGTCGCGTCGCCGGCGGAGTTCGAATGCCGCGTGGGACAAACCCCAATACCCAGGAAACGGACAAACACGCCAGCCACGGTGGAGGCAACACAAACGCCGACGATAACGGCAGAATTAATCGGCGCAATGACGAATCTAATAGGCAGGATAGACGCCGCGCAAACGACGGTACAGTGGCCGACTTTCGCGGGAGATAACTGGGAAGATCCCCAGCTTTTCATCGACGATCTGAGAGGCATTTTCGCGCGACAGCGGACACCGCCTGCGGACCAGGCTAGACTTGCGGCCAATTGCCTCAGCGGGAAGGCCAAACAGTGGCACACTATCTATCGATGCGAACGGCCGGAATTCGACAAATTCGCAGAGCGGCTTCTGGTAAGATTCAACGATCCAGCTCTCCTGAGCTCCATGATGGCCAATCTGTTTGGCGAGAAGCAGAAACCGACGCTGCGCGCCGCGGCGTTTATAATGCTCAAGCATACGATGTATCGGAGACTGCGAGTCCAGATCGACGAGCCTACCGAAATTAGGCAAATCATTGAGTTGTTGTCGCCGGAATTACGCCCGTTCCTACGTCGAGGGAACTTCACAAACATTGACGCGTTCATTCAAGCCGCATCAGGCACCGAAGAAGACCTGGACGAAGCCCATCGACAGCGACAACCTCCGCAAGCGCGACCGCGTCCGGAAAATAATACACCGCGCACCGCGACACCACAGCTAGAAGAACGGCCCCCAAATCGGCGACTGCCGCCATCACCGTGCCGACATTGCGGGGATCCGAACCACTTTAATAACGAATGCCCAAATCGCGGCAACGCAACACGTAGCCAGCGCCCGGCCATCCAGGCCGCCGAGGTGCAACGCCAGCCGGAAAACTAAGAGAGGGGCTAGTCAGCCCTCAGCTCTCGCCCCATCATTCACCACGCTCTTCCGCACACGCGGACGACGCCACCGCGACACGCGGACATCGGTACGAGATCAGCAGCATCTGCCCTCTCGGCGCAAGGGATAGCAAGCCCCGGGTGATCGTGACGATCGGCAGCAGGCGCGTGCATGCCCTGCTGGACACCGGAGCAAGCAACTCGTTTATTGCCGCGGCCATAGCGGGGAACGGGCCCTTCGACGAGGCCGGTGTAACGGTGCAACAAGCGGACCCTCGTAACCTCATCAAATCGCTTGGTGGATACCGCGATTTTATTACTATCGGGAGCACAGAGATGCCCCTGCACTTTCAAGTCCTAGAGGAGCTATCGGAGGATATCGTTCTAGGCCGGGATTGGATGGTTCGCGAGGACGCGGTCATTGATTTCCCGAACAAATGTGTGTACTTCGGACGGGCCGCTAGGCAGAGCGCCTTCTGGAGTAACCAGAGCCAGTTGGGACGTGCGAAGTACGCACCAGTGGCGTTGACGGAACACCAGGTCCCGGCCGAGGACAAGGAGAGATATACACACGCCATCAACCGATTCGCGGACGTGTTTGCAGAGGGGTTACGACAGCCCACTACACGGACGTGTACCCACCGAATTAAACTCAAACATGACAGGTCCTTCAAGATCCGCAGAACGCAGTTCTCGCAGACGAAGAGGCAGATAATCAGCGACGAGGTGACGAAGATGTTAGCCGCCAGGGTAATTAGACGGAGCCATTCACAGTACAGCTCTCCGATCGTTATCGTTAAAAAGAAGAGCGGCGAACCTCGTTTCTGCGTCGACTACCGACAGCTCAACTCCATCACGGAGGACGAGGTCGCCCAACTGCCACCGATCCGCGAGACGATCAAGGAGCTGGGGAATGCCACAGTATTCAGCAGTCTCGATCTGAAAAGCGGGTACTGGCAAATCCCGATGGCGGAGGAGAGTGTGCCGTTGACGGCGTTTAGTACCCCGGAGGGTGCTACGTATGAATTTACGGTCATGCCGTTCGGCCTGCAAGGCGCGCCAGGCACGTTTACCAAAATGATGGCCGAAGCCATGTCCGGCATGATCGACAACTTCGTTAAGGTATATCTCGACGATATCATCATATTCTCTGACAGTCACGAGGAACATCTGGTGCACCTCCAGATGGTATTGGAGAGGTTGCGGGTGTTCGAGTTACGGGTAGCACTCGACAAATGCGTCTTCGGGGCCGCCGCCCTAGATTACCTAGGGCATCGCATCACGGCGCGCCATAACGAGCCTACAGAACACCACGTAGTGCAGACGCAACAATTCCCGACACCGCGCACCATGAAGGAGCTTCGCAGCTTCGCAGCTTCCTCGGCACTGCCGGTTGGTTGCGGGAATATGTTAAAGAGTTCGCTATCCTTGCTGCACCGCTCACCGACCTGACAGGAAAGAAGCGTTTCGCATGGACGCCTGAAGCGGACGCCGCGTTTCAATCACTCAAGGAAGCGCTATCCCGACCCCTAAAATTACATCGGCCGACAGTCGGCGAGAGATTCTATTTACAAACGGACGCTAGTTCCTTAGGTATGGGATGCGTGCTGTTCCAGCTCGACGAAAGCGGCAACAGGAAAATCGTTTCGTGCGCCAGCGCCAAATTTAACGCGACGGAGCGCAAATATCACATTAATGAGCAAGAAGTGTTGGCCGTCATCTACTCCTGTAAGCGGTACCGTCAGTACCTGGAGGACAACCGTTTTACCCTTATTACGGATAGCAAGGCTCTGACCTGGCTCAACAAGTATAAAGACGAGAGGGCGAAGCTGACGCGTTGGGCGCTTTTGCTTCAGGAATTCACATTCGACGTGGTACACTGTCCAGGCCGCGACAACCAGTTGCCCGACCTGCTGTCCCGTCATCCCCTAGAGGTTGAAACTCCGATCACGGACGTGGTCGATGAGGAGAGGTTGCTACCTCCCTCAGAGAGGGGCGACGAGGTACAGCTCGGGTTGATTGACGCCGCGGATACCCTGTTCGACGCCATTAAAACCGCCCAGCGCACCGATATCAAAAGCCAAGAACTATTCGTGGACTGGCACCGATATGTGACGGGAGAGCGTGGCGATTGGTCCCACGTGAATAAATTCGCCGTAGACGACGGTCTACTTTACAACATTGAAACCGACGCCAAATTATTACTAGTGCCAGAGGCACTGCAGCCGCGAGTGATAGCGGCGTATCACGACTCGGTCCTCGCCGAGCATCCCGGGCGTGATGAAACGTACAGACAAATAATACAACGATATTACTGGCCGCGAATGTGGCGCCAGGTTAAGGACCACGTCCGAGCGTGCCTGATCTGCGCGTCCACGAAAGCCAGCGCGCGACAAACGGCAGCCCCTCTGAGACCGCGAGCCCCGACGAGGCCGTGGCAATGCCTCAGCATCGACCAGATGGGGCCATATCCCATCACACCGAATAAAAATCGTTTTATAATCGTCATCACCGACACCCTTAGTAAGTGGGTGGAAGCCGTCGCGACGCCATCGGCCACCACCAAAGACATGACCAAAGCCCTGGAAAGCGTGTTCGTCCGTTGGGGATATCCCGAGAGTTTGATAACTGACGGGGTTTCGCAGTTTCAAAGCGCGGCATGGCAACGTTTTCTAGACAAATACCATATCAGTCATTTCACGAGCCCAATATACCACCAACGGGCAAATCCCGTCGAAAGACGTAACCAGGAACTCAAGAAGGCTCTTCGAGCCCAACTCGCTCGGGCGCCACACAGCGCGTGGGACGAACGCCTAGGCGAGATATTATTTGCCCTACGACGACGCAGAAATCAAATGACGGGGATGTCGCCTAGCGAGGCGCTTCTCGGAAAAGACCTATCCATGCCGGGGTCCTGGCAACACCCCACAGAAAGGGAACCAGCCCCAAACACGGCGCCAGAGCGCGACGAGCGCGTACGTAAAGCGCATGCTAGACAGGTAGTGATCCAAAGACAATTGTTCCCGGGACCCAGGACCGCGACGGTCCACATGAACATTGGCGACCGAGTGCTTGTGCGGACCCATGAGGTAGAGCGACGCGGCTTTGGGAAAACGTGGTCCGGGCCACACGTCGTCGTAGGCATAAAAGGGGACGGCGTGTACGAAGTGGAGAAGAACGGGAGTCGACCGTTGATACACATCGACGACATTCGGCCTCTACCTCCGGTTCGACCGCAGCGCGACGCGTTCATAGACACTTCAAGTGATGAAGAAGACGCCGCCGAAGAGCCCCAAGACTAATTTTAAGTTTTTCAAAACCATTGTTCACATTTCATTCGTTGTTAGTTTTAAGGCCTAATTGTAAGGTTGTTTTCAACCACAAAACCATTGTATTTGTTTTGAGAAAAAATAATAAAGAGAACACAACAGAATAACATTAGACACTTATCACCACCACCGAACTTCGAGAGGGGCGTGATTTCGGGCCCATCAGGCCCGAATTAATTTAAACAATTAATTAATTCAAACTTAAAAATTCTTCAACACGCGACCATCACCTCATACATGAGAGGACAAAATTTAACATGAGAATACAAATATGCAGAACCGCTAAACAGGACATGAAAACCAAGCCTTTCTATTTCAATAAAATCAATCACATTCATCTCAAGTCATCTTAAACTAATTTGCATATTGCATGACTCAGACTTTGCATGACTCACGATGTTATTGCAACAACACTTTTGGCGGGAATGAGTCACCGGCAGACGCCGTGTTTAGTATATAAAGGTTGGCGAAGCCCCGCCTTCTTCTCGGACGCCGGGCCAATCAGGAGCCAGCTCGCTCCCCGTAAATCATATAAATAAAACGCAAATTTGAGAGCTCGCCAGTCGATCCAGGGCCTTCATCGAGGTAACTTCACGGCTCAGTACCTCGCGTTTCTGCATAGTTTGTTCTCATGGCTAAGTAGTCATACATCATAATTATTTAACTTCACGCATCGCCCGCTTCACGGTTTTAACCTTTGCATAATTTTACTTATTTTATTTGGCCACGCCGCTCGCATTTTGGTGGTGTACAAACCTACACACCAAAAAGCTTTTCAAAAGAAATCGTTGATACCACCTACAAACATTATTAGATGAGTCGGGAGCTCTTTTCAGAGCCCTCCCTACCGACATACGCAGTGCCATTTCTGCAGTGCTGATTTGATGACGACGACGACGTTTTGGATGTGAGGAGAAGACGACGCTACGTTTTAACTTCGATATTTTATAAAGGAATCACAAAAGAAAATTCGTTAAGCACAAACTTCGCCTCATGATACCAGGTACCTGATTCCTTTATCCAAATCCAATCCTCGAAAACCTCACCAACGTTCCGACTCCAATTCCTACGCCTGTTATGATGTCTACTCGGCAAACGAGTTAGAAGCCTGCTTCCTAATTCCAAATTGATGTCTGCTTGGGAAACAAGTAGAGCCCCGACTTCCTAATTCCAAATTGATGCCTGTCTGGTAACAGACAGAAACCAACATCCGGATTCCAGTTCCTGCTCCATTCCATCATCCTAGAGGACCCTTGTGGCCTCGCTGAACGTGCTGGCCGAACACATCGTCGTCGCCGACAACGACGTCCTCGTTGTCAGCCGACTGTGCTGTACACTCGCCACGTCGGGCTAAATATCGTTAACCGCGGCGACTCCACCTCTTGTGCGACAACCAGTACAGGGGGTGCTCTCCGTAGTTAACGCAGTATCCGGGCATCAGTGACTAGACGATTGTAACTTCAGACATTCGGGTGATTAGAAATTTTCAGATAGGGACGACAGGACCTAGGGGAGATTGCCCAGCTCCCCGGTTCACGGACTTAGTCTTTCTTTATTAGGCAGACCCTTTTGGCTCGGGTCTGTCCTAAACCCATTTTAATCTCACGGCTGCCACCTGCGGCGAGTCCTTCGCAGGGAAGCACGCCGGGTCTTTTAGACCCCATTTCAAGAGCGCGGTTTTATCTTCGAGGAGGTACCAAAAAAAATGGATCGATTCAACCAACCCAGCACCGAGCTGGATTTCATTTTACGGCCACCCGGCCACAGCTTAGAGTCGTCGCATCACGGCGACTCTAATATTTTTTTATCCGGAGCCACAGCTTGTGGACAGGCGAGGATCCAGCAGCAGTCAGTTCACTCCGGGTACTCAACCAGTTCACTCCGAGCAGCCAACGAGTCAACATCTACCAGTCCACTTCGAGCAATCATCCAGATCTTCAAGTCTCAACCTGACGGACCAATACCAGCACGGCGTCATAGCTACCAGCGTAGTTATACCCTGCAGCATGGAGGAGAAAGGCCAGCTTACTTCAACAACTCATCTACAATCGTGTCGTGACTTTCAACTCGTTCCGAAATTAAGTGTTAGCTCAGTAAAAGTTAGGGGTAAAATTCAAATTAAATTAAATTGTGCAACGAACGTCGCCAGAGTTCTGCTTAACGTTACAATTTATTGGATCTCCGACTTTTATTTCTGCGAATCGTTACATACCAGGCAAAAGCACCTATATATATGCACAAAGTGGGGTACCTTGTTCCAAAAGCGGTTCAAGTGTATGACAACTTACAAGTTGCAACAAGGGGGTAGCAGCAATACCCTCCGACAATCAGAAAATCGTCAAAACCATCACAGAACTTCAGAAATCGGCCCTGAGAACTCGTCCACCTATCACAGATCTACGAAACACTACTCACGAGGCTGCTGGCGCCCTTCAACTTCAAAAATTTGCAGTCTCTGACAAAAAACATTTTTTTATTTTTCACACATCAACCCTAGTTTTCGTAGACAGGGGTAGCTCGTCTACAGGTGTCGGTGATAGGCCTCAGTAGCGGAAATAGGCCGACGTTAAATAAATGTATTAAACAAAAATAATAAAAAAATAACCTTAAATAATTGTCAAATTATATCATGACGGAATTTCAAATCTTTTGTTTCCACGACCTACTAAACAAATTAGTCCGAAACTTTTTAAAATAAAAAGAGTATGTTAATTCTACATGAGAAAGTACAGGTCCTTTACAATCGGCTAAGTATAAAAATGATGGCTCTATCTTAGTTTTTACAATATTTTTAATTATTCTTAGATGTTTCTCTTGAACTTAAAAATAAATATAAACAGCTTACCAACGCCTTTTGAATTTCATGGCCTACTAAGCAAAATATTTTAGAATTTGAGTCATGGCCGCCTAGACTTCCTCAAATAAAATGCACTTTAACTGTGAATAAAATAACAAATGTTACATTCCGTACACAGTTGAAAATTGGGTTTCAAGGGGATAAGATAGGCTGAAAAAATATGCAGGGTTCCATTTTAAAACAAAATAATTGAGGACATATCCGGTTCATCTGGAGATAGTAAAAAATGTCTGTTAGGTTACAAAAAGTAACATTACTGGTTATGTAACTCTGCCAATTTAAAAATTTTATATTAGTAAATAAAGGTATCAGAGACTGTTACATATCTCCTGTGTCACCCCGTTATTTATTTTAATTAATTACAACAAATATTCTTATTATCTAGACTATATTTTCTTGAACGTGAACTTAGCCATAAAAGGTAGTTCTGTTTACCATTATTTGAAATAATTTAATTAAAGCACACGAAATGTTGTCTTTTCATTTATTAAGAATAGTCAAAAAAATATTCAATTATCGAGACATGCTCTGTGTGATACGTTTTAATTTCATTGTTTAGTTTTAGCATGCGAAGAACTTTGGCTGCACGATAGGCATGATTGTATTCGACAAATTAAACTTTCGCTATCAATTATCAATACTCATTGTTAAAAGTTATAAGAGTCATAAAATGTCTTAAACAGATCCAAATATATAATTATATGCAAAAGTAAGGCCTAGTAGAAAGTTTAAAGTGTAATAACTCCCCAAGCCCTAAAGTGACGCGAACAAATTCTTTAAATTACTACCAAATTCACGGTTCACCCGTATATTTGCAGCCTGTTCACTAACGCTATAAAGAACACTGACGAATTTTTTGCCACAGGATAAAGATATAACGAAATTCTGAGAAGTGGCTGCTGAACTCATTTCGTCCTTGTTAATTATAATTGTACTTTGCTGATTACATATAAAAAAGTTAAATATGGTCTCGTTTATGTAAGGTATTCATTAAAGAAGATATTAAATTTAGCCAGCCTTTACCTTTAAAGACAAAACCCTCTTTCATACTTTATATACTTAAATTTGCCTCCTTAATATATGAGTATAAAATTATCACTGTACAATAATAGCCCTTAAACATATATGTGATGCTTATGTATTATTATTTCAGTGCAGTAAATCAATATCTCGTATATAATTTGTATTAAATAACACAACTCAAATTTTATCCAACTTTCCAATGGTATACTTTCAAGTAGTAGCGAATTAGACAACAGGTATCTGAAAACAGGAGGTAAACCAAATTTTGGTGTTTTATAAGTTCGAACAAAGTTTGTAAACAGTAATTACTAATTTCCCTTCAATATATCTAATTGAAATGCGTGTTGACAGGAGACTAAATAACACCACAGAAATTAGACAACCCCCAATTCCAGAAGCCAGGGCTTGTGCGGAAGGGGGTTACACATTGAAAAAACGCGGACATACAACCATTTCCTCCGACAGTGCCAGTACCGGAGCCAGGATTCGAACCCGGTGGTGCGATGTCCGTGTGAGATTAATCGCGATTGCCACCTCGCGCCTTAACCCACTCGGCTATCGACCAGACTACTTTTTCTAACTGCTCAAGTTTGTATACTTTACGCCGTAACAAGTGTTTGTGCACCTAATAGGTAATTATAGCTGGTAAAAATAGTAGTTAGGAAATTTGTGCGATAAACTTTTAACGAGGATGATTAGGTTAGTGTGATCTTATTATATTTGAAGCATGCTAACTAATCATTATTTTGTATGCATAAGAAAATTGCTTTGTCGCCTCGAACACATGCAAATTGGCGGATAGCGTTGTCAGTATCGAAATTTATTGAAAATGTCCGTTTACTTAGTAAATTTTTGTTTACAAGTGATCAGGAACCTCAGACAGGATTTGTTATGAAAAAATATACACAAAACTTATTTTTTGTGCACACACTCGTACTCACGCATAAATACACAGATGCATGACGACAAATGATCGATGAGTAAAAAAACCCACAATGTAAACATTTATAGGAAATGACGCGAAGTAACATGTAATTGTATCCGAATCTGAAGCGGTCTGAAAGGTTCATTGACAAATTTCATCGTACACCTTTAATTTCTCAGGCTCCCGTTTTATTTTTAGACTCCCAGATAATTATACTTAGCAAACGTTTCCTATAGTTCAGTTCAGAGATATAAGAAAAATAAAAGTGGAGAGATTGGGGTAAACGCAACAGAATTAATCAAAGTATAAGCAGGTGTTGGACAGTACAGCTATATCTTATAAAAGTATAACGATTTTAAATTATGTTGCACTAATACTGTTTATTCTTGTTTCTACCAATTAATAATCGTTCTTAAATCTCTGAAACGGACTATACATTAAATGTGAGTAAGTACATTTTTGTATTCTAATAATCACATTATATCAAGTGGCGGTGGATTATTGGTATATTACATTATACAAATGTATATACAAATTTTATTTTTATCCAATAAACGTCAAAAGTGCTACACTCATTTATTTAAAAATATTTTTACATTTCACTCCAAAATGTTAATCGCCCAAGGCAGGGAAATATTTATATAAAAATGTTTGCTGCGAGAGAATTATCATCATAAAAACAGCATTTAAAAATATAAATGTACATAAATTTAATTAACATTGTTAACAGTCGATTTAAAAATGGTCTTTTATAATAAAATCGTAATACAAAGACTACGGTTACAACACAAAGTTCGTACGATGTATTGTTATAAAATATGGAAACAAATTACAATTTTAGTGATATTTTTTTTTAAATACTAGGTCAAATTAATTTGATTTTTTAGCCCTCTATTTACTTTTCCCTTGAATCATTTTCAATTCCTAAAAATATACAGGTTGGCCAAAAATGATTTCTGAATTTAGAACTTTTTGGATTAAACTTTTTCAAATGAAACATCCTGCACATTTCCCGTTGATGGGATGTAGAAATGAAAAACGAAAATTTTTTGTTTGTGCATTGCTGCAACCATTTTTTATTTATTGAGAAATAAGTACAAAACTCACGCGCCAATATCCATTGGCTGGATGTCGGTCTCGATAACTAGGGCCGAGTAGGACTACTACTATTTGCTTCTAGATTATCTCTGTAGACCTGGACCGGCCTTCGTGATAGGTGGGCCCGCTTACTTCTACCAGACCCAGCTCGCAAATGCGAGATGTGTCGTGGTATTTTCTGCGGACCTCCCCTGGTCCTGGCTGTTGAACCTCGCTGGCTGAGGTCCCTTCTGGCGCTCTTCTTGTCTTGATATTTTCTTTCTTCGCCAGCTTGTCACCCCCGGGGGCAGTCATGGGTCGAGTTGGGTTTAGGAAGTTTTGGCTGGGACTGACTGCCGGTACGTAGGACATCAATTGATATCCTACCCCGGATCATCGGAAAGGTAAGGATATGAGCTGTGTAGCTCGGGAGTGTGGAGACCCTAAGTGCTTATTTTAGCACTTTCGGACTCCACGGAGCAGGTGGGACAACGGGCGTTGGACGGTATGTTGTCCGACACCCGCAAGGAGGTTGGGTTAGGGTAGAAAAACGTCATGTCTCTGGTAGTAGTGGTCCGTCCTGGGGTATCTGAAACAGATCGGTTAGCGGGAAATATAAGTTATACTCACCCGTTGTCCAGTAGCTGTACCCTCGGCCGTTTATGCCTCGGGGCGTCGGCAGGGTCATAATCAGTGGCCTGTCTGATCAGCGGG
This sequence comes from Leptura quadrifasciata, assembly GCA_963675555.1. NCBI lineage: Eukaryota > Metazoa > Arthropoda > Insecta > Coleoptera > Cerambycidae > Leptura > Leptura quadrifasciata. The sequence goes on from OY776682.1 coordinate 32,019,441, forward strand.
TTCCTATGCTCCTCGGCTTGGGCGTACAGCTTCTTCGCTCGTTCCCGGATGACTTCAGTGACCGTGGTGTACTCCAGGTCTCTGACGATATCTGCGGTTCTCACGTACCATGGGGCGTCGACTGCCGTCCTGAGGGCGATGTTTTCCACTGCCTGGATTTTCTTTATGTAGGACTTTGCCTGGTAGCCCAACGCTACCGAGGCGTACGTCAGCTGCGGCCTGATGAGGGTCTTGATAAGCGTGAGCTTATTCCTCAAGTTGAGACGGCTCCCGTTTCCCATCATCGGGTAGATGAGGGCTCTCGTGCACCGGGCCTTGGCTGTGATAGCGTCCGTGTTCTGTCTCCACGTTAGGCTTCTGTCCATGACCACGCCAAGGTACTTGACGGTGTCGTGCCATTGGATGTCCTCGCCGTTCATGGAGACGTGTCCTGTGGGAATTTCTTTCCGCACTCGTCTGAAGAGAATGGCTTGGCTTTTGTCGGCGTTGACGGCGACTTTCCACTTCGTGCACCATTCTTTCAGGAGTGTGGCCGTTTCCTGGAGTTTTATGGTTGCGTTCCTGGCATTCCAGGATCTGGCAATTATTGCTGTGTTGTCTGCATACAGGGCCAGGGCTGTGTAGTCGGTCCTGGGGAGGTCTCAGGTGTAGATAGCGAACAGGTGCGGTGACAGCACCGAACCTTGCGGGACTCCCGCCTCCACGGTCCTGTAAGTGGAAAGTTGGTCCGAGATTTTCACCCTTAGCTGTCTGCGGTGCAGGTAGGACCTCACTAGTTTGACGAGTTCGATGGGGTAACCCATACTCATCATTTTAGCTAGGAGGCCGTCGTGCCAGACCCTGTCGAACGCTTTGGCAACGTCTAGGAACAGCGCCGCGGTGACTTGCCGCTGGTTGAGCCCCTTAGTAATCTCCTCGGTGAGACGAAGTACTTGGAGTTCGGTGGAATGTCCTGTTCGGTACGCGAACTGTTCATCCGGGATGATATTCAGCTCTTCTGTCTTTTCTGTAAGCCTCTTCAAGATGACCCGTTCTGCAACCTTGCTCATGGCTGGGAGGAGACTGATGGGCCTGTAAGAAGACGGGAAAATTAGTTCTTTCCCTGGTTTAGGGATCATAATGACGTCGGCCTTTTTCCACCCGGGTGGAAAATGCCGTAACCTTAACATCGCGTTCACGATGTTGACTAGCGCCGCTACTCCTTTCCTGGGTAGTTTTTTGAGAGCGATGTTTCCTATCTTGTCACATCCCGGAGCCTTTCTCGGTTTTAGGCTCCTAAGGATTTCCTTGACTTCCTCGGGGGTAGTCGGGCGGATGTGGTCGTCATCAGGCAGGCGGTGGATCCTACGTACTCTGCGCTCGACGTCGTCCACCCAGTCCTCGTCCTCGTCATCGAGCTCGTTCTCTCTACACTGCAGTTCTAGGCTGTCGGCAAACGCCTCGGCTTTTTCCTGGTTAGTGTAGACGATCCCTCGCTCTCCGTGAATCGGGCGCATAGGCTTCCTCCGGTTTCGCAGGGCACGTTGGGTATTCCATATGCTTCTGTCCTGTGGATCGAGTGACTCAAGGTGGCGTTGCCACCCCTCCTGGCGGTGTTCTTGGAGGGCGGCTTTCACTCTTCGGCGGGGAGCCTCGTCCTCTGAGCCCGTCTCTTGGCGCTTCTTCTGTCCCTTATCAGCTGCCTGGTGACCTCTGGTAGGTTCGCCATCGGTGCTGGGTGTCTTCTTACTTCTGTTTCTGTCGTGCTGGCCCTTATTGCTCCCAGGATTTGCTCCTCTAGGGTAATGACGGCTCTCTCAACGTCCTCCACGGTTTCTAGTCTGGGAATTTGTGCGATGTACTGCTGCAGGTACAGCCGGTACGATTCCCAGTCCGTTCGTCGCTTCGTGAAGGTGTAACATTGTCATCACCCGCCTGTCCTCCTAGAGTTAGGAAGATCGGGTTGTGCTCGGCAGATCCCTCAGTTCTGGTAGTGATCTCCGCTTCGAGGGTCATCTCCTTTAGGATGGCTATGTCCAGTACATCTGGCCTGTGTCTGCCGTTGTCGAAGGTGTGCTGGTCCGGTCCTACCACCATCAGTTCGCCGGCGTGCTGTCCCAGGAACCGCAGCAGTTCTCATCCTCGAGTGTTGGTTATGCCGCTGTTCCATTGCTGGGATTTGGCGCTAAAATCGCCAATTGCGACGACCTGTGTCCTGGCGGGCAGAATTGCGTCCAGCTACCCCTCGGTAAGCGTGCTGCGGGGTGGCTGGTAGCATGAAACCACTTGGACGTCGCCGTTTCGTGCTGTGGACACTACTACGGCGGTGGCATTCATGTTTTCCAGCTCAGGCAGTACCGTCGGATGGTGGGCTATGGTCTTTTTAACGAGTAGAGCCACTCCTCTTGCGGGTCGCTGAGGTATGTTTACCCAGTCCATCCTGTACGTGTGGTATCCTGGGTAGTTGATCTCCTTGGCCGGGGTCATCTTGGTGTCCTGCAGTGCCATGACGTCTATATCGTACCTGGTCAGGAGCTCTTCGACTTCAAGTCTCCTTTGTTGCAGGCCGTTTATATTCCAGGCCGCTATCTGCAGGAATTCCGGTTTAATCTGTAAAGGCATTACAGATTAGTAAAGTTTGGCATTTGAGCAAAAAATGCACTCATCGCTGAGCACATTTGTTGCATCTGTGCAAGCACCGCTGTGACGTTTTTGGCCTCTGGCGATGCTTGTTGTTTTGAGGCAGGGACGGTGTTCTGTTCTGCCTTGCCCTGGGCTACTTTTGCGTAGCTCGTGCCTGGCGCTACGCCGCCCTTCTTTGTTGAGGTCATCGTCGGCCTCTGTACCGGCCTTTGAGTGGCGTTGGCCGATTGCCTGGGGTATTTTGGATACCCCTTGTAGCTGGCCGGGTGGGCCCCTTGGCAGTTCGCGCACTTGGCCGGTTCGTCTGCCTTCTTCTTGCATTCTGTCGTCCGGTGTGCCTCGCCGCATTTCACGCATTTCGGCTGCGCGGTACACCTGGATTGTCCGTGGCCGAAACGCTGGCAGCGGTGGCATTGGGATGCCGCTACCTTGGCTCTCTGTCTCTCTGTCCTTACGACTAGAGAGCAGCACCTTGTGACTTGGAGTATCTTGTCCTGGTCCTGTGGGACTAGGACAAGTACGAGGGGCACCTCCTGTTTCGTCCGTCTTGACGTCATCCGTTGCACCGCGGTGGGTGCGAAACCTTGGTCTTGGAGGTCTTCTGCCACCTCTGTACAAGTAACGCCGCTCGAGATCCCCCTGATGACCACACGTAGCTGCCGTTCCTCTGGCAGGGCGTACGTGTGGTACTCCCTTTTCCCGTTAGCGAACATCCTAGTCATCTTGCGATAATCTTCGGATGTCGCGGGCTCGATGGAGATTCCCTCCGCGGTAACTTTAGCTTTGCTAAAGTTTATGCCGGTTTCGGTTAGACGACGGCTCACCGTTGTCCATGTCTCCTTATTTCTCAGCACTACCGGGGGTATGCGCTGGCTTCTTGTTCTTGTTTGAGGGGCCTCGGTCTCCTCTTCCCTGGCGTTTTGTCGGGGGACGCTAGCCTCCTGCTGGGGGGCTCTAGATCCCGATCTGCTTCGTCTGGGTGGCTCAGACTCGGGGGGGGGCACCTAAGGGGCTCTTCAGCCACCTTCTTTGCCGCCTTAGGGGCCTCTTCGTCCGAGTCTGTCTTGGTGGCGGGCGGGTTTTTCCTCTTCCGCGTTTGCGATTCTCCTCGAATCGCACGCAGAAGCTCTTCTACAAAACTCAAGAATAAACTTAAAAAATTAGAGGTTTTTAAAATAATTCAACAGTACAATTATAATGATAAGTTCTCCACATGTTGGCCATTTAGCTGACATATTATTTGAAATGAGGTAAGTGTCTAACTGTTCTTAAAATTGCCTTATATGCCAGTCAACGAAGCAAAATGGGCAGAAATAAATCGTGTAGTGCGAGATTTTTAGTACAGTGGTAGGGGGTACCTAACTGAACAATATACTAAAAGTCCTGACTGCTGGAGTGTGAGCATTGGGAGGGGGAGGAGGGTCATATACAGAATTAAAGTAAATTAAATTTCTTACCAAAATAGTTCTATTCATTTTTTCTCTGCGATCAATACTTACCGAGATACGGGGGGGTGGAAAAATCGAAAAGTCTGAAAAACTCGTTTTATTCGAGTAAAGTGAATGTGTACAACAAATTTAGAAATAATAGCAAAAGTAAGCAGTTGATGGTTAATCATCATGTAAAGGTTAAAAGAGTCAATCATGAACGTCATCGAAATATCCATAGTCGTCGAGTAAATCCTTCGCTGGGGCACCATTGGTACACGTGCCGTGGCGCATACCGCACACCATCCAACACCGGATCCTAGCTTTCGTGCATCCACAACATCCAGTGGAACATCGACAGAAAATATTATTCAAAATGGCTTCTGGAGGTACTGGGTCTGTTGTATTGAGTGGGAAATCGGCATTGTCGAAGATATATTGACAGAATATTTCCTTTGGAGCAAGACAGTGATAGCTGTAGCTGTTGAGCTTCGCGATAATTTTCACTAAATCCCAAACTTGCAAGTAGCTCAACCAAGTTTTTTGATCCAAACTTCCTGTGGATGAACAGGGCGACACTGTGTAGTATAGGAGATACAAAATATCGAGGACGAATGGGAGCAATAAGGGCATGTGATATAGCAATCAGCTTCTTTTCTACTTTGAGTTTCGCCCTTTTCATTGTTACTAAGCAGCCCATAAAGGTACCATTTCCTTCGCGCTACTACAAATTTTTTAAGCAGGTAGAAAAACAGAATTGTCATATGCCATTGACTCAATATCCTTCCATATTATTTTGGTCGCTGTTCTGGCGATTCTCTGCTGTTCTGTTTGTGGATCTTTGGACCTCGAAGAATATCACATATCATTCAAGATTTTTTCACCTGTAGCGCAAAAGCACACAACAGTTTTCTTATTGCTTATTATGCTGAAAACAATGCGGTCCTTATATTTGTCTTTCTCTCTTTGATAGTTTTTGTAGCAGGTATTGTTCCCAAAACTTGCTCTAATAACTCTTCCAAGGAGAACTGGCACTCCCAGTTTGCTTCAATGTATTGACATATCTCCTCTATTGCCTCAGAAACTCCTTCATCCGCTGGGAGTCCTCTTTTCCTCGAGATTCGTTCAGATGTTATGAAAATTTGTTTGTGGCAATTCTCATGATAGATGGCATCTGCAGCGTGAAGATCGGCAACTGCATGGATGCGTCTTAGGATGACGACAACCGGTAAGAGACGCGCAATATCAAAGAGGGAGGTGGCTAACTTCGGCCGTCGTTATCGCGTCACGGCTAAGGGCTCAGCAGAGCCCAAATACATTTATGGTTTTTATAGTAGAGATTATTTAAAAAGTCAGAATTTTTCATTTTTACACGTCCCGTATATCAGTAAGTGTTGATTGTACAGAAAAAATGAATAGAATTATTTTAGTTGGAAATTTTATATAATTTTGTATGTAACATTATTTCCTCTAGAGGTCGCTGTTTTTTGAGATATTCACGAAAAATGTGAAAACGGACTTTTCGACCCTCTCTCCCTCCCAACGCTCACGTCCCAACGGTCAGGCCTTTTAGCATATTGTTTAGGGAGTTTTTTTTAAATGCGTTGTTTATATTTACGTCCTGGAGGAGTTTAGCTGCTATAGCTACTCTTCCACTCAATTCGTCTCCCTTACTCCCTAGCACTGTACGAAAATCTGGAACTACGCGATTTATTTCCGCCGAGCTGCGTTTTTTGGGCTTCGTTGACTGAGCTATTAAAGCCAATTAGTGAGACTATTTTTTCCAATCCATTGAAGTGGGTAGATATTATTTAGGTGGTCCCTTACTGTATTTAAATAATGTGGTGGAACACCACCTTGCTGAAACGATAAACTATTTCAAATGTTTTCAGCAAGATTCGTTAGTAATTGTGGTAGATAATTTTCTAGAAAAAGAAGATAGCTTCGGCAAATGTACTATCAAAGAAATGCGGCCCTATTACATGTTCTTCAATAGTTCCTCTTTAAAGGTTTATAGACTATCTGTGCTAGTTAACTTACTCAGTTTAATAATGAAAACTGGTCTGTTAACAAATCACCAGGTTTTATTGTTTGTTGAATTTAGAAGCAACAAACAAATTTACTAGCAAAACATTCACAAGAAATTGATGTGCTGATCGAGATATAAATATAATATGAAGTAATTTAAAAAAATCCATGATATATATATATAGTTTATTCTGTTGAATTATTTGCAAATACCTCTAAAGCCCAGGCTACGATACGAGCTGCAATTATCAGAGCGGCAGCGCTAAAGTTTTTAGTTGAATTATTTTGTACAGAAAGCGCTTTCGCCTGGTTAGGATAATGTGAAGCGGCAGGGCAGCATCGCTCGACGCCTACTTAGTACCACCCGCCGCCTACTTAGTACCACCCGCCGCAGGGTCCAAACATTAAATTACGAGGTAGCCGCTCGCCGCCATCAGTACAGTTCAGTTCAAGATGTCGTCCGCAAACATTGGGCCTTATTTCAAACGAAAATCTTGCAGCGGAAGTGAGGATGGAGTTATCGATAAAATCCAAGACGAAGGTAAAAAGAATCCAAGAAACTAAAATAATAAGGCCAAATCTGAACTTTCTTTTCCGCAGACGTAACAAACATATTCTTAACTTCAATGTATTTTCCGATAAGAGCAACAGCTGCATTTTGAGGACGTCATAATGTGAACTGATCGCGGCTGCCGCAGGCATATTGCAGCCCATATTGTAGTCGGCACCGCTTACCCCATTGCCGCTCGGTATTTTTGCCGCTCTACCGCTGACCGCTAGTATCGTAGCCTAAGCTTAATTTTTGAATAAAGTAAGATAATTAAAATAAATCGAAAATGGTTACAAATTTTCATAGGGATATACAAAAATGTTCGTTTTTCATTTCTACATTACCTCCTCAAAAAATATATATGATGTACCATTAGAAAAGTCAATTGAAACAGATGTAAACTGAGAAACCATTTTTGGTCACCATGTACATTTTTAGGAAGTGAAAATGATTCAAAATAAATAACTGTGATTGTAGTGACTAATATAGCTTTAGCAGGAAACCGTAAAATACAAACATACTAAGTTTGAATTGTAAAATGGGATAAAATATTCCCAAGGTTAAAATATAGCTTTACTATAAAAACATAAAATATAAGTATGATAAGTTTAAATGAAAATGACGTAAAATGTTAATAAAATTGAAATTAACAAAGGATAGAAATATAATGAAATATAATGATTAAACAAATGAAATAAAATTCACTGAAGAGTCCAGCACTAAAAGTCAGTAGAAGGCACAAAACAGTTTGTCTTTAGGTAAGTTCTATGTCTTCGGCTTCGTTGTCTTCTCTCCTTAAGGTAGGTCGTCTTCGTGAAAGGAATAGGTTAGCAAATGTCCTGTAGGATTTGCTAGGCCTCGGTGGAGATGGGGGTGATGCAGAAACATCGATGGCTAGTCTTCGTCTTTTTGTTCTGCACTTACAAAATAGGTACAGAAATAACAGTCCAAATATTAGCACAATGATAAAATAGGTGAACCAGGATATGTGTTTTGTTATGAAGGGTTCGTTGATCAAATCATCTAAATCTCTGGAATATTGGTCCAACTTGTATTTGGCAACTTCGAGGTCTTCCGTGTTGAGATTGTTTAATTTTAGTGGTTTAAGATTTGGAGCTCGGATTTTGTCTGGAATATGCTTACAACATTCAAATGGAATTTGGATTGGATGAGTGTCGTCTTTTACATCGGTTACTTCATTGGTACTGGCTTGAATTTTTGTGATGCCTATGAAGGCGTAATAATTAGGTTGTAATTTTACTATCGAATTTTTGTAGATGACTTCAGTTTTTGAATTTCTTTCTGGACAGTTGATGGTTGTTTGTAGAGGTTCTGCGTTAATAACTAACCATGTGTTTTCGTCTATTTTTTGGACGTTGTATTTGGTGTTGAAATAAAGTGGTTTGCATTCTCCAAGGTTCGAGATAGGTATGTACATTAATGAATCATCATCTCGCGATATATTTTTGAGAAGTTGATAATACATGATATAAACCAGTTCTATTCTCCAAATTAGGAATAGGGTATAATTGAAATACTGAATATGTTTGAGGGTCTACCAGAGGTATGTCTAACACAAATATTAGATCCGAATTTGTTTGAAAAGCTTTTAGTTCTATAATGTCTAGGTACTGTGCAACCTTTGATAGTTTGATTGGAAGCGGTAAATTGTTCGTTTGTAGGTTTTGCGAAATTTCCTGTAAAGAATTTACTAAGTCCTTTGGATTTATAATTGACGTGTGAATTATTTTAAACTTCGCGAAGGTGATGAAATTTAGGATGTCATTTAGGTTATCCTCGATAAATAAGTAACTTGCCATAAGTTGTTCGCAGATTTCGATAAATTTCAGTTTTGCATGGATGTTTTCTATGTCTTTAGTCATGTCTAAAATTAAGGTTTCAATTTCTTTAACAGCTTTATTGAAAGTTTCTTCGTCGACTTGCAATTTTTTGAATAGTTGTGTTGAAATTTTTGATTACTGAAGTTGTAACAGATATTTGGGTTTTGATTAGGTTTTCGAGTTGATTGAAATGATTAATTTTGAAAAGAACATTACTTTTTGAAAGTACCGTTGTCATTAAATTGTTTCGCAATTTATTTTGTCATCTGAGATTATTTTTAGAAATAGGTGTTATCGTCAGTTTTTTATTTGGTCAATTTTTGAAACGTGGTTATCGAAACGATTTTTAACATTTCTTTTGTTTTGGTCTCGGATGCTAATTAATACATGCTATTTTGTAAAATAGTGTACTAATCATGTATTTAGTTTCCTGTATGATCGTCATGTAGTCGGGTATATAACTTATTAGGACAATAATTATATTTATAATATATATTATCGCAATATTTTAATATTTGGTTTCGAACATATGTCATAATAGTTGTTATTCATGTGTGGAAGAGTTTAACAAGGTTGTACTTAGCAAACAACCATGAGGGGTAATATGTTGTTCTCAAAGACGGCGTACAATAGAATAGTGTTGCTAGAATAATGTGTGATTTGTAAAATGTTGTTATTGAGAAAAGGAGATTATTATCGATTTCATTACTCTCCTTTATTATTTTATATATAGTTATTCGTTTCCTTTGATTACATATAACTTTAAAATTAAGCTTCATAAGGTGGACTGAAGTATCTGAATGTTAGAAAACTTCGAGATATTTTTTTTTTACTTGCGTGGGAAATTAAACTTAAAGAATTTCAGTTTCAGGAGTGGTGTTGTAGATGGGTAGTTACCACGTGTTCATATAATATGAGGTTGTCAATATGAGAATGAGCGGATTCGCTTATTAGTTTATGGTGTGGACATAGATGATTACCATAAGTCTATGCACATTATATTTCCGGGATAGTGAATAAATTGGCTGACGGAATTAGTCAGAAAATTACATAAGTAAGATTTTTGATGGTAGAACTGTTTGGAATTGAATTCATTAAATAGTTACTATTTATCAGAATTAGGGCGATGTATGTTTCGGATAATAATTCTATGTAAATGTTATGAGAAAATAAATTCCTTTAATTTTAAGAAGTTGGTCAGGGGATGAAAGAATATAAATGTTTCTGTTACATGATTAACGTATCACGAATATAGTGTTGGAATTATAACATAAGGATTTGGTTTTTCCCTTTTCGACAAGTTTTATTTTTTTTGATAGAACTTTTGGCATGGTTTGTTAGTTCTTGCCAATTATATTTGTTTTTGATATAACCTATTTTTATAAACGGAACCTTATTTATCAGGGTTCTTGCTAGGTTCTGATTAGTAGTTGAAGTATTAAAATATAATGACAAATTTTGTATATTGGTCTAGCATAAGTATTGAAAATTTTGAGGTATTATTTTCAATATGTTTTTTTTTTAAATCTCTGAATTGTTTTGATTTTTTTTAAAATAATGTTGAGAATAAATGTCTTAACCTTGATCCTAAAAGAAATAATTCTGTCTCTGCGTTTTTGAGTTAATACTGGTTTTGTTATTATTGAGCTACAAAATAATTTCGTAGTTTTCTTTTTGGATGGAAATGTTTTAGTGAAATTAGTGTATGGAAGTAAGTTCACAATTTTTTCGATATAGTAGTTGTGTGAAATTTGTAGTTTTATGTTTTGTTTTCGCAATCTACGAGAAGTTTTGTCTCGTGTAGTTACAAAAGTTGTCAAATGGTGTAAGGTGTAGGGTTTGTTTGTAATTTGCATTTTAGAATTTAATCTATTAAGGATTTTATTTTGTAAAGTCTAGAAAATGTGTTAAATTCTTGGGTAATTTGTTCGTCTTTTAATCTCGTCTTCATTATCTGAAGTTTCATTCGAATTTCAAATGAATTTTGAATATGTTGAAGAACGATTGATTTTCAGTTCCTGAAATTTCTTTTGTATATTTGTGAATTTTCAGGATTTTCGAGTGATTCAATTTTTTAATTTGAAAAGGTGTGTTTTGAATTTAGGTTCTAATTTAAAGTCTGAAAATTTCTAAATGTATATTATTTAAATTTCTGCCCTTGCTATTAATTAACAGCTGTTATTACTTGTGCTTGTAAAGCGTTTATGTTGGTGTAATGAAACATCATAATGAGTACAATGCAATATTGAGGTGTTGGATATCAGGCATTTCTTGCTAAAATGTTTAAGTTCATAAACATACAAGACGTGCTTATGTGCAAAAGTTCAAGGCACTGTTATCAAAGTAGTACTACTATTATGAATTTCTTCGAATTAAATGTAAATATTTTATGTGCATTTATTTAAATGAGCAAAAGCATTTCCTTATGATTAAGGTTTTGTAGAATTTATTACAGGACAAGAAATGTCCTAGTAATAGAGGAAAGGAATAAAATTATTTGCATAAGAAGTGTTTTTGATCAATAATTGATCTATGCAGTTAGTTGATATATCGTACAATTATTTTTTAAAGATTTTCTAGTAATATTAATTTAGAAAAGTTTGAGAAAAGTGGAGAATATTTTTAATATAAACTGTTAATTTTAGGTAATAATATTCTAAAAGATTTCGATTAGGTGACTAAAAATTTGTGAGATAATTTTGAAAATTATTTTGGGTTGCAAGTTTTTGTGTAAGTGTTTTATTTCGCAGGGTCGGCATATGGTTGAGACGAGAATTGGTATTATTGTAATCAGTTAAGTTTAAATATAGATTTGAATTTTTGCACTGTTCAAATTTTAAGTTAGAAAATTCTACTATTTTTGAGGATTGTATGCGTGTTTCTTGGATTATTCTTTACCTTGTTTGTCTTTTGAATTTTCGATTACCTGAGTATTTTATTACTAATTTTAAATAATGTTTGCGAAATAGGTAATTTTCTGTTTAATGCTTATGGTTTTACTTGTTTCGAATTATTTTTTGAAATGTTTAAATTTAACTTTACCAATTTAGATTTATCTATACGGCATGATTTTGTTTTCGAAGGATTTATTTTTGTGGGTTAATGTTAGGGGTTATATTTGAAGTTTTTTCTGTTTCTTGTACTTTGCTTTTAAATATTTTTTTGATACGTGATTCGGTAAAAGTAGAACTTTGATTTTTGTTTCCACAGGACATGTCTAAAAGTTTAGGAATTTTGTCTGTTTGATAGGAGTCTGATTTTTGATAATTTACATTAGATGTTGTCTCGAAAAATTCACTTTGTACGTTTGTCTTTGCAGAGGTGTTAACTAGGCGTATTTTTTCATGTTCCTGAGCTAGCGGTATAGTGTCAGTGTCACAATAAAATTCAAATACTTCTTCAGTATCTGGTTCGAAAAAAATAAGATTTTGATTAATGATGTTGCCTGAAATGTGATTATTAATATTTTTGCTTGAATTTGTAACTGGCTGTAAAGGTAAATAATCGTTAACTTTAAATAATGGTATATTTTTAAAATTGGTAATTAGTTGATTATTTTTGAAATCTATAATGCATTCGTAATGTTCTAGAATGTCGCTACCTACGAAACCATCAAAGACTGTATCTAAATCGTGTACATAAACTTCGTATGGGTCGTTGGAATTGAATGCTATGAGAACAGATTCGGTGATATTAATTTTTTGACCTATTGCTTGTATATTTAAATTTTCGGGGCGTCTTTGATTATAATTTTCTGTTGCTTTGGGTTTGAAAATGGAAATATCTGCACCTAAATTGATTAGAATATTAAATTTGTTTGTTGGATCTTTCATGAAATACAGGTTTGCCGTACTTACTTGAAATGGAGGGTTAGATGGTGAATTTACATGAAACATTGCTCTTGAGGGTTCGAATGTGGGTCGGAATTATCCTTGAGGTTTATCGCTTGGACTTGGCGAGAAATTTGGTCTAGTTCGTCCGTTTGTGTTGGAGTATTCGTGGAATACTCCGGGCCTACGTAAAAATCCGGAGGATTAGCAGTATAATCCTCGTGCTGCTGAGGTTGAGAATTAGCAGTATAATTCTCGTACTGTTGGGGTTGAGAATTGGCAGTATCATTCTCACATTGTTGGGTTCCAAAATCGTAATCATAGTTGTTTTCATTAATTTCGAAATTATTTTGGTATTGGTAATTGGGAGAATAACTTGCAGAATAGTCTTCATATTGATTTGAGCTATCGTAAAATTCTTGATTCAAATGATGCGTTTTTTGTTGATTGAACCTGTTGAAATTTGGGTTTGGTTGAATGGCAGAAGGTCTCTGCTGGTTGAAGTTTGGATTTGGCCTGATAGTTGAGGGCCTGTTCTATTGAGAATAATTTTGGAAGTTTTGTGGTCTATGGTTAGATGCACTCTGGAAATGTGGCCTTATAGGCTGTGCTTGATTAGAATAAGCATTTGGTGTGAAGTTGGGAGATGGAGACTGATAGTTTTGCCTTGTGCGGCATTCGTTAAAATGGTGTCCGTTTCTTTTGCAGAAGGTGCAAAATTGTGGGGAGTTTGGACGTCTTTGTGGGTTTTGAATGGGATTTTTATTTGAAACTCTATTAGAAAATTTTTGTGATTCAAAAGAGGATAATTGCAATTCACGTTTAATGCGGTTTATTGCGTCTAACATGTCGCCAGGGTTACCAGCCCTAATGATTTGGCCTAATTTGAGTTCTAATCCGGTTAATAAAGTGGTCAATGTCATATTTTCGATGAGGTTACATTGAGCAGTTTTTTCCTCTAGAGTTAGTCTGTTTTTGCACTGCTGCGTGCATTTTCGCGTTGTGCGTTTGTAGTCTTGATACAAATATTAGTGCGGTTTCGTTGGGTAACTGACGAATCTTCTGAAGATCCTGAATCAAAGCCGTTAGGTCGCAAGAGTCATCAAAATGCGCTTCAAGTAAACTTTTGATTTCTGCCCATGTAGCAGGGTTTCGGGAATTTATTAATTCTGCGGCTTTTCCGCGTAATTTATTTTTTATGTGAAGCGTTAATAAGATGCGCTGATCATCGACAGAGATCCCGTGTGCGTGTATACAGGCTGTAATAAATGTCTGCAAGAATATGGGGTTGTCGTTAAATTCGGGCACTGTGGAAAATATTTCGCTTAACCTATAAGGTTCAATATTTATGGTTTCATTTGCAGTAACTGAGTTGTTTACATTGGAATTTGTAGTGGTAGCCATTTTATTTATATTATTTAGATAATTAAATAACTTAAAACGCCTTTTTCCAATTTAAGTTAGTACGCTACTAGTGTTTAATAAAAATTTTTATATGAAATGTGCAATAATGTGTTATTTATTCTGTAATATTTAAAATTTATATTATAAAAATAGCTAGATTAATTTGAAAAACACGTTTGGTTTAAAAGCATTTTGAGTTTGGAAGTAGTATATCTCTGATAATTTTATATTTGAATGTAAACAATTTACACTTTAAACGGTATTATAGAACACAAGCTTGTCTTACGGCCTTAACCTTAACCTTTTATGTGATATGCAATATTATATTACGATAAAAATGCTAAGATAACAATGGTACGTGATTACAGTTAATTAGATAAATTAGTATATGATATTACCATAAAAATAATTTTACGATAGGAATAGTATATGATTACGGTTATTTATATAGGTCACATAAATTATAATCAAGATATTTTATTTCAAGTTTAAATAAAATTACTACTTTAGATATTAGAACTGTATGTAGCAATGTAATATATTTCGATAAAATATAATGTAAAATTATGGCGTTGTTTGCAAATAAATGTTTGCGAAATGATTCAAAAATGACTTACCCTAAATTTTTCATTCCTCGTGGTCCAGTTGAATGCCACTTCGTGAGCTTAGCTTCACCAAAGGTCTCTCTCTGTCAGGGGCGTCACTGGGTGTTCCTTCCACAGGGTTGCCTTTGATGCCGAAGACACCAACGATGGGACGGGATGAAATTCTTACTTGCTAATTTTTTTTTAATCATGCTGATTTGCTGCTTGTTGATTATTATTGTTTTGCTTCTTTTGCTTTTGAGCATGTAGGCTCTTCTGAACAAAGGATTGGGATCCACCACCACAGCTAAGAAGTTCTCCTTGTTCCAGAAGCTCTTTTCGTCCGGTTAGGCACCTTTTTCAGATGGACTCCTTGTTCCCTCGGATATGTTTGCTACTGTTTAGGCTCCCGAACTGTGCGTGTTTTTCAGATCCGCCACGACTGCGCCAATGTTAGATAGTGGATTACTTGATTAACTTTTTAAACACTTTATTTTATTTAACACTGGAGTCAACGTTAACTCGTTTAAGAAAGTACAATAATAATTTAGACTAGTTTATTCGAAAGTGAGTATAAGACTGAGGTTTACAATGACAGTGGGTAATATTTATGTCTGGAGAACAAAGAACATTGGATTTGCAATTCAGTATGATAACAGATTCCTGAGAAAAAAATGTTAAGCTCAGCTAGCGTGAGCGGTTATTAGAGAAGAGCTGTTACGCAATTTGTAATGTGATATGTCTGAGAAGGTTAAGCCTGTCTCGGTGATATTATATATCATGGTATATTTCTAATATAACATATATATATATATATATACATAAAGGCTGTCCA
Organism: Leptura quadrifasciata; assembly: GCA_963675555.1. Lineage (NCBI taxonomy): Eukaryota > Metazoa > Arthropoda > Insecta > Coleoptera > Cerambycidae > Leptura > Leptura quadrifasciata. The sequence continues at coordinate 32,034,562 of OY776682.1, forward strand.
TTTTATCAAGGCCCTCGAGAGTATCTCACTTAATATCGGTCGTACAAAAAAAATTATTTTTACAAAAATTGTGCCGATTTATATAACCTACAAAATGGTTTATTGTTTGTGGAATTTGTTTGTCTATTGTAATTAATTTTAGAAATAAAAAATGTTTATGAACTACATGGGGGGAAAAGATAGTACTTAGTAAGTTTTATTTATAACTTTATTAATACATACAGATAATTAAAAAAAATGAGATTACATAGTTTGAGATATAATAGAATATTTATTTTCAAGAACTGGATTAATTATTTCTGCAAGTCGTAAAATTCTCATTTCAAATCGGTGTCGATCGATAGCGTCTTGTACCCAATTCCCATGTCTAGCATTTCGATGTGCATAGGTCCAGTGATAAATATATCGTATTTTAACATCATCATTAAAGTGGAGTACTTTCTTTCGATGGCTGCTTTCAGTTACTGGCATGTTAAGTGTGAATTTATGTAAAATTTCCTCCTCGGTTTTTTTCAATGTTATTGCTATCTCCAATCTTTACGACTAAGTTAGAGGTTGAGGTTATGTTTCTTTTTAATGATTAGAAACACTTCATCATAGTAAAGTAATACGTGGGTAGGCTCCAAAATAATGATAGCTCGTAGAATTACGCCGCACGGGCTTTAATGGGTCTTATATCACAATTACCGCAGACGGTATATACTTTTAGATTCTTTGGGGCATTGTATTCTTTTAATACATTTTTGCATCTCACACACATCCATATACAGACAGGCATAATGTTAAACTGTTTCTTATTCATCAAACCTATAATTTTAATACCTTCTTTACCTGAGGATTTGAGAGAGAGAGAAAGAGTGAAAGCGAGAATTGATGTCGGATTCAAGATGGTGGATGGCGGGAATTTTAAATTGTAATGGTGAAAAAGTATATGTGATGTGTGTTATGATGTGAGATGGTTTAGATAAAGAGAGAGAGAATTAATAGTGGATTCAAGACAGGAGTATTACATTGAAATGATGAAAAGTTTGAATGTTAGGATGCAAGATAGTAAAAAAAGTAGATGGATGAGGCTGAAAGTGAACAAAAACAAAGAACGACGGAAAATAATATAATAAAAAAAATAAAAAAGTATATAATATAATGAATAATAAAAAAGTATATAATTATAATAATATAAAAAGTATATATGTTAATAGTTATATTGATATCGTCGTCGGTGCCCATTTAACTACGGATGGACGGGGTTGTGGTTGATGCACCAGAGCTAATAATGTGGATGCGGCGCCCATCTCTACTTCTGGTCCGTCACCATAATCCGGATCAAAGATTTCATTTTTTATATTAGTAAAGCTGTAACAGAGAATACATGTTAATAGTTTTTGTAGAGAAATATAAATTTTTTAAAATTAATTACCATATTTCTCCCCGCTCAGACACCCATCTATAGGGCCACTTCATAAATGGATTCTCGCCCTCGCCCTCACCCTCGATTTCGGTCTGCGTCTGGGGTTGTGGCTGATGCACCAGAGCTAATGGCGTGGGTGCGGGCGGAGGTGATGGCGATGGTGATGTCGTGGTGATGTTTAATAACTGCGTATCATCTATTCCACTATGCAAATAAAACCAGTTTTAAAATTAAATATATAGAATAGAGAATTAAACTACTCACTTTTCAATAAAATATGCCTCCATATTTACTGGCGGTGTATATCTATTAATAATTTGGCACAGCTCGTTATAAGAATACATATTCTCTCTCGGTCGATGAACAACAACTAATAAAACGTATACGAACACACACGCACACACACACACCACCCATACCCAAAAAATGTATTAGTTTACAGTATTTTGCTGATTTGGTATAATTTATGGAACAAAAGATAAATAATTAAATCTCAACTCACAGTCGGTTTCTTATTTATCTTATAGCGAAAGGAGCAAACTCAATAAATGTACTGGTTTGCAGTTATCTACACGTGCGTGTACGAAAACTGTAGACTAAACATTCAAGTAATTTTTATTTTAACCACCATAGGCGTGCTTAATAAAATTATTTAATTTTACATTCATCTGTTTGGGTACTAGACTATTAAAAATGTATGTTGAAGCCAGGAATCGAACCTGGAACCTCTAGATCTTCAGTCTAGTGCTCTCCCCACTAAGCTACTTCAACTAGATATAAATAAAACTAAAAAGTTAGTATTTCTATCGAGTTTATTGATTATTATTTTTAATTATTACAATTTGAATTAAATAGTACAATATATTGTCGTGGTAAATATGGTACAATATCATCCTTGAGTCTTTCCATCAATCCAGCGGCATAGGGGGTGGCAGCAACAACATCATCAGCGACAGCACATGCGTATTCCATAATTTTCCAATGCAAGTCTTCAAAGGTGTCATCTTGAAATATTATTCTCACCTTATACTGTGTAGTATTATTAGGAATTGAAGTATAAAATGCAGGAATGTGGCTGTTTATGAGGTAGGGTGTCATTTTTACCCAGCTACTACTGTTTTTTGAATCATCGAAACAGACAAAAACTTCTTTCGAATGATGTGGTTGATGTACATAAAGAATATTCTGGAATACTGCATGTAAAAGTATAAAGTGTGTTAATACCGCCACCATGATTGCAGATACACTAATGATTTAACCACAGATAATGTCTATTTATCTTAGTTAATACGTATAGAAGCTTCCAAGCTTTTTCCACATATTGTACAGACTTTCCGCGAAAAACTACAATTTATACAGCATATAATGTGCCCACATGGTAAAAATTTCACATTTTTATCATTCATACGGCAAATTGTACATTTTCGTTACTGGATTTTCAGAGCGATGTGACATTTTGCGGGGTAATTCTTCGTGCTGCCGTTAAACGTAAAGTTTTTCCACAACGCCTTCTATCACTGAATAGACTGTGGTGGTGGCCGTCGTCGCAATCAACACTTAAATTATTAAAACTTAGAAACATGCACTTCTTTTTCCCATAAAATATTATATCTTGTTGTAACTGCTGCAATTTTCGAGAATGATTTTCTAACATTAATTTCAATTTATCTGAAGATGACATCATCCACGTGCACAGTGCTTAAGACAAACAAATAAATAGCAGATACAACAGGATTCTATATATATATATATATATATGAGGAGGGGAGGGGAGGAGAAGGGGGAGGGGAGAGAAATTAAATAGCATCTATCATTAAATTATTTATTTAGGTAAATTTAAATATAACCAATCATAAAGCTTTAAACTATTTCTTAAACTACACATATAATTCTTATTAGTACAATGATTTAAACAATATGCAGAGTCTTTCAGAAAATTGGGTGGCCGATCCATATGTTCTACGTTGATTACAGGTGGTGCTGAATTTTCATCTAGTTCATGTAATTTTCTATCGAGAAACTCTTTCTACTGATATCCTTTTACGTACACACAGGTAGCAGCAACGTTGTTAAGCAGGTGATTTAGTAATATACCATCCAAGTCACCGTAATTTACATAGCCACTATTGTATTTGAGGCCATGGTGAAAATTTTCCAAGTATTACACCTGTCTCTTTATATCGTGACTTAACGTACTGAAAGACATTGGGGGTTTTAATAGATAAGTAGCATTTTGCTGACCATCAACGAATGATATTTCTTTAGGATAAAATTCGGGAAGATTAAATCCCTGAATGTCAATAACAACCAATTTCATGTTTATTAGCGTATGGTTCCTCTATTACTGAAATTATGATGTGTAACTCATCCTTTTTTATTACATAGCATTTCTTATGACTCCACTTAGAGGTAAATATTCCATCAGACGATCGTGAATAATTATGCAGTAAGCCTTAGTATTCTGCGAGAATGTTTTTCTGCTTTCGATCTCTATTTTCACATCTACAGTAGATGATTTTATTGAATCATTTCTCTTGGAACAATCTATAACGAATAATGCTCTTTTACTGAAAGCCATGAAGTCAAGCATTGGTTTATTATTATTATTATTATTAGAGGCGAATAATTTTGAGAACTGTGTATACATATAATACGCCTCAGAGTATTTTCTAGAACCGAAATCTAATTTCATATCTTCATAGGGATAATATTCAGAATTTAACATCAATTTTATATTAGATATATGAATTTTATCGAATTGGGTGACATCTTGCATCTTCTGATCTTTTCTATTAGTTTGGAATGCTACAATAACGTATCTAGGACTCTCCACATTCGTACATGTTTTAACAGACCAAACTTCTTTTGTGGTGCTATTGGTGAGCGCAGGCAGCTCATGAAATTCCCACTGTCTAAACGGCATTAAAATAGGTTTGTCGCTATTTATTTGAGATAGCAAATCCAGTTTTAGAACGTCATTTAAAAATACATGTTTAACCTTTAACTCTATATTGGTTATGGTTAATTCACCAACAGTATCCTCATTTGATACTTTAAAACAATTATTATCGCTACGAGCTCTAATTAAGCGCAAAACTTGTTTATCAAACACCACCCTTCTATAATCATAAAAAAATCCCAGTAAATGCCATAAGGGTATCCTTAAAGAGAATGTTGTTTTTACAGGATCGTATGTCACTAAAGAATCTTCTTCTTCTTCTTCAGAATTGGAATAATTCCAGCCCCCAATACTAAGAGAACAATCATATTTTTCATAGCATGATAAGCCTTTTATCGAGCTTACCGTACCAGAATCTCGTACTTTATCTACTTCCTTCCCGTTTAATTCATAACTTATAGAATCAAATAAATAAGCTCCAGCATTATTGGTAAATTTAATTGTGCCTGTACCGGCGGCATTTTTATTTAAAGTTCCCTCTATAGATATGGCCGCTTCGCTCATTAACAGTAAGGCATCTTGCTGGTAAATGGCAATTTCTATTTCATCGTTATTTCCAAATGATTTCACAAAAGGGTAATACGTTCGACTCTCCTCTCTGACGATGGACTCATCGTAACTTGGGTCTTGAAACAATTTTAATTCTTCTAACATGGTAGCCCAAAGATTTTAAATACAAAATATTGTTTGGAGTTAAGGTGGATGTCCTCTCTGAACACCGATTATATGATGAATGATGTTGGTTAAAGGAATTGTTGTTTATATATTTTTTTGGCTTGAATATCAACCTCATTGTAATTTTCTTAGTTCCAGCCTTACGATAATTTCCTCCCCTTGAAAATTCACCAGCTCCGAGTTCTGATCGAGTATTTTCAAGGTGATATTGTGTATCTCTTGTTTGTTATTCACGGGTAGGAAAATTAGATTATTCGGTTCTATATCTATAGCGTATCCTGGATCGACTTTCAATCCAAATTCAAAAATCGTATGCGAGGGTTTATTGTTATAGAACGCTCCCTTCGTAATATTACAGTCCACGTGGATGGTTATAACTTTCACTATTTTAACTGGTAAATCTGATTGATATAATCTATTAGGTTCTAACACTTGATTACTATAACCTAATAAAGTGGCCAGACTGTCTTTATGTGTAAAATTAATTCCGTGTTTACTCTTAATTTCACACTTGAGCGTATTGTTATTAGGCTTCAGTGAAAAATAATCCTCGTGTTCGCTTTGCCTTACACCACTGGGTATTAATTTCTTTTGCAGATAAGATTCAATATCGCTTATTTCGTATGATCCGGTTGGTATAATTATGACTTTTTCCTTGGATTTATCGCCAAGTTCCCAGTAAAATTTTTATTATTTACACCACCCTCGATGTTCGGTATACTGTTATAGGTGTGGAGACCGATCAGTGCCAGCGAATAATTATATCGAGTATCGAGATTTATGGGATTATAAAAGTCTACAGAGAGAGTAGAACTTCGACCGCTTAATGTGAATATTTGAGACATAATGAATGTATGTCATGCATGTTTATTGTTCTTATAGAGAAATTCTAAACATAAATGACCACAATTTATTGTATTGTACGTTTGAAAAGCATCAGGATTATATTTAATTTTACATTTTTCACCAAAATACCGAACTAATTCTATTGGCGGCTTCAATGATCCGAAGCTATCGAAGTATAAGACGGAATTATTAGTTTTCTTGTATGCTACCCAATGGGTCCCTGGACCTTTCTGCGTGTCTAAGTTAATAATAGCACACTCGTATTTTCTCGGTAAGGATGATGGTAAGGCATCACGCATAAAGACACCTCTGAAATGTGGAATTTTTAACTTTTTAACACATTTCACCAAGTCTAGGTCAGAGAGGGCTCTATTGGGTAGCTTTAATGGGAGTTTTTTTTTCAGGTATAAGCCATATCCTTTTTATAGGGTTTCAAGTAGAGCCCGGATCCCTTTTTCCCTAGCGCTATCGCCTCCATGTTTCTATTATGTTTCTCTGCTTCCATCATTTTCTTCTGAGCATTCTTAGTATCAATAACGGTTTTTGCCACGGCTGCTGCCCCTCCGGTTAAAGTTCCTAATGCGCTAAGTCCAGCAAAGATCGGTATCAGCGGTAAGATACCTCCAGTCTTCGGCAGCGGTAAAATACGAAGGGTTTTGATTTTCCTCCGACCACCAGCTTTCTTGGCGGCAATTCGAGCGGCTTTTACAGTCAGTGCGGCATCCTTTCTTATATTATTACTGCCATCTTTCTTCAGTACCTTGGCTACATTCATTAAGACAGACTTTCTAAATCCAACATTTTTTCTGCAAATAATTCCCATACCTAACTTTCGTTTAACCTTCATTGTATTAGTTATAGCCCAGGCGGCAGCTTTTTCACCAAAACTAGCGTCTTTCGATTTAACACGTTCCCAAGCGCGCTGTTCAAGTTCGTAATCAGCTTTATGCCTATCTTCTAAATTTGAACTTTTACTGTATACAATATCGTGTTCACGACAACTTCTATCTAGAGCGTTAATACCAGGGTCTCCACGAGCTAATTTTTTTCTTAATTTTGCGCCAGGTCCACAATATTGGTAACCACCAGGTAAATGTAACTCGAAAGGAAGCTTGTTAATTAGATTATTAACGATTCCTCTACCTTTTACGTGTTTCCTCAATGTCATCTAGATTGTTACTGATGATGAGTGTGATAACACGACTATATAAAGGGGTGCATAGATCAAAAAGACATGAGTTCATAATGCGCGTTCAAAGACAAAAGGTATCACTACCTGTGGGGAATTTGGATCTGTTAACAGATCAATCGGCAGGAGAAAATAAACATAGCGAGTTATTTCCTAGTACGCTAAGAACAATCATATGTGCGCCTAGTGGAGCTGGTAAAACCAATTTGTTGCTGAGTCTATTATCCGATCCCAATGGACTGTGGTTTGAGAATGTATACGTGTACTCCAAGTCATTATATCAACCCAAATACAAACTGTTAGAAGAAGTGCTGACGAGAGTAAAAGGTGTTAGTTATTTTCCATATGGAAGTAGCGAAAGTATAATCGATCCATCCGAGGCTAGAACTAATTCGATATTCATTTTCGACGATGTGGCTTGCGATAAACATGATAAAATAAGAGCATATTTTAGTATGGGCAGACATAAGCTTGTGGATTGTTTCTATCTCTGTCAGACTTATACTCGCATACCAAAACATCTCGTTCGTGATAATAGTAACTGTATAATTTTATTTAAACAAGATAAAATGAATTTACGACATGTATATGATGATCATGTGACCCCTGATATGACACTCGAACAATTTGAGAATATGTGTCGACAATGCTGGAACGACCAGTACGGTGTCATGGTGATCGTAGAAGATTTTGATTTACATAATTGTCGTTATCGGAAGGGTTTTGATCAGTATATAAATCTGTGATATGAACATCATTAGTTATTATTAGTCAGACACTCAGCTAATACAGACCTGTTTATTTTTCATACAGATCCTGTACAGATCTGTTTATTTTTCGTACAGCCCCTGTAACCTGTTTATTTTTCGTACAGACCCTGTACAGACCTGTTTGTTTTTCGTACAGACCCTGTACAGACCTGTTTGTTTTTCGTACAGACCCTGTACAGACCTGTTTATTTTTCGTACAGACCCTGTACAGACCTGTTTGTTTTTCGTACAGACCCTGTACAGACCTGTTTGTTTTTCGTACAGACCCTGTACAGACCTGTTTGTTTTTCGTACAGACCCTGTACAGACCTGTTTATTTTTCGTACAGACCCTGTACAGACCTGATTATTTTTCGTACAGACCCTGTACAGACCTGTTTATTTTTCGTACAGACCCTGTACAGACCTGTTTGTTTTTCGTACAGACCTGTTTATTTTTCGTATAGACCCTGTATAGATCTGTTTATAACTGTCTGAGGTCTGGTTAAGATTTGTTCAGCAATGGTGTGTAATAAAATAACTTTGGAGACCTACAAGACTACCAAGGTAAAACCATATGTATTGGAAAAAGATAAGAAACTTAAAGAGAAAATTAATAAAGCATCGAAATCTATTAGAAAGAAGTATTTAGCATTGAAATTAGAAAAATCTGAAGAAGAAGAAAGTCTTAATCGATTGTTAAAACCTGTTATCGATCCAATAAAAGAACTGGGTATGTCGATGAAACCGATGGGTGGTAAACATGTTAAGACATCACTAAAAATACCAATTAAACATAAAGAAGAAGAAGAAGAAGAAGAAGAAGAAGAAGGCTCTACCTTCGAAGATATATATGAGGGGTCAAATAAAATTGATTCAAATGAAAATTTTGACCAATATCCCTCTCTAGCTAAACATAATTTAATAGGGCTTTATAATAAAAGTGAGGATATCGATAAAACATATGGTGTCAGACTCGACTTAGAAACGAAAAAATTTTATATTGGTTCTAATGAATTACACATTGGGTCAAACGCCGAAATAAATATCAATAATAAAATGTATCCTGGAAAAGAGGGTTTATACGAACTGCTATTTATGAAGAGTCCTAAGGACTATGATGAACAAGATTTGCATAATTATAAGGATATTCTAGAGGCTAGTAATGTTCACAGAAGAAATTATGAGCCCTTAAGCCAGCTCAATGGAACTCGATCTTTTAAGTATACTGAAGTGATAAAGCCATTATTTAAGACTAAACGGAGCACAAAGTCACATCAATCGTCTAGTGGAGCGGGGTTAAATATGGTTTACAATGACAAACCTATCGAATACGTTTACTGGGATGACGTTAATGAATTGGTTGATAGATTAAGACTTTTGAATGCCTGAAAGGCTGCGGGGAACACCGATTCTCATGACAATGAAATTTCAGCTATATTATCAGAGCTTAAGGAAATAGGTGTTATTATTTTTTGATTAAATAGATGTGATATCATTCATTACCATCATTTTCAATATGAGTGTAGACAAGTTCGGTAGGTCTATTGTAATTCACTCTCAAGATGGTAATTCTCATTTAACTTCACCCTATCGACATGGTTTCACTTTCACCGGTGATGGGAATATAGACGTTGAACATTTAAAATTGTGTAATGTTAAAGAACCCACAGAGTCACTTGACTGTACCAACAAATAATACGTAGATAATGCCGATGAAAATATAATACAAAAAACAAATGATATAATAGATAAAAAAATACCTGAGATTGTTAATCAGCGGACTGATTTAAATCTGAAATTTTATAAACGCAAGTTTGATAATGAACGTACAGAGCTAAAGAATGAGATTAAATCTCTCAAAAAGAAAATTGATGAATTGCAAATTAAAATAGTTGTGGACATTACTAACCTAAAAGAATACGTGGACACTGTGAACACTAATATTACCAATTTAGATGTCAAAATAAGTAAAGATATTTCAAACTTGAAAAATGATATGCCAAAAATTTCTGATATAAAAACGACATAAAAATGAATTATATTTAGTTAAATTGTTGCACTAATACAGCGTGCATGATGAGGGTACATTCAAAAGAGAAGATTCACTTGGTAAACAAACTCCATAAACCGGCTAGAAAAAATTTCAAACGCAGACGCACCATTATAAAAGGTTTAGATGACCTTTGGCAGATGGATTTAGCCGTAATGGGTCATGTACATGATAATAACCTATTTAGATACATATTAGTGATAATTGATTGTTTTCCGAAATTTGTTTGGACTAAACCTTTAAAAAGTAAATCCGGTAAAGAGATAAAACAAGCTGTTGGTGATATATTTAATGATAGTAAACGAACACCGAAAAATTTACAGTCAGATCAAGGCACAGAATTTTATAATGCTGGTTTTAACAGTCTAATGAAAAGGTATAATATTAATCATTATAGTACGTTCAGCACGAAAAAGGCTGCAATTGTGGAACGTGTCATAAGAACGTTAAAGGAAAAATTATACAAATACTTTAGTTTAAATGGTACATACCGATGCCTTGATATATTACCTAAAATAACCGAAGATTACAATAAACAGCGTCACAGAACGATAGGTATGAAGCCGTGTGAAGTAAATAAAAAGAATGAGAAAACAATTTTACGTTCTGCTTATAATCACATTAAATTGGCAATGGACCCGAGAAAATTTAAAATCGGTGATATCGTTCGTATTAGCAAATATAAACATGTTTTTGAGAAGGGCTATACACCCAATTGGACTACGGAATTATTTAAAATCATAAAAGTAAAAATTACTAATCCCACGACTTACCTTCTAGAAGATTTACGTGGAAGCCCTATCAGCGGAAGTTTTTACACCGAAGAACTGCAAAAGGCTAAATACTCTGACATTTACCTAGTAGAAAAAGTATTGCGCAAGCGAGGTAGCAAAGTTTTAGTTAAATGGTTAGGTCTAGATAAATCTCACAATAGCTGGATAGACGGTACAAATAAACTCTGATGTTTGTGTTTCGATTTTACACATGTGGGAAATTGTTTCAAGTAGATCAATATAGGTAAAAATACATTGATTCTTATGGAAAACAGACACAATTTAATTGTTCGGAGAGGCCTTTTTGTTTCTCCTTGATTAGCTCATGGAGTAAGGGGAGGGGGAGTGATGTGAATGTGAACTATAAATACATCAAAATTTTTAGAAATTATTCAGTATTGGAGAAAAAATGGCATCAATCAGCCCCAGTCCCACGTTCTCTTCAGATGGCTCCGGTTACTGGGAAGAAATTGAAAGAGTTAGTGAAATGTATCGAAAGGCAATAGAAAATGAGGAACGTTATGTGTGTGAAAACGTCTTTTACATACCTCATTCTAATTATAAAATAATTACTGGACTTAGTGCTGCAAGAGGTTATGTTCCCGCTGTGAGAATGTTAATGAATGTACCCCAGGTATTCATGAAAACCAGACAATATTTCTTTCATTAGAGAAGACTGGAATGATTTCATTACTTACCTTCAACAATTTACTGCAGATTACTTTGATGCAGTTGAGGACCTCGAAGAAGTAGAAATTCAGTTTTCCAATTATAAACTAATAAAGGCACCATTTATTGGTAATAAGATGCTGAAAGTGACTGATGGTTCCTGCTGCACATTTTATTTATCTGGAAATACTGTGCGCGAGTTTATAAATATTAACAAACTCATATCGTCTCATATGGATTTATTGTTTAGTTTAAATTTTGAAAATTTCTATAATAACTTTTTAAATGTTACTAATAATATTCTAAGTGAATCTAATTATGAATTACCTCCTCATAAGATACTATTAAATTTAAGTGATTTATATCCATGTAATAATAATATTCAAATACACTGTATACGTGAATGTTTATTTTACAATAGAGATAAGTATTGTCTGAAAGTTATTTGTTTCATTCTACGAATATTCTTTCCTATTATTTGGGTTTTCTACCACATGTACTATTATCCTCTTCAAAACAAATCACCGAATCTACAAAATAATAGAATTATTGGAAAAAAAGCCTCTGCGCCCGTGACGTTTACGCCAAAGGAAAAGTCAGAGGTTATGTTTTGCAAATAATATAAATCGGCATAAACACAAAAATAATGTATTTTGCTGACGTTTCGGAAAGTAATCTCTTTCCGCTTTCAAAGCTATTTTTTGAAGAACTCTTATTTTGCTGTGTATGTCAAATACACAGCTTTAAGATTCTGTTTATGTTATTTCCATAGATACTTACTACTTACACAGAACGTAGAACTGATGATATGTTAGATAATGTTGAGTTTGTTAAGTTCTTCTTTTAACATTGGTAGCCAGGTTGTACAAATATCTACAGAACAATTCGATACGCACTTATCTTCATTTAATAAGATTATTGCTGATTCTTTAATTTTTCTTTTTTTGGTATCTGTTTCTTTTGTTAAAATTTTTGCCGAGTCCCAGTTTATTCTATGTCCGTTTTCCCAAGCATGTTCACAAATCTTTGATTTCTGAATTTCATTCTTTCTAATGTAATTCTTGTGCTCATCCAACCTCACACTGAAAGGTCTGGATGACTCACCCACATAACATTTATCACATTCGCACGGGATATTGTAAATACAGTTTTTTGAATTCTGCTCCCTGTTTGTCGGTTTTGTTTTTGTTAAAATAGATCTTAAAGTGTTCCCCGTTTGAAATATCGTCCTAACATCAAATTTGTCACCTATACGGCGTAGCTTTTCCGATAGTCCATATACATAAGGAATTATTGCTGTATAATGACGTTCAGGTTTTTGTCGTACCTGATTGTCCCTATTTTCAACATTTATGAAAACTCTATCAACAAAGGCTTCAGGATATTGATTTTGTACTGGAACCTCTTTGATAAATTTTTTCTCGTTATTTAATATTTCATTATTAGATGAAATTATTTTGGCCCTATCGTATAAACATTTTACAACACCCCTTTTAACATTTATTGACTGATTTGAGTTAAAATTTAGATATCTATTAGTATGTGTTGGTTTTCTATAAACGCTTGTTTCAATTGTATTATTTATCCTTCTAATTAAAATATCTAAAAACGGTAGTTCATTTCTACTTTCTACTTCTAATGTGAATTTAATAGACGGTTCCTTACTATTTATATTTTCTAAAAAACTATCTAGTAAATCAACACCATGGGGCCAAATTGCAAAGATGTCGTCAACATATCTCCACCAGACAACCGGTTTGTTTATACAATTTTGAACATGTGTGTTCTCAAAGTTCTCCATAAATATGTTGCTTAAAATTGGTGATAATGCAGACCCCATAGCCATACCAAAATCCTGCTGATAGAACTCATTGTCCAATTGAAAATAGGTTGTTTTTATACACAATGTTAAGAGTTCCATTATGCTATTTACACTTAATTTAGTTCTAGTTTCCAAATTATTATCATTTAGCAACCTGTCTTTAACTATTTTTAATGTTTCATCTACCGGAACATTGGTAAAGAGGCTAACTACATCAAAACTAACCATCAGGTGTGATTCATGAATATCGGTTTCATAAATTTTTTCTATGAAATGTTTACTATTTTTAATATATGAATCGGTATTTCCAGATAATGGATCAATAATTTTAAGTAAAAATTTTGCCAAATTATGACATGGTGAATTAATAGAACTAACAATTGGTCTTAAAGGAATATTTTGTTTATGTGTCTTTGGTAAGCCATAAAAATGAGGGGGCTTACTATAATGTGGTGTAAGTTTCCTTCGTTCAAAATCATTAAATTCATGTTTGTATTTAAACAAAGTTCTGTAAATTTTGCTCTTTATTGATTTTGTTGGATCTTTGTTTAGTTTTGAGTAGGGTCCCTCATTTACAAGAGTCATGATTTTTGTGTTATATATATCTTTATCTATAATGACTGTGGCATTACCTTTGTCTGCTGGCAATATTTTTATACTTTCATCGCGTTTTAAAGAATTTATCGATAACTTTTCTTCTGGAGTTAAATTATCTTTAATTTTGTATTGTTATCGATAAATTCTTTAAAACGCGATGAAAGTATAAAAATATTGCCAGCAGACAGACAAAGGTAATGCCACAGTCATTATAGATAAAGATATATATAACACAAAAATCATGACTTGTAAATGAGGGACCCTACTCAAAACTAAACAAAGATCCAACAAAATCAATAGAGAGCAAAATTTACAGAACTTTGTTTAAATACAAACGTGAATTTAATGATTTTGAACGAAGGAAACTTACACCACATTATAGTAAGCCCCCTCATTTTTATGGCTTACCAAAGACACATAAACAAAATATTCCTTTAAGACCAATTGTTAGTTCTATTAATTCACCATGTCATAATTTGGCAAAATTTTTACTTAAAATTATTGATCCATTATCTGGAAATACCGATTCATATATTAAAAATAGTAAACATTTCATAGAAAAAATTTATGAAACCGATATTCATGAATCACACCTGATGGTTAGTTTTGATGTAGTTAGCCTCTTTACCAATGTTCCGGTAGATGAAACATTAAAAATAGTTAAAGACAGGTTGCTAAATGATAATAATTTGGAAACTAGAACTAAATTAAGTGTAAATAGCATAATGGAACTCTTAACATTGTGTATAAAAACAACCTATTTTCAATTGGACAATGAGTTCTATCAGCAGGATTTTGGTATGGCTATGGGGTCTGCATTATCACCAATTTTAAGCAACATATTTATGGAGAACTTTGAGAACACACATGTTCAAAATTGTATAAACAAACCGGTTGTCTGGTGGAGATATGTTGACGACATCTTTGCAATTTGGCCTCATGGTGTTGATTTACTAGATAGTTTTTTAGAAAATATAAATAGTAAGGAACCGTCTATTAAATTCACATTAGAAGTAGAAAGTAGAAATGAACTACCGTTTTTAGATGTTTTAATTAGAAGGATAAATAATACAAATGAAACAAGCGTTTATAGAAAACCAATACATACTAATAGATATCTAAATTTTAACTCAAATCAGTCAATAAATGTTAAAAAGGGTGTTGTAAAATGTTTATACGATAGGGCCAAAATAATTTCATCTAATAATGAAATATTAAATAACGAGAAAAAATTTATCAAAAAGGTTCCAGTACAAAATCAATATCCTGAAGCCTTTGTTGATAGAGTTTTCATAAATGTTGAAAATAGGGACAATCAGGTACGACAAAAACCTGAACGTCATTATACAGCATTAATTCCTTATGTATACGGACTATCGGAAAAGCTACGCCGTATAGGTGACAAATTTGATGTTAGGACGATATTTCAAACGGGGAACACTTTAAGATCTATTTTAACAAAAACAAAACCGATAAACAGGGAGCAGAATTCAAAAAACTGTATTTACAATATCCCGTGCGAATGTGATAAATGTTATGTGGGTGAGTCATCCAGACCTTTCAGTGTGAGGTTGGATGAGCACAAGAATTACATTAGAAAGAATGAAATTCAGAAATCAAAGATTTGTGAACATGCTTGGGAAAACGGACATAGAATAAACTGGGACTAGGCAAAAATTTTAACAAAAGAAACAGATACCAAAAAAAGAAAAATTAAAGAATCAGCAATAATCTTATTAAATGAAGATAAGTGCGTATCGAATTGTTCTGTAGATATTTGTACAACCTGGCTGCCAATGTTACAAGAAGAACTTAACAAACTCAACATTATCTAAAAAAAATATCATCAGTTCTATGTTCTGTGTAAGTAGTAAGTATCTATGGAAATAACATAAACAGAATCTTAAAGCTGTGTATTTGACATACACAGCAAAATAAGAGTTCTTCAAAAAATAGCTTTGAAAACGGAAAGAGATTACTTTCCGAAACGTCAGCAAAATACATTATTTTTGTGTTTATGCCGATTTATATTATTTGCAAAACATAACCTGACTTTTCTTTTGGCGTAAACGTCACGGGCGCAGAGGCTTTTTTTCCAATAATTCTATTATTTTGTAGATTCGGTGATTTGTTTTGAAGAGGATAATAGTACATGTGGTAGAAAACCCAAATAATAGGAAAGAATAATAGAGATAAGGTTCTAAATGACTTAGATAAAAAAATGTATTTATTAAATGCTTGAATAAAAAATATTAATATAATTCTTTTTTGCCTTATTTCAAGGTTAGGTTGAAATAAATAGACAGTTTTCCTATAAGGTACATTTATTAAACATAAAGTATTTATTTTACATATTATAAAAATATATCAGCAGTTTTTTTTAATATATAATTTACATAACAAGATAGGTATTTTAATTTAAAAAAGTATATACAAATTTCGTATCAAATGTTCATTAATGAGTAATGGCCCCACGGGAGAGTATCAGCTGAATTCTGAATTAAGTGGCGTTTATCATCATGGGGGCTTAGTGCAATTTTAGTTTGCTCAACCGAGTACACGTTATGTAAACTGGATTGGATGGTTCGTTGACTTCTATACAATTCAGTTCCAGTATCTAGACAGTTCTTATAATCAGCAAATAAAATTTTATTTTTTACTATATTAGACTTGACACCTTTAGATTTTTTTATGCTATCTTTCCCCTCAACCCTAACAGCATACATTTTTGATCGTAAACCTATAAAATGAGTCATGATGCTGCCATTTAGCTCATCTTTCATTATCCCAGGGATTTTTTTATTAACTAAAGGGATATTATATCTGTTGTCAGGTGGATAGTCACTAGTATCAAATTTCTCAATATTTTCTTTTATAACTTTCTCATAAACATCATCACATTTTATATTGTAGATAAGACTATCCGTATCTGTATACATTAATTTGCATTCCTCAACGGGAAATTTTAGTAGCATGAAATTGTAATGAAAACTGTATATGCAAGTTTTTGATATATCTAATATGCATAATCCAATGTACAGGGGTTTATTGAAAAAGATTTCAGACTTATTTAATTCGATAGCCAACAAATTCTCATCGAATATTGCGCGACTATGGAAATTGGGACTGGCAATGTAATTTTTAGCTCCGTAACGTCCCTCCCATTTCGATACTAATTTTACCAGTCGATGCTTACGGATATTTTCCATAGTTTTACCGAACACCGCGTTAATCAGTAACTTGTATAGATTTTTTTTCGAATTCATTCTTCAAATTGAGTACAAGTTCAACACGTATAAACGACACACGTGCGAAATCGGTGGTGAACCTGTGATAGTGAAATATAATAGATTATTAATTGTTTTGTGTATAATATTCTTTTTATACAAAGTGCTAATGACATAGTGTAAATAATTGGTGATGTTTCCCTCCCCGGAGGGGGGAGGTAATGCCCCTGGGACGATTAATATCGCCCAAGTTGTTCTGTCAGATGAGGAAGAGTTTTATAGTAAATCAAATAATCAAAAGGAAGCGGATACGAAAGCAATGGATGTTCATGTGGAAAGTCCTAACAACACGGATGACATGAGCCGCTCCGACAAGATACCGGCAGGCGCTAAAGTGAAAAACAATCCCACTAAACTTTTTAATCTGTTCTCAGATAAGTATAACCCTAACAACTTTTATGTGTATATAGAAAAAACTAATGATCAGCATATTGGCCGTTTGCATCCTCTATTAGTAGGACATATCCTTCATAAAAAATTATTTGTCAAAAACATTATGTCCATTAAGAGCTCTGGTAAAAATAGAATAAAAGTTCAAGTTAAATCGGCCAAGGATGCGAATGAACTAGTAAATAATAAGTTACTAGAATCCGAAAACCTTAGGGCATTCATACCAAACCACATTTTGGAAAAAAAGATCTCATAAGAGGGGTTGATACATTTTTTGATACTGATTATCTAAAGGAAAATATAATATCTGATTATAAAGTTTTTCGATATTTATAGGATGCAACGAAAAGTAGAAAGGGACGGTAAAATTGTTTTTATACCAAAACAGACAGTCATTATAACCTTTGAAGGTAATGTTTTGCCAAATAAAATAGAAATTAATAGTGTAATTTTTCCTGTGGAACCATTCGTTGGCAGAGTTACACAATGTTTCAAGTGTTTGAGATACGGCCATGTCTCCGGACAGTGTCGTGCTACCAACACATTATGTATTAATTGTGGCAAAATAAAATTTGACGATCATACATGTTCGGAAGCAGAATCGTATTGCATACACTGTAAAACAAATGGGCATAAATCTAATTCACGCAATTGTTCATTTTATGAAGAGCAAAAAAAAATTAAAAAAATCATGGCTGAAAACAATATTACTTTTACTGAGGCTAAAGACTATTGTAAAAATTCATTTGCAAATTGTGTAACTTCTAACAAATTTAGCGTGTTATCCAACGATAATTACGAATCGAATTTCCCTAGGTTACCTAATAGTAAAACATTCCTATCTCAAACCTGTGAACAGTATAGACGCACAAACAACACAACTTCTACCACTCTGTCTCAGCCCAGCACAAGTCATAGGAATGACTTGTCCTTCAAAAGTAAGAAAAGAAAAATTGCTCCATCTTCTCCTATTTGTTCTACCCCTCCCCCTATGTTCCCCTTTAGATTTAGTGCTTCTTCCCACAGCAGTGCGTATACAAATACCCCCATGTATCATTTAGAGACGCAAAAAAGTAAAATTCTCGAATCAGTTTCATGCTGTCTCTTTGAGTTTGTGCAAAAGATTAAAACATTAGACGATATTAAAAAATTTGACATAGAGTCTATCAAACGAGAAATAAATATGGTACTGGAGGATACCTTCTCTAATAAATAACATTCACTTATATAAACAATAAAATAAACATTATGCAGTGGAATGCTCGTTCCGCTGTAAGTAATAAACATAGTCTTGATGTCTTTTTATCCCAATACAAAATTGATATCGCGCTTATAAACGAAACATGGTTTAAACCAAATTTAAACATTAACTTTAACAATTATAATATAGTAAGAAAAGATAGGTTTGATGGTAAAGCCGGTGTTGCAATTTTAATCAGGAAAAAATTCTCATTTAAAGAAATGAACATAGTAAATAATTTTAATGGAGATATTTGTGTCTGTGGGGCAAATGTTCTTATAGATAAAAATAATGTATCATTTCTGTCGGTTTACAGACCCCCTAACGTGGTCACCAGTCCCAACGACTGGAATAATATATTTAATCAGATATCATCCTCGTGTATTATAGAAGGCGACTTTAACGCCCACAATAGCCTGTGGGGCTCGTCCAAAAATGATAATGTTGGTCGCCAAATTTTAAATGTCATAGATGACCTTGAACTAATAGTACTGAATAACGGCTCCTCTACAAGAAGAGAGCGTCCAAGGCAAAATAAATCTGTTGTAGATATAACTTTATGCTCTAGTGATGTTGCTAGTAAAGTGTCATGGTCTGTAATCACAGACACCCTTGGATCAGATCATTTTCCAATAGTCATGGATCTACTCACTTGCAGCCAGAATAATGAAAAAGTTTTACCTAAGTCCAAGTGGAATGTCGAAAAAGCAAATTGGCTTTCATACAACACCTTGATTGAACGAGACTTTAGAAACGTACCATCTTTCGCCAGCACTCAAGAAAAATATAACTATCTTTTAAAATCTATAAATAATGCTGCCTCGCAGAGCATTCCTACTTACAAGCCTTTTAAAAAAAATACACGTCCTCCCCCGCCTTGGTGGGATGCCAAATGCGAAAAAGCAGTCAGTGAAAGAAGAGAAGCACTCCAAAATTATAAACTAAATCCAACTGAAGAGAATTATCTAATATGTAAACAAACTGATGCGCGTACAAAAAAATATTTAAAACAAATAGCCAAAAATAATTGGATTAATTGGTGTTCTAATCTTAATAAAAACACTCCGCCTGCCATTTTATGGAGACAAGCCAAAAAAATGCAGAGAGTCCCTATCAGCCAGTCAATAGCTGAAAATGAATTATGGCTTCATGACTTTTTCGATAAGGTAGCGCCCCCTTCTGTGAACAACAGGTCGGATGTTAACATTGAACCATTACTGGATCATACTCATTTTTTATGCAAACCTTTTAGCATAAACGAACTTGAATCATCTCTTAAAAACTCTCCCAATACAGCCCCTGGTTATGATGATATTAAATACTCTATGCTCACCTACTTACCTATTAATGCTAAAACATTCTTGGTACAAATATACAACGATATTTATATTTCTGGTTATGACATAGATCAACTCAAGAAGGTAATCATTGTCCCAATACCTAAACCTGGTAAAGACCCCAACACCTCCGACTCATATCGTCCAATATCCTTGTTATCCTGCATCTTGAAAACCCTTGAACGAATGATTAAAGCTAGATTAGAATGGTGGCTTTTTCATCAGAACTTACTACCAGCCAATCAATTTGGATACAAAAAAGGCTTTGGAACTATTGATGCCGCCGATCCTAACTGTTGATATTCAGAATTGTTTTTCACATAACAATTATTTATGTGCTTTATTCTTGGACATTAAGGGAGCTTATGACTCTGTCGACTTGCAAATATTGGAAAACAAAATGTGTGAATTTTTCTTCTTCCCTAAGCAAATTGCTAGGTCTATAATAAATCTTTTCTCCGGACGAATAATTTATTTGAGAAATAGCAAAAATGAGAAAATTGGACCCAGATATAACAACCTAGGACTACCCCAGGGCTCCGTGTTAAGCCCTCTTCTGTTCAATTTATATACTGCTGACTTACATCAATTTCAGAACATAGACCTTAATATTGTACAATATGCAGATGATTTTTGCCTTTACGTGGAAAATAAAAATTATAATAGTGCAGTAGAGCTGCTAGATTTTGGTGTTTCTAAAATAAACCAATGGTTCATTTCCAATGGCCTAGATATCTCTCAAGAGAAATCTGTTTTTTGTTTCTTTACCCGGCACAATATCCCTAATATTTTAAATGTCCAACTGGGGTTATATACTTTCTCTTGTAAATCACAAGTTAAATATTTAGGTATAATTTTTGATAGAAAATTAACATGGAATCCATTTATTGAATCGATCACTACAAAATGCAACAAAGGTTTAAATTTTCTAAAAATGGTTACAAAGACTTGGTGGGGTGCAGATGTTAAAACTGCATTACTTTTTTATAAATGTTACATAAGATCTATAATCGATTATGGTTGTATAATGTATGGGGCAGCAAGTATATCTTCATTAAAATGTATAGACATAATACAGCGCAAGGCGCTTAGAGTCTGTCTTGGTGCAATGAAATCCACTCCAATTGATGCCTTACATGCAGAAGCCTTGGAACCTCCTCTTTCGATTAGAAGAGAATTGTTAAGTGGAAAATTTATCATGAAACAAACCAACTATTCTACACCTTTGCTAACCAAGATATCATTCCTAAACACCTTTGATTTAACCAACAAATATTGGATTAAGAAAAGTTCTCCCCCACTTTGCTTAGCCTACAGGGACAATAATGTGTTGCTTCAAAGTATTGAACATAGTAACATATCTGAAATCAGCTACTTTAGTCTGGTTTCACATGTAAATATTATTACACCAATCTACAGCGAGAACCCTCAAGTTAGTACTAACATTTTACTTAATGTGCTTAATCAATTTGATCAACCAGAAATTATTTATACAGACGCTTCAAAATCTGCAACAGGTACTGGTGGAGCTTTTCTGGTTCCATATAAAAAATACGAAACAAAATTTAAATTGAACTCACATTGTTCCATCTTCACGGCAGAAGCCATAGCCATATATCAAGCTTTGAAGTATGTTAAGAACGCAACCTCAAAAATCTCGGTCATCCTCTCTGATTCTCTTTCGGTTCTCAATGGAATTAAAAGTACATGCTCCTTTAGTTATAAAGGCAATCCATATTTGTACAAAATAAAACAATTAATATTTCAAATTACATCAACTGGGAGGAATATTTACTTTGTTTGGGTGAAGGCTCATGTTGGACTTGAGCATAACGAACAGGTCGACCTCTTGGCTAAGGAAAGCTGCAATTTGGAATATTCTCTGGATGACAAGTTATGTATAAGTGACATATTCAACGTGTTAAAATTAGAGTCAAGAAATAAATGGTCTGGTTTATGGAAACAACTCTGTTTCACAAATCCCTCGAGGTACACCTCCATTCATCCCGACATCCCGACAAAATTTTTTCACGATGAACTTCCTGCCCAAAGAAAATATATAACTTCTCTGATACGCTTAAAGTTTGGTCACGCTTGCTACCCAGCTCATTTGTTTAAAATTGGAGTTGTTACTTCGGATAAGTGCGAACACTGTAATGTCATAGGAGACTTGGATCACGTGTTTTTTGGCTGTGTTAAGTATAAAGATGCATCTGCGAAATTTTTCCAAAATATTATTAAAAATTGTGATGTCATAGCTCCATTTAATTTACTTAGCCTGTTGGTGATAGGATCCAATAAGATATACAACTGCATTGTAGACTTTATAAAAGAAACCAAAATTAAGTTATAGGTTAAATTCGTACACCCTATGTTTTTCCCTGTGTTGGTTATCCCTATTTACCGAGGTCTACCCAGTCTTGTCTAAATTACAATAATGTCCTGATCGACACCTGGACGAGAAACGTGTGGCCCTGTCTTTTCCTGTCGTTATTTAACTAATATCTCTGTCGGTTTGAGTTAGGTTTAGTTTTAGGCACAAAAAAATAGTTTTTCTTTATTTTTTGTTTTTTTATTGCATACTCAAATTGTTACTGGCTGCATGGTTTACGACCCAAAGCCATTGGAAAAAATTCTTCAAATTGGTACGCAAATTTGTATTTAATAAAATATAGGCTTTTAGCCATGGAGCTTGTTTAAATTGTAATACACGGTGGATTTTAGTGAGTTTAACTCCCAAGGCCAAAGCTTGCTTGAGATTGCGATAATGTATAACGTATCGGGTTTTATGGTAAAGTGTCGTCATCAATTTTGGTAATTTTGATCCCGGCGGTACTCGATGCTCCGGACATAAAGGTAGATCTTTATGTTTATCATGCAGGTGTTCGGGGTACTCTATATCGACTTCCAGAATATAACCAATATCGGATTCATCGGATATATCAGTAACATCGAAATTTTCACAATTATTCACCCATTTGAATCCCCCGTAAGGTAAGTAGGATTCCATGGCCCAGCCATATTGGTTGTTAATATCAAAATAGGTAAGATATGAGCTAGGTAATGTCGTATTGTAATTAGGCATGTATTTATTGTTAGCCCCAGCATATCGATTACAGCATTGGCTTACCCCACCCCGAATTCCACTCTCAATAAACATAAGTGTGTCTACGTCTTGTAAAAGTTCTAGTTCCACCCCAGTATACTTCAACATACAATCCCAGGTATAGCCGGGCAGTGTATAATAATATGCCGGATCTAGATGATAAATGTTTAAACATTTTTGTCTGAAATTTTCAAAAATGTCCACCAATAAAATTACGTCAGTTTTAAGATATAGATCGGAATATTCCCCTAAATTTTGACATCCGAATTTCACCCAAACATTCTGAGCATGTTCATAATCAGCATCGCTTACATTTACTTATTGTACTTACATTTAATTTATCGTAAAAATGTTCTTTTGCCGGTAACTCGGTTTCATTCAATTTTTCCATAGAATCTATATAGTCATATGGGAAGACCCCCTTTCTCGTAAGCATATCAAATTCTTCGCTATCTAAATCACTAAATACCCTCTGTAAATTTGATAATTCCCCCTTGGTTAGATATGAGGATAGCTTATCTACACTGCTCGCTAAGAATCTGAAGGAATCTATAAACCGAAATTTTATTACCGATCCTATAACACTTTTTGTGAATGAAATGTATGGTTCTTTCTCTCCGTTTTCGCGAGATCTTTGATTAGAAAATGAGCGTCATATCCGGATAAATTATGAAAGACGATCGGTACTGTAAATGATTTCTTAAAATTTAGGTTACAGGCTTCGTGGGTGGGGCCTCTGTATGTACCCGTAAAATGACAATGGCCGCGAACTTTCTTATCTTCAGGTTTGAATATTGATTCGCAAATATGACAGTGAGTCGATGTGGTGAAGTCTTTTTGTTGTGACTGAGATATTTCCATTGGCACGATAGTTTTTATTTTAGACTCGATAAATTCACCGATATTCTCCAATTGCTTTTAAAACCACTCTATACAGTTAATGCCACGATTACTGCAATAATAAGATAAGCTATCGTCATACCAGCATTTCATGTACAGTCCAGCACTAAAAGCCTTATGTTTTTGATATTTCAGCGTTTTAGTATGACTAATTTCTGAATACGGCTCTAATATTGATTCAAAAGCGCAATACAACACGAACGGCACTGGCTCCTTATAATTATAATTTTTGAACTTTAAAATTTTCTCCTTCGGAAACGATATTTTACATTTATTGACATTTTTACAATCTACCATGTGTGAATTTAATTTTACCTCACTAACAAAATAATTTAAACATATATCACAAATCCAGAGTTTTCCATGCCTTTTACTTAATTGACTTGAAACAAGTCTGGATAAGTTCTTTATCCAACAGAAATGATACTTTATTTCAAAATCATCATCATTATTTTCATCTTTCCCGTCGTCCCGCTCATCTGTATAACTATTTTGAATCATTAATAGGTTTACATGTTTGTCCATTTTATTTTTCGTTAAGCGAGCTGACACTGTTTGAAAATGTTTACCAAATAATTTTAAAACATATACATTAATTGAAATGTCGTTTTGTTTTTCGAATTTTGATACTTGTGCTAGTGACATTGGAAATTCTATACCTTTTAAATTCAAAATTTCCGAATAATGGGGGTATGAGGATACTCTATCCGAACTGGCTTTAGCAGGGTGTAAAGCTGAAACGATAGCCCAGTCAAAACAGGCCTCATCGTCATAGTTTTTTATATTTATGCATGCATTCTTTTTCACAATTTCATCAGGAAGTCTAATGAAAGATGAGCCGCCGTTACCCATCTCAAACTTATTAATATTTACCTCTAAACTTATTATTTTCACTAAACTAAACCCAGAATCTCTCTCTTGGAAATCTTCCAGTTTATTCAAAATTTTATCGACAATATGTTCCTGAAACCACCCCTTTAAATCTGTACTGATATCAATTAATGCATTTTTTGTATTAAAATATTTGAATTCGATAATTTCGTTTCCTGCTACGGGGTTTAGTTTGGTAAATTGTCCACAAAAACATGCATTCACTTTCATTGAGGGTATTGTTTTTAAAATTTTAGCAATTCGAATTTTGAAGAGGAAAAAAGCATAATTTAAAAATTGTACAGTGTCCTTGTGTTTTATGTTGATGATTAACCCCGAACGTATACGACCTGAAAATGCTGAATTTATATCCTCCCATTTGACTCTAGAACTTCTATTTACTTTAGCCCCTCCTAACCCGTGACCAGTATGCCCCAAATTTTTTATGAAAACTCTAATTCCTTTTAAATGTCCAATATTTGTATGAATTTTTCTACGAACCCCAATAGAATTATTACTGTTTTTTAATGCTCGGTTGAGTAAACGTAAATGCCCCTTCACTATTTTCAACCACTTTTCCTTTTCTAATATGTTTGTACACTCGCCCAAAATTTTTGCCACATTTTGGAACTTTTCCACAATTTCATCACTTAAATTACAAATATCCATTATTACAAATTTTTCTAATAAACAATCACAATCTTATATGTTGATAGTTCGCACCCGAATGCTCTTATAAACTTAGATGTTAAATATTTATATTAGATATAGAGATAGATGGCGCTATACTGTGAATAGTCACGCGGTCGCTCTGCTCCTGCAATAAATTAAATAAAACTTTGAAAATTACAGTTAAATTATAGTATTTACCAGTAATTTATTACTAAATCAAAAGTGACCTTAGCGTAAGTGTTTTGTTATAAAATAGTTGTGCAAGATGACGAAGAAACAGGCAAAAACTCTTACTGTCAGTGAAGTTAATTCTCGTGTTGAAAAACTCACAGAGGAATTTAAAAAAGGGCTTGAACAAGTAAAAACTATGCATTCTCAAACAAGTGAAGCCAGCACTTCAGATTGTGGTATGGACTCTAAGTTTTTTCAGGAGTTAAAAGAATTCGAGGAAAAATTTAATTCTGCGATTACTAAATTGAGAGCAGACATGAAAAAAATCATGGATAGTAATATTATAAACAGCGACAATTTGGATAATTTAGAATTGAAAAACAATTATAATTATGTTCTTATACATGGCATCAATGAAGCTGATAGAGGAGATCCATTTACAGATGTAATTAATTTAGTATCTGAAAAACTAAACATACAACTTAAAAAACAAGATATGAATGCGTGTTATCGCCTAGGCAAAAAAAGATCAAATAAAAACAGACCAGTTGTAGTTCTTTTTGTCCACTGTTGGCAGCGAGATCTTATATACTTCAATAAAAAGAAACTGAAAGGCTCGCGCATATTGTTTACAGAACTATTGACGGCTAGAAATTTAAAATTGTTTAAAAAGGCAAGGCAAGTGTATGGAAATTCTGCGTGAACTTTCCGTGGTCAAGTTTATGTATTGTATCAAGATGTTAAAACCTTGTTAAAACGTGAAGAGGACTTGGCTAAAATGCAGATCGAAACCGATGATGACGTCTCCGATGTTGACTTATCTACCACTGCTTCAACCCCTAAATAAATATGTTATGATCTGTACCTGGATTCTGGATAAAAAATATATTTTGTGGTAATTGTGCTCAAAGTGATATGGTCAGTACTCTTTTTCTTTCATTAATTCTGTAAACAATTTAGCGCCTTTTATTTTGTCTCTAAATAACTGTTTGTATCTTATTAAATTGGGCTAAATTATTTCATATACCAAATGTGATATACGTGTGTAAATTTGATCATTCATTTATTTTACCACTAATAGTCTGCAATGAGTCACATCTCTTATTTTTCACTGGTTATTTATTTAGATTTTAATGCACTTGATTACTCCTAGTCCCTTACTAAATAAATGTCATTATGCATTATTTTTTTCTTTTGAATTTAATCAAAAATATTGATTTGTTGTTTAATTTCTTTTTTGTACCTTGTGTTCGTGCATTTACGCACTATACTGTTCATAATTTTTATGTTCTATATAATTAACATTATTTTTTTGAAAAATGATTATTCTTTTCCAGCTGGTATGTTATTAAGGTTACTGAATATGTGTTTAGTTTTAATAATAAGTGTTTATATAATGTCCTCGTTACAACTTTTATACTATTAATTGGTATTTTTCTTCTTCATATTATATATTATGATCTTTGTTTAAGTATTATATGGAGTTTGCACCGTTTGCGGCTGTATATATATTAAATTTAAGTAAATCTATTTCTTTTTTTTTCCATAAATTATCTTTATTTTATATTCTTTAAATTTAATTTTTTTTTCTGTTAATTACTTTTTTATTGCTAAATGAAGTTAGCTCATCTTAATGTACGTTCACTGCTTGCAGGATTTAATGAATTTTCTAATTTAATACAAGAAATGGACCTTGACTTAGTGGGGATCTCTGAAACTTGGCTGTCGAATGATGTGGCGTCTGATGTAATAGCAATACCAGGATATTCAATCTTTCGATGTGATAGAACAGGCAGAGGGGGTGGAGTTGCCATTTATGTTAAAAATTTGTATACATGTCAGGTATTATCTTTCGACTTTAACTTTTCCGGCTCTCTTGAACATTTATGGATCAAATTTAAAAATTCTCACAGGACTTTTGTAATTGGTGTTTTTTACAGACCTCCACATAGCAATATTATGGATTGTATTACTGATTTAGATAATATTTTATCTTATATCATTCCTACGTCTGAGGAAGTTTTGTGCCTTGGTGATATAAATATAAATCTATTCAATATTAATAATCCAGTTTCTAACTGTTTTGACTCATTTAATTTTGCACAAGTTATCAACGAACCTACTAGAATTACGAGTACTACCAGCACTTTAATTGATCCAATTTTTGTCAGCAATAAAGATTTAGTGGTTGAGGCTGGAACTATTAATGCTGATCTCGTATCAGATCATAGGTTGGTATTTTGCAAACTTAATTTAAAAATAAAGAAATTTAAACAGAAAACTGTAACTTATAGAGACTTTTCCAATTTTGACCACCAAGGTTTCCAGCTGGATTTACAGGCACTGCCTTGGCATGAATTACTTCGTGAAAATGATGTCAATAACAAAGTTGTCATGTTTAATAGCTTTTTATCAAACATTTTTAACATACATGCATCTCTCAAAACTGTTCGAGTATCTAAAGCACCGTGGCTTACTGCTAATATTAAATTTCTTATGAAAGAAAGAAACAAAGCTTTAAAAAAATTTAAAAATTCAAACTTAATTAATGACTGGGAATATTACAAACAGTTACGTAATATCACATTATCATCAATTAGGGCAGAAAAACGAGCATATTTAAATAATTTTTGTCAGAACAACGACAGTAAGAAAATCTGGTCTACTTTAAATGCATTTAATATAACGAGTAAATCTAATAATCCTATACCTACGCATCTTTCGAACCCAAATAATATTAGCAACTATTTTTCTACATTTACACAACAAGATAATCGAAATTGTCGGCAGTTAATAAATTTTTATGAAAATAATCTATCTGATAATTCACTCAAATTTGAATTTAAGCTTGCCACCATAGAGGAGGTGCATGATTCACTTTTTCAAATTAAAACGTTAGCCTGTGGTATGGATAACATATCTTCCATTATGCTTAAATACTGCAGCCCATTTATTGATATTTATATAACACATATCATTAATTTCTGTATAGAAAAAAACTGTTATCCAGAACTCTGGAAAGAGGCCATTGATTTACCTTTACCAAAAATTCCCAATCCAGTTGAATACTCTGATCTCAGAATTATCAGCATTTTACCTTGTATTTCTAAAATACTGGAAAAAATTTTATTTAAACAAATTTATGAATTTGTGTCTACAAATAACATAGTTCCAGTTTGCCAATCTGGTTTTCGTCAAAACTTTAGTACTTCTAATACATTGGCTGTAGTAATTGATGACATCATTACACTATCTGATAAAAAATTGATTAGTGTGCTGGTATTGCTCAATTTTTCTAAGGCTTTTGCCACCATCAATCACCAATTGCTAGTCTCAAAATAAAAATATTATGGTTTCTCTACTAATGCTCTATATTTTGTAGAATCATATCTTTCCAATAGAAAACAGAAAATTGAAATTAATAATTCATACTCTGATTTTGTGGATATTTCATCTGGTGTAGCTCAAGGGTCCACCCTTGGACCATTATTTTTCATAATATACACTGCTCATATTTTAAATTCAGTCACCAATTGTAACATACAATCTTATGCTGATGATACGCAATTATATTATAGTTTTCCATTAAATGAATTTAATCGAGCACAGACTGTCATTAATGACGAATTAAATATTATTTTCAACAAGAGTCAACAACACAACTTGAAATTAAACTCTACTAAATCTAAAGTCATGATATTTACTTCCAAGAACTACTATAACCAAATAAAAAACAATATCAATATTAACATAGATGGAAACATGTTGCCAGTTGTTAGCTCAGCTAAAAATTTGGGTTTAATAATAGATGATGACCTCAGATTTAAGTCTCACGTAAATAAGTTATTACAGAGGTCCTATTCTGCTTTAAAAATCTTATATTTAAACAGATTTGTTTTAAGTTTTAATTTAAGGAAACATTTATCAGAATCGCTTGTTCTCTCATTATTTAATTATTGTGATTTTATATATGGGCCCTGTCTTGATAATATTTATAAAAATAGAATTCAAAAAGTGCAAAATTCTTGTGTTAGGTTTATTTTTGGTTGGAAAAGGTCTGATCATATTTCGCAGAAAATTAATGTGCTCAAATGGTTAAATATGGCAAATAGAAGAATACTGCACCTTAATATTTTTGTGCATAAAATGTTAATTCACAAGAGTGGTAATATAGTTGATAAACTTACGCAGAGATCTCATATACATTCTGTTAATATTAGACAAAAAAATAATCTCACTATGCCTCATCATTCGACAGCCTTGTTTCAAAGAGGTTTTACCTACAATGCTGTTTTCTATTATAACAAAGTTCCTGTAGATTTAAAATCATTAAGTATCCTATCTTTAAAAAATAAATTAAAAACATGTCTTCTGCATCAGCAGTGAATGTACATTATATTGAAAAAAAAATAAAATAAAATCAATATTGTATATATTTTTACGCCATTTATTCTGTTTTTATAGTTACATTTTTTATTTTGTAAAAACATTATCCCAGGGTAGATCAGAGGGTTAAGTGTAAGAGTAGCCATGGCTAAACTTCGCCTTCTGACAGCCCATAATATAAAAGAACCATCGTTTATTTATGTAAATGTGCTATTTGATAGAAATAAAGACGATTTATTATTATTATTATATAATACGGTACAATGTGGTAAACTTAGAAAATGTAAATTTAATATATACTATAATAATTATTGCAGCTGTTTATTTATACCGCTCAGTATGGAAAATTGATGTGTAATTTTAAGTGAAGATATTATGAAAAAAAAATTAATCTCAATTTTTCTTAAACAAATTGACTCACAAAACGACTAATGAACACTTCATAAGAAATTTGTACTTACCTTTTAAATTAATATCCTTGCTATAATAAAACATTAACACAATTAAGAAGAATAAAGTAAATTCAGGTAACAAAAACTAATTAATAATAAAGAGAATATAGCAATTGGTACCTATTCAATGTTGAGGCAAAATTTCGTCTAAATAATCTAGGCAAATCTGGGAATTATGGGGAGGAGCTCCATCTTGTTGAAAATATTGAAAGTGTGTCGATTCTCTAAAGGTAGCCTAAAATACGTATACACACATTTATTGAAAAACGATTTTGAAACCCAGTCGATCTATGCCAGTGTGTATTTTCAGAAGTCGATTTGTAATGAATATTGCGATTAATAAATCCATTATTGGAAAAATTTGCCTCGTCCGACCCAAGTATTTTACTACATATTAATGGATCGGCACGCTTCTTTTCCAACAGCCACCTACCACCTCCTTGGTTTGTCCCTCGTTTGTAAATCGTGAACTTTTTTGGCTTTATAACAGCGGTAACCATTTTTCTTTAAAATTTTTCTGGCACTTGTTTTATTTATATGACAAGCAATTTGAATTTCTCTTAATGATGTTTCCAAATTTTCTGTATTTTTGTTTCTTACATAATTAATAACTAGGTTTACCTTATTTACATTATCAGTAACACTGTTCAACCTTGTCTTCTTCTTTAAAAATGAACCATTATTTTTCAATTTCGTAGCTAATTTTCTGAACAGAGTTTTATTCGGCTGTAGTGCTTGTGGAAATCTGTTTCTATATTCTACTTGAGTTAATCCAGAGTTAAAATTGCATTGGCAATATGTAATGAACATATTATAACGATCAATGTGAGCGAAAATCATTTTTGAATATTCTAAATTCTTAAACGAGTGTGATTGAGTGAGTGTTTAAGTATTAACTGAGATGATCTGCCAAAAAATTAAATTGTCAAGTTTGTTCATAGCCAACTATTTTAAAATAATTGAATTAATAGTGAAATCATGAAATACAAACAAATGGATATTATACTTAAATTAATTGGTAAAAACATTTTAATTTTCTGAGCAAGGAGTGACGCTTTTATGGAGGACCTCTATACATTTGCATAACTGCGAATACTCTTTCCATAATTGCTCCGAGTTGCTTTCTTGATTGCTATTTTGTTTTTGTTACCTGAATTTACTTTGTTCTTCTTAATTGTGTTAATGTTTTATTATAGCAAAGATTTGAACAACTTATTGAATTATTTTATCGTTTTATTTAATCATACTTCTCCACGGCAAGTATAATGTTTGTTAAAAAAAAATTTATTGGTTTTAAAAAATGCTTTTATAATTATTAACGTAGTACCAATGAATAAATATGGTATGTGATATATCGTTGAAAAGGGAGGAAAATACTCTATTTAATGGCGTTATTTAATGGCGCCCGTTTCAAAATAATTTTTGTAATAGCCTGAAAAGTAAATCTCAGAATACAGCGGTTTTGAAAAAATTTAGATAAAATCTCGTTGAAACACTCTGTTTTGCAAAAAATTTTTTCCTTAGATTTTTTCTCGTATCTCTTCAAATAACGGAGATATTTGGCCTAGACGTTTTCCGCATTTTCGATATTTTCCTCCATAACTCTTAAAGTAGGCCATGGATTTCAAATGTCTTCAAACCCTTTTGTAGGTTATATAAATCGGCACAATTTTCGTAAAAATAATTTTTTTTGTACGACCGATATTAAGTGAGATATTCTCCAGTGCCCTGATAAAATGGACAGCCTGTATACAGGGTGTTGCATCATGAGAGGGACATAGCTTAATAGGAGGTAGAGAACATCAGTGGTAACCGGAACCTCCCATAGAAATTTCTCATTGGGCCTTCACTACGAAGTTACAGGGTGTTAAATAATTTTTGGCCAAACCTGTTTTTTGTCATAACTTTGACAGGGAATGAAATAACGGATTCATATTTGGTACGGCTAATGTACTAACGAGCCCCAAGAGGTACATGTATAAAAAAAAATATATCCAGGTCCGGACTCACTATAATTTATGTTTCTTCTTTGCATCAATAAAACATCACCCTGTATATATTTTTTTGAAATTTCGATACGATATTCGAAAAGAGCAAGAAAAACAAACAAAATGGTCTATTTCATTTTTTTGTTACACCTTCGTGGTTATTTAAATACGTTGTTAAATGTGCAAGAAAATGGATTACAGAACCCTATTAAATGAGAGGCACGTGAAATAAATAGTTTTATAACTAAAATTTGCAAAAATTCTATTGAGCCTAGGTGGTCTGGGTGAATATTAATTCCGGCACGTTTTAAAGGTCCATTTTGGTAAAAAATTGTGGTCCTAATAAGTAATCGGGTATGAAATAACAAAATTTTTAATCAATCACAGTAGGCTTGTTCAAAGTGACAGATAATAAAAAGAAATCTCCTAAACAGTTGAATAATTGTTTGTTAGTAATTTAATGTGTCAATAATCCGCATTTAGTTAGTGAAAACTTGTGAAAATATTTTAACTATGCCAGTAAAATTTACAAACGTGGAATATGCTGACATAATATTCATCTATGGTTTCTGTAATGGAAATGGTAGGTCGGCGGTAGGTCGATGCCCTAATCATAAAACCTTTAGTACGGTGTTCCAGTATGCAAGACAACACGGAAAGTTTCCTAATTCTGCAGTTGTGGAGCGTGTTTTGCAACAAGGTGTGCAGGAACAAAACAATATTATAAACGTAGTTCAAGAAAA
Organism: Leptura quadrifasciata; assembly: GCA_963675555.1. Classification (NCBI taxonomy): domain Eukaryota; kingdom Metazoa; phylum Arthropoda; class Insecta; order Coleoptera; family Cerambycidae; genus Leptura; species Leptura quadrifasciata. The sequence continues at coordinate 32,067,843 of OY776682.1, forward strand.
CCCAAATATGAGCACTAGACGAATCAGTTTGGCAACTGGTATTCCTCATTGGCGAGTATGGAGAACCCTAAAAAGAGAACGTTACCATCCATATCATATCCAGCAGGTACAGCGTCTTCAATAAGGCGACGATATCCCCCGCCTGGCATTTTGTCATTGGTTGTCTAACCATCGCCCAGTCATTTACAGAACCTTATTTACGGATGAGGCACAATTTACAAGGGATGGAGTAAACAATTCACGAAATAATCAAAAATGGGCACAGGAAAACCCACATGCGGTACGCCAACGACGTCCGCAACACAGGTTTTCTGTAAATGTTTGGGTCGGACTTGTGAATAGACATTTGATAGGGCCACATTTTTTTGAAGAAAGATTGAATGGTGAAATTTACTTTGATTTTCTTCAAAACATTTTACCGAATATGTTAGAAAATATCGGTATAAGAGGCATGTTGTTTCAGCATGATAGGGCCCCACCACATTTTAACCTTCAAGTAAGAGAACACTTAAACAATGTGTATCCTAATAGATGGATTGGACGCGGGGGTCCACATGAATGGCCACCAAGATCTCCTGATTGTAACCCTTGTGATTACTTTTTATGGGGCCACTTAAAAAACGAGATTTATAGCATTGACATTGAAAGTAGACAACATTTAGTTATTGTTTTGTTATTTATTGTTAATTGAATGGAAAATATTTTATTTATTTAGATTTTAGTTTGTTCTCTTTTCCAATTTTTATTAAGTATAAAATGTTGATGATTTTCTTGATCAAAGTAACTGGTTGCTTAGGCCTAAATGGTTTAAATTATCTGTCACTTTTATTCTTTGAACAAGCCTACTGTGATTGATTAAAATTTTTGTTATTTCATACCCCATTACTTATTAGGACCACAGTTTTTTACCAAAATGGACCTTTAAAACGTGCCGGAATTAGGATTCACCCAGACCACCTAGGCTCAATAGAATTTTTGCAAATTTTAGTTATAAAACTATTTATTTCACGTGCCTCTCATTTAATAGGGTTCTGTAATCCATTTTCTTGCACATTTAACAACGTATTTAAATAACCACGAAGGTGTAACAAAAAAATGAAATAGGCCATTTTGTTTGTTTTTTCTTGCTCTTTTCGAATATCGTATCGATATTTCAAAAAAATATATACAGGGTGATGTTTTATTGATGCAAAGAAGAAACATAAATTATAGTGAGTCCGGACCTGGATATATATTTTTTTATACATGCACCTCTTGGGGCTCGTTAGTACATTACCCGTACCAAATATGAATCCGTTATTTCATTCCCTGTCAAAGTTATGACAAAAAACAGGTTTGGCCAAAAATTATTTAACACCCTGTAACTTCGTAGTGAAGGCCCAATGAGACATTTCTATGGGAGGTTCCGGTTACCACTGATATTCTCTACCTCCTATTAAGCTATGTCCCTCTCATGATGCAACACCCTGTATATGGCCGATATTTTTTACAGCCAATACGAGACATAGTATGCAATAGATCCGCGTCCTACATTTTCGAGGAATTGTACCATGAGCAATTGTTTAGTTTGAAGTAAAGCATTCTCCAGGTCTTTTTATTTTCAGAAGATCTAAAAACCGATCTATATATTCAATGTTACTCGTAGTCTCTTTCAAGTATGCAAACATAAAAGTTGTTTTGATATAAAGATTGAAAACAAGCGGACAAATTTGTTTATAAAAAAGGATTGGAAACGATGAGGGAAATCTATCAAAAGATAATAAGTACCTGACTAGTTTATACACTCTGCGTCACAACCATCGAGCCATTGGTAATACACAACTCGGAACTGAAGTTAAATATATAATAATAATAATAATAATTTTTTTAAAAATTGCGATTTACACTTATGAACGCTTTGTAATAAAAAAGAACCTAATGAAAATGTCGAATGAGAAATATTTGTAGATTTGAATTTCTTTCATCAACTTTTATCTATATCAACAAAACGAAATCGATACTCGTGTCCACACTGCCGAGATAAAATGTCCACCAAAATTAAATGCTTGGCTAATTTTTCAATGGCGGAAAGTTCTTTTCTCGCAACAGTTAAGTGTAAGAATAGCTAGATATACTAGCTAAACTTCGCCCTTTACTCAAGTTACTGTGTATGTTATACCTGTATCTTAGTGTAATAAAGACGTTTATTTTTTTTTTTTTTTTTTTTTACAAAAAACCAGTCACCCTACTCTGTGGCTCCGACCCTCACAGAGGGGAGCTGGTAATACCAATAGCCACTCCCCACGCCCGTGGGGTGAGTGACTACCGGGTCCGCGAATCGTGTGCCCTGAGTAGACGTAATGAACCGAGGATGACAGCCTTCTGCATTCTGCCGGCTAAGATCTCTGCCGAATCTCGGCATGCCGGTATGATCTTTAGTTCTGAAAGCAGCGTCTGTCTCATTCCGCCGAGGGCTCCTATAATCAGTACCACTATTTTAACAGAATGGCCTGGATAAAGCCTGCGGAGTTCGAAGAGCAAATCTCGATATTTTGTCCGTTTTTCCTCCTCTTTCAAGACAATGTTGCTCTCAGCGGGAGCCGAGAATTCCACGACATACATTGTCTTGAGTTGGTGGTCGAGGAGTACTATGTCAGGCTTGTTGGCTTGTATTTGCCTGACGGTGGGAAACGAGTAGTTCCAATAAATTAGGCACTTCTCATTCCCCACAACGGACTCAATATCCCCCGGAACGTAAGGCAGCACTGGTGTTTCGTCTATCCCATACGAGTGCCTTAGATGATAGTAAAGCACTCGTAATGCTGCGTTGTGTCTATGAATATAGGCCGAGACTGCGTATGTCGGGCAAGCCGACAGTAAGTGCATTACAGTCTCCGGCGCCCTGCGGCAGGCCCTGCAGCTGACATCAGGGACCTCCATACCCATGACACGACGTCGATAGACGAGAGCGTTAAATACACCATCCTGGCAAGCCATTATGAATCCCTCGGTCTCAGACTTCAGCCCAGCTGACCTTAAGAAGGCGAAGGTCAGCCTTTCGGATAAGCCGAGGTCTTCTATATTTTTATAGAAGATCCCGTGCAATGGCTTATCCTTATGGAGCTGCAGAAGGATGTTGTGTTCTGCAGCTCTAATATGGGCTTTTAGTCGAACGGGTTCCAACTCGGTGACAGAGTCGGGGTTTACCCGCTCGACGTCGAAGATGAGACCAAGTTCATCGGCTGCTCTGCGTGCTGCCTTAAAGAGAAAAGCTCCTACCTCTGCATTTTCATGGTCTCGGACCATGCAGAGGAGGGGATCCGAACTCCTGATGACCTTACATGCTCCCTCCAGAACCATCCTGCTATGGAGACTCTCCAAGCTCAAGAGTCCACGGCCTCCCCGATGTCGTGGGAGATATAACCGTGGAACGGACGATTTAGGATGCAAGCTCCTATTGAGATGCATCTTCTTGCGGGTTACTACATCGAGTTGACGCAGCTCTTCTCTAGTCCACTTCACTACTCCGAAAGAGTAGAGAAGGATCGGAACGGCAAGCATATTTGTAGCAGACACCTTGTTCTTCCCCGACAGTTCTGAAGACCAGATCTGTCGGAGTAGGTGCTGATACTTGCCGCGGAGAGCGTTTTTCACTACACTCACTTCTTGGGTGGAGCGTTGCTCGACACCCAAGTAAGTGTACGACTCTCCGGCATCTAGATGGTGTAAGATGCTTCCGTCCACGAGCTGCGCGTCCTCTCCATAGTCACCGCATCGTCCTCTCTTGAGATGGATCAGTGCGCATTTGTCCAACCCGAACTGCATACCGACAGCCTGCGTATACTCCTGTACCACCCTAAGGGACTGTTGGAGACGTTTATTATTATTATTATTATTATTATTATTATTATTGCACAAGGAGAGCCCGATTCAACAAAACGATGTCAATATGGCGTAGAACAATGTTGAATAATTCTCTTAGTATTCTTTCCCTTTTTTTTGCTATTTTCGGAAAGGATATATGTGGCAAAAATCTTAAAAAGAAGGAAAATTACACTACACTGCTGTCTTTAAATGAAAATCAATAATCGAAGTATACAAACTCGGAGTCATTAAATAACTCTTTCTTAGATTCTAACACTATAACCTAAGTTATAGTGGTTTTTTGTAAACTCAATTAATTGAATGGGATTTGCGGTAGGTTCTTGAAGAAACATATTCAATAGAATAATTATAAATATTCATAATATATATAGCCATAACCACAATACAAGGTTTAAAGGACTATTACAGCCACAATCTCACCGAACAGCTTTGTACCAAAGAAGCTTTTATTACAGTGGTTGCAATTTTTTTAATGCTCTAAGCGAGGAGATAAAACTTTCTCCTAATTTACATGTTTTTAAATTAAAATTGAAAAAAATAATACTGGAAAAAAATTGTTATGAGGTTGATGATTTCTTTCTTTAAGTAAGTACTGGTTCGATTAGGTACCCTTAATTTTATGTGTTTTTTATTAAGACTTCGCCGCACCCGCAGTTTTGAACCTTTTACCTATATTTTACCAAATTTTTTTTAATGTATATATTTTTTATGTATGTATTTCCTGTATTATTGACTTAGTATATGTTATAATTCAATATTTTGTTTTTTTGACAAAATATTTCTTTTTTTGTTTTTCTATATATATTTATACTCTTTATGTAATATGTTTGATATTTGTATGTTTGACTTGTGTAGAACAATTTCTGTTTTATACACCAATAAATATTATTATTATTATTATTATTATTCAAAAGAATAGTTACAATACGCGCTTGGCTTATTGTTTCATTAGTTTTGTTCAGATTTCTCTGACATATGTTTCGGCCTTGCGACCATTATTAGAGTTTTTAAGACTCTTTGATAATGGTCGCAAGGCCGAAACATATGTCAGAGAAATCTGAACAAAACTAATGAAAAAATAAACCAAGTGCATATTGTAAGGATTCTTTTGAATATTTATAATTATTCTTTTGTAAACTCTGCAATATTTTACGGAAGACATCGATTGAAATTTTAAAAATCAGTGAATTGTTTGGAAATGGCTCCAATTTTATTTTATTACTTTCCTGATCAAGTTTTTCCTTGAAAAAGTTCCCAAATCAGCCTGTTTTACCATTTAACTATCCACTAATTTTTTTTGTTAATTATGCACCTTAGGTATTACATGTGTCAATTCATCTTGATACATAATTATGTGAGTTCAGACTGTTTTATCTCCCCCGCTACATTGTTAAAAAAACAGATTCAAAACGAAGGGGCAAACTCGTTGTAAGTTAAGCAAATATATTTTATTTACCGTATAGACGAATGGATCCTTCCGTCTCCCCTAGAGAATTCTTGGAGATGCATCGATAGTTACCAAAGTCTACTGCTTGTAGGTTTCGCACCGTCAATTTCATATGCGCCCGGTAGCTGTTTTCCATCGTGTCTGTGCCATACTTCTTAGTTGGAAGTAGCATAACATTCTCGTATACCCAATAGCTAATGGCTCTGGGATATGCCTCAGTATGGCAGTCTATTGTTACGTCTGTTCCTGCTGGGGCACCAACCAACTGGTTTGGAACCCAAATCATCGGCGAAACTGTAATAAATTATATTATTTAGAAATGGTGGTACACATTTTTATATATATATACAAGGCTTAAATAAAGTGATTTCTTGTGTAATTCATTCGGCAAATTTGCAGTAGATGTAAATATTATTTCGAGTTTATTTGAGGCATTTTGAACAAACTTAACAAGAATTTTAAACACAATAAAAACAGCGATAAACCAACAAGTATTTGACCTGCAAAATATTTCATTATTTAGGCAACTTAGTTACTTCTTACTATTTAATTACAACAATTTTTTTTTCATGTTTTCTTTTAGCTGTAAGCATATGAATAAATAGTACTAATAATATGGTTATGTTTGATGAAGTTTATTTGCTCATAAATCACATAATATATTATTTTAGATGAGATTTCGATTTTTCTAGCATTACACGGGTAAATTAGAATAAATCAGAATAGTCACAACACACTTAAATGGAAAATTAAAAGTAAAATAATGTTATCAGTGGTTTGTGAAGATTCTTGTTGCAACTTATTGAATACGTTCAGGGTGTTTGCTGGAGGGTGTAAATACGTAACAATAATTTAAATATTCACGTTTGAAAAGTCACTTATGTAGTATCGTTAGATTCGGAAAATTATGCAGAATTTAAAAAATGCAATAATATGCAAGGTGTTCCATTGAAAACAAAAATTTAGTGTCACTGTTAAAGAACACGCCAAAACCCTCGATGAACTTTTCGAAACTGTAACAAAATCCGACATTTCGCATGAAAAGCGTGCTTCACGTAAAAATGCCGTTGGAAGAGGTTCTTATACATTAAATCACACTTTCACTCTACGGAGCGTTTCTTATGCCAAAATCTTGGAAACTCATCAAGGAGTGTAATTTTAGAATGTTTAGTAAATGTCGCTGCGCAGGAACGTAATGTCGCCCCGACCTATGAGGGCAAGTTATGCAGTCTCTAGTCAGAGTATTTCGAGAGTTTTAGCGAAAATGGCCCTTAGCGTAGGGTGCCCTATCATTTTCTAGTCTAGTCGATTTTGACGGAAAAATGATGGATTTTAAGCGTATTTGCCCTAAGCCGGTTCCTCATCCGGTGTCAGAAAAGTATAGTTACCATGTACTCAGAACGTGCCTTGCGTGAACGTATGAATTTATAATTGCAGAATATAATTCAAATTCATTGCGATTCAAGCATTTTTAAGCTCCGAGGAGCGGACTAAATTGATATTGAACTAAAAATACGTCAATAGACAGGCAAGCAAAAGCCCACCAAAATTATAAATATTGAACTTTTTACTGAATCTTTTTATGTAGTCGTTAGCTATAAACCGCACATTGGATGGTAGTTGGTTACATTATGAGTCGTTCCGTTCCTCACTATGTGTTGTACGTGGGCCAGACTATACTTTGTCAATACATTTTTCTTGAACGTTTTTGTAAAATACAATTTTTTTAAAGATTTAATATGTATTTTTATAATTTTTACTTTACTTTATATTGTATTTTTCTTGTGTTTTCAAAATTCCTTTCCAGGTTTAAATTTAAGAAAGTGTTAGTATTTACTGTGTTAGATTTATAGTGTTACGATGTCCAATTGGTACCATCAGTGAAGCAGATAAGCAAAAACGAACAGTAAGTATAGATTTTGTATTATTCTCCGTTTGAAACAGTCGTTTTGAACCCTTCTTTGTGAACGTTTAATATTCATTTTATCTCATTTATCTCAAAGTTATCTCAAAATATTTCCAAGATAATCATTAACAACCTACATTTAGGCGCCATCTTCAAAGGCCAGTGGACCCTTAAAAATATCTTATTATTTTTTGCACATAGAATCAGCGACTAAGTGGGAATGTGGATATTTTGGGACACCCTGTATATTATTCGAGACAATATTTTCATTTCTTTACGTGCAATTAAATACATTTTTTTCATTATGCCATGCAATAATATAATACTTCTGCGTATATGAAACAACAAGGATTAAATAGTAATTTTTCCAATAACACATAAATCGCAAATCCACAAATTATTAAGCTCATTAGATTATTAATGTTTACAGATTTGTTTAAAATAAATCGATACTTGGCAAATTACCCATGTACGGTCTGTAGATAATTTTAACAGGTTAAAATATTTGTATGGAAACTATTTACATATTTTACTTGTTTTCGTTAGAAGCTTAACCATAAAAAATCCTTTTTTAATTTCAGATTGACATATTCGATATTAGTTGATTTAGAATCTGATAATAATTACTACAACGATACGTGCGTATTAACTAATTTTGTTAATTAAGGGATACAAACAAGATATCGTTCGCTATGCAAATTATGTAACAGGGATATTTTAGAGGATTTTTGACTCGATGTGCTAGTAGAGAATGCATTATCGTCAATTTCGCGTTATGAGAACGTGCTTATATTATGTTTTGGAATACGCTAGTTTTAAATAAAAAAACATGTTCACCAAATACAGATTTTTTAGTTTAGCGTTCCAAGGGAATATTTATTCAGATTTGGTTCATTGCAGGAATAATTTAAAATAAACAATTGCACGCACATATTTGATAGATTCGTAGAAAATTAGGCAATATTGAGTTAGACCTACCATTTTCTAATTCCTATTAAATACATACAGTGAGGTCCATAAGCAACGGATAAATTCATTATCTACGTAATTAACAATTTATTGGTAAAATCCTAAAACACTTCAATTTTTAATTATAAAATGACATTTTTTGAGCATGATTTTATAACTCCCCCTTAAACCTCCTTGGAGTGACAGCTACCTTTTAAAACTTTTAAATGGAATGAGGGTGCGTGTGATAGATCCAGCAATATAAGATTTTTTGAATGTCTCTAATTTTTTTATTGAAACATATTACATGTTTAATGTTACTAAGTAAACAAAAAATGCAAAAAAATATGTTAGAAACCCTTAGTTCTCTTATACACACACCAATTCCCAATTTAATTTTTTAATCCCTTTAATAATAGGGCGGGGCGGAAATGAGGGTGGTAGAGGGGGTGGCTAATGCCAAAATTTTTAGAGTCCCCTAGTTCTCGCATACACACTAAATCTCAATTTAATTTTTTACTCCCTTTAATAATAGGGTGGGGGTGGTAGAGGGAGTAGCTAACGCCAAAAAAAATTTTTAGATGTTTCGTTCTTATACGTACTAAATCACATTTTATTTTTTTTACTCCCTTTCATAATATTGTGAGGGTAGTATTGGGGGTGATAGTGGAGGGTGGCTGATGCCAAAAAAAAAAAAAAATTGAGAGCTTGACTTTTCGTACATGCCCTAAATTACAATTTTATGGACTCTTACCTGCTTGCTTTGCCTATTTACCCTTATTTACCCCATTTACACCCGAACCCTTCAACGGAATTAGATCGGAATATAATCTAGTTCCACATCCCGTTATAATACATGGGTAGAGTAAATGTGCGCACAAAAAAGTTACAGACAGAATGTTTTTTTCGCTCAAATTTAAAATTCGACGTTTCATGGCATTTCAAAAAAATATATATATTTTTTGCATTACTATGCTCCCACAATGGACGTGGAAGTAAAATTGACGTGCTTTAGGATTTCATAAATTGTTAATTACATAGATAATGAATGTATCCGTTACTTATGGACCTTACTGTATGGTAAAGTGCATTTGTAGCAATTTTATTTTTAAAGATTGTTCTTGATATCTCAAAAAATGTACCGAAAAAATCGAATACCTAATTATCTCCATTTATCTCCATTTAAATCAGTGTCAGTAGTAGAGTGATGTATTTGTAAATCGCTGGTAATAAAAGTGGAAATTAACAGGGTAAATAGGCACGGAAAAATATTGGATTTTGTACGAAGGCCTTCAGTAAGCGTCAAGATATCCAAAGTAGGTTTATTAATTTGTTTAAAGTAAGATAATTGGTAGATATAACCACATAATTCATATAACGCAGTATAAATATCAGCTACAGTTCATAAGAAAAAGTTCTTCAACGAACATCAACAAAAACTGATAATATTTCTTTCCTACCCACATATTTATACATCGTTATACACAGTGGCGTTCTATTTGTGAATAATAAAAATAAAAATAATAAGCATTCCGAGCAACTGCAATACAAGATATGACTGATAAAAAAAACATATTCCATTGAGGATGTATATGTCTTGATAAAACAAGTGAATGAAAATTTAACAAGTAAAATTGAGAACTGTAATAAAGATACTAAAAAATTCTCAAATGCATTTGAAAAGGAACTACAGGAAATAACTGATAAAGTTGTTTCACTCGAAGATGAGAATAGAAATCTAAAAAGACGGTTATTATTCACAGAAAGGAAATTAAGGAAAAATAACTTAGTATTCTATGGCTTAAAAGAAGACGCGAAAGAAAATGAAAATTCTCTAGTAACTAAAATATTAGATCTGCTAAGAGAAAATCTTAGTGTAGAGTTAAAACCCTTAGAAATTGCAAATGCTTTTAGACATGGGAAAAACTCTGAAAAAACAAGACCTGTTTTAGTAGAATTTTTATGTTATTTTACTAAAAAAAGGATACTATCGAATTGCAGCAAATTGAAGGGTACAAATATTTTCATTAGTGAAGATTTAACTGAAGAAGATAGAGAAGAGAGGAGATGTTTGATCCAAAACCTAAAAGCAGCCAAGGAAAAAAACAAAGACGCTAAAATAAAGGGAAATACCCTATTTATAGAAGGAAAGATTTATAAATACGAAGATCTAATACGCACTGACGTTGATGGATATTATTCGCCACCAACCCCCCCGAAGAACAATAAGCGAACCTAGCACCCCTATAACAACGGAACTTACAAAAGAAGAGATAATAGAAAAATGCGGGGCTGAAAATAATAAAGGGACTGAAGAGGAAGAAAATACTAAAGCTGAAATGGTAAAGAAGTCAACTGGGGCAATACAGAAGACACTCATATCTAACATAAGATCTTCTAGCAGAAATCGCAAATAACATATATATGTTTGTAATTATGTAAACTAATTTTTTGTGATAAATAATTTTAATAAATCTACTTATAAGTTGTACAATTCGTAATTATATATTGTGTTTTTTATTGCTGTACTATTGTGTATTTTTCTTTCATATATATTATATTTTAGGAGCTAGAGATATATGTATGTTATAGCTCGCGTTTCGTAGCTAAGTTTTTAAAAACAATTTTATTTATTTGTAGAGAGTCAACGTTGACTCTTAGAAATAATACAGTAATAAAATGTAAAGTGTTTAATTTGAAGTGAGTATGACAACTGGTTACAGAAATGTCTCGTGGTTCTATTTATGACATTTAGATGCAGTGTCATCTAAATGATGAACAAAGAAAAGCAAGCAAACGGTTCAGCATAATCGTGAGAAGTTAAAATGTAACATAATATAATGTGATACTTTGTAAGCGATAAATGATACCGGGAATTTGTTATCTGCATGTAGCTGAAATATGATATTATATGATAATCTGAAATGAAGCAAAAGTCACGTATCGTCTTATATACAGTGGCTCAAATACTATATAACAACTTCCCCCTTAATGAAAAATTTGCTGTTATACAGGAACTTTTGAAATTGAAAAGATTATAAAATAGTGAGTGAATACATTACAAAATAATGAAGATAAAGGTAAAAATATACAAAGGTTAAGTTAATAATGCGAATGATAAATCACAAGTGAAAGTCTATGTTAACTCGATGTCATCTCCTTCTTGGGGTCTGATAACGGGTCGCTTTCTTGGAGGGATGAAACCGGGAAGTTTCATAAATGGTTTGCTTCGTCCTGGAGAGGGTGAAGGGGCGTCATCTGAAGAGTGTTGGATTTTCAGCATTCCACGTCGTCTTTTCCTACACTTACAGAATATGTAAAGTAGAATTAGGGAAACAACGAATGTGATTGTAAAATACGTGAACCAAGATACATGTTTGTTCACAAATGGTTCGTTTATGAGATCATCCAGGTCCTTTGAATATTGTACCAATTTGGTTTTGGCAATGTCCAAATTTTCTACGTTTAGATTGTTTAACTTGAGAGGTTTTAATTTTGGTAATTTAATTTTGTCGGGCATTTGATTGCAGCACTCATAGGGAATTTGGATGGGATGAGAATTGTCTTTAATGTCTGAAAAGTCTTTGGCACTAGCTTGTATTCTGGTGATTCCGACAAAGGCGTAACATCCGGGTTGTAGTTTGACGATTGAATTTTTGTTGATTAATTCTGTTATTGAATCCCGTTTTGGGCAATTGATGGTGATGTGGAGTGGTTCGGAGTTTATTATTAACCATGTGTTGTCTTCATGTTCTTGAACGTTGTATCCTTGACCAATGATGAAGGATGTCTGGCAATTTTCGGGGAGTTTAGTCAATTGTTTCAGGATTCTGGCTTCACATATGGCATTTTGATCGATAGGGTATGCAAACAGGTTTGAGCATAGTTTCGTTCCATAGTATAGTGGTTTGCATTCATTTAAATTTGAAATTGGTATGTACATCAAAGAATCATCGTCTCTCGCGATAAACTTTTGTGAAATAGATAGAATGTGCAGAAGGCCAGTTCTGTTATCAAGAATTGGGATCGGGTATAGGTGGAAGGTATTGTAATTTTGAGGTTCGACAAGAGGTATTTTTAGAACGAATACTAAGTTAGAGTCTACTTGAAAAGCTTGTAACTCAATAATGTCAAAATACTGAGCGACTGCTGATAATTTAATAGGTAGAGGCAAATTGTTTCTTTGTAAACTCTGAGAAATCTCTTGTAATGCTGTTACTAAATGGTCAGGAGTTATTATTGACGAATGTATAATTTTTAGTCTAGCGAATGTTATGGCATTCAAAATATCGTTTAAATTGTCTCCAATGAATAAATAACTTCGTCGATTTGTAGTTTTTGAATAGTTGAATTAAAATTTTTGATGACTGAAGTTGTGACAGATATTTGATTTTTGATTAAATTTTCGAGTTGGTGTTCATTATTTAGCTTGTTGATGCAATCAGAATAGTACTGACCATCTTCTGCGTCTAGATTTCCAGTTATCGATTTGAAAATCGTTCCGATACCGTTTAGTATTCCTCGCCTGTATCTTTTTGTGTCAAGGTAAACTTCGTTAAATTTTGATTGTATCGATTGAGAGATTTGAGTTAATAAACTGAGATGCGTTTTTACATCGCCGAAAAAAACATTCATGTAATGGTATGTTGGGTCGAGTGTGTTGTAGAGGGTTTGTAAGATTTTGTCGTTTTTGTCAAATGCTGTTTTAAGAGTCGATATATTTTTATGTACAAGTAGAGTCCATTTCTCGTTAGAAATTACTATGTCTGTGTCTCGGTGGTAGTACACTCCGATCGTGTTGTTGATCGACGTTATTTTATACTGGGCAAGTGCTGATCCGAGCAGCAGCAGAAACCTGAAAATAAATTTAATTTTCAATATATGGTTTCATTCGGTCAAAGTTTACTTTAGTTGTTTGGTTCGTTTCGAGATTTAGTAGCGTAGCGGAATTTTGAAAAATTTCCTTAATTTCGAACGGGCCGTTGAATTTATCTTGTAATTTGTTCTTTATTTGAGATTCCTTAACGTATACTTTGTCGCCAACATTATATGTGGGGCGATTTTCGGGGACGTTTTTATCAAACCCGACTTTGGCTTTTTGTTTTTGAGATTCAGTTCGATTTCGAGCTATTTTATGATACTGAGAAATGCGATTGTTTAAATCTCGGACATATTTAGTGATTAACTCTTTTTTATTGTATAATGTTTCCGATGGACGAACAGATGTATGACCAAAAAGTAATTCGTATGGGGAAATCCGTGAGTTTTATTTACAGAGTTATTATAACAGATTACTGCATACGGCAAAATGGTAAATGGGTGTTCGTTCGGGTTTTCCGTTTTGTTAACTCTTACCATTTCGGCCAAGGTTGCGTGAAATCGTTCAATTGAACCATTTGACTGGGGATGTCCTACACTCGAAAAAGTTCATTTCATATCATATAATCTACACAACTCTCTTAATAAATTGTTATCGAATTCTCCTCCATAGTCGCAATGTATTCTTAATGGAGTACCATAATGTTGAAAATAAAGCAGTAGCGTATTTACTACAGATTTGGCGGATTTATCGTGGACTGCGTAAGCTTGTGTAAATTTAGTCAATTCGTCGCGAATAGTCAGGGCATAATTGCGCGTAGGGAATTCAAATAAGTCAATGTTAATTCTTTCGAATGGTGTCTTTGCTGTTTCTGTAATTACCAGTGGACTATTTAAATTTTTTCGACAAACTTTCGTTTTTTGACATGTTTCGCAGTTTTTGATAAAATTGTCTACATCTTTCGTTAATCCTTGCCAATTATACTTGTTTTTGATTCTGCGTATTGTCTCGTTTATTCCGCGGTGCAAATTATTTTTTCCGGTGTGATTTTGATCGAGGATTATCGGGCGTTGGTCTTCGTCGGGACAATGCACTAGGTTTTGACAAATGATTAATTTTAGGTCCTTGTCTGCAAAAATGAATGAGAATTTCGAGTATTGGGAGGTCCAGATTATTTTCGACATAGTAGGTCTTTGAAAGATCTAGTTTATTTTGATTTTTATACAACGTTAAAAACAAGTGTTCTATTACAGATTCGGGGTCGAAAGGTACAGCGATAATATAATAATTTCTATGTCGGGTTGATTTACTAGAGACAATATTGATTGTACTGTTGTCGAATTCGGGATTTTCTTCGAAAATCTCTTCTATAATTTGATGATGGAGGTCTGTTAAGTTATTTTGCCGAAAGAACGTAATTATGTTTTTATTTTCTCGATCTAATTGTTTGTTTGTAATTTCAATTTTCGAGTAATCTATTAGGGATTCTGTCTTGTATAGTCTAGAGAATGTGTCAAATTCCTGAGCGATATGTTCGTTAGTTATTTCGTTTTCGTCATTTAGGCTTTCGTCATCGTCTGTGTTTTCGTTAGCTGCTAAAATTTTAGAATAGAATTTGGAACAATCGTTAAAGTGGTTTTGATTCTGGACAAGGCGTCATACTCCTCAAGTTTGAGGCGCCAACGGCCTAATCTGCTACCCGGGTCCTTTATTGAAAATAACCAGGTAAGTGGTCTGTGATCGGTGATTAGTTTGAATTTTCTGCCAAACAGATATGGTCTAAAATACTTTACTGACCACACGACAGCTAAGAGCTCTCTTTCTATCGTGGAGTACTTAGTTTCGGCATTGCATAAAACTCGAGAGGCATAAGCGATAGGTAAATCTTTACCAATGGGGCCCTGCGAAAGCACGGAACCAATGGCGAATGCACTCGCGTCTGTGGTTAATAGGAAAGGATCGTCGAAGTTCGGGTAAATTAGTATCGGAGTTGTTGTCAAGGTTTGTTTTAAATTTTTGAATGAATTCGTACAGTCATTGTCGAAATTAAAGGGTATGTCTTTTTGTAGTAATTTGGTCGGAGGTTTTGATATTTTAGAGAAATTGGGGATAAAACGTAATAATAGCCTGCTAAACCCAGGAAAAATTTAATTTCTTTTTGGTTTTTGGGTTGAGGAAAGTTTAGGATTGCTTCAACCTTAGCAGGGTTTGGCTTTACACCGTCCTTGGTGATGAGGGGTCCTAGGTAGGCAACTTATTTCCTAAGAAGCTCACACTTGTCGGGCTGTATTTTAAGGTTAGCTTTCCTTAAACGTTGGAATATTTCGGTTAGTCGGGTAATATGTTCGTGAATCGTTGGGGAATAAATGATGATGTCGTCCATATAGACGAGGCAACGTTCATTTTGGATATCTAGCAGGATATTGTCCATAACCCTTTGGAAAGTGGATGGGGCATTTTTAAGACCGAATGGCATGCGAAGAAATGCATAGTGGCCATTCTCTACAGAGAAGGCAGTCTTTTGGACGTCTTCGGGATTAATTTCTATCTGGTGGAACCCAGAGGCCAAATCTAGGGTTGTGAAGTATTGGCATTTTCCTAGTTGGTCAAGAAGGTCAGATATGATCGGAAGGGGATATTTGTCGTCAATAGTTAGTTCGTTGAGTTTTCTGTAGTCGACTACAACTCGCCATTTTTGTTTGCCAGAGGCGTCAAGTTTTTTTGGGAATACCCAAACTGGGGAGGACCAGGGAGAAATCGAAGGCTGGATTATGCCTTGGTCTAGCATTTTTGAAACCTGTAACTTTACCTCTTGCTTATGAATTTGGGGGTAACGATAAGATTTTGTGAATATCGGTTTAGCATTGTTAGTGTCAATAGAATGTTTAATTTCGTTTGTGAATGACAAGTTATCTCCTTCTAGATAGAATATGTCCGAAAAATTTAGACAAAGTTGTGTTATTAAATCGGTTTCTTCTTCGTTCAAATGTTCTAAGCGTAATTGATTTTTAATTTCGAAATTCCTGTCTATTTGTTGTTGGTAGTCTGAATTTTGACAATTTAAATTAAAGATTGCCCTAAATTTTTCTATTGGTTCGGGTTTAAGGTTCGACAAATCTACAGTTTTTGGAATAGCGTTTGCGTTTATTACAGATGTTAAAAATTCTCCGTTGTTGTCTATTTTGACGATAGCGTTGGGTAAGCGTACTTTTTCGTTTTCTTGGGCTACCAGTATAGCCTCGGTATTTCGTAGGTCACATTTTAACTTGAATATTTTTTCCGTGCGCGGTTCAATGGAAATTAAGTTTCGATTTTTTGTGGTGTTTGAACCCCGGGTTACGCTTGGTTGCGATGGTAAAATATCAGTACCTTTGAATATCGGTACGGTTTTAAAATTCGTGACTAATTGTTTATTTTTAAAATCTATCCTGCATTCGTAATGTTCGAAAAAGTCCGCGCCTAAAGTCCGTGGAAGTCTATGTCTAGATCGTGAATATAAACTTTATGAGGATCACTTGTGGTAAATGGTATGAGAACAGATTCATTAATATTAATCTTTTCGTTCGTTATACCTTGAACAATCACATTTTCAGGGGATCTGCGCCTGTAGTTTTCAGCTGTCTTAGGTTCAAAAACTGAAATACCGGCGCCTGTGTCTAGCAAAATTTTAAATTTACCTGTTATGTATTTCATGTAATAGAGATTTTTTGGGTTGACAGTTAGCAATGCATGCGAAAGAATATTTACATGAATTTGTGTTCCGGGAAATTCAGGTATGGGTTGAAACTGTCTTTTAGATTCAGCGTTTGGATCTGAGTTTCCAATTCTGCAATTGGTTCGGATTCCTGGTTGGGAGGATGAGTTAATTGGTTGGAACCTTGGTAAAAATCCTGAGGATTAGCGGTATAATCCTCATACTGGTCAGACTGAGAATTATAGTTCTCTGAGAAATTTTGATTGGTTTCGAAATTATAATTTTCACAATTGTCTTGTTGAAGTTGGTAATTTGGGGAGTAATCGGTAGAGTAGGTCTCGTATTGATTGGGATTATCAAAGTAACTATCATAAGGTTCACAGTTGAAATGATGGGCTTTTTGTTGATCGTAACGATTAAAGTTTGGGTTTGGTTGGATTGCTGATTGAAATTCGGGTTTGGTCTGATGGCTGAAGGCCTATTTTGCTGTGGATGGTTAGATTGATTATTTTGTGGGAATTGTCTGTGAATAAATTGATTATTTTGCGAAAAATTTTGGAAGTTTGAATTTCTTTGGAAGTTTGGTCTTTGAAAGTTTTGAGACGTTGATGGCATAAATTGTTGTTGTTGCCTAGTACGGCATTCACTTACAGTATGCCCAATGCGATTGCAAAATGAACACATTTTCTGTTGGAAAGTTGAAATTGGTCTCTTTTGTTGGGGAGGAATTGGGTTTTTAGCTTGGTTATTTCTTGAGAATTTTTGTGACTCAAAATAAGAGAGTTGTAATTCTCTTTTAATTCGATTAATAGCCTCCAACATATTTTGTGGATTGTCAGCACGTATAATTTTGCCTAAATTTGGTTCTAACCCTGTTAATAAATTATTTAGCGTCATAGTTTCGACTAAATCAGATTGAGATTTCTTCTGTTCTTTGGACAAAGCTTGTTTTTGGATTGCGGTATGCATTTTCGCATTGTGCGTTTGTAACCGTGATACAAAGGTTAACGCAGATTCATTAGGTAATTGATGGATGCGTTGTAGATCAGTGATTAGAGATGTTAGGTCTCTAGAATTTCCGAAGTGTGCTTCTAATAAGGATTTTATTTCTGCATATGTAGCTGGATTTCTAGAATTTATCAATTCGGCAGCTTTGCCACGCAATTTATTTTTGATATGAATAGTCAATAATAACAACTGGTCATTAATTGCCATTCCTTGAGCATATATACAAGAATTTAAAAATGTTTGTAGGTTGATGGGGTTTCCATCGAACTCAGGTATTATTTGTTCTTCGATTTGTACAGTAGCTTCTTGTTCTGACATTTTGTTGCTTTTAGTTAGAAACTATTAAAATTAAATTTAAGAGGTTTTCTCGTCTGTTTGTGTATTAGCTGTATAATACACACAAGTACGTACTAGCAGTATAATACGCTTCGATGTCGCTTTAAAATAAAATGGAACTCGGTGAGTGTATTAGCTGTATAATACACACGATTACGTATTAACAGTATAATACGTATAAAATAAAACTAATTATGTCGTTTGGGGAATAATAAGGATAAAATTGATAGCAGAACTGTTTTGTTTTCGTTGAATGTATTAGCAGTATAATACACTTAAATAAATTGTGAAATGTGAAAAATAAAAATAGCAATAATAAAGCGTGATGATTCTTAAAAATGACTTACGTAAATATCTTCATATGTAGGTTCTTTCCTCCGTCGAGGGATTGGGATCCACCACCACTGGTGAGGAAGGTCTCCTTGTTCTTGTAGATCACTCGCACTAGTTAGGCACCCTTGTTGAGATGTTCTCCTTGTTCTCGAACGCTTCACTACAAGTTAGGCTTCTTGTTCCAGGGATGTTTAACGGATCCTACCGACTGCGCCAATGTTATAGCTCGCGTTTCGTAGCTAAGTTTTTAAAAACAATTTTATTTATTTGTAGAGAGTCAACGTTGACTCTTAGAAATAATACAGCAAGTAAAAGTCACGTATCGTCTTATATACAGTGGCTCATATACTATATAACATGTATATAAATAAATATATTGGATGCCTATGTAAGAGATTTTGTAATTGAAAAAATAGACAATCATATCGCTGAGGACATAATAGAATGCAAAAATTTGTTAAATAAATCGAAAGGTAAGAATTTTAAATTGTTTCATAATATTCGTAGTTTAGCAAAAAACATCGATGAATTAAACGTAATTTTAACAGGATTTGATAACCCCTTTGATTATATAGTTCTGACTGAGACTTTTAAGTTAAAATGTACAGATATGTATAATATTCCTGGGTACGATTTGATATACAACCATGGAGACTTAAATAAAAATGATGGGGTTCTCATTTATATAAAAAAAGAGTTCAATTATAGTCATGAAATTATCCAAATAGGAATGATAAAAGCAATAAAATTAAACATTTTCTGTGACATTGGTACAATTCAGATTATATGCATATATAGAAGTCCGACACTGTGTCCCCTTGATTTTAATTTACATTTGGAAAGATATCTAAATTCAATAAAAAGCCATAGCGACGTCGAGTTAATTGTGGGCGATATGAATTTGGATATTCTTGATAATAACGAGCTTTGTCAGGAGTATTTAAATATATTAGCAGCACAAGGATATATATCTGCAATTAATACCTATACCAGAGTACATGCGAATAGTAAAACTTGTTTAGATCATATATTTTTAAGAACAAGTATTCCCCATAGCAATTTTGTTCCTTCGAGTAGTCTTGTAAGTTGAGATTACGGACCATTATCCGGTTCTGATTCAATTTTGCTCTTGTACAGACTCTCAAAATATAGTATGCAAGAATAGATATAAACAACATATCGACTATAAAAAATTAAACGGAGAGTTGGGTGTTGAAAATTGGTTAGATGTGTACACAGAAATGAATATTGACAGAGCGGTTGATATTTTTATTGATAAGCTAAAATTATATATAGAGAAATGTACAAAAAAATATAAAATAAAAAAAGGAGAGGTAAAAAGAAGTGTGTGGATTACAAATGGAATTTTAAAATCCATTATGATAAGAGATGAACTGTTTAGTAAAGTAAAAAAGAATCCTGGTAACTTAGACATGTTAAATAAATACAAAACAAAAACAAATTAAATGAATTAATTAAGAAAACAAAAATTAAATATTACAAATCTGAAATAGCTAAAAATTTAAATTGCCCAAGAAATTTGTGGAACTATGTGAAAACCATTAAGAATCCACATATGGACAATACTACTGACATAAAAAATATTGCAGATGATGACGGTATCATTATTTCAAATAAAAAAGATATTTCTAATAAGTTTTGTAATTATTTCACCGAAATTGGGCAAAAATTAGCAAGTAATATTGCAACAAAGCCAAAAGTAAATTTTCCAAGGACTACTATTCAAAATTCTATCTACCTGGAACATACAAATGAACGAGAAATTAGGTCAATTATAGAAAACCTTAAATTAAAGAAGGCTCCAGGGTTAGATACATTTAAAGCTGAAACTTTGAAAAATATTGCTGCGCATATCGTAAAGCCCATTGCTTATATAATAAGTAAATCGTTAGATACTGGTATCTTTCCCTCAGCTTTCAAAATTGCAATTATAAAGCCCTTGCATAAATCTGGTGACAAACTTCAAATATCGAATTATAGACCGATTTCACTATTATCCAATTTATCTAAAATATTTGAAAAAGTCCTTAAAGATAGGTTAACGAAATTTATGAAAAAATACAATATAATGTCAGAGAAACAATATGGGTTTAGGGAGGGTCGATCGACGCAAGATGCAATAGCGGATCTCGTAACGAATATGTATAAAGCTGTTGATGCTGGTGAACCTTCGCTTTGCATCTTCGTCGATCTAGCCAAAGCTTTTGACACGGTCAGTCACCAAGATTTGCTAGTTACGCTTGAAAACATCGGAATTCGCGGAATTGCATACACAATAATGAAAAGCTACCTTACAGGCAGAACGCAACGTGTAAAGATAGACGACTTTATGAGCGATGAAAGAACTATTACGTATGAAGTCCCACAAGGCACCGTATTAGGACCCATTCTATTCTCATTATATGTAAATGACATTTTTAAACTTAACGTTGCTGGTGATATTATAAGTTTCGCAGATGTCGCAGTGTCAGACCATCTTATTACTCCAAACGAGTACCCAATGACCGGTACTACCCAGGTGTTTATCGCTTTCATCTTATTTTTCCCGGTCAGTTCAGTTTGCAGAATTTTTCTTAATCTAATTTCTAGTACTCTCTTCAATTTCTGTTTCGTCTCTCTCACATTGATTACTAGTTGTTGGTCGTATTCCAGGTATTTGTATAGGTCATTATTAAGATATTTAATGCCGGTGTTTTCCAAGTTGTCATATTCTTTAGGTCTTCCTCGGTGTGCTATGAGCTTTGCGCATTTGTCCAGCCCAAATTTCATTTTAATGTCCACTGAATTTCTGGGTTAGTTCAATCAAACGATTCAAGTTTCTCTCAGAATCTGCGTATAACTTTAAGTCATCTACATAAAATAAATGACTCATAAGGTAACAGATGTTCTCAGATCTTAACGTGTACCCAAGATTGGATCTTTGTAGGGCTCGTGATAGGGGATTAAGACTTAGGATAAACCATAATGGGCTTAAGGAGTCCCCCTGAAAAATTCCGCTTTTTATGGGTATTTCTTCTGTGGCTATTTGCAGGAGCGCTGCGGACTGTGGAAATTACAGGGGTATAGCTCTCCTGGCTGTTGGAGGGAAGATACTCACTAAAGCGATGGCAAATAGGCTAACACCTGTTATGGAAAAGTTACTTCCTGAAACACAGAGTGGCTTTAGACCAAACCGAAGCACATCGGATTTAATCTTCACACTTAAACAGCTTCAAGAAAAAGCACTCGAACATCAAGGAGAAATTCACATGGCCTTCATTGATTTAACCAAGGCGTTTGACTCGGTGGATAGGGAAGTGCTCTGGAAAATTATGTTCCGCTTAGGTATCCCTAGAAAATTTGTGGAAGTATGTCGCAGTCTACATACAAACAACAACGCCCAGGTCATGTATAATAATGAGGCAACCGAACCTTTCCAAACCCTCACTGGAGTTAGGCAGGGATGTGTCCTGGCACCCCTACTCTTTAATTTGTTTACCACTGCTCTAACAATTATTGTTGACAACAAACTGACAGTCAGAGGAATAGGTCTCAGATACCGTTTTGATGGCGGTCTCTTTAACATAGGGCGCTTTAGAGCTTTCACGAAGACACGCACACGATTCATTTGTGATCTCCAGTATGCGGATGACTGTGCATATTTAGCCTCTACGCCGGAAGAGCTTCAAGAACTTTTAGATGTGTATGCCCAGAGCTATGATTCCTTGGGACTTAAAATCAACATTGGAAAGACTAAGATTATGTCAACTCCTCATCAAGTGAACCAAATAGACATTACACTTAACGGAAATTCTCTTGAAGTGGTGGATCAGTTCAATTACTTAGGCAACGTTGTTAATGACAAAGCAAACATGGACAACGAGATTCGCAATAGAATTAACGCTGCTTCTAGAGCACTCTGGGGACTTAGAGAGAGAGTATTTGACAACCACGACCTTGTTTTGTCAACGAAAATGGCTGTCTACAGAGCAATTGTCATTCCAACACTGCTATATGGATGTGAAAGCTGGGTCACTTACCGTCGTCATGTGAAAGAATTAGAACGTTTTCAGCAAAGACACCTCAGAAGTATGATGAAAATCCATTGGTTCCATCACATATCAAACGTGGAAGTACTCAGGAGAGCAAACAGCCTTCCAATTGAGGTGCTTATTTCAAGAGCACGCCTAAGATGGGCAGGTCACGTTCATCCTATGCATGATAACCGCCTTCCTAAATGTACACTTTATGGTGAATTGCTAAGCGGTAGAAGAAGGCGTGGCGGTCAACGAAAGAGGTTCAAAGACGCTCTCCATGAAAATCTAAAATCCTGCGGTATTGGAGACGAGCAATGGGAACAACTTGCAGCGGACAGAACCGAATGGCGAGAGGTTGTGGTCAGCTATCAAGGAAATGTTGCTGCAAGAAGGCCGAATCCAAGACCTAACCAGGTCTATGTTTGTCCTGACTGCGGTCGACACGTGCTCTCCCGAATTGGCCTCTATAGCCATAGTCGTGTGCACCGTAGATGAATGGGAATTACAATAGACTACACCTTTTACTTGTTTTTTATTGTACACAATTTATCGACTGTAACATTTTTATACTCGGACTCGAGTAACGGCTAACGGCTAATAAATAAAAAAAATAAATAAATTTGCTTATTTTTCATGTTCACTTGCAGCTTGATTCTCCAAGTACTCATGCACATTTTTAGGAACTGCACAAGTTTTTATCTGCCTTATATAACTCAAGGCTCTCTATTAACCAGCTGTGTGGCACAGAATCGAATGCCTTTTGGTAGTCGATCCATGCAACAGAGATATTACGCATTCGATGCCTTGCGTCCTGAGTTACAATATTGTCTATAATTCATTGTTCCTTACAGCCCTGGGTTCTCTGTCTGCATCCCTTTTGTTCTTCGGTTAGGATTTGTTGTTCTATCAGGTGCTTGTTAAGTTTTTCAGCTAAAATCGATGTTATAATTTTATACAGGGTTGGTAGGCAGATAATTGGACGGTAATTTTTTGGTTCGGTGGTCTTATCAGATTTCGGTATCATGAATGTGATACCCTTTGTTAAAAAGTGCGGCAGAGGCTCTTGATTGTTTATTATCCTGGTGAGCTGCCCTGCTAGTGGTTTCCAAACTTCAACGTTCTTCCACCAATAGTTATGAGTGAAGTCCACCCCAGCCGCTTTCCAGTTTTTTGTTTTCATAACTGGACTCCTCACATCTTTTTCCGTTACTGCCGTCGGTTCCATGTTATTAATTTCCTGGCACATTTCCTTCTCGATCTTAAGCCACACTGCTTCTCTATTATGTTCTCCTTTTGATTCCCATATGCGTTTCCAGTATGCCACAAGTTCTTTTTCCTCAGGTGGTTCTTTGTTCTGTGTGTTGCCTTCCTGCATTGTTTTATAAAATTATTTTTCGTTCTTGTAAAAAGTATTGTTGTGTTCCCTTCTTTTATAGCTTTTATTATATCTCCGTAACCTTTTTCCCAACACTGCCATTCTTTGCTTTATGTTATCTTTTAGCTTAGCTAGCTTTTCTTGATAGCTGGGATCTTTGCTACATATATTATTGCTATTTAGATATTTTTTCACCTCCTTCTGCAGCTTCTTACTACTATTTCCTTTCTCCCATGTACATAGTTTTGTGATTTTACTTCTTAGTTCTCGAATCTTCCCTTCTATCCTTTTTTTCCATTTTGGCTCTTCTTTCCCTTTGTATGTTCTCTTTTCTAATTTTATGCCCATGTGCTGTATGGTTGACATGGCAGCGCAATATACCACCGTCTGTATTTTTTCTATGGTGTCATCTTCATTCAAAATTTTTCCTATCTCGGTGTTTAAAACTTTTAAACACTCTTTTGTTTTCTTATTCGGTCTTACTTTTGGTAATTTGAGTCTTTTTTCCGGGTCGGTACCATCATACATTGTGAGAAGCGTTTTGAAGTTATTTCTTATGCTATCATCTAACTCGTTGTCCTCTGTTTCTGATTTGTCACGAGGACTAGGTGGTGGTTGTTCTACTTCTTCAATGTGGTGCTCAGGTATTGCTTCGTTTGGCATCGGCACATTTCTTTCATACAAGAGACTTCTTTGATCTTCGTCTTTTACTTCTTCCATTTCTTGGTCGGTCAATAGATTATTAGTCTTAATGGAGTATAATTGGTTTGCTAACTGATGTTCGGTTAGTTCCATTTCTGGCCGGATTCTTCTCCATTCAGCCAACATTTTCTTTCCAAATCCCCGCTTGTTTCTGTCTCAATCAGTTCCAAGAAAGTATGCGCGCATCACGTCTTGATTATCCCTTTTGGGCCATGTCTTGCGCGCTGGTTTTCGCCGAGTCTCTGGAGGGGTTACAACATCTTGTTGTACCATTCTCTCATCTTGAGGCTCGTTTCTTTCTCTGGCCGTTGTCGGTTGCCTTCTTGTGGTACCATTGTCCAGAGGGGCGCCACTCGGTCCGCTTACCTCTGGCCCAGACTGAACCTCCTGACGGTTCCGAATAGAGCCAGTCTGCCGCTCTATCCCGCCCTGTTGTGCTTGTCTCCTAGTTCTCACAGCACGGTTACACTCTGCCTGGGCAGCTACCCCAGGGCAGAGGAGGATTTCTTCCCTTCGCGTTTGCCCTGCAATCTTTTTCTATCCACCAGGATTTTCACCTGATCTCAAGATTCGGACTGCAGGATACCGGGGTCCACCAGCCTTGGAGGTGCGAATAGGAAAATTGAGCAAGAGAGGCTGTATGTGACGCATCTTACTCCTTTTTTTTTTTTACAAAAGACCAGTCACCTTACTCTGTGGCTCCAGAGGGGAGTTGGTAATACCAATAGCCACTCCTCACGCCCGTGGGGTGAGTGACTACCGGGTCCGCGAATCGTGTGCCCTGAGTAGACGCAATGAACCGAGGATGACAGCCTTCTGCATTCTGCCGGCTAAGATCTCTGCCGAATCTCAGCATGCCGGTATGATCTTTAGTTCTGAAAGCAGCGTTTGTCTCGTTCCACCGAGGGCTCCTATAATCAGTACCACTATTTTAACAGAATGGCCTGGATAAAGCCTGCGGAGTTCGAAGAGCAAATCTCGATATTTTGTCCGTTTTTCCTCCTCTTTCAAGACAATGTTGCTCTCAGCGGGAGCTGAGAATTCCACGACATACATTGTCTTGAGTTGGTGGTCGAGGAGTACTATGTCAGGCTTGTTGGCTTGTATTTGCCTGACGGTGGGAAACGAGTAGTTCCAATAAATTAGGCACTTCTCATTCCCCACAACGGACTCAATATCCGCCGGAACGTAAGGCAGCACTGGTGTTTCGTCTATCCCATACGAGTGCCTTAGATGATAGTGAAGCACTCGTAATGCTGCGTTGTGTCTATGAATATAGGCCGAGACTGCGTATGTCGGGCAAGCCGACAGTAAGTGCATTACAGTCTCCGGCGCCCTGCGGCAGGCCCTGCAGCTGACATCAGGGACCTCCATACCCATGACACAACGTCGATAGACGAGAGTGTTAAATACACCATCCTGGCAAGCCATTATGAATCCCTCGGTCTCAGACTTCAGCCCAGCTGACCTTAAGAAGGCGAAGGTCAGCCTTTCGGATAAGCCGAGGTCTTCTATATTTTTATAGAAGACCCCGTGCAATGGCTTATCCTTATGGAGCTGCAGAAGGATGTTGTGTTCTGCAGCTCTAATGTGGGCTTTTAGTCGAACGGGTTCCGACTCAGTGACAGAGTCGGGGTTTACCCGCTCGACGTCGAAGATGAGACCAAGTTCATCGGCTGCTCTCCGTGCTGCCTTAAAGAGAAAAGCTCCTACCTCTGCATTTTCATGGTCTCGGATCATGCAGAGGAGGGGATCCGAACTCCTGATGACCTTACATGCTCCATTCAGAACCATCCTGCTATGGAGACTCTCCAAGCTCAAGAGTCCACGGCCTCCCCGATGTCGTGGGAGATATAACCGTGGAACGGACGATTTAGGATGCAAGCTCCTATTGAGATGCATCTTCTTGCGGGTTACTACATCGAGTTGACACAGCTCTTCTCTCCACTTCACTACTCCGAAAGAGTAGAGAAAGATCGGAACGGCAAGCATATTTGTAGCAGACACCTTGTTCTTCCCCGACAGTTCTGAAGACCAGATCTGTCGGAGTAGGTGCTGATACTTGCCGCGGAGAGCGTTTTTCACTACACTCACTTCTTGGGTGGAGCGTTGCTCGACACCCAAGTAAGTGTACGACTCTCCGGCATCTAGATGGTGTAAGATGCTTCCGTCCACGAGCTGCGCGTCCTCTCCATAGTCACCGCATCGTCCTCTCTTGAGATGGATCAGTGCGCATTTGTCCAACCCGAACTGCATACCGACAGCCTGCGTGTACTCCTGTACCACCCTAACGGACTGTTGGAGATCCCTCTCTCCAGAGGCATAAAGTTTAAGGTCATCCATATAAAATAGATGGGTGACCTTATGCCTCCTGTCGCCGGGGGTACCGCAGTTGTAGCCACGGGTTTTCCGGAGCGAGACAGATAATGGCAGTAGTGAGATGCAAAACAGAAGGGGGCTGAGGGAATCTCCCTGAAATACTCCTCTTCTGAATGTTACCGATTCTGTTTGGACTCTATCGTTACCCGATGTTATGGTAAAGCGAGTCCTCCAGAGCGGCATCAGTTCTTCAATACATCTCACTACGGGACCAGGTACCACAAGACATCGGAGCAAGTGAACAATGAGCTCATGTGATGTCATGTCAAATGCCTTGCGGTAGTCGATCCAGGCCATAGAGAGGTTCCGCTTATACTGCATGGAGTCCTGCGTGATACATCTGTCGATCAGCAGGTTCTCCTTGCAGCCAGCGACACCTCTCTTCGACCCTCGTTGCTCATATATCCGTTCGTAAACCGGTTCAACTGCGTGGAGCACCTGCATGTACAAAATGCGTGTAAACACCTTGTAACATGCGTTTAGACAGGTTATCGGTCTGTAGTTCTTTGGGTTGGACAAATCTCCGTTCTTGGGGATCAGCACTGTCCGCCCCTCAACAACCCAAGAAGGGATTTGCTGCTCCCCATTCAACCAGGAATTAAAAATTCTGGCCAAATGGTGGTGGGTGCACGATAACTTTTTCCACCAAAAGTTATTTATCCCATCGGGACCTGGAGCAGCAAAGTTCTTAGAGCCCTCAAGAGCCCTACGAACCTCTTCTGGGGTTATTGGTTCGCATACTTCCTGTGGTCGCTGAACCTTTGACAAAAGGCTTCAAAGTGCGCAAGGGCAGGAGAATCTCGGTTGAGTGGAAGCCTCTCCTCGTACAGCGTTTTCCAGAAGTTCTCCATCTGATCTGCAGTCGGCGGATTTTCTACAACACGCGGAGGCGGTTGGAAAAGGCGCGAGGGCTTTTCGCGGAACAGTTTATTTTCCGCAAGCCCTCTCGCCCGCCTCACTAATGACTTTTTGCAAGTCACTAGCATCCGTATCCTGTCGAGACAGTGCTGTTTGGTGGTTCGCAGTACTGCCTCATTAAGTGTGTGATGGGCGCGTCTTAAATTGGCGGCTAATCGACGCACTTTAGGCGTGAACGGCCTGTTGGCCGCCATATAGTCCATCACACATTGGATACGGGATGCGTGTTGCCTCGCCGACCGGATCTTGGCTTCCATCTTTTGTATGCGCCGCTGCGCACTCTCCTGCTTTCTCTTCAGGTCGAATAAATCTTTCGTCTTTGAAGGGTATCCGACTTGAAGCAATCTAAGTCTGTTAGTTGGTTGTCCCAACTATCTTCTTTGCTTACTCCACGGAAAATCCTGTCTCTACCTCCTCGTGGTCAAAGGCGGTAACCAAGTGAGGCTATCAGTCGCGCTGCTCTGCTCGTGACGGTATATTCATTTATATCGGAACTTGTAACACGTGCCATAAGCTTCTTATAGGGCCAAAGAGACTTAAGTGTGCTCAGCCGAGTATCCGGTTTACCGGTGCTCGGCTTTTTCTTTGCGTTCACTCGGGGTATTCGTTGCAGTTCCCAGAAACTCGTGCTAACGCGAGTGGGAAAATGCGACGAACACCGCCACCTGGCACCCCAGTTGCAAAGGGGTCGCAGCCGAAGCGGGCAAGGCAGGAGAGTGACGATGATGGGTCCGAGGCTGGTTCCCCGGACCTGCCACCGTCAATCGATGCTTTGTCGACCGACTTCTACTCGGCCCATAATAGCTTCCTGACGCTGGTCAGTGGCCTCAAGGAGGTGTCTGCCTCTCGCCGTCAAGAAATTGGCGGCTTGCTAGCATCGATGCTTTCCTGTTTCTCTGCCGTGACGAGAATCGCGGCTGCTGGGGGTGGCTCAACCTCCGTCGACCATAAGCTGGAGACACTGGCGGCACAAGTGCGCGACCTCTCTCTGGCGGTCTCTAAGCAGCAGACTGTACCTTCGTACGCTGCTGCTGTTTCATCAAAGGCAAACCTCGCGCGTGCCGTTAAGATCCCAGCTGGTCGAACAATCGAGCCCCCTAAGACCTCGACCATTCTGGTGTTCCCTGGGGACAACTCCACTCTGCGTTCTAGCGAGGACACTAAGAGAGCCCTTGTGTCATCCTTAAAGCCTACCCAACTGGGATTAAAAGTGGACAAACTGGTCAAGATCTCAAAAAATGGTGTCAAACTTGAGTCTAACTCGGTGGACCTCTCCAAAATTCCTAAGGAGCAGTTCACTCAGGCCGGCCTTTCCGTTAGGAACGTTGGTAAGCTTCAACCACGTTTGGCCTTATTTGGAGTCGACAGCGCCCTGAGTGAACAGTCCATTAAGGAGGCTATCACCAGCCAAAATTTCAGCTCCGAAGAGGCCCCGAGTATTGACTCCATTAAATTCATAGCCAAATTTGGCCCAAAGAACAAACCGTTTGTCCACTGGGTTATCGAGGCATCTCCGGCTACTAGAGCCTTATTGGTTGAAAAGGGCAAACTCTATATCATGTTCTCTTGCTGCAGAGTGGAGGATCACTTCCGTGTCCTCAGGTGCTATAAGTGCCAGAAATTCGGTTACACACAGAGAGATTGCCGTAGTGATCTCGCCTGTGGTAGGTGTGCAGGGTCACACGAGACCAGGGAGTGCAAACAGCCAGACGCGAGGCTCAAGTGTGCCAACTGTGCGTCCGTGGGATTCAAGGAGACTTGTCACGAGGCCGCGGACAAGAAATGTCCTTTCTATGCAAGGCGCGTAAGCTCCCTTCTTTCAAACGTGGATTATGGGCAGTAGACACCTGAAAGAGTTGAGTCTGGCCAGCATCAATCTCCAAGGGGCGCGAACTCCGAGCTCGGAGATGGTCGTAGAAAGCCATCGAAGAGCTCTGCAGGTTGTGCTGGTGCAAGAGCCATATACTCATACTCCGGACGGGTCTACTCCCAGGACAATCCCGGGTTGTGGGGCTAAAACCCGAATCGTCAGGCATAGAACAGTCGGCAGATTTTGTGCTGCGATTGTCGTGTTTGACAAGTCTCTGGACGTCCTTGCGCTCCCGCAGTTTACCACTGAGCATGTCGCTGTCGCTGAACTCTCCTGGGGGACTGGGTCCATTTTTGTGATCTCTGTATACATGCCACCAGGTAACGACATCGAGCCATACCTCGATCATCTTGGCATTATTCTTCGAGACCTCGGCAACTCTCCGGTGATCATTTCTGGTGACTTTAACGCCAAGGCCGATGCGTGGTTCTCGAGTACGGTGGACGAACGGGGGACGTTGGTGGAGGACTTTGTCGCTGCCAACGACCTCTATGTCATCAATGAACCTGGTTTTCCGTCTACTTTCTCTAGCCCGAATGGTGAAAGTAACATTGACATCACGCTGGCAAATTCTGCGGCCGTACACAAAATTGCCAACTGGCAAGTTCTGCCAGACATAGTCAATAGCGACCATCGTCTTGTAGAGTTTTCTTACACCCTAACTGGTCAGCCCAGCACAGGTGCCAAATATGGGTACGATTTATCCAGGATTGACGAGGAGGGGTTCCTGATTGAGGCCACCTCTCTCGCACGTGAAATTCAGCTAATGGAACGGGTTGCGACGATTCCAAACATCGAGCTCCGCAGTGATAAACTCACGTCCGGTCTCTCGGAGGCAGTAGAAGCCAATGTCGGTAAGCGCCTCTGTAGACCACACAGGGTAACCTGGTGGTCACCTCGTTTGGATGAGCGCAAGTCTCAGCTTAGCGCTGCGAGGCGTGTGTTACAACGCGCCCGCACTCGAAACGCCAGGAACGTCGGGTATCTTACCCGACGTTTCAGCCTGTTGCGCATTCAGTATAACAAGTCGCTCAGGCAAGCCAAATTGAACTCCTGGCGGCGTTTCGTAGAGCGTGACTTGGCTTCTGACCCGTGGGGGATGACCTACCGACTGGCTTCTGGAAGAGTGCAACCATCGGAGGCTTACCATGCGGTAGTCACCGATGGTCGTTCAACCCGTACTCTTTCAATGACCCTCGAGAAAATCCTATGCCGCCTGATGCCGGACGATGACCCTTTTGCGGATACTCCGGAATTGATCGAAGCAAGAGCTCAGGCCTCTTCAGTTGTTGGAAACGTCGAGGCGGTGGTCGTGATCGTGGAACGCCACCTCGAGCAAGCTGTGGATAAGATCGTGCCCGGAAAGGCACCTGGTTGGGATAACATCCCTGGCCATTTAATTAAAATATCGCTCAGACAGATGGTGGCTGTCTATTTAGACTTGTTTAATGACTGCTTAGTTGCTGGCTACTTTCCGTCGGCTTGGAAAAGGGGGACTCTGGTGATAATATTGAAATCGTCAGACAAGGATCTTTCAGATCCGAAAGCCTTCAGGCCTATCACGCTTCTTTCAGAGCTGGGGAAGCTTTTTGAACGTACCATATTAATCCTGTTATGGGAATATTTTGGTCCTAACTTAATTTCGCCGCAACAATACGGCTTTACTAAAGGCAAATCAACCATCGACCCCCTTTCTGCGTTGACGACTGTGGCTGGTAACGGCAACTCGAAGTACACCTTAGTCATCTTTTTAGATATCGCAGGCGCTTTTGACAACTTGTGGTGGCCCTCCATCATCTTAGCCATGGGAAGTAAAAACTTCCCTTCCGGTAACTTGAATGTTATTTCAAGCTACCTCTCTGATCGTGTAGTCAGTTACTCGTCGCTCCACTACTCTGTGGAGAAGCGACTCACCAAGGGCTGTCCGTAGGGCTCTGCCCTCGGACCTTTTCTATGGAACCTCGTTCTTGATGGCTTCCTAACTTCTGTCCTGCCGATCGGATGCAAATCCATCGCTTATGCAGATGATGTGGCCATCATTATTGAGGGAGACTCCAGACGTGCCTTAGAGGCGAGTGCCGCAGCCTGCATGAGCCTTTTCGACAGCTGGTCCTCATCTTGCAAATTGGCCGCCTCCCTACACAAGACCAAATATATGGTCTTCGGAGCGCGCCTAGATAGAAACCCTACGGTTCGCCTGCGTGGTTCGCCGGTCTCTAGGACCACGACTTTCAAATACCTCGGCATATTTCTTGATGATCGTCTGAGCTATCTGCAGCACGTAGAGCACATTGTCGGGAAAGTTAAGAAATTATTTCTTAGCCTTCGCCGGCACATCAATCACACGTGGGACTCTCCACCTGGTG
Organism: Leptura quadrifasciata; assembly: GCA_963675555.1. NCBI lineage: Eukaryota > Metazoa > Arthropoda > Insecta > Coleoptera > Cerambycidae > Leptura > Leptura quadrifasciata. The sequence continues at coordinate 32,099,845 of OY776682.1, forward strand.
CCCTCCGAATTATCTACGAACGTGCAGTCCTGCCGATTCTAAGTTACGGCTTAACTATATGGGCCCACCGACTCCAACATTCCAGAGTGGTCCGCAAGCTCAGGGAGATTCAGGGCATTTGCCTGACGTGTATTGTCGGGTCCTACAGGACGGTGCCCGTCGAGGCACTTTGCGTCTTAGCTAGGATTCCACCACTACATCTGGAACTAGCCAGATTGCAAGCTGTCGCGCAAATACAACAAACAGGCCGGTGCGAGTTTCTGGGTACGGTGTTACACATCGGGGACTTCCGATATATGGTGGACATACATCGGCATATTTACACTCTACTTCTTAATCGTTGGCAATACGAATGGAGTATCTCCACAAAAGCCAGGCACCTCTTTAGGCTGCTGCCCGACGTTGGTGGCTGGATTGGGACGGGTAATGTCGCTCTATCGCGGAGGACTGCTGAACTGTTTACCGGGCACGGCGAATTTGGGGTACACCTGTTGAGAATTGGCAAAGCACTTACAGACAATTGTGAGCAGTGCCTTATTTCGGATGATCTCATCCATCGACTTCTGCACTGCGGTCGATATGACCTTCTTAGGAATCAAATTGTCGCTCAACTAGGTCCCTTTCCTAATCGACCGGAACTTCTGCCTGAATATATCTTACAAAATCCCCTTCTTTTTGCACTATTCGGGGAATGAGCAAACAACTGCCATCTTCAGCAATGACTTTTATCACACTTTACCACTCACAAAGTTACCATCTTTGTACATTTGCGTTGCGTTGCGTTGCGTTGAGCAGCGGCATACACGGCACAATTTATGTGCCAGATGTCAGCCTCTTCTGGTAGCGCTGTGCGAAGTTCAGCGTCCACTCTGGCCAGGTCTTGTGGCCCGTGGGTTTTCAGACGGTGTAACCCCCTTCTGGTACTGAGACCCTCTGGTATTGGCGGAACGAGGAGAACTACGTCCTCAACCGGTGAATGCGGCGGCCCTTCGACCACCTCATTCACCGGTCCAGGAGCAGTCCTCACGGAGCCCCTACTACGAAGGTGGGATACATAGTCACGCAGATTTTGTGGCGTGAAGGCGCTATGCTCTGGTAGCCTCTCACACCACAGAGCATGCATCCGCGCCATGTATCCCTTCCGCGCGGGCTCACTGCTTTCATAGCAATGCAGAAGTTCATCCCTCAGCTCATCTGTCCACTCAAAGCGTCCTTGGACATTGCCAATTTCGTCAACTGGCGAATTATTATTATTATTATTTTTTACAAAAAACCAGTCACCCTACTCTGTGGCTCCGACCCTCACAGAGGGGAGCTGGTAATACCAATAGCCACTCCCCACGCCCGTGGGGTGAGTGACTACCGGGTCCGAGAATCGTGTGCCCTGAGTAGACGCAATGATCCGAGGATGACAGCCTTCTGCATTCTGCCGGCTAAGATCTCTGCCGAATCTCGGCATGCCGGTATGATCTTTAGTTCTGAAAGCAGCGTCTGTCTCATTCCACCGAGGGCTCCTATAATCAGTACCACTATTTTAACAGAATGGCCTGGATAAAGCCTGCGGAGCTCGAAGAGCAAATCTCGATATTTTGTCCGCTTTTCCTCCTCTTTCAAGACAATGTGGCTCTCAGTGGGAGCTGAGAATTCCACGACATACATTGTCTTGAGTTGGTGGTCGAGGAGTACTATGTCAGGCTTGTTGGCTTGTATTTGCCTGACGGTGGGAAACGAGTAGTTCCAATAAATTAGGCACTTCTCATTCCCCACAACGGATTCAATATCCCCCGGAACGTAAGGCAGCACTGGTGTTTCGTCTATCCCATACGAGTGCCTTAGATGATAGTAAAGCACTCGTAATGCTGCGTTGTGTCTATGAATATAGGCCGAGACTGCGTATGTCGGGCAAGCCGACAGTAAGTGCATTACAGTCTCCGGCGCCCTGCGGCAGACCCTGCAGCTGACATCAGGGACCTCCATACCCATGACACGACGTCGATAGACGAGAGTGTTAAATACACCATCTTGGCAAGCCATTATGAATCCCTCGGTCTGAGACTTCAGCCCCGCTGACCTTAAGAAGGCGAAGGTCAGCTTTTCGGATAAGCCGAGGTCTTCTATATTTTTATAGAAGACCCCATGCAATGGCTTATCCTTATGGAGCTGCAGAAGGATGTTGTGTTCTGCAGCTCTAATGTGGGCTTTTAGTCGAGCGGGTTCCAACTCGGTGACAAGAGTCGGGGTTTACCCGCTCGACGTCGAAGATGAGACCAAGTTCATCGGCTGCTCTCCGTGCTGTCTTAAAGAGAAAAGCTCCTACCTCTGCATTTTCATGATCTCGGACCATGCAGAGGAGGGGATCCGAACTCCTGATGACCTTACATGCTCCATCCAGAACTATCCTGCTATGGAGACTCTCCAAGCTCAAGAGTCCACGGCCTCCCCGATGTCGTGGGAGATATAACCGTGGAACGGACGATTTAGGATGCAAGCTCCTATTGAGATGCATCTTCTTGCGGGTTACTACATCGAGTTGACGCAGCTCTTCTCTAGTCCACTTTACTACTCCGAAAGAGTAGAGAAGGATCGGAACGGCAAGCATATTTGTAGCAGACACCTTGTTCTTCCCCGACAGTTCTGAAGACCAGATCTGTCGGAGTAGGTGCTGATACTTGCCGCGGAGAGCGTTTTTCACTACACTCACTTCTTGGGTGGAGCGTTGCTCGACACCCAAGTAAGTGTACGACTCTCCGGCATCTAGATGGTGTAAGATGCTTCCGTCCACGAGCTGCGCGTCCTCTCCATAGTCACCGCATCGTCCTCTCTTGAGATGGATCAGTGCGCATTTGTCCAACCCGAACTGCATACCGACAGCCTGCGTGTACTCCTGACCACCCTAAGGGATTGTTGGAGATCCCTCTCTCCAGAGGCATAAAGTTTAAGGTCATCCATATAAAATAGATGGGTGACCTTATGCCTCCTGTCGCCGGGGGTACCGCAGTTGTAGCCACGGGTTTTCCGGAGCGAGACGGATAATGGCAGTAGTGAGATGCAAAACAGAAGGGGGCTGAGGGAATCTCCCTGAAATATTCCTCTTCTGAATGTTACCGACTCTGTTTGGACTCTATCGTTACCCGATGTTATGGTAAAGCGAGTCCTCCAGAGCGGCATCAGTTCTTCAATACATCTCACTACGGGACCGGGTACCACAAGACATCGGAGCAAGTGAACAATGAACTCATGTGATGTCATGTCAAATGCCTTGCGGTAGTCGATCCAGGCCATAGAGAGGTTCCGCTTATACTGCATGGAGTCCTGCGTGATACATCTGTCGAGCAGCAGGTTCTCCTTGCAGCCAGCGACACCTCTCTTCGACCCTCGTTGCTCATATATCCGTTCGTAAACCGGTTCAACTGCGTGGAGCACCCGCATGTACAAAATGCGTGTAAACACCTTGTAACATGCGTTTAGACAGTTTATCGGTTTGTAGTTCTTTGGGTTTGACAAATCTCCGTTCTTGGGGATCAGCACTGTCCGCCCCTCAACAACCCAAGAAGGGATTTGCTGCTCCCTATTCAACCAGGAATTAAAAATTCTGGCCAAATGGTGGTGGGTGCTCGATAACTTTTTCCACCAAAAGTTATTTATCCCATCGGGACCTGGAGCAGCATAGTTCTTAGAGCCCTCAAGAGCCCTACGAACCTCTTCTGGGGTTATTGGTTCGCACACTTCCTGTGGTCGCTGAAGCCTTTGACAAAAGGCTTCAAAGTGTGCAAGGGCAGGAGAATCTCGATTGAGTGGAAGCCTCTCCTCGTACAGCGTTTTCCAGAAGTTCTCCACCTGATCTGCAGTCGGCGGATTTTCTACAACACGCGGAGGCGGTTGGAAAAGGCGCGGGGGCTTTTCGCGGAACAGTTTATTTTCCGCAAGCCCTCTCGCCCGCCTCACTAACGACTTTTTGCAAGTCACTAGCATCCGTATCCTGTCGAGACAGTGCTGTTTGGTAGTTCGCAGCACTGCCTCATTAAGTGTGTGATGGGCGCGTCTTAAATTGGCGGCTAATCGACGCACTTTAGGCGTGAACGGCCTGTTGGCCGCCATATAGTCCATCACACATTGGATACGGGATGCGTGTTGCCTCGCCGACCGGATCTTGGCTTCCATCTTTTGTATGCGCCGCTGCGCTCTCTCCTGTGGGGAAGAGGTATTTCGCCTCTCCACTTGAGACGAGCGTTGAGCAGCGGCATACACGGCACAATTTATGTGCCAGATGTCAGCCTCTTCTGGTAGCGCTGTGCGAAGTTCAGCGTCCACTCTGGCCAGGTCTTATGGCCCGGGGGTTTTCAGACGGTGTAACCCCCTTCTGGTACTGAGACCCTCTGATATTGGCGGAACGAGGAGAACTACGTCCTCAACCGGTGAATGCGGCGGCCCTTCGACCACCTCATTCACCGGTCCAGGAGCAGTCCTAACGTAGCCCCTACTACGAAGGTGGGATACATAGTCACGCAGATTTTGTGGCGTGAAGGCGCTATGCTCTGGTAGCCTCTCACACCACAGAGCATGCATCCGCGCCATGTATCCCCTCCGCGCGGGCTCACTGCTTTCATAGCAATGCAGAAGTTCATCCCTCAGCTCATCTGTCCACTCAAAGCGTCCTTGGACATTGTCAATTTCGTCAACGGGTGGCCCGTCCGGTTGGGCCCCACCACCTTGCCCTTGACCCCTATCCGAACGGGGTCGATAGTGGGGGCCCTGTCTTCGGCCTATTGGAACCAAAGATTAGGGCCTGTGGGTGGCTAGCCCAGCAGGCCCACGACCGACACCAGACGGGAAGATGCTTTCCCCCCCCGGGTGCACTAGGGCTGCCGGTTCGGTTTTGCACCCCTAGCTGGAGTAAGTGGTGGCGCTACTCACCAAAGGCTTAATAGATGGACCTGATATGGAGTAACTTTGCATGGGACATCTTCTAAATATCTGCAATGGTCTTTTTGCACTGTTCCTAATGCTCCCACGACGACAGGGATAACCTTAGTTTTAGTGTTCCACATTCTAGCTATTTCTATTTCTAAGTCTTTATATTTACTCCGTTTTTCAATTTCTTTGTAGCAACATTGTTGTCATAGGGAACGGAAACATCGATGAGCAGGCACATTTTGGTCCTCTTGTTGTGGTATATAATGTCCGGCCTGTTTGCTCTAATGGTGCGGTCTGTCCTTACAGCCATGTCATACATGATTGTGATATCGTTCTTTTCTATCACTTTCTGTGGTTGGTGTTCATACCACTTTTATCTTCGTCTATCCCTAATTCGTTAAGCATTGCCCAGTGAATATATCCAGCTACTTTATTATGGCGTTGTGTGTATTCTGTCGCCGCTAGTAATTGGCATCCGGCAACAATGTGGCTGATGTGCTCTTCTTGTTGGTGACATAATCTGCACCTGCTGTCTACATCTCTTTTAAGAATGCGCTTTTGATGATACCGCGTATTAAGGGCTTGGTCTTGGGAAGCCACAATTAGACTTTCCGTTTCTCATTTGAGATCAGGGCTATTTAGCCATGCAAATGTTGATTTTTGGTCGACACGGTTGCCTTCCAGATTTTTGAAGAATTGCCCATGTAAGGGCTTTGTTTTAAGGTTATTTATTTTCACTTCTATTAACGACTCTTTGATGGCGACTTTAATTTTTCCCGGTTCCGTTGGAGTGGCTTGGCTTCTTACACCAGGTGTAAGGTATGTTGACTTGAATTCTCTACCTAGCTTAATCAGAGAATATTTAGATTTTCCTTCCTCGCACTTTTTCAACATGCTACAATATCTGTCCTTTGTTTGTTCAAGGTATCCCATCAACCCGACTACTGTTGTTTTAAAAGCGCTTTCCAATTCTAGTCCCCGTCCGCCCTTTCTTCTTGGAATATATAGACGGTCGGTATCAGCCCTTGGGTGGTGAAAACCATGTAAGGACAATAATTTTCTAGATTTTCTGTCCATCTGCTGTATTTCTTGCATTTTCCAGTCAATAATTCCGAAGCTGTATTGCAGGACCGGTACTGCTATGCTGACAACAGCTTGTACTTTATTTTTGGCGTTGAGTTCCGTACCTAATATAAGCCGCAAGCGGCGATTGTATTCTTTTCTCAGCTTTTCTTTCATTTTATTATGCTGTATGCCTTCACCTTCATCAACTCCTAGGTATTTGTACACTTCATTCTGATCTAGATCCTTGATAATACAGTCCTCACTTAGTTCTATGTTTTCACTGGATATTAGCTTGCCTTTCTTTAGAGATGCCCTAGAACATTTATCAAGACCAAACTCCATTTGGATATCATCACTGAACCTCTTAACGATGTTTAGTTCTTGGGTCAGCTGTTCATCATCTTTTGCATATAACTTGAGGTCGGCCATGTATAAAAGGTGGCTGATGGGTCTTCCTTTTTCTACTTCGTATCCAAACCTGTCCTTATTGAGCATATTGGTGAGCGGAATCAGTGTAACACAGAACAGTTATTTTTTTTTAAGTAAAACCAGTCGTCCTTCTCCCTGCCTCCGATACCAGAGAGGGTACGCTGGGAGCGCCAGTAACCACTCTCTACACCGTAGAGTCAGTGATCACTGGTTCCGTGACTCGTGTGCCCTGAGCAGACGCAATGAACCAAGAATGACAGCCTTCTGCATTCTTCCGGCTAGGACTTCTGCCGATTGTCGGCATGCCGGTATGATGTTCAATTCCGAAAGCAGCGTGTGTCTCGTTCCACCGAGAGCTCCTATAATCAGTACCACCAGCTTGACAGTATAGTCTGGATACAGTCTGCGGAGTTCGAAGAGTAGGTCTCGATATTTTGTCCGCTTTTCTTCCTCCTTCAAGACAATGTTGTTCTCCGCGGAAGCCGAGAATTCTATGACGAACATTGTCTTGAGTTGGTGGTCTATGAGGACTACGTCAGGCTTGTTTGCCTGTATTTACCTGACCGTGGGAAACGAGTAGTTCCAATAAATTAGACACCTCTCATTCCCCACAACGGACTCAATATCCCCCGGAGCATAAGGCAGCACTAGCGTCTCGTCTATCTCATACGAGTGCCTCAGATGGTAGTAAAGCACTCGTAGTGCTCCGTCGTACCTTTGGATATAGGCGGAGACTGCATATATCGGGCAGGCCGACAACAAGTGCATAAGCGTCTCCGGCGCTCTGCGGCAGGCTCTGCAGCTGACGTCAGCGACCTCCATACCCATGACACGACTTCGATAGACGAGGGTGTTGAATACACTATCCTGGTAAGCCAATATAAATCCCTCGGTCTCAGAATTCAGCCCGGCTGACCTTAAGAAGGCGAAGGTCAGCCTTTCGGATAAGCCAAGTTCTTCTATATTTCTATAGAAGACACCATGCAGTGGTTTATCCGAATGGAGCTGCAGAAAGATGGTTTGTTCTGCAGCTTTTATTTGGGCTTTCCGCCGAGCGGGTTCCAACTCGGTGACAGAGTCGGGATTATCCCGCTCAACGTCGAAGATGAGACCGAGTTCATCGGCTGCTTTGCGTGCTGCCTTAAACAGAAAAGCTCCTACCCCTGCATTTTCATGGTCTCGGACCATGCAGATGAGGGGATCCGAACTCCTGACGACCTTACAGGCTCCATCCAGCACCATCCTGCTGTGTAGACTCTCCAAGCTCAAGAGTCCACGGCCTCCCCGATGTCGTGGGAGATATAACCGTGGAACGGATGATTTAGGATGCAGGCTCCTATTGAGGTGCATCTTTCTCCAGGTTCCTACATCGAGTTGACGCAGCTCCTCTCGAGTCCACTTCACTACTCCAAAGGAGTAGAGAAGAATCGGAACGGCAAGCATATTAGTAGCAGACACCTTGTTCTTCCCCGACAGTTCTGAAGACCAGATCTGTCGGAGTCGGTGCTGATACTTGCCGCGGAGAGAGTTTTTCACTACACCCACTTCTTGGGTGGAGCGTTGCTCGACACCCAAGTAAGTGTACGACTCTCCGGCATCTAGGTGGTGTAGGATGCTTCCGTCTACGAGCTGCGCGTCCTCGCCGTATTCCCCACATCGTCCTCTCTTGAGATAGACCAGTGCACATTTGTCCAATCCGAACTGCATACCGACAGCCTGCGTGTACTCCTGTACCACCCTAAGGGATTGTTGGAGATCCCTTTCTCCGGAGGCATAAAGTTTTGAGGTCATCCATATAAAACAAATGGGTGACCTTATGCCTCCTGTCGCCGGGGGTACTACAGTTGTAACCGCGGGTTTTCCGGAGCGAGACGGATAATGGCAGTAGCGAGATGCAAAACAAAAAGGGGCTGAGGGAATCTCCCTGAAATACTCCCCTTTTGAACGTTACAGGCTCTGTTTGGACTCTATCATTACCAGATGTTATGGTAAAGCGAGTCCTCCAGAGCGGCATCAGATCTTATATGCATCTCACTACGGGACCGGCGACCGCAAGACATCGGAGCAAGTGTACAATAAGCTCATGAGATGTCATATCAAATGCCTTGCGGTAATCGATCCAGGCCATGGAGAGATTCCGCTTATACTGCACGGAGTCCTGCGTGACACATCTGTCAATCAACAGGTTCTCCTTGAAGCCAGCGACATCTCTCTTCGACCCTCGTTGCTCATATATCCGTTCGTAAACTGGGTTAACTACTTGGAGTACCCGCATGTACAAGATGCGTGTGAACACCTTGTAACATGCGTTTAAACAGGTTATCGGCCTATAGTTCTTTGGGTTGGACAAATCTCCGTTCTTGGGGATCAGCACTGTCCGCCCCTCAACAACCCAAGAAGGAATTTGCTGCTCCCCATTTAGCCAAGAATTAAAAATTCTGGCCAAATGGTGGTGGGTACTGGTTAACTTTTTCCAGCAAAAGTTATTAATCCCATCGGGACTTGGAGCAGCAAAATTCTTAGAGCCTTCAAGAGCTCTTCGAACCTCTTCTGGGGTTATTGGTTGGCACACCTCCTGTTGTAGATGAAGCCTTTGGCAAAAGGCTTCAAAGTGTGCCAGGGCCGGAGAGTCTCTGTTGAGCGGAAGCCTCTGTTCGTACAACGTTTTCCAGAAAGTTTCCACCTGATCGACGGTCGGTGGATTGTCGGCAACACGCTGAGGCGGTTCGAATAGGCGCGAAGACTTTTGGCGAAAAAGGTTATTTTCCGCCAGCCCCCTCGCCCGCCTCACTAGTGACTTTTTGCAAGCCACTAGCATCCGTATCCTATCGAGGCAGTGCTGTTTGGTGGTTTGTAGCACTGCCCCGTTGAGTGTGTGATGGGCGCATCTTAAATTGGCGGTTATACGTCGAACTTTAGGCGTGAAAGGCCTATTGGCCGCCATGTGGTCCATCACACATTGGACACGGGATGCGTGTTGACTCGCCGACCGGATTTTGGCCTCCATCTTTTGTATGCGCCGCTGCTCTCTCTCCTGTTGAGAAGAGGTATTTCGCCTCTCCACCTGAGACGAGTGTTGAGCAGCGGCATACACGGCACAATTTATGTGCCAGATGTCAGCCTCTTCTGGTAGCGCTGTACGAAGTTCAGCGTCCACTCTGGCCAGGTCTTGTGGCCCGGGGGTTTTCAGACTGTGTAACCCCCTTCTGGTACTGAGGCCCTCTGGTATTGGCGGAACGAGGAGAGCTACATCCTCAACCGGTGAATGTGGCGGCTCTTCGGCCACCTCATTCACCGGTCCAGGAGCAGCCCTCACGTAGCCCCTACTACGAAGATGGGATACATAGTCACGCAGATTTTGTGGCGTGAAGGCGCTATGCTCTGGAAGCCTCTCACACCACAGAGCATGCATCCGCGCCATGTACCCCTTCCGTGCGGGCTCACTGCTTTCATAACACTGCAGAAGCTCGTCCCTCAGTTCATTCGTCCACTCAAAGCGTCCTTGAACATTGCGTAAGTCGTCAACGGGCGGTCTATCCGGTTGGGCCCCACCACCTTGCCCTTGACCCCTATCCGAACGGGGTCGATCGTGGGGGCCCTCTCTTCGGCCTGCCGGAACCAAAGGTTAGAGCCTGTGGGTGGTTAGCCCAGCAGGCCCACGACCGACACCAGAGGGGAAAATGCTTTCCCCTCCAGGGTGTACTAGGGCTGCCGGTTCGGTTTTGCACCCCTAGCTGGAGTAAGTGGTGGCGCTACTCACCAAAGGCTTAATAGATGGAAGTTAGCCTCTCCTGCTTATTATTATTATTATTATTATCTAATTTTCCAGACTTTTTCTCGCTAAATTTTGGGACATGATTAATAAAATCATATTTTGTAGATTCTTTAGGTGCAGTGAAAAATTCTTTTCCAAGTATTTTACGTTGTTTGTTTTTAACCCCTATTATCTAGTAAGGACTCGTTGTACCCATTATTATTTGCAATTTGTTTAATTTTATTCAATTCTACATAAAAATTTCTAGAATTATTGTGCCAGAAGTATTTTTTTGTTTTATTTATATTAACGTCCTGACGGAGTTTAGACATAGGCCATTCCATCATTCGACTGGGACACGTGATCAGATCACATATAGACAGTAACAAAACACGCATTCCCTGCGACATTATCAACTGCCGTAGGTGACACTGGAACTTAAAATAGGTAACAGTGACTAGCTGTGTTGTCTCCCATATAACCGCGGCCTAGCCCACTACTACCATCTTGGCAACACATGAAAGACACCACTAAACATCCATACCTGACCAGGAACCGAATCCGGGACCTTGCGACTACAAGCCTAATGCTTAAATATTGAGCCACTCGTCCGGCATAGGTATTAGTTTAAAATAACCACTTCTCAACGCTAGTATTTCGTTTTGAAACGTTGTTGATAAAGGTTTAAGAAGCCGAAACATATGTAGATTATTTCAAATATATTAAAAATAAAATAAAAAAATAAACACCACAGAAATTAGATTAAATATTATTTGGAAACATCTAAGAGCAGCGCTTACTTGAAATAACAATTATTTTCAAGATGTTTCACAAGGAACCATCTATGAATATTCAATGCAGTGTACAAAAACCTACTTCAGCATATTACCGCAACGTATGAGCACCCCGTATAGATAGTGATAGTAAATTTTTAATTGAGAGTTGGCATCATCTGTCTTCGAACGAAATTACGAATTCAAAAATCGTTCAGAATGACCCTACTTGACCCTACAAAATTTGATATAAACATAAAGAAGTTGTGCCATGAAAGATATTTTCTAGAGGGTTTATTGCTCGGGTAGATATAGGAGTGACCCGATGAGAAATGGCTACACGTTTGGACATGTCACAAAATATTACATGTACAATATGGCAACGGCGTTGGGCGTTAGGGGAAAATATACGTCGGCCCTTTGGATACCAGGTAGGAATATAATAAATATGCTTTTATATTTTACAAACAAAAAATGGAAATCTGTCTAGTCTATAGTTTCTATTTATGTAGAAGGTAAGAAGGTTTGGGTATATATTTTTTAAAAGGGATAAAGAGGGGAACGTGAAGAAAAATGTTGTATTTTATTTCTAATACTCTTTGCAATTTTTCAAAGCTTTCGTATTTCTATTTTCATTAAAATGTGCTCAATTAATGTCGCACTAAAAGAGTGCAGTGCACCTACATGAACTAAAATAATAAAAGTACGTACATATATGAAAAAAAGACCTTCACTTTATATTTCACTTTGACAGGTCAAAGGCGAAACTGTATTAAATTTAATAATCTGGTAGTCATAATATGTAATTATACAACATAAATATAACATTATGTAGTAACATAAATTTTCGCTAATATATTCCATAAATATTAGAATAAAATAAAAACGATGAACGGTTATTAATGGCTCTGAATTTGTTGCTAAAATTGTCTGAGCACAATTGGTCGAATCTGAGGATAAAAAGAACTGAAAACAAGGAAAAATGTCGGTGGGAGTTGAGTATTAACTGTTATTTATTGCGAAAATTAAGGTAAGGGTATTACCCCCATGCGATTTTGTGGAGAGCAATAAAATGTAAGATAATTTTTTACTGAAGCATCTTAAAACAAAGGTTTATTTTTCATAGCACAGGATTAATATTTATAATTTATTAATCATATTTTAAAGCACATTTTAAGACTTTAATACCTCCGAAAAAGTTTGCTTTATTTACTGTGAATTTTATATAGCAGTTTGAGCGTTTCTTTTTGCTTCTTTTAATAACGCGTTTAAGAATAGGAGATAAAAGATTTTCATATTAAGCAATAAACACTTTCACGGAATATTAGCCACATTATAAATACATTTTTTGCTTTATAACTACCAGTATAGAAAAGCATTGTCATTGGAAAATACTGCCACCGGTCATAAATAAGATTGAGGCAGGTAAACAGAGACGATCCCAGCTATTAAATCCGGAAAAGAATTAATAAAATGAAATAAACGAATAATAAATTATTTCTGGTATTTATATAAGAAGTTTTGGAATTTCAATTTTTGTTATTACTAACGTAAGACTTAAACGGTATTTATGGCGGATGTTTATTTCGGTAGGTAAATGATGGAAGTCAGCCTTTATTGACGACTGATAATTTGATAGGTTTAAGCAATAATTTTATTGCACCTGATTGAGGTTCAATAGGAGGATAATTGAGTCTACTATAACAGGGTACCCAGCAATTTTCAATTGTCAAATTCCCTGATTTTCCAAGTTTTCCAGGATTATTCCAAATAAAAACCAGATCAGTTTCTAAATACTGCAATCACAAGATTCTAAATAAATTACAGTTTTAATATTACACTAAATTGAGGAAAGCATCAACCTTTATTAAATTTGAGCAGGCATTCTGAAACATTGGGCGTTTTTTGCGAAAAATACCAAGAATTTTTTTTAAGTTTACCAAAATCTCCATTAATTTTACACTTTCTTACATTTATTTTCGATAGTAATTGATTGAGTACAGCATTTTCCAAGTGATGGCCTTTTACACTACTTTAAAGAAATCGAATTTTTATGCTCCATTTTCAAAATTCAAAAAAACTTTTATTTAAGACCTAGGTATCATATCCTCTGATGATAGAAATTACCTAAAATATTATCAAATGTTCCCAATAAAAAAAATTTATGGGGACATTTTGATTGCTTTTTCAATAATAAAAAATTTAGTGGTGCGTGTAGTTTTGGAAAACGACAAAATAGCAATTTTCTTATGCAAAATATGTACTGCCTTCCATAAAAGATATTAACTGCATTTGATATGTTCTGCAAAAATTTATTTTAATCAAACGATCGCTTTGACTCCAACATATTACAACGATCTGATCTTGTACGCAAACTTTGATATTTATCCTGTAAAGCTGCTATTACTTTTTTCTATTTTTTGTGCAAATATTCAATGAGAAAAAGCTAAGAATTTTTTTCTGGGAGTTCAAATAAAAATTTTCTAAAATATATAAAATGTAAACTGTTGAACTGTTTTTATTGTTTTCAATTTTCACCACAAATCGTTAAAAAAATTAAAACTAAATGAAAGGCAATTTTATCAGTTCTAATTTATACTAGTCGCGCTTACTTGAGAATTATAAAAACCAGGCTAACGTTGGTCTCAAATTGAAAATATTAAAATATCAAAGAACCACAAAATTGAGGATAGGGAAGGCTCTTGTTATGCTCGTATTTTACGGAAAATCGTTGGTGCAATAAATGATAATGGTATATGGCAACTATAATAAAGGTGGGAAGGTCCAGATAGGTTGATCATGTGATTGAGGGTGAAGAACATACCACGGTTAAGAGAATCTTTGAAAAAGAACCATTTGGAAGTAAGAAAAGAGGAAGGACGCACCTCAGAGGGAAGGACAGAGTTACACAAGATGCCCAATATAATCGTTATAAGGAACTGGAAAGCAGTAGCATAAAATAGAGCAGAACGGCAGAGGAAATTGCAAGAAGTCAGAGCTCATAAGTAGACTTATGATGATAAGGTTAATTTCAAATACACATTTCTCAGGGGAAAAATCCTTTCGGGCTCATATAATATACCTGAAATATACGTTGTATTGTTGCGCCATATGATGTTGCATATGGCGCATTTTTCAAAATTGCAATTTTATTTTTAAAGAACCACATCTATTCAAATAGCTGTCTTCAAAGTTGATATTGAGATAAATGAATGTTGCAGGCGGCACTAAGAAGAATTCTATTAAATTTTTTTTATTCGATAACGAGTACCTTAACACTGAATTTTTATGATTATGCATTTCTTTTAAAGCTTTTACCCATATCTCGGCATATTTATATTAAAAATGGATGTAACAGGGCTCAAATACTAGGTAACTGTATAGCTTTATAGAATATCTTTGATGTAGAACTCATTGTTTTTGAATAAGTTGCGGATTTAGAAAGTAAAAATCGATTTATTTAAAGCGATTAAGAAAGATAAAAATGAAAAATTTCATATATTCATATAATGAATATGATGATATTTTCATTATCTTTCAACTTTTTTCTTCATATTTTCTATTATCGAACAAATCAACATTCAAAAAATATAGTAAAGCCACTTCTTTTCCAGAATTTTAATAAAAATTCGCTGACATTTGTTGAATTTTTGTGATTTCCCTGACTATTCCCTGACTTTATAATTTTCTGGCTTTTCCAGGTTGCTGGGCACCCTGTATAAAGATATGTTGATTGTAAAACTCATAGTTTTAAACTAAAGAAAAGAAACACTTAATTGTAAAACGTTTGTTTTTAAGGTGCACCTAATCAAATGTGCACAATGACACTATCGATAATTACTTGCGTCGCTATTAAGGCTTGAAATAAAACTCAGAAAGGTTCAAAACAATGCAGAAATCCAGTCAGAGTGTATTAGAAGGGCTGGGGGTTCGCTACACAATTAATCAGATATTGGTTCATTACGGTGGTGGTTTAAATTCGAGGAATTTCCGTTATCAATGGACATTGCACATAGAATTGGATCTGGTATGAGTTTGTCCAAATTATATTGAGACTGCATTACCTTCATATTTGAAATACTCAACGTGTTACAAATTTTCGCGCCATCAGGGAATGCACTAATAAATAATCCCGCATCACAATCTATTGTGCTTTATAAAATTCCTTTTAAATAATAACTAGCATATAGGCGCTTGTCTGTGCTCAAAGCCATTCTTTGCAAATATTATTAGTTTTATAATCACTACACAAATACTTACTTTTATCTTTGTTATTGCATGCTCATTATTGCTCTAAATATTTGTAAGTTTATGGCTAATAAATATTATTATTAACCATTGACCTGAACGTAAACGAACTTGCTTAAAACTAGATCTTCCGCTATTTTATATATCGCCTTTGCAACGCTCATAAATTGGGTGGAGGTAAATTAAATTTCGTAAAATAAATGTTGAAAAAGTGATGAAATATTATCGCTTTTTAATATAAAGTCTCTTGTAAAATACTGAAGGTTCAGTGAATTTTAAATTTCTTACGGATCTTTACTTTATATGCAGTGCACTCTTAAAGCCACATCAATAAAGTAAGCTGAGAAAATTTAATTTCAATTCCAAAGGAAAGGAAACTGGTAGTATTATAAATGAAATAAATTGGTATATATAAATAAGTAAATCAATCGATGGAACGCGGCATTTTGAGTGTTAATGTTGTTAACATCAAAACTTTTGTTTATTGTAACTCAGGCGAAAATAATTATTAGCTTAATTAAAAAAGTTATTTCAAACAATCATCGGAACATTGCATTTATGATAAAATAATTTGCTTTGTGAGCGACACTATTATCTAAGTGTCTAAAGTAAATAATATTAGACAAGGAAAAGTAAATAAAAGAAAAATTGCAATGTTAAATTTTCTGAGAGTAAAATTACAATCGACCCGTAAATGTTTCAAAACACCGAATTTCACACAAATATCGATTTTCAGCTTTTTCCGATAATTATAACTTTTCCCATTTCAAACCCTAAATCCAATTCGGTCAGAAAATTCTTAAACCTCCACATATTCGTTCACATGCTGCCAAAAACGCTATTCGACATTTTTTTTTCTTTCCTCTTAAGCGAAATTTGCTAAAAACGTACTTCAATTTACACCCCTGTAGCTTCACCCCCTGTGCATCAGAGACTACAAAACCAGCCCACACGATGAGCGCTGGATCATCCTCTTTCTAACTAAACCAAAATCAAATTTGGATCTTTCAAAAAGTATGCGATATAACAGCACCGAACGTTTTCATTTCCAAGAAAACATTTTAACACCCGTATATTCACGCCCCAAATTTTAAATGTTTCAAACCAACCCAAAAGTTTGCATTTAACGAGATCTTCAAAGTGACACCAAAACATCCACCTAACATACGTAGAATTTGCAAAAATTTCAAAAACTGCGAAATTTCCAAGCGTTACAGAAATTGTTAGTGGACCTCCGTATTACCGTTACACCTTCGATCTGTGCCCATCCAGGCTCGATGGTGTCAAATCCACCTCTAAAAAGGGGGTAAAAACGTTCGTGCTAGGCTCATGCAGCACAAAAAACGCAGTCAACCAACAGTATAAATACCGGTGTATAGCAAGCCCAAAAGAAGTTCAGTTTTGACAGTCACTCCTGTGTTAAGTACTCGCGAAGTGGTCTTGTGGAAAATATAAGTTTCAGAAAATAATTTGTTGTGTAATAAACTGATTATGCTATTACATGGGTCCGGTTACTATTTAACTAATGTTGTAGATACCTCCGTCTAGCTAGGCTTTCTTATTCCCAGTCCCTGCATATTTTTCGTGACAAACTGTTCGATTCTAGTTTCCCAGGCCGAAACCTGGTTAAATAGAGTTGATTTTAAGTCCTCGCCTTAAGTGGCCCCTCTAGTATTAAGAAACACTTCGCCTTAAGTGGCTCTCTTTTTATATTTCATTATAATAAAATACTTCGCCTAAGTGGCCCCCTTTTCTATTTCCCCTTCGCCTTCGAGGCTCAACCGTCAAAGTGAATTTTTCCGATTTAATTATTTTTTAAACATTTTTTAAATATATTTTCAAAGCAGCCAAAGACAGAAGTTCTGTTGTCGATTAGTTTTCTAATTTCCAAAGGAAACTTGTAAAAAACAAAATAAATTCTTCTTCAACTCTGTTCAATACATTTGAATACATAATTTCGTATTGTCCTTTAAACAATAATGTTTAATTTCAAGAAAAATCATACACAGGGTATAGCCGTTGACCCTGCACTAGCTGTAAAAGTTTAATCAGTGCTAATTAAAACAAGTGATAAAAATAGTGCACAATCCAATATACAGGGTGTAGCAATTGACCCTAACAAGCACTACCAGAAATCAAACCCTGAGATTCTACAAATCAAAAAATAAGTGCACGGAAGGCTCCTGGAGTCTCTACCAAGCGCAAAGGCCCTAAGCTCTGCCGACCATTTTTTATTTCCCGAAATCAGGGGCCTAATCCGTGTTCACAACGAAGACCGCGTCCTCACCTCACACATCTTCCAGCGGCTTGATTATCAGTGTATGCGCGTAAGCTATTCAACCTTAGGCTAGGGTGTACAGGAGATATACCGGCCTTCGGAGGGGATGTAAAGCCGTCGGTCCCTTGTCTATTAAATGTTAGGCAAGTATAATATTCCTACTCTTTTTAAGGGAAGCGGTTCGGCAAAATTCCTGGTTGGGGGTAGCTCGTCTACAGGTGTCGGTGTTAGGCCTCAGTAACGGAAATAGGCCGACGTTAAATAAATGTAAAAAAAACAATAAAAGCCTCTTACAACAAAAATATATTTTCCAAATATAGGACCTAAATGGTTAATTCCTTTCCCAACAACTATTTGCACATTCCCAATCTATTAATTCGGATTTTTCCGGATTCTTTCTATATTGTGAACACGCATTATAAGCTATCACTGTATTGTCGGAATTAATTTATGGTCACCATACATATGAAAGCGCAAAATTTTTCATTTTAATTATTTCCATGTGTTTAATAAATTTCCTTTAAAATGCCACCCTGTAGATTTGAAGGAATTAACACTTTATATCTGAACATCAAACAGTTATCCACAATTGATATTGAGTATTCACTTACAAACTATGGCTTTAATTCTGACTAGAATTTTTTATGCCACTCTATATTCATATATCTAACAATTTTCATAACTACTGAATTATTCAAATAAGAATGTCGCAATTGATGCATTGTGTGCAATGGAATCAATTAAAAATTTTATCCTTGCTGTATTACCGTTTGTTTTTGATAGGGGTAAGCGGGAAAGAAAATCTGTAAAATGTTGGTCTGACTTTACATATTTTATATCAAACTGAAAATTTGCCAAGATTAATGCCCATCTTTGTAAGCAATTCCCTGCAAAAATAGGTACACCCTTTTTTGGACCAAAAATAGCTACTAAGGGCTTATGATCTTTTAAAAAGTAAATATTGACAAAATTTGGAAGTTCAGAAAATAGCAACTACTGCCCCTTTTGCTGTTTTTGCTCACGTTTTGATAATGTCCGGGACGCATAGACAATCGGCCTATCCAGTCCATTTATTTTATACAAGGATACATCTACCGTTAATTGACTTTCTAATTTAGGGTTAAAGTGTGCTAAAAATTTCTGTCGAAAAGAAAGTATTTCTTAATTTATTAAAAACATTTAAGCAATTTTTATCAAAATTGAATTCAACATTTCTCGTGGGGGCGAGCGTAGGTGCGTCTTTACTATGTACATACTTCGGTATGCGATGTAAAGCAACGACAGGCGCGGTTAGTACTTGGATTGGTGACCATTCCAACGGAAACCGCGTTCTCGCCTCACACATCTTCCAGCGGCTTGTATACCAGTGTATGCGCGGAAGCTATACAACCTTAAGCGAGGGTTGTATAGGAGATATACCATCCTTCGGAGGGGATGTAAAGCCGTCGGTCCCTTGTCTATTAAATGTTAGGCAAGTAAAAGATCCCTACTCTTCTTAAGGGAAGAGGTTCGGCAAAATTCCTGGTTGGGGGTAGCTCGTCTACAGGCGTCGGTGTTAGGCCTCAGTAGCGGAAATAGGCCGACGTTAAATAAATGTATAAAAAAAAAAAAAAAACATTTCTCGTTGCTCGAACTGAACTGGTCAGTTCAGTTCGAGGAACGAGGAGCAGCAGTAGGCAGCTTTCAGCGAGAACCTGAAGATGGCAGATGAGATTCTGCCGAAACGTCGTTTAGACAACCGTGACTCCTGGAGGAGTCGACCATCGACGCGGGAGAGCACCCGGAAGTACAACAACACTTCATATATATATATATATATGAAAAATACTAGGTTCTCGGGTTGAACCGCGTCTGAGATTGTTAATGTCTCGACGTTTCGGCTCCCGTTTTGGAGCCATTTTCAAGAGAAAAAGTGAGTCAAGTAAAAATTGTCAAAGAAAATAATGCTAGGAGTTCGTGGAACTGGTTCGATTCCGGGGTCTCAATCTGCCTACTCCCCAGATCTCACCGCGATCCGTCTCTAAGGCCTCAACCTGCCTACTCCTTAGAGCGAACTCGCTGGCAGTATCGGACGAAGTGTTATTTATACGAAAGCTGTCTGTGGGTGGGAGAGTGGTGGGGGGTTGAGGGTCTGTTGATGGAGGCATCAGAGCAGAACGGCTGCTATCAGGATTATGAGGTGTGGATGAATATTGTGGGGCTAGCCTGGAGATCAATGATTTCCAAGCGACTGGAAGACGATGACCGTCATCCCTTTTGTTTAGACAATTGGGACGTTTTTCAATCTCAATTGCTTCGCGGATGATTCGCGGTTTCTGGAAAAATGATGGTGCTATGGTTTTGGTGTTATCGAAGTCTATATTATGGCCTGTTAGAAGGCGGTGTTGGGCAAGTGATGATGTGGGATCGGATTTTCCAACTGCAAGACGATGTTCATATATTCTATTGTTAATCCGTCTGTTGGTTTGTCCAATGTAGGTTTGGGGACAGTTTGAGCAAGGTATTTCGTATACACCGTGGGAATCATTAGGTATTTGGTCTTTTGGGGTTCTGATTAAATTGGAAATTGTTTGGTGTGTTGTGACCTCCATTCAGATATTCGAAAATCCCTCATTCCTCGAGAGAAATCGTCTAGAACTCCTAGAATATACGGTCTTCCTAAAATTCACAAAACCAACATTCCTTTACGACCAATAGTTAGTGCTTTTCATTTCCCAACTCACAAATTAGCGAGACATCTAGCCCATACTCTACAACCCATTGCTGAACAAGCCCCTTCTTATGTCAAAAATTCCACCAATTTCATTGATCTTCTTCAAAATTACTCTATTTCCCAGAACGACATTCTAGTCAGTTTCGATATTGTGTCACTATTCACCAATATCCCACTCACTGAAGCCCTAAACGTTCTCAAAACTAAACACAATATTTCTCCCAGCACTCTGACCCTTCTAGAACATTGTCTGTCCAACATCTATTTTCTCTTTCAAGGCAACTATTACAAACAAGTGAGAGGAGCTCCAATGGGATCACCTCTGTCCCCTGTCATAGCCAACATCTACATGGACAACTTCGAAACCCAAGCCCTGAATTCATCCGAACTGAAGCCTACTTGCTGGCTAAGATACGTAGATGACATCTTCGTTATCTGGCCACATGGTAGAGATTCTCTAAACAACTTCCTGTCTCACATTAATCATATACACCCTCAGATCCAGTTCACTATTGAAATTGAAAACAATTGTTCTCTCCCTTTCCTAGACGTACTCATTACAAAACAAAACAACAATCAACTCTCCTACTCTGTGTATAAAAAACCAACCCACACCAACCGTTACCTTAACTCAAAATCACACCACCATCCATCACAAATAAATTCCGTTGTCAACACTCTTGTAACCAGATCCCTCAGACTAACAGACAATCACAACAGACAATCCGAACTACAAACATTACAAGAAGCACTTCTACAAAACGGTTACGACAAAGGACATATAACGCGATCCATACACAAAGCACAAAATCCTTCCCAAACTGATCAGACAGAAACTCCTCCTCAGCAAAAAGCTTTCCTACCTTACATCAAAGGTGTCACAGACAAAATTTCAAAAGTCCTGAAATCCAATAACATAAAAACCATATTCACAACACACCAAACAATTTCCAATTTAATTAGAACCCCAAAAGACCACATACCTAATGATTCCCACGGTGTATACGAAATACCTTGCTCAAACTGTCCCCAAACCTACATTGGACAAACCAACAGACGGATTAACAATAGAATATATGAACATCGTCTTGCAGTTAGAAAATCCGATCCCACATCATCACTTGCCCAACACCGCCTTCTAACAGGCCATAATATAGACTTCGATAACACCAAAACCATAGCACCATCATTTTTCCAGAAACCGCGAATCATCCGCGAAGCAATTGAGATTGAAAAACGTCCTAATTGTCTAAACAAAAGGGATGACGGTCATCATCTTCCAGTCGCTTGGAAATCATTGATCTCCAGGCTAGCCCCACAATATTCATCCACATCTCATAATCCTGATAGCAGCCGTTCTGCTCTGATGCCTCCATCAACAGACCCTCAACCCCCCACCACTCTCCCACCCACAGACAGCTTTCGTATAAATAACACTTCGTCCGATACTGCCAGCGAGTTCGCTCTAAGGAGTAGGCAGGTTGAGGCCTTAGAGACGGATCGCGGTGAGATCTGGGGAGTAGGCAGATTAAGAGCCCCGGAATCGAACCAGTTCCACGAACTCCTAGCATTATTTTCTTTGACAATTTTTACTTGACTCACTTTTTCTCTTGAAAATGGCTCCAAAACGGGAGCCGAAACGTCGAGACATTAACAATCTCAGACGCGGTTCAACCCGAGAACCTAGTATTTTTCATACCAACGACCGCGGAAGCTTCTCGGAACATATATATATATATATATATATATATATATATATATATATATACCAGAACTCATAACAAGAAAACCATGAATATGGTTACTAAAGTTTTAAAGTCTTTTGTTTCCGGTTTAGGTTTAATCGGCAAACATAAACTGCTGATCAACTGGTAAGAGTTTCATTACACATATTCAGGTAATGCTCCACGTTTTACCTCATCATCCTTAATACCATTTATAACGAAATATTGGTTTAATTAATCTTTATGGATCCTCCAATCATTTCCACTTGGACTTAAAATTCTTAAACAGTCTATACAATATTTGTCACCGAAATTTTCACGATTCTGGCAACAGTCCTAAATGTATTGTTTCACTTCCAGTCCGTTTGATTTTTATTTTTCAGTTATCTTCGCTTTGTAATATTTGTGTTATGTGAGTTCTTAATATTTGAATAAATGAGAAACTATTAAATTTCATTTAACTTAAAAAAATGACAAATGAACTACACCTCATATCTTCTGTATTACCTAGTATATGTAATCTGCTGATCACGCATTTATTGAGAAAATAAATATTCTGCAATCGAAAATAAACATTATATACTTTTTGATGATTTCATTCGGCTACAAATATAATCGGACTGACATTTTAAGATTATCATTATCATACATAGAGAAAATACATTTATTCCTGAAGAAGAACACATTCTTTTATCTAAAAAATCAATATTCTTTTTGGATCTCTACCCTTCTTTCAATTTCAAATGAACTTGATTTCAAACAGGGAATCTTCTGTTTTATATAAATAAATTCTCACAAAAGTTTCGCTACTCCGAGTTTCTTGTCTTTTTACTTACTTTTATATTTATTTATCACAGCACTCAACTATATGTGCACGCAAACACACACATACACACACGTATACCAGGCGTACTGGTGATTTAGTGAAATCATCAATGAAATCTAAGATATTGCCGAAAAAAGTACAAAGCAAACGAATAGATTTCATCTATTTTATAGCATCGGGAAACGTATTTGGGCCAAATCGACTTGTGACATTTGATATTATTTTCCGGTGGATCGTTATATTTTAGGGTCTTATATAGTGTTAAGGTTTATTCAACGCTAGGTTGTGTCGGTTCTTTAGAAAATAATGAATTGTAAGAGTTTCAAATCGTTAGGTGGCGTAATAAATATATGGAATCGATTTTCAATATCGTCACTTATCGTTTACAAACCATTACACGCGTTACATATCAGTGCATATATCGTATTGACTGCTCCATTACTTCGCCGTTACTGTTGAATATATGTTTTGTTTGTTTTATTGCCTCTTTGGCGAATCATAACGATTTCATATAAAATTCAAATATAGTAACTTTATCTTGTAACGGCACTCCTGATAAAGTGAATTGTTGGATACACATTTAAACATTTTATTTCATAACACTACCAGATAGAGTTAGTTATTTTAGTTTTGCTCTTCAATAAACTTACTAACAAATATTAGATCACGTAAGTTAATGTAATACAACTCTTTAGTTATTAAAAACTAATTATTTATTGTGTGAGTCAATTGACGTTATTTACTTTTCAATTTAATACAGTATTATTTTTCTCTTTGTACGCTAAATTTTTAAATACAAGTGGAAAAAAGTTAAGGATATTTACAATTTAAATGCTTAGTAAAGTTCTCTATACATGGTGTCTCAGAACTTCAGGAAAGGGTAGATTGAGTCAAAATAATGCCAGTACTTCATATTACTTTTTTCCCATATAATTCTTATTTTGTTTGAATAAACCAAATATGCTGGACTTGAGTATAAAATAAATCTAAATATTACAGGATAATAGTTTTCATATGTAGATTAACAGTTATAAATATTCTGAAGTTGTAATATATATTGCTTTTCTTGTATCCTGGTTAAAAAAATTAACCATATTTTAAAGATGGCTGGCTAAGTCGGGAGTCAGTATGTAGTGACATATATTCCCTCTTCAAAATAAGATCAACCTGCCAAAGAATCAATACTAAACTTAAGTCGTACCAGTGAGACGAATTGAATCTGGCTAACAATGCTGTTTTAAGAGTTCGGTGAAATGGCTCGACCACACCGTTACTCTGGGAGTGATATATGGTCGAATGAATTCGATGAAAACTTAAAAACTTGGAAAACTCGTGAAATAAATTCGACTCAAATTTTGCTCCTTGATCAGTAGTGACTGTCAACGGAATGCCAAAACGGAAAATTTTGAAACAATGTTCTACCGACGGTTTCTGCAGAAATATTATTTAAAGGGTAGACTTCTGGCCAACGAGGAATCATTCGATAACCGTAAGAATTTAAGAACATCCATGTGAAACTGGAAATAGACCAACTAAATCTATATGTATATGTTCGAAACGCGCTTTGGGAACTGAGAAATCTGATATTGGAGTTTTAGGGTGTTTATTCATTTTTGAAGTTTGACAATTCAGACAAGCTTTAGCCCATAAAATTCAGTTTGAATTCATTTTAGGCCAGAAGTAATTGCAACAAGTTTTTTAAAGGCATGAATTCCTGGACGAATCAAGTTATGAAAGGCGTCAAAAATTGGACGTCGTAAAGACTTTGGAACGTATGGCCGACATTTAGAATTAAAAATATCACCTCAAATCTTGTCCTCAGAGTTGGAAATTAAGATTTTTTGTAAATTGTATTTAGATTGTTTACTTGAATTAGATTGTTTACTTGAATTAGATTGATTAATTAAAGTAGTAAGCTCACAATCTTTTAATTGGGCACTAATAAGTGATTTTAAATTGAAATGATCTGATATAGTAGAGACGAAGGTAGGTGGAAAATAATGTGATTTAATCGACGATACATCATCTATATGTAATAAGGTATCCGCGATGACATTGTCTTTTCCTGATAAATGACGTATGTCATTAGTAAACTGCGCAACAAATTCTAGGTACCTAGTCTAACGAGGAGTTTCCTCTGTTCTCGTAAGAAGTGCCCTAACCAAAATTTATGATCTGTATAACAAATAAAATGACGTCCCTCTAATAAAAATCGGATATCCCTAATTGCCATGTAAAGAGATAAAAGCTCTTTATCGAAGGTAGAATAACGTTTTTGTGCCTCGTTTAACTTTCGAGAAAAAAATGTCAATATAGTGGTAACATTACTTGACTGTTGTTCTAAAACCACACCCATGGCTATGTTTGAACTATCTACAGATAAAGTAAGTATAACGTTATCATTGTAATCTGGATGCGAAAGAATAGTTGCATTAACTATGCTTTGCTAAGCTAAAATGAAACTACTGATACATTCTGTTGGCCAAGAATCAATATCCTTATTTTTATCTTTAGCTAATTGAGTACTGAAAATATGAAGTGATGCTAATGTATCCGCGAAATGAGAAACAAAACGATAGTAATAATTGCCTATGAAGCGTTGTAATTGTTTAAGCGTCGTGGTTTTAGAAAATTATTGATAACGTCAATTCGCTCAGTGGTAGGTGAAATTCCATCAGAAGAAATTTGGTGTCCTAGGAAATCTAATGATGGCACACCAAAAATGCATTTTGAAGGTTTGATATTGATTGATATTGATTGAACCAAATGTTCATCATGATTTTTACTTACTATCAAAATGTCATCTAAATAAACGAAAATGAATGACAGATCTTTTAAAACTTCATTCATGAATATTTGAAAAGTTTGACCAGCATCCCAAAAACCAAAAGGCATTCTAAGAAATTCAAAGAGACCAAAGGGAGTGATGATTGCAGTCTTATAAATATCGTTCTTTGCGACTGGTACCTGATGGTATGCCCGAATTAAATCTATTTTTAAAAAAATAGTGCATGTATGTAAATTTGAATTGAAATAATGTATATGAGGAAGGGGATATCGATCCGAAACTGTAACAGTATTTAACTATCTATAGTCACCACATGGTCTCCAATCATCAGGTTCTTTTTTCGCAACCATATGCAAAGCTGAAAAAACTGATGAAGAAGGTGTGCAAATTCCCAAATCGACCATTTGTTTGAATTCATTCTTAGCGATGCTTAATTTGATATCAAGTCTACGAGGCCGACAAAACGGTAACCGTCCTTCCGTTATGATATGATGTTCAACTGTGTGCTTGACTGGTAATAATTTGGAGAACTAGTTAAGTTTGGAAATTGTAGTAATAAATTAGTGTACTGGTTAGTTATTGAAAATAATTTGGGAATAATAGCCGGAGTATTCGTACGATCAATAATACAATTAATAGACAAAGAAGTTTTGTTATTAATTAAACGTTTGTTTTTAAATCTATCATTAATCCAAAATACTTAAGGAACTCAGCGTCTAAAATTGGTATTTGAATATCAGCAATGTTGAAAACAAAGGGAAAGTTATGGCGTAAACCTAAGTTAACTGCCAGTAATATTTTACCATATGCAGGAATTTTTGATCCATTAGCTGCGGTTAAGGTAAGATCAGGGTTTTTTCTCAAATCAGTAAAATGGTTTCTTGGAATAACTAATATATAGGCACCAGTATCTACTGTGGCCGCCCCAAAACTCCTTGCTAAAATTGCCTCGTTAAATAAAAAAATGAAGCTAAACCTTAATACTGAACTGGGTGCCGCCAGCTGCGGTGGAGACGGGCTGGGTCAAAAGAAAGTTTAAAATCAAATGGGCGCCACGAGGTTTATGCCCAGTCAGCATTAAATAAAGTTTATTTTGGTTGATTAACCATATGGCCAGTTAGGCACACTCACAAGTTATACCCCCAGAACCTCGAAATGATGAGAAACTCGTTGTTCCCTAACTGTAATAAAATAAGGAGGCTATGACGTAACACAAACAGAAACAAAATAAATCAATAAGTCTTAAGTCATTCCTAAGTTTATTAGGACTGCAAAAAAAAATATATATATATATACACAATATATACAAAAAAAAAGGATTGATATCTACACACGGTTCAAAAGCTGTGAAAAGTAACCTTTGTTTCAGTGGCGTAAGACAAATTTAAAAAAAAACAACCAGTCATAAGTTAACTAAACGTAATTACTCGTTATCTCATTTTTGTTAACAATGTATTCGCCGGCGTCCCGGGATATAGCTATATCGTAGGCTCACATGTAGTTCAAATGCATATAGTAAGAAATGATATAGTGCAAAAAAAACTCTAAAATAGCCGACAATAAGTATACCTGGTTAAAAACCAATGAAACTTGCAATAAATAAGCTACTGCAACTAAATTTAATATAACTAAGGTAAACAGCAAGTGTTACGAGTGCATGAAAATAGCAAAAGCAAAACCTGTCTTATAAAAAAAATAATATGTATGGATGATCTGCAGTAACTGGTTATCTGTCATAAATAAGTAAGCAATAAGTATTATGAGTGCACTTGGATCTCTAAGAATCAAATCTCCTGACTTTAAAATAAATAAATAAATAAATGTAGATCCGTCCTACTTTCTGGCTCACCCAGTATGCTATCTACCCAATAAACATGAAGCACCGGTTGCTGACTTAATTTTATTTTTATTGGTTCCCCCTATAATTATTCTTGTAATTAAAAGATTATTAGGATCTAATTTTTTTATAGCCAAGAAAACAGAAATAGTATAGGGAAATATCTGGTAACATTCAAAATATATTAGACTAATGTTTAGGATAACTTGCGTGTCTTTGGTTGAGTTCCAAAAACGAACCATCTACGGGTTATTGTCCCCTCGGCGAATAAAACAAGGTTCCTATGACAGGCAGGATCAATTTTCCTCACCACGATTTTCCATAAAATGGCCAGAAATCATCCCTCAGTTCAAAGAAAACTCACTGTCCGGAATATTTCCAACAACAGCGCGATTTCGCCCATAAGAAAAACCCTAAATAATTCACAAAATCAAAAATTTGTCCATAAATATTAAAACAAAGGACGGCACGACACGTAAATGAATTATTTAGTTAAAATTCTCAAATCTAAATATTAAATCAACTAACTTTACAGAATAAAATTACCTTATATCAAAGGGTTTTTCTCCAGTAAAAACGATGAAAATACAGCTACCACAGCTACTTTTCTGTAAAAATATATCTTCCTCCAATTCCTAGCTCTATAGTATTTAGAAATGTGAAGGGCAGGTCACTAATTAAGAGAAAAACCAGTGAAAATAAGAAACCTAAGGAAGGCAACGAACACGTGGTACTTACGATATTGAAAAATAATCCCTAGAAGGAGTGATTTTCACGAAACTAATCGGCAATCAAAACTACACAGCCCTACTGGTGAAAAATCACTTAAATGACGGCAAAAGAATTTATCCCGCACTGGATGATCACAGATCAATTTGTTCTTAAGCCATCGACTTTCAATATCGGAAATAAAATAAAATGAGTACCCCTTTTTTCCAAATATTCAAAAAAACCCCGTCTTGTGAAACTTTCCCACTGATGCTAGATGTCTCAGACAAATACACAGAAAAATTATTGCTTTACTACCAAACAAGCAATAATGCCATGAAACATCCTCCAACGGAGACTACTTAATATTACAACATAATTTATTAAACATTTATTGGCTAACAACAAAACGGGCAATTTAAAAAAAACAGATTACTTTATAAATCAGCCAAATCACAAATAAAGATTACATGTCATGAATTGGTAGATTCGTGGCTCAGAGAAATATATAATTCAGCTACTCACCGCTAGATGACAAAGTTTTCTATTGATCTAAAATATACTTAATCGATAACCCTGCAATAAAGCTTCACCTTCTTTTTATTCTTAAATTATAATTAAATTAGAAATTACCTACTTTACTACAAGAAAATGCCGCACCATGAGGAAATTAACGAGGGCCATCGAGATGACGTAGGCACGTATGTCTAGACTATCATAAGCACGTAAGTCGTATGCCATGAAATTTCGCGAGCACCGTGAAAAGTGAAAAGAGCTGATAGCTGATCGCCAGATAACAAGTAAACAAACGTGAATGTTTTAACGTTGCAATCCTTTTAGACAAAAGACAAGATTGTACACATTATACTGGATTAGAAACATAGAGACGACAATAATTTCGCTTTAGGCGCGATGCTGAAGGTAGGTAAAATTTATTAATATATAATAATCCGTCAATATATTTGTAAACTTGTAGGTATTGCCGGGTGTTTGAAGACAATGTTTCGTGGCCCCAGATAAACTGTCACCACCGATTACAAGACTGCTGTTTAATTGAAATAGAGTACCAACAGTAGAGGAAAAATATCAGTTTAGAAGCGGTATGTTAAACCTTCTTTATTTCCCTCATTACCAACCATAAATAATGGTGCTGCAAATTAATTATTAATTCTAAAACAACATGTTTTAGCCATTAGACATCCCCCAATTCTTGTTCTATCAGTACCTCATTGCTTCCCACATGTATATACCATCACTTGCCCATTTTTTACGTTAAAAACTTTACATATTACTGCCTCTAATTATTTACATGAGATCTACATACTAATTATTCTTTTTTGTATATTCCAGATGCCAGTAAACCAGCAAAAGAGAGGAAGAAAAATAACCTATATCGACCCATTGAAAATCGAAGAAACTAATACATTAAAATTCACCCAATTAATTTATTTTTAATAAAATCTACCTTACTATACCGTACGTACTATGTTATAATTACTATTAAATCATTTTCTGTTACAAACAAATATTATTTATCTCATAACAAAAATACGAATCTACTTAGTGTTAAAAAAAACCGTTACACTACCAGGAAACATAATTCATTTGCAGTGCCATAGATAAAAAGATGAGATTTATGGGGAGCACTAACGTTTGCTGTTGCAACGCTAGTGTTTATTAGCTTTTTGACTGATCTAAATGATTTGACACATGGTCTCTAGTGAAATTTGATTTGTAAATACACCATGAACCAGTCATAAAAACCTACATCTCCAAAGTTTCTATAATTTCAGAGATTTGATTAGAGGTATGGATAAAATTTATTTCTAAAGTTGATGAATTTTCATTTGACGGTTGTTGATTAACGTGTGACACGACAGGATTTTGACAGACTTTGTCAGCAATATCAATCATGTCTTCAATTTTCGTTTTCCCATAAGCTGTAATAGGTATAGGGTTTAGGTAGCCTACGTTGCGAAAATTTGATAAGCAAGTCTTGGCTTACTATTCTAGAAGAGCCAATAGTACCCAACATCTGGCGATAAAAATCGGACGATTTACGTTCGTTCATCTGTGAATCGGTTATTAAATCGTCAGCCTTTTTTCTTCGCTTGAAGATAAACGGGCCAAAATTGTCGTACGTAGATTAGGATATCCTCTACTTCCATAGGAAGACTGGATATGATAGCGTCATACTTATTCCGATCATTAGTGATTCGAGCAACATTGAACTGCGAGTCAATTTGCGAAACCACATTTCTGGACGTGAGGTCCAAAAAGGTGGTAATTTAATTGAAGCAGTAAAATTTTGTTGCGGAGTTCAGTCTGCGTCTTGATCAACCATTATGTAATTTTGTTTGAATATATATATAAAATATGAAACTATATTTAAAAGATGGTTGGCTAAGTGGGGAGTCAGTATGTAGTGAGAGAACGCTACACCAAACTCTTCAAATGGCCCCAAAGAAAAATCCAATGGAATTAGATCAGGAGAAAATAGCCTCCTCCTCTAGACCAACTAGTTGGGAAAGTGTTATTTAAATGATTGTGTACAACGATATGGATGGGATTCCCATCATAGATGAACCACGTGTTTAGTCGAGTTTGCTGAGGAACTTTATCTATAAGCCTTTCGGAATGGTTCTGAAGGAAGTTCAAGTATGCGTTTCTCTCTCGGTCGTTAAAAATGACCCAGTTAAATGATTGCCTATTATTCCTGCTCAATATAGAAATTATACCATTTGGTTACGAGACCAGGCTCAGGCTTATAACTTCTGTGTTTATGAATCAATTATTTTTAAATTTAGAACATATACATAAGACTTTTTTTCAAAAGTGACGTTTAGAATTAACCATCAACCTATAAGCTTCTAAAAATTAGTTTGCCTTATTTGCCGAATCAAGTTCCGCAGAGATACACTATAGCTAAGACGTTTTCTATAACACATTTCGCTCGGCGGCGTTTTTATCAAGTAAATATAAGATGAGCAAATACTAAAACCAAGTGTTTTATGACAAAATATTCGAATAATTGGGGAATGCACCGGTGTCCACTTAGTATTCAAGGGGTGTGAATAATTTTGTTTAAACCAAATAGAGTAGTACTGACGATAATATTTTACATTAGGTATAGTAATTATTCTTGTCTTAAAATTGAACATGCATTTGTAATATCTATAATGACCGTAATACACACAATAGTAAACAAATATGTTCTCTTTATGTTTACTCAAATAATGTATCTAATTTAGTTAAAAGTTCTCGTCGGTGATATGTTGTTTTTTCAATATCGGTTCATCAATATTAAACTCTAATTGTGGGACATCATTAAATTGTTTCCATTGCTGTTGCATAAACGCACAGTCGTACCTCTTCGTCGCGCATGATAACGTTTCATATCAAATGCAAATTGTAACTTTATATCTCACAATAGCACCCTTGATCAAGTAAATTCGTCAGCGATAATTTGCGGTATACAATGTTATCATTACATCATTAAACTCTCAAAGTCAAATTAATTAAAGTTAACGTTGTGTAATAAATAATAACAACCATAAAGGAAGTATTTTTGACGGGGGTGAATATATTATGTAAAAATAAAGATATCGTTTTTAATTGTTTTACTTATTTCATAAACTATTCAACAGGGTGAAAGCTAATTTAAATCACTTGGCCGTCGAGCATGGCGTAATTTTAAAAATTATATCTTTATAATTTCGTAATCACTTAAATTGCAAAATTTGAAAGGTAAATAAAAGTATACTCGCGACTACGAAACCCCACTCAGGCTTATAGCTTGTGTTTATGAAGTAATTATTTTGGAATAATATGTATAAGACTTAATTCCCAATTTAGTGACGTGAACACCTGTATATATTTTTATTTTTGGAATCTACGAACAAAATTATATCTGATCTCTTTACGAAATTTTCATGTTGCTCAAAAATAATTGTAAAATATTTACTTTATTTTTCAACCCAGAAGGCTGTGGCTAAATGAGAGAAATGCCAAATCGGCCAGTAGACGACTTGTAAACACATGTCGCTGGTTTGGTGTTGCTTACAGTGTTGCCAATGCAAATATTGTAAATTACCCCGTAAGCTAATCCAAAACGCTCCGTTTCGCTCTCACATACGTTCAAAATCCTCTCAATAATCCTCGCCCAAGCTAAACTCACAATTTTTTTTATATAACGCAACTTAATTATGATTTTCATTTTTTACAAAAAATATTTGTTTTATAATTAGGTAGTAACAAACTTATTAAAACAACGCGTTCTCGAAAAGCTCTCCTATAATGTAATGGTTGCTTTTAAAAGATGTCTATTCTCGAATGTCGATTAGTAAAAGTCAAATACGATTTGTAATTGAATCTTTAACAATCGGAGTAAATACTATATACAGTTATTGTATTCTCACATGTTGATTTCTGTAGACGTTTTCTGAAAATTGTATACGATTTACGCCGCTAATCGACATTCGAGAAGTTTCGATTTTCCGATCCGTGTTTAGTTCAAGTTATGTCATATAATACTGAACGAACCATATATCTATTGAGATATATAGAACGAACGCACCCAATGGCCTTCAACGTAGTTCAGACGTTATTTTAGGTATGCAAGTCTAGAAGAGGGATTAACCGACAATACAAATTAATAATTATTTAAATATATTGATGTATTTAAAGATCGCCATAACACACGATCAAACCTGTTACACCTTGTTAACAGTCTAGCTAGGCTAGATGCGACAGTTGCAACCTTGCGTCTGACTTGCCCATTTATTTCAACATTGCAGGTAATGGGGAACAATCCAAGCCAGTTCCTAATATATCCAGTAGATGACGCAATGCGTACTCGGTATAATGTCATTCTCAATTTGTATAATATAATATATGACATTAAACAACAATTTAAAAGTTATATTATAACTAAGTCGGGTTAAGCCAGTTCCTAATATATCCAATAGATGACGCCATGCGTACTCGGTTTAATGTCAATAATGTCATTCTCAACTTGTATCACATATAATCTTTGAATAGTTTGTCGGAAACGGTCATTTTTAGGAAATAAATGTCCTACCGTGTTAGAGCACTTTGGTACACAGCAACAAGTTTTCATTTTACATCGTAATTATTAACTTTGTTTATACATAGACATATTTTTTCGTATTGATATTGACGGACAATCAACCGAGTACAGCTAGTGCTCTGGCGGACAAAATAAAAGGGAATGTTCCCCATTGGCGTTTTGTCCTCTAGATGACTGTATTTTAAATTGAATAGTACCGTTATTTGATGTTATATGGCGCTGACCAGCACCCAATAACAATGTTTATACATAGAAACCAAGGATATTCTTTATTTGTCTATAATCCTTGTATAGGAACTACCTGTAGAAACTAGGTTAAGCTTAAAATCCTCCCAATTGCTCCCAGAATGAATTTCGCTCCGCGTATAAAGCAAATGCTCACAATGTGAGCGTTTTCGCTCACATTGGCAACACTGGTTGCTTACTATTTATAACATCGAGAGTTCGCAGAGATCTACCCTGCGCTGATGAGAATAAAAAAGCTCGAAACTGGTCCACCTACCGAGATGGCAGGAGGACTCCTTTAATTCAAGTGGTTCCCTTCGCCGCTATTTGTTACAAACACTTTACTGCGTTTCTAAGAACTGATAACGAAAATATCATTCAGAATGCACTTTCCAATAAAAAAAAATCAAGAGGAGTACAACGAAACCTGCCATCATCATGGAAAATTCTGTATAGGAAAATCAATGACTTGTGTCTACAGATTTCTAGTCTTCTAGTCTGTTTAGGGAAAACTTAGAAAGTATTTCTTAAAGTGAGTAACCAGTAGCAGGATAAGTCCCGTCATATTCGGTATTCTGATAAAAAAACTAAGTAAAGTCGGATATTCGATGACATTATTAGATTTAATTATTTCATATTTAGAAAATAGACGGCAATATGTAGAATGCCGTGGTTCCAGATCGTTCGATATCTTAGCTAGTTCACGTGTTCCCCAGAGATCCATACTGGGACCGGTACTCTTTTAACATTTTTATTAACGACATTGTCTCAGATCTAGACATACTAAGCTTATTATATGCGGGTGACTTGAAAATATATTGTGCAATTGAAGCTGAGGAAGACTTCGAGAAGCTTCAGATTAATTTAGATAAGATAAATGATTGGTGCATACTAAATCTTTTATCTCTCAATGTATCTAAGTCTAGCGAATTTTCATTTCATAGAGCCCGCACTCACGTCAGTTAGAATTACCATTTAGATAATCAACAGTTATAAAGAATCAGATACAACTAAGGATCTTGGATCTTCGACAGAAGATTAAGTTTTAAAGAACATGTACATTTGGTTGTATCCTTAGCATTAAAAAGCTCTAACCTTTCGAACTCTTATAAACAACCCTCTGAAACGCTAAAATTCAGTTTTTGCTAATATTTCGAAAAATAATAATAAAAAAAAACGGATAGCAACATTGAAAACTTGTCTAAAACGGCCCAAAAAGGCTTGTAGGTAAAAAAAAGGTAGAAAAAAAACTCCTTTTTTTATCTAAAAGCCTTTGTGGACCATTTTAGATAAATGAAAATTTCCTAACCCTAAAAAATGGAAGAAATACCAATGATTTTTTTACCCTCTATACTTTAGAGCATAAGAATTGATCGTAGATTGAAGTTTAAGATATAACAAGCTATATCTACAAGGATTTTTTTTAATTAGTATTTTATTTAATATTTATATTTTAATATAGAATGGAAAAAAATGATAAAGCTTAGCTTTCACGTGCAATTTATATGAAATAAAAATTATAAAAATGAAAAATAAGTATACCATTGGAAAGCTGAATTTTTCATCTTTAAAATGCTAGCTTTGTTTTTTTTTTTCGTTTTTAATGGGTACAAATTGTCTTTATTATGTAGCGGCGGTCGAGAAATGCTTCATTTCCCTGTGCTACACGCTTGAAATATTGAGTCGAACTAGCGAACTGTAATATCATCATCATGCTAAGAGAAACATTTATTTAAAAAACTTTTATACTATTTTTATGTAAAATTTCCCGCTCTTGGCGCTCACGTAGTGCTATCCGTTTTTTAATTATTATTATTTTTCGAGATATCAGTAAAAAACAGAATTTTTCCGTATCAAAGGGTTGTTTATAAGGGTTCGCGGGGGGTAGATTTTGGTAAACTTTTTTGAGCCACTTTCTACTAGCAAAAACTAGCCTTTCATGAAAATATTAGCGAGGTAACAATTAATTCCGACTTAAAACCCCTGGCAACTGGGCTGTATACATTTTATGTGCAGAAAGTACAAGTCACTGCAAAATGAGCTTGATATATTTAATTCTAGTTTTGCCTCAATTATACACTTTTTATTGTGTATTACAGATATATATATAACTGCATACATAACAGTATTATTAGTATTTATATAATAATTAATTGTATTTTCTTCTGTTTTTCCTCTTATACACTTTGTACATTTATATTTATATATACTAATGATGTACTGCACACTTGATATAAATATTTGTGTTTTTAGTGTATTATTAAAGTAATTTTCCCACCCTGTAACTGGTTAGCTGTTGGGTTGTTGTATCTAAAAATAAAAATATAATAAAAAAATATTGAAAATCGGCATTTTCAAATTTATTATATATGCGCATTATAAATTTGACATCATGTTATTTTAATAACTTAAGATGTAATCTAATAAAACTAACACATAGTTTACAAAATGTACAGAATTTCTTATGACAAAATCTGGAATTTTCTAACATTTAGCTACAATAACTTTATCAAACCATGTCACAAGAGGTGGAAAAATATATGACTGTTAAATTATAATTAAGTAGTTTAAATGTCCTATAATTAACGTTAGTAATAAAATCCAATTAGCCTAATGGATGAGAATATTCAGTTCCAATTTATTGCTGCGTTCGTTGCCTTATTTTCAGTGGTAAAATTACCATGTAGATGAATGTAAAGAGCAAGGAAAATGGTCCCGCACGCATAACATGGATCTTATTGTTTTACATTCAGATCCCGTCTATGTAAGATCACGTAACTATACACACAACACGTGAGTTTCTCGTTACGTAAATTGTTAGTACGTGAAGATATGCTTTCTTGCTCCAAAAATACTGCCTTTGAGTGCATTGTTGTTGTTTTTTGATTTTTTGGTTCGTCTATCCTTAAATAATGTAAATAAAGTTTTAAAGCAACAATTCTGTTTTGCTTAAAGCAATTAACGACCCGAGTGCATTACTTATTCTCTCAAGATAATTCGCACCCACCAATTCAGGAGAGTATGCGAATATAGTGAAACATAAAAAGAGATAAAAATAAAAATTTTATTAATCCATGGCGACAACTAATAATAAAGTCTATTTATTAATATTGTTGTTAACAGCCTGTTTGTTAACACAACGTGCGAATTACTGCTCACTGTTTTATTGCAACGATGCTATTTTATTTAATAATCATATTGAAGTTTTCATTAATAAAACATTGTTTTGGAAAGTGAATCAACATTTGATTTATATGGATGACTTTTAATTGTTTGTGTAAAAGTTACCTTACAGCGAATAATAATTGTTATTATTTGTACTTACGGATTTAAATATTGGCCGATAGGTTGTAAATTATAAGTTAAAATCTCTCACTTAAAATATATTCCAAAATTACCCGTTCTGAGTTTATTATTACAATGATTTTTACATTAAATTTCTGAGTGACTATTTTGCAAGAACAGGAAAATATCCCAGAAGTAGAGTGTCAGTTACAAGTTTAAAATAGCTACTTCACAACTCTAATATTCGTTTTGCAATGTTCTTGATAAGGACCTAAAATGCTGAAACATAATAATAATATAATAATAACTTTATTAGATGCAATAAGATATATACATGAGTATTTACACTTAAACAATTTAAACTATGTACTTAACAACATAATAAAGTTAAGAATATCCATATGGAAAATCCGCGCGTGGATATCTAGTGAGCCTTAGTCTAAATGCTATTTTAATAATGTATAATATAATTTACTGAATATAACAAACAATATACTTAATTAAACAAAAGATGGAGAAGAAAAAATAAAACTAGATAACACTATGTCAAGATCAAGAAATAGTAACTATTTATATAATATTAAGAGTTTCAAAAGAAGACTGAGAATACACCATTGTGGGTGCCAAAGCTAATATGCTGCACAGATAGAGGCAAGTAATACTAGGTAAGTCAAGTTGGTCGATTTGGTAAGCATATCATTGTAAGTAATAAAAATCTAAAATGTTTTTATACGTATAGTTATTTTTACGATCTACAACCAAATGTATCTCGACTCATTTCTTATCAAGCAGCCAATGTTTAATTCTTTTTTTATACAATTTCAACGAGTTTGTTGTCTTTATATCATTAGTAAGAGAGTTGAATTACACTACCTAAGTATCTGTTACTTCTTTGACAAACTGTTTTGTCAATTTTTGGAATCTTCACCGACTCTATTTTGTACCTCGCGTTATGACGATGGTCAATTGATTCTAAACTTCTCTTGTTTTTATAAGAACGTAACAGCAAAGATTGACAAAACAGTTATCTTAGATCAAAAACCCTACAGTCTTCATATAGTTCCTCAGAAGAATAACATCAGAGGTTTTTGGTACTTTAAGTATCCATTTTTGCACCGTTTCTAAATTTTTTATATAATAATTTGTAGCATTTTCCCGTGCTATAATATCATAATTTAGATGTGACTGAACCAACGCATAGTAGAGCATTTTCAGTTTACTTTCATCTAGAATTAATTTAAGGAATTTAAATTTTAGGACCAAGCATCGAATTTTCTTTACTAATACCTTAATATATTGGGTATCATCTCATATGACAGTCTATATTATGCATAGGTATTTAATGGTTTTAACTATTTTTAATTTTATCTCTGACTTATTATCCTTTATAACCAGAGAATCAAATGTTGAGAGTCCTCGACTAGTGCTGGCAAAGGGTAAGGCAAAAGTTTTTTTGTAATTTATTGATAATAGCTTATCATTAAAATATTTCATAATTTCCAATATGACATATATAATTCTAGCAATGCACATATAAAAAACGTTCTTGTATCTTAAGTTCTGTTAATTTTGTTTAGTGCTTGTTTTGTTATTTATCTTACTTGTTTGTCAGGAATGTCTTTTTCTCGCATGTCACTATTATATACCTATGTCTGTATTACTATTTACACATTGTCACTGTACTTTTTTTTGAAGATTGTATTATTCTTAATTTCATATTGTTGTTTCCTATCCTGTAACTGGGATGTTATCCCGTTGGATAGTTGTAGAAATAAATAAATAAATATCTCACGCTCAACTTTATTTTTTAGTCTCCCAGTCCATTACCTTAAAAAAATATAGCCGTATCATCGGCAAAGCTGATTATTTTTACCGCTGATGTGTATATAAAATAGTTCATTAACGTACATTATGAAGAGTAATGGCCCGAGGACTGTACCTGAGGAACTCCGCACTTGACTGTTTTAAAATTACGGTAACTGTCCCCAATCTTTACGCGGTGAGATCTTTAACAGAGGTAACTTTGCAATAATGTATTTTGCGGTGCCACGAATTCCAACATCATGTAGAGTAGTTAACAACTCCGGAAGACTTACCGTGTCCAAAGCTTTTTTTTTTTAACATTTATTTAACGTCGGTCTATTTCCGCTACTGAAGCCTATCACCGACACCTGTAGACGAGCTACCCCCAACCAGGAATTTTGCCGAACCTCTTCCCTTAAGAAGAGTAGGGATCTTTTACTTGCCATTTAATAGACAAGGGACCGACGGCTTTACATCCCCTCCGAAGATGGTATATCACCTACACAACCCTCGCCTAAGGTTGCATAGCTTCCGCGCATACACTGATATACAAGCCACCGGAAGATACGTGAGGCGAGGACACGGTCTTCCTTGAGACGGTCGCCCATCCAAGTACTAACGTTGCTTTACATCGCATATCAAAGTATGTACATAGTAAAGACGTATCTACGCTCGCTCCCTCAAAAGCTTTTGCTAGGTCAACGAAGACGCATAGATACTTTTTTGTTGTATCTAACGAGTTGTGTATGTGTGTTGGCAAGTAAGCTCGACGTCCATTGACCTAGCCTCTCGGAATCCATACTGATTATTTGATAGTATACTTTATACGAGCACAATTGAAACTGATCAGTGTTAAAGCACAGGATCGTACGCACTGAACTTGATATTTTGTCCTATATATTTAGCAATGGTATCGAGATTCGAATGGTAGTTGAAACTGTGCAGATGAATCCAAGACTGGCAATGTAATCGGCCTGAATGAACCATCTACGACTGCACTGGTTAATAAAACGGACAGACCTACTGGCATAAAAAACTCTTAAATCGTTTGTCAGCAGTCAACGTGGACTTGTGAGATGTGCTATCAATGTGCCAGTGCAGTGCATAAATACCTATTATAATATCAAGCGTAGGAGTTAGTTATGGTTCATATTTATAAACATTTGAATATATGAAATGTAAAATATTTTAATTATTTACTAATTTACCATGGCTTTCTGAAGACGATTCGAAACAGAGGATAATATAATAACGCCCGAAAAATCTTGTCATTTTCTTATAACAAGCAATTCTATTTACCTCCGCCCACGTACAATAAAGAGATGCCGACTGTTTTTGCCGGCTTTTAGTTTTTATACCGTTTCAATTAAGTTCGTATAGACTTTATATTGTATTTATTTAGAAAGCACGTTAATCTCTCTTTTAGATTTTTTTTCATATATTTTTTCCTTTCCTTGTCATCGGATTTATATAAAGGTTTTATAACAGCTACTTTGAATGCCTGAGAGATTTTATTCTTTGCAATGGAGGTATTATTATGTATGTTACCGATTCTGTTATATTGTCGGCTATTTTTTTTATATTTCAGGTGTGATCTCATTAAGACCTGGGGATTTTTTATTACTCAATTTACTAATCGCCTCTTTTATTTCATTTTCATTTGTGTTTTCAAGAAACATTGAATTTCTAATTATTTTCCGTGTTCTTGGAGTGTTCGATTTTTTTGGTAATTTGTTTATTAAATTTTCCCCTATTTGGTTGCAGTATGAATTAAATTCATTTGCTATTTCCACTGGTTCTGTTAAAATAGTGTCTTTACGGGATTTCATTGTTTTTATTCCTGTTTTATTTTTATTTCTGTTTATATCAGATGGCGTTTATATAC
Organism: Leptura quadrifasciata; assembly: GCA_963675555.1. Taxonomy (NCBI): domain Eukaryota; kingdom Metazoa; phylum Arthropoda; class Insecta; order Coleoptera; family Cerambycidae; genus Leptura; species Leptura quadrifasciata. The sequence goes on from OY776682.1 coordinate 32,140,189, forward strand.
CTAGATGGCGATATACATATTTTTCTAAATAAATTAGTGGCAGCGATGAATCTTGTATTAAAAAAACATAAAAGTCCAAATATAGTTATTTGTGGCGATTTCAATATAAACTTTTTAACGCCATTAAAGTATCACACGGATTTAATCGATATCTTGAACTTATACTGTATCAGGCCCACGATTAATGAACCGAATAGATTAAATAATTGTATCGATAACATATGTGTAAATTTAGAACACAGTGCTTGTACCAGTAACATAATAAAGAAGTTATTAGTGATCACCACGCTCAACTTCTAACTGTTACATTAGCAATAAACAAAGTAAATAAATCTACCATTAAATATAGGCAGTTAGATAACCCCAACAACATAAATCACTTCTGTGCATTACTTGTAAATGAAAAATGGGAGAGCATACTAGATAATGATATTAATGCTAATGCAAAATTTGACTTATTCATTAACACCTTTCTTCATTATTTCGAGTTGGCTTTCATATAGTTGACAAAGGGCCTTAAAGTATCGTCGCAAAAATTAAAAGTTCTATACAAACTATCATTGACACAAGATGACAACTTTAAATCATACTATAAAAGTTATAAAATAATCTATAGAAAATTAATAAACAAGCAAAAATATAATGAGTTGATAGCAACAGCAAAAAATAAGTCTAAAGTGGCCTGGAATATTATTAATCATAAGAATATAAATAGTAATCAAAAGGATATAGAATTAGAAGTAGATAATGAATTAATAACTGATTAACTTACAGTAACCAATCACTTAAATTAATTTTTTAATAATATCCCCAATTCACTGTTAGGAGATACAGCTTTTAAAATTACATCTATACAAAATATGAAAACTCGTTTTTTCTTGAACCTGCAACTCACATTGAAGTGCTGGATATTATAAATTCCAAATCGACAGGAAATGACAAAATTACTGTTAATTTATTAAAGAAATGTATGCATCAAATAGCTTTACCACTAACCAATATATTAAATACATCGATAAGTAACGGAATATTTCCTGAAAAATTAAAGTTAGCTAAAATCAAGCCTCTATTAAAATCAAGCAGCAAAAACATAATGGATAACTATAGGCCCATATATATATTGAGTAGTTTTTCGAAAATATTTGAAAAATTTATTGCTGGAAGGTTGGTTGCATTTCTAGAAAAATATAAATTACTTAATAATAACCAGTTCGGTTTTAGAAAGGGTCTGTCAACCACTAAATTTCTAAATATCCTTTATAACAATTTAGATGATAAGAAAAAATGTATTGATATATTTCTAGATCTGAGTAAAGTCATGAACGACTGTTAAATAAGCTTGAATTGTATTGCGTTAGAGTTAAATCGTTAGATTGGTTCAAATCACATCTACAGGGCAGAAAACACTAAGTTGAAATAAACAATTATTCATCTAATATTCTAGACAGTGCGCACGGTGTTCCTCAAAGATCAGTTTTAGGGCCCTTATTATACATAATTTATGCAACAGATTTTAATGTTGCACAATCAATAATGTTCGCAGACGATACATCTATACTTATTTCTGACATCAAAGCTGATAATGCGGTTCAGAAAGCTAATTTGACCCCTTGTATGGACAAGGGGTACATGACTGGTATAATAACAATAAGCTCATTTTGAATAACAAAAAGATTTAATCCTGCAAACTCTAATTTTAACTATAGCTACTTAATTAAAACAAAAGATGGCACTGTTAAGCAAGAAAAATATGTAAAATTTCTTGGTTTACATTTATCAGAGAATTGGTCATGGATCTTGCACATTGATACAGTCAGTAAAAAAATCGCCCCTATATGTTATTGTATTAACCAATTGCGAGATGTAGTAAGTAGATCAGTGTTATTGACTTACTACTTCGCGCAGCTTCACCCTGTCATTTTATATGGATTATTGGGTTGGGACGCCTCAGCAGAAAGTGTTCGCGTATTTAAATTACAAAAAAGAGTGGTACGTTTTATAGTAGGGGCAAACAAAAGAACGTGCTGTAGAGATATTTTTAAGCAACTACATATATGAACTTTGCGATGTATATTTATTTTACAGTTGCTCATCTATGATAAAAGTCAATTACGTGATATACCTACCCTAAATAATAACCATTCATATAATACTAGGAATGAATTGGTACTGGAGGTGCCAAATCATAGATTATCTTTATACAAAAAAGACATACAATAATCTACCAAATTCAGTTAAAGATCTTGAGTTAATAAAATATAAAATACACATTAAAAAAGTGTTGTACAATAAAAATTATTATTCCTTAAATGAATACTTAAATGATGTTTTGTGATATTTATTATTATATATGCATGTTCTTTATTATTACGTGTGTACTTATGTTTTTATATTGTGTTGTACTTTTTAAGGAAATTTTGACCGAGATTCTATTTTTAATAGGACAGTTCTTATTTTAAATTGACAAAATGTTATTTATTCGTATATGAGTCTACCTATATATTTTATGTTTATATTCTACTAATTATTTATTGTTGTCTTTGTGCTTGTGTTTTTATATTGTATTTATAAATTTTCCTTTCTGACTTATCCTATATCATACATTAATGATCAAATGGACGAATAAACAATAATAATAATAATAATTATTATTATTTTTACAAAAAACCCGTCACCCTACTCTGTGGCTCCGACCCTCACAGAAGGGAGCTGGTAATAAATACGTGGTCGAGGAGTACTAGATCAGGCTTGTTGGTTTGTATTTGTCTGACGGTAGGAAACGAGTAGTTCCAATAAAGTAGACACTTCTCATTCCCCACAGCGGACTCAATATCCCCCGGAGCGTAAGGCAGCACTGGTGTTTTGTCTATCCCATACGAGTGCCTTAGATGATAATAAAGCCGACAGTAAGTGCATTACAGTCTCCGGCGCCCTGCGGCAGGCCCTGCAGCTGACATCAAGGACTTCCATACCTATGACACGACTTCGATAGACGAGGGTGATAAATACACCATCCTGGCAAGCCATTATGAATCCCTCGCTCTCGGACTTCAGCCCGGCCGAAAGTCAGCCTTTCGGATAAGCCTAGGTCTTTTATACTTTTATAGAAGACTCCGTGCAATGGCTTATCCTTATAGAGCGGCTCTCATCGGCTGCTCTCCGTGCTGCCTAAAAGGGAAAAGCTCTTACCTCTGCATTTTCATGGTCTCGGACCATGCAGAGGAGGAGATCCGAACTCCTGATGTCCTTAGATGCTCCATCCAGAACCATCCTGCCTATGGAGACTCTCCAAGCTCAAGAGTCCACGGCCTCCCCGATGTCGTGGGAGATATAACTGTGGAACGGATGATTTAGGATGCAAGCTCCTATTGAGATGCATCTTCTTGCGGGTTACTACATCGAATTGACGCAGCTCTACTCTAGTCCATTTCACTACACCGAAAGAGTAGAGAAGGATCGGAACGGCAACCATATTTGTAGCAGACACCTTGTTCTTCCCCGACAGTTCACTATGTTCACTTCTTGGGTGGAGTGTCGCTCGACATTCAAGTTAGTGTACGATCTAGATGGTGTAAGATGCTTCCGTCCAGGTGCGCGTCCTCTCCGTAGTTACCGCATCGTCCTCTCTTGAGATGGATCAGTTGTAACGGTTTTTTTTAACACTAAGTAGATTCGTATTTTTGGTATGAGATAAACAATATTTGTTTGTAAAAGAAAATGGTTTAATAGTAATTATAACATAGTAAGTACGGTATAGTAAGGTAGATTTTATTAAAGATAAATTAATTAGGTGTATTTTAATGTATTGGTTTCTTTCGATTTTCAATGGGTCGATATAGGTTATTTTTCTTCCTCTCTCTTGCTGGTTTACTGGCATCTGGAATATAAAAAAAAAGAATGATTAGTATGTTGATCTCATGTAAATAATTAGAGGCAGTAATATGTAAAGTTTTTAACGTAAAAAATGGGCAAGTGATAGTATATACATGTGGGAAGTAAAGAGGTACTGATAGAACAAGAATTGGGGGATGTCTAGTGGCTAAAACATGTTGTTTTCGAATTAATAATTAATTTGCAGCACCATTATTTATGGTGGGTAATGAGAGAAATAAAGAAGGTTTAACTTACCGCTTCTAAACTGATATTTTTCCTCTAGTGTCGGTACTCTATTTCAACTAAACAGCAGTCTTGTAATCAGTGGTGACAGTTTATCTGGGGCCACGAAACATTCTCTTCGAACACCCGGCAATACCTACAAGTTTACAAATATATTGACGGATTATTATATATTAATAAATTTTACCTACCTTCAACATTGCGCCTAAAGCGAAATTATTGTCGTCTCTATGTTCCTAATCCAGTATAATGTGTACAATTTTGTCTTTTGTCTAAAAGGATTGCAACGTTAAAACATTCACGTTTGTTTACTTGTTATCTGGTGATCAGCTATCAGCTGTTTTCACTTTTCACGGTGCCCGCTAAATTTCATGGCATACGACTTACGTGCTTATGATAGTCTAGACATACGTGCCTACGTCATCTCGATGGCCCTCGTTAATTTCCTCATGGTGCGGCATTTTCTTGTAGTAAAGTAGATAATTTCTAATTTAATTATAATTTAAGAATAAGAAGAAGGGGAAGCCTTATTGCAGGGTTATCGATTCAGTATATTTTAGATCAATAGAAAACTTTGTCATCTAGCGGTGAGTAGCTGAATTATATTATTTCTCTGAGCCACGAATCTACCAACTCATGACATGTAATCTTTATTTGTGATTTGGCTGATTTATAAATTAATCTGTTTTTTTAATTTGCCCGTTTTGTTGTTAGCCAATAAATGTTTAATAAATTATGTTGTAATATTAAGTAGTCTCGGTTGGAGGATGTTTCATGGCATTATTGCTTGTTTGGTAGTAAAGCAGTAATTTTTCTGTGTATTTGTCAGAGACATCTAGCATCAGTAGGAAAGTTTCACAAGACCGGGTTTTTTTTGAATATTTGGAAAAAAAGGGTACTCATTTTATTTTATTTCCGATATTGAAAGTCGATGGCTTAAGAACAAATTGATCTGTGATCATCCAGTGTGGGATAAATTCTTTTGCCGTCATTTAAGTGATTTTTCACCAGTAGGGCTGTGTAGTTTTGAATGCCGATTAGTTTCGTAAAAATCACTCCTTCTAGGGATTATATTTCAATATCGTAAGTACCACGTGTTCCTTGCCTTAGGTTCCTTATTTTCACTGGTTTTTCTCTTAATTAGTGACCTGCCCTTCACATCTCTAAAAATTATAGAGCTAGGAATTGGAGGAGGATACATTTCTATTAGAAAAGTAGCTATGGTAGCTGTATTTTCATCGTTTTTACTGGAGAAAAACCCTTTGATATAAGGTAATTTTATTCTGTAAAGTTAGATGATTTAATGTTTAGATTTGAGAATTTTAACTAAATAATTCATTTACGCGTCGTGCCGTCCTTTGGTTCAACATGTATGGACAAATTTTTGATTTTGTGAATTATTTAGGGTTTTTCTTATGGGCGAAATCGCGCTGTTGTTGGAAATATTCCGGACAGTGAGCTTTTTTTGAACTGAGGGATGATTTCTGGCCATTTTATGGAAAATCGTCAGCGTGGTGAGGAAAATTGAACCTGCCTGTCATAGGACCCTTATTTTATTCGCCGAGGGGACAATATCCCGTAGATGGTTCGTGTTGGAACTCAACCCCAGACACGCAAGTTATCCTAAACATTAATCTAATATATTTTGAATGTTACCAGATATTTCCCTATACTATTTCTGTTTTCTTGGCTATAAAAAAAATTAGATCATAATAACTTTTAATTACAAGAATAATTATAGGGGGAACCAATAAAAATAAAATTAAGTTAGCAACCGGTGCTTTATGTTTATTGGGTAGATAGCATACTGGGTGAGCCAGAAAGTAGGACGGATCTACATTTATTTATTTATTTTTTTTAAAGCCAGGAGATTTGATTCTTAGAGATCCAAGTGCACTCATAATACTTATTGCTTACTTATTTATGACAGATAACGGATTACTGCAGATCATCCATATATATTATTTTTTTTATAAGACAGGTTTTGCTTTTGCTATTTTCATGCACTCGTAACACTTGCTATTTACCTTAGTTATATTAAATTTAGTTGCAGTAGCTTATTTATTGCGTGTTTCATTGATTTTTAACCAGGTGTATTTATTGCCGCCTATTTTAGAGTTTTTTTTGCAGTATAATATTTCTTACTGTATGCATTTGAACTACATGTGAGCCTACGATATAGCTATATCTCGGGACGCCGGCGAATACATTGTTAACAAAATTGAGATAACGAGTAATCACGATTAGTTAACCTATGACTGGTTGTTTTTTTTTTTTTTTTTAATTTGTCTTATACCACTGAAACAAAGGTTACTTTTCACAGCTTTTGAACCGTGTGTAGATATCAATCCTTTTTTTTTGTATATATTGTTTATATATATATATATATATATATATATATATATATATATATATATATATATATATATATATATATATTGCAGTCCTAATAAACTTAGGAATAAGTTAAGACATATTGATTTATTTTGTTTCTGTTTGTGTTACGTCATAGCCTCCTTATTTTATGACAGTTAGGGAACAACGAGTTTCTCATCATTTCGAGGTTCTGGGGGTATAACTTGTGAGTGTGCCTAACTGGCCATATGGTTAATCAACCAAAATAAACTTTATTTAATGCTGACTGGGCATAAACCTCGTGGCGCCCATTTGATTTTAAACTTTCTTTTGACCCAGCCCGTCTCCACCGCAGCTGGCGGCACCCAGTTCAGTATTAAGGTTTAGCTTCATTTTTTATTTAACGAGGCAATTTTAGCAAGGAGTTTTGGGGCGGCCACACAGTGCGCATTTGTCCAACCCGAACTGCATACCGACAGCCTGCGTGTACTCCTGTACCACCCTAAGAGACTGTTGGAGATCCCTCTCTACAGAGACATAAAGTTTGCAAGGGCAGGAGAATCTCGGTTGAGTGGAAGCCTCTCCTCCTACAGCATTTTCCAGAAGTTCTCCACCTGATCTGCAGTCGGCGGATTGTCTACAACACGCTATTATTATTATTATATATTTCTTTTGTAGCCGGTGGTGGGAAAATTCATGGGAAGGGGTAAGTTTGCCAACTTACTCAAGAATGGACTAGAACTCGACGGATTGTGCTGCAGGTAGCTAAGATTGCAGCTTTTTGAGCTAAACTGATTATATTGACTGGCTCAGCTATAGCCAATTTTTCTAGGTTTTCTATGGCGTTCTTCTCTATAAGACCATAAGCAGATATTAAATTGGAATGATGAGCACTTTTTGAAGTTGATATTTGTCTCGCAGTTCGTTAGCGAGGTCTCGGTACTTAGCTTTTTCAACTTTAGCATTTCGGATATTTTCATCTAAAGGTATTGTGATATCTACTATGTACGCTTCCTTATCCTTCTTTTTGAGGACCACTATTTCCGGCCTATTATGTCTCACCATCCCATCAGTTATTATGTTCGTGTCCCAACAAATTTTGATGTCATCGTTTTCCATCACGACTTCAGGTACATATTTGTAATATTGGGTCTTGTTGTTAATAAGACCATATCTATTGCCTAGCTCCTGATGGACGATTCCGGCAACTTTGTTATGGCGGTCCAAGTAATCTCTTGGTGCCAGGTATGTAAATTTTGACGCCAAATATTGTATGGACTCTGCAGCTGAGGAACACATCCTACACTTACCGTCTGCTATATTTTGTTTCAAGATATACTTTCTATAGTTTTTGATGGCTACTACTTGATCCTGAATGGCTCCTATAAAGCCTTCGGTTTTCGCCCGAAGGTATCCCTCTGTTAGATATTTTACAGATAGTGCTATCAACTTCCGGACCCTCGAGTGCTGCCGCGTATTTCCCATGCAGGGTCTTATTCTTCCATTCTGTCACTAGTTGCCTGATTGTTTTATTGGTTTCAAGTGCTCCAGAGAGAATTTTAATGGAGAGGTGTTGTCGATACTTATTCTTGCTTCATTGCGTGACGAATTTGGATGATGCCTTCTGTACTTGGTTAATGTAGTTCGTACTTTGGTGTCTAACGTTTCCAAGTCTGTGCGGATCCATTGTAATATGACAAATGTTTGGGATAATACAGGGATGGCCAAGGTGTTAATAGCTGTTATTTGAGCCTTGACATACAATTCCGTTTTCAAAATTATCTTTAGTCTTTTCAAGAACTTCTCCTCAACGCACCCCTTTATATTAGTGTGATCGTTCGTAAGCCCTTGCTTAATTCCTAGGTACTTGTACCTCTCTCCGATAGGCAAGGGGGAGAATTGCGAGTCATCCATCAGGATCATATTCTCACTTTCCTCTATTTTTCCCCTTCTTACGTTAATAAAGGCACACTTATCTATCCCAAACTCCATGATTATATCTTTACTAAAGGTGGACACTAGCTCTAATTCACTTTGTAGTTATTGCTTATTTGCCGCATACAGTTTAATGTCGTCCATATAGAGAAAGTGGCAGATTTTAGTCTTTGGACGCTTTGTAAGTGTGTAACCGTATCCACTAGATTCAAGCATGAAGCTGAGTGGGTTTAGGACCATACAGAATAAAATCGGGCTAAGACTGTCTCCTTGGTAGGTTGATGTTGATATTAGATGTGTTGTATTTAACTAAGTTAACTGAGAAAGGTTCTCCAAGGGAAGTCGAAGGCTTCATTATAGTCGATCCACGCTACTGATATATTTCGGTATTGTTTGGCAGAATATTTTGTTACAACTGAATCGATAATAAGCAATTATTTACTGTCTTGAGAACCCTTTCTACATCCGTTTTGCTCCAAAGCTAACACATTGTTGCCAGAATAGAAGTAAGAATTTTGTAAACGACAGGTAGGCACGTGATTGGCCTATAGTTCTTGGGATTCTGCACCTCGGTGTTTTTGGGGAGTAAGTAGGTGATGCCTTGCATAAAGAATGATGGTACCTTTGATGGGTCCTCGATAGCTTCTGTTAATTGCCGTGCAAGTGTGCTGTGGACAGCTGCAAAATTTTTCCACCAATATGCTTGTACTCCATCTACTCCTGGTGTAATGGGGTAGTGAAGCGCAAGTTATAGCCTCTCCTACTCAATTGTTAACCTCACCTTCGCGATGAGTTCAATTTGAACTTGGTGCACCCTGTTTTCACTAACGAGGCTCTAACGACCGAGTAAGGGCGGAATAACCCTTACCTTTTGCCGTGAGCCCATCTACCTTCTCACGAAGAGTGCGGTAAAAATAACCCACCGCACACAAAGGTTGCTTTTGGAATCGTTTGGTTACCCCATCGTCGCAGTCTCCTTCTGTGCCATGGGACCACACCACTCGCCTTCCGCAACCGAGCTGGTCAGTTGCATACCTGCTCCAGCTAAAATTTCAAATGCAGCTTCGTTTTCAGTCGATTAAGGCTTTAAAAAATGATGGAGCGTTCAAGTGGGACAAAATCATCCGGAGGTAAAATACCCTCCCGATCGGATCTCCGGGGAGGGTGCCCACAGGGACACCTCATCGAATGTCGAAAAAACACCGACAAGTTAAATCCAACAAAACTAATTCTTTCATCTACGGCGCTTGGAATGTTCGTACTTTGAACGACAGCACTCGCACCGATCGGCCTGAAAGAAGAACTGCTCTAATAGATAGAGAACTTCACCGACTCAATGTTGACGTTGCAGCTCTCAGCGAAACTCGATTTTTGGAGGAAGGCTCTCTCACAGAAAAGTACTACACCTTCTATTGGAAAGGTCTTCCCACCAATTCAAGAAGACAACATGGAGTAGGATTTGCCGTTCGGAATCAACTTGTATCCAACTTAACACAAGTACCACAAGGCCTATCCGAGCGTCTAATGCTGCTACGCTATGAGCTATCAGATGGCAACGCGGTAAATCTAATAAGCGCCTACGCTCCCACTCTGGATGCAAGTCACGAAACCAAGGACAGCTTCTATCAACAGCTGGAAGAAACCCTCTGTAGAATACCTAAAACGGAACGACTCGTTATTCTTGGCGATTTTAACGCTAGAGTAGGGAGAGATGCAGACACCTGGCCAGGCATCATAGTCAAGAACGGTTTGGGCAACATGAACGCTAACGGTCAACTACTCCTAACTAAATGCGCCGAACATGATCTAGTTATAACAAACACCATTTTCCGACAAAAGGATAAATTTAAAGGCACCTGGCGTCACCCCAGATCAGGTCACTGGCATCTACTGGACTATGTTATCGTACGTAGGAAGCATCTCAAAGACATCCAAATTACAAAGGCGCGCATTGATAGCGAATGTTGGACCGATCATCGTCCTGTTGTCTCTAAAATGAAAATTGTTATGAGACCCAAACACCGAAGAACTCAAGTAAAACGTAGACTCCGTCTCTGTATTAGTAAATTGCGTGACCAACAAACCGTCGAACAGCTAAAGCAAAAAGTTCAAGAGAATTTGAGTGCACTAGAAGAAACCAATTCTGTAGATGTCGCTGCTACCTGGACACAAATTAAAGACAGTTTAAAAAGTGCGGGTGAGGAAATTCTTGGCACTGCAGCAAGTAAAAAACAGGAGGACTGGTTCAATGATAATGAAGCTTTTATACAAGAACTTCTTGACCGCAAACATACTGCCTTCCAAAACGCTATCAACCACCCCAACGACTCATCAAAAGCAGAAGCTTTTACCCAATCTAAGTATGAAACACAACGCGAAATCAGAAGAATAAAGAACGAGTGGTGGGCAAGCAAGGCCAGAGAAATTCAAAGGTACGCCGATTCACACGACTACAGGAATTTCTTTCAAGGAGTAAAAGCAGTGTACGGCCCCAGTCGGAAAAATATGTGCCCTATTAAAGATTTAAATGGAAATCTCCTCAAAGAAGACCAGGAAATAAGAGCCCGATGGAAAGAACACTACTCTAGCATTCTTAACCAGCAAAGTCAAGCCGATCACGATATTATAAATCTTATCCCTCAATATGACACCTTCGAAGACTTAGATAAACCACTAACAACGGAAGAGATCTTAACCGCCATTGGGCAGCTAAAAAATAACAAATCTCCCGGCGCCGACTCACTCCCAGCTTCTCTTCTTTAATCTTTAAAGCTGTGTCGTCAGAGCTCATACCCTACCTCAAAAAACTGTTTGATGTCGTGTGGGAAAGTGGTCAAGCTCCGCAAGAGTTTCGTGATACACTTTTAATCAACCTCTTCAAAAACAAAGGGAGCGCTGCGGACTGTGGAAATTACAGGGGTATAGCTCTCCTGGCTGTTGGAGGGAAGATACTCACTAAAGCGATGGCAAATAGGCTAACACCTGTTATGGAAAAGTTACTTCCTGAAACACAGAGTGGCTTTAGACCAAACCGAGGCACATCGGATTTAATCTTCACACTTAAACAGCTTCAAGAAAAAGCACTCGAACATCAAGGAGAAATTCACATGGCCTTCATTGATTTAACCAAGGCTCTAACGACCGAGTAAGGGCGGAATAACCCTTACCTTTTGCCGTGAGCCCATCCACCTTCTCACGAAGAGTGCGGTAAAAATAACCCACCGCACACAAAGGTTGCTTTTGGAATCGTTTGGTTACCCCATCGTCGCAGTCTCCTTCTGTGCCATGGGACCACACCACTCGCCTTCCGCAACCGAGCTGGTCAGTTGCATACCTGCTCCAGCTAAAACTTCAAATGCAGCTTCGTTTTCAGTCGATTAAGGCTTTAAAAAAATGATGGAGCGTTCAAGTGGGACAAAATCATCCGGAGGTAAAATACCCTCCCGATCGGATCTCCGGGGGAGGGTGCCCACAGGGACACCTCATCGAATGTCGAAAAAACACCGACAAGTTAAATCCAACAAAACTAATTCTTTCATCTACGGCGCTTGGAATGTTCGTACTTTGAACGACAGCACTCGCACCGATCGGCCTGAAAGAAGAACTGCTCTAATAGATAGAGAACTTCACCGACTCAATGTTGACGTTGCAGCTCTCAGCGAAACTCGATTTTTGGAGGAAGGCTCTCTCACAGAAAAGTACTACACCTTCTATTGGAAAGGTCTTCCCACCAATTCAAGAAGACAACATGGAGTAGGATTTGCCGTTCGGAATCAACTTGTATCCAACTTAACACAAGTACCACAAGGCCTATCCGAGCGTCTAATGCTGCTACGCTATGAGCTATCAGATGGCAACGCGGTAAATCTAATAAGCGCCTACGCTCCCACTCTGGATGCAAGTCACGAAACCAAGGACAGCTTCTATCAACAGCTGGAAGAAACCCTCTGTAGAATACCTAAAACGGAACGACTCGTTATTCTTGGCGATAAGGACCAGGAAATAAGAGCCCGATGGAAAGAACACTACTCTAGCATTCTTAACCAGCAAAGTCAAGCCGATCACGATATTATAAATCTTATCCGTCAATATGACACCTTCGAAGACTTAGATAAACCACTAACAACGGCAGAGATCTTAACCGCCATTGGGCAGCTAAAAAATAACAAATCTCCCGGCGCCGACTCACTCCCAGCTTCTCTTCTTTAATCTTTAAAGCTGTGTCGTCAGAGCTCATACCCTACCTCAAAAAACTGTTTGATGTCGTGTGGGAAAGTGGTCAAGCTCCGCAGGAGTTTCGTGATACACTTTTAATCAACCTCTTCAAAAACAAAGGGAGCGCTGCGGACTGTGGAAATTACAGGGGTATAGCTCTCCTGGCTGTTGGAGGGAAGATACTCACTAAAGCGATGGCAAATAGGCTAACACCTGTTATGGAAAAGTTACTTCCTGAAACACAGAGTGGCTTTAGACCAAACCGAGGCACATCGGATTTAATCTTCACACTTAAACAGCTTCAAGAAAAAGCACTCGAACATCAAGGAGAAATTCACATGGCCTTCATTGATTTAACCAAGGCGTTTGACTCGGTGGACAGGGAAGTGCTCTGGAAAATTATGTTCCGCTTAGGTATCCCTAGAAAATTTGTGGAAGTATGTCGCAGTCTGCATACAAACAAAAATGCCCAGGTTATGTATAATAATGAGGCAACCGAACCTTTCCAAACTCTCACTGGAGTTAGGCATAGATGTGTCCTGGCACCCCTACTCTTTAATTTGTTTACCACTGCTCTAACAATTATTGTTGACAACAAACTGACAGTCAGAGGAATAGGTCTCAGATACCGTTTTGATGGCGGTCTCTTTAACATAGGGCGCTTTAGAGCTTTCACGAAGACACGCACACGATTCATTTGTGATCTCCAGTATGCGGATGACTGTGCACTTTTAGCCTCTGTGCCGGAAAAGCTTCAAGAACTTTTAGATGTGTATGCCCAAAGCTATGATTCTTTGGGACTTAAAATCAACATTGGAAAGACTAAGATTATGTCAACTCCTCATCAAGTGAACCAAATAGACATTACACTTAACGGAAATTCTCTTGAAGTGGTGGATCAGTTCAATTACTTAGGCAACGTTGTTAATGACAAAGCAAACATGGACAGCGAGATTCGCAATAGAATTAACGCTGCATCTAGAGCATTCTGGGGACTTAGAGAGAGAGTATTTGACAACCACGACCTTACTTTGTCAACGAAAATGGCTGTCTACAGAGCAGTTGTCATTCCAACACTGCTATATGGATGTGAAAGCTGGGTCACTTACCGTCGTCATGTGAAAGAATTAGAACGTTTTCAGCAAAGACACCTCAGAAGTATGATGAAAATCCGTTGGTTCCATCACATATCAAACGTGGAAGTACTCAGGAGAGCAAACAGCCTTCCAATTGAGGTGCTTATTTCAAGAGCACGCCTAAGATGGGCAGGTCACGTTCATCGTATGCATGATAACCGCCTTCCTAACTGTACACTTTATGGTGAATTGCTAAGCGGTAGAAGAAGGCGTGGCGGTCAACGAAAGAGGTTCAAAGACGCTCTCCATGAAAATCTAAAATCCTGCGGTATTGCAGACGAGCAATGGGAACAACTTGCAGCGGACAGAACCGAATGGCGAGGGGTTGTGGCCAGCTATCAAGGAAATGTTGCTGCAAGAAGGCCGAATCCAAGACCTAACCAGGTCTATGTTTGTCCTGATTGCGGTCGACATGTGTTCTCCCGAATTGGCTTCTATAGCCATAGTCGTGTGCACCGTAGATGAATGGGAATTACAATAGACTACACCTTTTACTTGTTTTTTATTGTACGCAATTTATCGACTGTAACATTTCTATACTCGGACTCGAGTAACGGCTAATAATAATAATAATCTACTCCTGGTGCTTTCCAATTTCCTAGTTTTTTAACCGAGGTGATCACATCCTCAATATTCACTTCCGCTAGGTTCATTTGTCGCAAATGATTCATCCTGTCGGTTTCCTTCTGTATCCAGTACGCGTTTTCATTATGTACACGAGGTTGAGACCAGATATTACTCCAGAAGTTTTCCATTTGTTCTGCACTCACTGATTTGTTAGTAATGCCTGTCTGTTGCTGGAGTTCATGATAGAACCGCTGCTGATTTTTCTGGTACAGTCGGTTTTGCTTCCATCTTTTGACTCTCTCATTGTAACGCCTAAGCCTGCATCCTCAAGCCGCTATTTTTTGTTTTAAAGTATCACCATATGTTTTCAGCTTCGTCTTCATTTCTGAGCTTTTAGGGTTGATGTTCTGTTTCTTTGCAATTCTGTGAATTACTTTGGCTGTTTTAGACGATGGTTGTCGTTGAAAGTTTAGGAAACTGTGTATTACTCCTATTTCTTTTCTAAGCTGGTTGATTTTAAATACTAACCTTCTTTTCCAGGGGGGGTCCTCACGCTGCAGTTGTTGGGCAGCTTTCTCTCCTCATTGCGTTAAGGGAATATGGAGTGACTCACAGACCGTTGCCAGAGCGCAAAACACTAAGTGGCACGTAGATTGTAGATCACTGCTTTCCTGTACATTTTTATGGAGAACGGCGTTTGCTTTCGTGATGGCAAGTTTTGACGAGGCATTATAAAAGTTCCTCGGTAGTGCGGGACGGTTGTCTAGGGAGATTCCATCAAACCTGATACAAAGTGTATTAAAGGTATCCTCTGTGTTACTGTCGGTTACTTCTGCAATAGTAAGTCTCTGAGTCAGTCGTCTCAATCTGCGGGGTGGCTCCGTGCAATGGGTTATCCTTATGGAGCTGCAGAACGATGTTGTGTTCTGCAGCTCTAATGTGGGCTTTTAATTGAACGGGTTCCAACTCGATGACAGAGTCTGGGTTTCCCCGCTCGACGTCGAAGATGAGACCAAGTTAATCGGCTGCTCTCCGTGCTGTCTTAAAGAGAAAAGCTCCTACCTCTGCATTTTCATGGTCTCGGACCATGCAGAGAAGGGGATCCGAACTCCTGATGACCTTACATGCTCCATCCAGAACCATCTTGCTATGGAGACTCTCCAAGCTCAAGAGTCCACGGCCTCCCCGATGTCGTGGGAGATATAACCGTGGAACGGACGATTTAGGATGGAAGCTCCATCTTCTTGCGGATTACTACATCAAGTTGACGCAGCTCTTCTCTAGTCCACTTCACTACTCCGAAAGAGTAGAGAAGGATCGGAACGGCAAGCATATTTGTAGCAGACACCTTGTTCTTCCCCGGCAGTTCTGAAGACCAGATCTGTCGGAGTAGGTGCTGATACTTGCCGCGGAGAGCGTTTTTCACTACACTCATTTCTTGGGTGGAGCGTTGCTCGACACCCAAGTAAGTGTACGACTCTCCGGCATCTAGATGGTGTAAGATGCTTTCGTCCACGAGCTGCGCGTCCTCTCCGTAGTCACCGCCTTGTCCTCTTTTGAGATGGATCAGTGCGCATTTGTCCAACCCGAACTGCAAACCGACAGCCTGCGTGTACTCCTGTACCACCCTAAGGGACTGCTGGAGATCCCTCTCTCCAGAGGCATAAAGTTTAAGGTCATCCATATAAAATAGATGGGTGACCTTATGCTTCCTGTCGCCGGAGGTACCGCAGTTGTAGCCACGGGTTTTCATGGCAGTAGTGAGATGCAAAAGAGAAGGGGGCTGAGGGAATCTCCCTGAAATACTCCTCTTCTGAATGTTACCGATTCTGTTTGGACTCTATCGTTACCCGATGTAATGGTAAAGCGAGTCCTCCAGAGCGGCATCAGTTCTTCAATACATCTCACTACGGAGCCTGGTACCACAAGACATCGGAGCAAGTGAACAATGAGCTCATGCGATGTCATGTCAAATGCCTTGCGGTAGTCGATCCAAGCCATAGAGAGGTTCCGCTTATACTGCATGGAGTCCTGCGTGACACATCTGATCACATCTGATCAGCAGGTTTTCCTTGCAGCCAGCGGCACCTCTCTTCGACCCTCGTTGCTCATATATCCGTTCGTAAACCGGTTCAACTGCGTGGAGCACCCGCATGTACAAAATGCGTGTAAACACCTTGTAACATGCGTTTAGACAGGTTATCGGTCTGTAGTTCTTTGGGTTGGACAAATCTCCGTTCTTGGGGATCAGCACTGTCCGCCCCTCATCAACCCAAGAAGGGATTTGCTGCTCCCCATTCTACCAGGAATTAAAAATTCTGGCCAAATGGTGGTGGGTGCTCGATAACTTTTTCCACCAAAAGTTATTTAACCCATCGGGACCTGGAGCAGCAAAGTTCTTAGAGCCCTCAAGAGCCCTACGAACCTCTTCTGGGGTTATTGGTTCGCACACTTCCTGTGGTTGCTGAAGCCTTTGACAAAAGGCTTCAAAGTGTGCAAGGGCAGGAGAATCTCGGTTGAGTGGAAGCCTCTCCTCGTACAGCGTTTTCCAGAAGTTCTCCACCTGATCTGCAGTAGGCGGATTGTCTACAACACGCGGAGGCGGTTGGAAAAGGCGCGAGGGCTTCTCGCGGAACAGTTTATTTTCCGCAAGACCCCTCGCCCGCCTCACTAGTGACTTTTTGTAGTGTGATGGACGCATCTTAAGTTGGCGGCTAATCGACGCACTTTAGGCGTGAACGGTCTGTTGGCCGCTATATAGTCCATCACACATTGGATACGGGATGCGTGTTACCTCGCCGACCGGATCTTGGCTTCCATCTTTTGTATGCGCCACTGCGCTCTCTCCTGTGGGGAAGAGGTATTTCCCCTCTCCACCTGAGACGAGCGTTGAGCAGCGGCATACACGGCACAATTTATGTGCCAGATGTCAGCCTCTTCTGGCCAGGTCTTGTGGCCCGGGGGTTTTCAGACGGTGTAACCCCCTTCTGGTACTGAGGCCCTCTGGTATTGGCGGAACGAGGAGAACTACGTCCTCAACCGGTGAATGTGGCGGCTCTTCGGCCACCTCATTCACCGGTCCAGGAGCAGCCCTCACGTAGCCCCTACTACGAAGGTGGGATACATAGTCACGCAGATTTTGTGGCGTGAAGGCGCTATGCTCTGGAAGCCTCTCACACCACAGAGCATGCATCCGCTCCATGTACCCCCTCCGCGCGGGCTCACTGCTTTCATAGCAATGCAGAAGCTCATCCCTCAGTTCATCCGTCCACTCAAAGCGTCCTTGAATATTGCGTAAGTCGACAACTATGATTTTTTTAATAGTTGACTCAGGTTAGTTATTTTAATGTTTTGTCATACGGTTTAAATTCATTGATAATATTTACGTTACTTTTATTTTTTGTACATCTTTATATAACTTGTTATATATATTGTTTTTTGTTTATAGACTTTACCAGCCCGGATGTTATCCAAGGTTGCCTTTGTATTTTATTCTCTTTAATTCTTACAGACTTTGTACATTTTTTTATATTGCTTTCCAGTGTATTTACAAAGGATTCTATTGTTAAATCAATATCATTTTCGGTACAGACGTTTAACCAGCTCTCTTTTTACTAACTCATTTAAGTTATCGTAATCTGTATACTTCTTATAGTTATTATTTATATATGATGATTTGATTGTGTCTTTTCTAGTTAATTTTATACTCAAGATGGTGGAGAAATGATTGGTAATGCTGGTTTCTTACACTATCGAAGTAAAATTTGAGGGCGGTAGTTTATTTTTTATAAATATATGATTTATGCATGACCGACTTTCTCCTTGTACCCTGGTGAAATTATTTATTGCAGGTATGTATCCTTCCGCCAGAATATTAGATATTCTTGACTGTAATCTAGATTACATTTAATATCTATATTTATATCTCCTATGACTAAGTCGATGTAATTTGTTTTTTTGCAGATTTGTTGGTAATTCTGCAAGCCAATATTAAAATAAAAGGGACAAGTAGAAGGTGATCTATATAGTGCACTGATGTATAGTTTGTTATTATTGTATATATTGAGCTCAATTAACTTTATAGTATTAATTTCATTTATATTAAATTTATAATTGTAATGACTTTTTATATAAATAATTACTCCATTTCTATTTTTATCGCTTTCACTGTACAGTATATCATATCCCTGAACTGCATACATCTGGAATTGATTGGGAGGGTGGTCAATAAAAATTATTGAACCACAGCACTTAGGCCCCATTGGGCCCCTTGTAAATCCTCCCTGTAGGCAGACTTTCACCTAGGCCTCCAACCAAACTAATCTTGCGAAATATGTGATGATGCTGCCTAGGGGCATCTCCCTTTCATCGGCCAAAGTAGGCCAACGTTCTCCCAAAATGGATTCTCTGATTGATGAGACAGCAGAACAGTCACAGAGTACATGCTGAACTGTCTCATCTTCTTGTTCACAACCTCAAAAACCTCAATCTTATATTATGGAGATGTTTCCTTAACGGACAGTGTCCAGTCTGGATTCCCGTTATAAAACGTAGGTTCCTTCTGAACATTGCCAGGTAGTCCATTGCTGTACTCTTGTTGGGATATTTTAGTAGTTCCCTAGCAAGCTGACAGCTGTTTGTTTCATCCCACAATTTCTTGAATTCATGTGGGTGTTCTCTTTAATTATTTGAATTATCGTCGTGATCAGTAATAGACTGGCCGGGCCTGGTCCAAAGATACTTAGGCCTGCTGCCTTCTTAGCCAGTCTGTCGGCTACTTTGTTGCAACTAACTACACTGTGCGTGTCCTTTCACCCAGCATACCAGTATGTTATTCATGCTTTAGGTACCCACAAGTGCTTGGTGACATTCCCATACTACTCGTGCGGTAATTTTCTAACTTCTTAGGCTAGTAATGATTGTTTACAATCTGTGTAGATCCTGATTGTTTTGCCCGTAATTTGCCTACAAAATCTCTTTTGCAGCTATGGCTATGCCCGTCAGTTCCGTTTGTACTACGCTGGCTCGCACATCCATAGCCCATTTATATTGGATTTGCAGACTATATTCCACATCCCGCCCCATCCTTCTTTTTTGATCCGTCTGTGAAGATGTTGATCACACCTTGACCTTAGCTGCAGTCTGTTTGCTCGTAGGCCACCAAACCACAGCTCCATATTTTATCATTGGTCTTATGACGGCAGTGTATATACACATGACCACTTTGGGTTTCATTCCCCAGGTTTTCCTCACAGTCCTGCGGCACTGCTCATAAGAGATGTAAGCCTTCTTAAGTCTTCCATCTATGTAAAGATTCCATGTTAGTTTGGCATTGAAGGTTACCCAAAGTTATTTCACTTCTGATGCGAGACTTAGTGTTGTTTCTAGGAGGGCAGGCGCCTTCAATGCTCCTAGTCTCATTTTCCCCGTGAAGAGACCCATCTCCGTCTTCCTGGGATTGACAGACAAGGAGCGTTCTTTGCATCATTTTTCAATTATTCTTAGGGCCCCCTGCATTCTTTCACAAAGGACTCCTTCGAATTTTCGGCTAAGTATGATTGTTAAATCATCTGCGTAGGCAATTGTGTGGAATCCTTCTGAATTGAGGCGGCACAAGAGGCTATCAAGAACGAGGTTCCATAGCAGTGGTTATATTACACCTCCCTGCCTCCTTATGTATCGTTCACATAGCTTCTCCATCGTCTCGAGTAAGAACGAGGTTAAGCTAATAGGTGTCTATAGGCTTTGGGAGTCTTATAGTCCATCCGCCCTGCCTTTGGGATGAACACAGCTTTCACTTCTCCAATCAGGTGCGGCAGTAATTCATCCAGTCCCCATTGCAGCAGGGCAGGATAGATACCGTCAATGCCTGGCGGCTTAAAAGGGGAGAAGCTCTATATTGCCCATCTTATTCTGTCCTCACTCATTATTTGGTTGGCCATTTGCCAATCCAAATCCGAGGGTTGGGTGTCGACTTCGTATGGCCACTCCCTCCGTTCTGTTATCACAGATCCCGGGATGTGAGTTCCCATGAGTAACTCTAGGCTTTCACGAAAGTCGCTGGTTCTTGCACCATCACCCTTTTTCAATAAGCAGAGGTCATGGTCTTTGTCTTTGGCGAGGACTTTGCATAACCTAGCAGTCTGTGAGTAATCTTCGATTTCCTCATAGTAGGTTCTCCGCGCATCTCTTTGTCTCTGTCTGACTAGTTTCTTGAACTCATGCAGATTGGCTTTGTATGATTTCCAATCGGATTCCTGTCTTGTCATTTTTGCTTTGTTGAACGAAGTCCTAGCCTTCTTCTTGAGGTCAGTCAGCCACCACTTGGTAGACCATCACTTGGTGGCCTCATTGGGCTGTCGCGAAGACTTCAAGGGATGTTTCAAAAGCTTGTCTCGTGGCTGTTTTCAAGATTTTGGCGTATTGCTCTATTTTGCCACTCGTTCTGGACACCCTCTTATTAACCCCTTCCAAGTTCTCCCTGAGTTGACATCGATATTTATCTCTATCAGTTCTCCGGAGATCTCGGAATGGTTTTTGGGTGCCTTGATGATATTGATTTCAAAGTTTATCCATTGGTGGTCTGATAGTGTTACACAATCAGACACATGCCAATTCTGCATTAGGCTGTTGATACTGTTATATCTATTATAGTTTGACTTCTACTGTTAATAAATGTCGGTGTACAGCCCCTATTACTTACGCTAAGGTTGTTACCGGTAATACAATCATAAAGCGATTTACCTCTTGCATTGTTGTCTTCACTGCCCCAGGTCACATGGTGTGCATTGGCGTCACATCCCATAGTTAATTCCTAGTTTTGATTGCGGCAGTGTGCTACCAGTCCTCCATCTCCCTTGTTAGTGGTGGAGTGGCCGAGTCTTGAGGGAGGTACACTGATGCCAAGACAACATTTGTTGGTTTGCCTCTGCCACCAAACATCCCACCTGCACGGCCGTTAGGTCAGATGTCGAGAGGTGTTGAAGTGGCTGGGTTTTGATATGACGAGGAACATAGATGGCTGTCCTCGGCCTGTCTGTTGTTGGTGACCTGTAAATAAGTCCACTTAGTCTTGATAACCCTGTTATTCTAGTTTGAACTATCCAGGGTTCCTGAATTAGTGCCAGTGTGTCTTGCTCCACATCAAGGTGCCGGTACAGTACTGCCGTCGCCGCCCTGCTGTGCTGCAGATTGTACTGTACTATGCTTACTTTACTCTGTGTTTTTGGCGGAGCGCCCTTAGGGTTCCCGGCCCCCTTTGGGGGATGTGAATCCCTTGTAGGAGCCGGTACACCTAGGGGGTGCCCTGTCTTTGCTTTGAGCTGTTCTGGGGGAGGTGCTCGGCCTGAGGGGTGCACTGCAGGAGCAGGAGTGAAGTCCTCCTTTTCGCGTGCTTTTCTCCTCCTGCATTCGCCTTGTGGGGATCGTATGTGGTGAGCCTTGTGGCTCCGCCGCATTTTGTTGCGGAGAGCGTTGCTGCTCATCAAGTGGTCATTGCGGCGAAGGTTGCCCCTCTGCCGCAGTGTTTTTAGCTGATTGCTTATCCATTTGGTTGGTTTTATTTCATCCACTTAGCGCCCCACCCGCCACGGAGCCCCACGCTGGGGATGTCACATGGCAAGCCCGTGCGATCATCAGGGCTACCAAGTGGATAGCCCCCAGAGACAGGCAACGGCGTGAGAAGGTTGTGCATCCCCAATCATCACCCGGGTCTGCGGTCCCCTACGCACCCCCTGACCCCAAGGACTCACCCTGCTGGCCCTCTGATGGGACGACGCAGCCGGTTGATCGAGAGTAGGTTAGCTCTCGACCGCCCGTCTGATCGAACTCCGGATCAAAGTGATGTATTGCAGGCACGACCCGTTCAACCACCAGGGACCCTTCGTCCGACGACACGGGTCGCCACGCACGGCACATACACGTTGGAGCTGATCCGGGAGTGCTTTCGCTAGATCCGACCAGGATATTAGTCCCAGAGAATCCGCTTATGACACTCACTCACCATGGAGCCTGTAAGGGCTCCATGGCTTACGCCTATCCGCCACCCGGGGACGCGCCTGGTCGGTAGCTCAACGCAGTAAGAATATAAAGGTGTGCTAAGCACATCCTAAATTTTCCAACCAATTGCATACATACTCATGTCTTCTTTTTGAAACGTTTCAGAAAATATTATACAATCAAAGTCGTGACTTAATGCAGCTATCATAACCAGACATTCGTCTACGTTTTCCGAAATACTGCGTATATTATTGCGGTATGTATATGTATGTATTGTGTGTATATGTATGTGTGTCATTTGTGTTTTGAATATATAAACACATACACGTAATGTACATATATACATACACATTTATACATGTATGTAAACACAAATTACATGAGAGGTAAACTCTATTAGCTATATAGAATAATTTATATTAAAGACAAAATTTAACATATAAAATGTTTCCTATGCTTACTCTTTTGCAGATGCGGCAGCAGTGTTGGACCTAAGATTTTTCTTCTGAATAAGGTCCTTTTTATATACATTTATTTAACGTCGGCATATTTCCGCTACTGAGGCCTAACACCGACGCCTGTAGACGAGCTACCCCCAACCAGGAATTTTGCCGAACCTCTTCTCTTAAGAAGAGTAGGCATCTTTTACTTGCCTAACATTTAATAGAAAAGTGACCGACGGCTTTACATCCCCTCTGAAGGATGATATATTCCCTATACAACCCTCGCCTAAGGTTGTATAGCTTCCGCGTATACACTGATGTACAAGCCGCCGGAAGATGCGTGAGACGAGGACGCGTCTTCCTTGTGAACACGAACAAGTCCTCTGGTTTTGAAAAAATAGAATATTTTTGGCTGGGGAGCTTTATGTGAGACTTTAGAGGTCTTTCGTGCACTTTATTTTGATTGATTCGAAGTTGGGGTGGTTAGTTCTTAAAAAGTATACTCTCAGAGTTGAATTTGACTTGGAATTAATTTTATTGAATTTGTTTTGCATTTTTATGATTTTTAATTCATCTGGCAGGGTCGAAGGCTACACCTTGTATAGTATTTTTGTACTGGCTTAAATTAAACACTTTGATTTAGAACGTGAAATTTACAAGATATTTATTTCCGTTTAAAGTTGATTATTTACTTCACTTAAAATTAAATTTTATTACACAATATAAATATTTTAACTTATCGACACCTGAAATTTCTGCCTTAAACTGGGTTCGGTTTAAATTGGTTATTAAAATTATTTTATAAAACTGAGAAAATTCACTTTTATTTAAATGCGCGATGGCGAATTGAAGTAGTAATTCCTTGGGCAGCTGTTTTTTGCGCACTGGTAAATTCTGACATCTTTATATTGTAATTTTATTGGTTTGTTATTTGTTAATTATTACTCCCAAGGACTTCCTTTTGGTTTTGCAGATGGCCAGATTTCACTAATAACACAAAACTTTTAGATGGTCACGTTCGCGATAATATTTGGAATAGATATAGATTTATATCTTTTATAACTTTTGTGGCTTCTTAAAACTTGACTGGCACGACCTTTCTGTACCCATCTACACCCTACGAGAGCTAGACTAAGACATATGTAAACTATTTCTAAATATATTATTTGGAAACATATAAAAATGCTTGAAATAATAATAATAATTATTATTATTACTTTCAAGATACATCACAAGGAATCAATAACAAATTCAGTAAACTGTATTGTAGTGTGTTGTAATAACAACCTGCACGGATTTGAACACCGGCGTCTCCGCCATTTCTAGAGCGTGAATACGAATGCACTAATAATAATTAACAAAATAAAAATATACTACCATACTGCAATAATATGAAACGTTGCTGACGACCTTCTTGACAAAAATTCTTTCAAATAATAAAAACCGCATTAAAATCGAAGAACCTGTTAAAGAGGTATGAAGCCACAGACAGACAGCAAATCATACAAACTTATGCATCACACACCTATGACGCTGATCATTTTTGTGTTGGGGTTAAAAAATAAGTATACATGAATATGCCAGAAATAACAATTACAAAATTATAGACAATGTCTGACTAACTTTGAGGCCCTGGTATGGTAGGCATTTCAAGAAATCATTTCAAAACACTCTTTTGCTTTATTTTAATAATCTTCAATCCTTGTTACTCAACTTAATTTCGTTGTCGAGTCAATTTTATACTTATCCCTCCTATAATAACCATAAAAGGGAGTAGTACAAGAAAAAATGTAAAATGTGCGGCGTTATTATTTTTATGTAGCTAAGCATATTTTATGCACATTAAACAAGGTGGTAGAGTCTTAACTACGTTTTCACTAACAATAACATAAATTTTCTAGCAAATTACCGCATGTACAATGTAAGAGGCCACAAGTTACAGTGCTGTACCTTCATCGCAGGGGAACACTAGCCGACTGCAAGGTACTATTTCCCTAAGGGCACCCTACTAACCCTTGTTATGCAAAACTTTTGGATACTTATCATTTCTGTGTCCGCTCTTTAACTTAAGTTGTTTTAAATTCTCTCATTTTTAATTAAAGCGAAGAGATATTCGCTGATCTAAAATTAATAAGGTGTCTCGTTTTGTCCAATGTATATACTATTATAAACTCGAGCATTCAGCTTATGAACTCCTGAAATAAATACGTAATAATTAAGTCCCTTTCAGACAACTTCTTCTTTGGTTGTTTACCACAATATTATAAACAGCTTTACAAATTTAATGTTTAGTTTATTTCAATCTTCCATAATATAGGAGAGAATGAGAATCTTTTCGTCCCTTATAGTATATACAGTGGAAAAAACTGAAAATATTTTTTCTGAAGACTAGGCAGTTATTAAAAATTCGTCTGAGGAACTTACGTGCAAATCGCTCCGTCGATCTGCCTATAATAATAATATCGTAAGAAGTGTTTGAGATATTTAGATAGAATTTATTAGTTGTATTTATAATATAGCAAAATGAAGTTCGGCAGTATTCAGATTTTAAGGGAAAACATTTTGCATAACTTAACAGACCTAAAAATATTTCGTATTTAATCATTAATGAACAACTGAACACCTTAAGGTGAATTGCGCCTCAGAGTACTGTCCTATTCTCGCCTGCTTCATTTCGATCTATGCCCGTAAATAAAGTGAACTCCACTGTTTAAATTTACATGGCAACTTCTTTAAACTTTGTCTTTTCTAAAAGAGTTGACTAAAATCGTGTAACATCAAGTATAACACCAATGTTGCATTTGCCTTCGCAGTCAAAATGAAGAATCTCATTGTTACATGATATCGGTTGAATTTTGTAGAAGAATTTATGAACATGGGTGGTCAAAGAAAATGAATTGGCCATAATCTTGCTATGTCTCAATAAATCGAATAATTAGAAATATCCAGATAAAATATCAAACATTTTATTTTTTGACAAGAAGTATGCTGACCCTACGGAACATATCCCTCACTTGCAAAATGGAACTATTTTAAATAAGTTCTAAGTGCTACAAACCATGCCCAAACCGCTGAAAAACGCGCTTATTTTAATCATATTGCTAGAAACAAACATTATAAAAAGCTCTGGGGTGAGCTTAAGTCACTAAATAGTATGTCCAGTAATAAATCACAAATACCTAGATTTACTAGACCCTAATAATATCAATAATTATTTTATAGACAGTATCCCTCAAAATAGCAACAGTATTACAGACGTTTTGAATTATTATAATCAAAACAAAACACTATTTCAGAGTTCAGTTTCAGCTTAGTTTCCACTGAAATTATTCAAAGAGTTCTTTGTAGTTTAAAAAATTCTGCATCCGGATCTGACATGTTAAGCATTTATTTTATTAAATTGTGTTGCCCGTACTTACTAAACTTTTAATCCATATTATTAATAGTTTGTGTATTGAAAATCAGTTTCCTTCTGCATGGAAAGTTGCTCTAATAATTCCCGTCCAGAAAATAAATGATAAAAAGGGATTTTCAGACTTGAGACATATTAGTATTCTCACAGGATTGTTAAAGTTGGCAGAAAAAATAATTGAGATTCCGCTTAGGGAACACGTTAATATATTTAACATACTGCCAGCAATCCAGTCAGGTTTTAGAGCTGGTTATAGTTGCTCTACAGCTTTAATGCATATTACGGATGATGTTGTTGAGGCCACTGATCAAGATAAATGTACTATTTTGATATTATTAGATTTTAGTAAGGCGTTCGATACAATTGATCACGAACTGCTCTTAGCAATTTTAAAATCATGGTGTTAATAATATAGGTTGTAAACTGCTCAAGTCATATCATGAAGGACGCTCACAAATGGTAAGCATATCCGATAAACTTTCCCAGGCAAGGGCGACCAATAAAGGTGTTCCACAAGGTTCTATTTTAGGCCCTATGTTGTTTACAATTTACACATCTCAATTTGTAAATTTTGTTAAATCTTGTTCGGTTCATGTGTATGCAGACGATACCCAAATTTAGTATTCTTTTTATGCTAAGGATTATGAAGCTGCTGTGCAACAAGTCAACAATGACCTAAAAAGTTTATCGGACATTTCTTTGCAGCATTCACTTGTTTTAAATCCATTAAAATCAGCTATGCTTTTATTCGGTAAGAAGCCAGACTGGGCTAATTTGAAAGATCTAATTAATATTGAAATAAACGGATGTCGTTTAGAATTTTCGCAACATGTCCGAAATTTAGGATTAATTTTAGACACAACTTTAAGATTTAGAGAACAGGTTTGTAAATTTATACAAAAAGCTTACTCCGTCCTAAGGCTTCTTTCTTTATCCACACAGAAGTTTTTTTTTTATACATTTATTTAACGTCGGCCTATTTCCGCTACTGAGGCCTATCACCGACGCCTGTAGACGAACTACCCCCAACCAGGAATTTTGCCGAACCTCTTCCCTTAAGAAGAGTAGGGATCTTTTACTTGCCTAACATTTAATAGACAAGGGACCGACGGCTTTACATCCCCTCCGAAGGATGGTATATCTCCTATACAACCCTCACCTAGGGCTGTATAGCTTCCGCGCATACACTGATATACAAGCCGCTGGAAGATGTGTGAGGCGAGAACGCGGTTTCCGTTGGAGTGGTCACCCATCCAAGTACTAACTGCGCCAGTCGTTGCTTTACCACACAGAAGTTACTTAAACATAAATACTAAAAAGACGCTTTGTGAAACATTGGTATTGTCGCAGTTCACATATTGTGCCCCAGTTTATGGCCTTTGTTTGGACAGGGATTGTAGCAGTCGTATACAGCGCGTGCAAAACTCGTGTATTCGACTTATCTATGGCATACGTAAATATGAACATGTTTCACATACGCTGCCTGAACTCATGTGGCTGAACATGCAAGGTCGGAGAAACTTTTATTCAGCGTGTATCTTTCACAAGATTATCACACTGAAGGCTCCCGTCTTATCTCTACAATAAAATAACTTTTCGCAACGATGTTGCAGGTCAGGTCTAAAGGTTTACTTAGTCCACCTATGCACAGAACTTTCTTCTACAAGAGAGGTTTCAGATATTGCACTTACAAATTATATAGTCAGGTCTCATTTATTGCCACATCATTTAGTGTTGCAAAATTTAAAAGATATTTTAAAACCACTTTGTTAGGTTAGTCACAATAGTTTTATGTGCCTATTTAATTTATTTACTTGTTTATTTATTACTCATGCATATAATGTTTTAGTTTTTTCTATACTACCTTACAGTTATTGTAGATGTACTTTGTGCGTAATTTTTCATTTTTAATGTATATCGAGGGTTAAGTGGTAGATAACACTTATTGTGAACTTCCCTTTGAGATTTCCTAAAATATATCTATTATGTTCTGTTTTCTCTATGTAGAATATTACTGGAAAAGAGGCATTTATTATTATTATTATATTTTCATAAACAATTTATTTTTGAACCACGTTTTTTCTCTATTTTTATTGAATGCCTTTGATTGTATTTGTCATATTCAAAAAATAAAAATATGCGCTTCTTTGCAATTAAATTGTTTATTAAGTTAGGGTCACTACTGTTAATCTGTTCAGTTGCAAAAAAATAAAAATAAAAAATAGTTGGTTTTAAAAAGTTATTAAATTATTGCAAGTCCATATTCATTTAGTAAAAATGTACCTGATGGGGCTTATACCCTATCGGCGTGTGCGTCTATCAGAATAATTAATTATCAATTAAATAATTCAATAAGTGGACTGTATAAATAAATAATTATGGGTAAATATGAGTAATAAAAGACCCGAGAACTTACCCCTGACTGGTCACTGGCTGGAACCGGTGATTTCTTTCCTACACAAGGGAGAGGGAGGAAGGGATCGTAGGAGTTTTTTGACACTTTAAACACTATTACGCCAGCAACCCAGTTTAACAAAATCTGTCTATGCACCCGATATCGTGATTTCTGCTTCGCGGAAATTAAAACAATAAAAAAATGAGCACTAAACAAATAACAAAATGCGTGTGTGTGTGAGACGGCCACCGTTTTATTCTTCCCAATATTGCGAACCTAATGCTAATGCGTGCCTTCTGTCCACACGTTTCTCTCGTCCTATATCCTTGACCACGCTTAGCAAGAAAACGCAAAAAAAATCTGTTTACTTGTAACTACCATATGATGGCGCGTAACCAGTACCTCTTATTAAAACAAAATATTGTGCCAAATTTGAGGTAAAAATATTTATTAAATACACTTATAATAAATTATAAATAATATAATTCAACTCCTAATCCTTGTAGGTGGGTTTGACAGTAGAAAAATTTTCTTGGCCTTAGATCTTAGACTTTGACGTTTATTTTTCGATAATAATAGAAATATATTTCTTAAATAAGAAACGTCACTTTTTAAAAATTTTCTCGTTATAAACAAATCAACATTAATTACACTTTGGATTTTCTTCTAAATTAAAAAGCAAAAACATAGCTTAATAGGACTTTGGGATACCTGCAACTTAAAAAAAAAATGTTGTTGATTAAGAAAATATATTTTTTATTATCGAAAATTATACATAAAACCTGGGATCTATGATTTAAAAAAATCTTTGTAATGTCAAACCCACCCACAGGATTAAAAGTAGAATTTTCAAGTTTATAATTTGTTACAAGGGTTTTAACCAACTATTATGACTAAATATTTTGATTTAATAAGAGGCACATGTTTACTAAATATAATGAATATTGACTTAAAATAACATAGACATAACATATTTTAATAATGTTGTTTTTTATGAGGTTATAATGTTTATGAAGCTGTGTTTATTTTCAGAAATTTGATTGCTTCTAACATTCATATGATTTGACATTTAATAGAAAGACAGCACAATAGAAAATAAACCGTTAACTTTATAAGTATCTCTCATAAATGTAACTTGCCTCTGCCATGATGATATTAGCATAGTATAAGAAACCATCTCGTTTATTGCTACTGCTACGATTATCATCATAGTAATGTTCGTCTTGTGTATATTCAATATAATACAATGTATGACCTCTTTTCCCCTTTTTTGCACAACTTTAATATCATTTTATTTCCCACTCTTAAATTGTTATGACACAGTACAGCTGTATCTGCATAGTTGAAGAGGAGAGACTGGGGCAGACACGCTTGTAGGATATGGTATATTTATACAGCACAAGTTGCTTCGATATGGTCATTGCTGAAAACTTGCGACTCTTTGACTGTTCCTTTCCATATGGAAATAGATCGGGGATCTACATCGGTTGAAATATTGTATGTTCTAGAACTTCTCCCTATCTAACAACCGAGTGTAACGAACACTTAAGCAAGAAAAATATTTTCCAGTTAACTACAATTTAGTTATACGGGGTGTCCATTTTTAGTTGCTGGGGTCTACTTTAAACGTATTGTTTAAATAAATAATAGGTATTATCCCTAATTCTCACTTTGTTTAGTTTGATATCTGGCTATGTGATACAGTGTCAAACACGTTTTGTAAGATTAAAGAACTATTAGTCGTTGATGAGGATCTTCCCTTAATTTTTTTTTTTGGAATTCATACTGATTTGAAAACGCATAAATTGACAAATATACTTTTAAAGCCACTTTTACGAAATAAAAGAAAATAATTTTAATAAGAATTAATTAGATGGATTTATTTTACTAAAGCATTTATTGTTAGTAATAATTTTTAATCCAGCCTTGTGCGAGCATATTAAAATATCGGATAGATGTCTTTAATAGATTTTCTAAATGGACTGTAAGGGCAGATCCACGGTCGTACAAAATAATAAAAGGCGAGAATGTGGTGTTATTAGAAAAGTTTTGACCTACCTTCAATTGCATCATCCAAGCGGGGTGAAATATGATAATATGATACATACAGAAAGAATTTACTGTATACTGTTATCCTTACAGTAATTAAATATGGGCTTATCTTATTTTTCCTTTATTTGCAATTTTATCTTGAGTATCTCCGACATTCTCACGGCGGAAGCACCAGCGAATTAACTACGGCCACTCCCCGCAACCCGCAGAGTTAGTGACCGTAGATTTCCAAATCATGTGCCCTAAGTAGACGAAGATAACCCAGGATATCCGATTTCTGCATCTGGCCTGCCAGCTATTTGGCCGAATGTTGACAACCCGGTATGGTGCGTCATTCCGAGAGCAGCGTGGGCTTCATACCTCCGAGTATGTTAAAGAACGCTATAACCCCGATATACTTTTCGACGTTGTAACAAAATCCGACTTAGGAAATACTTCGTATGAAAAGCGTGCTTCACGTAAAAACGCCGTGGAAGAGGTTTTTAATACTTGTAAACATATTTTCGCTCTTCGGAGCGTTTTTTATGCAAAATTTTCGCTAACTCTTCAAGGAGCGTTAATTTAGAAAGTGTAGCAAATGTCGCTGCACAGGGACGTAATGTCGCCCCGACCACCTAAATTTAGAAAGTGTACTAAAATTAGACTTTAACTTCGAAATTTTCAAGATTAAAAACCCTTTTACGAATCCACGTTGTCAAGCACTGCAACTCTTACGAGGTATTGAATATGAGGACAAGTTAATCCAACGACTATTCAAAGTATATCGGAAGTTATAGCGAAAATAGCCCTTAGCGACATGGGACCCCCATCATTTCCTAGCAGTCGATTTTGACGGGGAAATGATGAGTTTTGACGGGGTTTGCCCTAAACCGGTTCCTCAGTGATTCGGAGTCAAAAAAGTATTATTACCATGTACTCATACGTGCATGGGATCCGCCTTGCCTGAACGTAAAAAGTTGTTATTGTAGAATAC
This sequence comes from Leptura quadrifasciata, assembly GCA_963675555.1. Lineage (NCBI taxonomy): Eukaryota > Metazoa > Arthropoda > Insecta > Coleoptera > Cerambycidae > Leptura > Leptura quadrifasciata. The sequence continues at coordinate 32,171,786 of OY776682.1, forward strand.
AATCGAAGTAGTAGCGCTTCAAGCAATTTTAAGCTCCGAGGGGCGACCAAAATTCATGTGAATTAAATAATACGTTTATAAGACAGGCAAGCAAAAGCCCACCAAAATTTCAGTTACATTGAACTTTTCTTGAATCTTTTTGTGCATCGTTAGCTTATTAAACCGCATATTGGATGGTAGTTGGTACATTATAAATCGTTCCGTTCCTCACCATGTGTTGTACACGGGCCAGACTAGTGTTTGTTAAACATTTCTCTTGAAATAAAAGTTGTTGTAAAAACATAAATTTTTAAAGATTTAATATACTTATATATTTTTGAACTTTATATTGTCTTTTAGTTGTGTTTTCTAACAAAATTCCCTTTCAGGTATAATATTAAGAAAGTGTGGTACAGACAGTGTTAGGTTTATAGTGTTACGACGTCCAATTGATACCATCAAAGCAGCAGTTAAGCATAAACGACAGTAAGTATGATTTTTTATATTATTCTCCGTCTGAAACAGTCGTGTTGAACCCTAAAATTTTGTGAACGTAATATTTATTTATTTAGAGATAAGGAAAGAGTTGAGGAAAATGAAAATTTATTTTTTCTTTTTCCTATTTTTTAAAATTTTTCTAAGTTTTTAAAGACAGAAAAAGACGTCCTTCAGACACCATAAAGATGGATCGTTCACATGGCGCCCGAACAGGAACCATGCCGTCACCAAACCCAACTAATCCATTCTCCTTCATGGCAGAAGACTCCGAGGAGTCGTTTACCAAACGTTGCACAAAAAGATTCACGGAAAGAAGGGGGGTGTTAAAGAACGCTATAACCCCGATATACTTTTCGACGTTGTAACAAAATCCGACTTAGGAAATACTTCGTACGAAAAGCGTGCTTCACGTAAAAACGCCGTGGAAGAGGTTTTTAATACTTGTAAACATATTTTCGCTCTTCGGAGCGTTTTTTATGCAAAATTTTCGCTAACTCTTCAAGGAGCGTTAATTTAGAAAGTGTAGCAAATGTCGCTGCACAGGGACGTAATGTCGCCCCGACCACCTAAATTTAGAAAGTGTACTAAAATTAGACTTTAACTTCGAAATTTTCAAGATTAAAAACCCTTTTACAAATCCACGTTGTCAAGCACTGCAACTCTTACGAGGTATTGAATATGAGGACAAGATAATCCAACGACTATTCAAAGTATATCGGAAGTTATAGCGAAAATAGCCCTTAGCGACATGGGACCCCCATCATTTCCTAGCAGTCGATTTTGACGGGGAAATGATGAGTTTTGACGGGGTTTGCCCTAAACCGGTGATTCGGAGTCAAAAAAGTATTATTACCATGTACTCCTACGTGCATGGGATCCGCCTTGCCTGAACGTAAAAAGTTGTTATTGTAGAATACAATCGAAGTAGTAGCGCTTCAAGCAATTTTAAGCTCCGAGGAGCGACCAAAATTCATGTGAATTAAATAATACGTTTCTAAGACAGGCAAGCAAAAGCCCACCAAAATTTCAGTTACATTGAACTTTTCTTGAATCTTTTTGTGCATCGTTAGCTTATTAAACCGCATATTGGATGGTAGTTGGTACATTATAAATCGTTCCGTTCCTCACCATGTGTTGTACACGGGCCAGACTAGTGTTTGTTAAACATTTCTCTTGAAATAAAAGTTGTTGTAAAAACATAAATTTTTAAAGATTTAATATACTTATATATTTTTGAACTTTATATTGTCTTTTAGTTGTGTTTTCTAACAAAATTCCCTTTCAGGTATAATATTAAGAAAGTGTGGTACAGACAGTGTTAGGTTTATAGTGTTACGACGTCCAATTGATACCATCAAAGCAGCAGTTAAGCATAAACGACAGTAAGTATGATTTTTTATATTATTCTCCGTCTGAAACAGTCGTGTTGAACCCTAAAATTTTGTGAACGTAATATTTATTTATTTAGAGATAAGAAAAGAGTTAAGGAAAAAGAAAATTTATTTTTTCTTTTTCCTATTTTTTTAAATTTTTCTAAGTTTTTAAAGACAGAAAAAGACGTCCTTGAGACACCATAAAAATGGCTCGTTCACAAGTACACCGACTATAAGAACTACCAACTTGACCGAGTAACCTGGATACAGCACTAGGAGCTCGTACTGGAGATCGGGATATTTACCACGTTTTTCCTTCTCTTTCAAGACGATGTTTGTTTCAGCTGGAGCTGAAAACTCGATGATGTACAGGTTTGGTGGTCGAGGAGTATTATGTCAGGCTTCTTGGCTTGAATTAGCCTGACGGTCGGGAACGAGTAGTTCCAGTATATTCTGCACTTCTCGTTCTCGACAACAGGCTCAATATCTCCGGGAGCGTAAGGCAGCACTGGTATTTGGTCTACCCCGTACGAGTGCCGTAGAAGGTAGTAAAGCACTCGAAATGCCGCGTTATGGTGGTGGATGTAGGCCGAAATCGCATATACCGGACATGCAGACAGTACGTGCATGGGCGATTCCAATGCCTGACGGCAGGTTCTGTAGTTGGTATCAGGAACCCCTACGCCCATCACACGGCTTCGGTAGACCACCATAACACCATGCTGGCAGGCCACAATGAATCCCTCGGTCTCCGACTTAAACCCAGCTGACCTTAAAAAGGCGAACGTCAGCTTGGTCGATAAACCCAGTGTATCTATGTTTTTATAGAATACACCGTGCATGGATTTATCGACATACCGTCTAAACAGATTTTCCTGTTCAGCGGCTTTAATCTGGGCTTTCAGAAGATTTGGCGGAAGCTCAGTGACCGACTCTGGGTCGGCACCTCACCGACTTCATCTGCGACTCTCTTCGCTGGCTTGAATAATCCTGCTCCCACTCCTGCATATTCATGATTTCTCACTAGTTGCAGGAGAAGGTCTGACGTTACATGCTATACTCAGTATTACCCGGCCATGCATGCACTCCAAACTCAAGAGTCTGTTTCCTCCTTTCCCTTATTATTTATTTTTGGGAAAGAATTGAGGCAACATATGCGGACGACTAGCTGGTTTAAGTCGGAGCAAAGAGCCGTGGATCCGGAGTATTCGTAAGAGTGGAGAAAGTTACCCTTCTTAAAATGTACGGCATAAATGACAGACTTCTGTTTATTTCGAGAAAAGGAGACAAAGAAAAATTGATGTTAAATTGGGCACCATCTATAGTGAAAATAAGTGAAATTGTCTCTTTTTCTCGAATAACCAGTCTACTATAGATCAGACTGAAATTGTTGGTAAGAGAAATAAAAAGATTGTTTAAAATGAATGTTAAAATATATTACATGAATAATAGAGAAATTGGTTTGTAAAGACTAATTGAATATATATATATATATATATATATATATATATATATATAGTTAAAATTTTAAAAATTTTTAAACTTGGGTATGCAGTCGTGTGGCACAAAAAATTAAAGAAAACTCTTTATTTCTGTTCTAGCTTTCGAGGCTTTATTGTCTCTTCATCAGGAACGCTACAAAGTATGACATCATATTATACTTAAATTAGGGTTGATATTAGAGTACTTACGATATTTTGAGGTTATATAGAAGTTGCACATGTGAAGCAATTTTTCAAAAATATGGACCAACACTTAACACTAATAGTAGTTAACAAACTTACAAGTTAAAAATTATTTAAAACATAGTTGGATGTCAATTGATAAAATAAAATTGTTAAAAACATTAAATTTAAAAAAGCATGGTATCCTGAAGGGATCCATCTTGTATTGTAAGGTTAAGTTGGAACTTCCTGTGAAGATGGCCAAACTGTCAAATTTATTCCTCAAGGATAAAATTAACTAACCTGCACTTGTACCAGGTGTCCCATTCGATGCCATACCTGTTGGATTATATTGGTTATTGTTGTCAAGATGTAGAAGAAAGGTGTAAATAATGTTAAGCCCTTCTATGTCCTTTTTCGAGTTTAAAGCGTTGTTACTTTTGTAAATATTCGTCATTTCGAGAAATTCTCGTTTGTGTCTATTGTTCTCCTTACCCAAAATACTAACGTCATCATATGCTACTACGTGATTGTTGTCAATGGCATGTTTTGCTAAAGTACAGGATTTTTTGTTATTCCTGATATCGCTTCTATGAGAAACCAACCGGTCCTTTAGGAGTCTACCGGTCTGGCCTATATATTTCTTATCGCATGCGCCACAAGGTATGCAATACACAACACCGGACATCTCCAACATCTGATCTTTGTCTTTTGCCAATGGTAACATTGTTTTTGAAAGCAAGTTTGATATTATTGTAGTTATTGAAAATTTTTTTGAACTCAAACGTTAAGCCCTCTACATGAGGTAACGTATAATATACTACATTATTGTTGTTCTGTGGTGGAACATTATGTGGGTTAACAGCATCTATGGTAGAATCTCTGCTAAACAAGAGTTTGTAAACTAGGTTAGCTGGATATCCGCTCATTTTGAATAAGGAACTAAGTTTTGTTAGATTTTGTTGGCGTAACGAAGTATGGCTGGTTTTGATGACTCTGTTTTTCATCCCTAGGATGAGGTTTATTTTTTGTCGTTGTTGATGGAAGGACTCATAATGAAGAAACCTGCCTGAAGCACCTGGTTTAGTGTACCAGGAGGTAATGACAGTGTTTTCAGCAGTTCTAATGAGCTTGGTGTCCAAAAAAGGAACACTATTGTTGTTGTCCTCCTCTTCGATGGTGAATTTTAACAGTTCATCATAACTGTTAAATACTTGTAGGAGTTCATCTTTGCCACCTTGTGGTATACTTAGTATCAGATCGTCTACATATTTTTTAATGAACGGAATTTGAAACGTAAGTTTAACCAAACACTCGTCCAGCAGATCGTCCATCACGTACTGTGCCAGTATAGGAGAGACTGGGCTGCCCATTGGCATGCCACGTATTTGTTTATAGTAAATGTTGGAAAAAGTGAATGTAGTGGTGTCAAAAAGAAAATCAATTAACCTTACAAAAAGATCCTTGGAGATAGAACAATGTTGTGAAATGCATTCCCAGTGTTTGGTGATGCTGTTCTTGGCTCGATCTACTGAAATGTTATTGAACAATGCCTTGACATCAAGGCTAATGATGACATATTGCTCGGGTAGTTGAAATTCGTTAATAAATTCGCAAAATTCAAACGAATCTTTAACGAAATAATTGTTATTGTTATTATATGATAACGTTAGTACATCGGTCACAAGTTGTGCTACACCTCTATTAGGGCTGTTAACACCTGATATTATCTTAAATACCTTAAAGCTGTGTATTTGACATACACAGCAAAATAAGAGTTCTTCAAAAAATAGCTTTGAAAACGGAAAGAGATTACTTTCCGAAACGTCAGCAAAATACATTATTTTTGTGTTTATTCCGATTTATATTATTTGCAAAACATAACCTCTGACTTTTCCTTTGGCGTAAACGTCACGGGCGCAGAGGCTTTTTTTCCAATAATTCTATTATTTTGTAGATTCGGTGATTTGTTTTGAAGAGGATAATAGTACATGTGGTAGAAAACCCAAATAATAGGAAAGAATATTATAGGACGAAGTTGCAAAATTGGTTTGTGAATTTTAGGGAGGCCATAGAATTTATTAATTACACCGTTATAAATCTTGTACGATTTACTTTCTTGGTCAGTTAACATTCTTTTCTTGTGTAGTTCAGTTATTAATTTGTTGGCTTTTTGTTGAGTGGTAGACGAGGGATCTCTATTTAACACAGTATAATAATTATTATCATTCAAGATGTCACTTACTAGTTTAAAATTTTAACCTTAAATAGCCAGTCGAGCTAATTTTACCTTAAAATGTATATATGTTAGATAGTGGATTGTTTAAATGACTTTTTAAAAACATTTATTTATTACACTTGAGTCAACGTTGACTCGTTTTAATAAGATACAATAATAATTTTGAAGTAGTTTAATCTGAAGTGAGTATAAGACTGATTACAAAAAGGTTGTTGGTAATATTTATAATGTTTTGAGAACAAAGGGAACAGTGTTGCTGATTCAGCACAATCAGGATTACTTAGAATTGAAATACAATGCTCATGCAGCGTGAGCGGTTATTGAGAAGAGCTGTTACGCAGTATGTAATACGATATGTTTGAGAAGGTTAAGCCTGTCTCGATAATATTATATATCATAGTATATTTCTAATATAACAGCTTCCCCCTTATAAAAAAAGTTGGTGTTTTATGCAGCAACTTTTGAAATGAATATAAAATGTATATAAAAGGTAATGGTACAATTTGGAAAAATATAAGAGATACAAAAAATGTTAAATCGTAAGGTTTAAAATACAGAATATAACCTTAGTGTCTAAAATATGAAATGCAAGCACAATAAGCTTGATTCATAAAATAAAATAACATACAAATGTTAGAGTTAAAATATAGCTTTAGCAGGAAAGCGTAAAATACAAACATACTAAGTTTGAATTGTAAAATGGGATAAAATATTCCCAAGGTTAAAATATAGCTTTACTATAAAAGCATAAAATATAAGTATGATAAGTTTAAATGAAAATGACGTAAAAATGTTAATAAAATTGAAATTAACAAAGGATAGAAAATAATGAAATATAATGATTAAACAAATGAAATAAAATTCACTGAAGAGTCTAGCACTAAAAGTCAGTAAAAAGGCACAAAACAGTTTGTCTTTAGGTAAGTTCTATATCTTCGGCTTCGTTGTCTTCTCTTCTTAAGGTAGGTCGTCTTCGTGAAGGAAATAGGTTAGCAAATGTCCTGTAGGGTTTGCTAGGCCTCGGTGGATATGGGGGTGATGCAGAAACATCGATGGCTAGTCTTCGTCTTTTTGTTCTGCACTTACAAAATAGGTACAGAAATAACAGTCCAAATATTAGCACAATGATAAAATAGGTGAACCAGGATATGTGTTTTGTTATAAAGGGTTCGTTGATCAAATCATCTAAATCTCTGGAGTATTGGTCCAACTTGTGTTTGGCAACTTCGAGGTCTTCCGTATTGAGATTGTTTAATTTTAGTGGTTTAAGATTTGGAGCTCGGATTTTGTCTGGAATATGTTTACAACATTCAAATGGAATTTGGATTGGATGAGTGTCGTCTTTTACATCGGTTACTTCATTGGTACTGGCTTGAATTTTTGTGATGCCTATGAAGGCGTAACAATTCGGTTGTAATTTTACTATTGAATTTATGTAGATGACTTCAGTTTTTGAATTTCTTTCTGGACAGTTGATGGTTGTTTGTAGAGGTTCTGCGTTAATAACTAACCATGTGTTTTCGTCTATTTTTTGGACGTTGTAGCCTTGGCTGATGATAAATGACGTCTGGCAGTTTTCTGGCAGAGTTTTGAGGTTCTTGAAGAGACGGGCTTCGCTTATGGCATTGTTGTCAATAGGATATGCAAATAAATTTGGATATAATCTGGTGTTGAAATAAAGTGGTTTGCATTCTTCAAGGTTCGAAATAGGTATGTACATTAATGAATCATCATCTCTCGCGATATATTTTTGAGAAGTTGATAATACATGATATAAACCAGTTCTATTATCCAAAATAGGAATAGGGTATAATTGAAATACTGAATATGTTTGAGGGTCTATTAAAGGTATGTCTAACACAAATATTAGATCCGAATTTGTTTGAAGAGCTTTTAGTTCTATAATGTCTAAGTATTGTGCAACTTTTGATAGTTTGATTGGAAGCGGTAAATTGTTCCTTTGTAGGTTTTGCGAAATTTCCTGTAGAGAATTTACTAAGTCCTTTGGATTTATAATTGACGTGTGAATTATTTTAAGCCTCGCGAAAGTGATGGAATTTAGGATGTCATTTAGGTTATCCTCGATAAATAAATAACTTGCCATAAGTTGTTCGCAGATTTCGATAAATTTCAGTTTTGCATGGACGTTTTCTATGTCTTTAGTCATGTCTAAAATTGAGGTTTCAATTTCTTTAATATTCTTATTGAAAGTTTCTTCGTCAACTTGCAATTTTTGAATAGTTGCGTTGAAATTTTTGATTACTGAAGTTGTAACAGATATTTGGTTTTTAATTAGGTTTTCGAGTTGGTGTTCGTCATTATTCAATTTGTTGATACAATCAGAATAATACTGACCGTCTTCTGCGTCTAAATTTCCGGTTATTGATTTGAAAATCGTTCCGATGCCATTTAGTATTCCTCGTTTGTATCGTTTCGTGTCAAGGTAAATTTCGTCAAATTTTGATTGTATTGATTGGGAAATTTGCGTCAATAAGCTAAGGTGAGTTTTTACATCTCCTGAAAAGACGTTCATGTAATGATATGCTGGGTCGAGTGTGTTGTATAGTGTCTGTAAGATCTTGTCGTTTTTGTCGAAAGCTGTCTTAAAGGTAGATATGTTTTTGTGTACCACTAAAGTCCATTTCTTGTGAGAAATCACAATGTCCGTGTCTTGGTGATAATATACTCCGATCGTATTGTTAATAGGTGATATTTTAAATTGAGCAAGTGCTGATCCGATCAGCAGGAGAAACCTGAAAATAAATTTAATCTTCAGTATATGGTTTCATTCGATCAAAATTTACTTTGGTGGTTTGGTTTGTTTCGAGATTTAGTAATGTAGCGGAATTTTGAAAGATTTCTGTAATTTCAAAGGGACCGTTGAATTTATTTTGCAGTTTATTTTTTATTTGTGATTCTTTGACGTACACTTTGTCGCCAATATTATATGTGTGTCGATTTTCGGGAATGTTCTTGTCGAATCGAACTTTGGCTTTTTGTTTTTGTGCTTCTGTTCGACTTCGCGCAATTTTGTAATAATGGGATATTCGATTATTTAAATCTCTAACGTATTTGGTGATCAGGTCTTTTTGGTTGTAAAGAGTTTCAGGTGGTCGGTTAGCTGTATGTCCGAAAATAAGCTCGTATGGCGTAAAGCCATGAGTTTTGTTTACCGAGTTATTGTAACATATCACCGCATAGGGTAATATAGTAAAGGGATGTTCGTTGGGATTTTCGGTTTTGTGTATTCTTATCATTTCTGCTAGGGTGGCATGGAATCGTTCGATAGATCCGTTGGATTGAGGATGTCCTACACTTGAGTATGTTAGTTTTATGTCGTAAAGGGTGCAAAGGTCTTTTAATAAATTATTATCAAATTCACCGCCATAATCGCAATGAATTCTTAGTGGGGTACCATAATGCTGAAAATAAAGCAACAGGGTATTTACGACTGATTTTGCGCTCTTGTCTGGGACTGCGTAAGCTTGAGTAAATTTGGTTAACTCGTCGCGGATAGTTAATGCATAGTTTCGCGTGGGAAATTCGAATAGATCAATATTAACTCTCTCAAATGGAGTTTTAGGGGTTTCGGTAATCACTAAGGGATTGTTGAGGTTCTTGCGACAGACTTTTGTTCTTTGACATGTTTCACAATTTTTTATAAAATTTTCGACGTCTTTTGTTAAGCCTTGCCAATTATATTTATTTTTGATTCTACGTATCGTTTCATTTATTCCACGATGTAAATTATTTTTTCCGGTGTGATGCTGGTCGAGAATGATCGGACGTTGGTCCTCGTCGGGAGTTCGTACTAAATTTTGACATATGATTAGTTTTAAGTCTTTTTCTGTAAAAATAAATGATAGGATTTCGAGAATTGGAAAGTCTAGATTGTTTTCAACATGGTAAGTTTTGGAAAGGTCTAATTTGTTCCGGTGTTTATATAATGTTAAAAATAAGTGTTCTACCACAGACTCTGGGTCGAAGGGCAGAGCGATAATGTAATAATTTCTTTGTCGGGTCGATTTACTGGAAACGATATTGATTGTATTGTTATAGAATTCGGGGTTTTCCTCGAAAATATCCTCGATAATTTGATGGTGAAGGTCTGTCAAGTTGTTTTGTTGGAAAAACGTTATGATATTTTTATTTTCTCGATCTAATAGTTGTTTATTTGTGATTTGAATTTTGGAATAGTCTATTAGAGATTTGGTTTTGTAAAGACGGGAGAATGTGTCAAATTCTCGGGCAATTTGTTCGTCGGTAATTTCATCGTCGTTATCTGGAATTTCGTCTTCATCTGAGTCTTCGTTTGCGGCTAGAATTTTTGAATAAAATTTGGAACATTCTGAAAAGTGATTAATTTTTATTCTGGACAACGCGTCCGCGTTTTTATTGATCTTTCCGGGTTTGTATATTATTTCGTAATCGTATTCTTCGAGTTTTAAGCGCCAACGCGCTAGTCTACTACCTGGGTCTTTTATGGAAAATAACCAAGTGAGTGGTCGGTGGTCGGTGACGAGTTTGAATTTCCTTCCGAATAGATATGGCCTAAAATGCTTTACACTCCAGACCAAAGATAAAAGTTCACGCTCAATGGTTGAATACTTAGTTTCCGCGCCGCATAAAGTTCGAGATGCGTATGCGATTGGCAAATCTTTTCCTATACTTCCTTGTGAAAGTACAGAACCTATTGCAAATGCACTAGCGTCTGTAGTTAGGACAAAAGGTTCATCAAAGTTGGGATAGATCAATATCGGGGTAGTTGTCAGTTTGTTTTAGGGTTTCGAATGAATTTGTACAGTCATTGTCGAAATTGAAAGGTATATCTTTTTGTAGCAACTTAGTTAAGGGTTTTGAAATTTTGGAGAAATTAGGAATGAAGCGTCTATAGTAGCCTGCTAGACCTAGAAAAGATTTAATTTCTTTCTGATTTTTGGGTTGAGGAAAATTTAGAATTGCTTCGACTTTGGCAGGGTTTGGTTTTACACCATCCTTTGTAATAAGATGCCCTAAATAGGCGACTTCCTTGCGAAGGAATTCGCATTTGTCTGGCTGAATTTTGAGGTTGGCTTTTTGTAGACGTTTGAAGACTTCTGTTAATCGAGAAATATGTTCATGGATAGTAGGGGAATAAATAATAGTATCGTCCATATAGACGAGACAGCGTTCATTTTGGATGCCTAATAGAATATTGTCCATGACCCTCTGGAAAGTGGATGGAGCATTTTTTAGACCGAATGGCATACGTACAAATTCGTAGTGGCCATTCTCTACCGTGAAAGCTGTTTTTTGGATGTCCTTAGAATCGATTTCAATTTGGTGGAAGCCAGAGGCCAAGTCTAGAGTCGTGAAATATTGACATCTGCCTAATTGGTCTAGAAGATCAGAAATGTTGGGCAAAGGACACTTATCACCTATCGTTACTTCGTTTAATTTTCGGTAGTCAACTACGACGCGCGATTTCTGTTTACCAGAAGCGTCTAGTTTTTTGGGGACTACCCAAACTGGGGAGGACCAGGGAGAAATTGAAGGCTGGATAATGCCTTGATCGAGCATTTTTGAAACTTGTGATTTTACCTCTTGTTTATGAATTTGGGGTAACGATAAGATTTAGTGAAAATTGGTTTGGAATCGTTAGTGTCTATTGAATGATTGATTTCATTGGTAAATGTCAAGTTGTCACCTTCTAAATAGAATATGTCTGAAAAGTCTAAACAGAGTTGAGTAATTAATTCACTCTCCTCGTCGTTCAAGTGGTCTAAGCGTAATTGATTTTTAATTTCGTAGTTTCGGTCTATGTATTGGGAATCCGGATTTTGAAGATTTACGTTAAATATTGATCTAAATTTTTGAACGGGTTCGAGTTTAAGATCCGAGAAATGTATTGTTTTTGGAATCGCGTTTGCGTTTATTATCGTTGTCAAAAATTCACCATTGTTGTCTATTTTGACAATGGCATTCGGTAAACGTACCTTTTCATTTTCCTGGGCTATTAGTATAGCTTCAGTATTTTGTAAATTGCATTTAAGTTTAAAAATCTTTTCTGTGCGTGGTTCGATAGAAATTACATTTTGGTTTTTAACATTTAAATTTGGGTTTGAAATTCTAATACCTGGATTATTGTTTTCGTTAGAATTATTGTGGTTCCTGATTGATGTTACTTCAGTCACCTCAAATAGTGGTACGGTTTTAAAATTGGTAATAAGTTGATTATTTTCAAAGTCCACATGACACTTATAATATTTTAAAAAGTCTGCACCTAATAGTCCATCGAATTCTATATCTAGGTCGTGAACATAAACCTTGTATGGATCATTTATATTGAATGGTATTAGTACAGATTCGGTGATATTAATTTTTTCATCTGTTATACCCTGTATAATTACGTTTTCAGGATATCTTTGTTTGTACCTTTCCGCTGTTTTGGTTTTAAATACAGAAATACCTGCACCTGAGTCGACAAGAATTTTGAAACGATTTGTGAAGTCTTTTATATAAAATAGATTTTTGGAATTTACGACATTTAGTTTGTAGCGGGGTGTTTTTACATGAATTGGTTTTCCGGGAAGTTCAGGTTTGGGTCGAAACTGTCCTGGAGGTTTATCGCTTGGACTTGGCGAGAAATTTGGTCTAGTTCGTCCGTTTGCTGTGTTGGAGTACTCGTGGAATACTCCGGGCCTATGCAAAAATCCGGAGGATTAGCAGTATAATCCTCGTGCTGTTGAGATTGAGAATTAGCAGTATAATTCTCACATTGTTGGGTTCCAAAATCGTAATCATAATCATTTTCGTTAGAATAATTGGGAGAATAATTGGTAGAATAATTTACAGGATAATTTTCATATTGGTTTGGGCTATCAGTGTAGTTATCATAAGATTCTTGATTTAGGTGATGTGTCTTTTGTTGATTGAATCGATTAAAATTCGGGTTCGGTTGTATGGCAGAAGGTCTCTGCTGGTGGAAGTTGGGATTTGGCCTGATAGCTGAGGGCCTGTTCTGTTGAGAATAATTGTGTTGCTGATTAGAGAAATTTTGAAAGTTTTGTGGTCTATGGTTAGATGTACTTTGGAAATGTGGCCTTGGAGGCTGTGCTTGATTAGAATAAGCATTTGGTGTGAAGTTGGGAGATGGAGACTGATAGTTTTGCCTTGTGCGGCATTCGTTAACATGGTGCCCATTTCTTCTGCAGAATGTGCAGAATTGATGAGAATTTGGACGTCTTTGAACATTTTGGACAGGGTTTTTGATTGGGGTTTTAATGGAAAATTTTTGTGATTCGAAATATGACAACTGTAGTTCTCGTTTGATCCTGTTTATGGCATCTAGCATGTTGCTAGGATTACCAGCCCCAATGATTTGGCCTAATTTGGGTTCTAACCCGGTCAATAGAGTGGTCAATGTCATCTTTTCAATCAAATTTGATTGAGCCGTTTTTTCTTCAAGGGTTAGAGTTTGTTTTTGTATAGCGGCGTGCATTTTCGCGTTGTGTGTTTGCAACCTAGATACAAATACCAATGCAGTTTCGTTAGATGATTGGCGAATCCTCTGTAGATCCTGAATTAGTGCTGTCAGGTCACGAGAATCACCAAAATGAGCTTCAAGTAAGCTTTTGATTTCTGCCCATGTAGCAGGGTTTCGGGAATTTATTAATTCTGCGGCTTTTCCGCGTAATTTATTTTTTATGTGAAGCGTTAATAAGACGCGCTGATCATCAACAGCGATCCCCTGAGCGGTTATACAGGCTGAAATAAATGTAAATGCAAGAATATGGGGTTGCCGTCAAATTCGGGCACTATGGAAAATTTTTCGCTTAACCTATAAGGTTCAATATTTATGGTTTCGTTTGCAGCGATTGAATTGTTGGCATTTGTAGTGATTGAGTTGTTTACATTGGAATTTGTAGCGGTAGCCATTTTATTTATAATATTTAGATAATTAAATAACTTAAAACGCCTTTTTCCAATTTAAGTTAGTGCGCTACTGGTGTTTAATAAATTTTTTTTTATATGAAACGGGCAAGAGTGTGTTATTTATTCTGTAATATTTAAAATTTATATTATAAAATAGCTAGATTAATTCGAAAAACGCGTTTGGTTTAAAAAGCGTTTTGAGTTTGGAAATAGTATATCTCTGATAATTTTATATTTTAATTGTAATGTAATAGTATTGTAGAACATAAGCTTTGTCTTACGGCCTTAACTTTAACCTTTTATGTGGTATGCAATATTATATTACGATAAAAATGCAAAGATAACAATGGTACGTGATTACAGTTAATTAGATAAATTCGCACTTAAAGAGTATATGATATTACCATAAAAATAATGTTACGATAGGAACAGTGTATGATTACGGTTATTTATATAGGTCACACAAATTATAATCAAGATATTTTGTTTCAAGTTTAAATAAAATTACTATCTTAGATATTAGAACTGTATGTAGCAATGCAATGTATTTTGATAAAATAGAATGTAAAATTATGTCGTTGAAAATCAATAATTGCGAGATGATTCAAAAATGACTTACCCTAAATTTTTCATTCCTCGTGGTCCAGTTGAATGCGACTTCGTGAGCTTAGCTTCACCAAAGGTCTCTCTCTGCCAGGGGCGTCACTGGGTGTTCCTTCCACAGGGTTGCCTTTGATGCCGAAGACACCAACGATGGGACGGGATGAAATTCTTACTTGCTAATTGTTGAATCGTGTTAATTTGAAATGTTGCTTGTATTTCTTGATAATTATTATTGTTTCGCTTCTGTGCGTTTGAGAATAATGTAGGTTCTTCTGAACAAAGGATTGGGATCCACCACCACAGCTAAGAAGTTCTCCTTGTTCCAGAAGCTCTTTGCGTCCGGTTAGGCACCTTTTTCAGATGGACTCCTTGTTCCCTCGGATATGTTTGCTACTGGTTAGGCTCCCGAACTGTGCGTGTTTTTCAGATCCGCCACGACTGCGCCAATGTTAGATAGTGGATTGTTTAAATGACTTTTTAAAAACATTTATTTATTACACTTGAGTCAACGTTGACTCGTTTTAATAAGATACAATAATAATTTTGAAGTAGTTTAATCTGAAGTGAGTATAAGACTGATTACAAAAAGGTTGTTGGTAATATTTATAATGTTTTGAGAACAAAGGGAACAGTGTTGCTGATTCAGCACAATCAGGATTACTTAGAATTGAAATACAATGCTCATGCAGCGTGAGCGGTTATTGAGAAGAGCTGTTACGCAGTATGTAATACGATATGTTTGAGAAGGTTAAGCCTGTCTCGATAATATTATATATCATAGTATATTTCTAATATAACATATATATATATATATATATATATATATATATATGTATATATATATATATATATATATATATATATATATATATATATGTATATATATATATATATATATATATATATATATGGTATAGTGGTGAGAGGTAAGTGAATCCTCTCATGTGGTCTAATGCACACATCATATACACCAGACATCATAGATGTCTCCATGGTGCATAGCGACTTGCCATTTTGCAAGTACCGAGAGCGGCGACCTTCAGCCCTTGGTGGACTTAACCTATATACTGTTATTATACATGATTTGCAGGAAACAACTACTCAGCGGGCAAATACCCCGACCTGCATTGAATTATACCTTACAAATCATGAAAAATTGGTAGCCAATGTCATTTGTCCTATGGCATACTGATGAGAACTAATAAGTTCGAAACCGGTCTATGTCTGGTCAGGGAGTTGACAAATGACATTGGCTACCAATTTTTCATGATTTTTAAGGTATAATTCGATGCAGGTCGGGGTATTTGCCCGCTGAGTAGTTGTTTCCTGCAAATCATGTATAATAACAGTATATAGGTTAAGTCCACCAAGGGCTGAAGGTCGCCGCTCTCGGTACTTGCAAAATGGCAAGTCGCTATGCACCATGGAGACATCTATGATGTCTGGTGTATAGTAGCATTAGACCACATGAGAGGATTCACTTACCTCTCACCACTATACCATTTACATTAGTCTGTATAAGACTAGCAGGTTAGTAGAGGAAGTTAGCCGTAGGTCGGTCTCCCCCCACCACTGACCTTGACCTTGACCGCGCACCTATGGTCCGTACCTTCAAGGCCACGGTGGCACCGTAGGTTCACATAACATATACCGTGACCTTGACCTTGGATGGCCGCAGTGCGTTTCGACTTCAAGGGCGCAGTGTTGCTGTTACCCAGAACGATCACTTGCGGTGACCTTGGCCTTGGCTAACACTATTAGAGAATGCAAGGACGGAGCTTCCTCCTTGCCACGCAACTCGTAATGTGCCGTGGTTTGATATTTTGTGACGTAGTATATCTTTTCTATAAAAGAGTGAAAGGAGTTAATATGGGATCATTCTTAACGTCAATTTCCTAGAGTAAAGAAGCAAATATGTATTCGTGCAGTTTTTGTGGTGCAAGCTTCACTCGCAGTGACAATATGCGACGTCATAAGAGGGAGGCGTGTAACAGTTTAAATGGTAATGGACCGCCAGCAAAGAAAGTGAAATTGGATTCGAATCCATCAACATCGGTAATTATGCAGACGTGTTATAGCTGTAATGTGACTTTAACAACTAACCAAATGAAGTCTCATAAAAGAACACTACAACACAGAACAAATTCATGTGTACGTTTGATGGATGGTACAGAAATTGTTCGCAGTGCTTTCAAATATAGAATCATAACATACCGAGTGCATAGTGATAATGAGAAACTGGACTATATAATATTTTTCAACGAAATTCGACATAAAATATTGAATTTACTAGAAGAAATATTATTACTTCATAAAACTGTGAAAGTAAACATGGAGACATTTGCCAGCTATATATTACAAGCACAAGAAATAGCTGAAATTAAATCGTTTAATACGTGTAATAAAATATTGGATCAAGGTGTGGATTTAAACATTGCACTCGACACTTTTATAGACATGATGGTTGCGCAAACTACTGAGTTCCAAGAGCGTGATTCTGGTATGTAAATATCTTCTGGTGTGTGGAATAACAATTGACATTTTTTTTATTTTTAGGGTGGGCCCTCGAACAAATAAAATTTGTTGAAATTAATATAAACAAGTACAGTCCAATGGGTGGTTCATCATATATCAAGTTACCAAAGTTCATCGCAAATAAGAAGGCCGTAGTGAATATAGAAAACCAAAACCAATACTGTTTTGCTTGGGCAGTCACTTCAGCATTGTATCCTGCAAATGGTGGTACATCTCAAATGTCATCTTATCCACATTATTCAAGAGTTCTAAATTTGACAGGTATGAATTTTCCAATGAAATTGAGAGACATTTCAAAATTTGAGGAATTGAATAATATATCTATTAATGTGTATGGGTTAGAAAAGAAATTCGAGAATAATAAAGTAAAATATGATGTTGTCGGACCTTTGCGTTATTCTCAGAAGAAACTACGTATTCATGTTAACTTATTATTAATTTCCGCGGAATGTGATCAGAATCATCATTGTAAATCGGATTGTGCTAAAACTCACTATTGTTGGATAACAAATTTATCTGGATTAGTATCAAACCAAATATCCGCTCACGGACATAAAAAATATTTTTGTGATGGGTGTTTGCTGTATTTCAGTAATGAACGTCAGCTAATGTTGCACCAAAAAAATGATTGTAATCACATTTTCACTACAACACCATCGACACAATTTCGGGTTGACAAATATGGGAAACGCGTACCGGAAAATATATTAAAATTTGAGAATTTTGAGAGACAAATGCAAGTACCATTTGTAGTATATGCAGACTTTGAATCTATTTTGAAACCGATAAATACTTGCGAGCCAAATCCTGAACGCTCTTACACCAATAAAACGTTTATTCATGAACCTTACTCTTTCGCGTATTACATAAAATGTTCCTTTGATAATAGCATTTCTAAATTTGAACTATATCGCGGATCTGATGCAGCAAAAGTATTTGTATCATGTATAGAGGCTGATTTAAGGGAAATTTATAATAGATATATGAAAGATATAATCCCCATGTCCCCGCTTACAGCGATAGAAAGAGAAAATTTTGACAATGCAACCATCTGTGGTATATGTGAGAAGCCTTTTGCAGAAGGTGATATAAAGGTGAAAGATCATTGCCACTTAACTGGTAAGATACAATTCGATGCCGCGCACTCGATCTGCAATTTAAATTATAAACTACCAAATTTTGTACCTATCATATTTCACAACATGGGTGGATACGATATTCACTTATTTGTAAAAGAGTTATGCGCTCATAAAGATAAAGTTGACGTAATACCACAAAACAAAGAAAAATATATATCTTTTACAAAACATCTTTACATGCATAATTACGTTACTGACAAGGGGGAAACAAAAAATAAATATTTGCGGTTACGTTTCATCGATAGTTTTAAATTTATGTCAGCATCACTACAAAATTTAGGGGAAAATTTAAATGAAGGTCAAATGGTTACAATGAAGAACTTTTTTACCGATAATGCAAAATTTATTTTAATGCGACGGAAGGGTGTATTTCCATATAGTTTCATAGATAACTTAGAGAAATTAAATAATCGTGTTCTACCCACCAAGCAGGAATTCTATGACAGCCTAAATGAAACACATATATCAGATGACGATTATGAAAGGGCTAAAAATGTGTGGGAATTGTTTGAGTGCCAGAGTTTGGGTGACTATTCAGACCTGTATTTAAAATCAGATGTCCTTCTTTTGTGTGACGTATTTGAAAATTTTCGTAAAATTTGCGTGAATAAATATAAATTGGATCCAGCCCAATATTACACAGCTCCAGGTTTATCTTGGGACGCTATGTTGAAACTAACAGCGGTAGAACTTGAATTGTTAACAGATATCGATATGATACATTTTTTTAAAAAAGCTATACGCGGTGGTGTGAGCCAGTGTACAGAAAGGAAGCATATCGCAAATAATAAATTTCTACCTAATTATGATCCCTCAGAACCGTCGTCATTTATCACATATCTTGATGCTACGAACTTATACGGTCATAGTATGTCCCAAGCATTACCAACAGGGGGGTTTGAGTGGTTGTCCGAAAGAGAAATTATCGACTTAGATGTTACTAATATTTCAGACGAGTACACGGGTATGTTTTTGAAGTAGACGTACATTATCCGCAAGAGTTACACGATTTACATTCAGATCTCCCTTTCTTAGTAGAAAATATTATACCCCCCCAATCAAAATCAAAATCACCAAAATTAATCCCAAATTTGAATGATAAGAGACGATATGTTGTGCATTATAGAAACTTGAAACAAGCCATTGAAAATGGTTTAATGGTGTTAAAAACCCATAGAGTACTTAAGTTCAAGCAGTCGCCCTGGTTAAAAAAATACATCGATTTAAATACGCAAATGAGAAATTCAGCGACCAATAAATTTGAAAAAGACCAATATAAATTAATGAATAATGCAATATTTGGTAAAACCATGGAAAATGTTGATAATAGAAGAGATATAAAGTTGATTACTCATTGGGAAAATGTTAGAAGAACTATAGGTGCAAACGCATTAATCGCTCGTCCAAATTTCAAATCTTGCACAATTTTTTCTGAGGATTTTGTAGCGATTGAAATGAGCAAATTGCAAGTAGTCTATAACAAACCAATTTACGTAGGATTTTGTATTCTTGAATTATCGAAGACGGTACTGTATATTTTTTTTTATGGTGTTATTAAACGTCAATTCGGTGCTAATGCTTCTTTGTTGTACACCGACACAGATTCCTTAATTATGAAAGTTTATACAGATAACTTCTATGACTTTATTGTACAAAATCCAGAAAAATTTGATACTTCTAATTATATGGAGGGAAATAAATTTAATATTCCAAAAGGCTCGTCTGTGCTTGGGAATATGAAAGACGAATTCCCCGAAGATCCTATTATCAGCTTTTATGGTACTGGAGCGAAAGCGTACTACGTGCAATCGGTCGGTAATGAGTTGAAAAAAGCCAAGGGGGTAAAGAAATCTGTGCTTGAAAAACAACTTACAATAGATGACTACAGAAAAATTGTTGAGCAGGGCGGGTTAATATTTCGTAAAATGAATACTTTCAGAAGTCACTTGTATGATATCTATGCAGAGATGCGGAATAAAGTTGCTCTTTCTTATTATGACGATAAACGTTTTGTGATTCCCAATACCACTAAAACTCTACCCTGGGGTCACTCAGACATAACATTTTTTCAGAGTGAACCAGAGCAGAATTTAAAGTGGTTAATATCAGCCTTAAATAGTGTCGTTGAACGAAATGTTTTAAAGGATGATGATAAACTAGATGTGTTACTCAAAGCAATGAATGAGTTGAGTGATTAATTGTTAATAATGTTTCTACTTGTTAACGCAAAGGTCGACAATTATAATATTCAATTGAAAAATTCATTGTGATATTTCATGTTATGTGTAAGTCGAAGTAAGAGATATTTGTATGAAATAAAATGTTAATTTATAAATAAAGATTTAAATTACTAAATGGTATTTTTATTGTATGAGTACTGTAGGCAATAAGATAGAGAGAGATGATAGGAAGAGTGGGGTGGGAAGTAGGGGGTTAGTTAGAGTGTGTAGGGAAATAATTTGAACCAATAGGAACAAGAGTGGTAGGGAGTGGAGGGGTTAGTTCAGCGTTATGGGCTTCAGAGATGCTACAAAGATTCTTTCCGTCTCCAGCTCTCGAGTTGTAAAGAAGTGTGCAAAATAGTGCTGTCTGCTCTATTCCTAGCATTCTTTGTGTTCTGTGTTTTGTGTTTCGTGCCCGTTTCTCGTGTCCGTTTTGTGTTTGTTGTGACAATGGTAGGACAAAAAAAGATTGGTGTTTCTGGTGGTAGCGGTAAGGGAGGCGCTTTGTTGAGTGCTGTGGCTGCATATTTAATTAATTATATGCCAGGGCAAGACGACAATGGCGACGCTTGTCCAGGTAATGGTGTGGCGAACAACCAGACGAGCCCTGGCGTGGGTTTAGTACCGGATATTGAAATCCCGACGGATTTTAACGATTTGCTGGGTGATTTCGATTTCTCCGAATTGGACGCGCAGGCTTTGGCTTCAGATGAAGCCAGAGCTAGTACATCTAATGGAGAGGCCTACCCGAACGCCGCGTGGCCTAGGTTCCCTACGGTTACGGAGACAAATTCTGAGGACGGATTTCAACCTGCGCAACCAAAGATTTCTTCGCAGAAAGGCCAAAAGAAGATGACGACGCATCCTTCAACATCTACAAAGCAGACGCAGGTAGAGAATACCGAGAAAGATGATGACGTGTTGATTCTTAGACGAATTTTATCGGCGCAAGCATCTGTACCTGCTCGCCTGAGCCCTATTCCCGATGTTGACTCAGACGAGGGGCAGGTAGAGATACCTGAAAAGCCTAAGAAAGCAGCAGCTAAAAATAAAAAGCCGTTATCGGGAAGGGAACCGGTGGTTAAAAAAGCTGCTGCAAAAAAGTCGGTAGCTAAGAAACCAAAAAAAGATGCTGCAAAAAAGCCGACGAAAGTGCAACCGGTATGTTCGAGCGCGCCGTTGCCAGGATGCTCTCATGCGGTGTTGCCAACGCAGGAACCCCGTAACCGTGCTCTGGTTGTGAATGAAAGTGATTCTGATTCACAATCGGAGTTATTCTCCCAAGAAGAGCAAAATGTAACTTTCAAAAATTTCTTGAACATGTATGAACAGTTGCAGCGGGAGGATAGGGAACTTAAAAGTGCAACTGATGATGATAACAAATTAAAGGTCACGCGCAGTCCCTCAAAAGGAAGGCGGAGATGTTGAATTCTCGGGCCGATGAAATGCTCAGAGGCATTGCGAAGCGTCGCAAAGCCTCTGAGAGATGTACAAGGAAGCTAAATGCTATAAAGAAGAAACTGGGAATAAGGTAGTGCGTAAACACACTACGGAATGTAAAAAAAAATTAAAATGCAAAAATGTGAAAAAAAAAAATTAGGTTAGGTTAGGTTAGAAAAAATGTAAAAAAAATTAAAATGCAAAAATGTGAAAAAAAAATTAGGTTAGGTTAGGTTAGAAAAAATGTAAAAAAATTTAAATGTAGAAAAGAATATATATTTCATGGAATTTTTGGTAAATTGTGTATTTAAGTATATAATTAGATTAGAACTGTTGTATTCATCGTAGATGAAATAAAAAATAAATTTTAATACATTTATTTATACACAAATATTGGACAATATATATATATATATATATATATATATATATATATAAACAACTGAAAAACTTCCAAAGTACACTCAGACACGCGTTCATGTGAACGATCCATGCTTTGATGGAAGTCTGAAGGACGTATTTTCTGCTCGAAAAACTTAGAAAAATAAAAAAAAAATAGGAAAAAGAAAAAATTAATTTTCTTTTTCCTCAACCTTTTCTTAATTCTAAACGTTCACAAAATTTTTAGGGTTCAACACGACTGTTTCAAACGGAGAACAATACAATAAATCATACTTACTGTCGTTTATGGTTAACTGCTGCTCTGATGGTATCAATTGGAAGACGTCGTAACACTATAAATCTAACACTGTCTGTATCACACTCTCTTAAAATTAAACCTGAAAGGGAATTTTGTTAGAAAACACAACTAAAAGACAATATAAAGTTCAAAATATGTATATTAAATCTTTTAAAAAATTTATGTTTTTTTACAACAACTTCTTCAAGAGAAAATGTTAACAAACAATGGTCTGACCCGTGTACAACACATGGTGAGGAACGGGACGATTCATACGGTACCAACTACCATCCAATATGCAGTTCGATAAGCTAACGATGCACAAAAAGATTCAAGAAAAGTTTCATGTAACTGAAATTTTGGTGGGCTTTTGCTTGCCTGTCTTATAAACGTATTTATTAATTCACATAAATTTTGGTCGTTCCTCGGAGCTTAAAATTGCTTGAAGCGTCTCTACTTCGTTTGTATTATGCAATAACAAATTTTACGTTCAGGCAAGGCAGATCCCATGCACGTGTATAGATACTTTTTTGACTCCGAATCACTGAGGAACCGGTTTAGGGCAAACCCCGTCAAAACGCATCATTTCCCCGTCAAAACCGACTGCTAGGAAATGATGGGGGTCCCATGTCGCTAAGGGCTATTTTCGCTATAACTTCCGATATACTTTGAATAGTCGTTGGACTAACTTGTCCTCAAATTCAATACCTCGTAAGAGTTGCAGTGCTTGACAACGTGGATTCGTAAAAGGGTTTTTAATCTTGGAAATTTTGAAGTTCAATTTTAGTATACTTTCTAAAATTGGGTGGTCGGGGCGACATTACGTCCCTGTGCAGCGACATTTACTACACTTTCTAAATTAACGCTCCTTGAAGAGTTAGCGAAAATTTGGCATAAAAAATGCTCCGAAGAGCAAAAATATGTTTCCAAGAATTAAAAACCTCCTCCACGGCGTTTTTACGTGAAGCACGCTTTTCTTACGAAGTATTTCCTAAGTCGGATTTTGTTACAACGTCGAAAAGTATATCGGAGTTATAGCGTTCTTTAACACTCCCCTCCTTTCCGTGAATCTTTTTGTGCAACGTTTGGTAAATTGGTTTTTGAAGAAAAAAAATGGATCATTGGATGTAGTCTCCCCATGTGTTGTATTCGGTTATATTTCAGACCGGCCTATCTGAACATAACGTATTTTTCAAATCTAAAATTGAACATATATCGATGCATAGCATTCGATTGAATATTGAACATTGGCTTTCAAAATGGCATAAAAAAAAAAGAAAAATTCGAAAATCCTCAGATTCTCGATGACACAACACAAACACTTTCGACGCACTTCTCTTTCTTAGTGTTCTTCCACTAATGCGGGCTTGCGTCTGCTCCTCCTCGTGTCTATGCCTCGTCGATCACCTTCGGTGTCGAACTGCCTTCTGGAACAGCTTAGGTGGTCCTCGGACTGCTTGGCTCCAGCTATACAATGGCTCTGCTCAGTTATATGAAACAATATAAAACAAAGTTTTAGTAAAAGGTATTGTTCATATCCCGTCTGGGGATCTGCGACAGATAACACATCGTCGTCTTTGAGAATAGGAACACTGAATTTTGTAGACTTATATTGATTGAAATGTTTCCGTGTAGATAAAATTCTCTTCTTGGGAGAAATCTGCGACCGATATCACATCGTCGTCTTTGAGAATATGAACATTGAATTTCGTAGACTTATGCTGATTGAAATGGTTTTTATTAAAATCTCTTCCTGGGAGAAATCTGCGACAGAATCTGCATCCGTCGGATCGTTGCATCTGCCCCTCCAGCAGACGTGGCGGCATCTCGCCCTTGAGTTGCTAGACTCATCTGAATCGCGTCCTTGCGTCAGAGTCGTCGTCTTTCCATGCCGTGCCAATGGAACATTTGTTTGGACCCTTTGGGTCGGACTCTGCTTACAGACGTGTATGTTTGTTAACATATGAGGACTTTGAAAAAATTATAAAAAATACCAACTCTGCCGGACACGGTCAGAGTTGCTGCAATGAATTTGGAAGATTTGTATGGTCGATACAATATCCTCAATGAAAATGACTTGAAAAAAATGCATAAAAAATACCAACTCTTATCAGACACGACAAGAAGTTGGTATGGAAATTTTGAGATAAAATAAACCTAGCACTAAGTTAAAACTTAGCCTAGGTTGAAAAATATTATAAAAATATGATGGAATCTCCAGAACTTGATTCTGAATCCGAAGAGGAAGCATCTCGTGGCGGTGCATGGATTTGTACAACCGTTTGCTCCGGCGGTGGAGGTTCCGTGGAATCGTCTGAGAACGGGGAATCATTTCCATCGAGTGATGTTCCGCCTGGACTAGCATTTTCTTCATCGGAAGATTCGATTTCCAAGTTGTGCTCCTCTGGCGGGGCTGGTCTCAAATCATTTACATGTACTCTTGTCGTTACATTTCCTTTTTGCACGAGATATACTTCGTCTGAAAACTTCTTCAAGATTCTGGTTGGGCCTGACCAAGACGGCGTGAAGGTATGTACCTTCTTTTTTCTCTTACTCATGACTCTGTCTCCTACTTTGAAAACGATTGGAGTGAGGGCCTCTTTTTCCGCGTACTTCTTGTAATTTTGTTGAGCCTGACGGGCTTCCTTGACTCGCTCGTATCGTGGAAGCGTTTGTTGCTTGGCTCTTTCTTGCCTCCAGGCATACAAATCCCATTCGCCTCTTTCGGCTGGATCATATCCTAACACGATCATGCTGGGTGTTTGATTTGTAGCGGCGTTCCTACGATTTCTTAATAAGTAAGTCATCTGATGCACGTAGCGATCCCAAGTGTCGTTTGGCTTTTTGAATAAAAGGGTGTTTAAGATTTTCTTACACTCCTGAACCCGTCGTTCCACGGGGTTGGACTGTTGGTGATATGCCGGAATTAAATATCGTTCGATACCGTTTCTTTCACAAAACGTGATGTACCATTCGGAATTGAAATGACCACCATTGTCTGAAATTATGACTCGAGGGACTCCGAATCTTGCTACTATCTCTTCATCAATAAATTTGGCTATCGTTCTGCCATCGACCTGAATGTATGCCTTTGCCTCTATCCATTTACTGAATACGTGTTCGACGATAATCATGTATCTATTTTCGGCGTCTTTAGTCCTCTGCAGCGGGCCAATTACGTCGACGCTCAAGGTTTCAAATGCATTTTGTGGTGCATGACTTCTAAGTGGAGCATTGGGTTGGGCTTGTCTTGTCTTTACAGACTGGCATATCAGACAGTCGTTTATATATCTGCCTACGATCCTGGCCATATTATTAAAATAGTAGCGTTTTGCTATTTTTCTAAGAGTCTCGTCTCTTCCTGGATGACATGCTTCATCTCGGTCATGATAATGGTAAATCAATTCCTTAATTTTCCTCTTTGGAACTATTAATTTAAAATTTTGATCGCAGTCTTTCAAAAGTACATCGTCTTGGACGTGAAAATTTTTCATAAAAATAAGATCCGCATCGGAACGTTGTTCCTGTTGAAATAGATCATTCCAACGGCGGATCTTGTCTTGAATATCTCTTGAACTCAATTGAGCCTGTACGATATCTTCGTATATTTCTGAATGTGTTAAAACAGAAATACGTTCTGGACACTTGTAATTTGGTAGGAACATTCTTTCCTCTTCATCGTCTGTCTCGACATATTTGTTTTGTGGGTTGTATTGTTTTTTTGAGTGGACTGTATGCAATTAAACAAAACTAATTTCTTACAAATATAACACAAACATAGACACTTACCAAATTCAGTTGGATGTTTGCTGCACTTGTGTCGCGATGGAGAAAGGGACAGGGTTAAAAGGAAATTTAAAGGATATCGCTTTAACAACACACTAAACTTAATAAGCTGATTAGCTATTATATCCACAAATGCATCACGTAATTTATACTATCGCGTATTTTACTAATTTTGAGAAAATCAACTGTA
This sequence comes from Leptura quadrifasciata, assembly GCA_963675555.1. Classification (NCBI taxonomy): domain Eukaryota; kingdom Metazoa; phylum Arthropoda; class Insecta; order Coleoptera; family Cerambycidae; genus Leptura; species Leptura quadrifasciata. The sequence continues at coordinate 32,198,047 of OY776682.1, forward strand.
TTTTAGAAAACTAACTATCTATATATATTCGAGTGTCACAGCAAGTCACTATCTCTTTCAAAAAAAAATATACAAAAAATTAAATATAAATGGATTAAATCTTATACTAGTGATGCCCTCTATTAAGGAAGTATCCAGCCATTATTTAGAAGGAAGGCAACTACTATTTCCAATTAATTTGAATTATATGCGGCCCAAACATCCCCCCGCCCCTGAAAGATTATTTTCAGACCAAACTAGACGAGACTTCAGAGAGAAGGGTGTAACTATTAGGGCACTCAATGAAAGTAATTCTAGAGTAATGTACTATAATTACACTACTATACTTTGATAGAGTACTTAACGCAAATTACTATATATATTAAAACTAAGAAATAATATGGTTATTAACTAGAGAAATTAAACTACTAATAGTAATAAGGCAATAGGCATAACTAATAAGTAAAATATAGCATGATAAACTAAATTAAAAGAAAAGTGCCTATTGCGTAGGAAGTGGACAAACTTTTACAACAGGACGTTTGAAAAGGCCTTGTTTGGTTCTAACAGAAACGACTCTAGTTACTCCATCTTTGTTAGGAAAAGTTTCTTCTACAAGCCCTAAAGGCCATTGTAAAGGTGGAGTTCCTTCCTGTTTTATAACTACCAACATACCAGGCTCAATTTTTTTAGCCGATGTGTTCCAACGCTCTCTCACTTGAAGAGAAGTTAAATACTCTAAATGCCAACGACGCCAGTAATCCTGTATCATTCGATCTATTAACTGATACCGATTTAGGCGATTTAAAGGTTCTTTTGTCAAATCTGGAGTTGGCAAACTTTGCAGAGGAGTCAAGTTTAGGAAATGCGCAGGCGTAAGAGCCATAGGTTCTGCAGGATCAGAACTAAGAACGCAAAGTGGGCGAGAGTTGAATAAGGCCTCAATTTGAGTTAAAAAAGTGTAAAATTCCTCATAGGACAATATTTGACCGCCAATTACCTTATAAAGGTGAGTTTTGACTGACTTGACATTAGCCTCCCAAATACCACCAAAATGAGGTGCAGATGGTGGATTGAATTTCCACTCAATTTTTCTATAGGATAATTCACCAGCAAATTGAATCTTATAATCATGAGAATTTACTAATTTATATAAGTCGTTCAGAACATTTTTTGCGCCAATGAAATTTGTACCACAATCTGAATAGATTACAGAACATGGCCCCCTGCGTGAGAGAAATCGTTTTAAAGCTTGTATAAAATTCGCGGTAGTTAAATCTGAAACAAGCTCCAAGTGGAGAGCTTTAGTTACAAGGCAAATAAAAAGACAAATGTAAGCTTTCTGTGATCTTGCCCCTCTAGTGCGATTTAGAGTTATTGCTACCGGACCTGCATAATCTACTCCAGTAAAAGTAAAACATTTTGCTTCTTGTACTCTACAGGCGGGCAAATCAGCCATTAAAGGATAAGTACATTTTGGTTGATTTCTAAAGCAAAGATTACAAGAATTTATTCGTTTTCGAACTATACCCCTCGCAGCTAAAATCCAGTAACTTTGGCGCAATAAAGCTAATACTAATGTGGGACCAGTATGTAAATTTTTACGGTGATAATGATCTATTAAAAGATTCACAAAATGATCGTTTTTTGGCAACAAAATAGGGTGTTGTCGATTAAAATCTAATTGAGAATTACGTAATCTGCCACCAACACGTAATATTCCGTCTTTAAGAAATGGTCTTAATTTACGTAAAGAAAAAGAACATTCTTCTTTATTTTCTAATAAACTAATTTCGTTCGAAAAATGTCTAGCTTGAATTAATTTAATTAAATATTCTTCGGCCTTTTCTAAATCTGTGGACCTTATAGCAAATTTAATTGGCAAAATTTTACAAAATCTAAAAACATAAACCACTATATTCAGCATTTTGTTCCAGGAGGACCTATTAAGAATGAAATCTTTATAAATAGTATCTGAAATATTACTAAATATTGTCAAAGTAACTATTTTTTTTTCAAGCACTACACTATTATCCGAAATTGATTCTATTGGCCAAAATTTATTTTCAAGGGAAATCCAAGCGGGGCCAGATGACCAAATAGAGTTTTCTAAAAATTGAGCTGGCGTTAAACCTCTACTGATTTGATCGGCGGGATTTTCAACTCCTCTAATATGAAACCAATGTGATGGCGCAATCAATTCTTGAATTTTGGCCACCCGACCGGCAACAAAAGTTTTCCAGCGATGTGGCGAAGATTTTATCCAACTAAGTGTTACCATGGAATCGGTAAAAGCAAAAATGTTATTTATATGTACATGGGACATATAATTATCTACTACCAAGCGTAAAATTTTAGCTAATAAATGAGCAGCACATAGTTCTAATCTTGGGATTGAAATTATTTTTAATGGTGATACTTTTGATTTGGCATAAATTAAAGAAACTTTGGTATCATCATTAAATTGTACTTTCATATAAACTACGGCCCCATAGGCCTTCTCCGAACTATCCGCGAATCCAATTAAACAAACAGAACAATTATGCAAAATGCCTACGTGACGAGATATTTTAAAATCAGTGAGCATAGGTAACTCCCTCTGATACTGAGACCAAGTACGTGTAATATGAGCAGGTGGGGTCTCATCCCAATCTAATTTTAGACTCCAAAGTTCCTTTATTAACAATTTAGCATATAAAATTACTGGAGCTAAAATACCTAAAGGGTCAAAAATTCTAGCTATTGTTGAAAGAATGTTTCTTTTAGAACACTGACCTCCATTTACATTTACCTTAAACGATAAAACATCTAATTGTGGCTGCCATTGTAGGCCAAGAATTTTCAAATAATCCATATCAAATTCTACAACTTGAGATAATCGAATATCTGCAGGAATATTGGACAATAATTCATGAGAGTTAGTAGACCATTTAACTAGATCAAATCCCCCTGATTTAAATAAATTTATCATTTCATGAACTAATATTTTGGCATCATTTAAGTCAGAAACACTTGTGACGTAATCATCCATGTACATATCTCGAAAAACAGCTTTAGAAGCTTTAGAAAAATATTTAAATTGATCGGAAGCAAGTTGATGAACTGTGCGCAAAGCTAAAAATGGACTTGGTTTAATGCCAAAAGTTACTGTATGTAATTGATACACTGACAAAGGTTCATTTGGAGAAAATCTCCACAAGATACGTTGATATCTTTGGTGCTCGGGACATATTTTAATTTGCCTATACATCTGACGTATATCAGCTGTCATTGCAATTTCAAATAATCTAAAATTTAGCAACATGGTTAAAACATCAGCTTGTAATTTCGGTCCGGTATACAACAAATCATTTAATGATAATGACGTATCTGTTTTTGAACTAGCATCAAAAACTACTCTAAGAGGGGTACTAAGGCTATCTAATTTAAATATTGCATGATGTGGTATGTAATAACCGGGCGTATTTATTTCATCATTACTTATTTTCGACATGTGATTTTGTGATAAATAATCTAACATAATTTCATTATAACTTATTCTTAAAGAAGAGGAGGATTCTAATTTTCTTTCTAAGTTAATAAATCTTCTATAAGCAGTTGAATATGAATTTCCTAAATTTGAGGGATCTAATTTAAAAGGTAAAGCAACTGTATATCTACCAGTTGACTCTCTACTATAAGTGGATTTATAAATATGTTCACAATCGACGTCGTCTTTGCTAAGAATTGAGGGAGCGGATATTTCCTCAATTTCCCAAAATTTATGCAATAGTTTTTCTACTGAGGGTTCCAAAAGACTACAAAATGTTCTTGTATTTTCTAATGACTGCATTATAGGAACATTTCCTGTTACTATAAAACCTAAACTAGTCTCCAATGCCCTAGGTGTACAGGGTGGTCCTTTAATTTTAGTTTTACGTAATACATGTGAAAATATATCAGCCCCAAGAATCCCATCTATTTCACCTGGTTGATAAAAAGTATCATCGGCTAATGGTAAATTCAAAAGGTGAGTTAGAGGTCCAGTTCGAACTTCGAAACTAGGCAACTGATCGGTAATTTTTTCAACTACTAAAGCGTCTATGGCGTATTTTTTTTCAGAATCTAATCGCGAAATAATTACTAAATTTGTTCGACCTTGAACTTGACTTGCAGACGATCCTATGCCATTCACAGAACTATGGAAATTTTGTACAAAGAGTTTCAAACGTTTAGCACATTTATAAGTTAATAAATTGGCTTGACTAGCCGAATCAAGTAAAAACCTAACTTTATGTAGGTTACCCATTTTATCTATTACATTTACAATTACAGTAGACAACAAAACGGTGGTACCATATTTAAAAAAGTTAGAATTATTCATAGAGCAAAAACTATGCGTTGAAGTGCTAGGCACAGGATTATTACTAGTTGATACATCAGTATTATTATTCGGCAAAGCATTATTAGCAGGCAAATATGTGTTCACTACAGCATTTTCAAAATGTAACAAAGAATGATGGCGTCGATGGCAAGTTGAGCAATTAATTTTTGATTTGCAGTCAATGACTCGGTGAGTTGACAAACAATTTAAACATAATTTATTATTTTTGACAAATTCATAACGCTCCTTGGCGGTGAATTTCAGAAAACTGGGGCATCTATTAACTAAATGATCATATTGGTTACACAATATGCACTTTTTCTTCGATTCTGATTTATTCACTAAGAATGAATGTGTAATACGGGTTTTTGTATTACTACTATTGCCGCTTTTATTTGAAATTAATTGCGTTTTACTAGAACTACTCAATATTTTTGCCTGTGATTTTATGAAAGTTACTATCTCTTCATACGAGGGTATATCTGATTTTTTTCTAAGCATTTCAAAAGAACGTCTAGTTTCGTTATCCAATTTGGATAAAGCTACATAAGATAATGTAAAATCAAATAAATCCTTGATATCAAGCTTCTTAAGTGCTGCTGTTGCAGTGTCAAATGTTTCAATAAATCCATTTAAGCCTTTGGCAGAGCCTGATTGCAGTGGTTTAAATTCTAAAATAGTTTCTAAATACGAAGTAGCTAGCTTTCTTTTATCTTGATATTTTTCTACTAAAGCATTCCAAATTATTTCATAGTTATCACCTATTGGAGGAATACCTGCACATACAGATAAAGCTCTATCCGATAATTGACCAATTAAAAAATGTACTTTATCAACAGTATTCAAATCTGGGTTATCATGGATTAAGCTTTGGAAACATTCATAAAAAATTGGCCAATCTTTCAGATCACCTGAAAATGTGGGCAATTCTAATTTTGGGAGTCTAGGTATAGATTTAATTGGAGCACTCACATCTGTTGATGTTCCTGCTTTATGAAATCTGCCTGTATTTAGAACTTTTTTAGCCACTGATTGAAAATGATACTGTAGTTCATCGAAACTTTCTAATGCAGTAAAGTTTGGTATAAATTCTGAATCAATTTCTATACTAAGTTGATTAATCTGATCCAACACCTTTTCAAAATCTCGTCTAGTTTGCTCTAAAGTTTCATATCTAATTAGAAAATTATCTAAAATTTTTTCATTCTGAACCTTTTGACTATCATCGTATAATTTTTGCACTCTAGTAAAAAGAGATTCCTTTTTTGCAGTTAGAATTTTTAACTGGTTTTCTTTCCTATCAGGCATTTTTAAATAGCTCTATTAAATACCAATTTAATAACTAAGATAATAAACTAAAACCACCAATAAATTTGAACACAAAATTATTCGAAGAGAACCAATTATTATTGAAAGTAAAATAAACGTAGCAAATAATTTCTTATTTTAAGGCAGTTTAATTCCTTCCAAATAATATCCACTGAAACATTAAATATTTACCAACTACTAGAAAAACAACTATAAGAAAAAACTAAGAGATAAATGTAGGTACTTTGAAATACTCTAACGTAATACCTACTCATAAAAACTAAGATTGAAATTAATAAGAAAACAAAAAATTATACGGCTCGGCTAGGACCAAAAAAATGTATTGTTTTTTTGAGTGGACTGTATGCAATTAAACAAAATTAATTTCTTACAAATATAACACAAACATAGACACTTACCAAATTCAGCTGGATGTTTGCTGCACTTGTGTCGCGATGGAGAAAGGGACAGGGTTAAAAGGAAATTTAAAGGATATCGCTTTAACAACACACTAAACTTAATAAGCTGATTAGCTATTATATCCACAAATGAATCAAGTAATTTATACTATCGCGTATTTTACTAATTTTGAGAAAATCAACTGTATTTTAGAAAACTAACTATCTATATATATTCGAGTGTCACAGCAAGTCACTATCTCTTTCAAAAAAAAATATACAAAAAATTAAATATAAATGGATTAAATCTTATACTTGTGATGCCCTCTATTAAGGAAGTATCCAGCCATTATTTAGAAGGAAGGCAACTGCTATTTCCAATTAATTTGAATTATATGCGGCCCAAACATGGGTTACGACTTAGAAAATCTGCTAATAAATTCTCCTTTCCTGGACAGTGTTCAATTTTGAATGCATATTCTTGCAATAGTAATGACCATCGTGTAAATTTAGTTTTGTCGTCCTTATGCTTGTTCAACCAAAGTAACGCCCTGTTGTCCGTCTTCACCAAGAACGGTTTGTCTGCTAAGTACATCTTGTACTTTTTAATATAGTTCACCACCGCCAAGCATTCCAGCTCATTTATGTGGTAACGTCTCTCTGCTGGAGATAACGTGTTGCTTGCATACGAAATTATATATTTTTCGCCGTTGTCGCCTAATTGATATAATACGGCCGAAAGGCCTTGTAGTGATGCATCTGTTTGTAAAATGAACTGACGTGAAAAATCCGGCCGATGGAGTTCCAGCGGTCCGGATAATAATTCTTTTCATTTTCTAAACGCTTCATCGCATACATGGTTCCAGTGAAAACGATTTTCCTTCGAAAGAAGTTTCGTTAGTGGCTTCGTGATCATCGCCACATTTGGTAGATATTCTCTTACCCAGTTGCAAAGTCCTAGGAAATTTTGTAGCTGCTTTTTGGTGGCTGGAACGGGATAATTTTGAATTTGTAATACATGTTTTTCTAATGGTCGGGAAGTATCAGTTCTAATTGTGTGGCCTAAATATTGGATTTCATTCGTCGCTATTACACACTTTTCCGGTGACACTTTTAGATTGTGCAGACGTAGTCTTTCAAAGACTAACCTCAGGTGGGACATATGCTCCTTCACGTTTACGCTGTAAACGATTATATCATCTAAGTACACTTTACAGAAATGGTGCAGGTAACCCGTTAAAACGTCCTTTGCCATGAATTTCTGAAAGGTACAGGGAGCTGTCTTGAGGCCGAAAGGCATGACATTAAATCTGTAAGCTGCCCCATCAGGAGTGGTAAAAGTTGAGAAATCTTTTGATGCTTCATCGAGCGGTATTTGCCAATATCCACTCTTTAAATCCAACACAGTAAAAATTTTCGAATTTCCTAAATCTTTAATACTTTCGTGTATCTTTGGTAAGACGGAAGCCTCGTCTTCAGTCATTTCGTTCAAATGGCGATAGTCGATGCAAAAACGTGGTTTTTTGTCTGAGCGTTTTATTATCACGGGTGGTGAACTATATTGGGCAGTGCTAGGTTCGATGACGCCAGCTTTCAACATCTCTTCGATTTGGTCGTACATAATTTTCTTCGTACTCGGAGACATCGGATATGGTCTGATATTAAATGGTTTTGTATCTTTTACTATAATTTTGTGTTTAACAGTCACTGTGGTTGCTTGAGTCGGTTCCGCAGTGAACAGATCGACAAATTCTTCGAACAGCGGCCGCAGAAATTTGTCTTTAATAACAAGCTCTTCAGGAAGCTTTGCCTGCTGTCTCTCCCTCTGAGAAGCTTGATTCCAGAAGACGGTAATACGCTCTTCCGTGCCGGCATATAGGCATTTTCGGCCATAATCATATGCGACGTTATTCATGTATAAGAATGGTGATCCTAATATTACAGTTTCATTCAAATTTTCGATGACTTGAAAATCAATTTCAAAAGAAGTGCCTGAAATTATTACTTTTAATTTTGTCGTTCCAAGAGAGTCCACCATTCGATCTCCGCACGCCATAGCAAATGATCGACGTGTCGTGAGATTTTTAAAATTATCCAACATCCTCGGATGGATAACGTTTCGTGTCGAGCCTGAATCAATCAGAGCGCCAACCGCATGTTCATTAATTTGAACTTTTATACGAGGCAAAGGGAACGCTTCGCTCATATAATTTATTGCTTCCTTCGTCTTGTGCAGAGGAGCGTCGTAGTGGTCATGAGTATTAGAAATGTTTAATGGACATTGCTGCCGCCTTGGTTCGGCCGTTGTGCCGGGGATCTTGCAGATTGACCCTGGCCTGGGTCTCTGGCCCCTGGAAAGTTTCCCGGTCTCCTGTTGAGATGAGGGTTATTCGGGCACTGACTATGGAAGTGCCACTGCACTGTGTCTGTGCAGTATCGGCACGGGGTAGCCGGTCGGTCGGGTACTCGGAATTTCCCCGATCCGCCATTAAAATTGTTTTGCCTGCGGTCAGGATTCACTGATCCGCTTGAAGAATTAGGCATAAAAAAATGACGACCAGGCGCTCTGCCTGGACCGTCCTGTCGAGAGACATCCTCTCGGAAATGCACCCTCGGTGCTGTCGGAGTTGGGCTTCCATTGCTCCTTATACTTGAATTTTGTTGAATTAAACGTCCCGGCTCTTGATAGTAAGACGCGCGGGACAGACGTTGATCGATAAGCTGGATTAGCGACGTCTGTTCGTCCGCTGAATCCCGCTCGACGTTAGTAGCCGCTGCTATTAAAATCTCTGTGGATGAAATTAGGTTGCTTCTCAAGAGTGACCTAATTTCTGGACGCAGTTGGTCCATGATGACCCGAGCTCTGATGGCTTCGGATTTGAAGGGATCAATACGATCGAAAAGACAGGTTTTCCGTGTGATAAACACTGCCGTGTCGTCTAAAGACGTTTGTTTGGTGGCATACAGTTGAGCAATAGCTCATGACTGTATGTCGGGAGAATTAAATCTCGTAAGGAATCTTTGCTTGAATAAGGCATACGAAGTTGTCAACGTCCTAAACTGTTCGGACCATCGTTGAGCTTCGCCCTTGAGTTGGCCGGTTACGTTATGGAGGCGATCATAGTCGTGGCTTATGCGAGCTTTGTCGAAATATTCCTCCATAATTTTCAGAAAAGCTTCTGGATCTTCATGATCAAGCCTATGGAACGTCACGTTCGGACATCTTTGTCTCTCATGGGGCGTACAGGTCGACACGTTCTGTATCGCCTGCACGAAGCCCTCTGCCATTTTCAGAAACATACTTTCCATCGAATTAGCAGTTTGTGGCTGTGAAGCAGATAAATTTGCATTATTTCCCTCTGGAAACAGTCGTTGTGGTTCTATCCCTCTAGAACCGTCGTCGACGAGCGGCGCGGTGACTCGCTCGTAAAATTCTCTTGGGGTCGACCCCTCGGAGTCTTCCGCCATGAATCAGAAAGGATTAGTTGGGTTTGGGGACGGCATGGTCCCTGTTCGGGCGCCATGTGAACGATCCATGCTTTGATGGAAGTCTGAAGGACGTATTTTCTGCTCGAAAAACTTAGAAAAATTAAAAAAAAATAGGAAAAAGAAAAAATTAATTTTCTTTTTCCTCAACCTTTTCTTAATTCTAAACGTTCACAAAATTTTTAGGGTCCAACACGACTGTTTCAAACGGAGAACAATACAATAAATCATACTTACTGTCGTTTATGCTTAACTGCTGCTCTGATGGTATCAATTGGATGACGTCGTAACACTATAAATCTAACACTGTCTGTATCACACTCTCTTAAAATTAAACCTGAAAGGGAATTTTGTTAGAAAACACAACTAAAAGACAATATAAAGTTCAAAATATGTATATTAAATCTTTTAAAAAATTTATGTTTTTTACAACAACTTCTTCAAGAGAAAATGTTAACAAACAATGGTCTGACCCGTGTACAACACATGGTGAGGAACGGGACGATTCATACGGTACCAACTACCATCCAATATGCAGTTTGATAAGCTAACGATGCACAAAAAGATTCAAGAAAAGTTTCATGTAACTGAAATTTTGGTGGGCTTTTGCTTGCCTGTCTTATAAACGTATTTATTAATTCACATAAATTTTGGTCGCTCCTCGGAGCTTAAAATTGCTTGAAGCGTCTCTACTTCGTTTGTATTATGCAATAACAAATTTTACGTTCAGGCAAGGCAGATCCCATGCACGTGTGAGTACATGGTATAGATACTTTTTTGACTCCGAATCACTGAGGAACCGGTTTAGGGCAAACCCCGTCAAAACGCATCATTTCCCCGTCAAAACCGACTGCTAGGAAATGATGGGGGTTCCATGCCGCTAAGGGCTATTTTCGCTATAACTTCCGATATACTTTGAATAGTCGTTGGACTAACTTGTCCTCATATTCAATACCTCGTAAGAGTTGCAGTGCTTGACAACGTGGATTCGTAAAAGGGTTTTTAATCTTGGAAATTTTGAAGTCCAATTTTAGTATACTTTCTAAAATTGGGTGGTCGGGGCGACATTACGTCCCTGTGCAGCGACATTTACTACACTTTCTAAATTAACGCTCCTTGAAGAGTTAGCGAAAATTTGGCATAAAAAATGCTCCGAAGAGCAAAAATATGTTTCCAAGAATTAAAAACCTCCTCCACGGCGTTTTTACGTGAAGCACGCTTTTCTTACGAAGTATTTCCTAAGTCGGATTTTGTTACAACGTCGAAAAGTATATCGGAGTTATAGCGTTCTTTAACATTCACACATGCAAAGGCAGCAATTTTAAGCGAAAAGCCGAACTCATGCCGAACAGTCCCGAAGTTTCCCGAAGCCACCCGAAGACGCCCGAGGACACGCGAGGTATCGTTTTCGACTAAATCGATCACTGGGAAGCGATTGCAACCACTTTCGGAGCGATACGACTAGCCGTTCCGGGAAAAAGTCTGCTGCGGCAAAACTAAAGGTCGGAAGTGAGTAGAAACGGTACTGGAGGACAACTGTGACCTCGATACACCTTTTGCAATACTTTTGACCGACAGTCCAAATACGAATAACCAATTTACTTAAATAAGTACCCCGTTATTTCTTATATTAAAGCAATTTTTTATTCTTTACTTTACTACTGTTATTTATAGTATATGAAATGAAATAAAAAAAGAATAACTCTTAATACATTTATTTATAAATAACAAAAATATATATACATAAAATAAAACAGAATTATCCGTCCGAATCATGCTCCACCAGAATGACTGCATCTTCATCTTCATCGGCAGATTCCTCCACCAGAATGGCTGCATCCTCATCTTCATCGGTAGATTCCTCCACCAGAATGGCTGCATCATCTTCCGAGTCAGACGATTCCGCTGTGTCCGTCGATGATTCCTCCAGAATTACTCCATCCATCTCGTCTTCGGAATCATCATTGGGCACAGTGTCCATCGACCATGTGGACGGAGACCTCTCCAATGGTTGGTATTCTTCTTCTGGTGAGGTGGTGCTATCTGCTACACCACCCCTTGTCGCCTCTCTAACGCGCTGCAGGTAGGCACGATACCTTTCGCACAAAACGAACATGGTTGAAGTGGAAGATACAGTATTGTCTTGTACTTCAGACATGTTGGAGCGTAGAAAGTAAACTGAGGATGGTGAGGGCTTTCTTATGTATATATAGCCCCTACCACCACCCCCACCTCATCACTCCCCACCTCACTACTCACACAAATAAGAGTAGAAAGTGTCCTAATACTCATATTTTTAACACCATCAATATCAATAGCACTGTCAACATAAGCAATAATCGAAGTGAAACACAGATTTCTCTAGTAACATTGTGTTACTTACATTTAAATATTTAGTAAATAAAACAAAAAATAAGATTCAATTTAACGTTTATTTAACACAAACTAGTTATATAATATTTACAATAAACTAAAAATTAAATATATACATTTATTTATCACTAAAACTAATTACATAATTATTTACAATAAACTAAGAGATATATACATATTTACAAAAAAAAACTACAAATTATCTGTCCATATTGCAAATATTGCAGATTTCCACTCGCCTAATCTGATAGAGTGGATCTCTGCAAGATTTGCAATATCCCCGCCTGCCTCTCATTATCCTTGTAGTGGCATGGTAGTCCACATGACGATGTCTCCCAGGATCCACCCTAGACTGGTATCCCAGAAAACATCCGTGGCAAAGATTGTATTCCATACCACCCACTACTTGGACCGCAACAAAGGTCATGGTGGTGCAGAAGATGCCATCCATTGGGTTCACCCTTGCTAAATATTCCGATGTTATCCACCGCTGCCCTCTTTGGTGGGGAACATCTACGACGATACCCTCATCATCACTCGAATCGTCTGCACCCTCTTCAGCGTCAAAAAATTCCTCATCGTCTTCCTCGTCGCTTTCCTCATCGCCTTCCTCATCGTCTTCAACTTCTACCTCGTCGTCTTCGGGAGCAGCCAAGTCGTCCTCTACCTCTTCAAGGTACCATATATTGTTGAGGACATCTAGGGATGCTAACCAGTCCAGGAATCTGAGGTTAGCCCAACCAGCAGGTACAGCAGCCATATTAATACTTGGAAAAGAATATATAAGACAGTAGACGGAATGATCAACGTTGAAGTTTGCAAAGCAACTGATCTAACGTGGAGTTACACCTCCTCTTTTAAACATGTTGCTGGTGACGTCACATCATCTCTAACGATGTCTTGTCCAAGAGAGTGGCAATCGAAACCAACAATCGCCGTATATCCATATAGTATGGATGGTGCAATTCTGTGCTATAATTGTTCCCAATTCTGGGCAAAGCAGCAAATTAATCCATGTACTGGACTATGTTCAAATTGTATAAAAGAAAATCCAGTGCCAGTGAATACCGTCCGAAAAGCAGCATCACGTGAGCGTCTGGAGCAAGAGTGCTACAAGTGTCTAGAACCCACGACTCGTACAAATTTTGGAATTATCCGAGATGTTTGTGAGACATGCAAGGTGGAGCACCCATTGAGGCAGCGGTGTCTGGTTTGCAACAAGTACACTGGTGATTGTTGGAACAATATTTGCAGCAAATGCAGAGACGAGAAGACATACAGTGTTTTACTTTGTGAATATGTTGGACATATTTATGGAGGTGTGATGAAACACAACAGAGAATGTTTCTGTCAGGAAGCGTTACTGTCGAGACGGGGGGATTTCATCTGATTAATTCCATAAATATGTATTTGTATTTTTTCTGTATTATATACGTTTTAAGTAAATATATTTAATCTATAATTCGTTGTAAATATTTTCTTCTCAATAAAATTTATTAAAATGATTTTCTTGATTTCATCTAATAATTTTTAGGAGTAAAAATTAGTTATAGATCTAGATGACTTCTCACCCTGCATAACCAATCTAAAATCGTTAAAGGTACCAAGATGTATGGAACACACCCAACCAAAATATCGTCACTGCTCTCTTGCAAACGTTCACTTTCTTAACAAATGTATTATAGATTTAAATATAGAGTTAAAATAAATATCTTTAAATATGTTTATATTTAGGATTAATAATTAATATTTTTTAATTTATGTCACCAAAAAATAATTATAAATGAATTAATGTATAATCTAATAATGTGTTTCATTTATTTCAATTTTAATTTTAAAAATAAAACAACTATATTTCAATAATAATAATTTTATTACACCATTTACATATTAATATTATTAACAGAAGAATTACAATAAGTGATTAACTACTAATTGAATTGTCTTCATCCAGTTCTTCATCAGATTGGTCGAGTTGATACTTTTCAATAATTTTCTTAGGTAAGTATTTTTCTATGTCACATAGGAAATGTTTTAAATTCATTTTTACTAGTTGCTCACAGAATTCCTCTAAATTCTCAATACCACGAGAGAATTTACCACATAATTGTGCACCTCTGTAATACCTCTCAGAATCCTCATTAAGCTGTTTAACTTTTTCAGCATCGAAGCAGTAATTCAGATCATAATTTATTGCATGGAGTCTATCCATACTTAAGTCGCCTAGTACAGAAGATAGTCTTTCAATTGCCGAATTAATGTCTTCTGCCCTTACCCAACGTTCTGCTGAATATTGCATCCACATTCTTGCCAGTTATAGTGAGGCTAGAAATTACATAAATAAAATTAGAATAAGTTATCAAATATGTGATAAAACTACTTACATCTCTACTACTATTGTAGTGTATTTGTAATATTTCAGTCTAAGTTATACTTTCACTATACCTTATTTATTGGTCTGATAATTTAAAGCATACAAATATTTTAAATAGTTTAAATCACGCAATAATTTCGAATTTTATTAGTGACCTTGATTTGGCACCGGTATAAATGGGTGAATTCTCTCCTAAATAAATCAACGCATATTTACCACTAGACGAATTTATTTCTTCTATAAAAGTTATATTTAATAGTTTAGCAATACGTTTAGGCAAAAATGATTTAAAGGTAGTACTTGTACTTTCATCAAATAAATGTACTAATATCGATTTTCCAAAACGTGTATTAAGCATTAACATTTTTTTAATGGCGTAAACCTTATTTAAAATTAACGATGAAATAGGTTCTTGGTCTAAAACTTCAGTATCTTTAATAATAAGTTCATTAAGGGCTAATAAATCGATATTGGTAGTCATATTTAAGTAGTTGAGTACAGTGAAAGAATTACTAACCAAGAAATATTACAGAACTTTGCTTACTTAAAATATTTCAGATCACAACACTATGCTCACTTATTAACTGTAGGTGAACCAGACTAAATATGATTTTGTTCTAATAGTCCGTGCTTTTTTTATAGAAAAAGTATTCTACGTCACAAAATATAGAACCCCACCACATTTTACTGTGTACGTATTGAACTAATGTAATTTTAGAGGTCAAGTTGCGTGGCAAGGAGGAAGCTCCGTCCTTGCGTTCTCTAATAGTGTTAGCCAAGGCCAAGGTCACCGCAAGTGATCGTTCTGGGTAACAGCAACACTGCGCCCTTGAAGTCGAAATGCACTGCGGCCATCCAAGGTCAAGGTCACGGTATATGTTATGCGAACCTACGGTGCCACAGTGGCCTTGAAGGTACGGACCACAGGTGCACGGTCAAGGTCAAGGTCAGTGGTGGGGGGGAGACCGACCTACGGCTAACTTCCTCTACTCAGGTTGGCCACTGTCATTTGTCTGCTCCATGACCTATGGCATACTGATGAGAACTAATAAGTTCGAAACCGGTCTATGTCTGGTCAGGGAGTTGACAAATGACATTGGCTACCAATTTTTCATGATTTGTAAGGTATAATTCAATGCAGGTCGGGGTATTTGCCCGCTGAGTAGTTGTTTCCTGCAAATCATGTATAATAACAGTATATAGGTTAAGTCCACCAAGGGCTGAAGGTCGCCGCTCTCGGTACTTGCAAAATGGCAAGTCGCTATGCACCATGGAGACATCTATGATGTCTGGTGTATAGTAGCATTAGACCACATGAGAGGATTCACTTACCTCTCACCACTATACCATTTACATTAGTCTGTATAAGACTAGCAGGTTGGCCACTGTCATTTGTCTGCTCCATGACCTATGGCATACTGATGAGAACTAATAAGTTCGAAACCGGTCTATGTCTGGTCAGGGAGTTGACGAATGACATTGGCTACCAATTTTTCATGATTTGTAAGGTATAATTCAATGCAGGTCGGGGTATTTGCCCGCTGAGTAGTTGTTTCCTGCAAAAAAAATATGTAATATCATATATATATATATACAAAAATTTTAATTTCCACCAGGGATACAGTCACGGGCTCAAAAAAGAAAACTCTTTTTTAAATTCAAGCTTTCGAAACTTTATTGTTTCTTCCTCAGGAATTCTACAAAAATTTATTATAATCAAAAATATTTAATACAAGTGAAAGGTACTTACTAAATTGAGGTTAAAAAATGAAATTGACAAGTCATAAAGACAGAACCAACACAACTATTACAAAATAAATCACACTTGTGGACTACATTTTAATTTAATTTAAGTTAAAACCAAAAATCTTTAATCTAAAATAGTTTCAGCCACCTCGAAAACTGAACAAGAAGCAGTCAACTACGTTATTTCTTATTCCTCCGAAAAACATCGGAATGTGAGATTAAAAAACTGTCAAAAACAAATCTGAAGCAGAGAGAGAGGGGTCATGTCAACCCCCCCTCTCTCTCTGCCTCAGGTCCGTTGCCAACAAAACACCAAACCCAACCGATCAAAACTCACTAATTTTCAAAAGTATTGTACAGGGTGTTATTTCTGTGACTACCATTGGCATGTAAATGCAACAAATAAGTGTATAATATACTGAGGCCATCAATGTCATTTCTGGCATTCATAGCTTCCGGTTCATTAAAAATATGACACATTTCTAGAAAAGTTCTTTTTTGAACGTTCTTTTCAAAATCCAAAATCTTAACCTCGTTATAGTTGAGGTTATGGTTGAGTGATAGAGCGTGTTTGGCTAACATTGAAGATTCTTTGTTAACCCTCACGTCGCTTCTGTGTGATGTGATCCTATCTTTAATTTTTCTACTCGTTTGACCAATATACTTTTTTTCACAATCATTACAAGAGATGCAATATACCACATTTGAATAATTCATCAAGTCGTCTTTGTCTTTCAGTTTAGCAAAAAGATTGTTGATCGTCACCTTATTTTTGAAGGCTAATTTGATGTTAGTGAAACTTGAAAACAACTTCCTAAATTTAAGCGTCACCTGCGGAATGTTCGGTATGGAGAAATAAAAAGCGTTATTAGGAGCCTCCTGGTTTTCACCCACCCTCTGCACAACTACGTCAGGGCGTTCATTGACTCCATTGTCCCGTGTAACAGTTCTACTGGCTATGATTTTTTTTATTAACGCTGGTGGATAACCACACTTCATAAATAAATCTGACAAAATTCTTAGGTTGCCTGTTACAACCGAGGTATGTGAGGTGTTAATAACCCTGTTTTTCATTCCCACTAATACATTAATCTTTTGTCGTTCAGAGTGAAACGATTCATAATGTAAATATCGTCCAGATGAACCTGGTTTAGTGTACCATGACGTTATAACCTTATTGTCTACCCTTCTTGTTAGTTGGGTATCCAAAAAGGGGACTCGGCCAAATTTACAACAGAAGAAGAAGACGAAAATGGCAGAGTCCCCTTTTTGGATACCCAACTAACAAGAAGGGTAGACAATAAGGTTATAACGTCAATGTACAATGAATTCAAAACAAAACTATCCTGTCTTGTGGTCGAAAAAATTACAGACATTATGCCGCAGCGCAGTTTTAGGACAGATGGTTTTGAAATACCCAATTCCATAAAACTGGCAGACCCAAATTTTAATCAGCCATCTCAAATAGATTTGTTGATAGGTGCAGGTGTATTCTTTGATCTGCTTTGTATTGGACAGATTAAATTGGGTACTGGTCAGCCTACACTAAACAAAACAAAATTGGGGTGGGTAGTATCAGGACATATATTTAATCCTCAACCACAAAGAACGCAAGCATGTTTTATCGCAGCCGATTTAGATCTTCACGATCAATTAGAACGGTTTTGGAAATTAGAGGAAAATGATAATATCAACGCATATTCCCAGGAAGAAATAGAATGTGAAAACCATTTCACAAACAATTTTCGACGAGACTCTACGGGCAGATTTACCGTTAGCTTACCATTGCGCGATAACTATAATAATTTAGGTGACTCGCGAGAGAAAGCTATTCAGCGTTTTTATGTAACTGAACGCAAGTTGACAAGAAATCCAAAATTCAAGGACGAGTATTGTAAATTTATGGCTGAATATGAATCTCTTGGCCATATGACTCGTATCAATCCCAATGAACACACACCTAATATAATTTATTATATACCTCACCATGGCGTCGAAAATCATTCAAGTTTAACTACTAAGCTTAGAGTAGTCTTTGATGCGTCGGCGAATACGTCAACAGGGCTGTCATTAAATGACACTTTAAAGGTAGGTCCGATAATACAGAGTGATTTATTTTCCATAATTACTCGGTTTCGCCAACATAATTTTGTACTAATAGGCGACATCACAAAAATGTACAGACAAATAAATATAGAGTCGTCACAACGCGATATGCAACGAATTGTTTGGAGGGACAATCCTGATTCAGAGTTAGGACATTTCCAATTGAATACAGTTTCTTATGGAACAGCGTCGGCGTCATTTTTGGCAACAAGATGCATAAAACAGTTAGCAATCGAAAATTCCGGTAAATTTCCACTTGAAACTAAGATCATTATGACAGACTTCTATGTGGATGATTTTCTGACCGGTTCTCACGATGTCAATAGCCTGATATCTATCCGGAGAAACATCACAAACATATTAGGGAGCGCAGGTTTTGAATTACGGAAATTTGCGTCAAATAACCTTGAGATACTAGCTAACCTATATAATACACGAGAACATATTTCTCATTATATTATAGCCGACAATGAACATATGAAAACACTTGGTATATCTTGGAATTTTTCATCAGATAAATTTGAATATGAATCTAAACCATTCACCCTAGATAGGGTTTCAAAAAGAACAATACTTTCATATATTTCACAAATATTCGATCCATTGGGACTCTTGGGACCAATAATAATTCAGGCTAAAATAATTCTGCAAAGACTTTGGCAACTCCAAATTGATTGGGATGAGTCTATTCCTAGCGAATTATACACAACTTGGATTAATTTTTATTCACACCTAAATGAAATAAACTCAATTCATATTCCAAGACATGTCATTCTAACAAACCTATTAACTATACAGTTGCATGGGTTTTGTGATGCGAGTCAAAGAGCTTATGGTGCAGCGTTATATTTAAAGCCACAGTCCTCAAATGCTGTACAAGTCAGATTGCTATGTGCTAAGTCACGTGTGGCACCACTAAAAGCTGTTTCATTACCACGACTTGAGCTGTGTGGCGCGTTATTACTTTCTCGATTATTACATAAAATTACAAGAATTTTAACTGTAAAAATCGAGGACATATGCCTTTGGACTGACTCAACAATAGTTTTATCTTGGTTGTTAGCTGAACCACATACATGGCAAACCTTCGTATGCAACAGAGTATCAGAAATACAACAATTAACATCAGTTGATAGTTGGCATCACATAAGCTCAGCTAATAATCCATCAGATATTGTATCTCGTGGAGTCAACCCAAAGGAACTTTCAAGTTCTACATTATGGTGGAATGGGCCATCATTTCTACTACTAGAGCCGCAATATTGGCCAGAAAAATCACACATATCTTATTTTGCCCGTGGTGGTACAGACACACCAGAGATAAAGCATCAAATCACTTTGTTATCACATTTCACCACATTGGATATATTTGAGCGTTATTCAAATTTCACAAAATTACAAAGGATTTTTGCTTTTTGTCTAAGATTTTTGAAAAACTTAAGGTCTCCTGTCGAATCTAGGCAAATTGGTTCTTTGACTATTCAGGAACTGTCAAATAGTACCAATACTTTAATTAAAATAGTTCAAGCTCAAACATTCTTCGAGGACATCTATTTGCTCAAACACTCAAAGGTGGTAAAATCCAATAGTAAGCTTGCATCTCTCAATCCATTTATAGACAAAGACGATATCATTCGGGTAGGAGGCAGGCTTAAACATTCTAAGTTGACGTTTAACCAGAAATATCCAATATTACTCCCACAAAAGCACCCGCTTACAAAATTAATAATAAATCATGAACATATACGCAATTTACACGCAGGTCAACAAGCGACACTTTCTTTTGTGAGGGAAAATTATTGGCATTTAAACGGCAAACAAGCCGTAAAGGCAATTCTACACAAATGTATTCCTTGTTTCAAGGCCTCATTCTAGAGTAAATCCATCAAGAATTTTTTCTACAACTGGGGTCGATTACGCTGGACCTTTCCAAATAAAGGACGGTAAGACACGCAATCGAAAGGTAGTAAAGGGTTACATATGTATTTTTGTTTGTTTTGCCAGCAAAGCAGTGCATTTAGAGTTAGCAAGTGAGCTCACCACGGATGCTTTCATGAATGCACTTAAACGATTCGTGTCTAGGCGTGGCCTATGTAGAAGAATATATTCTGATAATGCTACAAATTTTAGTGGAGCCAATAACGAGTTGCTAGAAGTTAATAATTTATTGCAGAATGACAAATTTAAAGGCTATTTACCACAATCAAATATCGAATGGCATTTTATAACGGGTTACAAATAATTTTTCATTCACCTACGAGGAATTTTATACCCTTCTTACACAGGTGGAGGCGGTTTTAAACTCACGGCCTCTGGTGCCTCTTTCCGACAATCCTAATGACATGCAAGCGATTACACCAGGACATTTTATAATTGGTGAACCGCTCACCGCCGTACCTGAAATTAATCTGCAAGAAACTCCAATTAATCACTTGTCACGATACCAGCACATTTGTAAAATGAACCAGGATATTTGGAGACGTTGGTCTACTGAATATCTGCACCACATGCAGCAACGTACAAAATGGAGGTTCCAGAAAGAGTCTTCCATTCTAGTGGGTACCTTGGTGCTATTAAAGGAAGACAATGTCCCTCCTCTACACTAGCCAATGGGTCGTATCTTAGCTACGCATCCAGGAGCTGATGGCTTAGTGCGCGTAGTTAGTGTAAAAACCCGTAATAGTGTTCTCAATCGGGCATTAAATAAAGTTTGTTTATTACCCATAGACTTATAAATTTTATGCCACCGAACACAGAAGCTTTCACATTTTTATGTATTGAAATATTTAGTCATTATATTATCATAACACTTTGTTTATTAACCTTATGTGTTTAATTGAAACCTGCAATTGCTGAAATATGTTATGAGATATTTGTTGTCAATGATGTAGTTTTAGTAATATTTTTGATCTAGTCTCAATGTATTATCATATCATCATTATGTACCTTCATATGTTAATCTTTTATTTATATGAAGCATGCCAGTCTATACTACTTATTCAATTTCTATAATTTTTGAAGTAAACACTTCAAGGGCGGCGGTATGTTGAACAATTTGTTAGCAAATGCGAGGCGTGCTGGCTGTGTTGTCAAGTCAACGAAAAAACAAACAATGAATAATAAGTGAATTTGAGAAAGAAGTTGGGACGCTGAAAAAAGGCACTTTCTATAGACTGGTTTTGCCCTATTTATATGTATGTAGTAACAATTCATCAACTTTTAGTAATATAAAAAGAAAAAGTAACCCGTGTATTATTGCCTGGAGCAACCAGGAGCAGCAAGAAAAATCTATTACCAATTTGCACGTCCACAAGCATAGCGTGGAGGCAAGTATAAAAGCAACATTTTTCAGTTTTAAAGTTTTCATTTGATGTCAACAGTAAGTTTGATACTGACATCTATGTTAGTAGTTATTAAGTTGTTGTTGAAATAATTTCTGACATTTAAGTCATTATGACATTTCTTTTAAGTAGGAAATTTTATTTTTACAGTTGGTAAATGTTTTCCTGAGTTATTAAGTTGTTGTTGAAATAATTTCTGACATTTAAGTCATTATGACATTTCTTTTAAGTAGGAAATTTTATTTTATAGTTGGTAAATCTTTTCCTGGAGAAAGACAAGGAGGTTTAAGTTAGGTTATGTTTGGAATGAAATTAATCAAAATTCATATGGTGTTTTGTTTTGTTTATTTTGGATACTTTGATATTTAGTGAGATAGAACAATAAACAACAGATAAAAGAGAGGTTGTAAAATTGGAAAAACAAATTTAAGAAAACAAAGAACAAGTGAAAATTAGGGAGTGAAGAAGAAAAATAATAAACAAAGATTAAGAATTTTGAAGTTGAATTGAAAGTCAGAAATTGCGGAGATCAGCGAAGAAGAGAAAAATAGACTGTAAATAAGAAGGTAGAGGTGTTATTGTGGTTTGGAGTTGCAGAGGAGATAAGGACGAGATAAGGTGAAGAATTAATGAGAGGAGAATTGTTGGATTTGGAAAGAGAAGTGTGTAGCTACGAAGAAGGAAGGTTTTTGTGTGTTTAATTTTGGACAAGGTCGTATATTAAAATTTAAATAGTGTACTTATTAGACTTTCGAACCTGTTATAAAGCTAAATTATCTAAATATCAAAGAAAATAAATTATTTATATCAGATTAAAAATTTTACTTTAATAAAAATTTCATTTTAAATAGGAACTGAATTTGAACCTGCTCCTGAAGGGAAAGATAAGCTAGCCGGCCCATTAAATATTTTGACATACTTTCGGATCAAAAGGTAAGAGATTTTAATTTGATCTTTTGGTTTTAAAGTTTTTTTTTATCTATTGGAAATAAGCAAGTTAAGGTTTGATTAGTACTGCAAATTATTAAGTACAATAAAAAGCAAACAGCACATTTGGCGCCCAACGCGTGGCGATTGTAAAATTGTTGATTTGATAAAGTGTGCAGTCTTGGTGAAAGTTTGTGAACTGTTGATTGTGGTACATAGTTTTAAAATTCAATAACAATTTCATTTATTAAGGGTATATAAAGTATTAATTCTTAATTGTGTGGTATTTGTATGAAATTAAGATCAGGAAAACAAACAGAAATGGAGAATAAAAATCAAACACCAGAAACTTCTCAACAAGCTGATACATTCCAACAAACACAAGATGATGATAAATTTATACAATTAATGAACATGATAGCGAACAGATTTGATGAAAATAACAAAAAAATGGACGAAAACAAACAAGACATGAATAATAAATTTGATGAATCAACAACAAAATGGACAATAAATTTGAAGAAAGCAAACAAGATATGAATAAAAAAATGGATGAGAACAATAGGAAATTGGAAACGAGTATAGTAGAGTTACACAATAAAGTGGACGAGAAAATTAGGAAAGTAGAAGAAAAGGTAGAAAAGGTTTATGAAGAGATAAGTGAATTTAAAAAAGAAGTAAGAGTAGAAGTAGAACATGTTATAGTAGATGGTATGAATGAAATAGCTATACGCATGAAAAAACAAGAAGATATAATCAAAACACAATTAAAAGAACAAGATGGTAAGATCGAACAGAATACGAAGATATTGAAGGACACATACACACCTATATTTAACACATAACATCAAACACTGGTAAATCATTTCTATGGTGATTCCAGAACCCATCCAAAAGTATTTTTAAAACGTTTAAGGCAATATCTAAAATCTATAAATTTAAATTTTAATTTAAAACATGAAATTCAAAATTCATTAAAAGGTGAAGCCGAAATTTGGTAACAAATTGTAGAATCTGAATTTGAAACTTTAGAAGAATTTGAAAAGTTATTATTAAAAAAGTATTGGTCTGAACATTGTCAGGAAAAAATTCGTTTCAATTTATTTAATGGAAAATATTCAGAAAATAGTGGTATGTCTAGGGAAAATTATGTCATGCGTAAAATGTATAATATTAAATTCTTAGAGCCAAATTTGACAGAAAATGAAATGATTAAATATCTAGCAAGACATTTTTCTGATGACATCCACCAAGTAATCATTACACAACGCATTACGACATTAGATGGTTTGAATGAGTATTTGAGAGTGATCGATGATCTACATATGGGATGGAATAAAAATTACAAATCATTTAATAGAAGAACGTACAACCAAACAGATGGTAATGACCAAAATTTCAACAGACAAAACTATTATGCAAATAGACAACAAAATGGGTATAATAATAATTATCAAAAAAATTATGACAGTAAAAATTTTAATAATCAAAATAAAGGTAGAGATTATGACGAAAATAGGAGGTATAACGGTAATGCTAATTATAATAAAGAACAGAATAGGTATGATAATAAACGTGATTCAGTAAGATATGCACAGGTAAACAATACAAATGTCAGCTCTGATCAACAGAATGACATGAATAAAATTAAGACGATAGCAGAGGTAAATTCACATTTTCCAAGGAAAAATTTTTAGATAGGGAAGTTTAATTTAGATAATAATAGAATTAGTAATTTACCAATCATTAACATTAAAGTTAATGAAATAAATTTAAAAGCATTGATTGATACGGGATCAGAAATCAGTTTAATAAATGGAAAGATAATAGATAGTAAAAAAGAGTTATATCAAAAAAATTGTACTAAGATTTCAAAAATTAAATTATTAAATGCAAATGGTAAGAAATTCACAGAATGCAATAAAATTATAAATTTAGATTTTGAAGTAAAAGAGATACGTTTTAGAGGCGAGTTTGTAATTGTTGACAATTTGAGTTTTGATGTCATAATTGATGAAGATATTTTATCACGACTTAAGGCAAAAATAGATTTTGGGGAAAAGTTCCTAGTTTTAAAAGGTACTGCGGTGAAAATATTTAATAAAAATGAGTTAAACATAGTGGGTTATATAGGTATTTGTAATAATAATAATTTAAATGATATAAATGATGAAAAATATAAGCCTACATGTGAAATGAATAATTATAAAATGCCTAAAAGATTGGAGATAAATTGTCGTACGAAATATGAAAATCTAGTAAGAAAATTGTTACAAAATTATATGTCGTTAATAAATTACAAACCGAGAATAGCTAAAAGTTATGTACAGAAGTTGACAGTAGATGAAAGTAAACTCAAAATATTTGGAAAAAGAAAACACAAAAACTTCAAGACGAGGAAGAAATTTTGCACTGGAAATAATTGGAACAGGAGCAATAAGAAAAATACGGAAAGGGACATGAATAGGGAATTTTATACGGAATTATACACTATATACAAACACGGATCTATTAACAGAGATAATTTGGATTTGTGGGATATAATGAAAAATATGCTAGTGATATATAAGCGTGGATATAAATTTGAAATAATATGTAATGACGTAGTAAAGGGTAATGTAAATAAAGATCATTGTAATTTGATATTTGAGAGCAATGGCAATGGAAACGAGTTGGTCATTATGCCTGCCCTCAGCATTTGATGTTATATTGTGCAGAGATATTTTGTTTGGACCAAGGGAAATGTAGTTTTAAGTGCGGAATAAATAAATAAATAATGAATTATATAAAACGGTCAAGAGTTACCGGAACATATATGAAAATAAGTATGATTATAAATGATAAATGTAAATGTAATACGTGCGGGGACGCGTCAGTTCTCCAAAAAGGTATATGAATGGTGAAGTTACCACATATGTCAATTTTAATTTTAAAATATCCAAGGTCCAAACAAAATGTTTATTCTCATTATGATACACGTGTGCGGGAGTTGACATGGGTTCATATTCGAACGGATTTCCCGAGTTTAATGATATAAAATTTAACAATATTATAATTAAAGTTATTAATTGCATTCCAGTTAAGTCAAATTATTATTAAAAAACGCATTACAAAACTCACAAAGGTATATCCCACAAAAAGACGTAATACAAATAATACGGTTTGTAGAATACTTTCTAAATATTTTAAAACTGTAGACACTCCTAGAAGAATTTTAACTGACAATGTGACATAATTTGACAACGACAGATTAAAGAAATATTTGACAAATTAAAACACACAAAGAAAACACAACAAAACTGATGATAAATAAAGTATTTTGCAAATACGGCATAATTGAATAAAATTAAACAGTTTTACATAAGTAAAAGCTTATAATTTGGGGAGGGAAATGCGATGTATTTGCATATTGGACGATTACGAAGATTGCATGTTTGTGTTATTTGCTGAATCAAGTTTTGAATTTGTTTATTTCCATTAGATCGTTTTCAAAATTTATTTAAATTAGCTAAAGATCCGAAAGATATGTGTTTTAGAATGTTAATACTTATTTAGAGTTGTTTTAATAGTTTTAAAGTTTTCATTTGATGTCAACAGTAAGTTTAATACTGACATCTATGTTAGTAGTTATTAAGTTGTTGTTGAAATAATTTCTGACATTTAAGTCATTATGACATTTTTTTTAAGTAGGAAATTTTATTTTTACAGTTGGTAAATGTTTTCCTGAGTTATTAAGTTGTTGTTGAAATAATTTCTGACATTTAAGTCATTATGACATTTCTTTTAAGTAGGAAATTTTATTTTATAGTTGGTAAATCTTTTCCTGGAGAAAGACAAGGAGGTTTAAGCTAGGTTATGTTTGGAATGAAATTAATCAAAATTCATATGGTGTTTTGTTTTGTTTATTTTGGATACTTTGATATTTAGTGAGATAGAACAATAAACAACAGATAAAAGAGAGGTTGTAAAATTGGAAAAACAAATTTAAGAAAAAAAAGAACAAGTGAAAATTAGGGAGTGAAGAAGAAAAATAATAAACAAAGATTAAGAATTTTGAAATTGAATTGAAAGTCAGAAATTGCGGAGATCAGCGAAGAAGAGAAAAATAGACTGTAAATAAGAAGGTAGAGGTGTTATTGTGGTTTGGAGTTGCAGAGGAGATAAGGACGAGATAAGGTGAAGAATTAATGAGAGGAGAATTGTTGGATTTGGAAAGAGAAGTGTGTAGCTACGAAGAAGGAAGGTTTTTGTGTGTTTAATTTTGGACAAGGTCGTATATTAAAATTTAAATAGTGTACTTATTAGACTTTCGAACCTGTTATAAAGCTAAATTATCTAAATATCAAAGAAAAGAAATTATTTATATCAGATTAAAAATTTTACTTTAATAAAAATTTCATTTTAAATAGGAACTGAATTTGAACCTGCTCCTGAAGGGAAAGATAAGCTAGCCGGCCCATTAAATATTTTGACATACTTTCGGATCAAAAGGTAAGAGATTTTAATTTGATCTTTTGGTTTTAAAGTTTCTTTTTTATCTATTGGAAATAAGCAAGTTAAGGTTTGATTAGTACTGCAAATTATTCAGTTCAATAAAAGTACAACAGCACAATATATATATATTGTTATTATACATGATTTGCAGGAAACAACTACTCAGCGGGCAAATACCCCGACCTGCATTGAAAAAAAAATATGTAATATCATATATATATATATATATATATATATATATATATATATATATATATTGTTATTATACATGATTTGCAGGTAACAACTACTCAGCGGGCACATACCCCGACCTGCATGGAATTATACCTTACAAATCATGAATGGTAGCCAATCTCATTTGTCAATTCCCCGATCAGACATAGACCGGTTTCGAACTTATTAGTTCTCATCGGTATGTCATAGGTCGTGGAACAGACAAATGACAGTGGTCAACCTGCTAGTTTTATACAAACTGATGTAAATGGTGTACCGGTGCATTGAATTATACTTTACAAATCATGAATGGTAGCCAATGTCAATATATATATATATATATATATATATATTGCGATGTATTTGCATATTGGACGATTACGAAGATTGCATGTTTGTGTTATTTGCTGAATCAGGTTTTGAATTTGTTTATTTCCTTTAGATCGTTTTCAAAATTTATTTAAATTAGCTAAAGATCCGAAAGATATGTGTTTTAGAATGTTAATACTTATTTAGAGTTGTTTTAATAGTTTTAAAGTTTTCATTTGATGTCAACAGTAAGTTTGATACTGACATCTATGTTAGTAGTTATTAAGTTATTGTTGAAATAATTTCTGACATTTAAGTCATTATGACATTTCTTTTAAGTAGTAAATTTTATTTTTATAGTTGGTAAATGTTTTCCTGAGTTATTAAGTTGAAATAATTTCTGACATTTAAGTCATTATGACATTTCTTTTAAGTGGGAAATTTTATTTTTATAGTTAGTAAATGTTTTCCTGGAGAAAGACAAGGAGGTTTAAGTTAGGTTATGTTTGGAATGAAATTAATCAAAATTCATATGGTGTTTTGTTTTGGTTTATTTTGGATACTTTGATATTTAGTGAGATAGAACAATAAACAACAGATAAAAGAGAGGTTGTAAAATTGGAAAAACAAATTTAAGAAAAAAAGAACAAGTGAAAATTAGGGAGTGAAGAAGAAAAATAATAAACAAGGATTAAGAATTTTGAAATTGAATTGAAAGTCAGAAATTGCGGAGATCAGCGAAGAAGAGAAAAATAGACTGTAAATAAGAAGGTAGAGGTGTTATTATAGTTTGGAGTTGCAGAGGAGATAAGGACGAGATAAGGTGAAGAATTAATGAAAGGAGAATTGTTGGATTTGGAAGGAGAAGTGTGTAGCTACGAAGAAGGAAGGTTTTCGTGTGTTTAATTTTGGACAAGGTCGTATATTAAAATTTAAATAGTGTACTTATTAGACTTTCGAACCTGTTATAAAGCTAAATTATCTAAATATCAAAGAAAATAAATTATTTATATCAGATTAAAAATTTTACTTTAATAAAAATTTCATTTTAAATAGGAACTGAATTTGAACCTGCTCCTGAAGGGAAAGATAAGCTAGCCGGCCCATTAAATATTTTGACATACTTTCGGATCAAAAGGTAAGAGATTTTAATTTAATCTTTTGGTTTTAAAGTTTTTTTTTTTTTTTTTATCTATTGGAAATAAGCAAGTTAAGGTTTGATTAGTACTGCAAATTATTAAGTACAATAAAAAGTAGAACAGCACATTTGGCGCCCAACGCGAGGCGATTGTAAAATTGTTGATTTGATAAAGTGTGCAGTCTTGGTGAAAGTTTGTGAACTGTTGATTGTGGTACATAGTTTTAAAATTCAATAACAATTTCATTTATTAAGGGTATATAAAGTATTAATTCTTAATTGTGTGGTATTTGTATGAAATTAAGATCAGGAAAACAAACAAAAATGGAGAATCAAAATCAAACACCAGAAACTTCTCGACAAGGTGATACATCCCAACAAACACAAAATGATGATAAATTTATACAATTAATGAACATGATAGCTGTAAGGGTTTATACTTAGTTAATTTAGATATTAGAGTATTTCTTAATAATTATACATAGCCAAGCATTAGATATTTCGTAATTATAAATAAATGTATAGGTAATCGAATTATGGACTTTAACACTACAGGTCAACATACTGCATAGTCATTAAAATGTTGATGTAG
This sequence comes from Leptura quadrifasciata, assembly GCA_963675555.1. Lineage (NCBI taxonomy): Eukaryota > Metazoa > Arthropoda > Insecta > Coleoptera > Cerambycidae > Leptura > Leptura quadrifasciata. The sequence goes on from OY776682.1 coordinate 32,227,194, forward strand.
ACTAATTTGGTATTTCCTAGCGTTAATTATAATGCAATGAATTAATATAATTTTGATTGAATATAGAATTATTATAAAGCCAACCAGCGTTTTTATTACATGGCGATCCTGCCAGCGCGAGAAAAATTAACTATGAAACTTAAAGTTATATATTAAATAGTCAAATGGTTTGTCTACGACTCTATATTAGATTAAAGTTAAACAATCAAAATGGGTCAAACGAAGTCGACTACACAAAATTTGGAAGAAAATGGAGTAGTCAATTCTAACTTCATCGTCCAACAACAAGAGTACAATGTTACAAAGGATGTGAAAATCATATTGTACATTATAGTTTCGTTAATGGTGGTTTCCCTGGCCATAAAAGTATTTAAAATGTACAGGAGAAACTTAAAAAAACAGGTGAAGCGAAACTTAGCAGCCTCAACACTCAGTATGGATCCTTAGAAGACAGTCACCCCGGTTCGCCTCCAGTTCCGGCCTCCAGCAGAAAGTTCCGGCTTCCAGCAGATTCCAGCAGAAGATTTGGTGATGGAAAACTAAGTGAGTGTTGTGTGACTAGTGAAAGTGTGCGCTACTATGGTAATTAAAGAAAAAACACAAATAAAGGATAACCTAGAACTATTGTAAGTTTTCCTTCCTAGACTTATATTTATAGTGATGTTTATGTACCGATAGATATTTAGGCTACTGTTAAATGTCTGCATTTCTTATTCTGAATTTCTATGTCGACCAACTGGGAACGGATTCAGCTAGATCTACTTAAATATAAAGAGGACGTAGTTAATCAAGCTAAACGCGCCATAAAAAAGGAAGTACCTAAAAGCGATCTAACTAGACAAGATATTCGAGATACTCTTGTACAGTTATTTAATGATACAACTAAATATATTGGTATCCATTGGTCCAACCTAGATAATAGGCAAAGAAGCGCAGTTAAATCTATTTTTCTTAAAATTAGAGATAAAATAATTAGGGCATTTCAGTTATTAAACGTTAATTATAAGGTTCCTACGAATTGTATAGAACCAATTGATATTTTGATTTTTGACGAAGACGTTGCGTTGGACGAAGATTCATTAGCAATGGCGATGACGAACGTCGAATTTTTTAATTTAGCTAGCAAAATTTTGCCACAGGAATTTGACGGTTCTCCCGATAAACTACAATCCTTTTTAGATGCATTGGCACTACTTGATACTAATTCAAATGACCATACTGCTAACGCCGTCGCTTATGTTAAAACACGTCTAACGGGCAAGGCTAGAGATTTAATAACAACGGAAAATTCTCTCTTAGGAATAATAAATAATTTAAACAATGGAATTAAAGGCGAAAGTTCTCAGTCGTTAACAGCTAAAGTACTAAACATGAAACAGAACCATAAGGATGCTGTAACCTACGACGCAGAAATCGAGTTGTTAGCTGAAAACCTAAAAAGAACATTTATAAGAGAAGGTGTACCTTACGAAGTTGCGGGTCGGTACTCTACAGAACACGTGGTTAGATCCCTCAGTACTAATTCAAATTCGGAAAGAACACGATTAGTTATGGAAGCAGGTACTTTTGGCACAGTTCAAGAAGCTGTTACAAAATTTGTTAATATTAGTAATAACAGTCAAGCTAGTACGTCTAATGTTTTTCATTTTAGACAAAGTTACAATTACAGGCGTTACAGTAACAATCGCGGTGGACAAAATTATAATCATAATGATAACGCTCGAAGGCGATACGATCGAGGTAGACGCGGACGTCCTAATTATAACAATAGGCAAAATGTAAATGGTAGTGATAGGCGAAATTATCGGGGAAACAATCGTACAACGGCAGTAAGGGCTGCTGGGATAAATACAGAGTCGGGAAACGAAGCGAGCCCCCAACAGGCTCGATTGGGGGAAGAAATGTAAACATTTTTAATTTTAATTTATCATTCTCGAATTTTGTAATATTTTCAACAAAAATGACGGGTTCAGAAAACACATTTTTGCTCGACACGGGCGCTGATATATCCATTTTTAAAAGAAGAAAAATTAACCCAGATCAAATGCTAGATATTTCTAATCCCAGTAAAATTAAAGGTGTAACAGAAGGCGTCATTAAGTCTTTAGGCGTCACGGAAACTGAAATTTTTGTTGAAGGTTACAAAATACGACACAAATTTCACATAGTCGATTCAAATTTTCCTATACCTTCTGATGCGATTTTGGGAAGAGATTTCATATCTAAATATAAATGCAATTTGGACTATTCTAATTGGACAATGACTATTAGGTTAGGTAATAATCATATTACTATTCCGATTTATAGTGGTCCTGAAGAGGATTGGTTGATCGTTCCGCCTAGATGCGAGGTACTAAGACGAGTAAAAAGTCTAACTCAGCTTCCTCAAGATGCTGTAGTGATAAACAAGGAGATACACCCTGGTGTTTTTGTAGCCAGAACAATAATATCTAAAGATTGTCCAATAGTTAAAATTATCAATACTACATTTGAAAATGTTACTTTAAAAAATGTCAAATTTGAAACCCTCAGTTTGAATCAATTCCATGTATACAACATTGAATCCGAAAACAATGATCGACTTCCAAATCTAATGAAACAATTAAATACCGACGGTATACCAGAATTTGTTAAAAATAAAGTGATTCAATTATGTAATCAATTTTCAGATATATTCGCACTAAAATCAGATAAATTAACTGTAAATAATTTTTAAAAACAGGAATTAAAGCTAACAGATAATAAACCGGTTTATATAAAAAAATTATAGAACACCTAGGGCACAAAAAGACGAAATTAATGATCAAATCGGAAAAATGTTAGATAACGATATAATAGAGCCGTCAATTTCAGAATACAATAGTCCTGTTCTATTAGTACCCAAAAAGTCTACTGATGGTAATAAAAAATGGCGTCTAGTAGTAGATTTTCGACAGCTAAACAAAAAATTAATAGCCGACAAATTCCCTCTTCCTCGTATCGACGACATTTTAGATCAGCTTGGTAGAGCCAAGTGGTTTTCAGTAATAGATTTAATTTCAGGATTTCACCAAATACCCTTACAAGAAAACTCACGTAATATAACTTCTTTCAGCGTGGACTCTGGATCTTTTAGGTTTACCAGATTACCCTTTGGACTGTCAGTCAGCCCCAATAGTTTTCAAAGAATGATGTCGATAGCTTTTGCAGGAATCACCCCTGAAAAGGCATCTCTTTACATGGATGATTTAATAGTAATTGGTTGTTCTGAAAATCATCATTTAAATAATTTAAAAAAAGTTTTTGAAACTTGTAGAAAATATAATTTGAAACTAAATCCCGAGAAATGTAAGTTCTTTAGAAATGAAGTAACATATTTAGGTCACAAAATAACAGACAAAGGTATTTTACCAGATGATTCTAAATATAACATTATAAACAAATATCCTATTCCACAAACCGCTGATGAGGTAAAACGATTCGTCGCGTTTACTAATTACTATCGCAGATTTATACCGAGGTTTGCGGAAATAACTTTACCATTAAATAAATTAACAAGGAAAAATGTAAAGTTTACTTGGACACCGGAATGTCAACATTCGTTTGAAACACTTAAAAAATCATTAATATCTCCTCAAATATTACAATATCCTGATTTCTCTAAGCCTTTTATAATAACAACTGATGCCTCAGGTGGGGCCTGTGGAGCCTTATTATCTCAATTTTTTTCTGGAAACGAATTACCAATAGCCTACGCCTCACGTAGTTTTACGAAAGGAGAAATTCATAAACCAACAATTTTAAAGGAATTAACAGCAGTACATTGGGCCATAAAATATTTTCATTGTTATGTATACGGTACAAAATTTGTTGTAAAAACTGATCATCGACCTTTAATTTATTTATTTTCCATGAAAGATCCCACATCAAAACTCACAAGAATGCGACTTGACCTAGAAGAGTACAATTTCGAAATTCAATACGTAAAAGGTAAAAATAACGTATGTGCTGACGCGCTGTCTAGAATAAATATAAATAAACTTAAAGACATTAATAGAAACGTATCTCATATACTCGCAATTACACGGTCAAGGTCAAAGAACCCTGAACAAAACAATAACACCATAACAAATTTACCTACAAGTCCCAAAGTTTACGAAACTTTAAACAATTACGAGACTATTAAAATGCCCACATTACAATTTGAAATAAAACCTACATCTCTTAGGATGGTGATTAGGTGTAAAAGAAAATTGAGCGCTCAAAAAACAATACAAATCATTAACGACGATATTGCATTAGAGCAAGTATTGTCTCAGCTACAAATTATTGCTGATGATTGTAAATTTGACAAATTGAGACTAAGCTTAGCCGATGATATTTTTAAACAGTGCACTGTCAATAAATTTAAGGAATTAGGGCAAAAATATCTTAAAAAACTTACTATTATTCTTTGTCATGCAAGAAAAGTGATCACAAATAAAAATGAAAAATTAAAACTGATAGAAACATTTCATGATAATCCCACGTTAGGAGGTCACTGTGGTCAAAAAAGACTACTAAAAAAGTTAAAAGCTTCTTATATGTGGAAAAATATGTCGCGCGACGTTGCAAAATTTATAAAAAAGTGTCATAAATGCCAAACGAACAAAATTAAAATAAAACAACCTGAACCATTCGTAATTACCCCAACTCCACAAAAACCCTTTGATATTGTTTGTATAGATACTATAGGTAAATTTCCCACATCAAATGAAGGTTATGAATATGCTGTAACAATACAGTGTGAATTAACAAAATACGTAGTAATAATCCCAATTGTAAACAAAGAAGCAGCAACTGTCGCTTCTAGCATCGTAAAAAACTTTATTTTGGTATACGGTCCTATGAAAGAAATTCGAACGGACATGGGAACCGAATATAAAAATCAAGTTTTCGAAAATTTAACAAAACTATTGAAGACAAGTCATAAAATATCTACTGCGTATCATAGTCAATCAATTGGAGGATGCGAACGAAATCATCGCGTTCTTAATGAGTACATTCGTATGTACATAAATGATTCAAAAACTGATTGGCCAACATGGTGTCAATATTATGCATTTTGTTACAACACAACTCCAAGCACTTACCATAACTACACACCATTTGAACTTGTTTTTGGGAAAAAAGCAAACCTTCCAGAAATGCTAATCGGATCGCACGTCGACCCTCTTTACAATATCGACGCTTACGATCAAGAGTTTAGATATAGATTACAGTTAGCACATAAAAGAGCGAAGGAGTATCTTGAAAAGTCAAAGGTAAATCGCAAAATTCGTTTCGACAACAAGGCAAGCGAAATTGAATTAAAACCAGGAGATCTTGTTACGGTAACTAACGAAAACCGTCATAAATTTGACGCGTGGTATAATGGTCCATTCCCCGTTGTTCGTGTAGATGGTTCGAATTGTACAATTCAGAATGAGAAAGGCAAATCAACCACAGTACACAAAAATCGTGTACGAAAATATACATAATGTAATTAGATAATAATTAATTGTTAGTTGTAAGTAATATTAATAACCCTTAATAAGCAAATGTAATTATATCGTTAAACTTAACTACATATAAACCACTCTCGATATTTTTCATCCTGACTAAAGAATGCCCTTGACAAGTGGCCATAGTGAAGGTCATTCTCCTAGAAGGGATGGTGTAAGGGTTTATACTTAGTTAATTTAGATATTAGAATATTTCTTAATAATTATACATAGCCAAGCATTAGATATTTCGTAATTATAAATAAATGTATAGGTAATCGAATTATGGACTTTAACACTACAGGTCAACATACTGCATAGTCATTAAAATGTTGATGTAGACTAATTTGGTATTTCCTAGCGTTAATTATAATGCAATGAATTAATATAATTTTGATTGAATATAGAATTATTATAAAGCCAACCAGCGTTTTTATTACAAACAAATTTGAAGAAAGCAAACAAGATATGAATAATAAATTTGATGAAAATAACAAAAAAATGGACGAAAACAAACAAGACATAAATAATAAATTTGATGAAAATAACAAAATAATGGACGAAAACAAACAAGACATGAATAATAAATTTGAAGAAAGCAAACAAGACATGAATAATAAATTTGAAGAAAGCAAACAAAACATGAATAATAAATTAGAAGAAAGCAAACAAGACATGAATAATAAATTTGAAGAAAGCAAACAAGACATGAATAATAAATTTGATGAAATCAACAACAAAATGGACACTAAATTTGAAGAAAGCAAACAAGATATGAACAAAAAAGTGGATGAGAACAATAGGAAATTGGAAACGAGTATAGTAGAGTTACACAATAAAGTGGACGAGAAAATTAAGAAAGTAGAAGAAAAGGTAGAAAAGGTTTATGAAGGGATAAGTGAATTTAAAAAAGAAGTAAGAGTAGAAGTTGAACATGTTATAGTAGATGGTATGAATGAAATAGATATACGCATGAAAAAGCAAGAAGATATAATCAAAACACAATTAAAAGAACAGGATGGTAAGATCGAACAGAATACGAAGATATTGAAGGACACATACACACCTATATTTAACACATGTGCTACACATCATACACTGGTAAATCAATTCTATGGTGATTCCAGAATCCACCCAAAAGTATTTTTAGAACGTTTAAGGCAATATCTAAAATCTATAAATTTAAATTTTAATTTAAAACATGAAATTCAAAATTCATTAAAAGGTGAAGCCGAAATTTGGTATCAAATTGTAGAATCTGAATTTGAAACTTTAGAAGAATTTGAAAAGTTATTATTAAAAAAGTATTGGTCTGAACATTGTCAGGAAAAAATTCGTTTCAATTTATTTAATGGAAAATATTCAGAAAATAGTGGTATGTCTAGGGAAAATTATGTCATGCGTAAAATGTATAATATTAAATTCTTAGAGCCAAATTTGACAGAAAATGAAATGATTAAATATCTAGCAAGACATTTTTCTGATGACATCCACCAAGTAATCATTACACAACGCATTACGACATTAGATGGTTTGAATGAGTACTTGAGAGTGATCGATGATCTACATATGGGATGGAATAAAAATCATAAAGCATTTAATAGAAAAGCATACAACCAAACAGATGGTAATGACCAAAATTTCAACAGACAAAATTATTATGCAAATAGACAACAAAATGGGTATAATAATAATTATCAAAAAAATTATGACAGTAAAAATTTTAATAATCAAAATAAAGGTAGAGATTATGACGAAAATAGGAGGTACAACGGTAATGATAATTATGATAAAGAACAGAATCGGCATGATACTAAACGTGATTCAGTAAGATATGCACAGGTAAATAATACAAATGTCAGATCTGATCAACAGAATGACATGAACAAAATTAAGACGATAGCAGAGGTAAATTCACATTTTCCAAGGGAAAATTTTTAGATAGGGAAGTTTTAATTGGGATGACGACATACGGACATATGCGAGAATTTATAGGTATTGAGAATGAATCAAATTTAGATAATAATAGAATTAGTAATTTACCAATCATCAACATTAAAGTTAATGAAATAAATTTAAAAGCATTGCTTGATACGGGATCAGAAATCAGTTTAATAAATGGAAAGATAATAGATAGTAAAAAAGAGTTATATCAAAAAAATTGTACTAAGATTTCAAAAATTAAATTATTAAATGCAAATGGTAAGAAATTCACAGAATGCAATAAAATCATAAATTTAGATTTTGAAGTAAAAGAGATACGTTTTAGAGGCGAGTTTGTAGTTGTTGACAATTTGAGTTTTGATGTCATAATTGGTGAAGATATTTTATCACGACTTAAGGCAAAAATAGATTTTGGGGAAAAGTCCCTGGTTTTAAAAGGTACTGCGGTGAAAATATTTAATAAAAATGAGTTAAACATAGTGGGTTATATAGGTGATTGTAACAATAATAATTTAAATGATGAAAAATATAAGCCTACATGTGAAATGAATAATTATAAAATGCCTAAAAGATTGGAGATAAATTGTCCTACTAAATATGAAAATCTAGTAAGAAAATTGTTACAAAATTATATATCGTTAATAAATTACAAACCGAGAATAGCTAAAAGTTATGTACACAAGTTGATAGTAGATGAAAGTAAACCGTTTAAATGTAAAACTTATCCTATACCCTTCAAACGTCGAAATAAAGTACAAGAAGAAATCGGAAATATGATAAAATCTAATATTATAGAACCAGCAAAGACAGACTTTATAAATCCTTTAGTAATAGTGAGTAAAAAGGATGATTCCATAAGAATATATCTCGATGCTAGAAATTTAAACCAAATTACTAAGTCTCAATTTGATGCACCTCAAACCACAGATACTATGCTTTATAGAATTGGAAAGAATACCATATTTTCTAAATTAGATTTAAAAAATTCATTTTGGCTTATTCCTTTACATGTAGATTCTCGTAAATATACTGGTTTTAGTGTAGATGGACATATCTATCAATTTAAGGTAGTTCCATTTGGTTTACAATCAGCGTCATCTGCTTTAGTTAGAGCTATGCAATCAATTTTAGATAGATAGAAAATTTTTGTCTTCATTACATAGATGACATTCTTGTATTTTCAGATACAGAGGAAGAACATTTTGAACATTTAAACATAATATTAAATGCTTTAGATGAGGCAGGTTTAAAATTAAACATAGAAAAATGTGAATTTTATAATACCTCGGTAAAATATTTAGGGTATATTATAAATCAACATGGAATATCGATAGGTAAAGAACGTATTAAAGAAATCAAAGAATATCCAGCTCCAAAAAATTTAAAGATGTTAAGAGGGTTTTTAGGTATATTAAATTATTATAAGAAGTTCGTACCTCGACTTTCAGAGTTAGAAATACCGCTAATAGAATTACTTAGGAAAGACACAAAATGGGAATGGAATAGAAGACGTGAAAAAGCATTTAACAAATTGAAAATTAATTTTCATGATAATTTACTTTTATATAGTCCAGATTTTAATTTACCTTTTATTTTACGTACAGACGCTTCAGAACAAATAGTCGCGGCAGAACTTATTCAGATTATAAATGGGATTGAAACGCCAATATGTTTTGTATCTAGGATTTTAAAACCGTATGAAACTAGGTAATCCACATCAGAACTCGAGATGTTGTCAGTAATACACGCTATATCTAAATTATCTTATATTTTAACATCAAACCATTTTATAATTGAAACAGATCACTCAGCTTTATGTTCGCTCATGAAAAATAGGTTTGCAAACAATCGAATTTATAGATGGTCTCTCTTAATTCAAGAATACTCGTTACTATTAAACATAGACCGGGTAAAGAAAATATAACAGCAGATGCACTTACTCGAAATAAACAAGTTGATATTGATAAAGGAAATAATTTTATAGTAGGTTTAAATGTTCTGTTGGGTGAAAATTCGTTATATACAAATGAGAAAATTATTGAAAGTCAAGAATATTTGAATGAACTTAAAAATACAGTACGTGTATGTTCACATAGAGGATATAGTATTAAAAACAATATGCTCATTAAAACAGTTATGGATGAAGAGAAATACGTGATACATGATAAATTAGCTTTAGATATTTTAAATGATTTGCATATTCATTTTGGGCATATTGGGGTAAGAAAAACTTGGATGATTTTTAGAGAAACGTTTTTTTGTAAGAACGATTTATCATTAACGAAAAGAATTTCATTATGTCACAATTGTTGTTTGGGAAAAATTAAAAACCATAAAAATAGAAATAAAGTAAATAGTATTTTGACAAAACAACCTCTAGAAATTATAGCTATTGATTTTATAAGCAATCTTATAAAGGATAAAGTTGGTTATAAACACATACTGGTTGCGGTTGATGTTTTTTCAAAATTTACAAAGGTATATCCCACAAAAAGATGTAATACAAATACGGTTTGTAGAATACTTTCTAAATATTTTAAAACTGTAGGCACACCTAGAAAAATTTTAGCTGACAATGCGACATATTTTGACAACGACAGATTAAAGAAATATTTGACAGACAAACAAATACAAATAATTTTTACGACAATTAGACATCCACAAGAAAACCCTGCAGAACGTTATATTCAAGAAGTAATAAAAATTTTAAGATTGACTGTACAACATGATCATACTGATTGGGTATCATTTCTCTCATATGTAGAATATTTCATAAATAGTGTACCAAGTACGATCACTCAAGTATCACCAATAACGGTAATGTTTGGTGTTACACCTGTCAGGCCATGGGAGTTTGAGACAAAAATAAATTTAGAACAAGTTAGAAATCAAGTAAAGGCCAGATTAGAAAGAAATGCAAAAAAGTATCAAGATAGAGAAAATAAGAGAATTAAAAGACAGATAGTTTATAAACAAGGTGATGTAGTAATAATTAAAAGTCTGAAGGTATCAAAAATTGACAGGAATATATGTGCTAAATTTCAAAATCCATATGAAGGACCATATATGATAAACAAGGTTTTAAATGAAAATACGTATGAACTAAAATACATGAATAATGAAAACATAAGAGGTAAATTTCACATAGAAATGATTTATCCATACACATTGACAAATTAAAACACACAAAGAAAACACAACAAAACTGATGATAAATACAGTATTTTGCAAATATGGCATAATTGAATAAAATGAAACAGTTTTACATAAGTAAAAGCTTATAATTTGGGGAGGGAAATGCGATGTATTTGCATATTGGACGATTACGAAGATTGCATGTTTGTGTTATTTGCTGAATCAGGTTTTGAATTTGTTTATTTCCTTTAGATCGTTTTCAAAATTTATTTAAATTAGCTAAAGATCCGAAAGATATGTGTTTTAGAATGTTAATACTTATTTAGAGTTGTTTTAATAGTTTTAAAGTTTTCATTTGATGTCAACAGTAAGTTTGATACTGACATCTATGTTAGTAGTTATTAAGTTATTGTTGAAATAATTTCTGACATTTAAGTCATTATGACATTTCTTTTAAGTGGGAAATTTTATTTTTATAGTTAGTAAATGTTTTCCTGGAGAAAGACAAGGAGGTTTAAGTTAGGTTATGTTTGGAATGAAATTAATCAAAATTCATATGGTGTTTTGTTTTGGTTTATTTTGGATACTTTGATATTTAGTGAGATAGAACAATAAACAACAGATAAAAGAGAGGTTGTAAAATTGGAAAAACAAATTTAAGAAAAAAAGAACAAGTGAAAATTAGGGAGTGAAGAAGAAAAATAATAAACAAGGATTAAGAATTTTGAAATTGAATTGAAAGTCAGAAATTGCGGAGATCAGCGAAGAAGAGAAAAATAGACTGTAAATAAGAAGGTAGAGGTGTTATTATAGTTTGGAGTTGCAGAGGAGATAAGGACGAGATAAGGTGAAGAATTAATGAAAGGAGAATTGTTGGATTTGGAAGGAGAAGTGTGTAGCTACGAAGAAGGAAGGTTTTTGTGTGTTTAATTTTGGACAAGGTCGTATATTAAAATTTAAATAGTGTACTTATTAGACTTTCGAACCTGTTATAAAGCTAAATTATCTAAATATCAAAGAAAATAAATTATTTATATCAGATTAAAAATTTTACTTTAATAAAAATTTCATTTTAAATAGGAACTGAATTTGAACCTGCTCCTGAAGGGAAAGATAAGTTAGCCGGCCCATTAAATATTTTGACATACTTTCGGATCAAAAGGTAAGAGATTTTAATTTAATCTTTTGGTTTTAAAGTTTTTTTTTTTTTTATCTATTGGAAATAAGCAAGTTAAGGTTTGATTAGTACTGCAAATTATTAAGTACAATAAAAAGTAGAACAGCACAATATATATATATATATATATATATATATATATATATATATATATATATATATATATGTAATAATAAATGGACTTTATTCAGCAAATTGATCTACAAAATTAATTTAAAAAAAATATATTTAAAGGGCGAAGTTCAGGACAAAATCCTGTTCTACCACTTAACACTAACAAGAGTTCAAATAACCCAGCCTAAAACTATAGAATAGTAAAATTCATATACTTAATACTACGTATCTTTTGCTGTTTATTTAGTAAAAATTTTCGCAGTTCATATTTAAATTTAACAATTTTTGTAATACATTTTATATTAGCAGGTAAATTATTATATAACTTACAAATATTGTACGAAAAGGACTGTTCGAATAACGCAGTTTTATGGACAGGAGAAGTTATTAATGATTTTCTTCGTACATTTAAATTGTGAATATCTGTTCGAAACCTGATTTTATTATATAAATAAGGCGGCGACTTGGTAGACACAACCTTTTGAAAGCAATCATAAGCGTGTAATAATCTTCTATTCTCCATATTTAGCCAGTTTAATTCCTTAATTTTATGTGAAATATGTTCTCTTCTATTTAAGTTGCAAATTAAGCGAACACAACAATTTTGAATTTTTTGTATTCTTTTTGATGTGACAACATCCAAACAAGGCCCATATACAACACCACAATAATTAAAATGAGACAACACCAAACTATTGCAAAGCACCATGAGAGTACATTTGTTCAACATATCTTTACTAGCATATATATTTCTTAAATTACTAAAAGCTTTTCTAATGCAACTTTTTATATGTTCTTTAAATCTTAGATCAGAATCGATAGTAAGTCCCAAATTTTTTGCTTCGTTTACACAATCCATATTAATATCATCAACTTTTAAATTTAAATCCCTACGGTACATATTACGCTGTCCTGTCCTGCCAAATCGATTTACTAGGGTTTATACACAAATTATGATTAACAGAAGCTGCTATTAGTTCAGCAATATCATTATTAATAATATTATTCGCATCGTCAATATGTTGCGAGTCAAAAGAATAATACAATTGAGTATCGTCAGCGTAACAGTGTACCTTACAAAATTTAAGTACTCTGTGCAACTGGCTCGTGTAGACAGAGAAGAGTAAAGGCCCCAGAATTGACCCTTGTGGCACTCGACGATCCAAAATACCTTCGAGAGATATATTATTATTTAATTTTACAACTTGACTCCGATTTAGTAAATAGTTATGAATGAATAGGAGAGCATTATTTTCAAAGCCGATATAATGCAAAATACTTAATAAGACTTCATGATTTATGCAATCAAACGCTTTTGAGTAGTCTAATAATAATCACGCTGTTAGTTTATTTTCATCTGATGCGTTTAAGATGTCATCAATTACATGTGTTAGTGCGGTAGAACAACTGTGATTGGATCGGAAGCCTGATTGAAATGGTGGTAAAATGTCATACCTTTCTAGATGTTCTTTTATTTGATCAGAAACCACCCTCTCAAGTAACTTGGATAAAGGAAAATACTTATGGGTCTTAAATCCTTATATTCAGTAGGTGGATCAACTTTGGGTAAGGGAGTTACCAGTGCAATTTTCCAAATGTCTGGAAATGTATTACTTAATAAACAACAGTTTATTATATGTGTAATAAAGGGAACAATAAATGGGCAGCAATATTTTAGCATTGTCAAATTTATATTATCATAACCCAAAGCATCACTAGACATATATTGTATAATTTGTAAAATGTTTTCATTACTTGTTAATATAAATTCAAATTTATGTGCAAAATTAGTTTTTAAATTGCTCAAATAGTACGATTTTGTTTCCTGTATATTACCAGTGTTTAACATTTTAGCAGAGTTATGAAAAAATAATTAATATCATTAACATCTGATAAATTTTGAGGTATATCCTTATTTCTTTTTTTTTGAATAAATATTCAAAAAATAGAAATAGGAAACAAAATCGTACTATTTGAGCAATTTAAAAACTAATTTTGCACATAAATTTGAATTTATATTAACAAGTAATGAAAACATTTTACAAATTATACAATCTATGTCTAGTGATGCTTTGGGTTATGATAATATAATTTTGACAATGCTAAAATGTTGCTGCCCATATATATATATAACAAATTTATACCAGGATCCTAGATTGACTATTGTTGAGGTGACTGGTTCTGGAACAGCAATCCAGGCCCACAATTGTTTCTTGTTGCAAGAATGGAATCTAAAGGTTTCCTTGGCAATTTACGTCTCTTAATGAAATGGAGTGAAACCAACTATGTGGTTTTTGAAAGGCTAATGAAATTTTATCTATATGAAGAAAGATAAGCTGCGCAAAAGCTATGCAGAAATGTATAAATACATAAATATATAAGAGCATATATAAGCATATAAGAATATAAGTATATAAGCTGATTTCGTAAACTATAAATTGCCAAAAAAATGAAGAAGGAAGAGAAAAATATTTTTAAAACCATGTGGTACATATAGTATTTTAACTACTTATTAAATTAAAAAGAATTGACCTTGAATTTAAATTTATTTTAAAAATAATTTAAATTACATCAAAGACAAAAATTGAAAATTACTTAAATTTTAAATGAGTAATAAATGAAATTTACCTGGATGTTATTGTTAACGCGGATATAAAAATATAATATCAATTACTGAAGTCCACAGTTAAGTTTATATATGTTCGAATCAGTACAAAGGCTGCAAGCAAATGATTTCCTGGTGAGTTTTACTGATAAGGTAATCTTTTTTGTCCTACTTACTGGAAAATAATGCTACCAAATAAACTTCAGAAATCTAATCCCCTAATTAAATTGAAAGCTATAAAATATAGAAATAGTACAGGTATGGCCATCTGTCAACTATTGAGTTATCAACCTGCCTTATATAGATTCCCGTACTCAAACAAATTACGGAATCGATAAAAGAAATCTATAATACCGCAGCTGATTTAAATTGCAACACTTTGTAGTTTCTATTTTATACACAACCAACAATATGAACAGCTGTAATAAATAGTAAAATGTATTGTGACTATTGTGAGAACTCAGTAAATATATTACATCTTATAGGATATACTATATATAGTAATGAGAAAGGTAAGGAAAATAACCATATGTACTTACATAGTAAATAAAAATATAAAAATTGAAATATAGGTATCTGATGTAAATACATGTTTTGTAGACAATTGTTTCCTGGGATGTTATACAGAGATACATAATAGTTAATAGAACATGACTGAGTTCCTAAGATATTAAAATATGTACATAAAACAGTGTGAAATGGTTTAGCAGTTATACAAGTAAAATTCTGTTAGTTGAAAACAGTTTCACTTACAAAAACTGAATCAAAATGTTACACAGATCGTGCTAAATATTAACAAAATACTAGTTTTTATATAAAGCTGTTAAATTGACATAGGCCATGTAACAAGTCCTCGACCACCCGGTGACGTGGGAGGTGCACACGAGGAACGGACTATTTTGGATGAATGCTTCTGTGCATATTTATCATCTTGCGGATACCTCTATCTAACTGACGCAGCTCATCTATCGTCCATCACACTACTCTAAAGGAGTAGAGCAGAACAGGAACGGCAAGCATATTAGTAGCAGACAACCTTGTTTTTCCCCGAAAGTTCGGATCACCAAATCTTTCGGAGTAGGCATCTGTACCTACCGCGGAGAGATTCCTTAATTTGTTGCACATCCTGGATGTGATGTTGTCGCAAACCCAAGTATGTGTAGGTCTCTCCGGCATCTAGAGGTCGTAAGATGCTTCCGTCTGCTAGCTGCACCTCTTCAGAAAAGTCCCCGCATCATCCTCTCTCGAGGTAGACGACTGCACACTTGTTCAATCCGAATTCCATCCCAATAGCCAGTGTATACTGTTCTGCCACCCTTAAAGCATTTTACAGTTCTTGCTCTCAGGAGGCGTAGAGTTTAAGGTCATCCATATAGAATAAATGGGTGACCTGATGCCTCCGGTTGCTGGGTGGATCGCAATGGTATCCGCAGACTTGGTGGACAGATAAAGACAACAGTGAGATGCAGAAGAGGAGAGGACTCAGGGAGTTTCGCTGGGATACTCCTCTCCTAAATGCTACCTGCTCTATAGTGACTCGCTGTGTATCGGATGTAATGGTGAAGCGAGTTTTTCAGAGTGGCAGCACTTCACTAGTGGTGCTGCTACCTCAAGACATTGGACAAGTGTAACAAAAGCTCATTTGATGTCGTGTCAAATGCCTTACGCTAGTCAATTCAGGCCGTCGATAGATTCCGCTTGTACTGCACAGAATCCTGTGTAATACAGTGGTCTATCAGCAGGTTATCCTTGCAGTCTGCCATGTCTTTCTTGGCACCACGTTGCTCATTTATTTGCTGAAAGACCTGATCAACATGCCGTATTGTCCTAGCCTACAAGATACGTGTAAATACCTTGTAGCAGGAATTCAGACATGTGATCGGCCTATAATTTCTCGGATCGGACAGATCTTCCTTCTTGGGAATTAGTACAGTACGTCCTTCGACAAACCAGTCCGGAATCTGCTGCCCCTCGTTCAACCAAGAGTTGAAAACCCGCGCCAGACGACGGTAGGTGCAAGGAAGTTTTTTCCACCACCGGTTATTTATGCCATTTGGGCCAGGAGCAGCGAAGTTCTTGGCACCAACAAGTGCTTGTTGAACTTCCTCCGTACTGATCGCCGGGCACACTTCATCTTGCTCTTCAAAGGTGCTGTTACACAGAGCGTCGAAGTGTGAAACTGCTGGAGTGCTGCTGATAAATGGACGCGTCGTTTTGTAGATTCCCTTAAAGAATCCTTCGACATCCTCTACATTCGGCGGATTATCGACAACACGCTGTGGCTCCTTGAACAGGTGGGAGGGATTCGTACAGAACATTGAATTTTGTTCCAGACTTCGCACCCGCCTGTTCAGCTTTTTCTTTATAGCCATTGTGTTTGAATCCTATCTAAACAGTGCTGCTTGATGGTAAACAACACTGCCAGATTGAGAGTGCGGTGTTGGCGTCTCAGCCCGGCTGCCACTCGCCAGGGAAGCGTGTTGTCTGGCCGAATGTATTTTGCCCTCGATTATTTGTACCAACCGCTTAGCTTTCTCGATTCCGCTAGAGGCATTGGTTTGCCTTTCACGAGGAACAAGTTGGCTAGCGGCGTTGTATACGGCAAAATTGATTTGCCAGATGTCGGCATCTTCTGGAAGTCCCTCGTTGATGATCGCGTCCATTCTAGCCAGGTCTTGGGCTTGGGTAGTCCTTGTGATAAGACTCACCCTCGTTGTTAAGTTGGCTTCGGTGCATTTTATTTGAGGTCTCCCGTCATCGTTTGGCCGCGGTGGTTGTGCGGCTGGTACAGCTATTTGCTGATGGGGCAAGCGTTGATAACCTGTCCTGCACAAGAAGGATACTTGATGTCTCAGATGTTGCTGAGAAAAGGCACGATGCTCTGTATGCATTTCGCATCAAAGTGCGTGTAATCGTGCCATGTATCCCCTACGCGCAGGTTCCCTCCCACCTATTCTTGACCCCCATCCGATTGGGGTCGATTGTGGGGGGCCCGTTCATGGTTGCTTGTAACCACGAAAGAAGAGAATCCAGAGTGGTTAGCTCTGAGATCCCCGTCAGATATTAGCCAGGCAGAGTTATACATCTGCCTGTTGCCCGGGGTGCACCGCGTGGAGGTTGCCGTACATCGCCCCCCGTGTTATTATTATAATTATTTTGCGGGTTTATTGTCACTCTGACAAGGAATTACAGTACCCAAGGGCCTCTTTGGGAGCTACTGGAGTTTCTCTCTATTGTGTTTGATTGAGAAACGTCCGGGTTGGACTGCATGTATGAATCAGTACCGCCTTTTGCATTATAATATAGGTGATCTCTTTTATCCCTAACATGACTAGAGCAGGCTTGAGCGTGACTGGTATCTCTCTGATGGAGCCAAACACTATTGGTATTACGGTGACTTGTTCTTGCCGCCACATATCCTTTACCTCTTCGGCTTTTCTCTATATTTTTTCTCGATATTTTCAGGCAACGGAATTGTGATGTCTATAAGATAGGTTTGGTGCGTTTGCCTGTTTGTAAATACTATGTCCGGCCTATTATTTGGTATGTACCTGTCTGTATGGATAGTTCTGTTTCAATACAGGATATGGTAGTCAGTTTCATTTACAGATGCTGGTTGGTAAGTATAATAGGGTACAGGACAATGGTTCCGGTTTACTTGATTTAACAGAGCCTGATAGACAATTTTAGCAACGTTATCATGCCATTCCATACACGCAGTTGGGGCTAGTGTCGGGCATCCACTGATGATGTACTCTATAGATTCTGCTGTGGTCGAACAGGCACGGCATCTGTCAGAAGTGACTGTAGGATTCTGAACTACATATTTCATATTATAATATATGATTTGCAGGAAACAACTACTCAGCGGGCAAATACCCCGACCTGCATTGAATTACACCTTACAAATCATAAAAGAATAGTAGCCAATATCATTTGTCAACTCTTTGACCAGGCATAGACCGGTTTCGAACATATTAATTCTCATCAGTATGAACAGACAAACAACAGTGGCCAACCTGCTAGTTTTATACAAACTATAGTGAATTGAGTAGTGGTGAGAAATAAGTGAATCTTCTCATATGGCCAATTGTTACTATACCACTACTCAATTCACTATAGTTTGTATAAAACTAGCAGGTTGGCCACTATCGTTTGTCTGTTCCCTGACCTATGGCATACTGATGAGAACTAATAAGTTCAAAACCAGTCTATGTCTGGTCGGGGAGTTGACAAATGATATTGGCTACCATTCTTTCATGATTTGTAAGGTGGAATTCAATGCAGGTCGGGGTATTTGCCCGCTGAGTAGTTGCTTCCTGCAAGTTATATATTATAACAGTAGGTTAGTCCACCTAGGACTAAAAGGTCGCCGCTCTCAGGTACTTGCAGAATCGTAAGTCACGATGCGCCATGGAGACATCTATGGTGTATAGTAACAATTAGCCATATGAGAGGATTCACTTATCTCTCACCACTACTCATACCACTACGAACCCTTGGGTTCCCCGAAGATGTTTCCATATTTGAGCCAGCTGAGAGATGCGCTGCGGTCAACGTGATCTGCAACAAGGATGTTAGGGTACATTCCGTGTAGGGGCTTTGCTAACCATTGTGCAATTTCTTGCCGGTATGTCTGATGTCGAGTTTCCTGAACTGCAAGGGGCATATTAAGCCTTATGGAAGTGAGATTGTTGTCTACCGATATTATTGCGTTATGGAGGTGACTAGTCTCGGTCCTCCTCTGGAAATACTGATGTACGTTGCGAGTTTGCCTCTCGTGCATGGTAACCAGTTTCAGTACATCTCTGCCTCCTTGCGACAGCGGTAGGTGGCAACTGGTTTTGATATTTCTCGCTTAATGCGGTATTTTATAATCATCGGCCGAAGCAAGATGAAAACAAACTATTGCAAATTTAAGAACTTGCGAACTATGAGGCAAGTATTAAGAATTATCGATTTCTGCATATCAATGATTAGTAAAGGAGAGAGACCCAGGTTCGTTAACTTAGTGGAGAGACAACGAGGTACAATTCCGGTGGTGGATTACTATTGGCAAAATAGCAACGTTTTCGTGCCTCCACTGCTGTTTGATTTCATAAGCTAAGTCAGCATACTTCGCTAACTTGTTCTGAATAGTTTTTTGGATGTTGTTGGAGTTAGGAACAGCAATGTCTATTAGGAAGCTCTTCTTTTCTGACTTATCGACTAAGATTATATCTGGTCTGTTTGATGTTATGGTTCTGTCAGTAAGTACTGTCCTATCCCAATAGAGCCGGAAATTATCATTTTCTAATACGCTCTCGGAGCTGTATTGGTAATATGGGATGGTGCTCTCAATGAGACGGCGGAGACGTGCAAGTTTTAAATGTACAATTTTGGCAACACAATTGTGATGGTGGAGGTATTCAGTATGCGCGAGACATGTACACCCCGCGGTAACATGCTGGATTGTTTCGGGAACACGAGGACATTTCCTACATCGGTTAATAATGTATTTAAGGTAACTCCTCGTGGATATTACCTGGTCCTCAGTCTCCAGGAATAAGTCTCCACGAGTCAGCCAAAGTTCGACGCTTTCTGGTCGATATTTTCGGCGCTGAGCTCATGGGGATGTCTTCCATGCAAAGGCTTCTGCTTCCATGCACTAATTTGTGTCATGGCTCGATCTGCGTTCATAGGGTTGTCCTGTGGAGCCTATGTATGGACATTTAAGGGATTGTAACCGTCGCCAGCCAAAACGACTGCTCTATGTAGAGGAGATGCCTCCTGTTTTCGGAGGAAGTATTTTTGAAGACTTACAATTTGTTTGTTCAGTAGAAATGAGAGATAAGTCAGACCACTTCCGCCCTGAGCTCTTGGGATGGTAAGTCTTTCAATGGCTGATTTGGGCTGATGACCTCGAAACTTAGTAGTTCTTGTCTTCCTCTCTATGTCCTCTATATCAGTCCTTATTCAACTGATAATGCTAAATGTATACGATAAGACCGAGATTACATGGGCGTTAATAGCGTTCATCGTATTCTTAGCATTTAACTTAGTCCTAAGGAAGACATTCAAGACTCATGTATATTTTTTGGATCTTCAGTTTCATGGTCTTATGCTCTGTATGAACTGATTGGTGTACGCCCAGATACTTATAGGTTTCTCCCTCTTCCATAGGTTCAATGATATCACCATCTTGCAGCTCGAATGCATTGGCGCTGTGCTTGCCCTTTAATACTGTCTGGGCTTTACATTTGTCAAGCCCAAATTCCATATATACATCTGGAGAGAAGATCTTCACAGTTCTTAACAAGGAATTAACATGCACTGCTGTACTGGCGTACACTTTGATGTCGTCCATATATATCAAGTGTGTTTCTTTGTGCTGAACTTCTCTGCCGTTCTTGAGGGCAAATCTGTGTTGACTTACATTGAGCATATGGGAAAGGGGGTTCAGAGCCAAGCAAAACCAGAGAGGGCTTAATGAGTCTCCCTGGAAAATCCCCTTTTGTATTTCAATGAAGTTCGTCAATACCACCCTTATGGCTAAGGCTTAATTGAGTCGAACATTGAGACATTAAATGCTGGGGCATGTTAATAAGCGAAGGCGCCACTTTGTACATCTGGAGAACTTTTACCAACCAAGAATGTGGCACATAGGCATTATTATTATTATCATTATTTTACAAAAAGCCAGTCACCCTACTCTGTGGCTCCGACCCTCACAGAAATGAGCTGGTAATAAATACCAATAGCCACTCCCCACGCTCGTGGGGTGAGTGAATACCGGATCCGTGAATTGTGTGCCCTGAGTAGGCGCAATGAACCGAGGATGACAGCCTTCTGCATTCTGCCGGTTAAGATATCTGCCGCATCTTGGCATGCCGGTATGATCTTTAGTTCTGAAAGCAGTGTCTGTCTCATTCCACCGAGGGCTGCTATAATCAGTACCACTATTTTAAGAGAATGGCCTGGATAAAGCCTGCGAAGTTCGAAGAGCAAATCTCGATATTTTGTCCCTTTTTCCTGCCCCTTTCAAGACAATGCTGCTCTCAGCGGGGGCTGAGAATCCTACGACATACATTATCTTGAGTTGGTGGTCGAGGAGTACTATTTCAGGCTTGTTGGCTTGTATTTGCCTGACGGTGGGAAACGAGCAGTTCCAATAAATTAGACATTTCTCCTTCCCCACAACGGACTCCATATCCCCCGGAGCGTAAGGCAGCACTGGCGTTTCGTCTATCCCATACGAGTGCCTTAGATGATAATAAAGCACTCGTAATGCTGCGTCATGTCTGTGATAGGCCTAGACTGCGTATGTCGGACAAGCCGACAGTAAGTGCATTACAGTCTCCGGCGCCCTGCGGCAAGCCCTGAAGCTGACATCAGGGACCTCCATATCCATGACACGACTTCGATAGATGAGAGGGTTAAATACACCATCCTGGCAATCCACTATGAATCCCTCAGTCTCGGACTTCAGCCAGGCTGACCTTAAAAAGGTGAAAGTCAGCCTTTCGGATAAGCCGAGGTCTTCTACGTTTTTATAGAAGACTCTGTGCAATGGCTTATCCTTATGCAGCTGCAGAAGGATGTTGTGTTCTGCAGCTCTAATGTGGGCTTTTAGTCGAGCGGGTTCCAACTCGGTGACAGAGTAGGGGTTTATCCGCTCGACGTCGAAGATGAGACCAAGTTTATCGGCTGATCTCCGTGTTGTCTTAAAGAGAAAAGCTCCTACCTCTGCATTTACACGGTCTCGCACCATGCAAAGGAGGGGATTCGAACTTATGATGACTCCATTTCACTACTCCGAACAGCTAGAGAAGAATCGGAACGGCAAGCATATTTGTAGCAGACACCTTGCTCTTCCCCGACAGTTGTAAAGACCAGATCTGTCGGAGTAGGTGCTGATACTTGCTGCGGAGAGCGTTTCTCACTACACTCACTTCTTGGGTGGAGGGTTGCTCGACGTCCAAGTAAGTGTACGACTCTCCGGCATCTAGATGGTGTAAGATGCTTCCATCCACGAGCTGCGCGTCCTCTTCGTAGTCACCGCATCGTCCTCTCTTGAGATGGATCAGTGCGCATTTGTCCAACCCAAACTACATACCGACAGCCTGCGTGTACTCCTGTACCACCCGGGGGGATTGTTGGAGATCCCTTTCTAAGGAGGCATAAAGTTTAAGGTCATCAATATAAAATAGATGAGTGACCTTATGCCTCCTATCGTCAGGGGTACAGCAGTTGTAGCCACGGATTTTCCGGAGCGAGGCGGGAATGGCAGTAGTGAGATGCAAAATAGAAGAGGGCTGAGGGAATCTCCCTGAAATACTCCTCTTCTGAATGTTACCGACTCTGTTTGTACCCTATCATTACCCGATGTTATGGTAAAGCGAGTCCCCCCCAGAGCGGCATCAGTTCTTCAATATATCTCACTACGGGACCAGGTACTACAAGTCATCGGAGCAAGTGAACAATGACTCATGCGATGTCATGTCAAATGCCTTGCGGTGGTCGATCCAGGCCATAGAGAGGGTCCGCTTATACTGCATGGAGTCCTGCGTGACACATCTGTCTATCAGCATGTTCTCTCATTTCTTTTTTTTTTCGCGAGAGCGGTGCTGGACAGTTCCACCGTGTCTCCGACATTCTCACGGCAGAAGCGGCAGTGAATTAACTACGGCCACTCCCCGCAACCCGCAGAGTTAGCGGCTGTAGATTCCCAAATCGTGTGCCCTAAGTAGACGAAGAGAACCTAGGATAACCGCTTTCTGCATCTGGCCTGCCAGCCATTCGGCCGAGTACTGACAGGTTGGTACGGTTCGTAATTCCGAGAGCTGTGTAGGCTTTATACCTCCGAGTATACCGATTATAAGGACTGCCAGCTTGACCGAGTAGCTTGGATATAGCACCAGGAGCTCATATCGGAGATGGTGATCGCGATATATAGTCCGTTTTTCCTCCTCTTTCAAGGCGATGTTTGTTTCAGCAGGAGCTGAAAACTCGATGATGTACATCGCCGTCTTCTGATGATCGAGGAGTACTATGTCAGGTCTGTTTGCTTGAATTAGCCTGACAGTCGGGAAGGAGTAGTTCCAGTATATTCTGCACCTCTCGTTGTCGACAACGGACTCAATATCTCTCCTTACTTATTTTCCCTCTTCGCAGGTTTCCCCTGGTAGGTTAAGCCTTCACATCGGTTTGTCGACAAGATGGTGGGCTTCGTGCTAACGTTATAAATGTGTTTATTCCTCTTCTCCTAGTACCCTCCTCACTATACTGCAGGTGTCCAATATGACAGATTTTTACATCGGTACATACAACTCCCTTTCCAGTTTTAACATTTTAAGACCTTCGTGTAGTTTCTTTGAGATTTCTCCTGTGACCCCAATGATGATAGGGACTGTCACTACTGATTCCATGTCCACATTTTCTTTATTTTATCTGCCAGTGGTATATATTTATTAATATTTTCTGCGTGTTTCTTGCTCAGGTTTCCAGGAAGTGGGACAGCGATATCTATTATGTACGTTCTCTTTTCGTCCTTCAAGGTGATTACTATATCAGGGATGTTGTTCGGGATGGGACGGTCGGTGATTATTTGTCGTCCCCAGTATAGTCTCATTTGTTGGTATTCGCATATTGGTGGAGGGTCATACTGACCGCGGTGCGATATCTTTTAGATCCATGAATTTGACTCGGATGGCTTGATGAATTATATTGGCCACTCGTTGTGTCGATCCAAGTAAGCTGTCGGTGCTAGTACAAAACAGCCCGCCCCGACGTGGTCCAAGTATTCCTCCTTTTCACCACACATTCGGCATCTGATGTTTTCGATGTCTACTTTTAAAATTCTCTTTTTGTAAATTCTGGTGGTTACTACCTGGTCCTGTATAGCGCTTATAAACCCCTCCGATTCCACAAAGAGATTTCCGGTTCGCAAAGAGGCTGTGGATCCTGCGGTATCTACTTCAGCGCTCTCGATATTACTGAGATATCTGCTTCTCCACTTTAGTTTCAGTTCTTGCGGCGTTTGTATTTCTACGAACGCTTCGTAGTTATTATCAGTCAGTCTTAGCGATGTTAGGTTGTTATCTATCATCACTATCGCTTGATGCAGTTTGCTTACTCTGGCCTTTTCGTGGAAATATTTGCGAAGATTTGTTATTTGTCCTGCGTGCCGTGTGTGGATATTTGGGATTCCTCTGCCTCCTTGATTTCTTGGTAAGTGAAACCTTTCATAGATGACTTTGGATGGTGTGCTCGATGTGCGCGGAATTCTGTTCTTGTTTTTGTATTTAGGCCTTCGAGTTCCGTTTCAATCCACCTTATAACCCCAAAGGTGTAGGTGAGTACAGAAGTCACGTACGTATTTACTGCTTTTGCTACATTTCTGACAGAGAGCTTTGATTTCAGTATGCGCCTCAGCCTGTGCATATATGTGTTCTTCGCAGTTTCTTTAGCACTTTTGTGGCCAATTCCTCTTGCTTGGAGGTAACCTAAATACTTATATTTTTCATTCTCATCCATCCCTTCTATTGTCCCTTGGTTTTCGCTTACTGTGCAGCCAGTATGTTCTGCCCATATGCCTTTCTCCATGCAGCTTATTGTACATTTATCCAGCCCGAATTTCATTTGTATGTAGCTACTGAATCGGCCCACACACGATAGCAAGTCATACAGGTGGTTTTTCTTCCTTGCAAACAGTTTCAAATCATCCACGTAGTACAGATGACTTATTTGCTGGTTTTCTTGTGGTAGGGTATATCCCTTCTTCAAGTTGTTAAGCCTTGTTGTTAGTGGTCGCACTGCCAAACAAAACCACAGTGGGCTAAGGGCATCTCCTTGGAATATACCTCGTTGAATACTAATTTTGCCAGCATTTACTGTGGTGTTATCTGCATTTAGGAGCAAACTTGTTTGCCACAATGTCATCGGATGTTTCAGAAAGTTGGTGATATGGCCTTCGATTTTGTATAACTCAGGTACTTCTGTTAACCATGTGTGGGGCACGCTGTCAAAAGCCTTTTGGTAATCTATGTACATGGTGTATAACGAGCTCTTTGCTCTTTTGGCAATATTCGTGATGGCTGAGTCAATTATGAGCTGTTCCTTGCATCCTCGCGATCCTTTGCGGCATCCCTTCTGCTCATCGTCTAGTAGCTTATTCACTTCTAAGTGATTGTAGATTTTTCTTGCAAGTATGGATGCCAGTATTTTATAGATTGTAGGTAGGCAAGTGATCGGCCTATATCCAGAGGGGTCCGCGGTTGTATGTTTGGCCTTTCAGATCAAGTACGTGATTCCCTCAACCATAAATGCAGGCATCTGCGATGGGTTTTCTAGTAGGTGAGTGTAACAGTGTGCCAATTGATCGTAGATGGCTGGGAACTTCTTGAGCCAGAAATTGTGTATCTTGTCCCCCCCTGGTGATTTCCAGCTCAATATTTTAGCTATGGCCTCTTTAACCTCTTGTTCCGTGATTTTTCACTCGAGCATGGTGAGTAAATTCCTCATGTTCTTTCTTTCTTTCTTCATAAAGCCAACTAGTCTGTTTATGGTTTGCTGGATTGCTCCAAATTTCCCCCCAAAAATTCTTAATTTGTTCTGCTGATGGCTTTTCCGCTCGCTCCTCCTGTGCTTCCTTCGGTGCCTCAATGCTTTTGTAGAACTCTTTTTGGTTTCTGATGAATAAACCATTTTGTTCTCGGCGTGCGTTACTGGTTTTGTATCTTTTTAGTCGTTTAGCCATAGCCGCCAGTTTCTGTTTAAGCATGTCTAATACCTCATTTGGGGTTGGATTCGCTTCCGATATGTAACGGGATATTAGCACCCTGAACTTTTCTTTGACTTTCTCGCTGGGTCGTTCTCTTTGATTCTGTGTGTAATTCCGATTTCTTTCCTAATGGTTTCAGTTTTTGTTACTAGTCGGCGTTCCCACGGCAGAGTTTTCGGTCTGGGCTTTCTTTCTATTGTCTGTGTTATCTTCTGTTTGTTTATGCTTATTGCTGTATAAGCTCCCGTATATATCAGTGTGTGTAGCTGCCCTATTGTTGTCTCTCGTGTTATTTTCGACTTTATAATTTCGTTGACCTCAGTATTATTTTGTCTTGTGTCGGGTTTGAAATTTAATTTTGGCAGTCTGAGTTTGGCTGACGGCTCTATTCCATCGTACAGCAGCAGGTCCAGTTCAAATTCTTCCTGCGCTTTACTACCTGGCCTATCCCGGGCCCATTGCTGTTGGGGTTCGGCTCGGTTAATGGGGATGAGATTCATCATATCCCATTAGTCCGCTGGATGTTTCGATGGTCTATCCTTCGTCGTTTAGAAATTTCCAAGTAATTTGGCATGTTTGGAGAATTACCATTCTCTGGATAGTTTTTGAAAGTCCTCTAGGTAGTTTAAGTTGCTCCAAATATTTCAAGAACTTCTTCGTCACCACGCCTGTAGCCGATATTATGATCGGGATAATTGGAACCTCTTCTCACCTCCACACGTGTTTAAGTTCTATTGGCAAGTTTTGGTATTTGTTTCTCTTTTCCGTCTCCGGTTTCTCTAAGTTACTGGTTAGGGGGCATCCAATATCAATAATAATCGCCTTCTTGTCATTCTCTTTGATCACAAGGATGTCAGGGCGGCTGTGATCCAAAGTTCGATCAGACTGGATTGGTCTATCCTAGTACAGCAATGTTTCCTCGTTTTTAAAAACAGCTTGAGGTGTGTATTTATAGAAGGGCGGTGGATTAGTAATGAGTCCTGAGTTAAGTGCTCAATTTATACGAGATTTTAACTACAAACCAATTAAAACAAAAAGTTATGATAGTGTTGCAGAATACAATTCACTTTTTAATAAAGATAAATCGTTTACATTCAGTATGCTTCACCAGAATATAAGAAGTATATCAAAAAATTTGGACCAGCTAAAAATTTATTTAAGTCAAATAACCGAGCAATTAGATTGTATTATATTATCCGAATCATGGAAAGTTCATGATTTAGACATCCATAGGATAGATGGGTATGATATAGTATACAGTGATGGTAACATAAATAAGTGCGATAATGTAGGTGAATATAGGACACTAGAAATTAAATTAATATTAGATGATGAATGTTACTTAATATCGGCATTCTATCGCCCACCTTCAACTGATGCAGAGATCTTTTTGCATCATTTGCGTGATTATCTTTCAGTAAGTACAAAAAAGGATTGTAAATATCAGTTTTTAGTTGGCGATTTAAATATTGATATTGGCGAAGAAAATGATCTTTCCTTTGAGTATCTTAACTTGATGGCAGAGTATAATTTTGTCAATACAATTAACTCTGTAACTAGAGAACATTACAGGGGTGGAACAATTATAGATCATATTTTTGTTAAAACGTCCGATGATGTACCTGAAATTTGTGCGTCGTGCGTACTTAAATTGAAAATAACGGATCATTTTACAACCGCACTTGGTATTAAAGGTAGAAGATGTGAACGCAATGATACATACACTAATAGGTATAAGAAAATTATTAATTATAAAGAACTTAAAAAATTCATCAAAAATTTTAACTGGCAGGAATTTTATCATATATCAGATATAAATGAAGCTACTTCTTATCTTATTACCATTATAAAAAGTATAGAACACAAACACACAAAATTTATAAAACTATCTCCTAAAGAAATGAAAAGAAAAAATTGGATAACTGACAGCCTTGTAAAATCTATAAATAAAAGAGATATTCTGTACAAAAACATGAAAAAACATTCTAACAACGAACATCTAAAAAACGAGTTTAAAAGATACAAAAACACACTTCATTGTCTGATTAAAACAGCTAAATTAAACTATTACTCTAATAAACTGAACAATAACAGAAATAATAGTAAAGCCCTGTGGAATACTGTAAAGGAACTAAATAATGAAACTATAAACTCTAATGCAATAAAAGAAATAAAGAACAATTCAGGCGAAATACTTAAATCTAATATAGAAATTGCAAATTCTTTTAACTGTTATTTTTCAAACGTTGGAAAAAATCTTGCTATTAATATCCAAACTCCTGCTGTTCCTAAACCTGAAAGAAAAATTCATTGTCAATCTATTTTCTTACAACCTACAATTAAAGAAGAAATAATAGAAACAATAAATAATCTAAAAGCAAAAAAGGCGCCTGGCTACGATCTGGTGAGTGCAGAATTATTAAAATATATAAGTAATGAGATCGCAGCTCCATTAGCCCATCTAATAAACAAGATATTAGAGGAAGGTGTTTGCCCAGCAGACTTCAAACTAGCAGTTGTTAAACCTCTCTTTAAAAGTGGGGACAAGCTGATCATGTCTAACTATAGACCAATATCACTAATTACTAACGTAGCAAAAATTTTTGAAAAAATTTTAAAGGATAGGATATTAAAATATACAAATAAATACAATATACTTAGTGACAGGCAATATGGGATCCGCGAAGGTAAATCTACTGAAGATGCGATCTGTTCTCTTACAGACAAAATTTATAAATCATTAGATGGAAGTATCCCATCAATTTGCGTTTTCCTTGACCTAGCTAAGGCCTTTGACACTGTTTGTCATAAACAGTTGCTGGAGACCTTAGAGGATATTGGTATAAGAGGAACAGCTTTAAACTTAATGAGAAGTTACTTACTAGATCGTAAGCAGTACGTTATGGTTAATGGCGTATTAAGCTTTGAAAAAACAGTGTTCTACGGGGTACCACAAGGAACAGTATTGGGTCCAATACTGTTTATAATATATTTGAATAATTTACTGAATTTGAACAGCAGCGGGTCTATATTTAGCTTCGCAGATGATACAGTAATTTTTTACTCAGATAATTCCTGGAGCTCTTTAAGAATGAAAGTTGAAAATGATTTAAAAAATATAATAGATTGGTTTAATCATAAGCTTCTAACTATAAATTTTACAAAAACTGTTTTTCTGCCATTTAGCTCTTATAAAAATAAATTACCCGATTATGACATTTTAAATATTCAATATCTTGGTTCTCAAATTTCTATCAAATCTTCAAATGTAGCTAAATACCTAGGCATCTATATCGATAACCATCTAAAATGGGATTTTCATTTAAATAGCTCTATAAAGACACTTAGATGTCAGATATATAAATTTAAGTATATAAAAAAGTATTTGAGTGTCCCTTGTATGAGGATATTATATTTTGCGTTAGTTGAATCCCGGTTATCTTATGGAATTCTGGGTTGGGGTGGTGTAGTTAAAAGTCTCTTAATCAAACTAGAAACTGTACAAAAATACTTTCTAAAGATTATGTATGATAAAGGAAGGACTTACCCGAGTGATATACTATTTGCTGATACAAAAATCATCGACTTAAGACAACTCTATTTTATGAAGACCCTAACTCACCTGTTTAAAAATAAAAATTCGCTTTGTTTAATAGATCATCAGTACTCCACCAGAAGTAGGGCAGAAAATCTTGTTCAAACACTGTTCGCTGAAAAAACCATTGGGCAAAGGCATTACAGCTTCATTGCTCCCAGGTTGTATAATATTCTACCTCGCGAAATACAAACTATAAATTCGATAAAATATTTTAAAAGCAAAATAAAAAAATACCTTTTTTCTATGGATCGTCATACTATAAATAGAATAATAGATATAAAAAATAATTGATATTGTTCTTATATTCTGGAATTATATATAATACTTTGTCATATCTTATTTTAAGTAGTTTTACATTATTATTATATTTGTGCGTAAATTATTCTTAGAGGTATCATGGTATATTATATTCTCCACCAATTGTTTTAGGTTAATTAGGCATGAAATATTCATCTACAAGCTATGCTTTTGATGGTTTTCACGTTTGTTTGCCGTACTTAGATTTTTGTCTCTATTTATATATTTAGTATGCATATTTAATATTGTTTGTTTTTTCTGTTGAACATTGTAATGTTATTATTATTATTATTATTTTGGTAAATAAACCTTATATTATTATTTTTTTTTTTCACAGGTTCCCCCGGTTTGTCTACTGTGATCGGGTACGTGGTACCAAGATTACAGTATTGACCATCATTCACTTCCAAGGAAGGATCTCACTATTCCGGCTGTGTGGATTAGTACTGCTTTTTGCATTGTCAGGTAGATCTTCTGATCAATACCAATCGTTTTTAGCGATATTTCCAGGCTTTTTGGTATAACTCCAAGAGCGGATAAAATTACAGGAACTATGGTGACCTTCCTCATGTCCCACATATCCATGATCTCATTCCACAG
Organism: Leptura quadrifasciata; assembly: GCA_963675555.1. Classification (NCBI taxonomy): domain Eukaryota; kingdom Metazoa; phylum Arthropoda; class Insecta; order Coleoptera; family Cerambycidae; genus Leptura; species Leptura quadrifasciata. The sequence goes on from OY776682.1 coordinate 32,257,926, forward strand.
GCCACTGTAGTGTGCTAGTTTTTCTTCAAATTTTTCTATCACATTCCTTGTGTTTGGAATTGAGATGTCAATTAGGAGTACCTCCGACCGTTGTTTGTCTATGACGGTTATATCTGGGCGATTGTGCACAATGGTGACGTCCGTAATTATGGTTCTATCCCAGTATACTTTGTATCGTTGATTCTCTTCAACGGGATTCGGGCTATATCTGTAGTAAGGAGTCTTAGAATCATGTTGTATTTCACACATTTTCAAAATTTCTAGGTATACAATTACAGCTGCGGCATTGTGGCGTGCCAAGTACCGAGTTGGTGCGAGCTTCCCGCATCCTGAGGTTATGTGCTCTATATTCTCAGTCTGTGCATTGCATTTTCGACACTTGTCTGTTCCAACTCGCTCCTTCATTATATGCATCTCGTAGTTTCTTGTTCTTATTACTTGGTCTTGTATACCCTGTACAAACCCTTCTGTCTCAGGAAATAAGGTGCCTTGTCGAAGCCATTTAAGAGATGCTTGACGATCTATTTCATCTTCCTGGAGTGAATTCCAGTACCGGCCATGCAGTTCTTTTTCAGCCCATCTGTCTATTTTTGCATTATTACTGTCTATATTGCTTAAAGGTGCGAATTCTATAGCATTTAATTTTAATGGTGTGTGTGTGTCCGCGTGGATGATGGCTGCATGGATGGGTGATTGCTGACGACTGTAAAAGTATATGCGCATGAGGTTCAGTTGTGTGTAGCACGCGTTTTTAATGTCGATGTAGCCCCTGCCTCCAAGGTCTCTAGGCAGAGTAACCCTCTCTGTTGACGATCGGGGATGGTGCATTTTGAATTTCGTCAACATTACCCTCAGCCGCCTGTTGAGGTCGTCAAGGTCTGTCACTGTCCAAGATATCACACCGAATGAATAAGACAAAATGGAGACTGCATATGTGTTCACAGCCTTCATCATGTTGTTAGAATTTAGTTTTGTTTTAAACAGTCTTCGTAGTCTGGATTCAAATTCTATAATTAGCTTTTGTTTCATTTTACTGTGTTCAATATTAGATGCTTGTGATACACCCAGGTACTTATAAGACTGTCCCTCGATTGGCGGTATTGCGATGTGTTCTTGGATTTTTATTGCTGGTGCTTCAATTAACTTTCCTCGTTCAACAGTGACAGATCTACATTTGTCGATTCCAAACTCCATACCGACATCTTCGCTCATTTTATGGACTAATTTGAGGACGGTTTCTAGTTGTTTACGTGTGGCAGTGAATAATTTCAAGTCGTCCATATAAAGCAAGTGAGAAAGCACGAAGCTGTGGCGTCCTGCTTTGATGTTAAAGCCGTATCCAGTATTGGTTAGTGTCCTTGAGATGGGGTTAAGTGCTACACAAAACCACAGAGCACTCAACGAATCACCCTGGAAGATGCCTCGCTTGATGCTTATTTCTTCAGTTCTAATGACCCTACCACTGGTAGAAATTTGTAGTTGTGTTTTCCAGTTGCTCATCGTTGTTTCTAGGAATCGCACAGTCGTGGGGCATACTTTATATATTTTAAGGACGTGCACAAGCCATGTATGTGGTATGGAGTCAAAGGCTTTCTTATAGTCAACAAATGCCATATTCAGATTGCGACAGAACTTCTTTGCTTGGTTTAAGATAACTGCATCGATTGTTAGCTGCTCTTTGCATCCCAGTACGTTTTCTTTACTGCCTTTCTGCTCTTCTGTGATAATGTCGTTTGTTTGCAAGTGCTGGTAAATCTTATCCATGAAAAAAGTTTATATATTGTTGGAAGGCAAGTAATTGGTCGATACTGGGATGGATCCTGGGTTCTGTCTGACTTTGGTAGCAGGTACGTTATGCCTTTTGTGAGAAATTTTGGCATTGTAGCGGGAGTATGAAGCATTTGACTGAATCTGGCGGCTAGAAGACGGTGGGTGCAAAGAAAATCGCTTCAGCCAAAAGTTATGGATCTTATCAGAGCCAGGGGCTCTCCAGTTGGCTGCTCCCTGTAGGGCCTTAAGAACATCCGCTTCCTCAATGTTTGTGTCGTTCATAGGTGGAATATCTGCACTTCTCAATTCTTCGTCTTTGATCCAGCTTGCTTCACTTTTATGCTGGAACTCGTTTGACCAAATGTTTCCCCAAAAACGTTGAACCTCATCCACATGTGGCATCTCTTTTTCCTGATCCTCTGTTGTAGTTTAAGTTTCTATGGATCTATAGAACGTTCTCTCATCAGTCTCGAATAGTCGATTTTGTTTGACACGTTCGTCCCTCTTTCTGTATCTGCGGAGTCTTTTACTGTATGCCGCTAGTTTCTGCTTCATTAAGTCCAATTGTTCTAGTACTAAATGCTAGTGGCTTGGTTCAAATGTAGATCTCATAACTTGCTTGGGTAGAGTACGGATGAGTTTTCGATGGCGGTTACCATTTACGTACTGTTGGACTCTGCCTATGTCTCCTCTCAGGTTTTCAATGTTTTTTGTTAGTCTGTATTCCCATTTAGGGGTGGTTCTTTTTCCCATCTCTTTCTGCTTGTTGGGGTCATACCCATTAATCACAGAAAGGACTGACATCGCAGCACAGTAAATGTGTAGTTGGATCAGTTCCAGTGACATGTCGTCTTTTAGGTATTCGCTCATGACAGAGTTCATAGATTGAACAGTCGCCTGACAGTGGGGTTTATACTGCATTCTGGGCAAGTGAGGTCTTTTTGTTGGGTCTGAGCCTTCATATTTGGTGATGTATTCTAGAAATTTCCCATCAAGCTGGATGCGTGTTTGGTTAATGTGGGCTTTTAGTCGAACGGGTTCCAACTCGGTGACAGAGTCGGGGTTTACCCGCTCGACGTCGAAGATGAGACCAAGTTCATCGGCTGCTCTCCGTGCTGCCTTAAAGAGAAAAGCTCCTACCTCTGCATTTTCATGGTCTCGGACCATGCAGAGGAGGGGATCCGAACTCCTGATGACCTTACATGCTCCCTCCAGAACCATCCTGCTATGGAGACTCTCCAAGCTCAAGAGTCCACGGCCTCCCCGATGTCGTGGGAGATATTATTATTATTATTATTATAGACTTAAGCCGTGCACTTTCTCGGCCGAAGCCGGAAAAAATTTACCGACCCCTCGCGCGCGCCGTTGGGGTTCGGCTCTGTGGGGACCCGGGCTTCTCCCGGGCCCATTGCTGTTGGGGATCGGCTCGGTTAACGGGGATGAAATTCATCACGTCCCATTAATCCGGTGGATGTTTCGGTTTTCTATCCTTCGTCGTTCAAAAACTTTCTGGTAATATGGCATGTCTGGAGAATCACCGTCCTCTGGATAATCTTCACGAGGCCTCTAGGTAGATTAAGTTGCTCCAAATAATTCAAGAACTTCTTCGTCACCACGCCTGTAGCCGAAATTATGATCGGGATAATTCGAACCTCCTCTAATCTCCACACGTGTTTAAGTTCTATGGCCAAATTCTGATATTTGTTTCTCTTTTCCATCTCCGTTTTCTGTAGGTTGTTGGTTAGGGGGCATCCAATATCAATTATAGTGGCCTTCTTGTCTTTCTTTTTGATCACCAGGATGTCAGGGCGGTTGTGATCCAAGGTTCTATCAGACTGTATTGGTCTATCCCAGTACAACAATGTTTCATCGTCTTCTAAAACAGCTTGAGGTGTGTATTTATAGAAGGGCGGTGGATTAGTAATGAGTCCTAAGTTAAGTGCCAATTCTCTATGGATGATTTTCGCCACCTCGTTGTGCCTTCCCAAATACATTCCCGTAGCCAAAGCGGGGCAGCCTCCAGTGACATGTTCGATAGTTTCACCCGCTGCCTTACACTTTCTACACACATCGTTCACGCCGGGGACTTTAAGAATGTACTTTTCATAATTTCTAGTACGGATAATGCTATCCTGAATGGCTATTATGAATCCCTCAGTTTCTGGGTGTAACATTCCTTCCTTAAGCCATAGGAGCGAGGTCTCCTTGTCGATCTCTGGATTGTTTAAGGCATTGGGATACTTTCCGTGGAGTACCTTGTCCTGCCATGCTGTTTGAATATCCTCGTTCGTTCGGGTCATTATCTCGTGTTGTCGATCTTTGAGGTTTAACGGTGTATATCTGTTGTCACTTTCCACTATTTTCCGAATGAGGACCCTGTCTGAATTGTAGAAATAGAGGCGCATGTTCTTCTCTTGCGTTCGGCACATCTTCTGAACGCTGCTTAACCCCCTGCCTCCTTGTGTTCTTGGCATGTATAGTCTTTCAACTGCGCTCTTTGGGTGATGCATTCGAAACTTTGTAAGTGTAGTTCTCGTCATTCTGTCTAGGTCTTCCAGGTCTGTATCCGAGTACTTTAGTATTCCGAATGAGTATGCCAGACTAGGAACAGCATATGTATTGATCGCTGTAATCATGTTCCTAGCGTTGAGTTTAGTATTCATCAGCTTAGTTAGACGTTGTTTGTATTTTTCCCTGAACTCCTTCTTTTGCTGGGTGTGGTCTATCCTTCTATTCTGCAGAATTCCAAGGTACTTGTAAGTTTCTTCTGGCAGCATTTGCTCAAAGTCACGGATATTCTCCGGCTGCTGCGTTAATTTTCCCTTTGTGACATGTACTTCGGCACACTTCTCCAGACCAAACTCCATTCTGATATCATCGCTGAAGGTTTTGACATTGGCTACTAGCGCCTTCAATTGTCTTGGATTCTCAGCGTAGAGCTTGATGTCATCCATAAAAAGTAAATGGCTGAGCCTCGAGCTTGGTTGCTTCGGATCTATTCGGAAACCGTAGGTGGTGTCATTCAATATTGCTGAGAGGGGATTGAGAGCGAGGCAAAACCATAATGGACTCAGCGAATCTCCCTGGTATATACCTCTTCTAATTCTGATGTTCGAGATAGTGCTTCCTCCAATTCTTGTCTGGGTTTCCCAAGTCGCCATTGCATATGTTAGTAGCCGAACGATGGTGGGGCTAACTTTGTATACTTCTAGCACTTTTATTAGCCAGTCATGAGGTACAGAGTCGAATGCCTTTTTATAGTCTATGTAGGCCATACTGATGTTTCGGCGCTTTACTTCAGCTTGTTTGATGGTTACTGCATCTATTGTTAGCTGCTCCTTGCATCCAAGTGATCCCTTTACGCATCCCCGCTGTTCTGGGCCAATTATATTGTTCATCTCACAGTGTTCATTGATTTGCCTATGTATCAATGACGTGAGAAGTTTGTAGATCGCAGACAAGCAGGTGATTGGCCTGTAGTTTTTCGGGTCTTTCAGATCTCCTTTTTTGGGCAGAAGGTAAGTTACTCCTCGACCTAAAAATTCGGGAAATTTTGTTGGATCTTCAAGGATTTTGTTGAATGCTCGGGCAAACTGTGGGATTAGGGCTGGGAATGATTTCAACCAGAAGTTCTGTATATTGTCTGGTCCAGGTGCTTTCCAGCTTGAAGTGTTCTTTATGCACTCTTCGATATCTGCAGGAGTAATATTAGTATCTGGCATATCTGGAAGATCATTTGCATTGCGCTCTGCTGTTTGGAGCCATGTAGCTGCTTGATTGAATCTCACAGGGTTTGACCATATCCCCTGCCAGAATTGACCGAAGCGATTGTGGTCAATTTTCTCGAGTTCTGTATTGCCTTGGTTGTTGCTTTCCAGATTGCGATAGAAGATCTTCTGGTTACTAGAGAATAAATTGTTTTGCTCCTTGCGCTTCGTAGTCTCGTTGTATCGCCGTAGTCTCGCTCCCTTAACTTTACTTTTCTGTCTAGTATCATCGTAATAATTCGTGAGGGTTTCGTTGAACTGTGGATGGTTTAAGTCTATTTGTTGTTTTCGGCATATTTTACGAACTTTGCTCTTGACTTTATTGCTCTTATTGCCATCTAAGTACTCTTTGATAATGTTTGCCTCAGTTCTTAGCAGATCTATTTGCCTATTCTTTCCTATTATTTGGGTTTTCTACCACATGTACTATTATCCTCTTCAAAACAAATCACCGAATCTACAAAATAATAGAATTATTGGAAAAAAGAGCCTCTGCGCCCGTGACGTTTACGCCAAAGGAAAAGTCAGAGGTTATGTTTTGCAAATAATATAAATCGGAATAAACACAAAAATAATGTATTTTGCTGACGTTTCGGAAAGTAATCTCTTTCCGTTTTCAAAGCTATTTTTTGAAGAACTCTTATTTTGCTGTGTATGTCAAATACACAGCTTTAAGATTCTGTTTATGTTATTTCCATAGATACTTACTACTTACACAGAACATAGAACTGATGATATTTTTTTTTTTTTTTTTAGATAATGTTGAGTTTGTTAAGTTCTTCTTTTAACATTGGTAGCAAGGTTGTACAAATATCTACAGAACAATTCGATACGCACTTATCTTCATTTAATAAGATTATTGCTGATTCTTTAATTTTTCTTTTTTTGGTATCTGTTTCTTTTGTTAAAATTTTTGCCGAGTCCCAGTTTATTCTATGTCCGTTTTCCCAAGCATGTTCACAAATCTTTGATTTCAGAATTTCATTCTTTCTAATGTAGTTCTTGTGCTCATCCAACCTCACACTGAAAGGTCTGGATGACTCACCCACATAACATTTATCACATTCGCACGGGATATTGTAAATACAGTTTTTTGAATTCTGCTCCCTGTTTATCGGTTTTGTTTTTGTTAAAATAGATCTTAAAGTGTTCCCCGTTTGAAATATCGTCCTAACATCAAATTTGTCACCTATACGGCGTAGCTTTTCCGATAGTCCGTATACATAAGGAATTATTGCTGTATAATGACGTTCAGATTTTTGTCGTACCTGATTGTCCCTATTTTCAACATTTATGAAAATTCTATCAACAAAGGCTTCAGGATATTGCCTTTCGAGTCGCATCTTCCAGGCCGGCTTTCTTTGTTTCTGAATGTTCCTATTTTGTTTATAAATTTGAAGTTTCTGTCCATTCAGTTCTATGACAGTGGCAGCTCCTGCATATAAAGCTGTATGTATAGAAGTTAAATCAGGATCCAGTTGTTCCTCCATCCTCAACTTCAATTCGGTATCCACAGATTTTATGTACCGTTGTGTATCTTTATTAATTTTTAGCCTCGGTATTATTGGTCTAGTGAGAGGGTTCGAGTCGCTAAATAGCAGTAGATTGCTCAGTAGTTTCTGCCGTACTTTTCCTACTTCTTCCCCGTTATTTTGATTGCGGGGCTCTTCCTCATGAGGTGCATTGTCATCCACTGGTCTTTGTGGTATTTCTTCAATTTGTTGGCGTATTTCTTCGTTATGTTATGAGGTTTTGGAGTGATGGCGGCAAGAGAGTAGCATAGTAAACTACCTCCGGCTAAAAATCTAATTTTACGAATTGATCTGGCGTACTGTTTCCTGAAAAGTAGTGTATTTTGAACATTAACTCTAGTGTAACCTGTGGTGCATTTCAAACAGTGCAATTAGTGATAGTTTTTATGAAAATACTTGTTATTATCCTGAATAGATTACTACAATTATTAAAGAAATAACAGTTTTTCTATCGGCTCACTGTGACGTAGTGCGTAATAAAAGTGCGCTATCAATTAATACGTTAAGGAAACAAACGAGTGAGCACAGGTCGTAGGAGCACAGTCACTACTAATTAATTACACACAATGCCAAGTGGAATCAACAGCGGCTCCAGTGGAACCTCATCAGGTGACCGCAACCTAAGATCAAGCCAGAAAGAGGGAATCAACGATGTAACCATGAGTAATATTAATTATATTATACAACAAGTTTCTACCCAAGTTTCTGCTAATATTTCTGCAGATATTAGTAAACGGTTTGATGAGATAGAAAATAGTTTAAAAACATTTAATGTCTCCATTAAAGAAAGTAAGACATCTATTATACAGCTCGACCACAGGGTTGATTCTCTAGAACAGTATGCAAAGCGTTGTAACCTGCGCATACATGGTCTTAAACGACAAGACAGCGAAAATACTAATCAAATTATAAGTAATTTTATCAGTGATAAACTAAGAATTAATGCTAGAGAAACCGATATAGAACATAGTTATCGAATTAATGATAATGTGCTTCTAGTCAAATTTAAAACACATGAGATAAAAAAAGAGTATACAATTCCAAGGCGAAGCTTAAACAGACAGAATATATAATCAGGGAAGATCTCACAATATTTCGAATCAGAGCTATTAGAGCTGCAGTTGCAAAATATGGAGCTAAGAATGTGTGGACCATTGATGGTAAAATACGACTGAAAATCAACAACGCCGTTATGAAACCAACTGTACATGAATTAGAGAAAATTATCGCAGAAACGCCTATTAATAACGACAAATGACTCACTGTTGTGAAGAGGCACACATATTTAATTTATTTTTAGGGCAAAATGTTAATGTACAATGATGAATATATATTATTTTTTTTTCTTCTCAAAAATGTTATAATATTTATCTTGCTTTGATAATGTGGTAAAATTTTTATTTCTTTCCTTCATTATAAATACGATTGCAAAAAATGCGTAAATAAATGTCACATATCTGTTTACTTTTCTTTTGGTAAGGCAATGCGTGTTCTCATATTTATTTTCCGATTCTAATATGGATTTATTATAGCTGTTTTATTCTCGTTTTTGTATGACATAGTTATAATGTTTTTTCCTAAGGATGTATTTTTTGAATCACTTTATACAAGTTACACAAAATATGTTTGTTTTTAGTTTTTATTGGGATTTTTAAGTATGTATAAGGTATATCATTTTATAGACATGAGATATGTATATATATTTTTTGTAATCAACGAAACAGTATGATTATTAAATTAAAGATACCACTATACTTTTTTCTCAGTTCAATATTCAAACATGTCGAACAGTTTATATAATTTTTTTAACATTAATATTCTTGTTTTTTTTTTGCCGTAGGATATAGGTTATCATGCAATTCAAAGTTGCCACCCTTAATGTAAGATCACTGTTCACAGGATTTAATGAGTTAAGATCTATTGCTGAAAATTATAAATTCGATATTTTTGTTATCACAGAAACCTGGCTATCGCCGCTAATTTCATCTAACCAAATATTAATCGATGGTTATCAAATTATAAGGAAAGATCGTCAAGGGAGAGGTGGAGGTATTGCAATATATTATAGAAATCACATATCAGTGGAAAAAATAAATATCGATAATATCAATTCATCACCACTTGAACAATTATGGGTAAGTCTTAAAATTAATCAAAGCAATATTGGTATTGGTGGAGTATATAGACCTCCAAATTCATCGGTTGCAGACTGCATTAATGATCTTGAAAATACAATTCCTCAAATTCTACCAACAGTGGACGAAATTTTAATAGTAGGAGACATTAATATTAACTTAATAAATACGGTTAATGCAAGCAGTATTGAATTTTTTTCATTTTTAGAAGCATATGGACTATCAGTAATAAATAACGAACCCACTAGGGTAAATAATTTTAGCAGTAGCCTGATTGACATAATAGCTGTCAGTAACAACGATTTAGTCGTTAATACAAACACTGTGGTAAACCATACAATTTCTGACCACTGCCTGGTTTACTGTGAATTGGTTTATGAAACGGTTAAACCTAAACAATTTTTCAGGACATTTAGGGACTTTAAATATTTTAATTATGATGATTTTTATAATGATCTAATTAGTATACCGTGGTACGATTTATACTCTCTAAATGACGTAGATATTATTATGGAAAGTTTTAACGAGTATTTAACGGCTTTATTTGATATTCATGCACCACTTCGCAAAGTTAGAATTAGTAAACCAAAAGCGCCCTGGTTAACAGACACAATAAAGCTAATGATCAAAACGCGAAATAAAGCACGTGCTAAGTTTAAAAGAACGAAAAATTTAAATGATTGGGAAAATTACAAAAACTTACGTAACATGGTCACCACTGCTATAGATAACGAAAAAAGGGGCTATTTGAACTATATTCAAGAACAACATAATACTAAAAAAACGTGGGATACCCTAGACTTGTTCAACATTATTTCAAAAAAACAAAAATCAAATATTCCAGATCATCTATGCGATAGTAATAAACTTAATGAATATTTTATTGAATCAGTTTCTAAAATGATCACTTCCCCTCCTCAAGCATGTGTTGATTTTTATAACTCAAATAAACATAATCCCGACATTACCTTTCAACTTACACATGTAAGCCAAGAAGACGTTGAAAATGCTATTAACAAAATTAAATCTAATGCAGTTGGTAATGATAAAATAAGCATAAAAATGTTAAAGTTATGTATTCCTTATCTGACACCTATTATTACATATATTGTTAATACAGCCATAGCTACCGGGAAATACCCACAAGTCTGGAAAAAATCACTGATTTTTCCAATTAACAAAATTAATAAACCCACGGACTACTCCGATTTAAGACCAATAAATATCCTGCCGGTTTCATCGAAAGTTCTAGAAAGGCTGATCTATAACCAAATATATGAATACATACAAATAAATTCAATCATACCTACCACCCAATCCGGCTTTCGTGAGAACCATAGCACAACTAGCGCTCTTCTAAAAATAACTGATGACATTATTGGAGGTTTGGATAAAGGAAAGGTTACTATACTTCTCTCGCTTGATTATAGCAAAGCATTTGATACTATGAACCATAAATTGTTATGTTCTAAACTTAAATATTACGGATTTGATGAAACTGCATCACATTTTATAAAATCATTCCTCAGTGATAGAAAACAGTGTGTGGTTATAAATGACAATGTATCAAATGATAAAACTGTTTTATATGGTGCACCTCAAGGGTCAATTTTGGCTCCGTTGTTGTTTATAATTTACACGTCTGATTTTTACCGCTATTTAGAACATTTTACACCACACTTCTATGCAGATGACACACAATTATATTGTACCTCTGACATTCAACATCTCGAAAATAGTGTCGACCTGTTCAACGAAGAAATCAATGCTTTAGTCCTTATTTCAAAAAATCACTGCCTTTCTATAAATCCTAGTAAATCATCAGTTATAGTATTCGGTGCAGACAAAGATCGTCAGAGGGCCATAAATGGCATATCTTTATTAGTAGATGGACACAAGCTAGAATATAAAGAAGAAATAAAATGTTTAGGTTTAAATATAGATGTCCATCTTCGGTTTGTCAGTCACGTAAATTCTTTGGTCAGAAAATCATATTGTTTATTAAAAAATCTTTACGCTAATAGACATTGTCTCAATAAAAAATCAAAAATCATGTTATGTGACTCAATTATACTTTCAATGTTTAATTACTGCGATGTCGTTTATGGCCCATGCTTAGATTTAAACACTTCCTCGCGAATACAACAAATTCAAAATTCGTGCATTAGATTTATTTTTGGTTTACGTCGCAGAGATCATGTGTCCAGATATGTGTCAGAAATTGGATGGTTAAAAATGCAACATCGTAGAACTCTCCATATTGCTTGCTTTACCCACAACCTAATAAAAATTAAACACCCAAAATACTTATTGCATAAACTTGTACCAAGATATAATATACATCAGAGAGAATTAAGACATACAGATGAACTCACTATTCCTCGACATTATACAGCCAGGTTTCAAAGATGTTTCTCTTATCAAGCGGTAATTAATTATAATTCTATTCCAAATAATTTTAAAAAATTGTCTAAGTTATCCTTCAAAAAAAATTTAAAGAAATTACTTCTTGCTGACCAGTGATCTTTCATACGTAAATTGAGATTGTTTTGTATGTATATTTATTTTGTTTATAATGAAAGTTAATTATTATATATGTCTTATGTTAAAATTAATAATATGTTACTGTTTCTAATATGTAAATTGTCTTGGTTAAGTGGAAGAACAGCTTGCTGAACTTCGCCAAGACATAAATATAAATAAAGACGATTTATTATTATTATTATTATTATTATTATGTATTTGGGCTCCTACTTCCCTACGCAGAGTATCTATTTCAAGCTGTGTTAGATATTTCCTTTTAATGATTATGTTCTTTCTATCGGCTAAGTTTTGTTCGGAGATGTTCATTCCGGGGTGAGTTCTTGAAAATTCGGTGAAAAGTTTTTGTCTCCATCCAGGCAGAGGATCGTCTCTGCATTCATTAACGAGCGAGTATGTTCGTATGACATCCTTATTCATTTCATTGCTCCATTTTATTCTTCCGGCTATTTCGTTCCTCCTGGGAGCAGCCCGTTCGGTTCTACGACCTGGGCGCTGTCCAAGTGGTGGGTTTGGCTGTCCTTCAATGCCTGGTGGTGGTAATTCTCCTCCTTCATTATGTTCGTTGTTGTTATGGGCTGTAGCTTGTTGATTGACAGGTGCCCGCCTCCTCAGCACCCTGCCACCGGCGTCCCGCATGCTGTCACGTCCAGCGCCAGCTCCAGACGTGCCCTGGCGCTCCCCAGGCAGCGGCTCTTTTCGTTTTCTATTTCTTGTCTCCATCTTCATGGGTGTGCCAGTTTTTGCTCCACGGGGAAGTATTTAATTTATTCCCTACCCTCCTGCCGAAGCGGTGTGAGCATTCCCCTATTCGCAAGGGGACGCGCCCGATAGAGGAAGTGGCAAACCCCCACGGGTTATTATTATTATTATTATTATTATTATTATTATTATTATTATTATTATTATTTTTTTTTAAGTAAAACCAGTCGTCCTTCTCCCTGCCTCCGATACCAGAGAAGGTACGCTGGGAGCGCCAGTAACCACTCTCTACACCGTAGAGTCAGTGATCACTGGTTCCGTGACTCGTGTGCCCTGAGCAGACGCAATGAACCAAGAATGACAGCCTTCTGCATTCTCCCGGCTAGGACTTCTGCCGATTGTCGGCATGCCGATATGATGTTCAATTCAGGTTATCGGCCTATAGTTCTTTGGGTTGGACAAATCTCCGTTCTTGGGGATCAGCACTGTCCGCCCCTCAACAACCCAAGAAGGAATTTGCTGCTCCCCATTTAGCCAAGAATTAAAAATTCTGGCCAAATGGTGGTGGGTACTGGTTAACTTTTTCCACCAAAAGTTATTAATCCCATCTGGACCTGGAGCAGCAAAATTCTTAGAGCCTTCAAGAGCTCTTCGAACCTCTTCTGGGGTTATTGGTTGGCACACCTCCTGTTGTAGATGAAGCCTTTGGCAAAAGGCTTCAAAGTGTGCCAGGGCCGGAGAGTCTCTGTTGAGCGGAAGCCTCTGTTCGTACAACGTTTTCCAGAAAGTTTCCACCTGATCGACGGTCGGTGGATTGTCGGCAACACGCTGAGGCGGTTCGAATAGGCGCGAAGGCTTTTGGCGAAAAAGGTTATTTTCCGCCAGCCTCCTCGCCCGCCTCACTAGTGACTTTTTGCAAGCCACTAGCATCCGTATCCTATCGAGGCAGTGCTGTTTGGTGGTTTGTAGCACTGCCCCGTTGAGTGTGTGATGGGCGCGTCTTAAATTGGCGGCTATACGTCGAACTTTAGGCGTGAAAGGCCTATTGGCCACCATGTAGTCCATCACACATTGGACACGGGATGCGTGTTGTCTCGCCGACCGGATTTTGGCCTCCATCTTTTGTATGCGCCGCTGCGCTCTCTCCTGTGGGGAAGAGGTATTTCGCCTCTCCACCTGAGACGAGCGTTGAGCAGCGGCATACACGGCACAATTTATGTGCCAGATGTCAGCCTCTTCCGGTAGCGCTGTACGAAGTTCAGCGTCCACTCTGGCCAGGTCTTGTGGCCCGGGGGTTTTCAGATGGTGTAACCCCCTTCTGGTACTGAGGCCCTCTGGTATTGGCGGAACGAGGAGAGCTACGTCCTCAACCGGTGAATGTGGCGGCTCTTCCGCCACCTCATTCACCGGTCCAGGAGCCGCCCTCACGTAGCCCCTACTACGAAGGTGGGATACATAGTCACGCAGATTTTGTGGCGTGAAGGCGCTATGCTCTGGAAGCCTCTCACACCACAGAGCATGCATCCGCGCCATGTACCCCCTTCGCGCGGGCTCACTGCTTTCATAACACTGCAGAAGCTCATCCCTCAGTTCATCCGTCCACTCAAAGCGTCCATGAACATTGCGTAAGTCGTCAACGGGCGGTCTATCCGGTTGGGCCCCACCACCTTGCCCTTGACCCCTATCCGAACGGGGTCGATCGTGGGGGCCCTCTCTTCGGCCTGCCGGAACCAAAGGTTAGAGCCTGTGGGTGGTTAGCCCAGCAGGCCCACGACCGACACCAGAGGGGAAAATGCTTTCCCCTCCCGGGTGCACTAGGGCTGCCGGTTCGGTTTTGCACCCCTAGCTGGAGTAAGTGGTGGCGCGTCTCACCAAAGGCTTAATAGATGAAAGTTAGCCCCTCCTGCTTCGTTATTATTATTATTATAGACTTAAGCCGTGCACTTTCTCGGCCGAAGCCGGAAAAAATTCACCGACCCCTCGCGCGCGCCGTTGGGGTTCGGCTCTGTGGGGACCCGGGCCTGTCCCGGGTCCATTGGTGTTGGGGATCGGCTCGGCTAACGGGGATGAAATTCATCACGTCCCATTAATCCGGTGGATATTTCGATTTTCTATCCTTCATCGTTCAAAAACTTTCTGGTGATATGGCATGTCTGAAGAATCACCGTCCTCTGGATAATCTTCGCGAGGCCTTTAGGTAGATTAAGTTGCTCCAAATAATTCAAGAACTTCTTCGTCACCACGCCTGTAGCCGATATTATGATCGGGATAATTCGAACCTCCTCTAATCTCCACACGTGTTTAAGTTCTATAGCCAAGTTCTGATATTTATTTCTCTTTTCCATCTCCGTTTTATGCAGGTTGTTGGTTAGGGGGCATCCAATATCAATAATAGTGGCCTTCTTGTCTTTCTTTTTGATCACCAGGATGTCAGGGCGGTTGTGATCCAAGGTTCTATCAGACTGTATTGGTCTATCCCAGTACAGCACTGTTTCCTCGTCTTCTAAAACAGCTTGAGGTGTGTATTTATAGAAGGGCGGTGGATTAGTAATGAGTCCTAAGTTAAGTGCCAATTCTCTATGGATGATTTTCGCCACCTCGTTGTGCCTTCCCAAATACATTCCCGTAGCCAAAGCGGGGCAGCCTCCAGTGACATGTTCGATAGTTTCACCCACTGCCTTACACTTTCTACACACATCGTTCACGCCGGGGACTTTAAGAATGTACTTCTCATAATTTCTAGTACGGATAATGCTATCCTGAATGGCTGTTATGAATCCCTCAGTTTCTGGGTGTAACATTCCTTCCTTAAGCCATAGGAGCGAGGTCTCCTTGTCGATCTCTGGATTGTTTAAGGCATTGGGATACTTTCCATGGAGTACCTTGTCCTGCCATGCTGTTTGAATATCCTCGTTCGTTCGGATCACTATTTCGTGTTGTCGATCTTTGAGGTTTAACGGTGTGTATCTATTGTCACTTTCCACTATTTTCCGAATGAGGACCCTGTCTGAATTGTAGAAATAGAGGCGCATGTTCTTCTCTTGCGTTCGGCACATCTTCTGAACGCTGCTTAATCCTCTGCCTCCTTGTGTTCTTGGCATGTACAGTCTTTCAACTGCGCTCTTTGGGTGATGCGTTCGAAACTTTGTAAGTGTAGTTCTCGTCATTCTGTCTAGGTCTTCCAGGTCTGTATCCGAGTACTTTAGTATTCCGAATGAGTATGCCAGACTAGGGACAGCATATGTATTGATCGCTGTAATCATGTTCCTAGCGTTGAGTTTAGTATTCAGGAGCTTATTTAGACGTTGTTTGTATTTTTCCCTAAACTCCTTCTTTAGCTGGGTGTGGTCTATCCTTCTATTCTGCAGAATTCCAAGGTACTTGTAAGTTTCTTCTGGCAGCATTTGCTCAAAGTCACGGATATTCTCCGGCTGCTGCGTGTTACAGTTCAATTTAACATTTATACATTATTTAAAAAAATTTCTAAATCATTACTTTATCTCTTACGTTTAATGTCTAACGAATTCGTGCTATCCGTCGTCACGCGTAATATTTATTATTTAGTTGTCTATATGAATTCGCAATTGTAAGGAATTGTTGCAGGTATAGGCATGGCTTTATACATTTTGTTGTGTAGCGTGTTGCATATACTTAAGCTCTCTATTTCTGTAATTCTTAAGCTAGGAATCCAATAACTTTTAATTAGTTTATAGGTAGATTCCTATAACCGACTGACGATCGGTAACACAGATTTATTTCTTCACAATAGTTTTTGGCTTAGGTTTTGTCTTCCGGTAGTCTGTCACTTTTCACGTGTAATTGGCTCGAACGCTTGGCAATTTATTAAGTGGTAATTTTACGTGCTCGTTGCGATTTTTGAAACAAGTAATTTCACCATTTTGGGATATTTTCGCAACGTTACTTTTCGATTTTCCATCTATGTTTGGACGAGTGCATATTTTTATGGTATTGGAAATCGATTGTCTTCATTGGAAGGATCTATACGTAAAAGCCATTTTTGCCAAATTTACACGAGGCCAAGGACATCCAAGGTCAACAACATTTCTCTAGGAAAACCCTCCGAAACGAGGTAATTATTTTATTTTTATATTCAAACTAGCAAAATATCACTTGTAGTAAATTGTTCAATGGTAAAAATTTATTTTTAGGGTTTTATTTTCACCTACGGTTTCGTCTAGGATTTCGTAGTTTTTCATACGATTTTTTTTTTGTCTCCTGATACGAACGAATAACTTTTTTTCCACTGGTCTACACGTACTTATGTTACTTCTCCTTACTGGACTGGAATTTCTTTTTTGTGGAGAGCCATCCATTTTTTTTGGGTTAATTGATAGGCTGGAAGTTGCCCATTCCTGAAAATTGAGCCGAAGCTGAAGCCCTGCTGCCTGCAGTTTGTATCCTTCTTGCGCCATATATACATTGAATTTTTCTTAAAAATATATTATAAATTTTACTAAAAAAATTTCACCACTGTACCTATATATATATTTTTTTTAATTTTGCTAAACATTTTATGAAAATATTCTGTCAACTAATTATAACATCTATGATATTTGTTGGGGGTTTAAGCACTTACGTAAGACGCGTATACCCAGTTAGATATATTTTTTTTTGTGTGAATTTGTCTACCATCCCCTACGTTATTGTACTCTTGAATGTTATAAAGTTACTTCGTTTATTGTTATTAAAAGATAAAACTGAATTTGAATTTTTCATTATCGTCTCGCTAAGTAATTTATTTAGTAAATTTAAGGTTACATTGTACTTGAGCTGGTATTTGGAGAGGAAAAATTTACTTGGCGCCCTGATACATCATAGTAATTTAGAACCCCGACCATCTCCACTGTTAGTCGGCCGGCAAATACCGTTATGTCAACAGACAACGACCAACTAGTTACGTCAGATTGAGTTTTAAAATCTGACGTAGCAGTTTTGGCGCCCAACGTGGGGCCGACTAACAGTGGAGATGGTCGGGGTTCTAAATTACTATGATGTATCAGGGCGCCAAGTAAATTTTTCCTCTCCAAATACCAGCTCAAGTACAATGTAACCTTAAATTTACTAAATAAATTACTTAGCGAGACGATAATGAAAAATTCAAATTCAGTTTTATCTTTTAATAACAATAAACGAAGTAACTTTATAACATTCAAGAGTACAATAACGTAGGGGATGGTAGACAAATTCACACAAAAAAAAATATATCTAACTGGGTATACGCGTCTTACGTAAGTGCTTAAACCCCCAACAAATATCATAGATGTTATAATTAGTTGACAGAATATTTTCATAAAATGTTTAGCAAAATTTAAAAAAATATATATATAGGTACAGTGGTGAAATTTTTTTAGTAAAATTTATAATATATTTTTAAGAAAAATTCAATGTATATATGGCGCAAGAAGGATACAAACTGCAGGCAGCAGGGCTTCAGCTTCGGCTCAATTTTCAGGAATGGGCAACTTCCAGCCTATCAATTAACCCAAAAAAAATGGATGGCTCTCCACAAAAAAGAAATTCCAGTCCAGTAAGGAGAAGTAACATAAGTACGTGTAGACCAGTGGAAAAAAAGTTATTCGTTCGTATCAGGAGACAAAAAAAAATCGTATGAAAAACTACGAAATCCTAGACGAAACCGTAGGTGAAAATAAAACCCTAAAAATAAATTTTTACCATTGAACGATTTACTACAAGTGATATTTTGCTAGTTTGAATATAAAAATAAAATAATTACCTCGTTTCGGAGGGTTTTCCTAGAGAAATGTTGTTGACCTTGGATGTCCTTGGCCTCGTGTAAATTTGGCAAAAATGGCTTTTACGTATAGATCCTTCCAATGAAGACAATCGATTTCCAATACCATAAAAATATGCACTCGTCCAAACATAAATGGAAAATCGAAAAGTAACGTTGCGAAAATATCCCAAAATGGTGAAATTACTTGTTTCAAAAATCGCAACGAGCACGTAAAATTACCACTTAATAAATTGCCAAGCGTTCGAGCCAATTACACGTGAAAAGTGACAGACTACCGGAAGACAAAACCTAAGCCAAAAACTATTGTGAAGAAATAAATCTGTGTTACCGATCGTCAGTCGGTTATAGGAATCTACCTATAAACTAATTAAAAGTTATTGGTTTCCTAGCTTAAGAATTACAGAAATAGAGAGCTTAAGTATATGCAACACGCTACACAACAAAATGTATAAAGCCATGCCTATACCTGCAACAATTCCTTACAATTGCGAATTCATATAGACAACTAAATAATAAATATTACGCGTGACGACGGATAACACGAATTCGTTAGACATTAAACGTAAGAGATAAAGTAATGATTTAGAATTTTTTTTAAATAATGTATAAATGTTAAATTGAACTGTAACATGCGTTAATTTTCCCTTTGTGACATGTACTTCGGCACACTTCCCCAGACCAAACTCCATTCTGATATCATCGCTGAAGGTTTTGACATTGGCTACTAGCGCCTTCAATTGTCTTGGATTCTCAGCGTAGAGCTTGATGTCATCCATAAATAGTAATTGACTGAGCCTCGAGCTTGGTTGCTTGGGATCTATTCGGAAACCGTAGGTGGTGTCATTCAATATTGCTGAGAGGGGATTGAGAGCGAGGCAAAACCATAATGGACTCAGCGAATCCCCCTGGTATATACCTCTTCTAATCTTGATGTTCGAGATAGTGCTTCCTCCAATTATTGTCTGAGTTTCCCAAGTCGCCATTGCATATGTTAGTAGCCGAACGATGGTTGGGCTAACTTTGTATACTTCTAGCACTTTTATTAGCCAGTCATGAGGTACAGAGTCGAATGCCTTTTTGTAGTCTATGTAGGCCATACTGATGTTTCGGCGCTTTACTTCAGCTTGTTTGATGGTTACTGCATCTATTGTTAGCTGCTCCTTGCATCCAAGTGATCTCTTTACGCATCCCCGCTGTTCTGGGCCAATTATATTGTTCATCTCACAGTGTTCATTGATTTGCCTATGTATCAATGACGTGAGAAGTTTGTAGATCGCAGACAAGCAGGTGATTGGCCTGTAGTTTTTCGGGTCTTTCAGATCTCCTTTTTTGGGTAGAAGGTGAGTTACTCCTCGACCTAAAAATTCAGGAAATCTTGTTGGATCTTCAAGGATTTTGTTGAATGCTCGGGCAAACTGTGGAATTAGCGCTGGGAATGATTTCAACCAGAAGTTCTGTATGTTGTCTGGTCCAGGTGCTTTCCAGCTTGAAGTGTTTTTTATGCACTCTTCGACATCTGCAGGAGTAATATTAGTATCTGGCATATCTGGAAGATCATTTGCATTGCGCTCTGCTGTTTGGAGCCATGTAGCTGCTTGATTGAATCTCGCAGGGTTTGACCATATCCCCTGCCAGAATTGACCGAAGCGATTGTGGTCAATTTTCTCGGGTTCTGTATTGCCTTGGTTGTTGCTTTCCAGATTGCGATAGAAGATCTTCTGGTTGCTAGAGAATAAATTATTTTGCTCTTTGCGCTTCGCAGTCTCGTTGTATCGCCGCAGTCTCGCTCCCTTAACTTTACTTTTCTGTCTAGCATCATCGTAGTAATTCGTGAGGGTTTCGTTGGACTGTGGATGGTTTAAGTCTATTTGTTGTTTCCGGCATATTTTACGAATTTTGCTCTTAACTTTATTGCTCTTATTGCCATCTAAATACTCTTTGATAATGTTTGCCTGAGTTCTTAGCAGATCTATTTGCCTTTCGAGTCGCATCTTCCAAGCCGGCTTTCCTTGTTTCTGGATATTCCTATTTTGTTTATAGATTTGAAGTTTCTGGCCATTCAATTCTATGACAGTGGCAGCTCCTGCATACAGAGCTGTATGTATAAAAGTTAAATCAGGATCCAGTTGTTCCTCCAGCCTCAACTTCAATTCGGTACCCACATATTTTATGTACCGTTGTGTATCTTTATTGATTTTTAGCCTCGGTATTATTGGTCTGGTGAGAGGGTTCGAGTCGCTAAATAGCAGTAGATTGTTGAGTAGTTTCTGCCGTATCTTTCCTACTTCTTCCCCGTTATTTTGATTGCAGGGCTCTTCCTCATGAGGTGCATTGTCATCCACTGGTCTTTGTGGTATGTCTTCAATTTGTTGGCGTATTTCTTCGTTATGTATTTGGGCTCCTGCTTCCCTACGCAGGGTATCTATTTCAAGCTCTGTTAGATATTTCCTTTTAATGATTATGTTCTTTCTATCGGCTAAGTTTTGTTCGGAGATGTTTATTCCAGGGTGAGTTCTTGAAAATTCGGTGAAAAGTTTTTGCCTCCATCCAGGCAGAGGATCGTCTCTGCATTCATTAACGAGCAAGTATGTTCGTATGACATCCTTATTCATTTCATTGCTCCATTTTATTCTTCCGGCTATTTCGTTCCTCCTGGGAGCAGCCCGTTCGGCTCTACGACCTGGGCGCTGTCCAAGTGGTGGGTTTGGCTGTCCTTCAATGCCTGGTGGTGGTAATTCTTCTCCTTCCTTATTATTATTTTTTTTTTTTTTTTTTTTTTTTTTTTTTTTTTTTTTTTTTTTACAAAAAACCAGTCACCCTACTCTGTGGCTCCGACCCTCACAGAGGGGAGCTGGTAATACCAATAGCCACTCCCCACGCCCGTGGGGTGAGTGACTACCGGGTCCGCGAATCGTGTGCCCTGAGTAGACGTAATGAACCGAGGATGACAGCCTTCTGCATTCTGCCGGCTAAGATCTCTGCCGAATCTCGGCATGCCGGTATGATCTTTAGTTCTGAAAGCAGCGTCTGTCTCATTCCACCGAGGGCTCCTATAATCAGTACCACTATTTTAACAGAATGGCCTGGATAAAGCCTGCGGAGTTCGAAGAGCAAATCTCGATATTTTGTCCGTTTTTCCTCCTCTTTCAAGACAATGTTGCTCTCAGCGGGAGCTGAGAATTCCACGACATACATTGTCTTGAGTTGGTGGTCGAGGAGTACTATGTCAGGCTTGTTGGCTTGTATTTGCCTGACGGTGGGAAACGAGTAGTTCCAATAAATTAGGCACTTCTCATTCCCCACAACGGACTCAATATCCCCCGGAACGTAAGGCAGCACTAGTGTTTCGTCTATCCCATACGAGTGCCTTAGATGATAGTAAAGCACTCGTAATGCTGCGTTGTGTCTATGAATATAGGCCGAGACTGCGTATGTCGGGCAAGCCGACAGTAAGTGCATTACAGTCTCCGGCGCCCTGCGGCAGGCCCTGCAGCTGACATCAGGGACCTCCATACCCATGACACGACGTCGATAGACGAGAGTGTTAAATACACCATCCTGGCAAGCCATTATGAATCCCTCGGTCTCAGACTTCAGCCCAGCTGACCTTAAGAAGGCGAAGGTCAGCCTTTCGGATAAGCCGAGGTCTTCTATATTTTTATAGAAGATCCCGTGCAATGGCTTATCCTTATGGAGCTGCAGAAGGATGTTGTGTTCTGCAGCTCTAATGTGGGCTTTTAGTCGAACGGGTTCCAACTCGGTGACAGAGTCGGGGTTTACCCGCTCGACGTCGAAGATGAGACCAAGTTCATCGGCTGCTCTCCGTGCTGCCTTAAAGAGAAAAGCTCCTACCTCTGCATTTTCATGGTCTCGGACCATGCAGAGGAGGGGATCCGAACTCCTGATGACCTTACATGCTCCCTCCAGAACCATCCTGCTATGGAGACTCTCCAAGCTCAAGAGTCCACGGCCTCCCCGATGTCGTGGGAGATATAACCGTGGAACGGACGATTTAGGATGCAAGCTCCTATTGAGATGCATCTTCTTGCGGGTTACTACATCGAGTTGACGCAGCTCTTCTCTAGTCCACTTCACTACTCCGAAAGAGTAGAGAAGGATCGGAACGGCAAGCATATTTGTAGCAGACACCTTGTTCTTCCCCGACAGTTCTGAAGACCAGATCTGTCGGAGTAGGTGCTGATACTTGCCGCGGAGAGCGTTTTTCACTACACTCACTTCTTGGGTGGAGTGTTGCTCGACACCCAAGTAAGTGTACGACTCTCCGGCATCTAGATGGTGTAAGATGCTTCCGTCCACGAGCTGCGCGTCCTCTCCATAGTCACCGCATCGTCCTCTCTTGAGATGGATCAGTGCGCATTTGTCCAACCCGAACTGCATACCGACAGCCTGCGTATACTCCTGTACCACCCTAAGGGACTGTTGGAGATCCCTCTCTCCAGAGGCATAAAGTTTAAGGTCATCCATATAAAATAGATGGGTGACCTTATGCCTCCTGTCGCCGGGGGTACCGCAGTTGTAGCCACGGGTTTTCCGGAGCGAGACGGATAATGGCAGTAGTGAGATGCAAAACAGAAGGGGGCTGAGGGAATCTCCCTGAAATACTCCTCTTCTGAATGTTACCGACTCTGTTTGGACTCTATCGTTACCCGATGTTATTGTAAAGCGAGTCCTCCAGAGCGGCATCAGTTCTTCAATACATCTCACTACGGGACCGGGTACCACAAGACATCGGAGCAAGTGAACAATGAGCTCATGCGATGTCATGTCGAATGCCTTGCGGTAGTCGATCCAGGCCATAGAGAGGTTCCGCTTATACTGCATGGAGTCCTGCGTGACACACCTGTCAATCAACAGGTTCTCCTTGCAGCCAGCGACACCTCTCTTTGACCCTCGTTGCTCATATATCCGTTCGTAAACCGGTTCAACTGCGTGGAGCACCCGCATGTACAAAATGCGTGTAAACACCTTGTAACATGCGTTTAGACAGGTTATCGGTCTGTAATTCTTTGGGTTGGACAAATCTCCGTTCTTGGGGATCAGCACTGTCCGCCCCTCAACAACCCAAGAAGGGATTTGCTGCTCCCCATTTAACCAGGAATTAAAAATTCTGGCCAAATGGTGGTGGGTGCTCGATAACTTTTTCCACCAAAAGTTATTTATCCCATCGGGACCTGGAGCAGCAAAGTTCTTAGAGCCATCAAGAGCCCTACGAACCTCTTCTGGGGTTATTGGTTCGCACACTTCCTGTGGTTGCTGAAGCCTTTGACAAAAGGCTTCAAAGTGTGCAAGGGCCGGAGAATCTCGGTTGAGTGGAAGCCTCTCCTCGTACAGCGTTTTCCAGAAGTTCTCCACCTGATCTGCAGTCGGCGGATTGTCTACAACACGCGGAGGCGGTTGGAAAAGGCGCGAGGGCTTCTCGCGGAACAGTTTATTTTCCGCAAGCCCCCTCGCCCGCCTCACTAATGACTTTTTGCAAGTCACTAGCATCCGTATCCTGTCGAGACAGTGCTGTTTGGTGGTTCGCAGCACTGCCTCATTGAGTGTGTGATGGACGCGTCTTAAGTTGGCGGCTAATCGACGCACTTTAGGCGTGAACGGCCTGTTGGCCGCCATATAGTCCATCACACATTGGATACGGGATGCGTGTTGCCTCGCCGACTGGATCTTGGCTTCCATCTTTTGTATGCGCCGCTGCGCTCTCTCCTGTGGGGAAGAGGTATTTCGCCTCTCCACCTGAGACGAGCGTTGAGCAGCGGCATACACGGCACAATTTATGTGCCAGATGTCAGCCTCTTCTGGTAGCGCTGTACGAAGTTCAGCGTCCACTCTGGCCAGGTCTTGTGGCCCGGGGGTTTTCAGACGGTGTAACCCCCTTCTGGTACTGAGGCCCTCTGGTATTGGCGGAACGAGGAGAGCCACGTCCTCAACCGGTGAATGTGGCGGCTCTTCGGCCACCTCATTCACCGGCCCAGGAGCAGCCCTCACGTAGCCCCTACTACGAAGGTGGGATACATAGTCACGCAGATTTTGTGGCGTGAAGGCGCTATGCTCTGGTAGCCTCTCACACCACAGAGCATGCATCCGCGCCATGTATCCCCTCCGCGCGGGCTCACTGCTTTCATAGCAATGCAGAAGTTCATCCCTCAGTTCATCCGTCCACTCAAAGCGTCCTTGTTCATTGCGTACGTCGTCAACGGGCGGTCTATCCGGTTGGGCCCCACCACCTTGCCCTTGACCCCTATCCGAACGGGGTCGATCGTGGGGGCCCAGTCTTCGGCCTGCCGGAACCAAAGGTTAGAGCCTGTGGGTGGTTAGCCCAGCAGGCCCACGACCGACACCAGAGGGGAAGATGCTTTCCCCTCCCGGGTGCACTAGGGCTGCCGGTTCGGTTTTGCACCCCAGCTGGAGTAAGTGGTGGCGCTACTCACCAAAGGCTTGATAGATGGAAGTCAGCCCCTCCTGCTTATTATTATTATTATTATTATTATTATTATTATTATTATTATTATTATTATTATAAGTGCTAATTCTCTATGGATGATTTTCGCCACCTCGTTGTGTCTTCCCAAATACATTTCCGTGGCCAAGACAGGGCAGCCTCCAGTGACATGTTCGATAGTTTCACCCTCTGCCGTACATTTTCTACACACATCGTTCACGCCGGTGACTTTAAGAATGTACTCATAGTTTCCAGTAGGTTATTGCTATCCTGAATGGCTGTTATGAATCTTTTGGTTTCTGGGTGTAGCATTCCTTCCTTAAGCCATAGGAGTGAGGTCTCCTTGTCGATCTCTGGATTGTTTAAGGCATTGGGATACTTTCCGTGGAGTACTTTGTCATGCCATGCTGTTTGAATATCCTCGTTCGTTCGGATCATTATGTCGTGTTGTCGATCTTTTCGTTTAACGGTGTACTAACTTTGTAAGTGTAGTTCTCGTCATTCTATCTAGGTCTTCCAGGGCTGTATCTGAGTACTTTAGGACTAGGTACAGCATATGTATTGATCGCTGTGATCATGTTCCTAGCGTTAAGTTTAGTATTTAGGAGCTTATTTAGACGTTGTTTGTATTTTTCCCTAAACTCCTTCTTTAGCTGGGTGTGGTCTATCCTTACATTCTGCAGAATTCCGAGGTACTTGTAAGTTTCTTCCAGAAGCATTTGCTCAAAGTCACGGATATGCTCCGGCTGCTGCGTTAATTTTCCCTTTGTAACATATACTTCGGCGCACTTCTCCAGCCCAAACTCCATTCTAGCGCCTTCAATTGTCTTGGATTCTCAGCGTATAGCTTGATGTCATCCATAAATAGTAAATGACTGAGCGTCGATGTTGGTTGCTTGGGATCTATTCGGAAACCGTAGGTATTGTCATTCAACATTGCTGAGAGCGGATTGAGAGCGAGGTAAAACCATATGGACTCAGTGAATCCCCTGGTATATAACTATTCTAATCTTGATATTCGAGATAGTGCTTCCTCCAATTCTTGTCTGCGTTTCCCAAGTCGCCATTGCATATATTAGTAGCCGAATGATAGTGGGGCTAACTTTGCATACTTCTAGCACTTCTAGCCAGTCATGAAGTCGAATGCCTTTTTGTAGTCTGTGTATGATGTTTTGGCGCTTTACTTCAGCTTATTTGACGGGTACCTCATCTATAGTTAGCTGCTTCTTGCATCCAAGTGATCTCTTTACACATCCCCGCTATTCTGGGCCAATATATTGTTGATCTCACAGTGTTCATTGATTTGCCTATGTATGAATGGCATGAGAAGTTTGTAGATCGCAGACAAGCAGGTGATTGGCCTGTAATTTTTCGGGTCTTTCAGATCTCCTTTTTTGGGCAGAAGGTTAGTAGGTACTCATCGACCTAAAAATTCAGGAAATCTTGATGGATCTTCAAGAATTTTGTTGAATGCTCGGGCAAACTGTGGAAATAGAGCTGAGAATGATTTCAACCAAAAGTTCTGTATGATGTTTGATCCAGGCGCTTTCCAGCTTGAAGTGTTTTTTATACACTCTTCGACATCTGCAGGGGTAATATTAGTATCTGGCATATCTGGAAGATCACTTGCATTGCGTTCTGCTGCCTGGAGCTACGTAGCTGTTTTTTTGAATCTCGCAGGGTTTGACAATATTCCCTGCCAGAATTGACCGAAGCGATTGTGATCAATTTTCTCGTTTTCTGTATTGCCTTGGTTGTTGCTTTCCAGATTAGATAGAAGATCTTCTGGTTAATAGAGAATAAATAATTTTGCTCCTTGCGCTTCGTAGTCTCGTTGAATCGTCGTAGTCTTGCTCCCTTAACTTTACTTTTCTGTCTAACATCGTCATAGTAGTTCGTGTGGATTTCCCTGAACTGTGGATCGTTTAAGTCTATTTGTTGTTTTCGGCATATTTTATGAATTTTGCTTTTGACTTTATTACTCTTATTGCCATCTAAGTACTCTCTGATTATGTTCGCTTCAGTTCTTAGCAGATCTATTTGCCTTTCGAGTCGCATCTTCCAGGCCGGCTTTCTTTGTTTCTGGCTATTCCTATTTTATTATTATTATTATTATTATATTCCATAACAAAATAATGCTCGGCATTGTCTGCTACTTCTATTAGCGGCAAATTTTACATATACTGATTTCTATCTGAATATAGAAGAATAGGGCATACACTGTACATTTCAGGTTCAGGTAAAATTTTAAAACTTATGTAGTGTTTAGTTGTTGAACAGCATTAAAAATCTATCCAGCAAGTTTAGAGTTTAGCCGTTACGTGAAGTATACTTCTGCCCGTCATTTGAAACACGATGTGCCGCTTAGTTTCAATTATTTATTATGGTTTCAAACTACGTTAAATATTGCACAGAAGCATGATAAAGCGAGTACTAATTTCATTAATCCACTAATGCAGTAACCGACTATAATTTTCGGCGAATTATTTATCTTATAGTACATATTTTTATGGATTTTACCAATTGCGGAAGGTACTATTTCTTTGACGATGATAGAAGAATATTGTGAGATATGTAATATGACTAAGCTTAAGTTTAAAAATTAAACGATTGTTTAAATAGGTCCCTTTGAAGTTAACTAAGGGGTTGGTAACAAGCTACATTTTTATAGATATACAGGATGAGAAAAATTATCTAAATGATTCATATTGCTCCCTTGTGCAAGGAAAGAAAAGAAAATTTTGTCAATCATCAATAACTAATGTTAAATCTAGTTCGAGATAAAATGTAAAATTGTATTAAACTTGATTGAAGATGTCTGTAATCCAAAAAAAAAAATCGAGACACCAGAAATTGTGGTTGACAGGCCGTTTTATACAATACATTACGAAGAAAGAAATTATGAGCGGTGAGGAGCATTTTCACCTGCATAGTCCTGTAAACAAACAGAATTGCTGCTACTAAGACAGAGAAAATAATCCATTTTGATTTTCTTTGCGATGCAAGGACTTGTTAGGGATAGATAAAGGGTGCTGGAATTTGTCGTAATACCAACGGAAGCTACTTACATATATTTTATTTAAATATATGTGGACAATTTTCCTAAAAATAATATTTTCAGAATTAATTGTATAAATAATTGTTAAGTAAGTAAATCGATTAGTTATCTCTTCCGCACATTATGTATTGTAATATGTTTATTGTTTTTATTTTCAGTACCGGTGATTTTTCTTAGTAATTATGTGATAGTAAAAGTATGTAGTTTCGATAACGACATAACTCTTCTTTAATACAATTGAACTATAACAATAATATAAACATCAAGTGACTATACAGTCATATATTCCTATCTTTTTCTATCATTGTGAATCTGTGGGTTGATTGGTCGAAAAATATAACATTACCATAAATTGACCGGAAGGGGTATACTATTTTCTGTTACCCTACTTTGCTAGCAATATTCATCTGAAGAGGTGAGGCGTATTGTGCGTGTGTGTCTATTAAAAGTGATTCAATCATGGCAGCTCGCAATCTTCCAGTTCTTCATTTCAATGTCAGCGATGAAACATTGGGAATTAATATTACCGACATTCCAGTGCTACCAGAAGTTGCTCTCGATCCTTTCGAGATGATGCTGAATAAAAAAGTTTGTGGGTGTACCGTTCGTATAATTGTTGGATGTTTCGCCATCCTTATAGCCATTGCTCTGGGAATAATTTTGTACACTGGTGCTTGGATGAATGGAAAAGCCGATTCAGGTGACGATTTGTATAAAGTCAATGTTACAGATAGACCATTAACACATTAACATTCCGAAGAAAAATATGCAGCCTTATTTTTGCTGACAAATTTAAATTTATCGATAATAGTTAAAGGACAAGCTACTTCATCGCCTCAAATTGGACATTTGGAATTTTGGATAACTTCCGCTAGACTATAGTTTAACTTCAGATGTTTACATAGCTTTCTTAATAATTCAAAAATAGACCGAACTAACTATCAACTATGTAATTTCAATTAAAATTTTGTATAAAATGTACCTAATAAAGTGATTTGAAGCTTCCGATATGCTTTATTATAAAAAAACACAGGAGAAAGTACTAGAATAAAATAGTTTATTAATCATTTCGTTTCAGATTTATATATTTTTGTGTCAGACACTTTGTCATTATCAAAAATATGGTTATAACCAACTTCAGCATGACCTCTTTGAGATGGTCTTTATTTAGTAAATAAATATTTGTAATGTCTTCTATAACAGTGACCAGTACCGCAGGATGAAAATAAAAACATAATTAGAAAAGTTTTAGTAGTGAAAAATGTCAAATACATTTTATGCGAGTAAAATTATACTTTGAAGGAATAATTAAGAGATAATTAATTTTTTGCAAATAATTTGAAGAGTAACAGCGTTATATATGGGATTGTCTTATGGAACTGAAGAGGTCAGGTAGGTTGAAGCTCTGGAAAAATATTTTATCTAATGTTTCACCCCACGGGATACCTTTCTTTAAACAATTTATTTTTGAACCATGTTTTTTTCTCCTTTTTTCTCTAGTATTTGTCATACTGAGAAGACAGCCATATAGGTTTCTCTCCAATTAAATTATGATAGAACTGTTACAATAAAAGTAGTTTCTGTTAATCTGGTAAGTTGCTAGAAAATAAAACGTAAAAAAAATATCTGATTTTTAAAATTTGTTATATCTTAAATTGTTGCAAGCCAAACTTGAAGACAACATGTCTGTTTAAATACCTTATAACAAATTATTTGAAGTTGAAAATTCGACTTTTATTCTTATAGATGAGTTCAACAATGGATAGTTTTTTTAGTCTTAGATCGTAGGTATCAGGTAAATTTTTTGATAATAGTAAAGAAAAACATCCCACGGAATACACTGTTTTTAAAAATTTATTTTCAGGAGCACATTTTTTCTTCTTCTTGAAGTCAAAATATTTTCTTAAAAACAAATTATAATTCTGATGGTCGATTTGACCGTAAACTTTTTTGATTTCAGGTACTAGGTTATCATATATGTTTCGATAATAATGAAGAAATCATTTTGAACAAAAACGCATTTTTTCTATTTTAATTTTTTTTTCGTAATAAACCAATTAACATTACTCTTTGGTTTTGTGATTAAATGAAAATAATAAATAATTTTAAATATAAAACGAAAAATCGTCACTATCAAACAATATATGTGAGAACCTAGTATCTAAGATTTAAAAAACTTCTCTATTGCAAAACCTACCTTCAGAGTTAAAATTGGAATTTATAAGTTTATAATTTATTATAAGGCCTTTAAGCAAATATTTTAACGTAAAATTTTGCATATTTTGATTTCATAAGCGGCGTATAAGTATTTAACAAATATAACCTGCTGTAATAATGTAAAATATAATAAATTTAAAAAATCGGCTATTTTTCTGTTTTTGAGAAACAAATTTTACTGCCTTAGTTTTATTAGAAATTTAATTGCTAGGAAGATTGAATTTCTATTTTCTCGATACAACTGGAGATATTCAATAAGAAATTGGAAAAAATGAGGTTTAAAAAATAAGTTTGAAAAAGATGTTTCGTAGGGTCGGCGGAGAACAAAATTATAACTATTCATATCATTAATAAAATTTATTATTCCAGACAATTTCTTTCATAATCTAAATTGACTCCACTATTAATAGTGTGGGGCAATAATCAAATGATAATTAAAGTTTTGCAAATTATTCGAAAATTAACATACATTCTCAAACGTGTCCATCTCACATTTGCTCTAATAAAGTTCATCAGAGTACTGCAAATTTCAAAATAAAAAAATTACAATCCCATGACCAATTCCTTTTGTCCTCTGTGGCAATCGTAAATTGAAAAATATATTTACTTAAACTTTTTTCAGTTTGGTTGGCATAACAAAAATAAATAATGAATAAATAAAGGTCAATTTCATGTTGCACGTTAACAATTGTTTATGTTTAATTTCGGGAAGGGCGACCGGCCCGTTATGAAAATAAGCCTCCGTTTAAATAAACACAAATTTCAGTTTTCAAGAAATCAAAGTATAATAAAGGGCCGGTGATAAATTATATCCGCTGTTTTGTCCGCATGTACATTAACTTTAAACGAACATTTTTGTAATGACATGTAACGAAATGTTTAAAAAATAGGGACACAGTTTTCGAAGAGTGTGGTTAATTTCAACCTGTCAGTAACTCGATCAAGGATGTCATTAAAAATATATTCATTAATTATATACTTAATATTCACACACAAAAGGATGTATGGTAGGAAATTTATGTCTATTCTCGATATTTTAATATTGGTCATACGAATTTTGAACTGTCAATACTCGAAAATTGTTTTATATTTAAACAATATGTGCCTATTAATTTCAGTGTTATGCATTTCAGATATAATTAGATGCTAGCTGAAATGTACCGTTCCATTTGTAAACGTAACTATCTTCCTGGAATGAACAATTTATCGCAATTATTCCTTATACGAAACAATCGAAATAGTGTGGATAATATTATTAGTATTGACAATTAATGCGATGAATAATTGAATCTGAAAATGTTTGCATACTTAACTGATAATTAATTTTGAAGGAGACAACAGTTTTACTTATTACTATGTGATAATAAACAAAATTGAACGTACTATTAAACTACCCTTCTAGATTTGAAATAAATATTGACACTGTGTGTTATTGCTGTTACTTGAGAGAGAAGACGCGGCACGTATCTATGTATCTAAAATTTTAATATTACAACTTTTATAAATACAAATACCAAACAAGCGGCCAGCAGGAACGAAATATGTCTCATATTAAAAAATATGTGTCGCATTAACACAATTTATTTAAGAAGTTTTGACTGAAGCTTTGTTTTTGTTTTTTATAGTAAATAATTTTCCTTAAAATTTTTCTCGAGTCCAAACATATATTCATTAGTCAAGTTGGCACTTCACCAGACAAAACAATTTATTTTACAAAGTACTCTACTAATTTTGCTTGTTTCCTTGTAAGAGAAAATGGAACATTTGAAATTGCATGTTGAATTGGAATAAAAACTTAATGTTTTGTATATTTTTCAAATATATTAAGGAAACATTAGCTTCGGAAAAGAAGAGGACGGTATAAATTTAACTTCCCGGCCTTTCGTAATTTTACCAGGTTTTTAGCAAAATTAAGTATAACGTATTTATTATTTATATTTCCTCTACTTTATATACACATACACTGCTGGTGTACGGTTTAAAACTCATTTTTTAAATGCCGTTTTTGCTGAATAATGACATTGTTGAAATTTTTTAAACCCCAAATTTTGTCCCATAATTTCATAACTTAAATGTTTACCTCTCCTTTATGTATGAAGTAAATTTATATTATCTTTGTCTATAAAACGGCTAATTTAAATGCAAAGTGCTGTTATTCTTGTGCTTGTATTGTTATTTAAAATTGATTTTTGTGTTCTTTTAACCTGTTTTTAATATTTCCAGCACTCTGACCAATATAGACAGCCATTACAGTCTTTATATTTAGTTTCATATACATCAATTAAGATTTTTTTTATACATTTATTTAACGTCGGCCTATTTCCGCTACTGAGACCTATCACCGACGCCTGTACACGCGCATACACTGACATACAAGCCGCTGGAAGATGTTTGAGGCGAGGACGCGGTTTCCGTTGGAATGGTCACCCATCTAAGTACTAACTGCGCCTGTCGTTGCTTTACATCGCATACCGAAGTATGTACATAGTAAAGACGCACCTAGGCTCGCCCCATCCATTAAGATTGATGATTGATTTAATAAGTTAAAGTTACTTATTTTTTCTATGCTGTTGATCAATATTCTTCCTAAGTTTGTTTGTTGTATTCACGCTTACCGTAGGAATACCTAATTTAATTTTCCACAAATTTTTATCTAAATATTTTCCGAAATAATTCTTGTATATTTTTTCAAGCATTTTAGGTTTTTCTCTAACTATTTTATATATTAACGACTCTTTGTATCCATTATGTTTTCCAATTTGTTTAATTACACCCAATTTTATATTAAAATCATTTTCATCTAAAGAAAAGTTGGTAAGTTTATATGTTAGGCTATGAAAGGATATAAGCTTAATTTGTCACGATTGTTGTGAACTATGTATAATGGACAACCCTGTCTGTTGTAGTGGATATACAGTAAATGATAAACAGTTAAAGTTTTTAGTGCTTAAATGATAATTAAAAAAATAATTCACATATTGTCTGAAAGTTATTTGTGGTATTCTTCGAATATTCTTTCCTATTATTTGGGTTTTCTACCACATTTATTATTATCCTCTTCAAAACAAATTACCGAATCTACAAAATAATAGAATTATTGGGAAAAAACCTCTGCGCCCGTGACATTTACGCCAAAGGAAAAGTCACAGATTATGTTTTGCAAATAATATAAATCGGAATAAACACAGAAATAATGTATTTAGCTGACGTTTCGGAAAGTAATCTCTTTCCGTTTTCAAAGCTTTTTTTTGAAGAACTCTTATTTTGCTCTGTATATCAAATACACAGCTTTAAGATTCTGGTTATGTTATTTCCATAGATACTTACTACTTACACAGAACATAGAACTGATGATATTTTCTTTTATATAATGTTGAGTTTGTTAAGTTCTTCTTTTAACATTGGTAGCCAGGTTGTACAAATATCTACAGAACAATTCGATACGCACTTATCTTCTTTTAATAAGATTATTGCTGATTCCTTAATTTTTCTTTTTTTGGTATCTGTTTCTTTTGTTAAAATTTTTGCCGAGTCCCAGTTTATTCTATGTCCGTTTTCCCAAGCATGTTCACAAATCTTTGATTTCTGAATTTCATTCCTTCTAATGTAATTCTTGTGCTCATCCATCATCATCATCCAGACCTTTCAGTGTGAGGTTGGATGAGCACAAGAATTACATTAGAAGGAATGAAATTCAGAAATCAAAGATTTGTGAACATGCTTGGGAAAACGGACATAGAATAAACTGGGACAACAGAAACAGATACCAAAAAAAGAAAAATTAAGGAATCAGCAATAATCTTATTAAATGAAGATAAGTGCGTATCGAATTGTTATGTAGATATTTGTACAACCTGGCTACCAATGTTAAAAGAAGAACTTAACAATCTCAACATTATATAAAAGAAAATATCATCAGTTCTATGTTCTGTGTAAGTAGTAAGTATCTACGGAAATAACATAAACAGAATCTTAAAGCTGTGTATTTGACATACACAGCAAAATAAGAGTTCTTCAAAAAAAGGTTTGAAAACGGAAAGAGATTACTTTCCGAAACGTCAGCTAAATACATTATTTCTGTGTTTATTCCGATTTATATTATTTGCAAAACATAACCTCTGACTTTTCCTTTGGCGTAAACGTCACGGGCGCAGAGGTTTTTTCCCAATAATTCTATTATTTTGTAGATTCGGTAATTTGTTTTGAAGAGGATAATAATACATGCGGTAGAAAACCCAAATAATAGGAAGGAAAATACTTCACACTTACAAATACAAAAACTTATTGTTTAGGGATCTCCCGACGAGATAATGAGGTGCCAATAGATAGTTTACGAATGATTGCTCCTGGCTCCTCCAATAACTGGTCTATACATTCCACTTAAAGCATAGTGCTAAGCGAGGCGAGGCAAATTACAGATTTCAGCCACAATTATATTGCTTATCACACTTGGTAATTAAAGCGATTTAACTTACTTATTTGCAAAAATTTTGATTTGTATTTATTTCTTAATACACCGTTCCTCGTATTTACCACGGTACCCAACTGGCGTTAAAGTAATTCCTTAACTCTAAAAAACTTGCTAATGCTATCACAATATAGAAGAAAAAGTTGTGATGTCCACAATGGGAACATTATTTATTATTACACACTTGTGTGTGCTTGACACTCGCTCTAACTATGGCTGTGATTACTACATATTCAGTAAAGTAATTTCAGAAGTTAAAAAATGTTAATTTTATGTTTTTATCTTGCAGCGTAGCCCAATATAACAATTAGAGGATTACATTGTGAATTTGAACACTAATTTTAAACAGCGATTTACTTCAAGGTTACGTATATCTATAAATAGTGAATTATTGAGGAAATATGCAACATTTACTTACATTCTACGTCTACTATGATACGTTTGCTCACAGATGGAGGGACACCATTTGTGGCTATGCAAAGATAGGCTCCCATTTCCGTACGGCTGATGCGGGTGAGATTCAATTGTTCCCCGTTGTAAACGTTCACTGAAACAAATAAATTCACTTTTATAAGTTACAATTCCTAGTATTTCAACTAGTCGAACAATTAAAACAATTCATCAATTATTAAGAGATGATGTAGTAAATTAAATAAATGTGTAGTAAAGTAAAAATATATATACTACTGAAGTTCAATATTCCACTGTTTCCTATGAAAGAAAATCGATTCATTGCCACCAATCAAGGTGCACAATGCGCGTTTCCAAATCAATTGATAATCGTATAACTTGCAACATACTACGTCTTCAATCGGAAAACGTAAAATAAAATCTGATTGCAATAAGCCCCCAGCAGATAGATTAATCCTAAAGAAAGGACTACAGTGCAGGGCTGTTGTGCATCGCCAGCCGCATCAGTACGACATAAGCGAATGCACAACAACCCTTTATGTTCTTCTAGTCATCAACTTACAGACAAGAGGTGTCCGCAACTTGTAGGTAACTCCATCTGGTGGCGACTTATTGCATTCAAAGTTGGCGAAAAATTCGGACTAAGTTATATTTAACGTTATAAGCTTGAAACTAGTCTACGGCTGGCGATGCATAACAGCCCTGCACTGTAGTCCTTTGCTTAGGATTAATCTACACTGGGGGCTTATTGCAATCAGATTTTATTTTGCGTTTTCCGATTGAAGACGTAGTATGTCGCAAGTTATAGGACATTATTTTCAATTGATTTGGAAACGCGTATTGTGCACCTTGATTGGTGGCAATGAATCGATTTTCTTTCATAGGAAGCAGTGGAATATTGAACTTTGTAGTATATATATATTTACTTTACTACACATTTATTTAATTTACTACATCATCTCTTAGTTGACGCAGTTTTAAAAACCAAAACACTTGGTTTATACTAAGATATTATTATTATTCCCTTTACAAAATTGGTTAATTTATGTATAAGAAATGGAATTTTTCCACAGTGCCTCAAAACATCAAAAGTAATTCCACTTTTTAAGAAAGGCGATATGAATGAAATGAACAACTATCGACCTATATCAATCATACCTATGTTGGGAAAAATAATAGAGAAAGTTCTGTTTCGGAAACTTGTTACCATTCTTGAATGTAATAATCTTTTGTCAAATTGTCAATTTGGTTTTCGCTCCAGAAAATCTACGGTTGATGCAATTAACAAAATGGTGGAAAGCATAATTGTGGCATTTGAAAATAAAAGTTTTGCTGGAAGTACTTTTTGCGATTTGTCGAAGGCATTCGACTGTGTCCAGCATGATATCCTGGTTAAAAAACTTCAAAAACTCGGGTTAAATACTTCAGCTGTAAACTTTATTCAATCATATTGTTACGTAAGGAGTATTCATATTTTAGGAGAAAACTATAAATCAGCTTTAGTAGGTTACATATTGATACAAATTATTTTTCCAAATTCTAAATTGATATACTTTGCAATAATATTAAACAAATATTGAGAACGAGACCTGACACTGGATTATTAAAAACAAACAATAAATACGAACTTGTACTCAATAGGTAACCTGCTAAGTAAGCAACTAGTAAAATGATAAATACGAATTTTATTAACGCGGGCGACAGTCGAATTCTTAAGAGAGTCCTACTCTTAATGTGTTAAGAAGTGCGACTCCTTATCCTGACGCATTTCCCCACATCAGTGATGTTGGTAAGAGCCCTATTTGTTACTATTGTTGTGTGCCTGTTGATACTGTGACACTGTTTGTTTTTATTTTGTTAATAAATTATATTTGTTTTAAACTCGTCTTCTACTTTGACTACCCAATCTCCCTCTCTCACAAGCCAAGTGGCCGTCAGTCGCGGCTTCCCGAAAGGGGGGGGTCGTGACAATATCTTACGGGTAGAGATCAGGTAACTGTATATAATGGAGTATCGTCGTTACCAGCAAAAGTAAAATTCGGAGTACCTCAAGGGCCCTCGGGCCCCTATTATTTTTAATATATGTTAATGATCTACCTAATTATATAAATGACACTTTACTAGTATTATTTGCTGATGATACTACCATGATCAATACAAATAACAGTGAAATCAATTTATTACGGGATATGCAATGCTCACAGTTAAAGGCTTCTGAGTGGTTTAGATCGAATAAACTGCATCTTAATGAGTCAAAGACACAAACTATGATTTTTTCAACCAGGTGCCTAGATCATTTTGACAATCCCGGAAATGCGAAATTTTTGGGAGTAATCATGGATCCACATCTATGCTGGGATCAACATATCGATTACCTATGTGGTAAACTATCCAAAATTGTATTCTTGATAAGAAACTTAATGGCAGAGCTGCCACCAAATATTATAAAAACAGTTTATTTTTCCTTATTCCAAGGTGTATTCTCTTATGCAATACTTACCTGGGGACACTCCTCTCATGTACGCAGAATATTCTCGTTGCAGAGACGTGTTATGAGAATAATGGCACGACTAAAGTTTAGGCAAGATGTAAAGCAAAAATTTACAGAGCTAAATATCTTAACAGTTCCCAGTTATTATATTCTTACGACGTTCATGCATGTTAAACAAAATATCAATAAATATGTTCCACACAGGGATATACATGAATATAATACCAGACATAGAGACCAAATTTGTTTAGATTATACCAGATTGTTTAAAATCCAAAATGCAATAAACTATTATGGCCCAAAATTTTTTAATAAGTTACCACCAGACATCAAACAGTTACCGGAAAGAAAATTTCACTCTAAAATTAAACAAATTCTGCTGAATGGAGCATACTACTCATTGGACGAGTTTCTATCTGATGTTTTGTATTAATTGTATATGTATGTGTATATATGTGTATGTAAGTATATATGTGTGTGTATATGTATATATGTGTACATATATTATTTAAGTGTTTTTATTGTCAGTTTGTCGATGTATGATATACATGTGATGTAATATACAAATATTTTTTCTATTGTTCTTTGACTTGTGTACACTCATTGAGTATTAGCATCAATAAATTATTATTATTATTTTTTTTTTTTTACAAAAAACCAGTCACCTTACTCTGTGGCTCCGACCCTCACAGAGGGGAGCTGGTAATACCAATAACCACTCCCCACGCCCGTGGGGTGAGTGACTACCGGGTCCGCGAATCGTGTGCCCTGAGTAGACGCAATGAATCGAGGATGACAGCCTTCTCCATTCTGCCGGCTAAGATCTCTGCCGAATCTCGGCATGCCGGTATGATCTTTAGTTCTGAAAGCAGCGTCTGTCTAATTCCACCGAGGGCTCCTATAATCAGTACCACTA
Organism: Leptura quadrifasciata; assembly: GCA_963675555.1. Taxonomy (NCBI): domain Eukaryota; kingdom Metazoa; phylum Arthropoda; class Insecta; order Coleoptera; family Cerambycidae; genus Leptura; species Leptura quadrifasciata. The sequence continues at coordinate 32,296,170 of OY776682.1, forward strand.
TTTTAACAGCATGGCCTGGATAAAGCCTGCGGAGTTCGAAGAGCAAATCTCGATATTTTGTCCGTTTTTCCTCCTCTTTCAAGACAATGTTGCTCTCAGCGGGAGCTGAGAATTCCACGACATACATTGTCTTGAGTTGGTGGTCGAGGAGTACTATGTCAGGCTTGTTGGCTTGTATTTGCCTGACGGTGGGAAACGAGTAATTCCAATAAATTAGACACTTCTCATTCCCCACAACGGACTCAATATCCCCCGGAACGTAAGGCAGCACTGGTGTTTCGTCTATCCCATACGAGTGCCTTAGATGATAATAAAGCACTCGTAATGCTGCGTTGCGTCTATGAATATAGGCCGTGACTGCGTATGTCGGGCAAGCCGACAGTAAGTGCATTACAGTATCCGGCGCCCTGCGGCAGGCCCTGCGGCAGGCCCTGCAGCTGACATCCGGGACCTCCATACCCATGACACGACGTCGATAGACGAGACTGTTAAATACACCATCCTGGCAAGCCATTATGAATCCCTCGGTCTCAGACTTCAGCCCAGCTGACCTTAAGAAGGCGAAGGTCAGTCTTTCGGATAAGCCGAGGTCTTCTATATTTTTATAGAAGAACCCGTCCAATGGCTTATCCTTATGGAGCTGCAGAAGGATGTTGTGTTCTGCAGCTCTAATGTGGGCTTTTAGTCGAACGGGTTCCAACTCGGTGACAGAGTCGGGGTTTACCCGCTCGACGTCGAAGATGAGACCAAGTTCATCGGCTGCTCTCCGTGCTGCCTTAAAGAGAAAAGCTCCTACCTCTGCATTTTCATGGTCTTGGACCATGCAGAGGAGGGGATCCGAACTCCTGATGACCTTACATGCTCCATCCAGAACCATCCTGCTATGGAGACTCTCCAAGCTCAAGAGTCCACGGCCTCCCCGATGTCGTGGGAGATATAACCGTGGAACGGACGATTTAGGATGCAAGCTCCTATTGAGATGCATCTTCTTGCGGGTTACTACATCGTGTTGACGCAGCTCTTCTCTAGTCCACTTCACTACTCCGAAAGAGTAGAGAAGAATCGGAACGGCAAGCATATTTGTAGCAGACACCTTGCTCTTCCCCGACAGTTCTGAAGACCAGATCTGTCGGAGTAGGTGCTGATACTTGCCGCGGAGAGCGTTTGTCACTACACTCACTTCTTGGGTGGAGCGTTGCTCCACACCCAAGTAAGTGTACGAATCTCCGGCATCTAAGTGGTGTAGGATGCTTCCATCTACGAGCTGCGCGTCCTCACCGTAGTCCCCACATCGTCCTCTCTTGAGATGGACCAGTGCACATTTGTCCAATCCGAACTGCATACCGACAGCCTGCGTGTACTCCTGTACCACCCTAAGGGACTGTTGGAGATCCCTCTCTCCAGAGGCATAAAGTTTAAGGTCATCCATATAAAATAGATGGGTGACCTTATGCCTCCTGTCGCCGGGGATACCGCAGTTGTAGCCACGGGTTTTCCGGAGCGAGACGGATAAAGGCAGTAGTGAGATGCAAAACAGAAGGGGGCTGAGGGAATCTCCCTGAAAAACTCCTCTTCTGAATGTCACCGACTCTGTTTGGACTCTATCGTTACCCGTTGTTATGGTAAAGCGAGTCCTCCAGAGCGGCATCAGTTCTTCAATACATCTCACTACAGGACCAGGTACCACAAGACATCGGAGCAAGTGAACAATGAGCTCATGCGATGTCATGTCGAATGCCTTGTGGTAGTCGGTCCGGGCCATAGAGAGGTTCCGCTTATACTGCATGGAGTCCTGCGTGACACATCTGTCAATCAACAGGTTCTCCTTGCAGCCAGCGACACCTCTCTTCGACCCTCGTTGCTCATATATCCGTTCGTAAACCGGTTCAACTGCGTGGAGCACCCGCATGTACAAAATGCGTGTAAACACCTTGTAACATGCGTTTAGACAGGTTATCGGTCTGTAATTCTTTGGGTTGGACAAATCTCCGTTCTTGGGGATCAGCACTGTCCGCCCCTCAACAACCCAAGAAGGGATTTGCTGCTCCCCATTTAACCAGGAATTAAAAATTCTGGCCAAATGGTGGTGGGTGCTCGATAACTTTTTCCACCAAAAGTTATTTATCCCATCGGGACCTGGAGCAGCAAAGTTCTTAGAGCCCTCAAGAGCCCTACGAACCTCTTCTGGGGTTATTGGTTCGCACACTTCCTGTGGTCGCTGAAGCCTTTGACAAAAGGCTTCAAAGTGTGCAAGGGCAGGAGAATCTCGGTTGAGTGGAAGCCTCTCCTCGTACAACGTTTTCCAGAAGTTTTCCACCTGATCTGCAGTCGGCGGATTTTCTACAACACGCGGAGGCGGTTGGAAAAGGCGCGAGGGCTTTTCGCGGAACAGTTTATTTTCCGCAAGCCCTCTCGCCCGCCTCACTAATGACTTTTTGCAAGTCACTAGCATCCGTATCCTGTCGAGACAGTGCTGTTTGGTGGTTCGCAGCACTGCCTCGTTAAGTGTGTGATGGGCGCGTCTTAAATTGGCGGCTAATCGACGCACTTTAGGCGTGAACGGCCTGTTGGCCGCCATATAGTCCATCACACATTGGATACGGGATGCGTGTTGCCTCGCCGACCGGATCTTGGCTTCCATCTTTTGTATGCGCCGCTGCGCTCTCTCCTGTGGGGAAGAGGTATTTCGCCTCTCCACCTGAGACGAGCGTTGAGCAGCGGCATACACGGCACAATTTATGTGCCAGATGTCAGCCTCTTCTGGTAGCGCTGTGCGAAGTTCAGCGTCCACTCTGGCCAGGTCTTGTGGCCCGGGGGTTTTCAGACGGTGTAACCCCCTTCTGGTACTGAGACCCTCTGGTATTGGCGGAACGAGGAGAACTACGTCCTCAACCGGTGAATGTGGCGGCCCTTCGACTACCTCATTCACCGGTCCAGGAGCAGTCCTCACGTAGCCCCTACTACGAAGGTGGGATACATAGTCACGTAGATTTTGTGGCGTGAAGGCGCTATGCTCTGGTAGCCTCTCACACCACAGAGCATGCATCCGCGCCATGTATCCCCTCCGCGCGGGCTCACTGCTTTCATAGCAATGCAGAAGTTCATCCCTCAGCTCATCTGTCCACTCAAAGCGTCCTTGGACATTGCCAATTTAGTCAACGGGCGGCCCGTCCGCTTGGTTATTATTATTATTATTATTATTACTATTATATTTTTCTTTCTTTGCATTTGCCTAAAAGATCGGGATCTAGCGTGATCCAAGACCTTATAGGTTACAGGTTATGAGATAGAGTTTTAGCGTGTGTATTCAAGCCTATTGATCGCTCATTACATTTAGTCTAGGCTAAGGACTTTGCGCACAATGTTGACAGTGCCCAGGAGTGCAGCTTTTTGCATCAAGCGTAGGTGTCTTTCTTGAAGCTTCAGTTTATCTTTTCCTTTTGACCATTCTTTTGTGACTAACCCGTTTGTGGAGATAACCAAAGGTACGATTTCTACCGATTTCAATTTGTACGTCTTTTAATTCCACTGCTAGTTGTTGGTATTTGCGTTTCTTTTCGGCAACGGTTCCCATTAAATTTTCATCGAGCGGTACTGCAATGTCTACAATAGTTGCTGTTTGCTTTAACTTGTCAAACAGGACCAAGTCAGGTTTGTTTGCCTCGACTGCTCGATCTGTTACCAGAGTGCTGTCCCAGAGTAGTTTTGCTTTGTTGTTTTGCATCACTTGTTGTGGTTTGCATTTATAGTATGGCACTTCCTGTTCTATGAGTCCATTTGGCTACTGCATTATGGCGCACCAGGTAGTCTTTTTGTGCCAGAGCTGAACATCCACTACTGATGTGTTGGATGGATTCCGTTGTCTGTTTGCAAAGACGACACCTGTCGTTGATATTTCTCTTCATAATGTGCCGCTGATAATTACGTGTGTGAATGACTTGGTCTTGGATAGCACAGACAAATCCCTCCGTTTCCCCGAACAGGCCAGAGGTGCGCATCCATTCCACTGAGCGTGTTGTGTCGATGTTTTCTTGCTGTAATGCACATGTTCCGATGTTACAAAATTTGGATAAAAGTCCTCTTGGTCCAGCTTCAATGGGGTATATCCATGGTCTTGAGCACATATCGCTCGATGCATTGCCGAATTTGAAGTAACGAGGAACTTCTTGAGCTTTTTTTCTTGTTGTCGGCACATCACCTCCAAGTTGAGCAGTCCGCGGCCCCCTGAGTGTCTAGGAAGGTATAACCTCTGAATAGAGCTTCGCGGATGATGATTTCGGTACTTTGTCAGTATCGTCCTAATTTTTCGGTCAAAGGCTTGGAGTGCTGTATCAGACCACTTAACGATTCCAAAGGTATATGCCGCTACAGGGAGTGCCCAAGTGTTAATAGCTGAGATCTTATTTCTAGCGCTTATCATTGATTTACATATCTTGGTAATCCTCGAAAGTACTTTCTTTTCAACTTGTGTTCTCACTTCCTTATCGGCTATACCTAGAAGTTGTTGTAAACCTAGATATTTGTAGTTGTCCTCGATACCAAAGTTCTGTATGACTGTGTCTCCACTAAGCTGTATTCCTCCCTCCTGTTCTTGGACTTGGCCTCTTTTTGCGTGGACAGCTGCACATTTATCCAACCCAAAATTCATGCATATGTCATCACTAAAGCTTTTAACAAGCTTGAGCAAATTCTGAAGTTGTTCTGCTCCATTAGCAAATAGTTTTAGATCATCCATGTAGAGCTGGTGAGAAATGATAACTTTGGGGTTTTTCTTGACGATATACCCATAGCCTGAAGTACGCAGCATTCTACTCAAAGGGTTTAGTGCAAGACAGAACCACAGAGCACTTAAGCTATCTCCTTGAAAGATTCCTCGCCGGATTTTCACCTCACCAGTCTTGTAGGGATTACTGCCACTGTTTACTTGTAGCGTTGTTCGCCACATGTTCATACATGACGTTAAGACTTGGATTACATGCGGATCAATTTTATAAAGTTGAAGCATTTTTCGTAACCATGAATGTGGAACGGAGTCGTAAGCTTTCCTATAATCTATCCAGCCTACGGAGATGTTATGTGATTTTTTCTTTGCTTGCTGAGAAACAACAGTGTCGATCACTAGCAGCTCTTTACATCCACGCGTTCCTTTTCTACAGCCCGTCTGTTCCGGTGCAAGTAGATGGTTTTGTTCGAGGTGCTCATATAACTTTGATGAAATGATCGATGTTAGAATTTTATACAGTGTAGGAAGACATGTAATCGGCCTATAATTCTTGGGATCAGCTAGATTTTCCGTCTTTGGCAGCATGTACGTGATTCCTAAGGTGCAAAAGGGGGGCAGGTCCACGTCACCTTGTAAAACTTTCTGGAAGAGGTTTGCAAGGACGGTGTGTACACATTTAAGATGTTTCCACCAAAAGTTCTGGATACCATCATTTCAGGGAGCCTTCCAATTCTGTGTCCTCTTGATGGCTGTTTTTACATCTTCTACATCAACAATTAGCGGTCGCATTTCTGGTATATTTCTACAGGCTTCTTCTTCCACAGCCATCCAGTATGCCTCCTCGGAATGTTGCTGTGGTTCTGACCATATATTAGACCAGAACTGAGTCATGTCTTTGGCATTGGGAATTTCTCCTTTATTGGTGCACGTTGGATCTCCATGTTCTAACTGTGTATAGAACCTCTTTTGGTTGTAAGAGAACAGCGCTTCTTCTCTTCTACGTCTTGCTGCCTCGTTATATCTTCTTATTCTTGAGCCTAAAGCTGCTATTCTTTGTCTAAGTCGTTCAGCTTCCTCTTCAAGTTTCGCTGAAAGATTTTTGTCTGTTCTTCTTATCCTTAACCTTCTCAGTATAGCATTGATTCCCTTAAGTGCTTTTTTCCCAGTGTCCTCCTTTTGTTTCAAAAATTCAGTTAGATGTCCAATGTCTTTCCTGGCTCGATTAATTTTTTCCTCAATTCGTTTCCTCCATGTTGGTGTTGTATTTTCTGGTTGTCTTTGTTTTCTTTGGGGGTTCCTTGTATCTTGTTTTTGGTTGATTATTATTATTATTTTTTTTTTTTTCACAACTTACGTTGGCGGCATGACCTTTAAGAAACGAAGCCTTTTACAGGCCAGCGTTTCCTTCAGTGGCTAACACACGGCGTATAGTGCGACATGTCGATAATATGACAGCTTGTTGTGCTATGGCGATTATTCTTTCCCAGTCTGGTACTCCTATTTTTTCCAAATTGGTAGGCAGATGCTTGTCCACTAGCCCGTTACTCGTTATTATTACAGGTAAGATATGAACCTTATTTAGCTGGTATATATTTTTCAATTCGTGTGCTAAGTCCTGATATTTCAATAACTTTCCATTCCTTGCCGTCCTGATGTTGCTGTCAAGAGGTATCGTTACATCTATGATTTGTGCCCATTTGTCCTTTTTGTTTATTATCAGAATATCAGGTCTGTTGTGATGTACCTCTCTATCTGTTATTATGGGCGTGTCCCAGTATACTTTAACATCCGCATTTTCAAAGATTGGGCAAGGTGAATACTTATAATAGGGTGTTATACTTTGTATTAGGTTTCTTGTTTTACAGATTTCCTGATGGACTATTCCTGCAACTTTATTATGTCTTTCAAGATAATCTTTTGGGGCAAGGTAAGTGCAGCCAGCAGATAGGTGTTGGATTGATTCTGCTGTTGTGGAGCATAGTCTGCATTTATCCGATGGTATATTTTCCTTATGTATATATTTTCTGTGGTTCTTAGTTGGCACCACCTGGTCCTGTATGGCCCCTATGAACCCCTCTGTTTCAGCTTGCAATCTTCCATCAGCTAAGTACTTAGTAGACAGCCTCCTATCTACTTCCGTACTGTTTAAGTCTGCAAAGTAACGCCCGTGTAAGACTTTGCCTGCCCATTCTTCCTCTATTTGTTTCACTGATGGGGGGCTTCTATAGGTCGGTTTTCTGCCAGTGATAACGGTGAAAAGTTATTGTTACACCGTACAATTGCTGCGTGGATAGGGTTTTGTTTGCTGATGAAATGATTGCGCAGTAGTTTTATTTGCTGAAGATGTTGCGTGTTCAGGTTTTGCACTCCTCTACCACCTCTGCTTCTTGGCAAGTACAACCTGCAGGTTGACGAATGTGGGTGGTGTATGCGCTACTTGGTGAAAGCGTTTCTCACGTTGCGATTGAGGCGTTCTAGATCAGTTGCAGTCCATTTCAGAATCCCAAATGTATAAGTTACAATGGGCATTGCCCAGGTGTTAATGGCATCTATTTTAGCCCTAGAGTACAGTTCTGTTTTTAGCACTTTAGCTACTCGTTTGAGGAATGAATTTTCAATAGTCAGTCTCACATTTTTATCGTCTATAACAAATGCCTGTTTGATGCCCAGGTATTTGTAACTTTCAGTAATAGGGAGTTGTGCTATTTCAACATCTTCGGAGAGGGAGATATTATTACTCTCCTGCAGTTTACCTTGTTTGACATGCACATATGCGCACTTGTCTAGTCCGAATTCCATATGGATGTCTGCGCTGAACGCAGAAACTAGTTCCAGCTGCCCGTGTAGCTCTACCCGGCTGGCTGCGTACAGTTTCAAATCATCCATATAGAGGAGATGACTGATTTTTACTCAGCCGCAGCATATTACTTAGTGGGTTTAAGGTGAGGCAAAACCATTTTGGACTGAGACTGTCTCCCTGAAATATTCCTCTTTCAATGTTTATAACTTCGGTTGTATATGATATTTTATTGATGTTGACTATTAAGTGCGTTCTCCAGGTTTTCATAATAGACCTAAGGAAGTTCACGACTACTGCATCTACTTTGTAAATTTCAAGCACTTTAAGAAGCCATGAGTGGGGCACGGAATCAAAGGCCTTTCTATAATCTATCCAAGCCATCGATACATTCCTTCTTTTTCTCAAAGCCTGTCTAGTTATTACGGTATCCATTATCAACCACTCCTTACTACCTTGAGATTCTGTTCTGCAGCCATTTTGCTCCTTACTCATAATGTTGTTAGTCTCAAGGTGCTCGCTTATTTTAATTTCAATGGTTGAGGTAAGCAGTTTGTACACTACAGTGAGGCATGTTATTGGCCTATAATTTTTAGGGTCTTGAGTTTTGTCATTCTTTGGGAGCATATACGTTATTCCCTGCGTGAAGAAAGATGGAATGCATTCGGGGCTGTGGACCGCATTATTGAACTGCCTCGCTAACGCTGAATGCGTGGATGTAAAATTTTTCCACCAATAGGCTTGAACTTTATCTATTCCTGGTGCCTTCCAGTTTTTCAGTTTTCCTAATGCTTGCTTAATGTCACTTTGAGATATTGCTATTGGAGTCATTTCTGGCAAATCCTTTTGATTTTCTTCCTCTTCTCTTATCCAGTAAGCTTTTTTATTATGTTCTTGAGGGTGACCCCATATATCACCCCAGAAAGAACACATACTAGCCTTATCTGCCGGACTATTATTGCTGTTGAATGTTTCGCTTGACAAGTTACGATAGAATACTGCCTGGTTGGTTTGATACTGAATGTTTTGTTTGTATCTCTTCACTCTTTGGTTATATCTCCTTAATCTGCGTCCCAGTGCTGCAACTTTCTGTTTTAACTCATCCAGTAGTATTTTTAACTTTTGTAGAAAGTCTGGTTGAGTTGACTTCAGTTTGGATTTCTTAGCAATGGATATAACCTTCTTCCTCAGCTTTGTCGACGGAGGAGTGCTATTTGCAAGATAAGAGTGTATAGGCCCAATCTCTTGTCTTATTTTGTCAATTTTTAATCGTAATCTTGTTTTCCACGGTGGTTCTTCTTCCTGGTTCGGTTTCTGTTGCTTTTTGACTTCATCATTCAATTTATGGCCTAGAACTGTACATACTGTGGCTGCAGCACAGTATACCATATGGCAGGTTTCCTCCAGAGATGTGATGTTGGTCATCTTCTCCCTTAGGATTTTGTCCATTTCAGTGACAGTTATTTTTGTTTTTTGACAGTATCGTATTTTCGGTATTCTAGGTCTTTCTTTGTAGGGCATTCCGCCATATTTAGTGTTAATTTGTCCGAAAACATCTCCTAAATTCTTGAGTGGCTGTACATTAGTCTGTGTCCTGGGATTCTGAAAATCCTGGGTTTCTGTTTCCATCTCATTAGCTACTCTTTCGATTTCAGCAGGTTCTCTCAGTTCTTGCTGTTCTAATTCTTCATTCTCAAGGGGAACTATTTGTTCCTCGCCTTCAATTCCAGGAGGAATTCTCAGTTGTTCTTCTACCTCCTGTTTTAAGCGTTCAAGCTCAGCTTTGGACAGCACATTCCTTCTAATGATGGATCTAACTTGATCCGACAGCTGTTGAGGGTCTCGTCTTTTGCTGTGGTACGATTGGTTCCAAATATCGCTCAATTTAGACCGGTATGATGTCTTTTCTCGCTCGTTGCGTGTTGCCGTGTAGTATGCGCGCATCAGGTTCAAGTTTTCTTGCCTTGTCCAGCGCAAACGCCTTACCCGGCTTCGAGATCCATGAACGGGACTATCTCTCGGATTGTCTAAGTTCAAGGATCCTTCTGAACTGTCAGAGTCGGAAGCAGACCTTGTGGTTCCAGTTCGCAGGGCAGCGCCACTCGCTCCACTAACACCTGCTACGGGCTGTTCCAACCCACCATCCGGCGCAGCCTTCACACCGGTGGCATCCGAGGCTTTTCTTCTTGTTGTCACAGGAACTGGTTTATTAATCATCCAGGGGGCTGTTAACCCATCTGGAGATGGTTGGGGTCCGCGGGTGCACCATACCCGTCGCCTTGAAGGCTCCCTTGCGTAACTGAGGCCGTGGGGGCGTCACTCCCCAAATAGCCGTAGCTACCCCCTGCGGGGGTATTATTATTATTATTATTATTATTATTATTACTCGAATACGCTAATCAATGAACGTTTCGCTAACCATGTTAGCATCATTAGGAAACGATTAAAACTGAATAACCTTGGAAAATTGTAAATAATGTGAAAAAGGGCATGATTACAGTTCGTCGAACACAACTAGTAGAATTTAGTCAGGGTTCCCCGAATTTTTTGAATAATGACAGTTATTATTTGGTATAAGTATAGGATGCTCTTTACGCTTATTCAGTTTTATTCATCTCCTGATGATGCCACCATGGTCAGTGAAATTCGAGTCGAGTTGTGTATTCGAGTGTATTGTTCAATTGTTTTGGTATTTGCGAAAACTGCGCCAGGAATAGCGTCACATCAAAAGTTGCAGCTCCCTCTAGGATTTCGGGATTAAATATCTCATGATTCATTTTTCTGTTGAAAATAAATACAGTAACTGTATTTCTTAAAGTCAAATGACAGAATTAAATATTTTGTCATCATACGCTCATGCTCGAGTGCAACCTCTACCCGTTTCCATTTGTTATCTGCTTTACGCAGTTTTTGAATTCAGTAATTAATAATCCAGTGTAAATTTAATCTACATTATTATTTGCATAAAAATGTAAATATAACGGTAGTTGCATGATTTGTATTTATTTTGCGTCAACTGAAATTATTTGCAGAATGCAATTCTGAAAGTGATACAAATAATTAAGTAAATTATTCGTTGGTGTGTATAATATATAGATAGATATGTATGTATATTTAGAAAATAAATAAAATACTCGTATCGTGTCTATGAGTTTCAATTTATAAAACGCTTATATATAATAAATTAAATTTTTAGTATCATTCAGTTTAGAGATCTCAAATGGAAAGAAAGTAAATAGTGTGTAAAATTCTGTATTATTTAAAGCACCACTCTGAATATAATGCTCTCCGAAAGAGAAGTATTTTCTTAAAAGAACTTCCGGGAAATCGTGTTTAACTCTTTTATTTGACTTTAACTAAAAAATTTAAACCGAAAATTCTCTTTGTAATGTCTTTTTATTTACTTGCATAGCAATATTATTTCATTTAAATATTTGCCAATCAAATATCTTCGAATATATTACTAATAATTACTGCACGGATATTTCGTTTGCAAAAAATTATACACGGCACGTTTGCAACGCAAAGGTCAGTAAATTTTATTATTAGCTACAAGTTATCTTTGTAACTATTGTTGTGATAAAATAATAATAACAGACTTATAAATCCAATAAACATAAATTCATATAAAGTATACACAGTAGTATTATACTTAAACAATGCATTTCTGCAATTATACTACTAATTTATTTTATAAAAATAATATTAAGTCGTCCATTAGATCCCAACTTACTTTTGATCAAATAATTGAAATTGATACTCTTAAAATCATAGGTACCATAAAAAGCAAGGCGCTGATAATATTAATATTTTAACATTAAATCTCTGTTTGCATTTTTTATTATCGTACCTTACTCATATAATTAATCATTGTTTAAAAAATTCAGTCTTCCCAAATAGCTGGAAAAAGTCTCATGTAATTCCTCTACTTAAAACTTTTAATATCAATTTTGCACTTCGTTGGGCTTAGTGAATCGGCTTTAAACTTATTTTCTGCTTATCTCACTGATAGATCTCAATCTGTGAAGTATCAAGATAGTATTGCAAAATGTTTAATAATTAACAATGGAGTACCACAAGGCTCCATTCTGGGGCCTCTATTGTTTAGTACATATACTTCTAATTTTCTAACTACTTTTATCTCTTGTTCACAACATTATTACGCTGATGACACTCAATTATATCTCTCTTTTAATCCAGAAGAATGTGAGCGGGTATTTCTGCATTAAATTACGATCTTGAGAATCTAGAAGTCTTCTCCAAAAATCATTGTTTAAATTTAAATTCAGCTAAAACTAATATGATAATCTTTGTGAAAAATAAAATAATAGAACATTTTCTGACAAACTACTCAAAAGATATAAAAATGAATGATTTTGTATTAAAGTTCTCAGATAAAATAAAAAAATCTAGTGCTATGGATTGATAAGAATTTCAGATTTTCGTTTCATATAAGTTAATGTTTGCAAAAAGCATACATCAATTTAAAAGTTATATATCGAAACAGGTCAAACAAGTATATTATGGAGAGTGAAACTAAGATACTGTTACGCGATATATTAATTTTATCGCAGATGAACTATTGTGACGTTATTTATGATCCGTGCTTAAACTCACTAGATATTAATCGAATATAAAAACTTCAGAACTGTTACTTGAGGCTCATTTATGGCATAAGGAAATATGATCACATAAGCCATGCCTTTCTAAATATTATGTGGCTAAATCGAAAAAATCGTAGATACATTCGAACTGCCTGTCCTTTACATAAAATCCTTAAAACCAAATCGCTAGCTATCATTAATATAAAATTCCATTTCCCACAGATGTGCACAATGTTAATATTATAGATCAAATGTGCGCTTTTAGAGGGCGGAATATTAAAACATAATATTTTTAGTCGCAAACTCCTCTATATAATCCTTATATTACTATAAGGAACGTAACCAGACTGCAACCAACAGCTACTCTCCGGGCTATGTGCCCCGCCGAGCGCTGAATTACAAGTTACAAGCCTGGCGTGTTAAGTGTAATAATTGCATATTACCATCAAAACGCTAATGCTTCGATTGCAACAAACATCAGCCGAAAGACTGATCCTACACCACTTGCAGACTGCAGTTTCCAGCTGTTGGCTCTCGTCAGTGCAAGGTAGGCATGTGACGACCGACACGAGGATCACTTGACCATTTAGTACATTTCGGTATCTTTGGGATGGCGACATATAAAATAGTCAGCAGGCGCCATCTAGCAGTTCAGTGTCTGTTGAAATCGAAAAATAAATAGCCTGACTGGGCTTAGCATGGATCATGCTTTAAGTAGGATCAGCCTTTCGGCTGGTCTTTGTTTTTGATGGTAATATGCAATTATTACACTTAACGCGCCAGGCTTGTAACTTGTAAATCAGCGCTCGGCGGGGCACATAGCCCGGAGAGTAGCTATTGGTTGCAGTTTGGTTACGTTCCTTATAGTAATATAAGGATTACATAGAGGAGTTTGCGACTAAAAATATTATGTTTCAATATTCCGCCCTCTAAAAGCACATTTGATCTATGCTTATGAGGTTACACATTGTCAGTGTCAGTGCCGGGGATCGAACTCAGAACACAACATAATATGAACAAGTGCGTTCGTTACTCAACACTCTCTAGCGGAGTGAACTACCATGCCGGCTTGTAATATAACAATTTAGTTCCCTTGTATTTTTTATGATAATGTGCTTTTGTTTGATCAGCATAATAATTTATATAATTTGTCCAATATACCATACAGCATGTTCACGCTTCGAAGCCGCACTTTTTTAGGAATATATTTATCAAATCGGTTATAGCCCTCATAGGAATTCTTGTAAGCTGCCTTTACATCATTTACTTGAAAGAGAGGATCCCTGTTCGTAGTTTGTAATGCACCGTATAAAGTATCACATTTTCTGAAGTTATACGATTGGTTTTTATTAATTTCATTCATTAAAAGTTGAAAAAGTTATGTCACTCGAAATAAAACATTCTCCTAGTAATGCTGGATGATGTGCATCTTCCTGAACAAATAAATTCATACAATGAACTAATAAGTAAGTAAGTAGGGAGTGAAATATTACATTTGGATTTAGTGTGTATAAGGCTTGGATACAAAATCTGGATGTGGAAGTAGTGATTCCTTGGGCAGCAGTTTTTTAAAATAGTAATATAATTACAGTAGGTGTAAATTCAGTTTTATAATTTCACAAAATCTAATTCACGTAAAAGGCTTAAATGTTAAATGCAAAGAATAAACCGGATTTGTATCTTAAGTTTAATTAAAAAACGTAATTTTCTCTATAATAATGTTATCCTTTAGCAGTTTATACTAGTTTCGTCTTTCTTCTCTTTCCATCCTAGTAAGGTTTAATATTATACTCGTCTTAATTAGTTTGATAAAATACAAGCTGAAAATCGTGCTTTTCACATACAATTCAGACAATGAAACCGTTTGGTATATTTTTCTTCGTATGATAAGCAATGATCCACAATGTCGTGAAGGTGATATTTTAGTTCCCAAAATATATTGAACACATTAAAGAAATAAATAACGATATCTTCTTCACTATTTTAAATGATACGAAAATCGTTTAATAAATGCTAGTCGATTTAGTTACCGATCACTACAACATTTTACATCTGAATAAATTAATCTCAATAATTAATATCTTTGCTGGAGTTTTAAATAAAAGTGACGCTTAGAAAATATTGCTGAGAAACAAATATAAGTTTTGTAGTAAATGAAAAAATTCTTTTGAGTTTTTCGGCAGTTATTTATAAATGAAACTGTTATTAGAAGTATTACTATGTTGTTTTGTATCCGTTTATTTCCGACAGCGTTTTATCTTGCAGGGTGATGGCTGTGTTTAAATTTCGTCAAATCTGTAACCCACAACATCAAAAAACTAAGTAAAACAAGTCTTGAAGTGCCTTATTTATATTGTAATAGCTCGCGCCCAATAATTTTTAATGGAGTAATTAGTTTACGTTTGGATCTGAAAGGGGATGTAATATCCTATAGGTTAAGATGCAATTAAAATCAATTTACTATACGTAATTAATTGATGTACAAGTCAAAGTTTTATAGAAAGTATAAGGTAGTTCGATAAAAGTACTAATATACTGGCAACAATTAAAGAATGGTTTGAAAAATTATATTGACTACGTTGCTTAAATCGAAAACATCTACATAAAACTTTTTTAAATTTAAAGAAAAATTTGCTACATCATCGAAGGTTGAAGAAAGGCAAACGTGAATGTGTGCGACGAATTAGAAGTTTCACAGTTCTTGTCAAAGAATCCTTTCCGATAACAAGTTTTATCCTTATAAAGTACATCTTGTTTATCGAGTCTTGAAGATGATGCATTATTACGAAATATTTCATGGAGTGATGGAAGTCGTTTTCATAATAATGGCGCGGTAAATAGACATAAATTCCATTATCGGTCGTAAATAATCCAAAATGGACCGAACTGACCAATACTCAAACTGTTCTTGGTATTAACGTGTGGTGTGGTATTATAAATGGACATTTAATAGGACAGTATTGATATGATGACAAATTAAGAGCAAGATGGTGCAATACTGCACATTACAAGAATTGCTTCAAGTTTTTCTTTAAAAGCTTTTATTTAACTGACAATATTTGTTTGCTAGTTAGTTTGTTTAGGTCAAATCTTGCAATTAGTTAGTTCTAATTGAGCTAGAGCTTTGAAATTTTGAACATGTGCATAAGTCCGGTGATAATACATTAAATTGAACATTTTGCCGAACTCCCACACTTTATCGTGGGGCAGGGATCTTTAACGTTCACATCGTAGATACACGGAACCCATAGTTTTACATCTCTTTCAAAAGATGGTGACGCGAGCAGATCCGTTCATCCATTATATCTCATCGACTTGCCCTGGTTTTGAACACGGGCCGTCTACGTGGAAGGACGCAATTACAATTACAATTTAAAACTCTTTATTCATTTATATGTACATTTCAGTTTTGCTATTTCATATATTTCATTTATATCATGGTTAACATAGTGATATTACCCGGCGCGTTACATTAAGTATTTAACTTAGAAACGAGACGGGGGGCCGATCTTATGCCAAATATGAGAGAAATAGTATTAAAATTATTAAATGAAAAACGTCCTCCAAAAAGATTGAACTAAATATCTATTAAAAAAATATATAAAAATGTTTAAGAATAATGAAAATTAAATGAAATTCTTTCTACTATATGCAATTATATGTTTAACTTACAGGAAACTTATTACTAAGAAAAAACCTGCTTTAAAATAATCTATTTACACATAAAAATACACCGATTATATCGGTAAAATAAAATAATCAAGAAATAAAACGAAAATTGTAAATAATAATAAAACAAATAGTATTTAATTTTAAAAATTTACGTATAAAATATGTTCCAAACACAAGTCACATCATCATGGTTCTGCCTGTACCTGCCAAAAAATTATGTCTTAACTCTAGTGTTAGTGGTAGTGAAGCGCAAGTTATAGCCTCTCCTACTCAATTGTTAACCTCACTTTCGCGATGAGTTCAATTTGAACTTGGTGCGCCCTGTTTTCACTAACGAGGCTCTAACGACCGAGTAAGGGCGGAATAACCCTTACCTTTTGCCGTGAGCACATCCACCTTCTCACGAAGAGTGCGGTAAAAATAACCGACCGCACACAATGGTTGCTTTTGGAATCGTTTGGTTACCCCATCGTCGCAGTCTCCTTCTGTGCCATGGGACCACACCACTCGCCTTCCGCAACCGAGCTGGTCAGTTGCATACCTGCTCCAGCTAAAACTTCAAATGCAGCTTCGTTTTCAGTCGATTAAGGCTTTAAAAAATGATGGAGCGTTCAAGTGGGACAAAATCATCCGGAGGTAAAATACCCTCCCGATCGGATCTCCGGGGGAGGGTGCCCACAGGGACACCTCATCGAATGTCGAAAAAACACCGACAAGTTAAATCCAACAAAACTAATTCTTTCATCTACGGCGCTTGGAATGTTCGTACTTTGAACGACAGCACTCGCACCGATCGGCCTGAAAGAAGAACTGCTCTAATAGATAGAGAACTTCACCGACTCAATGTTGACGTTGCAGCTCTCAGCGAAACTCGATTTTTGGAGGAAGGTTCTCTCACAGAAAAGTACTACACCTTCTATTGGAAAGGTCTTCCCACCAATTCAAGAAGACAACATGGAGTAGGATTTGCCGTTCGGAATCAACTTGTATCCAACTTAACACAAGTACCACAAGGCATATCCGAGCGACTAATGCTGCTGCGCTATGAGCTATCAGATGGCAACGCGGTAAATCTAATAAGCGCCTACGCTCCCACTCTGGATGCAAGTCACGAAACCAAGGAAAGCTTCTATCAACAGCTGGAAGAAACCCTCTGTAGAATACCTAAAACGGAACGACTCGTTATTCTTGGCGATTTTAACGCTAGAGTAGGGAGAGATGCAGACACCTGGCCAGGCATCATAGGCAAGAACGGTTTGGGCAACATGAACGCTAACGGTCAACTACTCCTAACTAAATGCGCCGAACATGATCTAGTTATAACAAACACCATTTTCCGACAAAAGGATAAATTTAAAGGCACCTGGCGTCACCCCAGATCAGGTCACTGGCATCTACTGGACTATGTTATCGTACGTAGGAAGCATCTCAAGGACGTCCAAATTACAAAGGCGCGCATTGATAGCGAATGTTGGACCGATCATCGTCCTGTTGTCTCTAAAATGAAAATTGTTATGAGACCCAAACACCGAAGAACTCAAGTAAAACGTAGACTCCGTCTCTGCATTAGTAAATTGCGTGACCAACAAACCGCCGAACAGCTAAAGCAAAAAGTTCAAGAGAATTTGAGTGCACTAGAAGAAACCAATTCTGTAGATGTCGCTGCTACCTGGACACAAATTAAAGACAGTTTAAAAAGTGCGAGTGAGGAAATTCTTGGCACTGCAGCAAGTAAAAAACAGGAGGACTGGTTCAATGATAATGAAGCGTTTATACAAGAACTTCTTGACCGCAAACATATTGCCTTCCAAAACGCTATCAACCACCCCAACGACTCATCAAAAGCAGAAGCTTTTACCCAATCTAAGTATGAAACGCAACGCGAAATCAGAAGAATAAAGAACGAGTGGTGGGCAAGCAAGGCCAGAGAAATTCAAAGGTACGCCGATTCACACGACTACAGGAATTTCTTTCAAGGAGTAAAAGCAGTGTACGGCCCCAGTCGGAAAAATATGTGCCCTATTAAAGATTTAAATGGAAATCTCCTCAAAGAAGACCAGGAAATAAGAGCCCGATGGAAAGAACACTACTCTAGCATTCTTAACCAGCAAAGTCAAGCCGATCACGATATTATAAATCTTATCCCTCAGTATGACACCTTCGAAGACTTAGATAAACCACTAACAACGGAAGAGATCTTAACCGCCATTGGGCAGCTAAAAAATAACAAATCTCCCGGCGCCGACTCACTCCCAGCTGAGATCTTTAAAGCTGTGTCGTCAGAGGTCATACCCTACCTCAAAAAACTGTTTGATGTCGTGTGGGAAAGTGGTCAAGCTCCGCAGGAGTTTCGTGATACACTTTTAATCAACCTCTTCAAAAACAAAGGGAGCGCTGCAGACTGTGGAAATTACAGGGGTATAGCTCTCCTGGCTGTTGGAGGGAAGATACTCACTAAAGCGATGGCAAATAGGCTAACACCTGTTATGGAAAAGTTACTTCCTGAAACACAGAGTGGCTTTAGACCAAACCGAGGCACATCGAATTTAATCTTCACACTTAAACAGCTTCAAGAAAAAGCACTCGAACATCAAGGAGAAATTCACATGGCCTTCATTGATTTAACCAAGGCGTTTGACTCGGTGGACAGGGAAGTGCTCTGGAAAATTATGTTCCGCTTAGGTATCCCTAGAAAATTTGTGGAAGTATGTCGCAGTCTACATACAAACAACAACGCCCAGGTTATGTATAATAATGAGGCAACCGAACCTTTCCAAACCCTCACTGGAGTTAGGCAGGGATGTGTCCTGGCACCCCTACTTTTTAATTTGTTTACCACTGCTCTAACAATTATTGTTGACAACAAACTGACAGTCAGAGGAATAGGTCTCAGATACCGTTTTGATGGCGGTCTCTTTAACATAGGGCGCTTTAGAGCTTTCACGAAGACACGCACACGATTCATTTGTGATCTCCAGTATGCGGATGACTGTGCACTTTTAGCCTCTACGCCGGAAGAGCTTCAAGAACTTTTAGATGTGTATGCCCAGAGCTATGATTCCTTGGGACTTAAAATCAACATTGGAAAGACTAAGATTATGTCAACTCCTCATCAAGTGAACCAAATAGACATTACACTTAACGGAAATCCTCTTGAAGTGGTGGATCAGTTCAATTACTTAGGCAACGTTGTTAATGACAAAGCAAACATGGACAGCGAGATTCGCAATAAAATTAACGCTGCATCTAGAGCACTCTGGGGACTTAGAGAGAGAGTATTTGACAACCACGACCTTGCTTTGTCAACGAAAATGGCTGTCTACAGAGCAGTTGTCATTCCAACACTGCTATATGGATGTGAAAGCTGGGTCACTTACCGTCGTCATGTGAAAGAATTAGAACGTTTTCAGCAAAGACACCTCAGAAGTATGATGAAAATCCGTTGGTTCCATCACATATCAAACGTGGAAGTACTCAGGAGGGCAAACAGCCTTCCAATTGAGGTGCTTATTTCAAGAGCACGCCTAAGATGGGCAGGTCACGTTCATCGTATGCATGATAACCGCCTTCCTAAATGTACACTTTATGGTGAATTGCTAAGCGGTAGAAGAAGGCGTGGCGGTCAACGAAAGAGGTTCAAAGACGCTCTCCATGAAAATCTAAAATCCTGCGGTGTTGCAGACGAGCAATGGGAACAACTTGCAGCGGACAGAACCGAATGGCGAGGGGTTGTGGCCAGCTATCAAGGAAATGTTGCTGCAAGAAGGCCAGATCCAAGACCTAACCAGGTCTATGTTTGTCCTGACTGCGGTCGACATGTGCTCTCCCGAATTGGCCTCTATAGCCATAGTCGTGTGCACCGTAGATGAATGGGAATTACAATAGACTACACCTTTTACTTGTTTTTTATTGCGCAATTTATCGACTGTAACATTTTTATACTCGGACTCGAGTAACGGCTAATAATATCTATCCGAATAAATCGGAAGATTTTCATGTATGAGCTTATGGGTATGCTCAATATTATGATGTTCCCGTATGTCTACCATATGTGTGGTGAGCGGGGATTTATGTATCTTAAATTTAAAGAACTTTCGTGCAGTGTCTATTATATAATCCCTAATTAAAGGAATGTTATACTCTCTATGGAAAGTTTCTATAGGAGTATACCTGTTTGTTTGTGTAAGTAATCTAAGGATTTTATTCTGTGTCCTTTGCAGTCTATTACATTGCGCATCTGAAATTGTGTTCCAAGACGCGCATGCATAGGTAAGGATCGGTTTTAACATAACTTTATAAAGGGTTAACTTGTTATCCTTAGTTAATGTGTTCCTTTTGTTGACTAATGGATATAGTCGACTTAAGGCAGCATACGTACTATTTATTACTCTGGTTATATGAGGTCCGAAGCGTAGTCTCGTATCCAGAGTCACCCCTAGATACTTGACCGTGCTCCTTTCCTCAGTAACCTTATCATTAATTTTAATTTTATTAAAAGTTTTAATATTTGTAAACTTCCTGTGCATAATTATGATTTCGGTCTTTTACGCGTTGATTTTAATTTTCCACTTTTGGTGGAATTTTAATAACGTCTAAATGGTACCTCACTGCCGTAGCGGCATAAAAGGACCTGGCGTATATGGCCGTATCGTCGGCGTAAAGAATAATGTCAGTGGAATGACTTCTCGGCGTATCCGCGAGGTATATATTATATAATAGTGGAGATAATATAGCCCCCTGCGGTACGCCGGCTGACCATTTATGTTGACAGTTATTTGCCTACGCGTCACTATCCATCACGCCACCCAGCCGACTTGCTTCAAGTTATTTAGGTATTATTTTAAGATATAAGTGGATTGGAATGAACGTGTTTAACTATACTGCAATAATACATTTAAAACTTTCTGTCCTATGCGTCGCAACGCTCATACCATAATCATCAACGACGTTATTTTATGTGAATCACCCTGTATATATTGTATTTCAATAAAATATTTTGAAATGAAATGAAATTCCGGAACATATGGGTTTTACCTATCGAACAAGTTGAAAACATAAAATTTGATACTTTTCAAGAGATTGATATTCTATAAAAGAAGGCAGAGTACACAAAGGCTTTGAAATTCGCTTGAAAAAGTAAAGTTCGAACAAAACAGGATTTTCATTAAACTCGTTAGTTATTATAAATTAGGTGTAAACACAGGTCTAGTCAACATACATTCTAAAGTGCGCCCTTTTGGAATTATGAATAGGTAAATGAATAAAAATAATATTAAGCAATATTTCATAATCAGTTTAGTTTAGTACGCGCAGCAGTGCACAAGCATCTTCAAGCTCCGTGAAGTGGTTGAAGTGTTGTGTGATGGAGGTACAAAAATATACAAAAATGGAATCACAAAACATAACATGAAAGGGACGTCTTTTATTTATATTATTGATAATGCATGCAATAAATTTTTTACTTTACCTAATATTGAAATAATTAGTGAGATATTAGTTCCATGAGTGCCTAATTTTTAGATAAACAAACGTTGAGAAAGGCCATCATAAATTTTTATTGAGGTACATATATTATCAATTTAAACATCCTTATGTGTACTAAAACTATTATCAAGTTTAAATCGTTTTCAAAATATCTTACAACGTAGTATACATTTTTAACTAATAAGAAGATACTTTATCTTCGAAATTCTATTCAACAGGTCTGAAAGAGAGCGAACGATCTTAAGGTATACGCTAAATTTTAGAAATTCCATTAAATCGAATAAGAAATATGTGTGTCTGGCAGAAACTCAATGAATTTAAAATAAGCTCCAGTTGTTTACTATCAGGAAAACTGTTAAAATTTTAAAAACAATAAAAAGTAAAGAAAAATCAGCCCGTAAAGATAGAACTGATACAGGGCCAAGCTGATAAACGAGAGCAAAAGGCCCTCAAGAGTGTCGTTTCGTTTGCAGGTCGTCCGCGTTCAGAATGTCAACTTAGTAAATGCCACATAAATCTGAAATGGTTTACCAAAGCTGCGATTTAATCGAATTGCTTAATATTGACAACACGTGGAAAAATCAGAACGAAGAAGTAATTCGCCACCTCGATAGCCGATACGAATTCTATCAAATCGTTCCACTGGATTAATTAAAGAGTAAATCTTTAAAACCTTATAAATATCATGTTACTATTTATAACGTAACTGTACTGGATTAAAGTCATTCTGTAACGAAGAAAAATAACGCTGGTTTTGCTTCACTTTGTTCGACGTTTTGTACCAGCAGAAACAGAAGCCTTATTGCGATTTTTATTTACTGTTTACATACAATGAGGGATAGGAAGAAAATTATGAATTTGCAAAAGACTAAACCTAACTTTTTAATTAACATCAAGTGACAATAAATTACAATGCGAAAAGGATCGACTTATGTCGTCGACAAATGACACACCCATACTGATATTACAGATTCGTATTATTTCATTACATGTATTTTATAATTTATTTAATTCATATATCGTACTGAATTTCCATCAGAAACCCTAAAATACTTATATTACGCATATTTGTTGGTGTAATGTCCGATATACCAAAAAATAAAAAACAAAAATATAAAACTATTTAATCTCCAATATTAACAGAAAAAAAGCGGAGTCAAAATATAATGAATAATCCTGTACATCCCATAATTATTTTTATACGTGAAACTTGGTGCGGTAGCAAGTTGTGGTCTAGGACAAATATCATAATGCGAACAGGTACTCAAGATAATTTCCTCTGGCTTAGCCGCCTACTAGATTTACTAACCCTCGAATTTACCTGCATAAATTATAACCTTGGTCTCACACTGCAACCAATATTCGTATTACGTACTAACTAAATTAAACGTTTCTGTACATACAGGATGCTAACGAAAGTGTACAAGTAGTAGTTTATATTTAACAACTCATTCAAATTATAATATAACTTTCGTCATATTGATCTTTTTATTATTACGACTTACAAATATACAATTTTTATCGAATTTGTCAGGCACGAAATTTTTCACATTTGTGAGCGGTGTTGGCGAAAAAGCATGCCCACACCGAACGAGGCTGGTCCTGGTCTATAGCGATGATTTGAGGTAAAGGTAAATAGTCCTGCTCGACCTCAATCATCTAAGACCATCATCATCACAGACAAGAATATTGGAGCATGACCGAGTGGAAAAGTATTAATGGTACGTTTTGCTACCACTAAATTGTCACCGAGTAGTTTGATTTAATTTATATTCATAACTCGCATTACAGGAATCAATGATTTAAATGTAAACAAGTACATGTGTTTACGTTTCTTTGCTGTGGATAAGCACTATATTATTTACTTTGTGGTCTGGTCTGTGTGTCTCGTGATTTATGTGCCTGTCTAATGTGTTGTTTATTTTTTAGAAACCTATTAAATACTTTTATATAAGGCTGCTATATATTCCTAGAGGCATTATTATTTCATTAGACGTTAACAAGACATGTTATTTTCTAATAATACAAATAAAATATTAAAAACTTATCCCTTGTTTAGCGTGGTATGGTGGAAGTTTTTAACGAACAAAAAATATTTAATAATGATCTGTTATACTGATGTCTTGTTATACTTCAACTATCACAGTCTGAATTTCGGTAGATAAACTTTTTCAGAAAACTATTTGCCACTCAGAAGAACGACTGATTTACACTATTAGGGGAAAATTATATGGCTGAAAGAATTCGGTGTAAGGAAATTAAATTTCGCAGCTAACAACATTTTGAAGCTAATCTTGCAATCTAGCCTAGGTTCTCCGCAAAGATGACCCAAGTGTCGATGGATTTTTTTAACGTACGACATTAAATAAAATTAAAAAATAGCAGCATGGAAAGTATTTCGTTGAGGTATAATAAATAATTCTCTCTATAAATGGTGATTTCAGCTACCGGTTGAAGCCCTATTATTAATACAATATCTTAGGGATACAAGAGAATTAACCTATTCGTTAAATCTTTTATTTACTAATTTACTGATCTATATAATTTATTCAAAATATATCGACTAATCGACTAGCACTGCAGTTCATAGATGTATAATGAAAGGGATATCATTTGTGTTGCCACTGAAGAATTCCATTTTAACAGCTTCTTCATAAAACGTTTACAATACGCAGTAGAAAGGACCTATATCTAAAATGACATTCAAACAGTAATATACAAGTATTTTGTAAAAGTTTTTTGACACAGAGTTACAGAGTGAACAACTGTGAATATTTAGTACTAGTATTGAGCGGTTAAAGCGGTTAAGAGTGCTAGTTTAGGCCAGAATGACTTCAGAAAGCGATGGGAGTTATAATAAAAGGGAAACAGAAAAAGGCGACACTACAATGGAGAAAATTACAGAAGAAAGACAGAACCTTTAAATTGATGAACATACAATAACTAACTTCTCTCAATAAATAAGCTTAGAATATCCAATATTTAAGATGAAACCAATTCCACAGAGACTGTCCAATTGTCTACTAAATTTGCCAAGGCTTGAAAATTCTTCGACCTCTGCAAAACAGGAAATTACAAAACACTTGTTAATATGAAGTTTCCTAAAAAAACCTGCGCGAATACATTAATAAGTTAAGGATATTCTAATAAGCAACTGCTGATTATTATAGAGGGTGACCCATAAGTGGACGATCAAACAAAGTAGGGTGATGGGAGAGGGCATTTTCAATCAAAATAACTATATGATTATCCAATTGTTGATGGTTCAAAAGTTCTTTAAATTTGTTTTTGTTTTCCCTGAAATCGCTAGTACGCCCACTAAAAAATTAATTAAAAATAAAGTTTTGACTTTTTTGTTGTTTCCTTTTATTAACTGGATGTTATTATTTCTTCCCGTTTTGTGTTTGACAGACCTTACATAATACAGACGAATAGTGAGAGCGAGACTACTGGCGAAGGTGTGATCAACATCTTCACAGACGGATCAAAAAAGAAGGATGGGGCAGGATGTGGAATATACTCTAGAAGTCTGCAAATCCAATATAAAAGGGCTATGGTTGGGAGAGCCAGCGCAGTACAGACGAAACTGGCGGGCATAACGATAGCCGCAGAAGAGATTGTCCGTAGACAAACTACGAGCAAAACAATCAGGATCTACATAGATTGTAGACGATCATTACTAGCCCTAAGAAGTTACAAAATTACCACAGGAGCAGTTTGGGAATGTCACCAAGCACTTGTGGGTGCCTTCCAAGGAGGATAAACAATATTTATTTAGGAAGGAGTGCTTATTTTGGGACTAACCAATCAAAAGTCGTTACGTAAAAATCGTCATTATGCCGCAGTTGGTTGTATGTATATGGTGTCTAAAATTAATAGACATTACACAGTGTCCAAAATATAAATTACAGATATGTGTATATATATGAAGTGATGCGAAATTATACTGACACTTAAAAACTAGTACTTTTTTATATAAATTTACAAGAACTGTCATGACATGAGAGATAATTATGCAATAATAATTCAGTAGAATTTCCTAACGTATATTTCAAAATGTATATGGAAATAATGACAATAACAACAATATGGAATTGAAAATTACGTTATTATAAAGAACACATAAGTCACTTAATATTAAAGCATTTATTTTGTCTCTTGGAGTTAGTACAGTCTTATGTATCGTTTAAGTACCATCAACCGGGGTTAATTGGAACACTGGGGTAAAGTTTGCTGAGTAATAATATACAAAATTATTCTATTTAGCAATCTTTATGTTTATTACAGATATATTTTGTTAAGTTACTTATTTCTTTGTAATTTTTTTTAACGTTCCATTTGTTTCAAGAAACCCGCCATTGTGTATATCATGAACATTACATGCTTTTAAATAAGTGGTACCAAGTGACCTCAAATACGGGATTACTTGAAACACCCATATATATATATATATGAAGTATTGTTGTACTTCCGGGTGCTCTCCCGCGTCGATGATCGACTCCTCCAGGAGTCACGGTTGTGTAAACGACGTTTCGGCAGAATTTCATCTGCCATCTCCAGGTTCTCACTGAAAGCTGCGTACTGCTGCTTCTCGTTTCTCGAACTGAACTGACGTTCCCCGCGTTGTGCGGCTCCTTATATATGCTCCAGTCTAGGGCGCGCCCGCGCGTTTGGCTAACTGTTACCGGTCCCCCACCACCTGTGGTAGGCGTAGCGGGCGCCTGAGCCAACCCGACAAGTGGTCTCGCTGAAACGTCACGCTCCACGTGACTTCTCGCCGGTGGTAGGGCATCCTCGTGTCCAATCGGTGCCGCAGAATGCCGTGGTTCTCCTTGATTGATCCGCGCTCGGCTCTGACTCCTCGTGATAGGTCCATCTCGGGCAGGTTGCTATGCTTCTTCACTATTTGTCAATACTTGAACATGCCTCCTCGTGATTGGTTCGTCCACGGTGGATCGTCATGTGTCTTCGGTTACGTATTTTCCCACAAGAGCGGGCTTCCAGGAACTGGGCAATCTCTGCGTATCATTTCGTTTATTAAGATTTTGTGGCCTTTTTTTCGATCTCTATGGCCTCTCTGGTAATCCTTGACCTACAATGCTCGATATTAGCTACTGTTCTGGTGTTGTCCAAGTTTATTTTGTGTCCTGTGGATTTTACATGCTGTGCTAGGGACAGCATGTAAAATCCACAGGACACAAAATAGACGCTGTCCCTAGCACAGCATGTAAAATCCACAGGACACAGAATAGACTTCGACAACACCAGAACAGTAGCTAATATCGTGACGTTTCAGCGAGGCCACTTGTCGGGTTGGCTCAGGCGCCCGCTACGCCTACCACAGGTGGTGGGGAACCGGTAACACGTAGCCAAACGCGCAGGCGCGCCCTAGACTGGAGCATATATAAGAAGCCGCACAACGCGGGGAACGTAAGTTCAGTTCGAGCAACGAGAAGCAGCAGTAGGCAGCTTTCAGTGAGAACCTGAAGATGGCAGATGAGATTCTGCCGAAACGTCATTTAGACAATCGTGACTCCTGGAAGAGTCGATCATCGACGCGGGAGAGCACCCAGAAGTACAACAATACTTCACATATTAAAATTTTTTATAAATTGCTTCTACATATCATTTGGTTAAGTATGACATTTTTTTTTTATTAAAAATGTTTCTTTGAAGATACAGCATAAAGTTCCTCAAAGTCGTAATCACGTAACCCCAGTTGACGGTACACTAAAACATTATAATTAAATGTTTACCTAGAAGTTAGTACCTAGTCAAACAGTATTTCGTTCTCTTCTAATTACATATGATATAAGTAAGTACCTATATTGTATATTTTCCCTTGTCTGGTATTTATGTAAAACCGAACGTAAAAAAAAAATAAAATAATGCATTAACATTTTTACATTTGCACATACAGAGTTATAAAACGACAAATACTAAAATAGCAATTAACTACCTAACTCTGCACCTAACTACTTACATAACTCCATTTGAGTAATAAACAATAATATTCATGCTTTCTGAAAAACTACAACTGCACCAAAAAAATTGTTCCAGGATATTGCCAATATAAACACAAAATTGTTTCAAGTGTCTTAGAATGTACAATATCTATATAAGCAAACAATAATATACCCGAGAATATACCACACTAAAATAACGTACCTACAAGAATATACTTATAAAAACTAAAAATAAGCCACGTATCATACCGCAAACTGTATATGACAACAAAATCTCAACGTGAGAAAGAGACTATACATCCACAGATAAGAAATATGCTATACATCATAGCGCCGCCATATTACAATCAGTGACTCACGATTTGCGTCATATTCTATCTCTACCTCTTTTGCTCAGCGGTAAACAGTAGGTTATGGTAATAAACACTCCTTCCTACCAATATATAGTTTACGCTCCTTGGGTACCTCCAGCATGAAAAACATAATGGTATGCTGGATGAAGTGACATGCACAGTGTAGTGGTAACAAAGTAGCCGACAAACTGGCCAAGAAGGCAGCAGGCCTAAGTATCTTTGGATCAGGCCCGGCCAGCCTGTTACCAATCACGGCGATAACACAAATAATTAAAGAGAACCCCTACAATGAATTCAAGAAGCTGTGGGATGAAACAAACAGTTGTTAGCTTGCTAGGGAATTTTTAAGATATCCCAACAAGAATACAGTAATAGACTACCTGGCAATGTCCAGAAGGAACCTACGTTTTATAGAAGGAATCCAGACTGGACACTGTCTGTTAAGGAAACATCTACATAATATGAGATTAAGCGAAACACCTCTTAGTAGAGGTTGTAAACAAGAAGATGAGGTGGTTCAACATGTACTCTGTGACTGTTCTGTCGTCTCATCAACCAGAGATTCCATTTTGGGAGAACGTTGGCATACTTTGGCTGATGTAAGGGAGATGCCCCTAGGCAGCACCGCCGCCTATTTCTCAAGATTAGGTTGGTTGGAGGCCTAGGCGAGGATCTGCCTACAGAGAGGAAGTCTGTCCTGAATAACTCTACGTGTTTTACCATGTTAGAATCCGCATTAAATGCACAACTTTTTCTGATAATTTTTCAACTTTTAGTAGTACATTTTTTATCCGTTAGCGTTACTTGAAAATTAAACTAAATTTTAAATGGCAGATGATGGTAAAGGTCATTGAAGTAAAAAAGTAAAATTCAATTAAAAAAAGAAAACAGCAAAAAGTCATAATTTTATATTTAAATATTTTTTTAGTGATCGTACTAGCGATTTCCCCCATCACCCTACTTCATTTGATCGTCTACTTATGGGATAGTCTGCATACAAGAATATATTTTTACACATATTCTTAGATATCTATAAATATGTAAAACCACATTAAGTTGTAAAACTAAATAGGCTTAAGGACCTCGGTTAACTGCCTTTTAAAATGTTACATCATTTTAGTTAAGTTCTTTTATTATGATTATTATTTTATAAAAGATAAAAATTTCCCCAATTTCTCTTCATATTCACAGTTAAAGAAACTACACAACATATTATAGAAAAAGAAAACTATATCCTGCCCTTGCTTATTATCCATGCTACACAGAAAATGTTTCTGTGCATTATATATAATAAAGGGTTTTTTATTTAAGAAAGAACTATAGGTAATGAATCTGATCCAAATGATAATAACTTGTAAATGATATTGTAATAATAAAGTTTCATTGTATTTATTTTTGTCCACTGTAATTAGTAAATATTTGTATATATCAAATATTAAACAATGTAATTTATATAGTTTATTTACAGGTAAGTACACTTTGAAATCGGTAAATGTCTGACATTACTGAGTTGTAATAAAAGTAATGTGTTAGGGAACATCGTTAGTTGTAGCTACATCCGGATCCGTGATGGATTTAGAAAATACAGCTACCTGTGGATATCCATTAGCTATTAAAACATTACCCTTCTCTTTTGGTTTCTAACTTGTATATACGAGGGGTCAATTTGCACAGGAAGTAAACATTTTAATATCAAAACAGCGCTGTTTTGCCTCTGAGGCCAAAAGAACTTATTCTTTAATAAAAGGCATCTAATGGGTGGTGGTTGGTTTATTTTTATTGCTAACCATTACTATAGGGCCTTAGCAGATTTCCAACAAGAAGTGACGGTTTCATGAGAATGGTTTGCTATCTTCATTGGTAGGTCTCTTCCAAGTTCAGATTTGGAGAACTAACTCACTCCTGTAGTTCAATGAGAATGGCTCGTATCCATTTGTGCTTACAGTGAGAAAAATATTCTATGTTGTTAAGTTTGCAACTACTTTTGAAATAATCCTCTTAAACGCATTTTTTCTTTCGTATTTGTTATCAACAATTTAATATCTTCCTTGACTCATCTTGTGCCGATTTGGGAAGTACACGATTATAATAAAATCTGCTGGGATTGTCAAGCTATCATATGATAAAATTATCTTCTATTTCTCTGTTTGGTGCATTTTTGTACCACAAATTATATTTCTTTGTAGTTCTTCTGGGATAGAGCCAAAAATTGTTATCTACCTAAATTCTCCTTACTACAATTTTAATGCAGCATAGTATATGCTCAAATTTTAAAATATCTAAAATATTAATGAAAGAGTGTTTAAGACCATAACAATTTTTTCAAATATGTATGTACATCATTTTCGAGCATGAATATTAATTATGAATTGTATTGAATAGAACTTTTGGCAGTAAAAATTTCGTGTCTCCGATTTCAAATTTAATTAAAACTGCTTAGTTTCTCCCATTAAAATTATTATGTAAAAATATGCGCCACAAATATTTGACTTATTAATTTTATGCTCCGTATAATTTTTGCCGAATCCGTTACTGTCTAAGCGAAGCGAAGTGATATCAGGTGCCTCTGCGTGTGTCGAATTGGGGTAGCAGAGCTTACAACCCCACTTGGCTGCCTCGGTAGCCTGTTAAATATTGCAACAGCTAATCTAGCACTGGGGTTGTGGAATTGAGCAAGCGCACATTCACCCTTTGCGCTCTATCAGTTATGCAGATAAAGTGTGAAAAGATGCTAGTCTTTTATTTCTACCATGATGCTTATAATTGCCGCGTTTAATGACAAAACTTCTTCATTTTATCAAACTCACACGTCTCTCTTAACGTGCCAGTTAAATATACCCTTCGCTTTGAGATCTTTATAATGATCTTTTTTATGAGTACTTAAAGTTGTTATTCTTAATAATTACCCAAATAGGACGCGATCTCTAACAACTAAAACTATTTTAAATATCTCGTGCGATGAGAGGAAAATATTTTTGTGATTAATTGTTACCAACACATGCTTTATTAGCCCGGTGACTATATTGTGCTATGGAACATTTGGAAATAATCATTCTTTCTGGGCGAGATCGCGTTCGTTTCTTTTAAATTTCTTTGCTTGGTACGTCTTCGTTGTCTGCATCCAATATGTTTTATGATATCTGTTATTACTCCAAACATCTTTCGCAAGTCCGATAGGGTGGATGATGTTTTTCTTTTGTGTTACTTTCATCAATATTAAGGAGTTAATACATCTCTAGACTCGCTCGAGATTATTTTCGATACAATTGCTATTTTCCTATTACATCAAACGTTGACTTGCTTACAAGATTGCATTTAGAGAAGAATATTATAGGTACCCTTTGTCAATAGTAAAAATTTGGTGACAAATATCAAACACGAAACTGCACTTTATTAGAACAAATACAAGAGTAACAATTATACAATATCAAATAAGTAAGAAAATAAAGCACCTAATATTTAATTTAATTATCTAAAAAGAATTTGATTGAAAACATTACACAAAAGCAAGATGACACGCCCAAAAATCTAATAAACAAAAATAATAAAAACATCATCATCCTTTAATTTCCAAATCAAATCATATCAAGGTCAAACAGAATGGCACGCATGAGCGTATCAACATTGTATTTTGTCAGGAAAATATCTGGACAATAATAGCATGCGACACAGTTTTAACATCCGTTGCCGCATTTATTTTACAATTCACCTCATGGATTTCTTGCAAAGGTAAAAGGGAACATCCATTACGTTTTTTCTGACTAAAGCAATCGTTTAATTTCACCACTATGTCTCTGGCTACTGCATTCACGCCCATAT
This sequence comes from Leptura quadrifasciata, assembly GCA_963675555.1. NCBI lineage: Eukaryota > Metazoa > Arthropoda > Insecta > Coleoptera > Cerambycidae > Leptura > Leptura quadrifasciata. Next base: position 32,327,588 of record OY776682.1, read on the forward strand.
TCACACCATCGTTAGTTAAATAGGTAACAAGCTGTTAAAGCATTAACAACCTGTTAAATATTTGTGGACGTATTCACCAATCACAGTTAGGAGAAAACAACCTGTTAAAGTTAACAGGAAAATATTGGGCAGTTAAGCTCCTAACAGAGCGTTTTATTGAGGTTATGTGATGTGTCAAAGGCATATAAATCTACATGTAGATATTAAATATTAATTGAAAGTGCCATTTTAGTATGAAATTTTAAATAGATAGACTCGATTTCCACCCAATGATGACGACGCATTACGAAATTCGATCAATATACCCAAAACAGAGGGATGAGGGACATAGAAGAAACAGTAGGTCATTGTACTGTTATCAGAAAAGCGTTGATAAATACAACTTTTAATTAGAATGTACAATATTACAGTGATATGTATCTTTATTAACTGTACAATTCTACATACAATACGAATCATATATACTACACAAAATTATGAAAATAATTTATATTAAATTCTTTCTATTTTCAATAACTCTCTTTTATAATACATTTTATTTTATCCTTATTTTTCCTCTTAGATTTTCTATTTCTGCCGTCTCCGACTATATCATTTTTTTTAAATATCACTTTGGTCAATTAGTTTTTCATTTTTTGATGTTTGCCATATTCTAATGAATATATTTTCTTTTCCTTTCATATAATCACTTCTGTGATTAAAGCTTCAGTCATTAGTAAGTTCTGTAACCGATGGTTCAGTACTTTCTTTTTGTTTATTTAAAAAATTTTAAACAGTAATTTAGCCATGGTCAACTTCTATTTCTTTAGAAGATAATACAACTGTATTAGAGTCTAGTAATGCATTAGAGTAATTCTCACGTACAATAGTATTATATAGTCATCCCCGGTTGCCTCTATCGATGTATTTATGGCATAGGCGTTTTCAATTGTAAAATACTGTTTATACAATAGATTTAAGAGCTTTTCATCACTTTTGCCTAAAGCATTTCTCCACCAGTTTTTATGGTTCTCTAAAAGAAGAATTAAATTATTTGGTTTTAATCATGTTCTATTATACTATTTCCTTATATTTGATATAATATGACATATTTGTGTACTTACATTGTACAGATATATTTTGTTGCCACTACTTTTTCAGTAATATTGCAAAATAATGATTGCGAGAATATTACAGAGGTTAGAATACGATATAAATAAATAACATTGCAAACTCTGTGAAGATAGGTTTTTACCAACTGCTGCACAAAAATATTAGTTCCTTTCTGATAACAAAGTCTTACTTAACTTCCACTCAATTTTCGTTGATGAATACGATATTGCTTTAATTACCTGATAAATTTTAACAGTCAGTTTAGTATCGGTGGGTTAAGCAAATGTTGGTGAATACGGGCGTCAGTTTTTTATCCACCGCACGCTACTGAGTTGACAGAGAACTGACAGAATGCTGAACGTCGGTTGTGGCTACGACTAACGCTTGTAATATTCTTTTCGAATCGTTACGCTTGGAACTTCTGTCGTAGCTTCAGCAGACGTAACTTTCTGTTATTCACGTCCTATGCGCTTTGTATTTGCAAATATAGAAAAATCGCATGTCGTTGATAATTACATAAATTGATAACGTAAACGACAACATTTGTGATTTCAACTCTATAGTCTACAGACTAGATTACTGTAGACTATAGAGTAACCTCTATAGGTAGGTACTAGATTTCTGTCGATATTATATTTAAAGGCTACTCTTTCAAAACTTTCCTTCATTGAAATCCATCGAAGTAGGTGTATATCTGTCACAACTTAATTTTATACGCGGGGCGAGCGTAGGTGCGTCTTTACTATGTACATATTTTGATATGCGATGTATAGCAACGTCAGGCGCAGTTAGTAGTTGGATGGGTGACCGTTCCAACGAAGACCGCATCCTCGCCTCACACATCTTCCAGCGGCTTGTATATCAGTGTATGCGCGGAAGCTATACAACCTTAGGCGAGGGTTGTATAGGGGATATACCATCCTTCGGAGGGGATGTAAAACCGTCGGTCCCTTGTCTATTAAATGTTAGGCAAGGGGCAAGAGGTTCGGTAAAATTCCTGGTTGGGTGTAGCTCGTCTACAGGCGTCGGTGATAGGTCTCAGTAGCGGAAATAGGCCGACGTAAATAAATGTATTTAAAAAAAAATTTATACGCATTCCTTTATTATACAGAGAGAGCCAATAGTGCGTCCGGCTTCGAGTTCTACGATAGATAGAAACCTAAGAAAAATAACACAGGTAAACTACATAGAAAAGTCTATAATTGAAAATTATTTTCGAATATACAGGACGAATCAAGACGATTATACAGGACCAAGCGCCATTTTTTAAAATGGAATGCTATAGATATCACTACATTTTTTGAAGCCTCTTTCTAAACTCCTTTCACTCCTATATTATAATTGCGATTTTTTAACCATGTGGATGTAGCGAATTTTTTTGTTGAAATAATGCCATCTGCAGATGCATTTTGACAAAACCACTACAGCCACCATTATACATTTTAAGAAAAAAGTTTATAAATACCAGTTACAAGACATCTGTGTGATGTTTTTGAATAATTTTCACTTCCTAAAAATACAGGGTGACCAAAAATTATTTTTTGATTTAGAACTTTTTGAATTGAATTTTCTCATTTTTTGAAATGGAACAGCCTGCATATTTTTATGATGTATTGCATGTACATCTCTATGGCTATTTGTAATTATTTTCGATTTGTTGAGCAGTAGGTGCAGAATTCCATAATAAACTTTAAAATGATAGTCGCCGATACCAACTTGAATCTTTCTTGACATCAACTTGATAAAACGAAATGGTTCTCATCACGTGGTATTGAGCTTTTTCCAGTTTTATCACTTTCCCGCACAAATTAACTTAAAAAACTTATATCTACATGAACATAATAAATGTGTTATAAATATTTTGATAATTAATAGAATAATAACTAAGTGAATTAAAATAACATAACTGATTCTAATCATCATTATGTTATGGTATAAATATCTCTAACTGTTTTTAATGGCTGAAATATAAAAATTGCATGTAATTATTGAAAATATCTATTTTCTATAAAATACTTTGGTATTTTCAAACAGAACAAATAAACGAAACCAGAAAGCGCACATGCAACTCTTTACTCAGATAACATAAAATGCATTTAATTCGCAATACATAACTCAAGTTGATCTGAACGTGTTTTTTAGCTCACACACACACACACACACACACACACACACACACACACATATATATATATATATATATATATATATATATATATATATATATATATATATATATATATATATATATATATATATATATATATATATATATATGAAATATGAAGTGTTATTGTACTTCCGGGTGCGGAGTCATGGTTGTCTAAACGACGTTTCGGCACAATATCATCTGCCATCTTCAGAGCACCCGGAAGCACAATAACACATCATTTAACACCCGCAAAAACCTAAAAAACAACATATAATATATATATATATATATATATATATATACATGTTAGATAGTGGATTGTAGATTTAACTTTTTAAAAACATTTATTTAGTTTAACACTGGAGTCAACGTTGACTCTATAATAATAACAATAATAATTTTGAAGTGATTTATTCGAACATGAGTTTAAGACTGATTACAAGAAGGTTGTTAGTAATATTTATAATGTTTCGAGAACAAAGGAAACAGTGTTGCTGATTCAGCACAATCAGAATTACTGAGAATTGAAATACAATGCTCATGCAGCGTGAGCGGTTATTGAGAAGAGCTGTTACGCAGTATGTAATACGATATGTTTGAGAAGGTTAAGCCTGTCTCGATAATATTATATATCATAGTATATTTCTAATATAACAGCTTCCCCCTTATAAAAAAGTTGGTGTTTTATGCAGCAACTTTTGAAATGAATATAAAACATATATAAAAGGTAATGGTACAATTTGGAAAAATATAAAAGTACAAAAATGTTAAATCGTAAGCTTTAAAATACAGAATATAACCTTAGCGTCTAAAATATGAAATGCAAGCACAATAAGCTTGATTCATAAAATAAAATAACATAAAAATGTTAGAGTTAAAATATAGCTTTAGCAGGAAAGCGTAAAATACAAACATAATAAGTTTGTTTTAAAATGGGATAAAATATTCCCAAGGTTAAAATATAGCTTTACTATAAAAGCATAAAATATAAGTATGATAAGTTTAAATGAAAATGACGTAAAAATGTTAATAAAATTGAAATTAACAAAGGATAGAAAAATAATGAAATATAATGATTAAACAAATGAAATAAAATTCACTGAAGAGTCTAGTACTAAAAGTCAGTAAAAAGGCACAAAACAGTTTGTCTTTAGGTAGGTACGTTCTATGTCTTCGGCTTCGTTGTCTTCTCTCCTTAAGGTAGATCGCCTTCGTGAAGGGAATAGGTTAGCAAATGTCCTGTAGGGTTTGCTAGGCCTCGGTGGAGATGGGGGTGATGCAGAAACATCGATGGCTAGTCTTCGTCTTTTTGTTCTGCACTACAAAATAGGTACAGAAATAACAGTCCAAATATTAGCACAATGATAAAATAGGTGAACCAGGATATGTGTTTTGTTATAAAGGGTTCGTTGATCAAATCATCTAAATCTCTGGAATATTGGTCCAACTTGTGTTTGGCAACTTCGAGGTCTTCCGTGTTGAGATTGTTTAATTTTAGTGGTTTAAGATTTGGAGCTCGGATTTTGTCTGGAATATGTTTACAACATTCAAATGGAATTTGGATTGGATGAGTGTCGTCCTCTACGTCGGTTACTTCATTGGTACTGGCTTGAATTTTTGTGATGCCTATGAAGGCGTAACAATTTGGTTGTAATTTTACTATTGAATTTTTGTAGATGACTTCAGTTTTTGAATTACTTTCTGGACAGTTGATGGTTGTTTGTAGAGGTTCTGCGTTAATAACTAACCATGTGTTTTCGTCTATTTTTTGGACGTTGTAGCCTTGGCTGATGATGAATGACGTCTGACAGTTTTCTGGTAGAGTTTTGAGGTTCTTGAAGAGAAGGGCTTCACATATGGCATTGTTGTCAATAGGCTATGCAAATAAATTTGGACATAACTTGGTGTTGAAATAAAGTGGTTTGCATTCTTCAAGGTTCGAGATAGGTATGTACATTAATGAATCATCATCTCTCGCGATATATTTTTGAGAAGTTGATAATACATGATATAAACCAGTTCTATTATCCAAAATAGGAATAGGGTATAATTGAAATACTGAATATGTTTGAGGGTCTATTAAAGGTATGTCTAACACAAATATTAGATCCGAATTTGTTTGAAAAGCTTTTAGTTCTATAATGTCTAAGTACTGTGCAACCTTTGATAGTTTGATTGGTAGCGGTAAATTGTTCCTTTATAGATTTTGCGAAATTTCCTGTAGAGAATTTACTAAGTCCTTTGGATTTATAATTGACGTGTGAATTATTTTAAGCCTCGCGAAAGTGATGGAATTTAGAATACCATTTAGGTTATCTTCGATAAATAAGTAACTTGCCATGCGTTGTTTGCAGATTTTAATAAATTTCAGTTTTGCGTGGATATTTTCTATGTCTTTAGTCATGTCTAAAATTGAGGTTTCAATTTCTTTAATATCCTTATTGAAAGTTTCTTCGTCAACTTGCAATTTTTGAATAGTTGCGTTGAAATTTTTGATTACTGAAGTTGTAACAGATATTTGGTTTTTAATTAGGTTTTCGAGTTGATTGAAATGATTAATTTTGAAAAGAACATTACTTTTTGAAAGTACCGTTGTCATTAAATTGTTTTGCAATTTATTTTGTCATCTGAGATTATTTTTAGAAATAGGTGTTATTGTCAGTTTGGCATTTGGTAAATTTTTGAAACGTGGTTATCGAAACGATTTTTAACATTTCTTTTGTTTTGGTCTCGGACGCTAATTAATACACGCTATTTGGTAAAATAGTGTACCAATCATGTATTTAGTTTCCTGTATGATCGTCATGTAGTCGGGTATATAACTTATTAGGATAATAATCATATTTATAATGTATTATCGCAATATTTTAATATTTCGTTTCGAATGTGTCACAATAGTTGCTATTCATATGTGGAATAGTTTTAACAGAGTTGTACACTTGGAAAATAACCATGAGGGGCTATATGTTGTTGTCAAAAACGGCGTACAATAGAATAGTGTTGCTAGAATAATGTGTGATTTGTAAAATGTTGTTATTGAGAAAAGGAGATTATTATCGATTTCATTACTGTCCTTTATTATTTTATATTTAGTTATTCGTTTCCTTTGATTACATATAACTTTAAAAATAAGCTTCATAGGGTGGACTGAAGTATCTGAATGTTAGAAAACTTCGAGATATTTTTTTTTTTACTTGCGTGACAAATTTTCTAAGTGGGAAATTAAACTTAAAAAATTTCAGTTTCTGGAGTGGCGTTGAAGGTGGGTAGTTGCCACGTGTTCATTTAATATGAGGTTGTCAATATCAGAATAAGCGGATTCGCTTATTAGTTTATGGTGGGCATTGATGATTGCCATAAGCCTATACACATTATATTTCCGAGATAGTGAAGAAATTGACTGACGGAATTAGTCAGAAAATTACATAAGTGAGATTTTTGATGGAAGAACTGTTTGGAATTTAATTTGTGAAATAGTTACTATTTGTCAGAATTGGGGTGATGTATGTTTCGGATAATAATTCTATGTAAATGTTACGAGAAAATAATTTCTTTTTATTTTAAGAAGTTGGTCAGGGAATGAGAGAATGTAAATGTTCCTGTTACATGATTATAGTGTCGAAATTGTAACATAAGGATGTTTACGATTGATTCTGCAATTTTGTGTAGGACAGTGTAAGCTGTGTGAATTTGTCAATTTTTTGTAGGTGTCAGTGTATCTTTTTTGTGAGAATTGAAATGGGTCGATATTGATTTGTCGAACGGTGCTTTTGGGGTTTTGGTGATTACCAAAGGATTGTTAGGAACCTTGCGATTTGGTTTTCGACAAATTTTGCGTTTTTTATAAAACTTTTGGCGTGGTTTGTTAGTTCTTGCCAATTATATTTGTTTTTTGATGTAACCTATTTTTATAAACGGAACCTTATTTATCAGGGGTTCTTGATAAGTTCTGATTAGTAGTTGAAGAATTAAAATATAATGATCAATTTTGTATGCTGGTCTAGTATAAGTATTCGAAATTTTGAGGTATTATTTTTTATATTTTCTTTTGAAATCTCTACATTTTTTTTGATTTTTAAAATAATGTTGAGAATAAATCCTAAAGAGAAATAATTCTGTCCGTCTGTGTTTTTGAGTTAATGTTGGTTTTGTTATTACTAAACTACAGAATAATTTCGTAGTTTTCTTTTTAGAGGGAGATGTTTTAGTGAAATTATTGTGTGGAAGTAAGTTCACAATTTTTTCGATATAGTAGTTGTGTGAAATTTGTAGTTTTGCGTTTTGTTTTCGTACTCTACTAGAAGTTTTGTCTCGTGTAAGTATAAAAGTTGTCAAATGGTGTAAGGTGTAGGGTTTGTTTGTAATTTGTATTTTAGAGTAATCTATTACAGATTTCGTTTTGTAAAGTCAAGAAAATGTGTCAAATTCTTGGGCAATTTGTTCGTTTGTACTTAGGGTCATACAAATTTAATTCTGAACATTTTTGATAAAGATTGATTTTTATGTATGTCTGTATGTTTGTAAATTTTCAGGGTTTTCGAGTAATTCAATTTTTTAATTTGAAAAGGTATGTTATTCTGAATTTAGGTTCTAATTTAAAGTTTGAAAATTTCTTAATGTATATTATTTAAATTTCTGCCCTTGCTATTAATTAACAGCTGTTATTACTTGTGCTTGTAAAGCATTTATGTTGGTGTAATGCAATATTGAGGTGTTGGATATCAGCCATTTTTTGTTAAAATGTTTAAGTTCATAAACATACAAGACGTGCGTCTGTGCAAAAGTTCAAGGCACTGTTGTCAAAGTAGTACTACATTATGAATTTCTTTGAATTAAATGTAAATACTTTATGTTCATTTATTTAAATGAACAAAAGTATTTCCTTATAATTAAGGTTTTGTTTCATAGAGTAGAATTTATTACAGGAGAAGAAATGTCGAAATGTCCTAGTAATAGAGGAAAGGAATAAAATTATTTATATAAGAAGTGTTTTTGATCAATAATTGATCTATGCAGTTAATTGATATATCGTACAATTATTTTTTAAAGATTTTCTAGCAATATTAATTTAGAAAAATTTGAGAAAAGTGGAGAACATCTTTAATATAATCTGTTACTTTTAGGTAATCATATTCTAAAAGATTTCGATTAGGTGACAAAAAACTTGTGAGATAATTTTGAAAATTATTTTGGGTTGCAAGTTTTTGTGTAAGTGTTTTATTTCGCAGGGTCGGCATATGGTTGAAACGAGAATCGGTATTATTGTTATCAGTTAAGTTTAAAAATAGATTTGAATTTTTGCACTGGTTCAAATTTTAAGTTCGAAAATTCTACTATTTTTGGAATTGTTTTTTCAGGAGACACAAATGGATTTTGTCGGAACATTTTCATGATTGTGTGGGGTGTATAGATTTTTCTATTCTTTTGATTACGCAGGATTGTATGCGTGTTTCTTGGATTATTCTTTACCTTGTTTGTCCTTTGAATTTTCGATTTCCTGAGTATTTTATTACTAATTTTAAATAATGTTTGCGAAATAGGCATTTTTCTGTTTAATGCTTTTGGTTTTACTTGTTTCGAATTATTTTTTGAAATGTTTAAATTTAACTTTACCAATTTAGATTTATCTATAAGGCATGATTTTGTTTTGGAAAGGTTTATTTTTTGTGGGTTAACGTTAGGGGTTGCATTTGAAGATTTTTCTGTTTCTTGTATTTTGCTTTTAAATATTTTTTTGATACGTGATTCGGTAAAAGTAGAACTTTGATTTTTGTTTTCACAGGACATGTCTAAAAGTTTAGGAATTTTTTCTGTTTGATAGGAGTCTGATTTTTGATAATTTACATTAGATGTTGTCTCGAAAAATTCACTTTTTACGTTTGTCTTTGCAGAGGTGTTAGGTAGGCGTATTTTTTCATGTTTCTTAGCTAGCGGTATAGTGTCAGTGTCACAATAAAATTCAAATACCTCTTCAGTATGTGGTTCGAAAAAAATAAGATTTTGATTAATGATGTTGCCTGAAATGTGGTTATTAATATTTTTGTTTGAATTTGTAACTGGTTGTAAAGGTAAATAATCGTTAACTTTAAATAATGGTATATTTTTAAAATTGGTAATTAGTTGATTATTTTTGAAATCTATAATGCATTCGTAATGTTCTAGAAAGTTGCTACCTACGAAGCCACCAAAGTTTGTATCTAAATCGTGTACATAAACTTCGTATGGGTCGTTAGAATTGAATGGTATGAGAACAGATTCAGTGATATTAATTTTTTGTCCTATTGCTTGTATATTTAAATTTTCGGGACGTCTTTGATTATAATTTCCTGTTGCTTTGGGTTTGAAAATGGAAATATCTGCACCTAAATTGATTAGAATATTAAATTTATTTGTTGGGTCTTTCATGAAATACAGGTTTGCCGAACTTACTTGAAATGGAGGGTTAGATGGTGAATTTACATGAAACATTGCTCTTGAGAATTCGAATGTGGGTCGGAATTGTCCTTGAAATTTATCGCTTGGACTTGGCGAGAAATTTGGTCTAGTTCGTCCGTTTGTTGTGTTGGAGTATTCGTGGAATACTCCGGGCCTATGCAAAAATCCGGAGGATTAGCAGTATAATCCTCGTGCTGTTGAGGTTGAGAATTAGCAGTATAATTCTCGCATTGTTGGGTTTCAAAATCGTAATCACAATCGTTTTCGTTAGAATAATTGGTAGAATAATTTACAGGATAATTTTCATACTGGTTTGGGTTATTAGTGTAGTTATCATAAGACTCTTGATTTAGGTGATGTGTCTTTTGTTGATTAAACCTGTTGAAATTTGGGTTTGGTTGGATGGCAGAAGGGCTCTGTTGGTTGAAGTTTGGATTTGGCCTGATAGCTGAGGACCTGTTCTGTTGAGAATAATTTTGTTGCTGGTTAGAGAAATTTTGGAAATTTTGTGGTCTATGATTAGATGTACTCTGGAAATGTTGCCTTGGAAGCTGTGCTTGATTAGAATAAGCATTTGGTGTGAAATTGGGAGATGGGGATTGATAGTTTTGCCTCGTGCGGCATTCGTTAACATGGTGTCCGTTTCTTTTGCAAAATGTGCGGAATTAATGAGAATTTGGGCGTCTTTGTACATTTTGGATAGGGTTTTTGATTGGGGCTTTAATGGAAAATTTTTGTGATTCGAAATATGACAACTGTAGTTCTCGTTTGATCCTGTTTATGGCATCTAGCATGTTGCTAGGATTACCAGCCCTAATGATTTGGCCTAATTTGGGTTCTAACCCGGTCAATAGAGTGGCCAATGTCATGTTTTCAATCAAATTTGATTGAGCCGTTTTTTCTCCAAGGGTTAGAGTTTGTTTTTGTATAGCGGCGTGCATTTTCGCGTTGTGTGTCTGCAACCTAGATACAAATACCAATGCAGTTTCGTTAGATGATTGGCGAATCCTCTGTAGATCCTGAATTAGTGCTGTCAGGTCACGAGAATCACCAAAATGAGCTTCAAGTAAGCTTTTGATTTCTGCCCATGTAGCAGGGTTTCGGGAATTTATTAATTCTGCGGCTTTTCCGCGTAATTTATTTTTTATGTGAAGCGTTAATAAGACGCGCTGATCATCGACAGCGATCCCCTGAGCGTGTATACAGGCTAAAATAAATGTCTGCAAGAATATGGGGTTGCCGTCAAATTCGGGCACTATGGAAAATATTTCGCTTAACCTATAAGGTTCAATATTTATGGTTTCGTTTGCAGCGATTGAATTGTTAGCATTTGTAGTGATTGAGTTGTTAGCATTTGCGTTTGTAGTGGTAGCCATTTTATTTATATTATTTAGATAATTAAATAACTTAAAATGCCTTTTTCCAATTTAAGTTAGTACGCTACTGGTGTTTAATAAAAATTTTTATATGAAACGTGCAAGAGTGTGTTATTTATTCTGTAATATTTAAAATTTATATTATAAAATAGCTAGATTAATTCGAAAAACGCGTTTGGTTTAAAAAGCGTTTTGAGTTTGGAAATAGTATATCTCTGATAATTTTATATTTCAATGTAAAGGATATGCACTTTAAATAGTATTGTAGAACATAAGCTTTGTCTTACGGCCTTAACCTTAACCATTTATATGGTATGCAATATTATATTACGATAAAAATGTTAAGATAACAATGGTACGTGATTACAGTTAATTAGATAAATTCGCACTTAAAGAGTATATGATATTACCATAAAAATAATGTTACGATAGGAACAGTATATGATTACGGTTATTTATATAGGTCACATAAATTATAATCAAGGTATTTTGTTTCAAGTTTAAATAAAATTACTACTTTAGATATTAGAACTGTATGTAGCAATGCAATGTATTTCGATAAAATAAAATGTAAACTTATGTCGTTGTTTGCAAATAAATGTTTGCGAGATGATTCAAAAATGACTTACCCTAAATTTTTCATTCCTCGTGGTCCAGTTGAATGCGACTTCGTGACCTTAGCTTCACCAAGGGTCTCTCTCTGCCAGGGGCGTCACTGGGTGTTCCTTCCACAGGGTTGCCTTTGATGCCGAAGACACCAACGATGGGACGGGATGAAATTCTTACTTGCTAATTGTTGAATCGTGTTGATTTGAAATGTTGCTTTGTTGCTTGTATTTCTTGATAATTATTATTGTTTTGCTTCTTTTGCTTTTGAGCATGTAGGTTCTTCTGAACAAAGGATTGGGATCCACCACCACAGCTAAGAAGTTCTCCTTGTTCCAGAAGCTCTTTTCGTCCGGTTAGGCAACTTTTTCAGATGGACTCCTTGTTCCCTCGGATATGTTTGCTACTGGTTAGGCTCCCGAACTGTCCGTGTTTTTCAGATCCGCCACGACTGCGCCAATGTTAGATAGTGGATTGTAGAGTTAACTTTTTAAAAACATTTATTTAGTTTAACACTGGAGTCAACGTTGACTCTATAATAATAACAATAATAATCTTGAAGTGATTTATTCGAACATGAGTTTAAGACTGATTACAAAAAGGTTGTTAGTAATATTTATAATGTTTCGAGAACAAAGGAAACAGTGTTGCTGATTCAGCACAATCAGAATTACTGAGAATTGAAATACAATACTCATGCAGCGTGAGCGGTTATTGAGAAGAGCTGTTACGCAGTATGTAATACGATATGTTTGAGAAGGTTAAGCCTGTCTCGATAATATTATATATCATAGTATATTTCTAATATAACATATATATATATATATATATATTACTATGAATTGTTTAGTGAATTTTAAATGTATGCTTTGGGCGCCACCTGCTTGAAATTCGCAGGAACGACCGACTTCGTCGGCAGAGCTGAGAAACTATTTTAAATGCAGGAGCCGGTTCAGTTGTATGCTGTATGCTGAAATAAAATGTGTTCGACAGAAACCTTTTATTTTTAGGGTGTAATGGGGTAGTGAAGCGCAAGTTATAGTCTCCCCTGCTCAATTGTTAACCTCACCTTCGCGATGAGTTCAATTTGAACTTGGTGCACCCTGTTTTCACTAACGGGGCTCTAACGACCGAGTAAGGGCGGAATAACCCTTACCTTTTGCCGTGAGCACATCCACTTTCTCACGAAGAGTGCAGTAAAAATAACCCACCGCACACAAAGGTTGCTTTTGGAATCGTTTGGTTACCCCATCGTCACAGTCTCCTTCTGTGCCATGGGACCACACCACTCGCCTTCCGCAACCGAGCTGGTCAGTTGCATACCTGCTCCAGCTAAAACTTCAAATGCAGCTTCGTTTTCAGTCGATTAAGGCTTTAAAAAAAATGATGGAGCGTTCAAGTGGGACAAAATCATCCGGAGGTAAAATACCCTCCCGATCGGATCTCCGGGGGAGCGTGCCCACAGGGACACCTCATCGAATGTCGAAAAAACACCGACAAGTTAAATCCAAGAAAACTAATTCTTTCATCTACGGCGCTTGGAATGCTCGTACTTTGAACGACAGCACTCGCACCGATCGGCCTGAAAGAAGAACTGCTCTAATAGATAGAGAACTTCACCGACTCAATGTTGACGTTGCAGCTCTCAGCGAAACTCGATTTTTGGAGGAAGGCTCTCTCACAGAAAAGTACTACACCTTCTATTGGAAAGGTCTTCCCACCAATTCAAGAAGACAACATGGAGTAGGATTTGCCGTTCGGAATCAACTTGTATCCAACTTAACACAAGTACCACAAGGCCTATCCGAGCGTCTAATGCTGCTACGCTATGAGCTATCAGATGGCAACGCGGTAAATCTAATAAGCGCCTACGCTCCCACTCTGGATGCAAGTCACGAAACCAAAGAAAGCTTCTATCAACAGCTGGAAGAAACCCTCTGTAGAATACCTAAAACGGAACGACTCGTTATTCTTGGCGATTTTAACGCTAGAGTAGGGAGAGATGCAGACACCTGGCATGGCATCATAGGCAAGAACGGTTTGGGCAACATGAACGCTAACGGTCAACTACTCCTAACTAAATGCGCCGAACATGATCTAGTTATAACAAACACCATTTTCCGACAAAAGAATAAATTTAAAGGCACCTGGCGTCACCCCAGATCAGGTCACTGGCATCTACTGGACTATGTTATCGTACGTTGGAAGCATCTCAAGGACATCCAAATTACAAAGGCGCGCATTGATAGCGAATGTTGGGCCGATCATCGTCCTCTTGTCTCTAAAATGAAAATTGTTATGAGACCCAAACACCGAAGAACTCAAGTAAAACGTAGACTCCGTCTCTGTATTAGTAAATTTCGTGACCAACAAGCCGTCGAACAGCTAAAGCAAAAAGTTCAAGATAATTTGAGTGCACTAGAAGAAACCAATTCTGTAGATGTCGCTGCTACCTGGACACAAATTAAAGACAGTTTAAAAAGTGCGAGTGAAGAAATTCTTGGCACTGCAGCAAGTAAAAAACAGGAGGACTGGTTCAATGATAATGAAGCTTTTATACAAGAACTTCTTGACCGCAAACATATTGCCTTCCAAAACGCTATCAACCACCCCAACGACTCATCAAAAGCAGAAGCTTTTATCCAATCTAAGTATGAAACGCAACGCGAAATCAGAAGAATAAAGAACGAGTGGTGGGCAAGCAAGGCCAGAGAAATTCAAAGGTACGCCGATTCACACGACTACAGGAATTTCTTTCAAGAAGTAAAAGCAGTGTACGGCCCCAGTCGGAAAAATATGTGCCCTATTAAAGATTTAAATGGAAGTCTCCTCAAAGAAGACCAGGAAATAAGAGCCCGATGGAAAGAACACTACTCTAACATTCTTAACCAGCAAAGTCAAGCCGATCACGATATTATAAATCTTATCCCTCAATATGACACCTTCGAAGACTTAGATAAACCACTAACAACGGAAGAGATCTTAACCGCCATTGGGCAGCTAAAAAATAACAAATCTCCCGACGCCGACTCACTCCCAGCTGAGATCTTTAAAGCTGTGTCGTCAGAGCTCATACCCTACCTCAAAAAACTGTTTGATGTTGTGTGGGAAAGTGGTCAAGCTCCGCAGGAGTTTCGTGATACACTTTTAATCAACGTCTTCAAAAACAAAGGGAGCGCTGCGGACTGTGGAAATTACAGGGGTATAGCTCTCCTGGCTGTTGGAGGGAAGATACTCACTAAAGCGATGGCAAATAGGCTAACACCTGTTATGGAAAAGTTACTTCCTGAAACACAGAGTGGCTTTAGACCAAACCGAGGCACATCGGATTTAATCTTCACACTTAAACAGCTTCAAGAAAAAGCACTCGAACATCAAGGAGAAATTCACATGGCATTCATTGATTTAACCAAGGCGTTTGGCTCGGTGGACTGGGAAGTGCTCTGGAAAATTATGTTCCGCTTAGGTATCCCTAGAAAATTTGTGGAAGTATGTCGCAGTCTACATACAAACAACAACGGCCAGGTTATGTATAATAATGAGGCAACCGAACCTTTCCAAACCCTCACTGGAGTTAGGCAGGGATGTGTCCTGGCACCCCTACTTTTTAATTTGTTTACCACTGCTCTAACAATTATTGTTGACAACAAACTGACAGTCAGAGGAATAGGTCTCAGATACCGTTTTGATGGCGGTCTCTTTAACATAGGGCGCTTTAGAGCTTTCACGAAGACACGCACACGATTCATTTGTGATCTCCAGTATGCGGATGACTGTGCACTTTTAGCCTCTACGCCGGAAGAGCTTCAAGAACTTTTAGATGTGTATGCCCAGAGCTATGATTCCTTGGGACTTAAAATCAACATTGGAAAGACTAAGATTATGTCAACTCCTCATCAAGTGAACCAAATAGACATTATACTTAACGGAAATTCTCTTGAAGTGGTGGATCAGTTCAATTACTTAGGCAACGTTGTTAATGACAAAGCAAACATGGACAGCGAGATTCGCAATAGAATTAACGCTGCATCTAGAGCACTCTGGGGACTTAGAGAGAGAGTATTTGACAACCACGACCTTGCTTTGTCAACGAAAATGGCTGTCTACAGAGCAGTTGTCATTCCAACACTGCTATATGGATGTGAAAGCTGGGTCACTTACTGTCGTCATGTGAAAGAATTAGAACGTTTTCAGCAAAGACACCTCAGAAGTATGATGAAAATCCGTTGGTTCCATCACATATCAAACGTGCAAGTACTCAGGAGAGCAAACAGCCTTCCAATTGAGGTGCTTATTTCAAGAGCACGCCTAAGATGGGCAGGTCACGTTCATCGTATGTATGATGGCCGCCTTCCTAAATGTACACTTTATGGTGAATTGCTAAGCGGTAGAAGAAGGCGTGGCGGTCAACGAACGAGGTTCAAAGACGCTCTCAAGCTATCAAGGAAATGTTGCTGCAAGAAGGCCGGATCCAAGACCTAACCAGGTCTATGTTTGTCCTGACTGCGGTCGACATGTGCTCTCCCGAATCGGCCTCTATAGCCATAGTCGTGTGCACCGTGGATGAATGGGAATTACAATAGACTACACCTTTTACTTGTTTTTTATTGTACACAATCTATCGACTGTAACATTTTTATACTCGGACTCGAGTAACGGGTAATAATAATAACAATAATTATTATTATTTTTGAAATGGTATTTGGTGCTAAATCTAGCTTATGACAGTTGACAATTTTGAAAGAACTTAAAACTAGCAAGTACAATGATAAATAGTTAGTGATAAATGGATATTATTGATTTGAATCGATTTAAAATTGAATAAAAGATACTCTTTTCGGTATCTGAGCTCGTTATTATGTGTTGTGAAAGTTAGCAAACCATTTCGTTGACGTGAAGTGGGTCGCCCTCTTCGATGCGTCTGGAAGAAAACAGCTGATGTCGATCCGGTGTTGATACGTGAACCTGGGGGATGTATTTTGCGAAAATTCACTTAGTTTTACCGCAAGAAGCACTAATTTGTTTTATGTTGATTGTTGATGTGATTTAATTTTATTTACGATGGATATTTTACAAATTATCCGGTAAGTAATCGTTAATAAGTTTTTTATATATGTAAATTTCAAAATATGTCGTTATTGTGGTTATTTATTTCACTTTTGATGATTAATTACTTAAACTTTGTTAAAATTCGCGATTTGACATTGAAATTGTTAAAATTCAAAATTTGAATCTAAAAAAGTGAAGTTAACGTCAGAGCAGAAAATTTTGCGTGTGGTTTCTTTGACTTGTAAAATTGCTCTCCTTTGACATTGTAGTCATGGATACCGACCAAATTTGATATATTTGGCTATCTAGATTTGAAATTTTATTAGTTGTCAAATTTAATATGCAATTTTTATGGCTTTTGAATTAAATTTTCTGATATGTTTTATTTGATTCTTGATCTATATTTTATTCTGAATCTTTTGATACCCCTATTTTCACTCTAGGGTTGATATTAATAAAGTTGACAAATTTTGAGAGTTTTACATTAAATGCTTAAAATTAAGGCTTTTGAGCACCAAATACCATGGCTAACCCTTGTTTACATTACATTACACATTATTCTTATAACAAATTGCCTTTTTGTGGCTTTTTCTTAAAATTAACACTATTTTCAATTTTCAGGGTACGTCCTGCAGAAGATGTGCACCTTGACGTGACCCAACACATAAATGAAGTTTATAAATTGTTTTAAAATGTTGCCCAGTACTGTGGCTATTGGCATTTAACACATATGCACTTCAACAAACTCCTGGGTTTATACTATTTGAGATGTTACCCTGTCTTGATGGAAGCTAACCTAAAAATGTCACTGGGGCCTCCAATAGTACTCAAATCCCAGAGCTGTTGTATGCAGAAGTTGCATTTAGTAAGTATTTAAATAGTTACGTAAAAATATTCATGACTTTTGTTCTGTTATTTAAGTTCTGTGCAAAAGTTTGTTTTGACGCTTGAACTGTCACTTTTCTTTAATACATTTTATTACACAAAAGTTTTAATATTGATTTATTATGTACAAATTTTACTTTATTTAGTTCATAAATGATTATCTTTTAATATTATGCACAGCAATGCGTGTTGCATACGGATAACTTATATTTTTAATGTCATTTTCTAGGTCTGCCGATACTGCGATTTCTCAAAATGGACTTACGACGTCCTGCAGCCAAATGTGAGTGCAGCATGGATTCCTGACCATCGTGTGAGCTGACTTAGCCCTTTTTCTTCATTATAAATGTTCTAGTACATTCGTGATGTACCATTTAATAGGTTATTACAGGTATTTATGTACAAATTTTGTTAGTTAATATAAAGTTTCTTAAAATCTATTGGGTTTTGATAAGGTTACTGTTAAAGACATATTTGTATTGGCTTTTGAGTTAAATTTTGCCTGTCTGAGCCACCGTTCCTATTCATTGTCACAGGTAGCGCTCAAGAATTTCATTTTAATTTGAATTAAACATGATAAATGTTAACGTATTGTTATAATGTGGATATCACAACAGTTCCTTGTGCACCTGAATTGTGCTTTACATGCATTGAAGATGCTATAATAACATATGTTTTGGTGTATGTTGTATTCAATGAAACTATACTTTTAATGTTCTTGATTATTATATTATTATTATTCGTATTGTGTATTTGTGACATAGCAATATATATATATATATATATATATATTATATATATTGCTGTCACAAATCTACATTGCATTAATAATAGATAATTAATTTTAAGAAGTTATAGTTTCACCGTGTATGATCTACACAAAAATAATCCTTATTATAGAATCACAATGCGTTACAGGTGAATTCAGGTTCACAAAGATCTGAATTTCAACAGGCAGATGAGCAATTTTAGTTTATTGCACGTTAAAAATATGTAAATGTTTATATTTAGAATTATAAAATGTAGGGATCAATACCTGAGAAGTTTACTCAAAACTACAAAACAGCTAAACCAGACTTTGTTTTCGCTATGTAGCATTCATCGAAAAGCTTCTTCGATACTGCTGAATATCAATTTTCAACTGGGTATACCTGCATAACGGCCTAAGTCCACAACTTCTTTTAGGTATCGTAAGGACACTAAAAATCAAATAAAATATTAATTAATCACAAACAAACTTTATAAAGTCTACAAATTATAGACAATATGATGAAAATAAACAATAAAGTGTATAATTTGTTAACAGAAACTCAAAATAGTGTAACAAAACTTAAAAGTGAATAAAAAACTCAACTTTAGCTAAACGTTACCAGAATACTAAAACCACTAATCCTAATGAACAATTTGTCATTAAATATGAAGGGTACATACCTTGTTGTACTATCTGCAACAACAGCCCTTAAACTGAGGGGTTTATTTTGTTTATAGGGGCACAATTGTCGACTACCATGTACAGTGGCCAAACTTCTGTCCATAACAGTTTTAATTTAATTACACATTACATTTTATATAACGTTACATACAGTTTTCTTGTTTATTTTAGCCAGGTAGCTCCTGTGTTTCTAGGTGTGGCGCCTGTAGAGTAAAAATATGTGTTATTTTCGTTTAAAAGGCATTTCAAGCAAGGTTAAATATACATATAATTAGATGTTAGTTAACAACATACATGGTATTTGGTAGAGTTTAAGCTGATTTTAAGTGTATTTTGTGTAAAAATAAATTGACAGTGATTTTATTGATATAACATTTTGACCCAGATGTGGGGCATTAAAAGATTCAAAATTCAATAAAGAATAAGAAATAGAAAGAAAATAGAGTATTAGTAAAAAGGCTGAAAAGCCCAAAATTAGAGATTATTTGAAATTTTAAAATCAAGTCAGAATTTTACTGTCAACATTAGCAGTAACCACAGTGACTATATCACGGGAGTCCCATTTTACGTTTTGAAAAGAAAGTCACGAAAATATTGCTGCTCGTTAACTTCAAATATTATAATATAAAATTTAAATAGGCTAAAGGTGAATTTATAAACTAGCCGCAGCGGTTACAGTTGCAGTTGCCGCACCTGTAGTGTTTATGAAGAATACGAAACGAATGTTTCCATTTATAAAGTCCGCTGCCGCTGCGGTTGCAGTTCATATTCCGCAGGTAGATAACCAACTTTTATCTTGAACGGCAACCGCTGCGGAATTACCAGCGGATAGCCAATGAAATTGTAGTTTTCAACCCGTTCGACGTCAACAGCAGCAAGAGTTTATAAATGACGAATTTTCGTGAACTGCAACTGATACTGCTGCGGCAACTCCAACTGCAACCTCAACTGCAGCGGAATAGTTTATAAATCGAACTTAAACGTCATCATCTGACATAAATCAAGTTTTGAGATTAACAGTATCAAACTGTCAAATTATTAAAGACAAAGCTGTGCTCATGAATAATAATAACTAAAGTAATAATAATTCACTTACCTGAAAATACAAGGGAAATAAACTTGTATAAATCTTCAAAATTCATAAATAAAACAAAGTGCAACGCATCGACCAGTGCTACGAAGTGAGAGCTGTCAACAAGCAGTACGGCTACATTCGTACCAGTTGCAGCGGTCAGCGACGTTCACAATAGGAGCCGCGCATCGCTTGAAAGGATACGACAACAGAGGCGCACAAACGCCACAATGTGTAGATTGCAAACTCATACGCTTAAAAAAATAAAGAGCTTTTACTTAGTACTATTTATTTTCTGTATAACCTTTGTAATTATTTTTAGTTTTAAGTATTTCATGTCTATTTTGTCTATATTTCTTCTGCCAGATACCATTTATTATAAATAAAATTAGTTCATCCACCTGTTGACTTTCAATTCACTGTGTCAATGAACCGACTTCCCTATTGAAATAAAGCAATAAATTATAAATGCTGTGAAGGGCGACGCACAGGTGTGCCGGGTGCTGCCTACTTCTTAGGCGCGCTATTTTTCCAAATTTCATTCAAATCAAAGCTACAATTCATTCATTCCATTTCTAAATTTTATTTCAATTTAAATCTCAATTTTCGTTTATTTATTCTGTTTGATAACATAGTTTCAACTGATCATCCATGATCCTATCTTCTGAGTAAAATGCCTTTATGATATAACAGTAGTTGTATTTGGAGGGTTCTGGCTCCACAATCCGCAATCCGCCAATGCGCATGACCACCGTGGTGTGTGACGTATGACCTAGTGTGTTTTTTAAGGAATATAATTTTAGAATGTTTTACTGCTATTATTGCAATATGGCGGTTACATTTAAAAAAAAAACTTACGCAAGACTACTAAGCAGAAACTAGTGTATTTTTTAGGGGATATAATTTTAGCATGGTAGCACTGCAATATGGCGGTTATATTTAAAAAAAAACTCGCGCATGACTACAGAACAGGAACTAGTGTATTTTTTTTTAGGGAATATTATTTTTCTATTACCATAGCAATATGGCGGCTGGACAAAAAAAAATCTTGCGCATGACCGCCGCACACGCAATATGTGACGTATGAGCTGGTGTATTTTTTAGGGAATATAATTTTAGCATGTTTTACTGCTACCACTGTAATATGGCGGTTATATTAAAAAAAAACTCGTGCATGACTACTAAGCAGGAACTAGTGTGTTTTTGCTTTTGAGGAATATTATTTTTCTATTACCATAGCAATATGGCGGCTAGATTAAAAAAAAATCCTGCGCACATACGATATGTGACGTATGAGCTAGTGTATTTTTTGGGAATAATATTATTTTAGTATATTTTTTCTGTGAATACTATAATTACGGACTATACGGAATCTAGTATACAGGGTGTTTAATTGAGGACAATATATTTTTCTGCTAGCATTACAATATGGCTGCTATATTTGAAAAAAAATGTCTTGCGCATGTTTGCTATATTAAGTTTTAAATCATATAACGATATATAAGGAGAGAGAGAGAAAAAAAGAATAAACTACTTAATGCTTATTTTATTTACGAATACATTTACATTTATTTATTTACTAGGTATACATTTAAAAAATGTAATATACATTAATAGTAATAATTATATAAAACATATTCTAAGTAACTAATATAATCCATTGAGAACAGAACCACCTAATGCATTATAAGTTTTACATGCATCATGAATAATGAGTGCATAAACTTTAGTATTTTTTGGAAATTTATTCTTGCGTGTTTCAAACTCCAATTTAATGTCTACGGTGGATGATTTAACTGCATCGTATTGATGACAGCAATCAATCACAAACAGGGGATTATCTAGAAATTCTCCTATACTCAGTATTGGATCATTGACTTCCTTAGCATAGTAACTGCTCTGAAAATTCTCATATGCATAGTAAGCTACAGCATAAAGCTTCTTAGAAAAATCGAGATTCCATCGTTCATATGGGAATACTGCTGAATTTAGGTAGAGTCGAATACTACTTATTTCACCATGAATAAACTTTGTTGGATCCTTTGTTCTATTATCAGAGTTATCAGTGCTTTGAAAACCAATTATAATGTAACGAGGTCTTTCTAAGCTTGTACTGGTTTTTATAGCCCAAATATCTGAAGATGTTTCGCGTAGAGCGGGTAACTCATAAAGATCCCACATGCGGTAGGCTATCTTAATATGGGACTTAGCAGTACCTCTATTTAAACGAGTCATTAATTCAAGTTTTCCTCTATCTTCAGGCATAATGTGGCGGATCTTCCATTCAATCTTATTAATTTCAATCTGAGCGTCTACTTCACCAATATAGCAGTTTAGAAAGGATCGAGCGATAATTAATATCAACTCTTGTTTCACATTTAAAATACCTTTAGTATAATTTTCAGCGAAACCCATAAGATATTTAAGTGGCAGCTTTCCACTGAAAACTTTACTGCTAGAGTCCAGAATGTCTTGGTTGGTATCGGTCAGACCCCAACCCGATGTTAGAAGGCAATGCGATTGCGTTTTACCAAATGATGCTCTTGATGTTTTCAATGCGGTGGTTATACCGGGTTTTCGCACTACAGCCATCTGTTCACCTCCCATTTCATAGCGTATTTCATCAAAGAGAAATGCTAATGCGTTATTAGCAAGATAACATGATTTAGTAGCATCTGCAAGTGTGAATTTCCCTTCAATATATATGTAACTCTCAGAAATATCTAAAATGAGGTCTTGAAAGTGTACTGGAATACGTACTTCATCTGAATTTCTATATAATGGTGATCCATATGGTTTATAAGTATGTTCATGTAAACTGACGAGTGAATGATCAAACACCGGTTCCTCAAATATTTCTAATTTTTCACTAGTGGTACCGACAGTCATCTTAATAATGGCGAATTCTTAAACCAATTGATTGGAGAAAGATATAGTCTTCAGGAGTTAGTCTGTACTCTGGAACGTTTACAGCAGGAGTAGATCGAATGCCATTTGTTTTATTATTTATAACAGCATTATTTAATTGAGGTGTAGGCCGCGATTGGCGTAGCTGGCGTTTATAACGGAAACCCATTGGTAGAGCAGTAAAATATTATAATAATTTTTTAACTCTAGCTTCACAATAATCTTCTCGCCTTGAAAATTTATCAAATCACCGTTATCATCCAAGATTCGGAGAGTAATGTTTTCGATAAACTGATGTGCCATGAGTCTAACAGGCATATAAATAATGTTTTGCGGCTCCTTCGATAGCTTACAACCAGGCTCGACATCGATATCAAACTCAAATAAAGTATGAGCTTTTTCACCATTCAAATAGGCACCATGTACAATCCACACGTATAATTCTAACTTTCATAATATCGACGGGTTGTGTGGATTTATGGATCTTATTCGGTTGTAGACGTGTTGCTTCAAATCCTAAAAGTCTACCTATAGAATTTTCTTGGTCAAAGTTAATCTCATACTTTGATCGAATTTCGCACTTTAATGTATTATTATTTGCTCGTAATGAAAATAATTCTTCATCATCCTCTTGCATACCAACTATACTCTTGTCAGATTTTAACGCCTGCAGCATCGCTTTACGGATTTCATCTATTTCATATGCACCTGGCGGTAAATAATGATGTGTGGGTATTACACCACTAGTAATTTTACAAGAAAACTGATTATTTTTCTCAAATGCATTGAATATGGAATTATAAGAGTAAAATCCTAATAAACCTAAACCATAGTTAGAGGTGCTATCCAACTCGATTGGAGGATAGAAATCAGCACTCAAAACACTTGAATAACTTGATATGGTGAATGTATGCGACATGACTGACATCATTTCCCAACGTATTGCGGTTTTATTGTGGGCTGCAACAGTGAAGAGGGTTTAACTTCCTTTTTTTCGGTGTACTAGGCGATGAAATATCCGCCTTATTATCAGATAATATTTTAACATCATTAACCTTGCAATAGCAGCAAAATATTTTTTTATAAGGCGGTCCATCATTAGCATCAACATTTGATTTATTATTATTGCCGAAATGTTCTGTGCAATATTGATACTTTAACACATCGATATCGTTCTGCAAATGTTCTCCATTTCAGGTGTTATACTCAGACTCATTTCTCAATAGAAACTTTAAACATAGATGACCGCACCAAACTGTGTTAAAATTCTGCTGTCGATCATAGTTATATAATATTTTCATGATGCCCCGCGATCCCCTGTTAAAGTAACGTATTAGTTCTTTAGGTGGTGGTAAATCTCCGAAGCTATCATAGTAATTAACCAAAGAACCACGTTTTTTATATGCTACCCAATGTGTTCCCATGCTATGTATACTATCTAAATTAATAATGGCTGATTCATCTTGCTGCGGTCCTGAGACAGGTAGGGTATCACGCATGAATACACCTCGATAATAAGGTATCTTTATCACCTTAATCGCAAAATGATTGAGATCCACACTGGATAGAGCTCTGCGGGGAAGGGCTTTCATTAGTTTTTTAAATTATGATACGGTTTGAGGTAGAGGCCTAATCCACTGCGGTATGGTTTCAAGTGCATTCCTTTACTGCTCTTACCTATTGCAATAGCTTCCATATTTCTATTATGGCGCTGAGCCTCTGTTAATTGCTCCCTTCCACTCCTTACATCATGAATAACTTTTGCTACTCCTGCTGCTCCACTTGCTAAAGTTCCCAAAGCAGATAGTCCCGCGAAAACTGGCAAAAGTGGTAAAATGCCACCCACTTTTGGAATGGGAATTATACGTGGTGTTCTAATTTTCTGTTTCCCTTCTATATTTTTTAACGATATTTTAGCGGCATGTAGTGCGATATCTGCTGCTTTCTTCATATCTGTGGTGACGAATCATTCGCCACCGGCTTTTTGTAATGCATCACGTGCTTGACGAACTATTCCAGTTCTAAATGAAGTCATTTTATTACTCTTACCCTTCTTGATTCTTTTCTTTTTTTTATCATGCTTTGAAATTTTTGATTTTACTGATGTAGATTTACAACCCATGCCAAAGTGACGTTGTACCTTCATTATATTGGTAACTAACCAAGCATCAGCCTTTTCTTTTAAACTAGCGTCTTTAGATTTAACACGCTCCCAAGCACGCTGTTCAAGTTCATAGTCTGCTTTATGTCTTGCAGTTAAATCTTTATTCCTTTCATATGCTATGTCATGTACTTTACAGGCAGCATCAAGGGGGTTTGTGCCAGTATCACCTCTTGCCAATATTTTCTGTAATTTGGTTCCTGGACCGCAATACTGATATGTAGGCAAATGTAGCTCGACTGGGAGTTTATTTATCAGTGAGTTAACAAAACCTCCGACAGTTTTAGACTGCCGACTCGGATGACGTCTGTATCGCGCGATAGTCATCATTTAAATAAGGTGAGTATGTTGCTTATTTGTGTATATAGTCTCAGACCGTTGCATAATGCGGATAGTGAAGCAGAAGGAGAAATTTATAGTGGATAATTTAGATAAGCGGATTGGATGTGGGATGAGTGTTACTGATAAGCAGCGTCATGGACCGCTACTTCCTTCAAACATTCGCTGTATCATAACTGGCTCATCAAGCTGCGGAAAAACTAACGTTATGATTACCTTACTCACTCATCCTCGCAGACTACGATTTGCAAATGTGTATATATATTCCAAGTCACTAAATCAGCCCAAGTATGAATATTTGCGCAATGTGTTAACACCTATTATAGGACTGGGATATTATACGTTCAACAATAATGCAGAGATAGTGGAAGCATGTGAAGCCAAACCAGGCTCCATTTTTATTTTTGATGATGTTATATGTGAAAAACAGAATATTATTAGATCATATTTTAGTATGTCGACTGTTTTTATCTAGCTCAAACATATTCGCGCGCTGGAAAACAATTGGTAAGAGATAATGTGAACTTTATTATATTGTTCAAAGTAGATGAGAAAAATCTCCTGCATATATTTCACGATCATGTAGCACCAGACGTTACATTTAAAGAATTTCAAAAAATGTGCGCCGAATGCTGGAAGGATCGATATGGGTTCTTGACAATTGATCAGGATAGAGAATTGCGAGACGGACGATATAGAAAAGGGTTAGATAGTTTCATATATATGTAAAGTGTATAGTTCGTGGAGCTTATTTGTTTAGAGAATAACGTTGAAGCTATATCGTAAGAATGGGTACTGCAGCAAATAATGAGGATGGTAATGCGCTCAATATGAATAGTGAAAAAATAAACTTAAAACGTAAATTGATTGAGGCAACAGACGCTGTTAGAAAAAAATTCAAATCTATTAAAAATAGAAACATTGAGAATCAGCAAGTACTTGAAAAAATCTATGAACCTATAACTGCACCTTTAAAAGTGTTATCCGCGACGGCAGATAGTAAATCACAAATTCAGCCTTTGCAAGCAATGGAGAGGGTATCACCAGTGAGAAGCGACAGTGAAACTTCGATTATATCTGAATCCGATAAAGCTGACGACGATGTGGTACCTCTGCGGATACCCTTAATGGAGACACCATCACCTTCAACTTCGTCAATAACTACATCAGGCACATCAACTCCTTTGACCAAAAGTGTTGAGAAAATAAATAGCATGGTTATGAAACATATTGAAAGTTTAAAGAATGGTGACTCCTCATATGATACTGTTTATGGGGTACGAGTGGATCCTGACACAGGAGATCTACGCATGGGTTATACAAAAGTACGATTTCCATCCAAAAATGTTTCTTTTTGGCATGGTAATATAAGACTTGGAAATTTTCGTGGCAATCGCGAATTATACGAGTTGTTATTTCTAAAATGCCAACACGTTTAATGAGTTCGGAAGGTGTAAATGATACAAATAAGCAAACTTATGGAGAAATATTAAAACTGACGAAAGCAGCACATAAGAATTACGATAATAGGCTAGGGTATAATACAAGCAATTCGAGAAAATATCGTGAAATTATAAAACCTCTGTTACAACATGGAGTGGTAACGAGGTCCAGCAAAAAGGGATCAGGGCTACCTACTAAAAAACAATATAATGATAAAGCAGTGGATTACGTTTATTGGAATAAACCGAAAGAGCTAGTAGATCGTCTACGTCTTCTGTGGAGTTCAAAACAAGCTGGACATACTGGACATGATAACGAAATATTAAGTTTAATATCAGAGTTACGCGAGGAAGGCATAGTATATTAGCAAACCGAACCTAACCAAACCCAAGCAGACCTAACCAGACCCAAGCAGACCTAACCAGACTCAAACAGACCCGACCAGACCCAACCAGACCTAACCTAACCTCACTTGACCTAACCAGACCTAACCTGCAGGGCCCCGCGATTCCACGTACAGACAGACAGACATAGCTGGACAGGTGGACAGACAGACAGGCATAGGTGGACAGACGGACAGGCACAGGTGGACAGACGGACAGAGAGGAATTCATTTTATGTATATATTGCATGCATTATTGAGGTGTCTTCAATTAGTATTCAAAATGAGTGGCATAAACAGCACTATTGATAAATTTGGGCGTAGGAGGAAACGATCGTCTAGTGTAATAATAGGTCAGCGAGGACCTGCAGGTGTTGGTTTTAAACTTACCGCTGATAAACACTTTAATATTCAATTTAAACGCTTAACCAAAGTTGGTGATCCGATAGATATTAAAGATGCTGCAACACGAATATATGTAGATGATCAAATTGGTAAATGCATGCAAGAAACGATTAAAATAATTGGTGATTCATTGGAAAAATCTATTGCTGAGCATAATCTAGCAATTAAACAGTCGTACACTACATTTGTGCAAAAACGAATGGATGAGTATAGTGTGTTTGTACATGGCAAAATTAGCGAGATGTTAGCCGACATGACGAAATCTGTAGATGCACAAATTAGTAAAGTTGACACTTTAGAAAAAGACATTGAAAATACTTTAAGCATAAGAATGAATAAATTAGAACATTCAGTTGCAGAAGCTCTCGCGAATAAGTCGGTAGCAGATCCCAATACTGTACGAGGAGTTCAAGTAAAGAAAAGATTATGAGCGTCAGCGATGTAAAGCTACAAGTTGTTAACGAACTTCATAAACCCGCCCGGCGAAATTTTCAAAGAAGGAAAACCAAGGTTAGGGTGATTTATGGCAAATTGATTTAGCCGAAATGCTCGAGAAAATAAAGGTTATCGTTATATTTTCGTAGTTATAGATTACTACTCTAAATATGTTTGGACCCGTCCTCTTAAAAATAAAACTGCTCGAGAAATTTCAATAGCAATGAAGGAGGTTCTCAAAGAGTCAAATTATGTACCACAACATATACAGTCGGATCAAGGAACCGAATTTTATAATAAATATTTTACTAAACTGATGAAAAAATATGACATCATTCATTATTCTACTTATAGTGCCAAGAAGGCGGCGATAGTAGAACGAGTTATAAGAACACTGAAAAATTGGCTGTATAAAAAATTCTCACTTAGAGGTAAATACAAGTGACTTGACATTTTACCTGAAATTACGAAATTATATAATAACACTAAACATCGTACAATAGGAATGAAGCCAGCAGATGTTACAAGACAAACACAAATAAATGCATATAATCAGCCGAGGGTTGAACGTTTTAAATTTAAATTTCATGTTGGTGATATTGTTAGGATCAGCAAATATAAAGGCGTATTTGATAAAGGATATACTGCCAACTGGTCCACGGAACTTTTCAAGATAATCAAAGTAAATGTGACTAACCCACCTACAGATCTAATTGAAGACATGAATAAGCATCAATTTAAAGGTTGTTTTTATGAAGTAGAATTACAAAAGGCCAAAAATAGTGATGTATATTTAGTGGAAAAAATTTTACGTCGTCGGAAAAATAAATTATATGTTAAATGGCTTGGGCTCTCTAATGAATTTAATTCATGGATAGATGCTACTGATTTTGTTTAAATCTATTTTTCTGTTAATTTAAAATGTATTTTTTCTACTTTTTTTTAAATATTAAAATAAATTAATCTAAGTATATTTCTTGTTTTTTTTATTTTTTATTTTTATTTTTCGTGTAAATATAGACGGGAGGAATAATTAAATATAAAAAATATAAATAAAATATTTAATATAAATAAACAGACAAAAGAAAAAACATAGAAGAGCAAGACTATTCGAGTTAAAAACATATGAGATTTAAGTTATATGAACATATGAATAGAAACTAAAATATTAATTTATTTACAAATATACAATAATTATTATGAATAAAAAACTAAACTGCTAATTTATCAATACATACATATATATATATATATATATAAAATAAAAGAAATAGAAAAAATTATGGAATGCGATAGTTCCCCTATGCCAATGTAGTTATACCATCTGGTAAAATATACCTCTTGTCATCATGAGGGGATAACGCTACTTTATTTATGGCCTGCGTGAGAATTATATGTTTAATTGATTTAAAAACATTCTGCCGACATACGACAATTTTTTTCTGTAAAAGACAATCTATATATGTCTCATGCCGTAGTCTCTTCACAACGCATTTCTTTATTCCCTTGGCTTTTTTAACTACAGTGCCGGTACCTACAACGAAATCATATAACTTTGAACGTAAACCGATAAATTCAAGCATGGGAACACCAGCATTCTCATCCTTGAATACACCTAATACTGCTTTATTCACCAGTGGGATGTTATATGGATTGTTTTGAGCATAATTAGATGTATCGAATTTATCGATATTCGCCTTGATATCGCTATAGATATCCTCACACTGTATATCATAAACTAAGGAATCGGTATCCGAGTATAAAAGTTTAGCCTTGTCTCCATATTTTTCTTTAATGTACTCATAATGAAATGAGTACATTGTGGTTTTTGATATATCTAATACACTAAACCCAACAAAGATAGGCTTATCATATTTACATTTCGTCTGATTCATCTGAATGGCGACGAAGTTCTCATTGAAAATAGATAAGCTATGAAAGTTAGGTCTAGCGATTAGATCTTGAGCTCCTTTCTTCAGTTTTTGATTTTCCCAGTGGCTGATGAGTCTAACGTCAACACGCTTCTCCACAGCTTCCATACATTTACCAAAAATCGCATTATTCGCTAATTTATATGAATTTTTTTCAAAGTCGTTTTTGGCTTCTTGACGTTTTCTGGTGTTCAAGTCGATGTACTTTTTTAACCAGTCTAACTGTTTAAAAGATAAGATACGGTGGATTTTAGTGACTTGAATACCATGTTTGATTGTCTGGAAAACGTTGCGGTAGTGTAGGATGTATTTTTCTTTATTAAACAGGTTCGGTATTAATTTTGTTTGCTTGCTTGTACCATTCGGCGGAACCATGTTTTGTGGACAAAATGGTAGCTCATCATGTTTATCATGCAAATCCTGCGGGTATGTGATGTTCACCTCAAGAATATAGCCAACTTCGCTATTAAAATCACTACAGCGAGTTAAAATATCAAAGTTGGCTACTTCTTCTTCTGACAGCCATTTAAACGCTGAGTGAGGCAAATATTGAGATAGTGATAATCCATATAAATTATTGGCGTCAAGGTATATTAAAAACCGTGGATCTTCGTTAGCTCTGTAAACTAAATGACTAAATTCGCCGTCGGCCGACTCATCAGCCATATATTTATTATTGGCCACTGCGTGACGATGAGAACACTGGGAAACTCCTCCTCTAGTAGATTTTCTTATAAAGTGTAGCATGTTGACATCGGTCAGCAGCTCAAGTTTCACCTGGAATAATACAAAAAATATATCATAAAAATGTATAATGCAAAAATAAAGATTTTTTACCTTTGTGTATTTCATCATGGCTTTCCATGATAACCCTGGGAGAGTTATAAAATTACACGTCTCTAAATCATATATATTCATGCACACATCTCTGAATGCTTCGAAAACGTCAGATCGAAGAAGTACGTCCGTTTTCAAGTATAAGTCGGATTATTCCGCTAAGTTCTTGCATTGAAATGTCTTCCATATCCTCTTCGCATGTTCGTAATCCTCCTCACTAATAGCAGTTTCCGTCAAAGCGCTGTAGAATTTATCAGGAGTCGGCAGCTCCACAGTTGACTCTAATTTTTCATATGAATCTATGTATTCATATAGGAAAACACATTTTCTCATAACCAACTTGAACTCTTCATCATCGGAAAATACCCTCCTAGTTTCAACAAACTGATGACTCTCCAAGTTGTTAGACAAGCTATCGAGACTACAAGCCATAAAACGAAACAAATCTAAAAATCTTAGCGTTAAATAGCGTTTCGTTTTTTCCCCTTTACAGCTTTCATCATCATCAATATCCTCTTCATTATCCTCGTCGGCTTTGTCATCTACACGAATTTTAGCGAAGAATCCAATATATTTCTCCTTATTTTCGGGAATAACAGTTATGGTTTTTGTTTGAGCTGCTGCCTCCTGAATAAATAAATGCACATCATAGTTGCTCATGTTGTGCAAGAATATTGGAATGAAGCGGGGTGTGCGATACCTGAGGTTACACTGCCCATGAGCTGGACCACGATAGTTTCCTGAAATAAACAAAATACAGATATCATATATGTACAATTATATATTTTAAAATCTATTAGTAAAAATATTTATTTACCTGTGAAGTGATCATTATCTTTTACTTTTACAAGCGAAAGCATAAGTTTTGCATCTTTAAAAATATTCTGAAACCTCTTCCCACAAATAAAACAAACAGTGGCGGCGGCATGTCTCTGTTTTCCTTCTGGCGTAAGAGGTTTCATGGGGATAGGTTTACTAAAATAATCTTTATAGATGCGTCTTACATCTGCTATCAGCCATTTGATATATACAGCAGCACAATATTTACCCCTGTATGATTTTAAAACAGACAGCGAGTCGTCATAGGAGCACTTTATAAAGTAAGCAAAACTATGCGCCTCATGTATGTGTGTGCTCATGGTATATTTTTCGTCTGGGTTCGGGGTACAGTTCTGAATAGGCATTTTGAAGGAAAGATGAAATTCCTTAAACTCTAGAAAATTTTGTCCTGGTTCTGGTAATATAGTGCAGACTTTCTGGCAATCACCTCGTTTCAAATGTGCATCCAACCCTGCCTTCTCTCTAAAAAACACCAAGCATCCATCGCAAATATGTATAGCTGATTTGTGTTCGGTTATGACTAGCCTAGACATATTTTTTATCCAACAATAATGCCCGTGTTCGCTTTCACCGTCCAAGTACAGCATATTTATCTGAAATAATAGAAACATTGAATTTAAATATGAATACTTCAATTTAAAAAATATACATACATGAGTAGCTTTCCTTTGTTGTGTATGGTATAGTGGTCCCACGACAGAGTATTTTTCTTGCCTTTTTTCCAAACCAAAAATATTTAAACTGATACTCGGGTTTTGTTTTTCAAATTTCGAGATATCCTTCATACTAATAGGAAAGGTAATATCATCCAGATTGAGCTTATAAATAATATATATAAAAAAAAAGTAAATACCTGAATTTTGTACATTTATAATCGCCTTTCTATTGGCAATTTCCTTGAAAAGGGGTATATAGGTAGATGCTCGCAGTGGATTATATTTAGCTATATTAACCTCGAGATATAGCAAGCATATAAGACTCCATCCTGAGTCCTTTTCCTAAAATGAGAAAAATATTAGCGAAACATATCTAATTTTTCAATTCAATAAAAAAATTAACTTACCTCGAATTCCTCGCTTTTTTTCTTTAATATATCACAGAATTGCGTATAGAGTTCACCTAAATCAGTTGCTTCCGTTACTATTCTGTATTCCCTATTGAACGATTTGATATCCTGCCGTATATCACCGCCTTTTTCTTTGGTAGGTATTACATACCACCCAAAAAGCTCAAAATAAGTTTTAACACTTATGTGTTCGGCTAAAATATGCCGCAGAGGATTCAATACTTTGCCCTTAATCGCAGTGAAAAAATTTTCAACTGTAGCAGAATTAATGTCAGTTATATCCCCATGTTTTACTCTATATGATGCAATTCTGTTTTTGAATGCTGTTTGTATTAGCTCTACACCCTCGCTAATTTGTATAGTAACGCATTTTTCTCTATGGCCAGTACTTCTATGATGAGCCGCCAATTTTCCTTCTGGTATACTTATATTACATTCTTCGCAGGTTACCATATTATCAGTGTTGCTGGTTGATTTCCCCGCACTACTTGCCGAAGGTCCTGAAGAATTTACCGCCGTCACACTTTGACGTCCTAATAGCGTCTACACTATGCATTTTTTTCATGTGATTGTTTATGACTGTCTTAAACACGCTCTTGATACCGCACACTGCACATGTATGCATTTTTTTCTCTTCACTATGGATAATATTCATATGTCTTTTTAACACATCTTGGCGGCTGTATGATTTATCACACATGCTGCATTTGAATATAGCCATTTTTTCAAATAAATAAATCTAGAAATCGAGCTATTGTACTGTTTTTTGTCTTCACATATAGGTAATTATAATAACCGAATTACATTTTATTGCAAAATGCAACCAATTTAAGTTGAAATAATCTTTAGCTAAGTTGATATTTTAATAAATTTTTTAAACTATGATAAATTTATTAAATTGAAACTGTATTAATTAAACTAAACATATTCTTAGCAAATAAGTAAATTAAAAAAATAAAATAAATAAATAAGAATATGAGATGGAAAAACCAATTATTATTGAGTATAGCTGAATTCTATTAATGAAGTAGTCGATAAATTTACGTTGGTTTCTTTACTTTGTCCCTTGTATGTTAACGTATATTTCTTTTCAGAAGTCGTTATACTAGATATAATTTCATCCGTAAAATTTTCGGCCAACCGTTTAGGTAAAAAACTTTGAAAAACATCTTGATCGTCTTCTAATGTAACTTTTATGGCACGTCCGAATTTTGTTTTCAATGACTTCATATCTTTAATATAATAAGCCTTATCAATAGTTAAATATGAAATGCGTTTTTGTTCAAAAATATTGCTAGTATTATTTGAAATTGCATTAATCTCAGCTAAGTCGATAATACTAGACATTTTGCAATAAATAATTTTATTAATAAATGAACGGGATAAATAATTTTAAAAATAAATATATATGAAAGGAAAAAACAGTACCTGCTAAACACACAACACAAATGAATTATTTTTAAATTCAGTTTTCACAAAATTTTTAAACTTGAAACGCACACTTAGTAAGATCTGAAATGTAATATATGTTCTATTACAATTTTGTTTTTATATTTTTTGCATTAATGGGAAACATTATATGCTCATTTATTAGTGATTAGATAATATTGCGCTGGTCACGTAAAATTTCCAAATTATTCGAAAATGTAATAGTTATTTAATTAACGTCTTCCTTTTGTCTGAACTCGTTAGACATGCACGTAGAAATATTTTTTTTTATAAATAATATATTTAAGTACATTTTTTATAAATAAGATCAGATGGTATTTAAATTTAATTTTTTCATATAAATATGAATGAAAATACACCTTTTTTATAAACAATATGATTAGTTCTGTGAATGATCATCAACTTATAAAAAAGACACATATTTAGTTTATATATTTATTTAAAATAAAGTTATGTTAGTACAATTTGAATGTAGTAAAGATGTATACATTTATATAATTCTAAATAATAGTAAATTATTTATTTTGATTGCTGCTATCCTACACTTTTTGTAATTCATATTTTTCGATAATTTCATCCGGTAGATATTCAAATAAATGTTCTTCTAATAATTGCTTCAAGTTAGCATTTATCATTTCTTACACAAAATTCCTCTAGGTTTAGAATACTGTACAAGTATTTATGGCAAATAATTAGTCCTTCATTATATGTGACTGAGAGTTCTTCCAATAGTTGAATTTCCTCAGCATTTAAACAAATTAACTTGAAAATATTTTCCGCACCATAACGTAGATTTTTTAATTCGTTTGATAAAATTTCTATGTTAGAGTTTAAATTTTCTGTATTATTTGGAGTGCTCATAGCGTTAACTCACTTCACCAAATAAAACTAGACTGACTTAACTAGTACTCATATCTATTTTTTAAATATACCCACCACATATTGAAGTCATAATTACATAAAAATACAGCTATCTCATATCACTGCAATTTAAAATATTTTCATGTTAACCCAATCTAAAAATATTGGTCGACGCCGCTGGAGCAATATAGAAATCATAGGTTACTCATTACTTGAAGTAACTTTCTAATCATTTTTAATTAACGTTTTACCTTGGCTATCTAGACAAGATAAGCACTTTTGTCGTCTGAAATCATTATTAGTCTCTAGTTTCTGATGTTTATGATATAAAAATAAATTCAAAAATAATTGTCATACTCCATATATTTTTAATATAATACATAGGTATTTTGCAATGGTAACAACACAAAAAATGTGTAATGCATAATGCAAATTATAAAATGTTGTTCTTAGTTAATAATCAATATATATTTTTTTTTCTAGATATATTTCAATGGTAACAGAAAAAATATACTAAAATAATATTTCCAAAAAATACACTAGTTCCTGCTTAGTAGTTATGCGCAGGTTTTTTTAAATATAACCGCCATATTGCAGTGGTGGCAGTAAAACATGCTAAAATTATATTCCCTAAAAAATACACCAGCTCATACGTCACATATTGCGTGTGCGGCGGTCATGCGCAAGATTTTTTTTTTGTCCAGCCGCCATATTGCTATGGTAATAGAAAAATAATATTCCCTAAAAAAAAATACACTAGTTCCTGTTCTGTAGTCATGCGCGAGTTTTTTTTTAAATATAGCCGCCATATTGCAGTGCTACTATGCTAAAATTATATCCCCTAAAAAATACACTAGTTTCTGCTTAGTAGTCTTGCGTAAGTTTTTTTTTAAATGTAACCGCCATATTGCAGTAATACCAGTAAAACATTCTAAAATTATATTCCCTAAAAAATACACCAGCTCATACGTCACACACCACGGTGGTCATGCGCATTGGCGGATTGCGGATTGTCGAGCCAGAACCCCCCAAATGCAACTACTTATAACCTAAATGTTTTACTGCTGTCATAAACAATTGACATTTTTCAATGTTTGCTTCAATTCTGCGCAATCCATTGCCACCAGAATTGTCTTAACGTATTCCGAATGACTTCTGTCATTTTCAGAAACAATTACTATGTCATCAATACAATAAACACACAAATTTTTAAACTTGAAGTATGAATTGCATTACTTTCATTAAAATAGCAGAAGTAGATTGCAGATCAAAATGTTACTACCTTAAATTGATATATGTCACCGTATTTCTTATTAACAATAATATTGTCCCGTTACATATGATAATCTCTTTAGGTACTTTATCTCTATATTTACAAGGAATGGGATAGGGCTTGCAACGAAACTATTTAGTTTCATCAACAATTGTGACAATATTATCCGTTATCAAACTTATTTCCGCTCCTGAGTCTACTACTGTTCTATAATCTTTATTATCAAATTTTTTTCTGCAAATTCTCTCCTATTCATAGAATTTAAACATATCCATTTTTGCTGTGCCTTGGTCTATTTCTTTTGTTGTTTCCAATCCTTTTTTCCTGCTTCTATCTATTTTTTTTCTTGTCCTATGATTCTTGTCAAATCTATCTCCGTATCTCTTCTCATTTTTGTAAACCATTATCCTATTCTTAGTATAATGTTTTCTGTCTGTCTTATTCCTATAACAATTTCGTTCATATCTTTTCAATCGATTAATACATCCTATTAAAACATTCTGAATCCAAATTTTAATTTCAATGCCATGTGTCAGTAAATTGTCATCTTTTTGTTCTGTAAAATGTCTCTGTGCATGTTTCATGATTTCAATACCTGGAATTATTGGATACACCTGCACATTTTTATTAGAATTCCTTACTATCATATGATTTGTCTCAGTTGTTGTCTATCTGTGTTGTAATTTACTATCAAATGTGTCTGAATTTATTTTTGTGTTTCGCAAGTTTGTCTGTACGCATGTAATAGTTATTGTCTATTCTTTACTTTCCACCTCCTCATTTACCTGAGTTTCACTATCTCTTGTACCCTCTCTATTCTGTTCTTTTATTGTTTCAGTCTGATTAGTAATTAGAATCAATCTTGACCTGGTTAATTCTTCCTCCTCTGGCTTGATTTGAATCCTCACATATTTTACTATTTCGTTCGTTTCCAACAAACAATCTTTAATGTCTTCAAAATTTCCATCCTTTTTGATATTTGGCTGATCCATTTTGATATTTATTATTTGTTTCAACTCAGTTTTTATTTCTTACATCCCAGTGTTTTGTTTGGTCATTATCTGGCGTAGCATTGACATAATACGGAAAATACAAATAGGAAGGAAAATATAGAAGGATATTTTATTAGGGATAATTTTATTACTAAAATGTTTAATGACATTGAACTATATGTCACTGATAAATAATTTTCGTCATATTAGACATACCTGACGGATTTAGTTATTTGGGGGTTATAAAAAGGTAGATGATTTTCAGAGAGGATTTTTGTGCTGAAAATGATTTATCGTTTGTCAAATAATGCCATCTGTTGTTTAGACAAAATTACACATACTTTCCAAAGGGTAGTTGATATTTTAGTTAAGTACTTCGTTTATCATATATTTTTTTTAAGTTTTAAAATATAATAATTGTAGTTTTATTTCAAAACTGAGGGAGGGTACATGATATGATATGATATCACTTGTACTTAAGCTAAGGAACACAATCAAATCAACTTGGGTTATGTATTGTGAATAAAATGCATCTTATTTTATTCTGAGCAGAGAGTTGCATGCACGGTTTCTGTTTTCGTTTATTTGTTCTGTATGATAAAATACCAAAGTGTTTTATAGAAGACAGATATTTTTATTAAATACATGCAATTTTTATATTTCAGCTATTAAAAACAGTTAGAGATATTTATACCATAACTTAATGATGATTAGAATTAGTTATGTTAATTTAATTCACTTACACTTCGAACTCTTTACGCATTTATTATGTTCATGTAGATATAAGATTTTTAATTTAATTTGTGCGGGAAAGTGATAGAATTGGAAAAAGCTCAATAACACGTGGTGAGAATCATTTCGTTTTTATCAAGTTGATGTCAAGAAAGATTCAGGTTGGTATCGGCGATTTTATTTATTTACGGAAAATACGTTGACAGTGTGGAAAAATGGAAATTAGAGGTCGGTAAGGGACATGAAAAATAACAAGAAAATTAGGAAAATCGTTTTGTTGGTAAAATTTTAGAGAAAGGAAAGATTGGAACATACTAGAGAAAATAGACTGATGTTAGTGAAATTGGAGTATAGTTAAAAGAACGAAGACAACTAGTTAAAGAATTTGAAGCAAAGAAAAGAAGATTAATTTTTCCAAATTGTGACAAGTTGCAGAAAGAAGATAATCATAAATTTTTGCAGAAAACGATTCCTAGGGGAACCGATATATCACTTAAATTGTGGTAGGAGCTTAGCAGATTGCAGCTGAACATCAAAATAAGTGATACTGTGCAGCTGGAGGTTTTTATTAAGTTATGCGATTAAAAGGTTGTAATAAACTTATCATAAGTTACTTGTTTATTTTTAATAGAAATTGAAAATATTTTAAATTGAAAATTTCGACCATTAATTTTATTTTTATTAACAAATTTTATTTTAAACAATAATTATCCAAATTATTTTATTTTTAGTATCGTATATATATTTTAGCTAGATAGAGAATTTTATTTATTTTTGTTTGTAACGCATATTATTGTTCTTGCAATAACTATTCAATTTGACTTGAATTTGTTTCATTTGCTTTGTGTTTCTATAGCTGTGTTTTTTCTTTCAACGATTCTGAACTTACGACTTGAGATCTAAATTAGAAATTTAATCATGTGATATTTTAACCGTCCTACAGGCGGATATCATAGCAATGTGGTCACAGGAAAACAAGTCCTAAGTTCCAAATGTCTTTATATTAAATTAACTATTACACAACACCAAAGATATTGTGGTTACTCTGCCTATACTATTTTCGAGACAATTGATATATCCTCTATTAAATTATGTTATTTGTTATTGTTCAAAGTTTCTATTGTGTTGTCGATTAGAGACGCAATAACTCTATCATTATGAGAAGTATCTAGCTACTCAGACGTGAATTTTAAACGGAATGGGAAAGATGATGAGGATTTATACTTCAACAATTGTATCAAGTGTTTGAATATTAACAAATTTCTATATATCATGGAATGCGAAATTAATTTCGTCTACATAATTTAAAAATTGTAGTCTTAAATTCTTCACATCAAACATAATTTAATTACTTACATCAAACGTTTCTAATTATCTAATGCAGATAATTCATTTGATGCCACAATATATACAGGACAATGAGTCTGCTGAGTATAAAAAAGTATTACAACACCTTACTTTTTGTAGGTGGCCCAATTTTAGAAGATAATATATATTGCGGTGATTATTTGGAAGTGGATTAAGGTATACTAGATGATATGCATAAGAGGTATCTAGGTCAATTATTGAGTATATAAGTATTTTTTAAATGTTAAAGTTTCAGCCATAAAGCAACTGAATGCAGAAAAGGGAGCTATATATGCCCAGTTGTAATGAAAATTACTCAAATAATAGCGAATGAAGTCTGGATAAGCTCGAGTGTACAAACTGTAAGTAAGCGTGTAAAGCATTAAAGCGAATTTACACGCGTATAATAGCTAAAGCAAGTTACTAAATCAAGTAACTGAATTTAGCTACTTGCATCGTGTGAATGTGTGTGCACACGCCAAAACCCTCAATGAACTTTTCGAAACTGTAACAATATTCGACTTTCATTTCGCATGAAAAGCGTGCTTCACGTAAAAATGCCCTTGGAAGAGGTTTTTATACATTCAATCACATTTTCGCTCTACTGAGCATTTTTTATCCAAAAATATCAGAAACTCATCAAGGAGTGTAATTTTAGAAAATATACTAAATATCGCTGCACGGGAACGTAATGTCGCCCCGACCACAAAATTTAGAAAGTACAACGAAAACCGACGCGGAAATTTTCAAAATAAAAAACTTTTTACGAATCCACGTTATTAAGCACTGCAACTCATGCGTTGTGTTAAATATGAGGACAAGTTATCCAGTCTCTAGTCAAAGTGCTTCGAGAGTTTCAGCGAAAATAGCCCTTAGCGTCGAGGGTGCCCTATCATTTTCTAGCAGTCGATTTTGACGGGAAAATTATAGGTTTTAACGATATTTGCCTTAAACCGGTTCCTCGGTGATTCGATGTCAGAAAACTATAGTTACCATGTACTCAGAACGTACATGGGACCGCCTTGCCTAAACGTTTGAAATTATAATTGCAAAATATAATTCAAAGTCGTTGTGATTCAAGCATTTTTATGCTCTGAGGAGCGAACTAAATTGATATTGAACTGAAAATACGTCAATAGACAGGCAAGCAAAAGCCCACCAAAAATTTATAAACATTGAACTTTTTACTGAATCTGTTTGTGTAATCGTTAGCTAAAAACTAAACATTGGATGGTAGTTGGTACATTATGAGTCATTCCGCCTCACTATGTGTTGTACACGGACCAGACTATAGTTTGTCAATACATTTTTCTTGAACGTTTTTGTAAAACATATCTTTTTAAAGATTTAATATATATTTTTGAACTGTACATTGTCTTTTCCTTGTGTTTTCAAAAAATTCCTTTTCAGATTTAAATTTTAAGAAAGTGTTAGTATTTACTGTGTTGGATTTATAGTCTTACGATTCCAATTGGTAACATCAGTGAAGCAGTTAAGCAAGAACGAAACAGTAAGTATAGATTTTGTATTATTCTCTGTCTGAAACAGTCAATTTGAACCCTTCTTTGTGAACATTTAATATCCACTTTGGAAAATATAATAAAAGTTCTTCAGACGTGTAAAAATGGATCGTTTACATGGACGTTGGATTTAGTATTTACTAAATACTAAATTCGACGTTCACACGATACACGTAGTTAAATTTAGTTACGTGGTTTAGTTACGTGGTTTAGTTACTTACTATAGCTACTATACCCGTGTAAATTCGGCATTACAAGCAAGTACCACCATTTTTGACAAAAATTGTAAATTTTATCTGAGTACGCAGAACAAGCTAAATCGTAGCAATTAAGCGACAATAAATGCACAATGTATAAATATTCAAGGATTAACTACACGTATGCTGGAGTTATATCAATTTATAATGGGTGAAGAACCATTTGAAACTCACATAATTTCTAAATAGAGCAAACTGAGCTAGCGTTACCAGATGTCAAATATATCCCCTATTTATCTCACAGAAGACATACGGGAGTAAAAATTTAGGGCAACATTTTTTAAATAGTAGTATACTATATAATGAACTTTCTTTAGATTGTGATTCTGTGCGTGTAACCAAAAAAATTAGAACCATTACTAATAGTATAACCAAATATCTCAGATCGTCTTATATTCGGTACGAAATTAGATATCCATATTATTACCGCGAAATTATATATATACAGTAATAACTTTTACAGAATTTTGAGAGTTTCCAGGCGCTTCAAATTTGAAGGTTGTTGGTCGAGGTCCTTGCTGATTGTAGAAATCCTCGCAATGATTAGATAGGTGTTTTTCTTAATCGTAAAGTATAAATAAATCAGGGAAAATTCGTATACCAAAATTCGTGTACCAAAGAATAGCAAATGATCCAAAAGTCCAAAATCCAGATAATCCAAACAGTTGGCAAGTTCTGTACTCAAAATTTTGCTCTACCAAATCAAAATCTGGCCTTACCAAAATCGAAATTTAGCCGTACCCAAATCGCCTATAATTAAATTAGTCTCAAAATTAACTTCTAACGTGAGCACGTATCTTTAGTAAATCAAAGAAATTACTTACCCAGAATACTACTTCTGGACGATAAACCTGCTAATTAATTCGAATAAATCGAAATTTAAATTAAACAAACCAAAATGCTAATTGAGAATAAGGTTAAATTTACTTTTTGATCCAGTATCAAACCGACTAGCAACCACGTGCCTTTTAACTGAATTAATTCCTAGCAAAGCTTTCAACTCAATTTCTTGATTTAAAAAGGAAGTTTGACGGTTTTTGTCTGATATTTATAACCATTTTAACTCACAAAAACAAGGGGAAATGACTTAAACGACAGTAGGACAATTCGGTTATCAGAATACCAACTTGTGAAATGTTAAAAACTAAATCGATTTTTATGGAGTTTCGATCATTAACTATCTTTGCACTATCATTTTGTAGACAATTATTATACGCTAATTGTAGTAATAGTTTATATTCTAGATTTTCCTGGCATACACAATTATTTTAATGAATTGGTATATCGTTATGTAGGCCCCTAAACTGGACCCCGCTAAAACGCTGATACTGCTTTTCTTATCGCTTCTGTATTAAAATAAATATATTATATTTACTCTTTCGCTTTGGCTTGTGTTGTAAAGTTCTACATTATCAATAAAACACATTTTTTGGAAATATTTATTTATTCTAACATAACTGGCGCAGTCGAATAGGATTTCGCCCGGGTTAATGTGCTAGTGTCCACATTAATTTCGCGAGAAACTCTAAGGTGAAATAAAACGAACCGAACTTTTGTGGTGCTTTTTGGACAATTTAAAGACTAATTAGTGCATCGTGCATTGTGCAGCTGAAGTTACCCAGAGTGCTGGATTGAGCAGGCACCCGAGAAGACATCAGGGGGTGAATCGAGTAGCCTCCTAAGAAGCCAAGGTGAAAAAGTCCTAGGACCTGGATTTTATACATAACCACAGTGGTAAGTGAAATTTCTCTGTCCTAGAATCTTCAGTTCTTTCCTATTCTGATAAAAATCGAATTTGTCTGGTTGGGTTTAAACTTAATACAGTCTATCAAAGACAATTAGGTTTAGAAAACAGTCTATCAAAGACAATTAGGTTTAGAAAACAGTCTATCAAAGACAATTAGATTTAGGAAACAGTCTATCAAAGACAACGTTGTTTAAGTAATTCTATTTAAATTTTTAAAATATCATAGAGGTATATTTGGTTTATTTGTTTGGCAATGTACAAAAGCGATTAAATTAAACGTATTTTATTTAAAGTAAAATAAACCATTACTGATTGTTTAGTTAATGTCTGATATCGACGACTTAAGCAATTTACTAAATACTTCTTTAAATTTGAGTAGCAAATTAAAAATAAGTAACATGGATACCAGAAATGATCAGGTACCCAACATGCCCGGACCGTCGGCGTCGGCAGACGCTACCCAGCAACCTTCAACACCAATTAATACCAGTCTATTAACGCAACATATTTCCCTTATACCGAATTTTAATGGCGACCCCAACAAACTAGAAAACTTTCTTAGTATTTGTGACAGATTTATAATACAATATTATAGAGAAAATCAGAACGATTTTAATTCCTTTTTACTCTTGGCCATTACTAGCAAACTGACTAATGATGCACAAAATTTAATTTACTCTCGTCCTGAGTTAAGTACATGGGATTTAATAAAAAACGCCCTTAGAGTTAGTTTTGGGGAACTCCGCGATAGGGAATCTTTGGAACAAGATTTAATAACCATTACACAAAAGCGCAATGAAAGTCTCATAGATCTAAGCGAAAGAATTAAATTAATACGCAGCAAATTAAATTCAAAAATAAGAGCAGATTCAAACCTAAGTGCGGACATGAAATTAATTTATCTGAATCAGTACGATAAATTGGCGTTAAACACTTTTATTAGGAATTTACATGGTGAAACAAAAACCATCGTCAGATTAAGAAGACCTACTACCATCGAACAAGCGATTGCCTTTGTAATCGAGGAGGAAAATTTTAATTACAACGCTTACAAAAATGTAACAGTAATCAAGCCACTAAGCTACCGGTCCATAAAACCAATAGTTCGAATACACACTTATACGGAAATTTTAATAGAGAAAAGATAGGTCAGTCAATGGCATATCAGCTTCTCCCTATTTTAACCAGCAAAAATATCAACCAAATTTTAATATACCCAGTCGAAGTTTTCAGACACGTCCGACTTTTCCTAGTCAGCCAATAAACGTACAACCGCGACAAATAGCCCATAATTTTCCTACAAATAGGCAAGTTTTTGGTCCGCCGCAAAATGTCTTTAAACCACGGCAAAATCAAGTAATGAATTATAAACCGGAACCGATGTCAATTCAGAGTAGAACTAG
Organism: Leptura quadrifasciata; assembly: GCA_963675555.1. Lineage (NCBI taxonomy): Eukaryota > Metazoa > Arthropoda > Insecta > Coleoptera > Cerambycidae > Leptura > Leptura quadrifasciata. The sequence goes on from OY776682.1 coordinate 32,372,014, forward strand.
TTTAAGCAGGGATCCAAATAATCATTTTTATTCGAACTTTAATCAACCATTTAAACCAATTCAGGGACAATCACGTGAATTAAATAATGTGAATGAATATCAGGAATATTGCTATTCTGATTCATTTGAGCCAACTACTTCAGATAACATGACCGAAAACTCTAAAGATCATTTTAACAATTGTAACATACCAAGCGCAAATGCCCCTGAACATCAAATTCATCAGTTATCCGAAAATTCAATATTTGAACAAACATCAAATCAAAATTATTTAAATCCTTATTTTTATGAAGACACAAATCAAACTGAAAATTTTATTATGGACAACCAGACAGACCACCCGACATAATTGAAGTGAATGCCAATAGCGTAAACGCTTTATCATACATAGAAATTCAATCACCTCCTCTTAAATTGTTAATTGATACCGGATGTTTCACCTCAATAATTAAACCCTCGGTAATAGAAGATTATTTTCCAAATTGTATCATACATACAAATACCGGCTTTTGACGAATTCCAATGTAATTATGAAATTGATTTTATATTATTTAATTTTCACGAATTTTATGACGGCATAATAGGACTTAAAGATCTTATTGGTATGAACCTAGGTATCGATTTTCAAAATCAAAGATTGGTAAATGAATATTACGAAATTCCGTTTTATTATAGACAACCCGATGAAACCTCTTTTAAATTTGAGATACCACCTAAGGAAACTTTAATTAAAGATTATCCTGTCAGTGTCGAATATGGCGAAATAATTGTACCACCCTGTAAAATTAATAATTTAATTATTCCAGAAACCTTAACTTTTGCAAAAAACTTTAGAGCTTATTTTGAAATTTATAATTACACGGAAAAAATCATTACTGTGGATCTGGCAGAACCTTTTGCAGTTATTCCTTTGTGTAATCAATTTGAAATGCATAATATTAATATTGGCTATGACAATTCTTATCAAATGCCACAAAAATCTGAAATTTCTAACTTAATTCGAACCGACCATATGAACTCTGAAGAGCGTAAAGCGATAATTAATTTGTGCGAAAGATATAGTGATGTTTTTCACAGGGAAAACGACAAACTAACTTTTACAAATAAAATCAAGCACGATATTAAGACTAAAGACGAAATACCCATCCATACCAGATCGTACCGGTTTCCTTAATGTCACAAAACGGAAGTAAAAACACAAATTGATCAAATGCTTAAAGATGAAATAATTAGGCCATCATCATCCCCATGGTCAAGTCCCATATGGATTGTGCCGAAAAAACCCGATGCAAGCGGTAAGCGCAAGTGGAGAATCGTAGTCGACTACCGTAAATTAAACGATAAGACGGTAGATGATAGGTATCCGATTCCGAATATAACGGATATTTTAGATAAACTCGGTAGGTGCAACTACTTTTCAACATTAGATCTAGCCAGTGGCTTCCACCAGATAGAGATGAGTAAAAATTCTATTGAGAAAACGGCATTCAACGTTGAGCACGGTCATTTCGAATATCTCCGAATGCCGTTCGGGTTAAAAAACGCGCCGGCAACCTTCCAACGCGTCATGGACGACGTATTGAAAGATTTGCAAGGAAAAATATGTCTGGTGTATATGGATGACATTATCATCTTTTCAACATCCTTACAGGAACATATTGCAAATTTAAAATTAGTATTTGACAAATTAAAGGAATCTCATTTAAAAATACAATTGGACAAGTCCGAATTCCTTCGAAAGGAGGTTGATTTTTTGGGACATGTCGTAACAACGGACGGGATAAAACCAAATCCCAACAAGATAAAAGTAATTCAAAATTTTCCAACTCCCAAGACGGCTCGAGACATAAAATCATTTTTAGGCTTATTAGGTTACTACCGACGCTTTATTAACGACTTTGCCAAATTGACTAAGCCCCTTACTCAGTGTTTAAAAAAGGGACAAAAAATTGAGCACACCCCAGAGTTCTTAGAATGTTTCGAAAAATGTAAGAAGTTGTTAATCAATGAACCGATATTAAAGTACCCTGACTTTACTAAAGAATTTAATTTAACTACCGATGCGAGTGCGCATTCAATTAGTGCTATTTTATCCCAAGGCCCTATAGGAAGTGATCACCCTGTAGCTTACGCCTCGCGTACACTAAACCCCGCCGAACAAAACTACAGTGTTTCAGAAAGAGAGATGCTCAGTATCGTAAATTTTTCGAAATTTTTCAGGCCTTATCTCTTCGGAAGACGGTTTAACATCGTAACGGACCATAAACCACTTGTCTGGCTTTTCAATATGAAAGACCCAAATTCGCGCTTAGTGAGATGGCGCCTGAAACTTGAGGAGTTTGATTATAAAATTATTTATAAAAAAGGTAAAGAAAACACTAACGCTGACTGCTTGTCAAGAATTCCAATAAATGTTCACGAAAACGAATCAGTTTTCCCAAACTACGATTTATCCGAAAACAATAGGCTAGCGACCGATTTTTCAGAAACGGGTCCCGAACCGAACGAAAATATTAATAACACAAAACCTAGTAGTAGTGGTAATACCCAACACTCCTCTCTAGAAAATCCCATAATTAATGTACCTATTACTGATGACCCAGTAAACATGTATAAATATCAATTATTAGTTACACATTCGAAGGAATCACTTGCCACTCTCATAAGAAAATCACATGACAATCATTTCGGCCACACTAGACATACCCTTATCATTCCTAAAGTGCCAAATGAGGAAGCCTTAGTAGGTGATCTCAAACAATTTTTCACTCCACGTATGACGTACACGTTAAAATTTATAGACCGAGATATAATGCCTTTTGTAATAACAACCATTCAAAATCATTTTAAACATGATAGCCTTAAATTCAGGCAAAGTAATATATTGTTAAAAGATATAGCTGAAGAGAGGAAACAAAAGGAACTAATAAAGTACCATCATGAAGGTAAAACGTGTCATAAAGGTATAAATGAGGTAAAGACTAGCTTATCTAAACTTTATTATTGGCCAAAAATGATAGACGATATTACACTTTACATTAATTCATGCGAAATATGCCAGAAAGCTAAATACGAACGACACCCAAATCAAATCAAATTTCGAAACACACCGATCGGCGACAAACCATTCGATTTAATATATATTGATACTTTCAAAATCTCAAATCAAGCGTTTTTAACTATTGTAGATAGTTTTTCTAAATATGCACAAGCGTACCCTATCCTCTTAAATTCAATTGATTTACTGAACTCGCTTTTGATATTTATATCTCATTTTGGTATCCCTAGACAAATAACAAGTGATGGAGGTAGCGAATTTCATAATCGTGCTTTAATAGAATTTTGTAAGAAACATAAAATTAAGTTACATTTTACAACAATATATAATCCGAATAGTAACAGTCCTATCGAGAGATTTCATTCAACTATTGGCGAGGACTTACGAATTTTAAAACTAACTAATCCTAGTGAAAATATAAAAGTATTGATGTCTTACGCAATAATTGGATACAATAATAGTTATCATACTTCCACGAAGTATACGCCGTTTCAGATAATTAAAAGTGACGACGACGGACATTCACCATTTGATTTAAGCGACGATCAGATTGTAATGCAGTACGTCCAAAACCACCAAAATTTAATATCTACCATATTTGAAAGAGTCAAAATAAATAATGATAAGGCTCGGGTTATCGATAAAACGAATGATACGAGAATTCACCCACGTAGACTCGAAAAAAATGAAAAGGTTTATTTAAAAAGAAATCTCAGAGAAAGTAAAATAACACCAAAGTATAAAACAGCTGAAGTTAAACAAGACTTAGATAATAAACTCATGACTTCGGGTAATAAGGTATACCATAAAACGAAACTGAAACCTGCACGGAAATTAAATCCACTTATTGTTTCAGGGAATGCTGTCAACATGGACCATAATTATAGTACTAATTTTGATAACGAAACTCCATCATGCTCACGAAGTGGTAGTTGATACCATAACCAACCCGATTTTATCTCGTCAGTTAGGCAACGGTCGAGTTACAGAGAGACATCACACATTTATACATTATTTAGATATTAATAAATTAAAGTCAACAATTTCTAATGTTACGTTCGAGATAGAGATCATGAAAACAATAATTGATAATAGACATTTTGACAAGCGGCATGCGATACGAAAATTCCTAGAACATGCTGAATATTTACTTGCCGAAATAAATTTGAAATACAATAATATAAATCCTAACCATAGATCAAAACGAGGATTGATCAATATTATAGGTAAACTTCATAAATGGGCATTTGGAACTTTAGACTCCAGTGACGGAGAATATTATGACGAAGCTATATTGACTTTGCGAAATAATCAAAGTAAAATGTTAGCAAATCAAAATCAATTGTTAAGCATGACAAAACAATTAATGGAAAAATATAATAATACACTTTATCGATTAGAACAAAACCAAAAGGTTATACAAAAACAAATAGACCTAATAATAACCGCTACATATGATGTTCAACATGAAACTGTTCTTAATTTAATAATGTTAACATGTAGAGACATTATTTTATTTTTGGATGATATTGAGAATTCTGTAGTTTTTGCTAGGCTAAGAACCTTACATACTTCTATCGTCCCTGTTACGACTATGTTTGAACTAAAAAGAGAATTAGAAATAAATTATTCTAAGGATTGTATACCTACCTTCGATAATATCTTATCTTACTACGACATATTAACAACCCAAGTGTTCTTTCGAAAAGACAAAATCGTTTTTACCATACATTTTCCTATAATATCACCGATTGTTTACGATTTATTCCATTTAATCCCTATTCCTAAGCAAAGTGTCATGATAATTCCAAAAAAACCTTACCTTCTGAGAAATTCCACGAATCACTTTTATGTTAACTATGAATGTCACATTATCGATAGAGAATGTATTTATCACATTAAAGATCAATTACAAGAAGTTGATTGCATTACACAACTACTAGACGGGAAAGCAAATACGTGCCCGTTTACGCCTGTACAAATACAAGAAAATATAATTGAAGTTGTCGACGAAGCAACCTTGATTGTTGTACCAAAGAATGTGATAAAGCTTCGTATATTTTGCACCAATAATGGACTACGTGAAATTCATGAACCCGCTATTATAACAATTCCGTCGAAATGCTCCACACAGATTGATGGACAAACTTATAAAAATATAGGAAAAAGTGAAACATTTATTCAGTACAAATTGCCTCGAATTGACATAACCAATACCGAGGATAGCTCGATTCAACCATTACAGCTAAAAGAAGTAGGTTTAGCAGAAATATCCAAACTAAAGGCTGACATCGACAATTTAAATTTCGGAACCCTAGGTTCAACTAACCGAGCCAGTACCCATACTTGGGTATTAACATATGTGATAATATCGATATGTTTTTCCATTATGTTATACTTTATAATAAAATGGTATCTCCATTTTCTCAAGAAAGTTAAAAAGGAGACAACTGCCGAACCGACTCCAGACGGGACCCTGGAAGGAAATTTGCAAGGAAAACCATCGTCCCTTGTTTTCCATTCTTAGGAGGGAGGCGTTATGTAGGCCCCTAAACTGGACCCAGTTGCGCGCCGCTGGACGCCTTGCTGTGCTCGCCACTGAACCCCGCTACAACGCTGATGCTGCTTTTCTTATCGCTTCTGTATTAAAATAAATATATTATATTTACTCTTTCGCTTTGGCTTGTGTTGTAAAGTTCTACATTATCAATAAAACACATTTTTTGGAAATATTTATTTATTCTAACATAACTATATTTATCTAGTGGGAGCCATCTGTTGGCGAAAAGCTTAAAAGTGGTAATTGAATTATAAATTAGAGCGTGGTGACATCTATCGCTAAAGGGGTAATTTACTACTCCAGATATTTAATTTTTTAGACTAAGATCTTTTATTCTTAATTTGTGGAAACCAGCGAGACATGGCACGTCACAATATGAAAAATAAAAGAAACTCTCTATATCCAAAATTGGAAAATGCTGGTAAAATACAGATTCATTATGTCTGTACTAATGTGTACATACTGTAGAATACATTTTTTACAATATTTCAGTTTCAGCACAGAAAATCTCGCCGATGCAAAGTAAACAAATGGTATTACCATTAAAATGTGCTGAAAATGAACATTATAAGACATACACAATATATCTATTTACGCAGTTGGAGGAAAACTTGACAAGTTATAAACACAGAAGGAATAAAGTTATACAAAAACTAGACAAGAAAGGAAAGTGCATTTTAAACCAACAATGTCGGGGTGGTAGTAGACAGATGTGACGAAAATAAAAAAAATATTGGGTAATAATAAAAAAGATATTTTGAAGGGGCCAATATAATTTTTGAAGCTGACATCGGATTTATTGAAGAAAATTTTACCAACAGTTATGCGGATAATAGTATTGAATTTATTGCCAATAGCAATGAGGAATATCTGAAGATTAAAATTATAAGATAAAAATAAGGTGCCAGAAACGACTAAACTATTTGACAATAACTTTGAACAAGTTAAGAAAATTTATTTTTGGCTTAAAAAATAAATCTAATGGAGACGATATATTAAATATTTATTTACTGAAAGAAATATTTGATAACGTGGATATCCATTGCTGAAGTTAATAAACACATCGTTGACAACTCGGAAAATACTTTCCAAATTAAAAATAAGTGTTATAGTGCCAATTCCACAAAAGTTCAAAATCCAAACCAACCAAGCAAAATACAGACAATAAATTTAATTCAGAATAGATAGTGGTAGATAAAATATTAGAAATTGTGGTGGCCGCGCAACTGATGGAGTACATTTAAGAAAATAAACTTTTATGCAGCGGCCAATCGAGATTTAAACAAAGTCATTCATGTGAAACAAGTTTATTGTCATTGTGAGCGAATTGGAGAAATGAGATGACGGTTTCAAGCGTGTGTGTGTGTGTAGGTAGATCTAAAGCGATCCTATTTGTCGACGTAGGTTAGTTAAGGAGTTAAATAGGTATGGCGATGGCGTGACAGAAATACTTTTGATATGGCTTGAAAATTACTTAAAAAATCGGTCTGATACAATTCAGACAAACTTTCCCATAAGTATTTGTCTAACTAGTGTATTAGCATGACGAGATTGAGATGCCAATATACAGAAAGTAAATATAAATGGGTAAATAATAGATTCATTCCCTACATGTCTAACCTTTGTTTAAAAGTTACCTTATCCCTATTTACCATAATCTATTTTTGTTTGTCCAACATAATGCCTTGAAAGACTCCTGGAGAGAAGAATATGCGCAAACGTATCACCTTTGAAAATTTCCATTTTTGGTAAGATAGGTTTAGGGTGGAGTATGTGTACTCTGTTTGTTGCCTAATGCCATTAATAAAAAAAATACAGAAAGTAGGTAATTCCGTACTAAATAAAAGTGTTGTGATTTACTCAATGCATAAGTAATGTTTTCTAATCACTTTACCGCATGAAACTTTAAAGCACGATGGCGCAGTGTTAAAGGTTTTATCTTGCAATACTGAGATCTTGAAGTTTTTCAAGAGAAGTAGTTTATGTATCTACCACTGCTTATAGGTTTATGATACCATTTGGTACGTAATGTGTTGTGTGGTATCGTAAACCTATACCTATATATAAATAATATATATATATATATATATATATATATATATATATATATAAACATAAAATTTATTGAGGTTGCAGTCAGTGATAAGGTATTTTGGCCAATACAAAAAGAAAACTCTTTGTTATTGTCAAGCTTTCGCTAATGTTTATTAGCTTTCTCAAGACATTAACTTGAGGTTAATTTGATAAACCTGCGTCGAAACACTTGGCAGGAGAATTTCTTAAAACGTAACTAGTGGTCGATCCCACACACATAGCTACACTCCTACTGTTATAAATAAAATATTTAACTTAAGTTTAGTTACACATATTAATAAAATCTGATTAAAATTTCATTTAAAATAATTAACAAAATGGACTCAGTTGAAACTATGCTGAAGCCCAGAGAGCAACCTCAATAAATTTTATGTTTGTACCTTAACTAGTCAGTCAAGACTACCTTTCTAATATACATATATATAAAACGTATATATTTAATATATGATAAGACAAATATATACGTTTGTAGCTCTAATGTTTACTGCAACCTATATTCAACGTTCGAATGTCCGCGCTACAAACGTATATATTTGTCTTATCATATATTAAATATAGACGTTTTAAAAAAACCTATATATATCTGGTACATCATATTTTAAATATTTCTCAAATATTCTGCGTTACTCCAAAAATTTTCAGAGAAATACATTTATAATATATGTAGAAAAATCGTTTTATGAAATAAACGCTTTTCATAGACGTGGATTAAATATACGATAACGAAATTTAAACCGTAATTTCGTATAATAAACGTTTATTAAACCATCATGTGTTGCTTGGGGTGTGACCACAGACGGTAGACGACAGACAGCAGACAGACATTTTTTAAAGACCACTTTTTTGGGTTCAGGGGATTTGAAAAGGTGTAAATCCACCAAAAACTCAAAATCGAATTTTTGTACGATAAATATACTTTCCTTGTATCTACGTATATGGGAAAGTAAACAATGAGACATCCATTAAAATTCCTAGTTCATATGCCCCAATAGTAAAAATAAATCACCTTGTATACGAAGAAATCATTACAATGGTATTCAATTGATATGATGAATGCCGTTACATAAATCTTCTTTCAAAACCTCTACAAGTTCTCTACACAATTGCTTATACATTTCAACTACCACCTTAGAGGGTTAACTTAATTAATGCAGTGTGGTAACTGCTTTGCTACTAACTTGGTTAAATTTATATAGCAAACAACATCAACAATATGCAAGATAGTTAAGATGGATAGTTAAGAACTTATATATGGACCCTCATAATATTTGCCAAAATCGATAGCTATGTAAGCTATATATAGGTATATATTATAAAAGATGTCGCACGTTTCTTTTCTGCAAGTTGTCGAATAGTATCAATGCATCAGATATACCGGGTGACACAACAACCCCCAATCTTTTTATTTACTAAGATAAAATTTTGAAACAGTAGTTACATAACCAGTAATGTTGCTTTTCCATAACCTAACAGACATTTTCTTGCAACTATCGGTTTAACGGGAAATGACCTGAACTTTCTTATTGTAAATTGAACCCGATATGTTTTTTGGCCTATCTAATTCAACTTAACTTAAAATTATTTATTCAGCAATGTATCGTAAAGTGACATTTGTTTATTTATTGATAGTTGAAATACATTTTATTGAAATAAATCTAGGTGGCCATGACTCGAATTGTAAAGCATTTTCATGTATAGTAGGCTATCAATTTAAAAAGTATTGGTAAGCCGTTATTGTTTTCATATTTAAAAAAACATACATACAGGGTTCCATTTCCGTAAGTTATGTAAAATGGGGATATGGTACTGTAAATTAGTAATTTACTACAATGTGTTAAATTAGTTGCAATTCTACGAAAGAGACCAATTTATAACATCTAGGTATTTGATTCCGGTTCCCATTTTCGATAGTACATTTATTGATTTTAATTGCATAGTTGTTGCTATTGTTTAAAATATTTTTATTGCATATTTATCGCCATGAAAACAATAAAACAAATATTGCTTATCGCAATTATTAGAAAGATTAGATATTATACATGTAAATTAGCATGAAACCTATTCACTAAGGAGCGGCAAATTCATAGTAGCAAATAAAAGTTCTTTAATTTAGCAAATACGGAAGTTCAAAGTACTACAATTTTTTGTAGAAAATCATAAAATATTGAAACGGTGCAAGATATTATTTTGAAGATGCTCTAGATGTCACTAGGGCATAAATATTGTTATTTGTTACCGAGATAACGTTGAATTTTTAATAATAAAAAAGCCACTTAAGAGAAATCAGTTCCCGCTTCAATCTGTAGCTTTTATAATTTTTGAGACCTTTATTTTTAATGTTGGATATAATATCGTCGAGCGTAGAAATAATTTGAAATAATTGTTTCTGTTTCCCTCTAAAAACACTGAAACCTTTTTTAATGAGGCATTTATTGGATGGCTTAGACTGTTACACAAACTTGAGGCGTTTTTAATTTATCTTGTCTCTAGGGATCCGTAACAAGGTAGTGTTAAAATTGAATTGAGTAATTAGCTGTACACACTTCTCATTAAATAAAAGGATCCAATTCTTTTAACTTTCGTTTTCTTAATAACCCCTTTGACGAAAGTCAAAAGGTTAGTGTCCTTGTTTTCAACGTTTCTTAATGCTGACGTACAAACAAGTTTAAATTCGTTTACTGCTAGCTGCCATCAAGGGCTTTATTAAAATTGCTAATTACCTAGTTATAAATACTTTGTTTAAACTTTTGGGACCAGGAAAATACAAAAACTCGTTTAATTAAATATTGATATTAAAACATTACTTCAAAACCTGCTCTACAGAATTGTCCAGCGTTTACAGAAAACTGATTGAAAATTAGTCACCATAAAAATTGGTACATCTTTTTTGAAGCGCTACATATGACTGCAATTGTGCAGTAAAATTTAATAAAACTGAGATAAAAAAATATTTTTTTACATGTTGACAAATATTTAATTTATTTTTGTATTTAGTGTACAGAATAGAAATAGGTGATTTACTTGTATCTGACTTGTGAATATATTTATTATTTTTAGTTTCCAATACAAGAATTAATATAAGAAAAAGTCGCTGTCCAAAGAATCACTACTTCCACATTCAGATTTTGTATCCAAGTCTCACATACACACTATATCCCAATTAAATTTTTTACTCCTTTTAATAATAGGGTGGGGGTGGCAATGGAGGCGTAAAGTGTAAAAAAATGTTGAGACCTTGACTTTTTACACATGCCCTAAATTGTAATTTTATGGAGTCTTACCTGCTTATTTTGCCTTTACCCCATTTACCCCCGAACCCTTCAACGGAATTAGATCAAAATATAATCTAGTTCCAGATCTCGTTATAATACATAAGTGTACCAAATTTCAAGTCAAAATCATAGACTGTTCCAAAATAAAGGTGCGCACAAAAAAGTTACAGACAGACCGACAGACAAACAGAAATTTTTTTTTCGTTCAAATTTAAAATCTCATGACATTTTAAGCCTATTTCAACAAAAAAAATTTTTTCGCTTACTATACTTCCACTGGACGTGGAAGTAAAATATAGGCAAATTCTTCCATGCCAATTTAAACAATAATAATTTCAAATTCTAACTTAAACTTAAAAGTTATGTTTACAAGCAACCGTAGGCAGATAATATGAGCATTTTTATTCTAACAGAACGAGATTTTCAATACGACGTTTTTTGCATGACATTTCATTTTAATAGTGTGCGAAATTCACCAGCGCAAAATATGTGTGTATATATAAGGTAGAACTTTCAACTCCAATACTTGTTTCAAATCTCTGCCTAGATACTATTTTTTAGACAGACTGGCGAACATCTCTATTTGTCAAACTTGAACATAAATATTCGTTCCGATTTTCACTTATGTTGCCTATCTGCGTGTTCATTTAAAATATATTTTTGACTTGCTCCAAGGTATTTGCTGTCACTGTTTCGGTAAGAGGATGAAATTTGCCGAAGGCACATATAAGCATTTGAACAAACGATTCCCTACATTAAAAAACGAAAGTATTTCTCTTAACCGAGGAAGGACAGTGTATTTCATTATACATAAACTAAAAACAGAAAACTATATGAAAGTATATATTTTCCCATTTTCTTTTTATTTCCGTTTTTAATTAATTGAAACGAACTATAATGACAGAATTACTTAAGATATTGCAGTCTCTCTATTAGTGTGTCGCTTTTCTCCCAGTTATTAATTACAGCTTCATTAAATCACACAAGATATTATTTTCACATTTGGAATAATGTGATGCGACGAATTAAGTGAAACAGATTGTAAATGAAGATGTTACGGAACTTAATCATATTAACTTTATTAAGTGTTATGTCTAATGTAAACTTGAACAAAATATGCATCTGCTATGCCTCGGCTGGCGTATGGATGCATCACCAATAGAGAACCAAATTACAATGTTACATACAAGTTCTGAGAACAGTTCTGAGTACAAACTGGTCGCGGTTAAATTGTAGACCAAATGTTTACATCAGCATATTTAAACATTATCCAACTAACACTGCCCGATAAAATAAATAGTGGTTGGTATTGTACCAATCGAATTAGGTCAAACAATGAATGCTCTACTTCTACATCAAGTTGAAATTCATTCATTTCTTAAAAACAACTTTTTAATAGTTTTGGAATGAAAAATACGCTGCTCTAAGGCATTAACGCATCACAATTCTTGTTGTTAGAAAGGATCAAACTTTATTAGGGAATAAAAATTCAGAAATTGGCGAAGAAATTTAACTGTTGCATGGAATTGTGTATTTATGAAAAGAGTGCCTTGACTGAAATAACTGTCAATTGAGTGATTCATTGTTAAAAAAACAATAATGCTCAATTTAAAAAATTTTAATTATAAAACAATGTTTATCCTTTCACATTATAATGACTATTAATCAAATAATTAAAAAGAAGTGACACAAAAAAGTTTACCTAAAAATATTACAAAATAAAAAATAAATAGAACAATTAAATGTAGGTTCTCTCTACTAAAGCCACCTTCAACTTCTATACATTTATCTATCCACTCACGATTATAACGAACGACATTTCTAAGTTCTTCCCTCGATATTTCTTGACTTTGCTAGTGTAATTATGTCACATAGTTCCTGCCTATTTTGTGGTCGAGATTTATAAACTTTGCTTTTAAGATTATCCCACAAATAAAAAATCAAGTGGCCTTAAATGCGGTGAACTTGGCGGCCAGGCTACCAGTGGACTACTACGCCCATCCACCTACCGGGAACATTTTGGTTGAGCCACGTCCTGACAATTACTGCTTGGTGTGGGGTACATCCATCTAGTTGAGAATATAACTGTTGTTTTTCCTGCAGGTTTTGATTCTCGTCCCAAAGCTGATTTCTCAAGAACTCCAGAAAATTTAAACTTTTTAAATTTTCATAAAAAAAAATAGGGACCAATTAAGCGCTCGTTCAAAATACCACACCAGACATTTATTGATTGTGAATATTGACTTCTGCAAGTTATTACCCAATTGGGATTTTCCTCTACCCAAAATCCACGATTCTGTGAGGAAACCACACAGTTTATGGTGAATATAGGCTCATCGCTATAGATTATTCTTATTTTTTTAAATCTGGGTCATTCAAATACTCTCCTTGAGCCTACCTGATCCTGCAAGCAATACTCAAACCTTCTTTCGTTGTGACCTACTTGAAAACTATGCAAAAATTTAGGTTTGTATGGTTTTCGGTTGTGATTTTTAAGGCACCTCCAAATGGTATTTCGAGAGTTGTTTAAATTTATGCAGCATTCCTCAAGTTTGAACGAGGGTTTTCGTCAAAATATACCAAAATTACCAAAATAAGCTGCATTAATGCAAGAACGTCGGAGACTGACTTATAGTTGTAATCATTTTCATACGTCGGTTATATTCGGGCCTCAATCTGACAAGAAAGTCAGACTTTAGTAAAACCAACCAACTTTTTCTACCTAACCCACCATTATTTGTTTAGAATAAGGATATACCATAAAATATGGTTGTCATTTTACGTTAATTTTATTTCGCGTAAAGGGAAGACCAAAACTCAAATAAAACTACTTTTATTGATAAATGTATGTTGGCTAGGTCTAAAAAAATAGTTACCCTTCAAGAATTACATTTATCTTAAAATTATTAAAATAACACTTCTATTTTCTTTAAAAAAAAATTAAAAATACTTTGCAAAATATCGCACATATAATTTAATGAATAAATAAATGCTTCTCATAGCGTACTTTATTTTTTAAACTATAACTTTAGTGTCTCGTTGCAACATGGCCGCCTACTGTTGATTTCGATAGAATCAATAAATATGGCGAAGTCCGTACATATGTATATAAATTTACGAATATAAAAATGTACCTCACCAATGTCTTACCAAGTTCTAACCTACGTTGGTAGGTTACTGAAAAATTAAAAACTTATTTAGGCAGTCGCCAATCGACGTTGGTAAATAACTAAAAAGAACTAAATCTGTTAGGCCGGTTACGAACGTATAACCGACGTTGAACGGTTACCCATAAGTTGACCAGTTCTATTTAATCAGTTACTAGCGTCTAATCAACGTTGGAAGATTACTTAAAAATACACCAAACCTAAATGAACCATTTTCTGACGTCAAATCAACGTTGATAGGCGTAAAATACATTTTATTGACGAGAGTACATTCACACCACAAGGCATGTTTAATTCTCGCCATATTCATTTCTGGGCCGAAAAAATCCTAATGCATCAATACAAACCCATTTTCAACATACTTTCAAAATAAATGTATGAGCAGCAACTCTAGGGAATAAGTTAGTTGAATACCATATATTTCCTGGAAATTTAAATGGCGATATGTATTATGATTTTTTGGAAAACACCTTGCATGAAATATTAGGTAATATATCATTGCGCAGGAGAAGAGATTCACCGCATTATACTAGAACATGGTTACACAACCACTATCCTAATAAATGGATTGGCCGGGAAGCAGAGGCACCGATCAAGTGGCCTGCTCGATCTCCTAATCTAACTGCTCATGATTTCACTGTGTGGAGTTATGTAAAATCACAAGTTTATAATATTCAAACTGACACGATTGAACAGTTGAGAGAAAAACCGATCAAGAGTTTACAATGCCACGGAATGATGAAGAAATTTTACAAGGTGTTCAAAAAGGGTCTTCACAAAAAAGACTCAGATTGTGCATAAGGATAATTGGAGAACATTTCGAACGACTTGGTTTACCGAAATGCAATAAGAATACCTTTTTTATTTCTAACAATTTGAAAATTAGTTTTTATAATAATTTTTAGAAATATGAAAAGAATTAAAAGTTATGAGGAAAATACTGACAGTTATCCCCTAAAACTACCCCTTAAGCAGAAGATAGGGTTTGACTGATATCATGTATACTAGTGTTCGGATGGCTTATGACTAAGTTTAAAATATGAATTTGATTCATTTTCGGAAATATGTTGGATGTACTATCAGCCGCAAAAATATCGAGAGACAATTTTGGACCACCTTGTATAAACATCCAAAAAAATTTAAGTTGTATGATTTATTGTTGTGGAACAGAAAAATAAAACATAAAAATTAGGTTCTTCCACTGAGTTCTATAATTAACCTATATATGAAAGATACAGAGATAAAAGACGCCGTGAAATCAGAAATACCGATAGTTCATTTTATAGTTGTGAATTATTTTATAAATATTTATAACACTAAACATTTGGATTTGGAAATCGAGTTGTAAATAAAATGAACAAACCATAAAAGCACAATACAGTACAATTTTTAACTGATTTTATATTGATTGATTTAATTAAGGATAGCTTGTGAGAAGCTACACTACACTTATACCGATTATTATTATTTAACTCATCCTCTGCTAATCGGAGGTTCTTCTTATATTCCTGAAATGAACTATACAAATTGGGAACATATAACCTGGCTCTCTAATAGAATTAAAGGGATAATTGGATATTACTGAGAGAATTAAATAAAAATCAAATTTCCCTTTCACTTCACATTCCCATAAAATTAGAATCGAAATTTCAGAAACCAAATATAATCGAAAAATATATTTTAGTGAGCATTACCTTTCTTGCGGCGTTCAACGGATATTGCTTGTCCATCCTCTCTCCTCCACATAATTTTCGGCGTGGGAAATCCATCTGCTTTACACGTCAAACTAATATTCTGGTTTTCTCGAACTGCAACTGTAGATTGCGTGCTATCTGTATCAATTATATTAGGTGGAACTGCAAAAGAAACCAATAATAAATCCTTTTCATGCTTTAAATTATCGGTGTTAGGTGTATTCTATTCTTATATTTTTCGATTCGGTATTTTCTTATAATTTTTTATTGGAGGGAAAAAGGGAGATGCTATTGACAGATTGAAATAGTTTGTTTTTGCTTATTCTAGATCATAATTACATAAATGCTAAGTAAACCAATCTGTGAACCCCCATTCCCCGTTCCCATTCTGTACAAATTAAATTTGTATTTTGTTCAGATAACAAAAATTTATTTGAAAATTAACATCCTCAAAATGAAATAAAAGTCTCTAAGTAAAAGCCGTCGGGTCTGGCTCCGCAGTCGCAGATTTTAAACAAGTGGTCGTAAAGTCGTAAAATTTTTTCGATTTTCCAGCTTTAATAAACTCGAACTCAATTATGTTCAGCAATTAACTGATCTGAAAATTATCGTTAAAGAAACCATCGCACAATTAATAAAAGATGATACATTAACGAAACATTCAAGATAAATTACAGATAAAACAAACGTAGCAAAAGATAGATGATGTAACGAAAGAGGTCAATAAATTAAAAGAAGGGAAACAGTACCGAAAAAGAAAATAACATTAAGGATAGATGAAGTGAGAATATTGGGGAGAAAGTGGCTGACAAAACACTAGATGTACTAAAGGGAAAATTAAAGCTCAACCTAGGAAATTATTATATATAAAATTGCTGGGGACTGGGAAAATATGAAATGGAAACATACCTATACTGATTGGTTTCGCAAAAGAAAATGTAAAAATGACAGCAATTAAAAAGCACTAAATTATCCATCACTGAGGACGTAACACCTGAAAAATACAGTCTTTGGAAAAACAAGAGATAAACTAGAGAAGGAAAATGTCCGGATAGGGTAGGCGAGACCAGAGCTCATCAGAAACAAAACCAGACCAAACCAAATTTCAATAACAAAACCCACTGGCGAGGGAACTAGCAACAATAACTCTAAGATTGAATATAAATAAATAATATAAATAAATAAATAATATAAATATTGAAACGATACCTGTCAAATAGACCTTAGCAAGTAAACAATGCATATGCACATAGTATAAAGAAAATAATAAAATTCAGTCACAGTCTTAACATTTACTTTAATTCTGCTATTTACAAATGATTTACTAGATGAAAACTTTGGATGCAATATCATATCAGATGTAGATGGTATTATACTAATTTGTTCGGTAGAGAACTAAACTATATAAAACTAAATTTATCATCTTTTCTCAAAAGAAAGCAGGAATCCTCCAGACAATGAAACTCATACTTATAGACGGAGAAAAAAAATCAATTGGGTTTCGAACAGGTAACTGGGCTCAGTAGGGAGTTCCATCATCTATTTGCCAAAACATAGGGTTTAAAATATTTTTGAAAATTTCATTGAAGATACTGTGCAAATATAGTTATGTTAGATAAAACTGATTAGGGGTTTACTACGACGTGAGTCTATCAAGAAGTTATTTATAACACATCAAAGTAGGCTCAAATGGAACAATCCAATAAAGTTTGCGTGACTCCACCCATTGCGATAATTAATAACATAAAATAAACTTGCTTGTGGGCGTTATTTGGTGTTTTTAAACATCCCGTATCGATTGGTAATACAGGCAATTAGTTTACAGAGCTCTCTGCGGCATTAAAATAAGTTGATATTCGTTTGTCTTAACTTATGTAGACGACGCAATTCTGGAGCAGAGTTTCTAAATCAGTTTATCTCTTCTTGACTACACTATTTCCCGCATACGTAATTTGTTTTATGCAGTCTAGTACAGTATGCTCTGATTTTTTATTTATGTTATAAATAAAAATTTAATTTCAGTTACGAAACTATATTTCCGTTAGTTTCAGAACAAACTTCGCTTCGTAGTGTATAGTTAATACAGGGTCCCAACTATTCACAGGGACAGTATTGGTATTTCGTAAAGTATAGAAGATACAGCAAAGGTTAAATGAGAAAAAAGTTGCGCAATTTTGGGACAAATAAAACGACCTCTTGAGGTTCCTAATATCTTTTATAGTTTTCGAGATATCTTAAAAAATAGAAAATTTAAGATCTTCGTTTTTTCACTTTTTTGTTCTTATTTAACAAAATATCAAAAAACCTATTTAGATCTGTTATTAGGTGTTAATGTAGCCATAACTCTGTATAATCAGATATTAAATAAAAAGTTTGGTTTAAGCTGGGCAACCAGCAACTTCTTTTTTTTAAATACACCCCTGCATTTTTTATTTTTTTTGTATTATTTGTCATTGTCAATACTGCTATCAACAAAATATTGAAAATAAAGCTTTGTGCTGCTTTTTAACCATTAATAAAGTAGTTGGCTGAATACGGTACTGGATTATCGCAAAAAAGAACATTTGAATTAATATGTATTATTTACTTCAACAACAATAACAAAATGTAACACTTGTTACAATTAATAATTTGTAAAAAGTGTTAAAATTGTCCACCGTTATTCTCGATACAAATACATAGACAAGTTGTGAAAAACCTCCCTCTAATTGTGACGTTTTTACATAATTGCATTATTGTTCAAGATTATTAGTTTCCATTTTTCAGTCATTTTTACTTTCTAAGCGTCTCTGCTTGATATAGTTCGTTTTTCTGATAGTGAAAGAAAGATGTGTACGATGTGTACATCAGAATTTTAAGAAAGCGAGGAAAGTATCATTGCAGGAATACGATAAATGAAATAAATATATTAGCACAAATTTATTTAAATCCGGAAAACTCTTCTAGCAAGATTGCATCTGAATTTGGAATAACGGCAAGTAGTGTTCAAAGAATTTTAAAAAACATAAATATCATTATTTTAAATTTAAATCTGTATAGATATTACATCCAGGTGACCAAAACAGAAGACTCACTTTTTGCAATTGGTTCAGAAGAAACTTCAATGTGTTCATAATAAGATTTTATGGTCAGACGAAACAACATTTACAAATTGCACAGTCATTAATAGGAGGAATAAACATTTCTATGCCACCGTTAATCCTCACCTTACCCAAAAAGTAAGATTTATGGTGTGGTTTAATTGGAAACACTTTAATTGGGACCAAATTGATATAGGGTAATTTAAATAGTGCAAAATACCTAAAGAAGTTGTTGACGAATTGCCTCCTGCATTTTTTCAAAATTCTAATTGGTTTATGCAAGATGGATGTGGGCCATATAATTAAATAGTCGTCCGGGCATATTTGAACATGCGGTTTCATCGAAGATGGTTGGGAACCAGTGGACCTGTAAGGTAGCCACCTCTCTCTCTTTGTTTAAACCTCTTGGACTATTTTTATAGGGGTATTTAAAAAATAAAGTTTACTACGAAGCCGCAGGTGATGTAGACCAATTGCATCAAAGAATTGTTGACGCTTTTAATGAATAACTCCAGATATAGTAGCAAACACACATCTGTATCTATAATAACGGTGGACAATTTGAACAGTTTTTATAAATTATTATTTGTACTAATGTTACATTTTGTTATTAAGCTGGGGTTCCATTGCGCGAAACTGACTCGCGAAATTATATTCGCGTTGTCCTAGTCCTCACCCGAAACTTTTTGTGCGAGGACGTTTCGAGGTGAGCGGACCAGTAGTCGGTTTTTGACTGCGCATCAAAGTGTTTCGCGTTGTTTGTTTCGCTCTATGTAAACGCATACTTGTCTCGAGCTTTAAAATGAACCAGATAGTTTTTTGTAAAATTAGGTAAAACTTTAACGTTTATTTTTCATGCAGCACTTTTTTCAGTAAGCGAAAAACTTTTTTGTTTTAAGGAATTTTGCCATAGTGTATGCTTATGAAATGAAGCTAACATATCAAGGAAATTTTTGAAAAAATGCAATACTCTATGATTTATACGCTTCAAGCTATTGTTATTTGAAGTTAAGTTTCTGCGGGCTTCATGAAGCCTCGCTCGCCCGGTTCTACTGCGCTTTAATCAGTGCGCTATGCGCGTTGTGGGTGCATACGTAAAATATTAATTTTGAGATATCTTTAATATACACTTTATTTTCATAAGCACTTAGAAGGTTTTACTTATCATTATTTACGTTGCACATTATTTAATATCCGTATATTTATACATTAAAATTTAATACTGAAATTAAAAAAAACGAGATAATTATTTATTTTTAAAATACTATGATACAAATTTCAGCAACTTATTTGGAACTCTCTCCCTGGTTTATAATCACCTGGAGTAGGAAAATAACTTGTTGGGGTTTTAAATTCTTTAATTTTTTTCTTTAAGACACCCGCCGCTTTTTATTAAAATAAAATTTGAATTTCTTCAAAAGTCTGGGAATGTCTGGACTTATTTATTTTGATAGAAGGTTCAGAATCAAAATTGATTGCCTCTGATTCTGATGTATCACTTTGGTATTTTATTGATTGGAAAGTTGTGGTAGCAGCTGACTTATTTTGACAAGCTTTAATATTTCGTTTGCCTATGTACCGACAATAACAGCTTTTGTGATATTTAGCATAATAGGCAAAAAGATCTTTGTAACCGGCTAATTTACAAATCATGTCAATATCTTGTCGCTTTTGGGCAACTTCGATTATTTTAGAGTACGTGTTTTTCTCAGTGCCTAAATAAAAATAAACATTTTAATAATAGCCCTATACATTATTGTTAAAAAGAATTTAGCAAATTAGAAGATACCAATGTCCTCAAAAGATGTACTTTAACTAAAAAACATCATAAGGCAAAAAGGTTTTCTGCTTAAATAGTGATGTGTGATGTCAAATAATATTATTCAGTATTTTCAGTTAAAAATCACTATAAATATATAAAATACTTAGAACATAGTGAAATGTTTTCTGCAGACGTAACTCGACTTCTCTCTATATTTATTAACAAATGAAAACGTTAGCTCCGCGCATATCAATGGGATTCCGTAGGATAAAAATGTACCGGCCGCGTATCAACAATATATCGACTGGATTGATAATAAAGTGGAAAAGAGATAGAGAAATAAATAACGTCTCCAGAGAAAAATCGTACTATATTACGTAAAATGACCCATTCAAATAAGAGACTAAAATATACTTCAACAACCTAATAAAATAAAAATGTACATTAATTACTTATAGTCGGGAGGTGTATATTTACTGGGCAGTCAAAGAACGCAACAAAAACCACTACAAACCATTGGCGAGGATTGTATAGGGGATATACCATCCTTCGGAGGGGATGTAAAGCCGTCGGTCCCTTGTCTATTAAATGTTAGGCAAGTAAAAGATCCCTACTCTTCTTAAGGGAAGAGGTTCGGCAAAATTCCTGGTTGGGGGTAGCTCGTCTACAGGCGTCGGTGATAGGCCTCAGTAGCGGAAATAGGCCGATGTTAAATAAATGTATTAAAAAAAAAGTGCTGCAGGGAAAGTAAATGTTCAAGTTTTATTGGTTCCGGAGATATCACGAGGGATGTGTGAAAAGTAAGAAAAATTAATTTTGACAAATTTATGGCATTTTTTGTAATAAAACAAAGTTTGACCTCCCAAAAGATGTTGTAATTGGCCATTATAGATGGCCAAGGACCTAATCTATCATGCTGTGAAGGTCCCATGTGGTTGAACTTAAAAAAAATTTTTTCAAGAAGGAAGCTACTTTTTTCCCGTTTTACAGTGTAAAGGAAATGAGCATCAAAATGGGGTAAACTGTCGGTGCTCTTAAAGCGAAAATGAAAACCCTAATGGGGTCTTACAGGAGTGAAAAATGAAGGGAAAAGAAGAGCAAAGTCACTGGATCAGGTATGTAGGTTGTTTTATTTTTTTTAAAACAACCTGCATACCAAATCCACTGACGTTACTGCTTCTCTCATATTAGCATCCATTCTTCTTATTATGGGATCAACCTGTGACACGAGATATTCAAAGTCTTGTGAAGTCATCCGGGTAAAGTTATCATTGATGGGTTCTGCTACTATATCTCTCAGAAGCTGGTTTCCATATTGCAATCGCCGACGAAATAATTCTTTGGTCCACCACCGGTGTTTTCTTCGTTTTTTTCTTTTTATTTTTAACATAAAGTATCTCCATGATAGCAAACGCTGATGATGTAGTCGTTGTATATAGGACGAACGGCGTGCTTGTCTCGCATAAACTGGTGGCTCACTTTGTTTCGCCTTTATGTTGCGAAACGTTTCTCATCGTGGAAATGGTTAGCACGAGACAGCCGCTTCGCGAGAGATTCTCGCGAAACAGTTGCGCGAGTCAGTTTCGCGCAATGGAACCCCAGCTTTATTGTTGAAGTAAATAATACATATTAATTCAAATGTACTTTTTTCAGCCTCATACGCTATTAATGGTTTAAAAGCAGCGTAACGCACTATTTTCAATATTTTTTATGATAACCGTCTTGACAATAACAAATTATACAAAAAAAATTAAAAACACGGGGCCGTATTTAAAAAAAAGTTACTGGTGGCCCAGTTTAAACGAAACTTTTTATTTAACATCTGACTATACAGAGTTATAGCTACATTAACTCCTAATAAGAAACCTAAATAGATTTTTTTGATATTTTGTTAAATAAGGACAAAAAGTGAAAAAACGAAATCTTAAATTTTCCTCCGAAGATGCGAAACTTTTTCCCCTTTAACCTTTCCTGTATCTTCTATACTTTACGAAATACCAGTACTGTCCCTGTGAATTAGTTGGGACCCTCTATATTTTCACATTTGTTACTAATAGATTGGAGAAAATAATAAATTAATAAATGATTTGACATGGGTCAAAGAACTACTAAGTATCATAAAAAGTCTCTCGAGGCATTTCTAGATATATATTCAGCAAAATTAAATTTCTGCAAAAATTGAAAAAAACTAATCATATGGAATCTGCTTTAGTACATCCTGTGTATGAGAAAAACATGTTTCTCCGCCGTCGTTACTAGTATTATTTACCTATTAACAGAGTTTTCTTTTGTGACTCTCTTCAATTCAGGGATCTGAATTGAAATAAAGTAACAGTCAGCTTGGAGCTGGCAACCGAGAATATCGTCTAGTGGCGGTTGTGTTACGGTCTCTGTTAAATATTTAGGTTGCCGAATCGATTCGTGTGCCTAGCTTCTATCTAATTTATAGTTATTTATATAATTTTATACAGGTTTTCAATTGCCTTGGTCCAAAGACCCGGGCGATTGATTTTCTTAAAAGTTCTATTCGAAGCCAAAAGCTTCCTCTTATTGAAAAAATTACGGCGCAAAAACTTGCAAATTATTTTGAACTACAATTGGAAAAATTCATAATTTCGTGGATATTTATTTGTTTCTTTATTTAAAATAATTTGACGTGCAAAAAAATACTACGAATAATGCTTAAGTTGATGTTAATAGTGAATTCTAATTTTGTTATTTTACTTAATTTGTTTTAGTTGAGGTTTACAAAGTGGCAGTTTTACTTTCGAAAACTTTCAAACTAAACATAAAAACCAGCTTTTAGTGGAAATTAGTTACTGTTTAAGGAAATTAAAACACTATTTTCCCAGCTATTGTTCTCGAGTTAAATCATTTGCAGCAGTCTTGTTACATTATAAATATGTAGTTCACATTTTATTTATTAAATATAAGAGATTATCTTTATTATGTCTGTTAGCATCACTTTTTGGAGAGGGTCTCTGCGTATTCTGCAGGGAACGGGATGGCCTAATCGCTGACTCAGCTTATCCAGGGAAGCTGGAGACGAGCGACCCGAGTCCGCGAGTCCGTGGCATTCTTGGTTTAGCCTTAGAAATACATTGACGCATACGTGAACTTATAATTGTACCCGGTGGTCAAATAAATTGTATTGACTTGAAGTTTAATTCCCTGAGACATATCTCGAAGTACTAATACAAACAATTCTAGTTTCAGTTCACCTGGACTTGAAGAGTGAGGACACTCTTGGATCAGGAAAGGCCGAATGTTAGCATCACTTTTTGGAGATGGTCTGTGCGGGGTCTGCAGGGAACGGGATGGCCTAATCACTGACTCAGCTGATTCCGGGAAGCTGGAGACGAGCGGCCCGCGTCCGCGGCATTCATGGTTTATCCTTAAATACATTAACGCATTCGTGAACTTATAATTGTACCCGGTGACCAAATTAATTATATTGACTTGAAGTTTAATGTTATTTTCTTTTATGTTAAAGTCAATTTTATTTCAATTAATTTAACGTGTCATACGATATTATTTTCCGAAACTGAACACATCAAGAATTATATAACCTCACCTTCGCGATGAGTTCAATTTGAACTTGGTGCACCCTGTTTTCAATAACGAGGCTCTAACGACCGAGTAAGGGCGGAATAATCCTTACCTTTTGCCGTGAGCACATCCACCTTCTCACGAAGAGTGCGGTAAAAATAACCCACCGCACACAAAGGTTGCTTTTGGAATCGTTTGGTTACCCCATCGTCGCAGTCTCCTTCTGTGCCATGGGACCACACCACTCGCCTTCCGCAACCGAGCTGGTCAGTTGCATACCTGCTCCAGCTAAAATTTCAAATGCAGTTTCGTTTTCAGCCGATTAAGGCTTTAAAAAAATGACGGAGCGTTCAAGTAGGACAAAATCATCCGGAGGTAAAATACCCTCCCGATCGGATCTCCGGGGGAGGGTGCCCACAGGGACACCTCATCGAATGTTGAAAAAACACCGACAAGTTAAATCCAAGAAAACTAATTCTTTCATCTACGGCGCTTGGAATGTTCGTACTTTGAACGACAGCACTCGCACCGATCGGCCTGAAAGAAGAACTGCTCTAATAGATAGAGAACTTCACCGACTCAATGTTGACCTTGCAGCTCTCAGCGAAACTCGATTTTTGGAGGAAGGCTCTCTCACAGAAAAGTACTACACCTTCTATTGGAAAGGTCTTCCCACCAATTCAAGAAGACAACATGGAGTAGGATTTGCCGTTCGGAATCAACTTGTATCCAACTTAACACAAGTACCACAAGGCCTATCCGAGCGTCTAATGCTGCTACACTATGAGCTATCAGATGGCAACGCGGTAAATCTAATAAGCGCCTACGCTCCCACTCTGGTTGCAAGTCACGAAACCAAGGAAAGCTTCTATCAACAGCTGGAAGAAACCCTCTGTAGAATACCTAAAACGGAACGACTCGTTATTCTTGGCGATTTTAACGCTAGAGTAGGGAGAGATGCAGACACCTGGCCAGGCATCATAGGCAATAACGGTTTGGGCAACATGAACGCTAACGGTCAACTACTCCTAACTAAATGCGCCGAACATGATCTAGTTATAACAAACACCATTTTCCGACAAAAGGATAAATTTAAAGGCACCTGGCGTCACCCCAGATCAGGTCACTGGCATCTACTGGACTATGTTATCGTACGTAGGAAGCATCTCAAGGACGTCCAAATTACAAAGGCGCGCATATTCTTTCCTATTATTTGGGTTTTCTACCACATGTACTATTATCCTCTTCAAAACAAATCACCGAATCTACAAAATAATAGAATTATTGGAAAAAAGAGCCTCTGCGCCCGTGACGTTTACGCCAAAGGAAAAGTCAGAGGTTATGTTTTGCAAATAATATAAATCGGAATAAACACAAAAATAATGTATTTTGCTGACGTTTCGGAAAGTAATCTCTTTCCGTTTTCAAAGCTATTTTTTGAAGAACTCTTATTTTGCTGTGTATGTCAAATACACAGCTTTAAGATTCTGTTTATGTTATTTCCATAGATACTTACTACTTACACAGAACATAGAACTGATGATATTTTTTTAGATAATGTTGAGTTTGTTAAGTTCTTCTTTTAACATTGGTAGCCAGGTTGTACAAATATCTACAGAACAATTCGATACGCACTTATCTTCATTTAATAAGATTATTGCTGATTCTTTAATTTTTCTTTTTTTGGTATCTGTTTCTTTTGTTAAAATTTTTGCCGAGTCCCAGTTTATTCTATGTCCGTTTTCCCAAGCATGTTCACAAATCTTTGATTTCTGAATTTCATTCTTTCTAATGTAGTTCTTGTGCTCATCCAACCTCACACTGAAAGGTCTGGATGACTCACCCACATAACATTTATCACATTCGCACGGGATATTGTAAATACAGTTTTTTGAATTCTGCTCCCTGTTTATCGCGCATTGATAGCGAATGTTGGGCCGATCATCGTCCTGTTGTCTCTAAAATGAAAATTGTTATGAGACCCAAACACCGAAGAACTCAAGTAAAACGTAGACTCCGTCTCTGTATTAGTAAATTGCGTGACCAACAAACCGTCGAACAGCTAAAGCAAAAAGTTCAAGAGAATTTGAGTGCACTAGAAGAAACCAATTCTGTAGATGTCACTGCTACCTGGACACAAATTAAAGACAGTTTAAAAAGTTCGAGTGAGGAAATTCTTGGCTCTGCAGCAAGTAAAAAACAGGAGGACTGGTTCAATGATAATGAAGCTTTTATACAAGAACTTCTTGACCGCAAACATATTACCTTCCAAAACGCTATCAACCACCCCAACGACTCATCAAAAGCAGAAGCTTTTACCCAATCTAAGTATGAAACGCAACGCGAAATCAGAAGAATAAAGAACGAGTGGTGGGCAAGCAAGGCCAGAGAAATTCAAAGGTACGCCGATTCACACGACTACAGGAATTTTTTCAAGGAGTAAAAGCAGTGTACGGCCCCAGTCGGAAAAATATGCGCCCTATTAAAGATTTAAATGGAAATCTCCTCAAAGAAGACCAGGAAATAAGAGCCCGATGGAAAGAACACTACTCTAACATTCTTAACCAGCAAAGTCAAGCCGATCACGATATTATAAATCTTATCCCTCAATATGACACCTTCGAAGACTTAGATAAACCACTAACAACGGAAGAGATCTTAACCGCCATTGGGCAGCTAAAAAATAACAAATCTCCCGGCGCCGACTAACTCCCAGCTGAGATCTTTAAAGCTGTGTCGTCAGAGCTCATACCCTACCTCAAAAAACTGTTTGATGTCATGTGGGAAAGTGGTCAAGCTTCGCAGGAGTTTCGTGATACACTTTTAATCAACCTCTTCAAAAACAAAGGGAGCGCTGCGGACTGTGGAGATTACAGGGGTATAGCTCTCCTGGCTGTTGGAGGGAAGATACTCACTAAAGCGATGCAAATAGGCTAACACCTGTTATGGAAAAGTTACTTCCTGAAACCACAGAGTGGCTTTAGACCAAACCGAGGCACATCGGATTTAATCTTCACACTTAAACAGCTTCAAGAAGAAGCACTAGAACGTCAAGGAGAAATTCATATGGCCTTCATTGATTTAACCAAGGCGTTTGACTTGGTGGACAGGGAAGTGCTCTGGAAAATTATGTTCCGTTTAGGTATCCCTAGAAAATTTGTGGAAGTATGTCGCAGTCTACATACAAACAACAACGCCCAGGTTATGTATAATAATGAGGCAACCGAACCTTTCTAAACCCTCACTGGAGTTAGGCAGGGATGTGTCCTGGCACCCCTACTCTTTAATTTGTTTACCACTGCTCTAACAATTATTGTTGACAACAAACTGACAGTCAGAGGAATAGGTCTTAGATACCGTTTTGATGGCGGTCTCTTTAACATAGGGCGCTTTAGAGCTTTTACGAAGACACGCATACGATTCATTTGTGATCTCCAGTATGCGGATGACTGTGCACTTTTAGCCTCTATGCCGGAAGAGCTTCAAGAACTTTTAGATGTGTATGCCCAGAGCTATGATTCCTTGGGACTTAAAATCAACATTGAATAGACTAAGATTATGTCAACTCCTCATCAAGTGAACCAAATAGACATTACACTTAACGGAAATTCTCTTGAGGTGGTGGATCAGTTCAGTTACTTAGGCAACGTTGTTAATGACAAAGCAAACATGGACAGCGAGATTCGCAATAGAATTAACGCTGCATCTAGAGCACTCTGGGGACTTAGAGAGAGAGTATTTGACAACCACGACCTTGCTTTGTCAACGAAAATGGCTGTCTACAGAGCAGTTGTCATTCCAACACTGCTATATGGATGTGAAAGCTGGGTCACTTACCGTTGTCATGTGAAAGAATTAGAACGTTTTCAACAAAGACACCTCAGAAGTATGATGAAAATCCGTCGGCTCCATCACATATCAAACGTGGAAGTACTCAGGAGAGCAAACAGCCTACCAATTGAGGTGCTTATTTCAAGAGCACGCCTAAGATGGGCAGGTCACGTTCATCGTATGCATGATAACCGCCTTCCTAAATGTACACTTTATGGTGAATTGCTAAGCGGTAGAAGAAGGCGTGGCGGTCAACGAAAGAGGTTCAAAGACGCTGTCCATGAAAATCTAAAATCCTGCGGTATTGCAGACGAGCAATGGGAACAACTTGCAGCGGACAGAACCGAATGGCTAGGGGTTGTGGCCAGCTATCAAGGAAATGTTGCTGCAAGAAGGCCGAATCCAAGACCTAACCAGGTCTATGTTTGTCCTGACTGCGGTCGACATGTGCTCTCCCGAATTGGCCTCTATAGCCATAGTCGTGTGCACCGTAGATGAATGGGAATTACGGAATTACAATAGACTACACCTTTTACTTGTTTTTTATTGTACACAATTTATCGACTGTAACATTTTTATACTCGGACTCGAGTAACGGCTAATATATGTTATTGTCTGAAAGTTATTTGTGGCATTCTGCGAATATTCTTTCCTATTATTTGAGTTTTCTACCACATGTATTATTATCCTCTTCAAAACAAATCACCGAATCTACAAAATAATAGAATTATTTATTTATATTTATATTTTATTTATATTATATTTAATATATTATTTTGTAGATTCGGTGATTTGTTTTGAAGAGGATAATAATACATGTGGTAGAGAACCCAAATAATAGGAAAGAATTATATATATGTTAATGATAAAACTATTTATTTGGCTCATTGTAATTTTACTGTTGAAAATCGTAGTAATTTCAAAGAAATGACTTACTGTTGCATGTTTTATTACATTTCTCCGACTGACATCAGAAGTAAATCGACATACAGTTGACGTGTTCAAAATATCACAGTTCTAGTTGCTTCCTCCATTTATATAATGCTTAGATAAAACAGAATAGTCGTTATTTTTGTCTACTCAAACATAAGTCCATGGAAAAATTTGCAAGTGGTACAATGAAGCACGAGAGATAATAATAATAATACACAGAAATTAGACAACCCCCTATTCCAGAAGCCAGGGCTTATGCAGAAGGGGGTTACACATTGAAAAAACGCGGACATACAACCATTTCCTCCGACAGTGTCAGTGCCGGAGACAGGATTGGAACATGGTGGTGCGATGTCCGTGTGATTAATCGCGATTGCCACCTCACTCTTTAACCCACTTGGCTATCGACCAGACCAGATACTTCATATATTGACGTATATCTTTTATATAAATTAGGAAGAGTCTTAAAGTAGTGCCTTGTGGCATTTCAATGCGAACATTTAATGGCAGAGTAATCGGCGTACAAAATAATTGGCTAATATGAAAAAGAAACAAACTTGTCAAGAAAATTTCTTCCAAACTATCAGCCACAACGTAATGTAAGTACTTAAAAATGAAATTATCTATTTATAAGCAGAACAACGGTAACTCAAGTTTGGCGCCACATTATAATAAGAAGCTTAGGGGATATGTAAAACTTGGCTTGTTTCTCATTTTCTTTTAACCTTTATTTCTGAGTAGTTCAAGAGGTAGCTCCCATTTGATATAACCGGAGAGATCTAATACAGTTACATATACTACTCAAGTCTGGAGCTAGCATGAAATAGAAATCTGGCTGTTTGGCAGTCCAAAGCGGCCGGACGTTAAACTGGCGGCGTTTCTAATTTCAAAAAAATTTACTTAATAATTTTAACCGGGAAGATCTATTTTTGTTTCAGAGTTTACTTGTTAGATTACTACCTCCTGAACAAATTCGAGCTGGTCTGCTATTTGAAATCGATCGCAAAATCGCCGTCAGACCAATCCAAAGTTAAACAAAATTGAAATCAATTTAACCGAAAGTATCTAATGTTTATTTTTGAACCAAATTAGAGGTCATTGAATGGTTTTCATAAATTGTTAAGTCTGGCAATCAAAAGCAGCCGGATACTGGGTGCCAGATCAAATTTCTTGCAACGCTGCATTCATTGAATGACGAATAACGTACGACTCTCTGGCTACGTACAAAAGAATGTAGAGGAGGGCGGGTTGTCGAAAAATGTAATATTGTTTGTCACTTACCCAAACCTATGCAATCTGGTGGAACAACCCAAACTCAAAATATGTTCACATTTAACATAAATTTATCAAACTTTAATATGGGCCAATAGTCGAATATTATTGTAAACATAATTTTGTACCTGATATAATTTCAACTATTTTGGAGATCGCAGGATTCACTAAAGGAAATGACGTTGTAGCTGAACTTGCTGCCCACAGAATTACAAAAGACAGCGACTGGTAACCTCAATTACGAGATACACTAACCCATTTGATGACGCTCTAAAGAAAAACATGCTTTTAACCTTGCAACTGGGAGAGGAGTTCGTTATGAGATATTTGATTTTCTATTGAATGTGGAGGCAATTGGTAAGAAAGCAAAGGACGAATTCATTTCAGAATGTTCAACAAACCGCGAACGGTTTGAAAAACCAATTAAAAGGCAAAAGTCTTCACTTTTGTTAATGAACAGAAGAAAATAACCCGGAAAGCGAGTAATGACAAGATGCAGGAGGAAATTATAAACAAAAATCTATTCGCAAGGATGTTGGCCTTATCATCTCAGCACAAAATTGATATCGCTGAAGTGCTAAAGTATCCTTTGACGGCGACTCCTAGGGCTTCCAGTCATTCAGATGGAACTTTCAATAAAACCGATAAATCGGCACTGATGAATCACTTAGAAAAAAATATCATAGCAGAAAATCCTGGGTCTATTGATGTGGCCATAATCGATGGATCCTTCTTACTCTACACTATTGGAGAGGTACCTCGAACTTTGGGTCTAATATTTCGTAAATTTCTTCAGATGGTCACGAAATATAAAGCGAAACATATTCATGTGATATTCGACCAATATTTTAATCCAAGTATTAAAGACGAAGAAAGGCAAAGGAGGGTGCAACATCTAGAGTAACAAGTTTATGCAATACGCGGGACCGATCAGATCAAACCCACAAATTTTATAAACTGCCTAAGAAATAACGAATTTAAAGAAAATTTCGACCCTTCTATATCTGATTTTCTTGAAAACAAGACTGTCTATGTCAATGACAAAAACACATGCTACCAATTCACCAGTTCAAATAATACGATCATCAGAGCTATTTCCGATGACTATTCTTGCAATCATGCAGAAGCGGACACGAGAATATTGTATGTAACATCTAAATTCCAGTCTCCAAATAATATTGTAGTGCGATGCAATGACACCGATGTACTTGTTATTTTATTGCGTAATTTCCATAAAATTAATGTTGTATCCAAAATTTTGATGGAGATTGGATTTTATAACAACAACTCACTTCGTTATTTAGACGTAGGGAAATTGTTCGTCGAACACGGTCCTGATGTATTTCTTACCTTGCCTGGTCTGCATGCCTTCACAGGATGTGACACAATATCTTGCTTCTATAAAAAGGGTAAAGTTACTCCTTTTAAACAAATGGAAAAGAACTTCGAATTTCAAAAATATTTTCAAACATTCTACCAAGATCCGGAACAGATTCTGTTCCCATAAGTACGGCGGAGAAATTTGTTTGCTTCATGTACAATTTCCCTAGTCCAACAGTTATTGAGGCAAGGTACAGAAAATTTGAGATGACCTACAAGCCCAGAAAAATGAATGAGCCTCTTATTAAGAGCTTCGCCACATTTGATTCCCTATCAGTTCCCCCGTGCCAATCATCCCTGCTGCAGCATGTGAAAAGAAGTATATTTCAAACATATATATGGATGAACGCCGAAAAACAGGACCAAAGACTATGGCTGGAAGATAGGTCCTTCTGGGATATATGAACCTGTGTGGTTTGATGGAGACGTTGCAATTGCGGAGGCTTCAGGTATGTCCAATACAATATAGTAATAATTACCTAATTTTTAACTCTTTTAGATGTCGAAGATACCGATTCTGATTTCCCTTCGGGAGATGAGGGGGCGAAGACGATGAATAACGAAAATACTCCTGACGTGGTAGAGAACACAAAATATTACAAAAATAATTGGATTTTATAGCACCACTGACAGATCTATGAGTGTGAGATTCAAGCTATCTTTTAATTAAATGTCAAAACTAATGTTGACGAAAAACTTATAATTCTTTTCATACAATAAAATTATATTTCCATCAATTTTTTAATATACCATCAACCGAAAAATAAGCTCACTCGTAATCGACGATTAATAGGCTTTGCTACCTTACAAAAACCTATCTGGCATCTTGAATCCGGCTGTTTTTTACTACCAGACCGAGAAATTCGTAAAAGCCACGCACTGACCTGTAATTTAGTTGAAAAATTAAAACTAGATACTTTCGGTTAAATTGACATCAATTTTCTTAAAGTGTAAGTTGATCAGGCCGCTATTTTACGATCTATTTCGAGTGGCAGACCAGTTAAAATTTATTTAGGAGGTAGTAATCTAACAAGTAAACTCTAAAACAAAAATAGATCTTCCCGGTTAAATTGAAGTATTTTTTCCCAAATCAGATGGGTCGCTATTTTAATGTCCGACCGTTTTGGAGTGCCAGACCGCCGAATTTCAATTTCATGCGGACAATACTCGAAACTGTAATATTAAACAGAATTAGATCTCTCTGGTTAGATCAGATAGGAGCCAGCTCTCAGTCTAGTGACGTCGAAACAATTTACTTCATTTACGTAATTAAATATCTCATAAGCATATCTCATAATAAAATTAATTGAGACTGTGATAAGAAATTCTTGCTGTAATTTCAAATACTACATTTTCATGAGATTAAAATAGCAACTAATAAACTTATGTTTATATTTTTATTTTTGAAAGGACTTGCAAACTTTTTATTTTCTTACATTATACACCGATCTGTTTCTAAGGAAACCAAAAGTAATGCTCAATGCCAAAATTGGTATCAGCAATCGTTCTTGAGTTATATATTGCATTTTAAAGGCAACCCTTGCACGGTGAGCAGGATGTTGCCCATATTTTTTATAACATACGATATATAAATTATAGCTAGGCTTTTATCAGACGTATGCCCACTATCAACTAGATTTATTGAAAATGTTCCGTTCGATGTATTTATTTAAGAAATTCTTTCGAACTGCATGAAATAACAAATGTAAAGCGAGTGAATCATAAACAAATGGAATGAATATATGAGACTTACCCACTACTTGTAGATATCCGACTTGACTAATCATCGGATTTGTGTTGACTTGACACATATAGTAACCCCTATCCTCCTTTTGTACGCTACTGACGTGCAGCAACCACGTCTTCGCATTATCGTGGGAGACGCTGAAACGTGGTACTCTGGAAATGACGTGACGGTGGATTGTCAAAATCATTTGTCGATCTATGTGTATCCATGCCACCTGAAAATATCAATTTATTAGGAGATTCACGCGGTTTTCTTGACAGTTGAATACACATCATTATAAGAGATTTCTACCTTTATATTTTCTAAATTCATTACAAAAGCGAGTTGTCGCGAAATAATATTGTCGTGTGCCTAAACTGACTTAACGTAAATATTACGATATTTTAATTGTAAAATAGCGGTTAAGTAGCGATTGCAAGTAAATTGTTATGTAGTTGTCCAATATATTTATTGGAATTTACTGTATACGACTCCAGAGGGTAGTTATAAAATGCTTTGAGGGTAAACTAGTTTGCAATCGGAATGGCATTCGGTGCGGACAAATACGCAGCCGTCCACTTCAAGACAGGACGATAGGAGGATAATTCTAAAAATGCGCGATAGTAGATGAAGTCATCCTAAGAAGTTTGGATAACGGATATGCAAAATCGCCTACAGTCCGTCGTAAATACAAACACATACCTTACGAGGGTAAACTTAAGCCTTATACTAAGAGATTATTAATTGTTATGTTAAAATGATACTGTCAACATCTTGATGTATCATGTAAGCCACCACAAGTTCCTACATCAACCATAAGAGCTGTCGCAAGGCGTCATAGAATAGCTGGTGCATACACCGACAAAACGCGACGCTACACACTAGTATTATTCCTTTCGCATGAGATATAACCGGTATGACCTCCACTTGTTGTATTCAGACAACTTAGCCAAAATGTCTATTCTAAAAATCGGTGTAATTGGAGGTACGAAGTGTACTCCTCAGAATTAAAAACCACAGTAGACCAAATGCAAACCTCCAAGATAGGACACAAACCCATAGATCTATTAATTCTACCGAGATGGAAGGACTCCCAAGACTGTGCCTCCTTGGGAAAACAAATTGAAGCATCGATCGAAATAAACACTCTTCATAGTATTCTAAACCAAAACAATAATAACTTGCTGTATTTTACGTATTTTAAATTTTTTTTTTTTTATACATTTATTTAACGTCGGCGTATTTCCGCTACTGAGGCCTATCACCGACGGCTGTAGACGAACTACCCCCAACCAGGAATTTTGCCGAACCTCTTCCCTTAAGAAGAGTAGGGATCTTTTACTTGCCTAACATTTAATAGACAAGGGACCGACGGCTTTACATCCCCTCCGAAGGATGGTATATCTCCTATAAAACCCTCGCCTAAGGTTGTATAGCCACTGGAAGATGTGTGAGGCGAGAACGCGGTTTCCGTTGGAATGGTCACCAATCCAAGTACTAACTGCGCCTGTCGTTGCTTTACATCGCATACCGAAGTATGTACATAGTAAAGACGCACCTACGCTCGCCCCGTATTTTAAAATGTTATTATATATATGTGCTTACCGTTCGAGTGCGATTGCTACTCGTCAAATTATTATGGTAGAGAAATCCCACTTTTAGGCATTATCAACATTGGTTACATTTCATTTAAAAGAAGATAAAATTTGATTAGGA
The DNA here is from genome assembly GCA_963675555.1 of Leptura quadrifasciata. NCBI lineage: Eukaryota > Metazoa > Arthropoda > Insecta > Coleoptera > Cerambycidae > Leptura > Leptura quadrifasciata. The sequence continues at coordinate 32,407,108 of OY776682.1, forward strand.
ACGAAAACCTGCAAGTAGATACTGAGTTTTTTAAAATTTTGGATTTATTCAAGTTTCATTGTTATTGTATCGAGTTAAGCAAAATTGCTGTATTAATAAATCTTTAATTTAATTTGACGCAACCAAGATATTGTACCTGCCGTTGATACGATACGATCATTTAAACAGTACCAAATAGTGTTGCAGACTACAAGTTGCAGTGCTACCAGGGTCTAAACCGCAGTCGTTCAACATAAAATATTTGCGCTTGTCCGGCCTGGTTGCTACAAATTCTTAAATTAGCTAATCCGTCTCTATATAAATACGATACAATTTTCCATATGTAAAATTCAGAAATTATCGTTTGAGAAATTCGTCGGACCACTATTAAATTCTAACGATTTGCGTGAAGGAACAAATCATGAAATGTGCTGCTCAATATTTGTAATATACTGGTCAGAATAAACAATGTAACATGATGATTTTGCTGTAATTCTACCAAAGTTGTGAATAGAGGTTAGTATTAAATCTGGACCCATAGCTATTAGGCTTGTGCCTCTTCGTAGCTTCAAGAATGTCACTAAAACTCGTTTCATTAATAAAAAACACATTATGATTAAACACAAATGAATTAGTATGAATATCTTCGCAATTCGCATGAGGGTTTTAAATATACGGAGCTGAAGTAAGAAGATATGCCACTTACGCATCATTCGCTCAGATATCCTTGTATTACCTTTTCTAGCATTAACATAATTTCTCAGCTGAGAAGGATCATTCCCCGTCTTGTTTTCAGTTGCATGGATACAGTTAGTGAAGGCAAACTTGACCGCCTTCCTCAGAGTGCACAATAGCTGTATGTAATATAACAATTTGGTTTTCTTATAGCTTTTATGATAATGAGCTTTTTGTTTGTCCATATATATAATTTGTCTAATAGGTTATTCATGCTTCCACTCTTTTTGGAAACATATTTTTCAAAATGGTAATAGAGCATTTCCTAGAAACATTCGGAAGCGTCTTCATCATTTATTTGAAAGAAAGGATCTCAGTTCGTAGTTTGTAATAATAAAGCACGAAAATCACATTCTTTTAAGTTATAAGATTGATTTTCATTAATTTTAAAAGTTGGAAAAGTTATGTCACTCGAAGTAAAACATTACCCTAGTAATACTGGATAAAGCACATCCTTTACAACAAGTGGATCCATATTATGATCTAAGGACATATTTATAGTAGTTTAAATTATTTATATTAATGCATTGTAAGTACCCAGTAAAATTTAAGAAGTCTAATAATGGTTTGTATGAATTATTTTGCTGATTGGAGTGCCATTCGGGAATACGGAAATCGTTAGTTATAATAATATGCTCGTTAAACTTTAGAGAATTCTCTAAGTAATCAAATATTACTGTATAATTATGGCTAGAGTGGGGTAGGTGGGAATATATACACAGATAATATACACGACTTTATTGTATACTTTAGTCCTTACATTAACTTTAGCCGGCTCAGTGGCTCAATGCTTATGTGTTAGGTTTGACACCAAGGGGTCCTGGGTTTTTGTCATGGATAGAGTATGGATGTTTAGCGGCGTTTTCAATGTGATACTGAGTTGGTAGCAGTGGACAAGACGGGGTTGTGTGAGAGGCCACACGGCTAGTCATTGTATCACTCCTGAGTTCAAGTCTCAGCTGCAACAGACGGCAAATGTCGAAGGCAATGGTCGTTGTGTAATTGTCCCTGTGCGTGCATGTGTGTGTGTGTATGTGTGTGCCCTAGTTGAGTGGTATAACAGCTAATGCTAAATTCCGTCAGGACGGTGGTAAAAAAGCCAGTTCTCTTAGTCAATTTAGTTGGTAGTCGACTAAAGAACTGGAGATATCAGTGTGAATTTTTCAGAATTTCATATTGTTAATGGCAATAAGTACAGCACCTCTACCAGTAGTCGTGTCACATCTATAGACAGTGTAATTCATTCCAGATAATTTAGTTGAGTTCGTACCGTCTTGCAAGCAAGTCTCTGTTAATGATATGATTAGTATTAGCTTAAAATTGACCACAGATTTACCTCCTAAAGTTTTGTCCATGAACTTAAGATACACCCTGTTTATAAATATTTTCGTAATTTACAATTCAAATTTTTTGAGCAGCCTGGTGTACTGGTGCAGATATTTTTTACTAAATATAAATGGGTATAGCTATCAAACTTAAAATAATCTTACATTTTCAGAGGGTAAGTACATAGATATTGAACAAGAGCCAATATGATCGCCTCATGTAATGCAGATTAGTTGCCCGATACAAGCTACCATCTAACATCTGCGGGTACACCGCAAGTTCAAATAACAGATGTTATATTCTCTCCAACAATATAAACCTGTCTAAAATCGATGAGGAATGAATTTTTTCTATAACTTGCTGACACAAACGGATTGATAGACGTTTATTTTATTTAAAAATTACCGTCGACATACGGCAGTTTGTTAAAGGATCGAATTTTGCCAAATATATAGTTACACTTATAACAACGTGATTATTTTTACTAATTTTTTTTTTTTTTACATTTATTTAACGTCGGCCTATTTCCGCTACTGAGGCCTAACACCAACGCCTGTAGACGAGCTACCCCCAACCAGGAATTTTTGCCGAACCTCTTCCCTTAAGAAGAGTAGGGATCTTACACTTGCCTAACATTTAATAGACAAGGGACCGACGGCTTTACATCCCCTCCGAAGGATGGTATATCCCCTATATAACCCTCGCCTAAGGTTGTATAGCTTCCGCGCATACACTGATATACAAGCCGCTGGAAGATGTGTGAGGCGAGGACGCGGTCTTCGTTGGAATACTAAAAAATTAGAATGTCAATTTTACAAATACAAATTTTTGCTATAGTTACTCACATAGTGAGTATATTGTTTAGGCATATTGTTATTAGTTTGTAAAAAAAATATAGTTGTCTTGTTTCTTTATCATCTTGAAAACTTGCTACAGGTATGATACTGATAAATGCAACATCCTTAACTTTGCTGACAAAGTTTATATGCACTTTGTTGTAATCCAACCAATGTGTGGTCATATAATTCGCTAAATAGCTGTTTTAGAACGGTTTGGTTTGTTACAAGGGACTGACTTGACTTAAGAATATACATTTCAAGCATTTTAGTTAATGTAGTGTAAAATATTACGTCCTTGTATTTCAACAAATACCCTTAAAAGTTGTAATATAAATTATTAATCTCGACTAGACTAGAGCCTTATTGTGTTTCAGATATTATTATAAAACAACTTCCAACTTCGTCTATTTATTTAAGTAAACACCACGTTGCTTTTGCCTGTAGCAATTTCAGTTATTTCCCGAATGTTACATTTAGCTATAGTTATATTTAAGCAAAACTATCCATTGTTTTGTTGTTGTACCTTTCAGTTGTCGACGCGCAAACTTTATTTTGTTTTGTTAAAAAATATCCATTTTAATAAGTTATACAAGAAAATTATCACAAAAATGCCTTTATTAAAATGAAAAGTCAATTTTCCGCCGCCATTTTGGGTTTTCACTTTTCTTTTCCATCATATTCGTAATTAGAGATCCTGTTAAAGAACACGCCAAAAACCCTCGATAAACTGTAACAAAATCCGATGTAAAAATACTATTGGAAGAGGTTTTTATATTTTAAATCATATTTTCGCTCTACGGAGCGTTTTAATCTGTTAGCTGGTGACCTTGACCGCTGGAAAAAATTAATTGAGACGCCAACGAGGGACCGGGCTAGACAAAACTGCAATGGTGGCAAATTTATTAATACGTCTGTTTATAAACAATATCGACTCTCGGAACGGATGATTTGGCTTTCCTTTACACAATGTATAATGTAAAATTCATTCCTATTTTAACTTTGTAACAAACAAGTCGATTTAATTAAACTTCTAATATTCATTAGTTTCTTTCTTTTTAATTTCATTCTATTTTTTTTTTAAATTTAATTTAACAACCCCCCCCCTCCCCAGACGGGTGGGATTGTTTTAAGTCAGAAGTGAGGGTTATCTTATTTTTTTTGTGTGTGTTGTGCCAATTAATCATGAGTAGACGACCGCCAAAAGTTCGCCAATTGCAGCAGCAGAGCACTGAGGGTGTCGTGTGTGACTGGGCGAACCGAAACGAGTTGTGTCCAGCAGGTGAGAGGGAGCCTGGTACCCCACAGAGTGAAGTAGATTTACAAATTATGTTAACAGAGGTTAGGTCAGAGATAGCTGCACTAAGAAGCCAACTTGTAAGTAGACAATCACATAGTTCTGTACATGATGACTCAGATAATTCGGTTCGTGAAGTAGCTGGGACAAATGTTACAAATTGGTCGTTCTTTAAAGATGATCGTTTAATTCCTGAGTTTAACAATTCAGAATGTTGAAAATTGGTTACGCAAAGTAAGAGGACACACAATTTTCATGGGTTCAGTGGGAAACAATGTTAAAGCAAATGTTTCCTAGTAAAACAACTTTTGGTAAATTTTTTTATGAAGCTGCTACGTATCAGGCTAATCCTGGGCAGGATTTAAATGATTATTGTTTTCACAAACTAGCGAAACTTAACAAACTCAAATTAAATTTATCTCAAAGTCAGATAGTTGATTGTGTTATTGAGGGTATTAAAGACTCGCAAATAAAATTGGCTATAAGGGCCGCACGTTGTTCTACTTTTGTTGAATTGTCTGAATATGTTACAAATTTTCCGTGCACAAGTACTTCTTCCACTGGACGGTGTATAAATGAAGAAAGAAAAATTAAATCTTTTGTTGGCGGAAATAATAGACAAAATAAAATAGTGTGCTATTGGTGTAAAGGGAAGGGTCATAAATGCATTGAATGTCCTAAATATAACAGTATAAATTGTAAATATTGCAATAAAACCGGACATATGGTAGAAAACTGCAAAATTAAATTACGAGAATCGAACAAGAAGGATAAAAGTAAAGATGTTAAATATGTTGGTCAGAAAAATTCTAATAAATACTGTAAAAAGGCAAAAATGCATAAATAAAGTGTAAATCAAATAGACGCGGGTTTAATGATTCGCGAGTACTAGCTAAGCGGAAAAGTTCCACAATGGTTACTATTGAAGGTGTCAGTCTGCAAATTGATATAGTAATAGTAAGTGATGATGGAATAACTTTTAATTTGCTAATTGGACAAAATTTTTTGGATCACCCATCTGTTTTGATTATTAATAGCACAAAACATTTAGTAATCACTAAGCTACCCGATGATACAGAGATACCGCCGAATATGAGTAATAAATACTCCGGAAATTGTGTAAAGGTCAGCAGACCCATAAACAGTCAAGAAATATCTGATTTCAAATGTGGTGAGATTACAAATGCAGATAAAAGTAAACTTAAACAATTGTTGGTAAAATATCGCGATCGTTTTTGTTTCACGACTAGCGAATTAGGGAAAACAAGCACTACAAATATGACAGTTGAGTGTACTACTGAAAAGCTTATAGTCTATCGCCCATATCGCCCGTCTCTAAAAAGTTAATGCTACTATTAATGAGTTATTAATAAATGACATAATACGACCTTCACGATCGCCGTATGCGAGCACTATCATTTTAATAAACAAAAAGGATGGTGGACATCGTATGTGCGTAGACTTTCGTGCTCTTAACAAAATTACAATAAAGGATAAATTTCCTCTACCACTAATTGAAGATCAAATTCATCGCGTGGGTGGCCATAAATATTTTATTACACTTGACATGTCTCAGGGATTTTATCAAATACCTATGGATGAGTCATCTATTGCAAAAACGGGATTTGTGACCCCAGATGGCCATTTTGAATTTTTGCGTATGCCGTTTGGGCTTGCAAATGCTCCCAACGTGTTTCAACGCTTAATGAGTGTGGTATTGAGTAATTATTTAAACACTATCGCGCAGGTTTATATTGACGATATAATTATACCTGCCAAAGATTTTGAAGAAAGGTTGTAAAGATTACAGCTGGTATTAGACAGATTGCGACAGCATAACCTGACTTTAAAACTGTCAAAATGTCCCTTTTTCCAGACAAAAGTCGAATATTTAGGAAGAGGAATTTCAGAAAGCGGGGTGCGGCCTAGCCTATAGAAAATTATAGCAGTGCAGCAAATGCCGGCGCCCGCGAATGTTAAACAAATACGTCAGTTTCTTGGTCTTGCGAGTTATTTTCGAAAATTTGTTAAAAATTTTGCTGTCTTAGCTGAACCGCTGACGCGTTTATTACAAAAAAATGTACCGTGGAAACTTGATCGAGAGCAATTAGACGCCTTTCAACAAATTAAAGACCTGTTAACCACCAAGCTGGAATTCTATTTCAAATAGATGAAACCGGTAAGCGACATGCAGTTGATTATTTTAGTCGACAAACGCCACCAATTGAGCTAAATTATCACTCGTACAAGACTATAATTTTGCAATAGAATATCGAGCCGGTATTAAAATGAATCACGTAGACTGTCTTAGTCGCAACCCTCATCGAACCATATCATGCGTTATTAATGTAACAGAAGCTGATTGGTTATTAGCAGCTCAACTTCAAGATGAAGCAATTCGTCTAATTCGGGAAATTTTGTTGAGCAAGGACAATAGGTCAAGCAATAAACAATATTTTGAGTTGTACAAAATTAAAGAAGGAAAAGTGCACAGAAAGTTTTCAGACGATTCAATTAAGTGGTTAGCACCAAAATCTAATAGATGGCAAATTTGTAAATTGTGTCACGATGACATAGGACACTTTGGAATAGAAAAAAACATTGGCAAAAATCCAAGAAAACTATTATTTTTCGGGAATGCGACGTTTTGTGACAAAATATGTTAACGCGCCTGTTTAAATTGTCTATACTATGTCATCGGCAGATGAGTGAAAAAACCGCGAAAAATCGGGGACCAAAATTATTTTTTCCACATAAAACTCACTATAACTTCATAAACATTAAAGTACGCGCATTCACAAAGTCATTTTCAGAAACTACCGGAAAAGACCTTTAATTTGACATATCGTACAGCTCGGTACGAAAAACACCAAAAAAGATATAGGGCAAAACAGCCCCAACACATAGCACAAAATAGCCACGCGGCGAGGCCCTGCAGCGCAACAGCTCGCGACCGGCAAAGCCCGTGCTACGTCACACCGCCGGGAAACTATAAATATGCGCACGCCCGCTAGCCCTGCATCAGTTCGTCCGCAACCATCCTCGAGTACACATAATCAGTCCGCTCGCAGCCAGCATCGAGTAAACATCATCAGTCCGCTCGCAACCATCGTCCGCTACACATCGATCAATCAGTTCGCGCCTGCCTTTGACACCGTCTACCTGAAGACTGTATTATATTATAGTAAATATTTATTTTATTCCACAACCTGCCTAATTAGTAGTTTGGAGTGCACAGTAGTGGTGAAAAGTGAAGTGGGTGTTAGTGTACTATAAAAGAAATCGTTATGAACACCAGGAGTCGATCTAGGCAGAGGGACGGCGTCCCATCTAGCCAGGTAGATTCAGAACCAACACAGAGCCGTTCGCCCCAGGTCCCGGACGCTCTCTTTACTAATCAAGAGGACTCAGGTCGGGTAAGGGAAACGGTGAACCCCTTGTCGCCCAACGTCGCGGCCCGTCAATTTCTCATCAGTCAAGAGGATTCAGGTCTGGTAAGGGAAACGGTGAACCCCTTGTCGCCCAACGTCGCGGCCCGTCAATTTCTCACTGGTCAAGAGGATTCAGGTCTGGTAAGGGAAACGGTGGACCCCTTGTCGCCCAACGTCGCGGCCCGACGATTTTTCACCGGTCAATGGGATTCAGCCCCGGCCAGCCAGGGGGCTGCCCCTAGCCCTAGTACCTACCCAACCCTAGGAAGGGGACAAGAAGCACAGCCTTTCCTCACACCATCCACTAGCCAACGCCTACCTACTGCAACCACGGACTCCACAACTAGAAGCCTTCAAGGAGTACAGCCACCGCCATTAGTAATGCCTGCTACCCCTGCTCTCACCCCAAGTGGGAGGAACACAAGCCACAGTGATGCATTAACACATGCACTCACGAAAGCGGTGCAACAGCTAACGCAGGCACTCATAGAAGCGGTGCAACAGCTAACGTGCACCACACAAACGCTCCTGCAGCACCTAGCTCTACAAGCGAGGACAAGCCACGACCCCCCCGGCTTCGCCCCGGGCCACTTCGGGCCCTATGCAACCAACCTCATAGCCACTTCCGGAATTGGAATTACAACATGACACGTCACCCATACAACCACAGCCGGCATCGTACGGGGCGGAAACGGGCCCGGCTCACCAACAAGCCGCCGCCACCGCCGTTCGTAGACATGGCTCCCAGCAACGTGGGGCTTCAAGAGCTTCCACACACGCAACGGAAGGATCCCTGGATGGGGATGCTCATGACCCTGAGCACAAATCGAAGCTATCAAACAGAATTCTGGGAGAACAAGCCCAGTGGCGCCCAACTGAACAACAACAAGGTCCCACAAACCAACAACAACCAGCAATACAGGCAGTACAACAACAAATCACCACAAACCAACGGTGCAGCCAGTACACCAACAAGACACCACCCACCAACAACAACCAACGATGCAGCCAGTCTCGGCCGAACCTCAAGCAGAGCAAACAACACAACCAGCTCCCCTGATGATGCCAACAGTGGAGTCGGGACCGACAGCGCAAACGATGCTACAACAGGCCATGCACAAGCAACTCATGGAAGTCGTGGCTACAGCAACGAAAGCAGCAGTTCAAGCGGCCACGGAAGCTAGGACTGGGCAGCTAGACGTAAGGACCCTACCCACATTCGCAGGAAGGGAATGGGAAGATCCAGAAAAAATCCTAAATACATTAGAAGAAGCAATGGACAGGAATCAAATCCAAGCAAGAGACAGGGTAAGGATCACTCTTGGACAACTGGAAGGCCATGCCAAAGGGATGTTTGAGGTGTTCCAGCCCCTCAACCTGGACTTCGAAACTTTGAGGCACCGCTTGATCCTCAAATACAACGACCCTTCCCTCTTGGGAAGTTTGAGGTCCCGCCTGCACGGCGAACGACAGAAAGAAGACGAGCTAGCTGCAGTATTCATTCAACGCAAGATGGGACTGTACAGAAGAGTAGAGCCGTACACTTCAGAAGAACAAATCACATGCGAGGTACGGGAACTGCTTCGACCAGAAATCCGATATGCTACCAGGACCATGACAATCAAAACCCTAGAGGACTTAGGTCGAGCCGCCGACTGGGCCGAGGTTGATTTCCAAGAGCTCCAACGCCACCTGCGACCAATACCAAGACCAGCACCACCTACAACTCGACCACCCGTCAATCGTCAATCTGAACTACCCCAGGAGCCCCCCAGTCCATGCAGAGGATGCGGTGGACGGCACTTCCACCGTGACTGCCCAGTACTCAAGGAACAAATAAGGCAACGTCAGCAACAGCCACCTCAGCAACAGCAACAGCCATCAAGGCCGCCACAGCAGCAGCAGCAAGGACCACAACCTGGGCCCTCCAACGAAGCAGCAAGGAACCAGGGAAACGCGAACAGGGTCGGCGCAAGCCAGGGCGCACGACCCCAACAATCATAGACGCCACCATCAGCACCACATCCGCCATTGGCCCTTCATCACGGATATGGACGGAAATCAATGGACGTAGACTACTGGCACTACTGGACAGTGGTGCCACCCATAGCTTCATAAAAAAAGAGTACGTGCAACCCGAAGCAATCCAGCCAACCCAGATGCGCGGACGATTAGCTGCCACTGACCACGTTTACTACTCCAGGGGAAGCATCCAAGTTAACCTGGTAGCCGGAGAGTACACAGCAACCACAAAATTTCACCTCCTAGATGCCATCGCCGAGGACGCCATTCTAGGACAAGACTGGCTACGTCAACACCAGGCGATCATGGATTTCCAGCGAGGTTGCGTTCATGTGGGCCTGCACCAGAGACACACACTATTTTGGCTCATGGACCGTCAAGCACCAACCCAAGCTAGCGAGTTCGACGTCAGCCCTGATCAGCTACCCACCACCCACCAGGAAAAATACATTCGCCTGATCCACAACTTCCAGGAGGTCTTCGACGAGGCGCTTCATCAACCCACAACGAAGTTGGCCATGCACGAGATCCGCCTGAAGGAAGACGCTCCTTTCAAGATTCGACGGTACCAATACTCCGCCAACAACAAAGCCATCATCACGGAAGAAGTGAAGAAAATGTTAGCCGCTGGGGTCATCCGACGAAGCCACAGCAGGTATTGTTCGCCAATAGTTATCGTCAACAAGAAAAACGGCCAACCAAGGTTCTGCGTGGACTACCGTAAACTGAACTCCCAAACCTATGAGGAAGTGAGTCAGCTGCCGCCCATTCGAGAAACGATAAGGGAACTTGGAGCTGCGAAGATATTCACCTCCCTCGACCTCAAGAGCGGGTACTGGCAGGTACCCATGGCCGAAGCCAGTATACCCCTCACCGCATTCAGTACCCCGGACGGGGCAACGTACGAATTCTTGGTGATGCCATTTGGACTCCGTAACGCACCCTCAACATTTCAGAAGCTGATGACGGAAGTACTCGCCGACTACGTGGATGTGTTCGTCAAGGTATATCTTGATGATATAATTGTCTATTCTGAGACCCATGAAGACCACATCAGACATTTGACGTTAGTCCTGGAGAGGCTCCAGATCCACGAGCTGCATTGTGGAATTCAGAAATGTCGCTTCGGGGCGGAAGAACTGGAATACTTAGGGTACCGAATCACCGCAACAGAGAACACACCTCAAGAAAAGCATGTTATCCAGATCCAGGAATTCCCCACACCCAAGACTAAGAAGGAACTGCAGGCCTTTCTAGGAACTGCAAACTGGCTCCGTGAATTCGTCCCGGAATTCACCGAAATCACAGCACCCATGACAACCCTCACCGGAAAACAGCGCTTCCAGTGGACACCGGAGGCAGACGCAGCATTCCAGAAGGTGAAGGAAGTCCTCTCCAAACCACTTTCGCTCTTCAGACCAGAACCAGGGCTCCCCTACGTCCTCCAGACGGACGCCAGCACCATGGGGATGGGCGCAGTCCTGTTCCAGCGTACTCCGCAAGGCGAAAGGAGAATCATCAAGTGCTCCAGTGCCAAATTCACAGGACCAGAAAAACGATATCATGTAAATGAACAAGAGACATTGGCAGTAGTGTGGGCGTGCCGGAGGTACCGCCACTGGCTGGAAGGCCAGACATTCACACTGGTCACCGATAGTCGAGCACTCACCTGGCTCCACCAATTCAAGGATGAACGTGCGAAGCTAACCAGATGGGCGCTCCAACTCCAAGAGTACAACTTCACTGTGGAACACTGCCCTGGTAAACAAAATCAACTACCAGACTTCCTGTCAAGACACCCCAGGGAGCCCATGCCAAGCTCCATCGGCGACGATGACCGCCTGCTACCTCCCGAGGACCACTGCGACGTCCCAACCACCATGGCGGAGGTCATCCCCGATGTCAACGGCCACACGATCCCAGAGAAAATCAACGCCGCTCGCCGAGAACCCCCCGATGTTCCCGAGGTAATCTTCGATTCGGACGACGAAGAAGACGAGAAGCGATCGTACTCCACCACGGACACCGAAACCAACTCAGAGGAGGACGACGAGGAGGACCTTCCTAATCACAACCCACCTCAGCCCCCAGCTCCAAGGCCAACTTGCGAACACGCTCCGCTGCAGGAGGCAGCGCTGAACCAGGTCGAGGAGCACGACGACGAGGACAACGACGAGGAGGCTAACGACGAGGTCAACGACGAGGAGGACAACGACGATAGGCCAGCAAATCTCTTCCAACAAATCCAGCAGGAACAACTCCGTGACGGAACCATCTCAGCCGCTATCCATTCCTGGCGAGTCTTCCAGCAGCAGGACCCAGACATACCATTAGAACCATGGGAGAGACGACTGCGAGACGACTTCATCGTAGAAGACGGCCACCTCTGGCACAAAACAACGGACGATCGGAGGCAGCTCGTAGTACCAGAAAACCTATGGGCAAGAGTAATCCACACTTACCACGACTCCGTCTTCGCAGGACACCCAGGTCGTGATGAAACCTTCCGGGCCATTGACAGACTCTACCACTGGACAGGAATTCGCCGCAACGTACGATCCCACGTTCGCCTGTGCATGGTATGCACGGCAACCAAAAGAGGCCCACTCCAAGAAGCCGCCCCACTACGTCCCAGGCCACCAACCAGGCCGTGGCAAGTCCTCAGCATCGACGTCATGGGCCCTTATGTGCCTACTGTTACTAAAAATCGCTTTCTTATTGTTGTTACAGATACCTGCTCGAAATGGGTTGAGGCCAAAGCCGTTCCAAATGCCACTGCAACTACCATCCGCAATTTCCTGGAGGAAGTCGGTCAAAGATGGGGATACCCAGAAGCAGTCATTTCGGACAACGCCACCGCCTTCCGCGCCAGAGCATTTTCCAGATTTCTGACCGACCATGGTATCCAGCAGTATACGTCCCCAGTATACCACCAAAGGCCAACCCGGTCGAACGTCGCTGCCAAGAAATCAAGAAGGCCCTTAGGGAAAAGCTCCGCAACAAAGACGCCAAAAAATGGGACGCAGTCATCAATCAAATCCTCTTTACCCTCCGGAACAGACAAAACGCCGCCACTGGATACTCGCCAAGCGAAATGTTGTTGGGAACGCCATTGCCCAGGCCAGGCGAATGGCAGCATCCTCAGCAACGCCAGCCGTTACCAGAGCCCAAACAAGCAGCCGAGGAAAGAAGGAAGCAAGCCAAACGACGCCAGATAATATTCCAGAGGAACCTCTACCCCAGGCCCAGACAAGCCAAAGTCCATTTCGAAGTAGGAGATATGGTAATTACGAGAGGATTTAAGGAAACTCGGCCAGCCTTCGGCCCAACATGGGAAGGTCCATACCCAGTCGTAAAAGTGTTGGGAGATAACACTTACGAAGTAGATCGCAACGGAATCCAGGCCCCAATTCATATCGATGACCTCAGGCCGATGCCCAGACCACAGCAACGTGTCCAGGTACCTCCCGAGGTGCAGCAGCTTTTCCAACCCGAGGAAGGAAACGCCGAGTCCGACCAGGACGAGGCGCAACATGACCCTGGGGGGCAATCCCCAGAAGACGGATTTCAACCCAACCCTGAGGGAAAGGGACCCTCAGACGAAAGGCAGCCAGAACCAGGCCCATCCCGGAACCAAGACCTCACTCGCGATATCCTCGCGATTTTGTAAGCGAACCAATCAAACACATTTATTTTTGTAAAATGAAATACATTAGTTTAAGTTGAATTACATTAGTTTAAGTTGAATTACATTAGTTAAGTTGAGTTACATTAGTTTAAGTTGAAATATCTTAATCCTATCTTATCTTGTACATTATCTATTATTCATATCCATGCCTTTTATAAATAAAAGTCACAATTTAGGGGGGTGGTGTCATCGGCAGATGAGTGAAAAAACCGCGAAAAATCGGGGACCAAAATTATTTTTTCCACATAAAACTCACTATAACTTCATAAACATTAAAGTACGCGCATTCACAAAGTCATTTTCAGAAACTACCGGAAAAGACCTTTAATTTGACATATCGTACAGCTCGGTACGAAAAACACCAAAAAAGATATAGGGCAAAACAGCCCCAACACATAGCACAAAATAGCCACGCGGCGAGGCCCTGCAGCGCAACAGCTCGCGACCGGCAAAGCCCGTGCTACGTCACACCGCCGGGAAACTATAAATATGCGCACGCCCGCTAGCCCTGCATCAGTTCGTCCGCAACCATCCTCGAGTACACATAATCAGTCCGCTCGCAGCCAGCATCGAGTAAACATCATCAGTCCGCTCGCAACCATCGTCCGCTACACATCGATCAATCAGTTCGCGCCTGCCTTTGACACCGTCTACCTGAAGACTGTATTATATTATAGTAAATATTTATTTTATTCCACAACCTGCCTAATTAGTAGTTTGGAGTGCACAGTAGTGGTGAAAAGTGAAGTGGGTGTTAGTGCACTATAAAAGAAATCGTTATGAACACCAGGAGTCGATCTAGGCAGAGGGACGGCGTCCCATCTAGCCAGGTAGATTCAGAACCAACACAGAGCCGTTCGCCCCAGGTCCCGGACGCTCTCTTTACTAATCAAGAGGACTCAGGTCGGGTAAGGGAAACGGTGAACCCCTTGTCGCCCAACGTCGCGGCCCGTCAATTTCTCATCAGTCAAGAGGATTCAGGTCTGGTAAGGGAAATGGTGAACCCCTTGTCGCCCAACGTCGCGGCCCGTCAATTTCTCACTGATCAAGAGGATTCAGGTCTGGTAAGGGAAACGGTGAACCCCTTGTCGCCCAATGTCGCGGCCCGTCAATTTCTCACTGGTCAAGAGGATTCAGGTCTGGTAAGGGAAACGGTGGACCCCTTGTCGCCCAACGTCGCGGCCCGACGATTTTTCACCGGTCAATGGGATTCAGCCCCGGCCAGCCAGGGGGCTGCCCCTAGCCCTAGTACATACCCAACCCTAGGAAGGGGACAAGAAGCACAGCCTTTCCTCACACCATCCACTAGCCAACGCCTACCTACTGCAACCACGGACTCCACAACCAGAAGCCTTCAAGGAGTACAGCCACCGCCATTAGTAATGCCTGCTACCCCTGCTCTCACCCCAAGTGGGAGGAACACAAGCCACAGTGATGCATTAACACATGCACTCACGAAAGCGGTGCAACAGCTAACGCAGGCACTCACAGAAGCGGTGCAACAGCTAACGTGCACCACACAAACGCTCCTGCAGCACCTAGCTCTACAAGCGAGGACAAGCCACGACCCCCCGGCTTCGCCCCGGGCCACTTCGGGCCCTATGCAACCAACCTCACAGCCACTTCCGGAATTGGAATTACAACATGACACGTCACCCATACAACCACAGCCGGCATCGTACGGGGCGGAAACGGGCCCGGCTCACCAACAAGCCGCCGCCACCGCCGTTCGTAGACAACTATAAAGCCCCATCTGGGAGAAAACCGGGAAAACTTCATCCCATTGATAAGGTGACGGTCCCATTTCCTACTTTGCATTTAGATTACGTGGGGCCATTTGTAACTAGTAAACGAAAAAATACTCAAATGTTAGTTATTGTTGATGGATTTACAAAATTTTGTATTATTGAGACTGTGAAAAACACTACGGCACGATATGTAATTAAAAGCTTGAAGAATGTCATAGATATTTTTGGGGTACCAGTGCGTGTCATAACAACAGACAGAGAGGGACTGCCTTTACATCACACTCGTTTGAGAAATTTTGTTTGAATAACGGGATCAAACATACATTGAATGCGGTTGCAACCCCACGAGCCAACGGCCAGGTGGAGCGTTATAATCGAACAATCCTTAGTTCCCTTGCTGCGATGTGTGGAGGTTTGAATGATGACACATGGGACGTTCAAGTGAAGGCCGTCCAACGAGGTTTAAATTGCACTGTAAATCAAGCAATATGGATGACACCATCAGAATTGTTGTTCGGTACTAAACCACGTACCATATCAGAAGGCATTATATTGAATGAACTACAGGACGAAATCAATCGTATTGATTTGTCCTCGATACGTAAGCTCGTTTAGATAATAGTCAAAGTAAACAGAAAGCAAGGTTTGATTCGAAGAGAGCCAAAATTAAAACGTATTCTGATGGTGATATTGTTATGGTTAGGGTAACTAGTATCCCATCTACAGAGCAAAGCAAAAAACTCTATCCCAAATTCAAGGGATCATCAAAAATTTCTGCTGTATTACCAAATGATCGATATGAAGTGATGGATATGATGCGCAAGCGCAAGCTAAAACGGTGGTGGCAGTCGACCACATCATGCCCTGGGTTATTTTGAAAAAAAATAAGTTGAGTACCTATGGCATCCGCAAGCATGTATGGTATTTATTTATCCGATACATGTATGACGCCCGGGGTACTTAAGGCATCCGCAGGAATGTATGGTATTTATTTACCCGACACATGTATGACGCCCGGGGTACATATGGCATACACAAGCATGTATGGTATTTATATACTCGACACATGTAAGACGCCCGGGTATGTGCCGATTTTATTAGAGATGACGCTCGTAAGCATGAATGGTGTTTAAACATTCGACACATGTATGGCGTTTGACACTCGGAAACATGAATGGTGATTAAACACTCGACACATGTAAGGCGCCATAAGAAGCATAATGACTATAGGTCCGATGCATAATGATTATAGGTCCGATGCAAGTACCCGAGGCACACAAATGAGTAGGGGAGTGGTGTCCGAAACCTGAATATTTTCTCTAATGTCCCTACAAGGGAAATATGAGTAAATCGAAACAGGAATGATGCTTGGCTCACTACTTTTGATGAAATAGTGTGGTTTACTTCAGTTTTAATTGCATTTTTGTATATGTTGCAGGACTGATTGAGGACAATCAGCAAGTCAGGAAATCCGAATCTGTTAGCTGGTGACCTTGACCGCTGGAAAAAATTAATTGAGACGCCAACGAGGGACCGGGCTAGACAAAACTGCAATGGTGGCAAATTTATTAATACGTCTGTTTATAAACAATACCGACTCTCGGAACGGATGATTTGGCTTTTCTTTACACGATGTATAATGTAAAATTCATTCCTATTTTAACTTTGTAACAAACAAGTCGATTTAATTAAACTTCTAATATTCATTAGTTTCTTCCTTTTTAATTTCAATCTATTTTTTTTAAATTTAATTTAACAACCTCCCGCTCCCCAGACGGGTGGGATTGTTTTCATGTAACAAAATCCGATGTAAAAATACCGTTGGAAGAGGTTTTTATATTTTAAATCATATTTTCGCTCTACGGAGCGTTTTTTATGCAAAAATCTTGAAAACTCATCAAGGAGTGTAATTTTAGAAAGTGTAACAAAAATCAACTTTAATTTCGGAAATTTCAAAATTAAAAACCCACCCTTTTACGAATCCACGTTGTTAAGCACTGCAACTCATGCGTTGTGTTAAATATGAGGACAGGTTAATCCAGTCTCTATTCAAAGTATATCGAGAGTTTTAGCGAAAATAGCCTTTAGCGACAAGGGTCCCCTATCATTTTTTAGCAGTCGATTTTGACGGGAAACTGATGGGTTTTAACTGGATTTGCCCTAAACCGGTTCATCAGTGATTCGGTGTCAGAAAAGTATAGTTACCATGTACTCATATATACCGCCTTGCCTGAACGTATGAAATTGTAATTGTAAAATATAATTCAAAGTCGTTGCGATTCAAGCATTTTTAAGCTCCGAGGAGCGATCAAAATTGATATTGAACTGAAAACACGTCAATAGACAGGCAAGCAAAAGCCCACCAAAAATTTTTAAACATTAAACTTTTCTTGAATCTTTTTATGCAATCGTTAGCTATAAACCGCATATTGGATGGTAGTTGGTACATTATAAGTCGTCCGTTCCTCACCATGTGTTGTACACGGGTCAGACTATAGTTTGTAAAAACATTTTTCTTGAATGTTTTTATAAAACATGATTTTTTAAAGAGATTTAATATATATTTTTGAACTTTATATTGTCTTTTTCTTGTGTTTTCAAAATTCCCTTTCAGGTTTAATTTTAAGAAAGTGTTAATACTTACTGTGTTAGATTTATAGTGTTACGACGTCCAATTGGTCAGTCAGTGAAGCAGTTAAGCATAAACGAACAGTAAGTATAAATTTTATATTATTCTCCATCTGAAACAGTATCATATCATTCCGAATTCTAAAGTATACGGTCGATATTGTGTCGTTGCTCCTAACCGTTGAAAGCGTGAACCAAGGCATTAATACTTTATACCACATTTCACACCTCACACACACCCTTATAACACAGGCAGCAGAATGTCCAGAAAAAAGAAATTAAAACCACCAGACGCAGCCACACCCACACACACACTCACTCAGGAATCCGAGCAAAAACCATCAACAATACTGAGAATACTGATAACACGAATACTAACCAACACTTAACTTAAAATACTAACAACCTAACAATATATAATGTACCGAGCCACAGCCCTACGCTATCATCTTTACACGATTTTAATTCCACCCCACAATCTTCCCCTCAGGATACATCTTTTCGCACTGCGTTCGGCAGTAGTCTTCAACTGTAGACATCCAACTCAAGCATAAATAATTCCATAAAAACATCCATCAATACTTTGTCTATTTTCACATCCACTATTATCACCACAACTACAACTGTTACAACTACTTCATCCACCACCACCCCTACAATAATACATTCTACCCCTAAAATATCTGTCCAAGCCAAGTTCAGGTCAGCATACGACGCCGACATTGACGTCAGAGGTCAATCGGACGTTGAATCAGTTCATTCTTACCAGTCCATAAGCCAATCTAACCATATGAGCACAGAATCTGCCCCCAACTCCGATGAAAGATCCAAAAAAAGGGTCAAGCGCAAGCGCAGAGCCCAACTGCATATCAAACTTCAATCGCCGCCTCCTAGGGCAATACAATTTTTTTTCTGCATTGGGCGTGGAATCCATTAGCCAGTCACTTAATTCTATAAATCGAATAAAAATAACAAAAAAAAAATAACGAAGAAATACCAATACGAAGCTAACCTAACACGATTTTAAGGGAAAATTAATAGACGACCAACACAATGAGTGACACTCTTCCCGCTCAGGGGCCCATCAGAGCATTAATAATTAGACACACAGGTTAAAGGCCACGGATAGGAGGTATAATAAACAAAAAGTAAAACATAAGGATACGATTCTAATCTATGTCTTCATAACAGTATGTTGATGTTATTCAGAAAATTCATTATTTCTTATATATACGTATGTTCTTAAGTGACAATAGATGTAATAGATTAGAGGGTAGAGGAATATTTAATTTCAGTAACCCCTTAATAAGTTTCTCAGAAGCTCCATTATGACATGAACACCCAAAGAAAATGTGATCCAAGTCACAAATAACATGGCATGCTGTGCATATATCTGTTTCCATAACCCCAATTCTCTTCAGATGTTGAGCATAACAAGCATGGTCAAACCTCAATCTAGAGATAGTGGTGATAAACTTTCTGCTTGCTGTCAAATGTCTAAACCAAGGGACCTTAAGTAAACTATCCTCAATTTGAATATAGCGGTTGTTTGGGTTATCAATTTTGAATTGTTCATAATATTCACTCCGTTTAATAGTTATATTATTTTTTGATGAGTTCAAGAGATCAGATAAACACATCTTAAACTTGAGATTTCTGCCAGCGACTGCGCCCTCTTTGGCAAGATTATCCACATGTTCATTACAGGTTATACCCACATGAGCCTTCACCCAGATAAACTCAACATTAACTTTATTTTTGTGTAATTTACAAAGAAGTAGAAGTATTCTGAGAATGTAACTATTAATTCTGGGGTTAATTAAGGCTGTTTTTAAGTTTATTAAGACGCTTAAGGAGTCCGTAAAAATTACGGCTCGCTTAACTTCGTTGCATTCCACATAATCTAAAGCTTTTAATATAGCAATAGCTTCACTCAAAAACACTGTTGTACGAGTTTCTAATTTAATTTTCAGTTCGAAATTTTTAGATGGAATGTAAACGGCATACCCCGCATATTCCCCAATTTTAAAACCATCAGTGTATATATGCAAATGACTAGAGTATATAAATTTTAAGTTATTAATTGTCAAATTATTCTCATTGGTGATATCTGAGTATGATGGAATTAAAATACGAGGTACTCCAGGTTTAGATAGGATATATCTGAATATTTGAGGAGAAGATCAAATTGTCCGCTTAATTCACGAAATCCAGAGCAAAGAGGAGGAGAATTTCTTTTGGACCAATACTTATCTGTTAAATCTTGTATGTTTAAGTGTGATATCTTGGACACAATCGACAAGTCTTTATATTCTGCTTTTAGGATATATTTCTCACTAAGCAATTGTCTTCGAAACATCAGGGATTTTTCTGAAGCTAGCATGTAATGGAACCAGTGGAGTCGATCCCATGGCACCCAGGCAGATACGCAAGGCTTTATTCTGAACAATATCTAAGCGTTTTAAGACAGAGTTACTGGCAGATCCATATAAGGTGGATCCATAATCTATTATAGAACGAATATACGACCTATAAAATAGAATAAGTGTATTAGGGTTAGCACCCCACCATGTTTTACAGATCATTTAAAAAAAATTAATTTAATGCCTTTTTCACATTTGGCTACAATATGGTCTATATAAGGACCCCAATTTAGCTTTTTATCTAGAGCAATGCCAAGATACATAATTTGATTTTTATAAGGATAGGAGTGATTACCTAATTTTAGTTCATTTATGAGAGGGGTATTGTGCCTTGTAAATACACTAGTAACCGATTTTTCAACAGAAATATCGAATCCATAATCAAGGAACCATTTTTGCAGAAGACCAGCGGCATTACTTAGCTTATTAATGCAGATATCATATTTATTGTGTGTTACATAAAAACAAAAATCATCTGCATATTGGATGATGCTGCAGGAAGGACTTATATAATTGTGTATACCGGCAGTGTAAATATTAAATAAAATAGGGCTAAGAACCGAGCCCTGGGGTAATCTGATGGAACTTACCCTATACCCAAGTTTTTTATTATCGAATCCTCTTAAGTAAATAATTCTATTTTTGTATAAATTAGTAATTGTATACGCCGTATGGTCTGGAATGGACATCTTTATTAGTTCATTAAAAAGAATATCTAAATTTATACAATCATAAGCCCCGTTTTAAGATCTAAAAAGAGAGATCCTAGGTATGTATTATTTGAAAAATTATTTTGTATATCTGTAACCAAGTAGGTTACTGCATCAAGTGTACCTAAACCTTTCTTAAATCCAAACTGTAAATGAGGTAATGAAGTATTGTTACACAACCACCATTCTAAACGATTCTTTATCATACGTTCCAGAGTCTTAAACACACACGAAACAAAGATATTGGACGGTAAGAGTCAGCCAGTTCGGGGTCTTTACCTGATTTGAAAATAGGGACAATGACGACTTTTTTAAGAGACTCTAAATCAGTGCCCTTAAGCCAGATGTCATTAAAAATGTCTAAGAGAAAATGTTTTGTGTTATTTGGCAAGTGGACCAACATTGGGTATTTAATTTCATCATATCCTGGAGCTCTATTAGATGCTGTTTTGATAGCAAGATTAAGTTCAGGAATTGTAAATAGTTGAGAAAAAAAGTGACCCTGTATTGGTTCAGAATTGATTTCTGAATCATTATTCGAAACACTAGGTCGGGCAACTAGATTAAAAAATTCATCCATCCACAAGTCAGAACGAGGAAGGGTAGCATTATTTACAGGAATTCTTTTTAATTTTTTTGCATGTGTCCATAATACTTTAGGTGGAGTGGACCCATTTAGATTTTCACAATAATGTTTCCAATTTTCCTTTGCTTTTGATTTAAACATTTTTTTTGATAAGGCTATTATTTTTTTACAAGCAATAAAATTGTCCATCGAACTATTTTGCTTATATGTATTTAAGGACTCTTTTCTCTTTTTCAACATTTGTTCGCATTCGTCATCCCACCATGGCGAGGGAGGACGTTTTTTTACCATAAAAGGCTTAAAAGTTGGAATGGACTTTTCAGCAGCGATATTAATATTTTCGATAAAGTAACGATATTTATCAACAGAATTCAGCTTTGTGGGAGGGTTTTGAAATATATTTTTAAGGCTTGACTCATATAATTTCCAATTAGCTTTGTCAGTATTCCACTTACTTTTGGGATAAATGATATTTTGAAAATTTAAATTGGCAGTATATTCTATTATTATCGGAAAATGATCTGATCCAAGGTTATCTGAAAAAACATTCCAGCTTATTTGTGAGGCCAAAAATGACGTAACCATTGATATGTCTACTACAGATTTAATAATATTGGGGGAAGACAGTCTAGTCTTGTCACCATTATTTAATATAACCAAATCTCTCTCCTGTATACAATTAATTAATTGTCTTAATACTTGGTCATTTTTGGAAGAACCCCAGAGGTTACTATGGGCATTGAAATCGCCACCAATTAGTACAGGATGAGAGCATTGTTTGAAAATATTAATCCAATCGCTACACTGAGTAGTAATATTAGGAGGTCTATATAATGATATGAAAAAAATGGGAGATTGGTTAATTTCTATTGTTATGCCACATACTAGAATGTCAGGATTATATGTATTACTATCAAAGGATATTTCTTTAAAATAAAACTGTTTTTTAACTAATATGGCAACTCCGGCTCGTCCATCTATTCTGTCTCAACGAATTATGTTAAAACCCAGGAAATTCACGAGTTGACTTGATTTAAACCAAGTTTCACTTATCAAAGCAATATGAATATTTTGATCAATTAAAAATTTAGTTAGGTTAGCTTTATTCGCAATAGTTGAACGTGCATTCCATTGCATAATATTTAAATTGTGATTTTTATCAGCCATTTATTGGTCATAGTTTTTAAGGGCACCCTCCAATATCCTATCAAATTCAGTCTTTAATAAACTAAAATCCAAATTCTTGAATTCATCGACATCTTTTATTGTATTAAAAATTGACACTATACAGTGTGTAAGATAATCTGACACATTATTTGTAATTCTAGATGGGTGATAATTAGGACTATTATTATTAGGCGGGAGGGCTTTACTAGGCCCAAAAATAAAAGGGAACATATTTTCAGCAGGTACTTGCGGGAAAGATGGAGATGTTATTCTCCGTTTTTTTTTGAAGCTTGAGTTAAAGAATGCTAGAATGCGGACTAGATGTTGGCTGCGACAGCGAAAATTTAGGAATAGGTTGAGAATTAATTTTTGGTAGGGGTGAAAATTCTTGCTCATTTCCCAAAACATTAAATCTATTATTGGATACAATGGAGGAAAAAGAATTATTCATCATGTTTTTTGCGTCTAAATAAGGGATGTTGTTTAAGGACATTTGTTCCTTTATTTTCTTTTGGTTTTCATAATTAGGGCAATTTTTGGAAGTTGAATTGTGAGAATTATTTTTACAAAAAATACAATAGGTATCACCAAATTCACAGTTATGTTCTTCTAGTTTTTCTTTACCACACTTAGTACACAAAATTTTGGTATTTCTACATTGATTAGAAACACGTCCGTACTTCAAACATTTGTAACATTGAACCACTTTACTAATAAAGGGCTCAACGGCAAATTGTACACTGTTTATAACGACATATGTGGGAAGAATATTCCCCTCAAAAGAAATAATAACTAACTCTCTAGGGATCCATTTGTCAGAACCATCAATAGAAATTTTGCGATTAAGTCTTCTAACATGGATGACTGGACTAGAGCTTTGAATATTTTCTTTTATGTAGTTCTCGTCGAACCTGGTATCAACTGATCGTATTAAGCCTTTTCTTTCAACCAAATGATTAGGGATAAATGCACGTAAGTTCTCTGAATCTAATTGTTTATTGTTAACAAGCTTATTAGCATCAAATGCACTTTTCATTATGACTCGAATTCTATTGCTCCCTGTGCTATTTATTGAAACCACATTAGTAATATGTAATTTTTTCAACAAAATATGTCCAATAAACATCGGATGAAGGCGACCTACATTTTTGTCCGTGCTATCGATATAAACATAAAAAGACTTACCATACAAATGGATAATATTAAGATTAAAAACCTTCTGTGTTTTTTGTTGTGAGCTATGGCTTACCACCTTCTCTAGAGAGCGGCTCGCTATATTATCTGAATATTAGACTTATCTGGCTGATCCATACTGATATCCGCTACCTTTGTAAGATCAACTAGTTCACTAAAATGATTTGTGTTATCATAATGCACTACCAAGCAGTTACTATTATAGAGGGATTTCCCCGTCCGCGGGGAATCAGAACTCATAGATATTATACACTAGCCACTTGATTTCACGAGAAAGTAAAATTTCACAGATATTATTTAGTTAATAACCAGCTATTTAACCGATTTATTACGGCGCTTTGAAACGTGTATCACCTGTCACTTGTACGCGTGAACACTGAAAAACACAGTTACACTCATTAACAGACATGCCAATTCACAGCCTACTTATAAATACAACAACACGTCTTTGACTTGTTATCCTAAAGGACCACGTGACCATGCCAGCATCACTAAAATCCTTCAGCAACAAAGAATTGAATTTTACACTTATGACTCCGTTAACCAACGCCCAGTCAAAGTCGTCGTTAAATATATTCCACTAGACACCCCTACTGATGACATCCGAGACGACTTGCTACTCAAAAACCTACCATTCTCGAATATCGTCAGAGTTATGACATCACGCGGAGGTAGACCAAGTAGTACCCACCAATATCTTATAAATTACCATTCCCAAGCAAGCCGCGAAAGATTATTACGACCTAACGGAACTCTGTTACTACATAGTTTCCGTAAGTGAGTATATCCGGTTGGACATACCCCAGTGCCACAGGTGCCAGCACTTCGGGGATTCCTCTGCAATATGCAACCAGGCCGAACGATGCGTTCGGTGTGGAAAAGCGCATCCAGGGTCGCCATATCCCACAGAAAAGTGCACCTGCGCTAACTGCGGGGCAGAACATCCGTCTAATTACAGAGGATGCCCGGCGTATATGGCCGCTAAGGAGCGATATGCACCTAAAGTTGCTCTAACCTTAGCTTCTAGAGTCACCGGAATAACTCAAGTCCAACCTACCCCAAGTTAGGCACATGACGTTGCCACCCGAATTCAGCCGAATAATCAATCCGCCCGCCCTAATTTGCCACCCCTATCGCAGTAAACTGCTGATATCGTAAATACACAAAACATCCGTGTCTGGCAAAACTTCAGGGCTCGGCAAAGAGCAGCCACACAGTCGGCTAGCATTCCACCCCCACCTCATACTGAAACTGCCACCAACCCCCTCAGGGAAATAATAGATTGCTTGAAATCGTTTAATATAAAACTTATCTGGGACACGCTGAAGCAACTGATGTCAGCCTTAAAATCTACTCCAGATCCTCTGGAAAAGATATTTGTGATCCTTGAACATATCACAAAATTGTTCTAATAGGTAAACAAATAAAACAGAAGTCTTCGCTCACCTTTTTGCAGTTTAATGCCAACGGTGTAATCAGGCAGAACACAGAGCTTGAGAACCTACTGCAAACCTACAAGGTCGACATATGTTGCTTGAGCGAGACACTCTTAAAAACAAACCAAAGACTTACATTTCCTGACTACAACATATACCGTTCCGACCGCCCCACCAGGGGAGACGGCACGGCTGTTGTGGTCAGGAAAACACTTAGACATACACAAATACTATTACCACCCTTAGACTCTCTTGAGGCGGCCGCTATAACGCTCCCCCAAAGAGATGTGGCTGTAGTGTCTGCCTACAAGAGACCACAAACTACCCTCGACATACGTGACCTTGACCACCTGACTAGGACTTATAACTCCCTTGTCCTGCTTGGCGATTTAAACACGAAACACCCTTCCTGGAACCATTCATCGATCCCCAATACCTCCGGCAACATCTTTTTTCAATACCTCAACCACTACCCAAATATACAACTTATCGCCCCTAACCAACCCACCCGCCCTCTCCCAAGTCAGTCGGTCATAGACATTGGTTTAACTTGCAATTTTAACTATGCATATGAAAATACAGTTATTCATGCCTTAAATAGTGACCACTATCCGGTCAAAACGATTTTTAAAATAAACTATCAATGCTCAACACAAATTAGGCGTCCTTGCGAGGACGGCTATGACTGGCTGACATTCTCCACATACCTATCACATAACATCCCCAATAACCCACCTTGCGATTCGCCCGATGAAATCGACCAAGCAGTTGACCACTTAACTCGACATACCACCCAGGCACTTTCCTTAAGCCAGAAAATACTCCCAGCCATATCCTATAATTTACAACTTCCCAGGCAACTAGTAAACTTAATTCAATATAAAAACAGAATTCGAAAGCAATATCACCGCTCTAGAAACCCAAATTTGAAAATTCAATTCAACCTTCTAAAAAGACAAATCTATTCTTCTATTAAATTATTCCGCAGCGAATCTGTCGCTCAAATAGTTGCATCCGAACCTGAAGATCCACACTTTGCTCCGCGTATTTTCAACCGTAAATCAACCCCTATCCCACCCTTAAACGCCCCAGTTGGAGTGGCAATTACCGACTCCGATAAGGCTGCCTCCTTCGCCACTTATCTCTCCACTGTTTTTCAACCTAGCCCCATCCCACAAACTACCCTCGATATCGTTTCGCCTTTTGTCGCCACCCTTAATCAAACCACCCTATCGACTGGTGATGAACCAATCTTTTACTCGCCCTCCGAAATCCGCAGGGCACTTAACTCAATGAGTAGTAGAAAAGCACCTGGGCCCGATGACATCCCCACATTTTCCCGTAAGCACCTACCTATTTCTGCCTATCTATTCCTGACTAGACTGTACAACTCGTGCATGCGTTACCTGCACTACCCGCACGCATGGCGGGAGGTCAGAATAGTCAATATTCTCAAACCACATAAGTCCCCTAACCTACCCTCGTCATATTGTCCTATCAGTCTCATATCATCCCTAACCAAGATTTTAGATATCCTGATCCTCAGTCGGGTCCAGCAGAGTCTGGATGCCTCTGGATTTTTAAATAAATACCAATACGGTTTCAGAACCAGTCATTCCACCACGCAGCAGCTTTACCGAGTTGGCGAAATTGTCACAACCAACTTTAATCGAGGTCTATACACAGGGTTTGTCGCCTTAGACCTCGAAAAAGCCTTCGACAAAGTCTGGCATCCTGGACTTTTATATCAACTCCATGTCGCGAATATCCCGATTCGCATCATAAAAATTATACAATCATATACTTCTAACCGCAAATTTCGAGTTAAAGTCAATAAGGATTGCTCTCCACTCACCCCTATATTATCTGGCATCCCCCAGGGATCATCCCTTGGTCCAGTCCTTTTCAACCTATATATTTACAACCTACCCCCTCCTTTAGATCACCGTACCACCCTCTGCCTCTATGCAGATGACAGACAGACGTTACAATAACATATTACAAAGACTGGGGACTCACCACCAACCTAACAAAAACGCTAGCAATCTATTTCAGCAAAAGCAGAAATCCGTAACAACCACCCTAACTCTGCATGGCCGCAATCTTCCATGGTTAGAGGACATAACTTATCTCGGTGTCATTCTTGACCGTAAGTTATATCTCAAAAAACATATCTCTAATGGTAAATGCTGGCGTCGCACCTCCCCTCTATTCCCTATCCTTAAAAACTGCCCATCCCACGTAGCCACTTTAATCTACAAATCCTACCTCCGCCCTATCCTAACCTATGCCTCTCCTATCTGGTACCCTCTCATAGCCCCCTATTTGCAAGCCCAACTAGAAACAGTCCAGAATAAAATACTTAAAATCTCACTTCATCTTCGCAATTCAGACTTGCATAATATTACAGGTACCCCGCTTCTCTCGGATTTTTTGCTCAAAAGACTGCTGCCGAACTTTGCTAACACACTTGTTTCCTCCAACAATCCCACCCTCCTTGATCCCCTCACCCTAAATTTTACACTGCTCCTAAATACCCATCCCTAAACTACATTTTCATCACCCCTTAACATTTGTACTTTTTGTTTGAAAAAATGCAAAAAATACAAAAAAATTATAAAATATCAAAAAAAACAAAAAAATCATTAAAAATATAAATCTAAACCAAAAAAATACAAAACTCGTAATAAAAATAAAAAAACATATTACTACTATTACATTACTTTGCCCTTCAGGCCGAATCTGAAAAGAGCCATTTATTTTTTAATAATAGATTCGTTTAGCCAAAAAAGATGCCACCATACCACTTCCAGTTACTAACACCTAAAACCTAACACTAAATTATCCTAACATAAAACAGCCAATATGCACACTTTCCATCACAAACTTACACACAGAACAACTCACGCACCATACCACGCCATGAGCACCATGTTTTTCATACAATGCAAACTGCGGCAAGCACCTATCGGGTGGAAAGCCGACGTACCCCCAGAATGGGGACAAATACTTACGATGATCTGAAACAGTCGTTATGAACCCTTCTTTGTGAACGTTAATATTAATTTTTTTGAAATATAGTAGATGTCCCTCAGACACCAAAAAGATGGATTTTTTTGAAATATAGTAGATGTCCCTCAGACACCAAAAGGATGGATCGTTTACAATCCCGATGACCCATTATTATTTTTTTAATTATTGACCGTATTAGCTGTTCCGTTGTACGCCACCCAAGGGGGGGAGGTTTACTGGGGCAGGGGGGTTTCGGCAGGCCTTCACAGTTTTTCAGCTTAGAACTTTAGGGTCAAACAAACAAAATGCAAAAGGTTTCATCGAACGATTTATCAATGCAAAGTGATTTTTTTGGCCTATATCGCCAAGTCGAGCAAATTCGCTACTTCTGGTGTTTCTATCGGTTCTGTAAACTATAATAATAATAATGATACTTTGTTAAATGGGATTTCTAATATACAATAATTATTAATTATAATGTCATGTAGGAGTTCTTAATTAATTATAGATAAATAAATTTAAGGTAAGTATAATATAAACAAAAAATAAACAAATAGTTATAGTTTATATATTTTTAAATATTCTAATTATTCATTTCTCTAATAAGCTTATTTAAAGATGATTTAAATTTTTAAAGAGTTTCACAAGCTTCAATGGGCTATGGAAGGTTGTTATATTGCAATAAACCTTTATGGAATAAAGAGTTCATTGTTCTACTAAAATTAGTTCGAGGTACATATAATTGACTATTTTGTCAAATCTGTGGAATAATTATGAATTTCGTGATTGTATGTAATGTAGTCATTAAAATAGGTTGGTCCTAAGTTATGGAATATATTGAAAATTAGTATCATTGTGTTTTACAGAAAACCAATCCAAGGAATTTAACGTTAAACAAATTGGTGTATATCTATTACATCTAAGTACAATTCTCATTCCTTTGTTTTGAAACTTTTGAAATCTTTCAATACTGGCAACTATATATTTGTCGCTAAAAAATTCAACGTGAATAACCGTTTCAACATTTATTCGAAAGGCGACTGTCTAATACTAAACTCATGTGGGCATCTTTTAAATTGCAAAAACTTTGTTGACAGTAAGTACAAGATATTCTTTCCTGTTATTTGGGTTTTCTACCACATGTATTATTCTCTTTAAAAACAAATCACCGAATCTACAAAATAATAGAATTATTGGAAAAAAGCCTCTGCGCCTGTGACGTTTACGTCATAGGAAAAGTCAGAGGTTATGTTTTACCAATAATATAAATCGTAATAAACACATAAATAATGTATTTTGCTGACGTTTCGGAAAGTAGTCTAACGTCAGCAAAATACATTATTTCTATTATTTTGTAGATTCGGTGATTTGTTTTTGAAGAGGATAATACATGTGGTAGAAAACCCAAATAACAGGAAATAATATTCGTAGCATGCCACAAATAATTTTCAGACAATAAGTACAAGAGTTACAAGCAATAGTAGTAACTAATTTCCTGAATTGTGAAGGGTTTACCCTGGATCTTAATTATTCTGTTTGTAAAATCCTTCAATAAGTAGTGTTGAAGTGGATGGTCGTGATGAACAGGATATTACAAAACTTCTCACAATTAAGAAAATACAGCCTACACTTAATAGAAACAGTTCAAAATATAATTTAACCACTAAACACCTTTAGTTGCGTTTTTATTCGGTTTGAGATGAAGATACGTTCATAATCTCTTGCAATAAAAGTAAGAAAAGTACTTGCCAATGGCTAAGTTTTATCTTTGAGAAGCTAGACGTAATTAAACTAAACGAGCAAAGAGTTACCATCATAAAGAAAAGCTAGATGAAAGGCCGCAAAGTAACAGTCTAAATGTTGCTCTCGTAACTTGTTGATTATGAAACGGGTGTAGCATTTCCATCGAGCAATTAAGCAACCATATTTCTTATAATCATATCCTGGAATGAGACACCTTCCGTTCGAATTTGTCTTTCGGGGATGTAGGTCCTTAAATATTATTTTTGTTGAAATAACTTTACATCGTGAGAGCTACAAAGTTGCATTCACAACCCTACCGAATTTTTATTTAACTTAATTTTTTAAGCCAATGCAAAATATATAATCATGTGCAGCAGCTCGAACGAAAAAAGAATCATAAAAAAAAATCTAACGGTAAACAAATTTCTGCTGATATGATGGTGCGGTAGACTTTGATGTTCCTCGTCTCCTGTATTAGGGACACAGGGACGTATTTAGGACTCGCTCGATTTATTACCATATAAAATGTATAAAATTTTACCACCAACAATAACAGACCAATTATTTGTTGATAAAGTTGATTTGTGGTCACATGAAGAATAGACTAAGTATCGTGAAAAAATTTGTTTAATTTGAAAAAATGGTTGAACATTTGTAAAAAATATTATTGATGTACACTTGCGGAAAAATCAAGTAGTGACAGAAAAATATATTGTATTTTTCCAGGTATTTTTTTAAACCAACAAATATTCCTAGCAGAGAAGAAATATTTATATTATGCCCATCTTTCTGTTCGTCTATTTATTCGGTCTCCCGTCACGTTTCTTTGAGACAGTAAGTTAGTGTTAGCTCAAAGAATAACCCTGTTGTTTTTGAAAAAACCAGATCAGTAAATATAAAAATTATTAAATATTTTAATTTAAAACATGTGTACGAAAAGGGTTGCAATTTTTTACGAGATTCTATGAAGACAAAAACACTGCGTTTCGTCAACCAAGTTGGCATCATCAGAAGATGGATAAAATCACAAAAATGACAATCGTGACTAAGAACTACGAAATATGTCCTACAGAATCTTTCACAGTTTTACAGAGTGTTCAGTAAATGATGGATAATTCTGGAACTGCTGATAGACTAGATAATGACATATCCAGTGGATTTAAATTCGGCGACCGGAGTGGTCAAAGAATTGAATCGAGACACAGACACCCGATCCATCTTAGTGGATACGTTTGGTCTACATGCCCTCACTTGCCCATAGTGTGCTGGACAATCGTCGTTTTGTAGCCACATTGACTGTAATAGGATCAAAGGTGCCTCTTCTAAAAGAATTGACAGTTGGCTTGTAAGAAACCTAAATAATTTTCACTGTTCAGAGTTGACGGTAATTCGTAAGGGTAAATGATTTTGATATTAATGAAACAAAAAAAAATGTTCAATGAAATTGTAATACTTATAATTATCTTATATAACTCCCTATTGTACTCTAACGGTAATAACTGCTGTTGGAAAAGAATTTGTAGCAGCTTTTATAGCAAACCGGCAAGTTTTTAAGATGAATTTTCAGGTTTAGTAAGTTTTTACATGACGGAAGATCAAAGTTTGATGACAAAAAGTTGGCAGAATCCAAATTTGCATTTAAGTTTTCTTTGCAGACCGAAAATAATCGCTACCGAAAAATCTATTTCTATGTTTGTTAGTAACAACAAACAAAAATTAGAATAAAACTCTATTGGTAAGCCCTAAGATAGTGGCTTTCTATAGTTTCAAAAAAGTGTCCATATCTCGAGAACCGTGAGGTTTTCACTAAGTTTTGATGATAGGTCATAACCTGGTCTATCAGCAGTTACACATCGTATAAAAACTTAAGTAAATTGGTGCGGAGCATCACGTTTACATCTAATTTTATAAATTATATTTATCCTGATCCTGAAATGTCAACTTTATGAAAATTAATGTTTTTCTTTTATGTAACTTTACTATAGGGTTTTATATATGTATATGTTATACGGAATAAGGGAATATAAAGCATTATACATTCCGGGTTATACGATAGCTTGGAATTAAAATTCGAATTAAGAAAGAAAAATTAATTGGTTTTTCTATAAACCGTTACGACGTATATCCTCGTTAGGTTGATGCATTGCTAAGACCAAAACAATATGATTTCCACTCTAGCTATTTCCCCGGTTTACAAGTCGGATTTCATCTTAGACATTTGCTCGACTCATTCCATCCATTTTCATTTATGTGGAATTGTACCTGTATTTGTAATGCGACAAATATCCAGTGTATTTGAAGATATGTTCTAATTTAAAACCACCACCGAAAACACAATATCTCTGGATCTGAATATGTTTCGCTATAGGATATAAAACATTAGTGATGATAATAAAAACCGTTGCATAATTCACGTTAAACAGATTAAATTTTTAAAAAAGATCAGAATGGAAAAGGTTTTCTAAACTTTTTTATATTCATAAAATAAACGTTAAATACGTACAAAAATTAAAATTGAATTTTGTAATTCAGATTAAGATATTCGTAAGTCTAAATTGCAGCATGAGAAAATTACAGTGGCGTACAAATATTATTTATTTAATATTATTTCAAGCAAGAATTGCTTTTAGATAATCTATATATATTTCGTCTTGTGACGCCTTTATCAAGAGATTCCAAGATGAATACAAAGCAGAGAAGTGATTTTTTAAAACTAATACTTAAAATATTTCTGACTGACACCCTACTTTCAGGGATTTTTCGATTAGACCTAACTTGAAGTATCTCGGTACGGAATTATTAAAATTTTGTTTTTTATAGGGGACTATTTAAGAAATTTTGTTGGTCGTTCGTAGTAGAAGGATTGATTTTGATGATTTTTTTATTTATAATTGTTTAAGAATATTGAAACGTTTACTTTCCTTTTTGTGTGAAGTGAATTTATATTTGTGTCTATAAAATAGCTATTTTCAATGCCATGTGCTGCTATTTCTGTACCATTAATGTTATTTAAAATTGAATTTTTGTGTCCTTTTAATTGGTTTTCAATGCTTCTACCGCTCTGACCACACATGGACAACTTACAGACATTTAATTTCGTATACATTAGATTTATTAAGTTTGTTCATTTCTTCTTCATTATTGACCAAATTCCTTCCCAAGTTTGCTTTATTCACATAATCGTTTACTTTTCTAGAAATATTGTCGCTATTTTACTTCCACGTCCAGTGGAAGTACAGTAACGCAAAATTTTTTTTTGTTGAAATAGGCTTAAAATGTCATGAAACATCGAGATTTTAAATTTGAGCGAAAAAACTCCTGTCTGTCGGTCGGTCTGTCTGTAACTTTTTTTGTGCGCACGTTTACTCTGGAACCGTTTATGATAGTGACTTGAAATTTAGTACACTTATGTGTTATAACGAGATGAGGAACTAGATTATATTTTGATCTCATTCCGTCGAGGGGTTCGGGGGGTAAATGGGGTAAATAAGGATAACTTCCTAACTAAACTAACCTACGTCGAGCAATAGTTTCAAATGCCAGTTTTAGATTTCCAAACACGCCTAAATCTATATTACCGTCATTAATCTCTTTCTCCAATTCTCACACACTAATTGTAAACTTATTTCAGAATGATTAAACATAATATTTCAGTCACAAACTCCTCTATAAAATCCTTATTTTGCTATCACCAGACTGCAATCAACAGTTATTCTCCGGACTATGTGACCCGCCGAGCACTGAATTATGAGTTACAAGCGTGGTGTGTTAAGTATAATAATTACATATTACCAAACAGAACGCAAATGCTTCGATTGCAACAAACACCGGCCGAAAGACTAATTTAAAGGAGCTCTCGTGTCCCACACCACTTGCAGACTGCACTTTCGAGCTCTGTTGGCTCTAATCAGTGCAAGGTAGGTTGTGGTGACCGACACGAGGATCCTTCTACTATTTGATACATTTGATATCCTTAGGATAGCGACATGCAAAACAGTCAGCAGGCGCCATCTAGCAGTCCAGTGTCTGTTGCAATCGAAAAATAAATAGCCTGTTATTTATTTTTCGCTTTATTGTGGCTCCGATGCATTTAGTCGGCTGGTTAAGGCAGACCCCCACGTGGATCAAGCAATTCTCAACAACCACCCACTTGCTCCACACGGGTTATACCAAGCAGGTTTCGACGACAGAGCTCCAGCCTCTCGCGCGCCCGAACCATCCGACCTTAATCAGATGATTCCGGCACCCAAACGACTGAGTCCCCGTCTCCACGTTGCTGATTCTAGTATAGTTCCAGGACGTTGGGTAACGCTACCTCCTATTCTGCATCACTGCAGCCCTCTGACGGAGCTTGTTGCGACCTGTGATACCGATCCACAGATGTGGATAGATCTCATACCCATCCACAAGCGTACACAGACATCCCAGGGCGTCAGTACCGGTGCGTGAATCCCAAGCTCATGCCGGATTTACCTCCCTGGTCACTTGTGGCGAAGAGGAAGATAATTCCGGATTAGCAGTAGTTAACTTGCTTAAACTTATTTTAAACTGAAAAGGTTTAATCTCTTCTGGTACCTTATTTTGCATATCATTATTTCCACCTTCAGATATATTCTCGATGCTACCGACGATAGCACCAATACTATCCGTATAACATTTGTTAAAATTTTCTTCAATAATCTCAATGCCGTTTTCAAAATTTATATTCGTCCCTTCAAAGTCCCTTTCTTCATACATACGTTATTTTATACACACCTATACATAAAACAGATTATGACAGCGCTCGCATACCACATTCAAATCAGGTATTTACTACAAAAACTTATTCAACACGTGAATATGTCAAAATTTGTGTATAATTTATATGATGAGTTAATTCAGAAACATCGCGTAGCAGCCGTACATTCGGGAGTTATGATAATGCGTTTTCCATTAACATAAAACATATAATAACTAAAAGTGCGGTCCAGTGGAATCATCTTTTGTTCTAGCTGACACAATTAGCTGCGAGACCGAAGTAGCATAAACCGTCAGGTGGCATGTGAATAGTCAGTACAAATCCGAGGTTTGATCTGACAGGCGTTAGGCGTTTCATTTTCGTGAGGTTGTATAGTCAGAATGCAGCGCAAGCACTTTCGGAAAGCCGCAGTTGTAATGATGTAGTATGTGGTCGGGGCCTGAGGTGATACAAAGCGGAAATTTTCATACAGAGCTGGCAACATAAAGATATTACTTTTTATATCCCTCACCAGAATAATAATTGTAATTGTTATAATATTTTTGTGTTTACTTTAATATCAGCACACGCTTCTAAACATCAAAATAAAAACGTAATCAATTAAATTCACTAGTTATTAACTTGGGATTTACATTTCGCATTAAAAAAAACATATATTCAATAGCTTGAGGTGCACCACTCTACGTCTAAAAGTTATATATATTTTAATGTTTACATTAGTACTAATAACAAAGTAAGTATGAGATGCGATCTAAGAAATAATAACTATTGTTTGGTATATTGCTGCGAAATAATGGAGATAACCCCAATAATTACTGTGGGAGAGCTGTTACTCTTTTCTTTTTCGGCAAATTTAAGAAAGATAATACATTTATTATTTCGAATTTGCTTGTTCACTGAGTAAGCTTCCGGATACTTCGTGACAAATTCGACAACGCGGAGGGCGTACGATGTTGTTAAAAGATGTAAATTTGAGCTTGTGGGGTGCTATGTATATGTTATGCGGAAATTCTCTCCTTCACGATCTTGCTATTTTTATTTGCAAACATTTTACTCTATACTGGCTTATTATTATCGCTATAAATCGAAAAAATCCAAAATAAACCAAGCGTTTCTATTTTCCGCCTATTTAAAAAATATTATACATATCACATTTCACTAGGATTAGACTGATATGAATTTCCCATAAGGTAAAACAATTTCTGAACTCTTAGCTTTAAATTCCTTTTATTGCCTTTATTACATTATCAATTAATTGATGACCTGACTAAAATATACAGATGAAGTTCAGTAAAAGTAAGCGTTCAATTCAATAAAAATAAAATATAATATTTTCAAACAATAAATGAGAAGAAGTCCTATTGAAAACTTTGAAAATATTAAAAGTTATAATGTCACTTGGGCAGACGTAATATTTGGGAATTTATCTGATCATCACCTCTCAACACTGGCTTAATATGCCCATATTAGTAATATACGTTTCCCACTTTCCCATTGACTCTGCAAATTACACACCGTGTTCCAATTTGATATAATAACAGAACTTATTAGACTGATGAAGACAACCACCACCAAAATATATAATAAGGTAGAATTGGTAGCTAGTAGGAAAATAAAATACATGGCGATATTAGAAATTAGCAGGCAGATAACAGAATCAGAAGATTTCAAAATTGATCATTAGATTTATGAATAGCAAGGAAGAAATCATCCATTAGGTTACACGAGAGAAATGTTTGCGGACAGTTAATAGAAGTCTCGAACTCAAGAGTGGTACAGCGACTAGGCGTGTTGTTCCTCATGCAACCTCGTCTAGTTCACTGCTGCCAACTCGGTAACATATTGAAACCGTTACTAATTATCCATACCCTCGTAAGGATTCGAACCCGGAACCCCTTGATCTCAAGTCTAACACGTAAGAGCCACTGAGCCGACAACTGCTTGTATTTTATATTCGCAATTTAATTGGAAATATCTGTACTACAACAGTTCTTGAGTACTTCCCTCGTTTATAAAAATGTAATCCCTGGCAAATTATCCTTCTCTTTGCCATTGGAAACTGTATTTTCAATCTCTATCATTTACATGCGTAATCAGTAATCATAAGAATGTTATCAATTGGTGAACTGGTCACTATAGAATAAACACAATATCGAAGTGCACTTACTGTACCGCTCTAGCACGTCTCTTCAGGTTCAGTGCTAGAATAGCAATGACATCCAGTACTATGAGTGGTATACATACAAATTTTTGCCCCACCCTTGCACAACCTAAGGCCACGAGACAATCGAACCACTATATATATATATATATATATATATAATGTATAATTTCTATGAATATAAAGAAAAAATAGTAGTACATCCTTGGCCGTTAAGTAATTGTTTTATTACTCTCTTCCTTTTCCTTATAGATTACAGTGCCATAATAGAAAGAAAGAAAAAATCTGAAAATTTCTTGGACTAACAGATTAGATCTTTATAATATTTCCAGTTAACGTACGTAATTAACTACAATTTTTTTAAATACTATAACATTTCCTTACTGTGCAATCTATGTATTTATTTAAAAAAACAACTCAACACATACCGAAACACATTTTACGAAAACCACAATTCATATAATTGAATCGTAAAAATCAGCTATGCCATAATAGTAAAAATTCACTTTATAACAATTATAATTCAGTAATTATTTATTACAATTTAATACAAACAAATATCTCATAAATAAAAATATAAGTACAAAATGAACATCCAAAAGAACGAAAAATTATGTTTAACAGTACTACCTACTACCATACAGAAAAGAAAATGTGTGTATTTATTTTTCTAGCCACAAATGCTCAAATTGTGCACCATGCATTTTAATACACAAACGTGCTCTACGAGACACCTTACGCATTAAATTCTGGGGCATTTCATGAGTAATTGCCTAACGTGCGTTTCTAATTCTGATTTTAAGGTCCTCAATGTTTTCAGGGGCAGTTTGAAATACCTTGTCTTTAATGTAATCCCAGACGAAGAAATCCTTGGGAGTAATATCTGGTGATCAAGCTGGCCATAGAGTGGGTCCATAAATGTACATATCCAGCCATCTGGTATAACTTGATGTAAATAATTTGTACACATTACAGCAGTGTGAGGTGGAGTCCCAATTTAATCTTTCTGCCACTGTTAATTCATAAAAGACCCACCCAAACATTATTTGAAAATCTTTCTCGGAAAGCAGTCTCTCTGCACCAATGTGTATTTTCTCTCATCCACTTACTTGTATTGTATATTTCTATTGAAAAACCCATTATTAGAAAAATTTGATTCGTTCGACCAAAGAATTTTGGTACATATCAGCGGGTCATTCCTTTTTTTATTTAACATCTGCAAAATTTTACTCTCCTCGGCTTATCTCCCTCATTTAAATGTCCAACTTTCCTTATTTTGCAGTATCGAAATCAGTTTTTTAAAATATTTTTCTTGCACTGTCTTTTTTTAAGAGACAGTTTTTCTGAATTTGTCCCAAAGAGGTTTCTCCGTTTTGGTTAACATAATTCAATACTCTATTCACTTTTCTTACATTATCCGCAACATGCCCTCGCCTTACCACTTTTTTTGCAAATGAACCGTGCGTTTTTATATTTTGAACTAACTTCCTAAACATAGCTCGATTTGGCTGCGAAGCATTTGGAAATCGATCTCCGTAAACCGTGACTGCCATCTCAGCATCAAAATCGCACTGACAATAAATGTTAATCATCTTGAATTTGTTATTATTGCTGTACACCATAATTACTGATATAAAACTTGTCTTAGAACTCGACAAAGCAACAGTGACAATCTGTGAAATTTTTTAATAACTGTAATACATTTTTTTTCATTAATTATGGCTGGGGCATAGCTGATTTTTACGATTCACTGATATGAATTGTGGTTGGTTTTCGTAAAATATTAAATATTGACACTATCAGTGAAATTTTATTATTGACATGTTATATATCGCTAGAAAGAGAAAACATAAACGGAATTAACGGTGTCATGGCCTACGTTGAGATTTGCAATTTTCAATTTTGCACAAGAACGTATGTCAAAATCAACTGCGTTTTTCGAATTATTTGACGCATTATAACTCTTATTGCCTTTGCCGTCAACTTACATCCCTTTAACTTTTTTCGTATCTCCTCAAATAATAAGGAAGCTATAACAGTTTGTGGTTTTCCTATTTTTCAGGTTTTTGTAATATATCTCGCAAAGTAAGTTATGGATTTCAAATTTCTTTTTAATGAAATATAGCTCACAAAAAATGGGATAACTGTTTCTAAAACTTTATTCTTGCACAATAGATATTAAGCGAGATATTTGGTGTGGCCCTCGTAAAATAGGCATACGGTATATTGTTCAATAATAGGATTAAACACATTTAAATCTAGATCATAAATGCCTTTATGGCGTTAATCCATTCCGATGCATAAACAGATAAAGCACTTTTTGCTCATACTTAAACTCCGATTAATGAATAAAACACTCACAGTAAATGTGTTAACATAACAGCAACTTTTTCAATGTTTAAACAGTTTTGAGCAAATACAAAATTTCTGTAGTCAAAAATATTAAAACATGAAATGAATTTATGTAGTTGTATAAAGAAGATTTATAATCGCATAGAGAATGCCTTTAATTAATTAACTTTAAGTCGTAATATATTTATTTTACTACCATCTAGATGTTGCCAGTGTTTTAAAAGCAAGCAAGGGAAGATAATTTATAGGTACACCAATGTAAATTGCGGGCCTGCAAAAATTATTACACGATAATTAATAATTTTCTTTTCATCTGATCGATGAGCTCCGTCGTAAATTTTTCTCTTCAAATTACTTGCAATTAACTACCAATGTTTAAAAGTTAATACTAACTATACACAAAAAGTTGTGTTTTTGTATTTCAAATAAGAAAAATATTTTGAATTAATCACACACATCGTTGCTCGAACTGAAGAAGTCGATTAGATGCAGTAGAGTAAGCAGTTATATTAGCAAGAACCTGAAAATGGCAGATGCGGTTCTACCAAAACGTCGTTTGGACAACCATGGCTCTTTCAAGAGTCTATCAACCAGGCGAGAAAGCCCCCCAAAATATAACAATAATTCATTTAACATCCGTGAAAATCAAAAACCAACATATACAGGGTGATTCACCTAAAGCTCTCCAGTTTAGTTCTAGCAGCGAGAATCACCAGTAAGCGGCTATTAGCAAGAACCTGAAGATGGCAGATTTGATTTTGTTGAAACGTCGTTTAGACAAACCGGTTTTTAAAAAGTTTAAATTTGAATTCTAGGCATAGGGATGCACATTTAACATCACATTATCAAAAAATATACAGGGTGTTCAATTTGAAAAATTCAATTCAAATAGTTCTAAATTGAACAATCATTTTTGGTCACCCTGTAAATTTTTAGTGAAGATGATTCAGAAACATCACACAGGTGTCTCGTAATAATATTGCAGAACTATATGTTGTTAAATAATGTACACTCTCAATTGCACTAGAAAACACATCCCTTGTTAACGTAATACTTTAAGGTTAATGCAAACGGTTATAGAGAGCATACAGGTCAAAGGGAGTTTATGTATTCCAGATTTAACCGGATTACATTAATTGAATGTTCTACTCTGGCAAAATCTTTCCGCAATCGTGTTAAAGTAAACTGAATCCACGATTACATCAGTTTAGATCAGATCAGGCGGAGAAAATACAGAAAAGCTAAAAACCAGATAGACCTCTCGGTATGTTTATCTAAAGAAGTTGATGGAGAAACCGGATTAAAGGTATTATTGGACCGCCATAAATTAACAGTCTGGGGACCATTTAGCGTTGTTATGGAGGAAAAGGTGAAGAGTATTTATACAGGCACACAATTGGCGACCAATAAATTTGATTAAACATGTCATTAGTTTGCAATGTGCTCAATAATTTATAAAAAACGTTTTTAATGTTGGTACTGAATCGTAACAATTTTTATTATTAAATTAAATTGCTATTTTTAAACCACATTCTTAAGTAAGTAAGAGGTATTAGAAGTTGCTCTTATTTCATTAAAATATTGTTTCTTGGTATGATGAAGTTTTGATAAAACAATTTTTGCACTATTGTAACGTAGTTCCAATAATGCGATTATTAATAATGCAGGGTCCCAATTAATTCACAGTGACAGTATTGGTATTTCGTAAAGTATAGAAGATACAGGAAAGGTTAGATGGGGAAAAAATTGCGCAATTTTGGGACAAATAAAACGACCTATTGAGGTTCCTAATATATTTTATTGTTTTCGAGATATCTTAAAAAATATGAAAATTTAAGATTTTCGCATTTCTGTCCTTATTTAACAAAATATCAAAAACCTATTTAGGTTTCTTATTAGGTGTTAATGTAGCTATAACTCTGTATAATCAGATATTAAATAAAAAGTTTCGTTTAAGATGGGCCATCAGTAACTTTTTTTTTAATACGGCTATCATCAAGTTGAAAATAGAGCGTTGTGCTGCTTTTAAACCATTAATAACGTAGTTGGCTGAATACGGCACTGGATTATCGCAAAAAAGAACATTTGAATTAGTACTATGTATATTTACTTCAACAACAACAACAAAATGTAACACTTGTTCAATTTAGTGCAAATAATAATTTTTAAAAACTGTTCAAATTGTCCACCGTTATACATACATAGGTAGGCTGTGAAAAACAAATGAAGGATTAAATGTCATAGCAACTTGTCATCCCTCTAATTGTGACTTTTGTTAATAATTGCATTATTGTTCAAGATCATTCGTTACCATTTTTCAGTCATTTTTATTTTCTAAGCGTCTCTGCTTAATATGGTTAGTTTTTCTGATAGTGAAAAAACGATATGTACGACGTGTACATCAGAACGTTAAGAAATATTTTCTGGGCTGTTAAAGAATACGCTTGTTTGTATCCCGACAGATATCACCCTTCAAGAAATTTATTTTATATTGTATCAAAAAATTTGAAACAGGCAGCGTTGTACAAAATGAGGAAAGTATCATTGCAGGAATACGATAAATGAAATAAATGTATTAGCACAAATTTATTTAAATCTGGAGAATTCTTCTAGCAAGATAGTATCTGAATGTGGAAGACTCACTTTTTGCAATTGGTTCAGAAGAAACTTAAATGCCAATCAATGTTTTCATAATAAGATCTTATGGTCAGACGAAACAACGTTTACAAATTACGGAGTATTTAATAAGAGGAATAAACATTTCTATGCCACCGTTAATCCTCACCTTGCCCAAGAAGTGAGACTTCAGAAAGGATACTCCATCAATTTATGTGTGGTTAATCTCACACTCTAATCGGGCCTAAATTCATAGAGGGTAATTTAAATAGTGTAAAATAACTAAATTTATTAGAAGTTATTGATGAATTGCCTCTTCCATTTTTCCAAAATTCTAATTGATTTATGCAAGATGGATGTGGGTCACATAATTCAGTAGTCGTCCGGACATATTTGAATATGTGGTTTCTTCGAAGATGGTTGGGCACCAATGGACCTGTAAGGTGGCCACCTCGCTTTCCTTAAACCCTTGGACTATTTTTTATGGGGGTATTTAAAAAGTTTACTGCGAAGCCGTAGTTGATGTAGACAGTTGCGTTATAGAATTATTGACGCTTTTAATGATATAACTCCAGACATAGTAGCTAATCCCACAGCACAAATGTCATGTTACCTCCTTTCCCTTATTATTTATATTTGGGAAAGAATTGAGGCAACATATGCGGACGACTGGTGGGTTTAAGTCGGAGCAAAGAGCCGTGAATCCGGAGTGT
This sequence comes from Leptura quadrifasciata, assembly GCA_963675555.1. Taxonomy (NCBI): domain Eukaryota; kingdom Metazoa; phylum Arthropoda; class Insecta; order Coleoptera; family Cerambycidae; genus Leptura; species Leptura quadrifasciata. Next base: position 32,449,649 of record OY776682.1, read on the forward strand.
TCGTAAGAGTATAGAAACTTACCCTTCTTGAAATGTACAGCATAAATGATAGATTTCCATTTATTTCGAGAAAAGGAGACAAAGAAAGATTGATGCTAAATTGGACACCATCTATAGTGGAAATAAGTAGAATTGCCTCTACCGATGAAGGTACCCATTATTAAATCAGAGGAGTTCCGCAGCATCGGCAATGTCTAGAGTCATCTGCAGACCGGTTTCGAGATTTTGGCTCTCATCAGTGCAGAGCAGACCCAGACACTGACCATGCTGTAGTCTCCTGATGTTACATACATTGCAAGTAACACCACAACGGCGACTTACAAATAGTACAAATAGATCCCTAAGGCAAATGTGACAAATAAAGTCAACTAGAGAATGATAGATGTTAAAATGCACATTTAGTCGTATTCCTCTTGAAATCTAATATTTTTATTAGGATGTGCGCTCTGAATGGTATTTTAGTTACCAATAGCAGTAAAGTAGTAAAACATTTCCTCTTATCTCTGGGCTTCAGCATAGCTTCAACTAAGTCCATTTTGTAAATTATTTTAAATGAAATTTTAATCAGATTTTATCAACATGTGTAATTAAACTTAAGTTAAATGTTTTATTAATAACAATAGCAGTGTAGCTATATGTGTGGGATCGACCACTAGTAACGTATTAAGTAATTTTCCTGCCATGTGTTTTGACACAGTTTTATCAAATTAACCTCAAGTTAATGTCTTGAGAAAGCTAATAAACATTAGCGAAAGCTTGACAATAACAAAGAGTTTTCTTTTTATTAGCCAATATATATATATATATATATATATATATATATATATATATATATATATAAGCTTAAAGCATGAAGTAAAAAGAAACTCAAATTCTCAATATGTAGAATATGCAGAAGGTACACATAAGCTATGCATAAGCTGTGCAGAAATGTAGAAGCTGATCTCGTAAACTATAAATTGCCAAGAAAATGAAAAAGACAGAATAAAATATTTATAACCATGTGGTACATATAGTATTTTAATTACTCATTAAATTAAAAAGAATTTGAATTTAAATGTATTTTAAAATAATGAAATTACATCAAAGACAAAAATTGAAGATTACTGAAATTTTAAATTAGTAATACATGAAATTTACCTGGTTGTTAAACACTTGTTAACGCGAATATAAAAATATAATATTAATTGCTGGATATTCACAGTTAAATTTATATACGTTCGAATCAGTACAAAAGCTGCAAGCAAATTATTTCTTGGTGAGTTTTACTAATAAGGTAAACTTTGTTTATCCCACTTTCTGCAAAATAATAACTCTACACAAAATTGAAAAAGATAGTTTTAGTAATTAAATGGAAAATGTAAAATGTAGGAATGGTACAGGTATCGCCATCTGTCAATTGTTGAGTTAAGCACAACAACCTGCAGGTCGCAAACTCTACAATTTCCTTAACTCGTAACTAAAATAGTGGCATATAATCGATAAAAGGAATCTATATAAGCGTGTATGGGTGAATAATGACATTTATTGCAAGTTTTTAACCTATTAACGAACTGTTGTAATAAATAGTAAAACGTATACAAACCGTTGTGGGAATTCAACAAATATATTATATCTTATAGGATATATTATGTATAGTAATGAGAAAGGTAAGAAAAATACCATATGTACTTACATAGTAAACAAAAATATAAAAACTGAAATATAGGTATCTGAGTGTAAATAAATGTTTTGTAGACAATTGTTTTCTGAGATGCTGTAACAGAATAGAATAAATACATAAGTTAATGGTAAACAAAAACATGACTGAGTTCCTAGGATATAAAAATATGCACATAAAACAGTGTGAGATGAGTTTCACTTACAAAAACTGAATCAAAATGCTATACAGATCGTGCTAAATATAAATAAAATACCAGTTATTATATAAAATTGTTAAATGGACATAGGTCATGTAACAGTCAGCGAGAACACACATGTACATCGAAAATAACGGTGGATAATATGAACAGGTTTTATAAACTATCATTTGTACTAAATTAAACAAGTGGCGGAGTTTAACTACAGCAGCTACTCTTCCACTCAACCAGGACGGCAAGATGAGATGCCGTTCAACCGTCCAAGTGATGGACTCGACCAACTCTGCTTTACTTCGCTGATCGAGGTGTTAGCGCTTAAACCAATGACGATACCTGACCTGACCTGAAATACAGGGTCGTATTTAAAAAAAAAGTGCTGGTGGCCTAGCTTAAAAAAAACTTTTTATTTAATATCTGATTATACAGAGTTATAGTTACATTAACACCTAATAAGAAACCTAAATAGATTTTTTTGATATTTTGTTAAATAAGGACAAAAGAGAGAAAATCTAAAATTTTCCATTTTGTAAGATAGCTCGAAAGCTATAAAAGATATTAGAAATCTCAAGAGGTCGTTTTATTTGTCCCGAAATTGTGCAACTTTTGCCCCATTTAACCTTTCCTGTATCTTCTAAATACCAATACTGTCCCTGTGAATTAGTTGGGACCTTGTATACAAATTAGCGGCAGCCAAGTACGTACACGTATGAATTTATGGGCAACTAGTCATTTTATATTCACGGATGTAGAGCAAATATACGCATTTGGCTGTCCGAACTTGTATTTTAATACACTGCACTGAATTTGTGGTTGGTTCCTTGTGAAACATCTTGAAAATAATAGTTATTATCAGTGCAATGTGATGTCATTCCTGTACTTTTACTTTTACCTTGTAATGCTTTTGGTATAGATCTAAGGAGCTGAAACATATGCATATATATTACTATATATTGTGTATTTTAATATAGTTTTAAAAACGTATCTGTCGTGTTGCTTGCTTTTTTTTATAAAATTTCACTCAAATTATTATTTCTCTAGGATGCTGGGCGCCATATTATTGTGCAATGATAAATTAACCAATATTATTGTTTATTTAGCCTCTAAACAAACAATATTTATATTTATCTATATTAATGGAACATGAGTTCTCTCTCTCAGAGAGCAGGGTCAAATTAATATGAAACATACACGAAAAGAAAACACATATTCATCAAATCATGTGAACAAATAACGTATATTCATTGGTCTCTGAAACAAATACCTTAAAACTACCTATCTAACTTAAAGCTATTAAATAAATGACATAAATAAATTATACCAACTGGTATTCGGTACAGCACAGTTAACAGTCACTAACCTTTGTAAGTTTTCTTAAAACGCAAAAGTTCTCTTGTCAAACCAGCTAAAGTTTATTTGTTAGTAGTACTACCGCTTTGAAACGAATTGTTTGCAATTTCCACTGCATTCACCAAATCCTTAAACAATTCTGGATGCACAGCTCCGCTAATACCTCTATTGACGTTGGTCTTGTATGAAACGTTTAACAATTTATAAATATTCCACTCCTTATGGAATCATTCATAAAAATAATCTAAAATTCTCATTTGCCCATACTATTTCATTCAGAAATTGACAAATGTCAGATCAAAAACTTCTTGCCTTCAAAACTACATGTACATGTACTTACATTGTATATTGTTTTTAATTCAATTTCTCTCTCCTCTCAATTTCTTTACTTCTTCAACCAAACTCTAACTTTATTAAATTATTATTCTTTTTCTATCCTTTCAAAATTAATAGAAAACTTCTCCTCTCTCAATTCTTATTATCTCTCCTTGGCAACCACATTCCCTTCTTCTTTTTTTCATTGTCCCGATTTTTCACAACACAAATGATTTGAAAGAGTTATGAGATTAATACTAACAAAACCTAACTTACATAATTTATAAAATTAATCAAATTGCTTTTAATGAATATAAGTTATTGTGTTTATTCAATTTTCACGACCTCTTTTCATCCTCCCGTGTCTATTCATATTTCCTTTGGCCATCTTTCATTTAACTTAACCCTTTTTAATGGTTTACATATTTTTATTTTGTATTAATAGATTGCGAAATTGATTGTATTTACCATTGCACAAACGTCTGACGGTGGATAACATAGCAATATATATATGTTAGATAGTGGATTACTTGATTAACTTTTTAAAAACTTTTATTCACTTGTAATGGAGTCAAGCTTGACTCTTGTAAAAATAACAATAATAATTTTGAATGTGTTTAATCGAAAATGAGTATAAGACTGATTACAAAAAGGTTGTTAGTAATATTTATAATGTTTCAAGAACAAAGGCAACAGTGTTGCTGATTCAGGACAATCAGAATTACTGATAATTGAAATACAATGCTCATGCAGCGTGAGCGGTTATTGAGAAGAGCTGTTACGCAGTATGTAATACGATATGTTTGAGAAGGTTAAGCCTGTCTCGATAATATTATATATCATAGTATATTTCTAATATAACAGCTTCCCCCTTATAAAAAAAGTTGGTGTTTTATGCAGCAACTTTTGAAATGAATATAAAATGTATATAAAAGGTAATGGTACAATTTGGAAAAATATAAGAGATACAAAAAATGTTAAATCGTAAGGTTTAAAATACAGAATATAACCTTAGCGTCTAAAATATGAAATGCAAGCACAATAAGCTTGATTCATAAAATAAAATAACATAAAAATGTTAGAGTTAAAATATAGCTTTAGCAGGAAAGCGTAAAATACAAACATGCTAAGTTTGAATTGTAAAATGGGATAAAATATTCCCAAGGTTAAAATATAGGTTTACTATAAAAGCATAAAATATAAGTACGATAAGTTTAAATGAAAATGACGTAAAAATGTTAATAAAATTGAAATTAACAAAGGATAGAAAAATAATGAAATATAATGATTAAACAAATGAAATAAAATTCACTGAAGAGTCTAGCACTAAAAGTCAGTAAAAGGCACAAAACAGTTTGTCTTTATGTAAGTTCTATGTCTTCGGCTTCGTTGTCTTCTCTTCTTAAGGTAGGTCGTCTTCGTGAAGGAAATAGGTTAGCAAATGTCCTGTAGGGTTTGCTAGGCCTCGGTGGAGATGGGGGTGATGCAGAAACATCGATGGCTAGTCTTCGTCTTTTTGTTCTGCACTTACAAAATAGGTACAGAAATAACAGTCCAAATATTAGCACAATGATAAAATAGGTGAACCAGGATATGTGTTTTGTTATAAAGGGTTCGTTGATCAAATCATCTAAATCTCTGGAATATTGGTCCAACTTGTGTTTGGCAACTTCGAGGTCTTCCGTGTTAAGATTGTTTAATCTTAGTGGTTTAAGATTTGGAGCTCGGATTTTGTCTGGAATATGTTTACAACATTCAAATGGAATTTGGATTGGATGAGTGTCGTCTTTTACGTCGGTTACTTCATTGGTACTGGCTTGAATTTTTGTGATGCCTATGAAGGCGTAACAATTTGGTTGTAATTTTACTATTGAATTTTTGTAGATGATTTTAGTTTTTGAATTTCTTTCTGGACAGTTGATGGTTGTTTGTAGAGGTTCTGCGTTAATAACTAACCATGTGTTTTCGTCTATTTTTTGGACGTTGTAGCCTTGGCTGATGATAAATGACGTCTGGCAGTTTTCTGGCAGAGTTTTGAGGTTTTTGAAGAGACGGGCTTCGCATATGGCATTGTTGTCAATAGGGTATGCAAATAAATTTGGACATAATTTGGTGTTGAAATAAAGTGGTTTGCATTCTTCAAGGTTCGAGATAGGTATGTACATTAATGAATCATCATCTCTCGCGATATATTTTTGAGAAGTTGATAATACATGATATAAACCAGTTCTATTATCCAAAATAGGAATAGGGTATAATTGAAATACTGAATATGTTTGAGGGTCTACCAGAGGTATGTCTAACACAAATATTAGATCCGAATTTGTTTGAAAAGCTTTTAGTTCTATAATCTCTAGGTACTGTGCAACCTTTGATAGTTTGATTGGAAGCGGTAAATTGTTCCTTTGTAGGTTTTGCGAAATTTCCTGTAAAGAGTTTACTAAGTCCTTTGGATTTATAATTGACGTGTGAATTATTTTAAGCCTCGCGAAGGTGATGGAGTTTAGGATGTCATTGAGGTTATCCTCGATAAATAAGTAACTTGCCATAAGTTGTTCGCAGATTTCGATAAATTTCAGTATTGCACGGATGTTTTCTATGTCTTTAGTCATGTCTAAAATTGAAGTTTCGATTTCTTTAATATCTTTGTTGAAAGTTTCCTTGTCAACTTGCAATTTTTGAATAGTCGCGTTGAACTTTTTTATTACTGAAGTTGTAACAGATATTTGGTTTTTAATTAGGTTTTCGAGTTGATTGGAATGATTAATTTTGAAAAGAACATTACTTTCTGAAAGTACCGTTGTCATTAAATTGTTTTGCAATTTATTTTGTCATCTGAGATTATTTTTAGAAATGGGTGTTATTGTCAGTTTGGTATTTGATCAATTTTTGAAACATAGTTATCGAAACGATTTTTAACATTTCTTTTGTTTTGGTCTCGGACGCTAATTAATACACGCTATTTGGTAAAATAGTGTACCAATTACGTATTTAGTTTCCTGTATGATCGTCATGTAGTCGGGTATATAACTTATTGGGATAATAATCATATTTATAATGTATTATCGCAATATTTTAATATTGCGTTTCGAATGTATGTCACAATAGTTGCTATTCATATGTGGTATAGTTTTAACAGGGTTGTACACTTGGAAAATAACCATGAGGGGTTGCTGTTGTGAAACACAGCTTAGAATGGTATTGCTAGAATAATGTGTGGGTTGAGAAAAATGAATTATTATCGTTTTTATTACTGTCATTTATTGTTAATATCATATTTAATTAAGTATTCATTTCTCTTGATTACATAGGGCTTTAGATTGAGTTTCATAGGGTGGACTGAACTTATCTGAATGTTAGAAAACTTCGGGATATTTTTTCTTGCATGACAAATTTTTCTGAGTAAAATTAAACTTACAGAATTTCAATTTCTGGAGTAGCGTGGAAGATGGGTAGTTGCCGCGTGTTCATTTGATATGGAGTTGTCAATATAAGAATAGAGGATTCTACTACTTGTCAGAATTAGGGTGATGTACGTTTCGGATAATAATTCTATGTAAATGTTACGAAAAAATAATTTCTTTTTATTTTAAGAAGTTGGTCAGGGAATGAGAGAATGTAAGTGTTCCTGTTACATGATTATAGTGTCGAAATTGTAACATAAGGATGTTTACGGTTGATTTTGCAATCTTGTGTAGGACTGTGTAAGCTGTGTGAATTTGTCAATTTTTTGTATGTGTCAGTGTATGTTTTGTGTGAGAATTGAAATGGGTCGATATTGATTTGTCGAACGGTGTTTTTGGGGTTTTGGTGATTACCAAAGGATTGTTAGGATCCTTGCGATTTGGTTTTCGACAAATTTTGCGTTTTTTATAAAACTTTTGGCGTGGTTTGTTAGTTCTTGCCAATTATATTTGTTTTTGATGTAACCTATTTTTATAAACGGAACCTTATTTATCAGGGGTTCTTGATAGGTTCTGATTAGTAGTTGAAGAATTAAAATATAATGATAAATTTTGTATATTGGTCTAGCATAAGTATTCGAAATTTTGAGGTATTATTTTTTATATTTTCTTTTGAAATCTCTAAATTTTTTTTTGATTTTTTTAAAATAATGTTATGGGTTAAGTGGAAGAGCAGAGAGTGTCTCACTCTACTGAACTTCGCCCTTTTATTATTATATTCAATAATAAATAAAGACATATTATTATTATTATTATTATTATTATTATTATTATAATATAATGTCTTAACATTGATCCTAAAGAGAAATAATTCTGTCCGTCTGTGTTTTTGAGTTAATGTTGGTTTTGTTATTACTAAACTACAGAATAATTTCGTAGTTTTCTTTTTAGAGGGAGATGTTTTAGTGAAATTATTGTGTGGAAGTAAGTTCACAATTGTTCGATATAGTAGTTGTGTGAAAGTTGTAGTTTTACGTTTTGTTTTCGTAATCTACTAGAAGTTTTGTCTCGTGTAAGTATAAAAGTTGTCAAATGGTGTAAGGTGTAGGGTTTGTTTGTAATTTGTATTTTAGAGTAATGTATTAAAGATTTCGTTTTGTAAAGTCAAGAAAATGTGTAAAATACTTGGGCAATTTGTTCGTTTGTACTTAGGGTCATACAAATTTAATTCTGAACATTTTTGAAAAAAGATTGATTTTTATGTACGTCTGTATGTTTGTACATTTTTTCAGGATTTGTGAATAATGCAATTTTTTTTGAAAAAGTATGTTCTGAGTTTATGTTATAATTAACGTCTGAAAATTCCTTAATGCATATTATTTAATTTTTTTCTTTACTATTAATTATTATATAGTTAACAGCTGTTATTGCTTGTGCTTGTAAAGCGTTTATATTGGTGTAAGGGACATCATAACGAGTACAATGCAATGTTGAGGTATTGAATATCATGGAATTCTTGTTAAAATGTTTAAGTTTATAAGCATACAAGACGTGCCTCTGTGCAAAAGTTCAAGGCACTGTTATGAAAGTAGTACTACTATTATGAATTTCTTCGAACTAAATGTAAATATTTTATGTGCATTTATTTAAATGAACAAAAGTATTTCCTTATGATTAAGGTTTTGTAGAATTTATTACAGGAGAAGAAATGTCGAAATGTCCTAGTAATAGAGGAAAGGAATAAAATTATTTACATAAGAAGTGTTTTTGATCAATAATTGATCTATGCAGTTAGTTGATATATCGTACAATTATTTTTTAAAGATTTTTCTAGTAATATTAATTTAGAAAAGTTTGAGAAAAGTGGAGAATATCCTTAATATAAACTGTTAATTTTAAGTAATAATATTCTAAAAGATTTCGATTAAGTGACTAAAAATTTGTGAGATAATTTTGAAAGTTATTTTGGGTTGCAAGTTTTCGTGTGAATGTTTTATTTCGCAGGGTCGGCATATGGTTGAGACGAGAATCGGTATTATCGTTATCAATTAAGTTTAATTATAGATTTGAATTTTTGGACTAGTTCAAATTTTAAGTTGGAAAATTCAACGATTTTTGGAATTGTTTTTTCAGGTGATAAAAATGAAATTTGTCGGTACATTTTCCTGATTGTGTGGGGTGTATAGATTTTTCTATGGTTTGGATTACGCAGGATTGTATGCGTGTTTCTTGGATTATTCTTTACCTTGTTTGTTTTTTGAATTTTCGATTTCCTGAGTATTTTATTACCAATTTTAAATAATGTTTGCGAAATAGGCATTTTTCTGTTTAATGCTTTTGGTTTTACTTGTTTCGAATTATTTTTTGAAATGTTTAAATTTAACTTTACCAATTTAGATTTATCTATACGGCATGATTTTGTTTTCGAAAGGTTTATTTTTTGTGGGTTAACGTTAGGGGTTACATTTGAAGTTTTTTCTGTTTCTTGTACTTTGCTTTTAATTATTTTTTTGATACGTGATTCGGTAAAAGTAGAATTTTGATTTTTGTTTTCACAGGACATGTCTAAAAGTTTAGAACTTTTGCCTATTTGACTGGAGTCTGAATTTTGATAGTTTTCATCAGACGTTGTCTCGAAAAATTCGTTTTGTATATTTGTTTTTGCAAAGGTGTTAGGTAAGTGTATTTTTTCTTGTTTCTGAGCTAGAGGTATAGTGTGAGTGTCATAATAAAATTCAAATACTTCTTCAGTATGTGGTTCGAGAAAATTAAGATTTTGATTAATGATGTTGCCTGAAATGTGATGATTAATATTTTTGTTTGAATTTGTAACTTGTTGGAAAGGTAAATAATCGTTAACTTTAAATAATGGTATATTTTTAAAATTAGTAATTATTTGATTATTTTTGAAGTCTATAATGCATTCGTAATGTTCTAGAAAGTCGCTACCTACGAAGCCATCAAACTGTATCTAAATCGTGTACATAAACTTCGTATGGGTCGTTAGAATTGAATGGTATGATAACAGATTCAGTGATATTAATTTTTTGACCTATTGCTTGTATATTTAAATTTTCGGGACGTCTTTGGTTATAATTTCCTGCTGCTTTGGGTTTGAAAATGGAAATATCTGCACTTAAATTGATTAGAATATTAAATTTATTTGTTGGGTCTTTCATGAAATACAGGTTTGCTGAACTTACTTTAAATGGAGGGTTATATGGTAATTTTACATGAAACATTGTTCTTGAGGGTTCGAATGTGGCTCGGAATTGTCTTTGAGGTTCATCGCTTGGACTTGGCGAGAAATTTGGTCTAGCTCGTCTGTTTGTGTTGGAGTATTCGTGGAATACTCCGGGCCTATGCAAAAATCCGGAGGATTACCAGTATAATCCTCGTGCTGTTGAGGTTGAGAATTAGCAGTATAATTCTCGCATTGTTGGGTTTCAAAATCGTAATCACAATCGTTTTCGTTAGAATAATTGGGAGAATAATTGGTAGAATAATTTACGGGATAATTTTCATATTGGTTTGGGTTATCAGTGTAATTATCATAAGATTCTTGATTTAGGTGATGTGTCTTTCGTTGATTAAACCTGTTGAAATTTGGGTTTGGTTGGATGGCAGAAGGTCTCTGTTGGTTGAACTTTGGATTTGGCCTGATAGCTGAGGGCCTGTTCTGTTGAGAATAATTTTGTTGCTGGTTAGAGAAATTTTGTGGTCTATGATTAGATGTACTCTGGAAATGTTGCCTTGGAAGCTGTGCTTGATTAGAATAAGCATTTAGTGTGAAATTGGGAGATAGGGATTGATAGTTTTGCCTTGTGCGGCATTCGTTAACATGGTGTCCGTTTCTTTTGCAGAAGGTGCAAAATTGTGGGGAGTTTGGACGTCTTTGTGGGTTTTGAATGGGATTTTTATTTGGAACTCTATTAGAAAATTTTTGTGATTCAAAATAGGATAGTTGCAATTCACGTTTACTGCTGTTTATTGCGTCTAACATGTCGCCAGGGTTACCAGCCCTAACAATTTGGCCTAATTTGGGTTCTAATCTGGTTAATAAAGTGGTCAATGTCATATTTTCGATGAGGTTACATTGAGCAGTTTTTTCCTCTAAAGTTAGAGTCTGCTTTTGCACTGCTGCGTGCATTTTCGCGTTGTGCGTTTGTAGTCTTGATACAAATATTAGTGCGGTTTCGTTGGGTAACTGACGAATCCTCTGCAGATCCTGAATCAAAGCCGTCAGGTCACGAGAGTCACCAAAATGTGCTTCAGGTAAACTTTTGATTTCTGCCCATGTAGCAGGGTTTCGGGAATTTATTAATTCTGCGGCTTTTCCGCGTAATTTATTTTTTATGTGAAGCGTCAATAAGATGCGCTGATCATCGACAGCGATCCCCTGAGCGGTTATATAGGCTGAAATAAATGTTTGCAAGAATATGGGGTTGCCGTCAAATTCGGGCACTATGGAAAATATTTCGCTTAACCTATAAGGTTCAATATTTATGGTTTCGTTTGCAGCGATTGAATTATTAGCATTTGTAGTGATTGAGTTGTTTACATTGGAATTTGCAGTGGTAGCCATTTTATTTATATTGTTTAGATAATTAAATAACTTAAAACGCCTTTTTCCAATTTAAGTTAGTACGCTACTGGTGTTTAATAATTTTTTTTTATGAAATGTGCAAGAATGTGTTATTTATTCTGTAATATTTAAAATTTATATTATAAAAATAGCTAGATTAATTTGAAAAACGCGTTTGGTTTAAAAGCGTTTTGAGTTTGGAAGTAGTATATCTCTGATAATTTTATATTTGAATGTAAACAATTTACACTTTAAACGGTATTATAGAACACAAGCTTGTCTTACGGCTTTAACCTTAACCTTTTATGTGATATGTAATATTATATTACGATAAAAATGCTAAGATAACAATGGTACGTGATTACAGTTAATTAGATAAATTCGCACTTAAAGAGTATATGATATTACCATAAAAATAATGTTACGATAGGAACAGTATATGATTACGGTTATTTATATAGGTCACATAAATTATAATCAAGATATTTTGTTTCGAGTTTAAATAAAATTACTACTTTAGATATTAGAACTGTATGTAGCAATAATTGTATTTCGATAAAATAGAATGTAAAATTATGTCGTTGTTTGCAAATAAATGTTTGCGAGATGATTCAAAAATGACTTACCCTAAATTTTTCATTCCTTGTGGTCCAGTTGAATGCGACTTCGTGAGCTTAGCTTCACCAAAGGTCTCTCTCTGCCAGGGGAGTCACTGGGTGTTCCTTCCACAGGGTTTCCTTTGATGCCGAAGACACCAACGATGGGACGGGATGAAATTCTTACTTGCTAATTGTTGAATCGTGTTGATTTGAAATGTTGCTTTGTTGCTTGTATTTCTTGATAATTATTATTGTTTCGCTTCTGTGCGTTTGAGAATAATGTAGGTTCTTCTGAACAAAGGATTGGGATCCACCATCACAGCTAAGAAGTTCTCCTTGTTCCAGAAGCTCTTTTCGTCCGGTTAGGCACCTTTTGCAGATGGACTCCTTGTTCCCTCGGATATGTTTGCTACTGGTTAGGCTCCCGAACTGTGCGTGTTTTTCAGATCCTACCGACTGTGCCAATATTGAATATTGGATTACTTTTAAAAAACTTTTATTCACTTGTAATGGAGTCAAGCTTGACTCTTGTAAAAATAACAATAATAATTTTGAATGTGTTTAATCGAAAATGAGTATAAGACTGATTACAAAAAGGTTGTTAGTAATATTTATAATGTTTCAAGAACAAAGGAAACAGTGTTGCTGATTCAGCACAATCAGAATTACTGAGAATTAGAATACAATGCTCATGCAGCGTGAGCGGTTATTGAGAAGAGCTGTTACGCAGTATGTAATACGATATGTTTGAGAAGGTTAAGCCTGTCTCGATAATATTATATATCATAGTATATTTCTAATATAACATATATATATATATATATATTAAATAATGTATATATATAATAAATAATATATATATCGAAATTAAAAAGTTTAAAGTTAATTGGCAGTCCGTTGTTGTAATTAAGAAACATCAGTTAGTGAACGCTGTGTCCTAGAAGATTCGTTATTTTTACTTAACCCTAACTGCCCGCCAGTGGCGGAACATTTTTATCTCCAATCATGTCGGGCTGTTCATCGTGTACCCGTGATAAAAGTGAAGGGCTTGTAGGCTGTGAAGGAATCTGTAATAAATGGTTTCACTACTCATGTGCTGGCCTTTCTAACATGGAATTTGGAATGCTTTCAAAAAGCAAACGTTTATTCTACCTGTGTGATAAATGCAGGCGTACATGTGAAATTCTTGAAAAAACTGAAGTTTCTGCTTATTCCGAGAATCTTACTGCTCTTAATGAAACAGTCACCAATATTAGTTCCCAGGTCCAGGGTCACATAGATGCAGCACTTGCTGGGTTTACTTCTATGATTGATAACATTAAGCTCGAAGTTACTAACTTAATCAAAACAGAGGTCCAGAAAGTCATCCACCACAATATCGATAAACTGGTTACTCCCAAAATTGATGAACTTAAGCCAAAAATAGACAACATTTCGACCTCTGTTTGTAATTCTGTTAACAAAAAATCTTATGCTACTGCCGCTGCTAATTAAACATTCTTTATTAAACCAATGCATAAGCAAACTGTTTCTACCACCAAATCGGACATGCTTCAGAACATCAACCCGGTAAGCTCCAGTATAAGTCTAAGTAAGGTTCGAACTGCTAAAGATGGAGGCCTAGTTGTTTCTTGTGATATTACTGATTCACAAAAATTCAAAGAATTAGCTGCTGAAAGACTCTCTGATAAATATGTTGTTGAGGAGTTGGCGACTCTACACCCGCGTGTGCGTGTAGTCGGAATCACGGAAGAATTAGATGCTGAAACTGTCCATAGTTTTCACAGAATAAAAATTTTATTGTGCCTAACAGTGAGTGTAAGGTTATATCTGTGTCACATTTAAAAAAAAACAACACAATATTTCAGGCTATCCTTCAAGTAGACAGGACTACATATGGTAATATATTAGAGCAGGGTAAATTATTCGTTGGCTATGACTATTGTAATGTTTTTGATGCTATTGAAATGAGACGCTGTTTTAAATGTAATGGTTTTCACCATCTGTCAAATAAATGTGCCCTCCAGCATGTGATCTGTCCGCGTTGTACTCAAAAACATAACATATCAGAGTGTAAATCACAAGATCTTTGTTGCATCAACTTCCTAACCTTCAATAAGGGTAATAAAGACTCAATAATTAATACTAATCATGCAGCATGGGATAAAAATTGCTTTGTCCTCCAACAAAATCTCACAAAGTTCAGGAATAATATTTTAGGTATTTGGTAGCAATCAGCTCCTTTAAATTCCGACTATGCGCTATCCACAAAAACATTTATAAACACTGAAAAAGCAATGGCTAAGAACTCTTATTTTATGTCGTTCTATTATTAGAATGTTCGTGGACTAGGGACAAAAACTAATGAGTTATTTATTAATTCACTCGTTGACCAGTGTGACTGTATTGCTCTCACCGAGACATGGGCTCATGCGGGATTGTCAAACGCCGAACTGTTTGATATAAATGTATATGATGTATTTCGCGCTGATAGGGATTTTCAAGCTTGTAATAAAACGCGAGGAGGTGGAGTATTACTCGCACTTAAAATTAAATACAATGCTTATTTACTTGACGTTCGTTCCCTATGTCCAGGTTTTAATAATCTCAAGAGCATCGATATACTGGGTGTAAGAATTAAAACATGTAATCACTATTTTCTGATTTTTGTTTTATATATTCCCACTGACGCTACCTGTGATGATTATGAGTGTTTATTTGATAATATTGAATCACTATATGACCTGTATGGATCCGACATTCTCATTATTGGCGACTTTAACATCCCTGAGTATTTCTCAAAAACTCCCAGTCGAAAATACAATTCCCTGCTGCATTTTATGAACTTTTTAAATCTAAAGCAACAAAATAATGTACTCAACGCTAATGACAGACTATTAGATCTCATTTTAAGTAATATGTCTTATAATGTCCAAAAATCAACCTCAGTTTTGTTAGCGGAAGATCTTCATCATCCTGCTCTTTGTATTAATGTGTGTGTACAAAATCTTACGACTAATAAGTTTCCTCTATTTAGTCATGAGTCGTTTAATTTTAAAAAAAGCTAATTACCCCGCACTCTACAATGAGCTAGCTCTAGCTGACTGGAGTTTTATTTCTAATCTGGCAGTAAACGAAGCTGTGTTTGAATTTTATGACAAAATATATTCTGTTTTTAAGAAACACGTCCCTAAAAAACACCATCACACGGTTTAATTCCAATACAATTAGACTGCTTAAACAGAAGAACAGGGCACGTAATACATACAGAAGGACTAAAAACCAGGATGATCTAATAATATTCAATGAATTAAGAGCTTTGCTAAAAATGACTATAAAAGATGCTTATGCTGCATACGTACGGGATGCCGAGAATGCCATAAAATCTAATCCAAATAAGTTCTGGGGTTATGTTAATTCAAAAAATAATGCCACATCTATTCCTAGTACTATGAATTACAACAATGCCACTCTTGAAACCCCCCAAGATATAGTTAACTCCTTTGCTGATTTTTTCTCTAATGCGTATATTAATTCTAGTGAATATTTGCCTGATGACAGTGTATATAATAACAATGTTATGCATATTCGAATATTCACTGAGAGCGAAGTCCTAAACTTAATTAAAAAACTCAAGGCAAACATGACTACAGGACCTGATGAAATACCCGCGTTTATTATAAGAGATTGCGCTAATGTTTTTTACAAACCTCTCTGTATTATATTTAATTTAATCTTAAGCAGAGAAACATTCCCTGATAAGTGGAAACTATCCAGAATTTGTCCAGTGTTTAAAAAGGACAGTAAAAATGAAATAGAGAACCATCGTCCCATCGCAATTTTATGCAATTTTTCTAAAATTTTTGAATTTTTATTGCATGATTACGTATCCTTCCATAATAAAAGTTCAACAATTGAAGAACAACATGGCTTTATGGGCGGTCGGTCAACTATTACAAACCTGGTATGTATCACCCAATTTATTTCTGAAGTCATAGATCGTAAGGATCAGGTTGATGTAATTTATACCGACTTCTCTAAAGCATTCGACAGATTAGACCATGGCATTTTATTGACTAAATTAGAAAGCTTTGGAATCAGTACTTCGCTACTAAATTTATTTGTCTTATTTGTCCTGTCGGTCTCAATATGTTCAGTATCGTGGTTATCGGTCTGATCATTACAGCCAATCATCTGGAGTACCAGAGGGCTCGGTACTTGGACCATTGCTTTTTGTACTGTTTATCAATGACATTGTTGATGATTCGGATGTTCACTATTTGCTTTATGCTGATGACCTAAAAATATACTTTCCTATAAATTCCGACTGTGACTGCCTGAGGGTTCAGCGTAACCTGGATCTTCTTAATGCCTGGTGCATTAATAACCGTCTTCCTCTTAATGCTGCCAAATGTAATGTCATGTCTTTTACACGTAAAGTAAATACAATTTCATTCAACTACAAATTAAACGACTGTACTCTAAATAGACCTGAGTTTATAAAAGATCTTGGCGTTGTTTTTGATACTATATTAACTTTTTCTAAACATATCGAGGAATGCACCAGTAGTGCATTTAGAAATTTAGGTTTTGTTTTGAGAAACAGCAAAGATTTTACTGAATTATCTACTCTACGTATGTTATTTGTTACATTTGTCAGATCCAAACTGGAATATGCGTCCATTGTTTGGAGTCCTAGTTACAACATTCACATAGCGTCCTTGGAAAAAATACAACGAAGATTTTTAAGTCCGCAACTTTTATTCTGGAGGGCACATATCCAATAAGAGGGACACAACAAGAATTTTTTTTAAATAAATTTAGTATGAGTAGCTTAATAAGGAGACGTGTAATGCATTCAATAATGTTCTTACACAAAATTATCAATAATAAAATTAGCTGCACTTCTTAGGTATCGAATTCCGAGATTAAATTCTCGAACAAATAATGTACTCATGCTTCCTACTCCACGCACTAATATATTAGAATCATCCCCCCGACATCAAATGTGTTTAAATTATAATAGTATTGAGGCTAGCCTGGATATATTTAATTGTATTATTGCTGGCATAAAGTACATTTACTTAAAACTTTTACTTTAAACACTCTCTTGTCTATATTTCTGTGTTACACTTCTGATATATATATATATATATATATATATATATATATATATGTGTGTGTATATGTATATATGTATATGTATGTATGTATATGTGTGTATGTATGTATATATGTGTATGTATGTATATATATTTATTTTACTAGAGTATATATTTTGATTATAGTTGTTACATTTTATATTTGTGTCATTTGTGTACCTTTTACTTACACCATATTGTTCTATTTATCGATATTTTATTTAAATCTGTTGTTATTTCTCCTGTAATTGGGTTTCACCCGTTGGATGAATTATATAAATAAATAAAAAAATATAATACATAATATATATATATGTTCCGAGAAGCTTCCGCGGTCGTTGGTATGAAAAATACTAGGTTCTCGGGTTGAACCGCGTCTGAGATTGTTAATGTCTCGACGTTTCGGCTCCCGTTTTGGAGCCATTTTCAAGAGAAAAAGTGAGTCAAGTAAAAATTGTCAAAGAAAATAATGCTAGGAGTTCGTGGAACTGATTCGATTCCGGGGTCTCGATCTGCCTACTCCCCAGATCCCACCGCGATCCGTCTCTAAGGCCTCAAGCTGCCTACTCCTTAGAGCGAACTCGCTGGCAGTATCGGACGAAGTGTTATTTATACGAAAGCTGTCTGTGGGTGGGAGAGTGGTGGGGGGTTGAGGGTCTGTTGATGGAGGCATCAGAGCAGAACGGCTGCTATCAGGATTATGAGGTGTGGATGAATATTGTGGGGCTAGCCTGGAGATCAATGATTTCCAAGCGACTGGAAGACGATGACCGTCATCCCTTTTGTTTAGACAATTGGGACGTTTTTCAATCTCAATTGCTTCGCGGATGATTCGCGGTTTTTGGAAAAATAATGGTGCTATGGTTTTGGTGTTATCGAAGTCTATGTTATGGCCTGTTAGAAGGCGGTGTTGGGCAAGTGATGATGTGGGATCGGATTTTCTAACTGCAAGACGATGTTCATATATTCTATTGTTAATCCGTCTGTTGGTTTGTCCAATGTAGGTTTGGGGACAGTTTGAGCAAGGTATTTCGTATACACCGTGGGAATCATTAGGTATTTGGTCTTTTGGGGTTCTGATTAAATTGAAAATTGTTTGGTGTGTTGTGAATATGGTTTTTATGTTATTGGATTTCAGGATTTTTGAAATTTTGTCTGTGACACCTTTGATGTAAGGTAGGAAAGCTTTTTGCTGAGGAGGAGTTTCTGTCTGATCAGTTTGGGAAGGATTTTGTGCTTTGTGTATGGATCGCGTTATATGTCCTTTGTCGTAACCGTTTTGTAGAAGTGCTTCTTGTAATGTTTGTAGTTCGGATTGTCTGTTGTGATTGTCTGTTAGTCTGAGGGATCTGGTTACAAGAGTGTTGACAACGGAATTTATTTGTGATGGATGGTGGTGTGATTTTGAGTTAAGGTAACGGTTGTGGGTAACGGTGTGGGTTGGTTTTCTATACACAGAGTAGGAGAGTTGATTGTTGTTTTGTTTTGTAATGAGGACGTCTAGGAAAGGGAGAGAACAATAGTTTTCGATTTCAATAGTGAACTGGATCTGAGGGGTCCAGTTCACTATTGAAATCGAAAACTATTGTTCTCTCCCTTTCCTAGACGTCCTCATTACAAAACAAAACAACAATCAACTCTCCTACTATGTGTATAGAAAACCAACCCACACCAACCGTTACCTTAACTCAAAATCACACCACCATCCATCACAAATAAATTCCGTTGTCAACACTCTTGTAACCAGATCCCTCAGACTAACAGACAATCACAACAGACAATCCGAACTACAAACATTACAAGAAGCACTTCTACAAAACGGTTACGACAAAGGACATATAACGCGATCCATACACAAAGCACAAAATCCTTCCCAAACTGATCAGACAGAAACTCCTCCTCAGCAAAAAGCTTTCCTACCTTACATCAAAGGTGTCACAGACAAAATTTCAAAAATCCTGAAATCCAATAACATAAAAACCATATTCACAACACACCAAACAATTTCCAATTTAATCAGAACCCCAAAAGACCAAATACCTAATGATTCCCACGGTGTATACGAAATACCTTGCTCAAACTGTCCCCAAACCTACATTGGACAAACCAACAGACGGATTAACAATAGAATATATGAACATCGTCTTGCAGTTAGAAAATCCGATCCCACATCATCACTTGCCCAACACCGCCTTCTAACAGGCCATAATATAGACTTCGATAACACCAAAACCATAGCACCATTATTTTTCCAAAAACCGCGAATCATCCGCGAAGCAATTGAGATTGAAAAACGTCCCAATTGTCTAAACAAAAGGGATGACGGTCATCGTCTTCCAGTCGCTTGGAAATCATTGATCTCCAGGCTAGCCCCACAATATTCATCCACACCTCATAATCCTGATAGCAGCCGTTCTGCTCTGATGCCTCCATCAACAGACCCTCAACCCCCCACCACTCTCCCACCCACAGACAGCTTTCGTATAAATAACACTTCGTCCGATACTACCAGCGAGTTCGCTCTAAGGAGTAGGCAGATTGAGGCCTTAGAGACGGATCGCGGTGAGATCTGGGGAGTAGGCAGATTGAGACCCCGGAATCGAACCAGTTCCACGAACTCCTAGCATTATTTTCTTTGACAATTTTTACTTGACTCACTTTTTCTCTTGAAAATGGCTCCAAAACGGGAGCCGAAACGTCGAGACATTAACAATCTCAGACGCGGTTCAACCCGAGAACCTAGTATTTTTCATATATATATATATATATATATATATTCACTTACCTCTCACCACTACACCATTTACATTAGTCTGTATAAGACTAGCAGGTTGGCCACTGTCATTTGTCTGCTCCATGACCTATGGCATACTGATGAGAACTAATAAGTTCGAAACCGGTCTATGTCTGGTCAGGGAGTTGACAAATGACATTGGCTACCAATTTTTCACGATTTGTAAGGTATAATTCAATGCAGGTCGGGGTATTTGCCCGCTGAGTAGTTGTTTCCTGCAAATCATGTATAATAACAATATATATATGTTATATAGTATTTGAGCCACTGTATATAAGACGATACGTGACTTTTGCTTCATTTCAGATTATCATATAATATCATATCTCAGCCACATGCAGATAACAAACACGTGCAGATAACAAATTCCCGCTATCATTTATCGCTTACAAAGCATCCTATTATATTATATTACATTTTAACTTCTCACGATTATGCTGAATCGCTTGCTTGCTTTTTCTTTGTTCATCATTTAGATGACACTGCATCTAAATGTCATAAATAGAACCACAGGACATTTCTGTAGCCAGTTATCATACTCACTTCAAATTAAACACTTTATATTTCATTACTGTATTATTTCTAAGAGTCAACGATTGACTCTCTACAAATCAATAAAATTGTTTTTAAAAACTTAGCTACGAAACGCGAGCTATAACATTGGCGCAGTCGGTAGGATCTGTTAAACATCTCTGGAACAAGAAGCCTAACTTGTAGTGAAACGTTCGAGAACAAGGAGAACATCTCAACAAGGGTGCCTAACTAGTGCGAGTGATCTACAAGAACAAGGAGACCTTCCTCACCAGTGGTGGCGGATCCCAATCCCTCGACGGAGGAAAGAACCTACACATGAAGATATTTACGTAAGTCATTTTTAAGAATCATCACGTTTTATTACTGTTATTTTTATTTTTCACATTTCGCAATCTATTTAAGTGTATTATACTGCTAATACATTCAACGAAAACAAAACAGTTCTGCTATCAATTTTATCCTTATTATTCCCCAAACGACATAATTAATTTTATTTTATACGTATTATACTGTTAATACGTAATCGTGTGTATTATACAGCTAATACACTCATCAAGTTCCATTTTATTTTAAAGCGACATCGAAGCGTATTATACTGCTAATACGTACTTGTGTGTATTATACAGCTAATACACAAACAGACAAGAAAACCTTTTTTTAAATTTAAGTTCAACAGTTTGTAACTAAAAGCAACAAAATGTCAGAACAAGAAGCCACCGTTCAAATCGAAGAACAAATTGAGGCTTATAAACTTTCAGAGATATTCTCGATAATACCTGAGTTCGATGGAAACCCCATCAACCTACAAACATTTTTAAATTCTTGTACATATGCTCAAGGAATGGCAATTAATGACCAGTTGTTATTATTGACTATCCACATAAAAAATAAATTGCGTGGCAAAGCTGCCGAATTGATAAATTCTAGAAATCCAGCTACATATGCAGAAATAAAATCCTTATTAGAAGCGCACTTCGGAGATTCTAGAGACCTAACATCTCTAATCACTGACCTACAACGCATCCATCAATTACCTAACGAATCTGCATTAACCTTTATATCACGGTTGCAAACGCACAATGCGAAAATGCATGCCGCAATCCAAAAACAAGCTTTGTCCAAAGAA
This sequence comes from Leptura quadrifasciata, assembly GCA_963675555.1. NCBI lineage: Eukaryota > Metazoa > Arthropoda > Insecta > Coleoptera > Cerambycidae > Leptura > Leptura quadrifasciata. The sequence goes on from OY776682.1 coordinate 32,471,353, forward strand.
CAAAAGAAATCTCAATCTGATTTAGTCGAAACCATGACGCTAAATAATTTATTAACAGGCTTAGAACCAAATTTAGGCAAAATTATACGTGCTGGCAATCCACAAAATATGTTGGAGGCTATTAATCGAATTAAAAGAGAATTACAACTCTCTTATTTTGAGTCACAAAAATTTTCAAGAAATAACCCAGCTAAAAACCCAATTCCTTCCCAACAAAGGAGACCAATTTCAACTTTCCAACAGAAAATGTGTTCATTTTGCAATCGCATTGGACATACTGTAAGTGAATGCCGTACTAGGCAACAACAACAATTTATGCAATCAACGTCCCAAAACTTTCAAAGACCAAACTTCCAAAGAAATTCAAACTTCCAAAATTTTTCGCAAAATAATCAATTTACTCACAGGCAATTCCCACAAAATAATCAATCTAATCTTCCACAGCAAAATAGGCCTTCAGCCATCAGACCAAATCCGAATTTCAATCAGCAGAGACCATCTGCAATCCAACCAAATCCAAACTTTAATCGTTACGATCAACAAAAGGCCCATCATTTCAACTATGAACCTTATGATAGTTACATTGATAATTCCAATCGATATGAGACCTACTCTACCGATTACTCCCCAAATTACCAACTTCAACAAGACAATTGTGAAAACTATAATGTCGAAACCAATCAAAGTTTCCCAGAGAACTATAACTCTCAGTCTGAACAGTATGAGGACTATACCGCTAATCCTCAGGATTTTTACCAAGGTTCCAATCAATTAACTCATCCTCCCAACCAGGAATCCGAACCAATTGCAGAATTGGAAACTCAAATCGAAACGCTGAATCTAGAAGACAGTTTCGACCCACACCTGAATTTCCCAGAACACAAATTCATGTAAATATTCTTTCGCATGCATTGCTAACTGTCAACTCAAAAAATCTCTATTACATGAAAGACATAACAGGTAAATTTAAAATTTTGCTAGACACAGGTGCCGGTATTTCAGTTTTTAAACCTAAGACAGCTGAAAACTACAGGCGCAGATCCCCTGAAAATATAATTGTTCAAGGTATAACGAATGAAAAGATTCATATTAATGAATCTGTTCTAATACCATTTACCACAAGTGATCCTCATAAAGTTTATATCCACGATCTAGACATAGACTTTGACGGACTTTTAGGCGCGGACTTTTTCGAACATTACGAATGCAGGATAGATTTTAAAAATAAACAATTAGTCACGAATTTTAAAACCGTACCGATATTCAAAGTTACTGATATTTTACCATCGCAACCAAGCGTAACCCGCGGTTTAAACCCCACAAAAATCGAAACTTAATTTCCATTGAACCGCGCACGGAAAAAATATTCAAACTAAGATGTGACCTGCGAAATATCGAGGCTATACTGGTAGCCCAAGAAAACGAAAAAGTACGTTTACTCAACGCTATTGTCAAAATAGACAACAACAGAGAATTTTTAACATCTGTAATAAACGCAAACGCTATCCCAAAAACTGTAGATTTGTCAAACCTTAAATTCGAACCAATAGAAAAATTTAGGGCAATCTTTAACTTAAATTGTCAAAACTCAGACTACCAACAACAAATAGACAGGAATTTCGAAATTAAAAATCAATTACGCTTAGAACATTTGAACGAAGAAGAAACCGATTTAATAACACAACTTTGTCTAAATTTTTCGGACATATTCTATCTAGAAGAGATAACTTGTCATTCACAAACGAAATTAAACATTCTATTGACACCAACAATGCCAAACCGATATTCACAAAATCTTATCGTTATCCCCAAATTCATAAGCAAGAGGTGAAGTCACAGGTTTCAAAAATGCTAGACCAAGGCATAATCCAGCCTTCGATTTCTCCCTGGTCCTCCCCAGTTTGGGTAGTCCCAAAAAAACTTGACGCCTCTGGCAAACAAAAATGGCGAGTTGTAGTCGACTACAGAAAACTTAACGAACTAACTATTGACGACAAATATCCCCTTCCGAACATATCTGACCTTCTTGACCAACTAGGAAAATGCCAATACTTCACAACCCTAGATTTGGCCTCTGGGTTTCACCAGATAGAAATTAATCCCGAAGACGTCCAAAAAACTGCCTTCTCTGTAGAGAATGGCCACTATGAATTTCTTCGCATGCCATTCGGTCTTAAAAACGCCCCATCCACTTTCCAAAGGGTTATGGACAATATCCTACTAGGTATCCAAAATGAACGTTGCCTCGTCTATATGGACGACATCATCATTTATTCCCCAACGATTCATGAACATATGACCCGACTAACTGAAATATTCCAACGTCTAAGGAAAGCTAACCTTAAAATACAGCCCGATAAGTGTGAGTTTCTTAGGAAAGAAGTTGCCTACCTAGGACACCTCATCACCAAGGACGGTGTAAAGCCAAACCCTGCTAAGGTTGAAGCAATCCTAAACTTTCCTCAACCCAAAAACCAAAAGGAAATTAAATCTTTCCTGGGTTTAGCAGGCTATTATAGACGTTTTATCCCCAATTTCTCTAAAATATCAAAACCTCTGACCAAATTACTACAAAAAGACATACCCTTTAATTTCGACAATGATTGTACGAATTCATTCAAAAACTTAAAACAAACCTTGACAACAACTCCGATACTAATTTACCCGAACTTCGACGAGCCTTTCCTATTAACCACAGACGCGAGTGCATTCGCTATTGGTTCCGTGCTTTCGCAGGGCCCCATTGGTAAAGATTTACCTATCGCTTATGCCTCCCGAGTTTTATGCAATGCCGAAACTAAGTACTCCACGATAGAAAGGGAGCTTTTAGCTATCGTGTGGTCAGTAAAGCATTTTAGACCATACCTGTTTGGCCGAAAGTTCAAGCTAATCACCGACCACAGACCACTTACCTGGTTATTTTCGATAAAGGACCCGGGTAGCAGATTAGCCCGTTGGCGCCTCAAACTTGAAGAGTATGACTACGAGGTCATATACAAACCCGGCAAAATAAACAAAAACGCAGACGCCTTGTCCAGAATCAAAATAAACCACTTTAACGATTGTTCCAAATTCTATTCTAAAATTTTAGCAGCTAACGAAAATACAGACGATGACGAAAGCCTAAATGACGAAAACGAAATAACTAACGAATATATCGCTCAGGAATTTGACACATTCTCTAGACTATACAAGACGAAATCCCTAATAGATTACTCAAAAATCGAAATTACAAACAAACAATTGTTAGATCGAGAAAACAAAAACATAATTACATTCTTTCAGCAAAATAACCTAACAGACCTTCATCACCAAATTATAGAAGACATTTTCGAAGAAAATCCCGAATTCGACAACAGTACAATCAATATTGTCTCTAGTAAATCAACCCGACATAGAAATTATTATATTATCGCTGTACCTTTCGACCCCGAATCTGTAATAGAACACTTGTTTTTAACGTTGTATAAAAATCAAAATAAACTAGATCTTTCCAAGACCTACTATGTCGAAAATAATTTGGACCTCCCAATACTCGAAATTCTCTCATTCATTTTTGCGGAAAAAGACCTAAAATTAATCATTTGTCAAAATCTAGTGCAATGCCCCGACAAAGACCAACGCCCGATAATCCTCGATCAAAATCATACTGGAAAAAATGATTTGCACCGCGGAATAAACGAGACAATACGCAGAATCAAAAACAAGTATAATTGGCAAGGGTTAACGAAAGATGTCGAAAATTTGATCAAAAACTGCGAAACATGCCAAAAAACGAAAGTTTGTCGAAAAAATTTAAGTAGTCCACTGGTAATTACAGAAACACCAAAGACACCATTCGAAAGAATTAACATTGATTTATTTGAATTCCCTACGCGCAATTATGCATTGACAATTCGCGATGAATTGACTAAATTTACACAAGCTTACGCAGTCCCCGATAAATCCGCTAAATCTGTAGTAAATACACTACTGCTTTATTTCCAACATTATGGTACTCCATTAAGAATACATTGCGACTATGGAGGAGAATTCGATAACAATTTATTAAGAGATTTGTGTAGATTATACGATATAAAATTAACTTTTTCGAGTGTAGGACATCCCCAGTCAAATGGTTCAATTGAACGATTTCACGCAACTTTGGCCGAAATGATAAGAGCTAACAAAACGGAAAACCCGAACGAACACCCATTCACCATTTTGCCGTATGCAGTAATCTGTTATAATAACTCTGTAAATAAAACTCACGGATTTACCCCATACGAATTAGTTTTTGGTCATACATCCGTTCGTCCACCGGAAACATTATACAATCAAAAAGAGCTAATCACTAAATATGTCCGAGATTTAAACAATCGCATTTCTCACTATTATAAAATAGCTCGAAGTCGAACTGAAACTCAAAAACAAAAAGCCAAAGTTCGGTTTGATAAAAACGTCCCCGAAAATCGCCCCACATATAATGTTGGCGACAAAGTATACGTTAAGGAATCTCAAATAAAGAACAAATTACAAGATAAATTTAACGGTCCGTTCGAAATTAAAGAAATTTTTCAAAATTCCGCTACGCTACTAAATCTCGAAACGAACCAAACAACTAAAGTAAACTTTGACCGAATGAAACCATATACTGAAAATTAAATTTATTTTCAGGTTTCTGTTGCTGCTCGGATCAGCACTTGCCCAGTATAAAATAACCTCGATCAACAACACGATCGGAGTGTACTACCACCGAGACACAGACATAGTAATTTCTAACGAGAAATGGACTCTACTTGTACATAAAAATATATCCACTCTTAAAACGGCGTTTGACAAAAACGACAAAATCCTACAAACCCTCTATAACACACTCGACCCATCATACCACTACATGAATGTCTTTTTCGGCGATGTAAAAACGCATCTCAGTTTATTAACTCAAATCTCTCAATCGATACAATTAAAATTTAACGAAGTTTACCTTGACACAAAAAGATACAGGCGAGGAATACTAAACGGTATCGGAACGATTTTCAAATCGATAACTGGAAACCTAGACGCAGAAGATGGTCAGTACTATTCTGATTGCATCAACAAGCTAAATAATGACGAACACCAACTCGAAAATTTAATAAAAAATCAAATATCTGTCACGACTTCAGTCATCAAAAACTTTAATTCAACTATTCAAAAACTACAAATCGATGAAGAAACTTTTAATAAGGATATCAAAGAAATCGAAACCTCAATTCTAGATATGACTAAGGATATCGAAAATATCCACACAAAATTAAGATTTTTAGAAATTTGCGAACAACTCATGGCAAGTTATTTATTCATTGAAGACAATTTAAACGATATTTTGAATGCCATAACATTCGCTAGACTAAAAATTATACATTCGTCAATAATAACCCCTGACCATTTAGTAACAGCATTACAAGAGATTTCTCAGAGTTTACAAAGAAACAATTTGCCTCTACCTATTAAATTATCAGCAATCGCTCAGTATTTAGACATTATTGAGTTACAAGCTTTTCAAGTAGATTCTAACTTAGTATTCGTTCTAAAAATACCTCTTGTCGAACCTCAAAATTACAATACCTTCCGCCTATACCCGATCCCAATTCTTGATAACAGAACTGGCCTTCTGCACATTCTATCTATTTCACAAAAGTTTATCGCGAGAGACGATGATTCTTTGATGTACATACCAATTTCAAATTTAAATGAATGCAAACCACTATACTTTGGAACGAAACTATGCTCAAACCTGTTTGCATACCCTATCGATCAAAATGCCATATGTGAAGCCAGAATCCTGAAACAATTGACTAAACTCCCCGAAAATTGCCAGACATCCTTCATCATTGGTCAAGGATACAACGTTCAAGAACTTGAAGACAACACATGGTTACTCCGAACCACTCCACATCACCATCAATTGCCCAAAAAGAGACTCAATAACAGAATTAATTAACAAAAATTCAATCGTCAAACTACAACCCGGATGTTACGCCTTTGTAGGAATCACCAGAATACAAGCTAGTGCCAAAGACTTTTCAGACATTAAAGACAATTCTCATACCATCCAAATTCCTTATGAGTGCTGCAACCAAATGCCCGACAAAATTAAATTACCAAAATTAAAACCTCTCAAGTTAAACAACTTAAACGTAGAAGATTTGGACATTGCCAAAACCAAATTGGAACAATATTCAAAGGACCTGGATGATCTTATAAACGAACCATTTGTGAACAAACATGTATCTTGGTTCACGTATTTTACAATCACATTCGTTGTTTCCCTAATTCTACTTTACATATTCTGTAAGTGTAGGAAAAGACGACGTGGAATGCTGAAAATCCAACACTCTACAGGTGACGCCCCTTCACCCTCTCCAGGACGAAGCAAACCATTTATGAAACTTCCCGGTTTCATCCCTCCAAGAAAGCGACCCGTTATCAGACCCCAAGAAGAAGATGACATCGAGTTAACATAGACTTTCACTTGTGACTTATCATTCACATTATTAACTTAACCTTTGTATATTTTTACCTTTATCTTTATTATTTTGTATTGTATTCACTCACTATTTTATTACCTTTTCAATTTTAAAAGTTCCTGTATAACAGCAACTTTTTCATTAAGGGGGAAGTTGTTATATAGTATTTGAGCCACTGTATATAAGACGATACGTGACTTTTGCTTCATTTCAGATTATCATATAATATCATATCTCAGCCACATGCAGATAACAAACACGTGCAGATAACAAATTCCCGCTATCATTTATCGCTTACAAAGCATCCTATTATATTATATTACATTTTAACTTCTCACGATCATGCTGAATCGCTTGCTTGCTTTTTCTTTGTTCATCATTTAGATGACACTGCATCTAAATGTCATAAATAGAACCACAGGACATTTCTGTAGCCAGTTATCATACTCACTTCAAATTAAACACTTTATATTTCATTACTGTATTATTTCTAAGAGTCAACGATTGACTCTCTACAAATCAATAAAATTGTTTTTAAAAACTTAGCTACGAAACGCGAGCTATAACATATATATATATATATATATATATATATATATATATATATATATATATATATATATATTATTTGTAAACATAAAGCAAAGCGAATTTGAAATAATAATGGATTTTTTAAATTGTATTTCATTAGATTACTGTTCTGGAGAAGCAATTCCAATACTCAAAACCACGACACATACACACAGACAATGACACAACGACCATTCGCTACGACATTATTATCTGATGCAGCTGAGACACGAACTCAGAAGTGGTACAGAGATTAGCGGTGTTGTCTCTCACACAATTTCCATCTAGTCCACTGTTACCAACTCGGTAATACATTAAAAACGCCACTAAACACTCCTACCTTAGTGAGGATTCGAGTCCGGGACTCCTCCATCTCAAGTCTAACTCTTAATTAAGCATTGAGCTACTGAGCCGGCAAGCCCATATATTTTATAAAACAAATTAGCATAATAATGTCCGACGACGTGTAATCAAGATTACTTGAACATAAGTAAATTAGAGTGTGTGGAAACTGGCCCGGGGTTATAAAACCGCCCGTTAATATTTCCCTTTTTGATCCATATATTTACTAAAATAAATAGCGCCATTTCTCTAAGATATACCCACCTTGTCCATAGCTTAAAACATCAATGATAAATAATAAATGGGTAAAAGAGCAGGGTACTGAATTTGGATGTTGCCGAAATTCGGAGCAGTATCTTTTATCGTAAAAAACAAAATAATCGCAGAAAATAACGTATGGCAGGGTGCTCCTCCTTCTCTGTTACCATTTCTCGCTTTCTAGTTGGTTGCGGCACTTGGAGCGGCGTTCGACTTTAATTTACAGTCTACGATCTGTGAATCCCCTTCGAATTACAGTATGGCCTTTCCAACTCAAAGCAAATATTTAATACACACTAAGTTACACGGACCTGGTTATTATGGAAGAGGTTAGATAAGAAATAATTTGTGTTGCGAAAATGTATTTGAATAAATTACAATATTTGCCCGATATTAATTGGAACAGGTACAAGTTTAATTCTTTAGGCAGTAAACCCCATAACGTAGGTTAAAGGTGTTGTAAATATATTTTAACTCTCGCTACGTTCAAAATTAATATGTCTGAATAACAATACTAATATTGCTGGAACTTGTATCTCGTAAACCCTTTATTTGCGTACAAAAAAAAAGTTTCAGCATCATATTTTCTATCGTGGTTGTCTGTTAGGCGTAGAAATTTCTTCATCAAGTTGTTAATAACATCAGCCTAACTTTTGGAGGGCGTTCTCTTCTCAACTCACTGTCTAGTTGGACCTTGAACCATTATTACCGTCTCTAAAGCGATTATTATTATTTAGATCTGGATTTGTCTGGTCAGGACGGGGATTTATAGTTTCTAGTGGGATTCGAACCACTTCTTGGGGACAATTTATTTATTTGTTTTATTTATATATTATATCGATTTATTTATATTATCAATTATTCTAGCACTCAACCAGGACACATGCACACAGACAATCACACAACGATCATTCCCTACGATATTGCCATCTGCTGCAGCTGAGACTCGAACTCAGGAGTGATACAGCAACTAGCCGTGTTGTCTCCCACACAGCCTCGTGTAGTCCACTGCTACCAACGCAGTAACACATGAAAAACACCGCTAAACATCCATGCCCTAGCTAAGATTCGAACCTGGGACCCCTTGATGTCAAGCTTAACGCGTAAGCCATTAACCATTAAAGTCATTTCTTTACAACTTATATTTTCACAATTCATTTTGCCTTAAATATTTTTATTTATTTCATTTGACAATCAGTAATAATAATCCGACGCGTTACAATGCTCGTGGCACAGAAACGAGGTGGGGGGCAGATGGAGGCCGTATAAAAATCAGCAAAATTTATATTTTGAGCAAATGTTATTTGTAAATTAGAATTAGCTGGCATATAAAGGTAGTGGGAATTAGGAGGGAAAGTGAAGAAGGGGAATTTGGTGGGAAAGGATGTTGTGTGTTGTAATATAGTCATTACCGTCTTTCCAGAAAGATCGAAAGTTTCTGGTGTCGATGTACGTGAGTCGGGTCATCGTGTATCCGCACATCCTAACGCATAAGCATTGAGTCACTGAGCTGGCTTATAACTGAAAAATTACTACGCGGTAGTTGGAGCTTAAACCCACTATACTAGGTATGCTCAGAAAGAAAGACAGATGCATTAACCACTATACTGGTTAAGAGAAAATCAATAATATAGGAGTGAAAGGAGTCTAGAAATAGACTTTAAAAGATTAACTAATATACATGAAATTAAAAAAAGGCACTTGAGTCTGTACAATTGTCGTGGCTGGTCCCGTATATTGTTTATCTACTTAGCTGTGTATATTTTAAAAAAATTCTAGCTATCATAGAACTCGAGCTGTCGACGTCGGACACACTATTGCCGTACTCTGTATAGTAGTATATATTGTGTAAATGTATGGAGTGTGAATGACTACTAATTTAGATTTACATGGGTTTAGACTTAAATTGGATAACATTATGACACACGCTAACCTATTAATAGAAGTATTTACTTTTGGATCTTTTGTAACCTCCCCATATTAAATTCAATATTTTATTATATTTATATGTCTGAAAATAACACTACGCTTGCAGTCTCTAGGGGAATTTAGATGTCGGCTCTATGACGTGACTTTTTACCAACCCCACGCTTTTCAGATATTCCGGAAAACAGTGGATAAACTATTCCTTTATTTTACTTCACACTGCACTGTTTAATTTATTAATTATTTTAAGCTGTTTGATGGAAGTTTATACATTAAAATCTATACAGCCATGGAGTTACAGCGTTTGCAGAGTTAGAGAACACACACTGTACTCCCAAGCGGCACAACTCACGATACGTTTTAGATTCACGGCAAATTGTTTAGAAAATACACCACAGATCTGTTAGTCGTTTCAAATTACATAAAAAAAATAACCACGAGTTTGTAATTTACCCTCGCAAGTTCTATGCCAGGCTTTTTTTAGTTATTAGGTAATCATATAGAAGGTTACACTCATAATACATTTTTTCAGTAACCTGAACTTAGATTGCTTATTTTACGAATATTAGCCTGTTGACAATTTTTGGGAAGGTCCTTACGGAAAAGAGGAACAAAAAGTAATTAAGCTATGTCTTCGCAGTTTTATGAGACAGTCGATTAAACGTCTTGATTCCATTACTAGACACAGTTTGATCAAAACAAAAGAAGGATAACATCTCCAAGAAAAAGTACCTCTAACCCTTCGGACTTAATAGCCGAAATTCGTTTTGCTGAACTTCTGGGAGCTCAGTTGTTTCAATAAAATATTTTGGAACAGCAATATATCAACTGTTTTATAAAAATATTTTGTATAAAGAACATATTAATTGCATTATAAAGTAATGATAAAGTGATACAAGTGAATATTAAATAGTTGTAAAAAGTGACTTCATCTCAAGGCTGTGTTGTTTACATAAATCGGTAAAGTTCCTTCTAATTAATTTCCGAAGGATTTAGTTATAATAGGCAACTGATATATAATTTAGGAACCGAGCGTTAGCTGATTTGACATTTTCTTCTATTGATTGATTTATTTCCGTATTTAACCACTCAAGTGACATATTTAAGTTAAATATTTAAGACAATTATTAATACTGGTGCACCTATTCTCGTTCGCTTTCTAAAACAGAACAGAAGGTTTACTATAAGGAAGTTTATATAAGTCAGACTTCTTCAATGAAAAACATTATAATAGAGATAAGTGCGCGCCAAGTAACTATATGGATATCTCTTCAGAAATTATGAAAAATTACTCAGTTAAAGAAGAACTGCGGTAGAACGAAATAGATGTTAACTCAAAAATTTTCACAGTTACTAGATGAGAAACGCAACAACCTTACAAATGTTGGAAAATAGTTTATTTATATGATGAAACATCAAGGATGGAACACTAGATTTTAGAAGAAGTGTATCACTTCAACAGTTTGTTATTCTTGTTTTCTTTATGTACTTTTTTGTCCTTAAATTCATTCTTCGTCACATATCTCTGATAAAATCTAAACTTTCTGAATTTAAAATTATTAAAGCCAAAAATTAGATTGAGGTACTTGCGTCAACTGCAAAATTTAAAAAAGTGTTTTAGTGTTTTAATGAAAGTTATTTAAAAATATGTGTAATTTTAGGTTTTTAGAATATTTTATGTTTGGATATTTTAATGTTATCATCTACTTTTATTTATCTTGTTAAAATGTGTTTAAGTTAAAGGCTAAAATTTAATTTTTAACAAAGCTGGTCCCGGGGTGGGTCCTTGGGCGGTATATAATGTTATAATTTGAATAAATTTATTTTGACTTGATTTGACTTTAACAGCTGGCAAAAAATGTATTGGATGGGACAACAATAAAGAATAATTTAGATGGATAATCCTTAGAGATAAAGTGATTAACCCGTTAAGTAAAAAGAGTTTGTTAGATATGTCTATCAATAAAATCTAGTAAAAATAGGAATTAAACTTAATTTTTCAGCTGCAAGTGCATTGATCTTTTCAGCCACTTAAGTAAACACCATTTCTTGATGCTCACGACTATGCTACGATCAGTTAAAATCAAGTAAAAGATATGTTTTGGGTTTCCTCAACAAGTTTGTTACATTCAAATATTTAGGCCATTTTACCGGTATTAAACATTTTACCCTATGACTAAAACGGCGAATAAAAGCACTTAACAGTCATTTTTATATCGTGTAATTGTTACGTTTTATTTTACATTCACAAGTCACGAAAATGTACTAAACTATACACATAAAAATCTCCTACCGCTTCAAATAAAAGCATTTTATAACTTGTCTCTAATACATATCCTATATTGGTACGTGGGGGAATTTAAAATTCTCTATAATGATATTTAAAAGGAGTTTTAGGAAACTTTTGGTCATTCCCTTATTGGTCCCATGCGATCTCTTAAGTTTAAAATATTTTATTGAAATAAATTCTGGAAAAATGTCAGTAGGTATAGAAGAGAAATACAGTGTAATTAACTAGAGTATTTGTTTAAAACGTAGATAAAAATCAACTTCGATCTTGGTCGCAAATTTTTCTGCAATATTTAAAAAAGTTGCGAGGTCACAGATAGATTTTAACTAACAATATTTATACAGGGTGTCCCAACAGTGCCTTATTATAAGACTTTAGAAAATAATTTTTTGGAAGTGGTATAGTGTCAAAAGGGGCACGTTTTAAAAATATTTTGGAATATAAAAGGCGACTCGCTACAGCGGAGTATCTTCGAGGTAATGTTTTTAAATGGAATACCCTATATAATTTTACATTTATGAATTTAGCGTAAAATTACCTTTCCAATGACCTCCATTTTTTTTGTTTTTGATATGGCGTTGCCGAGTTATTCGAAAAAATATGAAAATTTTGGTCGGAACAAGGTTTAACAAATTAATTCGCTGTGTGTATTACTATTAATTTAGAAGGTTTATTTAGCAATTATGTAGACAAGGGATGTACTACAATGACACAACTACCAAATATTGATTATAATTATACAGAGTGTATTTTATACTAGCGCTAATTCAGGACATTTCAAAGTGAATTTTCTCAATTTTTTCAAATGGAACCCTCTGTATATTATTATATTTTTGAATTGTCACGTTAGTTCTCTACGATTTTTGTGAATAATATCCTATACCTAAAATCGATATTTCCAGCGATATTTTCACTTTCTCACTAAAAACCGTTAATTATAATACTTTTCATTTCGAATTGATCTAGTAGGTACGATTTTGATATATAGTGAGAATGATTGAATGTTATCTTATTGACGCTTATTTATTAATTATTGTGATAGAATATTTACTCTTATTTTAAGTTATAAATTAGTTTAAAATTCGCACTTTCCAATAATGAATTTTTCGAGAGAGCAAATGGTCGATATGGTTTATGTTCTGCGTGCGAGTGATAAAAATTGTTTGCTATCAACTCGACTTTATAAGGAGCGATATCCGGAAAGAAGACAGCCATCTAAAAATCATTTGAGAGGTGGATGGAACGATTTGACAATACGGGGAAAGTGGAATATGAGAAAAAGGAACGAACAAAACATGTAGTAAATGAAGAAAACCAAACGGTCATTCTGTTGAGCTTGATCGAAGATCCTCATCGCAGTATTGGCAAGGGAATTCTATGAAAGTCGATCTTCAGTCCATCGAATCCTACAAAAAAACTAATTTCATCCCTACCACGTCAAATAATGTAGGAACTGATCGATAGGGATTATGAAAACCTAACACAATTTTGTCAATGGGCAAAACGGGCAAAACAAAAAATAGGACAACAAAGAATTTTTTTGACTTTGTTTTGTTTGCTGATGAAGCAACGTTTTATAAAAATGGACATGTGAATCGTCATAATTTTCATTATTACGATACAACCAATCCTTACATTTCATGAATAAATAGCCAAACAATATAGTCGTTGGATGTTTGGGGAGGAATTGTTGGGGATTATGTGATAGATCCACATTTTTTTGATGGACGCATGAATGGTGAAATTTATTTGAAATTTTTGCAAGACAGTTTGGGAGAACTATGTCCCCAGGGATATTAGGGAGAGGAGTGGTACCTCCATGACGGAGCACCTGTGCATCACACTGCAGCTATTCACGAACATTTAAACGACGCTTTTCCGAATGGTTGGATAGGAAGAGGAGGACCGCAAAATTGACCTGCCAGAAGGCCTGATTTGACAAAAATAGACTACTTTTTATGGGGCTCTGTTAAAGAGCAAGTATACAAAGCTCCTATAACTATAAAAAAAATATGAAAGAAAGAATAAGGGAAGTATTTCAGGAAATTATTGTAGATATTTTAAGAAATGTCGGTAGATCATTCGAAAATCGTCTACAGAAATGCATAGACGTACTGGAAGGAGTGGGAGGCCACTTTGAACAGTTTTTATAAACAATAGGGATTATTTATTTCATTAAATTAGGTTCAAAATAATTTTATTACCTAATACCGCATTTTTTGTTTCTATTATTTATGTCAACATGTTTGTATTATTAAATGATTATTTATAAATTTTTAAGATAGACTCAAATGTGATTTAATTGAACTGGGAAAAAATACTACTGAGGCAGAAAAAAATTTAATACCTCTTTCAATTATTCTCACTTTATGTAAAATTTATGGCTACTAGATCAGTTTGAAATGAAAAGCATTATAATTTAACGATTTTTAATGAAAAAGTAAAAATATCTCTGGAAATATCGGTGTTAGGCATAGGACATTATTCACAAAAATCGTAAAGAATTAACGTGCCAATTCAAAAATACAATAATATACAGAGTGTTCCATTTAAGAAAATGCACTTTGAAATGAAATATACCCTGTATAATTATAACCAATATTTGGTGATTATGTTGTTGTAGTACATCCCTTGTCTACATAATTGCAAAATAAATCTTAATTAATTGTAATACACACCCAGCGAATTAATTTGTTGAACCTTGGTCCGATCAAAATGTTCATATTTTTTCCAGTAACTTGGCAACGTCACGTCAAAAACGAAAAATCTGGAGGTCGTTGGAATGGTAATTTTACGCTGAATTCATAAATGTAAAAATATATAGGGTGTTCCGTTAAAAAAAAATGACCTCGAAGATGTTCCACTGTAGTGAGTTACCCTTCATATTTCAAAACATTCTTAAAATGTGCGCCTTTTGACACAATACTACTTCCATAAAAAAAAAAATATATATATATTCGACTTTGACGCACTATTGGGACACCCCCGTATGTGTTTATATTTTCTCGTTTCAATACTAAAACTTCATCGAATATCGAAAATACTATGTTGAAGAATATAACGTAGTCATTAAGATACCTTCTGCGTCTATGAAAATTAACTCTAACGATGTACTTCCACATGCTACAAAGCACATTCAAAATTAATTCAATCCTTTAAAGTACACGAACGCGTCATATATTATTGAATTACACTTTTGTGTATAGCAAAAGATCTATACTACAGCAGAGCATTAAGATGTCACACATCTACTAAAATTTAATTAATCTCGATAATACTCCGTTCTTGTCGGGTTAATAATAATTTAAAGGAGAAGCACATTTCAGTTCCGTTAATGAAAATTTTAGCTATAACCAAGTACTTTTAGTACCATTGTACTTGATGTACAGGAAGCTTTATTAATTTTACTTCACCTCCATAGATTGAGAGCATGTGCACCTAGATCTTATAATATTTAATAATTGAGGACATTCGATATCCCCGAAGTTCGCCAACCCAAGAAATGAATTTCTGTTTGATGTACCGCAGAAGCAATAACCATTAATTTATCTATTAATCATAATGACACATTTTGGTATTCTAAATAACAATCAAAAACTAGGAAGTGTCAATTTTTTTATGGGTGGTAATTAAATAACAAGAACAATGTCAAATAGGAGAGCGAATAACTTCATAATGCTCGAAAGTATGAGGAAAATATTTTCCATCGAGATGTTAATCTAAAGTCGATTAAAAAATATGCGTTTTTTAAAATTTTTAGTTATTAAGGCATATCTTACGCGCGTAAAAAAATAATGCAACATTAATCTGTGTAATCATTAAAAATTTTGATTTTATATGACTACTTTACTTGGGTATTCTTGTTGCACATTTATTTTAAAACGACTTTTATGGTCTTTGGTAAATAACGAAGAATTTAAATTGTTATCTTCTGGGCTTATTTAAATTCTTATTCTAATGCGTAAAATAAGTATGGCGTGAAATTTCAGCAATTTGAAAACATCAACATCTGCTGCTGTGAACCTACCAGTTTTGCGCATGGCGGTAAGATTTACTGCATTGTCTTTTATTGCAATTGCTGTTGAATATTTATAATAAACTTGTCTTAGATACAAATGTAAATAGGTATATAGAGAAGGAAATGAATCGTATTTCGGTTGCGTTGGAGAATGCATATTACTCTTCAGTATATAGTTTCTAGGATATAATGTTTTCCCCCTTTTGTAACCATATTCATATTATATTCATATGCCTTCTTATAACACTTCATTACTCAACGGAAGGAAACACCAGTTTAATGCCATTTGCACCACATAGACCAGGAATAAATTTAAGTTTTTGCCAGGTCGACAAATATATATCTAGGTACCTTATAATGTATTAGGTGATAGTCAAAAGTAAATTGTAAGATGAATATCGAATTGTCGTCTTGCAATCTGCCGAAATATATGTAATTATTTCTAAATACAAGGTGTATCATAATGCAATGTCATAAATGAAGGAGCGAGCGTCTTCCTCGTCCAAATTTAAGAAAGTTTTGTCATAAACATTTTTCATTACATTAGTTGTCAAAAATTACAATAATTTCCAAATATCTTTTAAACAGATGCAGATATTGAAATGAAACTTTGTATGTTCAAGGTTATTCACTATATTTTGCCCTGTATATTTTAGATATTTTTTCCCTCATTTCAAATATAAAAAGGTTTGATAGGTCTAGCTGTAATATTTTTTGACATATCGGACATAAATAATATCACCAAATAAGTATTTTAGGGTTTCTGCTAGAAGCTCAGTAATTAATTACTACGCAGTAAGCTATGACCGATGATACCATGACAACATTATTATTGTTTGACATTCCGTATTATTATTTCATCAAAATGGGTTACATATAAGCAATAAAAAAGGAGAGGAGTCCTAGGGAAACAGGGAGCGTGAAAATGCTAGGATTCGAAAATTCCCACTCGTTTCTAAATTATCTGATGGTAAATATGGAAGTTGTTTGATAAGGTAGATTAGGAACAGGCCCATATAAAACAAAGTATAAAATGCATGTTGGACAATGATAATATACTTCCGATAATTTATTTCATAAAACATTATGCTCACTCTGACATTTCATTAAACATCTTTGCCGTGAAATCTGCAGAAATCCTCTTAATACGACAATGAAGTCTCATTTCATTTAGCCATTTTATGTACTCCAAAGGAAAACTGAAATTTATTAAGTAACCGTAAAGACAATATTATTTGTTATTTTGATAGAAGGAACAATAAAACTTGAATGGTTGCAGCCCCTCGGCCAACTTGAAATAGAATTTTACTTGAGACTCAATTCTCTGAGGACATGGTGATTGCTGTGCGGTTGTTGTTTTCTTTGGTAAATATATACAATAATCTCAAATAAGTGGATACTTTAAAAAGACATCTTACCGACGAACCGAGCTTTTATTCTAAGTAGTATGATAAATGTCTTTAGAAATAGTAGTATTCCAGGGAAAATATTATCGTCTTAAGAGCTCCGGAGTTTAATAGAATAGTACGATTTCTGTTTTTGGAATTGTTTTAATCATTAGCAAAAATGAAAAAAAACAAATTTTTTGTAGACACACGTATACACTCTTAAACGAGGCCTTGCATCAAAAAACTATCATGGCAAAAAGCCTTGTCTCCTAGCGACAAATAACCAAAAATTGTAGGGACTGTAGCCTGTTGGGATTAACTGAAGCCACTAGTGTCTAATACAATTGGACTGGAGATAATCGGGCAATTTAATGTATAACATCTCGATAAAATAGGTTATTTTTAGCTTCCTTCATCTATAAGTTACGATTTTCATAGCCTCGCTCTGTCCGTATACCTTGGAACTAATACTAGTAACATTTAAAAGTACAAAGTAAACCATTTAAACTTTATTTTATTTCTATTTAAATTTATTACCAAGTAGATTATGCATCAAACAAACTTGTTTTGGTTTAAATAGAGATTGATAGAAAAAGTATTTTATCGATAACTATAAAATACTGTGAAACGAAAAGCACACTTAGTAGAACGTCAAGTAACTAGAGCAGGCTTTACATTCTTTTATTTCATGTCGAAGTTTTAGCGAAATGCAACAACTCTTTTCTATGCATAGTATCGCAGTCATGACAAAAACATAAAAACAAAAATATTCCAAAAACTGTCAGACACCTAATCGCCACATTTTAATATTCGGTAACAAACGTTTATTGAATATATGCACTAATTTTAAAAATTATCTTTGCTTTGTTAATTAAATACGTACTAATATTCCAAATTTTTTTTCAGCGTAACATTAGTGTTTCTGTCGATATATAACAATTTATCTTTACAATTTTTTAATTCTAGTTCTCATAATAAATTAAAATTAATGCATATTCCGTGACTTTACTATTCGTGGTAGGAAGGAAAAATTAAGTCTGGCTGACAATTAATGATATTAAAAATAAAGACACACACTATGATTGTGATTTACTTGTAAGGGTATAAGTAAAATGAAAATAACGACAAAAAACAGATTACAAATAATCTCAAGATACAACGTCTAATAAAGCAAAGGTATGTTGTCAATAGTAATTTGTTTGAACATTCATACAAAATCAGACACTGTTGTTTCTGTGGGAGTAAGTGTATATGACATATTTTTTTAACTATACCTTCCTAGTTCTTTCATTTAATTTAACAGCGTACGGCTGCCTTGGTCATAGTTTATCCTACTCTGTGTGACATATTTATTGATTTTTATCTCGCGTGGTCTATTCTAAGTTTATTATATTATTGACAATATGCTTTAATGATGATTTTTTTAGACGTAGGGGTGAATTTTTTAATTGGATTAAATCGTACTTGTCTCAGTGTACTCAAGTTGTAAAAACTCTCGGCGATATCGGATGTGGCAGATATTATACATAAACGACTTAGCCACTATCGATATTAAAGGCACTTTTACCTTTTTTGCAGACGATACAGTCACGAGATATTATAAAGTCAGATATATGTAAAGTAAAAAAAATGGTGTGATTTTAATTCGCTTATATTCAATATAAACAAGACGAATATACTTACTGTCAAGTTTACCTATGCCGATCTTTTCTTGGATAACCAACCTATTGAGAATAAACCTCATACTAAATTTATTGGGTTACATATTGATGAGAAGCTAAAATTTGATGCACATGTCTCTAATTTAAATAAAAAGTTGGCACCTGGTTGTTATGCAGTAAGAATAACTTCAAATTAATTGGGTTTCAGGGCTGAAAAAATGGTTTACTTTTCCCTGATTGAGTCCCATATAGTATACAGAAACCTTTTTTCTGGGGAATATGTGGTCAACATTTTCTGTACACTGTCTTTGTGTTACAAAAAAGGGCACTAAGATACTTATGTAAAGCAAAACCAAGGAATCATTGTAAACCTCTTCTTATCGCCCACAAAATATTAACCTTTACATGCATCTCTATTCTAGAAGCAGTATGCCTAATAGATAAGAACATACTAAACACACTACATACCGATCTTCTGCCTGAGCATAACACGAGACAAGCGCTAAATTTAACACTACCTCTACGCATCCACAGATCAACTTTAACGAAGCAAAAAGTAATATACGAAAGCAAAAATACAGGGTATCCCAATAGTGCGTAAAAGTCCAATATCGGCCTTATAAGACGATTTTGGAAAATTATTCTTTTATGGAAGTGGTATAGTGTCAACAGGCACATATTTTGAAATATACAGGGTTTTTTTTAATGAAACACCTTATATATTTTTACATTTATGAATTCAGCATAAAATTACCTTTCCAACGACCTCAAGATTTTTTTGTTTTTGACATGGCATTGCCGAGTTATTAAAAAAAATATGACAATTTTGGTCGGAACAATGTTTAACAAATTAATTCTCTGTGTGTGTGTACTACTATTAATTAAGAAGATTTATTTCGCAATTATGTAAACAAGGGATGTACTACAACGACACAGCTACCAAATAGTGATTATAATTATACAGGGTGTATTTTATACTAACGCTAGTTCAGGACATTTCAAATTGAATTTTCACATTTTTTTCAAATGGAACACTCTGTATATTATTGTACTTTTTAATTGGTACGTTAATTCTCTATGATTTTTGTGAATAATATCCTATACCTAAAATCGATATTACAAGAGATATTTTTACTTTTTCGTTAAAAACCGTAAATTATAATACTTTCCATTTCGAACTGATCTAGTAGCCATGATTGTGACATAAAGTAAGAATAATTTTTTTTTTAACATTTATTTAACGTCGGTCTATTTTCGCTACTGAGGCCTAACACCGACGCCTGTAGACGAGCTATCCCCAACCAGGAATTTTGCCGAACCTCTTCCCTTAAGAAGAGTAGGGATCTTTTACTTGCCTAATATTTAATAGACAAGAGACCGACGGCCTTACATCCCCTCCGAAGGATGGTATATCCCCTATATAACACTTGCCTAAGGTTGTATATCTTCCGCGCATACACTGATATACAAGCCGCTGGAAGATGTGTGAGGCGAGGAATCGGTCTTCGTTGTGAACGCGAACGAGCCCTCGGCGTGGTGAAAATAAAAATCTGGAGCAGTGGGGGTTTAGGGCTGAGACCCTGGAGGGCGTTTGTGCACTTCATTTTTATGTGAAAAGCCTTTTGATTGGATTTCTGTAATGATGGTTAGGGTAAAATACTACAACCTGTATATTGTAGTCTGGATTCTGTTGAAGCACTGTGATTTCAATTTTATTGTTGTTTAACGCTATAAAGTCTTTGAGTTTTGACAGGGTCAACGGCTACACCCTGTATATGGTATTCTTGAAAAAATAACACTTATTTTTTAAAGCGGAACGAACAATTATTTATTTAAGCTTTTTCTTTGAACAGAGTTTGGAAAAATATGGGGTAAATTTTATTTAACAAGGTTTCTTTTTTATAGGATGAAACTATTCGACAGCATAAATTCGGACTGTAGAATTTAGCAAAAATTATTTATTGAAATATTTAATTTGATTTAATCTGAAAAAATTTGCTTTGATTTAAGATTGTGTGGGCCGTAAAGGCGGGGCAAAATGGGGTCACTTAAGATGATATGAAAATGGGGTCACTTAAGGCGAAGATAAATATTTTAAAAGGGGGCCACTTAAGGCAAGGGTATACTAAAACTAGATGGGGCCACTTAAGGCGATTACTTAAAACTACTCTTTTTAACCAGGTTTCGGCCTGGGAAGCTAGTTCGGGACAGCTAGTCACGAGAAGTATACTAGGACAGGGGGTAAAAATGAGGGTGAGGAATGGGGGGGGTAAATGAACTTATTACACTTAAAATCACTTTTAAATAACTTGTTCCACTGAATCACGTCGCGAGTACTAAACATAGGAGTCACTGCCAAAACTGAACTTAACTTGGGCTTGCTGCACACCGGTTTTTATACTGTTTGGGTAAGTTTCGTTTGTCGCGCCCCATCGAGTCTCGCATCCCGTTTTAACTGTCTGGAAAGGCTGGAAATCGCTCCGTGCGGGCGAGGATGAGTCATTGATTACGACATGTTGCGCAATCCTGGAAATTTTAAGATTTCGAAGATGAAAGTAACATAGAAAAATCGGTAACGAAAATAGGAAATTATTGAAATAAGAATGAAATTCGGATCTGTTTTGTTTTGTAAGTTATTAGAGTTTAATCTGACACGACCCCGTAAAGTATTAACGGAGGTCCGATGTTTAAAAGTTGAAATGAAATGATAATGTTCTCGATAGGTGCGTAGTGTCTGAAGATAAGATATTAAAATGTTCCTAACGGGTACGAGTCAAGTTGAACCGAGATATTGTATGCTATAATACGAGGAGTGATGAAAAATGGGGAAATTTGAAATAGCAATCGGGGTGCGAGAATTTGATGGAATGAAATTTAAACTTTAAGACTCGAGACACGGAACGTGATTTGAAGTATACAGGGGGTGATCGAAACGTAAGAAGAGTAAAATGCGAAGTGGTTGCAAGAAAGTTAGGAAATAAGTTCGAAGGTTAAGTTTTAACGTAGTGACGTATACGAGGGGTGGTCAAGAAGTATTAAAATTTTGAAAATGAAATTGTTTACAGAAAATCTATGGATTGAAGTAGGACGATGAAAATTTGGGTTTAGATAGTGATTTAGGTCAGGTTGACGAATATACGGGGGCTGTATTTTTAAGTGACATTTTTCGCAGTGAATCGGTTAAGAATGGACTTGAATGAATGTTTGAAGTTGGATATTAGTGAATTTACGTTATTTATGAATTATCGAGTGCTTGCGAATTTTCTCAGATTTATTTGAGTGTGACTGTGGTTTTTAAATGTGAATGGTGACTGGTTGAATTTTTTTATGTAGTTTGCCATATTGCATGATGGGGTGATCTGATTTTTTGGTGATTTTTGGAATTTTTTGTTTTTTATTTAGGACTTGTAGGGGACATACCCTACAACAGTTGGAATGGTCACCCATAAATACTAACCGCACCTTACGTTGCTTTACATCGCATATCGAAGTATGTACATAGTAAAGACGCACCCACGCTCGCCCCCTAAAGTGAGAATAATTGAAAGTAGTATTAAATTTTTTTCTGGTTGTGTCTTGGTTGCCTCAGTAGTATTTCTTCACAATTTAATGAAGTCGCATTTAAGTCTATCTTAAAAATTTATAAATAATCGTTTAATATTACAAAAAGTTGACATAAATAATATGAACAGAAAATACGGTATTAGGTAATACAAAAATTGGCACTATTTTAAAAATTCAAAGTTATTTTGAACCTAATTTAATGAAATAAATTATGTCTAGTGTTTATAAGAACTGTTCAAAGTGATCTCCCAGTACGTCTAAGCATTTCTTTCTTTCTCTTAACATCTACAGCAATTTCCTGAAAAACTTCCCGTATTGTTTCTTTCATATTTTCTTTTGTAATTGTAGAAGCTTTATACACTTGCTCCTTAACATAGCCCCACAAAGAGAAGTCTATTTTGGTCAAATCGAGGCTTCTGGCAGGCCAACTACAGGATCCTCCTCTTCCTGTCCAACCATTTGGAAAAATGTCGTTTAAATGTTCGTGAGTAGCTGCAGTGAGTTGCACAGGTGCTCCATCTTGGATGTACCACATTCTCTCCCTAATATCCCTGGGGACATCCTCCAGGAATTCTTCCAAGCTGTCTTGCAAAAATTCCAAATAAATTTGACCATTCACACCTTCATAAAAAAATGCGGTTCTATCACATAATCCCAACAATTCCTCCCCAAATATTTAACAACCATCTTGTTTTGCTATTTGTTCGTGAGTTGTAAGGATTGTTTGTGTTGTAATAATGACAATTATGATGATTAACGTATTCATTTTAATAAAACGTTGCTTCATCGGTAAACAAAATAAAGTCAAAAAAATATCTTTGTTGTCCTATTTTTTGTTTTGCCCATTGACAAAATCGTATTCTGTTTTCATAATCCCTATCAATCAATTCTTGCATTAGTTGAACTCGGTCGGGATGAAATTTGTTTTTTTGTAGAATTCGATGGACTGAAGATCGGCTTACATCGTTTTCTCTTGCCAACTCTCTTATACTGCGATGAGGATCTTCAATCACGCTCAAAGGTATGACTGTTTCGTTTTCCTCATTTACTACTTCTTGTTCGTTGCTTTTTCTCTATTCCACTTTCCTCATATTGTCAAATCGTTTCATCTACCTCTCAAATGATTTTTTAGAGGGCTGTCTTCTTTTTGGATATCGCTCCTTATAAATTCGAATTAATAGCAAACAATTTTTATCACTCGCACCCAGAATATAAATTATATCGACCATTTTTGCTCTCGAAAAATTCATTATTGGGAAGTGCGAATTTTAAACTCATTTATAACTTAAAATAAGTGTAAATACTTTGTCATAATAGTTAATAATTAAACATCAATAATATAACTTCCATTTATTCTCACTTTATGTCAAAGTCATGGCTACTAGATCAGTTCGAAATGAAAAATATAATTTAATGGTTTTTAATAAAAAAGTAAAAATATCTCTGAAAATATCGATTTTAGGTATAGGATATTATTCACAAAAATGGTAGACAATTAACGTGTCAATTAAAAAATACAATAATATACAGAGTGTTCCATTTGGAAAACTTGAGAAAATTCACTTTGACATGTCCTGAATTAGCGCTAGTATAAAATACACCCTGTATAGTTATAAACGATAATTGGTGGTTGTGTCGTTGTAGTACATCCATTGTCTACATAATTGCAAAATAAATCTTTTTAATTAATAATGGCACACACAGGTAATTAATTGTTAAACTTTGTTCCGACCAAAATTTTCATATTCTTTCAAATAACGTTAAAAACCAATAATCTGGAGATCGTTGGAAAGGTAATTTTACGCTGAATTTATAAATATAAAAATATATAGGGTGTTCAATTTAAAAAAATGCCTCGAAGATGCTCCGCTTTAGCGAGTCACCCTGTATATTTTAAAATATTTTTAAAATATGCACCTTTAGACACTAAACCTCTTCCATAAAAAAATAATTTTCCAAAGTCTTCCATTAAGGCCGATATTGGACTTTGATGTACTATTGGGACATCCTGTATATGCAACCACATACTCCTATCTCTCAGAAATATGACTCAGTTAAAGACATCTAGAGAGACAATGAAAGACATTGATTCAGAAAGCCTATTATAATATTAGCGAATATTATAACGATTCATTTTAAAATGTTTTGTTTCTTGCTTCCTTCTTTTTGAAACATATATGTGTGCTTATATGTTTCTATATTGCTATGTATTTGCATATTGGACGATTACGAAGATTGCATGTTTGTTTTATTTGCTGAATCAGGGTTTGAATTTGTTTATTTCCTTTAGATGGTTTTCAAAATTTATTTAAATTAGCTAAAGATCCGAAAGGTATGTGTTTTAGAATGTTAATATGTATTTGTTTACAGTTGTTTTAATAGTTTTAAAGTTTTTATTTGATGTCAACAGTAAGTTTGATACTGACACCTATGTTAGTAGTTATTAAATTGTTGTTGAAATAATTTCTGACATTTAAGTCATTATGACATTTTTTTAAGTAGGAAATTTTATTTTTATAGTTAGTAAGTGTTTTCCTGGAGAAAGACAAGGAGGTTTAAGTTAGGTTATGTTTGGAATGAAATTAATCAAAATTCATATGGTGTTTTGTTTTGTTTATTTTGGATACTTTGATATTTAGTTATATAGAACAACAAACAGCAGATAAAAGAGAGGTTGTAAAATTGGAAAAACAAATTTAAGAAAAAAAAAAGAACAAGTGAAAATTAGGGAGTGAAGAAGAAAAATAATAAACAAAGATTAAGAATTTTGAAATTGAATTGAAAGTCAGAAATTGTGGAGATCAGCGAAGAAGAGAAAAATAGACTGTAAATAAGAAGGTAGAGGTGTTATTGTGGATTGGAGTTGCAGAGGAGATAAGGACGAGATAAGGTGAAGAATTAATGAAAGGAGAATTGTTGGATTTGGAAAGAGAAGACTGTAGCTACGAAGAAGGAAGGTTTTTGT
Organism: Leptura quadrifasciata; assembly: GCA_963675555.1. Lineage (NCBI taxonomy): Eukaryota > Metazoa > Arthropoda > Insecta > Coleoptera > Cerambycidae > Leptura > Leptura quadrifasciata. The sequence goes on from OY776682.1 coordinate 32,496,826, forward strand.
GTATTTAATTTTTGGACAAGGTTGTATATTAAAATTTAAATAGTGTATTAGACTTTCGAACCTGTTATAAAGCTAAATTATCTAAATATCAAAGAAAATAAATTATTTATATCAGATTAAAAATTTTACTTTAATAAAAATTTCATTTTAAATAGGAACTGAATTTGAACCTGCTCCTGAAAGGAAAGATAAGCTAGCCGGCCCATTAAATATTTTGACATACTTTTGGATCAAATGGTAAGAGATTTTAATTTGATCTTTTGGTTTTAAAGTTTTTTTTTATCTATTGGAAATAAACAAGTTAAAGTTTGATTAGTACTGCAAATTATTAAGTTCAATAAAAGTAGAACAGCACAATATATGTGTTTATTTGTACACAAGGTGAGTCATTAGGAACTGATGTATGTAAGTAAGAGTTTTATTGATATCCCTAGTAATTTATTCTATTTGTTTGCATATTTTTCTTTATATATCTACTCTCACTATGGCATGTGCTTACTCATTCGTTAGATGTGCATATGATGGTGTAAAAATAACTACTGTTTAATATTATTGTATTGGTTTTCTTTTTATTTATTGTGTCCTTGTATATGCCTATGTATGTAACTTTTACTGTACCTACCCACATATTACCCCTTACTTTATTTTAATTTAAATTTAAAATTAACAATGATTGTATATGTTGTGTTATATTTTACACATATAAATTTGTCAATAAGGGTGTATAATTCTTAGACAATAAAACATATCTTGATTGACTGATAGTCTAGTATATTCCTTTCAATTTTTGTCGCACTTCTGATAAGCTTTTTTCGTGATATTGTCGACAGCGACACGCCTACATGTGTAGTCTTTTCAACCGACTGCATAAGTAAAAGGGTCTTATCTATACCTAGTGACAAAATATCGGACTACACTATATTTCACTGTATGTTTAAGGGTTCACAGACAACTTATAGCTCTACGTCTTATTAAAACGCGAACTTACACAAAAATGCGACGAATTTTTTGCGGCGATATGAGTATTTCAGTCTAATTTTAGGTAAGGCGTTCTGTAGGCTTTACACAACAAAACGGAAGGGTTGGGAAGGAAAATAATTCATATCCCTGCAAATTAAGTAGTTAGTAGATAGATGTCGAGAAGCACATGAGACAAACAATCTCGTTTAAAGATCTTTGTCCCTTGGAGATATTAATTCCTATATCTATAAATGACGATATCAGTATTTTAGGATATATAGACTAAAATGAATTCTCCGTTCAATGCGAAAGGGTAATTTAGAAATGCGATTCCTAGGGTACTAATCAACAAATGCGATAATTGGGTTAATTTCTATTTATCCTTGTGCGATTCTTTTGACACCCTCTGTGACTGAAGAAATATGCAATAAAATTTGGACCGAAAGAATTGGGGCAAAATAAAATTAGTACAATAAATTTTTAAATATTATTGATGACTGTAGGAACGGATACTAGTAATCGTATAATACATTTTATGACAGCTCCATAAATATAAAAGTAACATAAATTTGCCATAATATTAGTTTCCTATTTAGCAACTGCGTTTGATATGATTTGTTGTAGATTAATGCAAATTTAGTAAAATAGTAATATAAATTATTTTGACCTTAATATATGAATATCCAGACCGCTTAAAATAAATACAAATTTATGATAACAGAAAACAGAATTCATTGTTTGTTCAATTTAAGTTTTTAAATGATCGTTATTATGAAAATTGTTATCTGTATTATAAAAATAATCATTATACGTAATATCAGCAGTTAAAATTTGATTTATATGTTTGTCAACAATCATTATTTCTAATTGAAAACTAATTGAAAATATTTTTATATGCTAATTGATAGTATTATATAATAATACATGTATATCGTGTGCTATATCGTGTTCATATAAATTGAAATGTCAAAAACAATTTTATATATATTTTTAAAATAATATTCAAAAGACCGAACAAAAGCTTGCTGTTCTAGTCAAATAAGATTGCCGGCAGGAACAAACTCTGGCCACTATATGTGTCAGTATATATGTTATATGAAAATATACCCTGTATCTCTGAGACATTGGCCTCACCACTCTCAGCGGTATTATATTACATAGATATCAAATAACGACTCCTCTCAGCATCCGCTCTCCCGAGAATTAGATAAGATTGTATTCTTGCAAAACTGCATAATTGCAGTTCCTTTGTTCCCAAAGGTTATAAATGGGAGTAGTGTACTTTCAGACGGCAGTCTTAAACTCATGTTGGAATAAACAAGTCAAAATTATTATTGTTCTAATTTATAAAGAGTCAACGTTGACTCCATTAATAAATAAATAAAGTTTTTAAAAAAGTGATTTCAACAATCGATTATCTAACATTGGCGCAGTCGGTAGGATCTGAAAAACACCCTGTAACCCAGAGGTGGTGGATTTCAATCCTTCAATCAGCAAAGAATCTACGAGAAACAAGAAAAATACAATTTCAAGCAGACAAGCAACGTCTCAACAAGCTCACAAGAAGCATCATATACACATCGAGAAATAATTAGCAAGTAAGAAACATTCCTGGCCCCTGAAAGTCGGTGTCTTCGGCACTTGGAACACGTCACCGTGGATAGGAACACCTAGTGATACCCCTGACGGTACATCCCAGTGTAGCAACGCTTACGAAACCGCATTCGACCTTCCATCTGGACCCCAGGCATGAAGATAGTAATGTAAGTAATTTAAGAATCATCTCGATTTATTTTCTATTTCAAACTGCACTAAACATTTATATTTTATCATTCGTACATTGCATTCACATTTGCATTAAACCCACGACAGTTCTGCAATCTAATTTAGTTGAATATATTATCTAAATATCGTATTACTTTAGCCGATATTTTATTTTATTTTAACACATAAATATTTTCATTGCAATCAATATATTAATTTGACATATATCAAGTTTAATCTTTATCTTGTAACGTTTTTATTGCAATTTAATACTACTACTACTAATAAAGGTTAACGTATTGTTTATACCATATGACTATAATATCTGAATAAGTGCAAATACCATCGCAAAAATAATTTGTTACATACTTTATACAGAAAAGAATACAATTTCGTTTCCTTTTATTCATTATTATTGCCAGTGGCGTACTCTTGCACCTTTTACAATTAATTTTTATTATTTTTTGTGTGTACCAAATTAATTTTTGTTTGTTTATCTGAAATTTATATACAAATCTTAATAATACAAAATGGCGAACCAACCAAATACTACAGCAAATAATACCAATAACGCTGACGAAACCCTTACCATAGAACCCTACAGGTTAAGTGAGATTTTCTCAATAGTTCCAGAGTTCGACGGGAACCCCATTTTCCTACAAACCTTTATTTCCGCGTGTGTTTTCGCGAACGGAATGTCTATAGAGGACCAGCGTATTTTACTTACTCTACACATAAAAAATAAACTTCGGGGAAAAGCTGCCGAATTAATAAATTCGAGGAACCCTGCCACTTGGGCAGAAATTAAAAGCCTACTTGAGGCCCACTTCGGTGATTCACGCGACTTGACAGCCCTTATACAGGACTTACAACGGATTCACCAACTACCTAATGAAACTGCCCTGACATTCGTATCTCGTTTACAAACACATAATGCCAAAATGCACGCTGCTGTGCAAAAACAGACTTTGACGTTGGAAGAAAAGACAGCCCAATCATCCCTAATTGAAACCATGACTCTAACAACACTACTTACCGGACTAGAACCCAAACTTGGACAAATAATCCGTGCCGGAAATCCCAGCGACATGCTAGAAGCAATCAATAGAATCAAACGCGAACTCCAACTGTCTTACTTCGAGTCACAAAAATTCCCAAAACAAACTATCAACAAAAACCCCATCCAGAACCAACAGAGGCGTCCCAACTCCCAACAATTCTGTAATTTTTGCAAACGTAACGGGCACAATTTTAATGAGTGCCGTACAAGACTACAATTCTCACAACAAAATCAGAACTTTAGACAAAACAATTTTGCCAGTCCTCCACAATTTTCTAGACCGAATTTCCAAAATTCTCCCAACCAGCAATATCAAAGAAATTTCACGCCGCAACAAGATTTTCAACAGAATAGGCCTTCTGTAATAAGACCTAATCCGAACTTTCAGAGATCCCCAAATCAACAAAATTCAAATTTCAATCCTAACTTTAACAGACAAAACCCGCAGAGAACACATCACGTTAATTTTGACAATCATTTCGACTCTCAAAATTATGATACTAATTTTTACAATGAAACTGATAATTTCAGTGACCCGCAATTCCATAACTTCGGAAACTATCAAACTAATTCTAGCCTTGATAATATGGCAAACATGCCACAAATAAATTATGAAGATTACCCCCATTTCCCGCAAAATAACAACGATAACATGCCATACCAAAATGAGAATTATACAGCTAATTCTCAGATGTCGCAGGATTATACTGCTAATCCTCAGGATTTTCCATTAGGCCCGGAGTATTCAATGAATACTCCAACCCGAGAAATAAATTTCGAAGTGGACCAAATGTCCAACCAAATCCAAACATTAAACCTGAACGACAATTACAACCCCCTACTGAATTTCTCAGACCAGAACTTCGCTTAAATTGGCCTACACACACACTATTGACCGTGAATTCTAGTAATCTTTATTTCATAAATGACATTTCGAACAAATTTAAACTCTTAATTGATACTGGCGCAGGTATTTCGATTTTTAAGCATAAGACGGCGGAAAATTTTAAAAATAGATCTCCAGAAAACGCGATTATACAAGGCATAACCGACGAAAAAATTAAAATTAGCGAATCTGTTCTTATACCATTTAACGCACGCGACCCACACAGAGTCTATATTCACGACTTGGACATAGACTTTGACGGATTATTAGGTGCCGATTTCATGGAACACTACGAATGTAGAATAGATTTCAAAACCAGGCAACTAATTACAAATTTTAAAACATTGCCCATCTTCAAAGTAACTGACGATTCTCCAACACCCGAAATCAACAAAATCCGACAAAATCATAATTCTAGCCAAAATACTATCCAAATTGACGGTCGCACGGAAAAAGTTTACAAACTAAAATGCAATCTTAGAAACACTGACGCTGTACTGTCAGCGCAGGAAAACGAAAAAGTTCGTTTGCCTAATGCTCTTGTTAGGGTAAACGAAAATGGAGAATTTTTGACAACCGTAATTAATGCAAACGCCATTCCGAAAATTATAAATTTTTCTAATCTAAAATTAGAACCATTGCAAAAATTTAAATCGATTTTTAATTTAAATGTTCAAAATTCCGACTCACACATACAGACCGACAGATCATCTGAAATTATTAACCAGTTACGTTTAGATCATCTAAACTACGAGGAAAGTGAACTAATTACACAACTTTGCCTAGACTTTTCTGAAATATTTTACCTGGAAGGAGACAACTTGACTTTCACTAACGAGATTAAACATTCAATCGACACTAATAATTCTAAACCTGTATTTACAAAATCGTATCGCTACCCTCAATGCCATAAACAAGAAGTCAAAACACAAGTTTCTAAAATGCTGGACCAAGGCATAATCAGACCTTCAATTTCTCCCTGGTCATCTCCTGTTTGGGTTGTACCCAAAAAACTCGATGCCTCTGGCAAACAAAAATGGCGAGTCGTAGTAGATTACAGGAAATTAAACGAATTGACTATTGACGATAAATACCCTCTCCCAAATATTTCTGACCTTTTAGACCAACTAGGCAAATGCCAATATTTTACCACACTAGACTTAGCTTCCGGATTCCACCAAATAGAAATTGACGCGAAAGACATTCAAAAGACTGCTTTCACAGTCGAAAACGGTCATTTCGAATTCGTTAGAATGCCATTCGGTTTAAAGAATGCTCCATCAACGTTTCAAAGAGTGATGGATAATATCTTGTTAGGAATCCAGAATGAACGCTGCCTTGTTTACATGGACGACATTATCATTTACTCCCCTACTATTCACGATCATATTTCCCGACTGACAGAAGTATTCAAACGCTTAAGGAAAGCTAACCTCAAAATTCAACCCGACAAGTGCGAATTTCTACGCAAAGAAGTCGCTTATCTAGGACATCTTATAACAAAAGACGGTGTTAAGCCAAATCCCAGTAAAGTAGATGCCATTTTAAACTTTCCTCATCCGAAAAATCAAAAGGACATTAAATCTTTCTTAGGTTTAGCGGGCTATTATAGACGCTTTATTCCAAATTTCTCTAAGATTTCAAAGCCCCTGACCAAGCTACTACAAAAAGACACTCCCTTTAACTTTGACAATGATTGTATGAATTCGTTCGACAACTTAAAGCAAACATTGACGACGACTCCGATATTAATATATCCTAATTTTGATGAGCCTTTCATCCTAACTACCGACGCGAGCGCATTCGCCATCGGATCGGTACTCTCTCAGGGAAATATAGGCAAAGATCTACCAATTGCATACGCTTCCCGAACTTTATGCGGTGCGGAAACAAAGTATTCCACCATTGAAAGGGAATTATTGGCCATAGTATGGTCAGTAAAACACTTTAGACCATATTTATTCGGTAGAAAATTCAAACTAGTCACCGACCATCGACCACTTACCTGGTTATTCTCAATAAAAGACCCAGGAAGTAGACTTGCCCGCTGGCGACTCAAACTAGAGGAATACGACTACGAAATCGTTTACAAGCCCGGAAAAATCAATAAAAATGCCGATGCCCTCTCTAGAATCAAAATAAACCATTTTTCCAAATGTTCTAAATTCCATTCCAAAATCTTAGCCGCGAACGAAGACACAGACGATGACGGAAATCCAGACAATAACGATGAAATCACAAACGAACAAATAATTCAAGAATTTAATACTTTCTCCCGACTATACAAGACCAAATCTTTAATTGACTACTCTAAAATTCAAACTTCGAATAAACAACTCCTGGACCGAGAAAACAAACACATCATAACTTTCTTTCAACAAAATAACCTAAGAGATTTTCATCACCAAATTATCGACGACATTTTCGAGGAAAACCCTGAATTTTACGACGACAAAATAAATATCCTCTCTAGTAGATCGGTTAGACATAGGAAATACTATATCATTCCTCTACCCTTTGACCCTGAATCTGTAGTAGAACATTTGTTCTTAGCAATATACAAAAATCAAAATGAATTAGATCTTTCTAATACTTATCATGTCGAAAATAACTTAGACCTCCCCATACTCGAAATTCTGTCATTTATCTTCGCAGAAAAGGACCTAAAGCTCATTATCTGTCAAAACCTAGTACAAACACCTGACGAAGACCAAAGACCGATAATTCTTGACCAAAACCACACCGGCAAGAACAACCTACATCGCGGAATAAACGAGACGATGCGTAGGATCAAAAACAAATACAATTGGCAAGGACTAACCAAAGATGTTGAAAATTTCATTAAAAATTGCGAAATTTGTCAACGGACTAAAGTTTGCCGTAAAAATCTTAACAACCCTCTAGTAATCACTGAAACCCCGAGAACACCTTTCGAAAGAATTAACATTGATCTATTCGAATTTCCTACACGAAATTACGCTCTAACTATCCGTGACGAACTTACAAAATTCACACAAGCCTATGCAGTACCGGATAAAAGCGCAAAATCTGTGGTAAACACCCTATTGTTATATTTTCAACATTACGGTACCCCACTAAGGATTCACTGTGATTACGGCGGTGAATTCGACAACAACTTACTAAAAGACCTCTGTACCCTCTACGATATAAAACTGACATATTCTAGCGTAGGACACCCCCAATCTAACGGTTCTATAGAACGCTTTCACGCTACCTTAGCCGAAATGATCCGAATTCACAAAACTGAAAACCCAAATGAACACCCTTTTACCATATTACCATATGCAGTAATATGCTATAACAATTCGGTTAATAAAACGCATGGTTTTACACCATACGAACTGGTTTTTGGACACACAGCTAATAGACCACCAGAGACCCTGTACAACCAAAAAGACCTAATAACTAAATATGTTAGGGACTTAAATAATAGGATATCTCACTATTACCAAATTGCACGCAGTCGGACTGAAGCGCAAAAACAAAAAGCTAAAGTCAGATTCGACAGAAATATCCCAGAAAATCGCCCCACGTATAACGTTGGAGACGAAGTATATGTAAAAGAATCCCAAATCAAAAGTAAGTCACAAAATAAATTCAACGGCCCTTTCGAGATCAAAGAAATTTTCCAAAATTCTGCCACTTTGTTAAATCCCGAGACAAATCAAACAAGTAAAGTAAATTTTGATAGAATGAAACCATATACTGAAGATTAAAATTTATTTTCAGGTTTCTACTGCTGTTCGGATCAGCATTTTCTCAATACGAAATAACACCAATAAACAATACTATCGGTGTTTACTATCACAAAGACACGGACATTGTCATCTCACACAAAAAATGGACGTTACTCGTACATAAAAATATATCGACCTTTAAGACAGCTCTTGACAGAAACGACAAAATCTTACAGACAATCCTTACCACCCTTGACCCAGCATACAAAAACATGAACGAATTCGCGAGTGAGGTTAAAACGCATTTAAGCCTCCTAGGACAAATCTCAAAATCCATACAAACTAAATTTGACGAAATACATCTCGACACGAAACGCTACAAACGCGGAATCATAAACGGAATTGGTTCAATATTCAAAACAATTACCGGAAATTTAGACGCAGAAGACGGTAAATACTACTCTGACTGTATCAATAAACTAAACCAAGACGAACGTCAGATAGAAAATTTGATGAAAAATCAAATATCAGTTACAAATTCAGTTATTAAAAATTTTAACACGACAATTCAAAAACTACTAATAGACGAGGAGACATTCAACAAAGACATAAAAGAAATCGAATACGCAATCTTAGACATTACGTATAACGTACGAGCAGTTGAAACAAAATTAAAATTCTTGGAAATTTGTGAACAACTCATGGCGAGCTACCTATTTATAGAGGACAACCTCAACGATATTTTAAATTCGATCACTTTCGCGAGACTCAAAGTAATTCATACGTCTATCATTAATCCCCAGGATTTGGTAAACTCATTGCAGGAAATTTCACAAAACCTACAAAAGGACAATTTGCCACTCCCTATTAAACTTTCAAATATTGCACAGTATTTAGATATTATTGAATTAAAAGCTTTCCAAATGAACTCAGAATTAGTATTTGTATTAGATATACCCCTAGTAAACCCTCAAACGTACTCTGTTTTCCAATTATACCCCATTCCTATCTTAGATAGTAGAACTGGTCTGTATCATATTTTGTCAACTTCTCAAAAATATATCGCGAGAGATGATGATTCTTTGATGTACATACCCGTTGCTGACCTCAGAGAATGCAAGCCACTCCATACCAATACTAAATTATGTCCAAATTTGTTTGCATATCCAATTGACAACAACGCCATATGCGAAGCCCGCCTTTTCAAGGATCTACAAACCCTACCAGAAAACTGTCAAACGTTAACTATCATCGGCCAAGGATACAACATCCAAAAACTAGATGAAAACGTGTGGATGATCATCAATACAGAGCCACTACAAATGAATATCAATTGCCCGAAGGAGACTTCAAAAACCGACACCATCTTCAAAAACTCTATAATTAAATTACAACCAAATTGCTACGCCTTCATAGGCATCACGAAGATCCAAGCTAGCACAGACGAAACGACAGACGTGAAGAACGACGCTCACCCCATACAAATCCCTTTCGAGTGTTGCAACCAGGTTCCGGACAAAGTTCGAGTGCCCAATCTGAAACCACTAAAACTAAGTGATCTGAACACCGAAGACCTCGATATCGCCAGACACCAATTAGACCAGTATTCAAAAGACTTAGACGACCTAATCAAGGAACCCTTCATCACGAGACACATTTCTTGGTTTACCTACCTTACCATAGTGCTAATTTTCGGACTCTTATTCTTGTATCTATTCTGTAAGTGTAAAGCAAGAAGACGAAGACTAGCCATCAACGTTTCCACGACTCCTTCATCTCCACCAAGGCCTAGTGAACCCCTCAGGACATTTACTAGCCTATTTCATCAACGAAGACGACCCCCACTAAGAAGAGAGGACGAAGAAGGTGAAGACATCGAACTTAATTAAACCAGACTGTTTGTGCCTTTTACTGACTTTTTGTACCAAGACTCTTCAGTGAATTTTTACTTCATTTCATTGTTTATTTAGTGTATTTTATTATTCCTATTTTTTTTGTTAGTTTCAAATGACTAACATTTTAACATGCTTTTCGTAACACAAACAAGCTAATACGCTTGCGTCTTACGCCTAGCATTTTTTTTACATTTTATGCTTTTACATTTTACGCTTTTTGTATTTTTACATTTTATATTTTACATTTTATATTTTTATATTTTTCAATCTTACAATTTTACCATTTTACATTACTTTATATTTTTGAATTCTTGTTAAATCACAAATTTTGTTCAACTTAAAAGTTGCTGTATAAACAACAACTTTTTTTATAAGGGGGAAGTTGTTATATGAAAATATACCCTGTATCTCTGAGACATTGGCCTCACCACTCTCAGCGGTATTATATTACATAGATATCAAATAACGACTCCTCTCAGCATCCGCTCTCCCGAGAATTAGATAAGATTGTATTCTTGCAAAACTGCATAATTGCAGTTCCTTTGTTCCCAAAGGTTATAAATGGGAGTAGTGTACTTTCAGACGGCAGTCTTAAACTCATGTTGGAATAAACAAGTCAAAATTATTATTGTTCTAATTTATAAAGAGTCAACGTTGACTCCATTAATAAATAAATAAAGTTTTTAAAAAAGTGATTTCAACAATCGATTATCTAACATATATAGTAAACAAGTAACAAAACGAACATTATTAAAAAGAGAAAACCAAGTACTTTATCTATAACTGGCGCGTCCGCCAAAAGCTGTAGTCCATAGGCATCAGCAAAGGTGATGGCGGCGGCGGCACCTCTGTATCAATTTGGCTGATTATCTTTGCAGAGGTTTCTTCCTGAATAACAGTAAGGCGCACAAATAATAGCCTCCATATAAAAATTTGTAATTTTGTAAACATTTTTTCCTTCAAAACCATTGCCGCGAATAATGTCTTAGAGGTATTGAAGTTATAAATAGTAATTTCTTGTGTCTCATTCTATAGGAGATATGAAAAATACAAAGAAAAAAGTTTACAAAACTAAAAAATCTATCTTGCCCTCGGAGGTATATGTGCATATATAATATATTTTAATCTCAAAATTGTCCGATAGGTAATAATTCAGTGCCGATAATTTTCGTCAAAAAAAAAATCTCATACGGATGGTCGGAAAATTTAGGATTAATGGTATATAAATGGGGAAAAATCGATTGGACCCCAACAAATAAGTATAAGTAGGGTGGTTATGCTTTTTGGGGTGAAATGTGGCTTATCACGATTTCCAGCAAAACTAGACATTCTATCGAAAAAAGTTAAATACAAAAGTTTTAGATAATTGAAAAATTTACAACTTTTATTCTCATATTACATTACTTAACAATTATGGGAGATTTTAATATGCTCGAGATAATCTGGAGTGCCTTTCTGGACTCACATGTGACCGAATCATCTCAATTATCAAATTCACATGTCTCTCAGATTGTATCTAAACCAACCAGATTTCGTCAAAACCAGAGACCCTCCCTTTTAGATTTAATTATCACCTCTAATAGAAACCTACTAGGTGACTTCACATATCTTTCATGTTGTCCTGGGGTCTAGCATTCAAATTCGCGTTGAAAACAAATCTCGAAAAGAGTCTGTAAAAAGGAAATAAACAAATTTTGCATCTCTTAATAGCGACTTATTAGCAGTTGACTGGGATACGCTTTTAAATGTGGATGATATCGAACTTTGTTGGAATATTTTTAAACAGAACTTCTTTAACGCTGTCAATAAGAATTCAGATTACAAAACTGTTGTAACTGTTTCATCAAAACCCTGGATTAATGAGGATATCGTGACAATGATTAGGCATAAAAAAGCACTATGGCAAAGATTTAGACGCAGCAGAAGTGATAAGGACTTCCATGCTCACAGACTGTTTTCAAATTATCTGTCGCTACAATAATCACGTGTCAGGAATGAATTTGAACAAGGGTTGGCAGTTAGCAATGATCCCAAGAGACTGTACAAGTATGTTGGCTGTCAACTAGACTCTACAGTTGCTATGCCTCAACTCAGAAGGGCGGATGGATCCATTTCTAATAATCACAGCGAAGTAACTAATTTGTTTACCAACGCTTTCTCTCAGGCCTATACAGTGGAATCTTCTGATGCTTTGCCCAATATTCATCATCTTCCTCGAGTGCTCGCTGATCTGCCAAATATTGATTTTCAAGAAGAACAAATTACTGAGAAAATTCGTGCACTAGACCCTTCGGCTGCACCTGGCATTGATGGAATATCCGCCATGTTTCTTAAAGCTTGCATTAACTCCATCTGCAAACCACTCAGTATAATAATTAAACTGTCCTTCGCTTCTGGGATATTACCTTACGAGTGGAAACAAGCATGTGCTGAGGTCATTTTTAAGAAAAGGGGTAAGTTCAACTCTGACAATTTTCGTCCAATTAGTCTTACTTCCGTTGTTGTCAAGATGATGGAATCAATCATTGTGGACAGTATGCGACCTTTTCTCTTTGCACATCACATTATCCCTACCGAACAACACGGGTTCATCCCAGGTCGCTCAGTTGACACTAATTTGCTGTGTTGTTTATCAGACTGGTCGCTCAGGTTAGATCGTGGCGAATGTGTTGACATCATATACCTAGATTTCCGCATAGCCTTTGATAAAGTGCCTAAAAATCGCTTATTACAGAAACTGGAACAGTTTGGCATACGTGGGAGTTTGCACATGTGAATTCAAGATTTCCTTACCGATCGAATGTTTTATATTAAAGTTGGTACTGCAGTGAGTGACAGCAGAAACGTGCTCAGTGGGGTCCCCCAGGGATCTGTCTTAGGAGCCCTGCTGTTTATCTCATATACATCCGATCTGCGGCAATGTATCAAATCCCAGTGTTCTTTCTACGCAGACGACACAAAAATCTACTGCAACCCACTAGCGGATCACGTACAGTTGCAAGAATATCTAGATCTCATTCAGATGTGGAGTGAAACATGGTTACTTCCATTAAACATCGATAAGTATATGCAGTACTCCATTTAGGAAAGCACAATCCACGCTTGGGGTACAATATTAACAGCAAACAACTGAGTTCATCCGACTCTCATGATGATCTGGGAGTCATCATTACGCACAATCTTTCCTGGTCCAACCATATTGCCCGACAAGTTAAAAAAACCAACACCAAAGTATATCTTCTGAATAAAACTTTCATCCACTTGAATCCCACCACTTTATCCAAACTTTATAAAACGTACTAGAAATGGCCTACGGCCATTTGTAGCTCTTGCAGAGGCATTCGCGCTTCGCGCTCATAGTGGCGCCTGCGGCGCCACGCGGGGATGCTCCCTCCGGTCGCATCCCCGCAGTTGAGGACGCATGAAAGTCGGAGATATGTTCAAAATTCTAGGATCGGTCCTCGGATTAGCCTCAAAATTCTAAGGAATTGTCCGTGAATGCGCCTCAATATTAATCATTATTATTATCAATATCAGAATTAAAATCAATATCAAAATCGACATGAAAGGATGTCGAAATGAACATGAAAGAATATCAAAATCAACATCAAATTCAGTATCAAAGTCAATATTAAAATCAATATCAAAGTCAATATTCAGTATTTCATTTTTCAGCATTTCATTTTTCAGTTTTTTATTTTTCAGTTTTTCATTTTTCAGTACCTATTTCATTTTGCAGCATTTCATTTTTCAGTTTTTCATTTTTCAATATTAACCGAACATATATTTTAAGTTCGTATACGTTATAAAATATTGAAACGACATTCCCCGAATCGTTCGAGGCACGAATTCATGAAAGAAATATCGATAAAATGTAATGAAAGATGAGGAAAATCTATTTAAATTTTTTTCTACTCCCTTGCGTAAATTTGCCGTTTGCCAAACAGTCTATAGAATGGATATGAAATCAGTCAATCACAGCTAATCTTCCCAAAAAACAGTATATCACTGAAAATATTTTTTAAATCATTACACAGACAAAATTTTAGATGTACGGCAAAAAAAAAGGAGCTGTGGGTGAGGATGGAACCAATTACCAATTAAAAGCTTTTTTTATTGTTTTATAAGTACAATTCATTCTATTTATATTGATTTTTCCCTGAGCTAACGTTTTTATAAACCTGCACAATGTGCATACAAAAACTAATTATCCTGTTCTAAAATAGGTAGTTCCTCATAGATACAGGTTGGCTGGTGGTAGCCGAAATCAATATGCTTTAGATTTATTTATTGTTGTTTTAATTTATCATTTTATTGTGTAGGAAAATTTATTCAAACCTACTTAAATTAATCATTAGTTCTAAAAATAAATAAGGGTATTCTATCTGTTATATACATAAGGTTAAAAATTTAAAAGACAGAAATAAAGATGAATTTTCAATTAAGATAAAATGTACGGCAAAAAAAAAAGAGCTGCTGTGGGTGAGGATGGAACCGTGGACCTGCCGCTTGGAACACGTCGACTATTACCGTCCGGCTACCGCGTCGCCTTTACAAAATGTTTCACGTACATCATGAGATTCAGAAGGAATTATTTGACGGCAACAAAATATTCCGTTTTACTATAAAGTAGCATTTTCTAAAGGCCACAACTTTCTTAATATTTATAGTAGAGAAATGAAACTCTGCATAGCGGTAGATAATTTATTTAGCTTTATTTTCGTTAGGTACGAACATTTTCGCCGAAAACGGCCTATTTGCCGAGATATTCGGCTTTTAACGAAAACGCTACGTATTTTGGCCACCCGACGTCGTTTCCTTCAAAACGCTCTAGCTCGAAAACGGTTCGTCGAAGGTGATATCTGAAAAATGGAAACGATTCCTCATTAAATAATCTTGTCCTTTGGGAGTTTTTATTTTTAAGAAATTTCCAGCGGTTTAGAAGTTATTGAAGGAAAACCGAAAATGTGCGTATTTCGCCAGAATCGTGAAAAACCACCAAACACGCAATTTTTAAACGTTCATATCTGGCGAAAAACACCTCGCAGACGGCCGTACGATGTCGATAAGGAAAGTACATGAATGGCAATGAAAGCAAATCGTAAATCCCACCGGCATAATCGAATTATAAGGCCGCCAGGAACGAAACAAAAACGGAAATTTTTTACGTTTACCAAAATAAGCGGGCGCCTACGTCATCAAAAAGGAGCGACGCAAATTCATTTTGAGGGTCGTAAAAGCGTGTAGGGAAAGAGATAGCCGACATTATTAGCCTAATTAAAAATATCAACCCCGAAAGGCACTCGTCGCCAATATGAACTTGGGACGTAGTTCGTCCTCCCGCTTCCGCTCGTCCCGCTCCCGACCTCTGGCTCCGCCGCAAACCGGAGAATATGCGCCAGCAAAATTGCAAAACGCAAGGGGCACGCACCAACACGATTTTAATATATATTGATTGATGTTCGTGCAGTATTCGAATTCTCAAACAGTGTATGGTTTTCTACCTTAGGACGCGATTCAAACCTTTTAGAGAACGTTCAACGCCGCGTAACCCGTATACCATTTGGACGCATCCGCCCATGTTACGAAGATCGGCTTGCACAGTTTAAATTTACCTCACTGGCTGCTAGAAGACGCCGGGCGACCTTATCACTACCTTCAAAGGAATACGAAATGAATTATCTCCAATTCACAACTTATTTACTCTCGCTAATGACAACAGGTTACGGGGACATCCATTTAAGATCACCAAGGACCTTTTCAGAACCCGCTGTTCGCGAATGCTTCCTTTCAGTGCGTGTATTTGACACGTGGAAGACTCTCCCATCTTGTGTTGTGTCTGCACCCAGCGTAAATTCGTTTACATGTAGATACGACAGACATGTATCGAATTGATTTGTTTTTGATCATTACTTTGTATTTTTTTCTCTTGTAATTTAATGTATTGCTGTTTGACCTAATGTCTTTTGTTGTTGAGCATAATGGGTGTGTTTCCCCTACTCTTATTTCTGTATAATAAATAAATAAAGAAATATTATTTCTCTTATTTTTCAACTTATTTTTCAACATAACCTCAAAACTATTGAGAGAGACGTCAAAAACCAATTTTTTGATTATTTATTTTTATCTCCCACAGAAATGATTCGACTTTAATGAAGTTGAGTGAAAATGGACATTGTTATATCTCAAATAAGCTGTAAATTCTTTGAAGCGAAATATTTATTTTTTGATTTTATGCGAATTTAATTTGAAAAAAAAAGACTTAAAAAATGATGAACGCAATTTTAATTATTGAAAGTTTTAGGACGGATTTTCTTCGTTGAAACCTCTACTTTAAGATGGTATTAAAAAATCATACTATTACTTTGGAAAAATATTGTTTGTTAAAAATGGGAAAAACCAAAACAAAGATTTTTTCAAGATCGATTTTTCCGTAATTGTCACGAATTCTTCATTGTTTATTGAAATGAAGTGTTGAGAGTGATGCAAAATTGCAATTTCAACGTAATATCAAATAAGGGAACTTTGAAAGCATTTAAGGTTCGGACTGCTGAGAAACAAATTGTTTAAGCAGTTGTTTTACATAAAAAAAAATACTAGAAATTACAGTTTTTGTTCAATAAAAATAGTTTTCATGCTTCATGGACAAAAATAAACTTAAAATAAGTTTATTAAAACAAATATTTAAAATAATTTCATTTCACAAAGTAAGAATATAAAATTAAAAATCTATTTCTTATTTGTGACATAAACATGTCCATTTTCACCAAATTTCATTAAAATCGAATCATTTCTGTGGGAGATAGAAATAAAAAAACAAGAAATTGGTTTTTGACGTTTCTCTCGATATTTATGAGGTTATGTTGAAAAATAAGAAAAAAATATGACTAAAAGTTGTAGGTCTTTCAATTATCTACAACTTTTGCGTTTAACTTCTTTCGATAGGATGTTTAGTTTTGCCGGAAATCGTAAAAAAACACGTTTCACCCCTAAAAGCACACCGTTTCCACCCCCACCCTACTTCCGGTTATTTGTTGGAGTCCAGTCGATTTTCCCCCATTTATAAACCATTAATCTTAAATTTTCCGACCATCTATATACGGCTAAGAATTTTGTCGAGTTTTGACATCTGAAAACCGGTTCGGCACTGAACTATAACAAGGAAGCCGATATAAATTTATTTGGATATTTTTTTAGTCAATATTGCCAGTGTCCAAGGATCTAAATAGAATAGAATACTGGGGTGGTGCAAAGACGCCGACTTTTTTGTTCAGTATGAGTCATAAATTTACTTCCTTTTGTTTAATAATAATAATAATAATGTGCGGTAGGCAATAATTGCCCCTGTTAAAGTTATATTTACGTACGTATTAATTTACACGATGATTCTGCCGACGTTTATAAACGGTAAGCGTATTAGAGTCATTGATTTAACTAATAAGAACGCACTAACGAGCATGGAGATTGGGGACATTATGAATATTAAGAGCCACGGGTAGCTCCGTATACCACTTTTTGCAAGCTACATATTGTCGTGAATTTAAAGCGACTAATTTGTAGAATTGTGTGTAATATTCATCTCAGCTTTGGGCACATTTGGGTAGATTTTACTGCAAAGTGATTAATATTTAAAAAACATTCGAGACGATAAACTTAAGAAAGTCCGTGACTGAACTTAAATTGAAATGGAATAAGTCTCAATATTCAAAGATGATGATGGGGGCATCCTAGAATTTAGATCCTGTCAATGTCTAAGCACAGATGAACAACTTTTCTTACTTTTTTCATATTTTCAGCAATGATCTCAACATTAGCTTTCTTGTTAATTCTTAACGGTATTTCTTCATTATTCTATTTTTTAAAAGCTATAAATTATCTTTAGAATTTTCTAAAGAATGTACTTCCCAGCATGACTTCTTGTAGCAGACAGAGGAATTGTTTCTAAAATGTCTAAATAACCCTTCTCAAGTCACTGAATTGCTAACTTGGCACTTACTTGAATAAATAGATAATACGTGGAAAGCTTTAAAATTTAATTTTCTCAAAATTGCTGTTTTATTTTTTCTAAATTGTACAAAGATATGCACAAAAATCACGAGACAATCGAACCACTTTATATATATGTAATGCATAATTGCTATGAATGTGAAGAACTCTGTCTCTGTTCCAAATAACTTGTAATATTTTATACCAATATATGGATATTCAGACGTTGTCTTTTTTCATAAAGCATATTTTCCTGTTCCCTGCAATTTTTATGAGAACCAGCATAGTTATGATTACATTTCGTATTTAAATTTTTAATTTTACTGCTTGGGGTGAATTCGGTGGGCTCCTTAGAAGTAATCTTTATGCAGAAAGACATAAGATGTAAGATTGAGCAATGATATAAAAAGACGTGAAGGTACACAATGCAAACTTTTTAATAATTTGTTTTAATGGAATTAAGGATCGGGATGAGAAAGAAAAGCAGTGTTTGTGAGTTGGTTTCTAGACGAGCGTGACGTTATAATTACGTATTCATTATCTTTTTGAGAATGGCATAGTTATGAGTTGCAAAGTAAGTTAGATTTTGAAATCAGAATATTCCCAAGTTATTGTATGTATGATAACAAATTCAGTGAGATCGTGACAGCAATCTAGAAACGATTAACGTGGTAAATCCGGAGCTCAAATGGGCCCAGTCTTCGTCTTAGCGTAGATTAGATGGGGTAGGAAATAATGTAACTTATCTTAGATATTTACATTGCATGCCTAAATTAGAGCCCGAAGCACCTTGTTAATGGAGAGATATACTACTTATATTTAACGGGATTTTGTAATTTCCTTGCACATACATAACTTATTTTAATAGGACACTTTAATTCGGCAATTACTTTGAGATATTACTCTGTAATACTTTCTTTATTACCACATGCCACTTATTGTTAACACCACAATTTCATTTTGCATATTACAAACACTTCAAACCATGGCACAGCAAATTTGCGAACGAGTATATTCCCAGGCATCGTTTATTTAAGTTAAAAACCCCATTTGGCCAAAGAAATTGATTATGATGCTACTAGCCTCTATTTTGAATACTGAAAAATTTCGAGTACCGTCTATATCTCTACTAATCATAAGTCATATTTTGATGCTCTGAGGTATGATAATTATTCAACGGCCGTTGAGGCATTTATGAAGAAACTATAACTTGGCCACTTCTTAGTCTACTTAGTCGCGAGTCCTGAATGGAAGAAAGGGACACCAGCATGCCTACTGCATATATATAACGGTGTGGTTTATAGTTCTGAATGCGACGTAAGTTCCCGTACTGGTTACTAGACTATCCATCTTTCTTCCTCCACCATGTGGTACTTGTATTAGTACGTACAGTCGAGGAAAGTTATCAGTATTGAAGATAACCTTAAAAGATCCATTGCTATAAAACACACCAATTGCTGCCTAATCTTCAGACGTTTCGGTGGAAGCTGAGTAAGTGGTTCGTCGTCAGCACCTAATTGAAGTTTGATCGACTTTACATGCAATATTTTTATTGCCATAGGCTCACGTCCAGTTATCATCATAACCAGCTGATAATATTAAAATATCGCCCCGGAATTTCGGTGTTATAGAGAGCAAAAATTTCAACCATAATATATGTTTAATGCATTACATACGGTTAGTATATTTAAAAACAAATAAATATTTTTTCCCTTCCGTTAAACCGGATATTTAAAAAAAATGCAGTTATGAACCTATTTAGCTACATAAATATCGCTGTCAGTGGAAAACATATTTAGAATACTAGACACATCGATTTTCAGTCATATATTTTCATTAGCTACTGCGGTTGATTTTATATAATTAATAGAGGATTTAAAAATTACTGGTGCCAGATTCAATTACACACTTAAGGTCGATAAACTAATTTTTCAGTATACCTCGCACTAAATATGTTACATCAAACAAATGGCGACTGGTCGCTGTGAAAGGAATAGTCATGATCATTTAATGAGTCAGATAATTTCAAATAACTGCATCATATCTCTAAAGCTCCATTTAAATAAATGCCGATATGGTTTTCGTTTAAACGAACAAAATTTTTCGTTGATTTTAAATATGAAAAGACCTATCCAGAAAAGAGTTTTAAGCTTGAAACAGTTCCCTACTTACTTCGCTAATAAATATGATGTAAACTGAAACATCTTTTTTTAAAAAATATTAAAATTGATACCTTATAAGTCCCTAGATTTTCAACAACACAGGGCAGGCTTGCATCTCTTCCCAAAGCTACGGTTACGTTTGGAATCGGCTCCGTAAATCTTGGATCGTCTGTCATAGCTGTAGACAAATAAAAACAATATAGTAAAAAATAATTTCTCCTTTATTTGTTCATATATGTTGGTATTTTTGTAAAAAAATTAATTAATTCGCTAAAATAATCGTAAACTTTCGACATTTTAATGCTTGGGACGTAAAAGCAATGCAATATAAAAATTATTATATAAAAGAAATATTAGAATAAACGCGTTGCTGAATAAAATATTCACATAGGCAATTGGATTTTTATTACCAGTCGAATACCATCAAAATATAAGTAGGTACTATTTGTCTTCATCTCAAATAAATTAACTTAGATTTATCCAATATAATGTAAGAATTTATAAATACAGACTTTGAAGGCAAGACATAAAAGAAACATAAAGAAATTACGCTTTCTTATTTTTGAGTAAGTTTCAGAGAATTTATTTATATCACAAGTGTGCCAACTAGAGGACGAGAGAGACAATTTATTCCTCAATGTTACATGAAACATATCTTACATATGGTTTCGCAACTATTCTTTTTTAGAATACGAATACCTAATACATATTAATCTATAATAACAAGTACAATAATATTGAAATGAAAGTAGGTATAGATTTTGACGAATTAAAATTATATTTCACAACGGGTGTAAATAACCTTTCGATTATCCATCACAGTATGAAAAGTATTAAAGCGAATGTTGACGAATTTTGTGGAAGCATAGGTCAAATAAATTAAAATTAGGTATAATTATCCTAACTGAAACGTGGTCAGTAGCACTATCGACGATTTCTTTATAATAGAAGGTTATAAACCATGCTATTATGAACTTTCATCTGTGGACCGATTTCGAGCTTTTTGGCTTTCATCAGCGCAGAGCAGATCTGGACACCCCCCAAGCTGCGAACTCTCGATGTTATAAATAGTGAGGAACACCAAGCCAGCGTTATGTATTTAGATAGATCCCTTCTTCGTCATGTGTCACAAACTTTCATCTGTGGACCGATTTCGAGCTTTTTGGCTTTCATCAGCGCAGAGCAGATCTGGACACCCCCCAAGCTGCTAACTCTCGATGTTATAAATAGTGAGGAACACCAAGCCAGCGTTACGTATTTAGATAGATCCCTTCTCCGTCATGTGTCACAAACACTTTAGGAAGCCCCGACTAGGCAAAAATAATAAAGCCTGACTGGACACCTACCGAAGCAGCATGACTGCTTTAATTCAAATGGTTCCCTTCGCCGGCACTTATTACAAACACTTTACTGCGTTTTTAAGTAATGAAAACTCAGAAAATACGTCCCAATAAAACTATTGGGAAATTAAGAAGAATACGATGAAGCCTGTCTTGTTAATGAGTGTTAATTCTGCCAGGCATAACATGAGGTCCCGTCAGGTAAAACAGTTAGCAGGTTATTAAGCATAATATTTTTAGTCGCAAACTCCTCTATAAATCCTTATTTTACTGTAAGGAAAGTAAGCAGACTGCAACCAAAGTTACAAATCTGGCGCGTTAAGTGTAATAATTGCATATTACCATCAAAACGCTAATGCTTCGATTGCAACAAACACCAGCCGAAAGACTGATCCTAATTAAAGGAGCTCCCTTGCCAGTCGTCTCACACCACTTGCAGACCGCAGTCTCGAGCTGTTGGCTCTCATCAGTGCAAGGTAGGTATGCGACGACCGACATGAGAATCCTTTGACTATAGTACATCCCGGTATTTTCACAATAGCGCCATGTAAAACAGCCAGCAGGCGCCATCTAGCGGTCCAGTGTCTGTTGCAATCGAAAAATAAATAGCCTGACTTGGCTTAGCATAGTTCAAATGTGCTTTTAGAGGGCGGAATATTAAACATAATATTTTTAGTCGCAAACTCCTCTATAAATCCTTAATTTGCTATAAGGAAAGTAACCAGACTGCAACCAAAGTTACAAATCTGGCGCGTTAAGTGTAATAATTGCATATTACCATCAAAACGCTAATGCTTCGAGTGCAACAAACACCAGCCGAAAGACTTATCCTACTTAAAGGAGCTCCCTTGCCAGTCGTCACACACCACTTGCAGACTGCAGTTTCGAGCTGTTGGCTCTCGTCAGTGCAAGGTAGGTATGCCACGACCGACATGAGAATCCTTTGACTATAGTACATCCCGGTATTTTCACAATAGCGACATGTAAAATAGCCAGCAGGCGCCATCTAGCGGTCCAGTGTCTGTTGCAATGGAAAAATAAATAGCCTGACTTGGCTTAGCATAGTTCAAATGTGCTTTTAGAGGGCGGAATATTAAACATAAGATTTTTAGTCGCAAACTCCTCCATAAATCCTTATTTTACTATAAGAAAAGTAACCAGACTGCAACCAAAGTTACAAATCTGGCGCGTTAAGTGTAATAATTGCATATTACCATCAAAACGCTAATGCTTCGATTGCAACAAACACCAGCCGAAAGACTGATAATACTTAAAGGAGCTCCCTTGCCAGTCGTCACACACCACTTGCAGACTGCAGTTTCGAGCTGTTGGCTCTCGTCAGTGCAAGGTAGGTATGCGACGACCGACATGAGAATCCTTTGACTATAGTACATCCCGGTATTTTCACAATAGCGACATATAAAACAGCCAGCAGGCGCCATCTAGCGGTCCAGTGTCTTATCTTTAATCTTTATTTTTTGTAACTGGTTAAAATTCATTGCAATATGATATCAGCGGATAATGATTAAAACTTAATTTTCGATGATGACGCTAGCATGATTAGCGAACCTCGCGTCGATTAATGTATTCAAGTAGTTTAGTGTGTGTGTGCGAAAATTACGTCAGAGACAATTTTTTCGAATTATCATTCTTTACTAACACAATGTACTTTGATATCTGTATGGAGCAGATCTGACAAATAAGGTGGAAAGTACTCAGTTCGAACTTTCTTGTTCTGAGAAACGGCGCATATAGTTATTTCTACGTGCATTTATACCAGACCCTGCATGGCGGAATTTTAATTAATTTTATTTAGAGAAGAAATTGATTTGATTTTTATACAGGGTTACTGGTAATTCAAATGTGCCTCTAGAGGGCAGAATATTAAAACATAATATTTCAGTCGCTAACTCCTTTATAAAATCCTTATTTTACTATAAGGAACGTAACCAGACTGCAACTAACAACTACTCTTCGGGCTATGTGGCCTGCCGAGCGCTGAATTACAAGTTACAAGCCTGGCGCGTTAAGTGTAATTGCACATTACCACGATAATGCTTCGATTGCAACAAACACCAGCCGAAAGACTGATCCTACTTAAAGGAGCTCTCTTGCCAGTCGTCGCACACCACTTGCAGACTGCAGTTTCGAGCTGTTGGCTCTCGTCAGTGCAAGGTAGGCATGTAACGACCGACACGAGGATCCTTCGACTATTTGGTACATCTTGGTATCCTTAGGATAGCGACATGCAAAACAATCAGCAGGCGTCATCTAGCAGTCCATTGTCTGTTGCAATCGAAAAATAAATAGCCTGACTGCCCTTAGCATAATTCAAATGTGCTTATAGAGGGCAGAATATTAAAATATAATATTTTAGTCGCAAACTCTATAAAATCCTTATTTTACTATTATGATATATGTACATTAAAACATAATATATCACCTTTCTAGAAGCGTTGGACAGGAGTATAGTGGTAAGGATGACATCCAACTCTACGTATCGTAGACCAAACTTTACATTTAACGCTCCGGTTAGTCTTGCAACTTTATTAGTTGAAATAGTTTTGTTTTCCTCAAAATATCTCAATATTTTTTCCTCGCCATCTTTTTGATAAAGGGAAGGAGCACCAGCGCGTCAAGGGTACATTGAACATTTGTACCTTGTTAGATAGCTATTGAAATAAGGAAGCTTTTATAATAATTCGTTCGCGTGCTTTGTTAATATTATTTTGAAAAATCTTGATAAAAATTTAATAGCTGATTAAAAAAAAAATTAAGCTTTTATTTGAAATTGTTACAGTTCAATTTAACATTTATACATTATTTAAAAAAATCTCTAAATCATTACTTTATCTCTTACATTTAATGTCTAACGAATTCGTGTTATCCGTCGTCACGCGTAATATTTATTATTTAGTTGTCTATATGAATTCGAAATTGTAAGGAATCTGTTGTACTTAGGTGTAGACATGACATTATACATTTTGTTGTGTAGCGTGTTGCATATACTTAGGCTCTCTATTTCTGTAATTCTTAAGCTAGGCAACCAATAACTTTTAATTAGTTTATAGGTAGATTCCTATAACCTACTGACGATCGGTAACACAGATTTATTTCTTCACAACAGTTTTTGTCTTCCGGTAGTCGGTCACTTTTCACGTGTAGTTCGCTCGAACGCTTGGCAAATTATTAATCTGGTATTTTACGTGCTCGTTGCGATTTTTGAAACAAGTAATTTCACTATTTTGGGATATATTCGCAACGTTATATTTTTCGGTTATCCATTTATGTTTGGACGAGTGCATATTTTCATGGTATTGGAAATCGATTGTCTTCATTGGAAGGATCTATACGTAAAAGCCATTTTTGCCAAATTTACACGAGGCCAAGGACATCCAAGGTCAACAACATTTTTCTAAGATAACCCTCCGAAACGAGGTAATTATTTTATTTTTATATTCAAACTAGCAAAATTTCACTTGTAGTAAATTGTTCAAAGGTAAAAATTTATTTTTAGGGTTTTATTTTCACCTACGGTTTCGTCTAGGAATTCGTAGTTTTTTCATACGATTTTTTTTGTCTCCCCTGATACGAACGAATAACTTTTTTTCCACTGGTCTACACGTACTTCTGTTACTTCTCCTTACTGGACTGGAATTTCTTTTTTGTGGAGAGCCATCCATTTTTTTTGGGTTAATTGATAGGCTGGAAGTTGCCCATTCCTGAAAATTGAGCTGAAGCTGAAGCCCTGCTGCCTGCAAGTTGTATCCTTCTTGTACCATATATATATTGATTTTTTTTTTAAATATATTGTATATTTTTCTTTTAAAAAAATTTCACCACTGCTAATTTTGCTAAACATTTTATGAAAATATTCTGTCAACTAATTAAAACATCTATGATATTTGTTGGGGGTTAAGCACTTACGTAAAACGCGTATACCCAGTTAAATACATTTTTTTTAGTATTGAATTTGTCTGTCATACCATACTCTACGTTATTGTACTGTTGAATGTTATAAAGTTACTTCGTTTATTGTTATTAAAAGATAAAACTGAATTTGAATTTTTCATTATCGTCTCGCTAAGTAATTTATTTAGTAAATTTAAGGTTACATTGTACTTGAGCTGGTATTTGGAGTGAAAAAAAATTTACTTGGCGCCCTGATACATCAAAGTAATTTAGAACCCCGACCATCTCCACTGTCAGTCGGCCGGCAAATACCGTTAGTCAACAGACGACGACCAACTAGTTACGTCAGATTGTAGTTTTAAAATTCGACGTAGCAAAATGTTCATATAATCGAAAAGTTTCCAGATATTTTTAATTCCAAACGGATAGCCATAATATTAAACAAGTACTCCAATAAAAAAGTTTTAAAAATGACAAGTAGATTTTTCGAAAATTAATTTTTAAGACATTAAGATCTACTTTTTTGACAAAAACAAAAAATTGAAATATCTCAAAAAATATTGAGTTTTGTATAATGTATATTGGGGTGTAATGGGGTAGTGAAGCGCAAGTTATAGCCTCTCCTACTCAATTGTTAACCTCACCTTCGCGATGAGTTCAATTTGAATTTGGTGCACCCTGTTTTCACTAACGAGGCTCTAACGACCGAGTAAGGGCGGAATAACCCTTACCTTTTACCGTGAGCACATCCACCTTCTCACGAAGAGTGCGGTAAAAATAACCCACCGCACACAAAGGTTGCTTTTGGAATCGTTTGGTTACCCCATCGTCGCAGTCTCCTTCTGTGCCATGGGACCACACCACTCGCCTTCCGCAACCGAGCTGGTCAGTTGCATACCTGCTCCAGCTAAAACTTCAAATGCAGCTCCGTTTTCAGTCGATTAAGGCTTTAAAAAAATGATGGAGCGTTCAAGTGGGACAAAATCATCCGGAGGTAAAATACCCTCCCGATCGGATCTCCGGGGGAGGGTGCCCACAGGGACACCTCATCGAATGTCGAAAAAACACCGATAAGTTAAATCCAACAAAACTAATTCTTTCATCTACGGCGCTTGGAATGTTCGTACTTTGAACGACAGCACTCGCACCGATCGGCCTGAAAGAAGAACTGCTCTAATAGATCGAGAACTTCACCGACTCAATGTTGACGTTGCAGCTCTCAGCGAAACTCGATTTTTGGAGGAAGGCTCTCTCACAGAAAAGTACTACACCTTCTATTGGAAAGGTCTTCCCACCAATTCAAGAAGACAACATGGAGTAGGATTTGCCGTTCGGAATCAACTTGTATCCAACTTAACACAAGTACCACAAGGCCTATCCGAGCGTCTAATGCTGCTACGCTATGAGCTATCAGATGGCAACGCGGTAAATCTAATAAGCGCCTACGCTCCCACTCTGGATGCAAGTCACGAAACCAAGGAAAGCTTCTATCAACAGCTGGAAGAAACTCTCTGTAGAATACCTAAAACGGAACGACTCGTTATTCTTGGCGATTTTAACGCTAGAGAAGGGAGAGATGCAGACACCTGGCCAGGCATCATAGGCAAGAACGGTTTGGGCAACATGAACGCTAACGGTCAACTACTCCTAACTAAATGCGCCGAACATGATCTAGTTATAACACCATTTTCCGACAAAAGGATAAATTTAAAGGCACCTGGCGTCACCCCAGATCAGGTCACTGGCATCTACTGGACTATGTTATCGTACGTAGGAAGCATCTCAAGGACGTCCAAATTACAAAGGCGCGCATTGATAGCGAATGTTGGACCGATCATCGTCCTGTTGTCTCTAAAATGAAAATTGTTATGAGACCCAAACACCGAAGAACTCAAGTAAAACGTAGACCCAGTCTCTGTATTAGTAAATTGCGTGACCAACAAACCGTCGAACAGCTAAAGCAAAAAGTTCAAGAGAATTTGAGTGCACTAGAAGAAACCAATTCTGTAGATGTCGCTGCTACCTGGACACAAATTAAAGACAGCTTAAAAAGTGCGAGTGAGGAAATTCTTGGCACTGCAGCAAGTAAAAAACAGGAGGACTGGTTCAATGATAATGAAGCTTTTATACAAGAACTTCTTGACCGCAAACATATTGCCTTCCAAAACGCTATCAACCACCCCAACTACTCATCAAAAGCAGAAGCTTTTACCCAATCTAAGTATGAAACGCAACACGAAATCAGAAGAATAAAGAACGAGTGGTGGGCAAGCAAGGCCAGAGAAATTCAAAGGTACGCCGATTCACACGACTACAGGAATTTCTTTCAAGGAGTAAAAGCAGTGTACGGCCCCAGTCGGAAAAATATGTACCCTATTAAATGGAAATCTCCTCAAAGAAGACCAGGAAATAAGAGCCCGATGGAAAAAACACTACTCTAACATTCTTAACCAGCAAAATCAAGCCGATCACGATATTATAAATCTTATCCCACAATATGACACCTTCGAAGACTTAGATAAACCACTAACAACGGAAGAGATCTTAACCGCCATTGGGCAGCTAAAAAATAACAAATCTCCCGGCGCCGACTCACTCCCAGCTGAGATCTTTAAATCTGTGTCGTCAGAGCTCATACCCTACCTCAAAAAACTGTTTGATGTCGTGTGGGAAAGCGGTCAAGCTCCGCAATAGTTTCGTGATACGCTTTTAATCAACCTGTTCAAAAACAAAGGGAGCGCTGCGGACTGTGGAAATTACAGGGGTATAGCTCTCCTGGCTGTTGGAGGGAAGATACTCACTAAAGCGATGGCAAATAGGCTAACACCTGTTATGGAAAAGTTACTTCCTGAAACACAGAGTGGCTTTAGACCAAACCAAGGCACATCGGATTTAATCTTCACACTTAAAACAGCTTCAAGAAAAAGCACTCGAACATCAAGGATAAATTCACATGGCCTTCATTGATTTAACGAAGGCGTTTGACTCGGTGGACAGGGAAGTGCTCTGGAAAATTATGTTCCGCTTAGGTATCCCTAGAAAATTTGTGGAAGTATGTCGCAGTCTACATACAAACAACAACGCCCAGGTTATGTATAATAATGAGGCAACCGAACCTTTCCAAACCCTCACTGGAGTTAGGCAGGGATGTGTCCTGGCACCCCTACTCTTTAATTTGTTTACCACTGCTCTAACAATTATTGTTGACAACAAACTGACAGTCAGAGGAATAGGTCTCAGACACCGTTTTGATGGCGGTCTCTTTAACATAGGGCGCTTTAGAGCTTTCACGAAGACACGCACACGATTCATTTGTGATCTCCAGTATGCGGATGACTTTGCACTTTTAGCCTCTACGTCGGAAGAGCTTCAAGAACTTTTAGATGTGTATGCCCAGAGCTATGATTCCTTGGGACTTAAAATCAACATTGGAAAGACAAAGATTATGTCAACTCCTCATCAAGTGAACTAAATAGACATTACACTTAACGGAAATTCTCTTGAAGTGGTGGATCAGTTCAATTACTTAGGCAACGTTGTTAATGACAAAGCAAACATGGACAGCGAGATTCGCAATAGAATTAACGCTGCATCTAGAGCACTCTGGGAACTTAGAGAGAGAGTATTTGACAACCACGACCTTGCTTTGTCAACGAAAATGGCTGTCTACAGAGCAGTTGTCATTCCAACACTGCTATATGGATGTGAAAGCTGGGTCACTAACCGTCGTCATGTGAAAGAATTAGAACGTTTTCAGCAAAGACACCTCAGAAGTATGATGAAAATCCGTTGGTTCCATCACATATCAAACGTGGAAGTACTCAGGAGAGCAAACAGCCTTACAATTGAGGTGCTTATTTCAAGAGCACGCCTAAGATGGGCAGGTCACGTTCATCGTATGCATGATATCCGCCTTCCTAAATGTACGCTTTATGGTGAATTTGTGGCCAGCTATCAAGGAAATGTTGCTGCAAGAAGGCCGAATCCAAGACCTAACCAGGTCTATGTTTGTCCTGACTGCGGTCGACATGTGCTCTCCCGAATTGGCCTCTATAGCCATAGTCGTGTGCACCGTAGATGAATGGGAATTACAATAGACTACACCTTTTACTTGTTTTTTTATTGTACACAATCTATCGACTGTAACATTTTTATACTCGGACTCGAGTAACGGCTAATAATAATAATTAGGGCTAATTCCTAAACTCCTTAGCTCATATCCCATCACATCTCCAAAGGAATGTATCGAATTATCAGTAACCCTACATAATCTATAAGCAACAGAAAAATTAAAATCTCAGAAACCTAGATTACTGTTTTGTTTACCTTAGTATCAAATAACTTTTCTTCTAAATTTTCATATACAGCCGAGTGAGAGCGGATATGCTAGACCTCGACGACGTTTTTGCTCTTACTTTACAGCCTACCTGGTTTATTTTTAATTTCCAGATCTATATGCTTATTTGAAATTTGTCTTCTTTAGTAGGTGAATATATCTATCTTTCTATCGTATTTTAGTTTTTAACAACTTCAGTAATAAATAAAATATAGAAATTGTGTTAACGTAAGCAATATACTTTTGTTCTAGGTACATTACATACAGCTATTTTGAAGTTCTCTGAAACTCGAACGCTAACAAGAAGTGGACAACTTTTCGTGTTTAGTTTAGTGCTATTTTTGATAGGTCGTATTTCTTTAAACGCTGAAGATATATATTTTCTTGAAGAGTCTTGTTATTTAAAGTTTTCTCGATAAGCAAGTTTAATTCAAGTTTGTTTTAATTTCATAAGTTAATTCTCAATTCCATTTTGTGCTAAAAATGTAATCGAAAATAAGTGCACCACCAGTTTTAGTTCAACTAAGGTAAATCATAATCGTTGTTAAATAAATAATACAGTTTAAGATTCATTGGCCTACATAACACTTAATATTAAAATATCAAGAATTATTGTTTGTGTGGAAATAGAACAATTTTACCCCGTTTAGCTTTCTGGGTTGAACAGTAAAAATAAAAAATTTTCATTATTTTTTGGAAAAATAAAAATTTCGTAAAGTAATCAGATCAGAATTAGAATTTGGTTGGAACATTCAAAAAATAATAAATTATACAAGGTGTTAAAAAATTCAAATTTGATGTTGTTTCCACCGAAATCGGGAGTCAGGCATTTTGACTCTGAACGTCACTAAATTGGAGAATAAGTCTTATATGTATTAAGGGTGATTCACGTAGGCCGTTCGTTAGAAGGTTTTCAACTTGCTGTTGGATTACAAACTTGAAACTTGGTATGCAGCCATAATCGATCATGCCCGTTCTACCTAAAATATTTTCAGCCCTCCAGCTGTACAGGGTGCGCCAGAAGTCGATACCAACTTTCTTGTTTTAAATGGAAACATACATTTTTTACATGGTTCGATTGTCCTTCCAATTCTGAGCTTGGACAACGCAAGTTATTTTAAATTATCTGTTACAGGTTTTGATACATGTCAAATTACAAAAATGCCGCTGTAGTAGTTTTAAGAACAATTTGTATATCACAAACCGTTCAAAATTATGAAAAAAAAGTTGATGAGGCAGTTAACAGGCTAACACCTGATGTCCCATCGGTAGTCCTATCTTATATTATATGGGCACAGGCGAATTTCAAAATTGTCAAATATTCAATTCTTTCAAATAGCATCTACCGTTTTTTTTTTTTCATTTGAAAGAAAATTGAGTTTTAGAGTGATTTACTTAAGCATTCCCTACCTAATCGAGTTATTCAATAAAAATCAAGAAATGCCTTATCCTGCCGAGATATTGCTTGATTTTTGAAGTATACCATGGAAACAAATGTCAATTCTAACAATTTACTTAAAAATATGTATGCATTTCTTGAGTTATTGGCATTTCTTGTAATAGGCTTTGGAAAAAATGCCAAATGTCAAACCTAGCCAGTAGTCACTATTATGTCATTGTTATCTTATTGTTTCAATTATTTCGTGCAATTTTCATCATGGAACAATATCCGAATGATGTCGGTTATAATTTATGATGAAAATAACAGAATAATTGACAGAACATGCCGCACTTTCAATTTCAAGTATCCACATTTGCCGCAAATGACAAAAGATAAATTTCTTAGGCTTAAAAATATTTTTTGTGATCATGGGAGGGTAGTTAAGCCTCTTGTGATAACTAAACCTGTAACAGGAAATGAAGATATTGAAATTAACGCCCTGGGATATTTTCAAGCATATCCACGTGCTTCTATCAGAATAACAGCGTCTGCTGATTTGGGAATTTCTTATACCTCGTTGCAAAGAATTCTTTGTCGTCATAAGTTACATCCTTATAAATTTATAAGGCTACAAAAACTACATCCCGGGGATTACATACGCAGGATCAACTCTGGCGAAGAAGACAGATGAAGCAAGATTTGGTCAATTATGGATATTTAATCGAAAAAATCGACATTTTTAGGCTCAGGAAAATTCTCGTATTGTAATGGAAAATCAAATTCAATTTCATACTAATGTTTTCTGCCTGTTAATGGATAGTGAGTTGCGATATTCCATAAAACTTGAATGGCGAGGGTTATTTGAGAAATTTAAGAGAAGTTGTGGAAAACTGCCTGGATGATATGCCGCTCAAGTTATCAATCATTGATATCGATGCCAAATTAACGGAGTTCTTTGAAGATTGTTGGTTGTTGGCGTGGAAACAGAGGTCCATCACTTAGGCCCGTCCGATCTTACTCCTTTAGATTTTTATTTATGGCGTAGGGTCAAAGAATTAGTGGACACAAATCCGATTTTAAATTACGTAGACTTTAGAATAAGAGTGTTGGAGCTTTTGATCATTTGGAACCTTTTGAAATTAGGAGAGTAACGCAGTCTGTTCGGGAGCATATTGTAGATTGTCTCAATGAAAACATTGAGCGTTTGTATCGAAATAAATTATTTTGTTAATTTTTTCATTTGTTGTTATTTTGTTGTTATTATTTGTTATTGCAATACGATTTTTGAAAAAATATAGAAATGGAATGATTATTTCCAAAGCCCTGAGGAAAAAAATATACAAAATATGCATACTTATTTTTAAGTAAATTGTTAGAATTGTCATTTGTTTCCATGGCATACTTGAAAACTAAGCTTGATATTTATTGAATGACTCGATTGGGGGCGAAGTTTGGTATAGGGAACGCTTAAATAACTTAAACCTAAAATACAATTTTTTTCGAATTAAGTATATCAAAAAAAAAACAGAGTGTCATTTGAAAAAAATCGATTTTTTGATTTTTCATTGCGACATTTGAAAATCGCCTGCGCCCATATGGTACAAAATGAGACCACCGATAGAACATCAGGTGTTCGCCTAGACTTAAAGCTAATTGCTTCATCAATTTGGTTTAATAATTTTGAAAAGTTTGTGATATACAAATTTGTTCGTAAACTACTACAGCGGCAATTTATTTCAAAAAAATTGACATGTATCAAAACCTGTAACAGACGAGTTAACATAACTTAGGTTGTCTAAAAACAGAATTGAGAGGCCAATCGAACTATGCAAAAAAATGTAGGTTTCCATTTAAAATAACAAAGTTAGTACCGACTTTTGGCACACACTGTATAGTTGGAGGACTGAAAATATTTTATGTAGAACCGGCATAATCAATTGTGGCTACATACCAAGTTTCAAATTGGTATTTCAACTGAAAATTGAAAAACCTCTAACAAATGCCCTACGTGAATCACCCTGTATATACGTTACAAATTTCCTTGAGCCGAATCTGAAGGACCGCAATTTTAAAAAGGATATCATGCAGATTTTATAAGCACTGTAATCGATTTTCAAATCATTACCTGTAGTAATGCGTTTTTTCAAAAGTAATTAAGTTTGTTCATCATCTCTAATATCGGTAAAAATTTTATAAACTTCCACTGGAGTATTTTTCTTCATAGAAGGTAGGAAAATTTAATACAGCTTAATATTCAACTTAATCGGTCTACTTCAATTTATTACATTATTTCGATGAGACTGAGAGGCCAACTTAATTTTGAGCTTGTGACTTAATAGAATATGTATCATTTGGACAATAAGCCTTTTTCTAATATATTATACATCTAGTCTTCGTCACTGTCCTCCTGTATAAGGGGATTCGTATTTTGTCTAAATAGTTTACTAAGAATTTCAGCACGTCTTACTATTTTCGACAAGTATCTCGCGTAGAACAATTTCTCTATCATGTACCATTTTGAGAAAGATGTTACCCTCACAATTTGAGTTAAACGTTATCTCTTGCTTTATGTAATATAAAGGGCTCTTTAAGTTCTTAAGAGTTGCATTGTGAATTAATAATACCACTATAAATGCTTATTTAAAAAAAAAAAGAGACAATAATCTGCAAGAGAATATTGCCGGACTTCTGCTTGACAGCGTGTTACATGTTACGAGTAGTATCTATAAAACAGGTTAGCATTCGATTTATAAATAGATTATTTCGTTACCTGTTACTTCCCTTTTGTCAGATCGAAAAAACTTCCCACTTTGTTACATCTGTTGTACGATGGTGCTAAAACCGAGAATCTCTTACTAATTAACCTGTTAAAGTGTCTTTCTTCAGTGTCGGGCCTAGAACGCGGATAATATTTTTATTAGAACACGATGCACTTAGTCTAAGTATTTTTTGGTAATTGGGGATATAAAAGGCAAAACTTCATCAGCTGTATGATCACGTTGAAATGTCATTAAGGTAGGGAGGAATACAATATGGGTAGTAAAGGGGATAGGAGACATAGAAAGTATGAGGTAAACCCCTCAAAGGAGATTACGGAATCGATTTCGTTCGAAGAGCGGAGAAAAAAGCAGTCCTTTTCCACTTTATGTGCTTGTTATTCTATCCTTTATATTTGAAGTGACCACTTAATGTGTTTTATCGTGGCAATATCAGATTGCTTCTATATAAACATAATATAAATGTTTACAAAATAATATATGTGGTGGTCTCGTTTTTCAATGCTGCATTTTAATTTTAAATATAACTAACCGCGTGATTAGCACGATAAATTTTAAGATATTCTTGTGCTATACTCATTTTCATTTAAATAAGTAGTTTTTAAATTATACCAATATTTATACACTTTGTACACTTTAGTCATCATTTAAAATTTTAATGCACACCAGACTAGCGACGTAAAGTCAATATATTTAAGTTAGCTATAATAATTGTCAAATTATATCATGGCGAAATTTATTTCAAATCTTTTGTTTCCACGGTATACAGGTTAGCCCGAAATTATGTGTATTGAACAAGCAAACATTTAAAATTTTATTTTCTAAGATAAAAAGGGTATGTTATTCTACAAGACAAATAATATATGAAAGACAGATATTTCCTTTAAAATTAGCTATGTAGAAGAAATAGTAGTCCTATCCCATCTTAGTTTTTATAATATTGGTAGCTATTTTTAGATGTTTTTCTTGAACATAAAAAGTTACTGGTTACCAGAATAAATTCATTATGTCTAAAAAATATGAAAATATTCCGGGCTTATCAGTGCTTTTTGAAATTTATACCGTATTAATTCATTCAATTCAAAAATTTTTGTTGTTTTTTTCCTTTTGTAAGAAGCAAGTCAGGGTACGGGAATTATGAATACAGTAGAGGGTTTATTAAATGATTAAGATTCATATGATAATGCCAAGACCAACTACATCCTGTTGTACTTGTTATCTGATAAATCTATAGCAAACACTAAAGAAAAAATGGGCCTTAGTTTCTTTCATATGAATATACGCAGAAGAAACTTTAATACTACTGGAGGAATTAAAAATATATTTTGATCTTATTATATTCACTGAATGCTGGCAATTAAAAAATGCAACCAGTTTTGAGATTCCAAGGTATAGATGTTACTATAATAATGCAAATTATAATCAAAACTATGGAGTAATTATATATATTCATAATTCCATATTATTACACAATTATAGTAACATTAAATTCAATGAATTAACTTTCAGCAAATTTATGTGTGAAAAAAATGGTCAAAGTTATATAATTTTTGCAGTATTTCGTCCACCTTCCACAGATCAAAACATATTCATTAATGGTTTACAAAATATATTAGAACCTAATAGTAACAATTTTATACAAATACTTGTTGGGGATATGAATTCGGATTTGACTAATAAAAATGATATAATGGTTAACGAATACATAAATATACTAACTGAAAAGGGATTCTATTCTCAAATAAATAAACCCACTAGAATTTGTGAAAACTCGGTAACAAATATAGATCATATATTCCTAAAAAATAAATAATAAATTTATCATTTTCGGCTTAATAATAATAATAATAATAATAATAATAATAATAAACACCACATAAATTAGACAACCCCCAATTCCAGAAGCCAGGGCTTGTGCGGAAGGGGGTTACACATTGAAAAAACGCGGACATACAACCATTTCCTCCGACAGTGCCAGTACCGGAGCCAGGATTCGAACCCGGTGGTGCGATGTCCGTGTGATATTAATCGCGATTGCCACCTCGCGCCTTAACCCACTCGGCTATCGACCAGACAACAAATAAATTAAATTCACTACCTTTTATTCTCACTACATCTATCATGTATCACTACGCTACAATTTTGTATTTAACAGAAATTAGTAATGATCAAAATTTTGTAAATGCAAGTTATAAAAAAATAATTAAAAATACAAAATTAATGGAAAAACTGGAGAGGAAAGATATAATGAGCGAAACGCAGCTACAGCAACAAAAAAATTCATTTTAAATTAAAATATGTAATAAATTCATGTACAAGTATCAAAAAATACAAAAAATAATTAATTTATAGAAACTAAAACCCTGGACAACACAAGGACTAATAAGCTCGATCAAAGAAAGAGATAAGCTAAAGCGGTTACTTTTAAATAATCCGAATTACCAGGAAGTTCAAAGCAGATACAGAGTATTTAGGAATACAGTAACGAAATTAATTAAAAAGACAAAAACTGATTATTATAAACAAAAATTCACTGAAATAAATAATGTAAAAGAAGTGTGGAATTTAATCAGGGACGCTATCAACGAAAATAAGTCAATAAATCCGATAATATTATAAATATAAGGACGAACAATGATAAGGTAATTTTAGCAATTATTATTAGATATTATTCGATAGGTTATAAGGTGTCACAGAATATCATAAAAAATAATGATGTTCAAGTAAACAATGTAAGTCACAACATTGATAACATTATGCACACAATATATTTATATCCTGTTACTGAAAATATGATAAAAAATTGTATACATAGTTTAAAAAATTCTCCGGAAGAAGATGGTTTCGGTTCTATGACACTAAAAACTTCCATGGAATATATATCCAAACCCTTACAATATTTAATTAATTCAATTTTACAACAAGGTACATTCCCTGAAACATTGAAAACGCCCACGGTGGTTCCAATTTTTAAACAAGGGGATATAGCACAAATGTCTAACTACCGCCCTATCTCTCTGATTAGTAATATATCTAAAATAGTAGAAAATGCTTGAAAAAGAGAATACTTGGGCAATTAAATAAATTCAAAATAGTATCACAACAATTTGATTTTAAAACAGGTGTTTCTACTGTTGATGCTATAGACTGGATAACACAATCCATACACAATCCATTAAATCAAAGTAAGAAGCTTTTGTCAATCTTTTTAGACTTGACAAAGGCTTTTGACACAGTGCCGCATAAACGGCTACTGAAAAAATTAGAAAACTATAGCAACTATACATATGCGGTGACTTAGTCAGTGATTATTTAACATGTAGAACTGAAAAAGCAAAAGTAAGTTCTGTATATAGCGACGAAAGAATCGCTCAGGGGACTGTGCAACATCTAGTCAAATAATCGCATATGCTGATGACACTATTTTAATTTTCTCTGATGATTACACGGGACGGCGTCAAATATAAGGTTGAAATGGGACTTAATAAAATAAAACACTGGTTAAATGCCAACCTACTCACCTTAAATCATTCAAAAGCTAAGTTTCTTACATTGTTCCTAACCGCTGCGGGCCAATCCAATATTAAAGAAATAAAATTACATAACTGCAATAACCCTATTAACTGTTTCACTTGCTCTGACACCATAGAGGGAACTGCTTCAATAAAATATCTTGGATTACATATCGATCAATTTTTGACATGGGACACGCATACATCCATGATAGTAGGAAAAATCCGTAAATTATATTATAAATTCTACCAACGTAGAAAACTTGTGAACAAAAAAATCTTGGTATAAATCTCCTGTTGAATTTATTATCAGTTATAGCTTAGTGATCTGGGGTGGTACATATGATAATGTACTGTACAGTGTATTTTTTTTAATTAGCTGCTTTTGGTTTTAGAAACAAGGTTTATTAGCCAGACTGCGTTGTATTTTCTTCTTTTTTATTTTTATTTTTTTTAATTAAGCATAATATTCGCCTCAAAAATCTAATATATATATATATATATATATATATATATATATATATATATCATGATTTATTACTTGCAAAACAGTTTAGATATGGTACTAGAGGCGTAACTTTACAGTTACTTTCTGCCCTCTAGAAGCACATTTGATCTATGCTAAGCCCAGTCAGGCTATTTATTTTTCGATTGCAACAGACACTGGACCGCTAGATGGCGCCTGCTTACTATTTTACATCTCGCTATCATGAAAATACCGAGATGTACCAAATAGTCAAGGAATCGTCTATGGGACGACTGGCACGAGAGCCCCTTTAAGTAGGATCAGTCTTTCGGCTGGTGTTTGTTGCAATCGAACCATTAGCGTTTTGTTGGTAATATGTGATTATTACACTTAACGCGCCAGGCTTGTAACTTGTAATTCAGCGCTCGGCGAGGCACATAGCCCGGAGAGTAGCTGTTGGTTCCAGACTGGTTACATTCCTTATAGTGAAATAAGGATTTTATAGAGGAGCTTGCGACTGAAATATTATGTTTTAATAT
Source organism: Leptura quadrifasciata (assembly GCA_963675555.1). Classification (NCBI taxonomy): domain Eukaryota; kingdom Metazoa; phylum Arthropoda; class Insecta; order Coleoptera; family Cerambycidae; genus Leptura; species Leptura quadrifasciata. The sequence continues at coordinate 32,535,500 of OY776682.1, forward strand.
ATATATATATATATATATATACATTGTTATTATACATGATTTGCAGGAAATAACTACTCAGCGGGCAAATACCAAATACCCCGACCTGCATTGAATTATACCTTACAAATCATGAAAGATCGGTAGCCAATGTCATTTGTCAATTCCCTGACCAGACAGAGACCGGTTTTGAACTTATTAGTTCTCATCAGTATGCCATAGGTCATGGAACAGACAAATGACAGTGGCCAACCTGCTAGTCTTATACAGACTAATGTAAATGGTGTAGTGATGAGAGGTAAGTGAATCCTATATATATATATATATATATATATATATATATATATACAAGCTTTCTAAACTTGACATGACCCCTCTCTCACTGCTTCAGATTTGTTTTGACAGTTTTTTAAGTTCACATTCCGATGTTTTTCGGTTTAATAGTTAAATTCAATATAAATGTAATTCACAAGTGTGATTTATTTTAAAATAGTTGTGTTTGTTCTGTCTTGATGATTTGTCAATTTCAATTTTAACCTCAATTTAGTAAATACCTTTCACTTGTATTAAAAAAATTATATTATAATGAGTTCAAATTTTTGTAGAATTCCTGACGAAGAAACAATAAAGTTTCGAAAGCTTGAATTTAAAAAAGAGTTGTCTTTTTTGAACCCCTGACTGTATCCCTGGTGGAAATTTAAAAATTTTTTTGTTTTTAACTTAGGCAGTCGTCTAATATTCGTCTCTGTACTTATATATATATATATATATATATATATATATATATATATATATATATATAAACAAAAATTTTTAATTTCCACCAGGGATACAGTCACGGGCTCAAAAAAGAAAACTCTTTTTTAAATTCAAGCTTTCGAAACTTTATTGTTTCTTCCTCAGGAATTCTACAAAAATTTTAACTTATTATAATCAAAATTATTTAATACAAGTGAAGGGTACTTACTAAATTGAGGTTAAAAAATGAAATTGACAAGTCATCAAGACAGAACCAACACAACTATTACAAAATAAATCACACTTGTGAATTACATTTATATTGAATTTAACTATTAAACCGAAAAACATCGGAATGTGAACTTAAAAAACTGTCAAAACAAATCTGAAGCAGTGAGAGAGGGGTCATGTCAAGTTTAGAAAGCTTGTATATATATATATATATATATATATATATATATATATATATATATATATATATATAGGATTCACTTACCTCTCATCACTACACCATTTACATTAGTCTGTATAAGACACTTGTGGACTACATTTATATTTAATTTAAGTTAAAACCAAAAATCTTTAATCTAAAATAGTTTCAGCCACCTCGAAAACTGAACAAGAAGCAGTCAACTACGTTACCTCTCTCTCTGCCTCAGGTCCGTTGCCAACAAAACACCAAACCCAACAGATCAAAACTTACTAATTTTCAAAAGTATTGTACAGAGTGTTATTTCTGTGACTACCATTGGCATGTAAATGCAACAAATAAGTGTATAATATACTGAGGCCCTCAATGTCATTTCTGGCATTCATAGCTTCCGGTTCATTAAAAATATGACACATTTCTAGAAAAGTTCTTTTTTGAACGTTCTTTTCAAAATCCAAAATCTTAACCTCGTTATTTATTTATTTATTTATATAATTCATCCAACGGGTGAAACCCAATTACAGGACAAATAACAACAGATTTAAATAAAATATCGATAAATAGAACAATATGGTGTAAGTAAAAGGTACACAAATGACACAAATATAAAATGTAACAACTACAATCAAAATATATACTCTAGTAAAATAAATATATATATATATATACACACATATATACACACATGCACATATATACATACATACATATATACACATACACACATATATATATATATCACAAGTGTAACACAGAAATATAGACAAGAGCGTGTTTAAATGGGGTTTAAGTAAATGTTCTTTATGTCAGCAATATTACAGTTAAATATATCCAGGCTAGCCTCAATACTATTATAATTTAAACACATTTGATGTAGGGGAGATGATTCTAATATATTAGTGCGTGGAGTAGGAAGCATGAGTACATTATTTGTTCGAGAATTTAATCTCGGAATTCGATACCTAAGAAGTGAGATGAGGCAGGTGCAGCTAATTTTATTATTGATAATTTTGTGTAAGAACATTATTGAATGCATTACACGTCTCCTTATTAAGCTACTCATACTAAACTTATTTAAAAAAAATTCTTGTTGTGTCCCTCTCATTGGATATGTGCCTTCCAGAATAAAAGTTGTGGACTTAAAAAATCTTCGTTGTACTTTTTCCAAGGACGCTATGTGAATGTTGTAACTAGGACTCCAAACAATGGACGCATATTCCAGTTTGGATCTGACAAATGTAACAAATAACATACGTAGAGTAGATAATTCAGTAAAATCTTTGCTGTTTCTCAAAACAAAACCTAAATTTCTAAATGCACTACTGGTGCTTTCCTCGATATGTTTAGAAAAAGTTAATATAGTATCAAAAACAACGCCAAGATCTTTTATAAACTCAGGTCTATTTAGAGTAGTCGTTTAATTTATAGTTAAATGAAATTTTATTTACTTTACGTGTGAAAGACATGACATTACATTTAGCAGCATTAAGAGGAAGACGGTTATTAATGCACCAGGTATTAAGAAGATCCAGGTTACGCTGAACCCTCAGGCAGTCATAGTCGGAATTTATAGGAAAGTATATTTTTAGGTCATTAGCATAAAGCAAATAGTGAACATCCAAGTCATCAACAATGTCATTGATAAACAGTACAAAAAGCAATGGTCCAAGTACCGAGCCCTGTGGTACTCCAGATGATTGGCTGTAATGATCAGACCGATAACCACGATACTGAACATATTGAGACCGATAGGACAAATAAGACATAAATAAATTTAGTAGCGAAGTACTGATTCCAAAGCTTTATAATTTAGTCAATAAAATGCCATGGTCTAGTCTGTCGAATGCTTTAGAGAAGTCGGTATAAATTACATCAACCTGACCCTTACGATCTATGACTTCAGAAATAAATTGGGTGATACATACCAGGTTTGTAACAGTTGACCGACCGCCCATAAAGCCATGTTGTTCTTCAATTGTTGAACTTTTAGTATGGAAGGATACGTAATCATTCAATAAGAATTCAAAAATTTTAGAAAAATTGCATAAAATTGCGATGGGACGATGGTTCTCTATTTCATTTTTACTGCCCTTTTTAAACACTGGACAAATTCTGGATAGTTTCCACTTATCAGGGAATGTTTCTGTGCTTAAGATTAAATTAAATATAATACAGAGAGGTTTGTAAAAAACATTAGCGCAATCTCTTATAATAAACGCGGGTATTTCATCAGGTCCTGTAACCATGTTTGCCTTGAGTTTTTTAATTGAGTTACAACCGAGGTATGTGAGGTGTTAATAGGGAATGAAAAACAGGGTTATTAACACCTCACATACCTCGGTTGTAACAGGCAACCTAAGAATTTTGTCAGATTTATTTATGAAGTGTGGTTATCCACCAGCGTTAATAAAAAAAATCATAGCCAGTAGAACTGTTGCACGGGACAATGTAGTCAATGAACGCCCTGACGTAGTTGTGCAGAGGGTGGGTGAAAACCAGGAGGCTCCTAATAAAGCTTTTTATTTCTCTATACCGAACATTCCGCAGGTGACGCTTAAATTTAGGAAGTTGTTTTCAAGTTTCACTAACATCAAATTAGCCTTCAAAAATAAGGTGACGATTAACAATCTTTTTGCTAAACTGAAAGACAAAGACGACTTGATGAATTATTCAAATGTGGTATATTGCATCTCTTGTAATGATTGTGAAAAAAAGTATATTGGTCAAATGAGTAGAAAAATTAAAGATAGGATCACATCACACAGAAGCGACGTGAGGGTTAACAAGGAATCTTCAATGTTAGCCAAACACGCTCTATCACTCAACCATAACCTCAACTATAACGAGGTTAAGATTTTGGATTTTGAAAAGAACGTTCAAAAAAGAACTTTTCTAGAAATGTGTCATATTTTTAATGAATCGGAAGCTATGAATGCCAGAAATGACATTGAGGGCCTCAGTATATTATACACTTATTTGTTGCATTTACATGCCAATGGTAGTCACAGAAATAACACCCTGTACAATACTTTTGAAAATTAGTAAGTTTTGATCTGTTGGGTTTGGTGTTTTGTTGGCAACGGACCTGAGGCAGAGAGAGAGAGAGGGGGGGTTGACATGACCCCTCTCTCTCTGCTTCAGATTTGTTTTTGACAGTTTTTTAATCTCACATTCCGATTTTTTTCGGAGGAATAAGAAATAACGTAGTTGACTGCTTCTTGTTCAGTTTTCGAGGTGGCTGAAACTATTTTAGATTAAAGATTTTTGGTTTTAACTTAAATTAAATATAAATGTAGTCCACAAGTGTGATTTATTTTGTAATAGTTGTGTTGGTTCTGTCTTGATGACTTGTCAATTTCATTTTTTAACCTCAATTTAGTAAGTACCCTTCACTTGTATTAAATAATTTTGATTATAATAAGTTAAAATTTTTGTAGAATTCTTGAGGAAGAAACAATAAAGTTTCGAAAGCTTGAATTTAAAAAAGAGTTTTCTTTTTTGAGCCCGTGACTGTATCCCTGGTGGAAATTAAAAATTTTTGTTTTTAACTTAGACAGTCGTCTAATATTCGTCTATATATATATATATATATATATATATATATATATATATATAATAATAATAATGTTTATTTACTTAGGTTTACATAATACAAAACATACAAAAATTTATTATATAAGCAAATAAAACAAATAATCACAGAAGTGGGTAATAACCTACTTGTATGTGATGGGGGGGCAAGGAAATATATGTATATGTGTATAAAAGCAAACGAAATTAATATTAGGTAAATGTATAATCATAATAATATATTAGAATATCGCATTTGGTAATTATGAATATTTAGTTTTGTCCAATTAGGTAAGTGAATATGTCTATTTAGGTATTTTAAATATATATATATATATATATATATATATATATATATATATATATGGGTACTTTTTAGTTTATGATGTCATGTATGACTGATGGTTGAGAGGTGAGCGCACTTGCCTCTCACCCAAAAGTTCCGGGTTCGATCCCCGGTTGTGGCAGTGGAAAATACTGTGAGGGATTTTTCCACTATACACGGATATTGGGTGTGTGTCCCTTGTCTCTAAATGTGTAGCCCCCTCCCACACAAGGCTCTTCTAGAGCCTTCCGGGATAAAGGGGGTCGTCATTACCTGTGACGTATTTATTTATTTATTATTATTATTATACTTCTAGGCGTTTCTAGAAGCCATTTTTTGGTTTTCTGTTTGAATTTTCCGAAACTATCTATATCTTTAAGCTCATTTGGTATAAAAAAATAATAATAAATAATTTGGTTGCGAGGTAACTGAAGTTTCTCTGACCAATGGCCTTGTGGCTTCTCGGCACCTGGCAACCGCTCTGCTTCCATCCCGTTTCATGAAAATGCGAGATTTTCTGTAGTTTAATTTTATTTTTAAATATGTTCTTGAAAATAGTGAAACAGAACAATTGTCTAAAGTCAAGAACTCCACTGTCCTTAAATATTACATTACTAGGGTAAATAAGGTTTTTACCATATATTATTTTCAGTATCCATTTTTGGAGAACATTTAGATTATTCAGATGGCAATCGCTAACTCCTCCCCACCCCATAATGCCGTATGACAGATGAGATTGTACTAATGCATAGTAGAGTGTTTTAAGGTGAGCTATATCCAAGAAATTTTTTAGGTATTTGAATCTAGATAGTAGACCTCTAATTTTTTGTGTAATATGCATTGTTTGTAGGTCCCATCTCAGATGTCTGTCAATAATGATCCCAAGGTACTTTATGGATTCAGCTTCTGGTATATTTATATCTTTGTCAATATTTAGTGGGCCCATATTTGGCAAATTATTGGCGTATGAGGTAAACGGTAAATAATACGTTTTTTCACAGTTTAAAGAGAGTGTGTTTAATTGGAACCATTTTTTAATTACTCTAAAATCATTTTCTGCCATGTTTTTTAACTCTTTCCAGGAATTTGCCTCAAATATAATGGCTGTGTCATCTGCAAAAGATAATATGGTACCTGATATATTTAATGACAATAAGCTGTTGATGTATATTGTAAATAATAGAGGACCTAATACCGTACCTTGAGGGACACCATACTTAACTGTTCCATCATCACTTATGGCATTATCAATTTTTACATATTGCGTTCTGTCAGATAAATAACTTTCCAGAAGATCTAAAACTTTACCTCTTAACCCATATGAATTTAATTTGCTTAGGAGCCTTTTATGACATACCGTATCGAAGGCTTTGGCGAGGTCCACAAATATACATAGAGACGGTTTGTTTTTATCCAAGCTGTTGAATTGCTGGCTAGATATTAAATTAAATTTGTTTAAAAAGTGTAATATTCTGTTTTTTAAATAGTTTTTCTATTATTTTGGCTATGTTAGAGATGAGGGAAACTGGTCGGTAATTTATTATTTGCATTTTATCACCACTTTTATGCAATGGTTTGATAACACCAACTTTAAGCAATCTTGGAAAACACCCTATATCAAAACACTTGTTTATTATAAAAGTAAGCAGAGTAGCTATTTCATTACATATTTCTTTAAGTGTCTCGGCACGTAAGTTGTCTAACCCCGGCGACTATTTTTGTTTTAAATTTTTTATTTCCTTTTTTACCTCTATTTCATTTGTAGGATAAAGATACATGGTGTTCTCCAAGATGTCCTGTTCCTCGCTAAAACCTTCTGGTGGTATTATTTTTTTGGCATATATTTCTCCTAAATCACTGTAATGTGTATTAAAATTATTTGCAATACTCGTTTTATTAGTTATTAATCTGTCGCCTACTATTATTTTGTTTATCTCTGTTTTCTGTTTGGTACGGTTACAAATTTTATTTACAGTATCCCATAAGTTTTTTGAACTGTTTTTATCTTTGTTTATTAAGGACCTATAATAATTAGTTTTAGTATTTCTTATGAGCTTAGTAAGCTTATTTTTATAGGTTTTATATTGAATTTCCAATATTCTGTCATTTTGATTTCTTAATATATTTTGGTACATTTCGTTTTTAGTATTAATAGATTTTATTAAACCTGCAGTCATCCATTCTTTTCTCTTTCTTTGCTTGTTGTTAATTTTTATTGTTTTAGTATTTTATTCAATATTTGTTTTTAATTTTTTGACAAAGATGTCGACCATCGTATCTATATTATTTTCATTGTAGATTTCCTCCCAATTTTCTTGCTGTAAATCCATTTTTAATTTTTTATAATTAACAAATTTTTTTGAATTATTATTTAGGTTCTCCTCGTAAGTTATTTCTCGTTCTAGATGAAAAATTATTATTATGGGATAATGGTCTGTTATGTTTTCTTTAAAGATAATAGGTGTTATAACATTCTCGTTATTGTTTATAAAATTACTTTTAACAAAAAAATGATCGAGATATGCCTGTTGGTTATTTTGGACTCGAGTATAGTCATTTATATAAGAAGTAAATCCATTTGTACTTAATATGTTGATATATTCTTCGGCGTAATCAATCTGAGATAAAATGTTTATGTTTATATCACCAACAAGAATATGCATGTCGTTTTGTTCTGTATTCTCTAAATATTGGATTAATTGTCTGTTAAATTGATATGGGCAAGAGTTAGGAGACCTATAAATTGCAGTAACTAAAATATTTTAATTTTTTGTTTTTATGCTTAATTCTAGAGCTCGCGTATCTGCAATACTGACTGCATTACATCTATGTTCTAAATTTATTTTTATAAAGGTTATTACACCATCATTTCTATTGAAATCACCTTCATTATATAATATTTTGTATCCTATGTCAAAGTCTTCATTAAATTGGCTCAAAAATACAGATAGTTCATCTATGTTTTTATAAATGCTGCGAATATTAATATGAAATATTTTAAAGCTATTCGGTAAACTAGATTGTATTCTGTTGAACTCCTGCATGTTGTTTACAACAGATGTTCTAATTGAATCATTTTGATATTCTTTAATATACGGATCCATAGTTTACGTTACACACAATTATGTATGCATATATTTTTCTGCCAATGGTAGAAATTTGTTGAATATATCTTATACATAGTTTATAACACCATATTACATATTAAATTTTAAGCAATAAAATAGAATAGAAAGTATAAACGTAGACAGATCATAAAATTGTAAAAAAGTAAAAGTATGCCTATTTTTATATAAATCAACTTACACTGTGTACTAAGAAAATAAAAACATATAGCAAAATGATATTTAATTTAAAGATTTAAACAGTGAGAATTTAAAATAGGACAATTCCAAATGAAAGTGTAAAATGGGACAATACGAATTAAAAAGTGTAAAATGGGACAATACGAATTAAAAAGTATAAAATGGGACAATACAAAAAAAATGTTAAAGTATAATTATTATTAACTTGGTGACGAATTTTTATTATTACTGTTTATTCTGGCTGATGACCTTGCTGCAAATTTATTAATAGGTTTGCTGACTTTCACTATCTTTCTTTTCAGCGAGTCTTCGACTTTCTCCGTTTCAAACACATCTTCTTCTTCTTCGTTACTACCTGCTCCTTGATTTATGTCTTTTTCAATTTGTGTTGATGGGGCACTGTTCGATTTATATGCCGATTTTTTGTCGTTTAGTAATTTTGTGTCTTGTGCAATTTCTATTACATCTTCCTCATCTGTATCCTCTTCTCCATCAGCTAGTTCCTGGGCACTATATTCCTGACCGTTGATAATGAGCTATTTATTTTTTATGGTTGCATTCAATTTCTTTGCTCGTGCTTTTTTGAGATGTTGTCGCAATATTTTATTTTCTTTTCTTTCTTCGAGGGTAAGTTCTTCGGCAATGCTAATCGTAGTTCTCTTTAGTTTTTTACAATTCTTTAGGATATCCTGTTTTTTTAAATACGACAACAGCTTTACTATAATTGGCCTATTGTTTGTTTTCCAATAGTATAGACATTATTTATATCATTAGTAGTAAGTGTTAGCCCAAGTTGTTCGTGTTTTAATTACAAAATTTGGCGGGTCTTCCGTGGGGCTCTCTAATCCAAAAATAATTATGTTATTCTTTCGTAAATCTTTCTCTAGTTTTTCATATTTGGTTTTCAGTTCTATGAATTTATTTTGTAGCATTTTTATTTGCTACCTTTTGTTTTTAAAAATAAGGAGTTTGTATTACAATTAATTATGACATAATACCACACACAAGGCATTGATATGTATTACTGGTTGCTTAGAAATAAAACGTGATGGGATTTGTTGGTGATGTGTATTTAATTTTTTTTTGCTACTCTTGTAACAACATTAATCACTAAATCATAATTAACATGCAAAAAAATCTACTTCACCTTATTTAGGAAACATTATAATAGTTTAGTTATTAACGTGTAGTTAAGCAGAATAGAATGGAGATTTGTTTCTACATCCTACAAAGTCTAATTCCTCGAAGACACCAAACATTCGTTATTACAGCTTAGCACCATTAGTGTGATTTAATTTACACCCTGAGTGGTAATTTATTTCAACCTTCTTTCTCTAATGTGTATCATCCGCCAAAAGGTACCTAGAAAATAACACGGGTTATGGTATAAACTAGTGTCAATAGAACACTTACCTTATAATCATCTGTCGCTTTACTCCTCCTATTATATGTTTTCTTCCGTCCTCTTTTCTATGATCTTCTCCTCATATGTTTGGGTATTTTTCCTGTACTGTTGTGAGTTATTCCTTGAATTCCTTAGTATTGTTTCGCTGACATATTTTTGACAGCATAAGTTGTCCAGGATACCGACCGAGAATTCTTATCAGGGACTTGGGTTTTTTTTCTCTTTCTTTGAATTTCGAGATTCCGAACCAGACTTCAGGAGTGATAAGGTTATTTGTGGATTTGTGGTTTTGCACAGTTTTATCCTTTCTACGGGGATTTGAATATAAGATTTCACAAAATAAGGATCTATACCCCACGCCGTGGTTTAGGAGTGGTTTTCCCGGAAAATAATTTCGTCCGATTTAGTGAAACCCCAGGTGGATTCGATATTCTCTCTAAGTAAGTACACTTTCCTTTCGCTAAATTAATCAACCATACTAAGGTTTTCTCTCCCTTTTTATTTTTAGTTTCGTGCCGAGTGATAAAGAACTTCACTCAGTTCCACTATTACTTTAAAAAGAAAAGCCTTCTAAGGGAGGGTTTTTACTTGGGATAAGAGGATTCTTTCTGTAAGATTATCCATAATTTTTTTATTGATTTGGGAACGCGGTCCGTCGTGCTGCAGTGCTTGGAGTGCTGGAAAAGAACCCCATTCTTGGGTTCACCCATCAACCCGACGTCACCCAATCGCCGCCATTTTGGTTGCCACCGGGCTTCATTAGCAACATCAGCTAAGCACAACCTACAGGCCAGATATATATATATTTTTTATTATTCATTATTTTTTTTAATATTCATATATACTTATTATTGAATTTTTTTGTACATAATATTATCAAATTTGGCCTACTCACTATAAAATCATCAATTTTTTTTTTGTTTTTGTGAAGCCATGGCCTAGTATACTAGGGGAAGGCGCTTTATCCAAGCCTTAAAAAAAAACAATGTGAGATCTCATACATGAATAATTTTTTTTTCATTTTGTATATATAACATATTAATTGTTTTTAGTAAATATTCTATTGTCAAATATATATAATTACTATCTTTTGTTCATCGTCTCTCTCTCTCTCTCTCTCTATCTCTATTTAGCAACCAGAGGCTGAGTATTGTGTTTTGTCTTCCGTGACTTTGCAAAACCTAATAATAATCCTTCTTAAGTCACGTGGCGCCCAGGTATCTTCTTTTATTTTAGCATAAAATACTTCCTTACTCACGACGCTCTACCGACGAAGGGCTGTCGCCCGCAAGTGAGGGTTACCATCCCCCCCAAAAGAATTTTTTTATATATAGATTGACACCAATACATAAATCAGTATCGGGGGACCCTGCAATTTTCAAATTCTGTATTTATTTTGTTCAGTTCGGTTTCAAAATAATTCTTTAGTTCAGAAATTTCTTTTTTAAATCTTCTTTTATGTCTTTAGTCTGATTTTTGTTTGCTTCCTCAATCATTTTTTTACTTCTCTCTTCAATTGAATTTAAAAGTTTATTCATAAATTCATCGTTTAACATTTTTCTGGTACACTGTATAGAGCAACAGTATTTTTGTCGCTGGAATCTTCTTATCAATTACTTTTTGTAAGCGTTTTATTTATACTGCCAACTTATTGATTTGACAGGGTACCTTTACACTCGTTATTGAAATCTATTATCAAATTACAATGTTAAGGCACTTACCAAAACATAAGGGTTACTTCTACACTTTAGCTATTTATTCTTAAAATTTCGAGTTTTTAATATGAAGCTTCGCCAACACACGTCTATATACTTTGATTGACCCTTCGCATGCTGTTATATATGTTAGATAGTGGATTCTTGAAATAGCTTTTTAAAAACTTTATTCACTTATTGGAGTCAAGCTTGACTCTTTGTATAATAATAAACAATAATAAATTTAGAATGTATTCGACCAAATATGAGTATAAGACTGAGGTACAAATGTCTGTTGGTTATATTTATAACATTAGAGAACAAAGAGTATTGAATTGGCAATTCAGCATGATAAGAGATTACCAAGAAAGAGACATTAAGCTCAGCCAACGTGAGCGGTTATTAGAGAAGAGCTGTTACGCAATCTGTAACATGATATGTTTGAGAAGGTTAACCCTGTCTCAGTGATATTATATATCATAGTATATTTCTAATATAACAGCTTCCCCCTTATAAAAAAAGTTGGTGTTTTATGCAGCAACTTTTGAAATGAATATAAAATGTATATAAAAGATAATGGTATAATTTGGAAAAATATAAAGAGTACAAAAATGTTAAATCGTAAGGTTTAAAATACAGAATATAGCCTTAGCGTCTAAAATATGAAATGCAAGCACAATAAGCTTGATTCATAAAATAATATAACATAAAAATGTTAGAGTTAAAATATAGCTTTAGCAAGAAAGCGTAAAATACAAACATAATAAGTTTGTTGTAAAATGGGATAATATAAAAATATTCCCAGGGTTAAAATATGGCTTTACCGTTAAAGCCTAAAATATAAGCATGATAGATTTAAATGAAAATGGTATAAAAATGTTAATGCAGTTGAAATTAATAAGGGATAAGTAAAATAATGAAATGTAATGATTAAATGAATAAAATATGGTTCACTGAAGAGTCCAGCAGTAAAAGGCACAAAACAGTTCATCTTTATGTAAGTTCTATGTCTTCGGCTTCGTTGTCTTCTCTCCTTAAGGTAGGTCGTCTTCGTGAAGGGAATAGGTTAACAAATGTCCTGTAGGGTTTGCTAGGCCTAGGTGGAGATGGGGGTGATGCAGAAACATCGATGGCTAGTCTTCGTCTTTTTGTTCTGCACTTACAAAATAGGTACAGAAATAACAGTCCAAATATTAGCACAATGATGAAGTAGGTGAACCAGGATATGTGTTTTGTTACGAATGGTTCGTTGATTAAATCGTCTAGATCTCTGGAATATTGGTCCAATTTTTGTTTGGCAATTTCGAGATCTTCTGTGTTAAGGTTGTTTAATTTTAATGGTTTAAGGTTTGGTGCTCTAATGTTGTTTGGAATTTTGTTGCAGCATTCGAATGGAATTTGGATGGGATGAGTGTCGTCGTTTACGTCGGTTACTTCGTTGGTACTGGCTTGGATTTTTGTGATGCCTATAAAGGCGTAACAATTAGGTTGTAATTTCACTATTGAGTTTTTGTAGATGACTTCAGTTTTCGAACTTCTTTCTGGACAATTGATGGTTGCCTGTAATGGTTCTGCGTTGATAACTAACCACGTATTTTCGTCTATCTTTTGGACGTTGTAGCCTTGGCTGATGATGAATGACGTCTGGCAGCTTCCTGGCAGAGTTTTGAGATTCTTGAAGAGACGGGCTTCGCAAATGGCATTATCTTCAATGGGGTATGAAAATAGATTTAGACATAATTTAGTGTTGAAGTAGAGTGGTTTGCATTCTCTGAGGTCCGGGATGGTTAAGTACATTAAAGAATCATCATCTCTCGCGATATATTTTTGAGAGGTTGACAAGATATGATATAAGCCAGTTCTATTATCCAAAATAGGGATACGGTATAATTGAAATACTGAGTAGGTTTGAGGGTCTACCAAAGGTATGTCTAATACGAATATTAAATCTGAATTTGTTTGAAAAGCTTTTAGTTCTATAATGTCTAAATACTGTGCAACTTTTGATAATTTGATTGGAAGTGGCAAATTGTTCCTTTGTAGGTTCTGTGAAATTTCCTGTAACGAATTTACCAAGTCTTTTGGGTTTATGATCGATGTATGAATTATTTTGAGCCTCGCGAAAGTGATAGAATTCAGGATATCGTTTAAGTTATTTTCGATAAATAGATAGCTTGCCATAAGCTGTTCGCAGATTTCTATAAATTTTAATTTTGCGTGAATATTTTCTATGTCTTTAGTCATGTCTAGAATTGAAGTTTCGATTTCTTTAATATCTTTATTGAAAGTTTCTTCATCAACTTGCAGTTTTTGAATTGTTGCGTTGAAATTTTTGATTACCGAAGTTGTGACAGATATTTGATTTTTGATTAAATTTTCGAGTTGCTGCTCGTCATTATTTAATTTGTTGATGCAATCAGAATAATACTGACCATCTTCTGCATCTAAATTTCCAGTTATTGATTTGAAAATTGTTCCAATACCGTTTAGTATTCCTCGCTTGTATCGTTTCGTGTCAAGGTAAATTTCGTCAAATTTTGATTGTATTGATTGAGAAATTTGTGTCAATAAACTGAGGTGAGTTTTTACGTCTCCTAAAAAGACGTTCATGTAATGATACGTTGGGTCGAGCGTGTTGTATAGTGTCTCTAAGATCTTGTCGTTTTTGTCGAAAGCTGTCTTAAAGGTAGATATGTTTTTGTGTACCAGTAAAGTCCATTTCTTGTGAGAAATCACAATGTCTGTGTCTCGGTGATAGTATACTCCAATTGTATTGTTAATTGGTGTTATTTTAAATTGAGCAAGTGCTGATCCGAACAGCAGGAAAAACCTGAAAATAAATTTAATTTTCAGTATAAGGTTTCATTCGGTCAAAGTTTACTTTAGTCGTTTGGTTTGTTTCCGGATTTAATAATGTTGCAGAATTTTGAGAAGTTTCTAAAATTTCGAAGGGGCCGTTAAATTTATTCTGTAATTTGTTTTTTATTTGTGATTCTTTGACGTACACTTTGTCGCCAATATTATATGTGTGTCGATTTTCGGGAATGTTTTTGTCGAATCGAACTTTGGCATTTTGTTTTTGTGCTTCTGTTCGACTTCGCGCAATTTTGTAATAGTGGGATATCCGGTTGTTAAAGTCTCTAACGTATTTGGTAATCAGGTCTTTCTGGTTATAAAGAGTTTCGGGTGGTCGGTTAGCTATATGTCCGAAAATAAGCTCGTATGGCGTAAAGCCATGAGTTTTGTTTACCGAGTTGTTATAACATATTACCGCGTATGGTAATATTGTGAAAGGATGTTCGTTCGGATTCTCTGTTTTATGTATTCTGATCATTTCCGCTAGGGTGGCATGGAATCGTTCGATAGATCCATTGGATTGAGGGTGTCCTACGCTGGAGTATGTTAATTTTATGTCGTAGAGAATACAAAGATCTTTCAATAAATTATTATCGAATTCACCGCCGTAATCACAATGAATTCTTAATGGGGTGCCATAGTGTTGGAAATATAGCAACAGGGTGTTTACAACTGATTTTGCACTTTTGTCTGGGACAGCATAAGCTTGAGTAAATTTCGTTAACTCGTCGCGGATGGTTAATGCATAGTTTCTCGTGGGAAATTCGAATAAATCGATATTAACTCTCTCAAATGGAGTTTTAGGGGTTTCGGTAATTACTAAGGGATTGTTGAGGTTCTTACGACAGACTTTTGTTCTTTGACATGTTTCGCAGTTTTTTATAAAATTTTCGACATCTTTTGTTAAACCTTGCCAATTATATTTATTTTTGATTCTACGTATTGTTTCGTTTATTCCACGATGTAAATTATTTTTTCCGGTGTGATGCTGGTCGAGAATGCTCGGACGTTGGTCTTCATCGGGAGTTCGTAATAAATTTTGACAAATGATTAGTTTTAAATCTTTTTCTGCAAAAATAAATGATAGGATTTCGAGAATTGGAAAGTCTAGATTGTTTTCAACATGGTAAGTTTTGGAAAGGTCTAATTTGTTTCGATGTTTGTAAAGTGTTAAAAATAGATGTTCTACCACAGACTGGATCGAAAGGTAGAGCGATAATGTAGTAGTTTCTTTGTCGGGTCGATTTGCTGGAAACGATATTAATTGTATTGTTATAGAATTCGGGGTTTTCTTCGAAAATATCCTCGATAATTTGATGGTGAAGGTCTGTCAAGTTGTTTTGTTGGAAAAACGTTATGATATTTTTATTTTCTCGATCTAATAGTTGTTTATTTGTGATTTGAATTTTGGAATAGTCTATTAGAGATTTGGTTTTGTAAAGTCGGGAAAATGTGTCAAATTCTCGGGCGATTTGTTCGTCGGTAATTTCGTCATCGTTGTCTGAAATTTCATCTTCATCTGAATCTTCGTTCGCGGCTAGAATTTTTGAATAAAATTTGGAACATTCTGAAAAGTCATTGATTTTTATTCTGGACAACGCGTCCGCGTTTTTATTGACTTTTCCGGATTTGTATATTATTTCGTAATCGTATTCTTCGAGTTTTAAGCGCCAACGCGCTAGTCTACAACCTGGGTCTTTTATAGAAAATAACCAAGTGAGTGGTCGGTGGTCGGTGACGAGTTTGAACTTCCTTCCGAATAGATATGGCCTAAAATGCTTTACACTCCAGACCAAAGATAAAAGTTCACGCTCAATGGTTGAATACTTGGTTTCCGCGCCGCATAAAGTTCGAGATGCGTATGCGATTGGCAAATCTTTTCCTATACTTCCTTGTGAAAGTACAGAACCTATTGCAAATGCACTAGCGTCTGTAATTAGGACAAAAGGTTCATCGAAGTTGGGGTAGATCAATATCGGAGTAGTTGTCAAGGTTTGTTTTAGGGTTTCAAATGAATTTGTACAGTCATTGTCAAAATT
This sequence comes from Leptura quadrifasciata, assembly GCA_963675555.1. NCBI lineage: Eukaryota > Metazoa > Arthropoda > Insecta > Coleoptera > Cerambycidae > Leptura > Leptura quadrifasciata. The sequence goes on from OY776682.1 coordinate 32,551,841, forward strand.
GAAAGGTATATCTTTTTGTAGCAATTTAGTCAAGGGTTTTGAAATTTTGGAAAAATTAGGAATGAAACGTCTATAATAGCCTGCTAAACCTAGAAAAGATTTAATTTCTTTCTGATTTTTGGGTTGAGGAAAATTTAGAATTGCTTCGACTTTGGCAGGGTTCGGTTTTACACCATCCTTTGTAATAAGATGTCCTATATAGGCAACTACTTTGCGAAGGAATTCGCATTTGTCTGGCTGAATTTTGAGGTTGGCTTTTTGTAAACGTTTGAAGACTTCTGTTAATCGAGAAATATGTTCATGGTAGATAATGATATCGTCCATATAGACGAGACACCTTGCGCTTTGGATTCCTAGTAAAATGCTGTCCATCACCCTTTGAAATGTTGATGGAGCATTTTTGAGTCCAAAAGGCATTCGTACGAATTCAAAATGACCATTTTCGACTGTGAAAGCGGTTTTTTGAATGTCTTTGGGATCGATTTCAATTTGATGGAAGCCAGAGGCCAAGTCTAAAGTCGTGAAATATTGGCATTTACCTAATTGATCTAAAAGGTCGGAAATGTTAGGCAGAGGATATTTATCACCTATCGTTACTTCGTTTAATTTTCGGTAGTCAACTACGACGCGCCATTTCTGTTTACCAGAAGCGTCTAGTTTTTTGGGGACTACCCAAACTGGGGAGGACCAGGGAGAAATTGAAGGCTGGATAATGCCTTGGTCGAGCATTTTTGAAACTTGTGATTTTACTTCTTGTTTGTGAATTTGGGGGTAACGATAAGATTTAGTGAAAATTGGTTTAGAATCGTTAGTGTCTATTGAATGCTTGATTTCGTTGGTAAATGTCAAGTTGTCACCTTCTAGATAAAATATGTCTGAAAAGTCTAAACAGAGTTGAGTAATTAATTCACTCTCCTCATCGTTCAAGTGATCTAAGCGTAATTGATTTTTTATTTCGTAGTTTCGGTCTATGTATTGGGAATCCGGATTTTGAAGATTTACGTTAAATATTGATCTAAATTTTTGAACGGGTTCAAGTTTAAGATCCGAGAAATGTATTGTTTTTGGAATCGCGTTTGCGTTTATTATCGTTGTCAAAAATTCACCATTGTTGTCTATTTTGACAATGGCATTCGGTAAACGTACCTTTTCATTTTCCTGGGCTATTAGTATAGCTTCGGTATTTTGTAAATTGCATTTAAGTTTAAAAATCTTTTCTGTGCGTGGTTCGATAGAAATTACATTTTGGTTTTTAACATTTAAATTTGGGTTTGAAATTCTAATACCTGGATTATTGTTTTCGTTAGAATTATTGTGGTTCCTGATTGATGTTACTTCAGTCACCTCAAATAGTGGTACGGTTTTAAAATTGGTAATAAGTTGATTATTTTCAAAGTCCACATGACACTTATAATATTTTAAAAAGTCTGCACCTAATAGTCCATCGAATTCTATATCTAGGTCGTGAACATAAACCTTGTATGGGTCATTTGAATTGAATGGTATTAGAACAGATTCGGTGATATTGATTTTTTCATCTGTTATACCCTGTATAATTACATTTTCAGGATATCTTTGTTTGTACCTTTCCGCTGTTTTGGTTTTAAATACAGAAATACCTGCACCTGAGTCGACAAGAATTTTGAACCGATTTGTGAAGTCTTTTATGTAAAATAGATTTTTGGAATTTACGACATTTAGTTTGTAACGGGGTGTTTTTACATGAATTGGTTTTCCGGGAAGTTCAGGTTTGGATCGAAACTGTCCTGGAGGTTTATCGCTTGGACTTGGCGAGAAATTTGGTCTAGTTCGTCCGTTTGTTGTGTTGGAGTATTCGTGGAATACTCCGGGCCTGTGTAAAAATCCGGAGGATTAGCAGTATAATCCTCGTGCTGTTGAGGTTGAGAATTAGCAGTATAATTCTCGTACTGTTGGGGTTGAGAATTAGCAGTATAATTCTCACATTGTTGGGTTCCAAGATCGTAATCATAATTGTTTTCATTAATTTCGAAATTATTTTGGTATTGGTAATTGGGAGAATAACTTGCGGAATAGTCTTCATATTGATTTGAGCTATCGTAAAATTCTTGGTTCAAATGATGTGTTTTTTGTTGATTGAACCTGTTGAAATTTGGGTTTGGTTGGATGGCAGAAGGTCTCTGCTGGTGGAAGTTAGGATTTGGCCTGATAGCTGAGGGCCTGTTCTGTTGAGAATAATTGTGTTGCTGGTTGGAGAAATTTTGGAAGTTTTATGGTCTATGGTTAGATGTACTCTGGAAATGTGGCCTTGGAGGCTGTGCTTGATTAGAATAAGCATTTGGTGTGAAATTGGGAGATGGAGACTGATAGTTTTGCCTTGTGCGGCATTCGTTAACATGGTGCCCATTTCTTCTGCAAAATGTACAAAATGGTGGGAGATTTGGGCGTCTTTGCTGATTTTGAACGGGATTTTTGTTTAAAGTTCTATTTCCAAATTTTTGGGATTCGAAATACGATAATTGTAATTCTCGTTTGATGCGATTTATTGCATCTAGCATATTGCCGGGGTTACCAGCCCTAATAATTTGACCCAATTTTGGTTCGAGTCCAGTGAGTAGAGTAGTTAACGTCATATTTTCTATTAAAGTGGATTGCGCGGTTTTTCCCTCTAAAGTTAAACTTTGTTTTTGTATTGCCGCGTGCATTTTTGCATTATGTGTTTGTAACCTGGACACAAATATTAAAGCTGTTTCGTTAGGTAATTGACGAATTGTTTGCAAGTCTTGTATGAAGGCTGTCAAGTCACTAGAGTCACCAAAATGTGATTCGAGCAAATTTTTTATTTCCGCCCAAGTGACGGGGTTTCGTGAATTTATCAATTCTGCGGCTTTTCCGCGTAATTTATTTTTTATGTGAAGCGTTAATAAGATGCGCTGATCATCGACAGCGATCCCCTGAGCGGTTATACAGGCTGAAATAAATGTTTGCAAGAATATGGGGTTGCCGTCAAATTCGGGCACTATGGAAAATATTTCGTTTAACCTATAAGGTTCAATATTTATAGTTTCGTTTGCAGTGATTGAGTTGTTAGAATTTGCAGTGATTGAGCTGCTAGCACCCGCGTTTGTAGTGGTAGCCATTTTATTTATATTATTTAGACAATTAAATAACTTAAAACACTTTTTTTTTGAGCTAGTACGCTACTGACAATTGGTAATTTTATATTATATGTAAAATAATGTGCTGTTTATTTTATAATATTTCAAATTTAATTATAAGGATAATTGGATTAATTTAAAAAGCGTTTTTAGTTGGGAATAATGTCACTGAAATTTTATATACCAATTTGCATTTAAATTGTATAAATTTTAATGTGGGTTTTATTTTATTTCACAGTCAAGTAAGGCGTAAACTTAACCTTTATATGATATATGATATTATGATAAAAATAATGTTAAGATAAAAATGGTATGTGATTATAATTATTTATGTAGGAAATGTAGATAAGTTCGTACTTAAAGAGTATATGATATTACGATAAAAATAATGTTAAGATAGGAACGGTATAGTTATTTATGTAGGTCACATAAATTTTAAATAAAATATTATATTACTTCTGAATGAAATTATTATTTGAATATTAGAACTGCTGTTCGTCAAATTGAATTGTTTTTTTATAAGAAAAATATGCAAAATAATCGAGATGATTCTTAAAATCTACTTACATTAAAATTTCCATTCCACACGTCTGGATTGAAGTTGAATGCTGCTCCGCGAACTTTGTTACAATGCGGTCTTCTCTGCCAGGGGCGTTACCAGGTATTCCTTCCACAGAGGCCTCCTACACTGCCGAAGATACCAACTTCTCGACTGGGATGAATTCTTACTTGCTAATTTGTTGATTGATTGATATGTTGCTTTGTTGCTTGTTGAATTATTATTATTGTTTCTTTGTGAACGTAGATTCTGCTGAGTAAAGGATTGGGATCCACCACGACAGCTAAGGAATTTCTCCTTTTTCCAGGGGCTCTTTTCTTCAGGTTAGGCACCTTTTCCAGATGAACTCCTTGTTCCTTCCGATATGTTTTCCACTGGTTAGGCTCCCGAACTGTGCGTGTTCTTCAGATCCGCCACGACTGCGCCAATGTTTGATAGTGGATTCTTGAAATAGCTTTTTAAAAACTTTATTCACTTATCAAGTCAAGCTTGACTCTTTGTATAATAATAAACAATAATAAATTTAGAACGTATTCGACCAAATATGAGTATAAGACTGAGGTACAAATGTCTGTTGGTTATATTTATAACATTAGAGAACAAAGAGTATTGAATTGGCAATTGAGCATGATAAGAGATTACCAAGAAAGAAATATTAAGCTCAGCCAACGTGAGCGGTTATTAGAGAAGAGCTGTTACGCAATCTGTAACATGATATGTTTGAGAAGGTTAAGCCTGTCTCAGTGATATTATATATCATAGTATATTTCTAATAAGTACAATAACACTTCATATATATATGCTATATCTTGATTTAAACGATGCACGAATATAAGACTACTGTCTGAATGCGTACTACTCCCATTTATAACATCTTGAGACAAAGGAACTGCAATTGTGCAGTTTTTGCAAAAATGCAATCTTATCTCATTCTCGAGATAGCGGATGCTGAGAAGAGTCGTTATCTGATACCTATGTAATATACCGCTGAGAGTGGTGAGGCCTATGTCTCAGAGATATAGGTTATATTTTCATATAACAACTTCCCCCTTATAAATAAAGTTGATGTTTATACAGCAACTTTTGATTTGAACTAAAGTTGTGATTTAACAAAAATTCAAAAATGTAAAGTAATGTAAAATGGTTAAATTGTAAGATTGAAAAATGTAAAAATATAAAATGTAAAAATATAAAAAGCGTAAAAATATAAATGCATAGAATGTAAAAATGCTAGGCGTAAGATGCAAGCGTATTAGCTTGATCGTGTTACGAAAAAGCATGTTAAAATGTTAGTAAATTGAAACTAACAAAAGTAGAAATAATAAGGTACACTGAATAAACAATGAAATGAAGTAAAAATTCACTGAAGAGTCTTGGTACAAAATGTAATAGGCAATTGTTTGGCGATTTTGAGGTCTGCGGTGTGTTTTAATGGTTTCAGATTGGGCACTCGAAATTTTTCGGGAACTTGGTTGCAACAATCGAACGGGAATTGTATGGGATGGGCGTCGTTCTTCACGTCGGTCATTTCGTATGTGCTAGCTTGGATCTTTGTGATGCCCATGAAGGCATAGCAATTAGGTTGTAATTTAATTATGTTTTTGAAGATATTGTCGGTTTTTGAGGTCTCCTTCGGGCAATTGATTGTAGTGGTGATGACTATCCACACGTTTTCATCCAGTTTTTGAACGTTGTACCCTTGGATGATAATAGATGACGTCTAACAGTTTTCTGGTAGGGTTTATGACGTTGTTGTCAGTGGGATATACAAACAAATTTGGACATAATTTAGTATTGGCATGGAGTGGCTTGTATTCTCCGAGGTCAGCGATGGGTATTGTACATCAAAGAATTATCATCTTTCGCGATATATTTTTGAGAAGTTGACGAAATATGATACTGACCAGTTCTACTATCTAAGATAGGAATGGGGTATAATTGGAAAACAGAGTACGATTGAGGGTCTACTAGGAGCATATCTAATACAAATACTAATTCTGAGTTTATTTGAAAAGCTTTTAATTCAATAATATCTAAATACTTTGCAACTTTTGATAGTTTAATTGGGAGTGGCAAATTATGCTTTTGTAGGTTCTGTGAAATTTCCTGCAATAAGTTTACCAAATCTCGGGGGTTAATGATAGACGTGTGAATTATTTTGAGTCTCGCGAAAGTGATGGAATTTAAAATATCGTTGAGATTGTCCTCTATAAATAGGTATCTCACCATGAGTTGTTCGCAAATTTCCAAAAATTTCAATTTTGTTTCAACTGCTCTCTACGTTATATGTTAAGATTGCGTATTCGATTTCTTAGATGTCTCTGTTGAATGCCTCCTCGTCTATTAGTAGTTTTTGGATTGTCGCGTTGAAATTTTTAATTATTGAATTTGTAACTGATATTTGGTTTTTGATCAAGTTTTCTGTCTGATGTTCGTCTTGGTTTAGTTTATTGATATAGTCAAAGTAGTATTTACCGTCCTCAGCGTCTAAATTTCCGGTAATCGATTTGAATATTGTACCAATTCCGTTTATGATTCCGCGTTTGTAGCTATTCGTGTCGAGATGTATTTCGTCAAATTCAGTTTGTATGGATTTTTAGATTTGTTCTAGGAGGCTTAAATGCATTTTGACCTCTCTCGCGAACTCGTTCATGTTTTGGTATGCTAGGTTATGGTAAGGATTATCTGTAAAATTTTGTCATTTCTGTCAAAGGCTGTCTTAAAGGTTGATATGCTTTTATGTACGAGTAACGTCCATTTCTTGTGTGAGATGACAATGTCCGTGCCTTTGTGATAGTAAACACTCTAATTTACCAGACATAGATACTTTAATATACTCCATTAATTTTGTCTATAGAAGTGAACGTCTTAGGCAAAGATAAACTATGTACACGGCACAAGGTCTACTGCAGAAAAGCAGATTAAAACGCCAAACCAAATAACTCTGCATGTATTAAATTTGTAGATTTCACCGGCGTTAAGTTGTTCAATTTATTGCCTCATTCAATAATAGAAATAAATAACTATAAAAAATTTAAATAAAAAGTAAATTCTATGTTCAAAATAATTTGAAAAATTTTAAAGATGTCCTAAAATTCTCATTATTTAACTAAAATCCAGTTTTCTTCTCCTTTCGTTTTGCTTCCTAATAAAAAGTCAAAATTTCTGTGAAATAATTCTTGTTAGACTAAGTAGATTTATAATACTAAATTTGATATTATTATTTCATGTCATGCCGCCTCATTCCAAATGTAATATAGACATTAATCTATATCTAACAACGCATTCAAGATCGCTTCGATCTTAGGTGCTAAATCAAACTTGTAACGAATTCCAAAAAAATACACAGGATTACATTTAAAATATGGGGTCATTTTCGGCTTAATAATAATAATAATAATAATAATAATAATAAACACCACATAAATTAGACAACCCCCAATTCCAGAAGCCAGGGCTTGTGCGGAAGGGGGTTACACATTGAAAAAACGCGGACATACAACCATTTCCTCCGACAATGCCGGAGCCAGGATTCGAACCCGGTGGTGCGATGTCCGTGTGATTAACCGCGATTGCCACCTCGTGCCTTAACCCACTCGGCTATCGACCAGACAACTGATAGTTATAAAAAATATTTGTCATTATATAACACAGTAACATTATTGGCTATATATCCTGCCAATTTCAAAATTTCATTTTAGTAAATAATAAAATTAGAGGCTGGTACGTTTCTCCTGTGTCATCCGATATGTATCAATTACTTCTTGGGAATGATCCATAATATAATGAAAAACTATGATAATATAGTAAGCTAGACACACTAGCTATTGATCTTGTACTCCCCATTAAGGATATATCTCAAATGATGTTAATTATATGTAAATATATTTTAAACTTAGACTGCTCACGCATCTGGATTTGATGCGTGAACACGAGCAGGACATAGGCTTATAAAAACATGAATTTTTAATATATAAATATCATCTTCAAAAACAATATACAGCTTGTAAACAAATAATCTTCAAGTTTCTAAAATGTGTACCTACTAAATTAAACTAAATCACGCCGAAATAAAGACAGGAATTGACGAAACTAAAAATACAAATGAAATGTTAATCAAACTAAAGTCATATATTTCATTTCTTCTAAAATTTTATAGTATGCAAGTACTTTTTGTACACTGCCGTAAAAACTTCGCAACAACAATTTTTAAAAAGTAACCATTTTATTGATTAATACCTCTCGAATATTTCCTGCAAACTCATTCTTAAGTTCTCACAAAATTGTAAGCCTTTAATGGAAGTAAGGGAGAAATAACAAATTTTACATAATTTGAAAATAAACCAGCTCAGTTCATAAAACGATATTGATATAACAATATTTCACTTTTCACAAGTGGCTATAGAATATTCAAGGTCCCGTAGAAGAAAATATTAAACACAAATTCAATAAAACGATGCAGGCATTAAATGTAAATCATCGCGTCAATATAACGATTATATTATTTTACACGTGTAAAAACAAGAATATCCTGTTAAAGGAGACTTAAAATAGTTTTGTCAATATTACATATATTTATTTTAAGGCAACAACCCTTCTCACAAGGGTAGTCTCAACAATCGGACCTTATTCGCGTTACGTCGGACCACAACATCTTACACGGTCCATTACACATCAGCAGTAGTATTTATGTTCAGTGAAAACGTGAATATTTGCTATAAAATCTATACAAATGGCTGTTTTTTACTTTATTCTTGATATATTAACCATTCCCGGTGTTTATTAAGTTCTAGCATATTTTTAAGTATATTGGATTAGTTACATCTAAAAAATTTTAAAGAAACATAAGTATCATTCGTATAATTTACACCAGCATTTATACGAACAAGATTCAAATCGAAGGTTAGTGCGTATTGCAATTGATTATTACCTAAACAACATGACAATAAACCTGTTTTAAAAATTTTGTTCTCAGACGAAAAAATATTTACTAATAGACCGGGAGACGGTAGCAGTTGATTGTCTCCGATTTCCTACAGCATGCCCTTTGGAGAAGTGAAAGTGTACCTTGTGACAACAAAGAAAAGAGGGTACTGGTTCGATGCACGCTTTCCAGTCATATAGAAAATTGCATTTCCATTAAAACGAAACTTTTTCTATGACATTAAATCGCTTGCCTTTTCATTAAAAGAAAATTAAAACAAATTTGATGTCTTAGCAATTATAGCTATGCGATTCGCAGGGTCCTAAAGGGCTCGAAGGGACACGTCGCGCGTCGTCGCGGACTTGTAATAAAAAAATCTAATTTTCCGCACTCTCGTGCTGCATGCCGATGAAAAGAATTAAAGTTTGTGTTGTAAAATTCTTATAAAAAAATTGGCATGCAGCACTTGTTGGCCCAAAAATGGAAAATTTATGAAAAGTCTTGCGAAAATTTGAAACGCTTGACGTGATCTTAAACAACAGCAAATTAAGTTAAATGTAAATTTTATAGCGTAAAATGTCTTTAAAAATTAAATGGCATGCATGCCAAAGAAGCCCGTCATATCATAAATAAAGAAGAAAATTTGCAAAAAAAAGGAAAATTTTTGTGAATTTATTTTGCATGCCTTTTTGCATTTCGCAAAATAATGTTGTTTTAAGCTCAAATAAAAAATGACACGCATATTGCTGGAACTCAATATTGAAGAAAATGTGGAAAAAGTTTTAAAATTAATTAAGTCAGTATAAAATTTACAACAAAGGTTCTGTGATATCATTGGGACCCTGCGAATCACATGCCTATAATTACTTAGACATTAAATTTGTTTGAACTTTCTTTTAATAAAAGGGCAAGCGATTTAATATCAGAGAAAAACACAAAAATTTCGTTTTAATGGAAATGCAATTTTCCATATGACCGTAAAGCGTACAGCGTGTTGCGGACCTCTAGCGTATGCGACCCACCATACGCCTTAGCGTATTGTGGGCCGCATAATAACAACTGCTACGTCCGTAACACATTTCGCTATTCTCCACGGGAGGGCGATACCCTTGCGGCACGTGAACAGCAGGGAGCGGAAGACGGGTAGGCAACCATTTTTGTTGGCGTAGATAGTTGATAATTCTACCAACCTCGGTTTACCCAAGGCATCCTGGTGGATTTTGGAATTATCAACACAAGAAAATTTCCTCAATCTGTTGTTGTTCCGTTTAGCGGAATATTTTGTGGTTGTGAGTAAATTTTATCTGCGGAAGCAGGATATTTAATTACACAAGGCTCTCCTTTGGAAATACCGTGTCAACTTGAAAGGCGGACTCGACCCCATTCATCAGACTGTGGCTTTCGAGGAGTATTGGTGGATTGTTCCCTCATCAGTGAGGGTTCTACGGACGGGGCTTCTACACACGTCAGTGAAGTTCCACGGACGAGGCATCCACACACAGTGGAAAGTTCCAGGGCTGGAGAGGCTACAATCAACCCCATTCTTGGGTCCATTTCTTTTGTCCCGAAGACATCTCCATAGGGCTACAGGTTCTTCCACGTCGAAGTCGGTATCGTACTACCCTAAATAAGTGTGTTGTGTTTTTTTCCTTACCCGGGACCACCATCAGTGGTTCGGCTAGGTTATATCAATTCATACTTTTTCATTTTAACTTGTACATATTTAAAGATTTTATGCATTTATATTTATCTAAGGAGGTTCTCTAAATCAGACCCGTTGTGGCAGAATTTATGACCATTTATGAGGACATTGTAAACCGATGTGTAGCTACACGAGGCATTTTATTAATGTTATAACTTATTAATCGAGAAATTTGCCACACCTATTGAACATCGCCAGGTTACATGCTAGAGAACCAATGTCTGTAAATTGTTTAATATAGTGCATTTCATTTTTAAAGAAAGTGTCATTATTTCGTCTGCGACCACTACGTATGGAAGCCTCAGTGATTTGTTAAGTAAGTAAACTAATAATTTGTCATAGTTTATGTAAACTTAGGCTTAACGCCCTGAGATAGTCTGAGCTAGAGAAATTTTATCGTAGACACGTACATCACTTATCCGGGTTAGGTTGTGTCCTACGATATCTGCTACGCTACAGTAGCCCAAGTGATTTCGTTATGTAATATCTTATAATCATTAATATCCAACGTATTTATTTGTTTATGTAGGTGTTAATCGTAGCAGTGGCGCCCAACTTAAATAGTGCATTTATCTCAAGGGGATAGCAGTATAACCCCTAATTAAGTTTTTTTTTAGTGACAAATTGAGTGTTCCATTTGGTGGTGGTTTGCATACAGTAGCCCAAGTGGTTTCGTTATGTAATATCTTATAATCATTAATATCCAACGTATTTATTTGTTTATGTACGTGTAAATCGTAGCAGTGGCGCCCAACTTAAATAGTGCAGTTATCTCAAGGGGATAGCAGTATAACCCCTAATTAAGTTTTTTTTAGTGACAAATTGAGTGTTCCATTTGTTGGTGGTTTGCATACGGGATAATAACCAGACACATAGTAACATTACGTGACACACATCAAAAGGGGGCTACTTTGCCTCAGCGTAATCGCTTCGCTTTTTTTTGGTAGGGGAGTGACTTCCATTTTTTTTCTTTTGTCTTTCTATTTCATGAGCGGATTACTAAACAGTAGTTGTTACATATAAACCATTGGAAAGATTCCTAGTGCGACCAACAGTTTTTTTTTGTTGTTGATACGTACCGACGCCCAGCGTCATTTTGCTAATTTACCCGACATTGTCATTTTTACACATTACTAAGGTACTTACTATTGTTAGTAAACTTTTTCTGCGTCCATACAGGTACCGACGCCCAGCGTCGTTTTGCTAATTTACTAGATTTTGTCGTTTTTATACATTATTAAGTACTTATTAGTGTTTGTAAACATTTTTTACGTACCGACGCCCAGCGTCGTTTTGTTAATTCACCTGATTTTGTCGTTTTTACTCATAACTAAGTACTTATTGACGAATTTGTGGGTAGTGAGCACGATAGTAAATACAAGGGGATTGTTTCCAAGATAGCTCATGCGTTGGGACGTGTTAAGAGATCCAATCCAACTAGTGACAATCAAAGAGGTCTGAAGTCCAGTACTCAGCTTAAATTATTGTTAGCTTTTGATAAACTTAAGGATAAGGCCCGCGGGGATCGTAAGTGTAAAGAGTCAGCCATCCTCGATATGTCGGTATTGCATAATGCCATGGCTCAGGTTCAGCCTGATGCGCATAGCTCTCCAATAGCTACTGATTTTAGTTCAGATGAGGAGGAGGCTGCGAAACCTAAACCCGTATCGGTTAGAGACTGGGGCTTGAAATTTACTGGCCGAAAGGGCGACATGTCCTTTGCAACTTTTTTAGAACGTGTCGAGGAGAAACGGAGGTCTCGTGGTATTTCACGAGCACGGTTATTTAAAGATGCAGTAGACTTATTCGAGGGAGATGCCTACAATTGGTATAATCTGGTGAAAGACTGGGCCACCGATTGGCCATCCTTAGTGGAGGCAATGAGGGAACAGTTCATGCCAGAGTCTTTTGACCGCGACTTGTTTGAGGAGATTAAGCGACGTACTCAAGGTAGTCAGGAAAGTATAGGATTGTACATCGCTAGTATGATTGGGTTGTTCAAGAAGATACACACTCCAATACCTATGGAGACCCAGCTCGAAATGATTTTGGAGCGCATAGATCCATACTATCATCCTTTCCTCGCTTTTGAAAACATAATTTCTGTCACGCAACTCCTGCAATGTTGTCGTATGCTCGACTCCAAACGACAATTAGCCAAGTCGTATGTTCCTCCTCCACCTAAGAGTAAATCTCTTATACCAGAGTTGGCTTATGCCTCCGCTAGTTCTACTACTTCTCGTTCTACCTCTCATTCTAGTCTCGTCGTGGATGAAGTCCAACATTCTGGAGACAAATGTTTTAATTGTGGTCAAGTTGGTCATGGGCATCGGGAGTGTCAGGCTCCTAGGAAAAGGTTCTGCTATAAATGTGGTAAAGCAGAAGTTACTATTAGGTCCTGTCCTAAGTGTTCGCGTTCGGAAAACCGTCCAGGGAGACGCTAATTTGTCGAACAGTATCTCCCGGTGTATGTGAGTCGACCAGCAATGTTGTTGACTTAAAACAACTAATTTTTCTCGATTATGTCATTTCTCATGTGGTTGGTGATCAGCGTCCTTACTTACAACTTTCAGTGTTAGGTTTTCCTATGATGGGTTTGTTGGATTCAGGTGCTACCAGGACAATGGTAGGATCATCTGGTTTTGAGGTCTTCCAGCAGATTGATTTAAGTTTGAAGCCTTCTGTCAATGAGTGCAGAATGGCTAACGGGCAAATCTGTACCGTTATAGGTTATGTATCTGTTCCCTTCTGCTTGGGTGACAAGGTTCATGCAATAGATGTCCTAGTAGTTCCGGAAATACCGCATAAGTTAATTCTAGGGAGAGATTTTTGGGTGGCGATGAATATTATACCAGATTTACGACAAGATGTTTGGCATTTTGCTGAACAGGAACCACTCGTTGCGGTTAACAGTGTCCTTGACGAAACTTCCTTAAGTGTATCACAGAAACTAACTCTGGATAGTTTGGTGGAGGAAAACCGGAAACTGATGGGTACTTCCCTTGGTCGTACACATCTCGTTTCTCATGAGATCGAGTTACTCCCAGACACCAAACCTATCAAACAGAGATATTATCCTCGCCTGCCAGAAAAAAACTGATTGATGATGAAATTAAGAAAATGCTGGAGTTAAATGTCATCGAACCGTGTAAAAGTCCTTGGTCTTCTCCAATATGTTTAGTGCAAAAAAAGATCAAACTCTGCGTTTTTGTGTAGATTACCGGTGCCTTAACGCTGTTACTAAAAAGGATGCCTATCCTCTGCCGCTGATTTCCTCCATATTAGATCAGTTGAGGGATGCCAAATATCTAAGTTAAGAGTGCATATTGGCAAGTTCCTATTGCTGAATCTTCTAAAGACTATACCGCTTTCACTGTCCCTAATCGCCTGTATAGGTTTCGAGTTATGCCTTTTGGGTTGTCAAATGCACCTGCGACTTTGCAGCGTCTTATTGACACCGTTCTTGGAGCTGATTTGCAGCCTTCGGTTTTGGTCTATTTGGATGACATTGTGGTAGTGTCAAAGGATTTCGAATCTCACCTAGAAACGTTGCAGAAGGTTTTTGATCGCTTGCATTCTGCTGGGTTGATAGTTAGTTTTGACAAGTGTCAATTTTGCCGTCCTGAGCTTAAGTACTTGGGATATGTTGTAGATAAGTATGGTTTACGTCCTGACCCAGCGAAAGTAGAGTCGATTTTGAGTGTACCTTCTCCGATAAACGTTAGGGAAATTCGTAGATTTATAGGCACAGCATCTTGGTATCGAAGGTTTGTACCGCAATTTTCTACAATAGTGGCTCCTTTGTCGAACCTCACAAAGAAGAATATTAGTTGCTGTTGGTCTGGTTACTGCACCTATTTTGACCTGCCCTGATTTTGAGCGTACCATTTATGTGCAGATAGATTCGTCGGCATTAGGTGTTGGTGCCGTGCTCACGCAGTAATTTGATGATGGTGAAAAGGTAATTTGCTATTTATCCCGTTCTTTGACTAGCCAGGAGCGCAAATATAGCTCGGTCGAAAGAGAGTGCATCGCCGTAATTTGGGCAGTGGAGAAGCTACGTCACTATCTGGAAGGTTTCCACTTTAAAATCATAACGGATTGTCATTCTTTGCTATGGTTGCAGCAGCTAAAAGATCTCCAAGGTCGATTGGCCAGATGGGTACTTCGTCTGCAACCTTATGATTTTGAACTAATTCATCGCAAGGGCTCTGAACATACCGTCCCTGACTTTCTGTCTCGTTCATTACCAGTAACGGTGGAATCCGTCGAGGTATTCTCGGTCACGGACCATGCCAATTCTCCCACCGATAAATGGTATTTGAGAATGCTGGATCGAGTCGAACGGTCTCCTATGAGTTATCCCTTATGGGGTATACAGAATGGCCAGTTGTACAAGTATGTACGTTTGCGTTATCCCGAGTTAGCAGATCCTGTCGACACTTGGAGACTGGTTTTACCCAAAGAGAAACGCCTAGAAGTAATTAGATCGTTGCATTGTGATGCGAGTTGTGGACACGCATGGGTCCATAAGACTGTGGCTCGAGTGGGAAATAGGTATTATTGGCCGAAATTAAAGGTCGATGTGGCTAAGTTCGTTAGGCAATGTGAGATTTGCGTAAGTACTAAACCCGAACAGAAGTCACTTATGGGAAATTTGTTGAGTAAGACACCTACCGTTGGAAAACCTTGGCAACTAATTAGTGCCGATCTGATGGGTCCATTACCCAGGACGGCCAAGAGTTATCAGTTTATTCTTGTCGTGTGTGACAATTTTAGTAAGTTTGCCAAGGTGTTTCCGTTGAGGTCAGCTACTACTAATAGCATATCGCAGGTTATCGAGGATAATGTAATTCTCATATTTGGCGCTCCGAAGACTATAGTGGTAGACAATGGTCGTCAGTTTCAGAGTAACCGTTTCCAAAATCTCGCGAAAACCTACAACATTGAAAATGGCGTACACCGCAAATTACCACCCTCAATGCAACCTGACTGAAAGGGTAAATCGTGTTGTTAAGACTATGTTACCTGCATATGTAAAGGATAATCACAGGGCCTGGGATCAATTTTTGCCGAAAATAGGTTTCGCCATTAGATCGTCGAAACATGAGGTTACAGGCCTAACGCTTAATTTTGTCAATTTTGGACGTGGAATTTCGTTAGATGGCAATAATGATAAGTACGTACCTTCTGAGACTGAGTATCCAGTTGTAAACCCTGAAAACCATAAGCTTGCGTTCGCTAAGATTTATAAGGATATTCAGAGTGGAATATCAAAAGCCCTAATAATTTGTCATAGTTTATGTAAACTTGGGCTTAACGCCCTGAGATATTCTGAGCTAGAGAAATTTTATCGTAGCCACGTACATCACTTATCCGGGTTAGGTTGTGTCCTACGATATCTGCTACGCTACAGTAGCCCAAGTGATTTCGTTATGTAATATCTTATAATCATTAATATCCAACGTATTTATTTGTTTATGTACGTGTAAATCGTAGCAAGCGGATTAGTACAAGCTTTTCCTTATTGTCACAGGGTACAGTTTCACTCTTCCAAAAACATGGTGTAAAAAATCGGAGACAATCAACTGTCACCATATCCCCGTCTATGATAATGGTATGTTCAACTGAAACAACATACGGTATAAAGCTCAAGAAAGTCTGAGATTATTAAGGCAAGGAGGTTTCAAAGACAGGTTTGGTTTTAACGCGTGGGCTGGGATAATTGGAGGGAAAATTATTTATCCCTTATTTCTTGATGGTTGTTTAACTGGAGATAGGTATAGTTATGTGCTGCTCTCTAACGGAGAGAGATGTAATTAGGTCCTCAATATGCCATTGTTTATCTCCACTTATTTAATGAGCCACTTAAAGACGAGAGTGCTGAGCAGGAACTCAACACTGAAAATTTGGCACTATCAGAATTTAAAAAAATTAAGAAATAAGGAGACCTGCTTAGTTGACGGCCGGTAGAGTGGCGCCATCTCTGGACCAACTAGCGGACTACATAAGCAAAGAATATACGAGAAAGGGTCAGACACGCCGCGAACAATCCTAGATGATTTTAGAGAATTCGATCACCTTTGCCATGGTATATAAGAGGTAAATCTGGCGCACGTGGGTAGTTTAGTTCAGTATAGAGTACAGTTCAGTTCTGATATGGGAGATCAGATAATATAAGGGACAGTAACAAGTTGTGAAATATTGTAGTAGTGAGACTATAGTGGATGAAACTTGTAGTTAGTGTATATTAATGTTTATAATTGTACTTAGTGTGTTATAATAACGATTAATGATTGTAATTAAGTGACTAATAATTAAGTGGTTTGTGAAGATTCTTGATGCAATTTATTGAACCTACGTACATAGTGTTTACTGGAATATGTAAACACGTAATAGTATTTTGGATTCCTCCCTAGAATTTTAAAAATAATATATACTTTCATTCTGGTCGATAGCCGCGTGGGCTAGGGCGCGAGGTGGCAATCGGGATTAATCACACGGGCATCGCACCACTGGGTTCTAATCCTGGCTCCGGCACAGGCACTGTAGGAGGAAATGGTTGTATGGTAATGGTGTTAGTTTTCAATAGTAATTTTGCTGAAGCTTTCGTGCGCTGACTTTGTGTCATGATCTTTATTTTTATCCAGTAGCGTTATAGGTTACATAATAATGTAACCTATAACACTACTCTGTTTCTTTCAAATTTTGTTACATGGCTTAGTCCATTTAACAATTTTATATAATAACTGACATTTTACTTATATTTAGCACGATCTGTATACCATTTTGATTCAGTTTTTATAAGTGAGACTGTTTCAGGTATCAGAAATTTTCTTTGTATAACTGCTAAATTATTTCATATTGTTTTATGTACCTATTTTTGTATCTTAGGAACTCAGTCACGTTTTTTAACACTAAATTATGTATCTCTGTTACAGCTTCAGAACCCATTGTCGATGCCAAGCCTACAATAACATTTACATTAATTTTTATTTCATTTTTATACTTTGTTACTATGTACATTAGTCATTTTCCTTACATGTGAAACTTTCTATGTCACCTGTTATAGAGTGTATCCTGTGTGATGTAATATATGTACTGAATTCTCACAAAACAGTTGTAAACAATTTACTAATTATTAGAGCAGTTCGCTTTTAGGTTATATTTGCAGTAAACACGTATTCTCTGTCACGTTTTGGTGTAGAAAATATAGATTCCCTTCATTCTATTAATCGGTTTTGTAACTTGCTAGCAAGGAAACCTAACTAGAAAAGAAGCTTGTGCGCTTAAGTCGCCCATCAACAGATGGCAACATCCGCACAATTTTGCGGCTTTCAATTTAGCAAAAGTATATTTTTCAAGTTTGTATATTAGTACTATATTGTAGAAGGTAATATAGAATAAATAATAAAAAGTTTACCTTATTAGTTAAAATCACCAAGGGATCATTTGCCTGCCGATTTTGACCTGTTTTAAACTTTAAAACGTTCACTGTGAGATCCTCAGTAATTTATATTACAATTATATCCACATTTCGTGTGTTTAACACAAACAGGTAAATTTTATTTATTAGTCATTTAGATTTCAATAATTTTCGATGTTGTGCTTACTGCAATTGAATTTTTTTTAATTTATTTTTTGAATTCAATTATTGAAATACTATGTTGCCACATGGTAATAAAATATTTTTTCCTCTTTCATTTTTGGCAATTTATAATTTGCAAATCAGAATTGAGTAATTAATAAATTGATTATTTGATTGATTGACTAATTTATCAATTGATTAATACATTAATTTTCTTTAAGCATTAACTTATTTCTATACAGAATTTATTTTTATGCATTAATGGATTTTTATGCATTTATCTACATTTTCTATACCGCAGTTATTTCTATGCATCATTTATTTTTTATTTTATAATTACTTTTACGTATTAAGTGCTGTTACGTATTAAGCAGACTCTTATTAAGCAATCTTTACTTATCAACTTTCTTTGGAATTAAACGCCTTCTTGCAAGGATACATTGCCAAATTATTTAGATTAGGTGCTCTACCAGGCAATGGGGTCCTGAACTGCAGTACCAGAGCTGTCCATTTTCATCCATACCGACTGGAAATCCAGGAGATTGGTATCAAATTCATTATTATTTTGTATTAAAATTACTCCGTTTTCATTGATATAATTTTATTAACAAAATTTTACCTAATGTTACATTTCAAATCACGTACATATTTTTCCCAAGGATTTACTGTGGAAATAAATTTTTACCATTTTATATGTAACATCATATTATAAAATTTATTTATGTAATATATTTTATTATTGATTTTATTCATATTTTTAACTTCCCTTACCAATAATTTTAGTCTCCTCTATAGGAGACTGGTTTTACGGGAAAAAGAGACAACTCAACTAATTATCAACTATAGATGGTGCCCACAAAATATCAATGTTTTTCATTGTCTCCTTTTCTCGAATAAAACAAAAATTTGTCTTTTATGTCATATGTTATCTCTTACAAATGCTCTGAATCCACGACTCTGCTCCGGCTAAAACCAACTAGTCGTTCGCATATGTTGCCTCATTTGTTCCCCAAAAGTAAACACTAAGGGAAAGGAGGTAACAATTTCTGATTGATATAAACATTTAATATTTCCAAGCCTGCCATGTTCTTAATTCAAATAAGCAATACAAATAAAATCGAGAATTATTGTTTTTGTAATTGATACTCAACCAGGGCACATACACAGACAATTGCACAACGACTATTTCCTACGACATTGCCATCTGCCGCAGCTGAGACTCTAACTCAGGAGTGGTAAAGTGACATAAACATCCACACTCGAGCCAGGATTCGAACCCGGGGAACCATGGTCTGCTGTAAGGATGAATGATCGATCCAAATTATTCGAGCTCTTGTCCGTAGTGATTATTATGTCCCACCCTGACCCCCATAATTTCCTTTCGCCATCTATCGTGTATCAGGCGTTTCAGATAGAGTAACTTCTTATCCTTAAACGTTTTTGTGCTGGTGTGCATATTTTAATCCACACTACCATGTAATAACCATTACGGACAATAGCTCAAATAATTTGGATCGATCATCCTTACAGGTAAGTCGATCATTTTGGAATATATTTTAGTTTTCTGAATGTACGCTTGGTCCTGGCATACAATATTTTATTTACCTACACTTTTAGGGGATATATTTATAATCAAGTTATAGCTATTTGTACCAGCCTCCACAAATGGTTAGATGTTCTTTATTTCATTTATATCTTCATGTTCCTTATACAGATTTATGTGTACCTTTCAGATGTTATTAACTTAAATGTAATTGCCTCCAAGAAATGCGTAGGTATGTATCTTTGCGAATTATTGTCGAAAAACATTTCGAATCGTTTTGTGTTATGTACTATTAATACAAGCAGGGAATCTGTATTGCGTATTACGCCCATTTAATAAATAATACAAAATTCGATATAACGGATAAACCATCTCAAGATGCTTTTAATTTGCTGAGGCTTATCTCCATGAAAACGGTGGTATAATGTAAAATAAATGTTTAAATAAAGTTAACTGTGAAAATTTGTGGATAAGAAATTAGTAGTGATCTAATATTAAAGCGATTTAGCTAATTTGGTTGAAACGTCTTTGTGTTTCAGCATCATCGCACTCTAATTGGTATAGTAACTCAAATATCGCCCTTAGTGCTATGCAAGCACAAAAAGGGTTAATATATTTAATTAGAAATGCTTATTTCGTTTATGTTGCATTAATAAATCTAATTTAGATGAATCTTCAGTTTATTTGGCGGTTTGTTAAATATTGCGGCGAAATATTACATGCATTTCTCCAATTTGGACCGGAATCACAGTGCGAATAGTTATATAGGTATTCTAATAACCTTTATATTGCAACAAATTATATACTGACACTTACACTGGCACACGGAATATGGGTTTATAATTTGTAGGTCGGTTATTAGTTCGGGTGCATTAATGAAAATTTTAACTAAAAACACGTACTATTATTCAAAAATATGATTTACTCAGTAGGCCTTGAATATGTTATATTACCTTCATTTTTATTGTCACATTTCAATAAAAGTTTATTTCGTGCAAAAATCACGATTTTGAATTGAAATACAATTTTTCGAAAAATATAAAAGCAAATGGATTTCATTGCCTTTTTTAAATGGTAACCATATTTTTTACTTACACCAGCAAAGCGCAGAATATTAATTAACTAATATTTCATATGATGTATAATACCTTTAGTTTCGGTACTAATTTACATTGAAATTATTGGATTTCCGTAGGTGCTATTCTTCAGTTATTTAATGAAACCGATGTATGAATTATACTGTACAAGCAAGCCATGACAAAATGACATTTCGTTTCAAACATTTGTCTAAGTCATTATATATAAAGTTTATGTAGTTCTTTTTTAATTTGCTAATAAAACTATTTTAAAATTTAAAAACATACCCAATATGAAAAGGTGGATATGTTACTTATTTATGGTGAATCAAAAAGACATGCATATCAAGCTGAAAGGTTAATGCGGAGCGGTATTCTGGAAGGCATCAACCTTTTAAAAAATAGTTTAAATTTCAGAAGAAAAGCCAAATGAAACGAAGAAAATGCGTTTGTTATTGACGAGATAACAGAGATTAATGTTAAAGTATTCATGAAAATTAATAAAAATGCAACTACACCCGAAATAGGAAGTGCTCTTGACATTAGCCGAGAATCTGTTAGAAAAATATTGTGAATACGTAGACATAAATAATATAAATATCAACTTTATCAGCATTGATATGAAGCTGATGCAGGTAGGAGAGTTCCTTATTTTAACTGGTTACTAGAAAATAGAAATATAGTATCCAGAATCCTGTTCACAGATGAAGGTCGGTTTACTAACAATAGCATGTTTAACCTAAATAATTTGCGTTCCAGGTCACAGGAAAATTTACATGAATTTAGTGAACGAAATCACCAGTAGATGTTTGGGGTGAATGTATATAGATAGGCGGGAATGGTGTGTATACTAGGATCATAGGTCCTATTTTATTTCAGGGAGTTTTAAATGGAATTAGGCACCTGGACTTTTTGGAAAATGAAATTGGTGCTTTTTAGGAGAATTACCCCTGAATTTGAGAAGAAATGTTTATTACCAACGGGATGGGCCTGAGCCATATAGACTTCTAGATGTCTCTAATTATTTAGAACACAGATTTAAAATAGAGTAATTTCGACATATATGTCCGATAGATGGCTTGCCAGTTCACCTGACTTAACCCACAGTGATTTTTTTCTGTGCACATACGTCAAAGAACGAGCTTATTTATTTTCATCGGGAAATTTCCAGGAGTTGGAACTCAAAATCTGTCAAGCTTTTGCAACAATAATTGCTCAAATGTTAGAACAAGTGGTAAGGAAAACCAGCAGTAGAACTTAAAAAGGTACTGAAGTTGAATGATTGCAGTTTGAACACTTGCTATAATTTTATTTTCCCTATCTTATAAATAATTATTAATTCTATCACTTTTATTTAATCTCCATGCATATTTTTTTAACAATACCAAATGTCATTTTCTCATGGCTCCCTTGTAAAATTTAGTACATATATCACTTTCATTAAATAACTGAAAAATAGCATCTACAGAAATCCAATAATTTTAAAGAAATTATTAGCACCAAAACTAGAAGTATTATACAAATGAAAAGTTAATGTTCTCTTTTATCCATTTACAGATTTCTAAATTTTTTAAGGTTTAGAACCATACGTCTATTACTTTTGATTTTAAGCAGTAGATTTGAGACACGTTCTCTTAAATTAAATTATGATTGCAATTCTGTAAAATACATATTCATATAAATCTGCGATTATCCTTAAATTACAGACGAGACAATATCATCTACACAAACTTTTCAACATCCTATAACAGGAGTTATTTTTAGCAAATATAGATTTTGCATTGTTCGTTACAAATTTTCCAGCCAATGCCAGTGCTATTACAGAACCATTTGGTTATTCTCATTTCACTAACAATTTTAACAAACGCGATAGCCCTCGTTAATGCACCTCACGTGAACACGAATATTGAGTCTTTTTAAAATATTTAAATACTTGAAATTATTATTGCATATTACAATGTTCCATACGTATTTCATTCATCATTAACAGTATGAAATCATTTGCAATTATACATTATATGACTGTTAATTGGATTACCGAGAGTCCTGGCATCCCCATACTAGAAGATGTATATACAGAAAGAATTTAAGAGCTGATAAATTAAAATCTAAATTATGTAAACTGCGCGCCTAATGTATTAACATTCAATATTTTCAAACCTAAAAATACATTTTAAGCTTTAAACTAAATATAACAGTTTAGCGTAAGTCCTTCCCAGAAAAACAGCTAGTTAAGAAAAAGAAATCGTGTAAGAGCAATGTGCAACAAAATTCTAGCTATAAAAACTTTTATTTTAGTTAAACTATAGGCATCTGATGGGAAGTAAGTACAAACAAGTGGCAATGGCATCTAAAGAACTCTGTATCATCAGTAATCCAGTTGTAAAACTTCAACAAGTGTAGATACATTTACACCAGGCAATATGAGTGTGTTAAATTACGCTTAGCAGGCATAACATCCTTCTCCGTTTCACAAAGCTATCTAGTTTAGATAACGATAACCCCAGTAACTACCATAAGTTCGTTGAACATGCCAATTACTTTTACTTTTGCTTCACGCGCTACGTTATTCATTGAAAAACAATTTAACAGGTTTTCACTTTATACCTATCCACTCAACCGATTTTATCGTAGTTAACACATTTATTAATGAAGTTCTGTATATCTTTTACAATGAAAATAAAATGATAAATAATTTAAAGTTGTTACAATCATTTGTTAATTATTTAATGTAATTATCTATGTATCTCGATAAAAAATAATTAGTTATTGTGTGGCTTATCAAACAAATTGATTTTATATTAAATATAAATAATAAGAAATCCAAATAAAATTATTACTTTTTTAAAAGGTAAAGACGCCAGTACACGAAAGTGACGAAAGTAATAATTATTAATAGTCAAACTCCTGTGTGGACAATAGTTCTGTGCGAAGGAAGCAAAAATAACTGAACAATGTTCATTATCTGATCTATTATTGAATAAATTGAATTCAATAAATGAATGAAAATTATAGACCAATAAGAAAAATTAAAAAAAATATAATATGGAAGTAAATGACAACTGGTCAAATATATCCGATTATAATTTTTTTTTATATATACTTGTATTTTCTTTTATTTCTGGCTGTCATAGACTGTCATAGAACTGTAGAAACTGGACGCATTATTGGTCCACCTTGCATATTTAAGAAAGAAAATAAAAATATTATTTTTTATTTAAAAATAATTGGCTTTAAATGTTGAAGTTAATTCAAGAAAAACCGGGTTGCTGTGAACGCCATTTTGGCTGGATACATCGATGACAACGACTTAAATGCTAAAAGCGCGTAATTAAAATGAAACTACGCACTAATTTCTTAAACAGATACAATTGAAAGTTAATGTAATTTACTGTACTTTTGCAAAGTTAAACAAATAGTACGGTTAACATATATATCGGAGTAAAATTACTTTTGTTTAATTATTGCTACTAATAATTTTGGTATTTCGTAGGTACGAGCGCTAAATCTAGCCATAAATTTCCAGCTTTCCTTGTACATACACTTAAACACCGCTGCTGGGGCTCAGCTGAATAGATTAAAGATTGGGCAGTAGACGAGATGATCAATGGTAATAAATTATTTATAGCGTGCGTTTTAAAAATTTTCCATTAGTCTATTACAGGGGACCGATTGATTTTTAACTTTTTAAATAATGGTACTGAGTGTGTTTTAAAAATTGATAAGGCTCGTGAATATTTGATTTCTACATCCGTTGAAGAACGAGGAAAAATCCATTCGGGGTAAGGGAGAAAGCCATATTTTGATAAATACTTCTGAGGTTTTCACACTTTATTCCACCTTCCATATATTATACATTATTCTGCTATAGAACAACTTTTCGTTTTTTACAATGAAATGTGCTATTCTAAACCAGTTAACACTCTTGAAAATATCAAAATCGTAAATTTTGATCACGCTCATTTTGAAAAGCCTCGCCAACCATATCATTTTAAAAAGTTTCTTATACAGATTGATTAACTTCATCATTCTATCAAGTAAAAAATTATATAAATATATACAAATAGAGAAAAGCAGCCAGTCTTAAATTCGTGTCATTGTCGGAAGTTTTAAAAAATGAAATTAATTGCTTTGACTAGTGCAGCCCAACGAACAGCTGTAAAAATTTTCGATAACTCATGCTTGTTGATGACATATTAAGATACTATACTTCATCAATTTAGCTGCAATTTAAACTACTTATGTATACAGGGTGGATGGGGGGGGGGGGGTGTAATGGGGTAGTGAAGCGCAAGTTATAGCCTCTCCTACTCAATTGTTAACCTCACCTTCGCGATGAGTTCAATTTGAACTTGGTGCACCCTGTTTTCACTAACGAGGCTCTAACGACCGAGTAAGGGCGGAATAACTCTTACCTTTTGCCTTGAGCACATCCACCTTCTCACGAAGAGTGCGGTAAAAATAACCCACCGCACACAAAGGTTGCTTTTGGAATCGTTTGGTTACCCCATCGTCGCAGTCTCCTTCTGTGCCATGAGACCACACCACTCGCCTTCCACAACCGAGCTGGTCAGTTGCATACCTGCTCCAGCTAAAACTTCAAATGCAGCTTCGTTTTCAGTCGATTAAGGCTTTAAAAAATGATGGAGCGTTCAAGTAGGACAAAATCATCCGGAGGTAAAATACCCTCCCGATCGGATCTCCGAGGGAGGGTGCCCACAGGGACACCTCATCGAATGTCGAAAAAACACCGACAAGTTAAATCCAACAAAACTAATTCTTTCATCTACGGCGCTTGGAATGTTCGTACTTTGAACGACAGCACTCGCACCGATCGGCCTGAAAGAAGAACTGCTCTAATAGAGAACTTCACCGACTCAATGTTGACGTTGCAGCTCTCAGCGAAACTCGATTTTTGGAGGAAGGCTCTCTCACAGAAAAGTACTACACCTTCTATTGGAAAGGTTTTCTCACCAATTCAAGAAGACAACATGGAGTAGGATTTGCCGTTCGGAATCAACTTGTATCCAACTTAACACAAGTGCCACAAGGCCTATCCGAGCGTCTAATGCTGCTACGCTATGAGCTATCAGATGGCAACGCGGTAAATCTAATAAGCGCCTACGCTCCCGCTCTCGATGCAAGTCACGAAACCAAGGAAAGCTTCTATCAACGGCTGGAAGAAACCCTCTGTAGAATACCTAAAATGGAACGACTCGTTATTCTTGGCGATTTTAACGCTCGAGTAGGGAGAGATGCAGACACCTGGCCAGGCATCATAGGCAAGAACGGTTTGGGCAACATGAACGCTAACGGTCAACTACTCCTAACTAAATGCGCCGAACATGATCTAGTTATAACAAACACCATTTTCCGACAAAAGGATAAATTTAAAGGCACCTGGCGTCACCCCAGATCAGGTCACTGGCATCTACTGGACTATGTTATCGTACGTAAAAAGCATCTCAAGGACGTCCAAATTACAAAGGCGCGCATTGATAGCGAATGTTGGACCGATCATCGTCCTGTTGTCTCTAAAATGAAAATTGTTATGAGACCCAAACACCGAAGAACTCAAGTAAAACGTAGACCCCGTCTCTGTATTAGTAAATTGCGTGACCAACAAACCGTCGAACAGCTAAAGCAAAAAGTTCAAGAGAATTTGAGTGCACTAGAAGAAACCAATTCTGTAGATGTCGCTGCTACCTGGACACAAATTAAAGACAGTTTAAAAAGTACGAGTGAGGAAATTCTTGGCACTGCAGCAAGTAAAAAACAGGAGGACTGGTTCAATGATAATGAAGCTTTTATACAAGAACTTCTTGACCGCAAACATATTGCCTTCCAAAACGCTATCAACAACCCCAACTACTCATCAAAAGCAGAAGCTTTTACCCAATCTAAGTATGAAACGCAACGCGAAATCAGAAGAATAAAGAACGAGTGGTGGGCAAGCAAGGCCAGAGAAATTCAAAGGTACGCCGATTCACACGACTATAGGAATTTCTTTCAACGAGTAAAAGCAGTGTACGGTCCCAGTCGGAAAAATATGTGCCCTATTAAAGATTTAAATGGAAATCTCATCAAAGAAGACCAGGAAATAAAAGCCCGATGGAAAGAACACTACTAACATTCTTAACCAGCAAAGTCAAGCCGATCACGATATTATAAATCTTATCCCTCAATATGACACCTTCGAAGACTTAGATAAACCACTAACAACGGAAGAGATCTTAACCGCCATTGGGCAGCTAAAAAATAACAAATCTCCCGGCGCTGACTCACTCCCAGCTGAGATCTTTAAAGCTGTGTCGTCAGAGCTCATACCCTACCTCAAAAAACTGTTTGATGTCGTGTGGGAAAGTGGTCAAGCTCCGCAGGAGTTTCGTGATACACTTTTAATCAACCTCTTCAAAAACAAAGGAAGCGCTGCGGACTGTGGAAATTACAGGGGTATAGCTCTCCTGGCTGTTGGAGGGAAGATACTCACTAAAGCGATGGCAAATAGGCTAACACATGTTATGGAAAAGTTATTTCCTGAAACACAGAGTGGCTTTAGACCAAACCGAGGCACATCGGATTTAATCTTCACACTTAAACAGCTTCAAGAAAAAGCACTCGAACATCAAGGAGAAATTCACATGGCCTTCATTGATTTAACCAAGGCGTTTGACTCGGTGGACAGGGAAGTGCTCTGGAAAATTATGTTCCGCTTAGGTATCCCTAGAAAATTTGTGGAAGTATGTCGCAGTCTACATACAAACAACAACGCCCAGGTTATGTATAATAATGAGGCAACCGAACCTTTCCAAACCCTCACTGGAGTTAGGCAGGGATGTGTCCTGGCACCCCTACTCTTTAATTTGTTTGCCACTGCTCTAACAATTATTGTTGACAACAAACTGACAGTCAGAGGAATAGGTCTCAGATACCGTTTTGATGGCGGTCTCTTTAACATAGGGCGCTTTAGAGCTTTCACGAAGACACGCACACGATTCATTTGTGATCTCCAGTATGCGGATGACTGTGCACTTTTAGCCTCTACGCCGGAAGAGCTTCAAGAACTTTTAGATGTGTATGCCCAGAGCTATGATTCCTTGGGACTTAAAATCAACATTGGAAAGACTAAGATTATGTCAACTCCTCATCAAGTGAACCAAATAGACATTACACTTAACGGAAATTCTCTTGAAGTGGTGGATCAGTTCAATTACTTAGGCAACGTTGTTAATGACAAAGCAAATATGAACAGCGAGATTTCGCAATAGAATTAACGCTGCATCTAGAGCACTCTGGGGATTTAGAGACAGAGTATTTGACAACCACGACCTTGCTTTGTCAACGAAAATGGCTGTCTACGGAGCAGTTGTCATTCCAACACTGCTATATGGATGTGAAAGCTGGGTCACTTACCGTCGTCATGTGAAAGAATTAGAACGTTTTCAGCAAAGACACCTCAGAAGTATGATGAAAATCCGTTGGTTCTATCACATATCAAACGTGGAAGTACTCAGGAGAGCAAACAGCCTTCCAATTGAGGTGCTTATTTCAAGAGCATGCTTAAGATGGGTAGGTCACGTTCATCGTATGCATGATAACCGTCTTCCTAAATGTACACTTTATGGTGAATTGCTAAGCGGTAGAAGAAGGCGTGGCGGTCAACGAAAGAGGTTCAAAGACGCTCTCCATGAAAATCTAAAATCCTTAGGTATTGCAGACGAGCAATGGGAACAACTTGCAGCGGACAGAACCGAATGGCGAGGGGTTGTGGCCAGCTATCAAGGAAATGTTGCTGCAAGAAGGCCGAATCCAAGACCTAACCAGGTCTATGTTTGTCCTGACTGCGGTCGACATGTGCTCTCCCGAATTGGCCTCTATAGCCATAGTCGTGTGCACCGTAGATGAATGGGAATTACAATAGACTACACCTTTTACTTGTTTTTTATTGTACACAATTTATCGACTGTAACATTTTTATACTCGGACTCGAGTAACGGCTAATAATAATAAAGTATACAGGGTGTCTGCAAATTATGTTGCCATACTTTAATTGGCGATTGGGTACGAAGGAATATTTAAAAAATCAGTCCGTGACAACTTGGACAAACTTGATGATGAAATATTAAACACGCAATTTTGAAAGACGCCTACAAGGGATCTGCCAGCTGGGGGATCGCCGATTTCATTTTTTTTTTTTTGTGAAACTAGAACATAAATAATACTGTTGCTCCGTTTGTTAGAATGAGCGTTTCTCTTGAGTTATGTATTCAATTTCAAAAATAAAACAAAGCCATTAGGTACCAGGAAGGCTGTTGTGTCAAGAAAGAAGATTAGTCGTTCAGTGTATAGAGCATCCGCTCTGGGATTTAAATGCCACAGGGTTTTCTTTCCTTTGAAGAAAACTTGACCACATCTTTTAATGATAAATTCACTACCTAACATTACCCACAACTTTCGAACCAACTTTACTTCTAACCAACCATCTAACCTATCCTTTCTCCTCCATTCAATAACTGTACAAGAAGCAAAATTGGCTATTAAGACTCTAAAAAACTCAAGCTCGCTCGATATGCATCTCCTAAACGCCAAAATAATTAAATCTACGAAAGATATTATGGCTGCTCCGCTAGCTTCTTTATGTGATATTGTATTCTACCATTTTTAAAAAGGGAGATGACTTATTGTTAGACAACTACCGCCCCATATATATCCCCCCCATTTTTGGGAAGATATTTGAGATTATCCTAGCAAGAAGATTGTCACCAATATGGTTTCCGTTCTGGACACTCAACCACGCATGCGGTTGCAAAGATTGTGAGATATATAGTCGGTGGTCGGAAGAGATCACACCGTGATTACTCTGTGTGATCTCTTCAAGGCCTTCGAGTGTGTCTCCCACGATAAATTAATAGAAAAATTAGAGGGTTACCTCTTTCATTTTTTAAATCATACCTGCCTAACCGTCAGCAGTGTGTTGCCATAGCCAATGAAACATCAGGATTCCTTAACAATAATTATGGTGTACCCCAAGGCTCTGTCTTGGGGCAACTGTTATTTTTAGCATATGTGAACGACTTTCCTCAATTTATATTGATCAACAAATCCACTCTGTTCGCTGATGACACCACTATCTTGTGTTCCAACCGTAACATTGACAATCTGCTAGAACTAACTTCTCTCAATGAATTACAAGCAGAAAATGTGTTCATCTATAACGAACTAACACTTAATCGGGTGAAAACTCAGAGAATGATAATATCCTCAAACAAAAATGTATCCAAAGGTGAGCACGTTAAACTCTTAGGTATATATCTAGATCATAACCTTAGTTAGGTAAACCATACTGATCACCTGAATAAAAGGCTTTCCTGCCTAATCCTCCTTTTTAAGAAACTAAATAGCGTTCTTGAATTCAACCTATTAAAAAATATTTACTTCTCTCTTTTCAATTCTAGACTTTCCTACGCAGTTGCCTTATGGGGTAACTCCCACCACGCAACCCATCTTCATTATACTGGGAATTATGCCCCTACACTTTTTATCTACAATATCTATCTTATCGAGATTTACAGAAGATCATCCAGTATCTCTATTCAGTCGGACAATCATGAGCACAACACACGTGCTGTTGGACTTCTTAAAGAGAATAAAAAATTAATTTGGGATTTAGTGTGTATACGAAAACCAAGGGTTTCTAAAAATTTTTTAATATTAGCTACCCCCTCCACTCTATTATTAAAGGGAATAAAATATTACATTTGGATTCAGCGCGTATAAAACTTGGGGATACAAAATCTGGATGTGGAAGTACTGATTTCTTGGGCAGCGGTTTTTTTGTAATGCAGCTGCTTACCAGCTAATTTTCCGACTTGCTACAAATGTTCAATCTTGTAACGTATAGTGGCGCCAATATCCATTGGCTGGATGTCGGTCTCGATAACTAGGGCCGAGTAGGACTATTACTCTTTGCACCTAGATTATCTCTGTAGACCTGGACCGGCCTTCGTGATAGGTGGGCCCGTTCTTGTCTTGATGTTTTCTTTCTTCGCCAGCTTGTCACCCCCGGGGGTAGTCATCGGTCGAGTTGGGTTTAGGAAGTTTTGGCTGGGACTGACTGTCGGTACGTAGGACATCAATTGATATCCTACCCCGGATCGTCGGAAAGGTAAGGATGAGCTGTGTAGCTCGGGAGTGTGGAGACCTAAGTGCTTCTTTTAGCACTTTCGGTCTCCACGGAGCAGATAGGACAACGGGCGTCGGACGGCATGTTGTCCGACGCCTGCAAGGAGGTTGGGTTAGGGTTGAAAACGTCATGTCTCTGGTAGTGGTGGTCCGTCCTGGTATATCTGAAACAGATCTGTTAGCGGAAAATAAAGGTTATACTTACCCGTTGTCCAGTAGCTGAAACCTCGGTCGCTTGTGCCTCGGGGCGTCGGCGGGGTCGTAATCAGTGGCCTGTCTGATCAGCGGGTTCCCATGCTCCTCGGCTTGGGCGTACAGCTTCTTCGCTCGTTTCCGGATGGCTTCAGTAACCGTGGTGTACTCCAGGTCTCTGACGATGTCTGCGGTTCTCACGTACCATGGGGCGTCAACTACCGTCTTGAGGGCCTCCACTACCTGGATTCTCTTCATGTAGGACTTCGCCTGGTACCCCCACGCTACCGAGGCGTACGTCAGCTGCGGCCTGATGAGGGTCTTGATAAGCGCGAGCTTGTTCCTCAAGTTGAGTCGGCTCCCATTTCCCGTCATTGGGTAGATGAGGGCTCTCGTACGTCGGGCCTTGGCTGTGATGGCGTCCGTGTTTTGTCTCCACGTTAGGCTTCTGTCCATGGCCACGCCAAGGTATTTGACGGTGTCGTGCCATTGGATGTCCTCGCCGTTCATGGAGACGTGTCCTGTGGGAATTTCTTTCCGCACTCGTCTGAAGAGGATGGCTTGGCTCTTGTCGGCGTTGACTGCGACTTTCCACTTCGTGCGCCATTCTTCCAGGAGTGTGGCCGCTTCCTGGAGTTTTCTGGTTGCGTTTCTGGCCTTCCAGGATTTGGAAATCAGGGCGGTGTCGTCTGCATACAGGGCTAGGGCTGTGTGGTCGGTCCGGGGGAGTTCCGAGGTATAGATGGCAAACAGGTGCGGTGACAGCACCGATCCCTGTGGAACTTCCGCCTCCACGGTCCTGTAGGTGGAGAGTTGGTCCGAGATTTTCACCTTTAGCTGTCTGCAGTGTAGGTAGGATCTCACTAGTTTGACGAGTTCGATGGGGTAACCCATACTCATCATTTTAGCTAGGAGACCGTCGTGCCAGACTCTGTCGAACGCTTTGGCGACGTCTAGGAACAGCGCCGCGGTGACTTGACGCTGGTTGAACCCCTTGGTAATCTCCTCGGTGAGGCGAAGCACTTGGAGTTCCGTGGAATGTCCTGTTCGGTACGCGAACTGTTCATCCGGGATGATGTTCAGCTCTTCTGTCTTCTCTGTTAGCCTCTTCAAGATGACCCGTTCTGCAACCTTGCTCATGGCTGGGAGGAGGCTGATGAGCCTGTAAGAAGACGGGAAAGAATCATAATGATGTCGGCCTTTTTCCACCTGGCTGGAAAGTGCCGCAACCTTAACATCGCGTTTACGATGTTGACTAGCGCCGCTACTCCTTTCCTGGGCAGCTTTTTGAGAGCGATGTTTCCTATCTTGTCACATCCCGGAGCTTTTCTCGGCTTTGGGCTCCTCAGGATTTCCTTGACTTCCTCGGAGGTAGTCGGACGGATGTGGACGTCATCTGGCAGGCGGCGGATCCTTCGTACTCTGCGTTCGACGTCGTCCACCCAGTCCTCGTCCTCGTCATCGAGCTCGTTTTCTCTGCACTGCAGTTCTAAGCTGTTGGCGAACGCCTCGGCTTTTTCCTGGCTAGTGTAGACGATCCCTCGCCCTCCGTGAATCGGGCGCATAGGCTTCCTTCGGTTTCGCAGGGCACGTTGTGTGTTCCACATGCTTCTGTCCTGTGGATCCAGTGACTCAAGGTGGCGTTGCCACCTCTCCTGACGGTGTTCCTGGAGGGCGGCTTTCACTCTTCGGCTGAGGACATTGTACTCCCTTCTGTCGGCGGGGAGCCTGGTCCTCTGAGCCCGTCTCTTGGCGCTCCTTCTGTCCCTTATCAGCTGCCTGGTGACCTCTGGGAGGTTCGCCATCGGTGCTGGGTGTCTTCTTACTTCTATTTCCGTCGTGCTGGCCCTTATTGCTTCCAGGATCTGCTCCTCTAGGGTAATGATGGCCCTCTCAACGTCCTCCACGGTTTCTAGCCTGGGAATTTGTGCGATGTACTGCTGCAGGTGCTGCCGGTACGATTCCCAGTTCGTTCGTCTCTTCGTGAAGGTGGCGTTGTCCTCACCCGCCTGTCCTCCTAGGGTTAGGAAGATCGGGTTGTGCTCGGTAGATCCCTCCGTTCTGGTGGTAATCTCTGCCTCGAGGGTCATCTCCTTTAGGATCGCGATGTCCAGTACGTCTGGTCTGTGTCTGCCGTTGTCGAAGGTGGGCTGGTTCGGTCCTACCACCAGCAGTTCGCCGGCGTGCTGTCCCAGGAACCTCATCAGCTCTCGTCCACGAGTGTTGGTTATGCCGCTGTTCCATTCCTGGGATTTTTCGTTGAAATCGCCAATTGCGACGACCTGTGTCCTGACGGGCAGGATTGCGCCCAGATCCCCTTCGGTAAGCGTGCTGCGGGGAGGCTGGTAGCATGAGACCGCTTGTACATGGCAGTACTGTCGGATGGTGGGCTATGGTTTTCTTCACCAATAGGGCCACTCCTATCGCGGGTGGCTGAGGGTTGTTTACCCAGTCCATCCTGTAGGTGTGGTATCCTGGGAAGTGATCTCCTTGGCCGGGGTCATCTTGGTTTCCTGCAGTGCCATGACGTCTATGTCGTACCTGGTCAGGAGCTCTTCGATTTCAAGTCTCCTTTGTTGCAGGCCGTTGACATTCCAGGCCGCCATCTGCAGGACTTCCGGCTTAACCTGTAAAGGCATTACAGGTTAGTTAGGTATGGCATTTGTGCAAAAAATGCACTCATTGCTGAGCACATTTGTTGCATTTGTGCGAGCACCGCTGTGAGGTTTTTGGCCTCTGGCGATGCCCGTTGTTTTGCGGCAGGAGCGGTGTTCTGTCCTGCCTTGCCCTGGGCTACTCTTGCGTAGCTTGTCCCTGGTGCTACGCCACCCTTTTGTGTTGAGGCCGTCGTTGGCCTCTGTACTGGCTTTTGTGTTGTGCCAGCTGTGTTTTTAGGGTACTTTGGGCACCCCCTGTAGCTGGCCGGGTGTGCTCCCTGGCAGTTTGCACACTTGGCTGGTGTGTCGCTCTTCTTATGACACTCCGTCGTCAGGTGAGCCTCACCGCACTTTACGCATTTCGGCTGGGCTGTACACCTTGTTTGCCCGTGGCCGAAACGCTGGCAGCGGTGGCATTGAGACACCGCAAGTTTCGCCCGCTGTCTCTCTGTCTTGACTACAAGTGAACAGCACCGTGTCACTTGCAGGATTTTTTCCTAGTCCTGGGGGACTAGGATAAGCATCAGAGGGATTTCTTGTTTTGTACGCCTCGATGTCATCCTCTGCACGGAGGATGGGTTGAAGCCTTGTCCTACGAGGTCCTCTTTGACTTCTTCGAGGGTCACTCCGCTGGGAATTCCTCGAATTACCATGCGTAGTTGTCTCTCTTCGGGCAGGGCGTACGTGTGGTACTCCCTTTTGCCTTGCGCAAACAGCCTGGTGATTTTGCGATAGTCATCCGGGGTGGATGGCTCTATCGCGATGCCCTCGCCTGTTACTTTGGCCTTCTTAAAGTTTATGCGGCTTTCCGTAAGCCGCCGGCTGACCGTCGTCCACGATTCCTTATTTCTCAGGACTACCGGGGGTATCCGCTGGCTTTCCTGAGCCTCCACGGTGAAATCGTCGCTCTTAACCTGCAAGGGAATACCTATACTTTGTTATTGGGGAAAAAACAATTATTAGTAAATAAATGGTGTCTCCAAAGGAGGGAGACTTTATTTATCTTTTTTAGTTCACCGTCTTGAAAAAGACGTGTGAACTTCCTCTTCTTTACGCTGTCTCATCGCCGTCTGTGGGGCTTCCACGTCGCTGTGTTCACGTTGCTCGATGCTCGGTACATGTCCGCTCACTTTCACCACTCGATGCACAATGGCGTATAGTGGTGAAATAAAGACTATCTATCTTCATTATTTGGTATTTAATGTATTATGAAAAACTAATAGATAATTTTTAACATCAAACATTATTATTCAAATAAT
Source organism: Leptura quadrifasciata (assembly GCA_963675555.1). Lineage (NCBI taxonomy): Eukaryota > Metazoa > Arthropoda > Insecta > Coleoptera > Cerambycidae > Leptura > Leptura quadrifasciata. The sequence goes on from OY776682.1 coordinate 32,586,660, forward strand.
TCTTTAAAAAATCATTAATTAAATACATTTAATAAATAATGAAATATTTTATAATTTTTAATGTTAAAATTATTATTAATTTTTCATAATACATTAAAGTATACAAAATAATAAAGAAGAAAATTTATCAATAAAAGCCGTGGTGAATTTTTCAAAAAATAATGAGTTTCTTTTAATAATAATAAACACCATAGAAATTAGACAACCTCCAATTCCAGAAGCTAGAGGCTTGTGCGGAAGGAGATTACACATTATTGAAATAACGCGGACATACAACCATTTCCTCCGACAGTCAAGATTCGAACGCATTGGCGCGATACCAGTGTTAATCGCGATTGTCATCTCGCACCTTAACCAACGCAGATATCGGCAAGTTTTTCAAAATAATTAAAAATATTAACACGAATACTTGATTATTTAATCGAAAGCCATAATTATGTAAACAGCAAAATTAATTGGCACCGGAAAGAGAAAAAACAGACAACTGAATAAGATTTCAACCCGAATTCTTGGAGAAAAATTATAGAGGAAAAAATATTTAATTCTTTAACTACACCCCCTGCCATATCACTACCTGCATTTTCCAGAAAAGAGAAAACTGATCTCGCTATCTTATACTGATACTAAGGAAGTATCCATGTGTCAAGTTTAATCAAAATCATTAAGAACCCATTTTAGAGAAAGAAAATAATGTAATTATTTTAACTTTACCATGCACAGCCTCCGTAACTACATTTTTTTGGTGTAATGGGTTATTTCATCCCATACCAGTGCTAAGTTGGTTCCATGTGTTAAAGGACCCCGCACACTTCTTATGAGAAATGGCCCCCGGTGAAACTCGCTGGAATCAATATATGTTATTCCTCTTGAGCTCCTGATCAAAAGTCCTCATGGCCACAAGGTCGGAAAATGTATAGTTTCCAGTTATAGGGGTAGAAAATTGATTTTTCTGGATTTTTTCACTAATAGTTTGGAACCTTGGACTTTTCAATGCGGCTTCGCTAATGTTCTATGGGAGTTTTTCGGGTCGCTAATTTCAAATCCGATGTCAAAAGTAACATTTGACAGTTGACAGCTGTCAGTGGCACTGTCAACTCACCTTATTTTTCGGAAAAGATTAATCAGAATATATACAAGGGGTTTTTAGGTCACTGATTTCAAATCCGATGTCTAAGTAGCATTTGACAGTTGACAGCTATCAGTAGCAGTGTCACCTGTATTATCCGGAAAAGATTTATCACAGTGTTCTCGGGTCACGCTAAAAGTGGATGCAAAGAATCCAATTAATTTGTTGCGTTTGAGCACTTTTATAGTACATTACTCAACATGCCAGTATGAAGTGAAATTCTTTTTGTTGATTGCTGACCGAATTATAACGTGATTTTACATTTGACGCATTCACCAGTGCTGGTCAATGAAGAAGCATATAAATAAATCAATTATGCACATTACCTGTGGCCATGAGGACTTTTGCATGATCAGAAGCTCAAGAGGAATAATATGTATCGATTCCAGCGAGTTTCACCGGGGCCCATAAGGCAGCATTTCTTCTTTCTACGTTCATGTGAACTTTTTAAACATCTTTTTATACCCAATCGCTCGTTAAAATACGGCAACGGAATTTCCGAACACCCTGTATATAAATGGGCTAAATTTTCATCAATATTCGTTTAAAGCAATAAACTGCTTATATAATATCTAAATCTAATGTTTCATTAACAGGTATTGAGGTATTGGTACTAAAAGTATTTACGATATTTGAAAGGACTTTTATAGGCAAAGGCAGTGAAATATTATAGCTAAAATATTAAAACACGCGGTCTAAAAACTCTTAACAGCAGCCGTAATCTTAATTGCACGCGGATTCTTATTTGATAAATTAATAACGGAGACTACCCATTTCCTAACAGTCAAGTAGAAGTGTTTAAATTTAAGCTGGATAGTAGAGGGCTCAGAGATGTGACAGAGACTGTTACATAAATTAGAATAAACTTGTTCATTGTTTTATGGCAAATGACTGTTATGAAATTGCATTAGTGTTGTACAAACAAAACTAAGTAGTCACAATTAGGCATTATTTGAAGTTGTATTTAGGTTCAAAAACCGAAATTTGCACAAAATATGCGAATAATCGATTTAACCAATATATACTCATTATTATAGGTTACTTCAATTCTTCTTTGAGAGTATCTTTTTACTGTAATGCTCAATTAACAGAAGATGCGGGGTTTTATCCCTGTCCGGTTTTTTAATAATTTTAATGTGTTACTATCTTAAAACCCCTAGTGTTAATATAATTTCCAGCTTATGTTTTAATAAAATAACAAGTTTGAAAATTAAAAGCAGAGCACCACATATACCGATTAAAATATTTTTAATTCAATTAAACCGTTGAATGTTTTCGCGAATAAAAAATCAACTTTCAAATTTATTTTGTTCGCCAGAAGCTATTTATCATGTACGCGTTGATGTGTTCGTATCAATTCTATATTTTTGTCCTCGCCCTTAAATGATGATTTTACAACTAGAAATTTCCATCCAGTGGCTCAATGTAATTACGGATATGACCCAATCACTCAAATGACACACTCCAACAAAAAATAATCAAAATCGATAATTTACTGTAATGGAGGGGCACCTGTAAATATGATGAGACACATTTCAAACTGTTTAATAGTCAGGTTTAATGCAATCCATTAAAAATAATAGGGTTAGCCTAATACAGTTCTTATGTTCCTTTTCGGTAGAAGAAATCATCCTCCGAGGATTTACACACAGGGGGCAATAGTGTGTCTGATCTCGATAGATAGAGTTTTATGATAGCTAGGAATTTAAAAAAATATATAGGTAAATTAGATACAAAGGCTTCACTCAGTTTGTGGTTGGTTCATTGTAAAACACCTTCAAAATATCTATTTCAAGTAAGTACTTCTTGACATCTAAACATATGAAAATTCAGTGCAACTATAAATCATATATAGCACAACAGGTTGTCAAATCAACATAAAGACTTGAATACGATTATAAGAGAAATATTGATATGCCAGAGGAGATAACATAGGCTGACGTTTGAATCTAATACACGCCGAATTACTCCATAAGAAAAATTACTCTGTTTTTCAATGTTCAACTGTTTTAGTTACTTAGATGTTTGATACTTCCACTTTTGACTAAAACCAAATTCTTTTAACAGCCTCGGGAAATTATGCTTTTGGATGAGGGGCAGGCCCCTCATCAAAATTTCTATCAGTCTGCATATATTTTTTTCTCAAAACTGGTAAGAGATAAAAAAATTATCCGGATACCGTTCGATAGAGCATACAATTTTGCATAAGAATCTTATTTTATATTTTACTATTTTCTCTTCTGTGAGGCCGCATAGCAAAAAAGATGGGAAAGTCCTCTAACAATAGGACATATTCGGCGATAATTCCCAAACGACTCAATAAGTCAAAAGAATAAAATGAAGTCCATTATTTTTTCTATTGACTGATGTATAATTTGTATACTGTTATGTGTACACCTATGCCACTGCCTCTTAGAAAGTACGAGAAGGGCCAGAAACGCCGCGAAGGATAGTCCGGGACGTTCGAGAACAAATCGCCTCAAATATACAGGGTGGTTTATGTAAACATGCGGAAATGAAAATGGTATACAAGTCTGTTATGTGGGAAAGCCTCTGTAAAATTTTAAAGCGATCCGAGGTAATTTATTATATTTTTTTGCATTAAAACCTGCAAAGATACGCTTCGGAACTGGTGAATTATGCTATCTCGACGCGTTCACACACGTGTCGCTTGTTTGTTTAGCAGGTAATATTATCAGCCGTCTTAGTTGCCTAAGGTGAGTGCGCCACGTGTTCGCTGCTCAGTTCAGTGACTCCTCGACTTCCGTTTAGAGCATTTCCCATTTTTGTTAAATTTTAAACTGTATTTGCAAATGTCGATTATGCCAGAGTTCACGTCGAGAGTACTGCGACATGAAATTAACCTATGGTGCAATGAATGAAAGTCTTGCAGGGGCTGTACGAAAATATGGGAGTTTGTGACTCCGGGTTTTGTTTACCAGGCGACAGAGAACGTGTAGTAAATCGTCCTGTTGAAGTAGACGAAGAAGTTCTAGAATTACTAGAACAAGACCCTTCAATAAGTACCCTATACGCGAGAGTCATTTTTACCTATACTACATAAGAAAGGAAGTGATTTTGTTGTACTGTATTACGTCAGATTGGTTACTTAAAGGCGGCGCACTTCTACAAAAAAAATAACGTAATTTTTTTTCCATTTTTTTTTATTTCTTAATTTTTTTAACTCCTTTTGGTGGGCACAACGCACTGAATAATTTTCCACATGTTTAGATAAATTACCCTGTATAAAGTAAATTCCGCGAACGTAGCACAGTTTTATATTAGACGAACAGGTGAACAGTAAATAAGTTGTGAATTGTATTAATGTCTATAGTTGTATTTAGTGTGTTATAATATTGCAAGTAACTATTAAATAAAGTAGTGGTTAGTGAAAAGTCTTGTTGCTATTATTTGAACCTACATACAGGGTGTTTACTGGAGATTGTAAAAATGTAACAATTGGTGTCAGAAGCGGAATTGTACAGGATTTTTGAAGAATTCGAAGTAGTTCGAGAATGTTCTATTTGGAATCCACTGGAGATATTGAAGTGCTTTAAACTGGAAAGTGACATAGACATTAGACAAAGATTTATTTGTGCTAATTTGAGAAAATTTCTGAACCTTCTATTTGGAAAGTAGTGCAGTTAGCTAAATTCTGTCAACTGGAAAGTGATATTAACATTAAATAAGACCTATTTGTGACGTTTCAAGAAAACTTCTAGAATGTTCTATTCCGGAATTTGTGGAAGTATTTGAATTATACCTAATATGGACTTTAAAGAAGACCTATTAGCGCAGTTTCGAGAACTTTTTAATGGCAACAAGAAGCATGGCTGCCGAAAAGCATGTTCTCGGAATTCAGAAAACCAATGCTAGACCAGAAAAAAGAACAAGAAAAACGACGTCAAGAGGCAAGAAAAAAACAAGAGAAACGATGCCAAGAAGAAAAAGAAGAACAACAGGGACGTGAAGAAGAAAAAGAAAGACGATGTCAGGAAGAAAGAGAAGGACAAGAGAGACGCGGAGAAGAAAAAGAAAGAAAACGTCAAGAACAAAAAGAACTCGAGAAAGAAGAACGAGAAGGAAGATGTCATGGTGAAAAAGAAGAACAGGAGAGACGCGACGAAGAAAATAAAGAAAATGTCAAGAAGAAAAAGAGGAATTGAGAAAAATTATACAGGTGCAACAAGACGGTATCCTGTCAGTTACTGAAGGAATAAAGAATTAAATCAAGGAGGATATAGGCGTCGTAAAGGCTGAAGTTAATGAGGTCAAAGAAAAAGTAGACAAGGTTGAACAAAAAGTTAGTGAAGTCGAAGGGGAAGTAGAACGACTTAAACGGCAGTGGCGGCCGGCTGAAGGCTTTCGATTTCAATCTCCCTCCTTTGATGGACAAACTTCTTGGTCAACATATAAAAGACAGTTTGAGGCAACTGCATGAGCAAACAACTAGAGTAATGAGGACAAGGCTACGACATTAGTGCTAGCTTTAAGGGGTCAAATCTCAGAAATGCTTCAGAGAATCTCAATGGCGCAGCAACAGGATATTGAAGTTTTAGATGCTGCATTAAATTTGAGATATGGCGACCAGCACTTCGCCCAAGTATACCGAACTCAGCTCAAATCACGTACACAAAAGTCTGGGGAAAGTTTACAAGAGCGACTCACATACCTGGAGGAGATTAGGCGAGTCCTTAGATTATCTCGAGATACGACTGGTAGTGAAGGCTTGATCCATGCCCTCGAGGTTTAAGCCGCTTACAAAGAGACTACGTCGGAGAGTACGAGCCATGAAAGTAGAAGAGCAGGATCATTTAGAAAAATCAAATATGGAATCTTTAATAACTGATATGCATAAAATGATAAGCCAGATACTCCAAGGAAGCACGAAAGAGAACAGAGTGATGGACAACCAAGGAGAGTGGTTCGCTGTTATAAGTGTGGCAAACCAGGGCATATTAAACGAAATGGTCAAGATAATAATAATAATAATAATAATAGGTCTTTATTTTCTCAAAAAAAGTAACAAGATTAGATAATATAATTTAAAAGAATACGAGAAAAACGCCGAAGATCAGGTGGCCGCACAAGACGAACCTCTGTATTTAATCTTAAGCGTAGGTAATAGCAATATGGCAAAAAAAACAATCAGTATTGCTAATAACAGATAGTATGTATGTAGTAACATGATATTTGTAGGCACTAGTGTAAGAAAAAAAATAAAATTATATTTTTACACTAATTAAAAGAAGAATTCACCTATGGAGCATTAATTTGATTCATTCAAAAGATATTTTCTTAGTGTGAATTTAAAAGCTGGTAAAGATTTACTTTTGATATATGAAGGAATGGAATTATATACTTTAGTTATTTGATACGTAAATGATCGTTTGAATAATTCTGTACGATGGAGGGGAGGAGTAAGTGTACCTTTGAAACGAATATTCAAATTGTGGACGTCTGTTCTATATGAGATTTTTTTGCTCAAGTATTTGGGAGTTTTATTATTAATAATTTTATGGTATAAACAAGCAGAATGCAGAAGTCGTCGCCTAGACATATTGAGCCAACTTAACTGGATTAGTTTATGTGAAATACTTTGATGGCGCCTAACTCCAAATATTAGTCTCAAACAAGAGTTTTGTAGAACTTGTATTCTACGCGTATCCTCCGCATCCAAGCAAGGACCATATACAGAATCGGCAAAATTAAATCTTGATAAGACTAACGACTCGCATAAAATTGTTTTAATTTTTTTATTCAAATAATGCCTGATATTATATATTACTTTTAAATTTGTATATGCTGCACGTATACAATTATTAATATGCGAATTAAATCTTAAATTCGTGTCAAATGTTACCCCCAAATTTTTTGCATTTTCTTTAAAAGGTATATAATGTCCGTCAACATATATTTGCATGTTTTCCTTTACTGTTGATGTGATATTATGATGACCGAAAACTAAAACTGATGTTTTACTGGCATTAACATTTAATGCATGACATTTAGATTTTTCAATAAGAGAATACAAGTCGCTATTAATAGCAGCCATTGCCTCAGCCAATTACCCTGAATCAAACGAGAGGTAGAGTTGAGTGTCGTCAGCGTAGAAGTGAATTTGACAATACTCAGCCGCCTTTTCGAAACCTGACGTATATAACGTATATAATAGCGGTCCTAGAATCGACCCCTGTGGGACCCCGGATGACACCTCGAGAGGCATAGACACATTATTGTCAATTCTAACACGTTGTGTTCTATTTTGTAGATAGCTACGAAAAAAGTTAACAACACTAACATGAAAGTTCATAGATTCCAGTATAGCGAAAAGTATTTCATGGTTAATCGTATCAAATGCTTTTGTAAAATCGACAAGTACTAGCACTGTAACTTTTTTTTGATCCAATCCTCTCAAAATGTCATCCGTGATATTTAAGAGGGCAGTTTCACAACTATGCAAAGGGCGGAAGCCAGATTGTATTTCAGGTAGCAATTGAAATTTTGTTAAGTGATCCCGCATCTGACACTCTACCTCTTTCTCTAAGACTTTTGATAGGGTTGGCAAAATACTAATTGGGCGGAGGTCCTTAAATTCTTCAGGGTTGTTTTTTTTTGGCACTGGTTGCACTAAAGCTTGTTTCCAGGAGCCTGGAAAAATGCAATTCTCTAAGCTAAAATTTATTATGTGGGTAACAAAAGGCAATATTAAAGGACAACACATGAGTAATAATTTAATATTAAGACCATCATTTCCCTGCGCATTGGTTTTTATACCATATAGAATTTTCTGAACATTATACTCAGAAGTAGACTTAAATTTAAATGAGTCGATATTTGGTTTAGGAGCCCTGAGAGGGTAAATGCCGCAACTGAAGAGCCGCAGGAAAACTAAAGATAGCCAGCACCTTGGGGGTTAGATACGAGTTTCCCAGATTCGAAGAGTTCCAAGTACTCTGCTGTTAGATAGCCATGTAAACAAAAGGACCTGTCCCCGGGAGACAGAGCAAAGGTTGATGGAGAAGTTGACCTAGATCTGCAGTTTGGATGCATGGGCTTTCGTCATAGGGTTATCGTAGCTGACATTACTGATTATTTCATTTTGGGGTTGGATGTTATGGGAATGCATGGAATTATACGAGTTCTGAAGATTGGAAATGAAAAATTTATTCTGTCAACAGCAGATGACCGATTCCAAAAAGCAAGGCTACTGACTGCTCAGACCATCAGCATTCTTGCCCGTTCAGAACAAATAATCGAGGTTGTCCAGGAAGGGAACTCTGGTGGATACCGCGTTGGCCTCGTTGAAAGCGATGATTCTATTAAAATGGAAAACATAATCTTAGCAAGAACTTTAATCCGGGCAAAAGACAAAATTCCAGTTAGAGTGGTTAATTTAAATTTTCATTCAGTGACTTTCAAGAAAGGCGAAGCAATAGGATCCTGCGAACTAGTCCAGTGGATAGCAAGGTGCGAGAGCAAGGGGACAAATGTTCACCAACTAGTGTAGGCAAGGAATTTGTGACTTCATTGACTTCCCAGCTTGAACATCTATCTAAGAATGAACGTAGAGAGGCAATCAAGTTTCAGAGAAAGTACGGCATTTGCCAAAACGTAGACATTCTTACGAAAACTGATATAGTGCAGCATCGGATAGACACTGGCGATTCAACCGCAATCCGTCAACAACCTAGGAGGCTGCCACTAGCCAAACAGGAAGAGGCTTTTACGATGATTCAGAAGATGTTACAGGATGGAGTGATCGAGTGATTAGTGAAAAGTCTTGTTACAATTATTTGAACCTACGTACAGGGTAGAGTGTTTATTGTAAATTGTAAACACGTAACAATACGTTATTTATTTAAATAAGCCATCAGTTAGAGTTTTATTTAGAAACTACTACCCTTCTTAGATACCGCGAAAAAAATTGATTGTAGCCTTTGAAAATTGTTTCACGTCTTTTGTTTTACTATTTTTTCTCCTGTAAAACCTTTTAACAAAAAATATTGGAAAGGCATTCTAACTATAAATAGTTTTTAATTATCACTCAAACGACTCCATGAATGTAACGCAAGATAAAAAAATATATTACGTCTTATTTCAATTGGTACATAATTTTAAATGGTATATATTTAAATCAAGCTGCCAGTGGCGCGCATGTAAGTAGCAGCACATATGATTATATTAGAACCTATTTTTAATAATAGTAAAGCTTAACATTTTTACTATTGCATATTCTATAAAATAACAATATAATATAATAGTAAAATTGACAAAAAACATTTAATAGAAAATAAAACAACTAATTTACGGTACCAACTGAATAAATATAAATTTCAAAAGCAAATAATCTAACTGCAGTATTCTACGCGTTATATAATTTTGGCCTTCAGGTTTTTAAAAAATATTCACCCACGAATTTTGCATTAACATTTTAATAACGTATTCGATGAAACTTTCTCATATGGGACGTAATCCACAGTGATACCAACTTTTCGTTATCCAAAACCTATCCTCATTTGAATGGAGATGGAAGAATGATTAATTGACAGAACATTCATTGTTGGGAGTGGGTTCTCGACCATCTGGTTTTTTTGTGCAAAAAACACTCATAATACAAGTCGATATTATCTGTGTTGAATTACTTATCGTAAATTGATATGACCAATTTCGAGAACATTCTTAATCGTTTATTATTTGGCTACTTTGAGTCTTTCTAAATCTACGAAAGAGGCGATGGCATCAGCAAAGAAATTCCAAGTTTACCAATAATTCTTTTTTACGTTCCCTAAAAAAGGATAAACTGACATATGTGGATAAAATTTGGCACTGCAAAAAAATCTGAAATATGTATCTTGTGAAGATACCGCCAATCAGCTTAAAGAAAAATGTCTTTCTCTTCCTTTTTTCTATTTACTGATTGTGATATCACTTATTCTTTTTTCTAAAAAGGAGGAAAAAAGTATTGGGAAACTTGGGATACCTTTCCAGATTTTACTTTCTCTCAGTTTTAATCATATCCAGACCGCACCGACCTGGTGGGCGAAATGCGCGACTGGTAGAGCATTCAAGTGTTGTATTTAAATGTCTTGGCGCTTGTGGGAATTACGTCAGTTGCAGCGTCACATGTTCAACTTCCTCCGCATTTCATTTTCCTTAATTTTAACTTACAATTATTAGAACAAGACATTCTTTAAATTATTTGAAATATTTTATACACATTTATATACATAATAATCGATAGATGTAAAAATTCTATGAAAAGTGGGCGTGTTCCTTGTCTAAACAATCAATTTTGATGATATACTGCCACTGACATTTCAAATTTCGTGTTCTACAACATTATTCATGTGAAACTTTGTCCTATCTCACAGATTTCTCAGCGTTCGTGCTGGAAGCTAAGCCACTCAAAATGTTGCCATTTGCTTTTGAAGCTCGTCATCTTTATTCGAGGAGTGAGCATTGTCAGCAACTCAGCATTTTCCCTACCGAATCTCCCAAGTCGATCGATGTATTACATGATTTGTTTAACAGTCTAACACCACCACAGCACTGAAATTTAGTAGGTCATGCAAAAATCCGCATAAAACTGACATGACGCTTCCAATTTCATTGCTGTAGATAGAGGGTTTTGGGTTTGAACAATCTGTTGCGAGTTAGTTTGCCGCGTGTGTTAAATTTTCATATAAGTAACTTAACCACATTTTAATGTGAGTTTGCAATCTCTGTTGTGTTGTTCGTATCGGTTTGATGATCACTAATACAATATTTTTAGTCCGTCAACTTAAGGAGTCAGTACAAGAAAAAGTTCATCCTCTATAGCAGAGATAATAAACTAAATTTAATAGTTTAACACCTAATAAAATAATAATAATATTACAGTGAATAGGACCACTCCACAGACAGAACAAAATTTTACATTCATTTCTAGGGTAAGTAACTTACCAAACGTAAATTTTTTAGATCAAGAGCTAAATCTCTTTCAAAAGGTTTAAAATATTTTCCACATAACGTTACAGAGAAATATTTTGACTTTCTCGTCATCACAGAGCTAGGTTACTATTTCAACAAAAATATTTCGGATTTTGAAGAACACGGTCTCTTTAATACAACTAAATGTAACACCAAAAAAGGAAACATGAATTTATTAAAAAGCATCGAACAAAAATTGGAAGACTATGATTTGATTAGTTTACATACAATTGTAAATAGAGACAAATTTGAAAAAAAATTAACAAAAACCCTACTAACAAATTTCAATTAGAAATTGTTCCTAATTTAAAGAGTTACCCTACAATTATTCAAAACAACGAGTTGCATAAATTGAAAATTATGAACTCAGCTCCCGTGGTCTATGGTCCTCTGAAAATTCACAAAGAAAATAATCCTCTACGACCGGTAATATCATATATTAATGCTCCTTCTTATAAGCCGCGCAAAGAACTAAATTACATTTTACCGCTGACAAAGTGTAAATATTCTATAGAAAATTCTTTTGAATTTATTAATAATATAAGAAATGTAATAGTACTCAATAACGCAAAATTAGTCTCATTCGATGTTAAAAGTCCGTTCAACTCAGTCACGCTCACAGAACTAAGATTAGTTTTAAATAATTTAACAGATATTTCACAAATTAGTTAAAAAATCTTATTTAATTTTCTATTGAACAAAATTACTTTCAGTTTAATGATGAATTTTGTTTAAAAAAAAAATAGCTTACCCTTTGTTAGCTGATATATTCAAACTTAATATTTAATAGTAATAACAACATAAATACATCTGTTTTCTATTGTATGCTATGTATATATATATATATATATATATATATATATATATGAAGTGTTGTTGTAATTCCGGGTGCTCTCCCGCGTTGATGGTCGACTCCTCCAGGAGTCATGGTTGTCTAAACGACGTTTCGGCAGAATCTCACCTGCCATCTTCAGGTTCTCGCTAAAAGCTGCCTACTGCTGCTTCTCGTTGCTCGAACTGAACTCAGCAGCAGTAGGCAGCTTTTAGCGAGAACCTGAAAATGGCAGATGAGATTCTGCCGAAACGTCGTTTAGACAACCAGGACTCCTAGAGGAGTCGACCATCAACGCGGGAGAGCACCCGGAATTACAACAACACTTCATTTAACACCCGCGAAAACCTAAAAAACAACATATATATATATATATATATATATATATATATGTATTGCTATGTAGATAATATTTTTTGTATATCGAACGATACAGACAGAAACTGAAGTAATTATGTTAACTTATTGAATTCCCTTGATAGCCAACATTCAGTTCCCAATGACGTCTGAGATAAATAATCAATTACACTTTTTAGATATTAATACTGAAATATATGACAAACTGTTAAAATTTAGCATTTACCTTAAAAAATCGCACAATCACTCATCTTACGTTATATCAACTACCATTTCTTATTCTACAAAACTGTACGCATTTGCCACACATTATTATGTAACCGTTGACAGACTGAAAGTGAATATTTTATATGTGCCTAAATTGGATCGATTCTGTAACTGGAACAGATTAATACAGAATTTAAAAAGTCTGGATGAAAATCTTCCCTTTTCAACTAATGAAATATGGATTTTTAGACTTATTTAAAGAACTAAGCCATTAATATATAAATAGTACTCTTTTTAGAGCAAGGTGCACATTTTCCAAGAAATTTACGCCAATAAATGTTCTAATAAATGTCTTTACTAGCTTTACTAACTGGAAACTACTAAAAGCATGCTTAACTCATATATGATACTGTAATGTTGTTAGTAAAAAATTTCAGTGTAATTATAAAGGAACGTGTGAATTACATACTTATTAATTGCTGTTGCATACAATTCTCGTAAAATATTGCACAATAAACGTATCAAAAACTTATAGAGACAATGAAAATAATTGATATGACGGCGTTCAATTTTTAAAGTATTTTGAATTATGACCTTCAGTAACTGACAATATGGCATGTCCTTCTTAACAAAAAACTCACCTTACTTTTTATTGTCTTATTGGAAATTAAAACCAGGTACATTTTTTCTGAATTTGAAAATTCATCATATCGCAAAGAGAAAAATTTAAGCTTTTTGTGCAAATAACTTATAAGAAAAATATGCGAAACTTTAAAGTAAAGCCCAAGTTTTAGCTTTCCGCCCCTATTCGTTATAAGCTTTTATTAATTAATGATGAGAATTTATTTTAAATCGCTTAAAATTAATCGTTTTGGAGAAATCAAGCGGAAATAATAAAATAATGAAGTTTAATTTAAATTTTGATTAGTCTCTTAATTTTGAACTTTTACCCTTCCTTGTTTTATAGGGCTCATACACACGAAATCTTATCTTTGTATTATACATTCTTAGAAATGTGGAGAAAGTCGTCTTGGAAAATGGCTGAGCAGTAAAATATATCTGATTGAAGAAAAAAGGTAAAACCAATTGAGCTACTTGTATTTGTAAATAAAAGTCCAGGATGACCTCTTGTAAAAGAAATAATGCGGCAGTTGTGATTCGCCGAGAATGGGAGATGTTCCATAAAAAAACTATAAAAGGGCATAAAAATCAGCGATAAATAAGATAAAATCATTATTCTGGACGTTGAACGAATAACGATAAATATCTTTCATACAGATATGGCATGAGTATTTTTGTGAGAAAGATCCACTTTACATAAAAATATTTTATATAGGATTTATACAAAAATCCTAAATAAATCTGACTAAGATCAAAAATAAAAATATATCCATTAAAATATCAATTCAGATTTTCGTATTTTTGTAAAATCTACATCTGGCTACGTTTATCAACAAATATAAGGCAAAGAAGAATAAAATGAATGTATTTATAAAATATATGAATGCAAAAACTTACATGGAAATTAATTCATCCTTCCCTCTTTCCTAATTACTTAGTTAGCTTTTTACTTATGAGCGTTCTTCGAGAGAACATAAATCTACTCATAAAATATTTTATGATAAACCATGAATAACCTTCAATGATTGTTTTTAAGTGAACACTGCTTTTAGATGTGTCAAATTACTATGTTTAAAATTCTCTACAAATGTTTCGGCTTTTTAGGCCTTTATCAAGAGTACAAGGTGTATATTAAAGTAACAGGAGTGGTTATTATACCTAAGAATTGTTATGACTTAATATCTTTATGACTTAAACTTTAGTTATGGGAATTTTTCGGGCAAACCTAATGTAATAATGTAAATCAACGAATAATTATTCACATTTTTCTAGTATAGGAGTATTTAAGAAATTTTGCTGGTCATTCGTGGTAAAAGGATAGATAGATACAGTTAACATAAAATTGCTTCATGCAGAAGGAAGAGGGAAACGTCTAAATCTTCTTGAACAATTAGAAATTAAAAATCCCTTAAAAATAATCCTTTTACCACGAATGACCAGCAAAATTTCTTAAATACTCCTATACTAAATAAAATGTTAACAATTATTCCTTCATTTATATTATTACGTTAGGTCTATCCGAAAAATTCTCATAACTAAAGTTTAAGTCATAAAGTTGACCATCTGGTTTTTTTGTGCAAAAAACACACATAATACAAGTCGATATTATCTGTGTTGAATTACTTATCGTAAATTGATATGACCAATTTCGAGAACATTCTTAATCGTTCATTATTTGGCTACTTTGAGTTTTTCTAAATCTACGAAATAGGCGATGGCATCAGCAAAGAAATTCCAAGTTTACCAATAATTCTTTTTTACGTTCCCTAAAAAAGGATAAACTGACATATGTGGATAAAATTTGGCACTGGAAAAAATCTGAAATATGTATCTTGTGAAGATACCGCCAATCAGCTTAAAGAAAAATGTCTTTCTCTTCCTTTTTTCTATTTACTGATTGTGATATCACTTATTCTTTTTTCTAAAAAGGAGGAAAAAAGTATTGGGAAACTTGGGATACCTTTCCAGATTTTACTTTCTCTCAGTTTTAATCATATCCAGACCGTACCGACCTGGTGGGCGAAATGCGCGACTGGTAGAGCATTCAAGTGTTGTATTTAAATGTCTTGGCGCTTGTGGGAATTACGTCAGTTGCAGCGTCACATGTTCAACTTGCTCCGCATTTCATTTTCCTTAATTTTAACTTACAATTATTAGAACAAGACATTCTTTAAATTATTTGAAATATTTTATACACATTTATATATATATATATAATAATCGATAGATGTAAAAATTCTATGAAAAGTGGGCGTGTTCCTTGTCTAAACAATCAATTTTGATGATATACTGCCACTGACATTTCAAATTTCGTGTTCTACAACATTATTCATGTGAAACTTTGTTCTATTCTCACAGATTTCTCAGCGTTCGTGCTGGAAGCTAAGCCACTCAAAATGTTGCCATTTGCTTTTGAAGCTCGTCATCTTTATTCGAGGAGTGAGCATTGTCAGCAACCCAGCATTTTCCCTACCGAATCTCCCAAGTCGATCGATGTATTACATGATTTGTTTAACAGTCTAACACCACCACAGCACTGAAATTTAGTAGGTCATGCAAAAATCCGCATAAAACTGACATGACGCTTACAATTTCATTGCTGTAGATAGAGGGTTTTGGGTTTGAACAATCTGTTGCGAGTTAGTTTGCCGCGTGTATTAAATTTTCATATAAGTAACTTAACCACATTTTAATGTGAGTTTGCAATCTCTGTTGTGTTGTTCGTATCGGTTTGATGACCACTAATACAATATTTTTAGTCCGTCAACTTAAGGAGTCAGTACAAGAAAAAGTTCATCCTCTATAGCAGAGATAATAAACTAAATTTAATAGTTTAACACCTAATAAAATAATAATAATATTACAGTGAATAGGACCACTCCACAGACAGAACAAAATTTTACATTCATTTCTAGGGTAAGTAACTTAACAAACGTAAATTTTTCAGATCAAAAGGATTAAAATATTTTCCACATAACGTTACAGAGAAATATTTTGACTTTCTCGTCATCACAGAGCTAGGTTACTATTTCAACAAAAATATTTCGGATTTTGAAGAACACGGTCTCTTTAATACAACTAAATGTAACACCAAAAAAGGAAACATGAATTTATTAAAAAGCATCGAACAAAAATTGGAAGACTATGATTTGATTAGTTTACATACAATTGTAAATAGAGACAAATTTGAAAAAAAATTAACAAAAACCCTACTAACAAATTTCAATTAGAAATTGTTCCTAATTTAAAGAGTTACCCTACAATTATTCAAAACAACGAGTTGTATAAATTGAAAATTATGAACTCAGCTCCCGTGGTCTATGGTCCTCTGAAAATTCACAAAGAAAATAATCCTCTACGACCGGTAATATCATATATTAATGCTCCTTCTTATAAGCCGCGCAAAGAACTAAATTATATTTTACCGCTGACTAAGTGTAAATATTCTATAAAAAATTCTTTTGAATTTATTAATAATATAAGAAATGTAATAGTACTCAATAACGCAAAATTAGTCTCATTCGATGTTAAAAGTCCGTTCAACTCAGTCACGCTCACAGAACTAAGATTAGTTTTAAATAATTTAACAGATATTTCACAAATTAGTTAAAAAATCTTTTTTAATTTTCTATTGAACAAAATTACTTTCAGTTTAATGATGAATTTTGTTTAAAAAAAAAATAGCTTACCCTTTGTTAGCTGATATATTCATGGCAAATTTAGAAAACTTAATATTTAATAGTAATAACAACATAAATACGTCTGTTTTCTATTGTATGCTATGTATATATATATATATATATATGTATATGTATATATATATATATATATATATATATATATATATATATATATTTTAGAAAGGTAGTCTTGACTGACTAGTTAAGGTACAAACATAAAATTTATTGAGGTTGCAGTCAGTGATAAGGTATTTTGGCCAATACAAAAAGAAAACTCTTTGTTATTGTCAAGCTTTCGCTAATGTTTATTAGCTTTCTCAAGACATTAACTTGAGGTTAATTTGATAAACCTGCGTCGAAACACATGGCAGGAAAATTTCTTAAAACGTAACTAGTGGTCGATCCCACACACATAGCTACACTCCTACTGTTATAAATAAAACATTTAACTTAAGTTTAGTTACACATATTAATAAAATCTGATTAAAATTTCATTTAAAATAATTAACAAAATGGACTCAGTTGAAACTATGCTGAAGCCCAGAGATAAGATATATATATATATATATATATGAAGTGTTGTTGTAATTCCGGGTGCTCTCCCGCGTTGATGGTCGACTCCTCCAGGAGTCATGGTTGTCTAAACGACGTTTCGGCAGAATCTCATCTGCCATCTTCAGGTTCTCGCTAAAAGCTGCCTACTGCTGCTCCTCGTTGCTCGAACTGAACTCAGCAGCAGTAGGCAGCTTTTAGCGAGAACCTGAATTTTTCGGGTAAACCTAATGTAATAATGTAAATCAACGAATAATTATTCACATTTTTCTAGTATAGGAGTATTTAAGAAATTTTGCTGGTCATTCGTGGTAAAAGGATAGATAGATACAGTTAACATAAATTTGCTTCATGCAGAAGGAAGAGGGAAACGTCTAAATCTTCTTGAACAATTAGAAATTAAAAATCCCTTAAAAATAATCCTTTTACCACGAATGACCAGCAAAATTTCTTAAATATTCCTATACAAAATAAAATGTTAACAATTATTCCTTCATTTATATTATTACGTTAGGTCTATCCGAAAAATTCTCATAACTAAAGTTTAAGTCATAAAGATATTGAGTCATAAATGTGTTTAGATATATATTTAGAATAATCACTTCTGTTATAGTCTAATATACTTTAACTTGGCGTGTGTATGTATGAGTTAATATTTCCGTACGAATTCATTTTCTCCCATATTGTACACAAAGTTAAAGCAATAGTTCAGAAACATTGTCTACGTGGACAATATTTCTGGATCTTTGTGTACAAGAGAAAATGAAATCGTACGGAAATATTAACTCATACATACACACGCCAAGTTAAAGTATACTAGACTATACTTTAGTATACGCTTTGTACTCTTGATAAAGGCTTGAAAAGACGAAACATTTGCAGATAATTGTAAACCTAGTAATTTGACATATCTAAAAGCAGTATTTACTTAAAAACAATTATTGTCAAGATGTTTCACAAGGAACTAACCACAAAGTCACTTCAGTAAATCTTCAATGAATTTATAAAAAATAAAACATTAATTGTCGTTACTTTATATTTTATATTTTATTTTAAAAGCGTCTATTTTTATATGGATGTATATGTAAAACATCAGACTTTACAGGTATATTTTATCTCGAAGGAAATTTAAAACGTGCGTTAACTGTACCAATATGTTAAATTTCTTGTGCACTAAGTTAAAAAATCATGAAAATATAGTACTCAACCACATACCTTTTAGTGTATTGGCAATATAAATATGTAATCGATACCTAAGTGTACTTTACGGTGGAAAAGCAGTTGTAGTAGCTAACTTCCGTTAGGTGATCGGGGGAAGATTCCGGACACTATCCCACATTTCAGGTATATAGGCCGGTCAAGTTACTTATTTATGTTCTATGTCTACGGAATCCTCAAAAAAGGAAGTTCCTTAGGGCATAAAACGTTTGCTATAAAAACATGTATACAGCATCAATCCATACTTTATAAACAATCATTTCAAACATTTATAAAAATGATGTTTCTTTTTATTTTCTATTTGAAATTATTTAAAGCATATAAAGTTTAGCTACGTATTAAATTATCAAAATTACAACAATAATTATTAATGAATCGATCGTCTTACATGAAGATGATCAATCCAAATTATTCGAGCTATTATATTATCGATTATTATAGAGTAGTATGCATTAAAATATACAGGCTAGTAGAAAAACGTGTAAACATAATAAGTTTCATTACCATAATTAGCAAGTCACATAATTAGAGAGAAAATTAATATGATTTTGGTTTTTATTAAATACAGCATTTCCCTACATATTCAAACAACCAATTCTATCAATTTTTTCATCATTTTTATTAAACTATTTTCAATTAAGAATTTAACAATTGAATTATTAAATATTCAATGCCGTGTGTATCTAGTTAAATTAATACATCGCGGGAAATATGATGTATTACTTCCACGTCTAGTGGAAGTATACTAACGCAAAAAAAAATATTTTTTTGTTGAAATAGGCTTAAAATGTCATGAAACATCGAGATTTTAAATTTGAGCGAAAAAAAATTTCTATCTGTCGGTCTATCGGCCTGTAACTTTTATTGTGCGCACGTTTACTCTGGAACCGTTTATGATATTGACTTGAAATTTGGTACACTTAGGTATTATAACGAGATCTGGAACTAGATTATATTTTGATCTAATTCCGTTAAGAGTTCGAGGATAAATGGGGTAAATAAGGGTAGATAGGCAAAGCAAGCAGGTAAGAGTCCATAAAATTGCAATTTGAGACATGTACAAAAAGTCAAGGTTTCAAAATTTTTTTTGGCATCAATCACTCCTCACCATCACCCCCAATACCACCCCCACACTATTATGAAAGGGAGTGAAAAAAATTAAAATGTGATTTAGTGTGTAGGTATAAAGGAACGAAACGCCTAAAAAAAATTTTTTTGGGGTTGGCCACCCCCTCTACCACCCTCATTGTCACCCCCCATCTTATTATTAAAGGGAGCAAAAAATTAAATTGGAATTTAGTGTGTGTAAGAGAACCAAGGGCCTTTTAAATTTATTTTGGCATTAGCCACCCCCTCTACCACCTCCACCCTATTAATAAAAGAAGTAAAATATTACGCTGGAATTTAGTGTATATAAGACTCGGATACAAATCTGGATGTGGATGTAATGATTCCTTGGGCAGCGGTTTTTTTAATATGTAGTTTTAATGTTAATGTTAACATTGAAAAATGGATGAACTGGCCACAAAATGATTATTAATGAATAGTAGATTCTTAAGTTAGTTAATATTAACGAACCAATTAATCGAAAATACCCTAAACATAGGTTAGGATAGGATAGGATAGGATAGGATAAGATAGAATAGAATTCGTTTATTAATCCAATTGATCATAAAATTATGACATAGGACAAGTCAATTAAACTACATATATATATATATATATATATATATATATATATATATATACATATTAATTGTATTATTCACTAACAAATGTTACAAATAACAGACTTTAATTAGTACCTACAATTTAGAAAATCCTCCACAGAATAAAATGTATTTGCCACAAGAAATGATTTTAAAGTTGACAAAACATCCCATATAGTATGGATTGGATTTAAATAACTCTAATCTATGCCTTTCGTACTGCAGATCGAAGCTATGATGTGTAGAATAATCGTGAAACATATTTTGTGTATTAAATTTATCCATATTTTCTTTACAAATTTTAGTGCTTCTAAAATATACAGATTAGGCAATGTTAAAATTTTATTCCGGGCAAATGCCATTCTGCAAGATTCTCTTATATTCATTTCAAACATGGAACGTATGGTTCATTTTTATAAAATAAATATCGCGGATGCTGAATAACCCCAAAAAATAATACCGTATTGAATTTGTGATTCAAAACTACAAAAATAGTACATTTTAAGAGTATCTAAACTGGTGGCGCAATCGTTTTAATGCAAACCAAATACTTGCACAATTTTTGCTTATAAACGTAATATGTGTGTTCCAATCTAAGGATAGATCTATATTAATTTCTAAAACTTTATGTGATGTTACTTGTTGAATTGATTTTTTATTGTCTAATTAGTACACTCGATGCATATTTTTTACCAATAAGATGAAACTGCATAATAAAAGTTTTATTCTGATTCATTACTAATTTTTTGTTTTTGAGATAATCGGATAACACAAGAAGATTTGAGTTCAATTTGTGGACAGAATCATTTGCTAGTTTATCACTTGCAATAATAGTAATAACATCAGCAAAAGCACCATAGCATGTTGACAAATAGTTACCTAAGTCATTTGTGTAAAGAATAAACAACAGTGGTCTCAAGACACTACCCTGTGGCACGCCTACTTCGATCGGCACCTCCTTAGATTTAGTACCGAGAAAATCAACATACTGTTTCCTGTTTTTTAAGTATGATCTCAAGAGTTTATTACATAAACCTCGTATACCATAACACTCAATATTTTTCAAAAGAGTGTCATTGTCCACAAGGTCAAAAGCCTTAGAGAGATCTATAAATAATGCCTACTTTACGTCCTTGACCTAAGTTTTTATATATGAATTCCAAAATGCTTAATAATCATGTTATTGTTGACCGATGCACTCTAAAACCATGCTTATTTGGAGATAAAATGTTGCCAGATTCTAGGAATGTTTATATGCGTTTAGATAATAACTTTTCGAATATCTTGGAGAATTCTCATAATATTGCTCGATAATTACAAATTTTTTTTGTGGTCACCCTTTTTATATAGGAGAATAACTTTAGATAATTTTAATAAGCTGTGTCATCCTTAAAGCATTGGTTGATGATATGAGTTAGTGGTTCGGCCATCTGGTGGACACAGAGTTTTATTATTTTAGTAGAAATATCATCAGGGCCTAATGAATTTGAATCTTTTAAATTATTTATAGTCTCAAACATTTCTGAAACTGTGATCGGTCGTAAGTATATTGAATTCTCATTATTAGGTAAATCTGGAATTTGACTTATGTTACTTTGATATAGGTCTTTGGTAAATTTATTAGATAAAAATTAAATTCATTCGAGATTTTTGGTTTGTCTGTACTTAATTGGTCATTGACTTCTATTTCGACGGGTTCGTTTGAGTTTTGATTTAAGTTATTTTTTATAGAGCTATTAATTATTTTTCATATCGTTTTAGGTTTATTTGCAGAGTTTTTTATTATGTTGTCGAAATACATCTTTTTGGTTTGCCTTATGACTTGATTGTAAATCCTTATATAATTTTTGCAGTATTCCGTGGGAATTATACTATTTTTTTGTAACGCAAATAGTTCTTTTAAATGTACTGATGCTACTTTAATACCTGGTGTTATCCAGTTATTATCATTTTTAGAGTCAAGATTTTTACTAACAAATTTAAAACATAGATCGTAGTGACGGTGCAGTATATTATGGAAAGCTAAGTATTTATATTCTACTGTTTGGTTGTTATAAACATTATACCTCGTCTCCATATTTAGAACCTCTTTAAATTTTGAAATATTGTTTTTGGAAAATGATCTGAATTTGTACGTGTTTATATTTTGTGGGACGTTCACATCGATAATAATCTTTTGACCAGAGTGATCCGATAACCCTGTATGTAGGATGTTTTTTTTGTAGAATTTGGTTGTTTAAATTTGTAAGTATATAGTCTATTGCTGTACTTTTTTCATTTATAGTTCGGGTGGGTTCCTCAAATGATGAATACATACAGTTAGAATTGATAAGATCCTTGAACTTCAACGTATTTTTGTCTTTGCATAAGAAATCAATATTGAAATATGTATGTATGTATACAGGGTGGGTGGAGGCTGGAGATTTTTTGGTTCAAAATATTAATATTTAACAATACATGGTTAAGTAGAACATGCCTACTTGCAAACATATCTTAAAATTTTAAACAAAAATAGTGATACAACGATTTTGAAACAAAATATATCACATTGCTTCTCACTGTATGTATCGTATGGGATGCACAATAAATCTACTTTTACTGATTATGAATCAACCAAAGCATCTCCGATTACTGTATGTTCCATTCCTTATAGCGCGCCCTGTATAAATCCGAAGCAATAAAAAAGAGCAATTATTGAAGTAACGTGTTATATAACAAATAAACTGAAGTTGAAACGATCTTTTTTTTTGGCGCTGGAAGGTACAAAACTATTCTCGTCATTCATTGTGTTCCTCATGAGTGCACATCTCTGTACCGGTCGTCGCCCGTTCTGTAAACTTTACATGAAACCTCTTACAGAGTAGAAATCATTCTAGTGGAATAAATAGGTGAATCCCTTTCTTGTTCTATGTTGCAAAAGAAAAAGGATTTTGTATCTAAAAGCAATAAATATGTTAAATCGCATATAAGCAAAATTTTTCATAGTACAAAGGGTTATGTAAATCAACTATATTCGATGAAAAACTGAAGTGCACGCGTTTTTAAATTCATTTTGGATATTGTAATAAAGAATTCGTGCGTAAAATCGACCAGTCAGGGTTACATACAAATTTTCTTCACAATAAATACCGCTTCAATATGACACTTTTTCTTTTAGAATTGAATTCAAAACGCCGATTTGGTCCTATCATTTAATTTAATATTTCATTTAGAACAATGTTGTTTTAGATTAGATTTAAAGGTTACTTTTTCTCTCTTAATAATGAAATTATTTATTGCCTTGCAATTGTTTACAACGCTCGTTATAGTACACTATTTATGGGTACCTACCTAAATTAAAATATATTTGTTAGCTTAATAGATACATTAAATACGATTGTTTAATAAATTATGTAACATTAAGTGCTGTACAGTTATTTTCTTTTTCACTAAAAAAAAATAATTAACACTATCAGTAATCTCCAGGTACCCACAAAACTGGGTATATGTATAAGAATGAATGAAAGAATATACTAAATGGGTTTGTATTGAAATAAATTATTGATATATCTCGTCCCTATTTTGCGGATATACATGTCGCAAGGACTAAATATATTATAATATATTACTTGAAATATAAGATATATTTATAGTTTTTAAAGTTATTTCGATGTTTATAATTTAAAAACTCGATTATATTTTAAACTTACTAAACTCAGTAAAACTCCATTTTATTAAATATTTCAGCGTTTCCCTTAAACAAAACGTAACGAATACTTATTTATATCATCCACATGATGAAGTTTTTTCAGAAAATAGAGGTAAACATGCCTGGATATTAGAAGCTTAGAGCGTCAAGGATCCCATAGAGGTCCATGTCATCGATACCGTCTTTTCGCGTCCGAAGTATGATATATCGTAGCTCTGTCTAATATGCTCAGAAACATGTAACGCCCTTTTCTGTTTTACACATGTCTTTGCTCTGCCATAACTTATACATTGACATGTCACGATCGAGTTAAATACGTTTTTTGACTCCACAACTTTTAATGCATATTGTGAAGTTTTATTTTAAAATACAGGGTGGGACAATAGTGCGATCGACTTCGATAACTCGAGTTCTATGATTGCTGAAAATAAAAAAAGTACGAGTAATCTAGATTAAAAAGTCAATAACTGGAAATTATTTTTGAATACACAGGGCGAAATAAGACCATTATATAGGGCTAAATGCCTTTTTTAACACAGAATACTACATATATCAGTATATTTTTGGAGGCTTCTTTCTAGACTCCTATTTATTTTATCGGCTTATATAGATTACTATCTAGAGTTTCGCAGTACCTATTTCACCACTCAACCAGGATATATGCACATAAACAATTACACTACAACCACTTCCTACGGCATTGCCATCTGCGGTAGCTGAGACTCGAACCCAGGAGTTGTTCAGCGACTAGCCATGTTCCTTCCTAGCCCTTCTAGTACTCTACTATCAACTGGGTAAATAAAAAAACGCCACTAAACATCCATACCTCAGCCAGGATTCAAATCGAGGACTCCGTGGTTTCAAGCAAAAGCCATATAAGTATTGCGCCATTGTTTTTTGGGGTGCTAAATCCGAATTTCAAGTTTGCTGCCTTGTAAAGGCAGCTTCACAACGAAAAATTCAAAAACTTTCAGTTTTGAGTTATTCGCTTATATCTTGAAAACGATGCGTTTCTCGGAATTAACCGTTCTATACAAAATTAGAGTAGAGAAAATTTCCTACAGAATGCACTGGTCAACTTTGAGAAGCAGTTTCGGCGCTAGAATGCACTGATTATTTGGCCCATCCGCGAAAAGTGAAAATTACGAAAAATGCCTTGGTTGGAAGGGCAGTCAATGAAAACGATTGAACCACAGCACTTAGGCCTCCAACCAATCTAGTCTTACGAAATAGGTGGTGGTACTGCCTAAGGGCATCTCCCTTACATCAGCCACAGTAGGCCAACGTTCTCTCAAAATGGATTCTCTGATTGATGAGACTTCAGAATAGTCACAAAGTACATGTTGGACCATCTCATCTCTACAGAGAGGTGTTTCGCTTAATCTCATATTGTGTAGATGTTTCCTTAACGGACAGTATCTAGTCTGAATTCCTGTTATAAAACGTAGGTTCCTTCTGGACATTGCCAAGTAGTCCATTGCTGTACTCTTGTAGGGTTATTTTAGTAGTTCCCTAGCAAGCTGACAGCTGTTTATTTCATCCCACAACTTCTTGAATTCATTGTGGGTGTTCTCTTTAATTATTCGTGTTATCGGCGTGATGGGTAATAGACTGGCTGGGCCTGGTCCAAAGATATTTAGGCCTGCTGCCTTCTTGACCAGTCTGTCGGCTACTTTGTGACCACTACACTGTGCATGTCCTTTCACCCAGCATACCAGTATTGTATTTATGCTGGATGCACCCACAAGTGCTTGGTAACATTCTCGTACTGCTCCTGTGGTAATTTTATAACTTCTCAAGGCTAGTAATGATTGTTTACAATCTGTGTAGCTCCTGATTGTTTTGCCTGTAGTTTGTTTACGGACAATCCCTTTTGCAGCTATGGTTATGCCCGACAATTCTATCTGTACTCGCTGGTTCGCCCATCCATGGCCCATTTATATTAGAGGTCCACACCTTCCATTTCCCAAGATCCTTTCTCTAGACCTTCTAGTGCCCAAGAAGCATTGCCTGGGCTACCAACAACCAAACGGAGACAACTTAAACAACTGCGCACATGGCATCAGCTGTTTCTGATACATAGATACTTGACTATGCAACTTATCTGTCCTTAGTAACCATGTTCTAACACTATATGCCTTCTTTCTCCTGGGCTCGACTTTCACTCATTTCATGACACATATACATTACTAGATACAGATTTCATATTCAGTTTTATATTCAGTGTCATGTACGTAATATGTTGTAAATATAATTAATTTGTTAATGTTTTCATCAAACATGCTTTGCCATCAATTCATTCAAAGCAACCTCTTTTAAGGGTAATACATCGAAAGTACAGCGCCGTTGAGAGTTAGACAGGTGGGAGGGATCGTTTTGGCTGTAGGGCACAGAAGGCAATTTTTCGCATTGCTCACTTTCCCTTATGAGAAAATTGAATATTAGAGACGTCTATTGCAGGAAATTTAATGTACTTTTACGTGGTATTATGATTTTTGTTGATAACATGTATATTTTTCGAGTTGTAGGGGGTGAGAGTGGGGTTTTTTACGTTTTGGCGGAAGGACAAAAAAATCGCTGTTTTTCAGCGCGCTTTAGTGCTGAAACTGCTCGTCAGAAAAAAAGTTGATTTGTGTATTTTGTAATTTTGTTTTTTTTGTAATGATTTTGCAAAAACGCATAGTTTTCGAGATATTAGCGAAAAAGTAAAAAAGCTGGAAAATCTTGCGTTTTTCGTTGTGAAGCCGACATTCTACAAGGCAGCAAACTTAAATCGGATTCAGCACCCCAAAAAAAAATATAGAACCGTTGAGAAAAAAACTTTCGCAATTTTCTTATGAAAGTGGCAGTTTTGAACACTCATTGACTGAATTACTATTCATATAAATATAGACTCGCGTGTTCAAAATTATCATTATTATATTACTTTAATTACTTCAAGTTTCAAAGCTAAGTTCTCACACTTGAAATGTATACTAATTATAAGAAAAACATCTTAAATGGCTGAGAAGATATTTGATAGGGTTCAATGTTGAATTTATTTCTC
Organism: Leptura quadrifasciata; assembly: GCA_963675555.1. Classification (NCBI taxonomy): domain Eukaryota; kingdom Metazoa; phylum Arthropoda; class Insecta; order Coleoptera; family Cerambycidae; genus Leptura; species Leptura quadrifasciata. The sequence goes on from OY776682.1 coordinate 32,613,668, forward strand.
AGAAACGATGGTATTTAACAAATTGGACCATAATATCGCAACACGGAGTATATGTTAGTCGAGAGCTTCCCTCGAGTGTAGCAAGGTTTGTATTAAAATGTGGCTACTTGTCTCCTAGCACTCGGTGCAAGCGAATAAAATATATAGTGTAATACATTACTCGTCATCCATAAATGAATGCAAATTGCTAGTTTTTTTATCACACGCCTTGGTTATGCTTAATTAAATAATCAGATTATTCTGTATATGCCAACATTTTATACCCCTTTGTAATATAACTTCACGTAGGTTTCATGTCATTTTTTTACGAGTTTTACTAATTAGTATTTCTAGTCCTTTGGTAACTAAGTAACATGTTCCTATTATATTTTAGATTCTGGTATTAACGACTTCGATATTACGTTGCAGTCCATCCTTATAATATATAGAATAAAATAAAGTAAAACTATTTCAAGTAATAAAATGCAATTAAGGATATGTTTTTAATATTAATAAAAATAAACGTTGTGTCAGGAATAAATTTGTTACTCCAAGATTCATTGTTTAACTTGAAGTCACTGCTTCTAAACGAGGAGATGAGTTTTATGTGTGGACATCTCGATCTCCATTAGAAGATTGGGAGCAGTGCAATGGTGGTGGATGAAAAGAGCAGTGGCCCCCTCCCAAACAATAACACTACTAAAACGCTATTATTTCGCCGTAAAGCTTGAAGCTATGTAGATAGGAAAAACCAAGTGTTTGTTTATAGCTACACTATCAAAGATGTGAATTCTGATGACCCTCTAAGAAATTCACACAGGAGTGTCAAAACATATCCGTAGACAATTGCGATGGCCAATCAACCAGCTCTTCTCTCAATTCATCTGTTATTTTTATTACGAATATATTATTCTAGTCCTTGAGTTTTTCGCCTGATAAAGCTATAGAAAAAATAATTCTAGTATCGTTGTTTGTGGAATCACTCCAAACACTGTAGCTTATGATTTCTGTTAATAATGATAATAATGAACGAATGAACATGGTGGGTGAAATCCGCGTGGAATAGAACATTCGAGTATTCCTATCAAGTTAAACCTCATCTCAAGATGATACCAACATAATGGCTGAAATGCGCACCGAGTACAGTATTGGAGTGTAGTGTTCATATTAATGCTCAATTTTAGGCAACTCTAGAATATGCCTACATGGTTGACGAAATACGCATCGGGTTGAGTATTCGGGCGTAGTGTTCAAATTTTAATATTTTTTAATTTATTTAAGTAATAATAATAGTACATTGACAGTGACAGTATCAACTATTTGAAATAATACGTAGTGAAAAATATAAGTAAATAAATAATTTAAACCTCACATAAGTTATGAAAATTGTTCGAGAGTGTATAAATACTATATATATATATATATATATATATATATATATTATTTAAGTAATAATAATAGTACATTGACAGTGACAGTATCAACTATTTGAAATAATACGTAGTGAAAAATATAAATAAATAAATAATTTAAACCTCACATAAGTTATGAAAATTGTTCGTGAGTGTATAAATACTATATATATTATATATATATGGTGTACCGGTGAGAGGTAAGTGAATACCCTCATGTGGTCAAATGCTACTATACTCCAGACATCATAGATGTCTCCATGGTGTATAGCGACTTGCTATTTTGCAAGTACCGAGAGCGGTGACCTTTAGCCCTTGGTGGACTTAACCCATATACTGTTATTATACATGATTTGCAGGAAACAACTACTCAGCGAGCAAATACCCCGACCTGCATTGAATTATACCTTACAAATCATGAATTGACAAATGACATTGGCTACCAATCTTTCATGATTTGTAAGGTATAATTCAATGCAGGTCGGGGTATTTGCCCGCTGAGTAGTTGTTTCCTGCAAATCATGTATAATAACAGTATATGGGTTAAGTCCACCAAGGGCTAAAGGTCACCGCTCTCGGTACTTGCAAAATAGCAAGTCGCTATACACCATGGAGACATCTATGATGTCTGGTGTATAGTAGCATTTGACCACATGAGGGTATTCACTTACCTCTCACCGGTACACCATTTACTTAAGTTTGTATAAAACTAACAGGTTGGCCACTGTCATTTGTCTGTTCCATGACCTATGGCATACTGATGAGAACTAATAAGTTCGAAACCGGTCTATGTCTGGTCGGGGAATTGACAAATGACATTGGCTACCAATCTTTCATGATTTGTAAGGTATAATTCAATGCAGGTCGGGGTATTTGCCCGCTGAGTAGTTGTTTCCTGCAAATCATGTATAATAACAGTATATATATATATATATATATATATATATATATATATATATATAGATAGATAGTAGAATCGATAGGGGATTGTTCTTGGGAATTAGGTACATCAATGAAACACCAAACTTATTTTTTTAACGTTTCGGCTGGAGGCCCCTAGCCTTCATCAGAAAAATTTGTTTTTAATAAGTATCTGGTTAGGACTCTGTTCCCATTAATTGTTCGAATTAATGTTCCCATCATCAGATGGCCCTACTTGTTTTGTTTATTAGTTCGAATGTTCGTCTTTCATTTTTTGTTGACTTTTTTTTATAGAGAGAAAAAACATATAGATGAAATACGTAGTCAGTTACATACAGTGTTGTTGAGACATAGTTATATACCTTAGTTACACCGCATATTAGTTATTAATAGTATTACCGCTTATAGCTGTGTTCAAAATTGAGTTTCTGTTTATTATATCCTACCTCCTTATTGTTCATCCCATTAGCCCTATAATAAACAGTGGAAAAAACAGTGCATCGATACTGATGGTAAGTCAATTTTGAATTCCCCTTTTTTGGATTATTAGATACAGCCCACTTGATTCATTTCTTTAGTTTTGTTCATAAAAATAACAAACATTTTTTTTTTGGTTCCGTTCTAGCACGGATAATTAATTAGATTTTTTTGTTGTTATTTTTTTCATTTTTAAATATAATCAAAGTATTTTTAGTAAAATAATTTCACTTAGTTTATAGCCTTCTAGTTTATCATCTTTATAGTTTTTATCGCGTTTTTTTATATGGTAGTTTTTTCTGTGCATCTGGTTTTTTCTCTCTCTAAAATTTTGTAGTTCATATATTACACAAGTTGTTGGTAATAAATATTCTTTAGTTAATTTAATCTAGTAGTAGTTTAGTAGTGGTAGTAGCAATTTTACAAAATTGTTGCAAAGAAAATATTTTTTTTTGGTTAATTAATAATTTAATAATAAATCCCTTATTATTAAATTGAAAATGGCACCAACAAAAAAGGAAAAGGGGCTTAGTATGCTTGTGTCGAAAAAGGAACAATATTTTCGTAGAATACAATCATTATTTGACATGGGTAAAAAACTTGATGATGAGACAAATTTGAATAATTTTCGGATCAGATTTAAATCTTTAGAGGACACCAAAGTGTCGTTTTTGCAAATAGTAGATGATATAAATGCAGTTAGTTTCGAAATAGATGATAATTATGCACCAAATTACCAGGTATTGGACACATTTGATGAGTTGTATTGTAACATTTTATCTATAGCAGATAAGGCTCTTGCAAAACCAGAAATAAAAAGTGTCGCTAGTAATAGTGAGACTTCTAGTACACCTAAAAATATTCCTAGGTTACCACAAATAGAATTACCTGGGTTTTCAGGAAACCCTAAGGAGTGGCCAATATTTTATGAATGCTTTAAAAATCTTATCCACGATAATAAATATTTGAATGACGTGGATAAGGTACATTATTTGATTGGGAAATTAAATGGAAAAGCTCTAACTGTTTGTTCTGGAGTTCCACCTGTAGCTGATAATTATAATATTATCTGGCAGGCCGTAGTTGACAAATTTCAGGATAAACGTTTATTAGCAAACACTTATTTAGAACAAATATTTGAATTGAAACCAGCACAAACAGCTTCTGCTAATAATTTAAATAACTTTTTAGAAAAATATGATACTGCCACTAGGGCTCTTAAAAAATTAGATATTAAAGATTTGTTTGACTACACTTTGTCATATTTAGCCTTGAAAAAAACTTGATACAGAAACTAATCGTTTATTTGAAAATTCCCATAAAGATTCTGCCACACCTTCTTACCAGGAAATTATTACTTTTGTCAAAGCACAAACAAAAATTTATTCGCGCACTTGTCCTTCCAGTAAGACACCTTTAAATAGTGGTAACAATAAAACGAAATTTAGCCATAGTTTTGTTATTAATAACAATAATAACAATCAGACAAAATGTCCGATGTGTAGTGCTAATACACATCTAATTTCCAATTGTTTCACATTTTTAGAACTTTCCCTTAATGAACGTTATAAGGTAGTGAAAAATAAAAATTTGTGTTTAAATTGTCTAGGCTCCCATAAAATTTTGGTATGTAAAAGTAAGATTAATTGCAAATTTTGTCAACTTAGACATCATTCATTGTTGCATTTTGGTAAATCGATTCGCGGAAACTATGATAGACAGCCGGTGTGTGAAACTGTAGTAAATAGTGTAGAGGTGCCATCGAGTAGTGGGGTCACCGTAAATCCTAATAATTCTAACACCCAGGCAACCGCAGCCGCAACATCGACTTCCAACGATTACTTTAATAATCATTCTAATTTAAATTCTACATCACTAATGAGTGTTTGTTCTGCCGCTATTAAACCAACATTTAATTTTAATAAAAATGTATTATTATCCACCGCTATTGTCAATATCTTAGATCAAACCGGTGAAATGCAGAAGGTTAGATTTTTGTTAGATTCTACTAGTCAATCTCATTTCATTACAGTTAAATGTTGTCGGCGGTTGAAATTACCCATATTGAAAACGCATTCGACAGTGCGAGGCATTGGCGTAGCATCGTGCTCAACTAGGGGTCATGTTAATATAGTTATTTCTTCCTGTTTGGACCCAACTAAACGATATCCATTAGATAATATAGTGGAGAAATTACCATTTTCGGTAGTCCAAACTGATTTACTTCATTATATTAATAATTTACCATTAGCTGATAGAACTTTTCATCTCCCAGGGGAGTTTGATGGAATAATAGGTGCGGACTTATACCCACATTTACTAGGAAAAACGCGTATAGTTGGACCGCCAAATTCACCTGTAACTCTCGAAACAAGTTTAGGGTTTGTTTTAATGGGCACAGTACCAGTTAATTCAAATAATGAAATTCAACAAAATTTTTGTACAATTATAGATCCTCCACTTGAAAATTTAGTTAGTAAATTTTGGGAAATTGAGGAAATCCCAGTGCAAACTTTTCAAAATCCTGAAGATGTAGAATGTGAAAATATTTTTAAATCGACTTATAAACGAGATTCATCCGGACGGTATAGTGTAGCTTTGCCTTTTAAAACTAGTTCTTCTAATCTCGGTGATTCATATTCAATTGCATTTAGAAGATTTATGTCATTAGAAAAGAAATTTCAACTTTTTGAAAATTATAAAAATCAGTATTTGGACACAATAAACGATTACATAGTGCAAGGGCATATGTCGAAAATTTGTGATGAAAATTTTGTATCACCTTCTTATTATATAACACATCATGGTGTTCTTAAATTAGAAAGTTCAAGTACACCTTTAAGAGTAGTGTTCGACGCTAGTGACAAAACAGATAGTTCATTTTCTCTAAATGATTTATTGTACACTGGGCCTAAATTACAATCCGATGTTTTGAATATGTTTCTTAATTTTCGGTTGTGTGAAATAGCATTTACCGCAGATATACGGAGTAATTCTTGCTGTCAAAAACATATATAGTACAAAGCAAATACATATGGATTTTAGCGATCGATTTATTGATACGGTTTGTGTAAAAGTAAATACATCTGAGTCTAATGCACTATATGTTATCTTAGTATATATCGATCCGGCCTGTAACATCAACACTGTAAGTAATTTTTATAATTTCTTGGAAAATTTACCATTTCTCTATAACAATAATTTCCTAATCATGGGAGATTTTAATGTCTCCAAACTGAATCAGTATTATAAGAGCAATACATTAAATGATCAGTATGTTAGAGAACTTATAAATTTTCAAAACTTTTTTGACTGTAAGCAGTATAACAAAATAGCAAATTATTTAGACCGTATATTAGATCTGGTAATATCGAATCAAAATTGCACAGTTCAACGTAGCCCATTTTGTTTAGTAGATGAGGATGCACATCATCCAACTTTGTATATAGAGGTCTCTTTAGTAATCAATAAATTAACGCAATTGTCGTCTCCATTAAAATCTACCTATAATTATAAAAAGGCGAATTTCAATCTATTATATGAACTATTTAGAAACACGGATTGGACTGATATTGGAAGGTTTTCTGATGTAAATGATGCTGTAGAATATTTCTATTCCATTATATACAATATATTTGATAAATGTATCCCAAAAACAAAAACTTCCAAGAAATATCCAGTTTGGTTTAACAACCAAATCATAAAAGATCTAAGAAAAAAGGACAGAATTCGTAAAAAATATAACTTCTCTCAATCAAATGATTTAAAAAATGAATATAGTAATCTAAGAGCAAAACTAAAAAAGGATATTGATCAAGCATACAAACAGTACATAAATAAAATACAAAAGGATATTAGCGATGATTCAAGGACATTCTGGCAATTTATGAAGGACAAAAAAGGGGCAGTCTCCTTCCCAAATACTATGCACCTAGATAACCTAGAATGTAAAAGCGGGGAGGCAATTGCAGATGCATTCGCAAGTCACTTTAAAAGTGTATACAATGTAGATTTTCATGGAGATAACTCACACATAAAGCTAAATCCGCACATGGATGAAGTAGTTGTAAACTCTATTACACAAAATGAGATACGTGATGCTGTAAAGAGACTAAAGTCAAACAAAGCAGTTGGACCCGACAGGTTACCCTCTTACATCGTTAAAGGTTGTATCGACTTTCTTGTATACCCGCTTCACTACTTGTTTAACCTAAGTTTAAAAACCAAAGTATTTCCTGAAATCTGGAAAGAAGTCCGTCTTTGCCCAGTACACAAGAAAGATGATAAAACCAACATTAAGAATTATAGGCCTATTGCTATACTATCAGTCCCAGCAAAACTTTATGAATCGATTATCTATGACGATATCTATAGATCAGTCTCCAATAGCATATCCATGCACCAGCATGGTTTTATCAGACAAAGGTCAACTGCTAGTAACCTGATTAATATCACTCAGTTCATATTCCAAGAAATACACGAAGGAAATCAGGTGGATGTTGTTTATACCGACTTTCAAAAGGCGTTTGACTCGGTGTCGCATAATTTCCTACTTTGTAAACTTAAAAACGAATTTGGATTCCATGAGAATCTTATAGAACTCCTCACATCATATTTACATAATAGAAAACAGTATGTGTCTGTAAGTGGTTATACATCGAAACAGTTTCTTGCCATGTCCGGAGTCCCTCAGGGTTCCAATCTTGGACCACTGTTATTTCTCATGTTCATAAATAGTCTTACTGAAATAATTAGAGCCTCCAAATATCTGTTATTTGCAGATGATTTAAAGATTTACATTAAAGTTGAAAGTAATATGGACTGCTTCCTGCTCCAAAATGACATTAATAATTTATATCAATGGACACTTCAAAATAAATTGTATCTTAACATTAATAAATGCTTCATTATGACCTATACTAGAAGAAAAACTCCAATTATATTCAATTACAAAATGAATAATACAGATTTGGCTAGGGTTGAAACCATGAGGGACCTAGGCGTAACATTTGACACCCAGCTCACATTTAGTAACCATATTTACACCATGATAAATAAGGCTAATAAAATGTATGGATTCATAGTACGCAATACGAAGATGTTTAACAATACAGGAGCTATTAGGCGGTTATATATTTCGTATGTAAGATCTCAGTTGGAATATTCCTCAATTGTCTGGAATCCATTTTATCAAATACACAAAAATAGCGTAGAAACAATACAAAATAAAGTTTTAAGGTTTTTAAATTATAAAGAGACTGGTTTATATGATTTCGATATAGATAAAGATATATTAAGGAAAAGATATAATCTCAAAACACTGGAGAATCGACGAAAATACGGGCATATTGTATACTTACATAAATTGTTACATGGCAATGTAGACGATAGTAGTTTCCTGTCCATGATAAGTTTAAGCGTCCCCCACTATCCTACTAGAACTTTCCACTTAGACCTGGCAGGTACAAATTATCAAATCAATTGCCCTCTTCACACAATATGTAGTAACTATAATACGATCCAAGCCAACTGTGATATATTTGATATCAGTATAAAAAAACTAAAAACCATGTTAAATTCATTGTTTTAAACCATTGCTTTCTAATATTATGTTAAAATTAAGCTAGTATTAAGTTAGTTTTAGGTTAATGTAAATATCAAATGTACCATATCACTCTGTAATAGGGCTTGCCTGTTGAGTGCATTACCAAATAAATAAATAAATAAATAAAATAAATAAATGTATAGGCAGATAGCTTTATGTCCAGAACAGATGTTTTCAACGTGTGTTATGGAGATTTTCGCCTAATGAACCGATTTGTACTTATGAATTAAACACCGTTTCATTCGGAGTAAAATCTTCACCCTTTTTAGCTTTGAGAACTGTGCGTCAGTTAGCTGTAGATGAAGTAAACTCTTATCCATTGGCCTCAAAGATAGTTTGTAGAGATATGTATATGGATGATCTTGTTTCTAGTATTTCAAACATTAGTCAAGCAAAATTATTGTATAAACAATTAGTACATTTATTTAGATCTGGTGGATTTGATTTGGTAAAGTGGTCGGTTAATTCTAAAGAACTTTTAGCAGAGATACCAATAGAAAATCGTGCAGTTGATGTAGTTAATTTTGAAACTGATTATTTAAAGGTTTTACGCCTACAATGGCAACCTAATTTAGACATTTTTACTTTTACAACGCGTTCTGAGCCTTGTGAATGTACGAAGATAAATATTCTCTCTGTAGTAGACCGCTTTTTTGATCCATTAGGTTTAATAGCTCCAGTTGTTTTAGTAGTTAAATTATTTATTAAGCAATTATGAACATATCACGTAGACTGGGATGAAATCCCCCCTGATAGTTTTGTAAAACAGTGGATAGAATTTGAAAGTGAATTGCCACTTTTAAGTAAATTTCAAATTCCGCGTCATATAGGAGTTTTTGAGAATTCTAGTGCTATATTAATTGGATTTGCCAATGCTTGTGAAACTTCATTTGGATCAGTTGTTTATTTGCGAACAGTGACTGATGGATGGTCGAGTTCAAACTAGCTTAATATGTGCAAAATCTAAAATCTCACCTTTAAAAACTCTTTCGATACACAGACTAGAACTTTGTGCTGCACATTTGTTGTCTAAACTTATAAATTTTGTAGTAGAAACTTTTAAATCGCCTTTAGAAATCGATAGAATTTTGGCATTATCTGATTCAACTGTAGTCCTTACTTGGATAAATTCATCTCCTCATAGATGGAAAACGTTTGTGGTCAATCGTGTATCAAAGATACAAGAATTAGTTCCCTCAAAAAACTGGTTCCACATAAGTGGAAAATTTAATATTTCGGATTGTCTTTCGAGAGGGTTAACACCCTCTCGCTTTATGGCCACTAAGGAATGGACTATTGGACCTAGTTGGCTGAGGTCTGACGAGTCTTATTGGCCCATTACCGAGGAGAATTATACTCCATTGGAAGAAAAAATAGTAACATTGGTGATTACTAATGATTTTGTTAATCCTCTAATTACTCTAATGGAACGTTACTCATCTTGGTTAAAATTACTCCGTTGTAGCGTTTACTTTTTACGTTTTATTCAAAAATTGCCACGTCGAAAATATATTTCTGCTTCAGATTTACAGACAGTAGAATATACTTTGATTTACGTAAACTTAGGCCATTTTTAAAACATGGCATTCTCAGAGTAGGCGGACGCTTAGTAAATTCACATTTAGATTTTGATAGTCAACATCCGATTTTGCTTCCTAAAAAGGATAATTTAATATGTTTATTGATAGATCATTATCATTGTCACAACCTTCATACAGGCCCTAATTTAGTTTTATCATTATTGAGACAACGATTTTGGATTTTAGCAGCGCGTGGAGTAGTACGAAATAGAATACATAAATGTAATATTTGTTTTAAGGCCCGACCTCAATCGCGATTTCCGTTAATGGGAAATCTTCCTCCTTGTCGAGTTCAACAAGCTAAAGTTTTTTTGCACACCGGTGTTGATTTCGCCGGTCCGATTTATATAGTACTTAACCGCAGAAGAGGTGCACATTCACAAAAGGCATATATTTGTCTATTTGTTTGTCTTGCTACTAAAGCAATACATTTAGAATTAGTCTCCGATTTGACAACTGCGAATTTTTTGCAAGCATTCAAACGCTTCCTATCACGTAGAGGCCTCTGTTCTGTAATGTATTCCGACTGTGGAACTAATTTTATTGGTGCTAAAACTGTGCTTCATGAAATTTATCGTTTGGTTGAGTCAAAAGAATTTGTAGAAACTATTTCAACTGAATTAACTAATAGAGGAATTGAATGGAAATTTAACCCCCCCGGCTGCGCCACATTTTGGATCCTTATGGGAAAGTAATGTAAAATCTGTTAAAACACACTTATACAAGGTAGTAGGTAATCAGTTGCTGTCATATGAAGAAATGAACACCTTGCTAATACAAATAGAAGCTTTACCTAATTCACGTCCGTTGTGTGTCTTAAATTCAGATCCAGCTGAACCTCTGGCACTCACACCCGCGCATTTTTTAACACTTACCCCACTTGATAGATTGCCGGCATGTGATCTTACTAATGAAAACTTAAATCGTTAAGATAGATATCAAATGATAGACCGTATGGTTCAGGATTACTGGAAGCGATGGCATTTAGAATATTTGCACACATTACAGGTACGCGAGCGCTGGAATACTCCTTCTAATCCAATTAAAATTGGTACAATTGTTTTGGTACAACAACCTAATACCCTACCGCTACAGTGGTCATTAGGGCGCATTGTAGAATTATTTCCTGGACGAGATGGTGTGGTTAGAGTCGTCTCTGTGAAAACAAAAAATGGAATTTTTAAGCGCCCTATAGTCAAAATGTGTCCATTGCCTATCCAGTAATTGTAGATTTTTAAATATATTTTTTTTGTCTTATATTAGTTTAGTAAATAGTTGTAAATATGCTATTTAGTTTATTAGAGTTAAGAGATGGGATATATATTAGTAGTAGTTATTCACCACCTGGTTTCTGAAATATTCTTTCAGGGGCGGGGGAATGGTTAGGACTCTGTTCCCATTAATTGTTCGAATTAATGTTCCCATCATCAGATGGCCCTACTTGTCTTGTTTATTAGTTCGAATGTTCGTTTTTCGTTTTTTGTTGACTTTTTTTTATAGAGAGAAAAAACATATAGATGAAATACGTAGTCAGTTACATACAGTGTTGTTGAGAGATAGTTATATACCTTAGTTACACCGCATATTAGTTATTAATAGTATTACCGCTTATAGCTGTGTTCAAAATTGAGTTTCTGTTTATTATATCCTACCTCCTTATTGTCCATCCCGTTAGCCCTATAATAAACAGTGGAAAAAACAGTGCATCGATACTGATGGTAAGTCAATTTTGAATTCCCCTTTTTTGGATTATTAGATACAGTCCACTTGATTCATTTCTTTAGTTTTGTTCAGAAAAATAACAAACAGTATCCATACTCGTAATATTCGTATACAAATTCGTATAGTCATGTAATCTAAAATGTAATAGAGAGACAATAATTTTTTATCAGTAAAGTTAGGTTATAATTTTATTTTATTATTTTTAATATTTGCTTACCCAAACCGTGTCATTGCCAAGTTGTACTAGTTTATAGTGTTATTTATTATTTTCTTTTCTTTTTTTTCCCTTCTTCTATTCATTATACAAGTATTACTGTTATATTTTAATATTTTTTACCATGCAATTGTACCTCGTGGTTTGATCGCAAGAATGACAAATGACTCGCCAAGTTTCACAGAAGCTCAAGAAAGACTAAACAGAGAACCAACTCGTCGATATTTGGATATTATATTATTGGCTGATAGATGGCGATAGTGGTTTAATCACATAATTCTTTTTAATGATATTTATTGATTTATGTATGGTGTGTGTTCGTTATTTATTGTTGATAACCTTATTAAGAACATATATAACAATGTATAGAGCAACAATCCTGTGGGGACCCTCAATATAGAAAAAACTATATTTGGGGCCCCCACAGGTGCTACAAAACATTGTGATATATCTTACTAAGGTGGCTTATTTCGATTTTATCATTGACAGCATTTTGATTTTTGTGAATGTGAATCATTTCAAGAATTTGTCGTTTTTTATTATTATTTTCCGTAGCTAAAATTTTTGTATTTTCATAGTTAAATTCATGTTTTGTTAGTCTTTTGTGTTTATTTAGGGCAGTGCTACAATTTTTAGTGTACTTATGTGCTTTTAACCGGTTCTCTAAATATTGGGTCCTTTGTCCGATATATACTTTATCACAATCTTTACAGGGAATTTCATAAGCAGTGTGTGTTGTTTTGTTTTTAGGAGTTTTTGCTTTAAGTTTTGAAAAATTTTGCTTTAGTAGGTTACTACTTTTATGACAAATATTAATGTTGTATTTGTTTAATGCATTTTTTAAATTATTCTGAAAGCCCTTTTTGATAAGGGATCGACATATAGATTTGTTCTTCTTTCACTGTATTATTATCATTAGCATTATAAAATCTATTGATTTTGTCTTTGAAAATACTGTGTACTAATGTTTTTGGATAGTTGTTATTAAACAAGGCAATTTTTGCTTTTTTTATAGCAATTGGTCTGTAATACCCATCGGAAAGTTTTATTGCCCTATCTGCTAAACCTATAACAACACTTTTTTTTTGGGACATTGGATGGCTGGAATTATAATTGAAGTATCTACCTGACCAAGTAGATTTTGTATTATTATTATTAGCCTTTACTCGAGTCCGAGTATAAAAATGTTACAGTCGATAAATTGTGTACAATAAAAAACAAGTAAAAGGTGTAGTCTATTGTAATTCCCATTCATCTACGGTGCACACGACTATGGCTATAGAGGCCAATTCGGGAGAGCACATGTCGACCGCAGTCAAGACAAACATAGACCTGGTTAGGTCTTGGATTCGGCCTCCTTGCAGCAACATTTCCTTGATAGCTGGCCACAACCCCTCGCCATTCGGTTCTGTCCGCTGCAAGTTGTTCCCATTGCTCGTCTGGAATACCGCAGGATTTTAGATTTTCATGGAGAACGTCTTTGAACCTCTTTCGTTGACCGCCACGCCTTCTTCTACCGCTTAGCAATTCACCATAAAGTGTACATTTAGGAAGGCGGTTATCATGCATACGATGAACGTGACCTGCCCATCTTAGGCGTGCTCTTGAAATAAGCACCTCAATTGGAAGGCTGTTTGCTCTCCTGAGTATTTCCACGTTTGATATGTGATGGAACCAGCGGATTTTCATCATACTTCTGAGGTGTCTTTGCTGAAAACGTTCTAATTCTTTCACATGACGACGGTAAGTGACCCAGCTTTCACATGCATATAGCAGTGTTGGAATGACAACTGCTCTGTAGACAGCCATTTTCGTTGACAAAGCAAGGTCGTGGTTGTCAAATACTCTCTCTCTCTAAGTCCCCAGAGTGCTCTAGATGCAGCGTTAATTCTATTGCGAATCTCGCTGTCCATGTTTGCTTTGTCATTAACAACGTTGCCTAAGTAATTGAACTGATCCACCACTTCAAGAGAATTTCCGTTAAGTGTAATGTCTATTTGGTTCACTTGATGAGGAGTTGACATAATCTTAGTCTTTCCAATGTTGATTTTAAGTCCCAAGGAGTCATAGCTCTGGGCATCCACATCTAAAAGTCCTTGAAGCTCTTCCGGCGTAGAGGCTAAAAGTGCACAGTCATCCGCATACTGGAGATCACAAATGAATCGTGTGCGTGTCTTCGTGAAAGCTCTAAAGCGCCCTATGTTAAAGAGACCGCCATCAAAACGGTATCTGAGACCTATTCCTCTGACTGTCAGTTTGTTGTCAACAATAATTGTTAGAGCAGTGGTAAACAAATTAAAGAGTAGGGGTGCCAGGACACATCCCTGCCTAACTCCAGTGAGGGTTTGGAAAGGTTCGGTTGCCTCATTATTATACATAACCTGGGCGTTGTTGTTTGTATGTAGACTGCGACATACTTCCACAAATTTTCTAGGGATACCTAAGCGGAACATAATTTTCCAGAGCACTTCCCTGTCCACCGAGTCAAACGCCTTGGGTAAATCAATGAAGGCCATGTGAATTTCTCCTTGATGTTCGAGTGCTTTTTCTTGAAGCTGTTTAAGTGTGAAGATTAAATCTGATGTGCCTCGGTTTGGTCTAAAGCCACTCTGTGTTTCAGGAAGTAACTTTTCCATAACAGGTGTTAGCCTATTTGCCATCGCTTTAGTGAGTATCTTCCCTCCAACAGCCAGGAGAGCTATACCCCTGTAATTTCCACAGTCCGCAGCGCTCCCTGTGTTTTTGAAGAGGTTGATTAAAAGTGTATCACGAAACTCCTGCGGAGCTTGACCACTTTCCCACACGACATCAAACAGTTTTTTGAGGTGGGGTATGAGCTCTGACGACACAGCTTTAAAGATCTCAGCTGGGAGTGAGTCGGCGCCGGGAGGTTTGTTATTTTTTAGCTGCCCAATGGCGGTTAAGATCTCTTCCATTGTTAGTGGTTTATCTAAGTCTTCGAAGGTGTCATATTGAGGGATAAGATTTATAATATCGTGATCGGCTTGACTTTGCTGGTTAAGAATGTTAGCGTAATGTTCTTTCCATCGGGCTCTTATTTCCTGGTCTTCTTTGAGGAGATTTCCATTTAAATCTTTAATAGGGCACATATTTTTCCGACTGGGGCCGTACACTGCTTTTACTCCTTGAAAGAAATTCCTGTAGTCGTGTGAATCGGCGTACCTTTGAATTTCTCTGGCCTTGCTTGCCCACCACTCGTTCTTTATTCTTCTGATTTCGCGTTGCGTTTCATACTTAGATTGGGTAAAAGCTTCTGCTTTTGATGAGTAGTTGGGGTGGTTGATAGCGTTTTGGAAGGCAATATGTTTGCGGTCAAGAAGTTCTTGTATAAAAGCTTCATTATCATTGAACCAGTCCTCCTGTTTTTTCTTGCTGCAGTGCCAAGAATTTCCTCACTTGCACTTTTTAAACTGTCTTTAATTTGTGTCCAGGTAGCAGCGACAGCTACAGAATTGGTTTTTTCTAGTGCACTCAAATTCTCTTGAACTTTTTGCTTTAGCTGTTCGACGGTTTGTTGGTCACGCAATTTACTAATACAGAGACGGAGTCTACGTTTTACTTGAGTTCTTCGGTGTTTGGGTCTCATAACAATTTTCATTTTAGAGACAACAGGACGATGATCGGTCCAACATTCGCCTATCAATGCGCGCCTTTGTAATTTGGACGTCCTTGAGATGCTTCCTACGTACGATAACATAGTCCAGTAGATGCCATTGACCTGATCTGGGATGACGCCAGGTGCCTTTAAATTTATCCTTTTGTCGGAAAATGGTGTTTGTTATAACTAGATCATGTTCGGCGCATTTAGTTAGGAGTAGTTGACCGTTAGCGTTCATGTTGACCAAACCGTTCTTGCCTATGATGCCTGACCAGGTGTCTGCATCTCTCCCTACTCTAGCGTTAAAATCGCCAAGAATAACGAGTCGTTCCGTTTTAGGTATTCTACAGAGAGTTTCTTCCAGCTGTTGATAGAAGCTTTCCTTGGTTTCGTGACTTGCATCCAGAGGGGGAGCGTAGGCGCTTATTAGATTTACCGCGTTGCCACCTGATAGCTCATAGCGTAGCAGCATTAGACGCTCGGATAGGCCTTGTGGTACTTGTGTTAAGTTGGATACAAGTTGATTCCGAACGGCAAATCCTACTCCATGTTGTCTTCTTGAATTGGTGGGAAGACCTTTCCAATAGAAGGTGTAGTACTTTTCTGTGAGAGAGCCTTCCTCCAAAAATCGAGTTTCGCTGAGAGCTGCAACGTCAACATTGAGTCGGTGAAGTTCTCTATCTATTAGAGCAGTTCTTCTTTCAGGCCGATCGGTGCGAGTGCTGTCGTTCAAAGTACGAACATTCCAAGCGCCGTAGATGAAAGAATTAGTTTTGCTGGATTTAACTTGTCGGTGTTTTTTCGACATTCGATGAGGTGTCCCTGTGGGCACCCTCCCCCGGAGATCCGATCGGGAGGGTATTTTACCTCCGGATGATTTTGTCCCACTTGAATTCTCCATCATTTTTTTAAAGCCTTAATCGACTGAAAACGAAGCTGCATTTGAAGTTTTAGCTGGAGCAGGTATGCAACTGACCAGCTCGGTTGCGGAAGGCGAGTGGTGTGGTCCCATGGCACAGAAGGAGACTGCGACGATGGGGTAACGAAACGATTCCAAAAGCAACCTTTGTGTGCGGTGGGTTAATTTTACCGCACTCTTCGTGAGAAGGTGGATGTGCTCACGGCAAAAGGTAAGGGTTATTCCGCCCTTACTCGGTCGTTAGAACCTCGTTAGTGAAAACAGGGTGCACCAAGTTCAAATTGAACTCATCGCGAAGGTGAGGTTAACAATTGAGTAGGAGAGGCTATAACTTGCGCTTCACTACCCCATTACACCCCCCCCCCCCCCATCCACCCTGTATACATAAGTAATTTAAATTTCAGCTAAATTGATGAAGTATAGTATCTTAATATGTCATCAACAAGCATGAGTTATCGAAAATTTGTATACATTCGGTTAAAATTTTGTCGTTTTCTCTATGTAAGGTTAAGTCAATAAAATTTATGCTATTATTTTGTTCGATTTCTATTGTGAATTGAAGTTTTGAATTGTAAGAATTGAAGAGATTTAAAATAAAATCTGTTTTATCATTAGGTACTAGCATAATGCAGTCGTCTACGTATCTATAGAAAAAAGGTATAGGAAAATTTATTTTTTTAAGAACTTCTTCTTCAAGTTCTTCCATTACCATCTGTGCTACTACACTGGAAATGGGAGAACCCATTGCACAACCATCTATTTGTTTGTAGAATGTGTCATTGTATTGAAAAAATGTAGATGTTAGGGTAGCTTCAATAGCAATAATGAATTCATTTTGTGGTAAAATGGCATGGGGCTTTATGATATCCCATTTTTTAACCACTACTTGTTTAACTAGATTAATCGGTATGTTTGTATACAGTGATACAACATCCAAAGACACCAATACATAGTTCTCTAGAATGTCTATATTTTTTATTAATTTTTTGAAATGCCAGGAATCTTTAACATAATATTTATTTTTTCCAATTATTTGTGTTAGGCTTTGTTTAAGGAAATTTGATAAATTATTAAAAGGTGCTGCTATACACGAAACAATTGGCCGGAGCGGAATACCTTGCTTGTGAAGTTTTGGCAACCCGTAAATTTTTGGTGGTTGTGCATTGTGTACTTTAAGTTTGTTGGCTATGTCTTTAGGAATAATATTATTTTCATACCACCTTTTTATAAGATTATTGTTTTTAGTTTGGAATATGTTAGTAGGGTTATTCTTTACTTCTTTGTACGTATTTTGATCATTTAATAAATCTGCCATTTTTGTGTTATATTTACTATTGTTCATGATAACTGTCTTATTTGTTTTGTCTGGTTTTAATATTTTAATGTTGTTATTTCTTTTAATAAATTGTTTTGTATTTTTAATTTTTTTGTTTAAAGATTTTTGGCATTTGGTAAGTCTACTGTTTTTTTGTTTATTGTGAAAATTTGTTAAAATATTACATATGGTTGATCTTACCTCATCTTTTTTGTTTTCTTCTAGATTATCAATGTTTGATTCTACACTGCTAACGATATTATATATGTAAGATTCGTTTTGGTTTGTGTTTATTGCAAAATTTGGGCCTAAAGCTAAAATTTCTTGTACATCTTCTGGGATATTAACATCTGTGAGATTCTCTATCCAGTCCTCTCGACCAACCTGTGAAACTTGTATTTGACTATTAATCAATTTTTCAAATTTCTTTATATTCTTTTTCCTGATGTTAATAAACCTTTTCTCATAATTGCATTATTCGATATTGAGAAAATTGTCTAAGATATTTTGTGGCAAAAGATTATGTAATTCTGTTTTAACTGTATGAATTTGGTATTCTAAAATTGTTACATTTTTACATGTGTCCGCGATTAAAAGTTTTAGTGTCGAAAATTTGAAATTCTTAAACTTGGTATCAAAGTCACGTTTTAGGTTTACATTATCAAAATTTAAATGTTTTAAATTAAAATTTAAGAACGAAGGTAACACTTCTTCTGTTTTACACCGTAGTAGGAATATTTTTCTGTTTTTTAGTCCGATTAGTTTTTTATTTAATTTTGAAAAAAGTTTTGTTTTTTGCCAGATCTTCTTTTTGAAGTCTACTACATAAATTCAAAGGTTCAAGAAAAGATTCCACGAAGATATATATACACTCACGAACAATTTTCATAACTTATGTGAGGTTTAAATTATTTATTTATTTATATTTTTCACTGCGTATTATTTCAAATAGTTGATACTGTCTCTGTCAATGTACTATTATTATTACTTAAATAAATTAAAAAATATTAAAATTTGAACACTACGCAGGCATATTCTAGAGTTGCCTAAAATTGAGCATTAATATGAACACTACACTCCAATACTGTACTCGGTGCGCATTTCAGCCATTATGTTGGTATCATCTTGAGATGAGGTTTAATTTGATAGGAATACTCGAATGTTCTATTCCACGCGGATTTCACCCACCATGTTCATTCGTTCATTATTATCATTATTAACAGAAATCATAAGCTACAGTGTTTGGAGTGATTCCACAAACAACGATACTAGAATTATTTTTTCTATAGCTTTATCAGGCGAAAAACTCAAGGACTAGAATAATATATTCGTAATAAAAATAACAGATGGATTGAGAGAAGAGCTGGTTGATTGGCCATCGCAATTGTCTACGGATATGTTTTGGCACTCCTGTGTGAATTTCTTAGAGGGTCATCAGAATTCACATCTTTGATAGTGTAGCTATAAACAAACCCTTGGTTTTTCCTATCTACATAGCTTCAAGGTTTACGGTGAAATAATAGCGTTTTAGTAGTGTTATTGTTTGGGAGGGGGCCACTGCTCTTTTCATCCACCACCATTGCACTCCTCCCAATCTTCTAATGGAGATCGAGATGTCCACATATAAAACTCATCTCCTCGTTTAGAAGCAGTGACTTCAAGCTAAACAATGAATCTTGGAGTAACAAATTTATTCCTGACACAACGTTTATTTTTATTAATATTAAAAATATATCCTTAATTGCATTTTATTACTTGAAATAGTTTTACTTTATTTTATTCTGTATATTATAAGGATGGACTGCAACGTAATATCGAAGTCGTTAATACCAGAATCTAAAATATAATAGGAACATGTTACTTAGTTACCAAAGGACTAGAAATACTAATTAGTAAAACTCGTAAAAAAATTACATGAAACCTACGTGAAGTTATGTTACAAAGGGGTATAAAATGTTGGTACATACAGAATAATCTGATTATTTAATTAAGCATAACCAAGGCGTGTGATAAAAAAACTAGCAATTTGCATTCATTTATGGATGACGAGTAATGTATTACACTATACATTTTATTCGCTTGCACCGAGTGCTAGGAGACAAGTAGCCACATTTTAATACAAACCTTGCTACACTCGAGGGAAGCTCTCGACTAACATATACACCGTGTTGCGATATTATGGTCCAATTTGTTAAATACCATCGTTTCTGAGAAATAAATTCAACATTGAACCCTATGAAATATCTTCTCAGCCATTTAAGATGCTTTTCTTATAATTAGTATACATTTCAAATGTGAGAACTTAGCTTTGATATTTGAAGTAATTAAAGTAATATAATAATGATAATTTTGAACACGCGAGTCTATATTTAAATGAATAGTAATTCAGTCAATGAGTGTTCAAAACTCTCACTTTCATAAGAAAATTGCGAAAGTTTTTTTCTCAACGGTTTTATATGTTTTTTGGGGTGCTGAATCCGATTTAAGTTTGCTGCCTTGTAGAATGTCGGCTTCACAACGAAAAACGCAAGATTTTCCCGCTTTTTACTTTTTCGCTAATATCTCGAAAACTATGCGTTTTTGCAAAATCATTACAAAAAAAACAAAATTACAAAATACACAAATCAACTTTTTTCTGACGAGCAGTTTCAGCACTAAAGCACGCTGAAAAACAGCGATTTTTTTGTCCTTCCGCCAAAACGTAAAAATCCCCCACTCTCACCCCCTACAACTCGAAAAACATGTTATCAACAAAAATCATAATACCACGTAAAAGTACATTAAATTTCCTGCAATAGACGTCTCTAATATTCAATTTTCTCATAAGGGAAAGTGAGCAATGCGAAAAATTGCCTTCTGTGCCCTACAGCCAAAACGATCCCTCCCACCTGTCTAACTCTCAACGGCGCTGTACTTTCGATGTATTACCCTTAAAAGAGGTTGCTTTGAATGAATTGATGGCAAAGCATGTTTGATGAAAACATTAACGAATTAATTATATTTACAACATATTACGTACATGACACTGAATATAAAACTGAATATGAAATCTGTATCTAGTAATGTATATGTGTCATGAAATGAGTGAAAGTCGAGCCCAGGAGAAAGAAGGCATATAGTGTTAGAACATGGTTACTAAGGACAGATAAGTTGCATAGTCAAGTATCTATGTATCAGAAACAGCTGATGCCATGTGCGCAGTTGTTTAAGTTGTCTCCGTTTGGTTGTGGTAGCCCAGGCAATGCTTCTTGGGCACTAGAAGGTCTAGAGAAAGGATCTTGGGAAATGGAAGGTTTGGACCTTCCATTTCCCAAAACCCCAAGGCAAAGGGTCAGGGTCAGGGGATCTTCGCATATATAGAAGACTAAAGAAGCCTTACATTATTACTTATGAGCAGCGTCGCAGGACCGTGGGAAAAACCTGAGGAATGAAACTCAAAGTGGTCATGCGGATATACACTGCCATCATCATAAGACTAATGATAACCTACGGAGCTGTGGTTTGGTGGCCTTAGAGCAAACAGACTACAGTTAAGGTCAATCTCAGCCAAGTGCAGAGAGTTGCCTGCCTAAGCATAACCGGAGCTATGCGAACAACACCAACGACGGCTATGGATGCTGTGTCTGCCACCACTAGTATATATCTAGGAGAAGTGGCTCTGACAACAATGGTACACCTCAAATCCGTTGGCATACAACCAAATGTAGACTGTGGAGAGGCCAGAAGTCGCCTGTGGAATGAGGCTGTCAGGAAGACGCCTCTTCTACGGGTGTGCACAATTGGCATTTCTCCCCGGTTTGTCTTTAACAGACTCTACATCGTATAGACGAATAGTAAGAAAGAGGCTGCTGACGAAGGTGTGACCAACATCTGCACAGACGGATAGAAAAATAAGGATGAGGCAGGATGTGGAATATACTCCAGAAGCCTGCAAATCTAATATAAATGGGCCATGGATGGGCGAACCAGCGAGTACAGATAGAATTGTCGGGCATAACCATAGCTGCAAAAGGGATTGTCCGTAAACAAACTACAGGCAAAACAATCAGGAGCTACACAGATTGTAAACAATCATTACTAGCCTTGAGAAGTTATAAAATTACCACAGGAGCAGTACGGGAATGTTACCAAGCACTTGTGGGTGCATCCAGCATAAATACAATACTGGTATGCTGGGTGAAAGGACATGCACAGTGTAGTGGTCACAAAGTAGCCGACAGACTGGTCAAGAAGGCAGCAGGCCTAAATATCTTTGGACCAGGCCCAGCCAGTCTATTATCCATCACGCCGATAACACGAATAATTAAAGAGAACACCCACAATGAATTCAAGAAGTTGTGGGATGAAATAAACAGCTGTCAGCTTGCTAGGGAACTACTAAAATAACCCTACAAGAGTACAGCAATGAACTACTTGGCAATGTCCAGAAGGAACCTACGTTTTATAACAGGAATTCAGACTAGATACTGTCCGTTAAGGAAACATCTACACAATATGAGATTAAGCGAAACACCTCTCTGTAGAGATGAGATGGTCCAACATGTACTTTGTGACTATTCTGAAGTCTCATCAATCAGAGAATCCATTTTGAGAGAACGTTGGCCTACTGTGGCTGATGTAAGGGAGATGCCCTTAGGCAGTACCACCACCTATTTCGTAAGACTAGATTGGTTGGAGGCCTAGGCAAGGGTCTGCCTACAGGGAGGAAGTACAAGGGGCCCAATGGTGCCTAAGTGCTGTGGTTCAATCGTTTTCATTGACTGCCCTTCCAACCAAGGCATTTTTCGTAATTTTCACTTTGCTCCCTCCGCTTATGAGAAAATTGAATATTAGAGACGTCTTCTGTAGGAAGTTTAATGTATTTTCACGTGGTATAAGGGTTTTTATTGATTATCGAGTTGTACGAGTTGGAAGTGGGCGTTTTTTACGTTTTCGCGGATGGGCCAAAAAATCAGTGCATTCTAGCGCCGAAACTGCTCCTCAAAGTTGACCAGTGCATCTGCATGCACTGCATCATCATGTAACTTTCTCTACTTTAATTTTGTATAGAACGGTTAATTCCGAGAAACGCATCGTTTTCAAGATATAAGCGAATAACTCAAAACTGAAAGTTTTTGAATTTTTCGTTGTGAAGCTGCCCTTACAAGGCAGCAAACTTGAAATTCGGAGTTAGCACCCCAAAAAACAATGGCGCAATACTTATAGGGCTTTTGCTTGAAACCACGGAGTCCTCGATTTGAATCCTGGCTGAGGTATGGATGTTTAGTGGCGTTTTTTTATTTACCCAGTTGGTAGTAGAGTACTAGAAGGGCTAGGAAGGAACATGGCTAGTCGCTGAACAACCTCATCTCAAGATGATACCAAGATAATGGCTGAAATGCGCACCGAGTACAGTATTGGAGTGTAGTGTTCATATTAAAGCTCAATTTTAGGCAACTCTAGAATATGCCTACATGGTTGACGAAATACGCATCGGGTTGAGTATTCGGGCGTAGTGTTCAAATTTTAATATTTTTTTAATTTATTTAATTAATAATAATAGTACATTGACAGTGACAGTATCAACTATTTGAAATAATAGGTAGTGAAAAATATTAATAAATAAATAATTTAAACCTCACATAAGTTATGAAAATTGTTCGTGAGTGTATAAATACTATATATATATATATATATATATATATAAATGTTAGATAGTGGATTACTTAATTAACTTTTTAAAAACTTTTATTCACTTGTAATGGAGTCAAGCTTGACGCTTGTAAAAATAACAATAATAATTTTGAATGTGTTTAATCGAAAATGAGTATAAGACTGATTACAAAAAGGTTGTTAGTAATATTTATAATGTTTTGAGAACAAAGGAAACAGTGTTGCTGATTCAGCACAATCAGAATTACTGAGAATTGAAATAAAATGCTCATGCAGCGTGAGCGGTTATTGAGAAGAGCTGTTACGCAGTATGTAATTTATTAGCCGTTACTCGACTCCGAGTATAAAAATGTTACAGTCGATAAATTGTGTACAATCAAAAACAAGTAAAAGGTGTAGTCTATTGTAATTCCCATTCATCTACGGTGCACACGACTATGGCTATAGAGGCCAATTCGGGAGAGCACATGTCGACCGCAGTCAGGACAAACATAGACCTGGTTAGGTCTTGGATTCGGCCTCCTTGCAGCAACATTTCCTTGATAGCTGGCCACAACCCCTAGCCATTCGGTTCTGTCCGCTGCAAGTTGTTCCCATTGCTCGTCTGGAATACCGCAGGATTTTAGATTTTCATGGAGAACGTCTTTGAACCTCTTTCGTTGACCGCCACGCCTTCTTCTACTTAGCAATTCACCATAAAGTGTACATTTAGGAAGGCGGTTATCATGCATACGATGAACGTGACCTGCCCATCTTAGGAGTGCTCTTGAAATAAGCACCTCAATTGGAAGGCTGTTTGCTCTCCTGAGTACTTCCACGTTTGATATGTGATGGAACCAACGGATTTTCATCATACTTCTGAGGTGTCTTTGCTGAAAACGTTCTAATTCTTTCACATGACGACGGTAAGTGACCCAGCTTTCACATCCATATAGCAGTGTTGGAATGACAACTGCTCTGTAGACAGCCATTTTCGTTGACAAAGCAAGGTCGTGGTTGTCAAATACTCTCTCTCTAAGTCCCCAGAGTGCTCTAGATGCAGCGTTAATTCTATTGCGAATCTCGCTGTCCATGTTTGCTTTGTCATTAACAACGTTGCCTAAGTAATTGAACTGATCCACCACTTCAAGAGAATTTCCGTTAAGTGTAATGTCTATTTGGTTCACTTGATGAGGAGTTGACATAATCTTAGTCTTTCCAATGTTGATTTTAAGTCCCAAGGAGTCATAGCTCTGGGCATCCACATCTAAAAGTCCTTGAAGCTCTTCCGGCGTAGAGGCTAAAAGTGCACAGTCATCCGCATACTGGAGATCACAAATGAATCGTGTGCGTGTCTTCGTGAAAGCTGTAAAGCGCCCTGTGTTAAAGAGACCGCCATCAAAACGGTATCTGAGACCTATTCCTCTGACTGTCAGTTTGTTGTCAACAATAATTGTTAGAGCAGTGGTAAACAAATTAAAGAGTAGGGGAGCCAGGACACATCCCTGCCTAACTCCAGTGAGAGTTTGGAAAGGTTCGGTTGCCTCATTATTATACATAACCTGGGCGTTGTTGTTTGTATGTAGACTGCGACATACTTCCACAAATTTTCTAGGGATACCTAAGCGGAGCATAATTTTCCAGAGCACTTCCCTGTCCACCGAGTCAAACGCCTTGGTTAAATCAATGAAGGCCATGTGAATTTCTCCTTGATGTTCGAGTGCTTTTTCTTGAAGCTGTTTAAGTGTGAAGATTAGATCCGATGTGCCTCGGTTTGGTCTAAAGCCACTCTGTGTTTCAGGAAGTAACTTTTCCATAACAGGTGTTAGCCTATTTGCCATCGCTTTAGTGAGTATCTTCCCTCCAACAGCCAGGAGAGCTATACCCCTGTAATTTCCACAGTCCGCAGCGCTCCTTTTGTTTTTGAAGAGGTTGATTAAAAGTGTATCACGAAACTCCTGTGGAGCTTGACCACTTTCCCACACGACATCAAACAGTTTTTTGAGGTAGGGTATGAGCTCTGACGACACAGCTTTAAAGATCTCAGCTGGGAGTGAGTCGGCGCCGGGAGATTTGTTATTTTTTAGCTGCCCAATGGCGGTTAAGATCTCTTCCGTTGTTAGTGGTTTATCTAAGTCTTCGAAGGTGTCATATTGAGGGATATGATTTATAATATCGTGATCGGCTTGACTTTGCTGGTTAAGAATGTTAGAGTAGTGTTCTTTCCATCGGGCTCTTATTTCCTGGTCTTCTTTGAGGAGATTTCCATTTAAATCTTTAATAGGGCACATATTTTTCCGACTGGGGCCGTACACTGCTTTTACTCCTTGAAAGAAATTCCTGTAGTCGTGTGAATCGGCGTACCTTTGAATTTCTCTGGCCTTGCTTGCCCACCACTCGTTCTTTATTCTTCTGATTTCGCGTTGCGTTTCATACTTAGATTGGGTAAAAGCTTCTGCTTTTGATGAGTCGTTAGGGTGGTTGATAGCGTTTTGGAAGGCAATATGTTTGTGGTCAAGAAGTTCTTGTATAAAAGCTTCATTATCATTGAACCAGTCCTCCTGTTTTTTACTTGCTGCAGTGCCAAGAATTTCCTCACTCGCACTTTTTAAACTGCCTTTAATTTGTGTCCAGGTAGCAGCGACATCTACAGAATTGGTTTCTTCTACTGCACTCAAATTCTCTTGAACTTTTTGCTTTAGCTGTTCGACGGTTTGTTGGTCACGCAATTTACTAATACAGAGACGGAGTCTACGTTTTACTTGAGTTCTTCGGTGTTTGGGTCTCATAACAATTTTCATTTTAGACACAACAGGACGATGATCGGTCCAACATTTGCTATCAATGCGCGCCTTTGTAATTTGGACGTCCTTGAGATGCTTCCTACGTACGATAACATAGTCCAGTAGATGCCAGTGACCTGATCTGGGGTGACGCCAGGTGCCTTTAAATTTATCCTTTTGTCGGAAAATGGTGTTTGTTATAACTAGATCATGTTCGGCGCATTTAGTTAGGAGTAGTTGACCGTTAGCGTTCATGTTGCCCAAACCGTTCTTGCCTATGATGCCTGGCCAGGTATCTGCATCTCTCCCTACTCTAGCGTTAAAGTCGCCAAGAATAACGAGTCGTTCCGTTTTAGGTATTCTACAGAGGGTTTCTTCCAGCTGTTGATAGAAGCTTTCCTTGGTTTCGTGACTTGCATCCAGAGTGGGAGCGTAGGCGCTTATTAGATTTACCGCGTTGCCATCTGATAGCTCATAGCGTAGCAGCATTAGACGCTCGGATAGGCCTTGTGGTACTTGTGTTAAGTTGGATACAAGTTGATTCCGAACGGCAAATCCTACTCCATGTTGTCTTCTTAAATTGGTGGGAAGGCCTTTCCAATAAAAGGTGTAGTACTTTTCTGTGAGAGAGCCTTCCTCCAAAAATTGAGTTTCGCTGAGAGCTGCAACGTCAACATTGAGTCGGTGAAGTTCTCTATCTATTAGAGCAGTTCTTCTTTCAGGCCGATCGGTGCGATTGCTGTCGTTCAAAGTACGAACATTCCAAGCGCCGTAGATGAAAGAATTAGTTTTGTTGGATTTAACTTGTCGGTGTTTTTTCGACATTCGATGAGGTGTCCCTGTGGGCACCCTCCCCCGGAGATCCGATCGGGAGGGTATTTTACCTCCGGATGATTTTGTCCCACTTGAACGCTCCATCATTTTTTTAAAGCCTTAATCGACTGAAAACGAAGCTGCATTTGAAGTTTTAGCTGGAGCAGGTATGCAACTGACCAGCTCGGTTCCGGAAGGCGAGTGGTGTGGTCCCATGGCACAGAAGGAGACTGCAACGATGGGGTAACCAAACGATTCCAAAAGCAACCTTTGTGTGCGGTGGGTTATTTTTACCGCACTCTTCGTGAGAAGGTGGATGTGCTCACGGCAAAAGGTAAGGGTTATTCCGCCCTTACTCGGTCGTTAGAGCCTCGTTAGTGAAAACAGGGTGCACCAAGTTCAAATTGAACTCAACGCGAAGGTGAGGTTAACAATTGAGTAGGAGAGGCTATAACTTGCGCTTCACTACCCCATTACACCGTATCGTATGTAATACGATATGTTTGAAAAGGTTAAGCCTGTCTCGATAATATTATATATCATAGTATATTTCTAATATAACAGCTTCCCCCTTATAAAAAAAGTTGGTGTTTTATGCAGCAACTTTTGAAATGAATATAAAATGTGTATAAAAGGTAATGGTACAATTTGGAAAAATATAAAAGGTACAAAAATGTTAAATCGTAAGGTTTAAAATACAGAATATAACCTTAGCGTCTAAAATATGAAATGCAAGCGCAATAAGCTCGATTCATAAAATAAAATAACATAAAAATGTTAGAGTTAAAATATAGCTTTAGCAGGAAAGCGTAAAATACAAACATGCTAAGTTTGAATTGTAAAATGGGATAAAATATTCCCGTGGTTAAAATATAGCTTTACTATAAAAGCATAAAATATAAGTATGATAAGTTTAAATGAAAATGAAGTAAAAATGTTAATAAAATTGAAATTAACAAAGGATAGAAAAATAATGAAATATAATGATTAAACAAATGAAATAAAATTCACTGAAGAGTCTAGCACTAAAAGTCAGTAAAAAGGCACAAAACAGTTTGTCTTTAGGTAAGTTCTATGTCTTCGGCTTCGTTGTCTTCTCTTCTTAAGGTAGATCGTCTTCGTGAAGGAAATAGGTTAGCAAATGTCCTGTAGGGTTTGCTAGGCCTCGGTGGAGATGGGGGTGATGCAGAAACATCGATGGCTAGTCTTCGTCTTTTTGTTCTGCACTTACAAAATAGGTACAGAAATAACAGTCCAAATATTAGCACAATGATAAGATAGGTGAACCAGGATATGTGTTTTGTTATAAAGGGTTCGTTGATCAAATCATCTAAATCTCTGGAATATTGGTCCAACTTGTGTTTGGCAACTTCGAGGTCTTCCGTGTTGAGATTGTTTAATTTTAGTGGTTTAAGATTTGGAGCTCGGATTTTGTCTGGAATATGCTTACAACATTCAAATGGAATTTGGATTGGATGAGTGTCGTCTTTTACGTCGGTTACTTCATTGGTACTTGCTTGAATTTTTGCGATGCCTATGAAGGCGTAACAATTAGGTTGTAATTTTACTATTGAATTTTTGTAGATGACTTCAGTTTTTGAATTTCTTTCTGGACAGTTGATGGTTGTTTGTAGAGGTTCTGCGTTAATAACTAACCATGTGTTTTCGTCTATTTTTTGGACGTTGTAGCCTTGGCTGATGATAAATGACGTCTGGCAGTTTTCTGGCAGAGTTTTGAGGTTCTTGAAGAGACGGGCTTCGCATATGGCATTGTTGTCAATAGGGTATGCAAATAAATTTGGACATAATTTGGTGTTGAAATAAAGTGGTTTGCATTCTTCAAGGTTCGAGATAGGTATGTACATTAATGAATCATCATCTCTCGCGATATATTTTTGAGAAGTTGATAATACATGATATAAACCAGTTCTATTATCCAAAATAGGAATAGGGTATAATTGAAATACTGAATATGTTTGAGGGTCTATTAAAGGTATGTCTAACACAAATATTAGATCCGAATTTGTTTGAAAAGCTTTTAGTTCTATAATGTCTAAGTACTGTGCAACCTTTGATAGTTTGATTGGAAGCGGTAAATTGTTCCTTTGTAGGTTTTGCGAAATTTCCTGTAGAGAATTTACTAAGTCCTTTGGATTTATAATTGACGTGTGAATTATTTTAAGCCTCGCGAAAGTGATGGAATTTAGGATGTCATTTAGGTTATCCTCGATAAATAAATAACTTGCCATAAGTTGTTCGCAGATTTCGATAAATTTCAGTTTTGCATGGACGTTTCTATGTCTTTAGTCATGTCTAAAATTGAGGTTTCAATTTCTTTGATATTTTTGTTGAAAGTTCTCTCATCAACTTGTAGTTTTTGAATATTTAGATTGAAATTTTTGATTACTGAAGTTGTAATAGATATTTGGTTTTTAATTAGGGTTTCGAGTTTATTGAAATGATTAATTTTGAAAAGAACATTACTTTTTGAAAGTACCGTTGTCATTAAATTGTTTTGCAATTTATTTTGTCATCTTAGATTATTTTTAGAAATAGGTGTTATTATCAGTTTGGTATTTGGTCAATTTTTGAAACGTGGTTATCGAAACGATTTTGAACATTTCTTTTGTTTTGGTCTCGGACGCTAATTAATACACGTTATTTGGTAAAATAGTGTACCAATCATGTATTTAGTTTCCTGTATGATCGTCATGTAGTCGGGTATATAACTTATTAGGATAATAATCATATTTATAATGTATTATCGCAATATTTTAATATTTTTTTTCTAATGTATATCACAATAGTTGCTATTCATATGCGGAATAGTTTTAACAGGGTTGTACACTTGGAAAATAACCATGAGGGGTTGCTGTTGTGAAACAGCGTAGAATAGTATTGCTAGAATAATGTGTGGGTTGAGAAAAATGAATTATTATTGATTTTATTACTGTCATTTATTGTTAGTATCATATTTAATTAAGTATTCATTTCTCTTGATTACATAGGGCTTTAAGATTGTGTTTCATAGGGTGGACTGAACTATCTGAATGTTAGAAAACTTCGGGATATTTTTTCTTGCATGACAAATTTTTCTGAGTGGGAAAATTAAACTTACAGAATTTCAATTTCTGGAGTAGCGTTGAAGATGGGTAGTTACCGCGTGTTCATTTGATATGGAGTTGTCAATATAAGAATAAGAGGATTCACTTATTAGTTTATAATGCGAACATAAATGATTGTCATAAGTCTATGCGTATTATATTTCCGAGATAATGAATAGATTGACTGATGGAATTATTCGGAAAATTATAAATGAGATTTTTGAAGGAATAATTGTTTGAAACTAAATTCGTGAAATGGTTACTACTTGTCAGAATTAGGGTGATGTACGTTTCGGATAATAATTCTATGTAAATGTTACGAGAAAATAATTTCTTTTTATTTTAAGAAGTTGGTCAGGGAATGAGAGAATGTAAATGTTCCTGTTACATGATTATAGTGTCGAAATTGTAACATAAGGATGTTTACGATTGATTTTGCAATCTTGTGTAGGACAGTGTAAGTTGTGTGAATTTGTCAATTTTTTGTAGGTGTCAGTGTATGTTTTGTGTGAGAATTGAAATGGGTCGATATTGATTTGTCGAACGGTGCTTTTGGGGTTTTGGTGATTACCAAAGTATTGTTAAGATCCTTGCGATTTGGTTTTAGACAAATTTTGCGTTTTTTATAAAACTTTTGGCGTGGTTTGTTAGTTCTTGCCAATTATATTTGTTTTTGATGTAACCTATTTTTATAAACGGAACCTTATTTATCAGGGGTTCTTGATAGGTTCTGATTAGTAGTTGAAGAATTAAAATATAATGATAAATTTTGTATATTGGTCTAGTATAAGTAATTGAAATTTTGAGGTATTATATTTTTTATATTTTCTTTGAAATCTCTAAATTTTTTTTATTTTTAAAATAATGTTCAGATTAAATGTCTTAACATTGATCCTAAAGAGAAATAATTCTGTCCGTCTGTGTTTTCGAGTTAATGTTGATTTTGTTATTACTAAACTACAGAATAATTTCATAGTTTTCTTTTTAGAGGGAGATGTTTTAGTGAAATTATTGTGTGGAAGTAAGTTCACAATTTTTCGATATAGTAGTTGTGTGAAATTTGTAGTTTTACGTTTTGTTTTCGTAATCTACTAGAAGTTTTGTCTCGTGTAAGTATAAAAGTTGTCAAATGGTGTAAGGTGTAGGGTTTGTTTGTAATTTGTATTTTAGAGTAATCTATTAAAGATTTCGTTTTGTAAAGTCAAGAAAATGTGTCAAATTCTTGGGCAATTTGTTCGTTTGTACTTAGGGTCATACAAATTTAATTCTGAACATTTTTGAAGAAAGGTTGATTTTTATGTACGTCTGTATGTTTGTAAATTTTCAGAGTTTTCGAGTAATTCAATTTTTTAATTTGAAAAGGTATGTTATTCTGAATTTAGGTTCTAATTTAAAGTTTGAAAATTTCTTAATGTATATTATTTAAGTTTCTGCCCTTGCTATTAATTAACAGCTGTTATTACTTGTGCTTGTAAAGCGCTTATGTTGGTGTAATGAAACATCATAATGAGTACAATGCAATATTGAGGTGTTGGATATCATAAAATTCTTGTTAAAATGTTTAAGTTTATAAACATACAAGACGTGCATCTGTGCAAAAGTTCAAGGCACTGTTATCAAAGTAGTACTACTATTATGAATTTCTTTGAATTAAATGTAAATACTCTATGTGCATTTATTTAAATGAACAAAAGTATTTCCTTATAATTAAGGTTCTGTTTCATAGAGTAGAATTTATTACAGGAGAAGAAATGTCCTAGTAATAGAGGAAAGGAATAAAATTATTTACATAAGAAGTGTTTTTGATCAATAATTGATCTATGCAGTTAATTGATATATTGTACAATTATTTTTTAAAGATTTTCTAGTAATACTAATTTAGAAAAGTTTGAGAAAAGTGGAGAATATCTTTAATATAAACTGTTAATTTTAGGTAATAATATTCCAAAAGATTTCGATTAGGTGACTAAAAATCTGTGAGATAATTTTGAAAATTATTTTGGGTTGCAAGTTTTATTTCGCAGGGTCGGCATATGATTGAGACGAGAATCGGTATTATTATTATCAGTTAAGTTTAAATATAGATTTGAATTTTTGGACTGGTTCAAATTTTAAGTTTGAAAATTCAACGATTTTTGAAATTGTTTTTTCAGGGGACACAAATGGATTTTGTCGGTACATTTTCCTGATTGTGTGGGGTGTATAGATTTTTCTTTTGTTTTGACTAAGCAGGATTGTATGCGTGTTTCTTGAATTATTCTTTGCCTTGTTAGTCTTTCGAATTTTCGATTTCCTGGGTATTTTATTACTAATGTTGAATAATATTTGCGAAATAAACATTTCTCTGTTTAATGCTTTTGGTTTTATTTGTTTCGAATTATTTTTTGAATGTTTAAATTTAGGTTTACCAATTTAGATTTATTTATACGGCATGATTTTGTTTTCGAAAGGTTTAATTTTTGTGGGTTAACGTTTGGGGTTACATTTGATTTTTCTGTTTCTTGTACTTTGCTTTTAAATATTTTTTTGATACGTGATTCGGTAAAAGTAGAACTTTGATTTTTGTTTTCACAGGACATGTCTAAAAGTTTAGGAATTTTGTCTGTTTGATAGGGGTCTGATTTTTGATAATTTACATTAGATGTTGTCTCGAAAAATTCACTTTGTACATTTGTCTTTGTAGAGGTGTTAGGTAGGCGTATTTTTTCATGTTTCTGATTAATGATGTTGCCTGAAATGTGATTATTAATATTTTTGTTTGAATTTGTAACTGGTTGTAAAGGTAAATAATCGTTAACTTTAAATAATGGTATATTTTTAAAATTGGTAATTAGTTGATTATTTTTGAAATCTATAATGCATTCGTAATGTTCTAGAAAGTCGCTACCTACGAAGCCATCAAAGTCTGTATCTAAATCGTGTACATAAACTTCATATGGGTCGTTAGAATTGAATGGTATGAGAACAGATTCAGTGATATTAATTTTTTGTCCTATTGCTTGTATATTTAAATTTTCGGGACGTCTTTGATTATAATTTCCTGTTGCTTTGGGTTTGAAAATGGAAATATCTGCACCTAAATTGATTAGAATATTAAATTTATTTGTTGGGTCTTTCATGAAATACAGGTTTGCCGAACTTACTTGAAATGGAGGGTTAGATGGTGAATTTATATGAAACATTGCTCTTGAGGGTTCGAATGTGGGTCGGAATTGTCTTTGAGGTTCATCGCTTGGACTTGGCGAGAAATTTGGTCTAGTTCGTCCGTTTGTGTTGGAGTATTCGCGGAATACTCCGGGCCTATGCAAAAATCCGGAGGATTAGCAGTATAATCCTCGTGCTGTTGAGGTTGAGAATTAACAGTATAATTCTCGTACTGTTGGGGTTGAGAATTAACAGTATAATTCTCACATTGTTGGGTTCCAAAATCGTAATCATAATTGTTTTCATTAATTTCGAAATTATTTTGGTATTGGTAATTGGGAGAATAACTTGCGGAATAGTCTTCATATTGATTTGAGCTATCGTAAAATTCTTGGTTCAAATGATGCGTTTTTTGTTGATTGAACCTGTTAAAATTTGGGTTTGGCTGAATGGCAGAAGGTCTCTGCTGGTTAAAGTTTGGATTTGGCCTGATAGCTGAGGGCCTGTTCTGTTGAGAATAATTTTGTTGCTGGTTAGTGATGTTTTGTGGTCTATGATTATATGTACTCTGGAAATGTGACCTTGGAGGCTGTGCTTGATTAGAATAAGCATTTGGTGTGAAGTTGGGAGATGGAGACTGATAGTTTTGCCTTGTGCGGCATTCGTTAACATGGTGCCCATTTATTCTGCAAAATGTGCAGAATTGATGAGAATTTGGGCGTCTTTGTACATTTTGGACAGGGTTTTTGATTGGGGCTTTAATGGAAAATTTCTGTGATTCGAAATATGACAACTGTAGTTCTCGTTTGATCCTGCTTATGGCATCTAGCATGTTGCTAGGATTACCAGCCCTAATGATTTGTCCTAGTTTCGGTTCAAGTCCGGTAAGTTAAGTGGTTAACGTCATGTTTTCAATCAAGTTTGATTGAGCCGTTTTTTCTTCAAGGGTTAGAGTTTGTTTCTGTATAGCGGTGTGCATTTTCGCGTTGTGTGTCTGTAGCCTAGATACAAATACCAATGCAGTTTTGTTAGACGATTGGCGAATCCTCTGTAGATCCTGAATTAGTGCTATCAGGTCACGAGAATCGCCAAAATGCGCTTCAAGTAAACTTTTGATTTCTGCCCATGTAGCAGGGTTTCGGGAATTTATTAATTCTGCGGCTTTTCCGCGTAATTTATTTTTTATGTGAAGCGTTAATAAGATGCGCTGATCATCGACAGCGATCCCTTGAGCGGTTATACAGGCTGAAATAAATGTTTGCAAGAATATGGGGTTGCCGTCAAATTCGGGTACTATGGAAAATATTTCGCTTAACCTATAAGGTTCGATATTTATGGTTTCGTTTGCAGCGATTGAATTGTTAGCATTTGTAGTGATTGAGTTGTTTACATTGGAATTTGTAGTGGTAGCCATTTTATTTATATTATTTAGATAATTAAATAAGTTAAAACGCCTTTTTCCAATTTAAGTTAGTACGTTACTGGTGTTTAATAAATTTTTTTTTTATATGAAATGTGCAAGAATGTGTTATTTTTTCTGTAATATTTAAAATTTATATTATAAAATAGCTAGATTAATTCGAAAAACGCGTTTGGTCTAAAAAGCGTTTTGAGTTTGGAAATAGTATATCTCTGATAATTTTATATTTTAATGTAAAGGATATGCACTCTAAATAGTATTGTAGAACATAAGCTTTGTCTTACGGCCTTAACCTTAACCTTTTACGTGGTATGCAATATTATATTACGATAAAAATGCTAAGATAACAATGGTACGTGATTACAGTTAATTAGATAAATTCGCACTTTAAAAAAATAATGTTACGATAGGAACAGTCTATGATTACGGTTATTTATATAGGTCACATAAGTTATAATCAAGATATTTTGTTTCGAGTTTAAATAAAATTACTACTTTAGATATTAGAACTGTATGTAGCAATGCAATGTATTTCGATAAAATAGAATGTAAAATTATGTCGTTGTTTGCAAATAAATGTTTGCGAGATGATTCAAAAATGACTTACCCTAAATTTTTCATTCCTCGTGGTCCAGTTGAATGCGACTTCGTGAGCTTAGCTTCACCAAAGGTCTCTCTCTCTGCCAGGGGCGTTACTGGGTGTTCCTTCCTCAGGGTTGCCTTTGATGCCGAAGACACCAACGATGGGACGGGATGAAATTCTTACTTGCTAATTGTTGAATCGTGTTGATTTGAAATGTTGCTTTGTTGCTTGTATTTCTTGATAATTATTATTGTTTTGCTTCTTTTGCTTTTGAGCATGTAGGTTCTTCTGAACAAAGGATTGGGATCCACCACCACAGCTAAGAAGTTCTCCTTGTTCCAGAAGCTCTTTTCGTCCGGTTAGGCACCTTTTTCAGATGGACTCCTTGTTCCCTCGGATATGTTTGCTACTGGTTAGGCTCCCGAACTATGCGTGTTTTTCAGATCCGCCACGACTGCGCCAATGTTAGATAGTGGATTACTTGATTAACTTTTTAAAAACTTTTATTCACTTGTAATGGAGTCAAGCTTGACTCTTGTAAAAATAACAATAATAATTTTGAATGTGTTTAATCGAAAATGAGTATAAGACTGATTACAAAAAGGTTGTTAGTAATATTTATAATGTTTCAAGAACAAAGGAAACAGTGTTGCTGATTCAGCACAATCAGAATTACTGAGAATTGAAATACAATGCTCATGCAGCGTGAGCGGTTATTGAGAAGAGCTGTTACGCAGTATGTAATACGATATGTTTGAGAAGGTTAAGCCTGTCTCGATAATATTATATATCATAGTATATTTCTAATATAATATAATATATATATATATATATATATATATATAGTTAAATATTCTTTCCTATTATTTGGGTTTTCTACCACATGTACTATTATCCTCTTCAAAACAAATCACCGAATCTACAAAATAATAGAATTATTGGAAAAAAAGCCTCTGCGCCCGTGACGTTTACGCTTGTAATTCTATTATTTTGTAGATTCGGTGATTTGTTTTGAAGAGGATAATAGTACATGTGGTAGAAAACCCAAATAATAGGAAAGAATATTCGTAGAATGCCACAAATAACTTTCAGACAATATATATATAGTTAAAATTTTTAAAAAATTTTAAACTTGGGTATGCAGTCGTGTGGCACAAAAAATTAAAGAAAACTCTTTATTTCTGTTCTAGCTTTCGAGGCTTTATTGTCTCTTCATCAGGAACGGATATTTTGAGGTTATATAGAAGTTGCACATGTGAAACAATTTTTCAAAAATATGGACCAACACTTAACACTAATAGTAATTAACAAACTTACAAGTTAAAAATTATTTAAAACATAGTTGGATGTCAATTGATAAAATAAAATTGTTAAAAACATTAAATTTAAAAAAGCACGGTATCCTGAAGGGATCCATCTTGTATTGTGACTATATCATTGTCATTTTTCCTTATCTTCTTTTTAACCACAGCGAAGTCCCTATCACATGGTATAAAGGAATGTCCTCTTATTGGAAAATACTGATTAACAGTCTTAAAACGCCCAAGATCTACTAACGCCCTACACATCCTTATAACGCTGTGATTTTTGTTCTGCCCACCGCAACCGTCAGAAAAAATATTGAAATGTTTAATATTTTCAGGAATTTCTCGCCTTATGTAGTCCATAATAAATGAACAAACCTCGTTAGGCCCTTTTTTTCCCAAACCTTCGTGATAGATGTAGAAAAACGTCTTACCAGCTTTTAAATTGTGTATATTAAAGACATTTACTGTGAGCTGGTGTAAGTAAAATGTATCCTGGACGGGAATCGAAGGAAGAGAAAAATTTTGCATGTATTCAATGCATATTCCTCCGACCGCTGAATCGGTCCGGCATAAATCTTCAATTACGTTCATTTTCGTGAAAAACTTTTTCGCTCTTCTTTGATGCACTACCTTCTCAGCAACAGCAACCCTTTTTGCAGTATCATTTAAAGACTTCGACTTAATCTTGTTGCTAAGCTCTTCGCACGTACAGTATGTGTCCACTTGGGGCCTTCCAAAGGATAAACTAAATTTATCTCGAAAAATTTGTCTATAGAAACTGTATTTTACAGAACATTCTGGGTATTTCTCAAGAAGAAGTTGGTGCATTTTCCTTATATCCAGTTTTTCACTCAAATATTGGTAGTCGCGATTACTATAATGAGCTGATTTGACAGGAAAAGATCTAATATGTTCATCTATCAATCTTACGACTTCTCCAGATTTTGCATTTCCAGAAGTTTGTTTTCCTCGATTTTCCTAGAGAAAGTAGATTAGACAAACGCCGCACACGCTCAAGAGTAATGGCATATATACTAATAAATGCGGTCTTACATACTTTGAACTCGCCAGAACTGGACGATGCATTATACTTGAAAGTATGCGACTTAGGTTTAGCATCCTCTGGATTTACTCGAGGACATTTTCTTGTTACTGGATTACATTCTATCAAGGCCTGGAGATACGCATCTTGTTCATTTTTGGTGTTAAAATCATAAAATTTTTTGAACATTTCAGCTCGATCACCTTCGGGTATTTTTGAGAAACACTTTGCCTTGCACCTAAAAATATATCAACAAATTAATTAGTTTGCAAAATTGAGGTTAAAAATTCGTACAACTTACCCACAGTTTTGTCCTTGAGCTCGAGCACTTACTACATTTTCTTTGTAGTTTGTATATTCCTCACCTTTAACCCTTGCTTTTTTTATTACTTCGCACTTATAAACGACACTTTTAACACCTTTTTTTCGTTTCATTTTCACATTTTCGTGTGCCACTTCTTCCTCGGACGACGACATTTTGATAAACTGAAATACTTATAACAAGATGTACGACACTGTTATTTGCCGCTGTCAACGCCGTCTAGCGGAATATTTTAGAAACCACACATGTCCGGGACATGTGGTGTTTCTCAAATAAATTAATATTTTCATTATGTACTGTAGGCAAAGCAAACAGTGGACTTGAGTGGTTTCTCTCTAAAAGATAGATCTATGCAAAAGAAGTCGATTTTTGGTAAAAACACCATATGTACAAAATGTGGACATGTGGGCTTTCTGAAATATGTGATTCATTTAGTATTTTTGTGTGTTCTGGTAATTTATTAAATATTCTTGGTCCTAAATATAAATAATATTTCGTTACAATTGTTTTTTAGCTCTTTGTGCTTTGATTGTATGTCCCACGTTCATTCTTGTTTTATAGATATGATTTTTGTTGACGTATATATTTGCTATATTTTTTTTATAGGTTAACAACGTCTCACAATATGTGTGCCTTATGCCATATACATTCAGTTCTTTGTATATTCGTTCTGTGGGATAAATACTATTTATATTTAATATTATGTTAACATTTTTTTAATGAATTTGTGTAAGCGGTTTTAAATTTGTTTGGTTGACCCCACCCCAAGCTATAATACCATATTTTATCATTGATTGAACAAGACTGTCATATATGATTTTAATTTCATTTAATTTTAAGATGTTTCTCAGTTGCATAAATTTATATTATTAGTAGCTGTAGTCTTTTGACTATTGACATTACATGATGGTCCCATCTTAAATTATTTTCTATAAATACGCCGAGATATTTGATATTCGTGGCATGATGTATAGAACATGGTAGTCGAATCAGTCTTTTATCATTTTTAAGTTTTTACTTATACGAGTATTTATAGTTCTTCACATGTATCTGATTGAAAAAAGATTGCCGTATCATCACCGAATGATATTGTCCTGCCTTCTATTTTTAAGTTGGCAAGTTATTTAAAAATATAGTAAATAGTATTGGAGCTAGGAGAGCACGAGAGCTCCTTTAAGTAGATCAGCCTTTCGGCTGGTGTTTGTTGCAATCGAAGCTATAGCGTTCTGTTAGTAATATATAATATACAATTATTACACTTAACGCGCCAGGCTTGGTTACGTTCTTAATATTAAAATAAGGATTTTATAGAGGAGTTTGCGACTAAAAATATTATGTTTTAATATTGGAGCTAGGACTTTACCTTGTGGTAGGCCGCAAGTGACGTTCCTGAATTAACTCACGTCATTCTCTATTTGAACGTGTTGAATTATATTTTTGTAAGTAGCTCTTTATTAATTCATACATTCTCCCTCTAAAGCTTATATTCCATAGCTTCCGCAACATATGCCCATGGTATATTGTAAAAGGCTTTTGCAAGATCTATGAACATTGCGACACAAGGCGTTTTTGTATCGACGCATTCATAGATCCTGCCTGTTAGTGAAGCTATGGCATCTTCTGTGCTCATACTTTGTCTGAAACCAAACTGATTTACATTTAGTAAATTATACTTACTGAAACAAATTTCGATTTTACTCTTTACAGCTTTTTCGATAATTTTCGCAAAGTTAGAAATTAGTGATAATGGACGATAATTTATTATTTGTTCTTTATCACCACCTTTAAATAATGATTTTATGATTCCAATCTTAAAATGTGATGGACATATGGCTGTTTTAAACATTATATTTTTCAAGCTTTGTATACAGGGTGGACCATTAATATTAGGCCATACAGGGGTAGATTCTTTGGACCAAAATATGAGGATATAACCAAATATATGCTTTAGTAAAATGTTGCTGTGGAAAAAGGGTGTCAAAGTTCAAATAATTTTTTCGTTTTTTTTTTGCAATAACTCAACAGCTTCTTGACCGATCTTCACAAAATTTGCTAGAAAAACTTTTTTTTATTCTAAGAAACAATAATTTATGTATTATATCACGTTAGATCATAGAGGGCGCCGCAGGACCTGTATTTGATGATGAATTTTTTTCATATATTTTTTTGACGAAATGTTGTGGTACTTCTGACCAGAAAATATGATGAGAGCGTCATTTCCACGTATAAAGAGTACACTTGGTAGAACTTGATAACTCCAACCGTTTTCGAGGAAAGTGGCGTTAAACATTTCAATAATTTTTTGAAAGACAAATTCAAATTGTTCTTGTGTTCCTCGAGCTAATTTCTTCAACTTCTTTAGATTCTTATTTTAGACAATCTTTTGATTTTGATATTTATATCAATACTATGAAAATAATCCATTAGTTCATAAGAAAGTGAGAAAAAGTTTACGCTGTTATTACGATTTTGTTTTCCCCTTACGTTTTGTACTTCTTTCAATAAATACACATACATGATTGTTCCTTAGAATAAAAAAGTTTCTCTAGCAAATTTGGCGAAGATCAGTCAAGAGACTGTTGAGTTATTGCAAAAAAAAACGAAAACATAGTTTGAACTTTGACACCCTATATCTTTTTCCACAGCAACATTTTACTAAAGCATATTATTGGTTACATCCTCATATTTTGTCCCAAAGAATCTATCCCTGAACTATGACCTATTATTAATGGTCCACCCTGTACATGAGTCAATAACTGACTCTTTTACTGGTGTCAGGTAAAATATTTTTTCAAATGCAGTTTATTACTTTTTTATATGTCAAGTGCCTTTTAACCACAATTTGTAATCTAAATTGTGTTGTTCGTAACGGTTAGATACACTAATAGCTTAGTTACTTAGGTGTTTGATTTGATTTTAACCACGCACATAACACGTTAAAATAAGTAAATTTTCGAACAGATCCACCTCGAGAAATCCTGCCACCGCCTCCTCCAAAAGGGCTATTCGTGTCTATAATAATAATTTTTATGTCCATGAGATCATACAAAAGAATTATATGAGACAAGTCAAGAGACAATAAATACAACAAAACATAAGATTAAGGTATAAATAATCATCAGTCTAAATATAATACAATAGTAAAATTAAATAAAATAGTAATACAGATTAAAAAACATATAAGTGTAAAGAACAAAATACATAAAAAATGAATAAAAGTATAAAGACAAGAATACAAATGTGAACAATTAGAATACATAATTTAAATAATCAGATATGGAATAAAAACAATTATTAAAATTTGTTTACAGCATTTTTAAAGTAGTTAGTAGAATTAATTTCTTTAATGCGGTGTGGAAGCGAGTTTAATGTTACTATTGAATTAGTATCACATATTAAATCATTATTAATTAACATTCTATTAATGTTGCTGTCCTTGACTATATTGTTACTTATATGATTACTTTTGATTGACCTGCAGATTTATTTGAGGAACTGTAATACAATAATTGGTCATTGTGTAATTTTTTTAGCCGCCTTGGTGACATTACGATAAATTCTTTTATATGAATTATAAAAGCGCTTATCTTCCTCTCTATCACTCTGATTCATTGCTATAAAAAAGTTTCAGTTTCTGAGACGAAATTTTTATGCCTTTAGTTATTCAATTTTTAGAACTTGTCTTTTGCATTCCGTTTTTTAATACAATAAGCGGAAGACTGACATTAACTGACATATAGGATGATGCCATTAAATTATATACCAA
Source organism: Leptura quadrifasciata (assembly GCA_963675555.1). Lineage (NCBI taxonomy): Eukaryota > Metazoa > Arthropoda > Insecta > Coleoptera > Cerambycidae > Leptura > Leptura quadrifasciata. The sequence goes on from OY776682.1 coordinate 32,655,346, forward strand.
TATCGCTAATATCAAGCTTAGCAAAAGTCTTTGAAATGGTATTAAAGGCCAGAATTTTGACATTTCTGGACAAATATAATTTTCTGTCAGCACAACAGTTTGGTTTCAGAGAAGGCAAGTCTACTGAAGACGCAATTACTTTGCTTACCAAAAAAATTTATAATAAAAAGCTCTTGATAACCCGAGGCCTTCACTATATCTATATATATATATATATATATATATATATATATATATATATGAAGTGTTGTTGTACTTCCGGGTGCTCTCCCGCGTCGATGACCGACTCCTCCAGGAGTCACGGTTGTCTAAACGACGTTTCGGCAGAATCTCATCTGCCATCTTCAGGTTCTCACTTTAAAATTGCCTACTGCTGCTTCTCGTTGCTCGAACTGAGTTCGAGCAACGAGATTAGACAACCGTGACTCCTGGAGGAGTCGGTCATCGACGCGGGAGAGCACCCGGAAGTACAACAACACTTCATTTAACACCCGCGAAAACCTAAAAAACAACATATATATATATATATACAAAAATAACTCTTTAACAATTATCAGAAAATAATAGGAATAATTGTAGGTTTTGATGGATCGATTATACGCCTACGTATAAAACTATTTCAAACGCTTGCTGCACATGTAATTGGAGATAGTTAAGCAGTCAAAGTTCCTCATTTAAAATATTTTGCATTTACCCCATTTGACCCTACAACGCGAGCGTGTGGTTGAATTTGATTGATGGTGTAATCAAGAAGAGGACTGGCTAATTTAGTGTACAACAGCTTCTGAACAGAAACACATAATTCTGTATACAACATCGATGGTGGTCAATCTTTTATCCTTACGCGTTCTCAAAATAAATTGATAACATATTGCTTTCTATATAGCAAGATACAGATAAATGTTTCTCTTTGTTTCACTCAAAGGGAAGAAGTCTCGCGAATAATTTATTGTATTATTTCTGGAAAATTCTATCTTCAGACGAGGATTTGATGTCTGTAATAACACTATTTTCAATATACAATGAGAATAAAAAAACTGCTTTCCATAGCAATTTCTTTCACTGAACTCAGAAAAGGATATTGTCACTTTAATATCACACAATACAACCTAAGGATTTATCAACTGAGAAATTATAATAGTCTGTTCCTTTTTAACTTAAAAATAATAAATGATTGATAAATTCTAATAACAACATAACATGACAAAATATACCAGATAAATTAGGCAAAGGAATTCCTTTGCAGAAAGTTATCAATTTTTAGAATAAAATATAGGGTATCCCATTTAAAAGTAATATCGATGAAACAGAAGAAAAGTTATAAATTTTATTCACTTATTTAGGGATGCACTGTTTATTATTTGAAAATGTTAATAAGCAGCGCTTACTTGGAATAATAATTATTATTTTCAAGATGTTTCACAAGGAATCAACGACACACAGGGTGTCCCAATATCAGCTATATTTGAAGATTTCGGAAAATTATTTTTTTATGAACGTGGTATAGTGTCAAAAGGCGTACATTTTAAAAATATTTTGAAATATACAGGGTGACTCGCTACAGCGGAGCATCTTCGAGATAATTTTTTTAAATAGAACATTTTATTTTTACATTTATGAATTCAGCGTAAAATTACCTTTCCAACCACCTCCAGATTTTTTGTTTTGACGTAGCCGAAATTCGCTGTATGTGTATTACTATTAATTAAGAAGGTTTATTTTGCAATTATGTAGACAAGGGATATACTACAACGACACAAACACCAAATATTGATTATAATTATACATTTCAAAATGAATTTTCTAATTTTTTTCAAATGGAATACTCCTCGGAATACTCTATATATTATTGCATTTTTCAATTGGCACGTTAATTCTCTACGATTTTGTGAATAATATCCTATACCTAAAATTGATATTTCCGGAGATATTTTTACTTTTTCATTAAATACCGTTAAATTATAAGACTTTTCATTTCGAACTGATCTAGTAGCCATAATTCCGACATAAAGTGAGAATAACTGAAAGTAGTATTAATTTCTTTCTGGGTGCGTCTTGGTTGCCTCAGTAGTATTTATTCACAGTTTAATTAAATCGCATTTGAGTCTATCTCAAAAATTTATAAATAATCGTTTAATATTACAAAAAAGTTGACATAAATAATAGGAACAGAAAATAAGGTATTAGGTAATACAAAAATTTGCACTATTTTTAAAATTTTAAGTTATTTTGAACCTAATTTAATGAAATAAATAATACCTAATGTTTATAGGAACTGTTCAAAGTGGCCTCCCAGTACATCTATGCATTTCTGCAGACGATTTTTTAATGATCTACCGACATTTCTTAAAATATCTACAGCAATTTCCTGTAAAACTTCCTTTATTCTTTTCTTCATATTTTCTTTCTATAAAAGAAGTATATTTTGGTCAAATCGGGGCTTCTGGCAGGCCAACTATGGGGTCCATCTCTTCCTATTCAATCATTTGGAAAAACCTCGTTTAAATGTTTGTGAATAGCTGCAGTATGGTGCACAGGTGCTCCGTCATGAAGGTTCCACAGTCTATCCCTAATATCTCTGGGGACATCCTTCAGTAATTCTTCCAAGCTCTCTTGCAAAAATTCCAAATAAATGTCACAATTCGCACGTTTATCAAAAAAAATGTGATTCTATCACATAATCACCAACAATTTCTCCCCAAGCATTCAACGACCATTTTGTTTGGCTATTTGTTTGTGGGACATAAGGATTGGTTGTGTCGTAATAATGAAAATTATGACGATTAACATGTCTATTTTTATGGAACGTTGTTCCATCGGGAATAAAATAAAGTCAAAAAAAAATCCTATTTTTTGTTTTGCTCATTGACAAAATTGTATTCGGTTTTCATAATCCCTATCAATCAGTTGCTGCATTAGTTGAACGTGGTAGGGATGAAATTTGTTTTTTTGTAGGATTCGATGGAACTGAAGATCGGCGTATATCGTCTCTTGCCAATTCTCGTATACTGCGATGAGAGTAGAGGAAGTTAGCCGAAGCTGGGTCTCCCCCCCACCACTGACCTTGACCATGAACGTACACCTGCTGTCTTGACATTCAAGGTCACGGTGTGTGCCTATGTCCCCAGACTAGATATCGTGACCTTGGTATTGGACGGTCGCAGTGCATTTGACCTTGACCTTGAGCGTGCACCTGCTGGATTGACATTCAAGGTCGCGGTGTATGCCTAGGCCCCCAGACTAGATACCGTGACCTTGACCTTGGACGGTCGCAGTGCGTTTCGACTTGAAGGGTGCAGTGTTGCTCTTACCCAGAACGATCACTGCGGCCTTGGTCTTGGCTAATACTATTAGAGCGTGCAAGGATGGCGCTTCCTTCTTGCCACGCAACTTGACCTCTAAAATTACATTTGTTCAATACGTACACAGTAAAATGTAGTGGGGTTTGATATTTTGTGACGTAGTATACCTTTTCTATAAAAGAGTAAGGGCTACCAGAACAAAATCATATTTAGTCTGATTCGCCTACAGTTAATAAGTGAGCATAGTGTTGTGATCTGTAAGCAAGAAGTAAGCAAAGTTCTGTAACATTTCTTGGTTAGTAATTCTTTCACTGTACTCAATTACTTAAATATGGCTACAAATATCGATTTATTAGCCCTTAATGAACTCATTGTGAAAGATACTGAGGTTTTAGACCAAAAACCTATTTCATCGTTAATTTTAAATAAGGTTTACGCCATTAAAAAAATGTTAATGCTTAATACACGTTTTGGAAAATCGATATTAGTACATTTATTCGATGAAAGTACAAATACTACCTTTAAATCATTTTTGCCTAAACGTATTGTTGAACTTTTAAATATATCTTATATAGAAGAAATAAATTCGTCTGGTGGTAAATATGCATTGATTTATTTAGGAGAAAATTCCCCTATTTATGCCGGTGCCAAATCGAGGTCACTAATAAAATTCTATTCTATTTAAAATATTTGTATGCTTTAAATTACCTAGCCAATAAATATAGTATAGTGAAAGTATAACTTAGGTAGAAATATTACAAATTTTAATAATTTTTAGATCACTCATTATCTCACATTGAGTCAGTATTCCGATTCGAATTGCTTGCTCCTACAATAGTAGCAGAGATGTAAGTAGTTTTATCATTTATTTTTTCAACTTATTCTAATTTAATTTATGTAATTTCTAGCTTCACTATAATCGACAAGAATGTGGATGCAATATTCAGCGGAACGTTGGGTAAGGGCAGAAGACATTAATTCGGCAATTGAAAGACTATCTTCTGTACTAGGCGACTTAAGTATGGATAGACTCCATGCAATAAATTATGATCTGAATTACTGCTTCGATGCTGAAAAAGTTAAACAGCTTAATGAGGATTCTGAGAGGTATTACAGAGGTGCACAACTATGTGGTAAATTCTCTCGAGGTATTGTGAATTTAGAGGAATTCTGTGAGCAACTAGTAGAAATAAATTTAAAACATTTCCTATGTGACATAGAAAAATACTTACCTAAGAAAATTATTGAAAAGTATCAACTTGACCAATCTGATGAAGAACAGGATGAAGACAATTCAATTAGTAGTTAATCACTTATTGTAATTCTTCTGTTAATAATATTAATATGTAAATGGTGTAATAAAATAATTATTATTGAAATATAGTTGTTTTATTTTTAAAATTAAAATTGAAATAAATGAAACACATTATTAGAGTTTTCTACCACATGTACTATTATCCTCTTCAAAACAAATCACCGAATCTACAAAATAATAGAATTATTGGAAAAAAGAGCCTCTGCGCCCGTGACGTTTACGCCAAAGGAAAAGTCAGAGGTTATGTTTTGCAAATAATATAAATCGGAATAAACACAAAAATAATGTATTTTGCTGACGTTTCGGAAAGTAATCTCTTTCCGTTTTCAAAGCTATTTTTTGAAGAACTCTTATTTTGCTGTGTATGTCAAATACACAGCTTTAAGATTCTGTTTATGTTATTTCCATAGATACTTACTACTTACACAGAACATAGAACTGATGATATTTTTTAGATAATGTTGAGTTTGTTAAGTTCTTCTTTTAACATTGGTAGCCAGGTTGTACAAATATCTACAGAACAATTCGATACGCACTTATCTTCATTTAATAAGATTATTGCTGATTCTTTAATTTTTCTTTTTTTGGTATCTGTTTCTTTTGTTAAAATTTTTGCCGAGTCCCAGTTTATTCTATGTCCGTTTTCCCAAGCATGTTCACAAATCTTTGATTTTTGAATTTCATTCTTTCTAATGTAGTTCTTGTGCTCATCCAACCTCACACTGAAAGGTCTGGATGACTCACCCACATAACATTTATCACATTCGCACGGGATATTGTAAATACAGTTTTTTGAATTCTGCTCCCTGTTTATCGGTTTTGTTTTTGTTAAAATAGATCTTAAAGTGTTCCCCGTTTGAAATATCGTCCTAACATCAAATTTGTCACCTATACGGCGTAGCTTTTCCGATAGTCCGTATACATAAGGAATTATTGCTGTATAATGACGTTCAGGTTTTTGTTGTACCTGATTGTCCCTATTTTCAACATTTATGAAAATTCTATCAACAAAGGCTTCAGGATATTGATTTTGTACTAGAACCTCTTTGATAAATTTTTTCTCGTTATTTAATATTTCATTATTAGATGAAATTATTTTGGCCCTATCGTATAAACATTTTACAACACCCCTTTTAACATTTATTGACTGATTTGAGTTAAAATTTAGATATCTATTAGTATGTGTTGGTTTCCTATAAACGCTTGTTTCAATTGTATTATTTATCCTTCTAATTAAAACATCTAAAAACGGTAGTTCATTCCTACTTTCTACTTCTAATGTGAATTTAATAGACGGTTCCTTACTATTTATATTTTCTAAAAAACTATCTAGTAAATCAACACCATGAGGCCAAATTGCAAAGATGTCGTCAACATATCTCCACCAGACAACCGGTTTGTTTATACAATTTTGAACATGTGTGTTCTCAAAGTTCTCCATAAATATGTTGCTTAAAATTGGTGATAATGCAGACCCCATAGCCATACCAAAATCCTGCTGATAGAACTCATTGTCCAGTTGAAAATAGGTTGTTTTTATACACAGTGTTAAGAGTTCCATTATGCTATTTACACTTAATTTAGTTCTAGTTTCCAAATTATTATCATTTAGCAACCTGTCTTTAACTATTTTTAATGTTTCATCTACCGGAACATTGGTAAAGAGGCTAACTACATCAAAACTAACCATCAGGTGTGATTCATGAATATCGGTTTCATAAATTTTTTCTATGAAATGTTTACTATTTTTAATATATGAATCGGTATTTCCAGATAATGGATCAATAATTTTAAGTAAAAATTTTGCCAAATTATGACATGGTGAATTAATAGAACTAACAATTGGTCTTAAAGGAATATTTTGTTTATGTGTCTTTGGTAAGCCATAAAAATGAGGGGGCTTACTATGATGTGGTGTAAGTTTCCTTCGTTCAAAATCATTAAATTCATGTTTGTATTTAAACAAAGTTCTGTAAATTTTGCTCTCTATTGATTTTGTTGGATCTTTGTTTAATTTTGAGTAGGGTCCCTCATTTACAAGAGTCATGATTTTTGTGTTATATATATCTTTATCTATAATGACTGTGGCATTACCAACAAAATCAATAGAGAGCAAAATTTACAGAACTTTGTTTAAATACAAACATGAATTTAATGATTTTGAACGAAGGAAACTTACACCACATCATAGTAAGCCCCCTCATTTTTATGGCTTACCAAAGACACATAAACAAAATATTCCTTTAAGACCAATTGTTAGTTCTATTAATTCACCATGTCATAATTTGGCAAAATTTTTACTTAAAATTATTGATCCATTATCTGGAAATACCGATTCATATATTAAAAATAGTAAACATTTCATAAAAAAAATTTATGAAACCGATATTCATGAATCACACCTGATGGTTAGTTTTGATGTAGTTAGCCTCTTTACCAATGTTCCGGTAGATGAAACATTAAAAATAGTTAACGACAGGTTGCTAAATGATAATAATTTGGAAACTAGAACTAAATTAAGTGTAAATAGCATAATGGAACTCTTAACACTGTGTATAAAAACAACCTATTTTCAACTGGACAATGAGTTCTATCAGCAGGATTTTGGTATGGCTATGGGGTCTGCATTATCACCAATTTTAAGCAACATATTTATGGAGAACTTTGAGAACACACATGTTCAAAATTGTATAAACAAACCGGTTGTCTGGTGGAGATATGTTGACGACATCTTTGCAATTTGGCCTCATGGTGTTGATTTACTAGATAGTTTTTTAGAAAATATAAATAGTAAGGAACCGTCTATTAAATTCACATTAGAAGTAGAAAGTAGGAATGAACTACCGTTTTTAGATGTTTTAATTAGAAGGATAAATAATACAATTGAAACAAGCGTTTATAGGAAACCAACACATACTAATAGATATCTAAATTTTAACTCAAATCAGTCAATAAATGTTAAAAGGGGTGTTGTAAAATGTTTATACGATAGGGCCAAAATAATTTCATCTAATAATGAAATATTAAATAACGAGAAAAAATTTATCAAAGAGGTTCTAGTACAAAATCAATATCCTGAAGCCTTTGTTGATAGAATTTTCATAAATGTTGAAAATAGGGACAATCAGGTACAACAAAAACCTGAACGTCATTATACAGCAATAATTCCTTATGTATACGGACTATCGGAAAAGCTACGCCGTATAGGTGACAAATTTGATGTTAGGACGATATTTCAAACGGGGAACACTTTAAGATCTATTTTAACAAAAACAAAACCGATAAACAGGGAGCAGAATTCAAAAAACTGTATTTACAATATCCCGTGCGAATGTGATAAATGTTATGTGGGTGAGTCATCCAGACCTTTCAGTGTGAGGTTGGATGAGCACAAGAACTACATTAGAAAGAATGAAATTCAAAAATCAAAGATTTGTGAACATGCTTGGGAAAACGGACATAGAATAAACTGGGACTCGGCAAAAATTTTAACAAAAGAAACAGATACCAAAAAAAGAAAAATTAAAGAATCAGCAATAATCTTATTAAATGAAGATAAGTGCGTATCGAATTGTTCTGTAGATATTTGTACAACCTGGCTACCAATGTTAAAAGAAGAACTTAACAAACTCAACATTATCTAAAAAATATCATCAGTTCTATGTTCTGTGTAAGTAGTAAGTATCTATGGAAATAACATAAACAGAATCTTAAAGCTGTGTATTTGACATACACAGCAAAATAAGAGTTCTTCAAAAAATAGCTTTGAAAACGGAAAGAGATTACTTTCCGAAACGTCAGCAAAATACATTATTTTTGTGTTTATTCCGATTTATATTATTTGCAAAACATAACCTCTGACTTTTCCTTTGGCGTAAACGTCACGGGCGCAGAGGCTCTTTTTTCCAATAATTCTATTATTTTGTAGATTCGGTGATTTGTTTTGAAGAGGATAATAGTACATGTGGTAGAAAACCCAAATAATAGGAAAGAATATTCGTAGAATGCCACAAATAACTTTCAGACAATATTTAGATAACAGGTATGGGCCTAATATAAAACAATGTTTCAGATTTTTAGAAAAATGTTATAAGAAACTAGCCAGATCAGAAAATAGTATAACCTTTTTGTGTAAATGTCGGGAACATGATGTAATTCCGAAGTTTTTACGGCTAAATGTACCTTTCCAAAATGCGAAAACCAGAAAAATTTTGGACAAGGCAAGCAAGTCCATGGTTAGGGAAAGGATTCAATATCATAGATACCAAAAAGAACGAACTATTGGGGACATTACTTACACGGAGAATGAATTAAGCAGAAACATTATAGAACAGGATTATCAGTTTATAATCCAGAATGTCAGGTTGAGTTACGAAAAATATTTTAATCTGCAAAAAGGTACGCATTTACATAAATTTAGAAACTTAATAAGGGAAAAACAGATTAGGCAATTACAAAATATAAATAATAATCCTTTAATTGACAGGACTGTCATTAATATGTCAAAAAGACTTTTGTCCATTTCAGACAGGCTTGTACTATCAAAAGGTTTAAATTTTGCAATAAACCCGAAAACTGTTCCAAAATTTGACATAGTAGCGGCAATAGAAAAAACGGCTCAAAATTTACCAACAGATAGTGGTAATGAATATCGCATACGGGCAAAAATTGCTTTAGAGAAGCAATACAAAATTAAAGATAATTTAACTCCAGAAGAAAAGTTATCGATAAATTCTTTAAAACGCGATGAAAGTATAAAAATATTGCCAGCAGACAAAGGTAATGCCACAGTCATTATAGATAAAGATATATATAACACAAAAATCATGACTCTTGTAAATGAGGGACCCTACTCAAAATTAAACAAAGATCCAACAAAATCAATAGAGAGCAAAATTTACAGAACTTTGTTTAAATACAAACATGAATTTAATGATTTTGAACGAAGGAAACTTACACCACATCATAGTAAGCCCCCTCATTTTTATGGCTTACCAAAGACACATAAACAAAATATTCCTTTAAGACCAATTGTTAGTTCTATTAATTCACCATGTCATAATTTGGCAAAATTTTTACTTAAAATTATTGATCCATTATCTGGAAATACCGATTCATATATTAAAAATAGTAAACATTTCATAGAAAAAATTTATGAAACCGATATTCATGAATCACACCTGATGGTTAGTTTTGATGTAGTTAGCCTCTTTACCAATGTTCCGGTAGATGAAACATTAAAAATAGTTAAAGACAGGTTGCTAAATGATAATAATTTGGAAACTAGAACTAAATTAAGTGTAAATAGCATAATGGAACTCTTAACACTGTGTATAAAAACAACCTATTTTCAACTGGACAATGAGTTCTATCAGCAGGATTTTGGTATGGCTATGGGGTCTGCATTATCACCAATTTTAAGCAACATATTTATGGAGAACTTTGAGAACACACATGTTCAAAATTGTATAAACAAACCGGTTGTCTGGTGGAGATATGTTGACGACATCTTTGCAATTTGGCCTCATGGTGTTGATTTACTAGATAGTTTTTTAGAAAATATAAATAGTAAGGAACCGTCTATTAAATTCACATTAGAAGTAGAAAGTAGGAATGAACTACCGTTTTTAGATGTTTTAATTAGAAGGATAAATAATACAATTGAAACAAGCGTTTATAGGAAACCAACACATACTAATAGATATCTAAATTTTAACTCAAATCAGTCAATAAATGTTAAAAGGGGTGTTGTAAAATGTTTATACGATAGGGCCAAAATAATTTCATCTAATAATGAAATATTAAATAACGAGAAAAAATTTATCAAAGAGGTTCTAGTACAAAATCAATATCCTGAAGCCTTTGTTGATAGAATTTTCATAAATGTTGAAAATAGGGACAATCAGGTACAACAAAAACCTGAACGTCATTATACAGCAATAATTCCTTATGTATACGGACTATCGGAAAAGCTACGCCGTATAGGTGACAAATTTGATGTTAGGACGATATTTCAAACGGGGAACACTTTAAGATCTATTTTAACAAAAACAAAACCGATAAACAGGGAGCAGAATTCAAAAAACTGTATTTACAATATCCCGTGCGAATGTGATAAATGTTATGTGGGTGAGTCATCCAGACCTTTCAGTGTGAGGTTGGATGAGCACAAGAACTACATTAGAAAGAATGAAATTCAAAAATCAAAGATTTGTGAACATGCTTGGGAAAACGGACATAGAATAAACTGGGACTCGGCAAAAATTTTAACAAAAGAAACAGATACCAAAAAAAGAAAAATTAAAGAATCAGCAATAATCTTATTAAATGAAGATAAGTGCGTATCGAATTGTTCTGTAGATATTTGTACAACCTGGCTACCAATGTTAAAAGAAGAACTTAACAAACTCAACATTATCTAAAAAATATCATCAGTTCTATGTTCTGTGTAAGTAGTAAGTATCTATGGAAATAACATAAACAGAATCTTAAAGCTGTGTATTTGACATACACAGCAAAATAAGAGTTCTTCAAAAAATAGCTTTGAAAACGGAAAGAGATTACTTTCCGAAACGTCAGCAAAATACATTATTTTTGTGTTTATTCCGATTTATATTATTTGCAAAACATAACCTCTGACTTTTCCTTTGGCGTAAACGTCACGGGCGCAGAGGCTCTTTTTTCCAATAATTCTATTATTTTGTAGATTCGGTGATTTGTTTTGAAGAGGATAATAGTACATGTGGTAGAAAACCCAAATAATAGGAAAGAATATTCGTAGAATGCCACAAATAACTTTCAGACAATACATTATTAGATTATACATTAATTTATTTATAATTATTTTTGGTGACATAAATTAAAAAATATTAATTATTAATCCTAAATATAACCATATTTAAAGATATTTATTTTAACTCTATATTTAAATCTATAATACATTTGTTAAGAAAGTGAACGTTTGCAAGAGAGCAGTGACTATATTTTCGTTGGGTGTGTTCCATACATCTTGGTACCTTTAACGATTTTAGATTGGGTATACAGGGTGAGAAGTCATCTAGATCTATAACTCAATTCCATTTTAGATGATGCTGTAGAACATTTTTCTTTAATTTGCCTTTGCATACAATTATAACATCCTCTGACAATACATTGCCTCGAAAATTATTAACTGCGTTTTGACAAAGTCGATGAAGTATTAGTGGGAATTCTGACAGTTGAATATATCCATCACTCCACTTTATGCCCCCATGGTAATTGTTTTCTAACCATCGGTAGTGAGTCTGTTCACCTTGGGTTAGTGATGAGAAAGGATTTGGTGGTTTGAAGAAATAGTGTGCTTGCTGATTAGTGTTACAACATAGAACAGCTAATTCTTTAACGGTAAAATCATTTGTTTTATATTGAAACCCCTGCAAGTCAACTATTAAAGTAGGAAATTGGCTACCTAATGACGTCATGGTAATAGGTATTCGTTACTTAGGACCAGCAATGCCATACTGAACTGAACCATCTAATGCGCTATAACTTAAATACGCATCATGAAGTATAAGTTCATATACTCGAGTTTGTTCAGAAAACTTCGTCTTCCGTGTCTCAAATTCAAATTTTATATCGACGGTGGATGATTTCATTGCATCTGGTTGGTGTGAGCAATCAATAACAAACAATGGATTTTTTCTGAATTCGCCAAGGTCCATCATAGGTTCACTCATATCTTTATCGTAATAACTACGTTGGAAATTTTCATAGGCGTAGTAGGCTGCAGAGTCGAGTTTCTTATCGAAATTTAAATTCCAACGTTCATATGGAAATACTTCGGCATTTAAATATAGCCGAATATTATTTATATCTGCATGTATAAAACTTGCGGCGTCTTTGGTTCTGTAACTAGAGTTGCCATTGTTTTGAAATCCGATAATGATGTATCGAGGTCTCTCAAGACTGTTAGTGGTTTTAACAGCCCATATATCAGAAGCAGTATCACGTAGAGTGGGTAGCTCATAGAGATCCCACATACGGTAAGCCATTTTAACTTTAGCATTATTACTGCTCGTATCAATTTTCTTTAATAGTTTAACCTTTTGTCTAACTTCAGGCACAATATGTCTTATCTTCCATTCGATTTTGTTAATTTCTAACTGTGCATCAACTTCTCCAATGTAAGAGTCTTTAAAGGAACGTGCTATAACTAAAATTAATTCCTGTTTTGTATTTAAAATACCTTTGGTATAATCTTCTGCAAAACCCATGAGGTACTTAAGAGGGAGTTTACCGCTGAAAACGTGGCTGGTAGTATCTAAAATATCCTGTTTTTTCTCGGTGAGACCCCAAACTATAGTTAGTAGCGATGGGAGGGATGTTTGTCCATATGACACCCTAGTTTTCATTGTAGTAGTGATGCCAGGCTTCCTAATGACAGCGACCTGTTCACCACCCATTTCATATCTTATTTCTTCGAAGAGAAAAGCTAGCGCATTGTTAGATAGATAACACTTCTTGGTAACATCACTAGGGGTAAATTTTCCTTCTATATAAATGTAACTCTCTGTAATGTCAAGTATTAAGTCCTGAAAATTGACAGGAATGCGTACTTCATCAGAGTTTCTATAATATGCTGAACCGTGTGGTTTATATGTATGCTCATGTAAGCTAACGAGTGACTGCGAATACAGGTTCCTCGAACACCTCAAGTTTTTCACTAGATGTAAAAGTCACCATTATTAACTATTTTTCTCTCAGTTTCAATCCAATGGATCGAAGAAATGCACGGTCTTTAGCTGGCAGGTTATGTCTTAACCGTTTAAGCTCTACACGTTGAATGAGTCGATTTCCGCAGTCATTAGTCTTTCTATCGTCAATCATATTGAAACGATTGTGTGCTAATCGTTGTTGATTATATCGGGAACCCATTGTGTTTGCGATTTTAAAACTGTTTCAATTCTACCTTTTCGATAACCTTTTCACCACGAAAATTGACTAAATCTCCATTATCATCCAATATGCGTAGTGTAATGTTGTCGATAAACTGACGTCCTTCAGGTCTAACAGGCAAATATATGATGTTCGCTGGCTCTCTGGTAAGTTTGTAACCTGGTTCAACATCTATGTCGAACTCGAAAAGGGTATGGGATTTAAGGGTATTCAGATATGCTCCAGAGATAATGTTGCAATCTACACGTATCATCCTTACTTTAATAATATCAACAGGTAATGTTGATTCATGATTAGTGTTTGGATGCAAATAAGTCGATTCAAATCCCAATAAATTACCAATAGAGTTTGCTTGTGTAAAGTCAATTCCATATTTTGACCAAATCTCACACTTCAGCGTATTGTTGTTCGCTCACAATCGAAATAGTTTTTCTTTCTCCTCTTTCTTATCACCAGGCATAGCTTTTAGTATTGCATGATATATTTCTTCAATTTCATAGGTTCCGGAAGATATGCTAATAAATGTGGGGGCTACTTTTGGTCCAGTTCGATAACAAAAACGATTGTTGGTTTCGTCTACGTTGAATATAGAATTGTAAGAATAGAATCCGGTTAATCCCAACCCATATCGTCCATTGGTATCTAATTCAGTGGGTGGATAAAACTCGGCACTGAGCACACTAGAGCGGTTTGATAGAGTGAACGTGTACGACATGACTGACGATCTTTAGTGTTCTCTCATGAATTTATTGTGAGCTACAGCAATAACCGTGGTGTAACCTTCGTTTCTTGTTGGATGATGGAGATGCCTGTACGTCATTATTTGATGCTACATTAACATCACGCACTTTACAGTAGCAGCAATATATTCTTCGGGGTGTCGGTCCATCATTAACATCAACGCTGCTACCACCATCATCATCATCATCATCATTGTAATGTTCTTGACAGTATTGATATTTTAAAATATCAATATCATTCTGGAGATGTTGGGATAGTTTGTCCCATACTAATGCAATTTCATGTGCAGCACATCCAATCATTACTTCTTTAGGCATATTTGCCAATTGTTGTTTACTCATCTTCAATAGACTGCGTAAACGGGAGAACGCGATTAGTGATTGACCCATTTGCTTAATGCTTTCCCTATCCATTTCAAGGTCTGTAGATGTTATCTCTTAAGCGTCTGTATTTATTTTGTAGTGAGAAACTTCAAACACAAATGGCCACACCATACTGTGTTGAAATTTTGTTGGCGATCATAGTTATAGTAAATTTTGTCGGTCGACTTTGAATCTCTGCGCAAGTATAAAACTAATTCTCGGTGGGGGGTAAATCACCGAAACTATCGAAATATGTGACTAAATTTCCACGTTTCTTAAATGCCACCCAGTGTGTTCCAGGACCATTTATACTGTCCAGGTTTATGATGACTGATTCATTATGACGTGGTCCAGAATTTGGTAGATTGTCGCGCATAAATATTCCCCGAAAATAAGGTACTTTCATCTTCTCTGCATAACATTTAAGATCGATATTAATGAGAGGTTTTCGGGGAAGAGCATCTAGAAGTTTTTTGAACTTTGTGGTTTTAGATAAAGTCCTAGCCCTTTGCGATATGGTTTTAAATATAGCCCCTTGCCACTTTTGCCTATGGCAATCGCCTCCATCTGCCTATTATGGCGATTTTTTTCAGCTAATTCATCTCTACCCGTTTTAACATCATTTACTGCTTTAGCTATACCAGCAGCAGTGCCAGCTAAACTACCCAATGCTGATAATCCATCAAAAATGGGTATTAAAGGTAGAACTCCGCCAACTTTCGGTACTGGTATTATCCTAGGCGTACGAATATTACGTTTTCCACCAGCTGCTTTCATGTATCGTCGTGCTGCTTGAAGCGCTATTTGTGTCATTTTTTTTGTGTCCATAGCAATTGATCGTTTACCACCGGCTTTACGTATGTCTTCACGTATTTTGCGTACTATTCCAGCACCAAAAGCTATCTTCCTCGAGTTTTTCTTGTTTTTCTTTTTAATTATACGTTTCTTTGTAGTACGGGGTGTTTTTGACATACAGCCGATACCAAGGCGTTGTTTTCCCTTCATTATAGTTGTAACTTACCACGCGGCGGCCTTTTCTTTGAAACTTGCGTCTTTTGATTTAACTCGTTTCCAGGCAGCTTGTTCAAGTTGATAGTCTGCTTTGTGTCGGGCTGCTAAATTACTTGTGTTTTGATCGTATGCAATATCGTGCTGCTTACATGCAGCATCGAGCTTGTTTATACCAGGATCACCTCGTGCCAATCTTTTGTGTAATCTTGTACCTGGACCACAATACTGGTAACCTCCCGGTAAGTGTAGTTCAAATGGGAGATTATTTATTAGAGAATTGACTACCCCCTTACCAATCTTTAAACCATGATGATTTTCACGTGTGTGCTTCTCGGTTGACACCATTTAAATAACAATCACAATACGTACATCTATTTATATAGTGTCCATCCGTGCTACGATACGCATTGTGAAGCAGAAACAGAAACTTGCTGTAGATAATTCAGATGAAAAAGTAGGATATGGGCTACAAGTCGAATCACGCCATGGCCCGCTACTTCCCTCAACTATTCGCGGACTCTTAATTTACTAATAACTTTGCTTACTCATCCACTTGGGCTACGTTTTTCAAACATATACTTATATTCAAAGTCCTTACATCAACCCAAGTATGAATATTTACGCGATATATTAGCACCGGTTAAGGGGCTAGGATATTACACCTTCAGTAACAACGCGGAAATAGTGCAACCATCCGACGCTGAGCCTGAGTCTATATTTATATTTGATGATGTTATATGTGAAAAGCAAGATGTTATTCGAGCATTCTTCTCAATGGGGCGTCATAAACATGTAGATTGTTTCTATTTGGCACAAACGTATTCCCGCGTCCCTAAACAGTTGGTAAGGGATAATAGTAATTTCATAGCAATTTTTAAGCAGGATGATATGAATTTACACCACATTTTCTCCGACCATGTCTCACCGGATGTGTCTTTTAAGCAATTTCAAGAAATGTGTGCAGAGTGTTGGAAAGACAAATATGGGTTTCTTGTAATTGACAAGGATAGAGAAGTAAATGAAGGTCTACAGATAGCATCGGGATAACTTCAGCAGTGAGGCTGTATTTATTAGACATAAATGACAATGGTGAGAATAAACACAGTAGTGCTATAGGTAGAAACATGAGAAAAGAAATAAGACTGAAACGCGAACTGATTGAGGCCACCGATTCAGTGCGCAAAAAATCAACTCTGTGAAGAGAAGAAATGTTGAGAATCAGTTAACACTCGAAAAAATTTATGAACCCATAACAAAACCATTAAAGGTTATATCATCTGCTTCACATAACCAATCGCCAACACAAACTCAGAAACCAACACAATCCATAGAAAGTGCAAGAGCTAGTACTAGTACATTGAAAGCAACGCCTGAAACTAGTGATGAAGATGGTGACAAAAATGTAAGTCAACAATATTTTTTGGAAACACCACCGGGATCGTCGTTAATGAGCACTCCATGTTCAGAAAGTTCTATTAGTGGCGCAGAAAGAAAATGTGATATAGTGAAAACACATTTAGAAAATCTGAAATTCGACAATGCTAAGTATGACACTATATACGGCGTACGCTTAGACCCCCATACAGAAAAACTACAAATGGGTAATGCTGAAATACGTTTTTCTAATGGAAATATCACATTGTGGCGTGGAACTAAGAAGGTGGGGACGTATTCTGGCAGTCCTAAGTTATATGATATGATATTTATGAAACAACCACAAATTTCTCGTAGTAATGAGGTTATTATTGGTGACAAAGAGTGTCAATTATATGCAGAAATATTAAAACAGACAAAGGCACCATATAAAAATTATGATATAAAAGAGGGTTTCAATAAATGTAAATGGAAGGAATTCATTAATGTTATAAAACCATTGGTATCTTCTACAGTTGTGACGAGATCCAAATCTGGCTCAGGTTTCCCTATTAACAAATTATACAATAATAGAGGTGTGGATTATGTATATTGGAATAAACCGAAAGAACTGGTGGACCGCCTTCGTCTGCTCTATAGCTCAAAAATGGTGGGTAACAACGGTGTTAATAACGAAATAGCTAGTTTATTGGAAGAAATGAGGGAAGAAGGGATAATCTATTAGTGAAGTTAAAATTCATTTCACGTTTATTTGACTAGTATAAAATATTGTGAAATGCTTAAACGGGGTCAGACGTAAACAGAAATGGTTGTTGTAAACAACACAATTGACAAGTTCGGTAGACGAAGAGGTAATAATAAATCGTTTATCATACGTGGACCCCCAGGTATTGGTTTTAACCTCACGGCAGATAATCAATTTGATATGCAAAATAAGCGTTTACTGAACATTGGTGAACCAATAAATCAGAAAGATGGTGTAACCCGTAACTATGTAGATCAAAATATCGATAAATGTATGAAAGATATTAAAAAGTCATACATTGCATTTATGGAGAATCAGTGGACTGAATATAGTGAATTTGTACACAACAAAATTACCGAGATGATTAATGACGCGCTGCAACACATTAATAAAGAAATTTCTGGAGTTAAGAAATTAACCGAGGACAATTATACGCAATAAGCAAAGTGCACCACATTCTCGATGAATCCCGTCTGAAAGGTACGACAGTGCGACAGAAATCACTTGGAAATATTGTGGCACAAGCTGGGAGGAACGATCGTAATCAACAAGTGATAGATGAAATAGTGACTGAAGTCACGGACAACGCTGCTACATTAGGAAAAAAGTGAAAAACAGACCTAAATTATCTATAAACACCTGACTTAAACTTCAATTATGGTGATTAGTAATCAGAAATTACAAGTTGTTAACGAATTGCATAAAGCTTGTAGGAGAGATTTCCGTAGAAGAAGAACAATAATCAAAGGTTATGGTGATTTATGGCAAATGGATTTAGCTGAAATGCAGCCATATGCTGACGAAAACAATGATTATCGATACATTCTCATAGTGATCGATTGCTACTCAAAATATTTGTGGACTAGACCTCTAAAAAATAAAACTGGTGTTGAAATTACAAAGGCTATGAGAAGCATTTTACAAGAATCGAAGTATTCTCCTAAAAATCTGCAAAGCGATCAGGGTACGGAATTTTACAACAGAAATTTTTCTGCTTTAATGAAGCAATACATCATTAATCATTACTCCACATATAGTACGAAAAAAGCAGCAATTGCAGAAAGAGTAATACGAACATTGAAAACCTGGTTATATAAAGAATTCTCAGCTAGAGGTAAATACAAATGCGTTGACATTCTATCCGACATTACAAAATTGTACAATAATAAAATACATCGTACGACTGGTATGAAACCTGCTGATGTTAAACCAACTACACGTTTAAATGCTTATAATCACATTAAAATTGCTTTGAAACCTAAATTTCGTGTTGGCGATATAGTTCGAATCAGTAAATATAAAGGTGTATTTGAGAAGGGGTTCACACCAAATTTTTCAACTGAACTTTTCAAGATCGTTAAAATAAATGTAACAAATCCCACAACATATACACTCCAGGACATTCATGGCCAACCAATAAAGCGGTGCTTTTATGAAATGGAGCTACAAAAAGCTAAATACCCTGATGTCTACCTGGTGGAAAAGGTTTTAAGAAAGAGAGGGAGTAAGGTTTTTGTGAAGTGGCTCGGATTCTCTAATGACCACAACTCTTGGATTAACGAAGCATCTCTTATTTAATATTGTCACATTCTTTATATAAAATATGTATATTTATAACAACTGATATTTTACTTATGTTTACAAATTTCATAATAAAATGCGTGTATTCCATTAATATTTGTTTTATTTATTTTCCCGATATAGCAATTATATACATATTAAAGAAAAATATGTGCAAATAAAGTTTGTTAACATTTTGAGTGAATTTTTACAACTAAAAATTATTAGATGAAATCAAGAAAAATAATTTAAATAAATTTTATTGACAAGAAAATATTTACAATGAATTATAATATATGTACTTAAAGTGTGTATAATACAGAAAAAAGACAAATACATATTTATGGAATTAATCAGGCTATGAAATGCCTCGTCTCGGCAGCAGCGCTTCCTAACAGAAACATTATGTGTCATGTTTGATCTGAAATATTGTTCCAGCAATCATCAGTGTACTTGTTGCAAACCAGACACCACTGCCTCAATGGGTGCTCCACCTTGCATGACTCACAAACATCTCTGTTGATTCCAAAATTTGTACGAACCACGGATTGCAAACACTTGTAGCACTCATTTTCCTGACGCTCACGTGACGTTGCTTTTCGAGCGGTATTCATTGGCACTGGATTTTCTTCTATACAAGTTGGACATAGTCCAGTACATGAATTAATATTCTGCATTGCCCAGAATTGGTAACAATTATAGCACACAATTGTACCATCCATACTATATGGATATACGGCGATTTTTGGTTTCGACTGCCACTCTCTTGGACAAGACATTGCTGTTTTAAAAACAAGTGTACGGTATGACAGCTGAATAATAACTGGGTTCCTCCTCATGCGCCTGTTCCTTTAAGTAGTTGCTAGAATTGTCGATTTCAAGGTCATGGTATATCGTTAGAAATGATGTGACGTCACCAGCTACATGTTTAAAAGAGGAGGCGCAACTCAATGTTAGATCAGTTGCTTTGTAAACTTCAACGTTTATTATTCGGTCAACTGTCTTATATATTCTTCTTCCATCTACTAAAATGGCTGCTGTACCTGCTGGTTGGGCTAACCTCAGATTCCTGGACTGGTTAGCATCCCTAGATGTCCTCAACAATCTGTGGTACCTTGAAGAGGTAGAGGACGACTTGGCTGCTCCCGAAGACGACGAGGTAGAAGTTGAAGAGGATGAGGAAGGCGACGAGGAAAGTGACGAGGAAGATGATGAGGTCTTCTTTGATGCCGAAGAGGGTGCCGCTGCTGCAGACGATTCCAGCGATGATGAGGGTATCGTCGCGGATGTTCCCGATCCAAGAGGACAAAGGCAGATAAATTATAAATATCTGCCAAGGGTGCATCCAATGGAGGGTATATTCTGTACCACAATGACCTATGTGGCGGTCATAGCGATAGGTGGTATGGAGTATCAACTTTGCCACGGATGTTTCCTAGGCTACCAGTCCAGAGTGGATCCGGGGACACATCGGCATGTGGACTACCATGCCACTACAAGGATAACAGGGGGCAGGCGAGGATATTGCAAATCTTGCAGAGATCCACTCTACCAAATTAGGCGAGTGGAGATCTGTAATATTTGCAATGTGAATAGATAATTTGTGTTTGTAAATATGTATATAGTTTTAGTTCTTAGTCTATTGTAAATACTTATATAATTAGTTTAAGTGATGTATATGTTTAATTCTTAGTTTATTGTAAATATTTATATAATTAGTTTAAGTCATAAATAAACTTGAAATTGAATTTTATTTTGTTTTACTTACTGAATATTTAAATGTAAGTTACACAATGTTACTATAAGTAACACTTACAAAAAAAGTGATGTCAATACTGTTGTGAGAGAAATCTGTGTTAAAAATAAACCTCACTTCAATTATTGTTTATGTTGCCAGTGCTATTGATCTATTGATGGTGTTACACACTTTCTACTCTTATTTATGTGAGTAGTGGGGTGGGGTGGGGTGAGGTGGTGGTTGGATTATATATAAGAAAGTCCTCCTCATTTGTAGCTCAGTTCCAAAATGAATCCCATTCAAGAGAGTACCATTACCTCAACGAGCGACTGCACCAGAGAAGACATGGAAACATGGGACGAATATAACGTCCAGATGGAGTATGATGGAGATGGTCCAGACTCCAGTGCGTGGGTGCAACCAAGGCTGGACTTGGACTATTGGTTGGACGAATCTGAAGATGATGAAGATGGTCTAGACTCCAGTGCGTGGGTGCAACCAAGGCTGGGCTTGGGCTATTGGTTGGCTGATCAGCGTGAAGTGCCAAGCAGACCATCTTCGCCATCAGCATGGTCAACGGCAACGGTGCCCCATGACATGTCAGATGAGGAGGATGACGGTCCGGACAGCAGTGAATGGTGGAGGCCACCTGTGTATGGAGAGCCAAGCAGACCATCTTCACCATCGGCATGGTCAATGGAAACGGTGCCCCATGACCATGACATCTCGGATGAGGAGGATTTTGAAGACGAAGAAGGGGGGGATACAGATAATTAATATATGTAACTTTATGTACTAGTAATAATAAATACAATATTGTCAATTTTTGTTTATCTTTTCACATGTTTAAACCATTTATCAAATAAATATATTCATATCCTTTAAATCATTTATTAAACAAAATAGCATTGGAAATTTTTGTTTTTATAACACAAAAAAACAGAAGTGTTTTACTCATGACAGTGCGAAATAAATAAAAGCTCCATTTTGAACATTGAAAAATAAACTACCCATGCGCAATTTTTTTTGTCTGACAGTGCTACTTTGAGCACAAAAATGAAATATTCTGCTCACAAAAGCTCAATTTTGGGCACTAAAAATAAACTGCGCATGCGCAATTTTCGTCGCAGGAGACGGCCGGAAACGCGCGAAGCGTGCGTCTTGGGCCAGGTGCAAACGCGCTGAGCGTGCCCTCAAGGATCCACGCGCCCGGGCTGTTTGCGGGCGCAGCCACCATTATTACCATTATACCATTATTTATATATATATACATATAGATATATATATATTGTGTATGTATTTTTTTTATTGTTTTTTTCATATTTTCTTAAATCACTTGTTGTAATATTAATACAATTAACTAACTTATAGCAGTTTTATTTATTTATTTATTGTATAAGTACTTCTTTTATATGCATTATATTTCATATTTTACACCAATTGTTAAATTAAAAAAAATCGATTTCTGTAAAATCATTTATTATATAAAATTATTTGTTCATACATCTAAAATAATAATTTTTTATTTTCTTTTATTTGTCATACAATTTAAATCACATTTGCGTATATTGCAATACTTTTATTTCAACTCATTACAATATTGCATTAATATTTTTTCAAGACAATAAGAAAAGTTTTATACATTTTACAATTTTATTTTTTTTACATTTTAATTTTACATTTTTAAATTTTGTTTACATTTAAATTTTTACATTTCCTTAATTCTAACTTAATACTACTTAATTTATATACAATTTTTTTTATACTGACAATACAATTTCGCCTTTCCGCCGTAGTGTGTTAATACACTTTACCTTATTCCCAGTTTCTTTTTTATCTCGTGTAGCTTTCGTGATCTTTTTTCAGAGGCTTTGCGACGCGTCGCAATTCCCCTGAGTATTTCTTGCCCACGAGACTTATACGCGGCCGCCTTCTGTTCATATGATTCAGCCTCTCGTAAGAGAGACTCCGCGTAGTCTTTCAAGCTGTCGTCGTTCTCGGTATTCGCCCTACAATCCATATCCTCCCGCTCAAGGTCTTTGTAATATTCGAAAAACTCGTCGAAGAGGGACCTACCTCTTTGGGAGAATACCCCCGATTCTGAATCAGAATCATTCTGATTCACAATCGGAGCACAATTTCGGGGTTCTACCGGCAACACCACATTTGAACAACCGGCTTGTTCCAATGCAGCTTTGCCAAACTTCGCAACAGGTCGAGTCGGCTCTGGTAACGACGCGCTCGAACAAGCCGGTTGCATGAGCACGTCGCCCCCAGACGATTTATTTTTCCCTTCCGTCGATTTCGTAGAAGGCTTTTTAGCTACCGACTTTTTTATAGCAGCTTTTTTAGCAGTCGGCTTCTTTACGCCTAATGATTTTTTTTCTGCTGCCTTCGTAGGCTTCTTTGCACCTAGTGATTTTTTGGCTGCTGCTTTCGTCGGCTTTTCAGGCATCTCTACCTGCCCCTTGTCTGAGACAGTATCGGGGATAGGGCTCAGGGGGGCAGGTACAGATGCTTTCGCTTCCAAAATCCTTCTAAGAATCGACATACCATCTTGACTGTGACCTTTCTCAGTATTTTCTATCTGCGCCCGAATTTCGTTGGTTTGTTTCGATGTTGAAGGTTTAGCCTTAACACTAAAATGACCCTTTACAGGTGCAGGTACAGAATTCTGAGAAGGATACGGCGTCGTCTTATTTTGACCTCGCTGCGAATCTTTTCTTTTAAAATAACGAGTTCGAGATTTGGGAAGTGATTCCAACTTTGATTTTTTAGATGGTGGTTCGAAATCAGAATCACTACGTAAATCATAACTCGTTTCCTTAACCGCAGACAAATTAGACCACGCGGAGTACGGGTAGGCCTCACTCTGACATCCTACATTAGATGTGCCAGCTTCAGCCTCAGTGGGATTATTTATTTTAATTCCATCCGAGGCCAAAACCGGCGCGTCTAAGTTAGAGATACCAAGATCACTCAACAGTTCATCAAAACCAGGGTTGCACTGGTTTAGTTGTTCTGCCGTGATCTCGATATCAGGCAGTAGTCCTACGTCAGGGTCAATCGGTGTATTCTGGTAGTTCACCGTACCATCACCCGGAGAAGCGTTACTGTTGCTGTCTTGCCCTGGCATATAATTAGTTAAATATGCAGCCACAGGACTCAACAAAGCGCTTCCCTTACCGCTACCACCAGAAACACCAATCTTTTTTTGGCCTACCATGGTTACTTCCACACACGAACACAAAACGGACACGACAAGCGGGCACAAAACACAGAACACGAAACGAAGCACAGAGCACAAAGGAAGCTGAGAATAAAGCACGGAGCACTATTTTTTCACACTTCTACACTACTCGAGAGCTGGAGACGGAAAGAATTTTTGTGGCATTTCTGAAGTCCACGAAGCTAAACTATCCCCTCCACTCCCTACCACTCTTATTCCTATTGGTTGAAATTATTTCACCCTACTTCTCGCCCCACTCTTCTCGTCTCTCTCTCACTCTTACTGTCTACGGTACTCTACACATCCATACTCGTACAATAAAAAAAATATCACTTAGTAATTTAATTCTTTATTACATTAGCAACATATAAATTAACATTTTATTTAATACAAATATCTCTTATTTCCACTTATACATAATATGAAATATCGGTATGAATTTTCCAATTGAATATTACCATTACCGACCTTTGCGTTAACTAGTCAAATACATTATTAATAATTAAATATTAATTAGCTCAACTCGTTCATTGCTGTGAGTAATACGTCTAGTTTATTGCAATCTTTCACGACACTTCGTTCGGCGACACTATTTAAGACTGATATTAACCACTGTAAATTCTGTTCAGGTTCACTTTGAAAAAATGTTATGTCTGAGGGACCCCAGGGTAAAGTTTTAGTGGTATTGGGAATCACGAAACGCTTATCGTCATAATAAGAAAGGGCGACTTTATTCCGCATCTCTGTATAAATATCGTGCAAGTGACTTCTGAAGGTATTCATTTTACGAAATAGTAACCCACCCCGCTCAACAATTTTCCTGTAGTCATCTATTGTAAGCTGTTCTTGAATTACAGACTTCTTTACGCCTTTGGCTTTCTTCAACTCATTGCCAACCGATTGCACGTAATACGCTTTCGCTCCGGTACCATAAAATCTGATAATAGGATCTTCAGGGAATTCGTCTTTCATATTCACAAGCACTGGCGGGCTCTTTGTAATATTAAATTTATTCCCTTGCCTATAATTAGACGTATCGAATTTTTCCGGGTTTTGTACGATGAAGTCGTAGAAGTTATCTGTATAAACTTTAATAATTAATGAGTCCGTATCGGTGTACAACAAGGAAGCGTTAGCACCGAATTGACATTTAATAACTTCATAAAAAAAGTTATAAAGTGCCGTCTTCGATAATTCAAGAAAACAAAATCCTACGTAAATTGGTTTGTTATAGGCTACATTCAGTTTGCTCATTTCGATCGCCACAAAATCCTCAGAAAAAATTGTGCAAGATTTGAAATTTGGACGAGCGATTAGTGCGTTTGCACCTATAGTTCTTCTAACATTTTCCCAATGAGTTATCAACTTTATATCTCTTCTATTATCGACGTTTTCCATGGTTTTGCCAAATACCGCATTATTCATTAATTTGTATTGATCCTTTTCAAATTTATTGGTCGCTGAATTTCTCATTTGCGTATTTATATCGATATATTTTTTTAACCAGGGCGACTGCTTGAACGTAAATACTCCATGTGTTTTTAACACCATTAAACCATTTCCGATGGCTTGTTTCAAGTTTCTATAATGCACAACATATCGCCTCTTATCGTTCAAATTTGGGATTAGTTTTGGTGATTTTGATTTTGATTTGGGTGGTATGATATTTTCTATTAAGAAAGGGAGATCTGAATGTAAATCGTGTAAGTCTTGTGGGTAATGTATGTCTACTTCAAAAACATACCCGTGTGGACTCTCGTCTGGAATATTAGTAACATCTAAGTCGATAATTTCTCTTTCGGACAACCACTCAAACCCCCCTGTTGGTAAGAATTATGACATACTGTGACCATATAAGTTCGTAGCATCAAGATATGTGATAAATGACGACGGTTCTGCGGGATCATAATTAGGTAGAAATTTATTATTTGCGATATTCTTCCTTTCTGTACACTGGCTCACACCACCGCGTATAGCTTTTTTAAAAAAATGTATCATATCGATATCTATTAACAATTCAAGTTCTACCTCTGTTAGTTTCAACATAGCGTCCCAAGATAAATCTGGAGCTGTGTAATATTGAGCGGGGTCCAATTTATATTTATCCAAGCAAATTTCACGAAAATTTTCAAATACATCACACAAAAAAAGGACATCTGATTTTAAATAGATAACTGAATAATCACCCAAACTCTGACACTCGAACAACCCCCACACGTCTTTAGCTCTTTCATAATCGTCATCTGATATATGTGTCTCATTTAGGCTGTCATAGAATTCAAGCTTGGAGGGTAGACTCCGATTATTTAGTTTCTCTAAATCATCTACGAAACTGTATGGAAACACGCCCTTCCGCCGCATTAAACTAAATTTTGCATTATCACTAAAAAAGTTCTTCGTTGTAACCATTTGACTATCGTTCAAATTTTCCCCTAAATTTTGTAGCGATGCTGACATAAATTTAAAACTATCGATGAAACGTAACTGCAAATATTTATTTTTTGTTTCCCCCTTGTCAGTAATTTAATCGTGCATGTAAAGGTGTTTCGTAAAAGATATATATTTTTCCTTGTTTTGCGGTATTACGTCCACTTTATCTTTATGAGCGCATAACTCTTTTACAAATAGGTGAATATCATATCCGCTCATATTGTGAAATATGATGGGTACAAAATTTGGTACTTTATAATTTAAATTACAGATGGAGTGTGCGGCACCGAATCGTATTTTACCGGTTAAGTGGCAATGGTCTTTCACCTTTATATCACCTTCTGCAAAAGACTTCTTACATATACCACAAATGGTTGCATTGTTAAAGTTTTCTCTTTCTATCGCTGTAAGCGGGGACATAGGGACTATATCTTTCATATATCTATTATAAACTTCCCTTAAATCAGCCTCTATACGAGATACAAATACTTTAGCTGCATCAGATCCACGATATAGTTCAAATTTAGAAATGCTATTATCAAAGGAACATTTTATGTAATACGCGAAAGAGTAAGGTTCATGAATAAATGTTTTGTTGGTATAAGAGTGCTCAGGATTTGGCTCACACGTATTTATTGGTTTCAAAATAGATTCGAAGTCTGCATAGACTACAAATGGTACTTGCATTTGTCTTTCAAAATGTTCAAATTTTAATATATTTTCCGGTACCCGTTTCCCATATTTATCAACCCGAAATTGTGTCGATGGTGTTGTAGTGTAAATATGATTACAATCATTTGTTTGGTGAGACATTAGCTGACGTTCGTTACAGAAATACAGCAAACACCCATCACAAAAATATTTTCTATGTCCGTGAGCGGATATTTGATTTGATACTAATCCAGATAAATTTTTTATCCAACAATAGTGAGTATTAGCGCAATCCGATTTACAATGGTGATTTTCGTCACATTCCGCGGAAATTAATAATAAGTTAACATGAATACGTAGTTTCTTCTGAGAATAACGCAAATGTCCGACAACATCATATTTTACTTTATTATTCTCGAATTTCTTTTCTAACCCATACACATTAATAGATATATGATTCAATTCCTCAAATTTTGAAATGTCTCTCAATTTCATTGGAAAATTCATACCTGTCAAATTTAAAACTCTTGAATAATGTGGATAAGATGACACCTGAAATACACCACCATTTGCAGGATACAATGCTGAAGTGACTGCCCAAGCAAAACAGTATTGGTCCTGATTTTCTATATTCACTACGGCCTTTTTATTTTCGATGAACTTTGGTAACTTGATATATGATGAGCCGCCCATTGGACTGTACTTGTTTACATTAATTTCAACAAATTTTATTTGTTCGAGGGCTCAACCTAAAAAAATGTTTTTTAATTATTATTTCACACACCAGTAGATATTTACATACCAAAGTCACGCTCTTGGAACTCAGTAGTTTGAGTAACCATCATATCTATAAAAGTATCGAGGGCGTTAAGTATTAAACGATTTAATTTCAGCTATTTCTTGTGCTTGTAATATGTAGCTGGCGAACGTCTCCATGTTTACTTTCACAGTTTTATCAAGTACTAATATTTCTTCCAGTAAATTCAATATTTTATGTCGAATTTCGTTGAAAAATATTATATAGTCAAGTTTCTCATTATCACTGTGCACTCGGTAAGTTATAATTCTATATTTAAAAGCACTTCGAACAATTTCTACACCATCCATCAAACGTATGCATGAATTTGTTCTGTGTTGCAGTGTTCTTTTATGAGACTTCATTTGGTTTGTTGTTAAAGTCACATTACAGCTGTAACACATTTGCAAAACTGCAGATGTTGATGGGTTCGAATCCAATTTAATTTTTTTTGCTGGTACTCCATTACCATTTAAACTGTTACATACCTCCCTCTGATGACGTCGCATATTGTCACTGCGAGTGAAGCTTGCACCACAAAAACTGCAAGAATACATCTTTGCTTCTTTACTCGAGGAACTTGACGTTAAGAATGATCACATATTAACTCCTTTCATTCTTTTATAGAAAAGGTATACTACGTCACAAAATATCAAACCCCACTACATTTTACTGTGTACGTATTGAACAAATGTTATTTTAGAGGTCAAGTTGCGTGGCAAGAAGGAAGCGCCATCTTTGCACGCTCTAATAGTATTAGCCAAGGCCAAGGTCGCAGCAAGTGATCGTTCTGGGTAAGAGCAACACTGCACCCTTCAAGTCGAAACGCACTGCGACCGCCCAAGGTCAACGTCACGGTATCTAGTCTGGGGACCTAGGCATACACCGTGACCTTGAATGTCAAGCCAGCAGGTGCACGTTCAAGGCCAAGGCCAGTGGTGGGGGGAGACCCAGCTTCGGTTAACTTCCTCTACTAACAATAGAAGAAATACCTCGCCCCGCTTATAGCAAAATAGTCACAGTAAAACAATAGCACAAAAATGAGTACAATAATAACAGCAAAGTGAAGTGAAATATTCACGGTAAAACGAAGTATCGTTCCAGAGATTTATCCTCTTAATATAGTTCGTTTGCAATTGTCTGCAGTTAAAAAGGCAACAAAAACTTTACGACGTCATTAAAATACCGATACTCTCTGTACATTTTCGCCCGCAAATTGAATCACTTAACTTTATAGGATTTTAATATACGTCGGCATGTTTGATGACAGCATACCGAATGGTTCAACGGCGTTAATAATGAAATCGTAAAGTTTTTGTTGCCTTTTTTATCTGCAGAGTAAAATTTCAGACGACTATACTAGAAGTACGCTGTAGAGTGAACTAATTGACAGGGTATGGCATCGAGTATAACTGAGTATAATAACCCTTATTCTTCCAGAACTATTCAAAAGGCGTTAGAATGAAGCCATTTATGATTCTACTTTAAATTTTTCAGTAAGGGTTTCGGTACGCCACCACTATTTCTTAAACTATAATTTTTTTATCAACAAAATGACAGTAGGTTTCCTCCTGATTTTCTCCGATTTGTGCACCTGATTTCCCTAGCGGTTTGCCCCTCATTTTTTTTCAAATGAAAACTCCTACTAGTACACATTTTTCTAATCTTTTTCTGAATTCTTCATACACAGATATTACTAATAGGAGATATAGGACAGGCGCACTCACTCGGCCAATTATAAAAATTAATAAAAGTTATTTTACGCGAAAATTAGGGTATAGTTTTTTTTGTTCACTTTGTATCAAATATTGAATTTTGTTAAGTTCATTTCGATTTCATAATAGTAGGCATAAGATTTATATAGATATGATAATTGATATTCGATTTTACAAGTAAGATACTTTATAAGGAAAGTGTGAAAAACTTTTTGTTCTCGATTTGCAGTCCTCCGGATTCAACATTCGCCCCACAATTGTATAACGCTTGCACGCACAAGCTGTCATAATAACTTTACACCTCTCTCTTCTACGTTTAAACATTATTTATTTGAATCGTTCATGTTGGGGATTAAGGTAGCATTAAGGCAAACTGTAATACATCTTCCTTTTCCAAGTGTGCCTGAACTTCTAATACTTCTCAATGTAAAATAATTACCATCACCTATAATATTTTCTTATATGATAGAGGTTTAAAATATCTATATAAATTATTTGTAAAATTTGCATGTCTGGAAACGTTCAAAACGCTGGGTATATGCTTTAAAATTTCGCGATGTGCATATTTACTCAAATAAATCGTGGAAAAGTGCTGCAATTTCTGCGTACAACTGGAAATATTAAACTTACACTGTGAAAACAAGTTTCTCTTGACTTTAATTCAGAATTAATTATGAATAGTTCATGTTATTTATTTTTCTCTGTCTGCAAAACGTAAAATTGTGTTTAGGATTCAAATTATTTCATAATATTCCAATCCATGTATGGCTTTAGATATACATTCGGCGTTTAAAAATATTACTTGGTTGTTTTGTAGTGTATTTGCAAAAGTTGAAACTCAACTAGTAAACGGTAAGCTGTCTCTCGTGCTGAGTATATTTAATAGGGGTTTGTTGTCTATAAGTAGATTCGCCAGACAAATAAATAGATTGTGCTAAGGGTGAGGCTATTACAAGTCTCTAGCACTGACACCAAAAATAGATGTACCATATGTTTTGCTAGTATTATGGAACTTGTAACGTGCCATATTTCGCTGGTTTCTAAAAATGAATAATAACAGATTTTAGTAGATCAACTCGTCAATCATCGTAATAAATTACACATTCAGAGATATATCTCACCACGCTCTAATTTTCTATCCAAATTACCACCTGAATTTAAGCTTTCCGAAAACAGATGGGTCCCACTAGGAAAATTTACCAATTTATTAAATGGATGTGTGTAGGAAATCTAAAATATAAATTATCAACAAAATATATAATCCAACACAAAATGGATAAATTATTACAAAAATAATAAAAGTGTAGTAAAGGAAAAATATGCCTACTACGACAGTTCAGTATTCCACTATTTCCTATGAAAAGAAATCGATTCATTGCCACCAATCAAGGTGCACAATGTGCGTTTCCAAATTAATTGAAAATAATGTCCTATAACTTGCAACATACTAAGTCTTCAATTGGAAAACGCAAAATAAAATCTGATTGCAATAAACCCCCAGCAGGCAGATTTTCAGTGCAGTGCTATTGTGTATCGTCAGCCGCAGACTAGTTTCGAACTTGTTAGCTTTTATCAGTACGACATAGGCAAATACACAACAACACTTCGCTGATTTTCTATAGTCATCAAATTACAGACACGAGGTGCACCTTGATTGGTGGTAATGAATCGATTTCCTTTCATAGGAAATAGTGGAATACTGGGCTGTTGTAGTAGGTATGTTTTTACTTAACTACACTTTCATTATTTTTTAAATAATTTAACCACTTTGTGTTGGCACATATATTTTGTTGAATATAACTTAGTCCGATTTTGTCGTCAACTTTATTGCAATAAGTCGGTCACCAGATGGAGCTATTCGCAAGTTGCGGACACCTCGTGTCTGTAATTTGATGACTATAGAAGGCCAGCGAAGTGTTATTGTGCATTTGCCTGTCGTACTGATGTGAGCTAACAAGCTCGAAACTAGTGTGCGGCTGGCAATGCACAACAGCACTGCATTGGAATTCTGCCTGCTGGGGACTTATTGCAATCAGATTTTATTTTGAGTTTTTCGATTGAAGACTTTTAGTATGTCGCAAGTTACGGACATTACTTTGATTTGGAAATGCACATTGTGCACCTTGATTGGTGGCAATGAATCGATTTCCTTTCATAGGAAATAGTGGATTACTGAACTGTCGTATAGGTATATTTTTACTTTATTACACTTTTATTATTTTTGTAATATAAATTGTTATCATAATTGGTGTATAAAAATTGTCTACAAAATGATAGGATAAAGATAGCTATTGATCGAAAAGTCCTTAACAATCGATTTAGTTTTTAAAATATCTCAAGTTGGTACTGTATGATAGTCGATTGTCGAACTGTCAGTTTAAGTCACATCCTCTTGTTTTTGTGAGTTAAAGTGGTTATAAATATCACCCAAGTATCTTCAAACTTCCTTTTTCGATGAGGAAATTAAACTTTGGTAAGTGATTAATTTAGTTCAAAATGTGGTTGCTACTCGGTTTGGTACCAGATCACAAACTAGATTTCATATATTTTAAATTAATATTTTGGATTATCTTAGTTAAAATTTCGATTAATTCGGATTTAATTAGCAGGTCTATCGTTCAGAAGTATTCTGGGTAAGTTTGAATTTTTTAAGACTTAATTATAGACTATTTTGTACGGCTAGATTTTGATTCAGTACAGCTAGAATTTGGGTACAGAACTTACCAACTATTCTGTTTTTGATTATTTTGGATTTGGACTTTTGAATCATTCTGCCATTCTTTAGCACATGATTTTTAGTATTCGAATATTCCCTGATTTACACTTTACGATTGAGAAATTACCCTATTTAAATTATTTGTGAAGATTTCTACAACTAGCAAGGCCCTCGATCAACAAGTGAAACTTTCACGTTTGAAGCGCCTGGAAAATCTCCAATTTTGTAAAAGCTAAGTAATTCCTGTATATTATTTTTCTTGTAAAATTGTTTAAATTTCCAATTCTTTTACGTAGCGTAAGCTTAGAAAACCTTAGACATTGATATAACTTATATATTTTATTGTAAAATTTTTACTATTAAAATTTCATTGTACTGTATTTTGCATTTTATTTTTATAATAAATTATATTTTTTTACATGTTCTTTTTATTGTTTTATTCTCACTATAAGTAATCGTAATATCTGGGACCTCGTTTTCTTGGGCTCAAAAAATGCCTTTGCCTTACAAAAGGTGCGGTAGTAATGATTTTTAAATATGTTGTTAAGGTCTGGGCCGTGACAAAAATCCAAGTTTTTGATCCTGGAGGGACCCGCTCGAGCCGCCATCTTGAATAGAAGATACAAAAAATTTGTGGTTTGAAAATAACTCCGCTGCGTTTGATCCAACGACGAAAATGTCTTTAACAAAGTTAAAGAAGACAGAATTTCTCAAATTTTTTTTTTGTAAATCTAATATGTAACGAGTTACAGCGGCGGAACTATACTAAAAACCTATTTTTGTGATTTTTTCAATTGTTTCTCGCTATTTATTACATAGTTATATTAATTTTGCAAATTCAAATAAATGGCGCCATTTTTTTATCGTGGTATCCCCAATAGGCCTAATCCATAGCTTTGCGATCTTAGATATAAATGCCGCTTGCCACGCAAATATACTATTATTGTTTTATCTTTTTTGATGGTCCTGGTCGGTTAATATCCTCAATGTCATCATCATCATCATAGGTGCTTCTGAGAATCAATTGTTCTTCTATTGCACTTCAACTCCGCTTTCCTGCAACCACATGCTCCACCGCATCCTTTTCGGCAAGTGCATGAAATGAATTTCAATCCAAAAAAATCCAGAAGACTGGGACTGGAAACGTGGCAGCAATGGGTTCGTTCCACTCACAATGACAGAGCAACCAGCACCCGAGAACTTATTGAAATTCATTTCATGCACTTGTCGAAAAGGATACGGCGGAGCATGTGGTTGCAGGAGAAAGCGGGGTTAAAGTGCACTGTTGTATATGACTTCTGCTGTGGTCCGTCATGCGAACATATTCCGGAGGTTCGAATATTCCATAGTGTCAACATTGGACAAAATATAATAATAATAAGATAATAAGATTCCGGACTGGTTTGTCGAGGGACGTACTGTGCTTATTCCCAAAAAAGGGGATCTGTCCGACCCAAGGAATTATAGACCAATCACCTGTCTGAACTCCTGCTACAAGATATTTACACGTATTTTGTATGCTAGGACACTTCGGCAGGTTGATCCGGTCTTCCAGCAGATCTACGAGCAACGTGGTGCCAAGAAGGGCATGGCAGGGTGCAAGGACAGCCTGCTGATAGATCGCTGTGTCACACAGGATTCTGTGCAACGCAAGCAAAATCTATCGGTGTCCTGGATAGACTACCGTAAGGCATTCGACACAACATCTCATGAGCTACTTTTACACTTGCTCCAATGTCTTGCGGTAGCAGCATCACTAGTGAGATGCATAGAACAACTGCTGCCACTCTGGAGAACCCGCTTCACCATAACATCACGTGCGCAGCGGGTTACGACAGACTTGGTGGCTTTTAGGAGAGGAGTTTTCCAGGGAGATTCTCTGAGTCCTCTCCTCTTCTGCATCTCACTGTTGCCGTTATCTCTTGAGCTCCGCCAAACTTCCGGATACCGCTGTGAGCCACCCAGCAACCGGAGGCACAAGGTCACCCATCTGTTCTATATGGATGACCTCAAACTGTATGCCTCCGGAGAGCGCGAACTCCGAAACGCTCTTAGGGTGGTTGAAGAGTACACGGGAGCCATTGGTATGGAGTTTGGGTTGGACAAATGCGCAGTCGTCCACCTCAAGAGAGGTCGATGCGGGGAATTCTCTGAAGAGGCGCAGCTAGCAGATGGAAGCATTCTACGACATCTGGGTGCCCGAGAGACCTATACATATCTGGGTGTGCAACAACATCACATCCAAGATGTGCAACAATAAAGGGATCTCTCCGCGGCAAGTACAGACACCTACTCCGAAAGATTTGGTCTTCCGAGCTTTCGGGGAAAAACAAGGTGTCTGCTACGAATCTGCTTGTCGTTCCTGTTCTTCTCTACTCCTTTGGAGTAGTGAAGTGGACGGTAGATGAGCTGCGTCAGTTAGATAGAGATACCCACAAGATGATGAATATTCACCGTAGTATTCATCCTAAATCGTCCGTTTCTCGAGTGTACCTCCCACGTCAACGGGGGGGCCGAGGACTCTTGGGCCTGGAGTGTATGCATGGCCGGGTAGTACTGAGTATAGCATGTAACATCCTTAGGAGCTCAGACCCGCTCCTGCAATTAGTGAGAGATCACGAAAATGCAGGTGTGGGTGCAGGATTATTTAAGGCAGCAAAAAGAGCCGCAGATGAACTGGGTCTCATATTCGACATCAGGCGAGGAGGCCGGCGAGGTGCCGACCCAGAGTCGGTCACTGAGCTTCCGCCAAATCGTCTGAAAGTCCAGAATAAAGCTACCGAGCAGGCAAATTTGCTTAGGCAGCATGTCGATAAGTCCCTGCACGGTGTTTTCTATAAGAACATAGAAACACTGGGTTTATCGACTAAGCTGACATTTGCCTTTTTGAAGTCAGCTGGGCTTAAGTCGGAGACCGAGGGATTCATTGTGGCCTACCAAGATGGCGTTATTAATACCTCGGTCTACCGAAGCCGTGTGATGGGTGTAGGGGTTCCTGATATCAGCTGCAGGACCTGCCGTCAGGCGCCGGAATCGCTCATGCATTTACTGTCTGAATGCCCAGTATACGCGATTTCGGCCTACATCCACCGCCATAACGCGGCATTACGAGTGCTCTACTACCATCTACGGCACTCGTACGGGGTAGACCAAACACCAGTGCTGCCTTACGTCCCCGGAGATATTGAGTCTGTTGTCGAGAACGAGAGGTGCAGGATATACTGGAACTACTCGTTCCCGACCGTCAGGCTAATTCAAGCCAACAAGCCTGACATAGTACTCCTCGAACACCAAACCAAGGCGATGTACGTCATCGAGTTTTCGGCACCCGCTGAAACAAACATCGCCTTGAAAGAGGAGGAAAAACGGACTAAATATCGCGATCTCCGGTACGAGCTCCTAGTACTGTACCCAGGCTACTCAGTCAAGATGGTCGTCCTCATCATCGGTGTACTCGGAGGTATGAAGCCCACGCTGCTCTCGCAATTGAAGACCATACCAGCCTGTCAGAAATCTGCCGAATGGCTAGCAGGCCAAATGCAGAAAGCAGTTATCCTGGGGTCCCTTCGTCTACTTAGGGCACACGATTCGGGTGTTTACAATCACTGACCCCACAGGTGTGGGGAGTGGCTGTAATTTTAATCGTCGGCGCGATTTCCGTGTGGTGTCGGAGGCCACGGAAGTCCTGTCCGGTATCGGCAAACCGAAAAAAAAAAAAACAAATAATAATAATAATCGCCTTTATTCAGAAAAATAATATTAATTACAAAGTACAGTAAAGTAAAAGTAAAACATTCTATATATTCTGCCAAATTGTGGCGAAGTCTAGCTAAATAGCTATTCCACTTAACCACATAAGGCAGAAGGTGAGAACAAAACACATAGATACATACATATATTTACAACAGAGGCACACACAGATTACATAAGATAACTAAGAGTATTTATTAGACATAATCATGATACTACTTCTTTAATAAGAATTCTTTAAATTTACGCTTAAATTGACTAGGATTTAACATGGTTAAATAATCAGGCAGAGAGTTGTAAAACTTAACTGAATTATAAATAAAAGACCTTTTAAACAAGGCAGTCCGGTGATGAGGCATAGTTAGTTTATTTTTGTGTCTTATATTTACAGGGTGTATATTAATTCGAGGTACTAGTTTATTTCTTATAGTCACTGAAGAACCGTTATGCATAATATTCACTAAAAAGTTACCAAGATAATGCACCCTACGCTCCTCCATATTTAACTAGTTCAATTCGCTCAATTTATGTGAAACATGGTCAAACTTTCTTATACCGTATATTAAACGAATACAAGAATTTTGAACTTTTTGAATTCTATTTTTGTCAAAAGAATCTAGGCAAGGCCCATAGAGAAAATCGCAGTAGTTAAAATTGGATAACACAAGCGAATCACACAATGTTTTTTTAAGTTGTACATTCAAAAAATTGCGATTAGCGTATAATAATTTTAAAAGATGCAAAAGATTTTTGAAAAAGTCTTTTAATATGATTATTAAATCTGAAGTCGCTATTCAAAATGATGCCTAAGTTTTTTATTGAGTTAATAGTTCTCGACATTTATGTTTAAGTTTTCCTTAAGGGTGTCAATATGATTTTTATTTCCAAACAACATCACACCAGATTTATAGAGTGGTTTAGTTTCAAATTATGCTCAAAGGCAAGCTGATCAATTAAATTTAGATCATTATTGATAAGGGTAGAGGCGAGAGGATATTCATTACGATAAAAATGTAGGCATATTTGCGTATCATCAGCATAGGCTTGTACTTTACATGTTCTTAAGGATGTTAATATATCAGAAATATAAATCAGAAATAACAAAGGTCCAAGGACTGAACCCTGAGGAACACCTGAATAAATTTGAATATTTGGTGAATATATATTATTATAATAAATTTTTTGCGATCTTCTAAGTAAGTATGAGTTAATAAGATTGACCGATGAAGCGTTAAAACCATAATATTTCAATTTAGCATAAATAATCTGATGGTTAATGGTATCAAACGCCTTAGAGAAATCAAGTAACACTAGCGCACTATCCAGTTTATTATCATATGCTTGTAAAATGTCATTGGTAACATTAACTAGAGCTGTAGCAGTACTCAATCCCTTCCTAAACCCACACTGGCTATCAGGTAAAATATTATTAGATGTTACGTAATTATAAATTTTTTCAAAACTGTTTGAGACCGCAGGAAGAATACTTATAATACGTAGATCTGAAAAATTAGCTGGATTAGATATTTTTGGTAAGGCTTACCTATGGAAATTTTCCAAGAATTAGGAAAGTAATTAGTTTCAATGCAGCAATTGATGATATGGGTTATATATTTATCAATAAATGGACTGCAATCTTTCCACGATTTCTACCTAATCGAGGCTATTCATTTCATTAATAAAATTCACCAATCAATTCAATTGAAAATCTAGATTGATTGAATAATATTAAAGCATATAAGCTTTGTTAATGCATGTATACCTTGTACCACCACATTACAATAAGTATGAATCGACCAGAAAATTTCTTAGAATAAAATTTTTATTGGCATCAATTTTTAAAATTAATAAAATGGCCTGTTCGCTAACTTCTATCGCCTTGAGAAAAAGTAAACTTTTGTCAGAATTAACTTTTTTGAAAGTAGATAATGAACTTGTCTCCATGGTGCATGTTGTTTTACGGACACTACCAAAATAAGCGGTGAAAATAATTGTACGTACTAGTCATTTTCTACAAACAAATTGTTTTATTTGAAGGGGAAAATGCGGTAGTTATATAAATACGCGTTTTTAACGTGGTTAAAAAATCTGTGTTCTAAGTTTTGTATTGTACTTTTAAATGGGAGGTATTTACCGCTTGTTTTCACAATGAACAATGAATGATTAAAACTGGCATGTTCATGTATATGAACTCAATGGCGTTTCGAGTGGAAGCAAGGGATGCTTTAATGCCTTGCTGCAGTGATTAACAACGCTAATATAAATATATTTATGCAGTTAACGTCAACCAATTAATTTTAATCAAACTTTTAATCAAGCACAAAGTCAACTGTGAATTTGAAATTAAAAAACAGTTCTTCTATTCGCATTAAAAAATAAGTGTATATAAAGCAAACGCTAGGAATGTTTCAGCCCTCTGGAGGTGGCGGTTAAAAACTCATTTTATGTTAAGGTAACATTTGTATGTATTAATGAAACGTCCATTAAGTCTAAGGACGTTACTAAAAGGTAAAATCCTGTCAAAGAGCTTTCCTACATTCAGAATTACAGCAAAAGGTATGTAATTGTTTATGATAGTATATGACTTCAGTACTGGATAAATTTTAGACAATTTTTAGTGGCTTGGAAATACAGACTTATCTGGAATTGAATAAAAATCTTATATAATAATTCCTTTGAAGCAACTGATACAGTCTTTCACACAAAGTGCTGGGATAAGGTCTTCTGTAGACGAAAATCTTGATAATAAAACTATGCAAGATATTATCAAGAACAAATAAGCATATTATCACACTATAAATTACGACTTACAATATTATTAAATTAAAAGTAATAGAATAATTATAAATATTCAAAAGAATAGTTACAATACGCACTTGGTTTATTGTTTCATTAGTTTTTTTCAGATTTCTCTGACATATGTTTCGGCCTTGCGACCATTAAAAACTCTGTTTAAGACTCTTTGATAATGGTCACAAGGCCGAAACATATGTCAGAGAAATCTGAAAAAAACTAATGAAACAATAAACCAAGTGCGTATTGTAACTATTCTTTTGAATATTTATAATTATTCTATTGAATATGTTTCATCAAGAACCTACCGCAGATTCCATCTAATTAATTAAATTAAAAGTAATATTTAATAACTTTGTTATAAATAAAATAAAATGTTATATGCGCAATTTTCAATTCAGTCCTACATATGAAGTAAAATACCAGATAAACGGCATCATCTGAATGCAACTTTCACTCGTTATTAAGGAAATTGCACGAATCAGCATTTTATATAATTTTACCTCTGCACTACAAAGCGCTCTAGTAATTAACAAAGTAATGGAAGTAAGTTAAATGTTAGCTAAACTTACTAATGAAGACGTGGCTTAGTTTTTGTCTAATAGTTTTTGTATAATTTTGGTAATTTATATATACGGCTCGAAGAACCGTGTATATTTGTGGTGATTGTTGGTTAAATCACTCTGGTTGTGCTGCTGCACCACATCTGAAGTTTGTTGTTTCTTTGGTAGTTATTGAAATAAACACGATAGTTTATTTCAAAAGGTGTTTAATATTTACACGTATATTTACAGTATATACAGATATTGGTAGTTTACAAGTTTAAGTGTGTATCTAGATGATGTTACTCGTTCGGAATCTAAACTTGGACTCTCTGAATGTAAAGTGAAATAATTCGTTTCTAATACCCCTACCTAGACATATGGTAGCAATAAGTACATTGGTTTTCCCTAATTGCAATGGGATAATAGCCATATTACAAATTTCTCCTAAATTGTTATATATCTAAATAGAGGGCTGTAAATAGTATAAATACTTGTGAATAACAAATGGAAATGAAAGTAATCAACAAATATTGTTATATGAGGGTACGCAGACCCTAATAAAAACTTATTTAAAAGGTTTAACATTTACAAATATTTGCAGATGTTATTAATTAGTACTCAGGTCAGTACTTCACAAATTGCATACAAATTATAGATTTTTTATATTATACATATGCAGCGCGAACATGCCGCCCGCCTTGAAAGGATATGCTTTCAACTAGACTATGATATAATTATTTAAATACAAGTAATGTCATTATTACACTATGGCTTAAAATTAGCACAAAATATTATCAGTCTATTCATAAATGGGTAGAACACACACTTTTGACACAGGACGCTTTAATACGGGGCCACTAGCAGTTTTTACTGAGATAACTCTGGTTATCCCATCCTTACCGGGATAAAGTTCAACAACACGTCCAAGCTGCCATTTAGATGGTGGTAAATTGTCTTCTTTCCAATCAAAAAGTGTGCAGGGGTAAGAGGTTCAGGGTAATTAGCATCAGAGGATAAAGGACGTGAATTTAAAACTGCTTCAATTTGTGTTAGCAGGGTTTAAAATTGCTCAAAGGCTAAATATGTAATAGCTACTCGATACATTGGTAAATTATTAGGATTTTTAAAATTATTTATTAATCTAATACAGTAAGCAGTTACACGTTTTAATTTATTTAAACATAAATATCTATGAAATATGTCCCACTTACCCGAAGGAGCCGCAATATTTCGGATAGTTCGAAACTCCTATTGAGTATTTTTAATATTTGAAATTTGTTGGGCCATTTTAAATTACCTTTGACTAGCCTTATAGGTCTATTCCAACATAAGCTTATAGAAATCATTTGCTCCAGAGATATTAAATCTGCGGGAGTTTCGTTTGTTTCTACATGTCTCCAGTCATTAATTTTAGTTAAGTATTGAGTTTCGGCCAGACGATTGACGACAAATGTTTTCAATTTGTTCAGAGCCGCTTGGCTCCAACTTAAGGTAACGGTTGAATCACACCAATAAAAAACTCTTTCAAAATTAAGGTCCATAGATTGTTTTACTTTCGCAACTAATTGGGCCAACAATACTGCCCCACATAATTCGAGGCGTGGGAGAGTAACATTTTTTAAAGGAGCAACACGAGATTTAGCGCAGAGTAAGTTAACTTGAGTGAGACCCGATATATCTGTGCTTTTAATATATATACAGGCTCCATATGCCTTTTCTGAAGCATCACAAAAACCATGCAATTCAATAGTTTGTGCTTTTTTATGCAAGACATGTTTGGGAATTCTTAATGACTGCAAATTATGTAATTGATCATACAATCGCAACCAAATCGCGTTTAAATCAAGAGGTATAGCTTCATCTGAAAATAATTTAAGTTGCCATAATTTTTCAATACTTAGCTTGGCATGTATAATCAAGGGACTTAATAGCCCTAAAGGATCGCATATTTCAGCGACTACAGACAAGATAGTTTGTTTAGTTACCTTGAATTGTTTGGCATGTTTATGAATGTCGTACAAAAGTGTACTTGGTTTTGGGTCCCACAAAATATCTAATGTTTTGCTTTGGGACACACAATTAAATTGAAAATATTGTGTTTCTTGCTTGTTAATGTAATTAATTTTATTTAGTAAATCAAAATTATTGGACGACCATTTACAAAGTTCAAAGCCTACTGAAAATAATATATATGTAATCATGTTTTGAGTATCTATGGACTCGTCAAGGGAATTAGAACCTATTATTAGGTCGTCCACGAAAAAATCGTCTTCAATAATTTTTGAAGCGTTTGGGCACTCATTGCGATTATCAATAGCTAATTGTTTTAAGCAACACACTGCTAGAAATAATGCAGATACAGTGCCATAAGTAATTGCATTCAATTGATTTTTTGATTTGATTGGTTTTGAATTTATTGGCTCATCTGCACTAGATCGCCACAAGATTAATTGTAAATTTCTTTGGCTTTCTTCTACTAATATTTGCCGGGACATTTTGGCAATGTCCGCAGTTAAAACATATGAATGTTTGCGAAAACGTAATAATATAGAAAATGAATTATTTTGAATAACAAGACCTGCACATTGAATATCACTTAATGAAATGCCATTGGATTTTTTTGCAGATCCGTCAAAAACTATGCGGACCTTTGTGGTAACGCTTGTTTCTTTAATTACCGCATGATGGGGTAAATAATAATGAGGGTAATTAATTGAATTTTGGCATATTTTGGTCATGTAATCTAATTCCTCATATTCTCTTAAAGAATTGTTATATTTTATTTTTGATTCAGAATTTTCTTTCAGTTTTCGCTCTAGCGAATGTAATTTTTCTACAGCGAATTCTATAGATTCGCCAATCTCAACATTATTTTGTTGAAAAGGATTTTCTTTAATGAATCGCCCTGTATCGGAACGTTTGGTGGTTTTTGTCAAGTGCTCTTCATAGAGGCGCTCGTCAGGTGAATATATCCTATAATTATTATCATGAAACTCTTTTTCTAATTGATTATCAATAGGTTTATTACAAATAACACTA
The DNA here is from genome assembly GCA_963675555.1 of Leptura quadrifasciata. Lineage (NCBI taxonomy): Eukaryota > Metazoa > Arthropoda > Insecta > Coleoptera > Cerambycidae > Leptura > Leptura quadrifasciata. The sequence goes on from OY776682.1 coordinate 32,698,092, forward strand.
AAATAAGCTAATGAATTATTAGAATGGGTATCTTTATTTTGAATAAAGGTTCCCCCTAGAATCCAACCCAATTTTGTGTTTTGCAACATAGGCTTATTTTTGCCTAGATTATGTTGTCCCACACATAGTAGTTCCCAGAATATACTTGCCCCTAATAATAAATCGATTTTACTTGAAACATTACATTTGGGGTCAGATAATCGAATGTTTTGAGGTATATTTAATTCAGATAAATTGAATGAATTCGCAGGTAAACAATCGGTAATTTTGTCTAAAACAAGACAAGAAATTTGTTTCTGGTAGTTATTTACACGAGATTTAAACTGTAGATTCGTTTTGAAGGTAATGTTTGAAGTTAATTGACTAATGCCAGAAACGGTGGAACTAAAATGAAATTTGCGTAAACCTAGACGGTTACATAATTCATTGGTTATAAAATTTGATTGTGAACCTGGGTCCAGCAATGCCCTACAAAAGTGGACGTTGCCATATATGTCATAAACTGTGACGCTCGCCGTTGACAACAAAATTTGCGAATTAGTTGAACAATGGTTTGCATAAGACAATTGCGTGGACACATTCTCAGATATTTCATTATTATTTATTGAATTGTAATCAATTGAGCTTTGGCTCGTACTGGGTTGCTCATTGATTTGGCTCGGTCTGGGTTGTTCATTGCTATTATTATTAGTGATGTGTGGTGTATTGTTAGAGTATTCGATATGTAACATTACATTATGTTTTCGATTACATTTTCTGCAGGGTTGTAACCTACAGTCTTTAGTTATATGGTTTTTCTTTAAACAATTTAAACATAATTGCAAGCGTTTTGCTTCAGCTATACGCTGATTCACATTTAATTTTAAATAAGACTCACAATTATAAATTGCATGTGAAGCCTTGCAAAAATTGCAGCTGACCTTGTGGGTACTTAAATGAGCATTCGTACTTTTATTATTATTTCTATTATTTGATTTGTTAAAAGGGTTTTGATCTGGCTTACCGGCCTCTAAAGATCCAAGATACTTGCAATGATCTTCGAGAAAATCCAGAAATTCTTTCAATGTCGGGAAATCTTTAGCTGGTTTAAACGATTCCCATGCACGCCTTACTGAATTGCATAATTTGGATGCCAGAATATAAATAATTAACGTATCGCTGGTAGGTTGCTCATATATTTTTAATGATTGTAAATGTTGCAATGCACTATCTAGAAATCTTTGCACCGGGAGATAAGCGTCTCGTTGAATAGTTTCTAAGTTAAAAAGTGATTTGATACCATTCTGAACAATAAGTTTTTTATTTTCAAACCGTTTGTGCAAAAGTTGCCAAGCGGGCTCATAATTATCTGAACAAATTTTTAAGGTTTGTATTACTTTACTTGCTTCTCCCGTTAAAGTTGAATTTAAATAATATAATTTTTCCAGATTATTTAACTCAGGATTTTTATGAATAAGAGTATCAAATGCATCTCGAAAACCTACCCATTTTTCAAATTCGCCATTAAACGACGGTAAGGTTATTTTTGGTAAAGATATGGAACTTTTTCCCATATTTAGTGAGCCGATATTGGCTTTATTGTCATTTAAATTAGGAGTATCATTTTTCTTAATGTATATTTCAATTTTAGATGTAATTTCATAAAATCTATTTTCAAAATCTTCCAACTCTTCTTCGTGAGTTTCATTATCACATTTTAGGATTATTTTGGAATGAATAAGTTTAAATTCTGTCAATAACGCCTCATTTTCAGTTAAGCGCTTTTTTAAAATAACTAAATTCTCGTCATTAATTTTTTCGGTATTTGAAATCGAATTAAAATACTTTTCTAGCCTTGTTAGGCTAGCTTTTAATTGACCCCTTTGGGAAGTTAAATTTTTTAACTCTGCCATTGTAACAAATTGAATTAGTTTTAAGTAAAAAAGTGGGTAAAAAAGGATAAAATATTAAGGATACACACTTAACACTTACTTGGATACTTTTAGTGGAAAGTCTCGATTAGAGATGTTTTCTCCGGCTTGATGCGTTCCTAAGTCGCACTCCTGCTAGTTATATTGATGCACTTCTATGTTGCACTCGTTCTTGGTTTTCTTGATGCACTATTATGTTGCACTCGTGGTTTTTTATTTCTTTTAACTCGAAGGACCATTTATAGTTGTGGAATTTTATCTATCCGGCTCGAAGGACCATGTATAATTTTGGTAATTTATATATACGGCTCGAAGAACCGTGTATATTTGTGGTGATTGTTGGTTAAATCACTCTGGTTGTGCTGCTGCACCACATCTGAAGTTTGTTGTTTCTTTGGTAGTTATTGAAATAAACACGATAGTTTATTTCAAAAGGTGTTTAATATTTACACGTATATTTACAGTATATACAGATATTGGTAGTTTACAAGTTTAAGTGTGTATCTAGATGATGTTACTCGTTCGGAATCTAAACTTGGACTCTCTGAATGTAAAGTGAAATAATTCGTTTCTAATACCCCTACCTAGACATATGGTAGCAATAAGTACATTGGTTTTCCCTAATTGCAATGGGATAATAGCCATATTACAAATTTCTCCTAAATTGTTATATATCTAAATAGAGGGCTGTAAATAGTATAAATACTTGTGAATAACAAATGGAAATGAAAGTAATCAACAAATATTGTTATATGAGGGTACGCAGACCCTAATAAAAACTTATTTAAAAGGTTTAACATTTACAAATATTTGCAGATGTTATTAATTAGTACTCAGGTCAGTACTTCACAAATTGCATACAAATTATAGATTTTTTATATTATACATATGCAGCGCGAACAGTTTTAAAGTTAATTTCTCGGAGATTGATCGTACGCTGTTTGTTTTTATGTACAGCATGATTGAGTTGTAAAGCTTCGTCGGGAGCATTGTGGTTACGAACGTCTCAAATAAATATCATATACGCTAATGACATTTTTATTATTTATATTTTTGAATTTCCTTAATGCGTACAATTTGTTGGGAAAACTATTGCTACTCCTCAGTTAATGATAAACGAACATAAAAATTAGCTAGTTCATATTAATGATTATTTAAGTGTTGTGTTTGCGTTGAAAAAATTGTATGTATTTCTAATATTTCTGAAGTACCTAATTCGGTAGCCGTATTAATAGATAGGGCACAAACCTACATGAATTACACAATACACATCATATGATGTATCCGAAGCCAACACACAATTAGTAAGTCACATTAACTACGTACCGTTGTTCTGTATCTTACAGAATTGTATCTTGCATGAGTAAACTGCGACGTGTTGTGGTAGTTTTCGAGTCTCTGTGGAATATTGTGACTTAAGAGAAAATTAGATCTTGCTCCTTTCTGCTTACCGTGTTGTTCTAATATTCTACTTCCTTTATTTACGCATCTTCTTCCTTAACATACTTTATACCTAAGATGTATAAGTAGTTGTCTATTTTAACAGAGCTACGAGAAATCTGGAGAACGCTAGCAGCATAAATGCATTCATCTTGTTTTGATCGTATTCAAGATGTTAATAGTAATATTCTAATCAAATAAATGCCCGCTAAAATTCATGAATGCTTTTGGCATTATTTTTTGTCGATTTTTCGGTACCATTTAAAAAAAAATCTGACTAAATTGTCAGTTTTTTAACATTATCAGAATATTGTCTATTATGGCGGATGCGCGGTATAATAATGAAAATTACACTAATAATTTTTTGGATAATCAGATACTTTCATTTTGATTTATTGCCATTGGCAGCGGGATTTTTTTCGTCCTGGATACCCTGGGAGTGATTACACTGGAAATTTTTCTATCAAATTTTGACACAAGATTTAAAAAATGACATTTCGTTTTATAATAATGGCCTCCTACTCAATTGTTAACCTCACCTTCGCGATGAGTTCAATTTGAACTTGGTGCACTCTGTTTTTACTAACGAGGCTCTAACGACCGAGTAAGGGCGGAATAACCCTTACCTTTTGCCATGAGCACATCCACCTTCTCACGAAGAATGCGGTAAAAATAACCCACAGCACACAAAGGTTGCTTTTGGAATCGTTTGGTTACCCCATCGTCGCAGTCTCCTTCTGTGCCATGGGACCACACCACTCGCCTTCCGCAATCGAGCTGGTCAGTTGTATACCTGCTCCAGCTAAAACTTCAAATGCAGCTTCGTTTTCAGTCGATTAAGGCTTTAAAAAAATGATGGAGCGTTCAAGTGGGACAAAATCATCCGGAAGTAAAATACCCTCCCGATCGGATCTCCGGGGGAGGGTGCCCACAGGGACACCTCATCGAATGTTGAAAAAACACCGACAAGTTAAATCCAAGAAAACTAATTCTTTAATCTACGGCGCTTGGAATGTTCGTACTTTGAACGACAGCACTCGCACCGATCGGCCTGCAAGAAGAACTGCTCTAATAGATAGAGAACTTCACCGACTCAATATTGACGTTGCAGCTCTCAGCGAAACTCGATTTTTGGAAGAAGGCTCTCTCACAGAAAAGTACTACACCTTCTATTGGAAAGGTCTTCCCACCAATTCAAGAAGACAACATGGAGTAGGATTTGCCGTTCGGAATCAACTTGTATCCAACTTAACACAAGGCCTATCCGAGCGTCTAATGCTGCTACGCTATAAGCTATCAGATGGCAACGCGGTAAATCTAATAAGCGCCTACGCTCCCACTCTGGATGCAAGTCACGAAACCAAGGAAAGCTTCTATCAACAGCTGGAAGAAACCCTCTGTAGAATACCTAAAACGGAACGACTCGTTATTCTTGGCGATTTTAACGCTAGAGTAGGGAGAGATGCAGACACCTGGCCAGGCATCATAGGCAAGAACGGTTTGGGCAACATGAACGCTAACGGTCAACTACTCCTAACTAAATGCACCGAACATGATCTAGTTATAACAAACACCATTTTCCGACAAAAGGATAAATTTAAAGGCACCTGGCGTCACCCCAGATCAGGTCACTGGCATCTACTGGACTATGTTATCGTACGTAGGAAGCATCTCAAGGACGTCCAAATTACAAAGGCGCGCATTGATAGCGAATGTTGGACCGATCATCTTCCTGTTGTCTCTAAAATGAAAATTGTTATGAGACCCAAACACCGAAGAACTCAAGTAAAACGTAGACTCCGTCTCTGTATTAGTAAATTGCGTGACCAACAAACCGTCGAACAACTAAAGCAAAAGTTCAAGAGAATTTGAGTGCACTAGAAGAAACCAATTCTGTAGATGTCGCTACTACCTGGACACAAATTAAAGGCAGTTTAAAAAGTGCGAGTGAGGAAATTCTTGGCACTGCAGCAAGTAAAAAACAGGAGGACTGGTTCAATGATATACAATATTATACAAGAACTTCTTGACCGCAAACATATTACCTTCCAAAATGCTGTCAACCACCCCAACGACTCATCAAAAGCAGAAGCTTTTACCCAATCTAAGTATGAAACGCAACGCGAAATCAGATGAATAAAGAACGAGTGGTGGGCAAGCAATTCCAGAGAAATTCAAAGGTACGCCGATTTACACGACTACAGGAATTTCTTTCAAAGAGTAAAAGCAGTGTACGGCCCCAGTCGGAAAAATATGTGCCCTATTAAAGATTTAAATGGAAATCTCCTCAAAGAAGACCAGGAAATAAGAACCCGATGGAAAGAACACTACTCTAACATTCTTAACCAGCAAAGTAAAGCCGATCACGATATTATAAATCTTATCCCTCAATGTGACACCTTCGAAGACTTTGATAAACCACTAACAACGGAAGAGATCTTAACCGCCATTGGGCTGCTAAGAAATAACAAATCTCCCGGCGCCGACTCACTCCCAGCTGAGGTCTTTAAAGCTGTGTCGTCAGAGCCCATACCCTACCTCAAAAAACTGTTTGATGTTGTGTGGGAAAGTGGTCAAGCTCCGCAGGAGTTTCGTGGTACACTTTTAATCAACCTCTTCAAAAACAAAGGGAGACTGTGGAAATTACAGGGGTATAGCTCTCCTGGCTGTTGGAGGGAAGATACTCACTAAAGCGATGGCAAATAGGCTAACACCTGTTATGGAAAAGTTACCTCCTGAAACACAGAGTGGCTTTAGACCAAACCGAGGCACATCGGATCTAATCTTCACACTTAAACAGCTTCAAGAAAAAGCACTCGAACATCAAGGAGAAATTCACATGGCGTTCATTGATTTAACCAAGGCGTTTGACTCGGTGGACAGGGAAGTGCTCTGGAAAATTATGCTCCGCTTAGGTATCCCTAGAAGCAACCGAACCTTTCCAAACCCTCATTGGAGTTAGGCAGGGATGTGTCCTGGCACCCCTACTTTTTAATTTGTTTACCACTGCTCTAACAATTATTGTTGACAACAAACTGACAATCAGAGGAATAGGTCTCAGATACCGTTCTGATGGCGGTCTCTTTAACATAGGGCGCTTTAGAGCTTTCACGAAGACACGCACACGATTCATTTGTGATCTCCAGTATGCGGATGACTGTGCACTTTTAGCCTCTACGCCGGAAGAGCTTCAAGAACTTTTAGATGTGTATACCCAGAGCTATGATTCCTTGGGACTTAAAATCAACATTGGAAAGACTAAGATTATGTCAACTCCTCATCAAGTGAACCAAATAGACATTGCACTTAACGGAAATTCTCTTGAAGTGGTGGATCAGTTCAATTACTTAGGCAACCTTGTTAATGACAAAGCAAACATGGACAGCGAGATTCGCAATAGAATTAACGCTGCATCTAGAGCACTCTGGGGACTTAGAGAGAGAGTATTTGACAACCACGACCTTGCTTTGTCAACGAAAATGGCTGTCTACAGAGCAGTTGTCATTCCAACACTGCTATATGGATGTGAAAGCTGGGTCACTTACCGTCGTCATGTGAAAGAATTAGAACGTTTTCAGCAAAGACACCTCAGAAGTATGATGAAAATCCGTTGGTTCCATCACATATCAAACGTGGAAGTATTCAGGAGAGCAAACAGCCTTCCAATTGAGGTGCTTATTTCAAGAGCACGCCTAAGATGGGCAGGTCACGTTCATCGTATGCATGATAACCGCCTTCCTAAATGTACACTTTATGGTGAATTGCTAAGCGGTAGAAGAAGGCGTGGCGGTCAACGAAAGAGGTTCAAAGACGTTCTCCATGAAAATCTAAAATCCTGCGGTATTCCAGACGAGCAATGGGAACAACTTGCAGCGGACAGAACCGAATGGAGAGGGGTTGTGGCCAGCTATCAAGGAAATGTTGCTGCAAGAAGGCCGAATCCAAGACCTAACCAGGTCTATGTTTGTCCTGACTGTGGTCGACATGTGCTCTCCCGAATTGGCCTCTATAGCCATAGTCGTGTGCACCGTAGATGAATGGGAATTACAATAGACTACACCTTTTACTTGTTTTTTATTACACGCAATCTATCGACTGTAACATTTTTTTATACTCGGACTCGAGTAAAGGCTAATAATAATAATGATTACTAAATTTTTGTAATTTTTATGTAATTAAAACAATACAATCTTCTAATTCTAATATTTACGTACATGATGTACAGGGTTATTCATTATAAATTACCCATCCCTTATCATCGTTATTATTGACTATAAAAAAGTTTTAAATAAAAGTTATGTGGTTATGACTGCATTTTGTTGAAATGCTATCAAAAGTACAGTAGCATGCAAATTTCAGTGGATACAAAGAATAATATATATTTTTGGAACACGCTGTACATTATTAAATTTTTTGAAAAAGGGGCGAGTGTAGGTGCGTCTTTACTATGTACATACTTCGGTATGCGATGTAAAGCAACGACAGGCGCAGTTAGTACTTGGATGGGTGACCATTCCAACGGAAATCGCGTCCTCGCCTCACACATCTTCCAGCGGCTTGTATATCAGTGTATGCGCGGAAGCTATACAACCTTAAGCGAGAGTTGTATAGGAGATATACCATCCTTCGGAGGGGATGTAAAGCCGTCGGTACCTTGTCTATTAAATGTTAGGCAAGTAAAAGATCCCTACTCTTCTTAAGGGAAAAGGTTTGGCAAAATTCCTGGTTGGAGGTAGCTCGTCTACAGGCGTCGGTGTTAGGCCTCAGTAGCGGAAATACGCCGACGTTAAATAAATCTATAAAAAATAATAATTTTTTTTGGAATAGGTAACTCCAGTTAAAGTATAATTATAAAATATAGGCCAAACAATTTTGTTTTTGAATTTTGATTTTTTAATTTGTTTTACCAATCTATTTCTGTTATGCTTGTTTGCCCAAGGTCTTTGGTTTTTCCTATTAAAACCTTCTGCCGTAGAAAAGAACTATTCATCAGTCCATAATATTTTAGTAAAAAATCGGGATCTTCATCCAAATATTGAAAATCATCTGGCGGCAAAACTCCAGCCTTTTCCTTTTATGACCCTCTCTTAAAACTTGTACGGGTAAAATTTTATATGGTCTGTAGTTATTATTTTTTAACGTACTTTGGATTTGGAGTAACTTTTATCTAATTGATCGACTGCATTATTTATGCTACTCAATACAATGTTTCAAAAAAAGTCTATTCGCGAATAAATATGGATGGGCTTTCCTTCGAAATGAAGCAATATATCTAACTTTCAGACGCTTTCTTCTACTAAAACTAGAGGTATTTCTAACAAAAATTGTTGAAAAATTCACATAGTATCGATAGTTCAAAATTAATCTGACTATCAAAAACACAACTCAAACATTCATATCAGTCATTCTATAGCAAATAAGTTACAAACAACAGCCACCTAAAATACAGCCCCTCACTAACCAGATCTATATCATATTGACTTTCCACATCCCGAACCACAACTTTATAAGATATTTTTAATTAATTTCAAAGTTCCATTTGAGTTTTCATTCACACTTCAAAACGCCCTTCGTTCACTTCCCCAACACGCCAGCTAGTTATTAATCCAACTTTCTTTCTACTTCACTTGTTCTCGTCGACGACAAAATTATTCCCATTTCATTTGTTCCGCTAACTGGCTAACAAATTAATAATAATAATATAACTTTATTACATACCATAACACATATACATGAGTATTTATACTTAAACAATTTAAACTATGTACTTAACAACATAATAAAGTTAAGAGTAACCACATGGAAAATCCGCGCGTGGATATCTAATAAGCCTTAGTCTAAATGCTATTTTAATCATATATAATCTAATTTACTGAGTATAAAAGAAACAATATATAATTTATTAAACAAAAAATATAAATGAAGGGGAAGAAAAAAAACTAGTTAACACTATGTCAAGATCAAGAAATAGTAACTATAATATTAAGAGTTTCAAAAGAAGACTGAGGATACACCATTATGGGTGTCAATGTTAAAGTTAAAAGTTAAAGTTAATATGCTGCATAGAGAAAGGTAAGTAACACTATGTAAGTCAAGTTGGTCGATTTGGTAAGTATGCCATTGTAAGTAGTATAAAGTCAGCTGGAATATTTTATATGCATATGCAGTTATTTTTACGAACGACGATCAAATGTATTTCGATTATTCGATTCGTTTCTTATCAAGTATCCAATGTTTAATTCTTTTTTTATACAATTTCAACGAGTTTGCTTTCTTTATATCATTAGGAAGAGAGTTGTATAAAAAATTGAAATAAGTGCTCCACATGTTGCCCATTTCTTTTCTTAAAATCCATAATGTGGATTGTAGTGATTTTTTCAAAATGCACCTGTAGACGACATTATTTCAACAAAAATAATCACTACATCCAAATGGTTGGATATAGTCAATAATAATACAGAAGTGAAAGGAGCTTAGAAAGAGGCTTCTAAAAATATACTGATATTTATAGCATTCCATTTTAAAAAATGAAACTTGGTCCTGTACAATCGTCCTGTATATTCGAAAATAATTTCTAGTTATATGCTTCTCATGTACTTTATCTGTATTTTTTAAATTTCTATCTATCGTAGAACCCATTATTATTTCAACAAAAAAAAATCACTACAATCAAATGGTTGGGAATAATAATATAGGACTGAAAGAAGTCTAGAAAGAGGCTTCTAAAATGTACTGATATTTAGCATTTCATTTCCATTCTTGGTCCTGTACAATCGTCACCCTGTATATTTGTAAATAATTTGCAGTTATAGATTTTTTAATGTAGTTTCCCTGTATTTTTTTCAAATTTTGAAGCTATCGTAGAACTCGATCTATCGAAGTCAAACGCAATATTGCTCCACCCTGTATATGAACACGTCAAAATCGTTAAAATTAGTTAAAATTTATTGTAATTAATATTCAGAAAAAATTGTAGCGTAAATTAAACTCTAATATAAAATGACATCTTTAAATTTTTAACCTCTTTTCATTTTATGGTTTGGTTGTGGTAGGAAACCAGTGTGGCATTGATGTATTACTCGATTCATATACACAGAATTGGGATTAAGCAAAATGCCAAATATATTGAATAAGAAGTGATGGTAAGGACTAAATAAAATCCTGCAGAATCCTCAAAAACAGGGATCAGTTCCGATACAAATGCGTATTAATGCAATAGGTTCAATATGTTACAGATTACTTTCTCTTCCTAACTTCTTTCTTATGACTTTAGTTGCGTTACGACTTCAGATAAAGCCATATGTGATTCATTTATGGAATTTGTTTAATTTACTTTATTCTTATTGGCTCGCATAAATATTACTTTTGTTTTCTACAATTCAATCTAAAATATTTTCTTATAAACAGTTACTATTGACCAACCCAAACATGACCCAGTTTATTACGTATACTAATTTCTAATGTGCTTCTGGTTTTCCAACAATTCTGAACTATTCGAAAGCATTTGATAATTTGGATATGGATATTCTATGTTTGAAAGTTTTATTTTAACTTTACCCCTGTATTGCTATTTGCAAGAAGTAAACCCTAATGTGTATGTCTTATCATCTTAAGTGTTCCTCAAGGTTTCACTTTGGATCCAGTCCTAATTGAAATTTGCACTTCTTCATTTATTCTATTCCGGAACAGCTAGTAGCTTGTAGACCCCGGAGTCATGCTTTAAGTGGATGAAGAGACCCTAGGATTATTGTTTTCTACATTTAGCTTGTCAATCATTTGACTGGTCCGATGGTTGGGGAGAACTGCCAGGCTTTTTTTGTTGGAACTGGCTTGACGGTCAGTGAAGAGTAGTTCTAATAAAGGACCCTGCACAGAAACACGTGTTTTAGGATCCCAGTTAAAATGGTCGAAATGAAGATATGTTGTATTCAGACCTTCTTGATTAAAAGTTCAGATCGGACCAAGACTCGAAAATCTTTTATTTTGGAGTTACAGCAAGGGCAAAAGTCGAAAATTCGTAAATTCCTAAAAAACTCGTAAAAAACTTTCAAAAATATACATATACCGAGACATAGACATATTTATATATTTATGTGTACGCATATATATATACGCATGTACATATACGATGTATGGATTTTATAAACAATTAAGTATAAGAGCTACATTTGAAACTCGTAGATGAGCGTGTTGATTTTACATTGTATAGTTCAGGTTTTTACTCTTCCAAACCCGTGCGTTTTATAAATATGAGTACTATAAAAGAATGCTATATGAACGCTCGATTTTACTCTATTTATCTGTGTTAAAATCTTATTTTTTTCAACCAAATATTGAATATTCGAATGCCTATTCCTACTCTTATTTTTATCAACCCAATATATAATTAGTATTTATTTTATGTTTTACTCAAAACTATTATGTGCGAACAGTGTCATTCAAAAAATTGAAATATATTAGTAGGAAAATTCGAAAATCCCTACATTGTAGGAGTTTTTTGAAAATAACATTTTTTACGCTCCTCCGGGTTTATTGATTTTTATTCTTGGCATGAAGAAATTTTATTTTTAATTTCTTAGCCTCTTCTCTCGTATTTCTAACGTCAAACATTGAATATGGCTGAACTCGATGATCATAGCTTGGTAATTTTAAATTCAAGTTGCAATATGATGTTAATATCGCATGACTGTTATCTAGTACTATATATATATATATATATATAGATATATGTTCCGAGAAGCTTCCGCGGTCGTTGGTATGAAAAATACTAGGTACTCGGGTTGAACCGCGTCTGAGATTGTTAATGTCTCGACGTTTCGGCTCCCGTTTTGGAGCCATTTTCAAGAGAAAAAGTGAGTGAAGTAAAAATTGTCAAAGAAAATAATGCTAGGAGTTCGTGGAACTGGTTCGATTCCGGGGTCTCAATCTGCCTACTCCCCAGATCTCACCGCGATCCGTTTCTAAGGCCTCAACCTGCCTACTCCTTAGAGCGAACTCGCTGGCAGTATCGGACGAAGTGTTATTTATATGAAAGCTGTCTGTGGGTGGGAGAGTGGTGGGGGGTTGAGAGTCTGTTGATGGAGGCATCAGAGCAGAACGGCTGCTATCAGGATTATGAGGTGTGGATGAATATTGTGGGGCTAGCCTGGAGATCAATGATTTCCAAGCGACTGGAAGACGATGACCGTCATCCCTTTTGTTTAGACAATTGGGACGTTTTTCAATCTCAATTGCTTCGCGGATGATTCGCGGTTTCTGGAAAAATGATGGTGCTATGGTTTTGGTGTTATCGAAGTCTATATTATGGCCTGTTAGAAGGCGGTGTTGGGCAAGTGATGATGTGGGATCGGATTTTCTAACTGCAAGACGATGTTCATATATTCTATTGTTAATCCGTCTGTTGGTTTGTCCAATGTAGGTTTGGGGACAGTTTGAGCAAGGTATTTCGTATACACCGTGGGAATCATTAGGTATTTGGTCTTTTGGGGTTCTGATTAAATTGGAAATTGTTTGGTGTGTTGTGAATATGGTTTTTATGTTATTGGATTTCAGGATTTTTGAAATTTTGTCTGTGACACCTTTGATGTAAGGTAGGAAAGCTTTTTGCTGAGGAGGAGTTTCTGTCTGATCAGTTTGGGAAGGATTTTGTGCTTTGTGTATGGATAGCGTTATATGTCCTTTGTCGTAACCGTTTTGTAGAAGTGCTTCTTGTAATGTCTGTAGTTCGGATTGTCTGTTGTGATTGTCTGTTAGTCTGAGGGATCTGGTTACAAGAGTGTTGACAACGGAATTTATTTGTGATGGATGGTGGCGTGATTTTGAGTTAAGGTAACGGTTGGTGTGGGTTGGTTTTCTATACACAGAGTAGGAGAGTTGATTGTTGTTTTGTTTTGTAATGAGGACGTCTAGGAAAGGGGGAGAACAATTGTTTTCGATTTCAATAGTGAACTGGATCTGAGGGTGTATATGATTAATGTGAGACAGAAAGTTGTTTAGAGAATCTCTACCATGTGGCCAGATAACGAAGATGTCATCTACATATCTTAGCCAGCAAGTAGGCTTCAGTTCGGATGAATTCAGGGCTTGGGTTTCGAAGTTGTCCATGTAGATGTTGGCTATGACAGGGGACAGAGGTGATCCCATTGGAGCTCCTCTCACTTGTTTGTAATAGTTGCCTTGAAAGAGAAAATAGGTGTTGGACAGACAATGTTCTAGAAGGGTCAGAGTGCTGGGAGAAATATTGTGTTTAGTTTTGAGAACGTTTAGGGCTTCAGTGAGTGGGATATTGGTGAATAGTGACACAATATCGAAACTGACTAGAATGTCGTTCTGGGAAATAGAGTAATTTTGAAGAAGATCAATGAAATTGGTGGAATTTTTGACATAAGAAGGGGCTTGTTCAGCAATGGGTTGTAGAGTATGGGCTAGATGTCTCGCTAATTTGTGAGTTGGGGAACGAAAAGCACTAACTATTGGTCGTAAAGGAATGTTGGTTTTGTGAATTTTAGGAAGACCGTATATTCTAGGAGTTCTAGACGATTTCTCTCGAGGAATGAGGGATTTTCGAATATCTGAATGGAGGTCAGAATTGTTGATGATGATTTTTGTTCTCTTTTCTAAGTATGTGGTGGGATCGCGCTGGATGCGTTTGTAATCTGGGGTATTGAGTAAATCGTTCATTTTTGTTAAGTAATCGGAGGTGTTTAGTATGACAGTGGAGTTGCCTTTGTCGGCTAAGGTCGTCAGTGTTATATAGGTCTTTTAGGGCTTGTCTTTCTCTGAAGGTAGGTTAGAAGTGGGAGGTTTGGCAGTTCGAAGTATTCTAGCGATATCTTGTCTAGTGTCCTCAGCTTGATTGTTTGGAAGGTGGGATATAGAATCTTCAACTTGGGAAATAATGGTTTCAACTGGAATAATTTTGGGAGAAACTGCAAAATTGAAACCGTTAGCTAAGCCTTGAAGGGCGGCATCGCTGATGGAGAAGTCAGAAAAGTTGTGAACTACCTTGTTAGGATCTAATGTGGATGAGGAGTTAGGTTTCTGTTGGGCAATGAGTTGTAAGAGTTTGTTTTTCTGTGTGTTGGTCTTCTGTTCTGAGATATGTAGGGCTTTGTCGTTGGATAATCGGTCAAAGGTGTCCCAGAGAATTGGGTGAATACAGGAAGCGTTGAGGTTCGTTCTGGTGTTATGTATGGAATTTCGAAGTAGGGCAAAACTTGCTTTGTTAAGAATTTTTGAAATAGAGGGGGACTTGGAGTGATATTTAAGTTGGAGAGATTTTGGGATGACTTGGTGATCTCGACACGCTTTCAGGAAAGTAAGGTCACAAAGAAGTCTGGTTTTACGAAGTAGAAGTGTACTATAGGATTTAGTCAGAGAATGAATTTCCTCCCCGTAGAGGCGAATAAAATGTTCCGAGACATTAACAATCTCAGACGCGGTTCAACCCGAGAACCTAGTATTTTTCATATAGCTATATATATATATATATATAGATATATAGTACTGTATATATAAATATGTATTTTTAGTTTTTGAAGATTTGTCACAAATTTACGAATTTTCGACCTTGCTGTAACTCCAAAGTAAAAGGTTTTCAAGCCTTATTCCCATTTAAACTTTTCATCAGGAAGGTCTGAACTACAACATATTTACGAATTTTCGGCCTTTCCCCCTTGCTGTAACTCCAAAATAAATAAGGTCCTCGAGCCTTGGTC
This sequence comes from Leptura quadrifasciata, assembly GCA_963675555.1. Taxonomy (NCBI): domain Eukaryota; kingdom Metazoa; phylum Arthropoda; class Insecta; order Coleoptera; family Cerambycidae; genus Leptura; species Leptura quadrifasciata. The sequence goes on from OY776682.1 coordinate 32,713,159, forward strand.
CCATTTGAACTTTTAATCAAGAAGGTCTAAGGCCTCTTCCTCACAGGGCGCGATCTGATCGCGTGATTCGAACGCTTGCGATCTCATGTTATAGTTATCACATTTGTACTCAGTATATTCCCTTCACACAGAGCGCAATCTGCGTTTTCGTTCCACCGCGATAATCACGATCAGTTTCGAATCTTTTGGAGGGGATATACTGAGTACAAATGTGATAATTATAACACGGGATCGCAAGCGTTCGGATCACGCGATCAGATCACGCCCTATGGGGAAGAGGACTAAACTACAACATATCTCAATTTCGACCACATTCACCGGGATCCCAAATCCCAGAATTTACGAATTTTCAATTTTTGCCCTTGCTGTAACTACAAAATAAAAAGTTTTCGAGCCTTGGTCTCATTTGAACTTTTAATCAGGAAGGTTTGAACTACAACCTTCAGTTTCGACCATTTTCACCGGGATCCCAATTCACGTGTTTCTGTGCGGTGTCCTTTAACATTTCTCGACTTCGACAACGTAAAACTATATTATGTTAATGAATATGCGACACGTTGTATAACAAAACTAATATAATGTTGTAGTATTATGGTGTGTATCCGTGTAGAATTTCAGATCTCGGTGAACGGAAATCCTAAGCCAAAAAATCAGTCGCGAAATTTATCGACAACAACCACAAATGAACTTAAATAACAGCGTTTTAACTTTCCACATGGAATCCGTAAAAAAACTTATATTTTATTCTAATTTTAATATACATAAAAACCTGTGTTTAAAAAAAGGTATTTTTGTACGCATTGCTCTCGCAGAAGAATTTAATATTCTCAAGTCTCTCACTGATATTTTTATTAGCATTTTATGCCGTAATAGTAGTCATATATTCGAGAGTTTTCATTTTACGTTGGCTATTGTGCACATAGTACCTACGATATCTCTAATCAATACTTAGAGAAGACCAAAGGTTCATACTGTTATATTAAATATAATTAAATTTTAGCAGATACTGAGTAACCTATATTTGAATACTTAACTAATTTTAATTTAAAAACACAAAGGTTTGAGTTAATCCTAATTATAGTTATTATATATCTTAATTTCCTATAATTTAATTTTATCGGTGAGTTCTTATAGATACACTGCGTTAAATAAATGGTAAGATACGATGCGAAAAATACGAAAGCACAAAAGGTTAGTTAAACTGTTGTAAAAAAGTCATATATTCAAATATAGAAGTATAATATATGTCATCTGTTTTATGAACAAAAATCCATATTTACGGACACATCCGATAAAACAGGAAAAGTCACACAACAATTCTATGTATGTTTTACGGCATCGCTTTGTTGCAAAACTAAATTTCCAGGTCCACATTTAATTCTGAAATTGAATTTAAAGTAGTATTCTAGTCTGAAGCGACATAATAACAAAATATGGCAATTAACTCACTTATTATTATATCGTGACAGAAAATGCAGCAATTGCCTGGTAATTGTTAAAATATTTCTTTTAAAACATTTGTTAAAACATTTTATTGTATCTATTATCGATTTGTCTCATATACCCAGTGCAATATACCTTTGAAAAAAACCATACCGGGGGTGCCAACGGATCATTATAGACCCCATTTCTTTCCTTATTTTTTAGAGTATCAGAATAAAACTTGGTAGATGTATTATATGATCAAGAAGACACCTTGTGGCATAACTGTAATTTTTTATCACTTCCGGTTTCACAGGAAATGACCCCAACTTTTGATGTTTAAATGGAACATCCTGTATATTAGTACATTTTTGGAATCCTTGAAAAACTCTGAGTACGGTGATACCCCATAAGTGACATTTCGACTCGAAAAACTGAAAAATTTAAAACAAAAAAAAATTGCTTTTGGGCACATCCACCAATTCCTTAGAACATCCGCTATTTTATGGTAGTACTCTACCATTATGGTTCCATTTGAAAAAATTAAGTTTTGGTAAGAAAACCGTTCAGGCCAAATTTATGGCCCACAAAATAGGTATACATTTTCAAATTTTTATGCTCGATTTGATTTTTCTGACATAATGTGAACGATCCATCTTTTGGGTGTCTGAAGGACTTGTATTTCTATCTTAAAAAAAGTTAGAAAAAAAAATAGAGAAAAAAAATAGAGAAAAAAAAATCTTTTTTCTCTATTTCTATTTCAAAAAATGAATATTTAACGTTCATAAAATTTAGGGTTCAAGATGACTGTTTCAGACGGAGAATAATATAAAAAATCATACTTACTGTCGTTTATGCTTAACTGCTGCTCTAATGGTATCAATTGGACGTCGTAACACTATAAACCTAACACTGGATGTACTACACTTTATTAAAATTATACCTGAAAGGGAATTTTGTTAGAAAACACAACTAAAAGACAATATAAAGTTCAAAAATGTATATATTAAATCTTTAAAAAATTTATGTTTTTACAACAACTTTTAAGAAATATGTTTAACAAACACTAGTCTGGCCCGTGTACAACACATGGTGAGGAAAGGAACGATTTATAATGTACCAACTACCATCCAATATGCGGTTTTATAAGCTAACGATGCACAGAAAGATTCAAGAAAAGTTCAATGTTACTGAAATTTGGTGGGCTTTTGCTTGCCTGTCTTATAAACGTATTTTTATTTCACATTAATTTTGGTACCTCCTCAGAGCTTAAAAATGCTTGAAGCGCTACTACTTCTAATTGTATTCTGCAATTACAACTTTTTACGTTCAGGCAAGGCGGATCCCATGCATGTATGAGTACATGGTAATAATACTTTTCTGACACCGAATCACTGAGGAACCGGTTTAGGGCAAACCCCGTCAAAAATCATCGTTTCCCCGTCAAAATCGACTGCTAGGAAACGATGGGGGTCCCATGTCGCTAAGGGCTATTTTCGCTAGAACTTCCGATATACTTTGAATAGAGACTGGTTTAACTTGTCCTCATATTTAATACCTCGTAAGAGTTGCAGTGCTTGACAACGTGGATTCGTAAAAGGGGTAAAATTTTTATTATACTTTCTAAATTTAGGTGGTCAGGGCGACATTACGTCCCTGTGCAGCGACATTTACTACACTTGCTAAATTAACGCTCCTTGAGGAGTTATTGAAAATTTGGCATAAAAAACGCTCCGAAGAGCGAAAATATGATTACAAGTATTAAAAACCTCTTCCACGATATTTTTACGTGAAGCACGCTTCTCGTACGAGTATCTCCTAAGTCGGATTTTGTTACAGCGTCGAAAAGTATATCGAGGTTTTAGCGTGTTCTTTAACAATAACACTGATCTATTATAAGCATGGTCATGGCACTCTAGATGTACCAACAAATTTAGAGACAATATTCCAAAAATATAACAATAGGGTGTTCCATTTAAAAATCAAAAGTTGGGATCATTTCCGGTGAAACCAGAAGTGGGAGAAAAATGACAGTTATGCCACAAAATGTCTTCTTGGTCATATAATGCATCTACCAAGTTTCATTCTGATATTCTTAAAAATAAGGGAGAAAAAGGGGGTCTACCATGAGCCGTTGACACACGGTATAATATTGTTAATTAATGTGTATATTTCTCAGATTTCGAAAATTAAATTAAAAGTTGTTATATTTTCTTATGTTTCGGTTTTATAACCATAATCAGAGAAAATGCCTAATTTAAATAAATGTATTGAACACTGATTTTAATATTTTATACGTATTTGTATGTCTAGTGTTTGGATGAAAATTCACTTGAATCAGAAATTCTGCCTGATAATAGTTACTAAACCCGAAACGGGTTACAGGGTGGGCAACTAAGAATGGAGGTCAGCCATATTTCAAAAACCAATCGTCGCACAAGTTTAGGAAAAAAATTACGTCAAGTAAAATGGCCCTGAAAAATTGCTGGAAAATATTTTCGAGTTTCTAAAATGGCCACTAGGGGGCGTAACAGCCATGATCGAATAGAAAATTAGGTTTTTCTCCTTATTTTGCTCAATTAAGTGGTATTAAAAATATATGCATCGTAATTCTGAGACAATTCCGAATCTTGATAGTTTTCCATTTTTTTTTTGTATCTTCAAAAATAAAGTGGTGGGGCGCCAAAATAATTTTCGATTATTATTTCACCCTGATGATGTCTTTCAGGGTACTGCACTGCATAGACTCTGGCAGCAAGACTTGCATGTCTCATGCATTCGAAGTAAATCGCTAACATGTCAAATGCTTCTTCATTTCTAAGAATCATTATAATTTTAAGAATTAATTCCAAAACGAAAACAAATTCAAGCAGAAAATTAAAATATACTACACAAATTAGCAAAAATGCCAAGTTAAATATTTTTGACATATGTTGCGTCATTTTCACAGCTTACTTACGTAGCTTAACAACAGCTACTTTGCAAATTCCGTCAACAAGATCTGATAATAATTCATAATTTCAAATTTATTTGCTAATGCCTAACATCTGAAGCTTTTAATTCTCTTTTTTACCGTGTAAAAATGAACATACCATTCCATTTAAATATTTTTTTAGAAAAAGCGCGATATTTGTTGACATGTTAAATAACGCTCTCTAGCGGCGACGATAATGATCAAATGTAAACAACATAAAGCGCACTCGTTAACCTAAGAAAGGCCCTTTGTAACGAGACCTATTTTGTTAAATTCCATTAAGGCTAGTCGCAGTGATCGACATATTATAAAAAAAAAGTTTGCATCTCCCCACCACTTTATTTTAGATATTAAAATTTTTAAAACTAACAAGATTCGAAATTGTCTCAGAATTGCGATGCATATATTTTTAATACCACTTAATTGAACAAAATATGGAGAAAAACCTAATTTCGATCATAGCTGCTACGCCCACTAGCGGCTACTTTAGAAACTCGAAAATATTTTCCAGCAATTTTTCAGGGCCACTTTACTTAGATAATTTTTTCCCTAAACTTGTGCGATGATTGGTTTCGGAGATATGGCCGACCACCATTGTCACTTGCACACCCTATATAATAGTGCCTCCGACCTCGATAGCTCGAGTACCATGACACCTATCTAGAATTAAAAAAAAAACACATTAAATTAGACAAAAAGTCTATAACAGGAAATTATTTTCGAATATACAGGGCGAGAAAAGACGATGGTACAGGGTCAAATGCCTTTTTTAAAGAAATGCTATGTCTACGGATGCATATTAAAATAATCTGGACATCATAATTATGGGCTTTAAGAAAAAAATATGTAGATAGCTGTTGCGACACATCTGTGTGATGTTACGTTTATGTGTAACTTCTTAAAAATATACAGGGTAGCCAATATAATTTTTCAGGTTAGAACTTTTTTAACTGAATTGTCTCAATTTTTTTAAATGAAACATCCTGTATATTTTTCATCGATGTGATGTACAAATGAAAATTAAACATACATTTTTGTGTCTACATCCTTATGACTATTTGTAATCACTTTCCATTTATTGAGCAATAATTGCAAAATTCAAAAATAAACTTAAAATATTTGAGGTTTTTTTCGAATAATTCAATAGAATTAGAAAGAAAATTAAAATAATAGTGGCTTGAGGTAACTTTATGTTAACTTACTATTTTACTTTAATAGGCGCTACTAACAACTTGGTTATTAAATATCATTAATAAAACTTTGACATTACGAGTTTGTGACAGTACCCTCCTGGAATATTTACATTTAATTGCCACACACTTGTTAATTACTTGTCACACTTAAAGAGTTTAATAAAATAAATGTCGGCGCTAATTTTTCATTGCAGATCTTCGTTAACAGTAAAAGCACCATCATAAAGATTAATATTCCAAGTCATACCATTTTTTAAAAAGTTCTTTTATTACACATCAGCTTTATAAGCTGCTTTTTCCGGATAATTAGCATTTTTTCTGCATTACCAGTAGGGAAACATGTTATTAATTTGAACATAATTATGAGTAATGTATATAGCAAACTTTATTATTTATGTATATCGTTGGGTGAGTCTACTACTACTACATGTAACATTGCACTTTAGATTATGTCACTGGGAACATTTGCTTTGAATAACGCGTATACTGGGCCACTATGATAGCGGTTTTCAACGTAAATTTGCCGACATTAACAACATCATTAGTAACGTTATGAATTGTCGGATCCATTATTTATATATTAGATATTATTATGCAATTTTCCGTTCATCTTGAATTTATTAGTCATTTTTTGTTTTTCCAAGTATTACTATCGTCTTAAATAATATGAAATCGTAAATCGTATCAAATAAATATCTGAGATTCCATGTACAATTTTAAAAAATGAATATAAATAAATACATCAAGATATTTAAGTTGCATTGAAATTTACGAAAGTCACTCAGAAACTGCGAGAGTTATATGGGGTGTCCAGAAATTCCGCTCTATATATATATATATATATATATATATATATATATACCGGGTGTTAGAAAAGTATGGGAAATGTGGAAAATCTCGAACAGTTTGCATCAAATCGAAAAATAAAAAAATACGTTCAAAAATGTTTCAAGAAACTATCTACTGATACCAAAATGACGTCCCCACCCACCACCCTGTGGGTGGGGCGAGGGGCAACTTTAAAATTTTAAATGGAAACCCCTATTTTTTATTGCGGAATCGGATTCTACGGCAAAAAATACGTAAATTTTATTCCAGACATTTTTTTCTAATCTTGCATGGTGTCGCTGTAATCGCAAAAAATGAAAAGAAAACATTACTGTTTAAAGAGTAGCGTCTTGTGCCCATAAAAAAACGTCCAATTCAAAAACTGAAAAACACGTATTTGTTATTTTTACGAAATCTATCCAATGACATTGGATTTGACTCTCCCACCACTAACCCAGTGGGTGGGGCGGGGGCAACTTTGAAATTTGTAATGAAAATCCCAATTTTTTTATAGCGGATTCGGATTCTACGGCCAAAAATACGTGAATTTTATATCGGGCATTTTTTTGATTCTCGCAAGGTGTAAATGAAAAATAGGGGTTTCCATTTGAAATTTTAAAGTTGCCCCTCGCCCCACCCACAGGGTGGTGGGTGGTGGAGGTGATTTTGGTATCAGTAGATAGTTTTTTGAAAAATTTTTAACACGTATTTTTTTTTTATTTCATGCAAACTGTTCAAGATTTTCCACCATTCCCATACTTTTCTAACACCCGGTATATATGTTAGATAGTGGATTGTAGATTTAACTTTTTAAAAACATTTATTTAGTTTAACACTGGAGTCAACGTTGACTCGTTAAGAAAATACAATAATAATTTAGAAGTTGTTTAATCGAAAATGAGTATAAGACTGAAGGTACAAATGTCTGTTGGTTATATTTATAACATTAGAGAACAAAGAGTATTGAATTGGCAATTCAGCATGATAAGAGATTACCAAGAAAGAAACATTAAGCTCAGCCAACGTGAGCGGTTATTAGAGAAGAGCTGTTACGCAATCTGTAACATGATATGTTTGAGAAGGTTAAGCCTGTCTCAGTGATATTATATATCATAGTATATTTCTAATATAACAGCTTCCCCCTTATAAAAAAAGTTGATGTTTTATGCAGCAACTTTTGAAATGAATATAAAATGTATATAAAAGATAATGGTACAATTTGGAAAAATATAAAGAGTACAAAAATGTTAAATCGTAAGGTTTAAAATACAGAATATAGCCTTAGCGTCTAAAATATGAAATGCAAGCACAATAAGCTTGATTCATAAAATAATATAACATAAAAATGTTAGACTTAAAATATAGCTTTAGCAAGAAAGCGTAAAATACAAACATAATAAGTTTGTTGTAAAATGGGATAATATAAAAATATTCCCAGGGTTAAAATATGGCTTTACCGTGAAAGCCTAAAATATAAGCATGATAGGTTTAAATGAAAATGGTATAAAAATGTTAATGCAATTGAAATTAACAAGGGATAAGTAAAATAATGAAATGTAATGATTAAATGAATAAAATATGATTCACTGAAGAGTCCAGCACTAAAAGTCAGTAAAAGGCACAAAACAGTTAATCTTTATGTAAGTTCTATGTCTTCGGCTTCGTTGTCTTCTCTCCTTAAGGTAGGTCGTCTTCGTGAAGGGAATAGGTTAGCAAATGTCCTGTGGGGTTTGCTAGGCCTAGGTGGAGATGGGGGTGATGCAGAAACATCGATGGCTAGTCTTCGTCTTTTTGTTCTGCACTTACAAAATAGGTACAGAAATAACAGTCCAAATATTAGCACAATGATGAAGTAGGTGAACCAGGATATGTGTTTTGTTACGAATGGTTCGTTGATTAAATCGTCTAGATCTCTGGAATATTGGTCCAATTTGTGTTTGGCAATTTCGAGATCTTCTGTGTTAAGGTTATTTAATTTTAATGGTTTAAGGTTTGGTGCTCTAATGTTGTTTGGAATTTTGTTGCAGCATTCGAATGGAATTTGGATGGGATGAGTGTCGTCGTTTACGTCGGTTACTTCGTTGGTACTGGCTTGGATTTTTGTGATGCCTATAAAGGCGTAACAATTAGGTTGTAATTTCACTATTGAGTTTTTGTAGATGACTTCAGTTTTCGAACTTCTTTCTGGACAATTGATGGTTGCCTGTAATGGTTCTGCGTTGATAACCAGCCACGTATTTTCGTCTATCTTTTGGACGTTGTATCCTTGGCCGATGATGAATGATGTCTGGCAGCTTCCTGGCAGAGTTTTGAGATTCTTGAAGAGACGGGCTTCGCAAATGGCATTATCATCAATGGGGTATGAAAATAGATTTAGACATAATTTAGTGTTGAAGTAGAGTGGTTTGCATTCTCTGAGGTCCGGGATGGTTAAGTACATTAAAGAATCATCATCTCTCGCGATATATTTCTGAGAGGTTGACAAGATATGATATAAGCCAGTTCTATTATCCAAAATAGGGATAGGATATAATTGAAATACTGAATAGGTTTGAGGGTCTACCAAAGGTATGTCTAATACGAATATTAAATCTGAATTTGTTTGAAAAGCTTTTAGTTCTATAATGTCTAAATACTGTGCAACTTTTGATAATTTGATTGGAAGTGGCAAATTGTTCCTTTGTAGGTTCTGTGAGATTTCCTGTAAGGAATTTACCAAGTCTTTTGGGTTTATAATCGATGTGTGAATTATTTTGAGCCTCGCGAAAGTGATAGAATTCAGGATATCGTTTAAGTTATCTTCGATAAATAGATAGCTTGCCATAAGCTGTTCGCAGATTTCTATAAATTTTAATTTTGCGTGAATATTTTCTATGTCTTTAGTCATGTCTAGAATTGAAGTTTCGATTTCTTTAATATCTTTATTGAAAGTTTCTTCATCAACCTGCAGTTTTTGAATGGTTGCGTTGAAATTTTTGATTACTGAAGTTGTGACAGATATTTGATTTTTGATTAAATTTTCGAGTTGGTGCTCGTCATTACTTAATTTGTTGATGCAATCAGAATAATACTGACCATCTTCTGCATCTAAATTTCCAGTTATTGATTTGAAAATTGTTCCAATACCGTTTAGTATTCCTCGCTTGTATCGTTTCGTGTCAAGGTAAATTTCGTCAAATTTTGATTGTATTGATTGAGAAATTTGTGTCAATAAACTGAGGTGAGTTTTTACATCTCCTAAAAAGACGTTCATGTAATGATACGTTGGGTCGAGTGTGTTGTATAGTGTCTGTAAGATCTTGTCGTTTTTGTCGAAAGCTGTCTTAAAGGTAGATATGTTTTTGTGTACCAGTAAAGTCCATTTCTTGTGAGAAATCACAATGTCTGTGTCTCGGTGATAGTATACTCCAATTGTATTGTTAATTGGTGTTATTTTAAATTGAGCAAGTGCTGATCCGAACAGCAGGAAAAACCTGAAAATAAATTTAATTTTCAGTATAAGGTTTCATTCGGTCAAAGTTTACTTTAGTCGTTTGGTTTGTTTCCGGATTTAATAATGTTGCAGAATTTTGAGAAGTTTCTAAAATTTCGAAGGGGCCGTTAAATTTGTTCTGTAATTTGTTTTTTATTTGTGATTCTTTGACGTACACTTTGTCGCCAATATTATATGTGTGTCGATTTTCGGGAATGTTTTTGTCGAATCGAACTTTGGCTTTTTGTTTTTGTGCTTCTGTTCGACTTCGCGCAATTTTGTAATAGTGGGATATCCGGTTGTTAAGGTCTCTAACGTATTTGGTAATCAGGTCTTTCTGGTTATAAAGAGTTTCGGGTGGTCGGTTAGCTGTATGTCCGAAAATAAGCTCGTATGGCGTAAAGCCATGAGTTTTGTTTACCGAGTTGTTATAACATATTACCGCGTATGGTAATATTGTGAAAGGATGTTCGTTCGGATTCTCTGTTTTATGTATTCTGATCATTTCCGCTAGGGTGGCATGGAATCGTTCGATAGATCCATTGGATTGAGGGTGTCCTACGCTGGAGTATGTTAATTTTATGTCGTAGAGAGTACAAAGATCTTTTAATAAATTATTATCGAATTCACCGCCGTAATCACAATGAATTCTTAATGGGGTGCCATAGTGTTGGAAATATAGCAACAGGGTGTTTACAACTGATTTTGCACTTTTGTCTGGGACAGCATAAGCTTGAGTAAATTTCGTTAACTCGTCGCGGATGGTTAGTGCATAGTTTCTCGTGGGAAATTCGAATAGATCGATATTAACTCTCTCAAATGGAGTTTTAGGGGTTTCGGTAATTACTAAGGGATTGTTGAGGTTCTTACGACAGACTTTTGCTCTTTGACATGTTTCGCAGTTTTTTATAAAATTTTCGACATCTTTTGTTAAACCTTGCCAATTATATTTATTTTTGATTCTACGTATTGTTTCGTTTATTCCACGATGTAAATTATTTTTTCCGGTGTGATGCTGGTCGAGAATGATCGGACGTTGGTCTTCATCGGGAGTTCGTAATAAATTTTGACAAATGATTAGTTTTAAATCTTTTTCTGCAAAAATAAATGATAGGATTTCGAGAATTGGAAAGTCTAGATTGTTTTCAACATGGTAAGTTTTGGAAAGGTCTAATTTGTTTCGATGTTTGTAAAGTGTTAAAAATAGATGTTCTACCACAGACTCTGGGTCGAAAGGTAGAGCGATAATGTAGTAGTTTCTTTGTCGGGTCGATTTGCTGGAAACGATATTAATTGTATTGTTATAGAATTCTGGGTTTTCTTCGAAAATATCCTCGATAATTTGATGGTGAAGGTCTGTCAAGTTGTTTTGTTGGAAAAACGTTATGATATTTTTATTTTCTCGATCTAATAGTTGTTTATTCGTGATTTGAATTTTGGAATAGTCTATTAGAGATTTGGTTTTGTAAAGTCGGGAAAATGTGTCAAATTCTCGGGCGATTTGTTCGTCGGTAATTTCGTCATCGTTGTCTGAGGTTTCATCTTCGTCTGAGTCTTCGTTTGCGGCTAGAATTTTTTAATAAAATTTGGAACATTCTGAAAAGTGATTGATTTTTATTCTGGACAACGCGTCCGCGTTTTTATTGATCTTTCCGGGTTTGTATATTAACCCGTAGTCGTATTCTTCTAGTTTTAAGCGCCAACGCGCTAGTCTACTACCTGGGTCTTTTATGGAAAATAACCAAGTGAGTGGTCGGTGACGAGTTTGAATTTCCTTCCGAATAGATATGGCCTAAAATGCTTTACACTCCAGACCAAAGATAAAAGTTCACGCTCAATGGTTGAATACTTAGTTTCTGCGCCGCATAAAATTCGAGATGCGTATGCGATTGGCAAATCTTTTCCTATACTTCCTTGTGAAAGTACAGAACCTATTGCAAATGCACTAGCGTCTGTAGTTAGGACAAAAGGTTCATCGAAGTTGGGGTAGATCAATATCGGAGTAGTTGTCAAGGTTTGTTTTAGGGTTTCAAATGAATTTGTACAGTCATTGTCGAAATTGAAAGGTATATCTTTTTGTAGCAATTTAGTCAAGGGTTTTGAAATTTTGGAAAAATTAGGAATGAAACGTCTATAATAGCCTGCTAAACCTAGAAAAGATTTAATTTCTTTCTGATTTTTGGGTTGAGGAAAATTTAGAATTGCTTCGACTTTGGCAGGGTTCGGTTTTACACCATCCTTTGTAATAAGATGTCCTAAATAGGCAACTTCTTTGCGAAGGAATTCGCATTTGTCTGGCTGAATTTTGAGGTTGGCTTTTTGTAAACGTTTGAAGATTTCTGTTAATCGAGAAATATGTTCATGGATAGTAGGGGAGTAGATAATGATATCGTCCATATAGACGAGACACCTTTCGTTTTGGATTCCTAGTAAATTGTTGTCCATCACCCTTTGAAATGTTGATGGAGCATTTTTGAGTCCAAAAGGCATTCGTTCGAATTCAAAATGACCATTTTCGACTGTGAAAGCGGTTTTTTGAATGTCTTTGGGATCGATTTCAATTTGATGGAAGCCAGAGGCCAAGTCTAAAGTCGTGAAATATTGGCATTTGCCTAATTGATCTAAAAGGTCGGAAATGTTAGGTAGAGGATATTTATCACCTATCGTTACTTCGTTTAATTTTCGGTAGTCAACTACGACGCGCCATTGCTGTTTACCAGAAGCGTCTAGTTTTTTGGGGACTACCCAAACTGGGGAGGACCAGGGAGAAATTGAAGGCTGGATAATGCCTTGGTCGAGCATTTTTGAAACTTGTGATTTTACTTCTTGTTTGTGAATTTGGGGGTAACGATAAGATTTAGTGAAAATTGGTTTAGAATCGTTAGTGTCTATTGAATGCTTGATGCACCTTCTAGATAAAATATGTCTGGAAAGTCTAAACAGAGTTGAGTAATTAATTCACTCTCCTCGTCGTTCAAGTGATCTAAGCGTAATTGATTTTTTATTTCGTAGTTTCGGTCTATGTATTGGGAATCCGGATTTTGAAGATTTACGTTAAATATTGATCTAAATTTTTGAACGGGTTCAAGTTTAAGATCCGAGAAATGTATTGTTTTTGGAATCGCGTTTGCGTTTATTATCGTTGTCAAAAATTCACCATTGTTGTCTATTTTGACAATGGCATTCGGTAAACGTACCTTTTCATTTTCCTGGGCTATTAGTATAGCTTCGGTATTTTGTAAATTGCATTTAAGTTTAAAAATCTTTTCTGTGCGTGGTTCGATAGAAATTACATTTTGGTTTTTAACATTTAAATTTGGGTTTGAAATTCTAATACCTGGATTATTGGTTTCGTTAGAATTATTGTGGTTCCTGATTGATGTTACCTCAGTCACCTCAAATAGTGGTACGGTTTTAAAATTGGTAATAAGTAGATTATTTTCAAAATCCACATGACACTTATAATATTTTAGAAAGTCTGCACCTAATAGTCCATCGAATTCTATATCTAGGTCGTGAACATAAACCTTGTGTGGGTCATTTGAATTGAATGGTATTAGAACAGATTCGGTGATATTAATTTTTTCATCTGTTATACCCTGTATAATTACGTTTTCAGGATATCTTTGTTTGTACCTTTCCGCTGTTTTGGTTTTAAATACAGAAATACCTGCACCTGAGTCGACAAGAATTTTGAAACCTTTAGTGATGTCTTCTATGTAAAATAAATTTTTGGAATTTACGATATTTAGTTTGTAGCGGGGTGTTTTTACATGAATTGGTTTTCCGGGAAGTTCAGGTTTGGGTCGAAACTGTCCTGGAGGTTTATCGCTTGGACTTGGCGAGAAATTTGGTATAGTTCGTCTGTTTGTTGAGATGGAGTATTCGTGGAATACTCCGGGCCTGTGTAAAAATCCGGAGGATTAGCAGTATAATCCTCGTATTGCTGAGAATTAACAGTATAATTCTCATGTTCCTGGGATTGGGAATTAGCAGTATAATGCCCACATTGTCCGTTTGGAAAATCGTAGTCATCATTATTTTGAGATTGATAATCAGGAGAATAATTGGTAGAATAATCTTCGTATTGGTTTGGGTAATCTGAATAATTATCATAAGTTTCTTGGTTCAGGTGATGGGTTTTTTTGTTGGTTAAATCTATTGAAATTCGGGTTCGGTTGTATGGCAGAAGGTCTCTGCTGGTGGAAGTTAGGATTTGGCCTGATAGCTGAGGGCCTGTTTTGTTGTGGGTAATTGCGTTGTTGATTAGAAAAATTTTGGGATTCTGTGGTCTAAAGTTTGCTTGATTAGGTACACTCTGGAAGTGCTGTCTAGGAGCTTGTGCCTGATTGGAATAGGCGTTTGGTGTGAAATTGGGTTGTGAAAATTGGTGGTTTTGCCTCGTGCGGCATTCGTTAAAGCTGTGCCCATTCCTTTTGCAGAATGTGCAAAATGGTGGGAGATTTGGGCGTTTTTGCTGATTTTGAACGGGACTTCTATTTTGAATTTTATTGGAGAATTTTTGCGATTCGAAGTACGACAATTGCAACTCACGTTTGATGCGATTTATTGCATCTAGCATATCACTAGGATTGCCAGCCCTGATAATTCGCCCTAACTTGGGTTCTAATCCAGTCAGTAAGGTGGTCAATGTCATGTTTTCGATGAGGTTACATTGAGCAGTTTTTTCCTCTAAAGTTAGAGTCTGCTTTTGCACTGCTGCGTGCATTTTCGCGTTGTGCGTTTGTAGTCTTGATACGAATATTAGTGCGGTTTCGTTGGGTAGTTGGTGAATGCGTTGTAAGTCCTGTATAAGGGCTGTCAAGTCGCGGGAGTCACCGAAGTGGGCCTCGAGTAGGCTTTTAATTTCTGCCCAGGTGGCAGGGTTCCTGGAGTTTACTAGCTCGGCGGCTTTTCCCCGAAGTTTATTTTTAATGTGCAGAGCAAGTAGAACACGTTGGTCTTCTATAGACATTCCGTTCGCGTAAATACACGCACTAATAAAGGTTTGTAAAAATATCGGATTTCCATCGAATTCCGGGACTATCGAAAAAATCTCACTTAACCTGTAAGGTTCAATGTTTATAGCTTCGTTTGCCGTGATTGAATTGTTTGCATTGGAATTGCTTACGTTTGTGGTGGTAGCCATTTTGTTTATATTATTTAGATAATTAAATAACTTAAAGCACTTTTTTCAATTTGAGCTAGTACGCTACTGACAATTGGTAATTTTATATTATATGTAAAAGAATGTGCTGTTTATTTTATAATATTTCAAAATTTAATTACAAGGATAATTGGATTAATTTAAAAAGTGTTTTTAGTTGGGAATAATGTCACTGAAATTTTATATACTAATGTGCATTTAAACAGTATAGAACATGTGGGTTTTATTTTATTTCACAGTCAAGTAAGACGTAAACTTAACCTTTATATGATATATGATATTATGATAAAAATAATGTTAAGATAAAAATGGTATGTGATTATAATTATTTATGTAGGAAATGTAGATAAGTTCGTACTTAAAGAGTATATGATATTACGATAAAAATAATGTTAAGATAGGAACGGTATAGTTATTTATGTAGGTCACATAAATTTTAAATAAAATATTATATTACTTCTGAATGAAATTATTATTTGAATATTAGAACTGCTGTTCGTTAAATTGAATTGTTTTTTTATAAGAAAAATATGCAAAATAATCGAGATGTTTCTTAAAATCTACTTACATTAAAATTTCCATTCCACACGTCTGGATTGAAGTTGAATGCTGCTCCGTGAACTTTGTTACAATGCGGTCTTCTCTGCCAGGGGCGTTACCAGGTATTCCTTCCACAGAGGTCTCCTACACTGCCGAAGACACCAACTTCTCGACTGGGATGAATTCTTACTTGCTAATTTGTTGATTGATTGATATGTTGCTTTGTTGCTTTGTTGCTTGTTGAATTATTATTATTGTTTCTTTGTGAACGTAGATTCTTCTGAGTAAAGGATTGGGATCCACCACGACAGCTAAGGAATTTCTCCTTTTTCCAGGGGCTCTTTTCTTCAGGTTAGGCACCTTTCCAGATGAACTCCTTGTTCCTTCCGATATGTTTTCCACTGGTTAGGCTCCCGAACTGTGCGTGTTCTTCAGATCCGCCACGACTGCGCCAATGTTAGATAGTGGATTGTAGATTTAATTTTTTAAAAACATTTATTTAGTTTAACACTGGAGTCAACGTTGACTCGTTAAGAAAATACAATAATAATTTAGAAGTTGTTTAATCGAAAATGAGTATAAGACTGAAGGTACAAATGTCTGTTGGTTATATTTATAACATTAGAGAACAAAGAGTATTGAATTGGCAATTCAGCATGATAAGAGATTACCAAGAAAGAAACATTAAGCTCAGCCAACGTGAGCGGTTATTAGAGAAGAGCTGTTACGCAATCTGTAACATGATATGTTTGAGAAGGTTAAGCCTGTCTCAGTGATATTATATATCATAGTATATTTCTAATATAACATATATATATATATATATATATATATATATATATATATGTTGTTTTTTAGGTTTTCACGGGTGTTAAATGAAGTATTATGAATGAAGTATGGTAGCTCAGTGTGTTAAAGCGACTGGCTAGCAAACTGAATTGCCTAGCCAAGTGGGTTCGATTCCTACAAGGCGAAACAATTTTTCATTAAAGAAATTGCCCCAAGAGTGGTTCGGAGTCCACATTAAACTGTAGGGCCTCGTCTCTCTTTGCCTAGCACAAGATCCTTGAGATCTTCCAGGGAGATACTTCGGTAACTTGAGAGGCGGTTAAGAAAACATTTTAAGAAACTTTTTTTTTTTTTAAGAAACTTCCGGGTACTCTCCCGTGTCGTTAGTCGACTCCTCCAGGAGTCACGGTTGTCTAAACGACGTTCAGTTCGAGCAACGAGGAGCAGCAATAGGCAGCTTTCAGTGAGAACCTGAAGATGGCAGATGAGATACTGCCGGAACATCGTTTAGACAACCGTGACTCTTGGAGGAGTCGACCATCGATGCGGGAGAGCATCCGGAAGTACAATAACACTTCATATATATATATATATATATATATATATATATATATATATATATATATATTGTTATTATACATGATTTGCAGGAAACAACTACTCAGCGGGCAAATACCCCGACCTGCATTGAATTACACCTTACAAATCATGAAAAATTGGTAGCCAATGTCATTTATCAACTCCCTGACCAGACATAGACCGGTTTCGAACTTATTAGTTCTCTTTAGTATGTCATAGGTCATGGAGCAGACAAATGACAGTAGCCAACCTGCTAGTCTTATACAGACTAATGTAAATGGTATAGTGGTGAGAGGTAATTGAATCCTCTCATGTGGTCTAATGCTACTATACACCAGACATCATAGATGTCTCCGTGGTGCATAGCGACTTGCCATTTTGCAAGTACCGAGAGCGGCGACCTTCAGCCCTTGGTGGACTTAACCCATATACTGTTATTATACATGATTTACAGGAAACAACTACTCAGCGGGCAAATACCCCGACCTGCATTGAATTACACCTTACAAATCATGAAAAATTGGTAGCCAATGTCATTTATCAACTCCCTGACCAGACATAGACCGGTTTCGAACTTATTAGTTCTCTTCAGTATGCCATAGGTCATGGAGCAGACTACCAGTTTTTCATGATTTGTAAGGTGTAATTCAATGCAGGTCGGGGTATTTGCCCGCTGAGTAGTTGTTTCCTGCAAATCATGTATAATAACAGTATATGGGTTAAGTCCACCAAGGTCTGAATGTCGCCGCTCTCGGTACTTGCAAATGGCAACTCGCTATGCACCACGGAGACATCTATGATGACTGGTGTATAGTAGCATTAGACCACATGAGAGGATTCAATTACCTCTCACCACTATACCATTTACATTAGTCTGTATAAGACTAGCAGGTTGGCCACTGTCATTTGTCTGCTCCATGACCTATGGCATACTAAAGAGAACTAATAAGTTCGAAACCGGTCTATGTCTGGTCAGGGAGTTGATAAATGACATTGGCTACCAATTTTTCATGATTTGTAAGGTGTAATTCAATGCAGGTCGGGGTATTTGCCCGCTGAGTAGTTGTTTCCTGCAAATCATGTATAATAACAGTATATGGGTTAAGTCCACCAAGGGCTGAAGGTCGCCGCTCTCGGTACTTGCAAAATGGCAAGTCGCTATGCACCACGGAGACATCTATGATGTCTGGTGTATAGTAGCATTAGACCACATGAGAGGATTCAATTACCTCTCACCACTATACCATTTACATTAGTCTGTATAAGACTAGCAGGTCGGCCACTGTCATTTGTCTGCTCCATGACCTATCGCATACTGAAGAGAACTAATAAGTTCGAAACCGGTCTATGTCTGGTCAGGGAGTTGATAAATGACATTGGCTACCAATTTTTCATGATTTGTAAGGTGTAATTCAATGCAGGTCGGGGTATTTGCCCGCTGAGTAGTTGTTTCCTGCAAATCATGTATAATAACAGTATATGGGTTAAGTCCACCAAGGGCTGAAGGTCGCCGCTCTCGGTACTTGCAAAATGGCAAGTCGCTATGCACCACGGAGACATTTATGATGTCTGGTGTATAGTAGCATTAGACCACATGAGAGGATTCAATTACCTCTCACCACTATACCATTTACATTAGTCTGTATAAGACTAGCAGGTTGGCCACTGTCATTTGTCTGCTCCATGACCTATGGCATACTGAAGAGAACTAATAAGTTCGAAACCGGTCTATGTCTGGTCAGGGAGTTGATAAATGACATTGGCTACCAATTTTTCATGATTTGTAAGGTGTAATTCAATGCAGGTCGGGGTATTTGCCCGCTGAGTAGTTGTTTCCTGCAAATCATGTATAATAACAGTATATGGGTTAAGTCCACCAAGGGCTGAAGGTCGCCGCTCTCGGTACTTGCAAAATGGCAAGTCGCTATGCACCACGGAGACATCTATGATGTCTGGTGTATAGTAGCATTAGACCACATGAGAGGATTCAATTACCTCTCACCACTATACCATATATATATATATATATATATATATATATATATATATATATATATGTTATATTAGAAATATACTATGATATATAATATTATCGAGACAGGCTTAACCTTCTCAAACATATCGTATTACATACTGCGTAACAGCTCTTCTCAATAACCGCTCACGCTGCATGAGCATTGTATTTCAATTCTAAGTAATCCTGATTGTGCTGAATCAGCAACACTGTTTCCTTTGTTCTCAAAACATTATAAATATTACCAACAACATTTTTGTAATCAGTCTTATACTCACTTTCGAATAAACCTCATCTAAATTATTATTGTATTTTCTTAACGAGTCAACGTTGACTCTAGTGTAACAAATAAAGTTCCTTTTTAAAAAGTTATTCAAACAATCCACTATCTAACATTGGCGCAGTCGTGGCGGATCTGAAAAACACGCACAGTTCGGGAGCCTAACCAGTAGCAAACATATCCGAGGGAACAAGGAGTCCATCTGAAAAAGGTGCCTAACCGGACGAAAAGAGCTTCTGGAACAAGGAGAACTTCTTAGCTGTGGTGGTGGATCCCAATCCTTTGTTCAGAAGAACCTACATGCTCAAAAGCAAAAGAAGCAAAACAATAATAATTATCAAGAAATACAAGCAACAAAGCAACATTTCAAATCAACACGATTCAACAATTAGCAAGTAAGAATTTCATCCCGTCCCATCGTTGGTGTCTTCGGCATCAAAGGCAACTCTGTGGAAGGAACACCCAGTGACGCCCCTGGCAGAGAGAGACCTTTGGTGAAGCTAAGCTCACGAAGTCGCATTCAACTGGACCACGAGGAATGAAAAATTTAGGGTAAGTCATTTTTGAATCATCTCGCAAACATTTATTTGCAAACAACGACATAATTTTACATTTTATTTTATCAAAATACATTGCATTGCTACATACAGTTCTAATAATTTTATTTAAACTTGAAACAAAATATCTTGATTATAATTTGTGTGACCTATATAAATAACCGTAATCATACACTGTTCCTATCGTAACATTATTTTTATGGTAATATCATATACTCTTTAAGTGCGAATTTATCTAATTAACTGTAATCACGTACCATTGCTATCTTTGCATTTTTATCGTAATATAATATTGCATACCACATAAAAGGTTAAGGTTAAGGCCGTAAGACAAGCTTGTGTTCTATAATACCGTGTGTGCAAAATATAAAATTATCAGAGATATACTATTTTCAAACTCAAAACGCTTTTTAAACCAAACGCGTTTTTCGAATTAATCTAGCTATTCTATAATATAAATTTTAAATATTACAGAATAAATTCTTGCACATTTCATATTAAAATTTCTTATTAAACACCAGTAGCGTACTAACTTAAATTGGAAAAAGGCGTTTTAAGTTATTTAATTATCTAAATATTATAAATAAAATGGCTACAAATTCCAATGTAAACAACTCAATCACTACAAATGCCAACAATTCAATCGCTGCAAACGAAACCATAAATATTGAACCTTATAGGTTAAGCGAAATATTTTCCATAGTGCCCGAATTTGACGGCAACCCCATATTCTTGCAAACATTTATTTCAGCTTGTATAACCGCTCAGGGGATCGCTGTTGATGATCAGCGCGTCTTATTAACACTTCACATAAAAAATAAATTACGCGGAAAAGCCGCAGAATTAATAAATTCCCGAAACCCTGCTACATGGGCAGAAATCAAAAGCTTACTTGAAGCTCATTTTGGCGACTCTCGCGACCTGACAGCTTTGATTCAGGATCTGCAGAGGATTCGTCAGTTACCCAACGAAACCGCACTAATATTTGTATCAAGACTACAAACGCACAACGCGAAAATGCACGCAGTAGTGCAAAAGCAGACTCTAACTCTAGAGGAAAAAACTGCTCAATGTAACCTCATTGAAAATATGACATTGACTACTTTATTAACCGGATTAGAACCCAAATTAGGTCAAATCATTACGGCTGGTAACCCTGGCGACATGTTAGACGCAATAAACCGCATTAAACGTGAATTGCAATTATCCTATTTTGAATCACAAAAATTTTCTAATAGAGTTCCAAATAAAAATCCCATTCAAAACCCACAAAGACGTCCAAACTCCCCACAATTTTGCACCTTCTGCAAAAGAAACGGACACCATTTTAACGAATGCCGCACAAGGCAAATCTATCAGTCCCCATCTCCCAATTTCACACCAAATGCTTATTCTAATCAAGCACAGCCTCCAAGGTCACATTTCCAGAGTGCATCTAACCATAGACCACAAAACTTTCAAAATTTCTCTAATCAGCAACACAATTATTCTCAACAGAACAGGCCCTCAGCTATCAGGCCAAATCCCAACTTCCACCAGCAGAGACCTTCTGCCATACAACCAAACCCGAATTTTAATCGATTCAATCAACAAAAGACACATCACCTAAATCAAGAATCTTATGATAACTACACTGATAGCCCAAACCAATATGAAAACTATCCTGTAAATTATTCTTCCAATTATTCTAACGAAAATGATTATGATTACGATTTTGGAACCCAACAATGTGAGAATTACACTGCTAATTCTCAACCCCAACAGTACGAGAATTATACTGCTAATTCTCAATCTCAACAGCACGAGGATTATACTGCTAATCCTCCGGATTTTTGCATAGGCCCGGAGTATTCCACGAGTACTCCAACACAGCAAACGGACGAACTAGACCAAATTTCTCGCCAAGTCCAAGCGATAAACCTCCAGGACGGTTTCGACCCAAACCTGAACTTCCCGGAAAACCAATTCATGTAAAAACACCTAAACTAAATGTCGTAAATTCCAAAAATCTATTTTACATAAAAGACTTCACAAATCGTTTCAAAATTCTTGTCGACTCAGGTGCAGGTATTTCTGTATTTAAAACCAAAACAGCGGAAAGGTACAAACAAAGATATCCTGAAAACGTAATTATACAGGGTATAACAGATGAAAAAATTAATATCACCGAATCTGTACTAATACCATTCAATATAAATGACCCATACAAGGTTTATGCTCACGACCTAGATATAGAATTCGATGGACTATTAGGTGCAGACTTTTTAAAATATTATAAGTGTCATGTGGACTTTGAAAATAATCAACTTATTACCAATTTTAAAACCGTACCACTATTCGAGGTGACTGAGGTAACATCAATCAGGAACCACAATAATTCTAACGAAAACAATAATCCAGGTATTTGAATTTCAAACCCAAATTTAAATGTCAAAAACCAAAATGTAATTTCTATCGAACCACGCACAGAAAAGATTTTTAAACTTAAATGCGATTTACAAAATACCGAAGCTATACTAATAGCCCAGGAAAACGAAAAAGTACGTTTACCGAACGCCATTGTCAAAGTAGACAACAATGGTGAATTTTTGACGACAGTAATAAACTCAAATGCAATTCCGAAAACAATAAGATTTTCAAATCTTAAACTTGAACCCGTCCAAAAATTTAGGTCAATATTTAATGTAAATCTTCAAAATCCGGATTCCCAATATATAGACAGAAATTACGAAATAAGAAACCAATTACGCTTAGATCACTTGAACTATGAGGAGAGTGAACTAATTACTCAACTCTGTTTAGACTTTTCAGACATATTCTATTTAGAAGGTGACAACTTGACATTTACCAATGAAATCAAACATTCAATAGACACTAACGATTCTAAACCAATTTTCACTAAATCTTATCGTTACCCCCAAATTCATAATCAAGAGGTAAAATCACAAGTCTCAAAAATGCTCGACCAAGGCATTGTCCAGCCTTCAATTTCTCCCTGGTCCTCACCAGTTTGGGTAGTCCCCAAAAAACTAGACGCTTCTGGTAAACAGAAATGGCGCGTCGTAGTTGACTACCGAAAATTAAACGAAGTAACGATAGGTGATAAGTATCCTTTGCCCAACATTTCTGATCTTCTAGACCAATTAGGCAGATGTCAATATTTCACGACTCTAGACTTGGCCTCTGGCTTCCACCAAATTGAAATCGATCCTAAGGACATCCAAAAAACAGCTTTCACGGTAGAGAATGGCCACTACGAATTTGTACGTATGCCATTCGGTCTAAAAAATTCTCCATCCACTTTCCAGAGGGTCATGGACAATATTCTATTAGGCATCCAAAATGAACGCTGTCTCGTCTACATGGACGATATTATTATTTATTCCCCTACTATCCACGAACATATTTCCCGATTAACAGAAGTCTTCAAACGTCTACAAAGAGCCAACCTCAAAATTCAGCCAGACAAATGCGAATTCCTTCGCAAGGAAGTCGTCTATTTAGGACATCTTATTACAAAGGATGGTGTAAAACCAAACCCTGCCAAAGTCGAAGCAATTCTAAATTTTTCTCAACCCAAAAATCAGAAAGAAATTAAATCTTTTCTAGGTCTAGCAGGCTACTATAGACGCTTCATTCCTAATTTTTCCAAAATTTCAAAACCCTTGACTAAATTGCTACAAAAAGATATACCTTTCAATTTCGACAATGACTGTACAAATTCATTCGAAACCCTAAAACAAACTTTGACAACTACCCCGATATTGATCTACCCCAACTTTGATGAACCTTTTGTCCTAACTACAGACGCTAGTGCATTTGCAATAGGTTCTGTACTTTCACAAGGAAGTATAGGAAAAGATTTGCCAATCGCATACGCATCTCGAACTTTATGCGGCGCGGAAACTAAGTATTCAACCATTGAGCGTGAACTTTTATCCTTGGTCTGGAGTGTAAAGCATTTTAGGCCATATCTATTCGGAAGGAAGTTCAAACTCGTCACCGACCACCGACCACTCACTTGGTTATTTTCCATAAAAGACTCAGGTAGTAGACTAGCCCGTTGGCGCTTAAAACTCGAAGAATACGATTACGAAATAATATACAAACCAGGAAAAATCAATAAAAACGCGGACGCGTTGTCCAGAATAAAAATCAATCACTTTTCAGAATGTTCCAAATTTTATTCAAAAATTCTAGCCGCAAACGAAGACTCAAACGAAGACTCAGACGAAGATGAAACCTCAGACAACGACGACGAGATCACTGACGAACAAATTGCCCGAGAATTTGACACATTCTCCCGTCTTTATAAAACCAAATCTCTAATAGACTATTCCAAAATCCAAATCACAAATAAACAACTATTAGATCGAGAAAATAAAAACATCATAACGTTTTTACAACAAAACAACTTGACAAACCTTCACCATCAAATTATCGAGGATATTTTCGAGGAAAACCCCGAATTCTATAACAATACAATCAATATCGTTTCCAGTAAATCGACCCGACAAAGAAATTATTACATTATCGCTCTACCCTTCGACCCAGAGTCTGTGGTAGAACACTTATTTTTAACATTATATAAACACCGGAACAAATTAGACCTTTCCAAAACTTACCATGTTGAAAACAATCTAGACTTTCCAATTCTCGAAATCCTATCATTTATTTTTGCTGAAAAAGACTTAAAACTAATCATATGTCAAAATTTAGTACGAACTCCCGACGAGGACCAACGTCCGATCATTCTCGACCAGCATCACACCGGAAAAAATAATTTACATCGTGGAATAAATGAAACGATACGTAGAATCAAAAATAAATATAATTGGCAAGGCTTAACAAAAGACGTCCAAAATTTTATAAAAAATTGTGAAACATGTCAAAGAACAAAAGTCTGTCGCAAGAACCTCAACAATCCCTTAGTGATTACCGAAACCCCTAAAACTCCATTTGAGAGAGTTAATATTGATCTATTCGAATTTCCCACGCGAAACTATGCATTAACTATCCGCGACGAGTTAACCAAATTTACTCAAGCCTACGCAGTCCCAGACAAGAGCGCAAAATCAGTCGTAAATACCCTGTTGCTTTATTTTCAGCATTATGGTACCCCACTAAGAATTCATTGCGATTATGGCGGTGAATTTGATAATAATTTATTAAAAGACCTTTGCACCCTTTACGACATAAAACTAACATACTCAAGCGTAGGACATCCTCAATCCAACGGATCTATTGAACGATTCCATGCCACCCTAGCAGAAATGATAAGAATACACGAAACCGAAAATCCCAACGAACATCCCTTTACTATATTACCCTATGCGGTGATATGTTACAATAACTCGGTAAACAAAACTCATGGCTTTACGCCATACGAGCTTATTTTCGGACATACAGCTAACCGACCACCTGAAACTCTTTACAACCAAAAAGACCTGATCACCAAATACGTTAGAGACCTAAATAATCGAATATCCCATTATTACAAAATTGCGCGAAGTCGAACAGAAGCACAAAAACAAAAAGCCAAAGTTCGATTCGACAAGAACATTCCCGAAAATAGACACACATATAATATTGGCGACAAAGTGTACGTCAAAGAATCACAAATAAAAAATAAACTGCAAAATAAATTCAACGGTCCCTTTGAAATTACAGAAATCTTTCAAAATTCCGCTACATTACTAAATCTCGAAACAAACCAAACAACCAAAGTAAATTTTGATCGAATGAAACCATATACTGAAGATTAAATTTATTTTCAGGTTTCTCCTGCTGATCGGATCAGCACTTGCTCAATTTAAAATAACACCTATTAACAATACGATCGGAGTATATCATCACCAAGACACGGACATTGTGATTTCTCACAAGAAATGGACTTTACTGGTACACAAAAACATATCTACCTTTAAGACAGCTTTCGACAAAAACGACAAGATCTTACAGACACTATACAACACACTCGACCCAGCATATCATTACATGAACGTTTTTTCAGGAGATGTAAAAACTCACCTTAGCTTATTGACGCAAATTTCCCAATCAATACAATCAAAATTTGACGAAATTTACCTTGACACGAAACGATACAAACGAGGAATACTAAATGGCATCGGAACGATTTTCAAATCAATAACCGGAAATTTAGACGCAGAAGACGGTCAGTATTATTCTGATTGTATCAACAAATTGAATAATGACGAACACCAACTCGAAAACCTAATTAAAAACCAAATATCCGTTACAACTTCAGTAATCAAAAATTTCAACGCAACTATTCAAAAATTGCAAGTTGACGAAGAAACTTTCAATAAGGATATTAAAGAAATTGAAGCCTCAATTTTAGACATGACTAAGGACATAGAAAACGTCCATGCAAAACTGAAATTTATCGAAATCTGCGAACAACTTATGGCAAGTTATTTATTTATCGAGGATAACCTAAATGACATCCTAAATTCCATCACTTTCGCGAGGCTTAAAATAATTCACACGTCAATTATAAATCCAAAGGACTTAGTAAATTCTTGTTACGGACCTCTAGCGTATGCGACCCACCATACGCTTTAGCGTTTTGTGGGCCGCATTATATCAACTGCTACATGTCCGAAACACATTTCGCTATTCTCCACGGGAGGGCGACACGTGAACAGCAGCGTTATGTAGGCCCCTAAACTGGACCCAGTTGCGCGCCGCTGGACGCCTTGCTGTGCTCGCCACTGAACCCCGCTAAAACGCTGATACTGCTTTTCTTATCGCTTCTGTATTAAAATAAATATATTATATTTACTCTTTCGCTTTGGCTTGTGTTGTAAAGTTCTACATTATCAATAAAACACATTTTTTGGAAATATTTATTTATTCTAACATAACTGGCGCAGTCGAATAGGATTTCACCCGGGTTAATGTGCTAGTGTCCACATTAATTTCGCGAGAAACTCTAAGGTGAAATAAAACGAACCGAACTTTTGTGGTGCTTTTTGGACAATTTAAAGACTAATTAGTGCATCGTGCATTGTGCAGCTGAAGTTACCCAGAGTGCTGGATTGAGCAGGCACCCGAGAAGACATCAGGGGGTGAATCGAGTAGCCTCCTAAGAAGCCAAGGTGAAAAAGTCCTAGGACCTGGATTTTATACATAACCACAGTGGTAAGTGAAATTTCTCTGTCCTAGAATCTTCAGTTCTTTCCTATCCTGATAAAAATCGATTTTGTCTGGTTGGGTTTAAACTTAAAACAGTCTATCAAAGACGATTAAGTTTAGAAAACAGTCTATCAAAGACAATTAGGTTTAGAAAACAGTCTATCAAAGACAATTAGATTTAGGAAGCAGTCTATCAAAGACAACGTTGTTTAAGTAATTCTATTTAAATTTTTAAAATATCATAGAGGTATATTTGGTTTATTTGTTTGGCAATGTACAAAAGCGATTAAATTAAACGTATTTTATTTAAAGTAAAATAAACGATTACTGATTGTTTAGTTAATGTCTGATATCGACGACTTAAGCAATTTACTAAATACTTCTTTAAATTTGAGTAGCAAATTAAAAATAAGTAACATGAATACCAGAAATGATCAGGTACCCAACATACCCGGACCGTCGGCGTCGGTCGACGCCACCCAGCAACCCTCATCAACACCAATTCATACCAGTCTATTAACGCAACATATTTCCCTTATACCGAATTTTAATGGCGACCCCAACAAACTAGAAAACTTTCTTAGTATTTGTGACAGATTTATAATACAATATTATAGAGAAAATGAGAACGATTCTAATTCCTTTTTACTCTTGGCCATTACTAGCAAACTGACTAATGATGCACAAAATTTAATTTACTCTCGTCCTGAGTTAAGTACATGGGATTTAATAAAAAACGCCCTTAGAGTTAGTTTTGGGGAACTCCGCGATAGGGAATCTTTGGAACAAGATTTAATAACCATTACACAAAAGCGCAATGAAAGTCTCATAGATCTAAGCGAAAGAATTAAATTAATACGCAGCAAATTAAATTCAAAAATAAGAGCAGATTCAAACCTAAGTGCGGACATGAAATTAATTTATCTGAATCAGTACGATAAATTGGCGTTAAACACTTTTATTAGGAATTTACATGGTGAAACAAAAACCATCGTCAGATTAAGAAGACCTACTACCATCGAACAAGCGATTGCCTTTGTAATCGAGGAGGAAAATTTTAATTACAACGCTCCACAATTACAAAAATGTAACAGTAATCAAGCCACTAAGCTACCGGTCCATAAAACCAATAGTTCGAATACACACTTATACGGAAATTTTAATAGAGAAAAGATAGGTCAGTCAATGGCATATCCAGCTTCTCCCTATTTTAACCAGCAAAAATATCAACCAAATTTTAATATACCCAGTCGAAGTTTTCAGACACGTCCGACTTTTCCTAGTCAGCCAATAAACGTACAACCGCGACAAATAGCCCATAATTTTCCTACAAATAGGCAAGTTTTTGGACCGCCGCAAAATGTCTTTAAACCACGGCAAAATCAAGTAATGAATTATAAACCGGAACCGATGTCAATTCAGAGTAGAACTAGTTTAAGCAGGGATCCAAATAATCATTTTTATTCGAACTTTAATCAACCATTTAAACCAATTCAGGGACAATCACGTGAATTAAATAATGTGAATATTGCTATTCTGATTCATTTGAGCCAACTACTTCAGATAACATGACCGAAAACTCTAAAGATCATCTTAATAATTGTAACATACCAAGCGCAAATGCCCCTGAACATCAAATTCATCAGTTATCCGAAAATTCAATATCGGAACAAACATCAAATGAACATTATTTAAATCCTTATTTTTATGAAGACACAAATCAAACTGAAAATTTTATTATGGACAACCAGACAGACCACCCGACATAATTGAAGTGAATGCCAATAGCGTAAACGCTTTATCATACATAGAAATTCAATCACCTCCTCTTAAATTGTTAATTGATACCGGATGTTTCACCTCAATAATTAAACCCTCGGTAATAGAGGATTATTTTCCAAATTGTATCATACATTCACCTTCAGTTATTAAAACTAGTCTAGGAGAAAAGTTAATTCGCTACAGAGCAAAAATACCGGCTTTTGACGAATTCCAATGTAATTATGAAATTGATTTTATATTATTTAATTTTCACGAATTCTATGACGGCATAATAGGACTTAAAGATCTTATTGGTATGAACCTAGGTATCGATTTTCAAAATCAAAGATTGGTAAATGAATATTACGAAATTCCGTTTTATTATAGACAACCCGATGAAACCTCTTTTAAATTTGAGATACCACCTAAGGAAACTTTAATTAAAGATTATCCTGTCAGTGTCGAATATGGCGAAATAATTGTACCACCCTGTAAAATTAATAATTTAATTATTGTGCCGAAAAAACCCGATGCAAGCGGTAAGCGCAAGTGGAGAATCGTAGTCGACTACCGTAAATTAAACGATAAGACGGTAGATGATAGGTATCCGATTCCGAATATAACGGATATTTTAGATAAACTCGGTAGGTGCAACTACTTTTCAACATTAGATCTAGCCAGTGGCTTCCACCAGATAGAGATGAGTAAAAATTCTATTGAGAAAACGGCATTCAACGTTGAGCACGGTCATTTCGAATATCTCCGAATGCCGTTCGGGTTAAAAAACGCGCCGGCAACCTTCCAACGCGTCATGGACGACATATTGAAAGATTTGCAAGGAAAAATATGTCTGGTGTATATGGATGACATTATCATCTTTTCAACATCCTTACAGGAACATATTGCAAATTTAAAATTAGTATTTGACAAATTAAAGGAATCTCATTTAAAAATACAATTGGACAAGTCCGAATTCCTTCGAAAGGAGGTTGATTTTTTGGGACATGTCGTAACAACGGACGGGATAAAACCAAATCCCAACAAGATAAAAGTAATTCAAAATTTTCCAACTCCCAAGACGGCTCGAGACATAAAATCATTTTTAGGCTTATTAGGTTACTACCGACGCTTTATTAACGACTTTGCCAAATTGACTAAGCCCCTTACTCAGTGCTTAAAAAAGGGACAAAAAATTGAGCACACCCCAGAATTCTTAGAATGTTTCGAAAAATGTAAGAAGTTGTTAATCAATGAACCGATATTAAAGTACCCTGACTTTACTAAAGAATTTAATTTAACTACTGATGCGAGTGCGCATTCAATTAGTGCTATTTTATCCCAAGGCCCTATAGGAAGTGGTCACCCTGTAGCTTACGCCTCGCGTACAAAACAAAACTACAGTGTTTCAGAAAGAGAGATGCTCAGTATCGTAAATTTTTCGAAATATTTCAGGCCTTATCTCTTCGGAAGACGGTTTAACATCGTAACGGACCATAAACCACTTGTCTGGCTTTTCAATATGAAAGACCCAAATTCGCGCTTAGTGAGATGGCGCCTTGAGGAGTTTGATTATAAAATTATTTATAAAAAAAGGTAAAGAAAACACTAACGCTGACTGCTTGTCAAGAATTCCAATAAATGTTCACGAAAACGAATCAGTTTTCCCAAACTACGATTTATCCGAAAACAATAGGCTAGCGACCGATTTTTCACAAACGGGTCCCGAACCGAACGAAAATATTAATAACACAAAACCTAGTAGTAGTGGTAATACCCGACACTCCTCTCTAGAAAATCCCATAATTAATGTACCTATTACTGATGACCCAGTAAACATGTACAAAAATCAATTATTAGTTACACATTCAAAGGAATCACTTGCCACATGACAATCATTTCGGCCACACTAGACATACTCTTATCATTCCTAAAGTGCCAAATGAGGAAGCCTTAGTAGGTGCTCTCAAACAATTTTTCACTCCACGTATGACGTACACATTAAAATTTATAGACCGAGACATAATGCCTTTTGTAATAACAACCATTCAAAATCATTTTAAACATGATAGCCTTAAATTCAGGCAAAGTAATATATTGTTAAAAGATATAGCTGAAGAGAGGAAACAAAAGGAACTAATAAAGTACCATCATGAAGGTAAAACGTGTCATAAAGGTATAAATGAGGTAAAGACTAGCTTATCTAAACTTTATTATTGGCCAAAAATGATAGACGATATTACACTTTACATTAATTCGTGCGAAATATGCCAGAAAGCTAAATACGAACGACACCCAAATCAAATCAAATTTCGAAACACACCGATCGGCGACAAACCACTCGATTTAATATATATTGATACTTTCAAAATCTCAAATCAAGCGTTTTTAACTATTGTAGATAGTTTTTCTAAATATGCACAAGCGTACCCCTATCCTCTTAAATTCAATTGATTTACTGAACTCGCTTTTGATATTTATATCTCATTTTGGTATCCCTAAACAAATAACAAGTGATGGAGGTAGCGAATTTCATAATCGTGCTTTAATAGAATTTTGTAAGAAACATAAAATTAAGTTACATTTTACAACAATATATAATCCGAATAGTAACAGTCCTATCGAGAGATTTCATTCAACTATTGGCGAGGACTTACGAATTTTAAAACTAACTAATCCTAGTGAAAATATAAAAGTATTGATGTCTTACGCGATAAATGGATACAATAATAGTTATCATACTTCCACGAAGTATACGCCGTTTCAGATAATTAAAAGTGACGACGACGGACATTCACCATTTGATTTAAGCGACGATCAGATTGTAACGCAGTACGTCCAAAACCACCAAAATTTAATATCTACCATATTTGAAAGAGTCAAAATAAATAATGATAAGGCTCGGGTTATCGATAAAACGAATGATACGAGAATTCACCCACCTAGACTCGAAAAAAATGAAAAGGTTTATTTAAAAAGAAATCTCAGAGAAAGTAAAATAACACCAAAGTATAAAACAGCTAAAGTTAAACAAGACTTAGATAATAAACTCATGACTTCGGGTAATAAGGTATATCATAAAACGAAACTGAAACCTGCACGGAAATTAAATCCACCTATTGTTTCAGGGAATGCTGTCAACATGGACCATAATTATAGTACTAACTTTGATAACGAAACTCCATCATGCTCACGAAGTGGTAGTTGATACCATAACCAACCCGATTTTATCTCGCCAGTTAGGCAACGGTCGAGTTACAGAGAGACATCACACATTTATACATTATTTAGATATTAATAAATTAAAGTCAACAATTTCTAATGTTACGTTCGAGATAGAGATCATGAAAACAATGATTGATAATAGACATTTTGACAAGCGGCATGCGATACGAAAATTCCTAGAACATGCTGAATATTTACTTGCCGAAATAAATTTGAAATACAATAATATAAATCCTAACCATAGATCAAAACGAGGATTGATCAATGTTATAGGTAAACTTCATAAATGGGCATTTGGAACTTTAGACTCCAGTGACGGAGAATATTATGACGAAGCTATATTGACTTTGCGAAATAATCAAAGTAAAATGTTAGCAAATCAAAATCAATTGTTAGGCATGACAAAACAATTAATGGAAAAATATAATAATACACTTTATCGATTAGAACAAAACCAAAAGGTTATACAAAAACAAATAGACCTAATAATAACCGCTACATATGATGTTCAACATGAAACTGTTCTTAATTTAATAATGTTAACATGTAGAGACATTATTTTATTTTTGGATGATATTGAGAATTCTGTAGTTTTTGCTAGGCTAAGAACCTTACATACTTCTATCGTCCCTGTTACGACTATGTTTGAACTAAAAAGGGAATTAGAAATAAATTATTAAGGATTGTATACCTACCTTCGATAATATCTTATCTTACTACGACATATTAACAACCCAAGTGTTCTTTCGAAAAGACAAAATCGTTTTTACCATACATTTTCCTATAATATCACCGATTGTTTACGATTTATTCCATTTAATCCCTATTCCTAAGCAAAGTGTCATGATAATTCCAAAAAAACCTTACCTTCTGAGAAATTCCACGCATCACTTTTATGTTAACTATGAATGTCACATTATCGACAGAAAATATATTTATCACATTAAAGATCAATTACAAGAAGTTGATTGCATTACACAACTACTAGACGGGAAAG
Organism: Leptura quadrifasciata; assembly: GCA_963675555.1. Taxonomy (NCBI): domain Eukaryota; kingdom Metazoa; phylum Arthropoda; class Insecta; order Coleoptera; family Cerambycidae; genus Leptura; species Leptura quadrifasciata. The sequence goes on from OY776682.1 coordinate 32,746,112, forward strand.
CAAATACGTGCCCGTTTACGCCTGTACAAATACAAGAAAATATAATTGAAGTTGTCGACGAAGCAACCTTGATTGTTGTACCAAAGAATGTGATAAAGCTTCGTATATTTTGCACCAATAATGGACTACGTGAAATTCATGAACCCGCTATTATAACAATTCCGTCGAAATGCTCCACACAGATTGATGGACAAACTTATAAAAATATAGGAAAAAGTGAAACATTTATTCAGTACAAATTGCCTCGAATTGACATAACCAATACCGATGATAGCTCGATTCAACCATTACAGCTAAAAGAAGTAGGTTTAGCAGAAATATCCAAACTAAAGGCTGACATCGACAATTTAAATTTCTGAACCCTAGGTTCAACTAACCGAGCCAGTACCCATACTTGGGTATTAACATATGTGATAATATCGATATGTTTTTCCATTATGTTATACTTTATAATAAAATGGTATCTCCATTTTCTCAAGAAAGTTAAAAAGGAGACAACTGCCGAACCGACTCCAGACGGGACCCTGGAAGGAAATTTGCAAGGAAAACCATCGTCCCTTGTTTTCCATTCTTAGGAGGGAGGCGTTATGTAGGCCCCTAAACTGGACCCAGTTGCGCGCCGCTGGACGCCTTGCTGTGCTCGCCACTGAACCCCGCTAAAACGCTGATACTGCTTTTCTTATCGCTTCTGTATTAAAATAAATATATTATATTTACTCTTTCGCTTTGGCTTGTGTTGTAAAGTTCTACATTATCAATAAAACACATTTTTTGGAAATATTTATTTATTCTAACATAACTGCAGAGAGCGGAAAACGAAGGGAACCATTTTTGGTTGGCTTGACTTGGCTTGTTGGTTAGTTGTTATTCTTTGAACCTTGATTTTATCCAAGGCATCCGCGTGGATTTTAGAATAATCAACTCAAGAAAATTTCCTCAATCTGTTGTTGTTCCGTTTAGCGGAATATTTTGTGTTTGTGAGGAAATTTTATCTGCGGAAGCAGGATATTAAATTACACAAGGTAAGCTAACCTCTTCACGCCATCTTGCCCGTTCTCTACCCACGTGTTTCGCAAATTTGCAGGCTTTCCTTTGGAAATACCGTGTCAACCTGAAAGGCGGACTCGACCCCATTTATCCGACTGTGGCTTCCAGGAGTTTTGGTGGATTGTTCCCTCATCAGTGAGGTAAATTATGTTTCATTTGTAGGTTATGTCAGAATTTCTCACATTAAGCACGCTTCACGTGCATTTCTGACTGTGAATTAAATCGTGATATCTTTAGGGTTCTACGGACGGGGCTTCTACACACGTCAGTGAGAGTTCCACGGGCAGGGCATCCACACACAGTGGAAGGTGCCAGGGCTGGTGAGGCTGCCATCAACCCCATCCTTGGGTCCATTTCTTGTGTCCCGAAGGCAACTCCGTAGGGCTACAGTTCCTCCACGTCCGGACTCGGTATCGTACCACCCTGAATAAGTGTTGTGTGTTTATTATTTTTACTTACCGGGGACCACCTTCAGTGGTTCGGCTGGATTTTCAATTCATACTTTTGCATATTTTTAACTTATACATATTTAGAGATTTTATGCATATATTTACATATATTTAAGGCGGTTCTTTAAATCAAACCTTTGTGGCAGAATTTGTGACAATTCATGATCATATTGTAAACCGATGTGTAGCTACACGAGGCATTTTATGAATGTTATAACTTATTAATCGTGAAATATTGGCCACAACTGTGAACATCGCCAGGTTATATTCTAGAGAACCAATTTTGTAAATTGCTTAATATAGTGCATTTCATTTTTAAAGAAAGTGTCATTATTTCGTCTGCGACCACTACATATGGAAAAACTCAGTGTTTGTTAAGTAAGTAAACTAATAATTTATCATAGTTTATGTAAGCTTGGGCTTAACGCCCTGAGATAGTCTGAGCTAGAGAAATTTTATCGTAGGCACGTACATCACTTTCCGGGTAAGTCAGTGCCTACGGTATCTGCTACGCTACAGTAGCCCAAGTGATTTCGTTACGTAATATCTGATAATCATTAAGATCCAACGTATCTATTGGTTTATGTACGTTCAACCCGTAGCAGTGGCGCCCAACTTAAATAGTGCAGTTATCTCAAGGGGATAGTAGTATCGCCCCTAATTAAGTTTCTTTTTGGTGATAAATTGAGTGTTCCATTTGTTGGTGGTTTGCATATGAAATAATAGCCAGACACATAGTAACGTACGTGACACACATCAAAAGGGGGTTACTTTGCCTCAGCGTAATCGCTTCGCTTTTTTTAGGTAGGGGGGTGACTTCGTTTTTTTTGTCTTACTATTTCATGAGAGGATTAGTAAACAATAGTTGTTACGTATAAACCATTGGAAAGTTTCCTAAGTGCAGCCAACAGTTTTCTTGTTGTTAATACGTACCGACGCCCAGCGTCGTTTTGCTAATTTACCCGATATTGTCATTTTTACACATTACTAGGTACTTACTAGTGTTAGTAAACATTTTCTGCGTCCATACAGGTACCGACGGCCAGCGTCGTTTTGCTAATTTTCTAGATTTTGTCGTTTTTATACCTTATTAAGTACTTATTAGTGTTTGTAAATTTTTTTTGCGTACCGACGCCCAGCGTCGTTTTGTTAATTTACCTGATTTTGTCATTTTTACTCATTACTAAGTACTTGTTAGTGTTGGTAAGTTTTTTTGTGTCTATATACGTACCGACGCCCAGCGTCGTTTTGCCAATTTACTTGATTTTGTCGTTATTACACATTGCTAAGTACTTATTAGTGTTGATAAGCTTTTTTGCGTCTATATACGTACCGACGCCCAGCGTCGTTTTGTTAATTTACCTGATTTTGTCGTTCTTTCGTGTGTTTGATTGGAAATTCAGTATGGCTAGTTCACAAATCAAGTTAGATATTAATAGGTTAGTTAGGGATGAGCTTGTTTATGAATTACAAGTACGTGGCTTAGGAGATGGTAGTGATCTTACTGTGGCAGAGTTGCGCACTGTTTTAAGAGAGGCCATACATTTAGAGAAAACTACTTTGGCTATTAAAAGTCCTCCATACCCGTACCAATTCACTGTCGACTCTGAAGCTCTAACAGCATCCCTAGCTGCTATTCAAAAACTTATTGATGAATTTGTAGGTAGCGAGCATGATAGTAAATATGAGGGGATTGTTTCCAAGATAGCTCATGCGTTGGGTCGTGTTAACAGGTCCATGCCCACTAATGACGAGCAAAAAGGTGTGAAGTCCAGTACTCGGCTTAAATTATTGTTAGCTTTTGATAAACTTAAGGATAAGGCCCGCGGGGATCGTAAACTTAAAGAGTCAGCCATCCTCGATATGTCGGTATTGCATAATGCCATGGCTCAGGTTCAGCCTGATGCGCATAGCTCTGCAATAACTACTGATTTTAGTTCAGATGAGGAGGAGGCTGCGAAACCTAAACCCGTACCGGTTAGAGACTGGGGCTTGAAATTTACTGGCCGAAAGGGCGACATGTCTTTTTCAACTTTCTTAGAACGTGTTGAGGAGAAACGGAGGTCTCGTGGTATTTCACGGGCACGATTATTTAAAGATGCAGTTGATTTATTCGAGGGAGATGCCTACAATTGGTATAATCTGGTGAAAGACTGGGCCACCGATTGGCCATCCTTAGTGGAGGCAATGAGGGAACAGTTCATGCCAGAGTCTTTTGACCGCGACTTGTTTGAGGAGATTAAGCGACGTACTCAAGGTAGTCAGGAAAGTATAGGATTGTACATCGCTAGTATGATTGGGTTGTTTAAGAAGATGCACACTCCAATACCTATGGGAACCCAGCTCGAAATCATTTTGGAGCGCATAGATCCATACTATCATCCTTTTCTTGCTTTTGAAAATATAACTTCTGTCACGCAACTCCTGCAATGTTGTCGTATGCTTGACTCCAAACGACAATTGGCTAAGTCGTATGTTCCTCCTCCACCTAAGAGTAAATCTCTTATACCAGAGTTGGCTTATGCATCCACTAGTTCTACTACTTCTTGTTCAACCTCTCGTTCTAGTCTCGTCGTGGATGAAGTCCAACACTCTGGAATCAAATGTTTTAATTGTGGTCAAGTTGGTCATGGGCATCGGGAGTGTCAGGCTCCAAGGAAGAAGTTCTGCTATAAATGTGGTAAAGCAGAGGTTACTATTAGGTCCTGTCCTAAGTGTTCGCGTTCGGAAAACTGTCCAGGGAGACGCTAATTGGTCGAACAGTTTCTCCCGGTGTATGTGAGTCGACCAGCAATGTTGTTGACTTAAAACAACAAATTTTTCTCGATTATGTCATTTCTCATGTGGTTGGTGATCAGCGTCCTTACTTACAACTTTCGGTGTTAGGTTTTCCTATGATGGGTTTGTTGGATTCAGGTGCTACCAGGACAATGGTAGGATCATCTGGTTTTGAGGTCTTCCAGCAGATTGGTTTAAGTTTGAAGCCTTCTGTCAATCAGTGCAGAGTGGCTAATAGGCAAGTCTGTTCCGTTATAGGTTATGTATCTGTTCCTTTCTGCTTGGGTGACAAAGTTCATGTAATAGATGTCCTAGTAGTTCCAGAAATACCGCATAAGTTAATTCTAGGGATAGATTTTTGAGTGGCGATGAATATTATACCAGATTTACGACAAGATGTTTGGCATTTTTCTGAGCAGGAACCACTCGTTGAGGTTAACAGTGTCCTTGACGAAACTTCTTTAAGTGTATCACAGAAACTAGCTCTGGATAGTTTGGTGGAGGAAAACCGGAAACTGATGGGGACTTCCCTTGGTCGTACACATCTCGTTTCTCATGAGATCGAGTTACTCCCAGATACCAAACCTATCAAACAGAGATACTATCCTGTTTCGCCTTCCAGACAAAAACTGATTGATGATGAAATTAAGAAAATGCTGGAGTTAAATATCATCGAACCATGTAAAAGTCCTTGGTTTTCTCCAATATGTTTAGTGCAGAAAAAGGATCAAACTTTGCATTTTTGTGTAGATTACCGGCGCCTTAACGTTGTTACTAAAAATGATGCCTATCCTCTGCCGCTGGTTTCCTCCATATTAGATCAGTTGAGGGATGCCAAATATCTAAGTTCATTAGATATTAAGAGTGCCTATTGGCAAGTTCCTATTGCTGAATCTTCCAAAGACTATACCGCTTTCACTGTCCCTAATGGCCTGTATAGGTTTCGTGTTATGCCTTTTGGGTTGTCAAATGCGCCTGCGACTTGGCAGCGTCTTATTGATACCGTGCTTGGAGCTGATTTGCAGCCTTCGGTTTTGGTTTATTTGGATGACATTGTGGTGGTGTCGAAGGATTTCGAATCTCACCTAGAAACGTTGCAGAAGGTTTTTGATCGCTTGCATTCTGCTGGGCTGATAGTTAGTTTTGACAAGTGTCAATTTTGCCGTCCTGAGCTTAAGTACTTGGGATATGTTGTTGATAAGTACGGTTTACGTCCTGACCCAGCGAAAGTAGAGTCGATTTTGAGTGTACCTTCTCCGAAAAACGTTAGGGAAATTCGTAGATTTATAGGCACAGCATCTTGGTATCGAAGGTTTGTACCGCAGTTTTCTACAATAGTGACTCCTTTGTCGAACCTCACAAAGAAGAATGTTAGTTGGTGTTGGTCGCCTGAGTGCGAGAAATCTTTTAAACTTCTTAAGGAGTGTTTGGTTACTGCACCTATTTTGACCTGCCCTGATTTTGAGCGTACCTTTTATGTGCAGACAGATTCGTCGGCATTCGGTGTCGGTGCCGTGCTCGCGCAGCAATTTGATGATGGTGAAAAGGTAATTTGCTATTTGTCCCGTTCTTTGACTAGCCAGGAGCGCAAATATAGCTCAGTCGAAAGAGAGTGCATCGCCGTAATTTGGGCAGTGGAGAAGCTACGTCACTATCTTGAAGGCTTCCACTTAAAAATCATAATATATAATCATAACAGATTGTCATTCTTTGCTATGGTTGCAGCAGCTAAAAGATCCCCAAGGTCGATTGGCCAGATGGGCACTTCGTCTGCAACCTTATGATTTTGAACTGATTCATCGCAAGGGCTCTGAACATACCGTCCCTGATTTTCTGTCTCGTTCAGTACCAGTAACGGTGGAATCCGTCGAAGTATTCTCGGTCACGGACCATGCCGATTCTCCCACCGATAAATGGTATTTAAGAATGCTGGAGCGAGTCGAACGGTCTCCTATGCGTTATCCCTTATGGCGTATACAGAATGGTCAGTTGTACAAGTATGTACGTTTGCGTTATCCCGAGTTAGCAGATCCTGCCGACACTTGGAGACTGGTTTTACCCAAAGAGAAACGCCTAGAAGTAATTAGGTCGTTGCATTGTGATGCGAGTTGTGGACACGCAGGGGTCCATAAGACTGTGGCTCGAGTGGGAAATAGGTATTATTGGCCGAAATTAAAGGCCGATGTGGCTAAGTTCGTTAGGCAATGTGAGATTTGCATAAGTACTAAACCCGAACAGAAGTCGCTTATGGGAAATTTGTTGAGTAAGACGCCTACCGTGGGAAAACCTTGGCAATTAGTTAGTGCCGATCTGATGGGTCCATTACCCAGGACGGCCAAGGGCTATCAGTTTATTCTTGTTGTGTGTGACAATTTTAGTAAGTTTGCCATGGTGTTTCCGTTGAGGTCAGCTACCGCTAATAGCATATCGCAGGTCATCGAGGATAATGTAATTCTCTTATTTGGCGCTCCGAAGACTATAGTGGTAGACAATGGTCGTCAGTTTCAGAGTAACCGTTTCCAAAATCTTGCGAAAACCTACAACATCGAAATAGCGTACACCGCAAATTACCACCCTCAATGCAACCTGACTGAAAGGGTAAATCGTGTTGTTGAGACAATGTTATCTGCATATGTAAAGGATAATCACAGGGCTTGGGATCAATTTTTGCCGAAAATAGGTTTCGCCATTAGATCGTCCAAACATGAGGTTACAGGCCTAACGCCTAATTTTGTCAATTTCGGTCGTGAAATTTCGTTAGATGGTAACAGTGATAAGTACGTACCTTCTGAGTCTGAGTATCCAGTTGTAAACCCTGAAAACCGTAAGCTTGCCTTCGCTAAAATTTATAAGGATGTTCAGAGTAGAATATTAAAGGCCCATAAATCCAGTAAGAAACATTATAACCTAAGACGCCGACCCGATAAGTTCGTTTTGAAGCAAAAGGTCTGGAGACGTTCTCACGCCCAGTCTGGTGCTTCTAAATACTTCACGGCAAAGTTAGCACCTAAATTTGTGGGTCCTTTCACGATTAGAAAAATTCTCTCACCATGGACTTATGAGCTTGAAGGTTCTGACGGTAAACGTTCGGTGTGGCACATAAAAAATCTGAAAGCACACCCTCCCGATGATAACTAGTTGTGGGCTGTTAGTTCCGTTGACGTACTTAGGCATCCGAATAGGCAATGACGAATTCGTTTTTTTTTATGTTGGTCTTAGTAACATGATTTTAGGTCACTTCTGTCGTTAATTTGGTAGTAACATTTGTTTTTCTGGTTCATTGGTCTTTCTCAGGTGGCTGAAACCCACTGAGTAAGTTTTCACCTCTTTCCGCCTCACGGGAGGAAGTGTCTTTGTTGGATCTCTGTGATGGGGGATGCACGAATACCATCACCGTGGTTATACCTGCGAGGGGTAAAAGTCCCCAAAAATGGTTTTGTGTGGCGCTTGCGTCTTGAGGGACTCCGTCTCGTTGGGGGCGCTCACATTGCTGGCAGCTGCCTTTAAAGGTATCCGTCTGGAGAGGCTCGAGCTTGGGAGGTGCTGCTTGGAGGTAGCCTGGTCTAGGCCTGGTTATCATTACCCGGGTAGGCACTACTGGGCTTCAGACTAACCTCGTTGTCTAGCAAGGGTGGTCGTCGTGGTGTGACGGGGAACACTCCCGTACCTCATTGTTTTGCTGGTGGAGTACCCTTGGGGCGAGCTACTTCCTAGCTGTTAAGTACGGAAGCGCTGAGGGGCCAAGATAAACTTCTTTTTTTTAAGTCGCTTGTTAGACGCGTTTAAGTCGACTAACAGAAACGTTACTGTTAGGCGAGTTTAATAACGACTAACAGATGCGCGATTCTTAGGCACGTTTATCTCGACTGTTAGACGTGTTTAATTCGACTAACAGATGCATTACTGTTAGACGAGTTTAATATCGACTAACAGACGCGCGACTCTTAGGCATGTTTATCGCGACTATTAGGCGTGTTCATTGTTCTGTGGTTTTATACATTTATTTAACGACGGCCTATTTCCACTACTAAGGCCTATCACCGACGCCTGTAGCCGAGTTACCCCCAACCAGAAATTGTGCCAAACTCTTCTCTTTCGAAGAGTATAGGGGTCTTTTACTTGCATAACATTTAGTAGATAAAGGACCAACAGCTTATTTACATCCCTTCCGAAAAATGGTATATTCGCTACGCAATCCTCGCTTAAGATTTTATAGCTTCTGCGCATACATTTATATATAAGCCGCTAAAGGGTGGAGCGATTACACTGTATATCCTTGAAATGAGGAAACCATCCAAGTACCCATCAAAGTAACACGTCCGTGTTTACTACGCAGGCGCTAGACATATTATGGTGAAGATAGATTCAAGTATGGAGTGATGCTTAATAGTAAAATTTAAACTCGCCTAACAGTAACGCACCTGTTAGTCGAATTAAACACGTCTAACAGTCGAGATAAACGTGCCTAAGAGTCGCGCGTCTGTTAGTCGATATTAAACTCGTCTAACAGTAATGCATCTGTTAGTCGAATTAAACACGTCTAACAGTCGAGATAAACGTGCCTAAGAATCGCGCATCTGTTAGTCGTTATTAAACTCGCCTAACAGTAACGTTTCTGTTAGTCGACTTAAACGCGTCTAACAAGCGACTTAAAAAAAAGAAGTTTATCTTGGCCCCTCAGCGCTTCCGTAGTTAAGTCCTTATGCGCTTTTTTGTTCTTTTTTTTCCCTTCTCTTTTTTTCTCTATGTATTTTTTTTTTATTTGTGTTGTTATACCTGATGGTAACTTGGGAGACGAGTTAGCCTTCCCCGTGCATTTAAGTCTCCTTATTTTTGACATTATTTTTGTTGTTATGCCTGATGATAACTTAGGAGACGAGTTAGTCATCCTCGTGCATTTAAGTCTCATTATTTTCATTGTTATGCCTGATGGTAACTTGGGAGGCGGGTTAGCCATCCCCATGCATATTAAGTCTCCCCACCAATTATCCATCCTCTGGTGAGAAGCTAGTAAGAAAAAAAAATCTAAGATTTTTTTTTCCTGCGAGTAAAGGGGGAGTTGTTACGGACCTCTAGCGTATGCGACCCACCATACGCTTTAGCGTTTTGTGGGCCGCATTATATTAACTGCTACATGTCCGAAACACATTTCGCTATTCTCCACGGGAGGGCGACACGTGAACAGCAGAGAGCGGAAAACGAAGGGAACCATTTTTGGTTGGCTTGACTTGGCTTGTTGGTTAGTTGTTATTCTGTGAACCTTGATTTTATCCAAGGCATCCGCGTGGATTTTAGAATAATCAACTCAAGAAAATTTCCTCAATCTGTTGTTGTTCCGTTTAGCGGAATATTTTGTGTTTGTGAGGAAATTTTATCTGCGGAAGCAGGATATTAAATTACACAAGGTAAGCTAACCTCTTCACGCCATCTTGCCCGTTCTCTACCCACGTGTTTCGCAAATTTGCAGGCTTTCCTTTGGAAATACCGTGTCAACCTGAAAGGCGGACTCGACCCCATTTATCCGACTGTGGCTTCCAGGAGTTTTGGTGGATTGTTCCCTCATCAGTGAGGTAAATTATGTTTCATTTGTAGGTTATGTCAGAATTTCTCACATTAAGCACGCTTCACGTGCATTTCTGACTGTGAATTAAATCGTGATATCTTTAGGGTTCTACGGACGGGGCTTCTACACACGTCAGTGAGAGTTCCACGGGCAGGGCATCCACACACAGTGGAAGGTGCCAGGGCTGGTGAGGCTGCCATCAACCCCATCCTTGGGTCCATTTCTTGTGTCCCGAAGGCAACTCCGTAGGGCTACAGTTCCTCCACGTCCGGACTCGGTATCGTACCACCCTGAATAAGTGTTGTGTGTTTATTATTTTTACTTACCGGGGACCACCTTCAGTGGTTCGGCTGGATTTTCAATTCATACTTTTGCATATTTTTAACTTATACATATTTAGAGATTTTATGCATATATTTACATATATTTAAGGCGGTTCTTTAAATCAAACCTTTGTGGCAGAATTTGTGACAATTCATGATCATATTGTAAACCGATGTGTAGCTACACGAGGCATTTTATGAATGTTATAACTTATTAATCGTGAAATATTGGCCACAACTGTGAACATCGCCAGGTTATATTCTAGAGAACCAATTTTGTAAATTGCTTAATATAGTGCATTTCATTTTTAAAGAAAGTGTCATTATTTCGTCTGCGACCACTACATATGGAAAAACTCAGTGTTTGTTAAGTAAGTAAACTAATAATTTATCATAGTTTATGTAAGCTTGGGCTTAACGCCCTGAGATAGTCTGAGCTAGAGAAATTTTATCGTAGGCACGTACATCACTTTCCGGGTAAGTCAGTGCCTACGGTATCTGCTACGCTACAGTAGCCCAAGTGATTTCGTTACGTAATATCTGATAATCATTAAGATCCAACGTATCTATTGGTTTATGTACGTTCAACCCGTAGCATTCTCTACAGGAAATTTCGCAAAACCTACAAAGGAACAATTTACCGCTTCCAATCAAACTATCAAAGGTTGCACGGTACTTAGACATTATAGAACTAAAAGCTTTTCAAACAAATTCGGATCTAATATTTGTGTTAGACATACCTTTAATAGACCCTCAAACATATTCAGTATTTCAATTATACCCTATTCCTATTTTGGATAATAGAACTGGTTTATATCATGTATTATCAACTTCTCAAAAATATATCGGAGAGATGATGATTCATTAATGTACATACCTATCTCGAACCTTGAAGAATGCAAACCACTTTATTTCAACACCAAATTATGTCCAAATTTATTTGCATACCCTATTGACAACAATGCCATATGCGAAGCCCGTCTCTTCAAAAACCTCAAAACTCTGCCAGAAAACTGCCAGACGTCATTTATCATCAGCCAATGCTACAACGTCCAAAAAATAGATGAAAACACATGGTTAGTTATTAACGCAGAACCTCTACAAACAACCATCAACTGTCCAGAAAGAAATTCAAAACTGAAGTCATCTACAAAAATTCAATAGTAAAATTACAACCTAATTGTTACGCCCTCATAGGTATCGCAAAAATTCAAGCCAGTACCAATGAAGTAACCGACGTAAAAGACGACACTCATCCAATCCAAATTCCATTTGAATGTTGTAAACATATTCCAGACAAAATCCGAGCTCCAAATCTTAAACCACTAAAATTAAACAATCTCAACACGGAAGACCTCGAAGTTGCCAAACACAAGTTGGACCAATATTCCTGAGATTTAGATGATTTGATCAACGAACCCTTTATAACAAAACACATATCCTGGTTCACCTATTTTATCATTGTCCTAATATTTGGACTGTTATTTCTGTACCTATTTTGTAAGTGCAGAACAAAAAGACGAAGACTAGCCATCGATGTTTCTGCATCACCCCCATCTCCACCGAGGCCTAGCAAACCCTACAGGACATTTGCTAACCTATTTCCTTCACGAAGACGATCTACCTTAAGAAGAGAAGACAACGAAGCCGAAGACATAGAACTTACCTAAAGACAAACTGTTTTGTGCCTTTTTACTGACTTTTAGTGCTAGACTCTTCAGTGAATTTTATTTCATTTGTTTAATCATTATATTTCATTATTTTTCTATCCTTTGTTAATTTCAATTTTATTAACATTTTTACTTCATTTTCATTTAAACTTATCATACTTATATTTTATGCTTTTATAGTAAAGCTATATTTTAACCACGGGAATATTTTATCCCATTTTACAATTCAAACTTAGCATGTTTGTATTTTACGCTTTCCTGCTAAAGCTATATTTTAACTCTAACATTTTTATGTTATTTTATTTTATGAATCGAGCTTATTGTGCTTGCATTTCATATTTTAGACGCTAAGGTTATATTCTGTATTTTAAACCTTACGATTTAACATTTTTGTACCTTTTATATTTTTCCAAATTGTACCATTACCTTTTATATACATTTTATATTCATTTCAAAAGTTGCTGCATAAAACACCAACTTTTTTTATAAGGGGGAAGCTGTTATATTAGAAATATACTATGATATATAATATTATCGAGACAGGCTTAACCTTCTCAAACATATCGTATTACATACTGCGTAACAGCTCTTCTCAATAACCGCTCACGCTGCATGATCATTGTATTTCAATTCTCAGTAATTCTGATTGTGCTGAATCAGCAACACTGTTTCCTTTGTCCTTGAAACATTACAAATATTACTAACAACCTTTTTGTAATCAGTCTTATACTCACTTTCGAATAAACCTCATCTAAATTATTATTGTATTTTCTTAAAGAGTCAACGTTGACTCCAGTGTAACAAATAAAGTTTCTTTTTAAAAAGTTATTCAAACAATCCACTATCTAACATATATATATATATATATATATATATATATATATATATATAATTTTAATTTCCACCAGGGATACAGTCACGGGTTCAAAAAAGACAACTCTTTTTTAAATTCAAGCTTTCGAAACTTTATTGTTTCTTCCTCAGGAATTCTACAAAATTTGAACTTATTATAATCAAAATTATTTAATACAAGTGAAAGGTACTTACTAAATTGAGGTTAAAATTGAAATTGACAAATCATCAAGACAGAACAAACACAACTATTACAAAATAAATCACACTTGTGAACTACATTTATATTGAATTTAAATTAACACCAAAAATCTTTAATCCAAAATAGTTTCAGCCACCTCGAAAACTGAACAAAAAACAGTCAACTACGTTATTTCTTATTGCTCCGAAAAACATCGGAATGTGAACTTAAAAAACTGTCAAAATAAATCTGAAGCAGAGAGAGAGGGGTCATGTCCACCCCCCCTCTCTCTCTCTGCCTCAGGTCCGTTGCCAACAAAACGCCAAACCCAACAGATCAAAAACTACTAATTCTCAAATGTATTGTACAGGGTGTTATTTCTGTGATTGCCATTGGCATGTGAATGCAACAAATAAGTGTATAATATACTGAGGCCTTCAATGTCATTTCTGGCATTCATAGCTTCAGGTTCATTAAAAATATGACACATTTCTAGAAAAGTTCTTTTTTGAACGTTCTTTTCAAAATCCAAAATATTAACCTCGTTATAGTTGAGGTTATGGTTGAGTGATAGAGCGTGTTTGGCTAACATTGAAGATTCTTTGTTAACCCTCACGTCGCTTCTGTGTGATGTGATCCTATCTTTAATTTTTCTGCTAGTTTGACCAATATACTTTTTTTCACAATCATTACAAGAGATGCAATATACCACATTTGAATAATTCATCAAGTCGTCTTTGCCTTTCAGTTCAGCAAAAAGATTGTTAATCGTCACCTTATTTTTTAAAACTAATTTGATGTTAGTAAAACTTGAAAACAACTTCCTAAATTTAAGAGACACATGCGCTATGTTCGGTATAGAGAAACGTGTTGTTATGAACCTCCTGGTTTTCACCCACCATCGGCACAACCACGTCAGGGCGTTCATTGACTACATCGTCTCGTGCAACAGTTCTACTGGCTATGAGTTTTTTTTACTAACGCTGGTGGATAACCACACTTCATAAATAAATCTGACAAAATTCTTAGGTTGCCCGTTACAACCGAGGTATGTGAGGTGTTAATAACCCTGTTTTTCATTCCCACTAATACATTAATCTTTTGTCGTTCTGAGTGACACGATTCATAATGTAAATATCGTCCAGATGAACCTGGTTTTGTATACCATGACGTTATAACCTTATTGTCTACCCTTCTTGTCAGTTGGGTATCCAAAATGGGGACTCTGCCATTTTCGTCTTCTTCTTCTGTTGTAAATTTTAATCGTTGGTTATAATTATTAAACACTTCTAGTAGGCGTTCTCTACCATTGTTGGGAATGCTAAGGATGATATCATCCACATATTTTTTTTATAAGGGGTACCTCAAACTCCAGTTGCAACAGACAATAATTAATCAAGTCGTCCATAACGTACTGTGCGAGTATGGGTGAGACAGGACTCCCCATAGGCATACCTAATGTTTGTTTGTAAATGACCTCGTTGAAAACGAACACCCTAGTGTCAAATAAAAAGGCACTAAGTTCCAAGAATCTTTTTTTTGAAATGTTACAATGTAATTGTATTGTGTCCCAGTGACGTTCAACAGAGCTTTACGCTAAATCTACTGTGATGTTATTAAACAAAGATTTTACATCGAGACTTAATATTATATAACGGTCTGGCAATTGGAACTCCTGTATGAATATGCTGAATTGAAAAGAGTCTTTAATAAAAAAATTATTATCAGTGTTATACGCAATACCAATATACTTACGAGGTCATTTACAAACAAACATTAGGTATGCCTATGGGGAGTCCTGTCTCACCCATACTCGCACAGTACGTTATGGACGACTTGATTAATGATTGTCTGTTGCAACTAGAGTTTGAGGTACTCTTTATAAAAAAATATGTAGATGATATCATCCTTAGCATTCCCAACAATGGTAGAGAACGCCTACTAGAGGTGTTTAATAATTATAACCAACGATTAAAATTTACAACAGAAGAAGAACATGAAAATGGCAGAGTCCCCTTTTTGGATACCCAACTGACAAGAAGGGTAGACAATAAGGTTATAACGTCATGGTACACAAAACCAGGTTCATCTGGACGATATTTACATTATGAATCGTTTCACTCGGAAAGACAAAAGATTAACGTATTAGTGGGAATGAAAAACAGGGTTATTAACACCTCACATACCTCGGTTGTAACGGCCAACCTAAGAATTTTGTCAGATTTATTTATGAAGTGTGGTTATCCACAAAAAAAACTCATAGCCAGTAGAACTGTTGCACGAGACGATGTAGTCGTTGAACGCCCTGACGTGGTTGTACCGATGGTGGGTGAAAACCAGGAGGTTCGTAACAACACGTTTTATTTCTCTATACCGAACATAGCGCATGTGTCTCTTAAATTTAGGAAGTTGTTTTCAAGTTTTACTAACATCAAATTAGCTTTCAAAAATAAGGTGACGATTAACAATTTTTTTGCTAAACTAAAAGACAAAGACTACTTGATGAATTATTCAAATGTGGTATATTGCATCTCTTGTAATGATTGTGAAAAAAAGTATATTGGTCAAACTAGCAGAAAAATTAAAGTTAGGATCACATCACACAGAAGCGACGTGAGGGTTAACAAAAAATCTTCAATGTTAGCCAAACACGCTCTATCACTCAACCATAACCTCAACTATAACGAGGTTAAGATTTTGGATTTTGAAAAGAACGTTCAAAAAAGAACTATTCTAGAAATGTGTCATATTTTTAATGAACCTGAAGCTATGAATGCCAGAAATTACATTGAAGGCCTCAGTATATTATACACTTATTTGTTGCATTCACATGTCAATGGCAGTCACAGAAATAACACCCTGTACAATACATTTGAGAATTAGTAGTTTTTGATCTATTCGGTTTGGCGTTTTGTTGGCAACGGACCTGAGGCAGAGAGAAAGGGGGGGTGGACATGACCCCTCTCTTTCTGCTTCAGATTTGTTTTGACAGTTTTTTAAGTTCACATTCCGATGTTTTTTGGAGGAATAAGAAATAACGTAGTTGGCTGTTTTTTGTTCAATTTTCGAGGTGGCTGAAACTATTTTGGATTAAAGATTTTTGGTGTTAACTTAAATTCGATATAAATGTATTTCGCAAGTGTGATTTATTTTGTAATAGTTGTGTTTGTTCTGTCTTGATAATTTGTCAATTTCAATTTTAACCTCAATTTAGTAAGTACCTTTCACTTGTATTAAATAATTTTGATTATAATAAGTTCAAATTTTGTAGAATTCCTGAAGAAGAAACAATAAAGTTTCGAAAGCTTGAATTTCAAAAAGAGTTGTCTTTTTTGAACCCGTGACTGTATCCCTGGTGGAAATTAAAATTTTTGTTTTTAACTTAGACAGTCGTCTAATATTCGTCTCTGTATATATATATATATATATATATATATATATATATATATATATATATATATATATATATATATATATGTTATAGCTAGCGTTTCGTAGCTAAGTTTTTAAAAACAATTTTATTTATTTGTAGAGAGTCAACGTTGACTCTTAGAAATAATACAGTAATAAAATGTAAAGTGTTTAATTTGAAGTGAGTATGATAACTGGTTACAGAAATGTCTCGTGGTTCTATTTATGACATTTAGATGCAGTGTCATCTAAATGATGAACAAAGAAAAACAAGCAAACGATTCAGCATAATCGTGAGAAGTTAAAATGTAATATAATATAATGTGATACTTTGTAAGCGATAAATGATAGCGGGAATTTGTTATCTGCATGTAGCTGAAATATGATATTATATGATAATCTGAAATGAAGCAATAGTCACGTATCGTCTTATATACAGTGGCTCAAATACTATATAACAACTTCCCCCTTAATGAAAAAGTTGCTGTTATACAGGAACTTTTGAAATTGAAAAGATAATAAAATAGTGAGTGAATACAATACAAAATAATGAAGATAAAGGTAAAAATATACAAAGGTTAAGTTAATAATGCGAATGATAAATCACAAGTGACAGTCTATGTTAACTCGATGTCATCTCCTTCTTGGGGTCTGATAACGGGTCGCTTTCTTGGAGGGATGAAACCGGGAAGTTTCATAAATAGTTTGCTTCGTCCTGGAGAGGGTGAAGGGGCGTCATCTGAAGAGTGTTGGATTTTCAGCATTCCACGTCGTCTTTTCCTACACTTACAGAATATGTAAAGTAGAATTAGGGAAACAACGAATGTGATTGTAAGACACGTGAACCAAGATACATGTTTGTTCACAAATGGTTCGTTTATAAGATCATCCAGGTCCTTTGAATATTGTTCCAATTTGGTTTTGGCAATGTCCAAATCTTCTACGTTTAGATTGTTTAACTTGAGAGGTTTTAATTTTGGTAATTTAATTTTGTCGGGCATTTGATTGCAGCACTCATAGGGAATTTGGATGGGATGAGAATTGTCTTTAATATCTGAAAAGTCTTTGGCACTAGCTTGTATTCTGGTGATTCCGACAAAGGCGTAACATCCGGGTTGTAGTTTGACGATTGAATTTTTGTTGATTAATTCTGTTATTGAATCTCTTTTTGGGCAATTGATGGTGATGTGGAGTGGTTCGGAGTTTATTATTAACCATGTGTTGTCTTCAAGTTCTTGAACGTTGTATCCTTGACCAATGATGAAGGATGTCTGGCAATTTTCGGGGAGATTAGTCAATTGTTTCAGGATTCTGGCTTCACATATGGCATTTTGATCGATAGGGTATGCAAACAGGTTTGAGCATAGTTTCGTTCCATAGTATAGTGGTTTGCATTCATTTAAATTTGAAATTGGTATGTACATCAAAGAATCATCGTCTCTCGCGATAAACTTTTATGAAATAGATAGAATGTGCAGAAGGCCAGTTCTGTTATCAAGAATTGGGATCGGGTATAGGCGGAAGGTATTGTAATTTTGAGGTTCGACAAGAGGTATTTTTAGAACGAATACTAAGTTAGAGTCTACTTGAAAAGCTTGTAACTCAATAATGTCTAAATACTGAGCGACTGCTGATAATTTAATAGGTAGAGGCACATTGTTTCTTTGTAAACTCTGAGAAATCTCTTGTAATGCTGTTACTAAATGGTCAGGAGTTATTATTGACGAATGTATAATTTTTAGTCTAGCGAATGTTATGGCATTCACAATATCGTTTAAATTGTCTTCAATGAATAAATAACTTGCCATGAGTTGTTCGCAAATTTCTAAAAATCTTAATTTTGTGTGGATATTTTCGATATCCTTAGTCATATCTAGAATTGAGGTTTCGATTTCTTTGATATCCTTATTGAAAGTTTCTTCGTCGATTTGTAGTTTTTGAATAGTTGAATTAAAATTTTTGATGACTGAAGTTGTGACAGATATTTGATTTTTGATTAAATTTTCGAGTTGGTGTTCGTCATTATTTAGCTTGCTGATGCAATCAGAATAGTACTGACCATCTTCTGCGTCTAGATTTCCAGTTATCGATTTGAAAATCGTTCCGATGCCGTTTAGTATTCCTCCCCTGTATCTTTTTGTGTCAAGGTAAACTTCGTTAAATTTTGATTGTACCGATTGAGAGATTTGAGTTAATAAACTGAGATGCATTTTTACATCGCCGAAAAAGACATTCATGTAATGGTATGTTGGGTCGAGTGTGTTGTAGAGGGTTTGTAAGATTTTGTCGTTTTTGTCAAATGCTGTTTTAAGAGTCGATATATTTTTATGTACAAGTAGAGTCCATTTCTCGTTAGAAATTACTATACCTGTGTCTCGGTGGTAGTACACTCCGATCGTGTTGTTGATCGATGTTATTTTATACTGGGCAAGTGCTGATCCGAGCAGCAGCAGAAACCTGAACATAAATTTAATTTTCAATATATGGTTTCATTCGGTCAAAGTTTACTTTAGTTGTTTGGTTCGTTTCGAGATTTAGTAGCGTAGCGGAATTTTGAAAAATTTCCTTAATTTCGAACGGACCGTTGAATTTATCTTGTAATTTGTTCTTTATTTGAGATTCCTTAACGTATACTTTGTCGCCAACATTATATGTGCGGCGATTTTCGGGGACGTTTTTATCAAACCGAATTTTGGCTTTTTGTTTTTGAGTTTCAGTTCGATTTCGAGCTATTTTATAATAGTGAGAAATGCGATTGTTTAAATCTCGGACATATTTAGTGATTAACTCTTTTTGATTGTATAATGTTTCCGGTGGACGAACAGATGTATGACCAAAAACTAATTCGTATGGGGTAAATCCGTGAGTTTTATTTACAGAGTTATTATAACAGATTACTGCATACGGCAAAATGGTAAATGGGTGTTCGTTCGGGTTTTCCGTTTTGTTAGCTCTTATCATTTCGGCCAAGGTTGCGTGAAATCGTTCAATTGAACCATTTGACTGGGGATGTCCTACACTCGAAAAAGTTAATTTTATATCATATAATCTACACAAATCTCTTAATAAATTGTTATCGAATTCTCCTCCATAGTCGCAATGTATTCTTAATGGAGTACCATAATGTTGAAAATAAAGCAGTAGCGTATTTACTACAGATTTGGCGGATTTATCGGGGACTGCGTAAGCTTGTGTAAATTTAGTCAATTCGTCGCGAATAGTCAGGGCATAGTTGCGCGTAGGGAATTCAAATAAGTCAATGTTAATTCTTTCGAATGGTGTCTTTGGTGTTTCTGTAATTACCAGTGGACTACTTAAATTTTTTCGACAAACTTTCGTTTTTTGACATGTTTCGCAGTTTTTGATAAAATTGTCTACATCTTTCGTTAATCCTTGCCAATTATACTTGTTTTTGATTCTGCGTATTGTCTCGTTTATTCCGCGGTGAAAATTATTTTTCCCGGTGTGATTTTGATCGAAGATTATCGGGCGTTGGTCTTCGTCGGGGCAATGCACTAGGTTTTGACAAATAATTAATTTTAGGTCCTTGTCTGCAAAAATGAATGAGAGAATTTCGAGTATTGGGAGGTCCAGATTATTTTCGACATAGTTTGAAAGATCTAGTTTATTTTGATTTTTATACAACGTTAAAAACAAGTGTTCTATTACAGATTCGGGGTGGAAAGGTACAGCGATAATATAATAATTTCTATGTCGGGTTGATTTACTAGAGACAATATTGATTGTACTATTGTCGAATTCGGGATTTTCTCCGAAAATATCTTCTATAATTTGGTGATGGAGGTCTGTTAAGTTATTTTGCCGAAAGAACGTAATTATATTTTTATTTTCTCGATCTAATAATTGTTTGTTTGTAATTTTAATTTTCGAGTAATCTATTAGGGATTTTGTCTTGTATAGTCTAGAGAATGTGTCAAATTCCTGAGCGATATGTTCGTTAGTTATTTCGTTTTCGTCATTTAGGCTTTCGTCATCGTCTGTGTTTTCGTTAGCTGCTAAAATTTTAGAATAGAATTTGGAACAATCGTTAAAGTGGTTTATTTTGATTCTGGACAAGGCGTCTGCGTTTTTGTTTATTTTGCCGGGTTTGTATATGGCCTCGTAGTCATGAGGAGTATGAGGTGCCAACGGCCTAATCTGCTACCCGGGTCCTTTATTGAAAATAACCAGGTAAGTGGTCTGTGATCGGTGATTAGTTTGAACTTTCTGCCAAACAGGTATGGTCTAAAATGCTTTACTGACCACACATAGCTAAGAGCTCTCTTTCTATCGTGGAGTACTTAGTTTCGGCATTGCATAAAACTCGAGAGGCATAAGCGATAGGTAAATCTTTACCAATGGGGTCCTGCGAAAGCACGGAACCAATGGCAAATGCACTCGCGTCTGTGGTTAATAGGAAAGGCTCGTCGAAGTTCGGGTAAATTAGTATCGGAGTTGTTGTCAAGGTTTGTTTTAAATTTTTGAATGAATTCGTACAGTCATTGTCGAAATTAAAGGGTATGTCTTTTTGTAGTAATTCAGAGGTTTTGATATTTTAGAGAAATTGGGGATAAAACGTCTATAATAGCCTGCTAAACCCAAGAAAAAATTAATTTCCTTTTGGTTTTTGGGTTTTGAAGAAAGTTTAGGATTGCTTCAACCTTAGCAGGGTTTGGCTTTACACCGTCCTTGGTGATGAGGTGTCCTAGGTAGGCAACTTCTTTCCTAAGAAACTCACACTTGTCGGGCTGTATTTTAAGGCTAGCTTTCCTTAAACGTTGGAATATTTCGGTTAGTCGGGTAATATGTTCGTGAATCGTTGGGGAATAAATGATGATGTCGTCCATATAGACAAGGCAACGTTCATTTTGGATACCTAGCAGGATATTGTCCATAACCCCTTGGAAAGTGGATGGGGCATTTTTATGACCGAATGGCATGCGAAGAAATTCATAGTGGCCATTCTCTACAGAGAAGGCAGCCTTTTGGACGTCTTCGGGATTAATTTCTATCTGGTGGAACCCAGAGGCCAAATCTAGTGTTGTGAAATATTGGCATTTTCCTAGTTGGTCAAGAAGGTCAGATATGTTCGGAAGGGGATATTTGTCGTCAATCAGTTCGTTGAGTTTTCTGTAGTCGACTACAACTCGCCATTTTTGTTTGCCAGAGGCGTCAAGTTTTTTTGGGACTACCCAAACTGGGGAGGACCAGGGAGAAATCGAAGGCTGGATTATGCCTTGGTCTATCATTTTTGAAACCTGTAACTTTACCTCTTGCATATGAATTTGGGGGTAACGATAAGATTTTGTAAATATCGGTTTAGCATTGTTAGTGTCAATAGAATGTTTAATTTCGTTTGTGAATGACAAGTTATCTCCTTCTAGATATAATATGTCCGAAAAATTTAGACAAAGTTGTGTTATTAAATCGGTTTCTTCTTCGTTCAAATGTTCTAAGCGTAATTGATTTTTAATTTCGAAATTCCTGTCTATTTGTTGTTGGTAGTCTGAATTTTGACAATTTAAATTAAAGATTGCCCTAAATTTTTCTATTGGTTCGAGTTTAAAGTTCGACAAATCTACAGTTTTTGGAATAGCGTTTGCGTTTATTACAGATGTTAAAAATTCTCCGTTGTTGTCTATTTTGACGATAGCGTTGGGTAAGCGTACTTTTTCATTTTCTTGGGCTACCAGTATAGCCTCGGTATTTCGTAGGTCACATTTTAACTTGAATATTTTTTCCGTGCGTGGTTCAATGGAAATTAAGTTTCGATTGTTTGTGGTGTTTGAACCGCGGGTTACGCTTGGTTGTGATGGTAAAATATCAGTAACTTTGAATATCGGTACGGTTTTAAAATTCGTGACTAATTGTTTATTTTTAAAATCTATCCTGCATTCGTAATGTTCGAAAATGTCCGCGCCTAAAAGTCCGTCGAAGTCTATGTCTAGATCGTGAATATAAAATTTATGAGGATCACTTGTGGTAAATGGTATGAGAACAGATTCATTAATATTAATCTTTTCGTTCGTTATACCTAGAACAATCACATTTTCAGGGGATCTGCGCCTGTAGTTTTCAGCTGTCTTAGGTTTGAAAACTGAAATATCGGCGCCTGTGTCTAGCAAAATTTTAAATTTACCTGTTATGTCTTCCATGTAATAGAGATTTTTTGAGTTGACAGTTAGCAATGCATGCGAAAGAATATTTACATTAATTTGTGTTCCGGGAAATTCAGGTATGGGTTGAAACTGTCTTTTAGATTCAGCGCTTGGATCTGAGTTTCTAATTCTGCAATTGGTTCAGATTCCTGGTTGGGAGGATGAGTTAATTGGTTGGAACCTTGGTAAAAATCCTGATTAGCGGTATAATCCTCATACTGGTCAGACTGAGACTTATAGTTCTCTGAGAAATTTTGATTGGTTTCGAAATTATAATTTTCACAATTGTCTTGTTGAAGTTGGTAATTTTGGGAGTAATCGGTAGAGTAGGTCTCGTATTGATTGGGATTATCAAAGTAACTATCATAAGGTTCACAGTTGAAATGATGGGCTTTTTGTTGATCGTAACGATTAAAGTTTGGGTTTGGTTGGATTGCAGATGGTCTCTGCTGATTGAAATTCGGGTTTGGTCTGATGGCTGAAGGCCTATTTTGCTGTGGATGGTTAGATTGATTATTTTGTGGGAATTGTCTGTGATTTTGCGAAAAATTTTGGAAGTTTGAATTTCTTTGGAAGTTTGGTCTTTGAAAGTTTTGAGACGTTGATGGCATAAATTGTTGTTGTTGCCTAGTACGGCATTCACTTACAGTATGCCCAATGCGATTGCAAAATGAACACATTCTCTGTTGAAAAGTTGAAATTGGTCTCTTTTGTTGGGGAGCAATTGGGTTTTTAGCTTGGTTATTTCTTGAGAATTTTTGTGACTCAAAATAAGAGAGTTGTAATTCTCTTTTAATTCGATTAATAGCCTCCAACATATTTTGTAGATTGCCAGCACGTATAATTTTGCCTAAATTTGGTTCTAACCCTATTAATAAATTATTTAGCGTCATAGTTTCGGCTAAATCAGATTGAGATTTCTTCGGTTCTTTGGACAAAGCTTGTTTTTGGATTGCGGCATGCATTTTCGCATTGTGCGTTTGCAACCGTGATACAAAGGTTAACGCAGATTCATTAGGTAATTGATGGATGCGTTGTAGATCAGTGATTAGAGATGTTAGGTCTCTAGAATCTCCGAAGTGTGCTTCTAATAAGGATTTTATTTCTGCATATGTAGCTGGATTTCTAGAATTTATCAATTCGGCAGCTTTGCCACGCAATTTATTTTTGATATGAATAGTCAATAATAACAACTGGTCATTAATTGCCATTCCTTGAGCATATGTACAAGAATTTAAAAATGTTTGTAGGTTGATGGGATTTCCATCAAACTCAGGTATTATGGAGAATTTTTCTGAAAGTTTATAAGCCTCAATTTGTTCTTCGATTTGTACAGTAGCTTCTTGTTCTGACATTTTGTTGCTTTTAGTTAGAAACTATTAAAAGTAAATTTAAGAGGTTTTCTCGTATGTTTGTGTATTAGCTGTATAATACACACAAGTACGTATTAGCAGTATAATACGCTTCGATGTCGCTTTAAAATAAAATGGAACTCGGTGAGTGTATTAGCTGTATAATACACATGATTACGTATTAACAGTATAATACGTATAAAATAAAACTAATTATGTCGTTTGGGGAATAATAAGGATAAAATTGATAGCAGAACTGTTTTGTTTTCGTTGAATGTATTAGCAGTATAATACACTAAAATAAATTGTGAAATGTGAAAAATAAAAATAGCAATAATAAAGCGTGATGATTCTTAAAAATGACTTACGTAAATATCTTCATATGTAGGTTCTTTCCTCCGTCGAGGGATTGAGATCCGCCACCACTGGTGAGGAAGGTCTCCTTGTTCTTGTAGATCACTCGCACTAGTTAGGCACCCTTGTTGAGATGTTCTCCTTGTTCTCGAACGTTTCACTACAAGTTAGGCTTCTTGTTCCAGGGATGTTTAACGGATCCTACCGACTGCGCCAATGTTATAGCTCGCGTTTCGTAGCTAAGTTTTTAAAAACAATTTTATTTATTTGTAGAGAGTCAACGTTGACTCTTAGAAATAATACAGTAATAAAATGTAAAGTGTTTAATTTGAAGTGAGTATGATAACTGGTTACAGAAATGTCTCGTGGTTCTATTTATGACATTTAGATGCAGTGTCATCTAAATGATGAACAAAGAAAAGCAAGCAAACGATTCAGCATAATCGTGAGAAGTTAAAATGTAATATAATATAATGTGATACTTTGTAAACGATAAATGATAGCGGGAATTTGTTATCTGCATGTAGCTGAAATATGATATTATATGATAATCTGAAATGAAGCAACAGTGGCTCAAATACTATATAATATATATATATATATATATATATATATATATATATATATATATATGTTAGATAGTGGATTGTTTGAATAACTTTTTAAAAAGGAACTTTATTTGTTACACTAGAGTCAACGTTGACTCGTTAAGAAAATACAATAATAATTTAGATGAGGTTTATTCGAAAGTGAGTATAAGACTGATTACAAAAAGGTTGTTGGTAATATTTATAATGTTTTGAGAACAAAGGAAACAGTGTTGCTGATTCAGCACAATCAGGATTACTTAGAATTGAAATACAATGCTCATGCAGCGTGAGCGGTTATTGAGAAGAGCTGTTACGCAGTATGTAATACGATATGTTTGAGAAGGTTAAGCCTGTCTCGATAATATTATATATCATAGTATATTTCTAATATAACAGCTTCCCCCTTATAAAAAAGTTGGTGTTTTATGCAGCAACTTTTGAAATGAATATAAAATGTATATAAAAGGTAATGGTACAATTTGGAAAAATATAAAAGATACAAAAATGTTAAATCGTAAGGTTTAAAACACAGAATATAACCTTAGCGTCTAAAATATGAAATGCAAGCACAATAAGCTTGATTCATAAAATAAAATAACATAAAAATGTTAGAGTTAAAATATAGCTTTGGCAAGAAAGCGTAAAATACAAACATACTAGGTTTGAATTGTAAAATAGGATAAAATATTCCTAAGGTTAAAATATAGCTTTACTGTGAAAGCATAAAATATAGGCATGATGGGTTTGAATGAAAATGACGTAAAAAAATGTTAATAAAATTGAAATTAACAAATGATAGAAAAATAATGAAATATAATGATTAAACAAATGAAATAAAATTCACTGAAGAGTCCAGCACTGAAAGTCAGTAAAAAGGCACAAAACAGTTTGTCTTTATGTAAGTTCTATGTCTTCGGCTTCGTTGTCTTCTCTTCTTAAGGTAGGTCGTCTTCGTGAAGGAAATAGGTTAGCAAATGTCCTGTAGGGTTTGCTAGGCCTCGGTGGAGATGGGGGTGATGCAGAAACATCGATGGCTAGTCTTCGTCTTTTTGTTCTGCACTTACAAAATAGGTACAGAAATAACAGTCCAATTATTAGCACAATGATAAAATAGGTGAACCAGGATATGTGTTTTGTTATAAAGGGTTCGTTGATCAAATCATCTAAATCTCTGGAGTATTGGTCCAACTTGTGTTTGGCAACTTCGAGGTCTTCCGTATTGAGATTGTTTAATTTTAGTGGTTTAAGATTTGGAGCTCGGATTTTGTCTGGAATATGTTTACAACATTCAAATGGAATTTGGATTGGATGAGTGTCGTCTTTTACATCGGTTACTTCATTGGTACTGGCTTGAGTTTTTGTGATGCCTATGAAGGCGTAACAATTTGGTTGTAATTTTACTATTGAATTTTTGTAGATGACTTCAGTTTTTGAATTTCTTTCTGGACAGTTGATGGTTGTTTGTAGAGGTTCTGCGTTAATAACTAACCATGTGTTTTCGTCTATTTTTTGGACGTTGTAGCCTTGGCTGATGATAAATGACGTCTGGCAGTTTTCTGGCAGAGTTTTGAGGTTCTTGAAGAGACGGGCTTCGCATATGGCATTGTTGTCAGTAGGATATGCAAATAAATTTGGACATAATTTGGTGTTGAAATAAAGTGGTTTGCATTCTTCAAGGTTCGAGATAGGTATGTACATTAATGAATCATCATCTCTCGCGATATATTTTTGAGAAGTTGATAATACATGATATAAACCAGTTCTATTATCCAAAGTAGGAATAGGGTATAATTGAAATACTGAATATGTTTGAAGGTCTATTAAAGGTATGTCTAACACAAATATTAGATCCGAATTTGTTTGAAAAGCTTTTAGTTCTATAATGTCTAAGTACTGTGCAACCTTTGATAGTTTGATTGGAAGCGGTAAATTGTTCCTTTGTAGGTTTTGCGAAATTTCCTGTAGAGAATTTATTAAGTCTTTTGGATTTATAATTGACGTGTGAATTATTTTAAGCCTCGCGAAAGTGATGGAATTTAGGATGTCATTTAGGTTATCCTCGATAAATAAATAACTTGCCATAAGTTGTTCGCAGATTTCGATAAATTTCAGTTTTGCATGGACGTTTTCTATGTCCTTAGTCATGTCTAAAATTGAGGTTTCAATTTCTTTAATATCCTTATTGAAAGTTTCTTCGTCAACTTGCAATTTTTGAATAGTTGCGTTGAAATTTTTGATTACTGAAGTTGTAACGGATATTTGGTTTTTAATTAGGTTTTCGAGTTGGTGTTCGTCATTATTCAATTTGTTAATACAATCAGAATAATACTGACCGTCTTCTGCGTCTAAATTTCCGGTTATTGATTTGAAAATCGTTCCGATGCCATTTAGTATTCCTCGTTTGTATCGTTTCGTGTCAAGGTAAATTTCGTCAAATTTTGATTGTATTGATTGGGAAATTTGTGTCAATAAGCTAAGGTGAGTTTTTACATCTCCTGAAAAGACGTTCATGTAATGATATGCTGGGTCGAGTGTGTTGTATAGTGTCTGTAAGATCTTGTCGTTTTTGTCGAAAGCTGTCTTAAAGGTAGATATGTTTTTGTGTACTAGTAAAGTCGATTTCTTGTGAGAAATCACAATGTCCGTGTCTTGGTGATAATATACTCCGATCGTATTGTTAATAGGTTATATTTTAAATTGAGCAAGTGCTGATCCGATCAGCAGGAGAAGCCTGAAAATAAATTTAATCTTCAGTATATGGTTTCATTCGATCAAAATTTACTTTGGTTGTTTGGTTTGTTTCGAGATTTAGTAATGTAGCGGAATTTTTAAAGATTTCTGTAATTTCAAAGGGACCGTTGAATTTATTTTGCAGTTTATTTTTTATTTGTGAATCTTTGACGTACACTTTATCGCCAATATTATATGTGTGTCTAATTTCGGGAATGTTCTTGTCGAATCGAACTTTGGCTTTTTGTTTTTGTGCTTCTGTTTGACTTCGCGCAATTTTGTAATAATGGGATATTCGATTATTTAGGTCTCTAACGTATTTGGTGATCAGGTCTTTTTGGTTGTAAAGAGTTTCAGGTGGTCGGTTAGCTGTATGTCCGAAAATAAGCTCGTATGGCGTAAAGCCATGAGTTTTGTTTACCGAGTTATTGTAACATATCACCGCATAGGGTAATATAGTAAAGGGATGTTCGTTGGGATTTTCGGTTTTGTGTATTCTTATCATTTCTGCTAGGGTGGCATGGAATCGTTCGATAGATCCGTTGGATTGAGGGTGTCCTACGCTTGAGTATGTTAGTTTTATGTCGTAAAGGGTGCAAAGGTCTTTTAATAAATTATTATCAAATTCACCGCCATAATCGCAATGAATTCTTAGTGGGGTACCATAATGCTGAAAATAAAGCAACAGGGTATTTACGAGTGATTTTGCGCTCTTGTCTGGGACTGCGTAAGCTTGAGTAAATTTGGTTAACTCGTCGCGGATAGTTAATGCATAGTTTCGCGTGGGAAATTCGAATAGATCAATATTAACTCTCTCAAATGGAGTTTTAGGGGTTTCGGTAATCACTAAGGGATTGTTGAGGTTCTTGCGACAGACTTTTGTTCTTTCACATGTTTCACAATTTTTTATAAAATTTTCGACGTCTTTT
The DNA here is from genome assembly GCA_963675555.1 of Leptura quadrifasciata. Classification (NCBI taxonomy): domain Eukaryota; kingdom Metazoa; phylum Arthropoda; class Insecta; order Coleoptera; family Cerambycidae; genus Leptura; species Leptura quadrifasciata. The sequence continues at coordinate 32,774,499 of OY776682.1, forward strand.
GTTAAGCCTTGCCAATTATATTTATTTTTGATTCTACGTATCGTTTCATTTATTCCACGATGTAAATTATTTTTTCCGGTGATTAGTTTTAAGTCTTTTTCTGCAAAAATAAATGATAGGATTTCGAGAATTGGAAAGTCTAGATTGTTTTCAACGTAATAAGTTTTGGAAAGGTCTAATTTGTTCCGGTGTTTATATAATGTTAAAAATAAGTGTTCTACCACAGACTCTGGGTCGAAGGGTAGAGCGATAATGTAATAATTTCTTTGTCGGGTCGATTTACTGGAAACGATATTGATTGTATTGTTATCGAATTCGGGGTTTTCCTCGAAAATATCCTCGATAATTTGATGGTGAAGGTCTGTCAAGTTGTTTTGTTGGAAAAACGTTATGATGTTTTTATTTTCTCGATCTAATAGTTGTTTATTTGTGATTTGAATTTTGGAATAATCTATTAGAGATTTGGTTTTATAAAGACGGGAGAATGTGTCAAATTCTCGGGCAATTTGTTCGTCAGTGATCTTGTTAAAGAACGCTATAATCCTGATATACTTTTCGACGTTGTAACAAAATCCGACTTAGGAAATATTTCGTAAGAAAAGCGTGCTTCACGTAAAAACGCCGTGGAAGAGGTTTTTAATTCTTGGAAACATATTTTTGCTCTTCGGAGCATTTTTTATGCCAAATTTTCGCTAGCTTTTCAAGGAGCGTTAATTTTTGGAAAGTGTAGTAAATGTCGCTGCACAGGGACGTAATGTCGCCCCGACCACCCAATTTTAGAAAGTATACTAAAATTTCCAAGATTAAAAACCCTTTTACGAATCCACGTTGTCAAGCACTGCAACTCTTACGAGGTATTGAATATGAGGACAAGTTAGTCCAACGACTATTCAAAGTATATCGGAAGTTATAGCGAAAATAGCCCTTAGCGACATGGGACCCCCATCATTTCCTAGCAGTCGATTTTGACGGGGAAATTATGTGTTTTGACGGGGTTTGCCCTAAACCGGTTCCTCAGTGATTCGGAGTCAAAAAAGTATCTATACCATGTACTCACACGTGCATGGGATCTGCCTTGCCTGAACGTAAAAGTTGTTATTGCATAATACAAACGAAGTAGAGACGCTTCAAGCAATTTTAAGCTCCGAGGAGCGACCAAAATTTATGAGAATTAATAAATACGTTTATAAGACAGGCAAGCAAAAGCCCACCAAAATTTCAGTTACATGAAACTTTTCTTGAATCTTTTTGTGTATCGTTAGCTTATCAAACTGCATATTGGATGGTAGTTGGGTACCGTATGAATCGTCCCGTTCCTCACCATGTGTTGTACACGGGTCAGACCATTGTTTGTTAACATTTTCTCTTGAAAGAAGTTGTTGTAAAAACATAAATTTTTAAAAGATTTAATATACATATTTTGAACTTTATATTGTCTTTTAGTTGTGTTTTCTAACAAAATTCCTTTTCAGGTTTAATTTTAAGAGAGTGTGATACAGACAGTGTTAGATTATAGTGTTACGACGTCTTCCAATTGATACCATCAGAGTAGCAGTTAAGCATGAACGACAGTAAGTATGATTTATTATATTATTCTCCGTTTGAAACAGTCGTGTTGAACCCTAAAAATTTTGTGAACGTATTAGAATTAAGAAAAGGTTGAGGAAAAAGAAAATTAATTTTTTCTTTTTCCTATTTTTTTTTAAATTTTTCTAAGTTTTTCGAGCAGAAAATACGTCCTTCAGACTTCCATCAAAGCATGGATCGTTCACAATCTCGTCGTCGTTGTCTGAGGTTTCATCTTCGTCTGAGTCTTCGTTTGCGGCTAGAATTTTTGAATAAAATTTGGAACATTCTGAAAAGTGATTGATTTTTATTCTGGACAACGCGTCCGCGTTTTTATTGATCTTTCCGGGTTTGTATATTAACTCGTAGTCGTATTCTTCTAGTTTTAAGCGCCAACGCGCTAGTCTACTACCTGGGTCTTTTATGGAAAATAACCAAGTGAGTGGTCGGTGGTCGGTGACGAGTTTGAACTTCCTTCCGAATAGATATGGCCTAAAATGCTTTACACTCCAGACCAAAGATAAAAGTTCACGCTCAATGGTTGAATACTTAGTTTCCGTGCCGCATAAAGTTCGAGATGCGTATGCGATTGGCAAATCTTTTCCTATACTTCCTTGTGAAAGTACAGAACCTATTGCAAATGCACTAGCGTCTGTAGTTAGGACAAAAGGTTCATCAAAGTTGGGGTAGATCAATATCGGGGTAGTTGTCAAAGTTTGTTTTAGGGTTTCGAATGAATTTGTACAGTCATTGTCGAAATTGAAAGGTATATCTTTTTGTAGCAACTTAGTTAAGGGTTTTGAAATTTTGGAGAAATTAGGAATGAAGCGTCTGTAGTAGCCTGCTAGACCTAGAAAAGATTTAATTTCTTTCTGATTTTTGGGTTGAGGAAAATTTAGAATTGCTTCGACTTTGGCAGGGTTTGGTTTTACACCATCCTTTGTAATAAGATGCCCTAAATAGGCGACTTCCTTGCGAAGGAATTCGCATTTGTCTGGCTGAATTTTGAGGTTGACCTTTTGTATACGTTTGAAGACTTCTGTTAATCGAGAAATGTGTTCATGGATAGTAGGGGAATAAATAATAATATCGTCCATATAGACGAGACAGCGTTCATTTTGGATGCCTAATAGAATATTGTCCATGACCCTCTGGAAAGTGGATGGAGCATTTTTTAGACCGAATGGCATACGTACAAATTCGTAGTGGCCATTCTCTACCGTGAAAGCTGTTTTTTGGATGTCCTTAGGATCGATTTCAATTTGGTGGAAGCCAGAGGCCAAGTCTAGAGTCGTCGAATATTGACATCTGCCTAATTGGTCTAGAAGATCAGAAATGTTGGGCAAAGGATACTTATCACCTATCGTTACTTCGTTTAATTTTCGGTAGTCAACTACGACGCGCCATTTCTGTTTACCAGAAGCGTCTAGTTTTTTGGGGACTACCCAAACTGGTGAGGACCAGGGAGAAATTGATGGCTGGACAATGCCTTGGTCGAGCATTTTTGAGACTTGTGATTTTACCTCTTGTTTATGAATTTGGGGGTAACGATAAGATTTAGTGAAAATTGGTTTAGAATCGTTAGTGTCTATTGAATGTTTGATTTCATTGGTAAATGTCAAGTTGTCACCTTCTAAATAGAATATGTCTGAAAAGTTTAAACAGAGTTGAGTAATTAGTTCACTCTCCTCATCGTTCAAGTGATCTAAGCGTAATTGGTTTCTTATTTCGTGATTTCTGTCTATATATTGGGAATCCGGATTTTGAAGATTTACATTAAATATTGACCTAAATTTTTGGACGGGTTCAAGTTTAAGATTTGAAAATTTTATTGTTTTGGGAATTGCATTTGAGTTTATTACTGTCGTCAAAAATTCACCATTGTTGTCTACTTTGACAATGGCGTTCGGTAAACGTACTTTTTCGTTTTCCTGGGCTATTAGTATAGCTTCGGTATTTTGTAAATCGCATTTAAGTTTAAAAATCTTTTCTGTGCGTGGTTCGATAGAAATTACATTTTGGTTTTTGACATTTAAATTTGGGTTTGAAATTCTAATACCTGGATTATTGTTTTCGTTAGAATTATTGTGGTTCCTGATTGATGTTACCTCAGTCACCTTGAATAGTGGTACGGTTTTAAAATTGGTAATAAGTTGATTATTTTCAAAGTCCACATGACACTTATAATATTTTAAAAAGTCTGCACCTAATAGTCCATCGAATTCTATATCTAGGTCGTGAACATAAACCTTGTATGGGTCATTTGAATTGAATGGTATTAGAACAGATTCGGTGATATTGATTTTTTCATCTGTTATACCCTGTATAATTACATTTTCAGGATATTTTTGTTTGTACCTTTCCGCTGTTTTGGTTTTAAATACAGAAATACCTGCACCTGAGTCGACAAGAATTTTGAAACGATTTGTGAAGTCTTTTATGTAAAATAGATTTTTGGAATTTACGACATTTAGTTTGTAGCGTGTGTTCCTACATGAATTGGTTTTCCGGGAAGTTCAGGTTTGGGTCGAAACTGTCTTGGAGGTTTATCGCTTGGACTTGATGAGAAATTTGGTCTAGCTCGTCCGTTTGTTGTGTTGGAGTACTCGTGGAATACTCCGGGCCTATGCAAAAATCCGGAGGATTAGCAGCATAATTCTCGTACTGTTGGGGTTGAGAATTAGCAGTATAATTCTCACATTGTTGGGTTCCAAAATCGTAATCATAATTGTTTTCATTAATTTCGAAATTATTTTGGTATTGGTAATTGGGAGAATAACTTGCGGAATAGTCTTGATATTGATTTGAGCTATCGTAAAATTCTTGGTTCAAATGATGCGTTTTTTGTTGATTGAACCTGTTGAAATTTGGGTTTGGCTGAATGGCAGAAGGTCTCTGCTGGTTGAAGTTTGGATTTGGCCTGATAGCTGAGGGCCTGTTCTGTTGAGAATAATTTTGTTGCTGGTTAGGGAAGTTTTGTGGTCTATGATTATATGTACTCTGGAAATGTGGCCTTGGAGGCTGTGCTTGATTAGAATAAGCATTTGGTGTGAAATTGGGAGATGGGGACTGATAATTTTGCCTTGTGCGGCATTCGTTAACATGGTGCCCATTTCTTCTGCAGAATGTGCAGAATTGATGAGAATTTGGGCGTCTTTGAACATTTTGGACAGGGTTTTTGATTGGGGCTTTAATGGAAAATTTTTGTAATTCGAAATATGACAACTGTAGTTCTCGTTTGATCCTGTTTATGGCATCTAGCATGTTGCTAGGATTACCAGCCCTAATGATTTGGCCTAATTTGGGTTCTAACCCGGTCAATAGAGTAGTCAATGTCATGTTTTAAATCAAATTTGATTGAGCCGTTTTTTCTTCAAAGGTTAGAGTTTGTTTTTGTATAGCGGCGTGCATTTTCGCGTTGTGTGTCTGCAACCTAGATACAAATACCAATGCAGTTTCGTTAGATGATTGGCGAATCTTCTGTAGATCCTGAATTAGTTGAAGCGTTAATAAGACGCGCTGATCATCAACAGCGATCCCCTGAGCGGTTATACAGGCTGAAATAAATGTTTGCAAGAATATGGGGTTGCCGTCAAATTCGGGCACTATGGAAAATATTTCGCTTAACCTATAAGGTTCAATATTTATGGTTTCATTTGCAGTAACTGAGTTGTTTACATTCGTAGTGATTGAGTTGTTAGCAGCATTTGCGTTTGTAGTGGTAGCCATTTTATTTATATTATTTAGATAATTAAATAACTTAAAACGCCTTTTTCCAATTTAAGTTAGTACGCTACTGGTGTTTAATAAGAAATTTTTATATGAAATGTGCAAGAATTTATTCTGTAATATTTAAAATTTATATTATTGAATAGCTAGATTAATTCGAAAAACGCGTTTTGGTTTAAAAAGCGTTTTGAGTTTGGAAATAGTATATCTCTGATAATTTTATATTTTAATGTATGCACTTTAAATAGTATTGTAGAACATAAGCTTTGTCTTACGGCCTTAACTTTAACTTTTTATGTGGTATGCAATATTATATTACGATAAAAATGCTAAGATAACAATGGTACGTGATTACAGTTAATTAGATAAATTCGCAATTAAAGAGTATATGATATTACCATAAAAATAATGTTACGATAGGAACAGTGTATGATTACGGTTATTTATATAGGTCACACAAATTATAATCAAGATATTTTGTTTCAAGTTTAAATAAAATTACTATCTTAGATATTAGAACTGTATGTAGCAATGCAATGTATTTTGATAAAATATAATGTAAAATTATGTCGTTGAAAATCAATAATTGCGAGACGATTCAAAAATGACACCCTAAATTTTTCATTCCTCGTGGTCCAGTTGAATGCGACTTCGTGAGCTTAGCTTCACCAAAGGTCTCTCTCTGCCAGGGGCGTCACTGGGTGTTCCTTCCACAGGGTTGCCTTTGATGCCGAAGACACCAACGATGGGACGGGATGAAATTCTTACTTGCTAATTGTTGAATCGTGTTGATTTGAAATGTTGCTTTGTTGCTTGTATTTCTTGATAATTATTATTGTTTCGCTTCTGTGCGTTTGAGAATAATGTAGGTTCTTCTGAACAAAGGATTGGGATCCACCACCACAGCTAAGAAGTTCTCCTTGTTCCAGAAGCTCTTTTCGTCCGGTTAGACACCTCTTTCAGATGGACTCCTTGTTCCCTCGGATATGTTTGCTACTGGTTAGGCTCCCGAACTGTGCGTGTTTTTCAGATCCGCCACGACTGCGCCAATGTTAGATAGTGGATTGTTTGAATAACTTTTTAAAAAGAAACTTTATTTGTTACACTGGAGTCAACGTTGACTTTTTAAGAAAATACAATAATAATTTAGATGAGGTTTATTCGAAAGTGAGTATAAGACTGATTACAAAAAGGTTGTTAGTAATATTTATAATGTTTCAAGGACAAAGGAAACAGTGTTGCTGATTCAGCACAATTAGAATTACTGAGAATTGAAATACAATGCTCATGCAGCGTGAGCGGTTATTGAGAAGAGCTGTTACGCAGTATGTAATACGATATGTTTGAGAAGATTAAGCCTGTCTCGATAATATTATATATCATAGTATATTTCTAATATAACATATATATATATATATATATATATATATATATATATATTATGTTGTTATGTTGTTGTTTATACGCTTCTGCTCAAAGTGCATTAAATGTAAATAACTTCATATGCATGCGATAAGTCGCAGCCATCTCGATCGAGCCCCCGTTAAGCGAAACACCTGTCTGTAGAGGTTGTGAACAAGAAGATGAGACGGTTCAATATATATTCTGTAACTGTTCTGCCGTCTCATCAATCAGAGAATCCATTTTGGGAGAACGTTGGCCTACTTTGGTCGATGTAAGGGATATGCCCCTAGGCAGCATTACCACCTATTTCGCAAAATTAAGTCGGTTGGAGGCCTATGTGAGGATTTGCCTATAGGAAGGAATCAAATGTCTATATACCCATAAATTCGTTCGTGTATGTACTTGGCTGCCGCTATCTTTATAATATAAGGCCACCGATCTATCAGAATTTGCAGGTGTAATCCAATGCAGATCGGGGTATTTACTCATTGAGTAGTTGTTTCCTGCAAATCCTACCTAGCATATATACAGCGTGTTCCATTTTGCTTGGTTTATTTAATGTCTTATTTAGATAATTAATTTTTTTAATAAGATCTTTGAAAAGCGCATCTTTGTATTCTTTCCTTTTATTTGGGTTTTCTACCACATGTATGTTCAAAAACAAATAACCGAAACTACAAAATAATAGAATTATTGGAAAAAGCCTCTGCGCCTGTGACGTTTACGTCAAAGGAACAGTCAGAGGTTATTTCTTACAAATAATATAAATCGGAATAAACACAGAAATAATGTATTTTGCTGACGTTTCGGAAAGTAGTATCCGTTTTCAAAGCTTTTATAGAAGGACTCTTATTTGCTGTGTATGTCAAATACATCTTTGTGTTATATTAAATTTTACAAAACATAATAGCGTGGCCTAGGTACTATGATTTTTTTTCGCATCAAAAAATGGTGAAATCTTATTAGAGATTTATTTATTTCAAATCTGAGTACGCCACTGGATTCACCTAATACAAACATTTAAGTTTGTATGGTTTTCGGTTATGATTTTTAAGGCACCTCCAAATGGTATTTCGAGACTTGTTTAAATTTATTGCAGCATTCCTCAAGCTTGAACGAGGATTTTCGTCAAAATATGGCAAAATAACGAGATCATTAAGCTGCTTCTGGTGACCAGATCCTCTAGAATTTGCTTTTGAAACACTATCGGTATCATCAAAACATTTTATTATTTTTCGAACGGTGCTGTTGTTATGTGGCGGCCGTCGATTTGGATTTTTTCTATTAAATTCTCGGACAGCTCAAATTATCACCAACAAGAAAAAATAACTTTTGTGCGGGCATAATTATGATAATAAAAAAAATATAAATAAGCAATATTTACTCATCAACAATTAATCATTCGACAGTTGTTTCAGTCAAGGCACTCTTTTCAGAAATACACAATTCCAGTTAAATTTCTTCGGCCATTTCTAAATTTTTATTTCTCTCAGAAAAAATAAAAGATATGACTTTTTTAACAAAATTTGATACAAACACATTTGGGGGGTTGCTGAATCCAGTGGCTCACTCAGATTTGAAATTAAAAAATCGTTAAAAGGACCTGAAAAAAAATCATAGTATGTATATGCTATGTTTTGTAAAATGTAATATAACACAAAGATACGCTTTTCAAAGATCTATATTTAAAAAAATATGTATCTAAACCGGACATTTAAACTTTTTATAGGGGTAGTTCCAGGCAAAATGTGACACGCTGTATATCTCATGAATCATGAATATGTATCGACAAGTCACAAAATAATTTACTTATGTATCATTATGTAAATTTTAAAATAATAATAATAATATCTGGAAAATAATAAAATCATGGGAAATATTTCAGGGTTTTTTTTTTCAAAGAGTTATTTCGATGCTTGCCACAGGAAGTTTTAAATTCTTGTTTGAAAATCGTAAATTTGTAAAAATTTGCCGATTATTGAATCTAGCGTTTTATGAATCCTTTCAAGCATAGCCGAGAAGCCAATTACTAGAATTTGATTTTTCAGCAATTAAAATAGCGTCAAATTGATATCGAATATATATATACACATATGGCACGAAGACAATTGTTTTCATTAATTAACCAAACAGTCATAAAATTGACTGAAAATATATATGCAAATATCATAATGGTTAGTTATCCAGCTTGTTATGTATATAAAAAAATTAAAATTTTATTCGAGCATTTGGAGTATTATATGAAAAATATGGAGCACGACTGACTATCCAATTAATATGCATATACGCAGTCAGACGCCGAACGTAATTTAAAACGAATAATAATTAAATTTTCTAATCACTACTTATATAATTTGTCCTAAGCAATGGTCGCGTATTCTTTAAATTAATTCAGGAGAATAATATGCATTACGATCCTCATTAGATACAGGATTTTACGTTTTAAGTCCTATGAGGCAATGCATTTGCTTTTAGAAGGGTACCGTGAGCTAGAGAACACATGTTTCGTACTCTCAGCTTTACATGCATGTTATATTAAAATACATTGTTATGACAGCTCTGGGACTATGCAACATATTTAACATAGTGGTGTTCATTCTATATGCAAACTTGAATAAACTCATCTACGCTACAGTGAACTCTTTTCTTCTTCTCGATGACTTTCCTGAAATATTTCTAAACGCGAACCAATTTCATTATAAAACTCTTTTTCTATATTTCAACAAATTACTTTACGTTTTACGTGGACTTCTACCAAAATAATTACTCAATGCGCATTTTTATTTAATTTCAGTTGTTCTCGACACCAAATTTTGCAATTCATTGATTTTTCTTTCACTTAAAGCTAAGAAATTGCTATAAGAACTTGTAAAACTTTTAAATATTAAATATGAATAGTGTAATATTCACGCAACACGTAACTTTTCCAGCAGTTTGGAAAATACCTAGAATCTGTCTGGTATTAAAAAAAATGATAGACGTGCTATTGAAAACTATAGACCAATAGTAATATTGCAATTTTAATAAATTATTTGGAAACATAATATACGATATTTTCTTTAATCACATCAAATCTCAAATTTGCCTCAATCAAAACGGATTCATGCCAAATCGCTCTTCACCAGTAAGTTGGTGTGCATTACTCAGTTCATAGTTGAATATTTGGATGCTGGAAGCCAAGTAGATGTCATTTATACAGATTTTTCTAAAGCCTTCGATAGACTGGACCACGGAATTTTGATCAACAAATTATCCGAATTTGGACTAGCACTTCATAACATTTTTTGAATCCTACTTAGTAAATACACGACTAGATGTAAAATACCGTGAATTTTAGCTATAGGTATCTCAGCGACATCAGGTGTTCCCCAAGGCTCTGTGCTTGGACCTTGGCTCTTTAGTATCATCATTGGCTTACACTGTAAAATATTAGTTTATGCCGATGACCTAAAAATGCTTACATCTATTACTAATGTAGAAGAGGGCGTTAATTTGCAAAACGATCTTGTACAGCTATGGCCTTGGTGTAGCGTAAACAATTTACAGTTAAATATCTAAAAGTGTTGCCCTATGACAAACACTCACACACCAATAAAATTAATCATACGATTAATAATGAAGAACTGAAGAGTTGTAGTCATCTCAAAGAACTAGAAGTTATGTTAGACCCAAAGTTATCTTTTGTTAGCCTTATCAATAAAATCACCGCTAATTCATTTAAAAATTTAGGCTACATTATTTGTAATTGTAAAGAATTTAATGAAAATACATTGACCGACTCCTCTTTAATTCATTTGTGAGGTCAAGACTTGAATATGCTTCAACAGTATGGAGTTCTGGTTATGAAAATCATAAATATAGCATTGAAAAATCTCAGAGACGTTTTCTTAAATACATTTGGTTCAAAAGTTATGGAAATTATTCAGAGAGAGGTTTTCCACATTGTGACTTATTACATACGTATTCAACACAAGTGATCTTCAACTTCGTCGGGTGTATCACTCTCTTATATTCCTTTTTAAGATTTTAAATGGCACTGTTGATTGCTCTGAAATTCTTAGTTGCGTCAGATTTCATGTTCCAAATTCGCAGACTCGCTCGCATTGGTCTCTTCTCTATTTGCCTGCACGAAGAACAAATTTGCTGTTATTTTCTCCCCTGCACCGTATGCGTTCCATCTGTGATTCTCTATATAATAATATAGACTTTTTAATACTAGTATATCCAAAACGCGAAATGTAGTTCTCAATTCTGCACAATAAATAAACTTCTAAAATATTAGATTACTTTAGTTAAGTTATTTAATTTTAATTATTATTTAGTATTTTTTGTTACGTTTGTAAAATTACAGCCCTATAATTGTATTTCTGTCTAGGCTAAAGCTTTACCATAAATATTTTTATGTTGTACATACTCTACGAATCATAAATATTTGAAAATTTTCAAATTTAAAATCCTTCCTTTCTTGCTGGTGGATGTGGATAGGTACAGGATGTATAATTGTACAATGTACACTGTAAACAGACACTGACAACATTCAGCTTTCGATGCTCTGCTTTAAGAAAAAAGGAACCGACAAATACACATGTTTCCAGTAGTGTTCAAGTGTTTAGTGGGCCACATTATACTTTCACTGTATTACGGATTTAGGTACTTTACATTTTGTTTTCATTTCTTTGTCATTAAGTATTTAAGGTTCCAAGTCTGCAATTTTTAAAAATAATTTTAGGTTTTAATAGTGTCGAGCTATACAAAATCGTAGTAATTTTTAAAGATTTTGCTTACATAAGCAATAAGTTTACTTCTTTACCTATCACAACTATCTATCCGTTTCCTATGCATTCAGAATTTGAAAACAATTTAAAAAAGTTGTAATAGAAAGTAAACTGTCATTTATTAGTTGTTGGAGTTTATTCTAGAAGTATACTAATGAATTACAATATCATACTGACTTTTCTAGGAAGGCATATATTGATTTTAAAATACTGGACTTCTCTCACAACACTCACTCGAATACAGGGTGTCCCAATAGTGCGTCAAAGTCCAATATCGGCCTTATTAGAAGACTTTGGAAAATTATTTTTTATGGAAGTGGTATGGTGTCAAAAGGCACACATTTAAAAATATTTTGAAATATACAGAGTGACTCTATATATTTTTACATTTATGAATTCAGCATAAAATTACCTTTCCATCGACCTCCAAATTTTTTGTTTTTGACTTGGCGTTGCCGAGTTATTCGAAAAAATATGAAAATATTTATCGGAACAAGGTTTAATAAACTAATTCGCTGTGTGTGTATTAATTACTATTAATTAAGAAGATTTATTTTGCAGATATGTAGACAAGGGATGTACTACAACGACACAACCACCAAATATTGATTATAATTCTGGTCGATGGCCGAGTGGGTTAAGGCGCGAGGTGGCAAATCGCATTAACACACGGACATCGCACCACCGAGTTCGAATCCTGGCTCCGGCACTGCCGGAGGAAATGTTTGTATGTCTGCGTTTTTTCAATATGTAACCCCCTTCCGCACAAGCCCTGGCTTCTGGAATTGGGGGTTGTCTAATTTCTGTGGTGTTTATTTATTATTATTTATAAAAAATTATACAGGGTGTATTTTATACCAGGACATTAGAGAGTGAATTTTTTCAATTTTTTTAAATGGAACACTTTGTATATTATTGTATTGTTGAATTGGCACGTTAATTCTCCTACACCTAAAATCGATATTTCCAGAGATATTTTTACTTTTTCATTAAAAACCGTTAAATTATAATACTTTTCATTTAGAACTGATCTAGTAGCCATGATTTTGATATAAAGTGAGAATAATTGAAAGTTATCTTATTGACGTTTACACTTATTTTAATCTATAAATTAGTTTAATAGAATTCGCACTTTCCAACAATGATCTTTTCGAGATAAGAAATGGTCGATATGGTTTATGTTCTGGGTGCGAGGGATAAAAATTGTTTGCTATACTCGAATTTATAAGGAGCGATATCCGGAAAGAAGACACCCCTCTAAAAAACCATTTGTGGAGTTGATGGAACGATTTAACAATACACGGGAAATGAAATACGAAAAAAAGGAACAAACAAAAAATGTACTAAATGAAGAAAACGAAATAGTCATACTTTTAAGCGTGATTGAAGATTCTCATCAGTAGAGGAAGTTAGCCGAAGCTGGGTCTCCCTCCACCACTGACCTTGACCTTGAACGTGCACCTGCTGTCTTGACATTCAAGGTCACGGTGTGTGCCTAGGTCCCCAGACTAGATACCTTGACCTTGGACGGTCGCAGTGCATTTGACCTTGGTTTTGGGCGTGCACCTGCCGGCTTGACATTCAAGGTCACGGTGCATGCCTACCCAGAACGATCAATTGCTGCGACCTTGGCCTTGGCTAATACTATTAGAGCGTGCAAGGATGGCGCTTCCTTCTTGCCACGCAACTTGACCTCTAAAAGTACATTTGTTCAATACGTACACAGTAAAATGTAGTGGGGTTTGATATTTTGTGACGTAGTATACCTTTTCTATAAAAGAGTGAAAGGAGTTAATATGTGATCATTCTTAACGTCAAGTTCCTCGAGTAAAGAAGCAAAGATGTATTCTTGCAGTTTTTGTGGTGCAAGCTTCACTCGCAGTGACAATATGCGACGTCATCAGAGGGAGGTATGTAACAATTTAAATGGTAATGGAGTACCAGCAAAAAAAATTAAATTACCGAGTGCACAGTGATAATGAGAAACTTGACTATATAATATTTTTCAACGAAATTCGACATAAAATATTGAATTTACTGGAAGAAATATTAGTACTTCATAAAACTGTGAAAGTAAACATGGAGACGTTCGCCAGCTACATATTACAAGCACAAGAAATAGCTGAAATTAAATCGTTTAATACTTGTAATAAAATCTTGGATGAAGGTATGGATTTAGGTAACGCCCTCGATACTTTTATAGATATGATGGTTACTCAAACTATTGAGTTCCAAGAGCGTGATTCTGGTATGTAAATATCTACTGGTGTGTGAAATAATAATAAAAAAAAAAATTTTTTAGGTTGGGCCCTCGAACAAATAAAATTTGTTGAAATTAATGTAAACAAGTACAGTCCAATGGGCGGCTCATCATATATCAAGTTACCAAAGTTCATCGAAAATAAAAAGACCGTAGTAAATATAGAAAATCAGGACCAATACTGTTTTGCTTGGGCAGTCACTTCAGCATTGTATCCTGCAAATGGTGGTGTATCTCAGGTGTCATCTTATCCACATTATTCAAGAGTTTTAAATTTGACAGGTATGAATTTTCCAATGAAATTGAGAGGCATTTCAGAATTTGAGGAATTGAATAATATATCTATTAATGTGTATGGGTTAGAAAAGAAATTCGAGAATAATAAAGTAAAATATGATGTTGTCGGACCTTTGCGTTATTCTCAGAAGAAACTACGTATTCATGTTAACTTATTATTAATTTCCGCGGAATGTGACGAAAATCACCATTGTAAATCGGATTGCGCTAATACTCACTATTGTTGGATAAAAAATTTATCTGGATTAGTATCAAATCAAATATCCGCTCACGGACATAGAAAATATTTTTGTGATGGGTTTTTTGCTGTATTTCTGTAACGAACGTCAGCTAATGTCTCACCAAACAAATGATTGTAATCATATTTACACTACAACACCATCGACACAATTTCGGGTTGATAAATATGGGAAACGGGTACCGGAAAATATATTAAAATTTGAACATTTTGAAAGACAAATGCAAGTACCATTTGTAGTCTATGCAGACTTCGAATCTATTTTGAAACCAATAAATACGTGTGAGCCAAATCCTGAGCACTCTTATACCAACAAAACATTTATTCATGAACCTTACTCTTTCGCGTATTACATAAAATGTTCCTTTGATAATAGCATTTCTAAATTTGAACTATATCGTGGATCTGATGCAGCTAAAGTATTTGTATCTCGTATAGAGGCTGATTTAAGGGAAGTTTATAATAGATATATGAAAGATATAGTCCCTATGTCCCCGCTTACAGCGATAGAAAGAGAAAACTTTAACAATGCAATCATTTGTGGTATATGCAAGAAGCCTTTTGCAGAAGGTGACATAAAGGTGAAAGATCATTGCCACTTAACCGGTAAAATACGATTCGGTGCCGCACACTCCATCTGTAATTTAATTTATAAAGTACCAAATTTTGTACCCATCGTATTTCACAACATGAGCGGATATGATATTCACCTATTTGTAAAAGAGTTATGCGCTTATAAAGATAAAGTGGACGTAATACCGCAAAACAAGGAAAAATATATATCTCTTACGAAACACCTTTACATGCACGATTACGTTACTGACAAGGGGGAAACAAAAAATAAATATTTGCAGTTACGTTTCATCGATAGTTTTAAATTTATGTCAGCATCGCTACAAAATTTAGGGGAAAATTTGAACGATAGTCAAATGGCTACAACGAAGAACTTTTTTAGTGATAATGCAAAATTTATTTTAATGCGGCGGAAGGGCGTATTTCCATACAGTTTCGTAGATGATTTAGAGAAACTAAATAATCGGAGTCTACCCTCCAAGCTTGAATTCTATGACAGCCTAAATGAGACACATATATCAGATGACGATTATGAAAGAGCTAAACACGTGTGGGGGTTGTTCGAGTGTCAGCGTTTGGGTGATTATTCAGATATCTATTTGAAATCAGATGTCCTTCTTTTGTGTGATGTATTTGAAAATTTTCGTGAAATTTGCTTGGATAAATATAAATTGGACCCCGCTCAATATTACACAGCTCCAGGTTTATCTTGGGACGCTATGTTAAAACTAACAGAGGTAGAACTTGAATTGTTAACAGATATCGATATGATACATTTTTTTAAAAAAGCAGTACGCGGTGGTGTGAGCCAGTGTACAGAAAGGAAGCATATCGCAAATAATAAATTTCTACCTAATTATGATCCCTCAGGAACTTATATGGTCACAGCATGTCACAATTCTTACCAACAGGGGGGTTTGAGTGGTTGTCCGAAAGAGAAATTATCGACTTAGATGTTACTAATATTTCAGACGAGAGTCCACATGGGTATGTTTTTGAAGTAGACATACATTACCCACAAAACTTACACGATTTACATTCAGATCTCCCTTTCTTAATAGAAAATATCATACCACCCAAATCAAAATCAAAATCACCAAAACTAATCCCAAATTTGAACGATAAGAGGAGATATGTTGTGCATTATAGAAACTTGAAACAAGCCATCGGAAATGGTTTAATGGTGTTAAAAACACATAGAGTATTTACGTTCAAGCAGTCGCCCTGGTTAAAAAAAATATATCGATCTAAATACGCAAATGAGAAATTCAGCGACCAATAAATTCGAAAAGGATCAATACAAATTAATGAATAATGCGGTATTTGGCAAAACCATGGAGAACGTCGATAATAGAAGAGATATAAAGTTGATAACTCATTTAGAAAATGTTTGAAGAACTATAGGTGCAAACGCACTAATCGCTCGTCAAAATTTCAAATCTTGCACAATTTTTTCTGAGGATTTTGTAGCGATCGAAATGAGCAAACTGAATGTAGTCTATAACAAACTAATTTACGTAGGATTTTGTATTCTTGAATTATCGAAGACGGTACTGTATAACTTTTTTTATGAAGTTATTAAACGTCAATTCGGTGCTAACGCTTCCTTGTTGTACACCGATACGGACTCATTAATTATTAAAGTTTATACAGATAACTTCTACGACTTTATCGTACAAAACCCGGAAAAATTCGATACGTCTAATTATAGGGAAGGGAATAAATTTAATATTACAAAGAGCCCGCCAGTGCTTGGGAATATGAAAGACGAATTCCCTGAAGATCCTATTATCAGCTTTTATGGTACCGGAGCGAAAGCGTATTACGTAATCAAAGGCGTAAAGAAGCCTGTAATTCAAGAACAACTTACAATAGATGACTACAGGAAAATTGTTGAGCGGGGTGGGTTAATATTTCGTAAAATGAATACCTTCAGAAGTCACTTGCACGATATTTATACAGAGATGCGGAATAAAGTCGCCCTTTCTTATTATGACGATAAGCGTTTCGTGATTCCCAATACCACTAAAACTTTACCCTGGGGTCACTCAGACATAACATTTTTTCAAAGTGAACCAGACCAGAATTTACAGTGGTTAATATCAGCCTTAAATAGTGTCGCCGAACGAAATGTCGTGAAAGATGGCGATAAACTAGACGTATTACTCACAGCAATGAACGAGTTGAGCTAATTAATATTTAATTATTAAAAATGTATTTGACTAGTTAACGCAAAGGTCGGTAATGGTAATATTCAATTGGAAAATTCATACCGATATTTCATATTATGTATAAGTGGAAATAAGAGATATTTGTATCAAATAAAATGTTAATTTATATGTTGCTAATGTAATAAAGAATTAAATTACTAAGTGATATTTTTTTTATTGTACGAGTATGGATGTGTAGAGTACCGTAAACAGTAAGAGTGAGAGAGAGACGAGAAGAGTGGGGCGAGAAGTAGGGTGAAATAATTTCAACCAATAGGAACAAGAGTGGTAGGGAGTGGAGGGGATAGTTTAGCTTCGTGCGCTTCAGAAATGCTACAAAGATTCTTTCCGTCTCCAGCTCTCGAGTAGTGTAGAAGTGCGAAAAATTGTGCTCTGTGCTTTATTCTCAGCTTCCTCTGTGCTCTGTGCTTCGTTTCGTGTTCTGTGTTTTGTGCCCGTTTGTCGTGTCCGTTTTGTGTTCGTATGTGGAAGTAACCATGGTAGGCCAAAAAAAGATTGGTGTTTCTGGTGGTAGCGGTAAGGGAGGTGCTTTGTTGAGTCCTGTGGCTGCATATTTAACTAACTATATGCCAGGGCAAGACAGCAACAGTAACGCTTCTCCGGGTGATGGTACGGTGAACTACCAGAATACACCAATTGACCCTGACGTAGGACTACTGCCTGATATCGAGATCACGGCAGAACAACTAAACCAGTGCAACCCTGGTTTTGATGAACTGTTGAGTGATCTTGGTATCTCTAACTTAGACGCGCCGGTTTTGGCCTCGGATGGAATTAAAATAAATAATCCCACTGAGACTGAAGCCGGCACATCTAATGTAGGATGTTAGAGTGAGGCCTACCCGAACTCCGCGTGGTCTAATTTGTCTGCGGTTAAGGAAACGAGTTGGGATTTAGGTAGTGATTCTGATTTCGAACCACCATCTAAAAAATCAAAGTTGGAATCTCGAACTCGTTATTTTAAAAGAAAAGATTCGCAGCGAGGACAAAATAAGATGACGCCGTATCCTTCTCACAATTTTGTACCTGCACCTGTAAAGGGTCGTTTCAGTGTTGAGGCTAAACCTTCAACATCGAAACAAACCGACGAAATTCAGGCGCAGGTAGAAAATACTGAGAAAGGTCACAGTCAAGATGGTATGTCGATTCTTAGAAGGATTTTGGAAGCCAAAGCATCTGTTCCTGCCCCCCTGAGCCCTATCCCCGATACCTTCTCAGACAAGGGACAGGTAGAGATGCCTGAAAAGCCGACGAAAGCAGCAGCGAAAAAATCACTAGGCGTAAAGAAGCCTACGAAAGCAGCAGAAAAAAAATCATTAGGCGTAAAGAAGCCGACTGCTAAAAAAGCTGCTATAAAAAAGTCGGCAGCTAAAAAGCCTTCTACGAAATCGACGGAAAGGAAAAATAAATCGTCTGGGGGCGACGTGCTCATGCAACCGGTTTGTTCGAGCGCGTCGTTACCAAAACCGACTCGAACTCGAAGTTTGGCAAAGCTGCATTGGAACAAGCCGGTTGTTCAAATGTGGTGTTGCCGGTAGAACCCCGAAAGCGTGCTCCGATTGTGAATCAGAATGATTCTGATTCAGAATCGGAGGTATTCTCCCAAAGAGGTAGGTCCCTCTTCGACGCGTCGCAAAGCCTCTGAAAAAAGATCCCTAAAGCTACACGAGATAAAAAAGAAACTGGGAATAAGGTAAAGTGTATTAACACACTACGGCGGAAAGGCGAAATTGTATTGTCAGTATAAAAAAATTGTATATAAATTAAGTAGTATTAAGTTAGAATTAAGGAAAAATGTAAAAATTGAAGATTGTATATAAATTAAGTAGTATTAAGTTATAATTAAGGAAATGTAAAAATTAAAATGTAAGCAAAATTTGAAAATGTAAAATTAAAATGTAAAAAAATTAAAATAAGGTGAAATGTAAAAAACTTTTCTTATTGTCTTGAAAAAATATTAATGCAATATTGTAATGAGTTGAAATAAAAGTATTGCAATGTAAGCAATTGTGATTTAAATTGTATGACAAATAAAAGAAAATAAAAAGTTATTATTTTATATGTATGAACAAATAATTTTCGTGTCCGTGCTGTTTGCGGGCCGATGGTGATAAATGGTGAAGATGGTCTGCTTGGCTCTCCATACACAGATGGCCTCCACCATTCACTGCTGTCCGGACCGTCATCCTCCTCATCTGAGATGTCATGGGGCACCGCTTCCGTTGACCATGCTGGTCATCCAACCAATAGCCCAAGCCCAGCCTTGGTTGCATCCACGCACTGGAGTCTGGACCATCTCCATTGTCTTCAAATTCGTCCAACCAATAGTCCAAATCCAGCCTTGGTTGCACCCACGCACTGGAGTCTGGACCATCTCCATCATACTCCATCTGGACGTTATATTCGTCCCATGTTCCCATGTCTTCTCTGGGGCAGTCGCTTGTTGAGGTAATGGTACTCTCTTGAACGGGATTCATTTTGGAACTGAGCTACAAATGAGGAGGACTTTCTTATATATAATCTCACCACCACCTCACCCCACCCCACCCCACTACTCACATAAATAAGAGTAGGAAGTGTGTAACACCATCAATAGCACTGGCAACATAAACAATAATTGAAGTGAGGTTTATTTTAAACACAGATTTCTCTCACAACAGTATTGACATCACTTTCTTTTTTGTAAGTGTTACTTATAGTAACATTGTGTAAATATTCAGTAAATAAAACAAAATAAAATTCAATTTCAAGTTTATTTATCACTTAAACTAATTATATAAATATTTACAATAAACTAAGAATTAAACATATACATCACTTAAACTAATTATATAAGTATTTACAATAGACTAAGAACTAAAACTATATACATATTTACAAACACAAATTATCTATTCATATTGCAAATATTACAGATCTCCACTCGCCTAATTTGGTATAGTGGATCTCTGCAAGATTTGCAATATCCCCACCTGCCCCCTGTTATCCTTGTAGTGGCATGGTAGTCCACATGCCGATGTGTCCCCGGATCCACTCTGGACTGGTAGCCTAGGAAACATTGGTGGCAAAGTTGATATTCCATACCACCTATCACCATGACCGCCACATAGGTCATTGTGGTACAGAATATACCCTCCATTGGATGCACCCTTGGCAGATATTTATAACTTATCTGCCTTTGTCCTCTTGGATCGGGAATATCTGCGACGATACCCTCATCATCGCTGGAATCGTCTGCAGCAGTGGCACCCTCTTCGGCGTCAAAAAAGACCTCATCATCTTCCTCGTCACTTTCCTCATCGCCTTCCTCATCGTCTTCAACTTCTTGGTTTAACATCAGCAGGTTTCATACCAGTCGTACGATGTATTTTATTATTGTACAATTTTGTAATGTCGGATAGAATGTCAACCCATTTGTATTTACCTCTAGCTGAGAATTCTTTGTATAACCAGGTTTTCAATGTTCGTATTACTCTTTCTGCAATTGCTGCTTTTTTCGTACTATATGTGAAGTAATGATTAATGATGTATTGCTTCATTAAAGCAGAAAAATTTTTGTTGTAAAATTCCGTACCCTGATCGCTTTGCAGATTTTTAGGAGAATACTACGATTCTTGTAAAATGCTTCTCATAGCCTTTGTAATTTCAACACCAGTTTTATTTTTTAGAGGTCTAGTCCACAAATATTTTGAGTAGCAATCGATCACTATGAGAATGTATCGATAATCATTGTTTTCGTCAGCATATGGCTGCATTTCAGCTAAGTCCATTTGCCATAAATCACCATAACCTTTGATTATTGTTCTTCTTCTACGGAAATTTCTCCTACAAGCTTTATGCAATTCGTTAACAACTTGTAATTTCTCATTACTAATCACCATAATTGAAGTTTAAGTCAGGCGTTTATAGATAATCTAGGACTGTTTTTCACCTTTTTCCTAATGTAGCAGCGTTGTCCGTGACTTCAGCCACTATTTCATCTATCACTTGTTGATTACGATCGTTCCTCCCAGCTTGTGTCACAATATTTCTCAGTGATTTCTGTCGCACTGTCGTACCTTTCAGACGGGATTCATCGAGAATGTGTGTCCTCGGTTAATTTCTTAACTCCAGAAATTTCTTTATTAATGTGTTGCAGTGCGTCATTTATCATCTCGGTAATTTTGCTGTGTACAAATTCACTATATTCAGTCCACTGATTCTCCATAAATGCAATGTATGACTTTTTAATATCTTTCATACATTTATCGATCTTTTCATCTACATAGTTACGGGTTACACCATCTTTCTGATTTATTGGTTCACCAATGTTCAGTAAACGCTTATTTTGCATATCAAATTGATTATCTGCGGTGAGATTAAAACCAATACCTGGGGGTCCACGTATGATAAACGATTTATTATTACTTCTTCGTCTACCGAACTTGTCAATTGTGTTGTTTACGACAACCATTTCTGTTTACGTCTGACTCCGTTTAAGCATTTCACAATATTTTATACTAGTCAAATAACCGTGAAATGAATTTTAACTTCACTAATAGATTATCCCTTCTTCCCTCATTTCTTCCAATAAACTAACTATTTCGTTATTAACACCGTTGTTACCCACCATTTTTGAGCTATAGAGCAGACGAAGGCGGTCCACCAGTTCTTTCGGTTTATTCCAATATACATAATCCACACCTCTATTATTGTATAATTTGTTAATAAGGAAACCTGTTTATTCAAACCCTCTTTTATATCATAATTTTTATATGGTGCCTTTGTCTGTTTTAATATTTCTGCATATAATTGACACTCTTTGTCACCAATAATGACCTCATTACTACGCGAAATAATAATAATAATAATAATAATAATATGTCTTTATTGTTTTCTTATAAATTACACATAAAAACAAAATTTGAAGAAGAAGGGTGGCGATATTCACGTTAGTGCTCTTCCATATAACCACCCTTGTAAGTAAATTAACTAGAGTACAATGTAGCACAATACAGGCGGCGAAGAAACATTATATATGTGCTCAAATATTACACTTACACACTTATTCACACTTATTCATGATAAAATCTGTGATCTGTTTTCTGAATGCAGATATATTGGTAAGGGACTTTATATTCTGGGGAATAGAGTTATACAATTTTGCGGCGGAGAAAGAAAAGGAACGTTGAAACAGGGCAGAGTTATGCTTAGGAACAGTAAATTGGGTACAGTAACGCGTAGAACGCTGATGAGTGTCAGCGTTGTGGTTGTTTCATAAATATCATATCATATAACTTAGGACTGCCAGAATACGTCCCCACCTTCTTAGTTCCACGCCACAATGTGATATTTCCATTAGAAAAACGTATTTCAGCATTACCCATTTGTAGTTTTTCTGTATGGGGGTCTAAGCGTACATCGTATATAGTGTCATACTTAGCATTGTCGAATTTCAGATTTTCTAAATGTGCTTTCACTATATCACATTTTCCTTCTGCGCCACTAATAAAACTTTCTGAACATGGAGTGCTCATTAACGACGATCCCGGTGGTGTTTCCAAAAAATATTGTTGACTTACATATTTGTCACCATCTTCATCACTAGTTTCAGGTGTTGCTTTCAATGTACTAGTACTAGCTCTTGCACTTTCTATGGATTGTGTTGGTTTCTGAGTTTGTGTTGGCGATTGGTTATGTGAAGCAGATGATATAACCTTTAATGGTTTTGTTATGGGTTCATAATTTTTTTCGAGTGTTAACTGATTCTCAACATTTCTTCATAAGGGAGGTGCAAAGGCAGATAACAATTTCAGACCAATATCCTTGGTACCAATAATATCAAAAATATTTGAAACCGTATTAAAATTGCAAATGACTAAACACTTGGAAGAAAATAATTTTTTTTATCAATATCAGTATGGTTTTCGAACGAAAAAATCCACCAATGAGGCTATACTACAACTGATAGATCTTATAGTGGAAGGTCAGGAAAATGGTCAGTTTGTGGGGGTTACTTTCTGTGACCTACAGAAGGCATTCGACTGCCTATCACACCAGGTACTTCTTGAGAAATTACAACATTTTAACTTGAGTAAAGTCAGCGTGCAGATTATAAATTTCTTCCTAAGTAACAGGAATCAGTACACATGCCTAAATGGTGCTGTTTCAGATATAAAAATTATCAACAGAGGAGTCCCTCAGGGATCAGTATTAGGCCCCTTACTGTTTTTAATTTATATTAATGATATAAAGATGGGAATACCTGAAACTGAGGTTCTCCTTTTTGCCGATGACACCAGCATTGTAACAGCTCACGAAAAACTGAATGACATCAAGAGGCTCATGGTGGAAGGGCAGTCAAATGCCCAAAACTGATTCCTAACCAACAAATTATGTATGAATAAAACTAAAACCATCAACGTGATTTTTTCCCACAGAAACATAGACACAGTCGATAATCCAGAGATGGCAAAATTCCTGGGTATCTATCTGGACCCTACACTTAACTGGGGTCCACGCATCGACAGCCTTGCGAACAAACTATCAAAGAATATTTTTGCCATCCGAACATTAGTCAAATTAGTTCCTCATAGTGTCATTAAAACGGCCTATTTTGCCCTGTTTGTGTCTCAAATGTCTACAATAAGTTACCGCAACACATCAAAAATCTCCCTCTTGGCAAATTTAAAGCGATTGTAAAAACATTTCTACTCCAAAATGCGTTTTACAGCATTAATGATTTCGTAACCTCCGATATAACATCTATGTGATGTATTTATGTGCATGTATATATAGGTATGTATGTATGTATGTATATGCGTATGTATGTATGCATATATGTATGTATGTATGCATGTGTCTATACATATATAGCCTTTAATGTCAAATATATAAATGGTTTTTAAGTTTTAAAATGTTGTGTGTTTCGACAGTTTATCTTGACCATTGCTAATATGTCAATTTTACATTTTTATTATTATTATTGTAGTTTGTAGTAAATATTGTGTTTGTATTTTACTTATTTTGTTATGTATTTCCGTTATTTATTATCCTATGTTATTTATTATTATATGTTAGTTATTTTTGTATGCCATTTATTTAACTGTCTATTGTATGTTACATATTTTTTTTCATTTCATGTACCTGACGTGTGTAAAGCATTTTATATGTTAAACGCAAATAAATATATTCTGATTCTGATTCTGATTCTGATTCTGATTCTTCTCTTCACAGAGTTGAATTTTTTGCGCACTGAATCGGTGGCCTCAATCAATTCGCGTTTCAGTCTTATTTCTTCTCTCATGTTTCTACCTATAGCACTACTGTGTTTATTCTCACCATTGTCATTCATGCCTAATAAATACAGCCTCACTGCTGAAGTTATCCCGATGCTATCTGTAGACCAACTAAAATTTTAATTACAATACTTAATGGATATATGAAACTATCAAGTCCTTTGCGATATCCCTTCATTTACTTCTCTATCCTTGTCAATTACAAGAAACCCATATTTGTCTTTCCAACACTCTGCACACATTTCTTGAAATTGCTTAAAAGACACATCCGGTGAGACATGGTCGGAGAAAATGTGGTGTAAATTCATATCATCCTGCTTAAAAATTGCTATGAAATTGCTATTATCCCTTACCAACTGTTTGGGGACGCGGGAATACGTTTGTGCCAAATAGAAACAATCTACATGTTTATGACGCCCCATTGAGAAGAATGCTCGAATAACATCTTGCTTTTCACATATAACATCAGCTCAGCGTCGGATGGTTGCACTATTTCCGCGTTGTTACTGAAGGTGTAATATCCTAGCCCCTTAATCGGTGCTAATATATCGCGTAAATATTCATACTTGGGTTGATGTAAGGACTTTGAATATAAGTATATGTTTGAGAAACGTAGCCCAAGTGGATGAGTAAGCAAAGTTATTAATAAATTTGTTTTGCCACAAGCACTTGGACCTATTAAAAGTCCGCGAATAGTTGAGGGAAGTAGCGGGTCATGGCGTGATTCGACTTGTAGCCCATATCCTACTTTTTCATCTAAATTATCTACAGCAAGTTTCTGTTTCTGCTTCACAATGCGCATCGTAGCACAGATGGATACTATATAAATAGATGTACGTACTGTGATTGTTATTTAAATGGTGTCAACCCAGAAGTACACACGTATTCTCTAATAAATAAGCTCCCATTTGAACTACACTTGCCGGGAGGTTACCAGTATTGTGGTCCAGGTACAAGATTACACAAAAGACTGGCACGAGGTGATCCTGGTATAAACAAGCTCGATGCTGCATGTAAGTAGCACGATATTGCATACGATCAAAACACTAGTAATTTAGCAGCCCGACACAAAGCAGACTATCAACTTGAACAAGCTGTCTGGAAACGAGTTAAATCAAAAGACGCAAGTTTCAAAGAAAAGGCCGCCGCGTGGTTAGTTACAACTATAATGAAGGGAATACAACGCCTTGGTATGGGCTGTATGTCAAAAACACCCCGTACTACAAAGAAATGTATAATTAAAAACAAAAACAAGAAAAACTCGAGGAAGATAGCTTTTGGTGCTGGAATAGTACGCAAAGTACGTGAAGAAATACGTAAAGCCGGTGGTAAACGATCAATTGCTAAGGACACAAAAAAAATGACACAAATAGCGCTTCAAGCAGCACGACGATACATGAAAGCAGCTGGTGGAAAACGTAATATTCGTACGCCTAGGATAATACCAATACCGAAAGTTGGCGGAGTTCTACCTTTAATACCCATTTTTGCTGGATTATCAGCATTGGGTAGTTTATCTGGCACTGCTGCTGGTATAGCTAAAGCAGTAAATGATGTTAAAACGAGTAGAGATGAATTAGCTGAAAAAATCGCCATAATAGGCAGATGGAGGCGATTGCCATAGGCAAAAGTGGCAAGGGGCTATATTTAAAACCATATCGCAAAGGGCTAGGACTTTATCTAAAACCACAAAGTTCAAAATACTTCTAGATGCTCTTCCCCGAAAACCTCTCACTAATATCGATCTTAAATATTATGCAGAGAAGATGAAAGTACCTTATTTTCGGGGAATATTTATGCGCGACAATCTACCAAATTCTGGACCACGTCATAATGAATCAGTCATCATAAATCTGGACAGTATAAATGGTCCTGGAGCACACTGGGTGGCATTTAAGAAACGTGCAAATTTAGTCACATATTTCGATAGTTTCGGAGATTTACCCCCACCGAGAGAATTAGTTTTATACTTGCGCAGAGGTTCAAAGTCGACCGACAAAATTTACTATAACTATGATCGCCAACAAAATTTCAACACAGTGTGGTGTGGCCATTTGTGTTTGAAGTTTCTCACTACAAAATAAATACAGACGCTTAAGAGATAACATCTACAGACCTTGAAATGAATCGGGAAAGCATTAAGCAAATGGGTCAATCACTAATCGCGTTCTCCCGTTTACGCAGTCTATTGAAGATGAGTAAACAACAATTGGCAAATATGCCTAAAGAAGTAATGATTGGATGTGCTGCACATGAAATTGCATTAGTATGGGACAAACTACCCCAACATCTCCAGAATGATATTGATATTTTAAAATATCAATACTGCCAAGAACATTACAATGATGATGATGATGGTGGTGGTAGCAGCGTTGATGTTAATGATGGACCGACACCTCGAAGAATATTTTGCTGCTACTGTAAAGTGCGTGATGTTAATGTAGCATCAAATAATGACATACAGGCATCTCCATCATCCAACAAGAAACGAAGATTACACCACGGTTATTGCTGTAGCTCACAATAAATTCATGAGAGAACACTAAAGATCATCAGTCATGTCGTACACGTTCACTCTATCAAATCGCTCTAGTGTGCTCAGTGCTGAGTTTTATCCACCCATTGAATTAGATACCAATAGACGATATGGGCTGGGATTAATGGGATTCTATTCTTACAATTCTATATTCAACGTAGACGAAACCAACAATCGTTTTTTTATCGAACTGGACCAAAAGTAGCCCCCACATTTATCAGCATACCTTCCGGAACCTATGAAATTGAAGAAATATATCATGCAATACTAAAAGCTATACCTGGGGATAAGAAAGAGGAAAAAGAAAAACTATTTCGATTGCGAGCGAACAACAATACGCTGAAGTGTGAGATTTGGTCAAAATATGGAATTGACTTTACACAAGCAAACTCTATTGGTAATTTATTGGGATTTAAATCGACTTATTTGCATCCAAACACTAATCATGAATCAACATTACCTGTTGATATTATGAAAGTAAGGATGATACGTGTAGATTGCAACATTATCTCTGGAGCATATCTTAATACCCTTAAATCCCATACCCTTTTCGAGTTCGACATAGATGTTGAACCAGGTTACAAACTTACCAGAGAGCCAGCGAACATCATATATTTGCCTGTTAGACCTGAAGGACGTCAGTTTATCGACAACATTACACTACGCATATTGGATGATTATGGAGATTTAATCAATTTTCGTGGTGAGAAGATTATCGTAAAGCTAGAATTGAAACAGTTTTAAAATCGCAAACACAATGAGTTTTCGATATAATCAACAACGATTAGCACACAATCGTTTCAATATGATTGACGATAAAAAGACTAATGACTGCGGAAATCGACTCATTCAATGTGTAGAGCTTAAACGGTTAAGACATAACCTGCCAGCTAAAGACCGTGCATTTCTTCGATCCATCGGATTAAAACTAAGAGAAAAATAGTTAATAATGGTGACTTTTACATCTAGTGAAAAACTTGAGGTGTTCGAGGAACCTGTATTCGATCAGTCACTCGTTAGCTTACATGAGCATATATATAAACCACACGGTTCACCATATTATAGAAACTCTGATGAAGTACGCATTCCTGTCAATTTTCAGGACTTAATACTTGACATTACAGAGAGTTACATTTATATAGAAGGAAAATTTACCCCTAGTGATGTTACCAAGAAGTGTTATCTATCTAACAATGCGCTAGCTTTTCTCTTCGAAGAAATAAGATATGAAATGGGTGGTAAACAGGTTGCTGTCGTTAGGAAGCTTGGCACCACTACTACAATGAAAACTAGGTTGTCATATGGACAAACATCCCTCCCATCGCTACTAACTATAGGTTGGGGTCTCACCGAGAAAAAACAGGATATTTTAGATACTACCAGCCACGTGTTCAGCGGTAATCTCCCTCTTAAGTACCTCATGGGTTTTGCAGAAGATTATACCAAAGGTATTTTAAATACAAAACAGGAATTAATTTTAATTATAGCACGTTCCTTTAAAGACTCTTACATTGGAGAAGTTGATGCACAGTTAGAAATTAACAAAACCGAATGGAAGATAAGACATATTGTGCCTGAAGTTAGACAAAAGGTTAAACTATTAAAGAAAATTGATACGAGCAGTAATAATGCTAAAGTTAAAATGGCTTACCGTATGTGGGATCTCTATCAGCTACCCACTCTACTTGATACTGCTTCTGATATATGGGCTGTTAAAACCACTATAAGTCTTGAGAGACCTCGATACATCATTATCGGATTTCAAAACAATGGCAACTCTAGTGACAGAACCAAAGACGCCGCAAATTTTATACTTGCAGATATAAATAATATTCGGCTATATTTAAATGCCGAAGTATTTCCATATGAACGTTGGAATTTAAATTTCGATAAGAAACTCGACTCTGCAGCCTACTACGCCTATGAAAATTTCCAACGTAGTTATTACGATAAAGATATGAGTGAACTTATGATGGACCTTGGCGAATTCAGAGAAAATTCATTGTTTGTTATTGATTGCTCGCACCAACCAGATGCAATGAAATCATCCACCGTCGATATAAAAATTGAATTTGAGACACGGAAGACGAAGTTTCCCGAACAAACTCGAGTATATGCACTTATACTTCATGATGCGTATTTAAGTTATAGCGCATTAGATGGTTCAGTTCAGTGTGGCATTGCTGGTGCTAAGTAACGAATACCTATTACCATGACGTCATTAGGTAGCCAATTTCCTACTTTAATAGTTGACTTGCAGGGGTTTCAATATAAAACAAATGATTTTACCGTTAAAGAATTAGCTGTTCTATGTTGTAACACTAATCAGCAAGCACACTATTTCTTCAAACCACCAAATCCTTTCTCATCACTAACCCAAGGTGAACAGACTCACTACCGATGGTTAGAAAACAACTACCATGGAGGCATAAAATGGAGTGATGGATGGATATATTTAACTGTCAGAATTCCCACTAATACTTCATCGACTTTGTCAAAGCGCAGTTAATAATTTTCGACGCAATGTATTGTCAGAGGATGTTATAATTGTATGCAAAGGCAAATTAAAGAAAAATGTTCTACAGCATCATCTAAAATGGAATAGAGTTATAGATCTAGATGACTTCTCACCCTGTGTACCCAATCTAAAATCGTTAAAGGTACCAAGATGTATGGAACACACCCAACCAAAATATAGTCACTGCTCTCTTGCAAACGTTCACTTTCTTAACAAACGTATTATAGATTTAAATATTGAGTTAAAATAAATATCTTTAAATATGTTTATATTTAGGATTAATAATTAATATTTTTTAATTTATGTCACCAAAAATAATTATAAATAAATTAATGTATAATCTAATAATGTGTTTCATTTATTTCAATTTTAATTTTAAAAATAAAACAACTATATTTCAATAATAATAATTTTGTTACACCATTTACATATTAATATTATTAACAGAAGAATTACGATAAATGATTAACTACTAATTGAGTTGTCTTCATCCTGTTCTTCATCAGATTGGTCGAGTTGATACTTTTCAATAATTTCCTTAGGTAAGTATTTTTCTATGTCACATAGGAAACGTTTTAAATTTATTTCTACTAGTTGCTCACAGAATTCTTCTAAATTCACAATACCACGAGAGAATTTACCACATAGTTGTGCACCTCTGTAATACCTCTCAGAATCCTCATTAAGCTGTTTAACTTTTTCAGCATCGAAGCAGTAATTTAGATCATAATTTATTGGGTCTATCCATACTTAAGTCGCCTAGTACAGAAGATAGTCTTTCAATTGCCGAACTAATGTCTTCTGCCCTTACCCAACGTTCCGCTGAATATTGCATCCACATTCTTGTCGATTATAGTGAAGCTAGAAATTACTTAAATAAAATTAGAATAAGTTGAAAAATAAATGATAAAACTACTTACATCTCTGCTACTATTGTAGGAGCAAGCAATTCGTATCGGAATACTGACTCAATGTGAGATAATGAGTGATCTAAAAATTATTATAATTTGTTATATTTCTACCTAAGTTACACTTTCACTATACTATATTTATTGGCTAGATAATTTAAAGCATACAAATATTTTAAATAGTTCAAATCACGCAATAAGTTCGAATTCTATTAGTGACCTCGATTTGGCAAGGGCATAAATAAGGGAATTTTCTCCTAAATAAATCAATGCATATTTACCACCAGACGAATTTATTTCTTCTGTATAAGATATATTTAAAAGTTCAACAATACGTTTAGGCAAAAATGATTTAAAGGTAGTATTTGTACTTTCGTCAAATAAATGTACTAATATCGATTTTCCAAAACGTGTATTAAGCATTAACATTTTTTTAATGGCGTAAACCTTATTTAAAATTAACGATGAAATAGGTTTTTGGTCTAAAACCTCAGTATCTTTCACAATGAGTTCATTAAGGGCTAATAAATCGATATTGGTAGCTATATTTAAGTAATTGAGTACAATGAAAGAATTACTAACCAAGAAATGTTACAGAACTTTGCTTACTTACAATTCTTCAGATCACAACACTATGCTCACTTATTAACTGTAGGCGAATCAGACTAAATATGATTTTGTTCTGATAGAGCTTACTCTTTTATAGAAAAGGTATACTACGTCACAAAATATCACACCCCACTACATTTTACTGTGTACGTATTGAACAAATGTAATTTTAGAGGTCAAGTTGAGTGGCAAGAAGGAAGCGCCATCCTTGCACGCTCTAATAGTATTAGTCAAGGCCAAGGTCGCAGCAAGTGATCGTTCTGGGTAAGAGAAACACTGCACCCTTCAAATCGAAACGCACTGCGACCGTCCAAGGTCAAGGCCACGGCATCTAATCTGGAGACCTAGGCATACACCGCGACCTTGAATGTCAAGCCAGCAGGTGCACGTTCAAGGTCAAGGTCAGTGGTGCGAAACGCACTTACACCGTTCAAGGTCAAGGTATCTAGTCTGGGGACCTAGGCATACACCGTGACCTTGAATGTCAAGCCAACAGGTGCACGTTCAAGGCCAAGGTCAGTGGTGGGGGGAGATCCAGCTTCGGCTAACTTCCTCTACTATTGTTGGTTAAGTCGCGCAAGTATTAACTGTGTCAAAAACGTAGAATTGTATAGGGCTACGGCTACGAGGTTATGTTGGCCTTTTTATGAAAATGTAGTGCTGACATAAATTTAAAATTGGTATGTATATCCTTGTTATGGAGCGTAGAGGATCACCTTTTTTGCTCAAGAGCAACTTCCGAGATTTTCGTGTATTTTTACGTTTCAAATTATGTAAATTAAAAAAACAAAGGATTATTCAATTTCGTCTGTATTCCATATATATATATATATATATATATATATATATATATATATATATTGGCTACCAATCTTTCATGATTTGTAAGGTATAATTCAATGCAGATCGGGGTATTTGCCCGCTGAGTAGTTGTTTCCTGCAAATCATATGTAATAACAGTATAGGTTAAGTCCACCAAGGGCTGAAGGTCACCGCTCTCGGTACTTGCAAAATAGCAAGTCGCTATACACCATGGAGACATCTATGATGTCTGGTGTATAGTAGCATTTGACCAAATGAGAGGATTCACTTACCTCTCACCGGTACACCATTTACTTAAGTTTGTATAAAACTAACAGGTTGGCCACTGTCATTTGTCTGTTCCATGACCTATGGCATACTGATGAGAACTAATAAGTTCGAAACCGGTCTATGTCTGGTCAGGGAATTGACAAATGATATTGGCTACCAGTCTTTCATGATTTGTAAGGTATAATTCAATGCAGATCGGGGTATTTGCCCGCTGAGTAGTTGTTTCCTGCAAATCATATGTAATAACAGTATAGGTTAAGTCCACCAAGGGCTGAAGGTCACCGCTCTCGGTACTTGCAAAATAGCAAGTCGCTATACACCATGGAGACATCTATGATGTCTGGTGTATAGTAGCATTTGATCAAATGAGAGGATTCACTTACCTCTCACCGGTACATCATTTACTTAAGTTTGTATAAAACTAACAGGTTGGCCACTGTCATTTGTCTGTTCCATGACCTATGGCATACTGATGAGAACTAATAAGTTCGAAACCGGTCTATGTCTGGTCAGGGAATTGACAAATGATATTGGCTACCAATCTTTCATGATTTGTAAGGTATAATTCAATGCAGGTCGGGGTATTTGCCCGCTGAGTAGTTGTTTCCTGCAAATCATATGTAATAACATATATATATATATATCTGGAACTTTATCTGGTATACAGTTGACGCTGTTGCCAAGGAAGAAATCGAATGATCATACAGTGTGACCCACTTTCAATGGACATATTGCTGTAAAAAATAACCGATCTTAACAGTTTTTTATGGGTTCTGTAGCCAAATTGCAAAAAACGGAATCCTTACAATTTCGTTATGTACGTCCGTCAATATGTTACAGCCTGTTGTCGAATCATAAAATTCATAAATATAATTTAATTAGATAAGATTTAAACCACTACTATGCACAAAACACATCAATCACAGCATTAAAACACGCCAGGGGCCTTCCACAACGTTCAATACTCCAGCCGTCCTGCCGTCTAGACTAGTGCCCGATTCGACTCGTCGCATCGGTCCCCAACATCAAATCAAGCCAGAGGCCGTCCACAACGTTCAATACTCCAGCCGCCCTGACGTCCAGAGTCCCATCCGACCCGATATCTAACACTCTAACCTACTTATAGCTCTCCCTCTAACAGCCAAGTTCTCACAAGCACCTACGCACCCTTCGCTTAACTATATCTACAACCCATAGGCTAGCTACTTGTATATTTTACATCATCGTCGCCCTCCTTATTTTCCGCCTGCCAATTAACAAACTCATACCTAGAAAAATTAATCCCATTATCCGAAACCTAACCAGGATAACCTACAAACTTCCTATATCCCTCTAACAGAAATAGACAAAGAAAGTGCATATAAACATACCAAGGCAAGCGCCCAAAGGCGGACACCTTATTGTAGCTACAGAAAGCACACATACTATTACGGCAGCAGCGGCAGTTCTTCCGCAGTTCTTGTTAAAGAACGCTATAACCCCGATATACTTTTCGACGTTGTAACAAAATCCGACTTAGGAAATACTTCGTAAGAAAAGCGTGCTTCACGTAAAAACGCCGTGGAAGAGGTTTTTAATTGTTGGAAACATATTTTTGCTCTTCGGAGCATTTTTTATGCCAAATTTGCCAAATGCGTTAATTTAGAAAGTGTAGTAAATGTCGCTGCACAGGGACGTAATGTCGCCCCGACCACCCAATTTTAGAAAGTATACTAAAATTGGACTTGAACTTCAAAATTTCCAAGATTAAAAACCCTTTTACGAATCCACGTTGTCAAGCACTGCAACTCTTACGAGGTATTGAATATGAGGACAAGTTAGTCCAACGACTATTCAAAGTATATCGGAAGTTATAGCGAAAATAGCCCTTAGCGACATGGGACCCCCATCATTTCCTAGCAGTCGGATTTGACGGGGAAATGATGTGTTTTGACGGGGTTTGCCCTAAACCGGTTCCTCAGTGATTCGGAATCAAAAAAGTATCTATACCATGTACTCACACGTGCCTGGGATCTGCCTTGCCTGAACGTAAAAAGTTGTTATTGCATAATACAAACGAAGTAGAGACGCTTCAAGCAATTTTAAGCTCCGAGGAGCGACCAAAATTTATGTGAATTTAATAATACGTTTATAAGACAGGCAAGCAAAAGCCCACCAAAATTTCAGTTACATGAAACTTTTCTTGAATCTTTTTGTGCATCGTTAGCTTATCAAACTGCATATTGGATGGTAGTTGGTACCGTATGAATCGTCCCGTTCCTCACCATGTGTTGTACACGGGTCAGGCCATTGTTTGTTAACATATTCTCTTGAAAAAGTTGTTGTAAAAAACATGATTTTTTAAAGATTTAATATACATATTTTGAACTTTATATTGTCTTTTAGTTGTGTTTTCTAACAAAATTCCTTTTCAGGTTTAATTTTAAGAGAGTGTGATACAGACAGTGTTAGATTTATAGTGTTACGACGTCTTCCAATTGATACCATCAGAGCAGCAGTTAAGCATAAACGACAGTAAGTATGATTTATTACATTATTCTCCGTTTGAAACAGTCGTGTTGAACCCTAAAAAATTTTGTGAACGTAATATTTATTATTTAGAATTAAGAAAAAGTTGAGGAAGTTCGAGCAGAAAATACGTCCTTCAGACATCCATAAAAACATGGATCGTTCACATTCTCATCGCTACAACATCAACTACAACCATCAGTCCAGTGAAAACAGATCAACAAGAAGTAACCAGTCCAGCCTACCAGTGTCTACTCGATGAACCAACCCTCAATACGACGCTTTATCTGCCGCCAGCACACGATCCAAGGCACTGTTGATGTGGAGAAGAGTACTAACAGCGTACAACGACAGTCGCGACTTAAAAACGTTTTATTGGTGCATAGTAGTGCGGGGAAAATTAAAATCAGTGTTGGCTCAGTACTGTTAGGGTAAACAACCATTTTTGACAGTAGGAACGCCGTTCGAGTTGCTTTTAGTTATTTTTTTAATGGATTATCTTCTTTTATTTACTTAACCTAATTGCAACGACGGGTATTAGCACCCATAATAAAAATAGTCAACATCTCGGGAAGCTTGGCGCTGTAATCAGTCAGTCTGGGCTCTCCCGCTATCGTAGAAGTCTCGAGAACTCTGACATCGGGAAAAGATTTCCGGATAATACAGCTAACACTGCTACTGACAGCTGTCAAATGCCACCTTCGACATCGGATTTGAAATCAGCGGTCCCAAAAACCCCATGTATATATTCTGATAAATCTTTTCCGGAATATAAGGCGAGTTGACAGTACCACTGACAGCTGTCAACTGTCAAATGCTATTTTTGACATCGAATTTGAAATCAGCGACCCGAAAAACCCCCGTAGAACTCTGACGTTGTGGCCATGACGACTTTTCCCATAAGAAATATGCGGGGTCTTTTAATTAGCGATTTTTTTGGTTGAAATTCTGATTAGAACACTAGATTCAGTAAACTCTCAAATGGGTAAATCCCAAGTTTCATGAAAAAATATTGAATATTGCCAATTATATTTATTTTTGATTCTACGTATCGTTTCATTTATTCCACGATGTAAATTATTTTTTCCGGTGATTAGTTTTAAGTCTTTTTCTGCAAAAATAAATGATAGGATTTCGAGAATTGGAAAGTCTAGATTGTTTTCAACGTAATAAGTTTTGGAAAGGTCTAATTTGTTCCGGTGTTTATATAATGTTAAAAATAAGTGTTCTACCACAGACTCTGGGTCGAAGGGTAGAGCGATAATGTAATAATTTCTTTGTCGGGTCGATTTACTGGAAACGATATTGATTGTATTGTTATCGAATTCGGGGTTTTCCTCGAAAATATCCTCGATAATTTGATGGTGAAGGTCTGTCAAGTTGTTTTGTTGGAAAAACGTTATGATGTTTTTATTTTCTCGATCTAATAGTTGTTTATTTGTGATTTGAATTTTGGAATAATCTATTAGAGATTTGGTTTTATAAAGACGGGAGAATGTGTCAAATTCTCGGGCAATTTGTTCGTCAGTGATCTTGTTAAAGAACGCTATAATCCTGATATACTTTTCGACGTTGTAACAAAATCCGACTTAGGAAATATTTCGTAAGAAAAGCGTGCTTCACGTAAAAACGCCGTGGAAGAGGTTTTTAATTCTTGGAAACATATTTTTGCTCTTCGGAGCATTTTTTATGCCAAATTTTCGCTAGCTTTTCAAGGAGCGTTAATTTTTGGAAAGTGTAGTAAATGTCGCTGCACAGGGACGTAATGTCGCCCCGACCACCCAATTTTAGAAAGTATACTAAAATTTCCAAGATTAAAAACCCTTTTACGAATCCACGTTGTCAAGCACTGCAACTCTTACGAGGTATTGAATATGAGGACAAGTTAGTCCAACGACTATTCAAAGTATATCGGAAGTTATAGCGAAAATAGCCCTTAGCGACATGGGACCCCCATCATTTCCTAGCAGTCGATTTTGACGGGGAAATTATGTGTTTTGACGGGGTTTGCCCTAAACCGGTTCCTCAGTGATTCGGAGTCAAAAAAGTATCTATACCATGTACTCACACGTGCATGGGATCTGCCTTGCCTGAACGTAAAAGTTGTTATTGCATAATACAAACGAAGTAGAGACGCTTCAAGCAATTTTAAGCTCCGAGGAGCGACCAAAATTTATGAGAATTAATAAATACGTTTATAAGACAGGCAAGCAAAAGCCCACCAAAATTTCAGTTACATGAAACTTTTCTTGAATCTTTTTGTGTATCGTTAGCTTATCAAACTGCATATTGGATGGTAGTTGGGTACCGTATGAATCGTCCCGTTCCTCACCATGTGTTGTACACGGGTCAGACCATTGTTTGTTAACATTTTCTCTTGAAAGAAGTTGTTGTAAAAACATAAATTTTTAAAAGATTTAATATACATATTTTGAACTTTATATTGTCTTTTAGTTGTGTTTTCTAACAAAATTCCTTTTCAGGTTTAATTTTAAGAGAGTGTGATACAGACAGTGTTAGATTATAGTGTTACGACGTCTTCCAATTGATACCATCAGAGTAGCAGTTAAGCATGAACGACAGTAAGTATGATTTATTATATTATTCTCCGTTTGAAACAGTCGTGTTGAACCCTAAAAATTTTGTGAACGTATTAGAATTAAGAAAAGGTTGAGGAAAAAGAAAATTAATTTTTTCTTTTTCCTATTTTTTTTTAAATTTTTCTAAGTTTTTCGAGCAGAAAATACGTCCTTCAGACTTCCATCAAAGCATGGATCGTTCACAATCTCGTCGTCGTTGTCTGAGGTTTCATCTTCGTCTGAGTCTTCGTTTGCGGCTAGAATTTTTGAATAAAATTTGGAACATTCTGAAAAGTGATTGATTTTTATTCTGGACAACGCGTCCGCGTTTTTATTGATCTTTCCGGGTTTGTATATTAACTCGTAGTCGTATTCTTCTAGTTTTAAGCGCCAACGCGCTAGTCTACTACCTGGGTCTTTTATGGAAAATAACCAAGTGAGTGGTCGGTGGTCGGTGACGAGTTTGAACTTCCTTCCGAATAGATATGGCCTAAAATGCTTTACACTCCAGACCAAAGATAAAAGTTCACGCTCAATGGTTGAATACTTAGTTTCCGTGCCGCATAAAGTTCGAGATGCGTATGCGATTGGCAAATCTTTTCCTATACTTCCTTGTGAAAGTACAGAACCTATTGCAAATGCACTAGCGTCTGTAGTTAGGACAAAAGGTTCATCAAAGTTGGGGTAGATCAATATCGGGGTAGTTGTCAAAGTTTGTTTTAGGGTTTCGAATGAATTTGTACAGTCATTGTCGAAATTGAAAGGTATATCTTTTTGTAGCAACTTAGTTAAGGGTTTTGAAATTTTGGAGAAATTAGGAATGAAGCGTCTGTAGTAGCCTGCTAGACCTAGAAAAGATTTAATTTCTTTCTGATTTTTGGGTTGAGGAAAATTTAGAATTGCTTCGACTTTGGCAGGGTTTGGTTTTACACCATCCTTTGTAATAAGATGCCCTAAATAGGCGACTTCCTTGCGAAGGAATTCGCATTTGTCTGGCTGAATTTTGAGGTTGACCTTTTGTATACGTTTGAAGACTTCTGTTAATCGAGAAATGTGTTCATGGATAGTAGGGGAATAAATAATAATATCGTCCATATAGACGAGACAGCGTTCATTTTGGATGCCTAATAGAATATTGTCCATGACCCTCTGGAAAGTGGATGGAGCATTTTTTAGACCGAATGGCATACGTACAAATTCGTAGTGGCCATTCTCTACCGTGAAAGCTGTTTTTTGGATGTCCTTAGGATCGATTTCAATTTGGTGGAAGCCAGAGGCCAAGTCTAGAGTCGTCGAATATTGACATCTGCCTAATTGGTCTAGAAGATCAGAAATGTTGGGCAAAGGATACTTATCACCTATCGTTACTTCGTTTAATTTTCGGTAGTCAACTACGACGCGCCATTTCTGTTTACCAGAAGCGTCTAGTTTTTTGGGGACTACCCAAACTGGTGAGGACCAGGGAGAAATTGATGGCTGGACAATGCCTTGGTCGAGCATTTTTGAGACTTGTGATTTTACCTCTTGTTTATGAATTTGGGGGTAACGATAAGATTTAGTGAAAATTGGTTTAGAATCGTTAGTGTCTATTGAATGTTTGATTTCATTGGTAAATGTCAAGTTGTCACCTTCTAAATAGAATATGTCTGAAAAGTTTAAACAGAGTTGAGTAATTAGTTCACTCTCCTCATCGTTCAAGTGATCTAAGCGTAATTGGTTTCTTATTTCGTGATTTCTGTCTATATATTGGGAATCCGGATTTTGAAGATTTACATTAAATATTGACCTAAATTTTTGGACGGGTTCAAGTTTAAGATTTGAAAATTTTATTGTTTTGGGAATTGCATTTGAGTTTATTACTGTCGTCAAAAATTCACCATTGTTGTCTACTTTGACAATGGCGTTCGGTAAACGTACTTTTTCGTTTTCCTGGGCTATTAGTATAGCTTCGGTATTTTGTAAATCGCATTTAAGTTTAAAAATCTTTTCTGTGCGTGGTTCGATAGAAATTACATTTTGGTTTTTGACATTTAAATTTGGGTTTGAAATTCTAATACCTGGATTATTGTTTTCGTTAGAATTATTGTGGTTCCTGATTGATGTTACCTCAGTCACCTTGAATAGTGGTACGGTTTTAAAATTGGTAATAAGTTGATTATTTTCAAAGTCCACATGACACTTATAATATTTTAAAAAGTCTGCACCTAATAGTCCATCGAATTCTATATCTAGGTCGTGAACATAAACCTTGTATGGGTCATTTGAATTGAATGGTATTAGAACAGATTCGGTGATATTGATTTTTTCATCTGTTATACCCTGTATAATTACATTTTCAGGATATTTTTGTTTGTACCTTTCCGCTGTTTTGGTTTTAAATACAGAAATACCTGCACCTGAGTCGACAAGAATTTTGAAACGATTTGTGAAGTCTTTTATGTAAAATAGATTTTTGGAATTTACGACATTTAGTTTGTAGCGTGTGTTCCTACATGAATTGGTTTTCCGGGAAGTTCAGGTTTGGGTCGAAACTGTCTTGGAGGTTTATCGCTTGGACTTGATGAGAAATTTGGTCTAGCTCGTCCGTTTGTTGTGTTGGAGTACTCGTGGAATACTCCGGGCCTATGCAAAAATCCGGAGGATTAGCAGCATAATTCTCGTACTGTTGGGGTTGAGAATTAGCAGTATAATTCTCACATTGTTGGGTTCCAAAATCGTAATCATAATTGTTTTCATTAATTTCGAAATTATTTTGGTATTGGTAATTGGGAGAATAACTTGCGGAATAGTCTTGATATTGATTTGAGCTATCGTAAAATTCTTGGTTCAAATGATGCGTTTTTTGTTGATTGAACCTGTTGAAATTTGGGTTTGGCTGAATGGCAGAAGGTCTCTGCTGGTTGAAGTTTGGATTTGGCCTGATAGCTGAGGGCCTGTTCTGTTGAGAATAATTTTGTTGCTGGTTAGGGAAGTTTTGTGGTCTATGATTATATGTACTCTGGAAATGTGGCCTTGGAGGCTGTGCTTGATTAGAATAAGCATTTGGTGTGAAATTGGGAGATGGGGACTGATAATTTTGCCTTGTGCGGCATTCGTTAACATGGTGCCCATTTCTTCTGCAGAATGTGCAGAATTGATGAGAATTTGGGCGTCTTTGAACATTTTGGACAGGGTTTTTGATTGGGGCTTTAATGGAAAATTTTTGTAATTCGAAATATGACAACTGTAGTTCTCGTTTGATCCTGTTTATGGCATCTAGCATGTTGCTAGGATTACCAGCCCTAATGATTTGGCCTAATTTGGGTTCTAACCCGGTCAATAGAGTAGTCAATGTCATGTTTTAAATCAAATTTGATTGAGCCGTTTTTTCTTCAAAGGTTAGAGTTTGTTTTTGTATAGCGGCGTGCATTTTCGCGTTGTGTGTCTGCAACCTAGATACAAATACCAATGCAGTTTCGTTAGATGATTGGCGAATCTTCTGTAGATCCTGAATTAGTTGAAGCGTTAATAAGACGCGCTGATCATCAACAGCGATCCCCTGAGCGGTTATACAGGCTGAAATAAATGTTTGCAAGAATATGGGGTTGCCGTCAAATTCGGGCACTATGGAAAATATTTCGCTTAACCTATAAGGTTCAATATTTATGGTTTCATTTGCAGTAACTGAGTTGTTTACATTCGTAGTGATTGAGTTGTTAGCAGCATTTGCGTTTGTAGTGGTAGCCATTTTATTTATATTATTTAGATAATTAAATAACTTAAAACGCCTTTTTCCAATTTAAGTTAGTACGCTACTGGTGTTTAATAAGAAATTTTTATATGAAATGTGCAAGAATTTATTCTGTAATATTTAAAATTTATATTATTGAATAGCTAGATTAATTCGAAAAACGCGTTTTGGTTTAAAAAGCGTTTTGAGTTTGGAAATAGTATATCTCTGATAATTTTATATTTTAATGTATGCACTTTAAATAGTATTGTAGAACATAAGCTTTGTCTTACGGCCTTAACTTTAACTTTTTATGTGGTATGCAATATTATATTACGATAAAAATGCTAAGATAACAATGGTACGTGATTACAGTTAATTAGATAAATTCGCAATTAAAGAGTATATGATATTACCATAAAAATAATGTTACGATAGGAACAGTGTATGATTACGGTTATTTATATAGGTCACACAAATTATAATCAAGATATTTTGTTTCAAGTTTAAATAAAATTACTATCTTAGATATTAGAACTGTATGTAGCAATGCAATGTATTTTGATAAAATATAATGTAAAATTATGTCGTTGAAAATCAATAATTGCGAGACGATTCAAAAATGACACCCTAAATTTTTCATTCCTCGTGGTCCAGTTGAATGCGACTTCGTGAGCTTAGCTTCACCAAAGGTCTCTCTCTGCCAGGGGCGTCACTGGGTGTTCCTTCCACAGGGTTGCCTTTGATGCCGAAGACACCAACGATGGGACGGGATGAAATTCTTACTTGCTAATTGTTGAATCGTGTTGATTTGAAATGTTGCTTTGTTGCTTGTATTTCTTGATAATTATTATTGTTTCGCTTCTGTGCGTTTGAGAATAATGTAGGTTCTTCTGAACAAAGGATTGGGATCCACCACCACAGCTAAGAAGTTCTCCTTGTTCCAGAAGCTCTTTTCGTCCGGTTAGACACCTCTTTCAGATGGACTCCTTGTTCCCTCGGATATGTTTGCTACTGGTTAGGCTCCCGAACTGTGCGTGTTTTTCAGATCCGCCACGACTGCGCCAATGTTAGATAGTGGATTGTTTGAATAACTTTTTAAAAAGAAACTTTATTTGTTACACTGGAGTCAACGTTGACTTTTTAAGAAAATACAATAATAATTTAGATGAGGTTTATTCGAAAGTGAGTATAAGACTGATTACAAAAAGGTTATTAGTAATATTTATAATGTTTCAAGGACAAAGGAAACAGTGTTGCTGATTCAGCACAATTAGAATTACTGAGAATTGAAATACAATGCTCATGCAGCGTGAGCGGTTATTGAGAAGAGCTGTTACGCAGTATGTAATACGATATGTTTGAGAAGATTAAGCCTGTCTCGATAATATTATATATCATAGTATATTTCTAATATAACATATATATATATATATATATATATATATATATAAATATATTATGTTGTTATGTTGTTGTTTATACGCTTCTGCTCAAAGTGCATTAAATGTAAATAACTTCATATGCATGCGATAAGTCGCAGCCATCTCGATCGAGCCCCCGTTAAGCGAAACACCTGTCTGTAGAGGTTGTGAACAAGAAGATGAGACGGTTCAATATATATTCTGTAACTGTTCTGCCGTCTCATCAATCAGAGAATCCATTTTGGGAGAACGTTGGCCTACTTTGGTCGATGTAAGGGATATGCCCCTAGGCAGCATTACCACCTATTTCGCAAAATTAAGTCGGTTGGAGGCCTATGTGAGGATTTGCCTATAGGAAGGAATCAAATGTCTATATACCCATAAATTCGTTCGTGTATGTACTTGGCTGCCGCTATCTTTATAATATAAGGCCACCGATCTATCAGAATTTGCAGGTGTAATCCAATGCAGATCGGGGTATTTACTCATTGAGTAGTTGTTTCCTGCAAATCCTACCTAGCATATATACAGCGTGTTCCATTTTGCTTGGTTTATTTAATGTCTTATTTAGATAATTAATTTTTTTAATAAGATCTTTGAAAAGCGCATCTTTGTATTCTTTCCTTTTATTTGGGTTTTCTACCACATGTATGTTCAAAAACAAATAACCGAAACTACAAAATAATAGAATTATTGGAAAAAGCCTCTGCGCCTGTGACGTTTACGTCAAAGGAACAGTCAGAGGTTATTTCTTACAAATAATATAAATCGGAATAAACACAGAAATAATGTATTTTGCTGACGTTTCGGAAAGTAGTATCCGTTTTCAAAGCTTTTATAGAAGGACTCTTATTTGCTGTGTATGTCAAATACATCTTTGTGTTATATTAAATTTTACAAAACATAATAGCGTGGCCTAGGTACTATGATTTTTTTTCGCATCAAAAAATGGTGAAATCTTATTAGAGATTTATTTATTTCAAATCTGAGTACGCCACTGGATTCACCTAATACAAACATTTAAGTTTGTATGGTTTTCGGTTATGATTTTTAAGGCACCTCCAAATGGTATTTCGAGACTTGTTTAAATTTATTGCAGCATTCCTCAAGCTTGAACGAGGATTTTCGTCAAAATATGGCAAAATAACGAGATCATTAAGCTGCTTCTGGTGACCAGATCCTCTAGAATTTGCTTTTGAAACACTATCGGTATCATCAAAACATTTTATTATTTTTCGAACGGTGCTGTTGTTATGTGGCGGCCGTCGATTTGGATTTTTTCTATTAAATTCTCGGACAGCTCAAATTATCACCAACAAGAAAAAATAACTTTTGTGCGGGCATAATTATGATAATAAAAAAAATATAAATAAGCAATATTTACTCATCAACAATTAATCATTCGACAGTTGTTTCAGTCAAGGCACTCTTTTCAGAAATACACAATTCCAGTTAAATTTCTTCGGCCATTTCTAAATTTTTATTTCTCTCAGAAAAAATAAAAGATATGACTTTTTTAACAAAATTTGATACAAACACATTTGGGGGGTTGCTGAATCCAGTGGCTCACTCAGATTTGAAATTAAAAAATCGTTAAAAGGACCTGAAAAAAAATCATAGTATGTATATGCTATGTTTTGTAAAATGTAATATAACACAAAGATACGCTTTTCAAAGATCTATATTTAAAAAAATATGTATCTAAACCGGACATTTAAACTTTTTATAGGGGTAGTTCCAGGCAAAATGTGACACGCTGTATATCTCATGAATCATGAATATGTATCGACAAGTCACAAAATAATTTACTTATGTATCATTATGTAAATTTTAAAATAATAATAATAATATCTGGAAAATAATAAAATCATGGGAAATAT
Source organism: Leptura quadrifasciata (assembly GCA_963675555.1). NCBI lineage: Eukaryota > Metazoa > Arthropoda > Insecta > Coleoptera > Cerambycidae > Leptura > Leptura quadrifasciata. The sequence continues at coordinate 32,818,612 of OY776682.1, forward strand.
TTCAGGGTTTTTTTTTTCAAAGAGTTATTTCGATGCTTGCCACAGGAAGTTTTAAATTCTTGTTTGAAAATCGTAAATTTGTAAAAATTTGCCGATTATTGAATCTAGCGTTTTATGAATCCTTTCAAGCATAGCCGAGAAGCCAATTACTAGAATTTGATTTTTCAGCAATTAAAATAGCGTCAAATTGATATCGAATATATATATACACATATGGCACGAAGACAATTGTTTTCATTAATTAACCAAACAGTCATAAAATTGACTGAAAATATATATGCAAATATCATAATGGTTAGTTATCCAGCTTGTTATGTATATAAAAAAATTAAAATTTTATTCGAGCATTTGGAGTATTATATGAAAAATATGGAGCACGACTGACTATCCAATTAATATGCATATACGCAGTCAGACGCCGAACGTAATTTAAAACGAATAATAATTAAATTTTCTAATCACTACTTATATAATTTGTCCTAAGCAATGGTCGCGTATTCTTTAAATTAATTCAGGAGAATAATATGCATTACGATCCTCATTAGATACAGGATTTTACGTTTTAAGTCCTATGAGGCAATGCATTTGCTTTTAGAAGGGTACCGTGAGCTAGAGAACACATGTTTCGTACTCTCAGCTTTACATGCATGTTATATTAAAATACATTGTTATGACAGCTCTGGGACTATGCAACATATTTAACATAGTGGTGTTCATTCTATATGCAAACTTGAATAAACTCATCTACGCTACAGTGAACTCTTTTCTTCTTCTCGATGACTTTCCTGAAATATTTCTAAACGCGAACCAATTTCATTATAAAACTCTTTTTCTATATTTCAACAAATTACTTTACGTTTTACGTGGACTTCTACCAAAATAATTACTCAATGCGCATTTTTATTTAATTTCAGTTGTTCTCGACACCAAATTTTGCAATTCATTGATTTTTCTTTCACTTAAAGCTAAGAAATTGCTATAAGAACTTGTAAAACTTTTAAATATTAAATATGAATAGTGTAATATTCACGCAACACGTAACTTTTCCAGCAGTTTGGAAAATACCTAGAATCTGTCTGGTATTAAAAAAAATGATAGACGTGCTATTGAAAACTATAGACCAATAGTAATATTGCAATTTTAATAAATTATTTGGAAACATAATATACGATATTTTCTTTAATCACATCAAATCTCAAATTTGCCTCAATCAAAACGGATTCATGCCAAATCGCTCTTCACCAGTAAGTTGGTGTGCATTACTCAGTTCATAGTTGAATATTTGGATGCTGGAAGCCAAGTAGATGTCATTTATACAGATTTTTCTAAAGCCTTCGATAGACTGGACCACGGAATTTTGATCAACAAATTATCCGAATTTGGACTAGCACTTCATAACATTTTTTGAATCCTACTTAGTAAATACACGACTAGATGTAAAATACCGTGAATTTTAGCTATAGGTATCTCAGCGACATCAGGTGTTCCCCAAGGCTCTGTGCTTGGACCTTGGCTCTTTAGTATCATCATTGGCTTACACTGTAAAATATTAGTTTATGCCGATGACCTAAAAATGCTTACATCTATTACTAATGTAGAAGAGGGCGTTAATTTGCAAAACGATCTTGTACAGCTATGGCCTTGGTGTAGCGTAAACAATTTACAGTTAAATATCTAAAAGTGTTGCCCTATGACAAACACTCACACACCAATAAAATTAATCATACGATTAATAATGAAGAACTGAAGAGTTGTAGTCATCTCAAAGAACTAGAAGTTATGTTAGACCCAAAGTTATCTTTTGTTAGCCTTATCAATAAAATCACCGCTAATTCATTTAAAAATTTAGGCTACATTATTTGTAATTGTAAAGAATTTAATGAAAATACATTGACCGACTCCTCTTTAATTCATTTGTGAGGTCAAGACTTGAATATGCTTCAACAGTATGGAGTTCTGGTTATGAAAATCATAAATATAGCATTGAAAAATCTCAGAGACGTTTTCTTAAATACATTTGGTTCAAAAGTTATGGAAATTATTCAGAGAGAGGTTTTCCACATTGTGACTTATTACATACGTATTCAACACAAGTGATCTTCAACTTCGTCGGGTGTATCACTCTCTTATATTCCTTTTTAAGATTTTAAATGGCACTGTTGATTGCTCTGAAATTCTTAGTTGCGTCAGATTTCATGTTCCAAATTCGCAGACTCGCTCGCATTGGTCTCTTCTCTATTTGCCTGCACGAAGAACAAATTTGCTGTTATTTTCTCCCCTGCACCGTATGCGTTCCATCTGTGATTCTCTATATAATAATATAGACTTTTTAATACTAGTATATCCAAAACGCGAAATGTAGTTCTCAATTCTGCACAATAAATAAACTTCTAAAATATTAGATTACTTTAGTTAAGTTATTTAATTTTAATTATTATTTAGTATTTTTTGTTACGTTTGTAAAATTACAGCCCTATAATTGTATTTCTGTCTAGGCTAAAGCTTTACCATAAATATTTTTATGTTGTACATACTCTACGAATCATAAATATTTGAAAATTTTCAAATTTAAAATCCTTCCTTTCTTGCTGGTGGATGTGGATAGGTACAGGATGTATAATTGTACAATGTACACTGTAAACAGACACTGACAACATTCAGCTTTCGATGCTCTGCTTTAAGAAAAAAGGAACCGACAAATACACATGTTTCCAGTAGTGTTCAAGTGTTTAGTGGGCCACATTATACTTTCACTGTATTACGGATTTAGGTACTTTACATTTTGTTTTCATTTCTTTGTCATTAAGTATTTAAGGTTCCAAGTCTGCAATTTTTAAAAATAATTTTAGGTTTTAATAGTGTCGAGCTATACAAAATCGTAGTAATTTTTAAAGATTTTGCTTACATAAGCAATAAGTTTACTTCTTTACCTATCACAACTATCTATCCGTTTCCTATGCATTCAGAATTTGAAAACAATTTAAAAAAGTTGTAATAGAAAGTAAACTGTCATTTATTAGTTGTTGGAGTTTATTCTAGAAGTATACTAATGAATTACAATATCATACTGACTTTTCTAGGAAGGCATATATTGATTTTAAAATACTGGACTTCTCTCACAACACTCACTCGAATACAGGGTGTCCCAATAGTGCGTCAAAGTCCAATATCGGCCTTATTAGAAGACTTTGGAAAATTATTTTTTATGGAAGTGGTATGGTGTCAAAAGGCACACATTTAAAAATATTTTGAAATATACAGAGTGACTCTATATATTTTTACATTTATGAATTCAGCATAAAATTACCTTTCCATCGACCTCCAAATTTTTTGTTTTTGACTTGGCGTTGCCGAGTTATTCGAAAAAATATGAAAATATTTATCGGAACAAGGTTTAATAAACTAATTCGCTGTGTGTGTATTAATTACTATTAATTAAGAAGATTTATTTTGCAGATATGTAGACAAGGGATGTACTACAACGACACAACCACCAAATATTGATTATAATTCTGGTCGATGGCCGAGTGGGTTAAGGCGCGAGGTGGCAAATCGCATTAACACACGGACATCGCACCACCGAGTTCGAATCCTGGCTCCGGCACTGCCGGAGGAAATGTTTGTATGTCTGCGTTTTTTCAATATGTAACCCCCTTCCGCACAAGCCCTGGCTTCTGGAATTGGGGGTTGTCTAATTTCTGTGGTGTTTATTTATTATTATTTATAAAAAATTATACAGGGTGTATTTTATACCAGGACATTAGAGAGTGAATTTTTTCAATTTTTTTAAATGGAACACTTTGTATATTATTGTATTGTTGAATTGGCACGTTAATTCTCCTACACCTAAAATCGATATTTCCAGAGATATTTTTACTTTTTCATTAAAAACCGTTAAATTATAATACTTTTCATTTAGAACTGATCTAGTAGCCATGATTTTGATATAAAGTGAGAATAATTGAAAGTTATCTTATTGACGTTTACACTTATTTTAATCTATAAATTAGTTTAATAGAATTCGCACTTTCCAACAATGATCTTTTCGAGATAAGAAATGGTCGATATGGTTTATGTTCTGGGTGCGAGGGATAAAAATTGTTTGCTATACTCGAATTTATAAGGAGCGATATCCGGAAAGAAGACACCCCTCTAAAAAACCATTTGTGGAGTTGATGGAACGATTTAACAATACACGGGAAATGAAATACGAAAAAAAGGAACAAACAAAAAATGTACTAAATGAAGAAAACGAAATAGTCATACTTTTAAGCGTGATTGAAGATTCTCATCAGTAGAGGAAGTTAGCCGAAGCTGGGTCTCCCTCCACCACTGACCTTGACCTTGAACGTGCACCTGCTGTCTTGACATTCAAGGTCACGGTGTGTGCCTAGGTCCCCAGACTAGATACCTTGACCTTGGACGGTCGCAGTGCATTTGACCTTGGTTTTGGGCGTGCACCTGCCGGCTTGACATTCAAGGTCACGGTGCATGCCTACCCAGAACGATCAATTGCTGCGACCTTGGCCTTGGCTAATACTATTAGAGCGTGCAAGGATGGCGCTTCCTTCTTGCCACGCAACTTGACCTCTAAAAGTACATTTGTTCAATACGTACACAGTAAAATGTAGTGGGGTTTGATATTTTGTGACGTAGTATACCTTTTCTATAAAAGAGTGAAAGGAGTTAATATGTGATCATTCTTAACGTCAAGTTCCTCGAGTAAAGAAGCAAAGATGTATTCTTGCAGTTTTTGTGGTGCAAGCTTCACTCGCAGTGACAATATGCGACGTCATCAGAGGGAGGTATGTAACAATTTAAATGGTAATGGAGTACCAGCAAAAAAAATTAAATTACCGAGTGCACAGTGATAATGAGAAACTTGACTATATAATATTTTTCAACGAAATTCGACATAAAATATTGAATTTACTGGAAGAAATATTAGTACTTCATAAAACTGTGAAAGTAAACATGGAGACGTTCGCCAGCTACATATTACAAGCACAAGAAATAGCTGAAATTAAATCGTTTAATACTTGTAATAAAATCTTGGATGAAGGTATGGATTTAGGTAACGCCCTCGATACTTTTATAGATATGATGGTTACTCAAACTATTGAGTTCCAAGAGCGTGATTCTGGTATGTAAATATCTACTGGTGTGTGAAATAATAATAAAAAAAAAAATTTTTTAGGTTGGGCCCTCGAACAAATAAAATTTGTTGAAATTAATGTAAACAAGTACAGTCCAATGGGCGGCTCATCATATATCAAGTTACCAAAGTTCATCGAAAATAAAAAGACCGTAGTAAATATAGAAAATCAGGACCAATACTGTTTTGCTTGGGCAGTCACTTCAGCATTGTATCCTGCAAATGGTGGTGTATCTCAGGTGTCATCTTATCCACATTATTCAAGAGTTTTAAATTTGACAGGTATGAATTTTCCAATGAAATTGAGAGGCATTTCAGAATTTGAGGAATTGAATAATATATCTATTAATGTGTATGGGTTAGAAAAGAAATTCGAGAATAATAAAGTAAAATATGATGTTGTCGGACCTTTGCGTTATTCTCAGAAGAAACTACGTATTCATGTTAACTTATTATTAATTTCCGCGGAATGTGACGAAAATCACCATTGTAAATCGGATTGCGCTAATACTCACTATTGTTGGATAAAAAATTTATCTGGATTAGTATCAAATCAAATATCCGCTCACGGACATAGAAAATATTTTTGTGATGGGTTTTTTGCTGTATTTCTGTAACGAACGTCAGCTAATGTCTCACCAAACAAATGATTGTAATCATATTTACACTACAACACCATCGACACAATTTCGGGTTGATAAATATGGGAAACGGGTACCGGAAAATATATTAAAATTTGAACATTTTGAAAGACAAATGCAAGTACCATTTGTAGTCTATGCAGACTTCGAATCTATTTTGAAACCAATAAATACGTGTGAGCCAAATCCTGAGCACTCTTATACCAACAAAACATTTATTCATGAACCTTACTCTTTCGCGTATTACATAAAATGTTCCTTTGATAATAGCATTTCTAAATTTGAACTATATCGTGGATCTGATGCAGCTAAAGTATTTGTATCTCGTATAGAGGCTGATTTAAGGGAAGTTTATAATAGATATATGAAAGATATAGTCCCTATGTCCCCGCTTACAGCGATAGAAAGAGAAAACTTTAACAATGCAATCATTTGTGGTATATGCAAGAAGCCTTTTGCAGAAGGTGACATAAAGGTGAAAGATCATTGCCACTTAACCGGTAAAATACGATTCGGTGCCGCACACTCCATCTGTAATTTAATTTATAAAGTACCAAATTTTGTACCCATCGTATTTCACAACATGAGCGGATATGATATTCACCTATTTGTAAAAGAGTTATGCGCTTATAAAGATAAAGTGGACGTAATACCGCAAAACAAGGAAAAATATATATCTCTTACGAAACACCTTTACATGCACGATTACGTTACTGACAAGGGGGAAACAAAAAATAAATATTTGCAGTTACGTTTCATCGATAGTTTTAAATTTATGTCAGCATCGCTACAAAATTTAGGGGAAAATTTGAACGATAGTCAAATGGCTACAACGAAGAACTTTTTTAGTGATAATGCAAAATTTATTTTAATGCGGCGGAAGGGCGTATTTCCATACAGTTTCGTAGATGATTTAGAGAAACTAAATAATCGGAGTCTACCCTCCAAGCTTGAATTCTATGACAGCCTAAATGAGACACATATATCAGATGACGATTATGAAAGAGCTAAACACGTGTGGGGGTTGTTCGAGTGTCAGCGTTTGGGTGATTATTCAGATATCTATTTGAAATCAGATGTCCTTCTTTTGTGTGATGTATTTGAAAATTTTCGTGAAATTTGCTTGGATAAATATAAATTGGACCCCGCTCAATATTACACAGCTCCAGGTTTATCTTGGGACGCTATGTTAAAACTAACAGAGGTAGAACTTGAATTGTTAACAGATATCGATATGATACATTTTTTTAAAAAAGCAGTACGCGGTGGTGTGAGCCAGTGTACAGAAAGGAAGCATATCGCAAATAATAAATTTCTACCTAATTATGATCCCTCAGGAACTTATATGGTCACAGCATGTCACAATTCTTACCAACAGGGGGGTTTGAGTGGTTGTCCGAAAGAGAAATTATCGACTTAGATGTTACTAATATTTCAGACGAGAGTCCACATGGGTATGTTTTTGAAGTAGACATACATTACCCACAAAACTTACACGATTTACATTCAGATCTCCCTTTCTTAATAGAAAATATCATACCACCCAAATCAAAATCAAAATCACCAAAACTAATCCCAAATTTGAACGATAAGAGGAGATATGTTGTGCATTATAGAAACTTGAAACAAGCCATCGGAAATGGTTTAATGGTGTTAAAAACACATAGAGTATTTACGTTCAAGCAGTCGCCCTGGTTAAAAAAAATATATCGATCTAAATACGCAAATGAGAAATTCAGCGACCAATAAATTCGAAAAGGATCAATACAAATTAATGAATAATGCGGTATTTGGCAAAACCATGGAGAACGTCGATAATAGAAGAGATATAAAGTTGATAACTCATTTAGAAAATGTTTGAAGAACTATAGGTGCAAACGCACTAATCGCTCGTCAAAATTTCAAATCTTGCACAATTTTTTCTGAGGATTTTGTAGCGATCGAAATGAGCAAACTGAATGTAGTCTATAACAAACTAATTTACGTAGGATTTTGTATTCTTGAATTATCGAAGACGGTACTGTATAACTTTTTTTATGAAGTTATTAAACGTCAATTCGGTGCTAACGCTTCCTTGTTGTACACCGATACGGACTCATTAATTATTAAAGTTTATACAGATAACTTCTACGACTTTATCGTACAAAACCCGGAAAAATTCGATACGTCTAATTATAGGGAAGGGAATAAATTTAATATTACAAAGAGCCCGCCAGTGCTTGGGAATATGAAAGACGAATTCCCTGAAGATCCTATTATCAGCTTTTATGGTACCGGAGCGAAAGCGTATTACGTAATCAAAGGCGTAAAGAAGCCTGTAATTCAAGAACAACTTACAATAGATGACTACAGGAAAATTGTTGAGCGGGGTGGGTTAATATTTCGTAAAATGAATACCTTCAGAAGTCACTTGCACGATATTTATACAGAGATGCGGAATAAAGTCGCCCTTTCTTATTATGACGATAAGCGTTTCGTGATTCCCAATACCACTAAAACTTTACCCTGGGGTCACTCAGACATAACATTTTTTCAAAGTGAACCAGACCAGAATTTACAGTGGTTAATATCAGCCTTAAATAGTGTCGCCGAACGAAATGTCGTGAAAGATGGCGATAAACTAGACGTATTACTCACAGCAATGAACGAGTTGAGCTAATTAATATTTAATTATTAAAAATGTATTTGACTAGTTAACGCAAAGGTCGGTAATGGTAATATTCAATTGGAAAATTCATACCGATATTTCATATTATGTATAAGTGGAAATAAGAGATATTTGTATCAAATAAAATGTTAATTTATATGTTGCTAATGTAATAAAGAATTAAATTACTAAGTGATATTTTTTTTATTGTACGAGTATGGATGTGTAGAGTACCGTAAACAGTAAGAGTGAGAGAGAGACGAGAAGAGTGGGGCGAGAAGTAGGGTGAAATAATTTCAACCAATAGGAACAAGAGTGGTAGGGAGTGGAGGGGATAGTTTAGCTTCGTGCGCTTCAGAAATGCTACAAAGATTCTTTCCGTCTCCAGCTCTCGAGTAGTGTAGAAGTGCGAAAAATTGTGCTCTGTGCTTTATTCTCAGCTTCCTCTGTGCTCTGTGCTTCGTTTCGTGTTCTGTGTTTTGTGCCCGTTTGTCGTGTCCGTTTTGTGTTCGTATGTGGAAGTAACCATGGTAGGCCAAAAAAAGATTGGTGTTTCTGGTGGTAGCGGTAAGGGAGGTGCTTTGTTGAGTCCTGTGGCTGCATATTTAACTAACTATATGCCAGGGCAAGACAGCAACAGTAACGCTTCTCCGGGTGATGGTACGGTGAACTACCAGAATACACCAATTGACCCTGACGTAGGACTACTGCCTGATATCGAGATCACGGCAGAACAACTAAACCAGTGCAACCCTGGTTTTGATGAACTGTTGAGTGATCTTGGTATCTCTAACTTAGACGCGCCGGTTTTGGCCTCGGATGGAATTAAAATAAATAATCCCACTGAGACTGAAGCCGGCACATCTAATGTAGGATGTTAGAGTGAGGCCTACCCGAACTCCGCGTGGTCTAATTTGTCTGCGGTTAAGGAAACGAGTTGGGATTTAGGTAGTGATTCTGATTTCGAACCACCATCTAAAAAATCAAAGTTGGAATCTCGAACTCGTTATTTTAAAAGAAAAGATTCGCAGCGAGGACAAAATAAGATGACGCCGTATCCTTCTCACAATTTTGTACCTGCACCTGTAAAGGGTCGTTTCAGTGTTGAGGCTAAACCTTCAACATCGAAACAAACCGACGAAATTCAGGCGCAGGTAGAAAATACTGAGAAAGGTCACAGTCAAGATGGTATGTCGATTCTTAGAAGGATTTTGGAAGCCAAAGCATCTGTTCCTGCCCCCCTGAGCCCTATCCCCGATACCTTCTCAGACAAGGGACAGGTAGAGATGCCTGAAAAGCCGACGAAAGCAGCAGCGAAAAAATCACTAGGCGTAAAGAAGCCTACGAAAGCAGCAGAAAAAAAATCATTAGGCGTAAAGAAGCCGACTGCTAAAAAAGCTGCTATAAAAAAGTCGGCAGCTAAAAAGCCTTCTACGAAATCGACGGAAAGGAAAAATAAATCGTCTGGGGGCGACGTGCTCATGCAACCGGTTTGTTCGAGCGCGTCGTTACCAAAACCGACTCGAACTCGAAGTTTGGCAAAGCTGCATTGGAACAAGCCGGTTGTTCAAATGTGGTGTTGCCGGTAGAACCCCGAAAGCGTGCTCCGATTGTGAATCAGAATGATTCTGATTCAGAATCGGAGGTATTCTCCCAAAGAGGTAGGTCCCTCTTCGACGCGTCGCAAAGCCTCTGAAAAAAGATCCCTAAAGCTACACGAGATAAAAAAGAAACTGGGAATAAGGTAAAGTGTATTAACACACTACGGCGGAAAGGCGAAATTGTATTGTCAGTATAAAAAAATTGTATATAAATTAAGTAGTATTAAGTTAGAATTAAGGAAAAATGTAAAAATTGAAGATTGTATATAAATTAAGTAGTATTAAGTTATAATTAAGGAAATGTAAAAATTAAAATGTAAGCAAAATTTGAAAATGTAAAATTAAAATGTAAAAAAATTAAAATAAGGTGAAATGTAAAAAACTTTTCTTATTGTCTTGAAAAAATATTAATGCAATATTGTAATGAGTTGAAATAAAAGTATTGCAATGTAAGCAATTGTGATTTAAATTGTATGACAAATAAAAGAAAATAAAAAGTTATTATTTTATATGTATGAACAAATAATTTTCGTGTCCGTGCTGTTTGCGGGCCGATGGTGATAAATGGTGAAGATGGTCTGCTTGGCTCTCCATACACAGATGGCCTCCACCATTCACTGCTGTCCGGACCGTCATCCTCCTCATCTGAGATGTCATGGGGCACCGCTTCCGTTGACCATGCTGGTCATCCAACCAATAGCCCAAGCCCAGCCTTGGTTGCATCCACGCACTGGAGTCTGGACCATCTCCATTGTCTTCAAATTCGTCCAACCAATAGTCCAAATCCAGCCTTGGTTGCACCCACGCACTGGAGTCTGGACCATCTCCATCATACTCCATCTGGACGTTATATTCGTCCCATGTTCCCATGTCTTCTCTGGGGCAGTCGCTTGTTGAGGTAATGGTACTCTCTTGAACGGGATTCATTTTGGAACTGAGCTACAAATGAGGAGGACTTTCTTATATATAATCTCACCACCACCTCACCCCACCCCACCCCACTACTCACATAAATAAGAGTAGGAAGTGTGTAACACCATCAATAGCACTGGCAACATAAACAATAATTGAAGTGAGGTTTATTTTAAACACAGATTTCTCTCACAACAGTATTGACATCACTTTCTTTTTTGTAAGTGTTACTTATAGTAACATTGTGTAAATATTCAGTAAATAAAACAAAATAAAATTCAATTTCAAGTTTATTTATCACTTAAACTAATTATATAAATATTTACAATAAACTAAGAATTAAACATATACATCACTTAAACTAATTATATAAGTATTTACAATAGACTAAGAACTAAAACTATATACATATTTACAAACACAAATTATCTATTCATATTGCAAATATTACAGATCTCCACTCGCTTAATTTGGTATAGTGGATCTCTGCAAGATTTGCAATATCCCCACCTGCCCCCTGTTATCCTTGTAGTGGCATGGTAGTCCACATGCCGATGTGTCCCCGGATCCACTCTGGACTGGTAGCCTAGGAAACATTGGTGGCAAAGTTGATATTCCATACCACCTATCACCATGACCGCCACATAGGTCATTGTGGTACAGAATATACCCTCCATTGGATGCACCCTTGGCAGATATTTATAACTTATCTGCCTTTGTCCTCTTGGATCGGGAATATCTGCGACGATACCCTCATCATCGCTGGAATCGTCTGCAGCAGTGGCACCCTCTTCGGCGTCAAAAAAGACCTCATCATCTTCCTCGTCACTTTCCTCATCGCCTTCCTCATCGTCTTCAACTTCTTGGTTTAACATCAGCAGGTTTCATACCAGTCGTACGATGTATTTTATTATTGTACAATTTTGTAATGTCGGATAGAATGTCAACCCATTTGTATTTACCTCTAGCTGAGAATTCTTTGTATAACCAGGTTTTCAATGTTCGTATTACTCTTTCTGCAATTGCTGCTTTTTTCGTACTATATGTGAAGTAATGATTAATGATGTATTGCTTCATTAAAGCAGAAAAATTTTTGTTGTAAAATTCCGTACCCTGATCGCTTTGCAGATTTTTAGGAGAATACTACGATTCTTGTAAAATGCTTCTCATAGCCTTTGTAATTTCAACACCAGTTTTATTTTTTAGAGGTCTAGTCCACAAATATTTTGAGTAGCAATCGATCACTATGAGAATGTATCGATAATCATTGTTTTCGTCAGCATATGGCTGCATTTCAGCTAAGTCCATTTGCCATAAATCACCATAACCTTTGATTATTGTTCTTCTTCTACGGAAATTTCTCCTACAAGCTTTATGCAATTCGTTAACAACTTGTAATTTCTCATTACTAATCACCATAATTGAAGTTTAAGTCAGGCGTTTATAGATAATCTAGGACTGTTTTTCACCTTTTTCCTAATGTAGCAGCGTTGTCCGTGACTTCAGCCACTATTTCATCTATCACTTGTTGATTACGATCGTTCCTCCCAGCTTGTGTCACAATATTTCTCAGTGATTTCTGTCGCACTGTCGTACCTTTCAGACGGGATTCATCGAGAATGTGTGTCCTCGGTTAATTTCTTAACTCCAGAAATTTCTTTATTAATGTGTTGCAGTGCGTCATTTATCATCTCGGTAATTTTGCTGTGTACAAATTCACTATATTCAGTCCACTGATTCTCCATAAATGCAATGTATGACTTTTTAATATCTTTCATACATTTATCGATCTTTTCATCTACATAGTTACGGGTTACACCATCTTTCTGATTTATTGGTTCACCAATGTTCAGTAAACGCTTATTTTGCATATCAAATTGATTATCTGCGGTGAGATTAAAACCAATACCTGGGGGTCCACGTATGATAAACGATTTATTATTACTTCTTCGTCTACCGAACTTGTCAATTGTGTTGTTTACGACAACCATTTCTGTTTACGTCTGACTCCGTTTAAGCATTTCACAATATTTTATACTAGTCAAATAACCGTGAAATGAATTTTAACTTCACTAATAGATTATCCCTTCTTCCCTCATTTCTTCCAATAAACTAACTATTTCGTTATTAACACCGTTGTTACCCACCATTTTTGAGCTATAGAGCAGACGAAGGCGGTCCACCAGTTCTTTCGGTTTATTCCAATATACATAATCCACACCTCTATTATTGTATAATTTGTTAATAAGGAAACCTGTTTATTCAAACCCTCTTTTATATCATAATTTTTATATGGTGCCTTTGTCTGTTTTAATATTTCTGCATATAATTGACACTCTTTGTCACCAATAATGACCTCATTACTACGCGAAATAATAATAATAATAATAATAATAATATGTCTTTATTGTTTTCTTATAAATTACACATAAAAACAAAATTTGAAGAAGAAGGGTGGCGATATTCACGTTAGTGCTCTTCCATATAACCACCCTTGTAAGTAAATTAACTAGAGTACAATGTAGCACAATACAGGCGGCGAAGAAACATTATATATGTGCTCAAATATTACACTTACACACTTATTCACACTTATTCATGATAAAATCTGTGATCTGTTTTCTGAATGCAGATATATTGGTAAGGGACTTTATATTCTGGGGAATAGAGTTATACAATTTTGCGGCGGAGAAAGAAAAGGAACGTTGAAACAGGGCAGAGTTATGCTTAGGAACAGTAAATTGGGTACAGTAACGCGTAGAACGCTGATGAGTGTCAGCGTTGTGGTTGTTTCATAAATATCATATCATATAACTTAGGACTGCCAGAATACGTCCCCACCTTCTTAGTTCCACGCCACAATGTGATATTTCCATTAGAAAAACGTATTTCAGCATTACCCATTTGTAGTTTTTCTGTATGGGGGTCTAAGCGTACATCGTATATAGTGTCATACTTAGCATTGTCGAATTTCAGATTTTCTAAATGTGCTTTCACTATATCACATTTTCCTTCTGCGCCACTAATAAAACTTTCTGAACATGGAGTGCTCATTAACGACGATCCCGGTGGTGTTTCCAAAAAATATTGTTGACTTACATATTTGTCACCATCTTCATCACTAGTTTCAGGTGTTGCTTTCAATGTACTAGTACTAGCTCTTGCACTTTCTATGGATTGTGTTGGTTTCTGAGTTTGTGTTGGCGATTGGTTATGTGAAGCAGATGATATAACCTTTAATGGTTTTGTTATGGGTTCATAATTTTTTTCGAGTGTTAACTGATTCTCAACATTTCTTCATAAGGGAGGTGCAAAGGCAGATAACAATTTCAGACCAATATCCTTGGTACCAATAATATCAAAAATATTTGAAACCGTATTAAAATTGCAAATGACTAAACACTTGGAAGAAAATAATTTTTTTTATCAATATCAGTATGGTTTTCGAACGAAAAAATCCACCAATGAGGCTATACTACAACTGATAGATCTTATAGTGGAAGGTCAGGAAAATGGTCAGTTTGTGGGGGTTACTTTCTGTGACCTACAGAAGGCATTCGACTGCCTATCACACCAGGTACTTCTTGAGAAATTACAACATTTTAACTTGAGTAAAGTCAGCGTGCAGATTATAAATTTCTTCCTAAGTAACAGGAATCAGTACACATGCCTAAATGGTGCTGTTTCAGATATAAAAATTATCAACAGAGGAGTCCCTCAGGGATCAGTATTAGGCCCCTTACTGTTTTTAATTTATATTAATGATATAAAGATGGGAATACCTGAAACTGAGGTTCTCCTTTTTGCCGATGACACCAGCATTGTAACAGCTCACGAAAAACTGAATGACATCAAGAGGCTCATGGTGGAAGGGCAGTCAAATGCCCAAAACTGATTCCTAACCAACAAATTATGTATGAATAAAACTAAAACCATCAACGTGATTTTTTCCCACAGAAACATAGACACAGTCGATAATCCAGAGATGGCAAAATTCCTGGGTATCTATCTGGACCCTACACTTAACTGGGGTCCACGCATCGACAGCCTTGCGAACAAACTATCAAAGAATATTTTTGCCATCCGAACATTAGTCAAATTAGTTCCTCATAGTGTCATTAAAACGGCCTATTTTGCCCTGTTTGTGTCTCAAATGTCTACAATAAGTTACCGCAACACATCAAAAATCTCCCTCTTGGCAAATTTAAAGCGATTGTAAAAACATTTCTACTCCAAAATGCGTTTTACAGCATTAATGATTTCGTAACCTCCGATATAACATCTATGTGATGTATTTATGTGCATGTATATATAGGTATGTATGTATGTATGTATATGCGTATGTATGTATGCATATATGTATGTATGTATGCATGTGTCTATACATATATAGCCTTTAATGTCAAATATATAAATGGTTTTTAAGTTTTAAAATGTTGTGTGTTTCGACAGTTTATCTTGACCATTGCTAATATGTCAATTTTACATTTTTATTATTATTATTGTAGTTTGTAGTAAATATTGTGTTTGTATTTTACTTATTTTGTTATGTATTTCCGTTATTTATTATCCTATGTTATTTATTATTATATGTTAGTTATTTTTGTATGCCATTTATTTAACTGTCTATTGTATGTTACATATTTTTTTTCATTTCATGTACCTGACGTGTGTAAAGCATTTTATATGTTAAACGCAAATAAATATATTCTGATTCTGATTCTGATTCTGATTCTGATTCTTCTCTTCACAGAGTTGAATTTTTTGCGCACTGAATCGGTGGCCTCAATCAATTCGCGTTTCAGTCTTATTTCTTCTCTCATGTTTCTACCTATAGCACTACTGTGTTTATTCTCACCATTGTCATTCATGCCTAATAAATACAGCCTCACTGCTGAAGTTATCCCGATGCTATCTGTAGACCAACTAAAATTTTAATTACAATACTTAATGGATATATGAAACTATCAAGTCCTTTGCGATATCCCTTCATTTACTTCTCTATCCTTGTCAATTACAAGAAACCCATATTTGTCTTTCCAACACTCTGCACACATTTCTTGAAATTGCTTAAAAGACACATCCGGTGAGACATGGTCGGAGAAAATGTGGTGTAAATTCATATCATCCTGCTTAAAAATTGCTATGAAATTGCTATTATCCCTTACCAACTGTTTGGGGACGCGGGAATACGTTTGTGCCAAATAGAAACAATCTACATGTTTATGACGCCCCATTGAGAAGAATGCTCGAATAACATCTTGCTTTTCACATATAACATCAGCTCAGCGTCGGATGGTTGCACTATTTCCGCGTTGTTACTGAAGGTGTAATATCCTAGCCCCTTAATCGGTGCTAATATATCGCGTAAATATTCATACTTGGGTTGATGTAAGGACTTTGAATATAAGTATATGTTTGAGAAACGTAGCCCAAGTGGATGAGTAAGCAAAGTTATTAATAAATTTGTTTTGCCACAAGCACTTGGACCTATTAAAAGTCCGCGAATAGTTGAGGGAAGTAGCGGGTCATGGCGTGATTCGACTTGTAGCCCATATCCTACTTTTTCATCTAAATTATCTACAGCAAGTTTCTGTTTCTGCTTCACAATGCGCATCGTAGCACAGATGGATACTATATAAATAGATGTACGTACTGTGATTGTTATTTAAATGGTGTCAACCCAGAAGTACACACGTATTCTCTAATAAATAAGCTCCCATTTGAACTACACTTGCCGGGAGGTTACCAGTATTGTGGTCCAGGTACAAGATTACACAAAAGACTGGCACGAGGTGATCCTGGTATAAACAAGCTCGATGCTGCATGTAAGTAGCACGATATTGCATACGATCAAAACACTAGTAATTTAGCAGCCCGACACAAAGCAGACTATCAACTTGAACAAGCTGTCTGGAAACGAGTTAAATCAAAAGACGCAAGTTTCAAAGAAAAGGCCGCCGCGTGGTTAGTTACAACTATAATGAAGGGAATACAACGCCTTGGTATGGGCTGTATGTCAAAAACACCCCGTACTACAAAGAAATGTATAATTAAAAACAAAAACAAGAAAAACTCGAGGAAGATAGCTTTTGGTGCTGGAATAGTACGCAAAGTACGTGAAGAAATACGTAAAGCCGGTGGTAAACGATCAATTGCTAAGGACACAAAAAAAATGACACAAATAGCGCTTCAAGCAGCACGACGATACATGAAAGCAGCTGGTGGAAAACGTAATATTCGTACGCCTAGGATAATACCAATACCGAAAGTTGGCGGAGTTCTACCTTTAATACCCATTTTTGCTGGATTATCAGCATTGGGTAGTTTATCTGGCACTGCTGCTGGTATAGCTAAAGCAGTAAATGATGTTAAAACGAGTAGAGATGAATTAGCTGAAAAAATCGCCATAATAGGCAGATGGAGGCGATTGCCATAGGCAAAAGTGGCAAGGGGCTATATTTAAAACCATATCGCAAAGGGCTAGGACTTTATCTAAAACCACAAAGTTCAAAATACTTCTAGATGCTCTTCCCCGAAAACCTCTCACTAATATCGATCTTAAATATTATGCAGAGAAGATGAAAGTACCTTATTTTCGGGGAATATTTATGCGCGACAATCTACCAAATTCTGGACCACGTCATAATGAATCAGTCATCATAAATCTGGACAGTATAAATGGTCCTGGAGCACACTGGGTGGCATTTAAGAAACGTGCAAATTTAGTCACATATTTCGATAGTTTCGGAGATTTACCCCCACCGAGAGAATTAGTTTTATACTTGCGCAGAGGTTCAAAGTCGACCGACAAAATTTACTATAACTATGATCGCCAACAAAATTTCAACACAGTGTGGTGTGGCCATTTGTGTTTGAAGTTTCTCACTACAAAATAAATACAGACGCTTAAGAGATAACATCTACAGACCTTGAAATGAATCGGGAAAGCATTAAGCAAATGGGTCAATCACTAATCGCGTTCTCCCGTTTACGCAGTCTATTGAAGATGAGTAAACAACAATTGGCAAATATGCCTAAAGAAGTAATGATTGGATGTGCTGCACATGAAATTGCATTAGTATGGGACAAACTACCCCAACATCTCCAGAATGATATTGATATTTTAAAATATCAATACTGCCAAGAACATTACAATGATGATGATGATGGTGGTGGTAGCAGCGTTGATGTTAATGATGGACCGACACCTCGAAGAATATTTTGCTGCTACTGTAAAGTGCGTGATGTTAATGTAGCATCAAATAATGACATACAGGCATCTCCATCATCCAACAAGAAACGAAGATTACACCACGGTTATTGCTGTAGCTCACAATAAATTCATGAGAGAACACTAAAGATCATCAGTCATGTCGTACACGTTCACTCTATCAAATCGCTCTAGTGTGCTCAGTGCTGAGTTTTATCCACCCATTGAATTAGATACCAATAGACGATATGGGCTGGGATTAATGGGATTCTATTCTTACAATTCTATATTCAACGTAGACGAAACCAACAATCGTTTTTTTATCGAACTGGACCAAAAGTAGCCCCCACATTTATCAGCATACCTTCCGGAACCTATGAAATTGAAGAAATATATCATGCAATACTAAAAGCTATACCTGGGGATAAGAAAGAGGAAAAAGAAAAACTATTTCGATTGCGAGCGAACAACAATACGCTGAAGTGTGAGATTTGGTCAAAATATGGAATTGACTTTACACAAGCAAACTCTATTGGTAATTTATTGGGATTTAAATCGACTTATTTGCATCCAAACACTAATCATGAATCAACATTACCTGTTGATATTATGAAAGTAAGGATGATACGTGTAGATTGCAACATTATCTCTGGAGCATATCTTAATACCCTTAAATCCCATACCCTTTTCGAGTTCGACATAGATGTTGAACCAGGTTACAAACTTACCAGAGAGCCAGCGAACATCATATATTTGCCTGTTAGACCTGAAGGACGTCAGTTTATCGACAACATTACACTACGCATATTGGATGATTATGGAGATTTAATCAATTTTCGTGGTGAGAAGATTATCGTAAAGCTAGAATTGAAACAGTTTTAAAATCGCAAACACAATGAGTTTTCGATATAATCAACAACGATTAGCACACAATCGTTTCAATATGATTGACGATAAAAAGACTAATGACTGCGGAAATCGACTCATTCAATGTGTAGAGCTTAAACGGTTAAGACATAACCTGCCAGCTAAAGACCGTGCATTTCTTCGATCCATCGGATTAAAACTAAGAGAAAAATAGTTAATAATGGTGACTTTTACATCTAGTGAAAAACTTGAGGTGTTCGAGGAACCTGTATTCGATCAGTCACTCGTTAGCTTACATGAGCATATATATAAACCACACGGTTCACCATATTATAGAAACTCTGATGAAGTACGCATTCCTGTCAATTTTCAGGACTTAATACTTGACATTACAGAGAGTTACATTTATATAGAAGGAAAATTTACCCCTAGTGATGTTACCAAGAAGTGTTATCTATCTAACAATGCGCTAGCTTTTCTCTTCGAAGAAATAAGATATGAAATGGGTGGTAAACAGGTTGCTGTCGTTAGGAAGCTTGGCACCACTACTACAATGAAAACTAGGTTGTCATATGGACAAACATCCCTCCCATCGCTACTAACTATAGGTTGGGGTCTCACCGAGAAAAAACAGGATATTTTAGATACTACCAGCCACGTGTTCAGCGGTAATCTCCCTCTTAAGTACCTCATGGGTTTTGCAGAAGATTATACCAAAGGTATTTTAAATACAAAACAGGAATTAATTTTAATTATAGCACGTTCCTTTAAAGACTCTTACATTGGAGAAGTTGATGCACAGTTAGAAATTAACAAAACCGAATGGAAGATAAGACATATTGTGCCTGAAGTTAGACAAAAGGTTAAACTATTAAAGAAAATTGATACGAGCAGTAATAATGCTAAAGTTAAAATGGCTTACCGTATGTGGGATCTCTATCAGCTACCCACTCTACTTGATACTGCTTCTGATATATGGGCTGTTAAAACCACTATAAGTCTTGAGAGACCTCGATACATCATTATCGGATTTCAAAACAATGGCAACTCTAGTGACAGAACCAAAGACGCCGCAAATTTTATACTTGCAGATATAAATAATATTCGGCTATATTTAAATGCCGAAGTATTTCCATATGAACGTTGGAATTTAAATTTCGATAAGAAACTCGACTCTGCAGCCTACTACGCCTATGAAAATTTCCAACGTAGTTATTACGATAAAGATATGAGTGAACTTATGATGGACCTTGGCGAATTCAGAGAAAATTCATTGTTTGTTATTGATTGCTCGCACCAACCAGATGCAATGAAATCATCCACCGTCGATATAAAAATTGAATTTGAGACACGGAAGACGAAGTTTCCCGAACAAACTCGAGTATATGCACTTATACTTCATGATGCGTATTTAAGTTATAGCGCATTAGATGGTTCAGTTCAGTGTGGCATTGCTGGTGCTAAGTAACGAATACCTATTACCATGACGTCATTAGGTAGCCAATTTCCTACTTTAATAGTTGACTTGCAGGGGTTTCAATATAAAACAAATGATTTTACCGTTAAAGAATTAGCTGTTCTATGTTGTAACACTAATCAGCAAGCACACTATTTCTTCAAACCACCAAATCCTTTCTCATCACTAACCCAAGGTGAACAGACTCACTACCGATGGTTAGAAAACAACTACCATGGAGGCATAAAATGGAGTGATGGATGGATATATTTAACTGTCAGAATTCCCACTAATACTTCATCGACTTTGTCAAAGCGCAGTTAATAATTTTCGACGCAATGTATTGTCAGAGGATGTTATAATTGTATGCAAAGGCAAATTAAAGAAAAATGTTCTACAGCATCATCTAAAATGGAATAGAGTTATAGATCTAGATGACTTCTCACCCTGTGTACCCAATCTAAAATCGTTAAAGGTACCAAGATGTATGGAACACACCCAACCAAAATATAGTCACTGCTCTCTTGCAAACGTTCACTTTCTTAACAAACGTATTATAGATTTAAATATTGAGTTAAAATAAATATCTTTAAATATGTTTATATTTAGGATTAATAATTAATATTTTTTAATTTATGTCACCAAAAATAATTATAAATAAATTAATGTATAATCTAATAATGTGTTTCATTTATTTCAATTTTAATTTTAAAAATAAAACAACTATATTTCAATAATAATAATTTTGTTACACCATTTACATATTAATATTATTAACAGAAGAATTACGATAAATGATTAACTACTAATTGAGTTGTCTTCATCCTGTTCTTCATCAGATTGGTCGAGTTGATACTTTTCAATAATTTCCTTAGGTAAGTATTTTTCTATGTCACATAGGAAACGTTTTAAATTTATTTCTACTAGTTGCTCACAGAATTCTTCTAAATTCACAATACCACGAGAGAATTTACCACATAGTTGTGCACCTCTGTAATACCTCTCAGAATCCTCATTAAGCTGTTTAACTTTTTCAGCATCGAAGCAGTAATTTAGATCATAATTTATTGGGTCTATCCATACTTAAGTCGCCTAGTACAGAAGATAGTCTTTCAATTGCCGAACTAATGTCTTCTGCCCTTACCCAACGTTCCGCTGAATATTGCATCCACATTCTTGTCGATTATAGTGAAGCTAGAAATTACTTAAATAAAATTAGAATAAGTTGAAAAATAAATGATAAAACTACTTACATCTCTGCTACTATTGTAGGAGCAAGCAATTCGTATCGGAATACTGACTCAATGTGAGATAATGAGTGATCTAAAAATTATTATAATTTGTTATATTTCTACCTAAGTTACACTTTCACTATACTATATTTATTGGCTAGATAATTTAAAGCATACAAATATTTTAAATAGTTCAAATCACGCAATAAGTTCGAATTCTATTAGTGACCTCGATTTGGCAAGGGCATAAATAAGGGAATTTTCTCCTAAATAAATCAATGCATATTTACCACCAGACGAATTTATTTCTTCTGTATAAGATATATTTAAAAGTTCAACAATACGTTTAGGCAAAAATGATTTAAAGGTAGTATTTGTACTTTCGTCAAATAAATGTACTAATATCGATTTTCCAAAACGTGTATTAAGCATTAACATTTTTTTAATGGCGTAAACCTTATTTAAAATTAACGATGAAATAGGTTTTTGGTCTAAAACCTCAGTATCTTTCACAATGAGTTCATTAAGGGCTAATAAATCGATATTGGTAGCTATATTTAAGTAATTGAGTACAATGAAAGAATTACTAACCAAGAAATGTTACAGAACTTTGCTTACTTACAATTCTTCAGATCACAACACTATGCTCACTTATTAACTGTAGGCGAATCAGACTAAATATGATTTTGTTCTGATAGAGCTTACTCTTTTATAGAAAAGGTATACTACGTCACAAAATATCACACCCCACTACATTTTACTGTGTACGTATTGAACAAATGTAATTTTAGAGGTCAAGTTGAGTGGCAAGAAGGAAGCGCCATCCTTGCACGCTCTAATAGTATTAGTCAAGGCCAAGGTCGCAGCAAGTGATCGTTCTGGGTAAGAGAAACACTGCACCCTTCAAATCGAAACGCACTGCGACCGTCCAAGGTCAAGGCCACGGCATCTAATCTGGAGACCTAGGCATACACCGCGACCTTGAATGTCAAGCCAGCAGGTGCACGTTCAAGGTCAAGGTCAGTGGTGCGAAACGCACTTACACCGTTCAAGGTCAAGGTATCTAGTCTGGGGACCTAGGCATACACCGTGACCTTGAATGTCAAGCCAACAGGTGCACGTTCAAGGCCAAGGTCAGTGGTGGGGGGAGATCCAGCTTCGGCTAACTTCCTCTACTATTGTTGGTTAAGTCGCGCAAGTATTAACTGTGTCAAAAACGTAGAATTGTATAGGGCTACGGCTACGAGGTTATGTTGGCCTTTTTATGAAAATGTAGTGCTGACATAAATTTAAAATTGGTATGTATATCCTTGTTATGGAGCGTAGAGGATCACCTTTTTTGCTCAAGAGCAACTTCCGAGATTTTCGTGTATTTTTACGTTTCAAATTATGTAAATTAAAAAAACAAAGGATTATTCAATTTCGTCTGTATTCCATATATATATATATATATATATATATATATATATATATATATATTGGCTACCAATCTTTCATGATTTGTAAGGTATAATTCAATGCAGATCGGGGTATTTGCCCGCTGAGTAGTTGTTTCCTGCAAATCATATGTAATAACAGTATAGGTTAAGTCCACCAAGGGCTGAAGGTCACCGCTCTCGGTACTTGCAAAATAGCAAGTCGCTATACACCATGGAGACATCTATGATGTCTGGTGTATAGTAGCATTTGACCAAATGAGAGGATTCACTTACCTCTCACCGGTACACCATTTACTTAAGTTTGTATAAAACTAACAGGTTGGCCACTGTCATTTGTCTGTTCCATGACCTATGGCATACTGATGAGAACTAATAAGTTCGAAACCGGTCTATGTCTGGTCAGGGAATTGACAAATGATATTGGCTACCAGTCTTTCATGATTTGTAAGGTATAATTCAATGCAGATCGGGGTATTTGCCCGCTGAGTAGTTGTTTCCTGCAAATCATATGTAATAACAGTATAGGTTAAGTCCACCAAGGGCTGAAGGTCACCGCTCTCGGTACTTGCAAAATAGCAAGTCGCTATACACCATGGAGACATCTATGATGTCTGGTGTATAGTAGCATTTGATCAAATGAGAGGATTCACTTACCTCTCACCGGTACATCATTTACTTAAGTTTGTATAAAACTAACAGGTTGGCCACTGTCATTTGTCTGTTCCATGACCTATGGCATACTGATGAGAACTAATAAGTTCGAAACCGGTCTATGTCTGGTCAGGGAATTGACAAATGATATTGGCTACCAATCTTTCATGATTTGTAAGGTATAATTCAATGCAGGTCGGGGTATTTGCCCGCTGAGTAGTTGTTTCCTGCAAATCATATGTAATAACATATATATATATATATCTGGAACTTTATCTGGTATACAGTTGACGCTGTTGCCAAGGAAGAAATCGAATGATCATACAGTGTGACCCACTTTCAATGGACATATTGCTGTAAAAAATAACCGATCTTAACAGTTTTTTATGGGTTCTGTAGCCAAATTGCAAAAAACGGAATCCTTACAATTTCGTTATGTACGTCCGTCAATATGTTACAGCCTGTTGTCGAATCATAAAATTCATAAATATAATTTAATTAGATAAGATTTAAACCACTACTATGCACAAAACACATCAATCACAGCATTAAAACACGCCAGGGGCCTTCCACAACGTTCAATACTCCAGCCGTCCTGCCGTCTAGACTAGTGCCCGATTCGACTCGTCGCATCGGTCCCCAACATCAAATCAAGCCAGAGGCCGTCCACAACGTTCAATACTCCAGCCGCCCTGACGTCCAGAGTCCCATCCGACCCGATATCTAACACTCTAACCTACTTATAGCTCTCCCTCTAACAGCCAAGTTCTCACAAGCACCTACGCACCCTTCGCTTAACTATATCTACAACCCATAGGCTAGCTACTTGTATATTTTACATCATCGTCGCCCTCCTTATTTTCCGCCTGCCAATTAACAAACTCATACCTAGAAAAATTAATCCCATTATCCGAAACCTAACCAGGATAACCTACAAACTTCCTATATCCCTCTAACAGAAATAGACAAAGAAAGTGCATATAAACATACCAAGGCAAGCGCCCAAAGGCGGACACCTTATTGTAGCTACAGAAAGCACACATACTATTACGGCAGCAGCGGCAGTTCTTCCGCAGTTCTTGTTAAAGAACGCTATAACCCCGATATACTTTTCGACGTTGTAACAAAATCCGACTTAGGAAATACTTCGTAAGAAAAGCGTGCTTCACGTAAAAACGCCGTGGAAGAGGTTTTTAATTGTTGGAAACATATTTTTGCTCTTCGGAGCATTTTTTATGCCAAATTTGCCAAATGCGTTAATTTAGAAAGTGTAGTAAATGTCGCTGCACAGGGACGTAATGTCGCCCCGACCACCCAATTTTAGAAAGTATACTAAAATTGGACTTGAACTTCAAAATTTCCAAGATTAAAAACCCTTTTACGAATCCACGTTGTCAAGCACTGCAACTCTTACGAGGTATTGAATATGAGGACAAGTTAGTCCAACGACTATTCAAAGTATATCGGAAGTTATAGCGAAAATAGCCCTTAGCGACATGGGACCCCCATCATTTCCTAGCAGTCGGATTTGACGGGGAAATGATGTGTTTTGACGGGGTTTGCCCTAAACCGGTTCCTCAGTGATTCGGAATCAAAAAAGTATCTATACCATGTACTCACACGTGCCTGGGATCTGCCTTGCCTGAACGTAAAAAGTTGTTATTGCATAATACAAACGAAGTAGAGACGCTTCAAGCAATTTTAAGCTCCGAGGAGCGACCAAAATTTATGTGAATTTAATAATACGTTTATAAGACAGGCAAGCAAAAGCCCACCAAAATTTCAGTTACATGAAACTTTTCTTGAATCTTTTTGTGCATCGTTAGCTTATCAAACTGCATATTGGATGGTAGTTGGTACCGTATGAATCGTCCCGTTCCTCACCATGTGTTGTACACGGGTCAGGCCATTGTTTGTTAACATTTTCTCTTGAAAAAGTTGTTGTAAAAAACATGATTTTTTAAAGATTTAATATACATATTTTGAACTTTATATTGTCTTTTAGTTGTGTTTTCTAACAAAATTCCTTTTCAGGTTTAATTTTAAGAGAGTGTGATACAGACAGTGTTAGATTTATAGTGTTACGACGTCTTCCAATTGATACCATCAGAGCAGCAGTTAAGCATAAACGACAGTAAGTATGATTTATTACATTATTCTCCGTTTGAAACAGTCGTGTTGAACCCTAAAAAATTTTGTGAACGTAATATTTATTATTTAGAATTAAGAAAAAGTTGAGGAAGTTCGAGCAGAAAATACGTCCTTCAGACATCCATAAAAACATGGATCGTTCACATTCTCATCGCTACAACATCAACTACAACCATCAGTCCAGTGAAAACAGATCAACAAGAAGTAACCAGTCCAGCCTACCAGTGTCTACTCGATGAACCAACCCTCAATACGACGCTTTATCTGCCGCCAGCACACGATCCAAGGCACTGTTGATGTGGAGAAGAGTACTAACAGCGTACAACGACAGTCGCGACTTAAAAACGTTTTATTGGTGCATAGTAGTGCGGGGAAAATTAAAATCAGTGTTGGCTCAGTACTGTTAGGGTAAACAACCATTTTTGACAGTAGGAACGCCGTTCGAGTTGCTTTTAGTTATTTTTTTAATGGATTATCTTCTTTTATTTACTTAACCTAATTGCAACGACGGGTATTAGCACCCATAATAAAAATAGTCAACATCTCGGGAAGCTTGGCGCTGTAATCAGTCAGTCTGGGCTCTCCCGCTATCGTAGAAGTCTCGAGAACTCTGACATCGGGAAAAGATTTCCGGATAATACAGCTAACACTGCTACTGACAGCTGTCAAATGCCACCTTCGACATCGGATTTGAAATCAGCGGTCCCAAAAACCCCATGTATATATTCTGATAAATCTTTTCCGGAATATAAGGCGAGTTGACAGTACCACTGACAGCTGTCAACTGTCAAATGCTATTTTTGACATCGAATTTGAAATCAGCGACCCGAAAAACCCCCGTAGAACTCTGACGTTGTGGCCATGACGACTTTTCCCATAAGAAATATGCGGGGTCTTTTAATTAGCGATTTTTTTGGTTGAAATTCTGATTAGAACACTAGATTCAGTAAACTCTCAAATGGGTAAATCCCAAGTTTCATGAAAAAATATTGAATATTGACAGATTTAAAACAAAATAAATGTAGACAGTTATGTTATACAATATGTCCCAAAAGAAATGCATAATATTTAAAATTTTTCTTCTGTTTTGTGTTAAAAAAAATATAAAAACACAATTAGTAATATCAGATTGAGATTTACCCATTTGAGAGGTTAATGAATTCAGTGGTGTAGTTAATATTTCAATTTCATTAAATTTGTTAATTTTTGATATTGAAAAAAAAGACATAACGAATTTAAAAATAATGATTGTCATAGAATGCAACTTTAAAGTCCAGTATTAATGTAGAAAAAAATCAAGGGAAATAAGAAAAAATCAGGGGAAGTCAGGAGGAGATCAGAGGAAATCAAAGGAAATCAGGGTAAATCAGGGAAAATCAGGGGAAATCAGGAAGAAATCAGGGGAAATCATACAAGATTTCCCTAAACAGGAAAATTAAGTGTACAAATTGGGCCTAGCGGTTACCCCCCCGAAAATTCAATTGAAAAGGTTCTAAATTTAAAATTTATTTTTAGCCATCCTGCATATTTATAGGAAGTGAAAATGATACAAAAACATGACACAGATATTTAAATATTTTTAATTTATAATTGATCGAGAAGATTCCCTTTCCTTTCTCTGTCTATAAAATGGTTATTTTCAAGGCAATGTGCTGTCATTCTTGTAGTTTTATTGTTATTTAAAATTGATGTTTGTAAACTAATTTTTCGAAGCGTATACTCTTTTGTGATACCGTTGGTTGCCCTATCTATTTTTCCCTATTTTACCTCTACTAATATAAATCCAGAATATTTCAATCACGATATGCTTGATTTAATGTTTCAAAAACATCTAGTTGCAAGTGAAATGTCTTGTGTATTTAAAATCGGCATAAATTATCTAAAAAAATATATGAGAACAAGCAGATGGCGGAGGAGTATAATTCATTCCTTTTACAGTACGGTGTAGATTTTAGTTTTCAGTTATAATACGAATATAAGCCTCCCGCTTTTTAAATACGTTTCACGAGAAATATATTAAGATTAAAATGTAAAATTGTACACCCTATTAAATTTATTTTCTTATATGAACTCGATGTACTACTCTTAGTGGTTTAATTCCAGCGGGATGTCTACCTTATACCAGTGCCGTAAAAAGTAATTTATTTAATAATTTATTATGACTCGTTGGAAGATGCGGAAACGGAAAATAAAACCACACTATTCAAGAATATGTTATCCTTGAAGACGTTTTTTTATAAAAATTATATAAATTTACGTTAAATTAATACCGAAAGGAATTATTCATCAGTTTCAAGGTACCATTGGTAAAAATTTATAATTTCTTGTACAATGTACATGTTTATGCATATACATTCCCATGAGTTGGAAATACTTGGACTTACGCGACTGATCACCCCAAATATATACAAGCACCAGTAAGCAAATATCAAAAACCATATAAAAAATTATTGTCAAGATATAGACGAGTAAAATTTACTTTCCTTCAGATTATTCTCCTCACCCCTATTTAAAATATTAAAATTGTTCTTATCGATAGCTTTCTAGTTATAGAACAAAGCACATGACATTAAATTATGTCGAATCCGATATGTTGACTATATGCCAATTTTTCTTAATTTTCTAAAGGGATAAGTATATTTCTATATGCTTCTCTTACAAGAAAATACGCTCCTACTTCAATTCTTTTACTTAGAAAGGAGTACAAACACATTGTTCACATCATATGCTCAATGGTAATGTTTCCTAATTCATTGTAGTCGACACCTAAACCACTTAAATAAACAAATGATTATTATTGCCATGTGATCACAACAGGTACGTCCCTAAGTGTTTATATTCTCTATTTAAATAGACACTTTCCAATATTAACAACACATACATTTTACTCACCCCTCTTTCTGTCTTACGAGGAAGTTAAATCTCTATTTGTATTCTTATTAGAGCGTGTTCTAGTAAATAACTTCATAAATCGTGAATTCGACTATTATACGTTTCAAAATTATTAACGCCTTTGTTAAGCAATAAATTACCTAGTTTTATATTTATATCGATATTCTTGCATCTGAACATGCCATAAAAAAGTATTAAGTTTAAAAAATCATTATTAACAAATACAAACTAATAAAAATTATCCAACTTTTCTGCATTTATATGAACATTTTTAATTTTGAATATATCAACACATAAAGCATTAGGCAAAAAATTATTGCATTTTAAAAAAGAAACAAACCATTGTATCCAAAAATAATGGCAGTATTTTATATAAACTAATTTCCGAAAATGAATAATAAGGGAGATATATCCCTTAAAATGGGGTTAATACATTTCAGTTTTCTGCAATATCTTCCAACTCCCTTAAAATATCCAATTCATATTTTAAACATATTCATAGGCCATCCGGACACTAGTTTACATGATATCAGTCAAACCTTCCCTTCTGCTGAAATTGTTGTTTTAGAGGCTGACTGTCAGTATTTTTCTCATAACTTTTTAATTTCTTTCATATTTCTAAAAATTATTATAAAAAAACTAATTTTCAGATCATGACAAATAAAATCATTGCATTTCGATAAATCAATCCTTTCTCGAGTAATTTATGTTTAAAGAACAACGTGCATTTGCAACATTTTATTAATAAATTCTTTTACACGTATTAGATTAGATTAGATCTAATCTACATATATAGAATGCTTTGAAATATAATAAAACGTAGAAAATAGCTAATTATCAATTACAAAAATTGTTCAGAATGTTATCCATTTTCCATTATGCGCAGTCTTTTTTTTAAGGAACATTAATTAACCTGTAAAATTCCTTCGTCATCTTGTGGCATTGTAAACTCTTGATCGAGTTTTTCTCTCAACTGTTCAATTGGGTCAATTTGAGTATTATAAACTCGTGATTTTAGATAACTCCACACAGTGAAATTTTTTATTATTATTCTTATTTTAACGCCCTATTTAGATTATCGTCCTGGCGGAGTTTAGCCTTAGCTATTCCACCACTCAACCAGGACACATTAGATAGTGGTGCTCCTAGAATACGTTCCTTATAGTACCTCATCCAGCTTTGCCTTTTGTATAGCTGTCCGCCTTTGTTGGTTTTTCTTCTCGCCAGGCCCTCATAATAATAATAATTATCGATGAACTCGATGGGGTGAGGCCTACGCTGCTCTCCGAAGGAGGTCATTCTGGGCTCCCTCCGTCTACTAAGGGCACATGATTTAGGTACTTACAGTCACTGACTCCGCGGGTCGTTGGGAGTGGCTGTAATTAATCGCTGGCGCGACTTCCGTGTGGAGCCGGCGGCCACGGCAGTCCTGTCCAACATCGGGTAACCGGAGGAATAATAATAATAATAATAATAACAGTTAGCCCCACCATCATTCGGCTACTAACATATGCAATGACGACTTGGGAAACCCAGACAAGAATTAGAGGAAGCACTGTCTCGAACATCAAAATTAGAAGAGGTATGTATATACCAGGTTGATTCACTGATTCCACTATGGTTTTGCCTCGCTCTCAATCCGCTCTCAGCAATATTGAATGACACCACCTACGGTTTCCGAATAGACCCCAAACAACCAAGCTCGAGGCTCAGCCATTTACTATTTATGGATGATATCAAGCCATATGCTGAGAATCCAAGACAGTTGAAGGCGCTAGTAGCCAATGTCAAAACCTTCAGCGATGATATCAGAATGGAGTTTGGCCTGGAGAAGTGTGCCGAAATACATGTGGGAAAATTAGCACAGCAGCCGGAGAATATCCGTAACTTTGAGCAAATGCTGCCAGAAGAAACTTACAAGTACCTTGGAATTCTGCAGAACAGAAGGATAGACCACACCCAGCTAAAGAAGGAGTTCAGGGAAAAATACAAACAACGTCTAAATAAGCTCCTGAATACTAAACTCAACGCTAGGAACATGATAATGTGAACGATCCATGCTTTAATGGATGTCTGAAGGACGTATTTTTTGCTCGCAAAACTTAGAAAAAATTTAAAAAAAATAGGAAAAAGAAAAAATTAATTTTCTTCTTCCTCAACCTTTTCTTAATTCTAAATAATAAATATTACGTTCACAAAATTTTTAGGGTTCAACGTGACTGTTTCAGACGGAGACTAATGGATAAATCATACTTACTGTCGTTTATGCTTAACTGCTGCTCTGATGGTATCAATTGGACGACGTCGTAACACTATAAATCTAACACTGTCTGTATTACACTCTCTTAAAATTAAACCTGAAAAGGAATTTTGTTAGAAAACACAACTAAAAGACAATATAAAGTTCAAAATATATATATTAAATCTTTAAAAAATCATGTTTTTACAACAACTTCTTTCAAGAGAAAATGTTAACAAACAATGGTCTGACCCGTGTACAACATGTTACCTCCTTTCTCTTATTATTTATTTTTGAGAAAGAATTGAGGCAACATGTGCGGACGACTAGCTGGTTTAAGCCGGAGCAGAGAGCCGTGGGTCCAGAGTATTCGTAAGAGTGGAGAAACTTACCCTTTCTGACATGTACAGCATAAGCGACAGATTTCTGTTTATTTCGAGAAAAGGAGACAAAGAAAAATTGATGTTAAATTGGGCACCATCTATAGTGAAATAAGCAAAATAGTCTCTTTTTCTCTAATAACCAGTCTGCTATAGATCGGACTGAAATTGTTGGTAAGAGAAATAAAAAGATAGTTTAAAATGAATGACAAAATATATTACAAAAAAATTAGACAAATCGGTTTGAGACAAATTGAAATGTAAAAAAAATATATATATATATATAAAAAACAAATTGATACCAGTATCCTAGGTGGTTTATGGGTCAGGTGGCTGGTTCTGGGACAGCAATCCAGGCCCACAATTGTCTCTTATTGCAAGAATTCTAAATTTTTCTTGGCAATTTACGTCTCTCAATGAATGGGGTGAAAATTGTAGGAAATTTAACCAAATATAAGCACATACAACATTTATGCAAAATTTAAGCAATGTTAGCTATGCAAATATAAGCTAGTTAGCTGTACAAAATATATTTGAATTAGCTGCACGAAACATTAAGCTAGCTATACAAAGCTGCAGGAAATTAATTTAAGCTATACAAAAGTAATCTGATTAGCAGTACAAAAGTAATTTTAGCTATGCAATAGTAATTATTAGCTATGCACGAGTTATTATTAGCTATGCACTAGTAATTATTAGCTATGCACGAGTTATTATTAGCTATGCACGAATTATTATTAGCTATGCACGAGTTATTATTAGCTATGCACGAGTTATTATTAGCTATGCACGAGTTATTATTAGCTATGCACTAGTAATTATTAGCTATGCACGAGTTAGCTGATTTCTTAGACTATAAATTGCCAAAAAAATTAAAAGGAAAGAGAAAAATATTTTTAAAACCATGTAGTACATATAGCATTTTAACTACTTATTAAATTAAAAAGAATTGACTTTGAATTCAAAATTTATTTTAAAAATAATTGAAATTATATCAAAGGCAAAATTTGAAGATTAATTACATTTTAAATAAGTATAATGAAATTACCTGTATGTTAAACACTTTGTAACTGGGATATAAAAATTGTAATATAAATTACTGAAGTCCGCAGTTAAAAATTATGATGTTTGAATCAGTACAAAGGCTGCAAGCAAATGACTTCCTGGTGAGTTTTACTGATAAGGTAAACTTTTTTTTGTCCTGTTTACTGGAAAACAACGCCACCAAAAAAATGTGAGAAATCTAATTCCCTATTTAAATTGAAAGCTATCAAAATATAGAAATCGTACAAGTATGGCCATCTGTCAGTGGTTAATTTAAGCGCACCAACTTGCCTTGTAGATTCCCATACTCAACTAAAGTAGTGGCATATAATCGATAAAAGGAATCTATAATAATAGTTTATTTTCCATGCCAGCTGATTTGCCTTTGCAATTTCTATTTTATACATAAAAACAAATATTAACAGTTGTAAATAAGTAGTAAAACGTATTGATATTATTGATAAATCAGTAACATATTACATGTTATAGGATTTACTATATATAGAATGAGAGAAGGTAAGGAAAATAACCATATGTACTCCATAGTAAACAAAAATATAAACATTGAAAAATAGATATCTGATGTAACTAAATTTTGTAGACAAATTGTTTCCTGGGATAATAATGCTGTATTACAACGGATATGACATACATAATAGTGTTAGTAGAAAAACAGGACTAAGTTCCTAAGATATAAAATTAAGTACATAAAACAGTGTGACATGGTTTAGCAGTTATACATGTAAAATTTTGTTAGTTGAAAACAGTTTCACCTGCAAAAACTGAATCCGAAAAATATACAGGTCGTGCTAACTATCCACAAAACACTAGTTTTTAAATAAAACTGTTAAATGGACATAGGCCATGTAACAGAATGCCTCCCTTCTGGCGAAAAAATGTTTTTAAGGTACGTATAAAAATTTTTGCTTTGCTTCACTCGTAAACATATTATGAAAGTAACCAATACTTTAATACTTTAATATTATTAATTCCTTGTAGGAAACATAAAATACAAAATTGAGAAAGCGAGCGAAGAATGAGAATGACAAAATACATTCTCTACCAGAAGTTCTACGTACAGGGAGCAAGTGTTTGACCTAAACTGGAGAAATCTTCGGAACTAAGTAATGAAAAAAATGTGAAAAGTTAAGTGTTGCGAAATTTAAAAATTGACAAAAAAATGGATAAAATTAATTTTAAGGAGACGACTTAATGTCGAAATCCTACAGACATTATAACGCCTGAGCAACTCTGTAGTTGTTGCCAGTACTAAAATTGGTAGAAGTTTATCAAACTAATACCACGATACATGTAATGTAATATTACATGCCAATATAGGTTAGCAAGAAGTTAAAACTTGTGGTATTGTTAACCTATAATTCAAGTGTATAGCCGTTGAGTGCTAAAACTGATAGTTCAAAACAAATCAGATAGTACATGTAAGATGTACTATAGTTAAATCAGAAAAATTGTTCTAAAAAATCAAAGTTAAAATCGTGATGCGAAGTAGAGAAGCTAGAAAAAAATTAAATTTACCTAGGTAGGAGAATTTTATTAATTACGGTAAATCGAAGAAACATAAACAAGAAAGAAAAGAAAGAGGAAAGTATTGAATACCCATAAGGCTGGTTTTCAAAAAGGTAATTAAAATAATCTAGTGAAAATATAAAACTTATGGTTTTAAAGTTTTAGTTGTCAAATTTTTGAGGTTATGGCTTCTTATCCAAGGTGGTAGGAAAAGATTAAACCAAATTGAAGTAAAGAATCGTATAGGGATTCACAGAAAGCACAAAAAGAAAGAAGAAAAATACAAACACAAAAGAAGAGAAGAGACGGTGTTGTTGTCTATCGTTATGAGAATCCACAAGTAAAATTATAAGTAGAGGTAAGTACTCCTGTTCAGAAAGTTGAACAAAGGAAAAAGAAATAATTATAATATTTTTACATTTGTAGGTTCTCATCATCTGGTAATACAAGTAATGTAAGCTACCAGATGTTATTTTGTTCCCACCCCTGATCTGAAGAAAGTAGAAATAGAAAGTTATAGATCCAGCCGGAAAATACATAAAAAACAAATAACATTTTACTAAAGTTACCGCTGTACGATAATAATGAACACTGTACGTTATGCAAAAGATTGACCCGCGCATTCTCACTGGAGAAAAAGTCTGGCTAGCAAGCGATGGTGAAGAAACGTACTTATTAAAGGTTAGTATTTGAGAAAATTTTCTCAACGTTAAAGAAAATATTTACATAATAACAATTTAGAGCAGTATATCTCACAAGTAAGATAACTTATAGGTAAGATATGAAAAAGAAATCTTTTTGATAAACAGATCTAAAAAAATTGTTAATGGAAGAAATATTTTTAGAAAATATTTCCAGAAAAATATAGCTAAATATTTTTTACTAATTTACAACTTAATTAAACTAATATTTACAATAATATGTACAGTACTTAAGCAATGAATGATAAACATATGTGATATATGATATAATTCAGTGATACTTAAATTAAGAGGTGCATGAATTATTAGTGAATAAATGCATGAACGACTTAATGAATAATGCATCAAGGACTTAAAGAGTAATGGATAGGGGACTTAACTTAATAATGCTTAAAGGACT
Organism: Leptura quadrifasciata; assembly: GCA_963675555.1. Lineage (NCBI taxonomy): Eukaryota > Metazoa > Arthropoda > Insecta > Coleoptera > Cerambycidae > Leptura > Leptura quadrifasciata. The sequence continues at coordinate 32,853,760 of OY776682.1, forward strand.
TAAAGAATAATGGCCATTTTATATACAAAATTTACAAGAGAATCATCCTCGAAAGAGGAGCGGGAGGAAATTTTTTTTTAATTTCCGGATGAGTGAAATAATTCATTCAAAAAAAATGAAGTATGTAGAAATGGTAGCATGCCATGTCTACAGATATAGTTAACCTTGAAAGTTAATCCAATACATCCCTTCGTTAGAGATTTACGAAGAAAAAAAATATCGACAAACGATGGTACGTACTAGTACCAAAAAGAAATTGCGTAAGCTTTGCTTACTGGTATACCAAAAAAAATTGTTTTTGGTGGCTTTGCACCAAAAAAATTATTATACTTATTGTATAATTTAAGGAAATTTGCCAAAAATAGACACTCAAAAAAAATCAAGAGACATAAAATAGGTATTTAAGTAAATCGTTATGTTTACTTTGTTTTGATGATCCGATTTAAGAAAAACATTCATTTCCTTATTCTGGTATCACTGAAATATTAGAGTTTGAACCAAAATATGGTTTCAACTTTGAAATATGGTAATTTCCAGCGGGACTACCATCCATATGTTCCAATTCATATGAAACATTGGAAATGACGTTTCGGACTGTACATAAAACATAACGATTAGCTAATTTTGCGGAAAAATCATTTTCTTTATCGCTTTTCACAAAGTTTCGCCTCCAGACTATGTCACCAATTTGAAAAACGCGATCTTTCCGTCTCAAGTTATAATAGTTACAACTTCGTTGGTAAGCTTTGTTAAGTCTTTCTTGGACCAATTTATAAATTTCTGGCAATTTGTCCAGCTCATTGGCAAAAAGTTTGCGATTATTATCTAGATCTGGTAAAGTTATATCAGAGTCTTTATCACCATAACTGCCTCGAATAGGTAGCTTTCTACCAAAATTTAGAAACGCTGGCGTGAAACCAGTAACCTCGTGTACAGCTGTATTGATGGCAAACTGAATTTCAGGAATTTGTAAATCCCATTTTTTATGTGAGTCTTTAATGAAACACCTTATAGCTGTACCGATCGTCCTGTTTACACGCTCGACTGGGTTAACTTGGGGGTGGTAGAATAGGTTGAAAAATACCTGAGGAATACTAAATTTCGCTACAAACTTATCGAATTCTTTGCTTTTATGAGCTGAAGCATTGTCTAAAAGTAATGTCCTTGGGACACCATATGTTAAAAATACTGATTCCAAGAAAGAAACAATAGCTTGAGACGTTGCACGCCGTACAGGCTTCATTATAACGTACTTAGTAAAATAATCTACCGCAACTAATAAAAATCGGTTACCTTTCGAACTAGGCGGAAAAGGACCTTTTGTGTCGTAACAAACAAGTTCAAAGGGAAACGTAGCTTTTTTCTCAGCACCCATTAAACCACATTTTTGATCGTTCGGAGGTTTTTCTCGTCCGCAAATATGACACTTACGAACATATTTTAAAATATCTTGACGCATCTTAGGCCAATAAAAACTTTCTGCGACTTTTTTAAGTGTTTTATAAAAACCCATGTGTGCACTTGTAGGTACATCATGGCTGTCTTGAATTACTTGACGTCGCTGGTCAAGAGGAACTACTAATTTCCAGTCAGAAATATTAGTTTTTAAAATTAATTTCCTTTGCGTATGTTTAAAAATATACCCATCTTTAACCATCCACTGTGGATATTTTTCTGGCCTCTTATTGATGTTCTCTCGCATTTTTATGTACCAAGGTTTAAGATTATCGAGTGAAATATCTAACAGGTTGATATCTGCATCAGGTATATTTACTAAAGTAGGTGAAATTTCAGAAAAGTTATTTTTATAAAATTTACGAACTGTATTTTTCCAATTCTCCCAATCAAAAATGTCAGTTTTAGGTTTAACTTTGAAACTTGAGAAAATATGTTTATTTGAGCCATTTCTGGAATGCTTTTTAAACTTAGAATTAAAAATTACTCGGCCTCTAGGGTTATTTTTCTGCTGTGGGCCTGATAAAACAGCAGAAAACCTTTCTAGTTTTTTGGATTGCACTCTGGGCAAGTCTTAGAAGTAAAATTAGGTTTTCCACATCGGAAACAAAACCTATTTCGAGCTTGTCTACACTCGTGAAAGCTATGACCTTTCTTTTGACAATTCCAACAAGAAATAGAAAATTTATTATTATTTGATGTACCCGGAACAGCATTTTCTTGATTCGAATTATTATTTAGACTAATATTTTTGTTACTTTTGCTTTTAGAATTGAAATTATTTTTATTTTTAGGTGATGGAAGATTTTCTACATATGCCAAGTCAGTTTCGAGGACACATGCTTTAGGAATTGGAGAAAAATAATTATTTTTCATTTGTGTGGCCAAATCTATTTTCTTGCATAAAGTTAATAGTTCGGCTGTATTTTTAATATCTGTTAAAGCTAATGCATGAATATATTTAGGCAAAATGTTACGTCTAATTATTTTTAACTTCTCCCCTTCACTTACAACAGTATCTAAACGATTAAATAAATTTTGCATTGTAGCAACAAAAATATTTATGGACTCTGACTGTCCCTGTCTACGAGATTTTATCTCATCTAACAATTTTTCATCATAATCGCATACTAAAAAAGCGATTTTAAGCTGTTCTTCAAGCTCTTGCCAATTGGATACAACAGATCTGATTGACCGATAAACAATTAAGGCCTTGTCAGTAAATAAATCAATACTAGACTCAAATAATTGCTGTTCAGTCACGTTCCTAGCGGCAGCCAGTTCCTTGACTCGTTCCAGAAAAGCTTTTAAATTTGACTTTCCGTCAAACTGAATTCCCCATTTATAAACTGGGACATATTTCTTGTCAATTGGGTAATTAATAGGTGAAATATTTTCTAATTTAGGAATAATTTTAATTTCTAACCTTGCATCAATTTCCTCGCAAGATGCGATAGCGTCATCTTTAAACTCCTGCAAGTTAATATTTAACTCTGTCGGTTCTTCCGGAACCACGAATCTATGTACTCGATTTGTCAGGCATATTAAACGATTTGAAATTATTAAATAGGATGTGTCCTCTTTGCATGCTGAAAAATCGTGAACTAAAGCAAGTAGTTCAGCGATAGTGTTGGTGATTTCAGTTTTTTCTGTTTCAACATCGAAGCTAGGATCTTTTAATGATTGAAATTCGCGTTTTTGCTTTTTTAATAAATTGTCTAATATCATCCGTTTTGTATCTAAAGTTTTATTAGATGCCTTAACATTTCGAATACGTAGTTCATAATCTACCTCAGATTCCGTTAAATATCTTACACAAAATGGAAGTTCCATATTAACAAGAAATTTAAAGAAATAAATTAAAAGTTTTTATTAAGAACCCAACTGGCAATAAATTGTATGTTTTAAATAGCACATGAATGTAGTCTTATCTGTTGTCAAGAGATAAAAAAAACACAAACAATTTTATCTATCAAATAAAAAAACTGTTGTTTCAATTTTAACTTTCCAGAAATAAATCAAATTAAACACTTTAAGCAGCAAAATAATATTTCAGGTAGGTATAATTCCACAACTTCACTTTCACTAATAAGAATATTTTAAGAAAATATTTGGACTAGTAAAATATTTAATATTTAAGGACGCAAATTTTCTGTATACCATAGAATTCAATTGTTGTAAGCAAAAATATATGCAAAAATATATATAATAAAAAATTTTAGACAAAATGAAATATAAGCAAAAATATGACTCGACTTAAGAAAAAAATTATTTTCTTACCAAAAATTTAAAAATTTGTCTCATATGCAATACATTCAAAAATTGGGGTTTCACCTCTCTTACTACTCTTACTATATAAATATGTTTATTGAATTGAGCCCTACACATTTGTCGTCAATTATATTGTTTCGGGCCCCACACGTTGGTCGCCAATTATGTTACCTCCTTTCTCTTATTATTTATTTTTGAGAAAGAATTGAGGCAACATGTGCGGACGACTAGCTGGTTTAAGCCGGAGCAGAGAGCCGTGGGTCCAGAGTATTCGTAAGAGTGGAGAAACTTACCCTTTCTGACATGTACAGCATAAGCGACAGATTTCTGTTTATTTCGAGAAAAGGAGACAAAGAAAAATTGATGTTAAATTGGGCACCATCTATAGTGAAATAAGCAAAATAGTCTCTTTTTCTCTAATAACCAGTCTGCTATAGATCGGACTGAAATTGTTGGTAAGAGAAATAAAAAGATAGTTTAAAATGAATGACAAAATATATTACAAAAAAATTAGACAAATCGGTTTGAGGCAAATTGAAATGTAAAAAAAATATATATATATATAAAAACAAATTGATACCAGTATCCTAGGTGGTTTATGGGTCAGGTGGCTGGTTCTGGGACAGCAATCCAGGCCCACAATTGTCTCTTATTGCAAGAATTCTAAATTTTTCTTGGCAATTTACGTCTCTCAATGAATGGGGTGAAAATTGTAGGAAATTTAACCAAATATAAGCACATACAACATTTATGCAAAATTTAAGCAATGTTAGCTATGCAAATATAAGCTAGTTAGCTGTACAAAATATATTTGAATTAGCTGCACGAAACATTAAGCTAGCTATACAAAGCTGCAGGAAATTAATTTAAGCTATACAAAAGTAATCTGATTAGCAGTACAAAAGTAATTTTAGCTATGCAATAGTAATTATTAGCTATGCACGAGTTATTATTAGCTATGCACGAATTATTATTAGCTATGCACGAGTTATTATTAGCTATGCACGAGTTATTATTAGCTATGCACGAGTTATTATTAGCTATGCACTAGTAATTATTAGCTATGCACGAGTTATTATTAGCTATGCACGAATTATTATTAGCTATGCACGAGTTATTATTAGCTATGCACTAGTAATTATTAGCTATGCACGAGTTAGCTGATTTCTTAGACTATAAATTGCCAAAAAAATTAAAAGGAAAGAGAAAAATATTTTTAAAACCATGTAGTACATATAGCATTTTAACTACTTATTAAATTAAAAAGAATTGACTTTGAATTCAAAATTTATTTTAAAAATAATTGAAATTATATCAAAGGCAAAATTTGAAGATTAATTACATTTTAAATAAGTATAATGAAATTACCTGTATGTTAAACACTTTGTAACTGGGATATAAAAATTGTAATATAAATTACTGAAGTCCGCAGTTAAAAATTATGATGTTTGAATCAGTACAAAGGCTGCAAGCAAATGACTTCCTGGTGAGTTTTACTGATAAGGTAAACTTTTTTTTGTCCTGTTTACTGGAAAACAACGCCACCAAAAAAATGTGAGAAATCTAATTCCTTATTTAAATTGAAAGCTATCAAAATATAGAAATCGTACAAGTATGGCCATCTGTCAGTGGTTAATTTAAGCGCACCAACTTGCCTTGTAGATTCCCATACTCAACTAAAGTAGTGGCATATAATCGATAAAAGGAATCTATAATAATAGTTTATTTTCCATGCCAGCTGATTTGCCTTTGCAATTTCTATTTTATACATAAAAACAAATATTAACAGTTGTAAATAAGTAGTAAAACGTATTGATATTATTGATAAATCAGTAACATATTACATGTTATAGGATTTACTATATATAGAATGAGAGAAGGTAAGGAAAATAACCATATGTACTCCATAGTAAACAAAAATATAAACATTGAAAAATAGATATCTGATGTAACTAAATTTTGTAGACAAATTGTTTCCTGGGATAATAATGCTGTATTACAACGGATATGACATACATAATAGTGTTAGTAGAAAAACAGGACTAAGTTCCTAAGATATAAAATTAAGTACATAAAACAGTGTGACATGGTTTAGCAGTTATACATGTAAAATTCTGTTAGTTGAAAACAGTTTCACCTGCAAAAACTGAATCCGAAAAATATACAGGTCGTGCTAACTATCCACAAAACACTAGTTTTTAAATAAAACTGTTAAATGGACATAGGCCATGTAACAAACACATGGTGAGGAACGGGACGATTCATACGGTACCAACTACCATCCAATATGCAGTTTGATAAGCTAACGATGCACAAAAAGATTCAAGAAAAGTTTCATGTAACTGAAGTTTTGGTGGGCTTTTGCTTGCCTGTCTTATAAACGTATTTATTAATTTACATAAATTTTGGTCGCTCCTCGGAGCTTAAAATTGCTTGAAGCGTCTCTACTTCGTTTGTATTATGCAATAACAACTTTTTACGTTCAGACAAGGCAGATCCCATGCACGTGTGAGTACATGATACTTTTTTGACTCCGAATCACTGAGGAACCGGTTTAGGGCAAACCCCGTCAAAACTCATCATTTCCCCGTCAAATCCGACTGTTAGGAAATGATGGGGGTCCCATGTCGCTAAGGGCTATTTTCGCTATAACTTCCGATATACTTTGAATAGTCGTTGGACTAACTTGTCCTCATATTCAATACCTCGTAAGAGTTGCAGTGCTTGACAACGTGGATTCGTAAAAGGGTTTTTAATCTTGGAAATTTTGAAGTTCTAGTCCAATTTTAGTATAATTTCTAAAATTAGGTGGTCGGGGCGACATTACGTCCCTATGCAGCGACATTTACTACACTTTCTAAATGAACGCTCCTTGAAGAGTTAGCGAAAATTTGGCATAAAAAATGCTCCGAAGAGCAAAAATATGTTTCCAAGAATTAAAAACCTCTTCCACGGCGTTTTTACGTGAAGCACGCTTTTCTTACGAAGTATTTCCTAAGTCGGATTTTGTTACAACGTCGAAAAGTATATCGGGGTTATAGCGTTCTTTAACAATAACAGCGATCAATACATATGCTGTCCCTAGTTTGGCATACTCATTCGGAATACTAAAGTACTCGGATACAGACCTGGAAGACCTAGACAGAATGACGAGAACTACACTTACAAAGTTTCGAATGCATCACTCAAAGAGCGCAGTTGAAAGACTATACATGCCAAGAATACAAGGAGGCAGGGGATTAAGCAGTATTCAGAAGATGTGCCGAACTCAAGAGAAGAACATGCGCCTCTATTTCTACAATTCAGGCAGGGTCCTCATTCGGAAAATAGTGGAAAGTGACAACAGATATACACCGTTAAACCTCAAAGATCGACAACACGAGATACTGATCCGAACGAACGAGGATATTCAAACAGCATGGCAGGACAAGGTACTCCACGGAAAGTATTCCAATGCCTTAAACAATCCAGAGATAGACAAGGAGACCTCGCTCTTATGGCTTAAGGAAGGAATGTTACACCCAGAAACTGAGGGATTCATAACAGCCATTCAGGATAGCATTATCCGTACTAGAAATTATGAGAAGTATATTCTTAAAGTCCCCGGCGTGAACGATGTGTGTAGAAAGTGTAAGGCAGCGGATGAAACTATCGAACATGTCACTGGAGGCTGCCCTGCTTTGGCTCCGGGAATGTATTTGGGAAGGCACAACGAGGTGGCGAAAATCACCCATAGAGAATTGGCACTTAACTTAGGACTCATTACTAATCCACCGCCCTTCTATAAATACACACCTCAAACTCTGTTAGAAGACGAGGAAACATTGTTGTACTGGGATAGACCAGTACAGTCTGATAGAACCTTGGATCACAACCGCCCCGACATTCTAGTGATCAAAAAGAAAGACAAGAAGGCCACTATTATTGAGTTCTTGAGTTATTTGAAGCAACTTAATCTACCTAGAGGCCTCGCGAAGATTATCCAGAGGACGGTGATTCTCCAGACATGCCATATTACCAGAAACTTTTTGAACGATGAAGGATAGAAAACCGAAATATCCACCGGATTAATAGGACGTGATGAATTTCATCCCCGTTAACCGAGCCGACCCCAACAGCAATGGGCCCGGGACAGGCCCGGGTCCCCACAGAGCCGAACCCCAACGGTGCGTGCGAGGGGCCGGTGAATTTTTTCCGGCTTCGGCCGAGAAAGTGCACGGCTTAAGTCCATAATAATAATAATAATAATCCCTCAGCCCCCTTCTGTTTTGCATCTCAGTACTGCCATTATTCGTCTCGCTCCGGAAAACCCGTGGCTACAACTGCGGTACCCCCAGCAACAGGAGGCATAAGGTCACCCATCTATTTTATATGGATGACCTTAAACTTTATGCCTCTGGAGAGTGGGATCTCCAGCAGTCCCTTAGGGTGATACAGGAGTACCCGCAGGCTGTCGGTATGCAGTTCGGGTTGGACAAATGCGCACTGATCCATCTCAAGAGAGGACGATGCGATGACTACGGAGAGGACGCGCAGCTCGTGGACGGAAGCATCTTACACCATCTAGATGCCGGAGAGTCGTACACTTACTTGGGTGTCGAGCAACGCTCCACCCAAGAAGTGAGTGTAGTGAAAAACGCTCTCTGCGGCAAGTATCAGCACCTACTCCGACAGAACTGTCGGGGAAGAACAAGGTGTCTGCTACAAATATGCTTGCCGTTCCGATCCTTCTCTACTCTTTCGGAGTAGTGAAATGGACTAGAGAAGAGCTGCGTCAACTCGATGTAGTAACCCGCAAGAAGATGCATCTCAATAGGAGCTTGCATCCTAAATCGTCCGTTCCACGGCTATATCTCCCACGACATCGGGGAGGCCGTAGACTCTTGAGCTTGGAGAGTCTCCATAGCAGGATGGTTCTGGATGGAGTATGTAAAGTCATAAGGAGTTCGGATCCCCTCCTCTGCATGGTCCGAGACCATGAAAATGCAGAGGTAGGAGCTTTTCTCTTTAAGGCAGCGCGGAGAATTCCACGAGTTAGCAGCGACCTAGTTCCAATGAGGATAAGGAAGCTCTTATTCAGCGAAGATTATAAAATGTTATAAATATATGTGAGAGTAGAATAAGATTTACTTTTCATTGTAATTTCGTTATAATAAAGTAAATTTAAATTCAACTTGCATCATTCTTTGTGGGCTAAACTTAGCCCTACAAATTGTAAATTGTTTTTAAAAACAAGGTTGTTACGGCCATCAACGTAACTGGTGTCAGAAGTGGGATTTTGTGAAGAGTTTTCTTTCGAAAATTAAAGAAAACGTTGGTTTCAACCATTTGCCGAAGCAGAATCCACCCTGAGGGACGAAGATAGTAGCCGAGGGCAGGAGTCCGACGACAGCGAACAGTAGTCCTTAATTAAGAAGATTTCAAGAAAGAAGGATTCAAGAAAGAAGATTTCAAGAAAGAAGTTTAAGCAAAGAAATTTCAAGTTTTTGAAAATTTCCCTACATTCATCCATTCATCTACATTCAACCCCTACTCATCCCAGGTACATCAAAGGAACCCAAGCGAGCAAAAAAACGGAGGGAAATACGAGGCAGGCTACGGTTTCTACATAGCTAGAAAGATCACTCGTATCGTTATACCTCCCTCGCCAACGTGTCGAAAAATGAAATCATCTCTAGTGATGCTATTTTTGTAAGTATGATTGCTCATTCCTCCTTGTAAAATCAAATTAACCCTTACCCTATTTTTGACCCTTTTTATTATTCCGCAATAAAATTATTCTATAAGTCTCGACGTCCTATCGAGCAAAATAAACATTATATTTAACTGTACAATATCAAAAATATTAAAACAAAATTGATAATATATTAGAAGAATTTTCGAACTTAAATATATCCAAAAATAAATTTAAAATGGCAACACAACAACAGCATCAGCAACCCCAACCCCAACAACAGTATCAACAACCGACAATTAGAGACCAGCTAGAAACCATCCCGAGATTCGATGGCAATCCAGTAACAATATCAAATTTTACTTTGGCATGCGGAAACGTAATAAATGCACTAGGACGAGCTGAAGACAATGTGTTCAATTCATTTTTAATGGCCCATATTCGCAGCAAATTAGTTGGCCGTGCAGCACAGCTGATTGCAGTAAGAAATATTTTAACTTGACCTACTTTAAAAGAAGCGATTCAGCTAACTTTTGGAGATCTACGTGACGAAGATTCACTTATACGCGACCTTCTGATGATTAAACAAGAAAACAACGAATCAGCAATAAAGTTCGGAGAAAAATGCCAAGATATAAATAGCCTATTAATGTCGAAAGTAAATTCGACTGAAAATGATGAAACAATAAAACAAGAAAAAATTAAATTGTATAACAATATGACCATAAAAACATTTATGAAAGGCTTAAAAGAACCATATAGCCTTATCGTGCGCTGCAGAGAACCCAAAACAATAGAAGAAGGCATAAGTATAATTACCGACGAGGACAACTTAAATTATATAAGAAAAACAAGTCAATTTCCTGCTAGAAACGTGCCGCAAGCACCATTCCCACAAACGCAGTTTCCCCAAATAAGAAGGCCTGTACCATTCGCCAGACCTCAGCAAAGTTTCATACCACCTAATCAATATCAAAATTTTAACCAAAATAATCGATATCAACAACCATTCGTTAGACAAAATAACTGGCAACCAAATTGGCAAGCAAATAATTCACAACAAAATAATTTCCAACCAAGAAATTGGCAACAAAATAATACACAAGCATTTAATAGAAATAATATTCAACAGCAGAGACCACCGACTAATGTATTTCAACCCCGTTTTCAACCTAGCGCAAGACAGAATTTTTATAAACCTACACCAATGGACACTTCTTCTGGTAACGCTACTTTTAGAAAACCAAATTTCGCATCTAATGAACTACACTATATCAACATAAACGATTTTTATGATCAACCTGAAGAATATTTTGAAAACTACGAAGATCAGTATCAAGCACAATGTGAATATTATCCAACAGACACAAATCAATACCAGTGCACCCCTCAATATTTCGAAGAAGCCTACCAAGAAAACACAAATACTGAGCAACCACCCTGTGAACCATTATTCGATGAAGCTACAAAATTTTCAGGATACCAGCCCGGACAAGAAGAAAACTTAGTATATATTAATGCGCAAATCGATACACATTTACCCTATATTTACATACCGGAATTTCAAGCAAATTTTCTGATTGATACTGGTTCAGCAAAAAGCCTCATAAAACCGGAATTAGCCATGACATATTTCAAGAATAATATCAAACCAGAAAATTTTTTAATCCAAACTGCCCATGGACGTACAGTACATACAGGAAGTATTATGGCCAGTTTACCGAAAACGTTAAAGTATTCAACACCATATAAATTCTACTTATTCAATTTTAATAATGAATTTGGAGGACTACTAGGCATGGACCTATTACGAGAAACTAAAGCACAAATTAATACATATAAAAACTTATTAATTACAAAGAGAACTACAATTCCATTGAACTTAATTTGCACTGAAACCGAACAGGAGAAAAATGCAAAAGTAATTCCACCTAGAACAGAGGTAATAGTCAAATTACCGGTAGAGAAAACAAAATTAAAACAGGGACTAGTTTCTCAACATAAATTCAAAAAAGATTTAGAAATTCCACCATCAATAGTCACCATAGAAAATAATTATATTATTACAACAATAAAAAATAATTCAGACGAACCACAAAATTTTAAACTGGACAAACCAATTAAGGTACAAGATTTTATGGAAATAAACAACATCGAGATGGACACTCCTGAAACATACGATAACTCACAAATAGATATGAAACTGGTAGAAAACTTAGAGAAAAACTTAAGAACAAACCATATGAATACAGAGGAAAAAGAAAAAAATACAACAACTGTGTCTGAAATACAGAGACATATTTTACCACGAAGATATGCCACTTACATTCACAAGCAAAATTAAACATCATATTAAAACAAAAGACAACGAACCGATTTACACAAAAACTATCGCTACCCCCAAGTACACAGAGAGGAAGTTAGAAAGCAAATGGACAAGATGCTGAAAGATGACATCATACAACATAGTATATCACCCTGGTCATCGCCTATATGGGTTGTCCCTAAGAAACAAGATGCAAGTGGAAAAGCAAAATGGAGGATAGTTATAGACTACCGACGGCTCAATGAAAAAACTATTGATAACAAATATCCTATTCCAAATATAGACAACTTATTAAGCAAACTAGGAAACAGCACTTATTTTACAACTTTAGACTTAGCCAACGGGTTTTATCAAATAGAAATGGCTCCAGATGACATAGAAAAAACTGCATTTTCAACTGAGAATGGACACTATGAGTTTAAAAGATGCCCTTTGGACTAAAAAATGCCCCAGCGACTTTCCAATCTGTAATGGACCACATACTTAGAGGATTGCAGAATGAGATATGCTTAGTCTACATGGATGACATTGTTGTCTTTTCCTCATCTTTGGACGAACATATTTCACGTTTAGACAAAATATTTGAAAGACTTAGGGATGCGAACCTAAAGATTCAATTGGATAAATCTGAATTTGTGAGACACGAAGCCGAATACTTAGGTCACGTTATCACACCAGATGGAGTACATCCCAATCCCGACAAGGTACGAGCGATTACGAAATTTCCAATACCAACCACTACGAAAGAAATAAAGCAGTTCCTTGGCCTCGTAGGTTACTACAGGAAATTTATTAAGGATTTTGCACATTTAACCAAACCATTGACGAAATGCCTAAAGAAAAATTCAAAAATAATTCATGATAAAAAATTTGTTGAAGCTTTTGAAAAATGCAAAGAAATTTTGAGTAATGCACCCATACTACAATACCCGGATTTCAATAAGACATTCATAATAACTACGGATGCATCAGATATTGCACTCGGCGCGGTGCTCTCGCAAATGAAGTCAGGAAACGATTTACCTATATGCTATGCTTCAAAAACTTTAAATGAAACCGAGAGAAAATATAGCACGTGCGAAAGAGAGCTGATGAGCGTTATTTTCGCAACGAAAATTTTTAGATCATACATATTCGGCAGGAAGATAAAGATAGTAACAGACCACAAACCCTTACAGTGGCTGATGAACCTTAAAGAATGTAACCCTCGACTAACACGCTGGAAATTACGATTAGAGGAATTTGATTACGAAATTGTACATAAGAAAGGAAAACACAACTTAAACGCTGACGCCCTATCAAGGATAAAAATCTACCCCATAGAACATTCAATCGCCGCCACTGCTGGAACCTCAAGAGACCTAAATACACCAACACCTAGTGAAATAAATGATATCTTACGAAGTGGAAGCGACCAACCAAATCGAATAGACGCCGATTTAGAAATACCCGGGATTGACCTAGAAATACCCGATATCGATCTTCAAATGCCCGCTCAAGTAGAAGAAAATGTAACTATGCATTCCCAGGAAGATAATACGCCTAGTATACCCCTAGCAGACGACGCCATAGAAACAAAAAATAAACAAATATGGTTTAACACAACCCAAGACCCGAGCGAGTATACCACAAAAATTGTGCAATTTGACAAGAAAAAGGTCTATCTGACCTTCATTGCAAACGATCAGTTACAAATACAAAACTGGTTAAAAGAATATCTGGTACCAAAAGAAACATACTATGTTAATTGTACAGACGAGTTCTATCCCACATTATGCCAAGCCTATTTAAGTATTTTCATGAGCTATAAACCGAAATTAATTAGATGTATGGGTCACAAGACATATATACTACAAGACAATGAAAAATTAAACATTACAAAAAGAATACATGAAAATCTAAACCATCGTGGAATCTTACCTACTTTACTACAAATTAAAAGAAGCTACTACTGGCCATTGATGGACAAAACGATTTCAGACTATATAAAAAATTGTGAGATTTGTAATAGGGCCAAATATGACCAAATACCGCCTGCAGCAAACATCAATTTGACGCCTACAGCGAGCAAACCATTGGATCATGTGTTTATAGACACTTTTGTAATTGAAAAACTCAAATTTGTAACTTTATTAGACTCTTTTACGAAATATGCTGTTGCTTATGAAATAGAGACCAAGAACGCAACGGAAGTCTGCGACGCTCTTTTAGACTATTTTATGCATTATGGAATACCAAGAAAAATAACCACAGATAGCGGAACCGAATTTGAAAACGGTCTAGTTAAAGATCTAACCACGCTATACGAAATAGACCATCACTTAACCACACCTTACAATCCCAGATCAAACGGAGCCATAGAAAGGCTTCACTCAACCCTAATCGAGCATTATAGGGTAGCCAAATTAACAAGCCCTAACATGAGACCCATCGTCAGAATAAAACAATGTATAATCGCCTACAATAACACCATACATTCCGCAACGAATTTTACACCACAAGAATTACTATTAGGACAAACTAACGCAGCCAACCCTTATTCTATAAATGTTCAGCATAGAAACTATCAAGTTTTCGTCGACGAATTGAAAAAGACCACCCAAGCTCAGTACGAACTAGTAAAACAAAATTTAATAAAAACAAAACAGGCAGCATATCAAATTGATCTAAGAAAAAATCAAGATTCAACAAGTCAATATAAAGTTGGAGATAAAGTTTATATGCGAAACCCCCGCGGGAGATCTAAAACGACAAACCCATTCATAGGCCCCTATATAATTCAAGAAATTTACCCAGACAAAACTTGTGTTTTATTAAACAATCAAACAAAACATACCAGAAAAATTCATATGGATAAACTAAAACATTCCTATCTTATTCCAGATACGGAATCGGACGAGTCATCAGCGGAGGAATCGGAGAACTAAAAATTGAAAAATACACCGACAAAGCGGGACTCTACCCACAACATATTGGCACCGCCCAAATTCAAAAATCCAAATGGACCCTGATTAAAGAAATAAGCTTAGACTCCTTGTACGCCAACTATGTCACACTTAGAAAAATGTACAATAAACTGGAAGGCGCCTATAATAACACCCAATATGGAAAAACGTATATATCAGAAAATAAAATATATTTAGCCACTAGTCAACATATGTTAGATGTAGCAGAACAAAAATTCAAGCAGTTATTAATTCACAAAAGAACAAAACGAGGACTTCTCAATATTCTAGGAAAAGGAATAAAATTGATATCAGGAAACTTAGATGCTGATGATGGCGAACGTTACGAGAAAGAAATACTAAAATTGCAGGAAAGTCAAAATAAATTATCGCATATGAGTTCAAATGAAATTTCAATACTGGAAAATACCATTAAAACATTCAATAAGTCTATAAATACTCTGGAAAATAATGAGCTAATTATGACAAGCAGAATAATACAAATTCAGGCACATATGGAAAAACAAGATATCTACGCGACTGAAAATAGAGCGATATCATTGTTACACACTACACACAACCAACTAATTCTTGCCATGAACGAAATTATAAGAGCCTTAGAAGAAATAGAAACATCAATTACCTTCGCCAGAATAGGATTAATGCATCCCGCTATAATCGATCCAGATGACTTAAAAAATGAACTACAAAAAATAACAGAACTAATTGATGAACCGTATAAACTGCCATTCCCCATGAACAATGTGACTTCATTCGAAAAAATTACGGAAATTAAAGCCTATCAGAAGGACAACGTAATAAAATTTGTCATTGAAATTCCTATCACCCAGAACGAGATATATAATGTTTTTCATTTATGGGCTCTACCCACGTTAACATCTGACAACAACTTCAATCTTATAATCCCGAAATCCAAATTCCTAGTTCTATCCGAGCAATCATACGCATTATTTGACGAACCCTGTATAGAAATAAGTAATGAAAATTATTTTTGTAAATTATCAAAATTACATAACGTAAATAACAAAATTTGTGAAATTCAAATTATACTCAAAGAACAAAGTTTAAATTGTAGCCAAAATAAAATAAAACTTATTGAATCTAAAGTGCAAGAAATTGACAAAGACCAATACATAATTATTTCTCCTACGAGAAATGTGTTAAAAATAAACTGTAACAATCACTTGCAAACTAAAGACGTTCTTGGAACTTATATTATCTCGCTTTCACCAGATTGCTTTATTCAGTTTGATCATCATATAATAAAAATATACAAAACTGATTTAAAAATAAATCAAATTAGCAGCTTTTTGCCATACATACAAAACAATGTTGACAAGTTATTTTTCGAAAATAAAGCATTAGAAATCTCACATATTAACTTAGATGATATAAACAAACTAAACGATGAATTAAATTTAAACAAACAACTTGTAAAAAACATAGAAACTGAAGAGATGTCGAGCTTTGATTTTAAAACCCTTATTATTTATCTTGTGATTGTTTTGATAATAATTTATGTTATGTTCCCTAGACTGAAATTATTGTATTTGAAAATGACTTCAAGTAAGAATCAACAGGAAAGACACCAAGAAACTACCCCAACAAGAGATGTACCCTTTCGCATAGCATGAAGGAAGCTATGCTCAAGTTTGGCGCCGGAGGAGTTAGCAGCGACCTAGTTCCAATGAGGATAAGGAAGCTCTTATTCAGCGAAGATTATAAAATGTTATAAATATATGTGAGAGTAGAATAAGATTTACTTTTCATTGTAATTTCGTTATAATAAAGTAAATTTAAATTCAACTTGCATCATTCTTTGTGGGCTAAACTTAGCCCTACAAATTGTAAATTGTTTTTAAAAACAAGGTTGTTACGGCCATCAACGTAACTCACGACACACATTGTTTTGAGTTGGTGGTCGACGAGTACTATGCCAGACTTGTTGGCTTGTATTTGCCTGACGGTGGGAAACGAGTAATTCCAATAATTACACACATCTCATTCCTCACAACGGACTCAAAATCCCCCGGAACGTAAGGCAGCACTGGTGTTTCGTCTATCCCATATGAGTGCCTTAGATGATAGTAAAGCACTCGTAATGCTGCGTCGTGTCTGTGAATATAGGCCGAGACTGCGTATGTCGGGCAAGCCGACGGTAAGTGCATTACAGTCTCCGGCGCCCTGCGGCAGGCCCTGCAGCTGACATCAGGGACCTCCATACCCATGACACTACTTCGATAGACAAGAGTGTTAAATACACCATCCTGGCAAGCCATTATGACTCCCTCGGTCTCGGACTTCAGCCCGGCTGACTTTAAAAGGGCGAAGGTCAACCTTACGGATAAGCCGAGGTCTTCTATATTTTTGTACAAGACTCCGTGCAATGGCTTATCCTTATGGAGCCGCAGAAGGATGTTGTGTTCCGCATCTCTAATGTGGGCTTTTAGTCGAGCGGGTTCCAACTCGGTGTCAGAGTTGGGATTTACCCGCTCAACGTCGAAGATGAGACCAAGTTCATCGGCTGCTCGCCGTGCTGCCTTAAAGAGAAAAGTTCCTACCTCTGCATTTTCATGGTCTCGGACCATGCAGAGGAAGGGATACGAATTCCTGATGACTTTACATGCTCAATACAGAACTATCCTGCTATGGATAGCAAGCTAGAGAGTCCACGGCCTCCCCGATATCGTGGGAGATATAACCGTGGAACGGACGATTTAGGATGCAAGCTCCTATTGAGATGCATCTTCTTGCGGGTTACTACATCGAGTTGATGCAGCTCTTCTTTTGTCCTTTACTCCGATAGAGTAGAGAAGGATCGGTACGGCAAGCATATTTGTCACAGACACCTTGCTTTTCCCGACAGTTCTGAAGACCAGTTCTGTCGGAGTAGATGCTGATACTTGCCGCGGAGAGCGTTTTTCACTACAATCACTTCTTGAGTGGAGCGTTGCTCGACACCCAAGTAAATGTACGACTCTCCGGCATCTAGATGGTGTAAAATGCTTCCGTCCACGACCTGCGCGTCCTCCTCGTAGTCACCGCTTCGTCCTCTCTTGAGATGGATCAGTGCGCATTTGTCCAACCCGAACTGCATACCGACAGCCTGCGTGTACTCCTGTACCACCCTAAGGGACTGTTGGAGATCCCTCTCTCCGGGGGCATAAAGTTTTAAGTCATCCATATAAAATAGATGGGTGACCTTATGCCTCCTGTGGTCGGGGGTACCGCAGTTGTAGCCACGGGTTTTCCGGAGCGAGACGGATAATGGCAATAGTGAGATGCAAAACAGAAGGGGGCTGAGGGAATCTCCCTGAAATACTCCTCTTCTGAATGTTACCGGCTCTTGGACTCTATCGTTACCCGATGTTATGGTAAAGCAAGTCCTTCAGAGTGGCATCAGTTCTTCAATACATCTCACTACGGGACCGGGTACCACAAGACATCGGAGCAAGCGAACAATGAACTCATGCGATGTCATCTCAAATGCCTTGCGGTAGTCGATTCAGGCCATAGAGATGTTCCGCTTATATTGACTGTATGAAGTCCTGCGTGACACATCTGTCGATCAGTAGGTTCTCCTTGTAGCCAGCGACACCTCCTCGTTGCTTATATATCCGTTCGTAAACCGGTTCAACTGCGTGGAGCACCCGCGTGTACAAAATGCGTGTAAACACTTTGTAACATGCGTTTAGACAGGTTATCGGTCTGAAGTTCTTTGGGTTGGACAAATCTCCGTTCTTGGAGATTAGCACTGTCCACCCCTCAACAACCCAAGAACGAATTTGCTGCTCCCCATTCAGCCAGGAATTAAAAATTCTGGCCAAATGGTGGTGGGTGCTCGATAACGTTTTCCACCAAAAGTTATTTATCCCATCGGGACCTGGAGCAGCAAAGTTCTTAGAACCCTCAAGAGCCCTACGAACCTCTTCTAGTACTCTTAAAGTACTTTGGCGAGATATATCAATTCTTAAGCTTAGTCTTCTAGTACTTATCGAAGGATCTTCCATTACAATATTATTTAGACAATTAAACTGTGATTATTAAAAAAAAGAATCAAAGTCTAATAAATAACATAAATGTCAAAGTAATATTTCAAAGCATTCTTTCTTTTATGTGTAAAAGAATTTATTAATGCTGTAAATGCACGTTGTTTAACATAAATTACTCGAGAAGGGCTTGGTTCATCGAGATGCAATAAGGATATCTTTTTTATTTCTAATGATCTGAAAATTAGGTTTTTATAACAATTTTTAGAAATATATAAAACAAAAAGTTATGAGAAAAATACTGACAGCCACTCCCTAAAACTGTCCCTTCAGCAGAAAAGAGGGTTTGACTGATACCATCTAAACTAGTGTTCAGATGGCCTATGACTAAGTTTAAAATGTGAATTTGATATTTTACAGGAGTAGGAATATATTGCAGAAAAACTGAAATTTAATATCTCTCTTTTAAGGGGTACATCTTCCTTATTATTCATTTTGGGAAATAAGTTTATATAAAAGAGGACCATCTTGTATGTATTATACTAATGCTTTAATCTGTTGATACATTCAGAATTAAGAATGTTATTGTACTTCCGGGTGCTCTCCCGCGTCGATGGTCGACTCCTCCAGGAGTCACGGTTGTCTAAACGATGTTTCGGCAGAATTTCATCTGCCATTCATGTTCTCACTGAAAGCTGCCTACTGCTGATCCTCGTTGCTCGAACTGAACAATGAGAAAATAATATATTTCTCTAATAACACAAAATGTCATAAATATGAGAAGTCTTGTATACCCTCAGTTTAATATATTTTAAAACAGATATACTATCTACCGAAATTATGAAGCTTGAGAATGTAAATTTTGTGGTTCTAGGCAAAGCCATATTAATGCAAGTATATGTAAGTTACCGTTCTTTCATAAAAATACACAAATGCACTTTGTATTTACGGCATAGAAGCTCAGAACAACTAAATAATTTAAGCCCCTTATCTATATGATGCAACATTTTTGAGACCAAATGTTTAGTGTCTTCCTTTATCTATTCTCACATATTGGGAAGGCGTTCGCCATTAAGTTGAAAGTATATAAACTTGTTCAAAAAGTTTTACATACCGGGTAGCCTACGTATAACTCGGTTATTATGAATCTGGAATTGGTTGGGAGGGTGGTCAATAAAAATTATTGAACCACAGCACTTAGGCCCCATTGGGCCTCTTGTACATCCTCCCTGTAGGCAGACCCTCACCTAGGCCTCCAACCAACCTAATCTTGCAAAATAAGTGGTAATGCTGCCTAGGGGCATCTCCCTTACATCGACCAAAGTAGGGCAACATTCTCCCAAAATGGATTATCTGATTGATGAGACGGCAGAACAGTCACAGAGTACATGTTGAACCGTCTCATCTTTTTGTTCACAACCTCTACAGAGAGGTGTTTCGCTTAATCTCATATTATGTAGATGTTTTCTTAACGGACAGTGTCCAGTCTGAATTCCCGTTATAAAACGTAGGTTCCTTCTAGACATTGTCGGGTAGTCCATTGTTGTACTCTTGTTGGGATATTTTAGTAGTTCCCTAGGAAGCTGACAGCTGTTTGTTTCATCCCACAGCTTCTTGAATTCATTGTGAGTGTTCTCCCTAATTATTTTGGCCGGGGCTGGTCCAAAGATACTTAGGCCTGTTGTCCTCTTGGCCAGTCTGTCGACTACTTTGTTACCACTACACTGCACATGTCCTTTCACTCAGCATACCAGTATGTTATTCATGCTGGAGGTACCCACAAGTGCTTGGTGACATTCCCATACTGCTCCTGTGGTAATTTTGTAACTTCTCAGGGCTAGTGATAATTGTCTACAATATGTGTAGATCCTGATTGATTTGTCCATAGTTTTTCCACGGACAATCTCTTTTGCAGTTATGGTTATGCTCGCCAGTTCCGTTTGTACAACGCTGGCTCGCTCATCCATAGCCCATTTATATTAGATTTGCAGACTTTTGGAGTATATTTCACATCCTGTCCATTTTGATCCGTCTGTGAAGATATTGATCACACCTTCGCCAGCAGCCTCGTTCTCACTGTTCGTCTGTATTATGTAGGATCTGTCAAAGACAAACCCGGGAGAAATGCCATCAGTGCACGCCTGTAGCAGAGGCGTTTTTCTGACAGCCTCATTCCACAGGCGACTTCGGGCTTCTCCACAGCCTACATGTTGTATGCGAACGAATTGGAGGCTTACTATTGTTGTCAGAGCCACTTCTCCTATATACATATATATTAAAGAAATTTAGCAATAAAATTATACTAGAAAAAAAAATTACAATAATAAAGAATTCTGTATTTTAATATGAACTTGAATTATATACAGGGTGCGGCCGTAACAATTTATCATAATTTAATTTTTAGTTTTCCATTTAAGTGTGTCACGACTCCAATTAATCCTGTAACGCTAGAAAAATGGAAATCTCGTCGAAGATATTAAATTATGTGATATATGAGGAAATAAAGTTTATCATAATGGTTTTTGGGTCACAAACACAAAATTACAGCTAACAGAAAATAAGAAAATACTATTGTGTTGTAATTAAATGGTAAAAAGTAACTAAGGTGGCTTTGAAAATCATGAAATATTTAGCTTGTCAAACATTTGTTAATTTACCGGTGTTTTTATTGTTACTTTAAAAATTGTTTAAAATTCTGATTAATTTAAAACTGATATCAACAAATAACAAAACTTAGTTTCTATATAATTTAAATAAGGCTATGTACAAGTATATTAAAAAAAACAATAAATACTCCCTAAAATGATTTAAAATGAACCAGTATTTAAAAGAATTTTAGTCAATACTATAAAAATTTTGATTGTATAAAAGACGATATATCGTTCATCCTCACTAAATGTTGAAAACTATTTACAAAAACAAGTATAAATTCCCAAATTAAATTTTTATTGACGACCTCAATATAAACCCCTTAAAAAATACTGAGCAAACACATGAATACTTAAACATCATGAATGAGAAGCGATTTATCTCTTTTAATAATACTTCCATGTGCATACAAACTCTTATAGATCACTTGTTTATCAAGACGAATCACGGCATAGAAGCAATTCTACCACTCACTGTTTTGAATAATATTAAGCGAAATCCCCGGATAACAAAAGGAAAAATAACCTTTATTCACACTAGAAACAAATTACAATTAAAAAATGGTAAAAAATCCACAAAACATCCTACTAAAACAAGAATACAGTACATACAGAAATATTGTCGCAAAAATGATAAAAAGCAAAAATCGACTACTATAAATCATTAATATGTCCTAATAAAAATAAATCAACAAAAAATTTGTGGGATGCAATTAATAACACAATCAATAAAAATAAAAAGCAGTTAATAGACAAAATTAAAGAAAATGGTGAATAAATAACAAATCCCTTTCAAATTTGCTAGACATTAGATCATAAATACTCAGAAATTGGTGCCAAATTAGCTTCGAATATTAAAATAAACAAAATTATAAAGATAAGCTAAAAACAAACCCTAGGTCTGCGTGTCATAAAATGCACCTTTCAACTAAAAATTCTGTAGGCGTTGACTCAATAAGTTCGGTAACTTTAAAACAGATTGCAATAGAAATATCTGAACTAATTTTTTGTTTCTAATAAATAAGTTCTTTGAAACATCGATATATCCTACTGCTCTTGGTGAAGTCGTTATAGTTCATATATGTATATATATATATATATACAGGCTGTCCATCTTATCAGGGCCCTCGAGAATATCTCACTTAAAATAGGTCGTACAAAAAAAAATATTTTTATGAAGATTGTACCGATTTATATAACCTACAAAATGGTTTAAAGACATTTGAAATCCATGGCCTACTTTAAGAGTTATGGCGGAAAATATCGAAAATGCGAAAAACGTCTAGGCCAAATAGCTCCGTTATTTGAAGAGATACGAGAAAAATTCTAAGGCGAAAATTTTTTGCAAAACAGAGTGTTTCAACGAAGTTATATCTAATTTTTTCAAAATCGTTGTATTTTGAGATTTACTCTTCAGGCTGTTAAAAAAAATATTTCGAAACGGGCGGCAAATGGTGCCATTAAATAGGATATTTTCCTCTCTTTTCAATGATGTATTACATGCCATATTTATTCATTGGTACTACGTTAGTAATTATAAAAACATTTTTTTTAAAACCAATACATTTTTTTTTAACAAGCATTATACTTGCCGTGGAGAAGTATGATGAAATAAAACGATAAAATAATTCAATAAGTTGTTCAAATCTTTGCTATTATAAAACATTAACACAATTAAGAAGAATAAAGTAAATTCAGGTAACAAAAACAAAATAATAATCAAGAAAGCAACATGGAGCAATTATGGAAAGAGTATTCGCAGTTATGCCAATGTATAGAGGTTCTTCAAAAAAGGGTCACTTCTTGCTCAGAAAGTTAAAATGTCTTTACCAATTAATTTAAGTATAATATTCATTTGTTTGTATTTCATGATTTCACTATTATTTCAATTATTTTAAAATAGTTGGCTATGAACAAACTTAACAATTTAATTTCTTGACAGATCATCTCAGTTAATACTTAAATTCTCACTCAATCACACTCGTTTAAGAATTTAGAATTTTCAAAAATGATTTTCACTCACATTGATCGTTATAATATGTTCGTTACATATTGCCAATGCAATTTTAACTATGGATTAGCTCAAGTAGAATATAGAAACAGATTTCCACAAGCACTACAGCCGAATAAAACTCTGTTCAGAAAATTAGCTACGAAACTGAAAAATAATGGTTCATTTTTAAAGAAGAAGACAAGGTTGAACAGTGTTACTGATAATGTAAATAAGGTAAACCGATTTATTAATTATGTAAGAAATAAAAATACAGAAAATTTGAAAACATCATTAAGAGAAACTCAAATTGCTTGACATATAAATAAAACAAGTGCTGGAAAAATTTTAAAGAAAAATGTTACCGGTGTTATAAAGCCAAAAAAGTTCACAAGTTACAAGCGGGGGACAAACCAAGGAGGACGACTTTTTGTAGGTGGCTGTTGGAAGAGAAGCGTGCCGATCCATTAATATGTAGTAAAATATTTTGGTCTGACGAGGCAAATTTTTCTAATAATGGATTTTTTAATCGCAATATTCATTACAAATGGACTTCTGAAAATACACACTGGCATAGACCGACTGGGTTTCAAAATATTTTTTCAATAAATGTGTGGATAGGTATTTTAGGCACCAATTTAATAGGTCCTTATTTTTATGATGGTCACCTCAGTGGTCAAAGGTACCTAAACTTTTTGAAAAATGAATTTAATGAATTCTTAGATGACCTACCTTTAGATAATCGACAGAACTTTCAATATTTTCAACAAGATGGAGCTCCTCTCCACAATTCCCAGATTTGCCTGGATGAAATTTTACCTCAACATTGAATAGGTACCAATGGATTTATTCGATGGACCCCTCGTTCTCCAGATATAACCCCAATGGATTTTTTCTAAGGGGGTATATTAAAGATAAGGTGTTTTCGACGACACCGCAAAATGTAAAAAATCTAAAAGCTCGAATTCAATAGGCATGTATTACACTTACCCCCGAAATGCTGAGTAATGTTTTAAATGCAGTGCCTCGCCGCGCTCGATTGTGCATAAGAAATCGCGGTAGACACTTTGAACACTTGATATTAAAATTATTTTGAGGATTAGATAAATATTAATGTTCTGTGTGCTATATTCTTTTTATTATTAATTTGTTTTTGTTACATGAATTTACTTTATTCTTCTTAATTGTGTTAATGTTTTATTATAGCAAAGATTTGAACAACTCATTGAATTATTTTATTGTTTTTTTAATCATACTTCTCCACGGCAAGTATAATGCTTGTTAAAAAAAAATTATTGGTTTACAAAAAATGTTTTTATAATTACTAACGTAGTATCAATGAATAAATATGGCATGTGATATATCGTTGAAAAGAGAGGAAAATACTCTATTTAATGGCGCTATCTGCCGTCCGATTCAAAATAATTTTTTTAACAGCCCGAAGAGTAAATCTCAATATACAGCAGTTTTGAAAGAAATTAGGTAAAACCTCGTTAAAACACACAGTTTTGCAAAAAAATTTCGCCCTAGAATTTTTCTCGTATCTCTTCAAATAACGGAGATATTTGGCCTAGACGTTTTCAGCATTTTTGATATTTTCCGCCATAACTCTTAAAGTAGACCATGGATTTCAAATGTCTTTAAAGCATTTTGTAGGTTATATAAATCGGCACAATTTTCGTAAAAATAATTTTTTTTGTACGACCGATATTAAGTGAGATATTCTATATATATATATATTATAATAATAATAAAGTTCATTATTCGAATACAATATACAGTAATGGTAACGGTAATATTGATAACAATAATAATAACAATATAAAATGATGACATATATATTATGTATATATAGACACAATACAAAATAAAATACAATAATGTTGATATAAAATAATAATAATATATATACACATACACATATACACACATACACATATACACACATACACATATACACACATACACATATACACACATACACACGCGCACGCACGCACACACACACACACACACACACACACACACACATACAGGTTAGTCAATAATTATGTGGCCACCTGTATGTCACCGACAAATGTGGCCATCAAAGTTGCTATATACAGGTTATTGGATTTTTGTAGCTTTCAAATTCTCTATTTGTTTCAGTCTTATACACTCGGTCTATCGATTGTTTTTTTTAGAAAAAGACTTGTGTGGTCTGGCCCCATTAGTCTCTGAGGAGCAGGTGGCATTATGTGGACTGACCCCATTAATCTATGTGATGCAGGTCATTGACAGATATACATTATATGGACATACACATGTTTTCACACAAACCTTTTAATTTCATTTAAAAAAACATATAAAAGTATATTATATCCAAGACATCCAATATGTATGTGCTTTTTAAAAAATTTGCTCAAATATGTTTGCAATAACCATATTCTTTGTTAGTACTAAACTGTTGATTAAAAAATATTTATTTTGAGGATCGTCCGGCCATTGCATTAATAAATTAAAAAACACTATAACTAAGAAAACGCAATTTGAATAAAAACCAGAATATTCAAATTATTTTCATAAACAAAATTATGCATTGTATTCCCCCATTTAGTTTGCAAGAGATGTAACTTATCACAAAAATTTCAAGTTTTTTCACTTATGGGAATTGATCCCTGCTCTCTTAGGACATGGTGATAAAGTATAAACTACTAATCTGTCGTAATCTATAAAATTCTCTAATATAAAATAAAAATACAAAAATATCGTCCCATAAAAATAACCACGACCACGATAAAAAATTTCTAAATTTCTAGAGTTTTTAGATGAATTAAAACTGGGATGAGAAGTATATCAACTATCGTAATTCATGCAAAAGTTAAATATAACATAAATAAATTTAAGAACAAAATAAATAACCTTCTGTTAAAAAGAAAATTCGAACTAGAAATAATTAAATAAGGTTACAACTAATAAAACAACGTTCAATCACTGATAAAATTATATTTTTTATCTATGAGAATTACGTGATAGTTGATATATAGTAAATAAACTATGTGTGCTGGTAGGACTCCAAATGCGGCTGAAGATGGGATTTTTATATTGGCGGTAAACTTGTTTGGTTCCCTTTAGTTAAAAATGTCCTTTTTCGTAATCTAGTTTTCTGTTTTTTAAAATTATTTATTTCATTACCGTCCTATTTACACACCACCTAACTGAACTTCGAAACAATATTAAAATAAATTCTCTCGAAAATCGTCAATTATTTGCTTTTACTAAAATTTGGACTGGCACGTCCTCAGTAAAGCGATTATTACAATGATAACTTACGTTGACATAAAAATAAAGATATTTATTTTCTTTATTTTGCATAGACAATATTAATTATTTGTTAACAACAAATTACAAAAATAGGCAAGACAAAAACTTTGCCTATATAATATAATATATTATATCTTGCACATAAGCTGAAATATTTACAAAATTCAATCGTTTAGGCAATCGTAAAAATTTATATCACACTATTTACGAATACGAAAATCAAACTTATCCATAACAAAGATACTCTTCATTAGATAAAATCTGATCTAATTGGAAAACACTTAATTTAGTTTTTTGCATGCAGAACATCACGATATAATCTGGTGCACTTAATATAGGAACTTCCTATAATATATTTTATATCAATTTTATATAAAGAGTTTTTCACCTTCCTATATTTTGACTAATCAATATTTTAATACACCAGGAGCTACTGAATTTTCCAATGATCGTCTGAGAACTTTCATTTTTATAGTTCATAGTCCTATTTAAATAATAACCGTACACCAGCTACGGGTTCAGGCAGTGGGGATGTGCTATTTTGCGCAAATCAAGTTCTTCCTAGTCTGAAAACCAAGTTTGGTTAGTTTTGATGTAGTTAGTCTTTTTACTAATGTTCCCGTAGATGAAACCTTAAAAATAGTTAAAGATAGGTTGCTGAATGATAGTAATTTGGAAACTAGAAATAAATTAAGTGTAAATGGCATAATGGAACTTTTAACAATGTGTATAAAAACAACCTATTTTCAATTGGAAAATGAGTTCTATCAGCAGAATTTTGGTATGGCCATGGGGTCTCCATTATCACCAATTTTAAGCGACATATTTATGGAGAACTTTGAGAACATACATGTTCAAAATTGTATAAACAAACCGGTTGCCTGGTGGAGATATGCTGACGACATCTTTGCAATTTGGCCTCATGGTGTTGATTTACTAGATAGTTTAAAAAAAAATATAAATAGTAAGGAACCGTCTATTAAATTCACATTAGAAGTAGAAAGTAGGAATGAACTACCGTAAATAATACAATTGAAACAAGCGTTTACAGAAAACCAACACATAATAACTAATAGATATCTAAATTTTAACTCAAATCAGTAAATAAATGTTAAAAGGGGCGTTGTAAAATGTTTATACAATAAAGCCAAAATAATTTCATATAATAATGAAATATTAAATAATGAGAAAAAAAATTATCAAGGAGGTTCTAGTACAAAATCAATACCCTGAAGCCTCTGTTGATAGTGTTTTCATAAATGTTGAAAATAGGGACAATCAGGCACGACAAAAACCTGAACGTCATTATACAGCAACAATTCCTTATGTATACGGACTATCGGAGATTTATTAGGTACCCAAGTCCCTACCTAATAAATATTAAAAAAAAATTAAATACCTATAATATTCCTTTCAAAGATAGGTTGAGCTCGTTTTATTGTAATGAATATTTTGCGTATATTAATTCTTTCCATTAGCCGTCCAATTTCTTGCCTCCTTTGACATTAGTCAGTTTGTTTACAAATCCTCTTGACAATAAAAATTACAAAATTTTGGCATAAAAGGATTTTATAACCTGTTTAGTTTTTCTTAGTTCTGTAATCCAAAAATCGTGTACTTTTCTAACTATGAGTTTCCATTTAAAACAAATGAACCGTGATTTTACCAATCGTTAAACGTAACATAATTTCAAATAATGCTTCTATCTACTATACCAAATTTGATTTTAAAAAATTATTTGCTTTAAAAAAATTGATCAAGAAACCAAGATTACTTAAAAATAAATAAATAATAAATAAATAAAATCTTTATTTTCATAGACTTCACAAAAATGTTGAAATATAGTCAACAACAAAAATATATAATTCTTCTAATAAATTAGCTATTTATGTAGAATTTGAACCAAAATCGGTTTGACTTTATTATTTTTTAAATAAAAATCATTTGATGCTAATAATACTAAAATTAAATAATGCATATAATTAGAATAAGAAATCCTATTGGGATCAGATATAGTTATACTTCTCGCAGAAATAAAAGCAAAGAGTGGGCATATTGAATTCAGGCAGCACATTTATAACTTGTCAATATCACTCTCAAATCAAAAAAATTTACATAGCTGTTTTCGTATTGAATTCTAAAAACTTTCAAAATGTCCATCATTCTGTTTGCCGCACGTTTCTTATAGACACATAACTTAGAAACGGGATAGTCCAATAACTACTATCCTACTTTTGGGTAGTAAATAAGTGTTAGCTAGAGATATAGTTTTAAAATATATATAATAGAAAGTTATTAAACATTTTAATAAAAGGAATTGTCCTGAAGACTGTTGCAACCTTTAATATAATTTGATACTGACGCGCGTTTTATCAATCGAAATATAATTCAAATTACAGGATTTATTAATTAGTAGACGCATAAGTAAAATTAGATGCTACAATAAGGCAATAAATTTTTTAAAACTCGTAGTAAAATTTGAAACAATTACATAAACATAGAAAGTGCAATAAACCTATTGCCGCCCGTGTAAGTTTTGTCTCTACTTTGTTATTTTATTTCAAGAATTATAACTGAAGGTGAATAAATTTAGCAAAACACGTTCCTAACTCTCTAATAGAAATATGTCGTATGTTCTAAAATTTGTAGAATGGAAAGATCTAGAATTCTTATTTTGTAAATAAGAAAAAAATCAAATGAAAATTTGAAAAATTTCTTTACACTTATAGTTTTAAAAAGTCCAAAAACATTCATTAAAATTCTCCAATATTTAATTACCAACTTACCTATTCGAGTTCAATTACGTACTTGAATATTCGACTTGAATATTCGACTTTGATTAATAAAGCTTTACATTATTGGAGATTTCAGCTGTTCACAATATTTTTATTAAATTTTCAGTCTTTTACCGTGTATAACAAATTTTGTGGAAGTAAAACAGCGATGTATCTTTAAAGTATCACATTCTATCCGTGCTATCTAAAAATGATCCAGTTAAATTTGAGAATTTGATGATAAATTATTAATGTAGGTATTCTATCAGGGAAGTCAGTTTCATAAAACATATCTGTCGTCTAAATAATACTAAATAACACTAACTTTATTTTCAAGCCGTTTAGGTTTGTGGCAACATTTTCATTTAGTAGGTATATTATATATAATAACTTTCACTCCGATTACGCATAAATTGTACTATACGACAATCCTTAACTTGGCCACGTAATTAGTTTGATGATACACACAATGTGTGAAAACAGAAATTGGAAGCTGTGTAAAATAATTCGAATACAGATATAGCTGGCAGCACCATACTGGGCCACACAAGGTGAGTAATAGTTCGACTAACTCACACACCATAGTATAACGTGACCTATGTGGACATCTTCTAAAAACCATTTTTTCGGGGTGGGGAGGACCCATAGAGTCCGTTAAAGTAGGTTAAAATTGTGTGGCCATGTGTATGGCCACACAATTCGTCAGGGCCACATAAAGTATGTTACAACTTGGTGTGTGGCCACACAACTATGAGCTAACCCACGCGCGCACACGCACACGCACACACACACGCACACACACACGCGCACACACACACACACACACATACATATATATATATACACACATACATATACATATACACATACCTAAAAAACAACATATACACATACATACACATATATATATATATATATATATATATATTAAAAGAACGAAACGTAATAATAAACTAATACTCCCAAAAGTCGGCCATGACTTGAGAGTGAGATTTTATGATATATAAAAGATAAATCTGATCCTCTAAATTACCGACCGATATCACTGGTAACTAGTATCTCAAAAGTTTTTGAATTTATACTTAAAAACCGTATCTCAAGCTTTGCAATAAACATAATAAGTAAAAATCAATTTTGATTCCGAAAAGGTATATCTACACAAGACGCTATATTAAATCTTACAGGCAAAATTTATTCGGCAGTCGACAGTAAAAAATCTGCTATTTGTATATTTTTAGATTTATGCAAAGCCTTTGATACGGTCTCACATCAGCAATTATTACACTCCCTAGAACACACAGGAATAAGAAATGAGCCACTCAAAATAATAGAGAGCTACCTATCAAACTGTAAATAATGCGTCAAGATCGGTAACAACTGCAGCGAATATTAAATATGGCATGCCGCAGGGAACAATATTGGGTTTCCTACTTTTTATTCACGACACAGTCATATTCTGTTGTCCTGAAAACCGGGCACAGTTAAAGATCAAAGCTGAAAGTGACCTAGTGAATTTAAAAGAATGGTTCGATCATATATTACTAACCATCAACTCTCAGAAAATTTATTTTGTTTCCATCAAACATTCTTGTCAAAATTTAAATATCTGAAAATAGGCGAGACAGACAAGATTGCGATATTTTCAAAAATGAAATACCTAGGCATTATTATCGAACAACACCTTACTTTCAATGAACATGTAAACTTTGTGGTGGAGAGATCGATTCAAGCAATTAAAGCAATACCTAGACCAAAGCAACTTAAAAACAGCTTACCACGCACTTGTAGAGTGGCTCATATCTTATGGCATTATCGGTTGTGGGGATTCTAAATAACCATTTGAATAAATTAGGCATAATACAAAAAAGATTCCTCAGACTCATGTTACATAAGGAAACTATTTTAACTACAGATCTGCTGCTTATAGAAGCAATTTTTCAATTGCTACCTAAAAGATAAAGATCAACAAGCACGCATTCTTGATAAATCGTCTCAGCCAAGTCCAATCGTCTCAGGTGTTCCACAGGGTTCGATACTAGGCGCCTTGTTATTTTTAATTCACACTTCGGATATTTTCTCTACAATACGTTCCTCTACTCTTCAGACTTAAGTAGATGATACTCAGTTACTGAAATGCTTTTACTTGCATGCAGTTGATGAAGCCTAACTTGAAATTAATCGCGATCTTAAATCAATCTACACATACTCAGTCAACTATAACCTCAAGCTTAACCCAAATAAAACTGTAGCCATCGTCTTTTGCTCAGATAAACAACAGATTGATGTAAAAAACAATCTAATATTAAAATTAAACGACACTCAATTATTTTTCTCTGATACGTCAAAAAATCTAGGACTATTATTAGATGAGAAGCTTCGATTTAGGAATCATGTTTTAAACTCTTGCATAGATCCTATATAAGGTTAAAAATGTTATATGCTAATAAACATATTATGGATTAAAATCCAAGAAAGAAGCTGTGTGAGTCATTAGTTATGTTTATCTTTAACTTTTGTAACGATGTATACTTTCCCTGCCTTGATCAAATTACGAAAAAATCGAATTCAAAAGGTACGAAACAACTACTGTCGCTTCATATTCAACTCACGTAAATATGATCATGTGTCTCTCAAATTTCATGATTTGCATTGGTTAAGAATCGAAGATCTAGTAAAGTTCAACTTTCTTGTATTTCTTCATAAACTACTTCTCACATCATCATCATCTCGATATCTCAAAGATAAACTTATTTCTCGAAAGCTTGTTCACTCGGTCAACGTCAGACAAATAAATATGCTTACTATGCCCCAGCATTCTACTGCTATATTTTATTAAACAACCTATTGGTCGTTCACATTCAATGCAGTAAAATTATATAATAGTATTCCTAATAGCTATAAGCTTTTAAGTTGTAACCAATTTCATAAAAGTATAAAAAATTACTTGCTTGCAAAACAGTAACGGAATATATTTGTCTGGTCGATAGCCGAGTGGGTTAAGGCGCGAGGTGGGAATCGCGATTAATCACACGGACATCGTACCACCGGGTTCGAATCCTGGCTCCGGCACTGGCACTGTCGGTGGGAATGGCTGTATGTCCGCATCTTTTCAATGTGTAACCCACTTCCGCACAAGCCGTAGGTTCTGGAATTGGGGGTTGTCTAATTTCTGTGGTGTTTATTTATTTATATATTTAATTTAGCCTAGTTCTCATACTTTCGTCTATCTACCCTAATACCTCTTTCGCTATTGTCTTCTGTTGCTTTCTTTTCTTTTCACATTTCTTTTTCTTCTTTTTAGCTCAGCTTTATATACTTTAGATTCATGTTTAACTGTTATAAGAATTAGCGTTAGATATAATTTTTATGTTAGGTTTAAGAATTGTCCTACCTCTCTTAAATTTGCCTTAATATTGCTCACTCTCCGATGGTTAAGAGCGCTCCGGATATAAGCCGGAAAGACTGTGCAAATTACCCTCATATAAATCATTATTTTAAAAAACGGCTTTCACTAAAAGACATTAAAAACATGTTACAATGTGGGACGATGAGAGAAAAAAAAGTATATATAAAAAAATATTTTTTTTTTCTTCTATTATCGATTTGCAAAAATAATTTTTATCGTCCCGCATAGGTATCATTAAAGTAAACATTTTCCCTTTTGTAGAACTAAAATAAAATTAGCCCTAATGTCCTCAAATGCACAGAGAAATTTAAAGATTAGGTATAATAAATTTGTCCAATGTCATATTCTACTACATCTCTATCTCTCGCCTTCCAAGCACACCGTACATTCAGCTGCGTCATTTTATTGACGTGAAGTCATTTACAATTAAAATTGAAAGCATGGATGACTAATACACTCCGACCAACTCTAAGTGTAAGGTTAGCCTTGAGCTAAACTTCGCCTTGCTCGCCCAACATCATTTATATTTATATGTATGTACAATTATTTCTTTTTTCTTGTACCACTTTATAAATAAAGACGATTTATTATTATCTCTGTTCGACGCTAGACAACTATATTTCTTGGCGATGTGTACAAATGAATTTTTAAACAAAAAAAGTATACCACAACATCAAATTAAGACACGCAACCAAAATAAATCAAAACCCCTAAAAATGTGAACTATTTATGCGCTATATGCCGAGAGTAGAAATACATAAAATAACTGATATAAAAACAATTAAAAATAAATAAATCTAAAAAAAATTGTATGTAGATACGCCTAAGTACGCCAGTATGCCTTAAAATTCTGAAATCAAATAGACTGATTGATTCTGATTGGTCTCAAGAATAAATAAAAAGAAGAAAAATGTTAAATACGCGTATTTAGTTGTTACTAGTATTATATTTTTTATACCCTTGTACTTGTTATTGCGAGTTAATTAATTTATTATTATTATGTATTATTTTATCTTGTTGTAAGTCCTATACACATACAAGTTTGTTTATGACACTTAAAGTGTGGACCCTGTTTATTTAAACCTACATGTTTTAACTGCATTTTAAATTTTATAAATATGTAAGGTATTGAATAAACCATCTATCTATTTTGTTCAAAATGCCGCAAACGCACATGTTAATTATTTATGGGGAATGTAGAAAAAATCATTGGACAAATAATATTTGAGGGGCCCTTGATTGGTGCCAGATACTTGGAATTCCTGCAAAATGAGATTGAAGACATTTTAGATGAATTACTTTTGAATTTAGAACAGGGAAATGTAT
The DNA here is from genome assembly GCA_963675555.1 of Leptura quadrifasciata. Lineage (NCBI taxonomy): Eukaryota > Metazoa > Arthropoda > Insecta > Coleoptera > Cerambycidae > Leptura > Leptura quadrifasciata. Next base: position 32,887,888 of record OY776682.1, read on the forward strand.
TTCCAACAAGATGCCGCTCCTCACCATAATTCAAGAATAGTAACTGATTACCTTCAACAGAGATTCGGGGAAAACGTCATCTCGACGAATGGTTCTGTCAGGTGTCCTCCAAGGTCACGTGATTTGATTTATCTGCAATTTGAACAAAAGTTGTAATGCCTTGTGTTCTTTTCTTGTATTCCAAAGCCTCCTTATGTACGGTAAATAGATTGTATTTTCTTTTCATTGTAATTTTAATTATATTTATAGCACATTTTCACAAGGCATATAAATAAATTCCTGTTATGCCTAGTATACAACCCTACAACTTTTATACGAAACTTTTTTATTATTATCTCCAATAATAACAGAAATAAAGGGGGGTGAAATTGTAGTGAATTATCCTGTACATATACAAGCAGTTACTTTATTTAGATTTCAGTACAGGTTTACATCCAGATTTTCAGCAGCTGAGCCCAGCATCTTACATACGTTCCCCGCCACATCTAAATTAATTTTCATGCTAATCGATACAGTATGTGTGATCTTAATTATGTCATAGCATCAAATAATAAAAATCTCTTTTCAGTGTAAGAATACTTTCTATCATACAAGCTTTAATTAAATAGATTACTTAACTTAAATAAATGTTTTATATACAGATGACGAACTTGGTCTTATTTATGTTGAACGGTGTAATAATTAATTTAAGATAATTAAAAATGTAAACTGCTTAGGGCATCATAAACCTTTTTCAAAGTTATTCTGGTTGCGAATCGTCTCTTCTACGGTAAAATATTTGATATTTGTCTCTTTATTTACCGTGAATTTAACTTTGTGATTAAATTTAGGTTCTGATATGCGACAATGAAATAAATTTAACTTTGCCCGGTTGTTTCTTTGTACATGTATATGCCCTATTAGCTAAGGAATTTGGTGTTTTCTTACCTGTTACACCAATATGAATTTCCACGCTATTTTAATAACAACAATGTCTCTGTAACTGTAAATAAATACGGCTTATTTACAAATGAGATATTTAGGTGATATGCCTTTGTTCAACTTAATCGCAATTAATATAAATTTAACGTAAAACATACAAATATTTATCTTAGATAAATTAAGTTTTCAATCTAAATTGATGTTACGGATAACTATATGAAACTTGCCCAATAATTAAGATTGATCTTCCTTGCAGGTAACTATTTAAATTATTCATGAATCTCCGTTCTTATATGATAATACTGTTAATAATAATTTTGTCTTTCCAACATGATCTGTAATTGTAGTTAAGAGCGCTCCGGATATAAACCGGAAAGACTGTGCAAATTACTCTCGTATAAATCATTATTTAAAAAAACGGCTTTCACTAAAAAACATGTTGCAATGTGGGACGATGAGAGAAAAAAAAGTATATATAAAAAAATAATTTTTTTTTCTTCTATTATCGACTTACAAAAATAATTTTTATCGTCCCGCATAGGTACCATTAAAATAAACATTTTCCCTTTTGTAGAACTAAAATAAAATTAGCCCTAATGTCCTCAAATGCACAGAGAAATTTAAAGATTAGGTATAATAAATTTGTCCAATGTCATATTCTACAACATCTCTATCTCTCGCCTTCCAAGCACACCGTACATTCAGCTGTGTCATTTTATTGGCGTGAAGTCATTTACAATTAAAATTGGAAGCATGGATGACTAATACACTCCGACCAACTCTTAACTTTTATATGTTAATCAATTGTAAGTGCTTAGCAGATTCAATTCGTTCTAAAGTTTTGTAAAAGCTGGCTATCTGTATTATTAATGTTGGGGGGATTGCGTTTAATAATTAACTGTTAATGTTTGAAAGAATACTATTATTCACTTGCAACTTGGTGATTCTTTTTGTGGGATAATACGCCTCTCTCTGACCATTGAAGTTGAAAAAAAGATATCCAAAATTGTGATTTGTGGTATTTAACTAGAAAAAGGTTGTTAAAACAAATCCAGATAAAGGAAAAAAAAATATTAAATTAGAATCTGGGGTAGGATGCACCCCGTAGAACAGATCAGCTTCTCCATTTACAGTAACTACCTTTATCTATTTTCCAGATTGTTCCAAAGCAGGCAGGATCATGTAGGGTCAATAGGAGATGTAAGATTTTTTTTTATGAAGTTTTCCAATGTATCTGTGAATTCCTTTCAATCCATAAGGAAGTGATATATCTCGTCTATTAACGCAACACGACCGTCTAAATAAATCAACATAAAAGTTGGTAAAAAGTTTGTAATATATATTTTTTTATTTTTTATTTTAACGTCTTATTTAGATTAACGTCCTGGCGGAGTTTAGCATTAGCTATTCCACCACTCAATCATGACACGTACACATAGACAATTATACAACGATCATTTCCTACGAGATTACCATCTGCCGCAGCTGAGGCTCGAACTCAGAAGTGGTACAGCAACTATCCGTGTTGTCTCTCACACAACCTCGTCTAGTCCACTGCTACCAACTCGGTAACACATGAAAAACACCACTAAACATCCATGCCCTAGCCAGGATTAGAACCCGGGACTCCTTGGTTGCAACACGTAAGCGTTGAGCCACTGATACATATATTTCTTTAAAAAAATAATTTTGAGGAAAGAAAAATCATTTTTTATACAAATTATGTGTTTAACAATCGTGTTTAACTAAATGAAATGCTCAATCATCACCATGTAAATAAATCAGTATAAAATCTCGTAGAAAATTTTGTCATTTTTGAAAATTGTATGTATAGCAGAAGCCAAAATAAGTTATGTTTGGAAACTGATTTAGACGGTTCTGTTTCTTATCACTTGTTCAGGAGATTCAAGTAAGTTCACAGTTAAGTTTTGTAGAATGAAATTGATTGGGAACGTATTTTTTTAGCAATTATTTTTACAAATTGGCGGTATTTTGTAAATTTGAGTAGAGTATTCGGGCGTAGTGTTCAAATCAAACTTAACTTTAATAAATCTCTAGATAATCTGAGTCGAGTAGAAAAATCGGGTGTTGCTATCAAATTAAACCTCAGAATATGCCTAGATGATTGGCGAAATGCGCGTCGGTTAGAGCATTCGGGTATAGTGTTCAAATTAAAACTGAACTGAAACTGAAACGCACATTGAGTGTACTGTTCAAATTAAAGCTCAGTTTTCATAATCTCCAGGTGATGTCAGTATTGTCAAACCTAATTCTTCATTCACCCCATTAATATTTATATATATTATATATATATATATATATATATATATATATATATATATATATATATATATATATATATATATATATATTTATTGTCATTATATATATATATATATATTGAGAAGTCATACTAAATAATAACTTTTTATATATCGAAGTAATTATAACACAAAGTAGTAACGTAATTGTGTGAAAAAAAACTGGCTATTGATTGTGCTGTTGAATAAACTTTATTTTAAATATGAGTTCTACCAGGCAAGGGAAACTGAAATCAGAAGATGTCAATGAGGTACAGACCATGGTAAAAACGTTGGTCAACAAAATTTGCACATCAGATGAATTTCTTGATTCTATTGCAAAAACTATAATATCTACTATAAATGAAGAATTTGGGGCCAAAATAAAAAAATTGGAACTCGAAAATAAAGAATTAAAGGAGCAAATAGTAAGTCAAGACAAGTTTTTAAAAAATTTATCAACCAAATATGATAGCTAGATCAACAATCTCGAAATAAAACTATTAGAATATATGGTATTAAAGAAAAGAAAAAAGAGGATGTGTCCCAAGTGGTAATAGATTTCATAAAGAATGATATGGGTGTCGAATGAGATGGAAAAATTGGGAACTGTTATAGAACGGGAAAGATTATTGATAAGAAGATGCGTCCTATTGTTGTACACTTTATGAATTTAAATGACAAGAAACTAGTATATGGGAAAAAGAAAAGTCTCAAAGGTAAAGGCATAGTAGTACGCGAAGATCTGACACAAGATAAAGTAAAAATTTTAAAACTAACCATAGAAAAAATAGATAAGAATGGAAAAGTATGGACAAGTGACGGTCGCATATTTGCTACACTAAATGGAGATAACGCAATCCACAAAATCAATTCAATGGAAGATATACGCTTATTGGAAAAGTAAAATATATTTGCAAACTGAAGAACAAACAAACGTTTTTAGTTTGTATAGTACGTTAAAATTTGTATGATATATCTCTTATTAACTATTGTATAAAAACAGCTCTGCATGTTTTTTTTTTTAGATACTTTCTTATATTTCATCTAATAAGTTTTTTCTTCTTTGTGATTCTTTTTTGTAGGCACAGATATAGTAGGTATAAGCATACAAAATCTTTCCTGGCAATTAATATATTTTATTTGTTATTTTTTTTAGGGTTATCAGTTAAGTATTTGAATATAATTAAGAATAATTATTTGTAACGTATTGTTTCTATTTACCATACATGATGCCAAATACATTATGCATTGCAAGTTTAAATGTAAGATCTATCTTACCATCTCTACCAGAAATTAAAGAACTTATTCTTAACAATAATTTTGATATTTTTTGTATAGTAGAGACATGGCTACATGAGGGTATACCTGATAATATACTGAATATAAATAACTATAGTTTATTTAGACGAGATATGGGTACAAGAGGCGGTGGCTTATGTATATTTATTAAAAAATCATTTAAAGCTAACATAATTGAGTCAGACAACACCATTGAGCAGCTCTGGTTAAACATAAACACAAAAAATGAAAATATTGCCCTTGGTGTTATATATAAACCACCAAATTTTGAAACAAATTTATTTTTAGAGCAATTTGAGGATTCCCTTAGTTTACTTACTCCAGAATATAATAATTTAATATGTACCGGGGATTTTAATATAAATATCTTAAATGACGATAATATGTATACAAATAATTTACTCTCAGTTCTAGAACAATTTAGTTTAAATAAAATAATTGAGGAGCCAACCAGAATAAGAGAATCAAGGTCTTCGTTAATTGACCTTTTGATTGTCTCAAACGAGGTAACAGTTTTGAACCATAGTGTATCGGACACTGATATATCTGATCACCAAATGATTTCATTTAAAATGGAGGTAAGTGGTGGGAGCAGTAATCCGAGAATTTTCAAGTACAGAAATTTTAACAGTTTCATATATGAGTCATTTCACACAGATCTTGTTAGTATACCATGGGACACTATATTCTATTTGGAAAACATAGATGAAAAAATTTCGTATTTAATTCACAACATCGTAGCTCTTTTTGATCTGCATGCACCGTTTGTAACCTCTAGATTTACTAAACCTTTCGCGCCCTGGTTAACGTACAATATTAAACAGATGATGTCTATTCGGGATAAGGCACTAAGGCGCTACAAAAAAATCAAAAAATATAAATCACTGGGAACTTTATAAAGAAATCAGAAATTATACCACTCAAGCAATAAAGAGAGAAAAGAAAGCATATTTTGAGCATTTCTTTAATACAACTAATACTCGTGAACACTGGAAATTTTTAAGAAACAACCATATATTGCCGCAAAATAAAAATAGAGATATCCCAGACCACTTAAAAAATGTTAATGAAATAAATAATTTTCTAATTAATATACCAACAAACTCGTCTATACCAGAACCATTATTAAATTATTACAGAAATAACCCACTTAACAACAATAACTTTAAATTCCAAACAGTAAATGTAAATTTAGTTACAAAGCTAATCAACGATATATCCACGAATGCCACTGGTTGTGATGGTGTTAACGCAAAACTTCTGAAGTTGTGCTGTCCTCATATTATCCCACATATTACCCACATAATTAATGTTTGCTTGACCGAGAATATTTTTCCCACATTGTGGAAAAGTTCATTAGTAACAATGCTGCCAAAAAATCCAATCCTGCAGAGTTTAAAGACCTTCGTGGTATAAGTATTCTACCAATTCCATCTAAAGTAGTTGAAAAAATCATTGACCAACAGTTGAGAGAGTACTTAGCATTACATAACTTATTACCCTTGACTCAATCTGGTTTTAGGCCCGGATATAGTTGTACTACTGCCCTTTTGCACATAGTGGATGATATTATTGCGGCCTCTGATAAAGGAAATTGTACTGTTTTAGTTCTGTTGGACTTCAGTAGAGCCTTTGATACACTTGACCATAATATACTGCTACTTATTCTAAAATATATCGGGCTCTCGGAAAGTGCAACAGAATTATTTGCAAACTACTTAAATAACAGAGAGCAGAAAGTATGTTTAGATGGCTCAACTTCGGAAGCTGTCACCTTAAAAACTGGCGTACCACAGGGGTCAGTTCTTGGTCCCTTACTATTCACCATCTACACCAGTCACTTTATTAGTTGTTTAAAATATTGTGAAATTCATTTATATGCTGATGATTCTCAGCTGTACTACTCCTTTTCTCCATCAGAGGTTGACATAGCCTGTAATCGGATAAATGAAGACATCAATCTTTTTGTGAAGGAAGCTAAGGGTCACTGTCTAATTATCAACCCAAGCAAATCAAATATTATTGTCTTCGGACCAAAAAAACCATAAAGAAAACATTAAAAATAAATTAAACATAACCATAGACAATATTCAATTGGTAAAAACTGCTAAAGCTAAAAGTTTGGGTGTGATTTTGGACAATGAAATTAGATTCATTGGTCATGTTAATAAGCTATTGCAAAAAGCATATTCAAATCTTAAACTAATGTATGCCAACAGGCACTGTTTACCTCAAAAAACTAAAGTCATGTTGTGTTCTATCTCTGTTTAATTATGCTGATGTACTTTATGGGCCTTGTTTAAATTATTTGTACATACATAAAATTCAAATGGTTCAAAACTCTTGTCTTCGTCTAATATATGGTATCACGCTCATTTTCATTCTGTAATTTCCTATGCCATAATTGCCTGGGGAGCTGCAAGCGATAGTAATAGGGTTTTCAAGTTACAAAAAAGAGCGGTAAGGTTTATTGTTGGACTAAATAAACGAGATAGCTGTAGAACTCTGTTTAAACAATTGGGAATATTGACCTTACCCTGCACTTTATTATTGACACTATTAGTATATGCTAAAACTGAAATGAATATGAATACTCTTAACAATTATCATTCACATAATACCAGAAACGATACCATACTTGAAATACCGATACACAGATTAGCAAAATACGAACAAAGTCCAAAATACCTGGCTATAAAAGCATATAATCATTTACCTGCTAAGTACAAGCATATGCAGATAAAGCATTTTAAGTCAGAACTTAAAAAAATATTGATAAATAAAAGTTACTATTCTCTAAATGAATATTATGCTGATTGTTTTTTTTAGGGAAACTATGCATTTTAAATAGATTCTCAAATGTTGTAATACTGTGTGCATATTAGTAATTTTACCTCTACTTTACTACCTTTACGTAGTTATTTTATATATATCTGAGAGTTTTGTTTATGTATATGTGTATGTATGTGTGTATGTATGTATATGTATAGTTAGTTGTATACACGTTTTTTACTTTTATATGTATTTTGTATATAGTTCAATAACTTTGTTCATTTATGTGCTTTTTTATTTTATTTTAAGTTTTTAATTTTTTCTATATACTATATTTATAATATTCAACTTGACTTATCCTATATCATGTATTTATGATCAACTGGACAAATAAATTATTATTATTATTATTATTATTATTATACGAAGGTGTCAAAGAATATCGCATAAATTGAAAGAAGTTAATTGGCTGAACATGCAAAATAGGAGACAACTTCGCTCAGCAACCGTATTTCACAAAATTATCAAATTAAAGTCCCCACCATACTTGTATAAAAAAATTAAATTCAGAACGGATGTACACACTCTAAATATTAGATTCAAGGGATTATTGACACCCCCGATGCATCAACTTGAACTTTTCAAACGGTCTTACAGCTATCAAATCTGCAAAGTTTACAACAATATCGAAAATGATTTAAAGGAAACAAGCATCCATCAGTTCAAGACAAAATATAAAAAAATTCTACTGAGTCATCAAATTTAAATTAATTTAATGAATTAATATTTACATGTTCCATTTTAACCTTAAAGAATATAATTGTATACTTATTACTTATCTGTGCCATATATCCTATTACTTTATAGATGTATAAGCGTCATTATAAACATATTATAAAAATTATATTAGTCTCTGGTTAAGTGGAAGAACAGTTACCACATATATTTTATGTGGAAAACTGAACTTCGCCATTTATTTTTTTGTAATATAAACAAAATTTATTATTCAATTATTTGATGGTATGTATTTATTGTACTGTATTACAAAAAATAATAAAGACGTTTATTATTATTATTTTTTTTTTTTACAAAAAACCAGTCACCCTACTCTGTGGCTCCGACCCTCACAGAGGGGAGCTGGTAATACCAATAGCCACTCCACACGCCCGTGGGGTGAGTGACTACCGGGTCCGCGAATCGTGTGCCCTGAGTAGACGTAATGAACCGAGGATGACAACCTTCTGCATTCTGCCGGCTAAGATCTCTGCCGAATCTCGGCATGCCGGTATGATCTTTAGTTCTGAAAGCAGCGTCTGTCTCATTCCACCGAGGACTCCTATAATCAGTACCACTATTTTAACAGAATGGCCTGGATAAAGCCTGCGGAGTTCGAAGAGCAAATCTCGATATTTTGTCCGTTTTTCCTCCTCTTTCAAGACAATGTTGCTCTCAGCGGGAGCCGAGAATTCCACGACATACATTGTCTTGAGTTGGTGGTCGAGGAGTACTATGTCAGGCTTGTTGGCTTGTATTTGCCTGACGGTGGGAAACGAGTAGTTCCAATAAATTAGGCACTTCTCATTCCCCACAACGGACTCAATATCCCCCGGAACGTAAGGCAGCACTGGTGTTTCGTCTATCCCATACGAGTGCCTTAGATGATAGTAAAGCACTCGTAATGCTGCGTTGTGTCTATGAATATAGGCCGAGACTGCGTATGTCGGGCAAGCCGACAGTAAGTGCATTACAGTCTCCGGCGCCCTGCGGTAGGCCCTGCAGCTGACATCAGGGACCTCCATACCCATGACACGACGTCGATAGACGAGAGTGTTAAATACACCATCCTGGCAAGCCATTATGAATCCCTCGGTCTCAGACTTCAGCCCAGCTGACCTTAAGAAGGCGAAGGTCAGCCTTTCGGATAAGCCGAGGTCTTCTATATTTTTATAGAAGATCCCGTGCAATGGCTTATCCTTATGGAGCTGCAGAAGTATGTTGTGTTCTGCAGCTCAATGTTGCCAATGACATTGTTGCCAATTGCTTCTGAGGCTCGTCATCTCTATTCGAGGAGTGAGTATTGTCAGCAGCCCAGCATTTTCCGACCGAATCCCTCAAGCTGATCGGTGTATTAATATTATTATTATTATTATTATTAGCCGTTACTCGAGTCCGAGTATAGAAATGTTACAGTCGATAAATTGCGTACAATAAAAAACAAGTAAAAGGTGTAGTCTATTGTAATTCCCATTCATCTACGGTGCACACGACTATGGCTATAGAGGCCAATTCGGGAGAGCACATATCGACCGCAATCAGGACAAACATAGACCTGGTTAGGTCTTGGATTCGGCCTTCTTGCAGCAACATTTCCTTGATAGCTGGCCACAACCCCTCGCCATTCGGTTCTGTCCGCTGCAAGTTGTTCCCATTGCTCGTCTGCAATACCGCAGGATTTTAGATTTTCATGGAGAGCGTCTTTGAACCTCTTTCGTTGACCGCCACGCCTTCTTCTACCGCTTAGCAATTCACCATAAAGTGCACATTTAGGAAGGCGGTTATCATGCATACGATGAACGTGACCTGCCCATCTTAGGCGTGCTCTTGAAATAAGCATCTCAATTGGAAGGCTGTTTGCTCTCCTGAGTAGTTCCACGTTTGATATGTGATGGAACCAACGAATTTTCATCATACTTCTGAGGTGTCTTTGCTGAAAACGTTCTAATTCTTTCACATGACGACGGTAAGTGACCCAGCTTTCACATCCATATAGCAGTGTTGGAATGACAACTGCTCTGTAGACAGCCATTTTCGTTGACAAAGCAAGGTCGTGGTTGTCAAATACTCTCTCTCTAAGTCCCCAGAATGCTCTAGATGCAGCGTTAATTCTATTGCGAATCTCGCTGTCCATGTTTGCTTTGTCATTAACAACGTTGCCTAAGTAATTGAACTGATCCACCACTTCAAGAGAATTTCCGTTAAGTGTAATGTCTATTTGGTTCACTTGATGAGGAGTTGACATAATCTTAGTCTTTCCAATGTTGATTTTAAGTCCCAAAGAATCATAGCTTTGGGCATACACATCTAAAAGTTCTTGAAGCTCTTCCGGCGTAGAGGCTAAAAGTGCACAGTCATCCGCATACTGGAGATCACAAATGAATCGTGTGCGTGTCTTCGTGAAAGCTCTAAAGCGCCCTATGTTAAAGAGACCGCCATCAAAACGGTATCTGAGACCTATTCCTCTGACTGTCAGTTTGTTGTCAACAATAATTGTTAGAGCAGTGGTAAACAAATTAAAGAGTAGGGGTGCCAGGACACATCCCTGCCTAACTCCAGTGAGAGTTTGGAAAGGTTCGGTTGCCTCATTATTATACATAACCTGGGCGTTGTTGTTTGTATGTAGACTGCGACATACTTCCACAAATTTTCTAGGGATACCTAAGCGGAACATAATTTTCCAGAGCACTTCCCTGTCCACCGAGTCAAACGCCTTGGTTAAATCAATGAAGGCCATGTGAATTTCTCCTTGATGTTCGAGTGCTTTTTCTTGATGCTGTTTATGTGTGAAGATTAAATCCGATGTGCCTCGGTTTGGTCTAAAGCCACTCTGTGTTTCAGGAAGTAACTTTTCCATAACAGGTGTTAGCCTATTTGCCATCGCTTTAGTGAGTATCTTCCCTCCAACAGCCAGGAGAGCTATACCCCTGTAATTTCCACAGTCCGCAGCGCTCCCTTTGTTTTTGAAGAGGTTGATTAAAAGTGTATCACGAAACTCCTGCGGAGCTTGACCACTTTCCCACACGACATCAAACAGTTTTTTGAGGTAGGGTATGAGCTCTGGCGACACAGCTTTAAAGATCTCAGCTGGGAGTGAGTCGGCGCCGGGAGATTTGTTATTTTTTAGCTGCCCAATGGCGGTTAAGATCTCTTCCGTTGTTAGTGGTTTATCTAAGTCATCGAAGGTGTCATATTGAGGGATAAGATTTATAATATCGTGATCGGCTTGACTTTGCTGGTTAAGAATGATAGAGTAGTGTTCTTTCCATCGGGCTCTTCTTTCCTGGTCTTCTTTGAGGAGATTTCCATTTAAATCTTTAATAGGGCACATATTTTTCCGACTGGGGCCGTACACTGCTTTTACTCCTTGAAAGAAATTCCTGTAGTCGTGTGAATCGGCGTACCTTTGAATTTCTCTGGCCTTGCTTGCCCACCACTCGTTCTTTATTCTTCTGATTTCGCGTTGCGTTTCATACTTAGATTGGGTAAAAGCTTCTGCTTTTGATAAGTCATTGGGGTGGTTGATAGCGTTTTGGAAGGCAGTATGTTTGCGGTCAAGAAGTTCTTCTATAAAAGCTTCATTATCATTGAACCAGTCCTCCTGTTTTTTACTTGCTGCAGTGCCAAGAATTTCCTCACTCGCACTTTTTAAACTGTCTTTAATTTGTGTCCAGGTAGCAGCGACATCTACAGAATTGGTTTCTTCTAGTGCACTCAAATTCTCTTGAACTTTTTGCTTTAGCTGTTCGACGGTTTGTTGGTCACGCAATTTACTAATACAGAGACGGAGTCTACGTTTTACTTGAGTTCTTCGGTGTTTAGGTCTCATAACAATTTTCATTTTAGAGACAACAGGACGATGATCGGTCCAACATTCGCTATCAATGCGCGCCTTTGTAATTTGGACGTCCTTGAGATGCTTCCTACGTACGATAACATAGTCCAGTAGATGCCAGTGACCTGATCTGGGGTGACGCCAGGTGCCTTTAAATTTATCCTTTTGTCGGAAAATGGTGTTTGTTATAACTAGATCATGTTCGGCGCATTTAGTTAGGAGTAGTTGACCGTTAGCGTTGAGCGTTAGCGTATTAATATAAAATATCACATAATTTGTTTAATCGTCTAACACCGCCACAGCACTGAAAATTTAGTAGGCCATGCAAAAATCTGAATGCGACTGACATGAAGCTTTCATTCTCATTGATAGATAGGACGTTTTGGGTTTAAGCAATCTGTTGCGAGTTGTTTGTCGCATGAATATTATAATATATTTTATTATTTTCTCTTGTGTGAGACCCCATAGCAAAAAAAGTTATGTGAAGCCCTCTAACAATGGGACATAGAATAGTAAGTATCTATTCAGAGTTAAAATAGTGGTACACAATATTTATACAAATTGAATAAATATATAAGTTGTATAACCGCAACCGATAATACCATATAATAAAGGACTTTCCACCAGACTATAATAGGGTATCTTTTTTGTCTTATATCTAAGATATTGTCGAAATCTATATAATATACAGAGTAGTTTTTTTACTACATAAGTCATGTGTGATTCCCATTTTAAGTGGGTATCTATTATTACGTCCAAGTATTTTATTCGTGTTGCAAGTATTATGTTAAAGTTTCCTTGTACAGTTAGATACGCAAATAGTGGCAAGGATATTCTATAGCTACAGAATGGCAAGTAAAATATTTAAAAAAAATTTATTGATAATAATTTATAGTCAAGATAGTCTTTGAGCACGTGCGTACCATTCTCTACAGTATTTTTCAAATCTGTCCAATTGTTACCACGAAAATATTGCCGTATCATCTGCGAAACTTATAATTTTTCCTTCAGTTTCTAATTAGAATATATATACATATATAAAATTGGTTCTAACACTGTTACCTGTGGAACTCCACATATAATTGCTTCTTCCTTACTTAGGACATAACTAATTTTAACATATTGTTTTCTATTTGTTAGATACATTTTGAACAAATTTAAAGCATTATTTCGTATTATTAGATCTTCTATTGTTGTTAATAGTATGGAGTGACTAACGGTATCAAAATCTTTTGCAAGATCTAGGAATACACACATTGATGTTTTGCTCTCATTCAAAGACTCATAAATATTTGTGGTCAGATTTGTTATCGCGTCTTGGGTAGATTTACCTTCTTTAAAACCAAATTGCAGTTCTGATAGTATTTATATTTATTTAGATAGCTCGTCAATCTTACTTTTCAAACTTTTTCAAAAATGTTGCTGAAATTTGTTATTAAAGATATAGGACGGTGATTTGTAACTTCAGTTCTTTCATTTTCGTTTTTATATATTAGTACCACTATTGATGTTTTAAATGCTATCGGAAAGTATCCCAACTCTATAGATCTGTTAATTATACATGTGAGCCGGTCTGATATATACTCTGATTATTTTAATGTTTCGGCTTTCAATTCACCAATGCCTGGTGATTTCTTGTTTTTGAGTTGAATTATTGTTTTTATTTCCTTTTTGTAGGTAATAAGAAAATAGAGTTTTGTGTAGTATTATTATTTGTGCTATAATTTTTTTAAATTTATTTTTCCAGCTAAATCCTTTCCCATATTAACGAATGATTGATAAAACTTTTCTGCGATTTCTTTTGGGTCAATGATGTTTTTTATACAAGTTATTTCAGTTTATTTAGAATTTGTAAATATTTGATTGGTTTTCCTTAATTTTTTGTATCTTTTTTTGTTTATCTATACATTTCTTATAATAGTCAATCTTAGCTCTTTTTTATTAATTTATTTAAGAGTTCTTTTGTAATTTAAATATTCATTTTTTAATGGTTATCTGGATCGGTTTTTAATTTAAGAAACATGGAATTTTTTTTATTTACTAATATTCTGATACTAATGACGACAGTATATTAAAAGACCAAGATATAAAAAATGAAGACCATCATTTTTTCTCTTGATTGGTATGTACTTGCACACGTTATTTATTTAAATTAAGCCGCCAGTAAAGTGCAAAGGAACAGCTGCCCATGTAATTGCGTTATAAATTTATTTAGTAACTATTATTCTTCTTACAAACCGCGAAAAAGTTGATTGTATCTTTTCAAAAATAATTTCGCACCTTTTGTTTTACTATTTTTTCTTCTGTAAAACCTAACAAAAAATATTGGGAGGGCATCTCAGCTGCTTAACTATCACTCAAACGCGAGATAAAAAATATATTACGTTTTCTATCAATTAGTACATAATCTTGAATGACGCTTTTAAATGGCGTGCATGCAAAAAGCAGCACTTGTAATTGTATTAGAATCTATTGTAATGATAGTAAAGTTAAATTAATTTAGCAAAACAGGGTTAATGATTATATCTTATACATATATTATTTAATCGAAATAAATACTTAAAACAAGTATAAGCTACTTTTCAATGTTCAATTCTGTAGTCTATTTTTTAAATGTCCTATTACATAATGTGTTTTCTCGAACTAGAGGAAAATATAAAATGTAGGGAATAACAGATAGAAATCGTATCCATCTAACTTTATGTTCGATCTCTTATTGGAGAATTATGGTTTATTTTTTCCTGTGATACTCGAGAAAATTTATTCCTTTCCTATTGACTCTCTAAAATATCATAAGACAAAATTTAATTCCGCACACTTTTTGTGCCGATTTATCTAATAAGTTTTCCAAGCAATTTTTCTATTATACCACCCTCTGTTATCATAAGTTGTGATCATCCAGAAATACCGTCATATTGAAATATTTTTCCAGCATTTTCACGATACATATAAAGCCCTTAAAGTTTTCTGCCGCTACTTATATAAAATTGCTGTCATGTCCGTATGAAACTAACACAATATTATAAGTGGAATTCTTTTAGAATAATGTCCTCGTAAGATCTTAAATCAGAAATGCTTTTCAACCAAAATAAGGTCAAATGTGTATCACTGTAATTGTTTGCGGTGCAAGAATTTAAATTTTTTAATAACTAAAATTTACGCAAGACAATACAAATCCCATAGTAGAAGGAGGCAGTAACGAAAACCAGGTATATATCACAACGCCGTATTTATCATATAGGCAGACGGCCTAGAGGTCCCCGCCATCGTAATGCTAATGTATTTATTTATATATATATTTATTTTATAAATTTTAATTATTGATTATGCTTCAATACTTGTATTTAAATGTTGTTATCAGAATTATATGAGAAAAATTGAGACTAATATTTTAATATTCGAGGATCGTTTTTAAACGATCCTCGAAATTTTGGGAAATTTATAAATGAAAAAAGAAAATCTTATAGCTTACCTTCTAGGATGTTTTACGGTGATGTTGCTAGTGAAAATAATCAGGAAATACTTGAACTGTTTGCAAACTTCATTTCAAACGTGTACAATAATGATAACTTAAATTGAATTCACAATTTTGACTTCAATACAACTTTAGATGTTATTAATTATTATATTGATGTGAAGGATATTATTGGCAAACTCATTAATTTGCCATGGCAAGTTTCGGTCATTATGGCATTCCTACATATTTATTGAAACAGTGCATTTTTACATTGGCGATACCATTGCACACCATCTTTAATTTATCTCTAATTCAGGTATTTTTCCCTATTTTTGGAAGAAAAGCTACCTAAGACCATTACGTAAATCTGGTCAGAAAGAAAACATTGAAAACTATAGAACAGTTTGCATACAGTCAGACATTCCAAAATTATTAGATTACTTAGTAACTAGGAATTTAACATGGGATTGTAAAAACATAATTGTAAACGGCAACATGGTTTCTCTCAGGGTAAATCTACATGTACCAATTTAGTTATTTATAATAATTTTATTCTGAACTACTTGGAACTTAAGGCTCAGGTTCATACTTCGGTATGCGATGTAAAGCAACGACAGGCGCAGTTAGTACTTGGATGGTGACCATTCCAACGGAAACCGCGTTCTCGCCTCACACATCTTCCAGCGGCTTGGATATCAGTGTATGCGCGGAAGCTATACAACCTTAGGCGAGGGTCGTATAGGAGATATACCATCCTTCGGAGGGGATGTAAAGCCATCGGTCCCTTGTCTATTAAATGTTAGGCAAGTAAAAGATCCCTACTCTTCTTAAGGGAAGAGGTTCGGCAAAATTCCTGGTTGGGGATAGCTCGTTTACAGGCGTCGGTGATAGGCCTCAGTAGCGGAAATAAGCCGACGTTAAATAAATGTATATAAAAAAAAAAAGGCTCAGGTTGACTCTGTCTATACTGACATTTCGAAAGCGTCTGACAGAGTCAACCATGATATACTTATTGCTAAATTAGAAAGATTAGGTATCAGTGGCAATTTGTTGAAATGAATTAGCAGTTATCTGACTGGTCGATTACAATGTGTAAAATATGGTAGTTCTCAATCATCATCTATTAAAGCAACTTCGGGGGTTCTACAAGGCTCTCATATTGGCCCTCTTTTATTTGATCTCTTTGCGAATGACTTAGCTTCAGTAATAGGAAATAGCAATATTCTAATGTTTTGCGGATGATCTAAAAATGTTTAAAGTACTTGCAAATCTTTCTGATGCTGCATTGTTACAATGGGATTAGACGACTTATTTCATTGGTGCGATGTAAATTATCTGCATTTGAATGTAAATAAGTGTTATGAGATAACTTTTGCAAGAATAAACTCGCCTTGTAATTATCCTTACAAGATTAATAATGATAAGTAATAATATACATAATTAGGTATCGCGTAAGAAAAATCATGTAAAAGATCTGGGAACTAGCGTTGATAGTAAATTGTCTTTTAATATCCACATAAATAAAATAATATCATAATATCAAAGTGATTCACTCAACGATCTGTAGTAGATTTTTCCATGAACAGTTTAAAATTGTTATATGTTCACTGGTACGTTCAGTATTAGCATTTTGTTCTATAATCTGGTGCCCCAAATTATAACATACATATTAATAATATTGAAAGTGTTCAAATAAAGTTTCTAAGATACTATGCACTTAAGTTTGGGTATTTGAGAGAAGAATATGATTATGATGACATTCTTGCTTAGCTCAATATCAATACATTGCAACATAGAAGGTTGGAGGCTGATATGTGCTTTCTGCAAAAGTTACGATACTTATATTCATTGTCCAGACCTCACTAGCCAATGATAGAAGAACTCGAAATTCTGATGTATTTTATGTACCATTTATCATACCAATTATGGATATAATGAGACGATGATCAGAATTTTAAGGACTGCTAATGCAATTCAAAATAATGTCGAATTTTTTGGTTCTTCAACGTTACCATTTAAGAAATCAATTAAGCAATTGTAACTACTTTTTATTATTTATAAATTACTGAGAGATATGTTATATATTTAACTACTAGTTTACAAATATTATTATTTTTTATGAAAATAGATTGCCCCGTAAATAAATAAGTAAGCGAACGAACACACAAACAAACAAACAAACAAACAAATAAATAATATTTTTAACGACCATAGAAAACTTTGTTTTTTGCATTACGCGCGCATTAAATATGAATTTTAAGTAAATAAATCTATGTTATCGACTCATGAACTTTTATCAAAGTGGTTAGCAGCCATAAATAATACGAGTGTTTTGCGGAAAACTTCTGCAGAGATACTAAAAACCTCTAATTGTATAATTCATCGGTTATTGTACCAATAAAATTTTCTTAAATGTGTCTCAACTTCTAAATTTTATAAAAATTGTATGTAAAATGAGTGAAAGATTAGTTAGTAGAATGAGCATTTCTCATCTTACTACTGCATTTTCCCGAAATTCTAGTGGCAAAACCGAATTTGTTTCTGAATTTGTTAAGTTGCAAGAAATAAAAACAAAAACTAGCTGATTAAATTAGTTAAATCTTAAATTGTTACACGCCAATATTAATTATATCCAGTGAAACCATACCTCTTACCAAACCAAAACATCTTGCTTAACAAGTTAAAATATTTACTTAAAAGTCTCTTAATCCTGTAGGTGGGTTTGACAGTAGAGAGACATTTTTTTGAACTCAAATCCTAAAAAAAATCATTTAAACAATATCCCAAATTCGCATAATAAAATGTAGTTATAATGTAGACATGCACGTCTGATGCACCGAAGTTCTTATATAATTACGCTATCGGTACTTTGGGTGGAAACTTGCCTGATGAATTAAATAGCAAAGAGCAAATTTAAATGCAATTAATCTAAATTGGAAAGTTTTTATAATTTATACAATTATTTAAACTCAGTTTTCAGATCAAATATTGCGAGAAGTTTAATATTTAAAGTTGCTTATTTAAACTTAATAACTTTATAGCGAAACAAAAGCAAGTGATCTATTCAGGAAAGTTTCTTTCAGAGCCATAGCATAGAAATTGTTTGAGGTCAATAAAAACTACTGTAAATTTTAGATATTCATTAGCAACATATCCATAATTTTTAACATGTTGGGCGTTTTTCTGCTAATTTTTTCATTTGTGTAATATCCTATGGGAAGAGTTATTTTAAAATTTATTCTCTGGTAAAAATTATACAAATGTGTTTTCTTTTTCTTTCCTATTAAGTCACTCAACACCAAAAACCAATAATTGTCAATAACTTAAACAGTTAAAGTTTCCATAAACGACTTAACTAAGTATAATTACTAGACAATAAAAGATTTATTCCACCGGAAGCTATTCCCAGCAAACCTTAATAAATTTTTCTGTTTAATATTGCATCGAGGACAGTAAAAGAAAAAATCTTAATAGCTTAAAACACGTCTTACAGAGAATAATATCCCATGGTATTAAAATTTGGATGCCGACAGTAAAGTGTCGAAACATGCCTAAAACTGTATAATATGCATTATTTATTTATTAGATTAGGGAAAAGTAGCAACTCTGCAAACAACTTGTAAGTTTTAAGTTTATGAATAATTTATATCATACATTAAGGAAATAATAAGATTTCCACAGTTATGAGCAATCTACGTCATTTAAAAATATTAATGACTACAAAATTTACACCGCTATTCGTCAATTAAAATTATACAGGGTGGGGCCACTTCGATGAAGTTTTTTATTTTCATTTGTTTTTTATCGTCTTATTTAGATTACCGTCCTGGCGGACTTTAGCATTATTCCACCATCCTTACACCACTCAGAACACATGCACGGAAACATTAGACGGCGACCATTGCCTACGACATTGTCATCTACCGCAGCTGATACTAGAACTCGGGAGTAGTACAGCGACTAACCGTGTTGTCTTTCACACAACTCTGCCTAATCCACAGCTACCAACTCGGTAACACATGAAATAACGCCACTAAACATTTCGTTGAGCGCAATTTTTATGAAAGCTTGCCTCATCAGTGAATATGACATTATTGAAGAAAGCAACATCTTGTTGCACCTCTGCCCAATTACAAAACTGTACACGCCATTGAAAATTATCACCACTTAGTTCCTGATGGATTTAAATGAGATATGCATGAAGCTTTTTTCTTAAAGATTTGACTAACAGGACGTCTCTACTTATTCCTGCTAATAAGTTCACTTCTCTTTGACTAATATAGGGACCCTCAAATGTTGCCAGCTCACAACATTTTTTATTCTTTCACTATTTTTACACTGTTGATTTTCAGTTTCTACAAATCTATCGAAGAAGGTTTTGGAAGCATCTAACTTCAGGGAGCCTCCTTTCAGGATATCGTTGGTGATAAATTCTGTTCGTAAGTTCCGCTTTGTTAAAATTCATTTTGGAAAACTCCAAATACTTGAAAAATAACAAATGAGAACTGACGACCGATGACAGCGATGAATGTTCATTTGTGTAAGACAATTGATATCAAACTACGAGGTTTTATTGTTTGTCGGATAAAGAAAACAAAAAAATGGACAAGCTAAATATTCACAAGACATTGATGTGCTGGGCGAGGTTGAAATAAGCACAAAAGAAACTCACTAAAAATAATTCATGCTGTTTTATAGGCAAAATTTGGAGCACTTATTATAATTTTTCTATTGAATTATTTGAAAAAAAAATTTAATTTCTGAAATACTCTTGAACGCTATAGAGGTGTACATATAAAAAAAATTGTTTTTGTTTCTATATCACAACGTCCATAAGTATACAATTAGGTTAGGTTAGGTTGAAAAATTATCGGATCCTACACTGCGACCATTCGGTCTATGGTGGCTCACTCCAAATTATATATCACTCAATAGATTCAGCTTTTTAATAACGCTGTAACCTTATTGGATGAGGAACTGTACAGGTTCCCAACTATATATTTACCTATGTCCCTATCCGGACCGTAGTTGATTTTATAGTTCTTATGTAATGAACATGTTCTGCCACTCGCAAACTTATCTGAGTATCCGAGTCTGGTGTTTCACTGATATTCTTTAATTCTACGCTGGATACTCTGCGATGTTTGCCCGATGTAACTTGTCCCACATATACATTCCAGTTGGTAAATACTTTTTATCAGTTGTTCAGAGATGGGGGTTTTCGTTTAAAGGAAGCAACTGTTGTATTTTTTGATACGGATAATCGGACCAGACCTGCAATGTCTTCTCTTAATCCTTCGAGTAAAAATTGCTAATGCATCGGTAACTGCTTCCTCGGTCAGTATGTTGGTGAACAAATATTCTATGTTGAAGCTCACTATGATGTTCGTTATTCCAAACCCTCTAGAATCCTACAAAGTGTCCGGAGTTCTCACGTAGCTGCTTGTCTTACCTACATGTGTCGTATATCAATAACATATCTAGCTACTTCATAACTTGGTGTTTCATATGTACTCCCGATAGACCCGAAGGATTTCCATGTTTGTGAAGCTTTGGTAGACTATACAGTCATGATCAATAATCAATAACTATTCTTATGAAGTCATTGATTCCAGTAGCTACCTAGTGAAACCAAACCACCAGAACTGTACAGTGTACATCCTTTGAGACCTATCTTCATCACATGTGGATCTTCGACTGACCAATGGGCTATATAGGTAAGATGAATAGCTTCATGAGAAGTCCGAATACTTCCTGGAATTCTAGATAGTTTGGAAATAGTGAACAGTGACATCATGGTGAGCTTCGACGTAGAATCTTTGATCAACAGTATACTCATAAAGAAAACAGTCGAGGTGATATGTCAGCAACTTGTATTCAAGAGATTAAAATAAGTTTCAGTTGTGGTCCGATTAAGCCTATCGGCAATCTATTTTCTGCGGAATAGAGCTTTGAACCACTACTTTCACCAGTGGTCGACAATGCATTTATGGAAGCATTCGAAGAAGACATTATGCGTTGTAACGAGAAGAAACTAAAATGCTAGTTGCGCTATGTAGATAATAAGTCCATCATATAACCACATGGGAGTATTCATTATCTATCTTCCTCAAGTACTTAAATGATCTACATCAAAATATTAAGTTTGTGACAGAGAATGGGCAAGAGGGAGTTTTGTTTTTCTTTATGTATTGGTGAAATGTTCAAGTAATGGAAACCTGGTCCATGGTACCTACAGAAAGAAGGCTTATCATCCTATCATTACCTGCACGCTACATCACACCACTATCCACAGCAGAAGACATCGTTAATAAGAATGTTCCACGGAACTAACATAAGTGATGAAAATAGCAAGTCGAAGGACTCAAGGATGTCAAACTAACACTATAGAGAAATCTTCACAAGCAGAGAGAAATAAAATGAATTATTTACGACCAGAGAAGGATGGTTGAAGAACAGGAATAACGTACCCAAATTTGTACATACTCTCCATTACAGATGGCTTGAAAGGGATTTTTCAGAGTAGAAAATATGCGTATGTTTATGAATGGTGACGAAAATATAACAGTTGCTTCCCTTAGACAAGAACCCCTTCCCTAAACAATTCACGAAAGATATTTACCAACTGGAGTGTATATGTGAACAAACAGAGCAGAGTACCCTGCGCAGACTCAAAGAATATCAGTGAAATACCACTCCGATACACAAATAAGTCAGCAGCCAAAAGAGTGAGTGAGTGAATCATTAGAAATTATAAAAAAGAGGAACAAGTTCAATAGAGTACCTACATCACTACCGTGTAGAGGACTCTTTGCATCATTTCCAATGCGGCGTTCTCAAAACTTCCCATTACTAAGATGGCAACGTCATCTCTGTATACGTTGCACATATACTCTCCTTAATGTTTCAGCTGATCTATGAGTTGTCCATAGCCAGACACCACAAAAGTGATGTGATCCCCTCTGCGGACATCCTCCACAGACAGTTCTTCTGATATGGATCACAGGGTGGATTAGTTGTGAGTACTGTGTCGATTCATCTTATCGATGCTTCCACACAACTCAACCAAAATCTCAAACATTTGCAGAAGAAATCATCTTCAAGGATCATAAGGATTTGACCTGGGTCTATATGTCAGTTTATAGGTATTGTATTTTTAGATGATCACACACAGTTGTAAATAAATTCGGATGAAATTGGCTATGATTATTATACTCCCTATCTGATTATAAATGGTCCATAAAAGAAAATGTATTCATTGGAACCGAATTTACTAATGGATAATTTTTATACAGAATATATAACAGTGTATAGTTGCTGTAGTGTTATAATTTGGGGTTAAATTACTGTATTTCTACTTACACTCTCTCTGCAATATTCTAGAGCAAAATGCACATAATTGTAGAAAGCTACGCACTATTAAGGACCGGTTTATCAACACAGGGTTAACACTTAACTATAGGATAAATGTCAAACAAAACAATGGGTATGTATTGTTTTGTTTGACAGTTATCCTTCGTTTACGAGTTAACCTTGCATTGATGAACCGACCCTTAATAGATGTTATGTTTAATCACACACTTCTCGATAGGACGCTTCAATTTACAAACTAACTCGATATGTTTTTGTTTTGAATTTGAA
This sequence comes from Leptura quadrifasciata, assembly GCA_963675555.1. NCBI lineage: Eukaryota > Metazoa > Arthropoda > Insecta > Coleoptera > Cerambycidae > Leptura > Leptura quadrifasciata. The sequence goes on from OY776682.1 coordinate 32,910,890, forward strand.
TCATGTAGAAACGCCTACCAAGATAACTAGATTGTTTTTAGGAGTGCGTTCGAGAATATCGCATCGTAAAACACACTCCGATGAAACCGCATTTTGTTATGTAATTCCAAATCAATAATCTTACGTGTTGATTATTGCATTCATAAACAAACGAAATATAATATTCCGTTATTAAGCGATCAATAAATTTCATTACATTAACATCTAAACAACTTACATTTTTCCCTATGATCAAACAAATACAAATTTATTATACTAACTTCTAATTGGGTAATAAATCAACAATATCTACTATAATATATTTCCGATGTCATATAAAGATATAATTTGGCTGGTCATTATTAATATACACAAATACAAAAGTTTGCTTGTATCTATAGGAAGTAATCTTCGAAACTAGTGGACCAATTGTAATGACACCTTTTCCGTTCAATAAAGCTTGCACTATCATTTAGTAACAGTAAGCTAGTGATAGAGAACAACAAAATAAAAGAATATTTATATGTAATAAGATATTAACAATTAAATTGAACGAAAAATAAGTTGGCTCTATTTTTAAAATGTTGTACCGATCCTTACTTTTACCTGTGAGAATAATGTAATAAGGAATAAGCATTTTAATACCCGGTAGAATTTTATAGTAGGTAAATGTAAAATATTTATTTATTATGCTTTTCCTTTGATAAAAGATATAGCCTTTCTTAGATAATATATCCCGCACAGATTCATGTTTGTGTTAGGAAAGTCATACCAAAAATATTGCATTTTAGTGTGAAAAGTATTTTAGAATAATCACAGCTTAGTAAGGATAGGCCTCTCGACGCTCTCGTGTACTCAAGGGCTCTTGAATACGCCGCATCATGCTGGTACCGTTTGGTTGTCGTTTTAAGCACATTTCATAGCGTTCTCTTAATTTTTTTTGAATTACAAGAGATGTAAAGTATAGTAAAACCTGAGTTGCTTACAGCATCACTAGAGTTAATTTGTTTAATACCTAATTTGCTTAAGATCAAATATGTTTGAGCTTTCAATATTTTAATAAAAGTAGGTTACATAAATTTAACTTCATGGTGTCACATAAAACTTGTAATTTCTACTACGTTTAAAGCGTTAATTAATATTCAGAAATTTATATAATTGACTAATGTTACAAGCTAAACAAAACACACGTGATTTACAGGAGTACAGAGTTTCAGAACGGAGCAACCTTACACACGGAGTTATTAGCCCTAGTGTTTCTCAACCAGAGAGTAGGCATAATGTTCCACGTGTCAGTAGCGCCATCTATGTCATCAATATTTCATGCACAGGGTGTAAATTGAAAAAGGTTCAGAATCTTCAGGGTAGTAGTCATAAAAAAGTGTTTTGCTTGCAGAAAATGGTTACTCAACTCAATGGTTGATATAAGTGTTATGTAAGTAAAATTTGGCAAATTAGTGAATATTTAACTACAGTTCGTAGAAAAAAACTGGTAAAGACAGATAAAACTTTTAGAGTAACAAATTGATTGTATAACTTAATTCCAAAGGGAGGTAGTTGACCTATACCTTTTTAGATTAGTATGGATTATTAACAGTTTTGTTTTGAATTAGACAAAGGGTCTATTTTGTCAGTAATTTGTAACCATTTAAAGGAAAAATATTTTAATTTTTATCTCTTATAGGTAGCAGCAAAACTAAATATGCGGTCCGAACCATGCATCTGCTGGAATTCATTATAGTACCAATTACATACATACCAGAATTAAACAAGGTTAATCGATGTGCATTAATATGCTAACGTTTTTCTTCTTTTATGCAGAGTTCTTCCGAAGAGCACCGTACGCTCAGTTACTGTAGAGCCAAAGTTTTTTAAGGCATATGTCAAATGGACTATATATGAAAAGGTGGACATGACTTGAAAGATGAATAAGAATACTTATTGACCATAGTAAATGGGGAATACCTGTTCTTCCTATTGTTAAATTGGAGGCTCGGTTAGAGGTATTAGGATATGTGGAGATTACACTAGGTAAGTATTACAAAATTACATTCTTAAAATAAATCCAAATAAGCCGCGCACAATCCACTTTTATTCAAATACACATTTTGTAAAAAAAATTGAACTTGTAAGGCCTACATCGTGCAACATGGAAATTATATTCTGAGAGTATGATAGACCAATTATACCCAGTTAAATGCCCACTCGGCTACTTTATGGCTTATTTAGAGAGGAAGGCAGTTCGCTGTCATAAGTTTGTCTTTTTTAATATCCTTATGCCAAAGAATTCAACCTAACCTAACAGGCCAACAGAATCATAACGACAAACTTACAGGAAGAAACCGTCAGCTTTGGGCTACAAGAGAGTGCCACCCGCAATGTGGAGCTCTATCTCCCTTCTGAGGTCACTGCTTGTCGATGACCTGCTGGCCATTTTATCTCTGTGGGAGCTTCAAGTATATGCAGGCGGCCTAGTCATTACGGTTAGAAGTACTAGATACAGTGCACATCTGGTGTGAGAGAGAACAGATGTCTGTTAACCTCCATAAAATTGTAATAGTACCCTTCACCAGGAAAAGAAAGCTGGATAACTTAGAACCATCTTCCTTACTAGGTGAAACCATTCTATTCTCGGAGGAGTTGAAATATCTAGGTATGACACTAGATAGATCACTTAACAGGAACTCCCATATGGAAAAGGTAATCCACAAAGCTAGGCTATCCCTGTGGACATGCCGTAGAATTTGTGGGAAATCCTGGGGCATGGGTCCCCAACAAATATACTGGATATACGATACAGTCATTAGATCAAGGATAGCGTATGGTTCCATAGTTTAGTGGTCGAAAGGGCTACAATAGATGGCCAAAGCCAAACTCTCTGACTTACAGAGACAAGCATGCCTGGCAATAACTGGTGCCATAAGCGCCTTGTACCGATTGTCCCACGTAGGGGTCATCAATTGTATCGATGTTGTGGTACAAAAATAAGTAAAAGGCTTAAAACATTCTGAAATTTTGGGTTAAAAATGTAAAATATAAAATAAAATTCAATATTGTTTTATTAATGTTTATTTAACTTCGTGTCCTGGATACCAAAATGCCATATTTTAAAGATGGCTGGGGCTTGCTAGGAATCCGTTATCAGCTTGCAGTGAGGGAGAATGTGGTGAGAAAATGCTACACACCTCACCGTAAGCTGCTCTGGAAATCCTCCTAGACTTACCACCTCTCCATATCTACCTGGAGAAAGAGGCTAGGTGGGCAACATACAGACTCCAACAATCGGCAATCAACATGCCGCAGATTAGCATTATGGAACGCAATTTTCAGATGTGATGCCTACCAGGACCAACCACGAGCTGCCTTTTAACATCTTATTTCCTGAAAGAGATGGTGGTATCTGAATAAAACCGACCAACAGAAGGCAGACTGCTGTTGGTTTTCAAATGGTTCCAAAACTACTGAAGGAACAGGAGCTGGAGTTTATGGTTGCAACCCAAAGGTAAGAATATCCTCGAGCCTAGGTAATACCGCGATGACTCTTTAGACTAAAATGTATGCCATTGAACTGTGTGTACGGAAGCTGTAACTAATGCATCCTAGACACAGGTCAATAAAGATTTTCTCAGACAGCCAAGCAGCCCTTAAGGTTCTTGGATCTTATTGCTGTAATTCTAAAAAAGTGTGGAACTGCCAAAAGGCTCTAATTCAATTGGGTAGGAGCAACAAACTGACTCTGGTCTGGTGCCTGTCCAATCTGGGCTGAAGGGCAACGAAATTGCTGATTACCTAGCCAGAGAGGACGCTGCATTAAAATTTATAGGACTAGAAACAGTTCTTGGCATATCTTCAAGCACTCCCAATACAAATATCCTAGATTGGGCCGAGATCAAGACTCTCCACCATTGGCAGGAACTTTCAGGAATATCTCATTCGAAGGAATTCATCATATATCCTTTGAAATCAAGCGCTAAAGAACTGCTAGAGTTGAATAGGTTGTATCTAAGGTCTCTAATCGGCCTATACACTGGGCACTGCAGATTAAATCATCACCTACACAGACTTGGACTGGTCTAAAATGCCGAATGCTGTCTGTGTTTGGAGGGAGATGAAACTGTAAAGCATGTTCTGTGCACGTGTTCCGCTGCAGAAAGAACCTGACTCGCATTGTTTGGCAAAGGACAGCTTTTGCTTGAGGACCTGGATAATCTCTCTTCCAAAAAGGTTACTAGCTTTATCAAAAAGCTGAACCTATTATGTGAAATATAAATTAGAAATGAGCCACAATAGAGCGAATGGTTGCATTGGAGGGTCTGGTACAGGCCCACTCATATTTCAACATAACCTAACTTAACCTAGCTTATGCCAGATGAGTTATCAATATTATTCTGTTTTAATTCACTGTTACATGACCTACGGTCCTGGTCTTGATCTCTAGTAGACTAGATTACAGTGTATATAAATCATGTATTAGGAACATATCGTGCCTTGGGAGAAAAGAGCATGTGGCACCTAAAATTAATGAAGTAAAATTACATAACGTGAAAAATAAGCATAAGCTTCATTTATCCACTCTCACTCATAAAATTATTACAACAGGTAAACCTACGTACCTAAAAGCGCACATAACCGACAGACAAACATAACATACTCATGATCTAAAATGGTTACCTATATGGTAAATCTACAAATAAATCAATGTGCATAAAATAATAGTAAGAGATGGAAAGCAAATGCGGCTGAATGGTACTCAGCGTTATATGTGATCTAATGCCTCACTTATATCTATCTATTTGAAAAGCAGATTGTATTTGCTCGACAGCCCAATTCCCACGTTTAATTTGCTTAGACGGTCTTCTTCTTATTCCACTGCACAGAACTATAATTTAGTACCAAAATTAATTAAATATATTAGTATAAATTCTTTTAAACAGAAATAAACGACTTTTTTGATTCTCCCCTTTGTCTGGTTTATATTTTTTCTAGTTTTTAGATTAGTTTGGTACTTTGTTCTATGAAAAATTACATACTTAACCAATTTTGTGACTTATACTCCTACGTTGTCAGGTGGAAGAACATCTCTGCTAAGCACTGCCACAAATAAAGGCAATTCAATAGTTTTTTAAATACAGCCTTCGCTGTAGCTCCGACACTCATAGAGGGGAGCTGGTAGCCCCGGCAGTCACTCCTTACGCCAGTGGGATTAGTGAATACTGGGTCTGAGAATCATGTGCCATGGTCTTACCGAGGAATTCTATAAATAGTACCACCATCTAAACACTATGTTCTGGTTAGAGCCTGTGGAATGCGAAGAGTAAATTTTAATTTTTTGTCTGTTTTTCCTCTTCTTTTAAAGCAATGTTGTTCTCCACTTGAGCCAAGGACTTACGATATATATTCTCGTGCTTTAATGGTTGAGGAAAATTATGTCAGAATTGTTGATTTGTATTTGCCTAAAGGTGGGAAATCGGGAAATCAGTAGTTCCAGTGAACTAGACCTCCATTTTTACAGGGGATCCAATCCCCTGGAGAATAAGGCAGTACTGTATCTATTGGATATGAGTAACTTAAATGATACACTGGAAACACTCTGTTGTATCTCTAGACATAGATCAAGACTGCATGACGAATAAGCGGAGAGCAAGTGCATTAACGCCTCTGGTGCCCCGTAGTAGACCTTGCACCTGCTGTCAGGAATCTCCGTATTGAAAATTAATCGGTATCCACTACCCTTTATTGAACATATATTTTTTAAGCTAGACGAAGTTTTACAATCGCTATTTTACTATATGAACAAATATTAGGCGATAATTAACTTAAATTAATAGTACTTATAGAAGACTTTTTGAATATATTAGGTTGTCATGTGGTTTATCTTGGGCGCTTGCAAAATGTTAGTAAGTAATCGAACAAAATTTTCGCAGTTGTTTAAATTCGAGTGATCGTGTTTTTAAATAGTGTTTGGCACAATTAAATCATATCAATATAACTATTAATATCTAAAAATTTAATTGTTAAATGCAATCAATAATTAATTGTAATAATTTTTTGCCTTCAACTGCAATTGGTTAACCTAAATCTCTTTCGATCATCAGCCAGATATAATTTCTGTTGAAAAGTTTACAATATTAGATTACAGTCATAAGCCAATGATAGTGTATGGTTCCATAGTTTGTGGGCACAAGGCCTACAACAATCATTCTAAACCAAACTCTCTGACTTGATTCCGTGAAGGGGTGGCATCAGAATTCACAGCTAATCGGATTACTCTAATTCTACTTGGTCTATATATTGGGCACTGCAGATTAAATCAACATCTACATATACTTGGTCTGGCAGAAATTGCTGAACGCCATTGTGTTTAGAGGAAGCTGGATCGGTATGGTAGGTATATTTTTAGTACCGGTCCCATCATCGAAGTGGAGAAAGAACCTGGTAAGCAGTAGTATATTGTATGGTGTATAAAAATGAAGTAACAATTATAATATTGTGTGTTAAATAATTCTTATCAGAGCACATTTATTTCTACCACAGACATCAGTAGTTAGAATATCAGAATCAATGAAATAACACATAAAGCATAAAGCGACTGAGTTTTTAAGACTCTTTGACAATGGTCGCAAGGCCGAAACATATGTCAGAGAAATCTGAGAGAAAAAAAACCAATGAAACAATAAACCAAGTGCGTATTGTAACTATTCCTTTGAATATTTATAATTATTCGTAATTTATAGTTGCAGCGGAAATGGTTTCATTATTTATATTCAGATTGTTTATATCAAGTCGAATCCTGTCCTTCATGACTTGAATACTGTTATTATTAATATTATTATTTTTGACAATGTCTTTTAGAAATCCCAAAAAAAATTAATCCATAGGGGTCAACGGACTCTTAGGTGACCATTTAATTGTTGCCTTATTCCCGATCCATATTGGGAATACATTATTCCAAATATCTCAAACGGGTAGGACATTATGCGGAGTTGCCCCATCCTGCATCCAAATCATATCATCAATTTCGGCTTCCGGGAAATTCTGCAAAAGAATATTTTCTGTTTTTGGGATAATTATTGTTATCAAATAAATTTAATGAAACAAAATAGGTACCATTGATTTCTTCAAATCACTATACTACCGACATCTATTGGAGGATTATTGAGGTAAACAATGAGTTAGTTATAAATCTAATTACCAACCGAACCAAAACGTCAGAAATGCAGGTTTCTAGAATACAGAATGCGTATATGACAAATGTTTACTTATAAAATAAATTGAATGAATAAACTTATTATTACTTAATGATCCAATACCAAACATAGTTAGTTTTTGAGCATATGTAATTTGAATAGTCAAATATCTGTGGTAAAATACAACTTTTATCAACGAGTTAGGAGAGGGTTGAGTAGGTATTTAAAGATAAGTGCAATTTATCCGATTATCAAATAATTTAAGCTTTGATCAATTTTCAAAGAATTATCTTATAGTATTATATTTATGTATTATTGTCTTTGAAAACTGTTTCTTTAAAAACTACACCAATCCAATTATTCGAATTTCCAGGACATTTTGGAGTTTTTTTTTAATGCCTTGTTTATATTTTCGTCTAGCGGAGTTTAGCTACAGCTACTCTTCCACTCAAACAGGACGGCGAAATGAGATGCCGTTTACTGAACACGAACGGGCCCTCGAGTTTGAGGAAAATAAAAAATATGCCAGTCGGATAGCTTGATTTGAGACCCCCGAGGGTATTCGTGAACTTATTTTTGAATGGAAGAATGTTTCAGAGAAATAAATATTTTTTGTATCACTGCCAATGCTTTACCCTGTATGAGTCGTCGGGGCACTTAACTTTTGCTTAAAAGTCAAAAAATTCACTTTAGATAGGTTGGCAGGGTAATTTTGTACCACCTGTAACTATTGTTCAGAAAAACACACTTGTTTTAAAACGAAACCAAAATCCTTTTATTTAGTACACTTCACAAATTATTATTAACGTTTAAAAAAATAACTAAAAATATATTCTGATAAAATGGCAACTTTTCAACAGCGCAAGTTTCGTCGAAAAAAAATTAACTGAAATTATTTTCGAAGATTGATAAAAGTTCATTTTTTGGCGAAGGAGCCGATTAAATATTAATAAAATCACTAAAAAAATTTAAAAATGCACTAGGGCAGAGATTATAGTTGTTTTTACTTGAACCACCAAGGAAGAACTCTAGAACGGTTAAAGAACGCGGCACTGATCTGACTTGCTCGAGCCTCGTCGGGTCCGAGCTTATATACTGTCGCTGAATTTCGTTAATCGTATCCCATCGAGTCAGACACGATCGTTGTTTTGCTGTCTGGATAAGTTCCCGTACTCCGTACAGGCTTGGTCTAAAACTGGTTACTCGCCTCAGCCAGTTAGTGCGTGCACATAACTGCGCAATTATAGCAATCGTTTGAAATTCTAATTGGAAAATGTATCATTGAATAAAGCCTACAATTTGAAGCATTTTGGTCTTTTGATGACCCCTGTATCTATTTTATTATAGAAGTTATTTGAGGAATTGTGGAAATTATTATTTTAAATTTCACCAAGCACCCGTACTAATTAATCCTCAGGCCAGAACTTACTCACGGCTGCGGTTATACTAACTGCTATTGTTGGCGCGTCCGGGATGAATGTAGATCTTGATAAATATAAATTATAAGTGCTGTAAGATGTAGATTTTATACAAAATATTTGTCTTGGTGCATGTTTGGGTAGCAGAAGTAAATATTGATAAGCGACTATGGGAGGACGTGCATAAAGATAAATAACCGTTTATTCTTTACGACGCAATTTCGGATAGACTTTAGTCGCGAGACTGAATGCATGTAGAATTTTTATTTAAACGAATTAAAAATTGATATTTGGGGTATGTGAAGAGTATTATGAGTGATTTGAAAATATATAGGAACAATATTTTTAAAGTTGAAAAAAGTTTTTGCTGTAGAATGTGCAAATTGAACGTTTTGGAGGTTTCGGCGATATTTTAGGCATCTTTGGGGATTATCGATTGGGGCTGAACTTTTTCGGATTTCCATAGGAAAAATTGTGGTTCTTTGTTAATTTGAAATACAAGGACTCTTTTTTTATGTTTGACACTGCGGGCGGAAAAATAGAGTATTTTGAAAAATTCTGGAATTTTTCGAGTTAATTTTTTGCTAGAACGTAGTATACACTACAACATCACCCATCCAAGTGACGGACTCAACCGACGCTGCTGAACTTCGCTGATTGCGGTCTCAGCGCTTAAACCGATGACGGCACCTTACTGCCGGTAGACAACTAATCGTTGTTTTATTTTAAATTTATTTTATGATGTATATGTTGATGAGATGTTAGGGAAGCCCAAGGTTGTTGTAGGTAAAGGTTAATTAGACTCATAAGAGAGGTTTTAAGTTTTAACCACCTCCTAATGATGCTAACTTGATTGACGAAGTGCGCATCGAGTAGCGTATTCGAGTTTAGTGTTCAAATGTTTTGGCGTTTTGTAAAAGTGGTTTTTGAACATCAAAGATATTGGTTTGTGAAATATAGCCAGAACCGGAATCAGTGTAGGGTTAAACAGGAGTATGCACTATAAAAGTTGAAAGAGGATCTCAGAGGCGCTCATTAGAAAATTCAGTAGGTCTTGGTCTATAATAGACAATTTATGATTCGTAATTTACAATGACTTTTGGCACAAATAATAATTTAAATTTTATAAACTGCTAATCGTCTATAGATACATAAAAGAAGAAACATTCACTGCTTTGAACAAAAGATCGAAAGTGCCAGCTTCAATAGAACAGAGTAAGCCGTTTCCAATATGAATAATAATTTCAAACAGCAAAACCGATCTGACTGACGGGACGCTAGAATCTAGTAGGGTTTTCAATACCTCAATGAAAACAAAATAATATCGTCAATCCTGTTTTAGTGAAGCCGCGCCGCGCCGTGCTATTTTGCAGTAGGATCAAAGAGGGCTGTAGAGCGAGTGCAAGTAGAAAAGACAGTATTTTGATATTAAATAATTAATAAATTAATAAAATAGCGGTGCGTTAAAAGAAATATATTAAAATGTGGCTAAACAATTTCAACAAATGATTTTCAAGTTTAATTCTACATACCAAATAGACGATGGCGTTGGCGTATTTTAGACACTGATCGTAAACGGATTAATTGATATTATTTTATTGTTTAAAATATAATCCTGACAAATTAGTTGCGGTCCAGTTAAAATAAGGTTATGCCAGATTTATACCCCACATTTCCTGCATGTTCGTGTTTCAATGATGGTCCTGCTTATTCAGTTTAATTTTATGTAAAATCTTAAGAGGGACACTGGACAAAGGATGTTTTTCTTGGGGATTTTCTCATGTCGGTCGCCTATAACGGTCGAATTATTGGGTATCTGATTAGTTCACTTGATTAACCCTGTAGAAATATATACAGATTGGGGAATCTTACACGCTGAATGTAGGAGTGGCTAGAAGATTAGGATGAAGGCGAGGAAACTTTTTAAATTTTGATACAAATGACAAACATCGTCCCTGACGATATTTAGAACATATTTCTTTTCTAGAAATACACCTGGTTGTGATAATTTTTTTTTGATAATCTTAGACCTACCCATATTTATTTATGGTTCATCTATTTAAATATCAATATTTTATGTTTATTTCTGTTAAATGAGCACATTCATGAATTAGATACTTCTGCATTGACTTACGGTTAAATAGTTTACGTTTTTAATTGTGCACATTTTTATAAACAAAAATTGTCACAGAATAGCTCAAACTGTTTATTTCCAAACTTTTTTACGATTAAACAAAGAATTAGACCATTCGCAAATATTTCAAACAGTAAAATAAAACTATATACAATAATGTAAAATATCTATAAATGTGAAGGAAAATAATGTTACATGTTTACAATCTCCAGTAAACACCCTGTACATACGCTCTTTTTGGCCTTCTCGTATTTTCCATGAGGCAGTGTCGTAGACGTGCATATGACACTGCCCCCTCCCTAAGCCTGAACGTCCCTGTCAGGCAATTCAGAGTCTCCAACATACTTCGCCAATCTATCCAAGTGCACGATTTTCATCTTGGACTCCTTACTTCGTTGAATCCGATAAACAACGTCGTTAATCCGGGTGATGACAGAATACTTTCCTTCCCAAGGGAAGCGAGTCTTCGAGATTCCTTCTTCAATCCGCTGTGGGTTGTACAGCCAAACCAAGTTCCCCACCTTAAATCCCGCTGAACTGACGTTACGGTTATATCGAGCCTTCATTCGGTCACCACTCCCTGTAGGTGACCACTTGGTGTCCACAACCGTACAAACCTTGCATCTGCGACATCAAGCCCTTACATTCTGTGTAACCTGATTTTTTAAAATAAAGAATAAATGCGACATGACTTGCGGCAGGACATCGGGGCAACTGTTTTATCCGCGCGATCGACGTCAAGTATAGGCAACACAAATTACTCAACCTTGGTTGACAGTATAGTTCATAAAGGGACCTACTAGTTAGTAATCATAATATTCATAATGTCAAAATACATTTGTTTAGACCAGGGAAGATAATCTGTGGGGAAACAAATTTAAAACACAATAATAAACAAATATACAGTAAACAATTGACTCCTTTATAACGAATAACTTATGCCGGGTAATAAAGTACCAACAGGTTGATATATTTCAGGTCAAACATCTAACCTACAAAAAAGACAAGTTCATATAAGTTATTAATTATTATTGAAATACTTCCCGAAATTTAGAGACTGATATAAATTCAGGGAATTTAAAGGATAGTGAGGAAGTACACTTGATAATAAAAGTCAAATAGCAATAACAAAAGTGGTAGTAAAATGTAGCGGCTAGTAAGTGGTCCCAGGAAAACTTATTCAAATACAAGATTTGGGCAGCTTCAAATTTGGTATTTCTCTTGTATAGTAATTTTAAGTTACAATTGGTACTCACGCGTTCGGAGGAAATGTAAGATTTTTTTGTAGAATTTTTTTGTGAAACAGAAAAAATATTCCTTTGATAAAATATAGTTTTTTTTTACTGTAACCCTTGAAGAGAACAGACATCATCCTAAGAGAATCCCAAGAACATCTATGTCAGTAAATTAGTTATACATTTATTTATTTATTTATTAGTATAATCATTGGATGATGCTGGATATTGCTTAAAATCATTATAATACTATAAAACTTTGAGAGAAAATAAGTACCAAATTTTGAAAATAACCATTTTATAGGTTTTTTGGATAGGGCATTGCCGACCCTCAACCTCATGGTCAACCTCGTACCCAAGTTTGAGTTTAAAAGAATCCTGGTCTTTTGGAAACACGGGGCCACTTGCCTATTCATAATAATTTATTGCCGGTAATGCCGACAGTCCATCATCTTCAGTACTGGTAAAATAGTCTAGCATCCATTTTGCTACCACAAACTTATTGGTCATTTTTATCAGGTTGGTGCCAAGCTGCCGAGTGAATTAAAGGAGCCCTCGTCAGGTGTGGACCTGACCTGACGACTGCTGTAAGTACGCCGACCTGATTTTTACCAACACAGCCTGAAAGAAGCCTCGCCCGGGAATTTTTTTTTACTCTTCAAGTATAATCTTTCTTTTTTTGAAATATATCTCAAATTTATCTCACGTTGTTTTGCAACAGTATATACATTTCTTAAATTTTTTTGGATAATCAAAATCTTAAAATAATTGTATTCCCTTGTAAACTAAACAGCTGTTTAGGAATAGTTTTAAACTATTTAATATTTTTAGTGCGTCTAAATCCCTTCAGGATTGTTAAAGTTCGACAGATATTAAAATTTAAATTGCCATTCAACGTTAAATTAAAAATCATAATTTTCATGCCACTTATTTAAGCCTTTTGAAGTTGTAAAGCTTATGTTACACATTGTTACTTGTGTTTTTTTGTAGATATACACTTTTTACATTTTTATTAAATTTGGTATACAAGCTTTTATTCTGTTCCTCTTCCCGTCCTGCCAAGAAATTGACTGGCGCCCTGAAGCTTACTATTTTACAACTTTTCCTACAATAAATTATTAGTTTCAAATAGAGACATCGAACTAAATCCCCTCTGCCCCGAGCAGAAGGGCAGCCGGTGGGCCAGCATTCGGAGGGCTTTACTCCTTACTGATAATTGCGCCCTTAGCGTCACACCTGACAACTATTTATCCAGTAGAATCGTTCCCGTACTCTAGCCAAGGTCTTATTTTTGCCAAAATACTGCCTGGATATTCCTTCTTGCACTTCCCGAAGTACTTTTGATATTCGGCACATGGGTATCACCGCATGATAACTTCCTTCCCATCCGGGCTGTTGCATACTCTCCATAATAGTGCATTTCAAGCCTTAGGGAATCCCATTGCGCCCACAAAGCCTTCAGTCCAACACTTTTGCTAGAAACGCCCTTCCATCCGATCAGATTCCTTTTTCTTTTGCCTTCAGTAATGGTCGAATTTCGTCGTCATTCAGCTGTTCCTTCCTTACAACTTCCTTTGTTCAGCCCTTTAGATCCTCAATCTTAACTGCCTTCACTTCTGCTCCTGCTGTTTCGTTACAACCTCAGCATTTACTATCTTACGGTGTCTCTGACGACAGTACTTCTTGATATACCCCAATTTGCCATAATTATAACAGCGGATTCCTTTTGTAAGCCTGTCATTGCTTCGTTGCTGCTTAGGCTTCTGTTTCAGCGGTTGCGGTCCCAGCGTTCGTTCAGTACTTGTGCGATCATTTTCTGTGCCCTTTAGCATAGCCGTCCCTTTCGTCCTTTCGGAGCTGACTTCCTCTTTCCTTGCAGCGTTTATTTCCATAGGGTTCCATTTCCGACAATCACGCATCAATCATATGCCCTGGTTTGCTGCACTGGTAACATCGGATACCTCCGTTAAGCTTTACACTTCCTTATCGAGTTTCCTGTTTTTCTGGGAAACATGTCTTGGTCATTGAGTAAACATCTTGTGTAAATCATTCAGTTTGGTGTCTAATTCGATTCCTCTGATTGGGCTTCTTCCGCAGAAACGGCTCGTACTCTGTGCCACGAGGAATCCATATAGGTGGCCACTACTTCAAGTGCATGAGTTAATGCTCCACTACTAGTCTTATGGCTAGATAGTCTAAAGACCCGCCTGCTCTCCTCGTCTTTTATCCCATCAATAAACATCTCAACTGTTAATTGCTCCTGGAACTCCCTTGGTGCATCTGGGTAAGCCAAGTGTGCCAATCTCTCTACTGCAGCCTCAAATTCATGCAAATTCTCAAAGATTTTTGCAGTGATTTTAGTTGGGTCCGATATAGTTGGAAGAAATGTTGGTAGCCATATCTGTCGAACGCCGCTTCTAAAACTTTAAAATCCTATTGCTGCGCCACTGGTATCGTCTGAAGCAATTCTGATGCTTGGCCTCTTACCGCAAAAACTAATGCTATAGGCTTTTCTTCGTTATTCCAGTTGTTAGCACATACAGCGGCTTCAAACTGTCTTTTATATGTTGTCCATGACGTTTGTCAGTCAAAGGGGGGATGATGCAATCGAGAACCCGATGATGCGACTAGCTGGCCTTCTTTTTCCCCTCAACTGTCGCTTAAGTCTCTCTACTTCTTCCTCGACCATATTCACTTGCCTTTTGACCTCACTTACTTCTTCTTTAACCTTATTTACTTTTCCTTTTACTTCACTTACTTCAGCCTTTGTGTCGCCCATACCTTCTTTAATTTCACTTTTGAGATTTTCAGTGGCTGAAAGGATAGCGTCTTGTTGCACATGTATAATTTTTCTTAGTTCTTTCTGGCGCGTCACTTCTTCTTGTTTTTCCTGATGAAGTTTTATTTCCAGGCCTTCCATCATTTTTCTTAATTCTTCCTGGCGCGTCACTTCTTCCTGTTTTTCCTCATGATGTTTTATTTTTAGGTCTTCCATCATTTTCCTTAACTCTTCCTGACGTCGTTGCTCTTGCTCTTTTTTCTTCCTGACGTCGTCTTTCTTATTCTCCTTTCTCGAGTTTATTTTCTTCTTAACATTTTCTTTCTTTTTTTCTTCTCGTCTCTCTTGTTCTTCTTTCTCGAGTTCTTTTTGTTCTTGACGTTTTCTTTCTTTTTCTTTCTCACGTCTTTCTTGTTCTTTTTGTTTCTTTTCCTGGTCTAACATCATTATTCTTAGTTCTGCGAACGTCTTGCATTTATTTTTCGGCAGCCATGCTTTTTGTTTCTTTTGAACTTCTCGAAACGGCACTAAAGAAGACTTTTCTTTAAAGTCTATATTCGGTGTAATTCAAATATTTACACAAATTCCGAAATAGAATGGTCTAGAAGTTTTCTTGAAATATCGCAATAGGTCTTATTTAATGTCTACGTCACTTTCCAGTTAGCAGAACTTGGCTAACTGAATTAGTTTCCAAATAGAAGGTTCTGGAAATTTTCTCAAAATGTCACAAATAGATCTTATTTGGTGCCTATATTACTTTCCAGTTGACAGAACTTAGCTAACTGCACTACTTACCAAATGGTAGGTTCTGGAAATTTTCTCAAAATGTCACAAGTAGGTCTTATTTGATACCTATATCACTTTCCAGTTGACAGAATTTAACTAACTGCACTACTTACCAAATGGTAGGTTCTGGAAATTTTCTCAAAATGTCACAAGTAGGTCTTATTTGATACCTATATCACTTTCCAGGTGACAGAATTTAGCTAACAGCACTAGTTTCCAAATAGAAGATTCTGGAAATTTTCTCAATATGTCACAAATAGGTCTTATTTGATGCCTATATCACTTTCCAGTTGACAGAACTTAGCTAACTGCACTACTTACTTACCAAATGGTAGGTTCTGGAAATTTTCTCAAAATGTCACAGGTAGGTCTTATTTGATACCTATATCACTTTCCAGTTGACAGAATTTAGCTAACAGCACTAGTTTCCAAATATAAGGTTCTGGAAATTTTCTCAAAGTGTCACAAATAGGTCTTATTTGATGCCTATATCACTTTCTAATTGACAGAATTTAGCTAACTGCATTAGTTTCCAAATATAATATTCTGGAAATATCCTCGCACTAGCACAAATAAGTCTTGTCTAATGTCTATATCACTTTCCAGTTCAAAGCACTTCAGTATTTGCAGTGGTTTCCAAATAGAACATTCTCGAACTTCCTCGAATTATTCAGAAATCCTGTTGCAATTCCGCTTCTGGCACCAATTGTTACGTGTTTACAATCTCTAGTAAACATCATGTTTTTGTTATCTGTCAATCTGCTTAGTGACAATCAATTTGGCTTTCAACGCCAGAAAAGCACTAACGACGCAATGTTCTCCTTTCTAAATACTGTTTACACGAAACTAAATGAAGGGGAGGTCGCCGCTGCCATATTTTGCGATCTGTCAAAAGCCTTTGATTGCGTTCAACATGGAATATTGTTGCAAAAATTGAAGCGCTATGGTTTCAGAGGCATTACTCTTGAATGGTTTAAATCATATCTGTCAGGCCGTAAGCAAATTGTTCAAAATCCAAATAGGTCTGACGAACTTTACATAAACTGTGGGGTACCTCAAGGCTCTGTTCTTGGTCCAATTCTATTTTTACTGTATATTAACGACATAACTACTATTAATATCACAGGAAAGATTACCCTATTCGCCGACGATACTACAATATTATGGCATAGCAAGGAAAAAAATATTCTGCATGAAAGCATATGCAACGACATTAAGAAAATCAAAGATTGGTGTGATTCGAACTTACTGTCGTTCAATATAGGAAAAACAAACATAATAACTTTCAAATGTGATTTGCCAGATATATCCCTAGGGAACCATGTACTTGAAAATAAAACGTGCTTGAAATTTTTAGGATTAAATATTGACTGCAAATTAAAGTTTAGAGAACATATTATTGGTTTAAATAGTAAACTAGCATCTGGATGCTACACAGTCAGGGTGGTTTCAAATGAATTAGGATATTCAGCTGCCAGAGCTGTATATTTTTCATTAATCAAATCACATCTGAGTTATGGGATTGCGTTTTGGGGCGTATGTAGTAAATTTCTCTTGCAACAAATACTTGTGTTACAAAAGCGTGCCGTTAGATATCTTTGTAAGGCTAGGGCTCGCGACTCTTGCAAAGAACTATTTGTAGCCAACAGAATTCTAACTGTGATATCTATTTTCATATTAAATACAGTAGTCTTAATTCATAAGTACAAAAATAATGTTTATACGACCTCAACATATAGCACTCGACAAGTAGGTAATATTACACTGCCAGTCCCAAGAACTACACTTGTCCGGGATTCTGTGGTTTTCAATGGTCCTAAAATGTATAATCACTTACCGAGATATATTAGGGACATCGTCTCCAATCAGGGTTTCAAAAACGCAGTGAAAAATCTACTTATTGATAAACCATATTATGAAATAAAGGAATATTTAGATGATACATTCTGATGTAGATATATATTATGTTTTTAATATTTGACCAAAAAATGTGATTTGTAGCTTGTTTTATTGTATGATCTTATGTTTATAGTTTTATATATTTGTATTTTATATAAGTTATGTATGTATAATTTTATTTTTTTATGCTTTGTCAACAAGATTATTCTTCTGGACAATAAAGTATATTTTGATTGATTGATTGATTGATTGTACATAGGTTCAATATGCAAAAATATTTTGCATGTACAGTTTATACTCACATATATTTCAAATTTTCTTAAATAACTGTACCTCTATGTCAAATACATACTTATATATTTTTTTCGATTAATGCACCAGACCGAATGAAGTCAGTCGCTCTTTTATGAATTGACTAGAGTTTGCGGTCTTTGAAACAGCATCAAGAGCGTGTTCTTTACCGTCGATATTCTGAGACATTAAAATTAATTTCAAAAGTATGATTATGTGATTTTTCTCATTACCGTTCTACTGAATATGTTTGGTATGAACGAGAAGTGCATAGCCTATGGGGGAAATGGTGGCATCAGGTATTTGTGTTAGGGAATGTAATTTCACATTTTGTGAATAAGTAATCTGTAACAACTGCAGGGGCTCTCAACAGTACATCTTACTTCTTGTTTTCTGCTAATATCAACAAAAGTACCTTAAAAAGATGTCCTAACAATGTACTTATTGAAATACTGAAAGTATTTAAAATAGCATAAGTAAATAGTAATTCAGAGATTTTAATGTTCTTTCCCCAACTCTTTTATTTGATGCCTCACTTGATATTTCCCAACAGCTTTAGAGTTTTTGATTTCGATAAAACGACACCCCACTGTCCGTTATGTTTGTTTTTGCATACTCAGTGATACTCCCAGGATTAAGACGAATCGCTTGACGTTTGGTTCATGAATATCTGTCTTTTGTATTGAAGTAAATGAACAAACTTTATGTACGAGTTGTTTTTGTTCCTGATACTAGTTGTAATTTACATTATTTGCAATAGGAGAAAGAAAATAACGGAAAATCCCTGGCCGATGCGTAAATATAGTACCAATTACAAGTATCCCATTAATTTTCACTGCAGATACAATTTTATTATTTGTCGTTGCTATGGGGCTGTAAACATTATGCAATTTTGTGAAACCCTATTAATTATTTATATCAATAATGTCCGCTACCAGAATATATTTTCACAACAGGTATGATAAATATAAAATGAAATTTAAACTTTTTCAAATAAAATGACAGAAGGTAGATAACTGTTATCGATTCAAAATATTAATTATTTAATGGATGAATGGGTTACCCGACATATACGCTTCATTTATTACTTTTCAACTTCGACATCATTATTTGTGCGTGACAAGGGAATTATATTCTACAAAATTAACCCGCTGCGTTATATCTTAAATTCAATTCCAATATTAAATCGAATCATTCAGAAAATGTTCAAATTGCACAGTTATACTTACATTGTTGAAATAGTGACAAGAATATCCCAGTTGCGCTAACGATTTTTACAGCTGACGCGACATTTTTACGTTCATTTGTATGAGATTTAAATCTATCACTTTGACTATTAACTGATTTTGTAAGAAAAAAATATATAGCGGGTGTTTCAAAATAAAACCGACAAACTTTAAAGGAATTATTTGGTATTGTTTCTGTTTGTAAGCAAATAATTAATGATCCCACTAGAATAGCTGCTCAACGCGAAAGATATAGAAGTTACGACTATATAACTTTGATCTAGATGTCAGGAGTGTAAAAGTCTTAAATATGCGTTTTTCTGACCATAAATTCTTGCGATGTTGAATTAAACGATTATGATTGTAAACTCATAAAAAAATAATTCCGTAGCTTTAGAAAATTTACTATCGAGTTATTTAATTTGAATGGTTTTGCTATTAATTGGAATACTATATTGTTGCATGCCTACGCCACTGCCTCATGGAACATGCGAGAAAAAGCCGCAATGATTCTAGAATAATCGACTACATTCGACGCGGGTATATATACAGTGGATCCAAACGCACTGGGACAGTTTGATTAAACAACAAGCAAGTGATATGATGGAATAAGAACAGTAATAAGTTGTGAATTATGGTAGTGAGACTATAGTAGATGGAACTTATAATTAGTGTGTACTAGGGACTTGATTATTGTAACTAAGTGATTAATAAAATAGTGATTTATCAAAGTTCTTGTTGCAATTTATTGAACCTACATACAGAGTGTTTACTGGGGATTGTAAACACGTAACAAGCGGTGTCAGAAACGGAATTGCAACAGGATTTCTAGAGAGTTCTAGAAAGTTCCATAGTGTTTTATTCGGAAACCACTGGAGATAGTAAAGTGCTTTGAACTGGAAAGTGATATAGACATCGAATAAGACCTATTGTGACAATTTGCGAAAATTTACAGAGTATTCTATTTTAAAACTAGTGCAGTTGGCCAAGTTATGCCAACTGAGAAGTAGTATAGGCATTAAATAACACGTATTTTTGTCATTTTGAGAAAATTTCTAGAACATCCTACTCTGTATTTTGTGGAAATGTTTGCATTGTACCAGATATAGACTTTAAATAGAACTTGTTAGTGTTGATTGTTAGTTTTTGGATGGAAACAAGACATGTTCACGGAGTTGCAACAAAACGTTATCCGTCAGCCACTGAAAAGTGTGAAATTAAAGAAGATATAGGCAATATAAAGGCTGAAGTAAGGAAGTCAAAGGAGAAGTTAGTGACACTAGCATCAAAGGGAAAATAAATACAATCGAAGAAGAAGTAAGTGAAGTCAAACAAGAAGTTGGCGATATGGAAGGAAAATTTCGTGTAGTTGAAGGAGAAGTAGAACGACTTAAACCCCAGCTGAGGGAAGAAGGAGGCCAATTAGTAATGTCGCCAGGTCCTCGATTACAACCTCCCGCCTTTGACGGACAGACTCTTGGTCAACGTACAAAAGACAGTTTGAGGCAGCTACATGCACGAACAGCTGGAGTGATGAAGACAAAGCTATGAAATTAGTTCTAGCAAGCTTTAGAATTGTTGCAGATGATCCCAGTGGCGCAGCAAAAGAATCTTAAAGTTTTAGAAACTGCATTCGGCTTAAGATACGGAGACCAACACTTTACTCAACTATATCGGACCCAGCTAAAATTACATATACAGAAAGCTAGAAAGAGTTTATAATAATTTGAGGCTGCAGTAAAGAGACTGGCATACTTGGCTTACCCGAATGAACCAAGGCAGTTCCAGGAGCACTTGGCAGTTGACGGCATGACAAACGAGGGGATCGGGTGGGTCCTTAGGCTATCTCGATATAAGAGTAGTAGAGAAGCATTGATCCATGCACTTGAAATAGAAGGCGCCTATAAGGATTCCTCATGGCACAGAGTACGAGTTGTCTCTGTGGAAGAAGCCCAATTAGAGGAAACGAATTTAGACACCAAACTCAAGAATTTGTACAACATGTTTACTCAATTAATGACTAAGACAAGTTTCCCAGGAAAACAGCAAAATCGACAAGGAGGTGTAAAACCTAGCTGAGGTATTCGATGTTACCGTTGCAACAAACCAGAGCATATGATGCGAGATTGTCGACAATGAAGCCTTGGGGAAGTAAACGCTGTATGGAAAGAGGAAATCAGCTCCAAAAGGGCGAAAGTGATGGCTAAAGGACATACAGAAAATGGTCGCACAAGTATTGAACGAAATGAGTTCGGGACTGGAGCCAAAACAGTGACCACAACCGCCGAAACAGGAGCCTAAGCAGCAAAGAAGCAGTGAAAGGCTTACGAAGGGAATCCGCTGTTATTATTGTGGCAAATTGGGGCATATCAAGAGGTACTGTAGTCAGAGGCACCCTAAGGAAGTGAATGCCGAGGACGCAAAGAAACAGCAGAATGTAGCAGAAGTGAAGGTGGTTAAGATTGAGGTTCCGAAGGACTGGACAAAGGAAGTTGTAAGGAAGAAACAACTGAGCGATTACGGAATTAGACCTATACTGAAGGCAAAAGAAAAAGGCACACGACCAGAATGGAAGGATGTGTCGGATAAAAGTGTCGAGTTGAAGACTTTGTGAGCGCAATGGGATTCCCTAAGGCTTGAGAATTAACTATCATTGAGAACATGGGAGAGCCCCGATGGGAAAGAAGTTATTATGCGGTTGCTAATACCCAGGTGCCGAGTACCAATAGTACTTAGGGCAGTGCACGAATGAATATCCGTAGAGCATTTTGGCAAGAATACGATCTTGGCTAGGGTACGAGAACGATTCTACTGGATAAATAGCCGTTAGAATGTAGAGACTTGGTGTCGCAAGTTGCAAGGTTTATGCGGACGTTGGCTGTCAAGGGGTCACCTATAGGGAGTGGTGACCGAATGAAGGCTCGATATAACCGAAACGTTAGTTCAAGGAGGGAGATCTAATTTGGTTATATAACCCACAGCGAAGGAAGGGAAGATCTCCGAAGCTTCACCCACTTTGGGAAGGGCCGTATTCTGTCGTAGTAGTAAGTAGTGATTAACGAAAATTCTTGTTGCAATTTATTACCTACCTGTACCTACGTACAGAGTGTTTACTGGGGATTGTAAATACGTAACAATATATTATTAACTTTTAATAATTATTACAAAAAGTTCACGACGGTATGTGTGTTTTCTGTAGGTGGTAATAAGTATTTTTATAATAAATCCGCGTAATTTGTTGCGGGTGTAATTGCTTTTACATAAATTTCATTACTGTTTACCCCGAGAAAGATCGGTCATCAAGAAATTCATTTTTTTAATAATCCGTAACATATATTCTCATAAAAAACATTCCTTTATGCTGTCATACACAACAGTAATGACACAACCGAAGCGATCTTTCGGTCAGGTCAGGAAAATATATTATGATTAATTGTAATGTGACATAGTGGCTCAAGAATACAAATACCTCTGGAGATACGAGGTTTCTGACCAATGGGAGTTATTGATAAATTAGGACGTTAGTAAGTTTGCTTTTTTAGAAGAAAAATAACCTGTTGGATAAATATATCAAAGCAAAGACGTTGATGTAGTAACTCAGAAATGGAATATTATCTTTTATTTTACTTTAGTCTTTAGGTGGGCATATCCAAGAGAGAGATGCGATAAGGAAATATCTATTATTTTTGGCCATAATTTTTTTTAATATATATATATATATATATACCAAAATTAAACACACGTAGTGTATCTTGAGGTTGCAGTCAGAGGTGAAAAGTTTACGGCCACAAAACAGAAAAAGAAAAACTCTTTTGTTACTTTGTCAAGCTTTCGGAAATTATATATTCCCTTTATCAAGACATCTATAAATAAAATTATTATTTAATAAGAGTCATATAATATAGTTCGCTAAAATACTTACTAACTTGAGGTTAAAAGTTAAGGTCACATGTATTATAAAATAGTCGCATTTTTTAACTTAATGTAGACAAATTCATACACAAATTCCTTTACAGGTACACAATTTAAGGTAAACAATTACTGATTATTTAAAATTAAGGATTAAAACCATGATTAAAATAGATATAACAAAATGAACATGAATAACTATCACATGTGAGTGTAGAACTAAATTTCTTTATCAAACTGTATACAAAAAATTTTTAAATGACAGAAAGGTATTACAATTGGCTGGCTTGTACTAGGAATTAAGTTAGGAACATTAATTCCAACGTGACTGTTACCAACTGTGATCCAGCGGGAGGTTTGAATTTTGAAAAATGCGAAAATTCTCTTTTTCTAATTTGAGGATGTATGTATAAATCTTACTTAAATTATCGATATCAGATTTTTTATTTAAGCTATTTGTCTCATTATTAATATGGATCATTTCAAGGAATGATCTTTTTTTAAAGTTACTCTCTATAGCCAAAACCTTGGCACTTTCATAATTCATTTTATGACTGGTGTTGATGACATGTTCTGCTAATGCACAAGATTTCACGTTTCTGTTACAATCACTTTTATGTGAAGTTATACGACCATTAAGTGTCCGAGAGGTTTGACCAATATAAGATTTATTACAGTTGTTACATTCTATTCTGTATACCACATTTGATTTTTCTTTATTTTTTAATGGGGTTTTCACCCGACTGAAAAGTTTACCAACAGTTAATATGTTTTTTAATGCAATTTTTATGTCCATGTGTTTCACTAAGTTTATCAGCTTAGGAGTAAGATCTTCAATGAATGGTAATGACATATATTTAAGTGGACTCGTATTGGTTATGTTATGGTTTCGCTCAGTTATATTATTATTTACCAAATTAGGTATGGTATTATCGATATTATTATTTATGTTAGGTGCGTTATTATTATTTAAATTTAGAGAATTATTATTACTATTATTTGCATTATGTAAATTATTATTATTATTTGACAAAGTTCTAGTAGTGAAAAGAATTTTGTTTAATAGATGTACTGGGTAGGAATTTTCCACTAGGATACCACGTAGTTCTCTCAGTGACTCGTCCCTGTATTGAATATGTGAGAGTTTGATTACTCGATTTTTAAGGGCTCGGATAAGATTTATTTTCATACGTGTTGGATGGTATGATTTATAGTTTATATACCTACCACTACTCATTGGTTTTCTGTACCATTTGGTACAAAGGATGTTTTGTTGTGTCCTGATTACTTTCATGTCGAGGAAAGGTATAGTGTTATTACTTTCAAATTCAACTGTGAACTGTAAGTTCGAGTTGTAGCTGTTGAATATATTTAACACTTCCTCAGTACTGTTTTCAGGTACCGAAAGTAGGAGGTCATCGACGTACCTTTTCACAAAAGGTAAATTAAAAGGGATCCTAGTCAGACAATTCCTAACAAGGTCATCCAACACAAAATTTACTAATATGGGAGAAATAGTAGACCCCATGGGGGTACCAAAAATTTGTTTATAATAATTTTGATTAAATTCAAGATAGTTAGAATCGAAAATAAATTTTAAAATTTCTATGAAAATATCTAGACCTAAGTTGCAATGTTGTGAGATTATATTCCAATTATTTGTTAACGATGAAATAACTAATTCCAGAGGCAAATTAGTGAACAGGGAAACCACATCAAAACTTACGATTATATAATTAGGAGGTAGCTGATAGTTATTGATAAATTCACTGAATGTGAAAGAGTCTTTGACATAAAAATCATTAGTTTTATTGTAGGCATTAGTAAGAATATCTGTTAAAAAAGGTTTTGAAAGGTTACCATTCGGGCAGTTAATAGACGAAACAATAGGTCTCATCGATAATGTAGGTTTATGAATTTTAGGTAAAGTATAGAATCTGGGTGCTGTTGAGTTATAAAAGGTCAACGATTTGGCTGTAGTTTCATCAATTAAGTTATCTTTCTTTAATCGGGAGACTAGTTTATTAGACTTTTGTTGCATTGTACTAGTGGGATCATTTCTAAGTTTTTTGTAATATTTATGATCATCTAACAATTCTTGACTTTTCAGGAGATATTCCTGCTTGTACATCACCACTGTTACATTGCCTTTATCACTTCTAACTACATATAACTCAGAGTGTTGTTTCAGAATTATTGAATAAATTCAATAAAAAATGCTTAGTGCCATGATTTTTATGTAAATAGTTGGTAATAATATTAGTGTATTGCGATCTAAAGAAATTTTTATTTTCCTCGTTAAGGTCTTGAATGATAAGTTCTAGGTCTCCCAAAAGAGAGGAAATTTTAATATCATTAATCGAAGGACAAATGCTACATTTAGGACCTAACGCTAAAATTTGTTCAACTTCAGAAGGAATTTGAACTGTTGTAAGATTTTTTATCCATTTACTGTGTGTTATAATTTTATTCATTTCATTATTATTTAGTCTATTAAATTTATTTATATTTATATTCTTTATTTATGGAAAATTCTATTATATTTTATCTTTAAACGCCTTTCATATTCATTGATGATGTGTAATGGTAAAGTTAAGTTATTTTTTATTATTAAAAGTTCATTATAATATTTGTTTAGGTCGCAAATTGTTATACTAATCTCAATGTTTAAAATTTTTTTCCTTAACCTTAAATTGAAATTGTTGATCTGCTGTCCAATTCTGCCACCTTGGTGTTCTATTAGGTTGTTTATGTTGTGTATACCGTTGGTAATATGCTTCGGAAAAACTTGATGTCTTCTACATTTTATGAGAAAAATCCGCCTATTCCTTAATGCAGCTAACCTGATGTTAATCTTGGCCCATTGCTTCAAACGATCTACATTAACAAGTCCATAATTCTGTTGGATGTAATTGAAAAACCCCATATCTATACAGATAAAGAAGAAGGGTAGTCTTGACTGACTAGTTAAGAAAACCAAAATTAAACACACGTAGTGTATCTTGAGGTTGCAGTCAGAGGTGAAAACCCCATTAAAAAATAAAGAAAAATCAAATGTGGTATACAGAATAGAATGTAACAACTGTAATAAATCTTATATTGGTCAAACCTCTCGGACACTTAATGGTCGTATAACTTCACATAAAAGTGATTGTAACAGAAACGTGAAATCTTGTGCATTAGCAGAACATGTCATCAACACCAGTCATAAAATGAATTATGAAAGTGCTAAGGTTTTGGCTGTAGAGAGTTACTTTAAAAAAGATCATTCCTTGAAATGATCCATATTAATAATGAGACAAATAGCTTAAATAAAAAATCTGATATCGATAATTTAAGTAAGATTTATACATACATCCTCAAATTAGAAAAAGAGAATTTTCGCATTTTTCAAAATTCAAACCTCCCGCTGGATCACAGTTGGTAACAGTCACGTTGGAATTAATGTTCCTAACTTAATTCCTAGTACAAGCCAGCCAATTGTAATACCTTTCTGTCATTTAAAAATTTTTTTGTATACAGTTTGATAAAGAAATTTAGTTCTACACTCACATGTGATAGTTATTCATGTTCATTTTGTTATATCTATTTTAATCATGGTTTTAATCCTTAATTTTAAATAATCAGTAATTGTTTACCTTAAATTGTGTACCTGTAAAGGAATTTGTGTATGAATTTGTCTACATTAAGTTAAAAAATGCGACTATTTTATAATACATGTGACCTTAACTTTTAACCTCAAGTTAGTAAGTATTTTAGCGAACTATATTATATGACTCTTATTAAATAATAATTTTATTTATAGATGTCTTGATAAAGGGAATAAATAATTTCCGAAAGCTTGACAAAGTAACAAAAGAGTTTTTCTTTTTCTGTTTTGTGGCCGTAAACTTTTCACCTCTGACTGCAACCTCAAGATACACTACGTGTGTTTAATTTTGGTTTTCTTAACTAGTCAGTCAATACTACCCTTCTTCTTTATATATATATTGATAAAATAAGGTATAAGTGAGACCATGACCGGTGTAGTGATATGAATTTTCTCTCAATAATTTCAGTTATTTGCAAAATCAGTAAATTTAAATTAAAAATTAGTGCCAATCTTCATAATTTGTAGTTTTAAAAGAACTAATTTTGCAAATGACTGAAATTATTGAGTAAAGATTCATATCGCTACACCTATCATAGTTCTACTTAGGTAGGCTTATACTTTTTTAACAATATATGTATTAAAAAAAAGTTACGGCCAAAGATAAGAAATATTTCCTTATTAGACCTCTCTCTCTCTTGGATATGCCACCACATGGCCACCTTAAGTATGTCAATAGATATGTTAGTATTTGACATAAGTTGGCCCACATTGAAAACGTAGCTCCGAATAATTTTATTTAAACTTTTGAAATATCGCAACTTCGCAACTCACACAGTTGGTAACATGACTATAATCTGACGTTTTTTATGACCTTTTTTAAATATTGCAGTTTCTATTGGCCGGATTGTCCTAAAACAAGACTGTTTGTAACGAAATTGTCTAACATTGAATAGGTTTTAATCATAAAATCAAACAACATAGCCATAAAGTTATGAAAAAAGGGACTAAAAGGTACTAACCTAAATTTCTTGATTTTTATTAATAATTCTTTAGGAGATGAATCAAATTAAACTAAGAAATTACTATTATATTTATAATCAATAAACACACGTTAAATTCATAAGTTTTTAGATTAAAAAATTCATAGTTATGCGTAAGAAGTTTGAAATTAACATTCTTGTACGCAAAATTTTTCTAAAAAGATGTACTTTTAAAATATGCGTGTCTTGAGGTCCAATAATATCATAAATTGGTGAAAAAATCTAAAAAAATTAAGAAATAACTCAAAATCTCCATAAATAAATTAGCTCAGTTACTTAGGTATTTGATACTTCTAAGATCAAAACCAACATCCTTTTAACCACAAAGAGAACACGTTAAGATATGTAGATTTTCGAGCAGATCCACCTCGAGAAATCATGCGCGCTCCCCTTACCCCTCTCCTATATGGCTGTCCACTTATACATTGTTTCTTCAAAACTAGTACAAGACGTTCGTTTAAATGTTTGTCTATACAAACATCTTTTTCACACCTTTTGTTTTATTTTTCTTCTGTAAAACCTTTTAACAAAAATTGTTGGAAATGTATTCTAGCTATAACTAGTTTTTAACTATCACTCAAACGACCCCACAAATTTAACGCAAGACAAAAAAATATATTACGTTTTCTATCAATTGGTACTTAATTTTGAATGGTATGCCAGTGGCGTGCATGCAAAAGACGGCACATGTATTTGCATAATAGTAAAGCCCAACATTTCCACTATTATATATTCTATAAAGTAATAACAATATAATATATAAATAATAGTAGAATTGCCAAAAAACATTTAAAAGAAAACCAATTTACAGTACCTACTGAATGAAAATAAATTTCAAAGCAAATAATCTAACTGCAGCATTCTTCCCGTGAATATAATTTTGACTCTCAAATTTTTAAATTTTTATTTTCAGGAGGTATTCTCTTTTCAATTACAATTTTCCTTACATTTGTCACGACTGACGTCAAACATTGTCAATTATTTTTGTACGATGCCTTTACACCTTATTTGACGATATATTCTGTTTTAAAAACTTCATGGCTCTGACATAGTTTAACAAATAGTAAAACTATTGGAAGTGCGTTTCGCCAATTATGTTGGCATTAGCAGGTTTAGATATTAATTACTTAAGTGACAAGGACATAAATAGAGAACTTAGTGATAGTGACAGAGACACGCATTCGTTATTAAACAAAACTTTCCATGATAAAGACACGATTATCCCTAACTCCGCGCGCGAAAGTGAAATAGACACTCAAATAGACCCTTCATTAATATAAACCGTTTCAAATCCCCCGAGTGCCAGTGCATCGACTGAGTCTCTAGATACCCTTAACTATAATTTAAACAAGGACAGAAACGTGAATGTGAAGACTGCCAGTAGAATGAAATCTAAAGTGAATTATAAAAAAGTGAAATCTCGACTTTACTTGATCAGCAAACGAACGGACAAAAAATGTAATAAAAACCTCGATAATTCAAAAGAATTTAAATAATGCGAGAACAACCAGGCAAATAAAGTTTTTAGACCTGATATGGATGCATTTCAAAGCGATTATCTGTCAGAAAAAAGTATTATTGAAACCGAACCGAATAATATCACAAATATAAAAATAATAAAGCGGAGCGGGTTGACTTCTTCACATTTCGCATCGCCGCTTAAGTCTCCAACGGATATTCTCAGCTTCTTCAATCTACCAGCGATACCGGCGAATAAAATTAACATTATTAACAATACGGAATTGCCGAAACACCCTCTTATCCCAAATATTATCATCAAGAATTCAGAAAACATGCCAATTACGGCCCTGCAAACACAGGCCGAAGCCTTAGATAAACAACAGGCTGCCGAAAAACTATTACAAAAAGGGGAGATAACAGTAGACGACAATTCCATTATTTACAATAAAAAGTACTAACGATGGGCACCCCTCCACGAGGCATCGAATCAAGAAATAATGATTTCCATACGCCTATGAAGACCCAAACTGTCTTGAGTCCCGAAGGTTTCAAATCGCCCAGAAAAACAACTAAACTGGCGAATATTCTAGGTGCTGCGGCACCTACTCACATAATTCAAACTAAAAATAAATTCAACATATTGGAAGAGGAGGGGGCAGCTTCACAACAATTAATTACACAGGAAGCGGAACAATCTATGCAGCTCAAGATGCCGAAAAAGTCAACATAAAAAGACATATCTAGAAAAAATCCACTCATTGTACTAAAAGGCACAGCCACGTCGCATGTAGCTTTGGTAACTGAAATAAAAAAGTTTATCAAGCAAGGATTTTTTATTAAATATGCGGCAAAAAGCGTCCTTCTGCATACTTCAGATCCTGGCGAATATAATAACTACAAAAGATACGTCATCGAACAGGATAACATTGAATTACACACGTACTCTACACAAACGGACAAACGCACGCTTTTGTACTCCGTGGAATGCAGGGCAGCTTTACGTGTGCTGAAATAAAAGAGGAAATCCATGGACTATATATCAAGGAAATTTTCAGGGTGAAAACTGTGCTACCTTCACTTTGTATAAATGATAACCACTATTTAGCACAAAAACACTTTATTTATTTACTTATAATAACACAATATATATTTCAATAAACTTCCGTAAATATCTACGATGCGCACTCGCTAATGTACTCAACTAGACTAACTATATAAGGATAAATAATCTATATCTACAAACAACGTCATATATGCGTCATCTATGAATAGATGCGTTGCCACATTCCCTCCATCTTTTTCAGCTTCAGTGGTAGCAGCTTCTTCGATGTTGATGGAGCTTCCGTGTCCGGTTCACTTGTCTCTGGAGCTTGTAGAGTTGTTGACTGGTGGTTGGGGTTCGGCGCTTCTGGTGTAATAGTTAGTTGAACTTTGGGCGTGACTGTGCTCCCTACTATCGACTATCGATTTTTTTAATATGGCTGATATGTCGTTTTAGTATTTGTCCGTCTTCTCTGACTATTGTCACTTCACTCCCTTCTTTTCCAATCACGGTGAACTCCTCGGTATTAAAACGAGCTTATTTAGAGTTACCATGTTTTTCACTAACACCTTATCGCCCTGTTTTATTTCGGTTCCTCTTGCATGTCTTGCTCTATCTTCCTTTTCTTTTTCTTTGTAGCTATTAATAACGTCATTGTCCCGCGCTTCTTCCTCTCCTGGCCCGTCAATTAAATCCGCTAAAGATGGAATTTTATTGCGGATATTTCTCTTAAAGAGCAGTTCTGATGATGCTTTTCCTGTAGTCCCATGTGGCGTTACATTATATATCATTGTAAATTTTTGAAGCTCAGTTTTATAATTTAGCTTATTTGCTTGGGGTGTTTGTATTAGTTCGATGTTATTGTGCAAGCAGAAGTTCTTAAATTCTTGACTGGCAAATTGAGGACCATTGTCAGCCATTATAGATCTCGGTATCCCCAATCAAGAAAATATCTCTGACAATTGGTTGATAATAACAGAAGAAGTAATGGTTCTGAGGAATTTAATTTCCTGGTATCTAGAGTAATAATCCACTATTACCAACAGCTGATCTTGATTTGGCAAGGGGCCCATGAGATCTATTTCCAAACATTGCCATGGCCCTTCTGGGAACTTGTGTCTCTTCATAGGTGGCGGTTTATCTGGTATGGTAACTAACAAACAATCTCGACAGTTTTTCACAAATTTTTCGACTTCCTTATCCATGAAGGGCCACCATACTTTGGCCCTCAATCCCCTTTTCATTGTCGTCTCCTCCGGATGACCTTCATGTGCCAGGCGTAGTACTTGAGCTCTCAATGACTCAGGTATGACTATTCTATCTCCAAGCAGTATGACGCCCCATTGTTGTTAATTCCAGGCGAAACGGATGTAAGATATTTTTGTCTGCGGGATCCCAACAATTATTTTTTTTATTTTGCCCACTGCTTCGACTATCTGGTTATCATTCTGACTCTCTGCTATTATTTGGGAAATATTCAAAGCCTTCGGGTTTGTTTCCATTATTGCGCAAACATGGTGCTCGTTTTCGTTGTCGAATGATGACTCCTCATTTAACTGACATAGTCTTGATAATGAATCTGCTATATTCAATTTTCCAGATTGGTAGATAATTTTAAATTTGAACAATTGGAGCCGAAGTACCCATCTATCAATACGAGCTGGAGGCTTAGATGACGGTTTGAAAATGGCCTCCAAGGGTTTATGATCCATCACTAACTCAAATTCTAACCCTGCTAGGTAATAATAAAAGCTTTTTGATCTTTGAACTGCAGCAAAACTGCTCCTAACACCCCTGGGCTGGGGCATCTGCTACCAGTCGCGTTCTTACTTGCGGATCGAAGTACGATAATGTCGGAAGAGTTATTAGCGATCGTTCTAGATTATTCAAGCTTTCTTGATGAGCCAGTGACCATTCAAACTATTGATCTTCTCTGGTCAGCCGTCGGCGCGGTTCTGTTGTAGTACCTAGATCAGGTATAAATTTTCCTAGGTAGGTAACAAGTCGAAGAAAACTTCTTGTTTCATCCCTTGTTCTTGGTGGTCGGAATTCCAAAATGGTTTTTAT
The DNA here is from genome assembly GCA_963675555.1 of Leptura quadrifasciata. Classification (NCBI taxonomy): domain Eukaryota; kingdom Metazoa; phylum Arthropoda; class Insecta; order Coleoptera; family Cerambycidae; genus Leptura; species Leptura quadrifasciata. The sequence goes on from OY776682.1 coordinate 32,942,935, forward strand.
TTTTATCTGGTCTGCTTCGATTCCTCTATTGGAAAGCTTGTGACCGAGGAAATAGAGTTCTTGAGCTTTCTTAACACATTTTGTTTCATTTAAGAGTACATTATTGTTCGTGAATACATCTAGTACTTTATTTAGGCATGGTCATCCTCTGTGCTTCCGAACACAATTACGTCGTTAAGATAATTCAAGCAGTTTTTACAGGAAGCAAGCATTTCCTCAAAAACTCTCTGGAAAATCTCGGGTGCCGAGTTAACCCCAAACATTAATCTTTTGCAGCGAAACATACTTTTGTGGGTTATGAATGTTGTAATGGGGCGGCTTTCTTCGTCAAGCTCCAACTGATGATATGCGTTTGCCAAGTCTAGTCGGAGAAGTATTTTGCATTTCTGAGTTTCGTCATAAATGAATCGAAAGTTGGAAGGAGATAATTTTCTCTCAAAATTGCTTGGTTGGCGGCTCGGCGCATGTCCACGCAAATGCGGATATCATCGTTTGATTTAAAAATCACTACAATAGATGAGATCCATGCACTCGGCTCAGTCACTTTTTCTATGATATCAGAAAGTAATGCCTCTTCTAGTTTTCTTTCCACTTGTGCCTCTACTGAAATGGGAACTCTCCTAACAGGTTGTTTGACTGGTTTCACTTGCGGATTAATCGTTAATTTAACTTTAATATTTTTGATCTTAGGAAAGCATTTTGCTTCCTCAATGTGATTAACGTTCAAGCCCAATTTCAAAATTCCTAGACGTTTAGCGGTCATCCTTTCCTAAAATCAACACATCTCCTTGATCCACGACATAGAAAGATGTTATAATTTCATCACTTCCTTGCAAACTTGCTGTTGTTTCGAATCTGTGGCTTACATTTAATGGTTGACCCGCTGCATACCCTCTGAGGAAGTGCTGAGCTTGCGAATTTACGTCCCATACCACAACATTCATTTCCATTAGTGATTTCCAGTCCTCGCCATTCACAATGTTTACTCTCGAACCGGAATCGGTTAGTAGTGTAATGGGCACCCCACCTATGTTACACTTTATGAGATCATTCTGGTCATCTTGCAAATGGCCTGAAATCTTAAAGCATTCAAAATTTCTGATTCCATCGACCTCTTCTGGTCTCGTGTCCTCGGCTTCTATAAAATTCATTCTAGGTCCTGTTCTTCTACGTTTATTCTGAGATTCATACAATGATATTTTGGTTCCGGTAAAACGTTTTTTTCGCAAGTTGGTTTTACATAAGAATGAATAGTGGCCCAGAAATCCGCATTTATGACATTTAGCGTTCTTAGCCGGACATTCTTTTGTATTACCAGAGTGTTTAAACTTTCCACACCTTGTGCATTGGTTACCGTAATTTTTGTTGCTAGACTGAATTTTATTAACAGCAAATGACATACTAGGCCCAGCGCTGATTGAGTCCATAGTTTTAGATTGACTGCCAATTTGCTCATGGATTTGACATAATTCCAGAACTTCATCTAGTGATCTTTCTTTTTCCAATAATTTATTTTTCAATTCTAGGGGAGCCCAGCTATCGATTATTTTATCTTTGATAATAATTTCTGTCGCTTCTTGAGCAGAATTTCCAAATGCACATTTAGTGGCCTGGTGCCTAACTTTTAACACGAATTTGTTAAAACTTTCGTTCTGTTCGGGTTTAAGGCTCCTGAATATATGTCGTGCAAAAGTCGCATTTTGTTTTGGTGAAAAATATTCTGAAAGTTTCTCAACTAGAGTTTTAAAAATATCGTTCTTTTCCTCCTTATCATATGTCTCTAATGTCCCTGGTAAATTATATGCCACTTCTTGCAACTGAGTTCCCCCAAGGAGTAGGAGTTTGTTTCTCTTTTTTTGTGACATCAGTAATATATTCCGAAGCGAAATATAATTCCAAAGATCGCACCCATTTTTCCCATTCCCCTCGAATCAACGCTTTGTCGATGTTGTCGCATAAGAATGGCTTTATTGTTTCTGACATGATTAATCGGTTAATTTTATTTCTTAATTTCAATAGTCCGCTTTATGATTCCCGATCGATTCTATTATGGCTCACAGTTCTCGCATTAGTTCCAAGCTGTTTGAACTGCCCTAAAAACAGGGTAACAGTTCTATGTACTTTGTTTTAACTTTGGACTGCCTTACTAACAGGGTAACAGTTCCGTGGTTTTTTTTGGGGGGGACTGCCCTAATACAAGGGTAACAGCTCCTTATATATGCTTTTTTTTAGTTATATTTATTATTATTATTGTTATTTTTGGACTGCTCTAGTATAGAGTAACAGTTCTATTTATGGTTCATTTTATACTTGTATATATAACTATATACATATATATATATATATTTTTAAATTTTACTTTGTTTTAACTTTGGACTGCCCTACTAATAGGGTAACAGTTCTGTGTTTTTTTTTTGGGCTGCCCTAATACAAGGGTAACAGCTCCTTATATATGCTTTTTTTTAATTATATTTATTATTATTGTTATGTTTGGACTGCCCTAGTATTAGGGTAACAGTTCTCTTTATCATTCATTCATACTTTGTTTTAACTTTGGACTGCCCTACTAATAGGGTAACAGTCACCTTTTGTTTGAATGTAATATCTTTATACTACAGCGAATAAGTTAATGAAAGGTAACTTTATTTTTGCCTGCTGTTAAATAACAAACAATATATCAAAATATAGGTATGCTTAAGCTGAGAACTAGCAACAACAAAAATGAAAGCCGGTAATTAAATATCAGCTAAATTTTTACACATATATTTGGCAGATCACCCCTATTTATATACCGAAACATACGGTTAGATTTATTAATTAAAGCACATCAGTATTTTGTTATTTTTCAAAAAGAAAATGTAACATGAGCTTTCTCTTTTATGTGTATCTTTAATATTTTAACATTATTATGTTATTTACCTTATATTTTTGGGTAAAATTCCGCTCCTCGTCGCCAATTGTGCTACCGTCACTTTGTATAAATGATAACCACTATTTAGCACAAAAACACTTTATTTATTTACTTGTAATAACACAATATATATTTCAATAAACTTCCGTAAATATCTACGATGCGCACTCGCTAACGTACTCAACTAGACTAACTATATAAGGATAAATAATCTATATCTACAAACAACGTCATATATGCGTCATCTATGAATACATGCGTTGCCACAAAAACTAGATTCAAACCCTTATACCTTGTAATAACAAACAATGATATTACATTAAATCCTACAAAATAAGGTTAGATTCCTCCTACACACGAAAATTAAATGGGAGAGGCGGACCAATGAGCGGCCCATTACGCAATGCATTAGGCACATTAGGCACAAAACTGCGGTGGGGAGTACACAGCATGTAATTTAAGCTGCCCTGTATACTTATTTAGACTACAGCAGATTAAAAATAATAACGCAGCAAAAAATGAACCTCCGAAGCAACAATATATCCCGGCACCTGCGCTACAGACAAATATTTGGAAAAACCGTCAGTTAGTTCTTGACAACGGGGTAGATAATGAATCGACAGGAACTGTACAATGAAGAAAAGTCGCGCCGTCGAATGTAGGCCAGCCTAGCCAGCCGGTCGCTGTAATTTATTTATTTATTTATTATTATATCAAATCATATTTCACACTTCATTACATGTACATTTTCCTTATACAAAACAATAATTAAACAAGTAAATATTATTAATACTAAAAGAAAAAAGAAAAATAAAGTATATGACTTGAAGCACCTATGCTAAGAGCATGTGTTGTGCTATTTGTTTGTGAAGGTTTATTACTACTTACCTGTGACCGAATGCACTACGTGAACAATAGAGAATAATATGGAGAAATAGACTTGCCTTTACATCTATACATTATATTATTAACTAATTAATTAAACAATCTAAGGATATTTAAAAATGTAATTTTTAACTTTTAAAAAAAGAAAGCTTTATTTAAATATTTCAGAAAATTTTTCTTTATTTTCCAATATGAATGTTTTGGTTCTTTTAGAGAAATTGTGATATTTACTTATATGCCTAATTTCTGGAGGAATTTTGTTGTAAATTTTTGGCCCTAAATAACTTATAAATAACTGACAAACATTCTTACCGAATCTTGGCCTAGTTAAGTTTTGATTAATATTAGCTCGCGTTTCATATCTATGTAATATTGAATTTTTGTTATTTTTTTATGTGAAAAGGAATACGTAATGAATATATAAGTAGCGTATCTCAAATATTTTATATGTATTGTATAACAAAGTCGCCGAAAAAATCTGTTTTTATTAAATATAAGCCTCATTAAATAATTTTGCGTAACTTGTAATGGCTGCAATGTATTTTTGTAAGTTCCACCCCAGCAATGTAGATCATATTTGAGTAGTGATTCAGCAAGTGAACTATAAACTATCATTATATTTTTCTGGTTAAGGATAGATCTCAATGTGTAAAATTTGTATATTAGTTTCCTTAAGCGTTTGATTACATAATTTGTATGATTACCCTATTTTAAGTGTTGGTCCACCATTAGTCCCAAATATTTAACATGATCTGATCTATTTATACTGTCAGTTGTATTCCCTATATGAATAATATCTTTTGATGGTAAATCTGCTGATGTTGGCGAAAATGTTAAAAAAGTGGATTTTTTTGTATTTAATGTTAGCTTATTGTTTTGTAGCCAATTACTGGTTAGGCCTAACCCTCTTTCTGTTTTTTCAGTTACTAGTTCCCATGTATCACCTGAAAACACTAGTGCAGTGTCATCAGCGTATGAGAAAATACTCCCTCCTGTGTTCAGGGTAAAAATTGAGTTGATATATAGTAAAAAGAGGATTGGTCCCAATACAGTTCCCTGGGATATACCTATTTTAATAATACCTCTCTCACTATAAACCTCGTCTATTTTAACGAATTGCTCACGATCGGTAAGATAGCTTTGGAAAACATTTGATACAGCACCTCTAATACCAATATTATTTAAACCATCAAGAAACTCTTTATGTGGCACTGTGCAAACGCTTTTGCTAAGTAAAGGAATACCCCGATGGTTTTTTTACCTTCATTGAATCCATTTATTATTTTATTAGTCAGATTAAATAAGGCCGCCTCTGTACCCCTACCTTCCAAGAATCCAAATTGATTGACATTTATTTGATTATGCTCTTTGACAAAATTAAGCAACCAGCAAAAATTTTTCCTACCACATTTATCAAACTAATAGGTCGATAATTATTTTTATCCTTTGGGTCTCCTGATTTATAAATAGGCACCACAATTGATGTTTTGAAATTTTTTGGGACAATACCGGTGTTAAATATTTTATTTATGATGAATACAAGTGAGACCAGGATATGCTTATGAAATATTTTTATAATATCAGGGGTGATTCCGTCAATTCCGGGGGCACTTTTAGTTTTCAATGAAGCTATGTGTTCTATTAATTCCTCTTCTCGTACTGGATTTAAATACATAAAATTAGAAGGTGACGTTAAATTAATTTCATTTGGTATGTTATTATTCTGTTTTATCTCATTCGCCATTTTTAATCCTATGTTTATAAAATGCGTGTTAAATTCATTAGCTATAGTTTTAGAGTGTGTAGAGTGTGTAATTAATTTATTATTTTCTAAAAGAATTGATTTTATTTCATTAATTTTTTCGTTTCTTTCATTGGTGGCTTCGGATATTACATTCCATATCTGTTTGTAATTATTATCAGAATTTTGTAATTTTGCTTTGTAATAATTGTTTTTAGTGAGCCTTATCAGATTATTTAAATGATTTCTATATTGTTTATACTGTTCGTACAAAATTTGATTATTTTTCTCTTTTAATACCTTTTTCTTTAAATAATCACGATGACGTATACTTTTAATTAGACCATTTGTTATCCATGGTTTAATTTTAACATTTTTTGGTTTAACATTTTGTGTTCTTGTGCAGTTGTCTATATACTGTTTTATTTTATTTACAAATATTACACTGGCCTTATCTACATTATTTTCAGTTATAACATCCTCCCAAGTTTCATTAATTAATAACGTGTTTAATTTTTCAAAATCGATTTTTTTAATTTTAAACCTTTGTTAGGTTTTTTTTATATTTTAATCAAAACTAATATTTAATAATATTGGATAGTGATCAGTAATATCAGATTTTATAACGTATGGATTGTATTTCAGAGTGGATTTATTACTGACGAAAATATGATCTATACAGGATGTACCGTTTAATGTTTCCCTCGTAGATATATTTATTTATGAAATAAAGCCATAGGTACTAAGTAGGCTTAAGTAATTGGATGTGATATTACTATCTCTGTCCAATATATTCAAATTTATGTCTCCAATAATTATTTCAGTTTCATTTTTTTGTATGGAATTAATATATGTATCCAACTCATTTAAAAATATTGGTAGATCAGATGATGGTGGGCGATATATCCCTATGCACCCAAAACTATGTTTCTCGATATTAAACTGAAATCTTATTAGCGTTATTTCACTTAGTTTTATATTTTCGATTGAAGCATTTAAATTATTTTAAAGGACCATACCATCATTTTGATTAAAAGCTGCTTCATTGTAAAATGCCTTATACCCAGTCAAATTGAAATTATTCATATTACTAACCCTCCAAGATTCGGAAAGAAACAATACGTCTATATTATTTATCTGCTCTAAAAACACCTCTAAATTATTTAAAAAAATTTGTAAGCTACGGATATTTAAATGTGCTATATTTATGGATTTCTCTGATTGAATACTCTCATCCATACTGGAAAATGTTTTAGTTTCAATATTGAAAGAATTATCTAAAATTTGTATCAGCTCATTTGCCATTTTTCCTTTTACCGACATGTTTTTTTACAAGTTAGTACAAAGATAGTGAGTGAAATTCACTTACCTATAATATGCAGATATCAGGACAAGCTTTATACCTATTTATAGTAATGTTGAATTAATTTAATTATATGTTTAACAGTACAAAGTAATATATTATTAATTAGGTTATTATTTATTTGTAGGAATTATAAGTAGATAATATTTAGACATCCTGTATATAATCATTGATAATATTGTGTGTTCTTCCTTAATTTTCAAGTTCATTTATTTCGTTTACTTCTTGCATACCCTTCAGTTCATCCAAAGTTTCGATTTTTATTTTTCCGCCGTTGTTGAATATAAATATGTCGCCATTTCTTGCCCATACATTAGTTTTCCCAAATACAGTTTCTGCCTTTGTTAAAATTTCTTTTCGAGTTTTAGTTAAATCTTCTTTAATTACGGTTTTGCTACCTTTCAACATTTTCTTATTGCCGTATATTTTTTCTTTACCAGATATGTTTTTAAATTTTACAAAAATTGAGCCTTTTTCTTCATTCAAATGGTTCTTTATAAAATAACAAGAATCCAACGATGTCGGCAGATTTCAATAAAATGATACACGAGCTTAACAGACTTAACCAATAAATAATCATAGGTTTCACGAAGAAACAATGTACCACATTGCTGTTGCTCGACATCGAAAAGGCGTACGACACATTGTGGCATAACTGCCTCATCTTTAAGCTTAAAGAGGTGTACAAGGTGCCTTTGTACTTTGTAGCCATTATAAAAAAATTTATTATGGACAGATATATTTCTGTAAGAATCAACAATGAGTACTCTATCCGGAATAGGATGTCAGCGGGAGTTCCTCAAGGGGCAATCCTCTCTCCTCTCCTATACAATTTATTCCTTTCCGATATCCTTACTTACCCGAATACCACCCTACTCTTTTATGCGTATGATGCCGTAATCTGCGGGCGGTCATTCTATGCACAGACGGCCGCGCAGAAGATTGGGTATCATCTCATAAAACTGACTGACTTCTATGACACGTGAAAAATACGGATTAACGAAGACAAGACTGAGACTATTACTTTACACAGAAAATATGCCCACATTAATACTATAACAAAACTTAAAATAAATAACAAAACGATTGGGGAACGAAATACGGTCAAATAACTGGAGGTAACCCTAGATAAGTGGCTGTGGTTCGGGCCCCACATCACGCAAAGAATAAACAAGACCTACGCAACATTAAGAAAATTATATCCTCTAGCTAACAGACGAAGTAGACTCACGGTGGACAAGATTGCCTTATATAGAGACCTATTATGACATATGCCTGCGCGTCATGGAATCTCATTTCAGACGCGCAGTGCAAAAGACTTCAGACACTAGAAAACAAACTATTACGACTACTCACCAACGCGGACAGGTGCACTCCCATTGCTGTATTGCATGAAAATGACAAAATCTCTATGATCAGGGATTACATCAATGAAATGGCGCAAAAATTCTTCGCAGAAAAGATTCAGCAATCGGAGATGACACGAGACATCACAGACAGGAGACAACACAATGAGCCACGCCACGCACACTTTTACATCAGAGACTGCCGATTTATACAGAAAGCCGGTGACATTAGGAACATACATATAACATTTAACATTACATAACAGACTTTTACTGTCAACCTCTCACTTCCTTTCTCCCTCTTCTCCCTTGCACATAGTGCAACAGACATAAAATTAAAAAGAAAAAAAAATGGTACCAGTGGCGTGCAAAAGAGAGCTACCCATGTAATTGCGTTATAATCTTATTTGGTAACCATTATTCTTCTTTTCTTCTTAGCTATAACAAGTTTTTAACTATCACTCAATCGACTCCATAAATAAATAAGACATACGCATTATATATCAGTTGATAGAGTAAAATAATAATCTTAAGTTTTTATATAGTGTAGAATTTTAATTTATTGGAACGCTGTATAGCCGAATATATACCATTATTGAACGGAATAATAAAATATAAGGCATGCAAAATTTTATGCTCTATCAAATGACATCCAGATCACTTCTCTGTCTTTTGAAAAAAAGGTTAGCCCCTTTGAGGATGACAGAAGATGCTGGCATGACTTCTCGAGGTGGGTTTGTTTAAAAATCTACTAACTTTGACTAGTTCTACGGGTGGTTAAAAGTTTGGTTTTACATAAAAGTGGAAGTATTGAGGCATTTTCGGGAAGCAAGTAACTAAACTACCACTATTATAAAGAAAAGGCAGAACTCAAAGTTTTAAATGAGGTATATTTCTTAATTTGAAAAAATCTCTCTTTAAGTTATTATGCTCACGTTGTTGACACCTTAAAAGTGCTCAATCGAAAAAATACAATTTTCATGACTCGTTCAATCACAGGCATGGGTTTATATTTCATGCATAGCTTTGTACAGTTGTGGACAGTAAATATGAGGCAGCTCTTGAATCCGATTTTTGCAATATTTTAGTGTTGTAATAACCCCCTGTGCTTTAGCGGCATACAGCGTTGACGCCACATTGGTATCAAGATTTCTGTTGTTTGGTTTAAAGCGATTTAGATATATTGTATCTATTACTACTATTTTGTCTAAATTCAAAATAGATCTGTCAACATTTTATCAGCACATAAATAAAACATTTTACATCCTTCGTTAAAATTAACCTTTATTACCTTTTGATATAAAATCTGCATATAAGTTATTACTTACATCGCCACCAAGGGTAATAAACAGCTTTCAGATGTCATTTTAGGACTGCTGCACTGACGAGAGCCAACAGCTCGAAACTGCAGTTTGCAAGTGGTGTGTGACGACTGGCAAGGGAGCTCCTTTAAGTAGGATCAGTCTTTCGGCTGGTGTTTGTTGCAATCGAAGCATTAGCGTTTTAATGGTAATATGCAATTATTACACTTAACGCGCCAGATTTGTAACTTTGGTTGCAGTCTGGTTACTTTCCTTATAGTAAAATAAGGATTTATAGAGGAGTTTGCGACTAAAAATATTATGTTTGCTGACATTGTTGTTGATTTAACTACACTGGAGTTATGTAGTATTTCATATCCAAATCACATTAAACGAAATTCCTCAGGGACTGATCAGATACCTCGAGAACCTCAATCTTACTGTCATACAGGGTAATTCATATAATAGTCCCCAGATATTTTCCGTGGTAACAAAAAGAGATATTCAAAAAAGAAAATATTTGATAGCAGTAATTTTGAAAGTATGTAGGTACTTTTTGTACCACATACTTTTCCATTAAAACCAGTGGTTTTCGAGATAAAGTAAAAAAAATTGCTCAATCGAATATTCGGTAATTAGAAATGAAATTACAATTCGCTAAGAGGTGATCACTAGTTACAATAGGTAGCTTTAACTTTAAGTGATTCGCGATTTTTCAAATGGCTGTACAAAGATGGCGCTGAAGTGCAGAATTATTTTTCGATAGCTAGAATATTGATACTAGAATACACGATAGTGTAACAAATGGTATAATATAACTTTGCAAGAATAATTTTTTTTGTAAAACCATTAGTTTTCATTATCTATTATTTTCTATTTTTAGAATTTTCAAAGTATAATTTGAATTAACCCTTGTATATTTTTTACTAGTTATTTAACCTTGTGACCATACGTCTAATTTAATAATGTAAAGTCAATTTGAATATTTAGGACTAGGAACTTATCCGGGGACAGATTGTATATGTGTATATTATTTCTTCTTTAATGGCTGACCGTAATTTCCAGCCTAATTACTAAAGACATAATTATTCATTTTTAGTGAAAATGAACTTTAGTTTCGAGAGAACAAAAATAAAAATAGCCCATTAATTAATTAATTGAGTTTGATTTATTTACTACGTTTCACACTTTCATAACATGTTTGCATATTTCTATTACCCAAAAGCACTCGCACATTTTACTCTTGTTCGTTTATAATAACATATTATATTTTCTTTCTGTTGGTAATCCTATGTATGCCAACATCGTTATTAATTTTTAAATATCTCCTAATTTTAAATTACAGACATGACTTTTAATATAGCTTAATAATAAGTTAATACTTTATGGGCTTCTCATATATCACAATTTTCCTGTGCAGTGATTTCATATACTTATATCACATAAACAAAAAAGATAAAGCGTAAACGATCTTTTGATACTTCTTATTTAAGTTGTGTTTGTTGTTATTTACCTCAATAAAGAAACAGTCAAGAGGAAAAGATGCGCATCCGTTTGTTCCAATATGCTACTAAATAGAAAACCACGGACGTGGAAACATCCTTAATGATTTTACTTCAACATGTGGGGAAGATGTGAGCAAAATCAGAAATCGGAAGTTTTAATTTAATTTTATCACATATAATAAATATTTCTAAAATATTACATGGAACATAGTGAATATTTATTTAACACATAATACTGGTATATTGAAAATCAAAAGCTGCATTCGTTCTTCGTGGATGTTGTTCTATTAAATTTTGCATTAAGTAGCTACACCCCACTAGATTAGTTCTGTGCATTTTGCGTCGTATAAATACAGTCGTCGAGCTGATCATTCAATTTTATCCTTAATTCCAGTACTTGGAAGAATAATGATCGCTAGTCTTGAACTCCTCAATCGTAACTCACAAAATACAATTGGCACGACATGATGTTCTACTAAATGTAAAATAATGGTATAAGAGACCGCAACTAATTTCAAGGCCGAAAGAACATACGGCAGAAACTTGCATTATATGTAGTGGTGGACTCGGCAATCCGAATGGTTCTTGTCTGCCAGAACAACGCTGCTACGTTTGGGCGTCAGAGCCTGACAAAGTTGATGGTTGGGACATGATTTTGGCTGAACGAACATACGGCTGAAATTTATATGATAGACAGAGTATTGGTCACTAATGTGAATTCCATCGGTCTACCCTGGCGAGCTAAGTGGAGCAAAAATTAGACAAAATTAACATTTGTGTGAAATTTTATGGTGGATAGGAACCTGATAACTGAAAAAGCGACAAGTAAAAAGCTGTGGCGCCACCGCTGTTCGTTTTAAAACTGATTACATGCATCAAAATTCAGCCAATGGAGCCTTCCCCATTCACTAACTTATGTTAAAATGAACACAGTTTAATGATTGTTTTCACAAAAGCTGGTTTTTATGAGAATTTCTAACCTGTTGATCTAGGAACGAAGTTAATACCAAACTAAAAATATAATAACTGAACATTAACAAACAATAATCTATATTAAAAATATATAGATATATACGTATATTATACTATCATACTTTTTGTTAATACTAATTTATAAAAGATATATTAGGGATTATTCAAATCGACCAAACAAATAATTGGGTTTAAAAATAAAATTTTCAAATTTTAAAGAACTGCATTGTAAATCAGATGGAATGTTACATGTTTTATAAGAGATTTTTTTTAAATCAGAAATCTGGAAAATAAAGATCACCTAGTTGAACAAATTTGTTTAGTTTGTAGTACGTAACTCCTTTATTTTACAGTTTTTGAGGAAATACTAAGCAACTCTTCACTCAGTGTTTGAGTTGTATGTACCTCTCACTCAGAACTATGTAAAAAAATATCCACCATGGTTTACAAAGGAAATCATTAGTGAAATCAAACAGAAAAACAGAATTTTTAAAAAGCTGAAAATCACAAATTCGGAAGAATACAAACAACAGTTCAGTGTGTTAAGAAAATCCATTAAAGCCAAAATCAAAATTGCATATAGCCATTATATAAATAAAACTGAAAACTCTATTAATTCTGATCCCAAACGCTTCTGGTCCTTTATACATAATAAGAAAGGTACTTCTAGCATTCCTGGGCTTCTATATTATGACGATATTGAATATAACAATCCACCTTCAATTGTAAATGCTTTTGCCGACTTCTTTCAAAGTAATTACAATCCAAGTGACCCTGACAATTTCAACGTGAATGCCCCCTCAACATCTACAAATTATCCTCAAATATCTGTTAAATCGCTAAGCGAAATAGAAATTATAAATGCCCTTAAACAGCTCAAACCAAAGCTTACGTGCGGATACGATAATGTCCCCAGTTTCCTCATTAAAGACTGTGCACATGTTCTAGCTAGCCCGCTGCAGAAAATCTTTAATCTCTCACTTAACACCAATACTTTCCCGACTGCATGGAAAATGTCAAAAATTTGTCCTATCTTCAAATCTGGTGCCATTAACAATATCTCTAATTATCGCCCGATCACCCTACTTTCCAACTTTGCCAAAGCTTTTGAAATGTCCATCTATAACAGAATATTTCCTAACGTTAAAAATATAATACGGACAGAGCAGCACGGATTTATGAGCAAGAGATCAACTACTACAAATTTAATGTGCTTTTCGCAATTGGTGAGCGACTCTATAGACAACCAACTTCAAACTGATGCAATCTATACAGACTTTTCTAAAGCGTTCGATAGGATAGACCATTCGATTCTGTTAACTAAACTAAACGACTTTGGCTTTGACATCAACCTAACAGCTTTTTTTCAATCCTATTTAAGTGATCGCCCTCAATATGTTGAATACAGAGGTCACAAATCATTTCAGTTCACTGCTACTAGCGGTGCACCGCAAGGAAGTAATCTGGCACCCCTACTTTTCTCCATTTTTATAAATGATATAGGTGATCGTATCAAGAGCAACATACTTCTGTTTGCAGATGATTTAAAAATATTCAAAATAATCAAAACTCCAAATGACTGCAAACTACTACAGAAGGATGTGGACTCGTTAAATGTGTGGTGCCTTTCCAACAAGTTACCCTTGAATATACAAAAATGTAAATATATAACCTATACCTTAAAAAATAATTTTATCCAGTTCAACTACTCAATAAATAATATTCCTCTACACCGGGAACACAAAATCAAAGACCTTGGAATTGAGTTTGACCAAAAACTCAATTTCTCACCTCACATTAACAGAATCGTATCATCGGCCACCCGAATGCTTGGTTTTATATTCAGAAGTTGTAAAGATTTTAAAAATAAGGATTGCTACATGAACTTATACACGGCCTATGTTCGATCACAACTTGAGTACTGTTCTTTAATATGGTCACCCTATTATAATACATACATCCAACAACTTGAGTCAGTTCAACGTATCTTTATGAAGTATATGGCATTTAAGCTACACGGTGTCTATCCTGCACAAGGTATTGACAATAATATTCTGCTATCAAGATTTTCACTTCTGTCGCTTGAAAACCGCAGAAAATACTACTCAGCTATATTTGTGTACAAGTTAACTAACAACCTATTAGACTGCCCTGAGTTATTGTCTCAGCTAAACTTTCATGTACCTCGTATTCACAGTAGAGATGAGAAATATTTTTATCTCTGTACTCCCAGAACAAATTTAATGACTAAATCACCAGTATATTCCATCTGCAACATTCTAAACCAACATTGTAGTTGCGCAGACATCTATTGGCACTCACTTGGCATCTTTAAGAAACTGATTAAAAATCAATTAGAATCTCTATAGTTGTATTCCTCTCTGTTTTTCACTAACTTTGTAAATGTCACTTTGAACCTTTTATATATTTATATTTATACTTTACTTTAACTTACTTTGCTCACATTATATCTCTATGTTATCTTGTCCTGTAATTGGGTATCCAACCTATTTGGACAATAAAGGATTTATTTATTTATTTATTTAATACTAAGATGTATTTTTCATTTCTTGTAAAATTTTGTAATTTAAAGAGAAAGTCATTCAAATTGGTTTGGACGATACAGCGAATTTAAAAATATGTTGATCTGCCATTCTGAAACAGTCGTCGCATTGAAACGCTCAACAGATACGCAGCATTTAGTGATTATCAAGACATACTTGATAATCCTTCCAAATGTTGTATTGTCCTCCTAAATTATGTTAAAAAATTGAAGTAGGATGTTCTATCAATATGGATAGGAAAATAATAACAAAAATTTTAACTGATTCTCTTTTCACTTTGAAATATTCATTTTGTCTTAGTTAGTGTACTTTCCAGCTCAGTTCACCAAATATTAATTTTTATTTTCTTACTATTCTCGCTACAAAATTCCAAAGTTTTTCCAAATTAAAAATAATGAGAAATGACTTAAGGTCGATTGATTGTAATTGGTACAGAACATGAATTATATGAAAAAATAAAAGAGTTTGCCGACAAAAAAGTTGAGTATAGTTCTTTTTAATTTTAAAATATTACGTCATTTCTTACTGATTTCTGAAAATATTCTTGAGTTTAAAAAAATAGGTATATACCTACTTTCTGCCTGTACAATTTATTTTGTTCTTTGCTGTTTTTTTAAGAATATTAAGTTTTACAAAACAATAAGCTTTTATTACTCAACAAATACCTGCATATAACTTCATCTACTATAAAAAATTATTCTTTAAAACAATTTATAATTAAATATAAAGGGCGGTAAATTATTTTTGCACAGAGCGGCAGAAGACCTAGATCGAGTCATGGAAGAGGAAGACTCACCCAAGCAGTATATGATGCCTGTGTTGTGTCGTTCTTTTTATTTCATTTGGGAAATTTTAATGCAATTAAATTAAGTCAAATGAGCAGCAAATAAGTTTATAATTATATCAGCTAATACAGTAAAGGAGAGTAACAAGAACTGTTTATAACACTATTATAATAGTGGGAAAAAAACAAGTGAGAAGGGCAGAAGCGCGCGTATGAACTGATACTATTTAAAATGTGATTAAAACAGCTTTGTAAGTATTTCATGATTTTGTTTAATGAACTTTTTTATACTTACTTTACATATGCTTACTTTTCTTATTTCTTTAGGTTAAGTAGTAACTAATTGTATAGTTTAGGAGAGAAAAAGAAGACATCTCTGTGTATGACTTTTCCTAAATATAGGTAAATTGATGGACAAATCCTTAACAAACCTAGTTTTCCTAGTTTCTGGTGAATTGTTATAGCTTGTTTTATTTAAAAACATTCATAAAAGGCATTGATAAACATATATACTTCTCATATTAAATAGATAGGCAGCTTTCTTTGTCTGAAAGTTTTTCAATTCACGCGTACGTTCATTCAGTCTAATTTTTTGTCCCACTTAGCAACTTTGAAGCGATCAGTTTTGAAAACGCAGCAGCTGCGCCACGGCAGACCGACGGTATTCACATTAGTGACCAATACTCTGTCTACCATATAAATTTCAGCCTTATGTTCATTCAGCCAAAATCATGCCCCAACCATCAACTTTACCAGGCGCTGGTACCTAAACGCAGCAGCTTTGCTCTGGTAGACCAGAACCATTCGGATTGCCGAGCCCACCTCTATATATGATGGATGTTTCAGCCGTATATTATTTCGGTTATGAAATTAGTCGCGAATAATTTTCAGTATACAAAAAAAATTTCTGAATAGTCCGCGTATGCACATT
Organism: Leptura quadrifasciata; assembly: GCA_963675555.1. Classification (NCBI taxonomy): domain Eukaryota; kingdom Metazoa; phylum Arthropoda; class Insecta; order Coleoptera; family Cerambycidae; genus Leptura; species Leptura quadrifasciata. The sequence goes on from OY776682.1 coordinate 32,959,238, forward strand.
TCCCGGCCTCTCATTGCGGATCGCGTTTGGTCGTTTGGTCAGATGAACCGGAGGCTATGAGAAGCTTAGCTTCCACTTCAATACGTTATACTTATATGATAAGTGACCTTGAATGCTTGGCGCGTTCTCTAAAGACACATGTTGGATATGACAGTACCGCAGCGAGCCTCTGGCATCCCATCTCTTTCTAGCGCATGTACACTTCAGACTTCAGTGTCTTCAGTTGAGCATCTCTTTCACAAGAGAATCAATGGTTATCAGGATGAGAATAGCGGCAATTTGCGGCTTAAACATATATAAAATATTTAACGGGAGTCGAAAAATGAGTGCTTTAGATGAAAATTTTTTCGACATCTTTTGTTGTCCAGACGTGGTGGATTATTTGTTGTTAAATGGATTTAGTTCTCTTAGTTATGATCCTCTGTAGAGAATATCATGAGAATTAAACTGACTAACATTAAGAGAAAATTACATACATTGGTGTAATGGTAGCCACAAAAACAAAACGACCTTGAATTTTCTGAAAATTTTCGCAGACCACCCGCCTGCCCTCCTGCTTCCTCACTTTCAAAACTCACAAGCCGCCACTGCTCAGTTAGTTGAATCCTGTAAATCAAGAGCTCTCTTTCAAAATATCTGTCTAATATTAGCCGTCCTTAGAAAATGCTCGACTTGCCCCTAAGAGCTGGCTTACAATTTCACGTAAGAAATGAAGTTTAGTAATTTACACAATTGCAGTTTAACTTTATTAGAATTGACTACTGTGTGCCTTATTTCTAATTACTTCCTTATGGTGTTGTTGCCATTGTTCTCCTTTTTTTCTTAAGACACAGTTGTTTGCTTGAAAATAGAATATCCTGTCATTACAATTACGATAATAATATATGACATAAGAAATATTTACGCGCTTGTTCACTGAGTAATAATTCGTTACTTCTCCTATTTCCCACTAGACTTGCTACAGTTGTTGTTTATGTAAATAACGTCGAGTAAATTTTCAAAAACCACTTCCAAGAAAGTGAAAGATTATACTTACCTACCTATACATTATTGTCAATATCATTATAGTGTCTTTATTTTTTAGTATACGTAACCGACCTCGGAATGATTAAAGAGAGTTTAGATGCTTCAATTTTTGCTAGTTTGTACTACGTTCAATATTTATTTCATTGAAATAAACTTATTGGCACAGTTTTTTATTGAATTATTTTATCATTTCTTAATCAAGAATCAAAATTCGAAAGATATAATAGTAAAACTAAAGGAACTTTTACCATTCTATACACCCAAATGAACTTGCTGACAAGGACTTTCATAAGGTGCCAATAGAAGTACTTTCAAGGACATAAAATATGTGTATGTTTGTATGAACCGACATATTCCCATGATGTTTCCAGACATAAATACATATACACGTTTATTTTATTTGCTTATTTTTATATTTGATACACACCTGCGAGCTTAAAATGATTACATGTACTATGTTTTGGTATGGGATGTGTACTGTCACTCATTTTATAAATATTAAATATTTATATGTATACATCAGAAATTGATGTCAGACTTTATTGAATTTTTTTCTAGATTACACCTAGTGTAGTCAATGTTTAGAAATATTGCGTTTGCGAAAAATACTGAAACTTTCTTTCAAGTTTGTTGTAATATATATTTTGATCCCATAAGTTCCTTCACAAATGATTTCACATACATATATTTTAAATGAAATCCCCAAACCGAGGGAAATATTTAAAGTTCTAGAAATTCTCAAACAAGTAAGATTGAACTTTGTTACATGTAGATTCCATTAACAAAATACGTCGACAACATATCGGCCTCAACATTCTAGATAGATGCATTAGATGGGCAAACCCTTTGTCGTGTATATAAACATTATTTTTCTTAAAACATAATTGAATAATGTGCGTTTATAATGGGAAATATTAAACAATAATTGAACAAAAATCAACCGCCGTCGAGGTAAATGAAAAGAATGAAATAAAACTTAGTTTTTCTAAAGAGTGTAGGTCTACCTACATTGAAGAAGCATCATTCCCCATTGCTTGGCCAAGTAAATAGGACTATAGTCTAGTATACTTTAATTTGGCGTGTGTATGTATGAGTTAATATTTCCGTACGATTTCATTTTCTCCCATATTGTACACAAAGTTAAAGCAATAGTCCAGAAACATTGTCTACGTGGACAATATTTCTGGATCTTTGTGTACAAGAGAAAATGAAATCGTACGGAAATATTAACTCATACATACACACGCCAAGTTAAAGTATACTAGACTTATATTCATCAGGATTATTTGTATCATATCAGTGGCAACTATAGTAAATTATTAAATCGAGAAATCTCGTTTATGCAAAGTACGTTGATAAATATTTATTTATGATGACACACAAACAATTGTATAATAAATTAATTAAATGAGAGAATAACAAAAAAATGTATCATTATAAATGTAAAATAACTAATATTTCCCGTAAGTATTCAAATTAGTTTTAAAACATTTTGCATAAATAACATCGAAATATTATATATGGAAATTAAAAATTAGTGTAACAGCGCGTTTTTAGGAAGCATGTGTTGTCTGAATGGGAAAATTTAGTTGACGAGGAATGACCGAATGGGGAGATAATAGTTTCTGAATTTTAATTTTATATGATACATATTCGGAAGTTATATTACATTATAAAGCGTTGTTTGTATCAAATTTTCTTGTGTTTATACAGGAAAACATTTTAAATCAGATTAGTAGACAGAAAAGATTACGATGCGTCGCAAAATTACCACATCACGTCGCTCGATTTTGACAATAATATCAAGATACTACGCTTCCATTAAATAACTAAAAGAAATTTGAATTAATATTATCTTGAAGAGGCGTACTTTTGATGGTGACATCATCCACAAGATAAAGATGAGTCTACCAGCTGAAAGATTCATAGATACTTCTTGGTTGAGCACGATGAGGCCCAAACTCAATTTTTTCCATTCTAATGTGCCAAAGTGTAGCGAACTTGAACCTTCTATGTACAGTAAATTTACTTTCAATCTCTGGATTCCTCCAAGAACACCTGATTAAGATTGAGACGAGACGGGAAAATGTCAACTTCAAAGTTGATTTGCTTTGACTAATTTCCAGATTTCCAATGCGCTATTTTAGTCCGAGTTCCCACGGTAGAAATCTCTACTGGACAACACTACTAAAATGTTGTAAATAAATATAAATTATTTACAATTATCATTGTCATTGCTTTTTGTATACTTAGCGAACTTCTCTCCAAATGGATACATTTTCAGTGCCACCTACTGAAAAAAACCAAAATTATCCTTTTTTATTATTTAAAAGCAATGTTTGTTTGTTAGTTTGTTTAGGTCAAATCTTGCAATCAAAATTTCGATTTTAGTTCTAATTAAACTAGAGCTTTGAAATTTTACACATGTGCAAAAGTCCGGTGACAATATACTTTAATATTTTCATATAAGAAAAAAACAATGTCGTCCGCCATATTGGAGCCGCCCAATATGGCAGACGACATTACCGTTTATGATCCGATTCGACTCAAAATAGATATCTGGGGGTTTTTGAGATCGCCAATTATGAATTCTTTGTCAAAATTTAGAAATCAAAAATGGCGGCGCCAATACGGCGGACGACTTTTGTCATTCATGGTCCAAATCGATCAAAATCGATATCGGTTTTCGGGTTCGCCGATTACGAATTTCTAGTCAAAAAGTTAGTTCAGGATGGAGACGACTTTACCGTGTAAGATCCGATTCAACTCAAAACCGATTTCTGGGGATTTTCTAGGTCGCGGATTACGAATTTTTAGTCCAAATTCAAAAATTCAAAATGGCTCCGTCAATATAGCTGATGAATTTTGTCATTTGGGTCCAAATCGATGAAAATCGATATCTGGGATTTTTTGGGGTCTCGGATTACAAGTTTCTAGTCAAAAATTTAGTTCAAGATGACGGAGGACTTTACCGTTTATGATCCGATTCGTCTCAAAATCGATATCTGGGGATTACAGCACATCAAAAGACTAAAATGTAAAAAATAAAATTATATAAAAAATATTTTCTCTCTATATCTCGGTTCATTAGTAATTGTGTTATCCTTTTTGTGTTATGCTATACTTCTAAATAAATTTGTAAAATGGTATCTGGCACTAATGAAGAAAAATTGGACATGATATTAATTTATGGAAAGTGCAGCCAAACGTTTATATCGTGAACACTTTCGAAATAGGCCAAATAGGCCGACGCCATCAGACCAATTGATTGCAAAATTGGCAAAAAATATCGGCTAAATTAGAAGTGAAGGTGGTGTGAAAAAAAAGAAACGTTTTTAAACCCAGAACCAGAATGAAGAACTTACATTTACAGTTTTAGCCCGTGTTTTTGTAGACCCGCATATTTCTATTCGTCAATTAGCGACAGAAACTGATATTTCATATTCTTCGCTTCGCTTCGACATGGAGATTACGAGAGGCGCCTAAATTTTGTAGCATGGTTGACAGTTACTCACGAAATGACTATCTTAGATCGCATCATGTGGTCAGACGAATCCATAATAATGGAATAGTCAATCGACATAACTGCCATTATTGGTCTCACTGGCTTAGAGAAACTAATTTTCAAAATATCTGTTTAATTAATGTATGGTGTGGGATTCTTAACAGACAAATTATAGGATCCAAGTTTTATGGGCGAGCGGTGCACCCTTAAAAAGATGAATAAAAAAGTCGCAGAACCTCCCAAATAAAGTTGCTGGATTGAAATCAATTGGAATCGATTAGTTACGTTTTAGGGAACAAAAAACCTAAATAAAATTTTTTTGTCCGAGTGTCAGGTAATTTGTAATTAACAATGAAATTGTAAAGTAAGTTAATTGGGCAAAAATAAACACTTTTTGTCTTTTGTAATGTTTTCAAAAAATGCACTGTTTTTTGAGTTATAGGCGATTTAAGGTCCGAAAATGACCAAAAGTCAACAAATTCAAAAATTCATATCTCGGCTTCTACTGAACTTTTTTTAATGTTTTGAGTCGCAAAATGATTGTTAATACTTATACTTAAACTATTTTTTATAATAAGGCAACTTTTCATTTTCATCCTGAAATTTATCATCGAAGTATCACTATTTTTTATTGCTTGTGCAGAATAGGTGAAATACACAGGTGGCGAAGAACTGATATGCTAATTTCTTTTTTGATATATTAAAACATTTTTAATAAGATATTCACAAACAGCGATAGTTTAACAGATTATACTTTTTCATTCTTTTTCTACTTTTTTTCAAAGTTGCTTAGATACGCGTATAGTTAAATAGGCACCATTATTTACATTTCAATGAGTTTATTTTCTATGTATTCATTTTATTTTTTTTTATACATTTATTTAACGTCGACCTATTTCCGCTACTGAGGCCTAACACCGACGCCTGTAGACGAGCTACCTCCAACCAGGAATTTTGCCGAACCTCTTCCCTTAAGAAGAGTAGGGATCTTTTACTTGCCTAACATTTAATAGACAAGGGACCGACGGCTTTACGTCCCTTCCGAAGGATGGTATATCTTCTATACAACCCTCGCCTAAGGTTGTATAGCTTCCGCGCATACACTGATATACAAGCCGCTGGAAGATGTGTGAGGCGAGAACGCGGTTTTCGTTGGAATGGTCACCCATCCAAGTACTAACTGCGCCTGTCGTTGCTTTACATCGCATACCGAAGTATGTACATAGTAAAGGCGCACCTACGCTCGCCCCTTCTATGTATTCGTCTATTCATATATAAATCTAATAATTAAATAATTAATAATTTCGAAATTAAGAATTAATATAAAATATTTTTTTTTCTAATTGAATTATTAGAACGTAACAAATCACGTGCTCATTTCACGTCACTCACTTATTTTAACTTGTTTGAACAAGTGAAGCAGTCTGCACTGCAAACGTTCATGCATGTGAGTTGATTTGAAGAAGCTGCAATAATTTCATGGGTAATAGTAGTTTTTACAATTCAACTCATGTAAATATCGTGCAATATTGTCTAATCATTTCATTTTGAATGTATTGAAATTGTTACTGAAGTTTGCGAAAATGCGTATAACACGTTGCAGGTAAGATTCCATTCAACAACTCACTTTTTTGTTGTTTTCATCATTTTTCTTTTCAAATAGCATATATTAAATTTCACTATGGATAACGAACGGAAAACAAGTTCGAAAAAACGTATAATTGAAACTGATTTGAGTCAGGAACACTCAAATAAAAAAGTACTTCGTTCATTGAAAAGTGAATTTGATTGAAGTAAGTTGTGCTTTATCTGCGGACTTCAAAAAGAAGTGTAAATTCAAATCTTCAACGTGTACATTCTAACAGCAATGCTATAAATTTAACATTAAAGACAGCAAAAATATGATTTGCAAATAAATAAAACGATTGGAACTTCGTTGGAGCTAGTTATCATAAGACTCCCTTCCCTGTTAACAATAATTATGTTAAGGAAAAAAATCTTCAAGTATTAAAGGTGAATAAAAGTTCACCGTCTAATCAAAAGTCAAGTAGTGATTTCAAGAACGATCGCGATAATTATGAATTAGACAATTGCATAATCGCAGAGGAAAATAATGTTATAAGTTTAACTTACGAGGAAATTGCTAAAGTAATACTTGACAACCTCAAACAGAGATTTACCGACAACGGAATTATAGCATTTCAAAAAATAACTTCAATTTTCAAAGCTATTTTTTTTTAGAAAAAATAAAACACAATGTACATACCGAGTAGATCATAAAAAGCTCATCGTATAGTGAATCTGGTTTGCCAGATTTAGCTTGTCTTAAAGATATTCCTATTTCGATTCTTTTGCGAGAAATTTATAATTTATGTATAGAAAATTTAAAAAAAATAAGGACACGTTATCAATCCAAGAAAGTGAAAGTATCGTCGTTATTCAAAATACAGAGCCAACAGAAAAACTAATTTTGCATTGTGCGGCTGCTATACTGCGAAAAAGTGTTTCAAACCTTCCAAAAACTGATTATTATCCAACTTCAGATGAAGTAACACTAGAATCTTCTGAAAAATTTGTTCCTATGAATCTAAAATTATTTTTATCTTGGACTGTAGATAATGATGCTTTTTTGCGTGCGACAAGCATCTCAAATCAAGACAAAACTAATAAAATCCATATGCTTGCTCTGTCTGAATGCTTAATTTTCTGCTCAAGTAATACAAATATTATTCCACCGTTCCATTTTGGTTTAACCCTTCAACTTCATTATAAATTTGCAAGTAAATTGTTAATCGACACGTTAAATGCTTATGATTTCTGTGCTACTTATGATGAACTAAGAAGGTTTCTTACAGCTTTAGTAAAAACGCAGCTAGAGAAAAGTAATAAAGTATATGTACCACCAAAAATTATTAGTAGATCACTAGGAGGATTATTAATTCAAGAAGGGGTTGATAATATTGATATCAAGACTGAAACGATTGACGGGAAAAGTTCTGATCATGCAATGGCACGCGTAATATTTCAACATCAGAACAAAAATGATAAGGTGAAAATGATTCCAGTAGAGAGGCAACAAGAAAAATCATTAAACATCGAAAATATTCCTTTTTTAGATATGTTATATTTTAAGAAACTATCAAAAAAAACCAGAACCACCTGAATTTCCTTAAGCAGTTAATACAATTGAAGACATTCTACAAATATGTAATGAATTTTTTAGAAATTCTGATCTTTCATGGATTTTATTAAGTTCGTATTGTCGAGGGTTGTTTGATACAAATTTGAATTTAAAACAAATATTCCCAAATTGGGTTGCCTTTAACATGCATTTTAACAAATGTAAAGATACTGTTACAGTCATATAATATGGTTCTACCATAAATGCAAAGCCAGGTGATCTAAATACTGTTTATATGACGTTGAAAAGAGGTCTAGAAGTAACCAAGGAATCTGGACAAGTATTTTACATCCAAACCTTTGATCAGCAGCTTTATGCATATGCTCAGTATGTAAACTCGATTATTCGCTTAGGAGGTTTTCGTACGGCTTGCACGTTTATTTCATGTATAGGTAAAATTTGGAGTGACGCTGTTCTTCGTAATATTCTAGAAGATTCGGGAGTGTATGCCAGCAAAACAGTTGATAGCATGCTTGAAGGCAAACAATTTTACCGAGCTGTTCGTGGATTGACATTATTCTACGAGGTTTTAATAACTTTATTATTTGAAAACTTTTTTGATTGGGTTATGCATAATAAACAACTCGATGGAAGTTTGCTGAGTGATGTTATTGATAAAATTCACACTTTTCAACATAAATACTCAAATGGTTATGTTAGCAAAAATGAGCTAGAAAGCTTTGTTACATCGATTGATTCTGATATTATTCCTCTATTGAATGAATTTATAAATTTCGGAAAGAAAGAATCTCAAACCTTCGATTTTTTTATTCAATGTTTATGTGAACGATCCATGCTTTGATGGAAGTCTGAAGGACGTATTTTCTGCTCGAAAAAACTTAGAAAAATTAAAAAAAATAGGAAAAAGAAAAAATTAATTTTCTTTTTCCTCAACCTTTTCTTAATTCTAAATAAAAATATTACGTTCACAAAATTTTTAGGGTTCAACGTGACTGTTTCAGACGGAGATTAATGGATAAATCATACTTACTGTCGTTTATGCTTAACTGCGGCTCTGATGGTATCAATTGGAAGACGTCGTAACACTATAAATCTAACACTGTCTGTTTCACACTCTCTTAAAATTAAATCTGAAAGGGAATTTTGTTAGAAAACACAAGTAAAAGACAATATAAAGTTCAAAATATATATATTAAATCTTTTAAAAATTTATGTTTTTACAACAACTTCTTCAGAGAAAATGTTAACAAACAATGGTCTGACCCGTGTACAACACATGGTGAGGAACGGGACGATTCATACGGTACCAACTACCATCCAATATGCAGTTTGAAAAGCTAACGATGCACAAAAAGATTCAAGAAAAGTTTCATGTAACTGAAATTTTGGTGGGCTTATGCTTGCCTGTCTTATAAACGTATTTATTAATTCACATAAATTTTGGTCGCTCCTCGGAGCTTAAAATTGCTTGAAGCGTATCTACTTCGTTTGTATTATGCAATAACAAATTTTACGTTCAGGCAAGGCAGATCCCATGCACGTGTGAGTACATGGTAATAATACTTTTTTGACTCCGAATCACTGAGGAACCGGTTTAGGGCAAACCCCGTCAAAACACATCATTTCCCCGTCAAATCCGACTGCTAGGAAATGATGGGGGTCCCATGTCGCTAAGGGCTATTTTCGCTATAACTTCCGATATACTTTGAATAGTCGTTGGATTAACTTGTCCTCATATTCAATACCTCGTAAGAGTTGCAGTGCTTGACAACGTGGATTCGTAAAAGGGTTTCTAATCTTGGAAATTTGGAAGTTCAAGTCCAATTTTATTATACTTTCTAAAATTGGGTGGTCGGGGCGACATTACGTCCCTGTGCAGCGACATTTACTGCACTTACCAAATTAACGCTCCTCGAAGAGTTAGCGAAAATTTGGCATAAAAAACGCTCCGAAGAGCAAAAATATATTTCCAAGAATTAAAAACCTCCTCCACGGCGTTTTTACGTGAAGCACGCTTTTCTTACGAAGTATTTCCTAAGTCGGATTTTGTTACAACGTCGAAAAGTATATCGGGGTTATAGCGTTCTTTAACATTTACAAGCCATTCAAACACTCTTAGATTTTCTTCGAGCTGAGCGTGATTACGATTAGGACTTACAACACATGCACGCATACTACCGTACTTTTTTGCCTTTAATAAGCCCAACTATTCTCGGTCGGGAACTCTATATGTTGCTCATGAAATTACCTGAAGTAGTTAAAGAGGAGTTTAGAGCTGGCAATTTCCCTATTAATTTCACTTCTGGTGCTTATAGAGGTATATTTTCTGATATGGCAACAGAAATGACAGGGATAAAAAATTCGAAAGACACTAACTCTGGGATTATTGATCTTACGAGAAAGGCTCCTGCGATATTAAGATGGACACTAACTCAAAACGTCGCTGAAGAATATGCTTCAGAAATGCATAATCGAAGTAATTCTAAAGATGTTTAAAGATGATCTTTGCTACATCCAGATGAAGAAGAAGTTCTTAAAATGTCTGGCTATGTAAAGATTCATATGACTGAAAAATTTGCCAGGTATGGCATTGGTGGTCATGCAGAACATACACACTAGGCAGCAGACATGTATGAGATTTTAAACAATGTTTAGCAAATAATGTAAGTAAATCTAATTTGACAAATTTTATTTGCAAATATTTACAAGAATACATTCCTGAATCAGAAGTAATGAAAGACGAAATTAAAAAAATTATATATAGCTGGCGGCCTAGAACTTCGGGAAAGTACGTACGTTATTTCTAAAAATTGTCAGTATGAAGATTTTAACTTATCTTGTAATCATATGGATGCTGATACGCCATTAATTTTTCACGTAAACGAAATTCAATCAAGACACTGAAAATCTCCTAATTATTGTGGAGTCCCCATATATAGATGTCTTCATACTTCTTCTTTGTGGTTTTTTTAATTTTGATTCCCAGCTATCAATATGGTTCTATACCGAAAAAACTGGAAAAAAATTGATCGTTATCGATATATTCCTATTCATAAATTATACGAAACGATAAGGCCAAGTAAAAGATTAGCATAATAACTTTACATGCCCTAACTGGCTGTGATACAACAAGCTCATTTTTTTCTATTGGCAAAATAAAAACTTATACTGGATTTTCTGGAAGTAAGGACCCGCATTTATCTATAGACGACTTGAGGCATAAGGTATTTAAAACCAGAAGTATACCAGTAGGCAAAATACCTCCATCGGAGCCTGCTTCGTTACAACATATTATGCGAGTGAAATGGCAAATAAATGAATGGTCACAGTCAAGATCTAAAAAAATAAATTCTTTTGATCCTACTAAATATGGCTGGATATTACAAAGTAATGTATTGTGTGTACTTTGAACGGGACTCAGCAATGGAACTTTTGCAGAAATTCATTTGTTCATGCAGCGGAAAGTCACCTTGCAGTGATGAAGAAATTTGCTCTCGTTTGTCACAAGATTTTAAATGTTGTGAATTTTGCATTTGTTCAGTTAAATGTAAAAACCTAGAAATAATACATTGTGGGACATTGAAATATTCGACGAAAGTATAATTGAAGATTAAATTGGTATATTCTATATATTATTATATTCTATTATAAAATAGTATCTTACATTAACATTTTATATTTAAATATCATCAAATCTGTATTGTTTAAATAAAATATTTCATTTGAAGTCATTTGCAAAAATTAGCAGATCAATTCTTTGCCACCTGTGTATTTCATCTATTCTGAACAATCAAGAAAAAATAGCGATATTTCGATGATAAATTTCAGGAAGAAAATAAAAAGTTGCGTTATTACAAAAAATAGTATGTTTAAGTATAAGTATTAACGATCATTCGACATTCTGTAGTTCCTCGGGTCCAACAAGCTTTAGAGAAGAACGGATACAGTCAAAACAATATACAACGAGTAGTAAATAACCAGAGGAGAAATACAGAAGAAGAACAGCAACAACCAACAACGTATGCATGCCTACCCTACGTCGCGGGAGTCACAGATAGACTGAAGATTTTATTTAAAAAAAAGTAGGTGTACGGTTTCGAACAGTGAAGAAAATACAGCAGATGCTTCCCTCAGTCAAAGACCCTGTCCACAAACTGTTATCAAAAGGTGCTTACCAGTTGAAGTGCACATGTGGTAAGAGCTACATTGGACAAACAAGACGGAGTATCCAGTGCAGAGTCAAAGAACACCAGAGAAATACCAGATTTGCATACACGGATAGGTCGGCGATAGCAGAATATGTCCATAATAACGAGAACCATAAAATCGACTCCGAGGACGTCAATATATTAGACAGAAATACGCGCTATTATCCGCGAATCATTAGGGAATCATTGGAAATTATGAAAAACGTGAACAACTTTAACAGAGAGGATGGATATCGACTTAGTAACACATGGAGACTAGTATTGCCAAGTACCAGCACCGTAGTAAGTCACGGTCAACCAAACACGACGAATGAACAGCGAAGCAAACCAAGCGCGACCAATGACCAGCGAAGCGAAGCGGCGCCTAGGTATATAACGAGGAGTGTAACACAACAAATTTAGTCTTTAGAATCCTTCTGAAGAAGCTGACAGGATGATCAGCGAAACGTCAGTCAAGTTCGACGACCACGGTAAGACCCGGAAGAATCTACTTCATTATTTAAATACAGCTTATCCAGCTGGTAGATGGATCGGAAATCATAATGAGGGAGTTAAATGGTCTACCAGATCTCCAGATCTGACACCGTTGGATGTTTCCTTTGGCCCTATCTAAAAGAAAAAGTTTACTTTACACCTCTAAATAACGTCGAAGATCTTAAAAATCAATTACTAGTTGAATGTCGCAGATTAAATGTTGAAGTTCTTCAACATGTTTGTATCCAAGGCGTGATAAAGAGAGGAAGAAGCTAATGTTTAGAAGCTAACAGAGGTCACTTCGAACATGTGAAGTAATCTTTTTATTTTTTTTATTGTTAGTTATTAGTTAGTTTTCTTAAGTATTAGTAATTTTCTATTGGTAATTGGTATTTATTTTCAATTGTTATTTAAATATTGTTATTGAGTGTTATTATAATTAATTTACTGAAGATACGATTTAGTTATTTAAAAACAAAACATTCTTTAGTAAAAATATCAAACTGTTTTGTCAAGCAAAATTTTTATTTTTCATCAGTACCGTATACGATCCTCGATGAAATCCCTCTCTTTCGAGCCGGATTCGCCTGGATGGTACTAGTTACATTACGTACAATGTCAAATTTCAGTTGTTTCCATGGCAACTATTCTGATTCAGAAACAAAACCATTGAATGTCGTTTTATTATATTTTGTTAACCTTCTGGCAGCTTTTCTTATGGAAGTGTATACCTTTTTTACATAGTTGCATGCAGAAATAAAATCTCTAATAATCAGCAAGAGAAAGTATAACATTCCATTTGAAAAAAATGGATTAACGCTACTTTGGCATATATGATCACAGACACGATTCAAGGACGTCATTTGATAGAGCTTGACAAGAGATATATATTGTTTGATGTAGTTTATTGTTAAAAAAGATACAGGGGCGCGAATACCAAGCTGTGTCACCCGGTATATCTATCGGTGCAAATTTTTTGAAAGGCAAATCCGGCAGGTGTCGATAATAGAGAAATGTATAATGAATAAACATTACAAGGTTATTTTTCCTTTTTTTACTACTGGGTCAGGGGAAAAATATAGTCTCGCATAAAGCCCCTGGCATCAAACATGTCATCAAGCCTCAACTCTGACTCCGAAGAAATACGCACACCGACTCCGTTTATAATGCTATCCGTTATATGGGCTTAATTTAGTTTATGATTCCTAAAACTAGCCACACTACTTCTGAACAGTTAGAACATGTATATCCGCCAAATCAAAAGGCCATTTATCCCATTTTTAAAATTTAATGGAACTAAAAGGAAACTGCGACGGGTGATATGCTGATATAGGTCACCGACACCGAAAATAATTTAGCAGTTAAAGTACTCGATGATAATGGAAAATTTAAGGACACTCAGTTAATTTACATACAATTAGTTGCACAAATGATTCTTTCACGCTAAAATTAAATACTCGACGAGATAGGTGACGCATCCGTTTTTTAATTTTTGCAGTAAATTGACACCGAAGTACTATATAACTACTCGACAACAGTAACACGCAAATTATCTTTAGCACCATTTCTCTGGGTAAAATAAATAATGAAAATATTAAAATAAAAAAATAAGCTACGTATACTCTAGAAATGCTCTAGATATATGTACCTCGAGGTTTAAAAATTATAAAGAACGCCGAAGTTATGTCTATATTTAAATTGTTCACCGACTTTTCCGCCATATCTTTTAGATGCACAACAAACATAAATAATACCTATTGTCGTAATCAAAATAAACTTTTTAGAATAACAGCATATCGAATAAATGTGGCTATAAACATAGGCTATATGGGATATAACCTATTCAGGATATCGCTGGCCTTCCACCATATTTGTTGGTTTGTATCCTGTTGCTCTTATAAATATTTTATTGATGCCAAAACGATAAAATATTACGGTAAAATATACTGCAGACATTGCATATCGGTTCTAATTTTTTGCTGTTTTTTATCATTGGATGAAAGTTCAACATCGAATTCGAATCCATCGAATTATTTATAGCAAAATAAGTAAATATTAAAAATTAAATAATTATTACATGTTAAAGATTCCTGTATTTTTTACTTTCTACTTTGTCTCGTATTCGTGGCTACTAAGGTGGTTTAGTAGGCAATTGTGACTATAGTCTCCTTGCTAATTCTTGACGCACACTATGCAGTTTGTCTTAATAAACAAGTAGCGTGGTACCACTGCTACTATATTTTATCTCACGATATTAACTTCCTTCCTGCCTTCCGGTTTATAGGGATTTGAGATGGAGAGCAAAGCTGTCTTTCGAACTGATGTTCCTCAGGAGTTTTGATAGGTCCTTGATCTTCTTAATCCAAGTAAATATATCATAATTGTCGCAGCTATACCTTTTAAATCCAGCTGTTAATTATCTATCTTCAACACCAGTTACCGATATACAGTGGGGCCCAAAATATCGTTATATTAATATAAATATCCGTATATTTTTAGAAATCTTTTTCTAGACTCCTTCTACTCCTGTATTATTATTGACTATCTCCGAACCATTTGGATGAAGTATTTTTTTGTTGTTGAAATAACGTCATCTGCAGATGCATTTTGAAAAAATCACTACAATCACCATTATGGATATTAAGAAAACAATTTCTACATACCAGTTACGAGACATCTTTGTGGTGTGTTTTAATCATTTTCACTTCCTAGAAATGTACAGGGTGGCCAAAAATGATTTTTCAATTTAGAACTTTTTGAATTGAATTTTTTCTTTTTTGTCAATGAAAAACTGCATATTTTTCAACCATATGATATAGAAATGAAAAATCAACATTTTTTTGTACGTACTCTATGATTATTTGTAACCATTTTCAACTTGTTGAGCAATAAGTATACAATTAAAGAATAAACTTTAAAATTAGTGGTTTTTTCATATAATTAAACAGAAAAAATTATAATAAGTGCTCCACGTGTTGCTCATTTTGATTGACACACATCTCTATGTGTCTTTGAACTGAAGTTTCTACTGTTTTTAAAATTGCCGGTGTGATTGATCGAGAATAAGCTGTTATTCTATCGTTCATATTTTGGCTTGTAGAGCAGTAAATATTTTAAATATGAAATATTTTTAATATGAAATCATTTCAAATATAACCGATAATATAGTAAATATGTGGTATTATTCGAATAAGAATAAAATTTATCTAGAATCAGATTGTGACGTGCCATCTCTCGCTGCTTCCTACAAATTAAGAATAAAGGAACTTAGTCTAAGAAATTAAATATCTGGAGTAATAAATTACCCCTTTAGCGATAGATGTCACCACGCTCTAATTTATTATTGAATTACCACTGTTGAGCTTTTCGCCAACAGATGGCCCCCACTAGGTAAATATACCAATCCATTAAAATAATTGTGTATGCAACGGAAATCTAATATATAAACTATTACTATAATTATTAGCGTATGAAAATTGTCTACAAAATGAGAGCATAAAGATAGTTCATAGTCGAAAGTCCATAAAAATCGATTTAGTTTTAAAATTTCTCAAGTTGGTACTCTGACAGCCGAATTATCGAACTGTCAGTTTAAGTAATTTCTCCTTGTTTTTGTGAGTTAAAATGATTATAAATATCAGCCAAAAACCGCCAAACTTCTTTTTGGATCAAGAAATTGGGCTGAAAACTTTGCTAGGGATTAATTTAGTTAAAAGGCACGTAGTTGCTAGTCGGTTTGATACCGGATCAAAAACTAAATTTAACCTAATTTTCAATTAATATTTTGGTTTATTTAATTGAATTTCGATTTATTCTGACTAACAAGTAATAAATAATAATAATAATAATGTTTATTTATGAAAGGAGACTTACAAGGATTTAAACATTTTTAATTACTAGTATGTAAGCATAAATAAACATAGAGAAGTCCACTGAGATAAATCTGTGCGTGGACTATTAGTTTAAGGGAATTAAAACAATGATAATACAATAACATATACGAATAAATATACAGTAATTTTTAAAAAATGATATAATAAAGGTAAGTAAAAATAGGAATAGGACTAACTAGATAGTATAACATTGACAAAAAACTTCATATCATTTAAATCATTTAAAAAAGAGAAAATAAAAGAATATATATATATATATATATATATATATATATATATATATATATATATATATATATATATGCTTTTTTTGGTACTGTTGCATTTGTATTAAAGAACTGAGGTTATTTAATTTCATTAATTATTATAATTAATTATGGACGATAGTTTACAAGCCACACTTTATTGATCGGTCAAGGAATATGATAAGTAGATTAGTCTATGAATTACAGTTCTAGGCGTTGCTATGATCCAATCGCTCAGTTTTTTCTTAAATAATTTAATAGAGTTTAGAACTTTTAAATAATTCGGTATAGCATTATAAACCTTGGGACATAGAAAAGTGAAGCTTTTTTGGCCTATTGTTTTTTCCATTTTCGGTATTGCGATAGAATTTGATTTGAATCTAGTGTTATGAGAGTGGTCAACTATTTGGTTTTTGCAAATATGATTCTTTTGATATAATATCAGAGTTTGGCAAAACAACTGCCTTATGTACAAAATTCCTGTTCCTAGATACACAACTGGGAAATAGGTAAGGTTTATTGAATATAACTTTCAAAATCCATCTTTGCATTATCTCTAGCTGTTTTAGGTGGCAGTTCAATACACCTCCCCAAATGAGGATACCGTACTGTAAGTGAGTTTGAACCAAGGCGTAGTACATTGTTTTAAGGTGATTGATATCAAATATATTTCTAAGGTATTTAAATTTTGGAATTAGACCACGTAACTTTCGTACTATATTACTTACATGGGTATCCCATTTCAGGTGGCTATCAATAACAATTCCTAGGTATTTAATTGTTTTTGCAGATTCTAGTTCTATGACGACGTCATTATAATTGAGAATAATTTTATTATAATGAGGGAGGTTGTTAAAGTAACAAGTAAAAGGTAAGTATTTTGTTTTTTTAATATTTGTGGTAAGTAATTTTGAGGCAAAAAAGTCTAGTAATATAGGAAACTCTTGTATAATTTCTTTTAAACTTGACCAACATTTATCTTTATAGAATAAAGCCGTGTCGTCGGCAAAGCTTACTATATGACCAGTGATAGGGATATTAAATATTTCATTTATATAAATATTAAATAATAATGGATCCAGTATGGTGCCCTGAGGAACTCCAAAGAGAACGTTTCTTGAGCTGCTGACTATATTGTCAATTTTAACACATTGTCTTCTGTCTTGCAAATAACTTTTTAGCAATTCATATGCTGTCCCTCTGAAACCAATATTTTCAAGGGTATCTAACAAATCAGGGTGGCTGGCCGTATCAAATGCTTTAGCAAGGTCGACAAAGATGCAAATTGCAGGTTCTGAGTTGTCTAAGGCTGCATAAACCCTTGACATTAACACTGCTATTGCATCTTGAGTCGACTTTCCCTCCCGAAAGCCGTATTGGCTATTAGGCAATATATTATATTTGTTTATGTAGCTTAACATTCTCCTTTTAATTATTTTTTCATATATTTTTGATAGACATGACAATAATGAAATAGGTCTATAGTTTTGAAGGTCTAAGCGGTCTCCAGATTTGAATATCGGTTTAATAATAGCTGTTTTGAATGCCTTCGGAAAAGTGCCACTGCTGAGGGATTTATTAAAAATGTATACTAAAGGTGCAGCTAAAAACTCCACATATTCTTTGACTGTTTCGGCCCTCAGGGTATCTAGCCCCGGAGCTTTGTTAGGTTTTAGTTCCATTATAATTTGTGTAACTTCTTGCACATTTGTTTGCTCTAAGAAGATTGAGTTTGATATGTGTGCTTTCGGGAATTTTTTTTGGCCGGTTTAATCTTTTTTGCTAGGTTACCGCCGATTTACAATTTGTCCATTTTCAAGTTTTATTTTATTAATAGCTGTGTTATAATATATATTTTCAATACTTTTAACACAACGCCACATGGTTTTTGGACAATTTTTATTTTTGTCTATTTGCGCCTTATAATAGTCTTCTTTAACTTTTTTTATGAGTTCGTGTACCATATTTCTGCAGTTCTTATATTCCCGCTGTATATTAGTGTTATTAGGATTTAATTTCAGTTTTTTATAAATAGAATTTTTGTGATTTATAGAATTGATTAGACCATTTGTAATCCAAGGATTTCTTTTGACTTTGTTTCTTTTAATTTTAATAATTTTAGTACAGAGCGCAACATTGTGATTTAATTTGTTAATGAATAACTCAGTGGCGTCGTCCACTTTGTCTGTAGTATACAAATCCAACCAGTTAATTGAATTAACTTGTTTTTTAAATCATTATAATTTATATAGTTTTTTGTGTATTTAGCTATATCAGGAGTTTCTTTATTTTCAGGCAAAATGTATTGGAGAATGATTGGATAATGGTCTGTTGTCGGATACTGCAGAACTATCGGTACAAAATATTCTCTTTGTATTTTTGTTCTAAGAAATATGTGATCTATGCACGTATTGCTTGAAGCTTGGACCCTAGTATATTCATTTATGTAAGATTCATAGCCTAATTCGGTTAATATATTCAGATACTCTTGAGAAAAGTCACTGTTATTATCGAGTATATCAATATTTATATCTCCAACAATCATGTCTATATCATGACGCATATTATTCGCTCGTAGAAAGTTATACAGATTATAATTAAAGGTATACGCCCATTGAGAAGGTGGCCTATAAATGCATAATATTTATATAGTTTTATGATTAAATACTAAGTTTAATTTAATTGCTTTAGAGTTACCTATACTAATAATATCATAGGTGCAATTTATTCTATTTTTAACGTAAATAATAACACCATCGCATTTGTTAATGTCTCCAGCGTTGTAGAGTATATCGAAACTGGGTATATTGAACATATCTAAGCAATCGAGTTGCCATGACTCTGTTAGTATAATACAATCATAGGAATAATCAAATTCATTTAAGAATCACTGTAATTCATCGAAGTTTTTATTTAGACTTCTGATATTATTATGAAGCAGGTTAAAAGTAACGAATTCTGATTTATGTATTTCATTTTTACATAGTGGTATGCTGTCCATTGTAATACTATTAATTTTTGGAATATTATGCTCTCTGATATATGGGTCCATAGTACACATATGTTTTATATACCACAGTGAACAATAGAAAGTAATTATATAAAAATTTATTACGGGGTCGTAACTTAACTAACATAGTTTATAACACCATATTACATATTAAATTTGAGGCAATAAAATGGAATACAAAATATAAACATGGACAGATCATAAAATTGTAAGAAAGTAAAAGTATGCCTATTTCTATATAAATCAACTTACACTGTGTACTAAGAAAATAAAAACATGTAGCAAAATGACATTTAATTTAAAGATTTAAACAGTGAGAATTTAAAATAGGACAATTCCAAATGAAGGTGTAAAATGGGACAATACGAATTAAAAAGTGTAAAATCGGACAATTCGAATTAAAAAGTGTTTAATTTCTTTGATTTATTATAGACACGTGCTCACATTAGAGGTTAATTTTGAGAATAATTTTGTAACTTTAATTATAGACGATTTTGGTAAGGCCAGATTTCGATTTGGATACAGCTAGATTTTGAGTTAGAACTTGTCAACTGTTCTATTTTTGGATTATTTGGATTTTGGACTTTTGGATCATTTGCTATTCTTTGGTACACGATTTTTAGTATATGATTTACACTTTACGATTGAGAAAAATATGTCTTTACCTTAAAACAACCACTTAAATTCGATAATGGCTTTTTATTCTTAGAGTAAAGAGTAATATCACTCTATAGTATAAGATAATATTAGAAGCAAGTATTATTTTATTCGAGGAATAATGAAACAAACATAATCTTTCCATGTGTCTGACAGGAACTATTGAAATTATACATAGTATTGATTTTAACGTGAATTATATTCGAGGTAACTCCTTTTTTTAAACCGATGAGCTACCGAATTTTAATATATTTTACGTTATTATGTTTTTATTGGTGGTTCGTGTGTTATAAAGGAGTATTATTAGTAAGTGTTTGATATTTATCATTCAGATATAATATCATCCATCCCCTTCTGATGGCTAATACTTCAGTTCAGTTCAGTGTAAATGTTCATGTTCAGACACTATATCCTCTATTGTTTTTCGTTTTTGTTTAATGTTTTCATTTATATTTTTCAAAAGTAAAAATGTTACACAATATGATAAAAGAAAGTTTATATGCAATGTTTGTAGTAAAAGTTGGTGAAATGCTCATATGGCCGTTTTTAAAACAGATTTAGATATGAATCGAACTATCACTACGTTTACGCTGGAAATTATTAATAAGTGAGTGATTAAATCATTTCAAGTGAAAGAAAGGTACTTGTCCAGTGTTAATTAAAATGTTTACAAAAATGCAATTTCTACCCAAAAACAAATAGATGTATTTACTGTAGACCGGGATACACTGCGAGTGAGTTCTCGTTGATATATATTATTAAATATAATTTTGTTCTGCTCTCATCTGGGGGTTGAAAGTAAATAGTCACATATAGCATTATTGTTATATTTGTTTTTCTTCCGCTGGAATAATTTCAGTTTGATTACTCGAATAGTATTGTTTTTTATATTTGGATTTATATTATCCAACAGAGTACAAACTGGGAAACGTTATATTATTCATATTTTAAGATTTTAAGTGGATAAAAGAAATAATATTGGTAATATACAGGGTAATCCAAAGGTAGACGTCAATAATAACTAAGTAGAGAATTCAATACATGTCAGAATAATCCTTAAGTATGTTATCTGATTATTTATCATTTTCGAGCCATTCAGGTTCTTTCTGATTTTTTCAATAGTTGATATCTTCATCAACAATCTTCTTTGTTATTGTTATTACTTTTGATTTTAATATTCATTGATAATACTAATTTACGAAGGAAAACAATTTTATGGTTACAGAGTAAAATACTAATTTAGATTTGTATATAAATTAGTTACTTCATGGAAGTGCAGAACAAGCACTGTGCATGAAGATGGGAAACATTCTAAAATAATACATAATAAAGTCTTAAATCTTAAAGTTTATATAACAATAGAAACAGAAAAAAAAGTTATAATTTATTAAATTTACTATTAACCCTAAAAATTTAAATCTAAAATTTTAAACCTAAAATTAAAGCTGGAGGGTAATGAAGTCATAAATATAAATCAATAATTTTGTAGACAAAAGAATACACAGTTTAATTTGACATCTAAAATGGAACGGAGGCCTAAAATAATGTTTTGAGATATTGTTTGGGATTGATGATTTCATGTATTATATCCCTAGATGTTTCTAGAATGTATTGTTGAATTTTGACCTTTGCCCTGTATAAAGAAGATATGTTCTTAATACTATTTGGTATCGTGTTGTAAGCTCGTAGACTTTGTCCATATGTTAAATTCGTTTTAGGAATTTTTAGGAGGTTATCTATATTTTTTCTGGTTCTTTGAATACCTCTGTTTTCTTGTCCTTTTGGATGCAAATGAAGTAGAATGCATAGGAAAAACAATAATAACCTAATGTCTATTACACTAGCCTCTTTAAAAAGGCAATCTGGGGAGATAGTTGAGTTCCTTGTTTAATATAATTTTTAGTAGTCTTTTTTGCAACGTATCTAAATATTTTAAGTGAGAATCGAGCTTTCCTCCCCAACCTAGAATACCATACATTAGGTGGGACTCGACAAGTGAATGGTATATTAGTTTAATTTGTTGATAATGAATAACTTCTTTTAAACATTTAAATTTGTATATTAGTTTTCTTATTTTCTTTGATACATAATTAATATGTAAGTCCCATTTCATTTTATAATCTATAATTATGCCTAAGTATTTCATGTCTTTTGCTGGTTCTATCCTTAATTTGTCATTAATGAAAAGTTCGTTAAATGGAGGGGCTGATTTTTCATTCAGATAAAAAGGTAAAAGGTTTTAGATATATTTAAGGTTAATAACTTACTATCAAAATAATCTTTAACTTTTTTCAGGTCATTTTCAGCGTCAGCGTAGCTTATTACTGAGCCACAGGTTTGTAAATCAAACAAAGTTAATATATATAATGAATAGTATAGGCCCCAGCAAAACAGCTAGGCTTTTATCTCTGTTGTCTAAGCACAGCAGATCTCGTTTACAAGGTTTGAAATTGCGTTTTGTGTACACATACCTTTTCTAAAACAATATTGTGACCTAGAAAGCAAGTTATATCTTTCGAAGTAACTTATAATTCTTGACTTAATGACCTTTTAAAATTTTTGGTAAGTTACTGATTAAAGATATCAGTCTATATATAGTTCGTTACCTCTTCTTTATAACCACTCTTAAAAATTAACGGTATTTCAATATATTCAGATATTTATTTTAAAGTGTTCGGACGTAAATCCATCTATTCCCGATGATTTTTTGTTTTTCAACTCGTTGATGATTTTTATGATTTCGCTCGCAGTGGTTGGGAGGTTTATAAATATAGAATTTATTTGCATTTTTGTTTCAATCCGCTTATCCGAGTTAAGGATTTTATTTTCCAGCGACTTTCCAACGTTGCTAAAGAAAGAATTTAAAATATTTTTCGTTGTCATTTTTTATCTTTTCACCTTTATCATTTTTAATAGTGGTTATATTAGAATTGGTTTTTCATTCTCCACAAAATTCATTTGTTAGTTCCTATAAATTTTTTGAAGAAGATTTATTTTTGTTCATCTTGTTTTTAAAGTACTTAGTTTTTTCTTTTAATTAAGTTGTTTAAGCCATTACTATATTTTTTGTATTCATTTTTTAGTTCAAAATTATTAGGATATTTTTTACTTCATTGCACATTTTACCTCTTTCATTTAAATGTTTAATCAGTCTTTTCGTTGTCCATTTTTTCCTTTTTTGCATTTTTATGTCTAATTTTTACTCTTTTTGCACAAGCTTCTACCTCGTTTTTATTATATTAATGAACGTATTTGTTGCACTCCCCAGATTTTCATTTTTTAACATTTTTTCCCATGATATGATTCTAAATGCATTTTTAGTTTTTGATTAATTGATAAGTAAGTTATTACTTAAAAATATCTAAACTGTTTAGCAAAAGTCAGTGAAAGTTAAGGATAAAATAATTATTTGTGACGAGTCTAGACTGTTTTCAAATGCTTATAGCGATTTTCTTAGGGAACAGCGTGCCAAGTCTGACTGGTATATCAAAAAGTTCTACACACAATAGGCTTTCAGAAACATAAAGCATAATATCTATTTAATTTCAAAAAATTGGTAGTAAAAATATAATTTGAGAATCAATTAGATATTTATTCATCGACACTTTTTCTTGTCAAGTAAAATGGTTTTCCCATATAGCTATCTCTAGATAGCTATATTGTGCAGATTAACTTACATAAAAAGAGAAACAAATTTAAAAATTAAATATTAACAATAGAAATCAATACACTGTAGAAGTGGCATTTGTAAGAGATAAAGATAAGAATTTACAATCTAGCAATAGTGAGTTTGATCAAAATGGCAGTACAAAGCTTAAAAAATAAAAATAGAAAGGGTAAATAAGGCGAGAAATTCCAGTCTAAATCCGCAAGTCGCGTGTGCAGAGTTTACGTAACTTCTTCTACCTTGTATTAAGTACTTCTATTTCATTCGCTATATAAGCTTACGGAAAACCTATTTTTCACGTACGGATATTGTGTATTGGTTTTAATGTGAAATAATTGTATGTGGAACATATGAATAAAAAAGTAAGAACTGAATTGAACATGAAAGAAAATTATTTTAAATTGAAACACGTTTAATGTATTAATCAATTCAATGCCAAAAATTACTTTGACTAACGATTTAGAATTTTAATTCATTTTAACACCCTGGCGGCGGAATTTATCATTAGCTATTCCACCATTCAACCAGAACACAGACAATTACTCAATGACCATTCCATACGAATTTGCCATCTGCCACAGTTGGGACTCGAACTTAGGAGTGGTACAGCGACCTGTGGTATTTCTCACACAACCCCGTCTAATCCTTTGCTACCAACTCGGTAACGCATCAAACACCCCAATAAACCTCCATATTACAGCTAGAATTTGATCCCGGGACTCCTTGATCTCGAGCCTAAAGCATAAGAGTTGAGCCACTGAGCCGGAATATGGCGTGTTCAATTAAAAAAAAAATACAGGGATGGTTCTGGGAGTGGAGCTAATCCTAAGTATGTGTCCCCCTATTATTTCTTTTTGATGTGTTTTTGCGCTTTTTGCAAATCAATATTATCCAAATTTGTTTAAGATGGATACTTTTCATTGAAATGCACTGTATATGGACACTCGGTACTCTCTATAAGACGAGAAAAGTTGAATTGAGAGGCGTTGGAACGTAAAATATTTTATTACAGTGTAAATAAATGAAATATAATTTATACGCTCAGTGAGATTTATGAAAGTTCTTAGTTTGCATATAACTCTTTTGAGTTTATTTAAGTTTCACTCGCTACTTTGTGTTTCTAAAACATGTAACATTTTGTACCACCGTACACATGCATGTCTGTCTTATAGTTCATGATGAACGAAAGTACGAGCAAAACCTCTAAACAAACCCTTGTTACGTTACCGTGTTTGGCTCGGCAAAATTCTCTAATCCAGATCCTGCTTAGCACAACTGGATTAGTTATTACGATTGCTTGTTTCTATTTTGCACCCGTTAGGCATGGTTAATCTTTGATTTTAAACTTCAGCGGACATACTTATTATTAAATACTATTTTGACCGGCAGATAAAAATGATTGTAATTAAATTAGCTGGGCGCTTACCATATTTTCAACAGATTTTAGCAAGTTGATAGTGACACAGGTTTAATAGAAGCATGTACATATACGCGGTTAAGCAAACCGAAACCAGTATATTGCATTCATGTTTCTGACAGCTGCTTCAGTATTAAACCTATTGTCATAAAATAATCATCATATTAACACAGAACTAACATTCATTATATACTAATATGTTAACATAATAGTTTCCATTAACACAAAGACTGATTATTTTCAATTTAATAATGTATTTCCATTACGCACTGTTCAGGTTAATTATTTCATAAATTATTGGGCGCTTTTAAACAACAACAACAATGGATCGATACATTTTTTATGAGAAATTGTGGCGTAAATATATATTCACACTCCTATACTCCGTACCACTTGAGATAATACATATGGATAACTTGTCTTTATTTTTAAAGTATTTGAATTTGGTAAATATGTCTGAAATATCTGACGACAACCGCAAGATTACCATGATCGTTTATTTCATTGATTTGATAGATTTTAGCAAACACATAACCTCACATTTAATATCCATATCCAAAGTAAACTAGTGATAAAATATATTTGTATTGTTGACGTGTATTTAATATGTTATGAAACAAAGTTGGATATCATTAGCTGATATTGGACGGAAATAAACTACACTAATTGCAAGATAAATAAAACGTATCAAAGAATTTATTTGTTTTACTATTCCTCAAGCCCTCATCTTATAATTCGGAAAAGATGTAAAAAATCCCTTCAACTGTCGCCCAGCATCCCTGACAGGCTGTCTTAGTAAAATTTTAGAAAAAATGATCAACTTTTGTATCTGGTACCAAACCATCAAACTCGGTGGCGCGATACCTGTGTGATTAATGCCACCTCGCGCCTTAACCAACGCTATCGGCAAGACTAACAGAAGTTAAGGATTTGAGAAAATCCCTCAGAGGCCCATACTTTAAAAAACGTAGTTCCTCAAGGATCTACTCTTAGCGGTAGATTGTTTTTAATAGATTGATATCTACCGCTCTTGAGTCTAACTACAACCATCGACCGAAAAGTTGGAAAATGCATGTATGCTGATTACCTAATAATCTTCGTCGCAGAAATGCCGAAGCCTAAATACGTGGTCATCGTTTTTCAGCACTAAGTGCTAAAGGTCACGCAAGCAACATAAATGAAGATGAATTACTGGATTTAACTTTGATAAAAAACGCAATTAGAAGACGTACATAGATGAGCTAGCAGTTTACTGCAGTCTACTTTAGTGCAGCAAAGCTCTAAACATCGTTAAATGCTTATCGAATATTAACTGGGTTCCGGACAGAGAAAGTCTGCTAAGAATGTACAAATCTTTGATTCTATCGAAAACGGAATACGGTTTGTAAGTATATTCCACAGCACGGAAGTCTAATCACATTGTGAAGGACTAAGACTGGCGGTTTAAGACAAGCCCTCTGACTTCAATCTATAGTGATACAAATCGAATGTTAAAGCTTTAAGGAAAAATTGTATGTTTTTCCATCAACAATACTTTTTAACTAGTGTTTGAATTAAGCCTTTCTCTTAAGTATTTTGAACTTTAATCTTAACCTAAATATGAAACTCTCTCTTTACCTAAACCTTTACCCATGTTTATAAGTCAACGCTATATCAGTTTTTAATTATGAGTCATTTGGGATAGATTCATCAAAATCAGTTCAATTATCTAGAAATTTGCCTGCATAAAGATACAGATATACACTGTGTACTGAACGTAGTTTGTTGAAAAGAATACAGTAAAGCGGTAGTATTACATAGTCTATAAAAAATTCTGTTCTAATAAAAATAAAGTTTTCCCGGCGCATCCACCATATTTGTGAATATTTTAACACTAGAAAACCTGGGTTTACGCAACTACAACATCCATCACGATGCATACTAAATTTGACATATTTAGCTCATTTTATTACGTAAAATTCATCTCATTATTTGTTTCTAAAGTACTAATAGATGTCGACGAGAGTACATATACCGAACTTCATTCCATTAAGTGTGTATTCTGAAGATAAAAATTATTAATAACTCTCTAAGTAGCGATTTAAGAACATTAGGTCACGGGGATTTATTCTATATGATTATCTGGAAGGAATTAACACCAGAAGGTAGTCGGGACTTCTTTGATCTCAATATGTGCATAAATATTTTAATGTTTATAAACTAGTTTCATTTAAAAGGCAACTCCGCTTAATTTCGATTAAATTTGCAACATTATTTTCGGGAATCTCTTTACCTTGCCTCTCTCTATCACAATAAGACCTTTCTCATGTGATGTGGCCGAAAAAGTGAACACGCCACGTTTCGCTCTTTTGTGATATATTACAAAGGAGAGAAAAAATCATTTGACCTACGTTGTAATTTCTTACAACACAACATAGGCGCTGCTTACAATTTCCAAATTGAATAATCCTGAAAGTATACAATCTGTAATTGTTTTTACTCTTATAATGCCGAAGTTTTTATAACATAATTTTTGATATTGCTGCAAATTATTAAATACTTAATAAAATGATAATACATAAGCTTGATATTGTATGCATGCTTTTAAAATATTTTAATTTCAGATTTAAAATCAGTTTGAATGAATTCACGAAAAATCAAGCAACGTTAATAACCGTTTGCAAATATTTATCGTACAGTTTTTAAATTCCACGCTGTCAACATTAATTTGCAATTAAATTTGTCATTTTAAATTATTTTATCTGTTATAATTCAGTGTAGGCGAATTTTAAAACGTAGAAACAGCTAATGTTAGGATGACAACTAAAATGTTAGACAATAGAAACGAAACATTTTCAAGATATCATTTGTCGAAAGATAGATATTCATATTGATCTAAGCTAATTAATAAGTCACCTAAATTAAGAAGATTTAATGAAAAAAGTGATCTGGGCTTTCCACACGTACGAATGTTCTACTGGACATTATTAATTGACCGCAAACTTGTACAAGTTGCTCAATGATAGTCTATTTTCTAATGCTGAGTTTTTGTAACTTCTTCAAAAAACTTATATTATTATCTGTTTTTTTCCTATTTTAAACAAGATCCTCTTCAAAAACAAATCACCGAGTCTACAAAATAATAGAATTATATAAAAAAGCCTCTGCGCCTGTGACATTTATGTCAGAGGAACAGTCAAAGGTTATTTTTTAACAAATAATATAAATCGGAATAAACATAGAAATAATGTATTTTGCTGACGTTTCGGAAAGTAGCTTTTTTCCAAGAACTCTTATTTGTTGTGTATGTCGAATACACAGCATTAGATTCTGTTTATGTTATGCAGTTTATTCTATGTCCGTTTTCCCAAGCATGCTCACAATTCTTTGATTTCTGAATTTCATTCTTTCTAATGTAATTCTTGTTCTCATCCAACCTCACACCGAAAGGTCTGGATGACTGACCCACATAACATTTATCACATTCGCACGGGATATTGTAAATACAGTTTTTTGAATTCTGCTCCCGGTTTGTCGGTTTTGTTTCATAGTAAGCCTCCTCATTTTTATGGCTTACCAAAGACACATAAACAAAATATTCTTTTAAGATCAATTGTTAGTTCCACTAATTCACCATGTCACAATTTGGCAAAATTTTTACTTAAAATTATTGATCCATTATCTGGAAATATCGATTCATATATTAAAAATAGTAAACATTTTATAGAAAAAAATTTATGAAAACGATATTCATGAATCACACCTGATGGTTAGTTTTCATGTAGTTAGTCTTTTTACCAATGTTCCGGTAGATGAAACCTTAAAAATAGTTAAAGATAGTTTGCTGAATGATAATAATTTGGAAACTAGAACTAAATTAAGTGTAAATAGCATAATTGAACTATTAACAATGTGTATAAACAACAAAAACAACCTATTTTCAATTGGAAAATGAGTTCTATCAGCAGGATTTTGATATAGCAATAGAGTCTCCATTGTCACCAATTTTAAGCAACGTATTTATGGCGAACTTTGAGAATATACATGTTCAAAATTGTATAAACAAACCGGTTGTCTGGTGGAGATATGTTGACAACATCTTTGCAATTTGGCCTCATGGTATTGATTTACTAGATAGTTTTTTAGAAAATATAAATAGTAAGGAACCGTCTATTAAATTCACATTAGAAGTAGAAAGTAGGAATGGACTACCGTTTTTAGATGTTTTAATTAAAAGGGTAAATAATACAATTGAAACAAGCGTTTATAGAAAACCAACACATACTATTAAATATGTAAATTTTAACTCAAGCCAATTGCTACGTCAAATTTTAAAACTACAATCTGACGTAACTAGTTGGTCGTCGTCTGTTGACTAACAGTATTTGCCGGCCGACTAACAGTGGAGATGGTCGGGGTTCTAAATTACTATGATGTATCAGGGCGCCAAGTAAATTTTTTTTTCTCTCCAAATACCAGCTCAAGTACAATGTAACCTTAAATTTACTAAATAAATTACTTAGCGAGACGATAATGAAAAATTCAAATTCAGTTTTATCTTTTAATAACAATAAACGAAGTAACTTTATAACATTCAAGAGTACAATAACGCAGAGTATGGTATGGCAGACAAATTAACACACAAAAAAAATATGTATCTAACTGGGTATACGCGTCTTACGTAAGTGCTTAAACCCCCAACAAATATCATAGATGTTTTAATTAGTTGACAGAATATTTTCATAAAATGTTTAGCAAAATTAGCAGTGGTGAAATTTTTTTTTAAAAGCAAAATATACAATATATTTAAAAAAAAATCAATATATATATATGGTACAAGAAGGATACAACTTGCAGGCAGCAGGGCTTCAGCTTCGGCTCAATTTTCAGGAATGGGCAACTTCCAGCCTATCAATTAACCCAAAAAAATGGATGGCTCTCCACAAAAAAGAAATTCCAGTCCAGTAAGGAGAAGTAACATAAGTACGTGTAGACCAGTAGAAAAAAAGTTATTCGTTCGTATCAGGAGACAAAAAAAATCGTATGAAAAACTACGAAATACTAGGCAAAACCGTAGGTGAAAAAAAAGAACCCTAAAAACAAATTTTTACCATTGAACAATTTACTACAAGTGACATTTTGCTAGTTTGAATATAAAAATAAAGTAATTACCTCGTTTCGGAGGGTTTTCCTAGAGAAATGTTGTTGACCTTGGATGTCCTTGGCCTCGTGTAAATTTGGCAAAAATGGCTTTTACGTATAGATCCTTCCAATGAAGACAATCGATTTCCAATACCATAAAAATATGTACTCGTCCAAACATAAATGGAAAACCGAAAAATGTAACGTTGCGAATATATCCCAAAATGGTGAAATTACTTGTTTAAAAAATCGCAACGAGCACGTAAAAATACCACTTAATAAATTGCCAAACGTTCGAGCGAATTACACGTGAAAAGTGACAGACTACCGGAAGACAAAACCTAAGCCAAAAACTATTGTGAAGGAATAAATCTGTGTTACCGATCGTCAGTCGGTTATAGGAATCTACCTATAAACTAATTAAAAGTTATTGGTTTCCTAGCTTAAGAATTACAGAAATAGAGAGCTTAAGTATATGCAACACGCTACACAACAAAATGTATAACGCCATGCCTATACCTGCAACAGATTCCTTACAATTGCGAATTCATATAGACAACTAAATAATAAATATTACGCGTGACGACGGATAACACGAATTCGTTAGACATTAAACGTAAGAGATAAAGTAATGATTTAGAGATTTTTTTAAATAATGTATAAATGTTAAATTGAACTGTAACAACCACCCCCCTTCACAAAGGAATTTACCCCGTAAATTTCTCCAAAAAGAAAAAAAAATAAAAGACGCACACAATAAATTTATATGCACAACCATATATACCTTAATACTATGAGGCTTAAAATGCTTGGGGTTACCTCACCTCACAGCCAACCCACTTGCAACCAAAACTTGCGGGAGTGTTCTCCTATCTGCCACAGCGGCCACCCTTCCACCAGCAACTAGATGACAGTCACGTCAGAGCACTGCACTGAGGGACTTGCCATAGTGTTGACCGACCTCGACCAAGCCAACCAAAACGAAGACCCATGGCAAGCTGATCCCCAGCTCAATGACTGACCCCCTGGCATCCAGTTTGCCATTTAAGACAGCCAGTGAAATGTCACCGCTCCCAGCAAGATCGGAGTCCCTCTAAGTATTTCAAACAAAAAACTAAGTGGCCGTTCAGGGGACTTTTACCCCACATAGGACAATCCCATGGTGGTAGAATTCTTTTTACAACCCCCTCACCACAGAGGTTAAAAAAAAATGACACCTTACTTAGTGGGTTCCAGCCAGCTAAGTAAGTTATAATAAATCCTGAAATCAAGAAAGAAAACCTAATCAAATACTATAACTCGCGACACCCTACAGATAGACAGGCACATTAAAATCCAGTAACAAGTAAACAAAATATTATAATAAATTTAATTACTAGATGAAATTACTGACTAGTAGATCAATATCCAAAAGGACGTGAAATTAAATAATTTACGGCCATATACGACCTACGACACACAAAAATATTTCACTGTTAGTAGAGACTAAACGAAAATCCCTTACTAACCCACTACTATGGCAATAACATTCATACTCAAGACAAACAAGAGATCAAGATCTGGAAAGCTTTTATTTTCCAAAAATGATCTATCTAATGGCGGTATATGAAACACCAACCAAGGTAACATATTATAACTATTATACTGGATCTAAGTGCTCGTCTGGTTCTATATAAGGTTTTAAATCCTTAACGTGCCAGCTACCGTTACACTCTGTACCAGATAAATCTTCTAAAATATACACGCAATAGCCTATTTTCTTTTTGACTTTATAAGGTCCCTCGAATTTCCCTGCTAGTTTGGCAGTGAAATAATTTGCAGCATCTGACTGTGCATACTTTCGTTTCCAAACTAAGTCACCAATCTTAAATTCAACTTCTCTACGCCGTAAATTATATTTTTCTCGAGATTTATCGTAAGCTTTTTCTAATCGTTCCGCAACTGACGTACGCATTTTCACAAGAGCAGCAAATCTTTCTGACACAGAGGGTGAATTATCATTGTCGTTATCGATATTATTATGTTTATATTCTGAACCATGAATACACATTTCTTTGCCAAAATTTACGAAATATGGCGTTTGACCCGTAACTTCATGACGTGCAGTGCGTAATGTGCAACCTAGTGTACTTAAATTTACGTCCCAATCTCTTTGATGTTCTTTAATGTAAGCGGACATCATAGTTTTCATTACTCGATTATATCTTTCAGTGGTATTCGGAGCAGGATGATAATTTGGGTTAAAAAGAATTTTTATATCGTATTTTTCAGCAAGATTAGCAAAGTCTTTGCTCGTGAATTGTACTCCGTTATCACAACGAATGATTTGTGGTACACCGAATATATGAAATACTTGTTCTTCTAGTAAAGGAATGAGTTTATTAGCTAAAGCTCGTTTTATCGGGAAAAATAAATTAAATTTACTGAAGTTGTCAGTTACTACGAAAATATGCATATTACCTTTCTTACTTTTGGGTAATGGGCCAAATAAATCCATACTAATAACTTGCCAACAACGGTCAGCTATTACCCTCTTACCCATCAATCCAGCAGGTCGTTTTTGTTCCGGTTTTATTCTCTGGCAAATCTCACACGATCTTACATAATTACTAACGTCAGCTTTCATTCGTGGCCAATAATATAACCGAGCCATACGACTAAAACTTTTGAATATTCCGAGATGTCCTGCTCTCTAAATCATGGTTATTATGCATAATTTCGCACCGTTTTTCTTTAGAAACAACTAATTTCCAGAAATCATTGTTACTGCGTAGTTCAGGGAAGTCAAGTTCAGTATATTTATACAATTTATTGTCTAATATTCGCCATTTAGGAAATTTTAAAGGATTCTTTTTGACATTTTCTAACATTTTAAGATACCATTTATCCTGTATTACATCGACATTCATGTTATTTACCACAATATCTACATTATCTTTATCTACTATTAAACGTGACAAAGCATCTGGCACTACATTGTCTTTGCCTTTACGGTGAACTACTGTATAGTTAAACTGTTGCAATCTAAGTGCCCATCTACCTAATCTACCCTGTGGATTTTGCAGATTATCCAACCATTGTAAACTATAACAGTCTGTTACTACCGAAAACTTAGCTCCTTCTAAGAAGCAACGCAGCTTTTCTATACTCCACAGCACCGACAATAGCTCTCTTTCGACCGCTGAGTACTTACGCTCTTGTTTGGTTAAAGTACGCGATAAATAACAAATAACATGCTTGCTATCTCCGATTTTTTGTGTGAGAACCGAGCCTAATGCAAATGAAGATGCGTCTGTTTGCAATATAAAAGGATACTCAAAATTTGGACACGTTAATATAGGAGCTGATACTAAAGCATTTTTAATATTTCTAAAAGAATTTTCACAACTTTTATCCCAAATAAATTTAGAGCCTTTCTTTAATAAATTAGTTAGCGGAGCTATCAAGTCAGAAAATGCTGGTATGAAACGTCGATACCATGAAACCATACCGATGATTCGACGAACTTCGGTAACTGAGGTAGGAGCAGGCATATTTGAAATGTAGCTAACTTTTTCGGGGTCAACATGTAGACCATCACGATTGACTACGTAACCTAAATATTTTAATTCTGGCCTACAGAAGAAGCATTTATCACGATTAAGCGTTAATCCAGCTTCATATAGACGTTTAAAAACCTCTGACAAAATTTCAATATGCTTATCAAAATCTGGGGCTATAACGATAATGTCATCTAAGTAGCAAAAATCGAAACGTTCGAGTTCAGGACCTAATACAGTGTCAATTAGTCTTTGGAATGTAGCAGGTGAATTATGCAATCCAAAAGGAAGGCGAGTAAATTGATACAGCCCTCTACCAGGTACTGTAAATGCCGTATATTGTTTACTGTCTTCACTTAAAGAAATTTGCCAAAAAGCGCTTTCAATATCTAAACTGGTTAGATATTTTGCAGAGCTTAATTTTGATAAAATCGAATTTATATACGGTAATGGATAAGCGTCTCTTTCTGTTACTGCATTTAATTTCCTAAAATCAACGCAGAAACGTTGGCTGCCATCTTTCTTTGGTACTAATAACACAGGAGAAGACCAACCTGATTTACTATGTTCAACAATACCTTGCTTTAACATTTTATCTAGTTCTTCGTCGATAATTTTCTGTTTGAAAGGTGAAACCGGGTAATATCTTTGTTTAATTGGTGGACTAGAAGTAATAATTTTATGTTTTACCAGGGTGGTACAACCTTTTTTGTCGCCAATTTTAAAAAAATAATCATTCACGACATTATCTAAGTCTGCTTGTTGTGTATCGCTTAAATTAAATTCAATGGAATTAACTACAGGTACTTCCAAATTTTCGGACGAAAAATACCATTCGCCACGTCTCATATCAGGTACTATACCCATATTAACCCAAAAATTTATACCTAAAACTAAACTGTGCTTCAGCGCTGGTACAACATATAAATCCATAACCTTTACGATATCACGTAATCTAATCGGAATGGTAACTACTCCTATACATTCACATAAATCATTATTAGCTATTGTGCACGAAATATTACAACTATTTAATTTAACACCTAAAGACTGTAAAATTTTCCATCCTGAATTACCTAAAAATGATTTGTTTGCTCCCGAATCCAATAAACCAAAGAAATCTTGACCTAAAATATTTACTTTTAAATATGGACATTCATTGTCACCAACATGTGCTAAAATGTAATCAAGTACAGGGAACAATTTATTTTCAATACAAATGGCCTGGGCATCCGTAGAAGGCAGAATTTGGCCTAGTTCTGTCTTCTTGATCCGTTTCCCGAATTACAGTCAGGGCAGGTGTTCTTAGTAAAGCCTGGTTTATTACATCTAAAACACTTAATGTCTAATCTCGTTCTACAATTACGCGCTATATGATTTGGTTTACCACAACGAAAGCAATTTTTAGGTGTTACTTTTTGTACTTGTATTTCATGTACAACTGGTTTATTACTTTGTGGTTTACTAAGTACTGGTAGTTTATAATCTAAGTCAGGTTCACAAGTAAGACTACCTGGAATTGGAGGTATAAATTCATCAATATTCTCTTTAATTTTCTCTATTTTCCTGCACGATTTAACTAACTCATAAGAAGATTCTATATTATCAATGTTAGTGCTTAAACGTTCTTGATAAAAAGGTGCTATATTTTTGCGTAATATTTCCATACGTTTATTCTCTGGTACAGTGTAAGGCATTCTATCAAACAAATTAGACATCGTGGCAATATAAATACCAATAGGTTCATCCCCTTGGGTACGTTTCTCGATTTGACGCCAGAGTTTTTCTGAAGACGGTGTAAATTGCTCCCTCATTAACTGAACTAACTCATCCCAATTAGAAGCGTTTCTCCCAACAAAATGATAAAACTTTAAGGCATCACCATCAAATAATTGAGAAGCATTACAATATAATTGTTGCTTATTTAAATTATAGGCTTTACTACTATCATCAACACGCTGTAAAAATGCATTAAAACTAAGAAGTCCTTGATCTCCGGAGAATTTTAGACCCCATTTGTGCACAGGTACAGTGTTAAAGTAATTTGGAATTTGTAAAACTCCCGAATTGATATCCAAATTATTAGAATTCAAATTAAAAGGCGTTATGTTTTCCTCAACTGTATTGCTACCCGTTGCACTATTATTGGCAAGCGTAACATCTTCCGATTTAGGATCAGATTCAAAACCTTTTGATTTTTCGGTATAATTTGAAACTAGTTCAGTCACATGAGTGAGTGCTCTACAACGTCGTGCAGTTAATGCTTCATCTTTACTCGATATGCGTTCAACTCTTTTTAAGACATGCGTTAATTTGCATTCAATTTTTTTAATTTGAGTAGGTGAACCAGAAAATGAATTAACGTCTTCCTCAATATCAAGCAATTTTTTCTCACATTCACTCAACTCTTTCTCAGCATCTAACTTTATTGGACTACGTATGACCGTCCCAGCTTTTTCTAAAATCAAAGCACCACGCAAACATTTTCTTAACGTCTCGACATTACCTATTTCAGAAAGCCCTCTTATACGTAACTCATACTCTAATTCATCTTTCACTAGTCTATCTACGTCAAGCTTAAACCTACCTGCCATTTTTAATTTTTTTTTTAAACAAAATCAAATTTATACCAATATATGTCTATGTAAAAGAATATTTTGCTTGTTAATACTACTTTTCTC
The DNA here is from genome assembly GCA_963675555.1 of Leptura quadrifasciata. NCBI lineage: Eukaryota > Metazoa > Arthropoda > Insecta > Coleoptera > Cerambycidae > Leptura > Leptura quadrifasciata. Next base: position 32,995,823 of record OY776682.1, read on the forward strand.
TCTGCCAACTCAACCCTACGTCATGTATTCTTGAATTTCAAAACAAATAAATTGAAAAAAAAAATGTAATATAACTAAACCACGTTGGTGCGCCAAAACTGCTACGTCAAATTTTAAAACTACAATCTGACGTAACTAGTTGGTCGTCGTCTGTTGACTAACAGTATTTGCCGGCCGACTAACAGTGGAGATGGTCGGGGTTCTAAATTACTATGATGTATCAGGGCGCCAAGTAAATTTTTTTTTCTCTCCAAATACCAGCTCAAGTACAATGTAACCTTAAATTTACTAAATAAATTACTTAGCGAGACGATAAAGAAAAATTCAAATTCAGTTTTATCTTTTAATAACAATAAACGAAGTAACTTTATAACATTCAAGAGTACAATAACGCAGAGTATGGTATGACAGACAAATTAACACACAAAAAAAATATGTATCTAACTGGGTATACGCGTCTTACGTAAGTGCTTAAACCCCCAACAAATATCATAGATGTTTTAATTAGTTGACAGAATATTTTCATAAAATGTTTAGCAAAATTAGCAGTGGTGAAATTTTTTTTTAAAAGCAAAATATACAATATATTTAAAAAAAAATCAATATATATATGGTACAAGAAGGATACAACTTGCAGGCAGCAGGGCTGCAGCTTCGGCTCAATTTTCAGGAATGGGCAACTTCCAGCCTATCAATTAACCCAAAAAAATGGATGGCTCTCCACAAAAAAGAAATTCCAGTCCAGTAAGGAGAAGTAACATAAGTACGTGTAGACCAGTAGAAAAAAAGTTATTCGTTCGTATCAGGAGACAAAAAAAATCGTATGAAAAACTACGAAATACTAGGCGAAACCGTAGGTGAAAAAAAAGAACCCTAAAAACAAATTTTTACCATTGAACAATTTACTACAAGTGACATTTTGCTAGTTTGAATATAAAAATAAAGTAATTACCTCGTTTCGGAGGGTTTTCCTAGAGAAATGTTGTTGACCTTGGATGTCCTTGGCCTCGTGTAAATTTGGGAAAAATGGCTTTTACGTATAGATCCTTCCAATGAAGACAATCGATTTCCAATACCATAAAAATATGCACTCGTCCAAACATAAATGGAAAACCGAAAAATGTAACGTTGCGAATATATCCCAAAATGGTGAAATTACTTGTTTAAAAAATCGCAACGAGCACGTAAAAATACCACTTAATAAATTGCCAAACGTTCGAGCGAATTACACGTGAAAAGTGACAGACTACCGGAAGACAAAACCTAAGCCAAAAACTATTGTGAAGGAATAAATCTGTGTTACCGATCGTCAGTCGGTTATAGGAATCTACCTATAAACTAATTAAAAGTTATTGGTTTCCTAGCTTAAGAATTACAGAAATAGAGAGCTTAAGTATATGCAACACGCTACACAACAAAATGTATAACGCCATGCCTATACCTGCAACAGATTCCTTACAATTGCGAATTCATATAGACAACTAAATAATAAATATTACGCGTGACGACGGATAACACGAATTCGTTAGACATTAAACGTAAGAGATAAAGTAATGATTTAGAGATTTTTTTAAATAATGTATAAATGTTAAATTGAACTGTAACACAATCAATAAATGATAAAAAGGGTGTTGTAAAATTTTATACGATAGGGTCAAAATAATTTCATCTAAATAATGAAATAATAATGAAATATTTCAAAAAACTGTATTTACTATTGTAACACGGATATTCCCATGCGAATGTGATACATTTTATGTTTGTGAGTCATCCAGACCTTTCAGTGTGAGGTTGGATGAGCACAAGAATTACATTAGAAAGGATGAAATTCAGAAATCAAAGATTTGTGAACATGCTTGGGAAAACGGACATAGAATAAACTGGGGCAAAAATTAAAAAAAAAACAATCAGATAACAAAAAAAGAAAAATTAAAGAATAAGCAATAACCTTATTAAATGAAGATTCGCATACGCATCGAATTGTTCTGTAGATATTTGTACAACCTGGCTACCAATGGTAAAAGAAGAACTTAACAAACTCAACATTATCTAAAAGAAAATATCATCAGTTCTGTGTAAGTAGTAAGTATCTATGGAAATTACATAAATAAAATCGTAAAGCTGTGTATTCGACATACACAACAAATAAGAGTTCTTCGAAAAAAGCTTTGAAAACGGAAAGAGACTACTTTCCGAAACGTCAGCAAAATACATTATTTCTGTCTTTATTCCGATTCATATTATTTGTTAAAACACCACCATTTTCCGACAAAAGGATAAATTTAAAGGCACCTGGCGTCACCCCAGATCAGGTCACTGGCATCTACTGGACTATGTTATCGTATGTAGGAAGCATCTCAAGGACGTCCAAATTACAAAGGCGCGCATTAATAGCGAATGTTGGACCGATCATCGTCCTGTTGTCTCTAAAATGAAAATTGTTATGAGACCCAAACACCGAAGAACTCAAGTAAAACGTAGACTCCGTCTCTGTATTAGTAAATTGCGTGACCAACAAACCGTCGAATAGCTAAAGCAAAAAGTTCAAGAGAGTTTGAGTGTACTAGAAGAAACCAATTCTGTAGATGTCTCTGCTACCTGGACACAAATTAAAGACAGTTTAAAAAGTGCGACTGAGGAAATTCTTGGCACTGCAGCAAGTAAAAAACAGGAGGACTGGTTCAATGATAATGAAGCTTTTATACAAGAACTTCTTGACCGCAAAAATATTGCCTTCCAAATCGCTATCAACCACCCCAACGACTCATCAAAAGCAGAAGCTTTTACCCAATCTAAGTATGAAACGCAACGCGAAATCAGAAGAGTAAAGAACGAGTGGTGGGCAAGCAATGCCAGAGAAATTCAAAGGTACGCCGATTCACACGACTACAGGAATTTCTTTCAAAGAGTAAAAGCAGTGTACGGCCCCAGTCGGAAAAATATGTGCCCTATTAAAGATTTAAATGGAAATCTCCTCAAAGAAGACCAGGAAATAAGAGCCCGATGGAAAGAACACTACTCTAACATCCTTAACCAGCAAAGTCAAGCCGATCACGATATTATAAATCTTATCCCTCAATATGACACCTTCGAAGACTTAGATAAACCACTAACAACGGAAGAGATCTTAACCGCCATTGGGCAGCTAAAAAATAACAAATCTCCCGGCGCCGACTCACTCCCAGCTTCTCTTCTTTAATCTTTAAAGCTGTGTCGTCAGAGCTCATACCGTACCTCAAAAAACTGTTTGATGTCGTGTGGGAAAGTGGTCAAGCTCCGCAGAAGTTTCGTGATACACTTTTAATCAACCTCTTCAAAAACAAAGAGACCGCTGCGGACTGTGGAAATTACAGGGTTATAGCTCTCCTGGCTGTTGGAGGGAAGATACTCACTAAAGCTATGGCAAATAGGCTAACACCTGTTATGGAAAAGTTACTTCCTAAAACACAGAGTGGCTTTAGACCAAACCGAGGTACATCGGATTTAATCTTCACACTTAAACAGCTTCAAGAAAAAGCACTCGAACATCAAGGAGAAATTCACATGGCCTTCATTGATTTAACCAAGGCGTTTGACTCGGTGGACAGGAAAGTGCTTTGGAAAATTATGTTCCGCTTAGGTATCCCTAGAAAATTTGTGGAAGTATGTCGCAGTCTACATACAAACAACAACGCCCAGGTTATGTATAATAATGAGGCAACCGAACCTTTCCAAACCCTCACTGGAGTTAGGCAGGGATGTGTCCTGGCACCCCTACTTTTTAATTTGTTTACCACTGTTCTAACAATTATTGTTGACAACAAACTGACAGTCAGAGGAATAGGTCTCAGATACCGTTTTGATGGCGGTCTCTTTAACATAGGGCGCTTTAGAGCTTTAACGAAGACACGCACACGATTCATTTGTGATCTCCAGTATGCGGATGACTGTGCACTTTTAGCCTCTATGCCGGAAGAGCTTCAAGAACTTTTAGATGTGTATGCCCAGAGCTATGATTCCTTGGGACTTGAAATCAACATTGGAAAGACTAAGATTATGTCAACTCCTCATCAAGTGAACCAAATAGACATTACACTTAACGGAAATTCTCTTGAAGTGGTGGATCAGTTCAATTACTTAGGCAACGTTGTTAATGACAAAGCAAACATGGACAGCGAGATTCGCAATAGAATTAACGCTGCATCTAGAGCACTCTGGGGACTTAGAGAGGGAGTATTTGACAACCACGACCTTGCTTTGTCAACGAAAATGGCTGTCTACAGAGCAGTTGTCATTCCAACACTGCTATATGGATGTGAAAGCTGGGTCGCTTACCGTCGTCATGTGAAAGAATTAGAACGTTTTCAGCAAAGACACCTCAGAAGTATGATGAAAATCCGTTGGTTCCATCACATATCAAACGTGGAAGTACTCAGGAGAGCAAAAAGCCTTCCAATTGAGGTGCTTATTTCAAGAGCACGCCTAAGATGGGCAGGTCACGTTCATCGTATGCATGATAACCGCCTTCCTAAATGTACACTTTATGGTGAATTGCTACGCGGTAGAAGAAGGCGTGGCGGTCAACGAAAGAGGTTCAAAGACGCTCTCCATGAAAATCTAAAATTCTGCGGTATTGCATACGAGCAATGGGAACAACTTGCAGCGGACAGAACCGAATGGCGAGGGGTTGTGGCCAGCTATCAAGGAAATGTTGCTGCAAGAAGGCCGAATCCAAGACCTAACCAGGTCTATGTTTGTCCTGACTGCGGTCGACATGTGCTCTCCCGAATTGGCCTCTATAGCCATAGTCGTGTGCACCGTAGATGAATGGGAATTACAATAGACTACACCTTTTACTTGTTATTTATTGTACACAATCTATCGACTGTAACATTTTTATACTCGGACTCGAGTAACGGCTAATAATAATTATTATTTGTTAAAAAATAACCTCTGGTTAGGGGCGAGCGTAGGTGCGTCTTTACTATGTACATACTTCGGTATGCGATGTAAAGCAACGACAGGCGCAGCTAGTACTTGGATGGGTGACTATTCCAACGGAAACCGCGTTCTCGCCTCACACATCTTCCAGCGGCTTGTATATCAGTGTATGCGCGGAAGCTATACAACCTTAGGCGAGGGTTGTATAGGAGATATACCATCCTTCGGAGGGGATGTAAAGCCGTCGGTCCCTTGTCTATTAAATGTTAGGCAAGTAAAAGATCCCTACTCTTCTTAAGGGAAGAGGTTCGGCAAAATTCCTGGTTGGGGGTAGCTCGTCTACAGGCCGACGTTAAATAAATGTATAAAAAAAAAACCTCTGACTGTTCCTTTGACGTAATCGTCTTTTTTTTCGATAATTCTATTATTTTGTAGACCCGGTGATTTGTTTTTGAAGAGGATAATACATGTGATAGAGAATCCAATTAAAAAGGAAAAATATTCGTAGAATACCACAAATAATATTCAGACAATATAATGGATATATATATATGTTAGATTTGAAAGTCGCTTGTTGACTTTTTATAAACAATTTTATTTGTTAAAGCACAAAAGTCATTATTATTATTTGCAGTATAATATTTACTTAAAATTACGATATTTTATGTAGAGGTATACAAGTTGTAGAATTTAACACAATTGAAAATACTAAAATAACTTAGTTTGAAGTTAAATGAAAATGTTGCAGATATCGTGTAAAATAACTACTGAGTTTAACGAATATTATCTCGCGTTCTCGCGTCTTTACTATGTACATACTTCGGTATGCGATGTAAAGCAACGACAGGCGCAGCTAGTACTTGGATGGGTGACTATTCCAACGGAAACCGCGTTCTCGCCTCACACATCTTCCAGCGGCTTGTATATCAGTGTATGCGCGGAAGCTATACATCCTTAGGCGAGGGTTGTATAGGAGATATACCATCCTTCGGAGGGGATGCAAAGCCGTCGGTCCCTTGTCTATTAAATGTTAGGCAAGTAAAAGATCCCTACTCTTCTTAAGGGAAGAGGTTCGGCAAAATTCCTGGTTGGGGGTAGCTCGTCTACAGGCGTCGGTGTTAGGCCTCAGTAGCGGAAATAGGCCGACGTTAAATAAATGTATAAAAAAAAAAAACGAATATTAGCTAACTGTCTGGCATAAGCCTGTTGCATGTACTTATAATGTTTATAATAAATGCTGAATTAGCATTAGATTGCTATATTCGCATTTCACAGAGTAATTCAAGACTGTACGTATTTAAAATCTGCAGATGTATTATATTACAAAGATAATGAAAATGAATATGATATAATTTATGAATTTATCTATACTGGTGTTGAATTACTTTATGAGAATGTTACTGATAATTAACTTTTTCTTATTAAAAAGTTGATGCTATGGATCAAATTTTAAGCATAGTTTTTACTATAACTAGAATTTGATTCAATGTCTTCAGAGGGTTCTTGTATATTTACACTGTGTCTCCTTTTGGATAGTAGATGTCTATATCTGTGTAGTAGCCTGGGTCTTGGTGGTTGTGGAGGTTGATCGTTTGATGAAGATATCCCAATTTTTATGTCTCTTCCTCTCTTCTTACATATACAGGTTATATAAAGAATAATAAGCGCTGCAATCAAAGCAATGGTTAAATATGTGAACCAGGATATATTTTTATTTAAAAATAGTTCATTCATTAATTTGTCCAGATCATCAGAGTACTGATCTAGTTTGTGTTTTGCGATGTTCAAATCGTCCGTGTTAAGATTACTTAACTTAAGGGGTTTTAACTTTGGGAATTTATGTTTTTCAGGTACGTGGTTACAACAATCGTATGGTATGCTCACTGCGTTATTGCTGTAAGTGATGTTGTCCTGTTGGTGAGAGAATGCGTACACACGGGTGCTGCCTATGACCGCGTTGCACTCCGATTATAAAGTTAGTATAGAGTTTATATAAATTATCTTTGTGATAACGTCTCTATTGTTACATTTCACGGTCACTGGTAAACTGTCTGAAACTGATATTAACCATTTGTTGTTAATAAGTTTGTGAATACTATAGTTTTTGGCGAACAATAAATTTGACTGGCAAGTCCGGGGCAGTATACTTGATTGTCTGTCTTAATATTTGAGCTTCACATATCGCGTCACTGTCTATGTGGTATGGAAGCACATTTGAACATAGTCTTTTACTCAGGTTCAATGGTTTATAGTTGTCGACGTCCGGAAGAGGTACAAATAACAATGAATCATCGTCTTTGGCTATATACTTATGCGTTGTTGACAAGATGTGATGAAGTCCTGTTCGATTATCCAATATAGGAATGGGGTAAAGGTAGTAAAGGGTGTATTCTTCGGGTTCCGCTATTGGAATTTTTAAAACAAATGTTATTCTAGATCCGGCTTGAAAAGCCTGGAGTTCTATGATATCAAAATACTGACCTATTTTTAAATTTGTGGAGTTATTGGTAAATTATTTTTATCTAAGAACTGAGATATTTTCTCGAAGGGAAGCGACAAGATCTTTCGGGATGATTATTGCACTATGCAGAGTTTTTAAACGAGCAAACGTGATTGAATTTAAAATATTTTCTAAACTGTTGTCTAGAAACATGTAACTCTTCATTAGGGATTCACATAACTTCGTTACCCTCAGTGTACAGTACTGGGACCGCTTCTTTTCAGTCTATATGTCAATGATTTAGCTAATCTTCAAATAAACGGTCAAATAACCAGTTTTGCGGATGATACTGTATTGATTTATAGAGCCAAGAGCTGGGAAGATTTAAAGCAGAATTTTCCTACAGTAGTTGATTTTTTTCACAGTAAACTATTAACTACCAATACGAAAAAAACTCAATATGTACCGTTTACCAGTTATTCCTGTCATCTACCGCCGTTTGATCATATTATATTAAAAAATGAGGACACGAAAATAAAATTAAACTCGGCAAAAACAGTCAAGTACTTAGGTATTACAATGGACTGCCATCTTAGATGGGATGCACAAATAAGTAACTTAATTAAGAAGTTAAGATATCTCTTTCCTAAATTTAAGTATTTCAAAAAATTCTTCGATACAAATCATCTAAAAATAATGTATTATGCACTTGTGCAGACGCACCTGATTTATGGCATTGTTGCTTGGGGGGGGCGCAACAAATACTTATTTAAAGCATCTGGATATTATACAAAAATGGTTTCTAAAAATCATATTTAACAAATGTTATACCCACCCAAGCAATGAATTGTTTAAAATATCAAATGTTCTTGATATAAGACAGTTATTCGGTCATGTTCTGATATTAAATCAATATAAGCACTCGAAAAACATTATACCTATCGAACATGATTATAACACAAGATATAGGAATCAAGCTATAACTATTCCAAGAGCATTTAAAACAATTGGACAACGCTGTCACACCTATCTTTCTCCAAAATTGTATAACATCATTCCACGTGACCTAAAACAAATTAATTCGATGTCACTGTTCAAGACGAAAATAAAAGCATGGATTCTCAAAACTCCCAGAATAGTCCTTTATCAGATAATAGACGCAAAAAATGTACATATCCAAAGATATAAAATAAAAGTTATTACATTATTTTAAATCGTAATATGGATGTTTTAAGTTAGATAAAGTTTCAACTAAGTATTCCAATTAATAATTGTGTAAATCAAACCTACCTACCTCTTACCATTTTAGTTTAATTTTAAATCCTGCATTTTTTTTTTTTTAGCAAATAATTTTAGATTTTAATTAGTCAGTAGCTACTATCGTCCACGAGCAAGGTTTCTTTTGTGGATATCTCTATGTTTATTTCTTATTGTACACTTATGTAACTTTTTTAATATTTTGTAAATAAACATTTTTTTTTTTTTCGCGAGAGCGATGCTGGTCAGTTCTGCCGTGTCTCCGACATTCTCACGGAAGAAGCGCCAGCGAATTCACTACGACCACTCCCTGTAACCTGCAGAGTTAGCGACCGTAGGTTCCTAAATCGTGTGCCCTAAGTAAACGAAGAGAACCCAGGATAACAGCTTTCTGCATCTGGCCTGCCAGCCATTCGGCCGAATGTTGACAGGCCGGTATTGTTCGTAATTCCGAGAGCAGCGTGGGCTTCATACCTCCAAGTACACCGATTATAAGGACTACCAACTTGACCGAGTAGCCTGGATACAGCACTAGGAGCTCATACCGGAGATCGCGATACTTGGCCCGTTTTTATGTTTTACCAGGGTGGTACAACCTTTTTTGTCGCCAATTTTAAAAAAATAATCATTCACGACATTATCTAAGTCTGCTTGTTGTGTATCGCTTAAATTAAATTCAATGGAATTAACTACAGGTACTTCCAAATTTTCGGACGAAAAATACCATTCGCCACGTCTCATATCAGGTACTATACCCATATTAACCCAAAAATTTATACCTAAAACTAAACTGTGCTTCAGCGCTGGTACAACATATAAATCCATAACCTTTACGATATCACGTAATCTAATCGGAATGGTAACTACTCCTATACATTCACATAAATCATTATTAGCTATTGTGCACGAAATATTACAACTATTTAATTTAACACCTAAAGACTGTAAAATTTTCCATCCTGAATTACCTAAAAATGATTTGTTTGCTCCCGAATCCAATAAACCAAAGAAATCTTGACCTAAAATATTTACTTTTAAATATGGACATTCATTGTCACCAACATGTGCTAAAATGTAATCAAGTACAGGGAACAATTTATTTTCAATACAAATGGCCTGGGCATCCGTAGAAGGCAGAATTTGGCCTAGTTCTGTCTTCTTGATCCGTTTCCCGAATTACAGTCAGGGCAGGTGTTCTTAGTAAAGCCTGGTTTATTACATCTAAAACACTTAATGTCTAATCTCGTTCTACAATTACGCGCTATATGATTTGGTTTACCACAACGAAAGCAATTTTTAGGTGTTACTTTTTGTACTTGTATTTCATGTACAACTGGTTTATTACTTTGTGGTTTACTAAGTACTGGTAGTTTATAATCTAAGTCAGGTTCACAAGTAAGACTACCTGGAATTGGAGGTATAAATTCATCAATATTCTCTTTAATTTTCTCTATTTTCCTGCACGATTTAACTAACTCATAAGAAGATTCTATATTATCAATGTTAGTGCTTAAACGTTCTTGATAAAAAGGTGCTATATTTTTGCGTAATATTTCCATACGTTTATTCTCTGGTACAGTGTAAGGCATTCTATCAAACAAATTAGACATCGTGGCAATATAAATACCAATAGGTTCATCCCCTTGGGTACGTTTCTCGATTTGACGCCAGAGTTTTTCTGAAGACGGTGTAAATTGCTCCCTCATTAACTGAACTAACTCATCCCAATTAGAAGCGTTTCTCCCAACAAAATGATAAAACTTTAAGGCATCACCATCAAATAATTGAGAAGCATTACAATATAATTGTTGCTTATTTAAATTATAGGCTTTACTACTATCATCAACACGCTGTAAAAATGCATTAAAACTAAGAAGTCCTTGATCTCCGGAGAATTTTAGACCCCATTTGTGCACAGGTACAGTGTTAAAGTAATTTGGAATTTGTAAAACTCCCGAATTGATATCCAAATTATTAGAATTCAAATTAAAAGGCGTTATGTTTTCCTCAACTGTATTGCTACCCGTTGCACTATTATTGGCAAGCGTAACATCTTCCGATTTAGGATCAGATTCAAAACCTTTTGATTTTTCGGTATAATTTGAAACTAGTTCAGTCACATGAGTGAGTGCTCTACAACGTCGTGCAGTTAATGCTTCATCTTTACTCGATATGCGTTCAACTCTTTTTAAGACATGCGTTAATTTGCATTCAATTTTTTTAATTTGAGTAGGTGAACCAGAAAATGAATTAACGTCTTCCTCAATATCAAGCAATTTTTTCTCACATTCACTCAACTCTTTCTCAGCATCTAACTTTATTGGACTACGTATGACCGTCCCAGCTTTTTCTAAAATCAAAGCACCACGCAAACATTTTCTTAACGTCTCGACATTACCTATTTCAGAAAGCCCTCTTATACGTAACTCATACTCTAATTCATCTTTCACTAGTCTATCTACGTCAAGCTTAAACCTACCTGCCATTTTTAATTTTTTTTTTAAACAAAATCAAATTTATACCAATATATGTCTATGTAAAAGAATATTTTGCTTGTTAATACTACTTTTCTCTCTGCCAACTCAACCCTACGTCATGTATTCTTGAATTTCAAAACAAATAAATTGAAAAAAAAAATGTAATATAACTAAACCACGTTGGTGCGCCAAAACTGCTACGTCAAATTTTAAAACTACAATCTGACGTAACTAGTTGGTCGTCGTCTGTTGACTAACAGTATTTGCCGGCCGACTAACAGTGGAGATGGTCGGGGTTCTAAATTACTATGATGTATCAGGGCGCCAAGTAAATTTTTTTTTCTCTCCAAATACCAGCTCAAGTACAATGTAACCTTAAATTTACTAAATAAATTACTTAGCGAGACGATAAAGAAAAATTCAAATTCAGTTTTATCTTTTAATAACAATAAACGAAGTAACTTTATAACATTCAAGAGTACAATAACGCAGAGTATGGTATGACAGACAAATTAACACACAAAAAAAATATGTATCTAACTGGGTATACGCGTCTTACGTAAGTGCTTAAACCCCCAACAAATATCATAGATGTTTTAATTAGTTGACAGAATATTTTCATAAAATGTTTAGCAAAATTAGCAGTGGTGAAATTTTTTTTTAAAAGCAAAATATACAATATATTTAAAAAAAAATCAATATATATATGGTACAAGAAGGATACAACTTGCAGGCAGCAGGGCTGCAGCTTCGGCTCAATTTTCAGGAATGGGCAACTTCCAGCCTATCAATTAACCCAAAAAAATGGATGGCTCTCCACAAAAAAGAAATTCCAGTCCAGTAAGGAGAAGTAACATAAGTACGTGTAGACCAGTAGAAAAAAAGTTATTCGTTCGTATCAGGAGACAAAAAAAATCGTATGAAAAACTACGAAATACTAGGCGAAACCGTAGGTGAAAAAAAAGAACCCTAAAAACAAATTTTTACCATTGAACAATTTACTACAAGTGACATTTTGCTAGTTTGAATATAAAAATAAAGTAATTACCTCGTTTCGGAGGGTTTTCCTAGAGAAATGTTGTTGACCTTGGATGTCCTTGGCCTCGTGTAAATTTGGGAAAAATGGCTTTTACGTATAGATCCTTCCAATGAAGACAATCGATTTCCAATACCATAAAAATATGCACTCGTCCAAACATAAATGGAAAACCGAAAAATGTAACGTTGCGAATATATCCCAAAATGGTGAAATTACTTGTTTAAAAAATCGCAACGAGCACGTAAAAATACCACTTAATAAATTGCCAAACGTTCGAGCGAATTACACGTGAAAAGTGACAGACTACCGGAAGACAAAACCTAAGCCAAAAACTATTGTGAAGGAATAAATCTGTGTTACCGATCGTCAGTCGGTTATAGGAATCTACCTATAAACTAATTAAAAGTTATTGGTTTCCTAGCTTAAGAATTACAGAAATAGAGAGCTTAAGTATATGCAACACGCTACACAACAAAATGTATAACGCCATGCCTATACCTGCAACAGATTCCTTACAATTGCGAATTCATATAGACAACTAAATAATAAATATTACGCGTGACGACGGATAACACGAATTCGTTAGACATTAAACGTAAGAGATAAAGTAATGATTTAGAGATTTTTTTAAATAATGTATAAATGTTAAATTGAACTGTAACACAATCAATAAATGATAAAAAGGGTGTTGTAAAATTTTATACGATAGGGTCAAAATAATTTCATCTAAATAATGAAATAATAATGAAATATTTCAAAAAACTGTATTTACTATTGTAACACGGATATTCCCATGCGAATGTGATACATTTTATGTTTGTGAGTCATCCAGACCTTTCAGTGTGAGGTTGGATGAGCACAAGAATTACATTAGAAAGGATGAAATTCAGAAATCAAAGATTTGTGAACATGCTTGGGAAAACGGACATAGAATAAACTGGGGCAAAAATTAAAAAAAAAACAATCAGATAACAAAAAAAGAAAAATTAAAGAATAAGCAATAACCTTATTAAATGAAGATTCGCATACGCATCGAATTGTTCTGTAGATATTTGTACAACCTGGCTACCAATGGTAAAAGAAGAACTTAACAAACTCAACATTATCTAAAAGAAAATATCATCAGTTCTGTGTAAGTAGTAAGTATCTATGGAAATTACATAAATAAAATCGTAAAGCTGTGTATTCGACATACACAACAAATAAGAGTTCTTCGAAAAAAGCTTTGAAAACGGAAAGAGACTACTTTCCGAAACGTCAGCAAAATACATTATTTCTGTCTTTATTCCGATTCATATTATTTGTTAAAACACCACCATTTTCCGACAAAAGGATAAATTTAAAGGCACCTGGCGTCACCCCAGATCAGGTCACTGGCATCTACTGGACTATGTTATCGTATGTAGGAAGCATCTCAAGGACGTCCAAATTACAAAGGCGCGCATTAATAGCGAATGTTGGACCGATCATCGTCCTGTTGTCTCTAAAATGAAAATTGTTATGAGACCCAAACACCGAAGAACTCAAGTAAAACGTAGACTCCGTCTCTGTATTAGTAAATTGCGTGACCAACAAACCGTCGAATAGCTAAAGCAAAAAGTTCAAGAGAGTTTGAGTGTACTAGAAGAAACCAATTCTGTAGATGTCTCTGCTACCTGGACACAAATTAAAGACAGTTTAAAAAGTGCGACTGAGGAAATTCTTGGCACTGCAGCAAGTAAAAAACAGGAGGACTGGTTCAATGATAATGAAGCTTTTATACAAGAACTTCTTGACCGCAAAAATATTGCCTTCCAAATCGCTATCAACCACCCCAACGACTCATCAAAAGCAGAAGCTTTTACCCAATCTAAGTATGAAACGCAACGCGAAATCAGAAGAGTAAAGAACGAGTGGTGGGCAAGCAATGCCAGAGAAATTCAAAGGTACGCCGATTCACACGACTACAGGAATTTCTTTCAAAGAGTAAAAGCAGTGTACGGCCCCAGTCGGAAAAATATGTGCCCTATTAAAGATTTAAATGGAAATCTCCTCAAAGAAGACCAGGAAATAAGAGCCCGATGGAAAGAACACTACTCTAACATCCTTAACCAGCAAAGTCAAGCCGATCACGATATTATAAATCTTATCCCTCAATATGACACCTTCGAAGACTTAGATAAACCACTAACAACGGAAGAGATCTTAACCGCCATTGGGCAGCTAAAAAATAACAAATCTCCCGGCGCCGACTCACTCCCAGCTTCTCTTCTTTAATCTTTAAAGCTGTGTCGTCAGAGCTCATACCGTACCTCAAAAAACTGTTTGATGTCGTGTGGGAAAGTGGTCAAGCTCCGCAGAAGTTTCGTGATACACTTTTAATCAACCTCTTCAAAAACAAAGAGACCGCTGCGGACTGTGGAAATTACAGGGTTATAGCTCTCCTGGCTGTTGGAGGGAAGATACTCACTAAAGCTATGGCAAATAGGCTAACACCTGTTATGGAAAAGTTACTTCCTAAAACACAGAGTGGCTTTAGACCAAACCGAGGTACATCGGATTTAATCTTCACACTTAAACAGCTTCAAGAAAAAGCACTCGAACATCAAGGAGAAATTCACATGGCCTTCATTGATTTAACCAAGGCGTTTGACTCGGTGGACAGGAAAGTGCTTTGGAAAATTATGTTCCGCTTAGGTATCCCTAGAAAATTTGTGGAAGTATGTCGCAGTCTACATACAAACAACAACGCCCAGGTTATGTATAATAATGAGGCAACCGAACCTTTCCAAACCCTCACTGGAGTTAGGCAGGGATGTGTCCTGGCACCCCTACTTTTTAATTTGTTTACCACTGTTCTAACAATTATTGTTGACAACAAACTGACAGTCAGAGGAATAGGTCTCAGATACCGTTTTGATGGCGGTCTCTTTAACATAGGGCGCTTTAGAGCTTTAACGAAGACACGCACACGATTCATTTGTGATCTCCAGTATGCGGATGACTGTGCACTTTTAGCCTCTATGCCGGAAGAGCTTCAAGAACTTTTAGATGTGTATGCCCAGAGCTATGATTCCTTGGGACTTGAAATCAACATTGGAAAGACTAAGATTATGTCAACTCCTCATCAAGTGAACCAAATAGACATTACACTTAACGGAAATTCTCTTGAAGTGGTGGATCAGTTCAATTACTTAGGCAACGTTGTTAATGACAAAGCAAACATGGACAGCGAGATTCGCAATAGAATTAACGCTGCATCTAGAGCACTCTGGGGACTTAGAGAGGGAGTATTTGACAACCACGACCTTGCTTTGTCAACGAAAATGGCTGTCTACAGAGCAGTTGTCATTCCAACACTGCTATATGGATGTGAAAGCTGGGTCGCTTACCGTCGTCATGTGAAAGAATTAGAACGTTTTCAGCAAAGACACCTCAGAAGTATGATGAAAATCCGTTGGTTCCATCACATATCAAACGTGGAAGTACTCAGGAGAGCAAAAAGCCTTCCAATTGAGGTGCTTATTTCAAGAGCACGCCTAAGATGGGCAGGTCACGTTCATCGTATGCATGATAACCGCCTTCCTAAATGTACACTTTATGGTGAATTGCTACGCGGTAGAAGAAGGCGTGGCGGTCAACGAAAGAGGTTCAAAGACGCTCTCCATGAAAATCTAAAATTCTGCGGTATTGCATACGAGCAATGGGAACAACTTGCAGCGGACAGAACCGAATGGCGAGGGGTTGTGGCCAGCTATCAAGGAAATGTTGCTGCAAGAAGGCCGAATCCAAGACCTAACCAGGTCTATGTTTGTCCTGACTGCGGTCGACATGTGCTCTCCCGAATTGGCCTCTATAGCCATAGTCGTGTGCACCGTAGATGAATGGGAATTACAATAGACTACACCTTTTACTTGTTATTTATTGTACACAATCTATCGACTGTAACATTTTTATACTCGGACTCGAGTAACGGCTAATAATAATTATTATTTGTTAAAAAATAACCTCTGGTTAGGGGCGAGCGTAGGTGCGTCTTTACTATGTACATACTTCGGTATGCGATGTAAAGCAACGACAGGCGCAGCTAGTACTTGGATGGGTGACTATTCCAACGGAAACCGCGTTCTCGCCTCACACATCTTCCAGCGGCTTGTATATCAGTGTATGCGCGGAAGCTATACAACCTTAGGCGAGGGTTGTATAGGAGATATACCATCCTTCGGAGGGGATGTAAAGCCGTCGGTCCCTTGTCTATTAAATGTTAGGCAAGTAAAAGATCCCTACTCTTCTTAAGGGAAGAGGTTCGGCAAAATTCCTGGTTGGGGGTAGCTCGTCTACAGGCCGACGTTAAATAAATGTATAAAAAAAAAACCTCTGACTGTTCCTTTGACGTAATCGTCTTTTTTTTCGATAATTCTATTATTTTGTAGACCCGGTGATTTGTTTTTGAAGAGGATAATACATGTGATAGAGAATCCAATTAAAAAGGAAAAATATTCGTAGAATACCACAAATAATATTCAGACAATATAATGGATATATATATATGTTAGATTTGAAAGTCGCTTGTTGACTTTTTATAAACAATTTTATTTGTTAAAGCACAAAAGTCATTATTATTATTTGCAGTATAATATTTACTTAAAATTACGATATTTTATGTAGAGGTATACAAGTTGTAGAATTTAACACAATTGAAAATACTAAAATAACTTAGTTTGAAGTTAAATGAAAATGTTGCAGATATCGTGTAAAATAACTACTGAGTTTAACGAATATTATCTCGCGTTCTCGCGTCTTTACTATGTACATACTTCGGTATGCGATGTAAAGCAACGACAGGCGCAGCTAGTACTTGGATGGGTGACTATTCCAACGGAAACCGCGTTCTCGCCTCACACATCTTCCAGCGGCTTGTATATCAGTGTATGCGCGGAAGCTATACATCCTTAGGCGAGGGTTGTATAGGAGATATACCATCCTTCGGAGGGGATGCAAAGCCGTCGGTCCCTTGTCTATTAAATGTTAGGCAAGTAAAAGATCCCTACTCTTCTTAAGGGAAGAGGTTCGGCAAAATTCCTGGTTGGGGGTAGCTCGTCTACAGGCGTCGGTGTTAGGCCTCAGTAGCGGAAATAGGCCGACGTTAAATAAATGTATAAAAAAAAAAAACGAATATTAGCTAACTGTCTGGCATAAGCCTGTTGCATGTACTTATAATGTTTATAATAAATGCTGAATTAGCATTAGATTGCTATATTCGCATTTCACAGAGTAATTCAAGACTGTACGTATTTAAAATCTGCAGATGTATTATATTACAAAGATAATGAAAATGAATATGATATAATTTATGAATTTATCTATACTGGTGTTGAATTACTTTATGAGAATGTTACTGATAATTAACTTTTTCTTATTAAAAAGTTGATGCTATGGATCAAATTTTAAGCATAGTTTTTACTATAACTAGAATTTGATTCAATGTCTTCAGAGGGTTCTTGTATATTTACACTGTGTCTCCTTTTGGATAGTAGATGTCTATATCTGTGTAGTAGCCTGGGTCTTGGTGGTTGTGGAGGTTGATCGTTTGATGAAGATATCCCAATTTTTATGTCTCTTCCTCTCTTCTTACATATACAGGTTATATAAAGAATAATAAGCGCTGCAATCAAAGCAATGGTTAAATATGTGAACCAGGATATATTTTTATTTAAAAATAGTTCATTCATTAATTTGTCCAGATCATCAGAGTACTGATCTAGTTTGTGTTTTGCGATGTTCAAATCGTCCGTGTTAAGATTACTTAACTTAAGGGGTTTTAACTTTGGGAATTTATGTTTTTCAGGTACGTGGTTACAACAATCGTATGGTATGCTCACTGCGTTATTGCTGTAAGTGATGTTGTCCTGTTGGTGAGAGAATGCGTACACACGGGTGCTGCCTATGACCGCGTTGCACTCCGATTATAAAGTTAGTATAGAGTTTATATAAATTATCTTTGTGATAACGTCTCTATTGTTACATTTCACGGTCACTGGTAAACTGTCTGAAACTGATATTAACCATTTGTTGTTAATAAGTTTGTGAATACTATAGTTTTTGGCGAACAATAAATTTGACTGGCAAGTCCGGGGCAGTATACTTGATTGTCTGTCTTAATATTTGAGCTTCACATATCGCGTCACTGTCTATGTGGTATGGAAGCACATTTGAACATAGTCTTTTACTCAGGTTCAATGGTTTATAGTTGTCGACGTCCGGAAGAGGTACAAATAACAATGAATCATCGTCTTTGGCTATATACTTATGCGTTGTTGACAAGATGTGATGAAGTCCTGTTCGATTATCCAATATAGGAATGGGGTAAAGGTAGTAAAGGGTGTATTCTTCGGGTTCCGCTATTGGAATTTTTAAAACAAATGTTATTCTAGATCCGGCTTGAAAAGCCTGGAGTTCTATGATATCAAAATACTGACCTATTTTTAAATTTGTGGAGTTATTGGTAAATTATTTTTATCTAAGAACTGAGATATTTTCTCGAAGGGAAGCGACAAGATCTTTCGGGATGATTATTGCACTATGCAGAGTTTTTAAACGAGCAAACGTGATTGAATTTAAAATATTTTCTAAACTGTTGTCTAGAAACATGTAACTCTTCATTAGGGATTCACATAACTTCGTTACCCTCAGTGTACAGTACTGGGACCGCTTCTTTTCAGTCTATATGTCAATGATTTAGCTAATCTTCAAATAAACGGTCAAATAACCAGTTTTGCGGATGATACTGTATTGATTTATAGAGCCAAGAGCTGGGAAGATTTAAAGCAGAATTTTCCTACAGTAGTTGATTTTTTTCACAGTAAACTATTAACTACCAATACGAAAAAAACTCAATATGTACCGTTTACCAGTTATTCCTGTCATCTACCGCCGTTTGATCATATTATATTAAAAAATGAGGACACGAAAATAAAATTAAACTCGGCAAAAACAGTCAAGTACTTAGGTATTACAATGGACTGCCATCTTAGATGGGATGCACAAATAAGTAACTTAATTAAGAAGTTAAGATATCTCTTTCCTAAATTTAAGTATTTCAAAAAATTCTTCGATACAAATCATCTAAAAATAATGTATTATGCACTTGTGCAGACGCACCTGATTTATGGCATTGTTGCTTGGGGGGGGCGCAACAAATACTTATTTAAAGCATCTGGATATTATACAAAAATGGTTTCTAAAAATCATATTTAACAAATGTTATACCCACCCAAGCAATGAATTGTTTAAAATATCAAATGTTCTTGATATAAGACAGTTATTCGGTCATGTTCTGATATTAAATCAATATAAGCACTCGAAAAACATTATACCTATCGAACATGATTATAACACAAGATATAGGAATCAAGCTATAACTATTCCAAGAGCATTTAAAACAATTGGACAACGCTGTCACACCTATCTTTCTCCAAAATTGTATAACATCATTCCACGTGACCTAAAACAAATTAATTCGATGTCACTGTTCAAGACGAAAATAAAAGCATGGATTCTCAAAACTCCCAGAATAGTCCTTTATCAGATAATAGACGCAAAAAATGTACATATCCAAAGATATAAAATAAAAGTTATTACATTATTTTAAATCGTAATATGGATGTTTTAAGTTAGATAAAGTTTCAACTAAGTATTCCAATTAATAATTGTGTAAATCAAACCTACCTACCTCTTACCATTTTAGTTTAATTTTAAATCCTGCATTTTTTTTTTTTTAGCAAATAATTTTAGATTTTAATTAGTCAGTAGCTACTATCGTCCACGAGCAAGGTTTCTTTTGTGGATATCTCTATGTTTATTTCTTATTGTACACTTATGTAACTTTTTTAATATTTTGTAAATAAACATTTTTTTTTTTTTCGCGAGAGCGATGCTGGTCAGTTCTGCCGTGTCTCCGACATTCTCACGGAAGAAGCGCCAGCGAATTCACTACGACCACTCCCTGTAACCTGCAGAGTTAGCGACCGTAGGTTCCTAAATCGTGTGCCCTAAGTAAACGAAGAGAACCCAGGATAACAGCTTTCTGCATCTGGCCTGCCAGCCATTCGGCCGAATGTTGACAGGCCGGTATTGTTCGTAATTCCGAGAGCAGCGTGGGCTTCATACCTCCAAGTACACCGATTATAAGGACTACCAACTTGACCGAGTAGCCTGGATACAGCACTAGGAGCTCATACCGGAGATCGCGATACTTGGCCCGTTTTTCCTCCTCTTTCAAGACGATGTTTGTTTCAGCCGGAGCTGAAAACTCGATGATGTATATCGCCTTCTGCTGATGATCGAGGAGTACTATGTCAGGCTTATTAGCTTGAATTAGCCTGATGGTCGGGAACGAGTAGTTCCAGTATATCCTGCACCTCTCGTTCTCGACAACGGACTCAATATCTCCGGGGACGTAAGGTAGCACTGGTGTTTGGTCTACCCCGCACGAGTGCCGTAGATGATAGTAAAGCACTCGTAATGCATAATTATTATTATTATTATTATATATCGTAAATTGAACTTTCTGTTCCCTTAATGTCCCTATTAAAGGTCTCCTCATCTATTTTTAGTTTCTGAACGGTTGAATTGAAACTTTTTATTACAAAGATTGTGACTGAAATTTGTTTTTTTAATAAATTTTCTAGTTGATGTTCATCACTCATAAGTTTATTAATACAGTTTGTGTAATATTCACCATCAGAGGCATCTAGGTTGCCTGTGATAGCTTTCCAAAAAGTACCTAATCCATTTCAAAGTCCGCGTTTGTATCGTTTTGTGTCCGCGAATATTTCTTCGACTTTCAATTCTAGAGATTGTGAAATTTGGGTTAAGAGGCTGATGTGTGTTCTAACTTCTGATCGAAATGATGTCATACGAGGGTTGTCAGTTTTTAATGTGGTTATCATGTCATTTAAAATGTTATTGTTATGGTCGAGAATTGATTTAATTGGTTCGATGTCTTTGTAAACTAAAAGTGTCCATTTGTCGTTTGAAAGGACCTCGCACATTTCTTGCGGGAAATGGCCCCCGGTGAAACTCGCTGCAATCGATGTACGTTATTTCTCTTGAGCTTGATTAAAAGTCCTCATGGGCACAATGTCAGAAAATGTACAGTTTTCCAGATATGGGGAAGGAAAGTCGATTTTTCGGGATTTTTTCACTAATAGTATGGAGCTATGGTCTTTTCAATGCGGCTTAGTGTTCTACGGGGTTTTTTCGGGTCGCTGGTTTCATATCCGATCTCAAAAGTAGCATTTGACAGTTGACAGCTGTCAGTGGCACTGTCAACTCGCCTTATTTTCCGGAAAATATTTATCATAATATATATATAAATGGTATAGTGGTGAGAGGTAATTGAATCCTCTCATGTGGTCTAATGCTGCTATACACCAGACATCATAGATGTCTCCGTGGTGCATAGCGACTTGCCATTTTGCAAGTACCGAGAGCGGCGACCTTCAGCCCTTGGTGGACTTAACCTATATACTGTTATTATACATGATTTGCAGGAAACAACTACTCAGCGGGCAAATACCCCGACCTGCATTGAATTACACCTTACAAATCATGAAAAATTGGTAGCCAATGTCATTTGTCAACTCCCTGACCAGACATAGACCGGTTTCGAGACAAATGACAGTGGCCAACCTGCTAGTCTTATACAGACTAATGTAAATGGTGTAGTGGTGAGAGGTTATACATGATCATATATGATCATATATGATCATGTATAATAACAGTATATAGGTTAAGCCCACCAAGGGCTGAAGGTCGCCGCTCTCGGTACTTGCAAAATCGCAAGTCGCTATGCACCACGGAGACATCTATGATGTCTGGTGTATAGCAGCATTAGACCACATGAGAGGATTCAATTACCTCTCACCACTATACCATTTACATTAGTCTGTATAAGACTAGCAGGTTGGCCACTGTCATTTGTCTGCTCCATGACCTATGGCATACTGAGGAGAACTAATAAGTTCGAAACCGGTCTATGTCTGGTCAGGGAGTTGACAAATGACATTGGCTACCAATTTTTCATGATTTGTAAGGTGTAATTCAATGCAGGTCGGGGTATTTGCCCGCTGAGTAGTTGTTTCCTGCAAATCATGTATAATAACAATATATATATATATATATATATATATATATATATATATAAGGGGTTTTTTCTGTCGCTGATTTCAAATCCGATGTCGAAGGTTACATTTGACAGTTGACAGCTGTCAGTAGCAGTGTTACCTGTATTTTTCGGAAAAGATTTATCAGTGTTCCCGAGTCACGCTAAAGTAGATGCAAATAATCCAATTAATATGGTTAATAAGCTAAAACTGCTACTGACAGAAGATGTCAACTGTCAAATGCACATTCGATGTCGGATTTGAAATCAGCAACCCAAGAAACCCCTTGTATATATTCTGATAAATCTTTTCCGGAAAATAAGGCAAGTTGACAGTGCAACTGACGGCTGTCAACTGTCAAATGCTACTTTAGATATCGGATTTGAAATCAGCGACTCGAAAAACCCCCGTAGAACATTAGCGAAGCCGCATTAAAACGATCATATCTCCATACTATTAGTGAAAGAATATCGAAAAATCGACGTTCCCCCCATATCTGGAAAACTGTACATTTTTTGACCTTGCGGCCATGAGGAATTTTGATCATGAGCTCAAGAGAAATAACATATATCGATTCCAGCGAGTTTCACAGAGAGTGCAGGGTCCTTTCGATCTTCGTGATAGTAAATTCCTAGAGTACTGTTGATAGTCTCGATCGAGTATTGGGGTGATACCGCTTTGAGCAGCAGAAGAAACCTGAAACCTAAAATTTCTCTCTCATTTAACTGGAATTTGAATAATACTATTCATTATTCATAGTAATTGAAGTTGCAAATATTCTTAAGGAATTTATTTATATCACAAAAACATTAAAACATATTTCTGGATTAATCATGTTCTGTTTTAAGTTTGGGTCGGTAGTCGTATTTTATGTTACTGTAGTGTAAGATTTACATTGGAGGTAAACTTACTACCAATAATAGCACGTAAAGTACTCTAAGAAAAAATGTTTAACTTTTGCGGTTGCGGTACGTTGCGCTTATAGTATATAAAATAAGATACAAAAGGTTAGCGGAAATATAAAACTGCTACTCTTTTTGTCGGACGTTGTAGAAATATCAAACATTTTCCTCAAGTTTTTTAACACCAGCGGAATTCACATTTCATCATTTACTACACAATAAGGCTTATTCGTTTTATGCTTTGAGGGAAACATTTTTGTTTCAAATTTTCAGATATTCTAGTGAAATTGCCTTCCATACGTAGAAATCAAAGACGTTGTAAAATGATTTTTGTAAAAAAATTGCTATTCTTTTTATATAAAAGGAAAATTTAAAATGGTTCTTTGGATTTCCATTCCTTTCCATTATAGAGATTTTTTGTTTACTTACACTCCAACTTCGCAGTTATTGATGTCGAAACTTTATGAGAACAATATTGCTCTATAAACTTCTGCAGTTTGTCAAGTGAAATATTATGTTAAATCCTCGAATCGCTTTAACATTATCATTATCGTTATTACCGCAACAATTCGTGTGGTAATTTCGTTAAAAGTAATGAAATAGATAACTTGAAAAATGGCTCCTGCTGGAAGAAAAAAAGTGTATTTACACGGTAGGAGATAAGACTGACAAGGATTAACAGATGACACTTTCTGGAACATAATCACAAAAGTTTAACCAGAAATCCTCGAAAAAATAAACATAACGGATGACCATATTTTGCCATCATTAAACATTGTATTCTTTTATTACTCCTAGAAGACTACATAACGGTATTTTATACACTTTAATTACACGGTGTTTTAAAACAATTATTTTCACCACAAATAATGATAATCTGAATTTGAGTTCGCTTGATTTAATTAAACAATAAGTTATCATAAAAATTCGTTTCATAACAGGCTGTACGTAGATATCGAATAAAGAATGTTTGTGTAATCTAATATGAATGTATGTGCATGAACTGATTTTTGTAATAACATCAAATTCTGTTAGTAGAACAATTAAGACATTCCTAGGATAGCACCTCCTATTATTTTGTACACCCCATTACTATCATGACATCATCATGGGCGTGGCTAAGGTATTTTATACAACTCAGGACTAACAACGTATACAACAAACCCTTACGCCATATGCTTTTAATTATTTATTTATTTCAACTTTACGTTCCTCGACTGCATATGGCCATTGGCACATAGATACAAAAGTAACTGTAAAGGGTTTATATAAGATGGTACATTTTGATATCATGTAAGTAGTTAATTATATTACTGAAGTCGGTGGGCGAGCTAAGGTGTTCTTTGAGGTTTCCTTTAAGGTTGTGGCGTTGACGGACTTCGGTATACAGGGGACATTCCGAGATAATATGCTTCACTGTAAGGTGGTTATTACAACGGTCGCATAGTGGCGGGTTACTTGATGCCATCAGATAGCCATGTGTGGCACGGGTGTGGCCAATTCTTAATCTTCGGATTATTATTTTATCATTTTGGTTCATGGCTGGTAGATTGTCTGAATTGATTCTTGGTTGTATCATATGTAACTTAGTATTAAACTGGTTCCACATATTTTTCCATTTAGTTGTGATCAAACATTTCATATAATTTATTAGATCTTTAGGAAGTTAGACCTCCTCAATGGGTAAATCGGACTCCAAGGCTGCCTTAGCGGCTTGGTCGGCTCTCTCATTGCCGGTGAGACATGTGATGATACTCAGACGATAGCAATAGAAATACCTTGAGCAGCGAGCAGGTGACAGGTCTCATGAATGTTTTGGGCAAGAGGATTTTGGGTATACATGTTTTTTTATAGAATGGATAGATGCTAGTGAATCAGTGCAGATTGCCACTGTCTCGTTAACAACTGCTACTGTCTTAAGCGCCATTAAAATTCCGTATAATTCTCCGATGTGAAACACTGCAATGGTTGGAGAGCAGATATTTCGCTATAGTAGAATATAGTGTGGTAACTGAGCAGCTGACACCGTTTTCGGCTTTTGATGCGTCGGTATATAAGATGTTATCGAACTTCTCTCTGTTGGTAATTTCTGAGAATGTTTGTATCAGGATGACGTGAGAAGTTTCGTGCTTCATATGTTTATTTAGAGTAGTATTTATTGAAGGTAGCGTTTTAACCCATGGCGGTATAGCCGAGATGGGGTTAGCAGATGTCTTGACGCGATTAATGTCACCTAATAGCGGTTTTAAGATTTGTGGAATTGAGTGGAGTCTTTTTGGAAAGTTGAGTGGTTGTATTTGAATAGAGTTGAAAATATCAAAAAATGGATTGTTAGGGTTAGCAGATACTCTGGCCGAATATGACAGGAGTTGTTGACGACGTAACGAAAAAGGGAGCTCATGTGACTCACAGAAAAGAGATCCAATAGGACTAGATCTAGAGGCTCCAAGACATATACGAAGTGCGGAGATGTGCACCATATGCTTTTAAATCGTTCAGTTTTGACGTTTGGATATTTGATGTAATTAATGATCGTCAGTTGATGTGTGGTGAAGCATTTTTCATAACACGCTGTACGTAGATATCGAATAAAAATGTGTGTAAAATAAATATGTATGCATGTGTGTAGACTGATTTTTGTAATCACACCGTCTTCTGTTAGTAGAGCAATTAGGACGTTCCTAGGGCAGCACCTCGTATTATTTTGTACATCCTCATGGGCGTGGCTAGGATATTTTAGATAGCTCGACATTAACAACGTGTACAACAAACCCTTACGCCATACGCTGTTAAATCGTTCAGTTTTGACGTTTGGGTATTTTATGTAATTAATGATCGTCAGTTAATATGTGATGGAGGATTTTTCACGGAGTCTGGATTGATCGGAATATCGTGAGCGATAGATTTTTAATTATTTGTTGAAGATTTTTTGCCAGCAGTTCTATGTTGATTAGTGTTTGATTTGTGTATGGTGATTATTGTCATTATCATGACACCTATTTAAACCAAATTTGGTATGCAGTACACTTAGATAGGGTTTCTTAATATGTGACTATATCATGCTCTACAGCGAGAGATACAAGAGAGATACGTGTATTAAGTACTATAAAGCGATATCTGCGTATTGATATATTCAAAATTATTTATATCCAATACTGAAGCCCTCTTTAAGCGCTACAAACTGAATTCTATAAAATCAAAATGTCTCTGTTCGTTTAGAAGATATCCAGCCTGGCAGTTTTTATTGGGACACCCTGTTTTAAATTTAACATATGGATTTTATATTTTAAGACCGCTGCAACAATTTTAGAGCATAACATAAAAACTTTATCTTATACTACAGCAAATATATTATTATATTGTTTTATATTACTAGATTAATTACGTTGTTTATAAACAATTTCCAAACACAAGTTAACTTGAGTTTATAGTGAACTAAGATATGAACTTATTTCTAATTAAAGTAATTTTCTTTTCTTTGTACTTCCAAGTTTATTAATTATTTTCATCTCTCACTTATAATAGTTGATGCAATATACCACCTGTTTCTTAAAGCAGATTGTTTAAAGTGTCTAGATAAACACCATAGAAAGTCTGTTAATATTCATAATAAGAATAAATGAATATTCTTATCAATTATAATTCAAAACACAACTAAATAAATACATCTTGGATTATAAATATATAAACATAGAGTGTTCACAAACAATAAAAAGAAAAATTTAATAAAAGATGCGCAGAAAAATAATTGTAAAACATATACACAAAAGAGGAAGCCTTCATTTGGCTTCCTCTCCAAGTAATTACTAATAATCTATGATACGCTTTATAATTAATATGTTAACAAGAATTTATGTTTTTTAGGAATGTGCAAGAATGATCTTACAAACAATGGAAGGATTGAACCAGTTAACCTGTATATAAAAAGGCCAGTCATGATTTAAAAAGTTATGTACGAAGTTCAGCGATCAATGCATTTCACTAACGGTCACAATCACATCAAAACTAGTCTTTCTCCTTTAAAAAGTATAGAAGCTCGAATATTATTATTATTTACTTATAATCCATTTCAACTGTGCACTAGTTTATAATATGAGCTACCCCGTTGGAATAAAAATATACCTACAGATATTTTAATAATCGTCAGAATAGAAATAACTAAAAACGCGAGTCGAGAGAATCTACTAAATTACTAAACCTGTTTAAATTTTTACGACGCTATCAAGAAATTCTTAGTGTTATGAAGGTATTTCACGAGACCTATTTTATCAAATGAAATTAAATAAATGTTTTTGATAATTATGCATCAACAAATGCATCAACAAAATTTCAACAAATGTTTATAATTCAATTATTGCCAAGAAAAACGAATAATTTGTTACTGCTGTTTTTTCTTATTTGGAGAGAACATCCTTAGAAGTTCGACAAAAATGATATTTGATAATTAAGATGAGACCTTATTTGTGAATAAAATGAAATATTCTTACGAATTCGATAATTCATTGAGAGATTGTGAAAACAGCAATCACTCTCGAATCTACTTTTATTCATAATCAAACATATATCGCCCATATATTTGATGCCTACATAATAATTAATTGATTATTAATGATCTAAAACTATAATTTGTTTAAATTATACATAGGAGGAGGAGGAGTTTTTATTCAGCTAAGCCACATGACAATGTTGCCAATTGCTTCCGAGGCTCGTTATCTTTATTCGAGAAGTAAACATGGTCACCAACCCAGCATTTTCCGACCGAACCTCTCAAGTTGATCGGTGTATTACTATAAAATATCGCACGATTTGTTTAATCGTCTAACACCACTACAATACTGAACATTTAGTAGGCCACACAAAAATCTGAATGCGACTGACATGACGCTTTCAATTTCATTCCTATAGATCGAACGTTTTGGGTTGGAACAATCTGTTGCAAGTTGTTTGTCGCCTATATTAAATTTTCATATGAGTCAAGTGACTTTTAGCCACGTTTTAATGTGAGTTTGTAATCTCTGTTGTATTGTTCGTATCAGTTTGATGACCGCTAATAGCTTAGTTACTTAGGTGTTTGATACCTCCACTTAGATTAGATTTTCTCAAAAATAGTAAGAGATAAAAAAAATTATGCGAATGCCGTTCGATAGACCATACAATTTTGCAGGAGAATCTTATTTTATATATTACTATTTTATCTTGTGTGAAGCCCCATAGCAAAAAAAAATCCGGTGAGGCCCTTTAATAATGGAACATATTCGGCGATAATTCCCAAACGAGCCAATAAATCAAATTTCTATTAGATGTAGAAAGTGAATACCAATATTTTTTTCTACCGATTGATATACATACAATTTGTATACGTTAATTATTTAAATAACATCAACGGTGGCTTGCACAGGTAGAGTTGCCCATATACCGAGTAACCCAGAAAGTACCTACCCCCCACTTTTTTCTACAGTTTCAAAAATAAAATTCTGAAATTTGAGAAATAAAATATAGACATTAATGGCCACATTTTGACCATTCGGTGGTAAAAAAATTACTTTCGGTATGGCCGGAAATTGTCACAACTTTCTTATTTTAAACAAAACTTTAAGTCACTTTTCTTATAAAGCTGTAATTTCTCTTTCCAACTCTTTTTCCCAATTTAAACTCGGATGAAACATAACCTTGGAAATGGCATTTATCTGCTATTTCTTGTTGGCTTTGGAATTCGGGAACAAATTTTAAAAATTTTGAAGTAGACATTGAATTTCAATGAAAGGTTATTTCTCAACAAACTAAATGTAAAATTGGTCTATTTTGTTTATTTGCTTGGATTTAGAAATATTTTTCCCAATTTTCCATTTCATGGAAATTCAATTTGTAATAACTCCAATTTTTCAAATACCACCCTGTATGTTTTATTTTTTCATCAAATAGTGTGGTGAATTTACTTTAGACTGGTTTTTTCCGATTAAAAATTGACAACAAATTAAAATAAATATTAAGCTTTTTGTAGAAGCGTTTCGAATTATGTGCTTGTATCTTGCAGTAAACAATGAAAAACAGATGAGTTATTTATAATTAGAGAAATTCTTTTTTGATAAATATAACAAAAAATATTGATGAATCATTAGCAAACAAAAAATGTACACAATCAAAATCAATTTATAAGTTATGATACCTATCTGGACAGCAACTTACTAAATTTATAAATATTATAATTAGAACAATACAACACAACTTAATACCAAACCTAAAATAGGTACTCAAAATGACGCCCACCTATTTCAGAACACTTGTTCACTCTTTGAATAGTTTCTCCCATGACACTTTGTAACATGACTAGAGTTATGGATTCAAAAGCATTTAAAATTTTATTTCGGAGTTCTTCTAATGTTGCAGACGGCGTTGAGTATACTTTGTCCTGTAGATAACCCCAAAGAAAAATATTAAGTGGAGTTAGGTCTGGTGACCTAGCAGGCCACCTAATAATTCCATTAGTAAATATTGCCTTGAACTTTGCACTAAGGTAATTTCCCACAAAACCAGTATTATGCGGCAGTGCTCCATCTTGTTGGAAGTGCATGTTTCTGAAATCTTCCAAGGAAATTTCATCCAGTTCATTTGCTATTTCATTTTGCAAAAAGCTTAAGTAACGCGCGCTGGTTATTGGTCCTTGAAATAATATGGGACCAATAATTTTTGCACCGAATATTTCAACCCACGCATTCACTCCAAATCAAACATTTCGTGTAAATTTTCTTTAGACCAATAATGTAGATTATGTTTATTGCATATGCCATTATTTATAAAACGAGATTCATCACTAAATAAAATTCTATTGTTTAAGTATACGTGTTGAGTAAACCAATTACAAAAGATCAATCTTCTGTTTCCGTCGTTTTCAAATAATTATTGATGCAATTGGTACCGTAAAGTGAGTATATATGGGACAATGCTAGTTATATTGGACGGCATTGCATTCTTTTGTAATATCCCACAGCACCATAAGAGAAAAGCATCAATAAAGAAGAGCAAGAAACGACCTCAAATATCTAATATTGATCTAGAAGAAGCTGGCCCATCCAGTGTATCAAAGCCAAAATCTTCAAAATATGAAGAAACGCAATTCGAAAACATTGATGAGGTAGAGGAAGCTGAATTAACTGAACAGGAACAACCATTGAAGGTGGAATTTACCAGAGCTTCAAACCTTAATACTGATCAGTTTATAATTGTTAGTTTGGTATACGACAAAACTTCAAAAAAAGAAAAAACAAAAATTTTATAGCCAAAGTATTAAAGTTAGGCAAACAAAATATTACCATATCCTGCTTACGAAAAGGGGAAAACAATGTATTTATATTTCCGAACGTCCCCGATGTGATAAAAAATAAAAAGGGGACAAATTTTGTTACAATTATAATATCCTTCTGTTGCGAGGGGTATACATACATTTGAATCAGATGTTCTTTAATTATACTCAAAAGCCACTCGAAGGCTTTGAATGTGACTTAGGTATTAAATAAGTTTTGTATACTTTAGGATGATGTTCCTATTTATTGTTTTATAAAATAAATTATTTATTTATTTGTTTGTGTTCATATTTTATAGAATAACTCTTTATTTTTGTATTATTTCTATAACAAAAAAATTTAATATGGGAACAGCATTTTAATTCTTCAAATGTAGCTAAACCTAACATTTTTCTCGGTTGAACTATTTTTTTAAAACATTAAGCGTGTCCCACATAACCTAGGTGCATGACTAAATTGAGACGTTACTCATCTAGTATTTTTTAAATTGAAATCAGTAACTGTTCCAAATAACCCCAATAGTGGGTTATATGGTACACAAGAAAATTAAAAAAGAAAATATTGTAAATGTTTAAATATAATATGAACACTGAAAACAATACTCTAGACAAATTCAGACATAATGTACTTTTTCGAATGGGAGAAATCCTTTGCATACGGAAGATATTAAACTAAAAGTAAAAAAATTATCCCATATACACCTACTTTACGGTATTTGTAGCATATAAAACCATGTTTTTTTTAATATACGTCTTACTGTCTCACAACCAATATCTATCTCTTTTGCCAGCTCTCTTGTAGAAACATTTGAGTACACGTGTGTAAGCCAATACATTTGCCTCAATTTCTTCGCTGTCCTCTGCCACCTTAATATTTTCTGCATTTTGGAAGGACTCTTCTAGAATTTTAAAATACTGCCGGTATGGCTGACGACGATAGAGCAATATAGACGTGCGGCCGCAAGGGCATTTTTCTGACATTCGCGGTAAATTAAAAGTAAATCTACCTTTTCATTTTGTGCATATTGCATCGGAAATCGTATCTTATTTTGAAAAAAGCACCTAATTATAAATTTACAAATAATAAATATGCCTCTATTTCACTCAACAATAACGTTTTGACAGATGCTGTGTGCAATTTTTCATCTGTTTTTCATGGCTTACTGCGAGATATAGACACAATTCGAAACGTTTCTACAGAAAGCTTAATATTTATTTTAATTTATATTCAATTTTTAATCGGAAAAACCAGTCTAAAGCAGATTTATTACTCTATCTGATGAAAAACGGGGTACTATTTGAAAAATTGGAGTTAACAAATTGAATTTCCATGAAATGTAAAAATGGAAAAAACATTTCTAAATCCAAACAAATGAACAAAATAGGCCAATTTTACATTTAATTTGCTGAGAAATACCGTTTTATTCAAATTCAAAGTCTACTTCGAAATTTTTTAAATTTGTTCATGAATTCCAAAGTCAACTATAAATAGCAAATGAATGCCATTTCCAAAGGTTAATTTTCGTCCGATTTTAAATATGAAAAAAGCGTTCGAAAGAGAAATTTCAGCTTTATGAGAAAAGTGACTTAAATATACAGGGTGCTGTTTAAAATAAGAAAGTTGTGGCAATTTCCGGTCATACCGGAAGTGATTCTTTTACCACCGAATAGTCAAAATGTGGCCATTGATATCTATATTTGATTTCTCAAATTTCAGAATTTTCTTTTTAAAGCTGTAGAAAAAATTAAGGGGGTATGCACGGTGGACAAGTAATAATAGGCCATAGTTCAGGGGTAGATTCCTTGGGCCAAAATATGAGGAGATAACCAAATATGCTTTAGTAAAATGTTGCTGTGGAAAAAGATACAGGGTGTCAAATAATGAAAAACCATACAGGGTACTATTTGAAAAATTGGAGTTAACAAATTGAATTTCCATGAAATGGAAAAAACATTTCTAAATCCAAACAAATGAACAAAATAGGTCAATTTTACATTTAATTTGTTAAGAAATACCCTTTTATTGAAATTCAAGGTCTACTTCGAAATTTTTTAAATTTGTTCCTGAATTTCAAAGCCAACTAGAAATAGCAAATAAATGCCATTTCCAAGGTTATTTAAAATAAACAACTTTATAAAAATAACTAAACGTGAATACTATAGCAAACAGATTAACGTATATGAAATAAACTCGAAGAAACTATGGGAAACTATCCAAGACATAACAAATACAAAAAGACAAAATGTAAATATAAATGAAATCCTTTCCAAAAATGGAGATCTTATTAAAGACGAAAGAGAAATAGCGGGCCAATTAATCGAACATTACACGAAAATAGGTATAGAAATGGCAAGCAATATTAGTTAATCTAACACTACATTCTATGACAACATATCTGAAAATACTTTCTATCTTAAACCCGTATATAATGAGGAAATAGTGAAACATATCAATTCTTTAAAAAACTTTAAATCACCTGGCATTGATCAAATCAAATCCGAACTAATAAAGTATTGTATAGATGTATTTAATCCTTTACCAACCCACCTTATTAATGCAGCTTTTTTTATCTGGAATATGTCCATCCCATTTTAAAACTGCAATAATAAAACCATTATTTAAAACCGGCGATAAACTATCTATAACAAATTACAGATCTATATCAGTAATATCTAACATTGCCAAATTTTTTGAAAAAGCTATAAAATGTAGGATGCAAACTTTCTTAAAAAAATATGACCTGCTTTCCAAAAATCAATTTGGTTTCCGAGAGAAAACTTCCACAGAAGACGCACTTGCAAATCTAACAAACCTCATATACAAATCAATAGGCAATAAATTACCAAGTTTAGCAGTATTCATAGACCTTGCAAAAGCGTTTGATACTGTAAGTCACAGACATATGCTAAGTAAACTTTGGAACATTGGGTTTCGCGGAGAATGTCATAATTTATTAAAAAGCTACCCTGAGAATAGAACACAAATAGTAAAAATAGGGAACAAATTAAGTGATCCCAAAAAGGTTTTAATTTGTTTACCGCAAGGGACAGTTTTTGAACCACTCCTATTTAACATTTTTGTAAACAATCTACTAAATATATGTGTTACGCATCATACAAAAAACCTTATCTAATTATACAAATATTCCCATTTACAACACATCTTTATCAATAAACGTTACAGAAACAGATATCTAGGAATTATTTTAGACCCAAACCTTAAATGGCATTTGCAAGTAAATTATATAATAAAACGACTGAAGTCGCTTATTTATAGTTTTAAACAATTAAGAAACTTGCTTGGGGACAAAGAACTATTTATCATATAAAATGGACTTGTACAATTTATAATTAGGTATGGAATACTAGTGGAGTGGCGCAAATAAAATAAATATCAATCCACTAGTACAAACACAGAAAATATTTTTTTAAATTATACTTAGAAAAGATTATTACTATCCCACATCACTCTTATACGCAGAATCAAACTGTTTAAATATCAGACAACTGTAAGTGAGATAACTATTAATTTACCAGTTTAAAAATAAAAGTCATAGTCAAAATATAACACACTTGCATAATACCAGACTTAAAGTCAATAATAAGCTAATCAACCCTCGAGCACAAAAAACTATAGCTAGAAAACATTTTCTATACCTAACACCCAAAATCTACAATACTGTACCAATAAAATTTAAAAACACTACCTGTACTCGCTTTGTATATAATATAACCAAATGGATTGAAGATACTAAATATGAAAATCTAGATATATTTGTAAACAATGGTCTTTCCTGGATCATGAGAATACGAAACTTAAAAACATAAGTCTACAAAACGCAATTAAACATCTATCTCGTATTTGCGTTTCTTTGTCATTTTTACAAACATATATGCACATAAATTAGTTACTTAAATAGTTGCCACTTATGTTCCTTTTTTTCTTTTTTTTTAAACTCACCCTCTTTCCATACTTATTACAATCTCCTCTTTTGCTTGAGCTAAAATTGATGTACGAAAATTGACAGTAACTATGCTGCTTACATTCACAGATACTCGCAAACAGTTTTTATAACTTCCGCGAAGCTTACCTCAATGTTTCTAAATTGATAGCTACCGTCAAATTGAATGTCATTTTACATATTCATTTTTTTATATTTATATACATATATCTCACTGTATTGTACTTTAAATTCAATTTGTCAATAAACATTTTTTTTTTTTCATAAAACCAGTCACCCTACTCTGTGGCTCCAACTCTCACAGAGGGGAGCTGGTAG
Source organism: Leptura quadrifasciata (assembly GCA_963675555.1). Taxonomy (NCBI): domain Eukaryota; kingdom Metazoa; phylum Arthropoda; class Insecta; order Coleoptera; family Cerambycidae; genus Leptura; species Leptura quadrifasciata. Next base: position 33,030,583 of record OY776682.1, read on the forward strand.
TACCAGTAGCCACTCCCCACGCCCGTGGGGTGAGTGACTATTGAGTCCGAGTGTCGTGTGCCCTGAGTAGACGTAACGATCCAAGTATTACGGCCTTCTGCATTTTTCCAGCTAAGATCTCTGCCGAGTCTCGGCATGCCGGTATGATCTTCAGTTCCGAAAGCAGTGTGTGTCGCGTTCCACCAAGGGCCCCAATAATCAGTACCACGATCTTAACAATATGGCCTGGATAAAATCTGCGGAGTTCGAAGAGCAAATCTCGATATTTTTCCGTTTTTCCTCCTCTTTCAAGACAATGTTGTTCTCAGCGGGAGCCGAGAATTCCACGACATACATTGTCATGAGTTGGTAGTCGAGGAGTACTATGTCAGGATTGTTGGCTTGTATTTGCCTGACCGTGGGAAACGAGTAGTTCCAATAAATTTGACACTTCTCATTCCCCACAACCGACTCAATATCCCCCGGAGCGTAAGGCAGCACTGGTGTTTCGTCTATCCTATACGAGTGCCTTAGATGATAGTAAAGCACTCGTAATGCTCCGTCGTGTCTGTGAATATAGGCCGAGACTGCGTATGTCGGACCTCCATACCCATGACACGACGTCGATAGACGAGGGTGTTAAATACACCATCCTGGCAAGCCATTATGATTCCCTCGGTCTCGGACTTCAGCCCGGCTGACCTTAAAAAGGCGAAGCTCAGCCTTTCGGATAAGCCGAGGTCTTCTATATTTTTATAGAAGGCTCCGTGCAATGGCTTATCCTTATGGAGCTGCAGAAGGATGTTGTGTTCTGCAGCTCTAATGTGGGCTTTTAGTCGAATGGGTTCCAACTCGGTGACAGAGTTGGGGTTTACCCGCTCGACGTCGAAGATGAGACCAAGTTCATCGGCTGCTCTCCGTGCTGCCTTAAAGAGAAAAGCTCCTACCCCTGCATTTTCATGGCCTCGGACCATGCTGAGGAGGGGATCCGAACTCCTGATGACTTCACATGCTCCATCCAGAACCATCCTGCTATGGAGATTCTCTAATCTCAAGAGTCGACGGCCTCCCCAATGTCGTGGGAGATATAGTCGTGGAACGGACGATTTAGGATGCAAAATCCTATTGAGATGCACCTTCTTGCGGGTTACTACATCGAGTTGACGCAGCTCTTCTCGAGTCCATTTTACCACTCCGAAAGAGTAGAGGAGGATCGGTATGGCAAGCATATTTGTAGCAGACACCTTGTTCTTCCCTGACAGTTCTGAAGACCAGATCTGTCGGAGTAGGTGCTGATACTTGCCGCGGAGAGCGTTTTTCACTACACTCGCTTCGAGTGTACGACTCTCCGGCATCTAGGTGGTGTAAGTTGCTTCCGTCCACGAGCTGCGCGTCCTCCGTAGTCACCGCATCGTCCTCTATTGAGCTGAATCAGTGCGCATTTGTCCAACCCGAACTGCATACCGACAGCCTGCGTGTACTCCTGTACCACCCTAAGGGACTGTTGGAGATCCCTCTCTCCAGAGACATAAAGTTTAAGGTCATACATATGAAATAGATGGGTGACCTTATGCCTCCTGTCGCCGGGGGTACCGCAGATAATGGCAGTAGTGAGATGCAAAACAGAGGGAATCTCCCTGAAATACTCCTCTTCTGAATGTTACCAACTCTGTTGAACTCTATCGTTACCCGATGTTATGGTAAAGTGAGTCCTCCAGAGCGGCATCAGTTCTTCAATACATCTCACTACGGGACCGGGTACCATAATACATCGGAGCATGTGAACAATGAGCCCATGCGATGTCATGTCAAATGCCTTGCGGTAGTCGATCCAGACCATAGAAAGGTTCCGCTTACACTGCATGGAGTTCTGCGTGACACATCTCTCGATCAGCATGTTCTCCTTGCAGCCAGCGACACCTCTCTTCGACCCTCGTTGGTCATATATCCTTTCGTAAACCGGTTCAACTGCGTAGAGCACCCGCATGTACAAAATGCGTGTAAACACCTTGTAATATGTGTTTAGACAGGTTATCGGTCTGTAGTTTTTTGGGTTGGACAAATCTTCGTTCTTGGGGATCAGCACTGTCCGCCTCTCAACAACCCAAGAAGGAATTTGCTGCTCACCATTCAACCAGGAATTAAAAATACTGGCCAAATGGTGGTGGGTGCTAGATAACTTTTTCCACCAAAAGGTATTTATCCCATCGGAACCTGGAGCAGCAAAGTTCTTAGTGCCCCTCTTCTGGGATCATTGGTTGGCACCCTCCCTGTGGTTGCTGAAACCTTTGACAAAAATCTTCAAAGTGTGCCAGTGCCGGAGAATCTTGGTTGAATTGTTATTATTATTATTTTTCTCCCGATTTTAAATCTGAAAAAGTCGTTGGAATGGGAAATTACAGCTTTATGAGAAAAGTGGCTTAAATATACAGGGTGCTATTTAAAATAGGGAAGTTGTAGCAATTTCCGGCCATACCGAAAGTTTTTTTACTACGGGATGGTTAAAATATGGCCATTGATACCTATATTTGATTTGTCAAATTTCACAATTTTATTTTTAAAACTGTAGAAAAAAGTGGGGGCGTAGTTACTTTCTGGGTCTCCCGGTATACAGTAACTATTATTCTTCTTACAAACCGCGAAAATTTTTTTATTGTATCCTTTGAAAATTGTTTCATACATTTTATTTTACTATTTTTTCTTCTCTTTAATAAAGATATAGAGTGTTCCATTTGAAAAAAATGAAGAAATTTAGTTCAAAAAATTGTTTTTTTATCACCTTATTTAGATTACCGTCCTGATGAAGTTTGGTATTAGCTATTTCACCCACTCAATCAGAACACATGCACACAGATAATTATTATACAACGACCATTCCCTACGACAGTGCCATCTGAGGCAGATGTGACTCGAACTTAGGAGTGACAGAGCGACTAGCCATGTTGTCTCTTACACAACCCCGTCTAATTCGCAGCCATCATCTGGGTAACACATGAAAAGCTCCGCTAAACATCCACACCTTAGCCAGGATTTGAAACCTTTACTCCTTGGTCTCAAACCTAATGCGTGTAAGCGTTGAGCCACTGAGACTGCAAAAAGTTCTAAATTGAAAAATCAATGTATATTTTTATGAAATGAAAATGAATCACATACATCACACAGATGTCATGACATAATTTGTTTTTAAAACCTTCAATTATGACCGTAGTGATTTTTTCAATATGCATCTGTAGATGGAATTATTTCAACAACAAAAAATATCTCATCCAAGTAATAGGGAGATAGTCAATAATAATATAGGACTGAAACGATTCTAGACATAGGCTTCAAAAAATGTACTGATTTAGAATTTTACAATTTTTAAAAGTACGTTTCTTGATTTTATTGTAACGCATTTTACAAAATTAATTTTTAATTTGACAATTTAGAACTAAAACTTTCTGTTGCGAGGGGAGAAAAAAGTGCATGTAAGTATTTTTTGGTCAGTAATTTCAGGTTACTCGACACCATTAATCCTAAAAGTGTGAATGTGGTTAAAGTTTCGGGCACTATCCCGAACAATTTATAATCCAAGGAAAAATAGTTGCTCTTACGTTTGTTTACTGAATTTATATTTTTAAGAAGCTAAAACGAAATTGCATCGCATTTGTTCTCGTATTATTTTTCATTTTTCCTTATATTCTTGTGACATGATAATTTTTGCTTCTCTTAGATATATATCTACATTTAATATTAAGGCAATTGTATTATATACCTTTATACAAAGCCTTTAATATTCAGTCAAATAACGTCTGCAACTTTTATCTCGTTACCACTGGCGACGTCTCCAACTAGGTAAATCACAATTATAGTGTATCTTTTTCGAATAAGGTAATAAAATGCATAAACGTACCACGTGCATAATAATAAGTTGGTCCACATTTAATGAAAAAATAGACATTTTCGTTTTGAATGATGTGAATGTGAATCTCAGGGGATTTAAGAAATGCCACAGAAATATTGAACAGTTCTGTTTGACAGCAGTAAACATCTATCAGCAAAACGTCATGGTAGAAGCCTTCAACCATGCAATACTATTACCTGAAATACAACAAAAAAGAAATATGTAAATATTAATATATTTATTTTTATCTGAATTAAGAAAACCTCTTATACTTTATTTTTATTTCTTATTCTAAAAACACTCGCATAATAACCTTTATATGTTTATATATCTACATTTATATCCTTCGCTGAGAGCAGTTTTATGACATTTCTTTATTAGACCAAAATCTCTATCGAATGAACTGTGTTTTGCATAAAACTGCAAGCTTCTGCTTTAGAGGAAAAAGTGCGGTCGTTTTCGCCTCAAATTTACCTTAGCTGATAGATTCCCGTTCTGTAGCAGCTTTTAAACATCACAGAAGTCGCGCAAATGTAAGCAAATGGAGAGCTCTCTTTCAAATTACGTAACAAAAGATTCAAGTTGCAATTTAAACAAATATTGATGGCGTTAAAGCTTTGTGAAAACTTGCAAAAAAATTAAAATATAGGGTGCGGCGATAGTGCGTTCGACTATACCGGATGACAACGAGATTAGTCGCGTTTCCAATTTCTAGGTTGATTTTAGGAATGCAATTTTGAAATTCTAGCATATCATTAAGTGAAAAATATCACTTCCGGTTTAACCGGAGGTAGCAAAACTTTTGATTTTTAAATGGCAACCTAGATATATTTTTGCATATTTAGATTCCACATGAAATTCTCGTTACAACGATGTATCACAAGTAGATAATTGTTTTCAAAGTGACGTCAGACATTCGAAAAAATGAAAAAGCTAAATTGGCAACTGCAAGACTGTATTCTCAAAAAATTTACCCAGTAGACCTTGAAGCTGATGTATCCCCCTTAATTTTTATTGTTGCATTTCAATAAAAGTTTATTTCGTGCCGAAATCACTATTTTGGATTCAAAAACAAATTTCCGGAAAAACATAAAAAGCAAATGGATTTTATTCAGTTTTTAAAATGGTAACCTATACTTGCACCAATAAAGCCCAAAACATGAAATTTTCATTTGATGTATAACACGTCTGTTTTCGGTGCTAATTTACTTTGAAATTATTGGATTTCTGTAGATGCTACATTTACCAATTAGTTTTGTTAAAAAAAATACACATTAAATAAAATTTACAGAATTTATTAATAATTATTTATAAGATAGGGAAAATAAAATTATGGCAATTGTTCAAAATGCATTCCTTCAACTTCAGTACATTTTTGAGCCCTACTGATGGTTTCCCTTACCACCCGTTCTAACATTTACGCAGCTATTGTTGCAAAAGCTTGGCGAATTTTGGTTTCCAACTCCTGGAGGTTTCTTATGGATTATGAATAAACTCATTTTTTTAAGTACCTCCACAGGAAAAAATCCATAGGGGTTAGGTCAGGTGATCTGGCAGGCCGTCTTGCGCACCCATATGTCGAAATGACTCTATTTTGAAATCTGTTTTCTAAATAATTGGAGACATCTCGAAGGTTATGTGGCAGAGCCCCATCTTGTTGTTAATTAATGCTTCTTCTCAAATTCATAGGTAATTCTCCTATAAAGCCCTCAATTTCATTTTTCAAAAAGTTCAGGTAACTAATTACATTTAAGGTCCCATGAAATAAAATAGGACCTATGATCCTAGTACCCACAATTCCTGCCCATACATTTACCCCAAACACTTCTTGGTGATTTCCTTCTCTAAATTCATGTAAATTTTCCTGAGACCAGTAACGCAAATTATTTCGATTCAACATACTATTGTTAATGAACCGACTTTCATCTGTGAACAGAATGCTGGGAACAATGTTTCTATTTTCTAGTAACCAATTGCAATAATGAACTCTCCTACCTGCATCAGCTTCATATAAATGCTGATGAAGTTGATATTTATATGATTTACATCCGTGTTTTCTAACAGATTCTCGTCTAATATCAAGAACACTTCCAATCTTACGTAAACTTGCATTTTTATTAATTTCCACGTCAATAATAAATGTATTTTGTTCGTTTTCATTTGGCTGCGCCGTAAATTTTTCTTCTAAAATCTTAAAATATTTTCTACGAGAGTGATGCCTTCCAGGATACTGCTCTGCATATAACCCTTCAGCTTGATATGCATTTCATTTAGATTCCCCATAAATAAGTAACATGTTCACCTTTCATTTTGGGTATATATCACCATTTTGTATTTTTTAAAAACTTTAAATAGTTATATTAGCAAATAAATTGCAAACAAATTAAAAAAGCACTACATCAACTTTATCTAATAATAACTTAGGCAAAAGTTTGAAAAGAAATATCATTTTGTCATGGCACGCTTGTAGAATTTAATACATACATTAGTACATACGGTTTCATTCAAGAACTGAAGAATAACATGTACAGAAATCCAATTATTTCAATGTAAATTAGTACCCCAACTAGACGTATTATATATGAAATAAATGGTTAATGTTTTAGGCTTTGTATATCAGGAAACTATTTTTGAATATACAGGACGACGATCGTACAGGGTTAAGTGCATTTTTTCTGAAGTATACAATCAAAATCGAAAAATAAATAGGTAATAGTCAGGCTATTTATTTTTCGATTGCAACAGACACGCTAGATGGCGCCTGCTGACTATTTTGCATGTCGCGATCCTAAAAATACTGAGATGTACCAAATAGTCAAATGATCCTCATGTCGGTCGTCACATGCCTACGTTGCACTGACGAGAGCCAACAGCTCGAAACTGCAGGCTGTAAGTGGTGTCGGACGACTGACATGAGAGCTCCTTTAAGTAGGATCAGTCTTTTGGCTGGTGTTTGTTGCAATCGAAGCATTAGCGTTCTGTTGGTAATATGCAATTATTACACTGAACGCGCCATGCTTGTAATTTGTAATTCAGCGCTCGGCGGGGCACATAGCCCGGAGAGTAGCTGTTGGTTGCGGTCTGGTTACGTTCCTTATAGTAAAATAAGGATTTTATAGAGGAGTTTGCGACTGAAAATTTATGTTTTAATGTTCTGCCCTCTAGAAGCACATTTGAACCATTCAAAAAAATATTCGTTATTGATTTTTATATCACATCGCTAAAAAATACACATAGTGTTCTATTTGGTAAAATTCAATTTAAAAAGTTCTGAATTGAAAAATCAATTTTGGCCACCCTGTATATTTTTAGGAACCTATAATTGGGACTACAGTGATTTTTTTCAATAGGCATCTGTAGATGGAATTATTTCATCGAAAAAATCATTAGATCCAAAATAATCAATAATTATATAGTAATAAAAAGGCACTCGACCCTGTATAATCGTCTTGACTCGTCCTGTATATTAGGAGATAACTTCCGGTTATCGACTTTGTCATCTAGTTTACTTTCATTTTTTTTTAATTTCTAATTAAACTCGAACTATCGAAATCGGTTGCACAATTGCCCCATATTGTATCTTCAGTGTTATACTTTATTGATAAACAATAAGTGGTTGTTCGGTCGGGAAAATACTTGTAAATTAAATCAGAGAATTAACAAAAGTTTGAAGGAGGGTTATTGAAGTTGTGACGCCTTTCTGGTGGTAGGATCTAACGAGAAGTTGTCTTGGGTTGTTACTTACGCTATAATACTAGGTCACAGTCTGTGAAAAATAACGCGGCCGTTTGCTTCACAGAAGGTTGGGATTAAGACACTTGATATTAATTTCCCTAGTGTACAATACATTTTATTAGTCGTTTCTCTCTTCAGGCCGGTACTTTCTTGCACGTGTAATGCAGTTAATTGCCAAATGCATAAATATTTAAACCTTGTTTAGCTGTTTCATATTTTCATAAGAGCTAAATGAAATTATATCTTATTTGTTTCGCGATATTTCTCATTTTCGCACCCTAGTAACATCATGATCTTTATGTAGTTACCTTGTAATATGATTAGATTTATTTTACGTTCTTTAAGTGTATTATTTGATAGTTATTTTTTTCTGTTTTCCGATATAGCAACTTCAAATCTGATAATGTGAATATTAAGTAACAATTTTCGCTAGTATTACTAAGTAGTATAATATAGAGTCTAATTAGTTTGCTAGCAATTTTTATCCTAATTTCTATTTGGATATTAATGTTAGCAAGTATGTTTTTTCGGTTATTATATTACCGTTTTCTAGTGCACATTGTTCGTTTCAATAGTTTCAAGTAAAGAAAGCTATCTCTATCCTTTACTTTTAATGCTTCTCGATATACTTTGTACCTATTTCAAAACATAAAGAAGTTCCCCGTTTGTTATACTTAAACATGTAAAAAAATCCATATTTTTACAAATATTATTAAAATTTATCGGTCATATTGTCACGTTTTGTTGAGAAATATTTTTTGGTAACATGGTAAAAATTTGAAATCGATTCGTTTTCCTGTTTTTTGAGATATTTATAATAGATATTTTAATTATTTTCTGATATTTTTACCTGTATTTTGATCTCGATCGACCAAAAGAGTCGTAACTTTTAGTTCCAAGTCCTTTAACACTCCTGTTAAGATCGCATTACTTTATGCTTCCAAAGAAATTTTCTCCTTTGATAATAAGCATCGTAGCCCGGCTTATCCCCTCCACTATTCGATATATTTTTTAATCGCTTTAATATTTTTAAGTATCCTATATTTTATTCGTCCTGTATAAATCATGCATAAGTTATAAGTGATACTATCTTGAGAGGGTTTTTTGTTTTTGGTGTAATTAGTTTTCATTTCTTGAGGTTATAAGTAGAAAAGTTAATGTTTTAATAATACATTTTTAGATACTGAGATCTAGACGGCATGCCGGCATGGCACTAATTAAGTCTGAGAATAATACAAATTTCAGCAACTCTGAAATTTTGATTTGTGTCTTGTGGAATACCCTTTGTCTAAGAAAATGTTATTTAAGACAGACTTAAAGGACGGCTATTGCTAAAGTTTTGATATAACAAACGAATCGTAGCAAAGAAAGTATTCATAAAATGTATAGTACTAACAGAAATACAACAGTAATTCAAAAGCAGAAATAATACACTAGATAAGAATACAGTAATGACCTTCGAGAAAAGAATTTGTAGGCATAATTCAATTCATTGTTGTGTTTCTTACATTCATCTGTCAATTTGTTAATATAATGGTTCAATTTATTTCATTCAAAGATGAAACACAAAGACGGACAAAAAATTAAATCAAATTATCTCCCTTATTTGTAACATTTAACCCCTCACATCATTTTCACAATATAATAAATTTGATTGTATATCTGATGAAATGAAAAACGCGTGTAATTATTAATCCCGCCGCCACCGCCAATTATTTAAAGCGGGATAACAGAAATATAATAAAATAAATAAGAAATTTGGAAAGTCTGAAATGAGAGAAGAGAGAACGAAATATTAATTACTTTATTAAAATCCAGAAGTAAACGAAATTAAATAACATGGTTCTATTATATTTTTTATGAAACAATATCTTACGAAATACGTGAAAATATTGTTCTCATATTTTGTGTTTTTGATGGAAAAATCTAATAAAATCATGTGCGGCTAAACTTGACAGGCCAGAATCCCATCACTAAACATCGTAAAGTTGTTCAGGTAGCTTTGTAAAATCTCTTAAGGTCTTGCATACACATATTTTTTTTCTTAAAATGCGATGGAGGGATTTTTCCGATGACAGTAGCCTTTTCTGCATACAAAGCACCCGCTGAAGCAGCTTTGGCATTTATTTTTCACAAAATATCCATACAGAAAGTTGTGAAAGTTTGGTTACTGTACACTGAGAGAAAGAAACTTTATACAAATAACTACCAGTGGCTGCACAAATTTAGTTAGTCCCAGCGCTTAAGTCGGAAAACTAATTTTTTATGGTTGGGATAAGTTTCATTGAGATATTCGATCGACCAAGAACATAAACAACATAAAAAAATACGTTGCCTTATGGCTAGTGAAACAATTTCCAATTAAAGTAGTGAATCATCTCGAAGAAACTTGAGATAATATTCTCCATTCCGAAAATACCAGCCCAGATATTAATTGCAAACGTTGTTGATGCCTCGAGTTAATTATTCAGTGTGGATTTTCATCAGTCCATAAGTGGTTATTTTGAAAGTATCAACCAAAATCCAGCTTCATCTGTAAATAATACAGAAGAATAAAATAAAGGATTTCGAATAAATTTTAGGGTAAATCATTCGCAGAACCTTGTACCCAGTAAACTGAATGATCGAGATTCAGCACCTGAACCATTTGTAAGATATGGATACAATAAATTAGTTCTTAAAATCCTGTAAATAGTCATATGACTCACATGTTCCATTGCGGCAATTCTTCTTGCGCTAACACTAGGATTCTGTTCAGCTGTTTCAAGTACCCTTTCCCCCACTTAATCTTTCTTACCGTTGCTCTTCAACCGCTATGATTAGGTTTCAATTTTCCTGATTGCCGTAAGCTTATATTAATCTTCGATCTGGACGACGTCGATTTGGAAAGTGATCCACATAAAGATTAGCTGCTAGTACCCAACAGTACAGTCCAGTTACAGGACAATTTTACAAGATACCAGTAAATTGCATTTATGCAAAGTAAACACTAGCGGAATATAAGGCCATAAATTATAAGTTGCAACCTACTTCGAACATATTAGAGAAGAGAGAGTGTTATTTTCACTATGTTTAAGGGTGCGTTACCAAGGTCAAATAGTGCGTAGAGTATCCTCATTCTTATTTCACACTCTTCTTAAAAACGAGGCAACAGAATTAATTTCATTTTGTAAACTAGAAAGCAAGACAAGGACAATTATATTTTATATTGTAATCCTATGTAAAATTAAGTTAAAATATTCAAATAAAATCTAATGCGATGTAATACAAAATAAAATAACATGGAAAAAGTGGAAAGTCTGCATAATATTTGTTCCTATTAAAGTTTAATGTCGAATGCGAATTTGTTAAATTTCATCTAAAATAGTTGGGCGTTTTGCTACTAGAGGCAGCATCATAGCGATGACCATTGCTAGACGTGTGTCAAAGCAGGGTCGGGCTAATAATTTTTCATTTAGCCTGAGAGCTTCGAGTGGCGGTATCATATGTAAATAAATATGTTATGTGTTCCTTATAGCTTTTTTTTTATACATTTATCAAACGTTGGCCTATTTCCGCTACTGAGGCCTAACACCGACGCCTGTAGACGAGCTACCCCCAACTAGGAATTTTGCCGAACCCTTCCCTTAAGAAGAGTAGTCATCTTTTACTTGCTTAACATTTAATGGACAAGGGACCGACGGCTTTATATCCCCTCCGAAGGATGGTATATCCCCTATACAACCCTCGCCTAAGGTTGTATAGCTTCCGCGCATACACTGATATACAAGGCACTGGAACATGTGTGACGCGAGGACGCGGTCTTATAGCTAAATTCGGTGATTTACAAATATTTCGTCTTTTATGCCAACTAAATACGTGCAACCCACAATACTTCAAGATGTTTTATGTGTTACTGAGGCTTTGTTTATGACTAGCACGTATAAACATAAAATCAAGTCGCGATTACATTCGTACGGTCCTGTACGCCGCCTAGACTAGTGTGGCTTCTGTTATCGACAAGACGATGTAGTTCGATTACTTACAAATTTATTCGCGACTGACTGGTGCGTGCAAACCCACTTTTCAATTCTACAGAGAAACATACAAGGATTATGAATATTATAAAAATCAAGTTATTCAAATTGTTATTTTTTCTTGTAGAATTGTTATAATTTAAACTCAAACTTTTAGCGTCGGATTTTACGATACGGGGTACTAAAGTTCTGGGACTACGAAAGATTCATCTTAAATGTTTTTGAAGTGTAAATTAGGATGGGTCATTTTTCACTAAATTGGTTGTGGATTAAGTGATGCCCCACTCTCCCCTAATATATTTAAAATTATGCATCCAGGCGTAACTAACCTGCGACCGACGCAAGGCGAACGGCACTTAGCGCTTCTATCAACGACATGTATTATACAACGGCCGCATCTAGAGACTTAACACTGTGCAATATTAAGTAAACAGATTAGTTTATTATCCTGTTATATTCCATTTTAATACGGATGGTCAACAGTTCAGATATAATTAATGTAGAGATTATTATTCCCGGTGGTTCATTATTCGCAACCATCCTAATCTGCTTGACTACCGGCTAGCAATTGCGAAGAGTGTCACCTCTCTTCATTCGGTGCTGAAATTGGGATAATTACTTTTATTGTACGCGCAAATGATGGGGTTTATTACTGTTTATGTTTGATTTAACATATTATATAATAATTGATTCGTAATCTAATTTGAAAATATCACGTTTGCGCTATATTGAGATATTAGGATCTGGTATTTTAATACTTTCACAACATGAGCAAAATGCATCTGTTACATTTCCAATAAACATCGCTAACTATTTTCACAGTCTAATATTTAATAACCAAAAAGTCAATAATTATAGTATTAAAATACAAATCGATTTGAAACGAAGAGACACTCTTTTGAGCGATAACTCCCACTTCTCTACATCTATCAAGTTAGCATTACCATATCGAAATTTTGCAATGTCAATATATGGATTAATTGTCGCATTTTTGTCGTAAATTTATCGTGAAAGGAAAGAATTTGTAGCGCATTATTAAAAAAAAAACATGATAATGCCAACTTGATAGTCAAGCTAACATTACCACATTCCGAAACGGACTAAAATGGTGGAAAAAGTTCTGAGTATCAAAATAATTTGTCGTGAATTTGTCATGAGCAAATAATATGCAAAAATCCACCCCTTGATGATTTACGGGGGTGGTGGTACTCAGTACAGAGAAAAATGCATTAATTCTCCTATTTCTGCGTAATGAAAATTCACTACAAACTGTTTTCTGACACGACGAATTTGTAGGCCCCTTATGACAAATTCCTAAAAAATAATCAGTACAAAAACACCCCTTGATGATTTACGGGGGTGGTAGTGCCCAGTACAAAAGAAAATGTAGTAATTACCCTATTTCTGCATAATATAATTTTGCGACAAATTTCTGAAAAACAATCGGACCAAAAACTACACCTTGATTATTTACAAAGGTGGTAGTAAGTACTCACAAAAATGTACCTACTAATGCTACTATTTCTGCATAATGAAAATTCGCGACAAACTGTTTTTGGGCAATGACAAATTCGTAGGCCACTCACGACAAATTCCTACAAAAGGATCAATACAAAAGACCACCCCTTTAATTTACTTGATAATCAAGTTAGCATTACCACATGCCGGAAGGGCCTAAAATGATAGAGAAGAGGGCTCTGTGTATCAAAATAATTTGTCGTGGATTTGTCGTGAGCAAATAATATGCAAAAATATGTGATAGTGCTGAATTTAATTACTACCCCCATAAATCATCAGAGAATGGTTTTCTGTACTGATTCTTTTTTAGGAATTTGCCGTAAGGGACGTAGAAATTTGTCGCTCCTCTAAACAATTTGTCGCGAATTAATAAACTATTGCAAAAAGAGTTAAACTAACAGATATTTCTCCCCGGTCATCACTACTTCCCCCGTAAATCATCAAGGGGTCGTTTTTTGAGCTGATTCTTTTTCAGGAATTTGCCGTAAGGGACAGTAATTTGTTGTGCAACGAGACAATTTGTCGCGAATTATTAGTTTACAAAAATAGGAAAATTAATACATTTTTTGTCTAAGTGAGTATTACCACGCCCGTAAATCATAAAGGGACAGTTTTTATAGACTGATTCTTTTTCAGGAATTTGTCGTAAGGGACGTAGACATTTGTCGTGCCACGAAACAATTTGTCGCGAATTTTTAGTTTCCAAAAATAGGAAGATTAATACATTATTTACCGAACTCAGCATTACCACCCGCGTAAATCATCAGGAGATGGTTTTTTAAACTGATTATTTTTTAGGAATTGTCGTAAGGGACGTAGAAATTTGTCGTGCCACGAGACAATTTGCCACGAATTTTTAGTTCCAAAAAATAGGGAAATTAATACATTTTTTGCCAAACTCAGCATTACCACCCCCGTAAATCATCAAAGGATAGTTTTTCTAGACTGATTCTTTTTCAGGAATTTGTCGTAAGGGAGATAGGAAAACTAATGCATTTTTTTGCCGAACTCAGCATTACCACCCTCGTAAATCATCAGAGGATGGTTTCTTTGAACTGATTCTTTTTTAGGAATTAGTCGTAAGGGATGTAGGAATTTGTCGTGCCAAGAAAACAATTTGTCGCGAATTTCTAGTTTGCAAAAATAGCTAAATTAATACATTTTCTCCGTCTCTCCAACTCATCATTACCACCGTCATAAATCGTCAAGGGATGGTTTTTTGGACTGATTCTTCTTCAGAAATTTGTCGTAAGGGCCGAAGAAATTTGTAGTGAAACGAAATAATTTGTCGCGAATTTTTAGTTTCCAAAAATAGGAAAATTAATATATTTTTTGCCGAACTCAGCATTACTACCCCAGTAAATCATCAGGGGATGATTTTTTGAACGGATTATTTTTTAAGAATTTATCGTAAGGGACGTAAAAATTTATCGTGCCACGAGACAATTTGTAGCAAATTTTTAGTTTCCAAAAATAGGAAAATTAATACATTTTTTTGCCAAACTCAACATTGCCACCCTCGTAAATCGTCAGGGATGGTTTTTTTGAACTAATTCTTTTTAGGAATTTGTCGTAAGGGACGTAGGAGTTTGTCGTTAAACGAAACAAATTGTCGCGAATTTTTAGTTTCCAAAAATAAGAAAATTAATACATTTTTTACCGAACTCAGTATTACCACCCCCGTAAATCATCAGGGGATGGTTTTTGAACTGTTTCTTTTTAGGAATTTGTCGTTAAACGAAACAAATTGTCGCGAATTTTTAGTTTTCAAAAATAGGAAAATTAATATCAGGGGATGGTTTTTTGAACTGATTCTTCTTTAGGAATTCGTCGCAAAATTATATTACGCAGAAATAGGGTAATTATTATATTTTCTTTTGTACTTAGCACTACCACCCCCGTAAATCATCAAGGGGTGGTTTTTTGCATATTACTTGCTCACGATAAATTCACGACAAATGATTTTGATACTCTGAGCTCTTTTTTTCACCATTTTAGTCCGTTTTGGACTGTAAATGACTTGACTATTAAGTTGGCATTACCATGGGTTTTTTTAAATAAGGCACGACAAATTTTTTTCTTTTCACGACAAATTTTTGACAAAAAAACGACATTTAATCCATATATTAACATTGCAAAATTTCGATATGGTAATGCTAACTTGATGAATGTCACTTGCCTTCTTAAATGTGTGATTAGAATCAACCCCACCTATGAACTGGCTTTGATAGCCCAAGAGCAGTGACGTCACGTCGAAGTACAAAGGTCTTGTGTCAAGGTGGTATTAATTAGATACATATACCGAAAGTATACATAACTAAATTGGCTCTAAAAGACTTTCAGCAATTCTTGAAAATCGTTTGTCACTTTAAAATTATCCTACAGTTCGATAATTAACGGGTTGCTCTAGGGGGATACCACTGTTAAAATAGATACAGTTATATAATGTATTCTTTACTGAAAGTATCAAGGTTTTTGAAACAAATAGGTATAAAATTTTGCGATATATTTTTTATGAGCTTTCTTATTAAAAATTTTGAAGCTCTGTAGCCTCTACACATTGCTTATAACTTTGGGTTTTTGCGCTGCTTGGACAGCTGTCAATATAAAATAATAAACAGAAATTAACATTTCATTGACTGCATACAATTTAAATTTAGAGTATCGAGTTCTCGGCTAAAATTAGACCTATATTACTTAGCGATGTTTAAGTATCGCTTCACATACATTTTTAAGAAAACAGTAAGAATGTAAAGTAATTTAATTTTCGCGATTTATGCTACGGTTCATACAACTCTGAGAAGTTTGTATTGTTTTCGCTGAAAATGTTCCTGCTAACTAATGGCTCTCCAAAGCCTGCATAATTTTCATTTTAGAATATATTGCTAGCAGTCACAGTAAAACATTATTAACGCTTTCACTCATCCATTTGTTACATTGATAGAGCAAATTAACATAATACACGATTTTCCAAGTAAATATTCGTTAACATCCCTTAAGTGGAAACGTTTAATGTACATTATATTTGACTATTTCTTTACAAAAGTTCTTAATTAGTTTTTAGCAGCACATTTGATTAATTAGTTTGAAATAAAAAGCACGTTATACTAATTACAATGAGCACACAAAGAAACTCGTATACGGCGAACACATTACACCGTATGCCGATTATTTTCTGGCTTTTGGTTGTACCAATATACTGTGGACGAATCCAAGTCGCCGATGATAGTAGATTTTCATTTTTGTGAAGTTTAAACTTTTGCGAAACTATTAACAAATTTTATTTGCGTGTTATTGATGATATCATATCTAATATATGCATAGTCGTTTAAATAACCCTGCATTTAAAGCAAAAATAGTACATATTTAATCGAGATGAGTAATCTACCAATGAACTAAATTTTAAATAATCAAAACTAGCTTTAAATTTAGTTTCATATTTGTATACGTAGTAAAGAAATAAGTCGGCATGTTTAAGTGATGCAAAAATTTGTCGAATAAAATACGTTAAAATTATCTAAATTGTGTGTAGTAAGAAGAAAGAAATTTTGAAGGTAAGGTTTGATAATGTGCTCCCAAGATGACTGTATGCAGGACTGCTTAAGTGGCAGGGTTTCACAGACAACTTTTGCCTTTACTGTTCACCCCTGTCATTACAGATTCTACACTCCTACTGCATCAGTCGGTCGTCAAACAGAGTTTGTCCTTCTCCTCCCACATATACTTTATATATGCTTCACTTCTTTTCCAAATCTCTCCAGATTTAAATAATAAATGATTTCCAACTGTCTGTGCTGCAAAATAAGTTACATTAACTATGAAAATTTATCATATTACATTCTAGTAAACTAAATTTTTAAATAGTAATTGTGTGGTTTATTGATTTTGCGATGTAAGTAGATAAGCTAATGTGAGACGATGTTAAAATACATGTATTCTACCAACATTGCATTATGTTTATAGTAATGACGATGCAGTTACAGATACTTATGTTTGGGTACTATTGTTCCTCGTTAGCACAACGTTGATTAAGTAATGCGATCTGAACTGTGGATATAACATAAAAATTAAAAAGTACAAAAATTGTCTACAGTATCAGTTTACGCCTTTCCATATTAGTGAACACCTACATACAATTTTGAATGTAGATGTACGTACATTACTATTTTCAAATAAAAATATCATTTACAAAATTTATAGTTAGTAAAATAATAGTAGGCTCACAAGTCTCCTCTCATTTGTCAATTCTTTCTGAAATGTATGCTAACTGTTTGTAAACACTGTTTTTAAACGATGTTTGTTGACCATGTTTGTAGATGTACAGGACATTATGTTGACGGCCTCTGGCTATCGCTAAATTAGTATTGATTATCCCTAAATTGAACATTCAGCTTGAAGGTAGCATTTCAACTTTTAAGATTAATTAAAACAGTATTATATGTTTTTATTTTTTGAGTGAAACACCAACTTCTTGTCTCATGAATAAACGTCGTTCCTTTATAATATCCTTCAGAAATATACAGCACGTCCGCGGATGGGGTTTATAATAGGTGTAATGGCTAAAATTTTGCGAGAAAATGTTATTCTTTATAAAAGTTTTTGCTTGCCTAAAACAGTAATGATGTTGACAAAAAATATATTTTCTGTACAGGATGCTCAAGAATTACAAAAACTTAAAATTCCGTAACATTAAACTGGTTATGTTTTTATTTTGGAACAAAACATGAAATAAAAGAGTTGCTTCAAATAATATGACCTAATTCCAAAATTTTATTTGAATATTGCAATGTTTGCGAAATAAGTAAAATACGTCGGTTTTGTCAATTTTTTAAAATTTTATTTTATTTTAACAAATCCTACACTCTACAGAAATTTGGAATCCTATTTTAGGCGCACCTGTACAATTACTGTAATGTTCTATTTGATTGATTGTTAGTTGCATTGCTACCTAGTTACGTCTACATATCATGACATATCTGAGTTATTTTTAAAATGTTGACTATCAATCAAAGAATTTTTTTAATAGAGTGTTATGGAACGATGAAAGTTGAAAGTTCATACCGTTACGTTCTTCAACAATTCAGTGAAAGATTTCCCAGTGTATATGTTCCGAGAATGAGTTCATAAATTGGTCAAAAATTTTTAAAATACTGGATTAGTGCTGGACGTAAAGAAAAGGAAAAAAATTGACGATAAAAATGTCACCACCACAACATAGCGTTGGAATCTGTTGCTGAAAATCCCCAACTTTCGATAAGAAATCGAGCCCAATATTTGGAGGTGGTTAAAAACACACGTCCAAAAAGTTTTGAAATAGAATAAAATATTTTCATACAAACCACATTTTAACCATACCTTAGAAGTAGAGGATGAAGGAAAACGACTAGATTTCTGTTTATGGGTTGGAAAAAAATTTTAAGTGACAACACGAATTTTTATAAATTTATCCTGTTCTCCGACGAGTCAAAGTTTTCAACAAATGAGGTTGTTTGGTACTGGAGTGAGACCCGAATTTAGAATTTCTACCGGAAGGCAAAATTTAAAAAAGATAATGTCTGGTGCGCTATTTCGTATCATGGTATAATAGGGACACACTTTTTTTAAAAATACGTGCAATAGTAATTCATATTTACGTATGCTTAATACATTATTTTCTGATCAGTTAGACGACTTGCCGTTGGAATATCTTAATAGATTGTATTTTCAACAGGATGGATGTCTGGCTCATCATGGCTGCGTCATACGTAATTGACTTAATAATAAATTTGGATGACTGCGAATTGGTCGCAATGGTTCAGTTTTGTGGCCCCCAAGAAGTCCAGATTTAACAATTGGGAATACATTTCTCTGGGAGCATCGAAAACAAATTACCTACCAACAACCCAATGGCAACGCCGTTGACATTCTAAAACAGCGGATTTCCAATCAATTTTCATTGTGGAAGTTAAAAGTCGTTTTTACAACATTTGGAAACGGTTGGAAACATGTGTTCAACTTGGAGGAGGAATTTTTGAATTGTCATATTTAATAAAGTCAGATCCACCGTATTTTATTACCGTAAGCGTATTAGTTTCTAAAATAATCATGGTAGTTTCATTATCCTGGGAATATTCAGGACCTTCGAATATGTATTTACTTTTACAAATTCAGAATTAATTATCTGATATTTATTCGCCTTGTTCGTATGAAAATAAATAGAAAATGTAACAAAACCCGACTGTTTTACTAAAGATTCACTTATTTCGGAAACATTCCAATAACCAGATGAAATTTTGGACATGGACAGAGCATATAAGTTGAAACAATGTTTTAATTTAAAAAATTTTTCCAAAATGAAAAATTATATAAAAAAATATTTTTAAAAAAAGCTTTTATTTAAATGCCCTAAAAAGTAGAAAATAAATTTTGAAGTAAATCAAACTCATCATTTTGTTACATTATATTATTTTTTTATGATATAAAAGCTTGTCGCGAGATTTTCCTGTGTAAAGGAAATTGCTCGCGATAAGCTTTTATATCATAAAAAAAATTATATAACAAAATGATGGGTTTGATTTTCTTCAAAGTTTATTTTATACTTTCTAGAGCATTTAAATAAAAGCTTTATAAAAAATATTTTTCTATATAATTTTATTTTTTACTTTTTAGTCTCTTGATATGCTGTAATTCCCAGATATCTATTTTGAGACAAATCGGATCATAAACGGTAAAGTCGTCCGCCATCTTAAACCAAATTTTTTACTAGAAATTCGTAATCCGCGATCCCAAAAACCCCCAGATATCAATTTTGATCTAAATGACAAAAGCCGCCAGCCATATTGGCGTCGCCATTTTGAATTTCTGAATTCATAATCCGTGACCTACAAAACCCCCAGATATCAATTTTGAGTTGAATCGGATCATAAACGGTAAAGTCGTCCGCCATATTGAAGCCGTGTTTTTTTCTTATATGAAAATGTTAAAGTGTATTGTCACCGGACTTATACATATGTGCAAAATTTCAAAGCTCTAGCTTAATTAGAATTAATCGAAATTTTTATTGTAAAATTTGATCTAAACAAACCAACTAACAAACAAACATTGCAAGTTAAATAAAAGCTTTTAAAAATAGGACTAATTTGCTCTTACCGAATTTTAAGTTTTTGTAATTTTTGAACGTATAAAAAATGTAATTCTTCTCAACTTCATTACCATTTTCTAGGCAAGCAAGAACTTTTATGAAGAATAACATTTTCTCGAAAAGTTAAAAATTCTAGCCATTACATCCATTGTAAACCCCATCCGTGGACATACTGTATATACATTTTTTAATTCCTTTTTCCAACAGAATTGCAAAAATCATAAATACTGTATTATGTTGCACTGGTACTACCAAATGATCTCGAATTATGCGCTAATAAATTAAGTTAAGTTTAGAATACACTATCCTCTGAACTTTGTAAAAATGTAGCCTGTAATGATTTTGTGATTAATTTTAAACATGATTGTTAGTGTTGAAAATGAACAATAATAATAATTATTATTATTATGTTTTCGAGGCTTGTCTTTTTATGCGCGTCATATGCCGGGGGCTGTTAATATAACATTAAAACAATAAGAGGAATTTCGTGGTAATTGGTAATTTGATATTTTCTCATATTACATAATAATTGATCTTACAAGTTAACACCTATTCTCACTTCTTTAAGGTTTTGTTCACATGATACAAATTTACAAACTAAACATAATTTTGAGGCTTTCTTTTAAGCATTGAAGTGTAGATTGATTTGAAATATATGATTACAGACCTTTTCGTTGAAACAGTATAAAAGTGGTATAAAAAGCAGTATCAAATGCCTGCTACTATTCAGAAAACATGGAATAATTACTAGATATATTGAATTTTAAAATAAAATTACGTGTAATTTCGTTCTTCTTTGCACTACTTCTAATGCGATTATAACTGAAAGGTGCTTGAAATTACAACAGATACCTATATAGTAATTTCCATTAAAAATATAATAACGAGTGTAGCTTTTTCTTTCTAGAATTTAATATGTATGTTCACATCGCAATTTTTCCGCATCCCCCTCGTAAGTAAACCCAATTGATATTAACAGCAAATTGTTTACCAATTTGTTGATTCGGGAAGCCTCATTTCGCAGTACATTATATTAAAATATAATACGAACAGTCTGTTTCATTAACAGAGAATTATAGTAATATTCCCGAGACCGTGATTGTAAACTCCGCACAATTTGGTTTTGAAATATATTGGTTCCCCTTAAGTACCTAATTGCTTTGTAAATAAGGTTGTGAAATCTGATATTATACACAACATGGTATTAAACGTTAAGTCAAATGCTAATATTTCCCCCAACGCATTATTATTCCATATTTTATCCTGGCTAAACTGCATCGCAAATATATACACTCAATTTTTGAATTTACATTTATAGGAATAATTAAAATGATTAATATGTTTTGTGTAATGTGTTTTACACGATATAAATGTTTACGTAAACCCAAAAGGAATAAACTTCTTTTGCTCCATGCAGACGATCATTATAATAATAAGCGACTCTCGGTCATATCAGTTATTTTGTTTTATGGGTGTTTGTTTCTGGGGGTGCCACCCTTTGTTGGCCCACTACCATACCGCACCACACAGGATGATATGTAATTTTGTAGTAGAAACTGCAATTTTGGAATACGCTGAAATAAATTTTATTATAAAATTTTTAAAAATTAAGTTATGCTGTGATTATAATAAAAATTAATGAGGACGAAGCGAGGTAATGTAGTTTTATGTAACTTGCCGAGTGCTTAATTATTTTTTAGCTTTTGCTATAATTTTATATCTATATCATTAATAATACATGTCAAGCCTTGCCCCTAGACGTGCGGATATCCGTAAAAGCAGAAGCATGTAAAACCTAAAAACTTTGTCATAAGCTTCCAAATCATCCCTTGCTGCAGATATTAATTGTACTGTTTGTGTAAAGAGGGGTAAAATATTCCCAGTCAAATTAAAAGTGGCGCAAAAATATGCACAAATTATGTCACTGAATCCAATACCTGCTTGACGTTTGGAAGACCTTAATTTTCGATTTCTGTAAAATTTAAAAATATCTCGGTGTTTTCCATTTACATTTATTTATTTATTTATTTATTTATTTATTTATTTATTTATTTATTTATTTATTTATTTATTTATTTATTTAAATTATAATACCCAACGGGGCTAAAGCCCAATTACTCGATAAGGACAAAAGTAGATACACATAAATATATAAAGAATTGTAAAACTTCAAATACAAACAAGAATTATTAAAGACAAAAATATACAAACCCACAATCACAAATAAATTGAACCATTATACACTTATAATGGTATATAACATTACCTAGGGTTAACAAGTCCGACAAAGTGTTTTAATTAAGTGAATAGACACCTGGTAATGTCGGTTCGTACATCTAGTAATTTTGAATCATTTGATAAAAAGGTGAAGCAGTGAGTAAGTTAGTACAGACTGTAGGTAAGTAAAATGCCGAGTTGGATCTCAAATTTGCTTTAGACACGCGATATAAAATTCTTGATGTAAATGACTCTGAACTCACTGCATTGTTTATGATTTTTTGAAGAAAGATAATTGAATGTATAGGTAATACGCCTCTTATATAAGCTGCTTAGTTCAAACCTGGCTAATAGCGTATCCTGAGGTAATCCACGTAGAGGATAAATTCTATCAACAACAAAGTATACAGATTTGAGACATCTACGCTAAATTTTCTCTAATCGAGTCGTATATGTTATATATAGAGGACTCCACACCACTGTAGCGTATTCCAGTTTGCAGCGAACAAATCCCAAACTTTTATATGTCGACTCAGTGGTTAGACGAATATGTTCATTGTATGACAACTTGCTGTCAAAAGTGACACCAAGGTCTTTAACTGAATTACTCTGTTCAGAGCAACATTGTCAAGCTGATAGTCAAATAACTCAATGGTTTTACGCCCAGAATAGGATATACTGTTGCATTTACTGATATTTAAAGGGGTGGGGTGTAATGGGGTAGTGAAGCGCAAGTTATAGCCTCTCCTACTCAATTGTTAGCCTCACCTTCGCGATGAGTTCAATTTGAACTTGGTGCACCCTGTTTTCACCAACGAGGCTCTAACGACCGAGTAAGGGCGGAATAACCCTTACCTTTTGCCGTGAGCCCATCCACCTTCTCACGAAGAGTGCGGTAAAAATAACCCACCGCACACAAAGGTTGCTTTTGGAATCGTTTGGTTACCCCATCGTCGCAGTCTCCTTCTGTGCCATGGGACCACACCACTCGCCTTCCGCAACCGAGCTGGTCAGTTGCATACCTGCTCCAGCTAAAACTTCAAATGCAGCTTCGTTTTCAGTCTATTAAGGCTTTAAAAAAAAATGATGGAGCGTTCAAATGGGACAAAATCATCCGGAGGTAAAATACCCTCCCGATCGGATCTCCGGGGGAGGGCGCCCATAGGGACACCTCATCGAATGTCGAAAAAACACCGACAAGTTAAATCCAAGAAAACTAATTCTTTCATCTACGGCGCTTGGAATGTTCGTACTTTGAACGACAGCACTCGCACCGATCAGCCTGAAAGAACAACTGCTCTAATAGATAGAGAACTTCACCGACTCAATGTTGACGTTGCAGCTCTCAGCGAAACTCGATTTTTGGAGGAAGGCTCTCTCACAGAAAAGTACTACACCTTCTATTGGAAAGGTCTTCCCGCCAATTCAAGAAGACAACATGGAGTAGGATTTGCCGTTCGGAACCAACTTGTATCCAACTTAACACAAGTACTACAAGGCCTATCCGAGCGTCTAATGCTGCTACGCTATGAGCTATCAGATGACAACGCGGTAAATCTAATAAGCGCCTACGCTCCCACTCTGGATGCAAGTCACGAAACCAAGGAAAGCTTCTATCAACAGCTGGAAGAAACCCTCTGTAGAATACCTAAAACGGAACGACTCGTTATTCTTGGCGATTTTAACGCTAGAGTAGGGAGAGATGCAGACACCTGGCCAGGCATCATAGGCAAGAACGGTTTGGGCAACATGAACGCTAACGGTCAACTACTCCTAACTAAATGCGCCGAACATGATCTAGTTATAACAAACACCATTTTCCGACAAAAGGATAAATTTAAAGGCACCTGGCGTCACCCCAGATCAGGTCACTGGCATCTACTGGATTATGTTATCGTACGTAGGAAGCATCTCAAGGACGTCCAAATTACAAAGGCGCGCATTGATAGCGAGTGTTGAGCCGATCATCGTCCTGTTGTCTCTAAAATGAAAATTGTTATGAGACCCAAACACCGAAGAACTCAAGTAAAACGTAGACCCCGTCTCTGTATTAGTAAATTGCGTGACCAACAAACCGTCGATCAGCTAAAGCAAAAAGTTCAAGAGAATTTGAGTGCACTAGAAGAAACCAATTCTGTAGATGTCGCTACTACCTGGACACAAATTAAAGACAGTTTAAAAAGTGCGAGTGAGGAAATTCTTGGCACTGCAGCAAGTAAAAAAACAGGAGGACTGGTTCAATGATAATGAAGCTTTTATACAAGAACTTCTTGACCGCAAACATATTGCCTTCCAAAACGCTATCAATCACCCCAACGACTTATCAAAAGCAGAAGCTTTTACCCAATCTAAGTATGAAACGCAACGCGAAATCAGAAGAATAAAGAACGAGTGGTGGGCAAGCAAGGCCAGAGAAATTCAAAGGTACGCCGACTCACACGACTACAGGAATTTCTTTCAAGGAGTAAAAGCAGTGTACGGCCCCAGTTGGAAAAATATGTGCCCTATTAAAGATTTAAATTGAAATCTCCTCAAAGAAGACCAGGAAATAAGAGCCCGATGGAAAGAACACTACTCTAACATTCTTAACCAGCAAAGTCAAGCCGATCACGATATTATAAATCTTATCCCTCAATATGACACCTTCGAAGACTTAGATAAACCACTAACAACGGAAGAGATCTTAACCGCCATTGGGCAGCTAAAAAATAACAAATCTCCCGGCGCCGACTCACTCCCAGCTGAGATGTTTAAAGTTGTGTCGTCAGAGCTCATACCCTACCTCAAAAAACTGTTTGATGTCGTGTGGGAAAGTGGTCAAGCTCCGCAGGAGTTTCGTGATACACTTTTAATCAACCTCTTCAAAAACAAAGGAAGCGCTGCGGACTGTGGAAATTACAGGGGTATAGCTCTCCTGGCTGTTGGAGGGAAGATACTCACTAAAGCGATGGCAAATAGGCTAACACCTGTTATGGAAAAGTTACTTCCTGAAACACAGAGTGGCTTTAGACCAAACCGAGGCACATGGGATTTAATCTTCACACTTAAACAGCTTCAAGAAAAAGCACTCGAACATCAAGGAGAAATTCACATGGCCTTCATTGATTTAACCAAGGCGTTTGACTCGGTGGATAGGGAAGTGCTCTGGAAAATTATGTTCCGCTTAGGTATCCCTAGAAAATTTGTGGAAGTATGTCGCAGTCTGAATACAAACAACAACGCCCAGGTTATGTAAAATAATGAGGCAACCGAACATTTCCAAACCCTCACTGGAGTTAGGCAGGGATGTGTCCTGGCACCCCTACTCTTTAATTTGTTTGCCACTGGTCTAACAATTATTGTTGACAACAAACTGACAGTCAGAGGAATAGGTCTCAGATACCGTTTTGATGGCGGTCTCTTTAACATAGGGCGCTTTAGAGCTTTCACGAAGACACGCACACGATTCATTTGTGATCTCCAGTATGCGGATAACTGTGCACTTTTAGCCTCTACGCCGGAAGAGCTTCAAGAACTTTTAGATGTGTATGCCCAGAGCTATGATTCCTTGGGACTTAAAATCAACATTGGAAAGACTAAGATTATGTCAACTCCTCATCAAGTGAAGCAAATAGACATTACACTTAACGGAAATTCTCTTGAAGTGGTGGATCAGTTCAATTACTTAGGCAACGTTGTTAATGACAAAGCAAACATGGATAGCGAGATTCGCAATAGAATTAACGCTGCATCTAGAGCACTCTGGGGACTTAGAGAGAGAGTATTTGACAACCACGACCTTGCTTTGTCAATGAAAATGGCTGTCTACAGAGCAGTTGTCATTCCAACACTACTATATGGATGTGAAAGCTGGGTCACTTACCGTCCTCATGTGAAAGAATTAGAACGTTTTCAGCAAAGACACCTCAGAAGTATGATGAAAATCCGTTGGTTCCATCACATATCAAACGTGGAAGTACTCAGGAGAGCAAACAGCCTTCCAATTGAGGTGCTTATTTCAAGAGCACGCCTAAGATGGGCAGGTCACGTTTATCGTATGCATGATAACCGCCTTCCTAAATGTACACTTTATGGTGAATTGCTAAGCGGTAGAAGAAGGCGTGGCGGTCAACGAAAGAGGTTCAAAGGCGCTCTCCATGAAAATCTAAAATCCTGCGGTATTGCAGACGAGCAATGGGAACAACTTGCAGCGGACAGAACCGAATGGCGAGGGGTTGTGGCCAGCTATCAAGGAAATGTTGCTGCAAGAAGGCCGAATCCAAGACCTAACCAGGTCTATGTTTGTCCTGACTGCGGTCGACATGTGCTCTCCCGAATTGGCCTCTATAGCCATAGTCGTGTGCACCGTAGATGAATGGGAATTACAATAGACTACACCTTTTACTTGTTTTTTATTGTACACAATCTATCGACTGTAACATTTTTATACTCGGACTCGAGTAACGGCTAATAATAATTTAAAGGTAGATGATTTTTTTACATACCAGTCATTTAATTTGACCGAATTATCCTATAATTTTGAACAGTCTGAAATAGATTTAATATCAATGTAAATTTTTAGATCATCCGCATATAGTAAATAGTTGACATTAAAAAACTGTGTTGTGTCATTGATAAATATAACGAAAAATAACGGCCCCAGAATGGAACTTTTTGGAGCTCCTGGTGATTGCCAAAACTTTCTAGATTTGAAACCACATTACTGGACAAACTGTGACCTGTCATTAAGGTACGATCTAAAAAGAGTAAATTATCAGAAATATTGAATGTATCCAGTTTTGATATCAACAGCTCATGACCGAGACGATCAAAAGCTTTAGAGATATCAGTATAGATATCTACCTAATTTCCCTCATCAAGTACCTCAGAAATATGCTGAGTTATCTCAACATGGTTCAACGTAGTAGAACGTGCAGACATAAATCCATGCAAATGTGGGGATATTAAGTTTCTCGTGTGAAATATACATGGCAATGTATAATAATTTCAACAATTTTGCAATTTTGTGCTTGATATCAATTGTTATAAATATTTTATTGGTAGCTATTGATAAAAGTAGAATTATAAAAATATAGTAAAATGCACCTCACGCTTTTTACAACAAAATGATTTTTTTTGTCAATCACTTCATTCATATTTTAAACTTATTAAAAATGATTTAATTAAATTGAGTTAGTGGACTTTCTATCGCTGTTGAACAAGATTTTAATATTTAAACATTATTTTTCACCTTTTAGTTCGGTTTGCTATTAAAGCGTATTTTTTTAGTTTTTTTTAACTATAATTTTTTCAAATTCAAGTTGCATTATGATGTTTATATCGCATGACTGTTATCTAGTATTGTGTATATAAATATATATTTTTGATTTTTGAAGATTTGTCACGAATTTACGAATTTACGAATTTTCGACTTCGCTGTAACTCCAAAATAAAAGGTCCTCGAACCCTGGTCTCATTTGAACTTTTCATCAGGAAGTTCTGAACTACAACATACCTCAATTTCGACCATTTTCACCGGAATCACGTGTTTCTGTGCGGTGTCCTTTGATTGAAAATTAAAGGTTTCTTAAATGTCCTCCATGTCAAATGCCTGTCATCGAAACATTTCTTTGCAACACAACACCATCTACATCTTTACATATTAAAACACGATTTGTTTCCAAGACTAAAGACATTTACACATTCTAGCAACTGGCGTTTGCAAAACTCATATATCTATATTATTTTCAGAATATTATTGATACACCCTGTATACCATATATAATTATACATAGAGTAGGTTTTTTTATAATTTTTGAAATTTTAATATTTTTATTTTTTTATTATTGGACGAAAAACACAAAATGTATTCTTCGAACAACTTAATTGTTGTAAAGTTTAATTTGAAGGACATAATGTTTGTTTGCAATTTTGACTAATTTAGAAGAAGCCTTATGAAGTCGCACAGACTATAAAATATTTCTTTTTCTATTCATTTCTAACGAAGCATTTATTTGTCTATAAAACATTTAAGAAGGAAAATGCGTGGAATTTTTTTGTTTATTTTGTGTTAAAAGTTATAAATGGGTTTACTTTAAGCATTTCAGTTAAGATGTGTAACTTAGCACCAATAAAAACTTTTATGAAATAATGCATTTTACTCGTGAGAGAAGTTTTCATTGAAGCTAGTTCATTATGGAGAATACTTCAACTTTGTTGAATAATATTATGTTTGTAGTCACCTAGAAAATCTCGTGGGAGCTATTATATATTCCCTTTAGTGAAAAATTATAACCTTCAATATTTCATAAGGCAGAACTCTAAAAGTACGAGTTTTGATCTTAATATTGCTCAATTTTAGGTTTTACTTCAGGGCACGAGAGCAAGTCATTTACAATAGAACATTCTATAATTCAGATTTATACTTGAAAATTACACGTTTGAAGCATTTACTGGACAGATTACAAACACAGAAAAATAAAGTCATACAAATAACTAGATAAAAAGATAAAGCACATTTTAAATAAACAATAGGTATGTGTCGGAGAGACAGTAAACAGATGTGTCAAACAATAAAACCTTATTATAATCAATAAAGGAATTCTGAGTGGGTCAATACTTTTGAAGAAAATTTTTACAAATTTTATGTACTGAAGTTGAAGGAATGCATTTTGAACGATTGCTATAATTTTATTTGCCCCTATCTTATAAATAATTATTAATAAATTCTGTAAATTTTATTTAATCTCTGTGTATTTTTTACACAATAACAATTGGTAAATGTAGCATCTACAGAAATCTAATAATTTCAATGTAAATTAGTACCTAAATTACGTATTATACATCAAATACAAGGTTAAAGTTTTGGGCTTTGTCGGTGCAAGTAAAGAAATATGTTTGCCATTTAAAAAAATTGAATAAAATTCCGTTGTTTTTTATGTTTTCTCAAAAAATTGTTTTTCAATTGAAAATAGTGGTTTTTGCACGAAATAAGCTTTTATTGAAATGCAACAATGAAAATGAAGACGAAACATCAGATTTAAGGCCTCCTGGGTGGTGAATTTGTTGAAAATACAGTCTTGCAGTTATTGCCAAATTATAGCTTTTAACTTTTTCAAATGTATGACGCCATTTTGAAAACAATAGCCTACTTGTGATAATTATTGTAACAAGAATTTCATATAGAATCTAAATACGCAAAAATGTATACAAGTTGCTATTTAAAAATCAAAAATTGATGCTACTCCCGATTGGATCGGAAGTGATATTTTTCATTTAATGAGTGCAAAATATAGCTTTTGTATCACAAATAATATGCCAAAATTTCATTCATCGTATTCTTAAAATCAACCTATAAATTGGAACGAGACTGATATACGCATGTAAGAGCACAATATAAAGAATTACTATGCGCAATATTATGATAATATTGTCAAATAGCCTATTGTTACATGGCCTATGTCCATTTAACAGTTTATTTAAAAACTAGTGTTTTGTGGATAGTTAGCACGACCTGTATATTTTTTAGATTCAGTTTTTGCAGGTGAAACTGTTTTCAACTAACAGAATTTTACATGTATAACTGCTAAACCATGTCACACTGTTTTATGTACTAAATTTTATATCTTAGGAACTTAGTCCTGTTTTTCTATTAACACTATTATGTATCTCATATCCGTTGTAATACAGCATTATTATCACAGGAAACAATTTGTCTACAAAATTTAGTTACATCAGATATATATTTTTCAATTTTTATATTTTTGTTTACTATGGAGTACATATGGTTATTTTCCTTACCTTCTCTCATTCTATATATAGTAAATCCTATGAGATGTAATATGTTACTGATTTATCAATAATATCAATACGTTTTACTACTTATTTACATCTGTTAATATTTGTTGTTATGTATAAAATAGAAATTGCAAAGGCAAATCAGCTGGCATGGAAAATAAACTATTATTATAGATTCCTTTTATCGATTAAATGCCACTACTTTAGTTGAGTATGGGAATCTACAAGGCAAGTAGGTGCGCTTAAATCAACCACTGACAGATGGCCATACTGGTACTATTTTTATATTTTATAGCTTTCAATTTCAATAGGGAATTAGATTTCTCACATTTTTTTGGTAGCGTTGTTTTCCAGTAAACAGGACAAAAAGTTTACCTTATCAGTAAAACTCACCAGGAAGTCATTTGCTTGCAGCCTTTGTACTGATTCAAACATTATAATTTTTAACTGCGGACTTCAGTAATTTATATTACAATTTTTATATCCCAGTTACAAAGTGTTTAACATACAGGTAATTTCATTATACTTATTTAAAATGTAATTAATCTTCAAATTTTGCCTTTGATATAATTTCAATTATTTTTAAAATAAATTTTAAATTCAAAGTCAATTCTTCTTAATTTAATAAGTAGTTAAAATACTATATGTACCACATGGTTGTAAAAATATTTTTCTCTTTCCTTTTCATTTTTTTGGCAATTTATAGTCTAAGAAATCAGCTTATTCGTGCATAGCTAATAATAACTCGTGCATAGCTAATAATTACTCGTGCATAGCTAATAATTACTCGTGCATAGCTAATAATAACTCGTGCATAGCTAATAATTACTATTGCATAGCTAAAATTACTTTTGTACTGCTAATCAGATTATTTTTGTATAGCTTAAATTAATTTCCTGCAGCTTTGTATAGCTAGCTTAATGTTTCGTGCAGCTAATTCAAATATATTTTGTACAGCTAACTAGCTTATATTTGCATAGCTAAGATTGCTTAAATTTTGCATAAATAACTTGCATAAACTTTGTATGTGCTTATATTTGGTTAAATTTCCTACAATTTTCACCCCATTCATTGAGAGACGTAAATTGCCAAGAAAAATTTAGAATTCTTGCAATAAGAGACAATTGTGGGCCTGGATTGCTGTCCCAGAACCAGCCACCTGACCCATAAACCACCTAGGATACTGGTATCAATTTGTTTTTTTATATATATATATTTTTTTCACATTTCAATTTGTCTCAAACCGATTTGTCTAATTTTTTTGTAATATATTTTGTCATTCATTTTAAACTATCTTTTTATTTCTCTTACCAACAATTTCAGTCCGATCTATAGCAGACTGGTTATTCGAGAAAAAGAGACTATTTTACTTATTTCACTATAGATGGTGCCCAATTTAACATCAATTTTTCTTTGTCTCCTTTTCTCGAAATAAACAGAAATCTGTCGCTTATGCTGTACATGTCAGAAAGGGTAAGTTTCTCCACTCTTACGAATGCTCTGGACCCACGGCTCTCTGCTCCGGCTTAAACCAGCTAGTCGTCCGCACATGTTGCCTCAATTCTTTCTCAAAAATAAATAATAAGAGAAAGGAGGTAACACTATGCTAAATAAGAAATGTATGCTATTATATTCTAATGTGTTATTTCTACTCTGGTTCATGTGAAGTGAGTACGTTCGACGCGATATTTCGATGCATGAAGTATATTTTCGTAGACACTGTATGCAAAAATTGAATCATTTTTTACTGTTTATACTAACCGTAAGCTATTTAACCCGGCAGTCTTTTCATTTTTAGGAGGATAAGAGAAAAAGAGAGAGAGTAGTAAAAAACCTGCTCGTTCAAGTGCAAAGGCCCTTTATAGTTCAAACTCCATATTGTGTTGATTGAAGATGCCGCGGTTTTTTAAATCGTCTGTTTTACGTTAAAGGGCTGAGAACAATTACCGACCATGCGCTATCTAATTTTTCAGAAAATACAGAGATCGTTTTTATAATAGTAATTGTAATTTATTCTAAAATATGACTGCTTAAAATGATTTCACTAGTTTACAAATGAAATATTTTGTATTAACCTTTATTTTGATAAAAGGGGTAGAGGGTTGTATTTATAGCTGTAATTATGTTTCCAAACACATTATCAGTTGTATACATTTTTGTAAGTAACGCAACGTTATTTCTTGGCATTGTTATACTTGGGTTGACAGTAAAAACATCAAATATAGGTAAAGATCCGCATTGCAGATTCACGTAAGAGAAGCCAGAACAAGACGGAAATTGAAATCAAGACCGAAAATATAATTACAACTGTAAACGACTTACCTGTACGAAGTTCGTTCTGAATTGATATGATATGAGATATACTCGTCCCACCCTAAGACCCTTCCCTGACAACCAAGTTTTTAGAGCGAACTAAAACGGTGTAATGACCAGTCTAGCAGCTGGCTGGAACCGGTAAGAGTTGGTTATGAAATCTTATAATTCATCTTTAAAATGTGCTCGACATAGCCACGATACTGTAACTACATGTGATATCTAAGAAGACAAAAAATAATACGAAATATAATTAAAAATAATAGACATTTCAGTTATGCAAAAATTACAATTCAATACCCCTAGGTTTCTTGAAGTAACGTATTCTTTCTTCGTTACATGATCCAGTAATGTAATGCGTCATTTCTACATTGAATTGTTTATCACAGAGGTCTAGGATCCCTTTACATGTAAGCCCTTGTATAATCAACTATAAATACATCTAGCCAAAGTCAAAAGTAAAACTATGTAAAGTATACCCAACAGTTCCAATTAGTGACAAAGCATTGAATGATTCTGTTACCGCTACCGACTGTATATATGACCTAGTAATTATAAAAACCCGCTTGAAACAACAACAATGTGTAGTTCCCTTTTCAAACTAACAATTTATTTATTTAAACTCAATTTACTTTAACTGCAAACATTACAAGAAATAACGAAGCAGTAAAATTTCAGTACAGCTAAAAATTCAAAAAGAGGAAAAGACTGCAGCAAAGTAGTATATTTGCGAACCTAATTTATTTGTCTTTTATATTGTATACGATAATAAACTGCTTTACATAGCGACATATAAAAAAAACTGTAGATATATAAATGTCTTTCCAGAGCTACATACGTTGGAAATGTGAGAATCGTGACCTAACTGCATGATGAATCCTAGTCGAATTTGACACCTGCGGCCACACCACACCGGATCAATCTCATAGACTCCATCAAGAAAATAGCACAGGTTCTACAATCGAACATATTCAGCTAAAACAATGCCAGGAACAAAAGGTAACGATTTTTGTTAAATGAAAAAGTTATTTAGTTTTAGTTTTTATAAATGTTAATAAAAAGGTTGTTATTAACGTGGCGTCAGTGTAAAAAAAAAATTAGACGTGTCATATCAACTGAAAATTATTTACAGTGATGAACAAATGAAAATATGTACAGGGTGGGCAACTGAGAATGGAGGTCGGCCATGGCCATATCTCTGAAACCAGTAATCGCACAAGATCTAGAGAGAAACCTAATTTTCCATTCGGTCATGACTGTTGCGTCACCTAGCGGCCATTTTAGAAACTCGAAAATATTTTCCAGCAATTTTTCAGAATCACTTTACTATAGAATCATCTAAGAAATGTGGCTAGTTGTTTATTGAATTTATTTAGGCCTGGTTAAGGGGCATTTTTGGAGGCCCGGTAGGCCAGCATTAACAAATTTTTGCTAGATTCGCTCCTGGGAGTAATGTAATGTGTAAATATCCCACCCCTTTAACAATCATAACCCCGACAAATCTAATTAAAGACAGAGAAACCGATATACATGATGATGTAATTGGTCCTAAATGTAGTATAATAAAAATTAAGTCACCTATTGTCTCTTTAGTTGTAGTTAAAAGAAATGTAGATACAATATTACAACTTTTCTATTTAGTTGTTTTTTAGAACTCTGAAACCAAAGGAGTTTAAAAAGGGTCAAAATATAATGAAAAACCTTCTACATAATCACCAGTCCAAAAGAATGTAACGTAGATGTTCATATTGAACAAAAATAAACAGCAGTAACTAGGTTTCAGCAAGAATCTGAAGAGAGGCAGATTTCCGAAACGTCGTTTAAGCAACCTCTAGTCTAGTATTCAATTAACCACGCGGGACTACACCCGTTAATCTAAAGTACGCCATTTAACCCCCGATAAAACTTGATAAACAACATATACAATATATCAAAATCCTCTTAGAATAAATTTTACGTGTGGATGATGCATTGAGGGGCAACTTATAATCGTAAAGCAATAGGTCGTGAATATTTCCGAAATATCCACATTTACTGTAGTACCAGCTAATCTGAGGGGATCTTTGTCATAAAATAAAAATAAAAATTGCGGAATATTACATTTCTAGTTTCTGTGTATGTCAAATTTTATTGCAGCACATCTTTATTCGATCACAGGCAACTTTATATCTGATATAAAGTATATTTTACGGCATTTCTATATGGCATGGGAAATCTCATCAAATCGCAGGATATTAGTGCTGTTGTTTTCCAAATTTCATCATCAACTTCGTTAGTTTTACAAAAGTATATCGACACAATACCAATTTGAAAGGTTTATTGAAGTCAAATATTTACATATATTTTGACGGTAACAAGAACATGGAGTATGGAGTAGTAAATAATATTAGAACAAAGTATTAAGGTTTTGTTAAATATACAGTGGTCCAAGACTGGCTCTTCAAGATTTTTTAATGGTAAATATATTTGTATATACAGCATGTCCAAATGTAGATGCAACAAAAATTTTAGTAATATACCTTTGCTTTTTAAAGCTGTCCTTAACCCCAAGACCAAATTACAAGTTGGAGGAAAAAATTTAAAAATAATTCTTCGTTACTCCATGAATTAAATCTGCTAAGCAAAATGTGCGTTATAAGAAATAATAATTACTACCAGGGGTACTAGAATAGCTATTTGCAAAGAATGTCGGTGAAGGATAAATATTTATGTTTATAGGAATTCTGCTTGAATAGGAAAGCTCGGCCATCTGCCGACTCATTTCGAGCTTCTATGCTTTCATCGGCATGGTATTATAAACTAAGTGCATCTCTCGAGGTAGATTTCCATTCACATTTAGAACGACAATCAATAATAAGACGACGATTTGAAACCTACTGATAGATGATATAATTTAAATGTCACATTTATCTAATTGAAAAAGTAGCGCGGTATGTGGTAAATTCATTTTGGTGTGATTCTGCTGTGTTCTGGGTTCGATTCCCGGCACCGACACTGGCAATGTCGGTGGGTAATGGATGTTGTGTAACCCATTTCCAGACAGCTCTTGGCTGTAGATTTGGGGGTTTTCTACTATATGTGGTGTGCTTGATCTAACGTCGGGTTAAAAAGTTATATTGTGTTTTCTTATAATAATAATAGAAAGAAGGAGGCGCTGACTTCCATCTATCAAGCCTTTGGCGAGTAGCGCCACCACTTACACTCCAATTGGGGTGCAAAACCGAACCGGCAGCCCTAGTGCACCCGGGAGGGGAAAGCGTGTTCCCATTTGGTGTCGGTCGTGGGCCTGCTGGGCTAACCACCCACAGGCCCTAAACTTTGGTTCCATCAGGCCGAAGACAGGGTTCCCACGATCGACCCCGTGCGGTTAGGGGTCAAGGGTAAGGTGGTGGGGCCCAACCGGACAGACCGCCCTTTGACGACATTGGCAATGCTTTGAGTACACAGATGTACTGAGGGATGAACTTCTGCATTGCCAGTGAGCCCGCGCGGTGGGGATACATGGTGCAGATGCATGCTCTATGGTGTAGGAGTACTAAGTGCGTCGATTAACTGCCAACTTAAGACGCGCCCATCACACACTCAATGAGGCAGTGCTGCGAACCACCAAACAGCACTGTCTCGACAGGATACGGATACTAGTTACTTGCAAAAAGACACTGGTGAGGCGGGCGAGAGGTCTTGCGGAAAGTAAACTGTTCCGCCAAAAGCCCTCGCGCCTTTTCCAACCGCGCCCGCGTGTTATAGACAATCGGCGGGCAAAACCGGGTAGAGCTAAATGAATCTGCCTGAAAGGTCCCTCTCTTTATCTGTACTTCTCCAATATTATCAGTATTTAACCTTAGCGTAGTTTTCCAAGTATTCATTAGATACGATAGCAGGGTTTTCATAATGGGAGACTTCAAGAGTTTTTAGTAGCCAGTTGGAAGGGACGGAGTCATATGCTTTAGAGTAGTCGATATAACATATGTGTAAGTTGCGCTTTCTCTGATATGCATGTTTCATGATTACTGCGTCGCTAGTCAGTTGCTCCTTACATCCACGAGATTCTCTTCTATTATTATTATTATTATTGTGTTATATTGTATTGTATTGTATTGTACTGTACTCTACTGTATTGAACTGTACTGTACTGTACTGTACTTTATTGTATTGTATTTATGGTATCGTATTGTATCGTATGGTATGGTATGGTATGGTATCGTATCGTATCCTATCCTTTCATATCATATCATATCATATATCATATTATATTATAAATACATTATTGCTTACAACTTAGATATGTAGTAACAAAAATATAATAATATATAAAAGAGTATTGAGACACTTACCTGATATAAGAATACTTTTCCGTTAAATTTGAATTTTGGGTATAATAATATTGATTAATGTTTGCCGAGAATTGCATGATGTACATTCATTCAAGTAGAAATATTTAGACATATATAAATAAAACTAATTTGATTTATTGATTTCAATATTCTTGATGTATTACCCAAATGATTTATTTATGCTTATTTTAGCTTTACCAATTATCTAAAATACGATAGAATTTATTAACTAAATGTGTTTGCCGACGAAAAACATGGTATTTATTTTTAAAATACATGATGAAAATACGTCTCATTAGTTTCAATTGAATACATTTTATAGTTTATTATTAAATAAACCATTGCGTGACAAACAATAATTGATTGTAATGACTGCTCTGAGCTACTGCCGAATGCAAGTATTCAATACATTAAAATGTACGTAATGTTTAATTTAATTTATTAATTTTCCACATGCTTCTTAGCGACAAAAAAATATAATCAAGAGAGGCCTGTTTGAAATGAAATATTCTATATTTTGGTCAACTATTTCTGTACAACATCGAGTGCATACTAAACTGTAGCATGAGTGATAATTATTCGCCCCTCCTTATGATTTACTAACGTTTTATTATTAACTAACGTTTTTATTATCTGCAAACAAATGAAAAGGATATACTATTTTAATTAAATCTGCACTGCGAGCGATGAAGCTGCCAGTTGCTGTACAAAATGGTCACCCTGTTTACTGAAACATCAAATCTGTTTTAGTTTACGTAAGTATTTATAGGTATCGGTTTATATATGCAAATAATAATTGATTTTGACCTATGGCGATATATTTTTAAAAGTTACCAACGTATTTCAATTGCACCAGTTTGTGGGCGAAATAAATCAAATACACCACCTCTAAAATCTTTGGCGCTCTGTATGAATCAATACACAGTTTGGTGATATGAAAAATACGAGTTTTATTTATTTAAAACATGCCTAATAAAATAAATAACGAGTTTAGAAATTGATATTTTCTAGGAATACATGTTTTATGACAAACTCACTGCCGTGAAATAGCTTAATTAGTATTAATATCATCATTTATAATAGTAATTAATATTTACATATTTCAAACGCAGTCAGTCTGTTCCAGAGAAGTAGATAACCCAGAGTTAAAGTGGCCCTTTCGTGAATTTACACATCAGATAATAGCGACACTTTAGAACCAAATCCTTTATCTTTTATTTAATTTAATTTACCTCTTCGGAGGGCTGAACGTTATAAATCTGCACTACTACAATATTTGTTTTATGTCGTACAATTTTATTTCTCTAAAAAAACTCTTTAATATATTAAAAGCTCATACTCTGCACACG
Source organism: Leptura quadrifasciata (assembly GCA_963675555.1). Taxonomy (NCBI): domain Eukaryota; kingdom Metazoa; phylum Arthropoda; class Insecta; order Coleoptera; family Cerambycidae; genus Leptura; species Leptura quadrifasciata. The sequence goes on from OY776682.1 coordinate 33,068,823, forward strand.
GGGTTATTTAAACAGAGTAGTCGTAATTTTAGGGGGTAATAATAGAATTTTGAGTAAAAAATTGTAATAGAATAGGATACTATTTAGCCTAGGCTATTTACAATAACAGTTTTGTACAGTCATTCTTTATATTGTGCTCTAACGTCCTTATATAATTTAACTATCACAGTCCGCACTGTGATGCGGATATCTTTATCAGCTGCTTCAAACTCGAGATAATTTAAGAACTCGCCTGATCTCCTCGTCTTTTATTCCATCAATGAAGGTACCAACTGCCAATTGCTTTTGGAATTCCTTGGGTGCATCCGGGTAAGCCAGGTGTCGGTCGCTCAACAGCAGTTCCAACTCTTGTAAGCTTTCCCTAGCTTTTTGTATACGTGATTTCAGCTGGGTCCAACATACTTGGGCAAGGTACTGGTCACCATATCTCAAGTATCTTCCAGAACTTTAAAATCCCGTTGGTGCGCCACTCGCATCGTCTGAAGCAATCCAGATGCTTGGCCTCTTACTGCTAGAACTAGTGCCATAGCCCTTTCGTCATTATTCCAATTACCTACGCAGCTGTCTCAAACTATCATTTATAAGTTGGCCATGAAGTTTGGCCATCAAAAGAGGGAGGTTGTAATCCAGGACCTGACGATACTTCCTTCTTCCCTCAATTGTTGTTTAGGTCGTTCCACTTCTCCCTCAACTACTCGAAATTTTCCTTACACATCACTCATTTTTCCTTCGACGTCAGCAACGTTTCCTTCCACCTTATCTACCTTTTCTTTAACTTCATTAATTTCAGCCTTTGAAATGCCTTTATCCTCCTTGATTTCATAAGTAGCTGAAAGAATTAATAGTACCTGTATAATTTTCCTCAATTCTTCTTGGCGTGTCTTTTATTCCTATTTTTCGTCATGATGTCTTATGTCCATGAGTTTTTAAATTCATCTTTATCTTCTTTACTTCCCTTTTCCCGTCCTTCTTGTCTCTTTTCCTGATCTAGCATCATTTTTCTTAGTTTATGTTTGTCTTCTTGGTGTCTCTTTTCTTATTCTTGTTCTTCTTCCTGACAAACATAATTTTTCTCAGTTCGGCTAACATGTCTTGAATTTGTTTTTCTACAGCCATTCTTGTTTCCATCAGAAAATTCACAAACCAGCACTAAGTCTTATTTAGAGCCGAGGTACAATTCAAATATTTCTACAAAGTTCAGAATAGAATATTCTAGAAATATTTTCGAAGTGTCACAAATAAGTGTTATTTAATATCTATACTATTTTCCAGTTTAGAGAACTTAGCTAACTATACTAATCTTTAAATAGAATGTTCTAGAAATTTTCTTACACTAACACAAATAAGTTTTGTCTAATGTCTATATCACTTTACAGTTCGCAGAATTCCACTACCTCCAATGGTTCCAAATATAACACTCTAGAACTTCCTCGAACATTTCAGAAATTCTCTTCTTCCAACACCAGTTGCTACGTGTTTACATCCTTTAATAAACACTCCAAGCGTGGATTGCAACACGAGTTATCATTAGCCACTTATTTAACAATTAATCAACTCACAATAATTAATCCTTATAATTACAACATCAACTACAACTTTTATGTACTATAATTCACTACTTATTGACACCATACTAGTCTGTTCACTCTGTTCTCTCCATTGATCTGATCACTTTGCTTATCTGAACAAGAACTGCAGTAATGCGTTGGTCCCTCATCTTATATACTCCGTGGTGCTTATTCCAGATCCTTCTTTATGATTCATCCGTGATTCTATACGGGTCGCATCTTATTTAGTATCTCTATGCTAGGAAATATCAAGTTGGTAGCGCCATCTCTGGGACGATTCGCGAACTACGATTCTATTGCCAGCTTCTCTCTACTAAGGAGACTGCCTACAGGGACCTCTGTCTGTAAGAGAGTATATACATAACAATATTGCTCGCATTCTTTTACTATGCAATACATGTAAACTCTCAATATCTGTTACAGTACGTTATGTTAATAATGAGATAGAATAAATAAAATGTGGGTGAATATGGGATTTAATTAATTTTTGACCATTATGTTAAATCAGCAGTTATTCTTCGCAAAAGGGAGATCTTTTGCTAGTTATCTTACATAAATACATGTTTTGAAAACGTTAGCTTAGTTTCAATTACAAATTCAGTTTTAGTATTATTAATGTGCGAAAATGTTTGGCCATTTGTATGTTTTTCGAAATTAGCTTTAGTGGCAAGAACCGTATATTTAGTACTTTCATTAGTGAGTTTCAATTTATTTGTACATAACATAGCATACAAAGCAGTTTACATATGAATATTTTGGGGCATGATTTATATCATTCAAATATATAATGAATAAGAATGGCCCCAATAAACTACCCTGCGGCACAAGATATGAACTATGAATTTCAGAGATGTCTCATTGTTCACTTTAGGCTTATGCTACTTATTTTTTAAGAAATTTTTAATTCATATCAAAGGTATTTCTGCTACACAATACATTTAACTTCTAAACTAACCAAGGTCGAGCAATAGTTTCAAATGCTCGCTTTAGATCTATAAACATGCTTAAAACTACATTACCGCCGTTAATAGAGTTCTAGTTTCCCAAAAGAAAATCATTCGTTTATTATTCGGTATTACACAAACTGACTCTTGCAAACCGTACTTTATAAAATATAAATTATTAACATTTCCTTGTATTTACATATATAAATGTATTCTACAAACTGCCAAAAATATTAGTTTATTTGCAAGCAATTCGGACGCACACAATTATGAAACTAGACATGGTAATCTTCTTAGAATACCACACCATAACACTAGTTTGTATGAAAAGTCACCTTCATATATGGGTTTAAAGTTTAAATACAAGACAACAAATGTTTTAAAGTGGGCCTTAGCTATGAACATCTGGAAATAGCCTATACAAACACTTTCTGACCAAGAGGAGTAGCAGTATACAGGTTCAACTTCAAAAAGGAAGAAAAATATTTAAACCGAATAAGAAATACAAACCAACAAGCTGGAAATTTTCCAACAGAGCCTCAGAATCAGGACTTCACATAAATGTAAATGTAGAAAATAAAACTTCTATCAATAAAATCACAACAAAAAGAAACATAAATATATTCCATCAAAATATTCTGAGTCTAAGAAATAAAGTATTAGAAGTTGAAGCATTTTTGGAGGTAAATGGAGTCCCATATGACGTTCTCACTTTTACAGAACACTGGCTCAAAACTGAAGAATTCAAATCAATTCATATTGAAGGTTATACGAATGCAGCATGTTATTCAAGATCTCAAATGAGTCATGGCGGATCCTGCATTTTCATTAAAAATGATTACAATTTTGTGGAACTACATTTTCTGAAACAGAAAAGTCAAGAATTAGATTGTGAATGCTCAGCGGTTCTGGTGGAAGAACTGGGTATGATCATTCTCTCGGTGTACAGGTCTCCATTAGGTGATATAGAAATTTTTTTAAACATAATGGAAAATATATTAGATACCTTAATAAGTAAGCAAAAATATAACATCTTTATTTGTGGAGATTTCAATATAAATATTTTAGATATAAATCCTAGCACAAACAAATTTAAAGACTTAATTAATAATTTCAACTTAAATTTCACAATAACTGATCCAACCAGACAAAGTTTCCTCATTGATAATATAATAATAAACAATAAACTTAACTTAGTGAATGCAACAAATATTTCGAATTCTCTATCAGATCACCTAGCCCAAACCATCATAGCACAGTGTGATCCCGGAAAATACACACGTGCGGAGTTTAAATATAAAAAACGATTCTTTTCCGATCAAAGCATAAGAAATTGCATAAACGAAGTAAAAAATTATCAATGGTATGACATTTACAAGTGTCATGATGTCAATAAAGCATATAATATTTTAATAAACACCTTACAATACCTGCAGGACAAATACTTCCCAGAAAGAACACTTAATACAAAATGCAATAGAAAACCTTGGATAACTTTAGGAATAAGAATTTCATGTGAACATAAGAAAATCTTATACAGTCAATATAGAGAAGGATTTATTACAAGGGAATATTACTACAAATACACAAATGTTTTAAAAAAAGTTATAAGAAATGCGAAAATCATGCAAAATGAAAATATAATTAAAAAATCCACAAACAAAAACAAAAGTACTTGGAAGGTCATAAAAACTATAAAAAGAAAAATAAGAAAAGTGAAAATTTTAATATAAATGAACTTAAAAACGAACAAGAAACTAGTATAGAGGCCTTAAACAGAATTAATGATTATTATATAAATATATGCAAAACAAACAAAACAAATATGCATGTTGACATCAAGACATTAACAGTTTCTATCTTTTTGTCGGAAACAAGTGAGTCCGAAATCATAGAGATAATAAGTAATCTCAAAAATAGTAATGCTGTAGGAGAAGACAAAATACCTATAAAAATTTTAAAATCTCTAAAAACATATATTGCTGCACCTTTAATGCACATAGCCAATTTAATGTTACATAACCAAGTATTTCCTGAAAGACTGAAGAGATCTGTTGTAAGACCAATATTTAAAAAAAGGAGAAAAAAATGAAATAAAAAACTACACCACTACTACCAATTTCAATTTTAAATAACATCTCAAAAAATTTTGAGAAACTATTAGCGAGAAGGCTAATAACATTTTTCAACCGAAATAATATATTCTCATTAAATCAAAATGCTTACTTAAAAGAACGATCAACAGAACGAGCTGTCTTTCAGGCAATAGATAAAATTTTAAAATCAATTAATGAAAGAAACAAAACTGAGGGTATATTTCTAGATTTATCGAAAGCTTTCGACCCATTAGATCATGGTCGATTAATGGCCAAATTAGAAAGACTTGGTATAAGAGGTGTAGCTTATAATATTATAAAATCATATTTAACAGATAGGTTGCAAAAAGTTGAAGCAGTCAATTTAAATGGACAAAATCTTAGTTCTATTAGTCTATTTCTCTTAGTTATTAAACATCTGGTATGATCAGAATTTACTTACCTTGAATTTGGAAAAAACTGAGGTAATGCAGTTTCATTCATCATATGAAGCGGCAGAAGAAATCAATATAAAAACCGATAAAATGGTACTCAAAGATGCGAAAACAGTAAAATTCCTTGGCTTACATCTTGACTCAAGATTAACTTGGAAGAAACATATTGAAGAACTAGCCCCAAAGATAAGCTCATTATGTTACCAACTCCGCACTTTACGAGACAATATCAGCATAAATATGTGTTTAAATGTATATCAGTCCTATTTCCAATCATCTATAAAATATGGAATTATTTTTTGGGGAAACTCTGTGGAGGTAAAGAGAATACAAGTTCTACAAAAAAAGTGTACATGCAACATATTTAGTCTAAATAGAACAGACTCTTGTAAACCATATTTTAAAAACTATAGCATACTAACCTTGATGTCTCTCTACATCTTTGAGTGTACAGTGTTCTACAAAAAAAACTACACATTTTTTGAACAATACAGACAAACGCATTTGTATGAAACTCGCCACAGAGATATCCTAGTGCCGTATAACACCAGTCTCACGCAAGTTCAAAAAGGTGTAACAACTTCAGTGATTAAAGTATATAATCACTTGCCAGACGCACTGAAAATACTGCCTATATATACTTTTAAAAGAGATTTTAGACATATTTTAATAAAAAAATGTTATTATACATTGAACGAATATTTTTCTGGCTATGAATTTTAATGTGTTATAGTGTCTACTTTTTTATTTTCTAAAATATTTGTTAGTTAAGGTGTTTTATATTTATTACTGCAGATTGCATTTTTCTTGTTTTTGACGTGTTTTATACCTTGTATGGTTTTTATTGAATAAAGCTTATTATTATTATTATTTTTTTTTATTTTTTTTTTTGCAAAAAACCGGTCACCCTACTCTGTGGCTCCGACCCTCACAGAGGGGAGCTGGTAATACCAATAGCCACTCTCCACGCCCGTGGGGTGAGTGACTACCGGGTCCGAGAATCGTGTGCCCTGAGTAGACGCAATGAACCGAGGATGACAGCCCTCTGCATTCTGCCGGCTAAGATCTCTGCCGAATCTCGGCATGCCGGTATGATCTTTAGTTCTGAAAGCAGCGTCCGCCTCATTCCACCGAGGGCTCCTATAATCAGTACCACTATTTTAACAGAATGGCCTGGATAAAGCCTGCGGAGTTCGAAGAGCAAATCTCGATATTTTGTCCGTTTTTCCTCCTCTTTCAAGACAATGTTGCTCTCAGCGGGAGCTGAGAATTCCACGACATACATTGTCTTGAGTTGGTGGTCGAGGAGTACTATGTCAGGCTTGTTGGCTTGTATTTGCCTGACGGTGGAAAACGAGTAGTTCCAATAAATTAGGCACTTCTCATTCCCCACAACGGACTCAATATCCCCCGGAGCGTAAGGCAGCACTGGTGTTTCGTCTATCCCATACGAGTGCCTTAGATGATAGTAAAGCACTCGTAATGCTGCGTTGTGTCTATGAATATAGGCCGAGACTGCGTATGTCGGGCAAGCCGACAGTAAGTGCATTACAGTCTCCGGCGCCCTGCGGCAGGCCCTGCAGATGACATCAGGGACCTCCATACCCATGACACGACGTCGATAGACGAGAGTGTTATATACACCATCCTGGCAAGCCATTATGAATCCCTCGGTCTCAGACTTCAGCCCAGCTGACCTTAAGAAGGCGAAGGTCAGACTTTCGGATAAGCCGAGGTCTTCTATATTTTTATAGAAGACCCCGTGCAATGGCTTATCCTTATGGAGCTGCAGAAGGATGTTGTGTTCTGCAGCTCTAATGTGGGCTTTTAGTCGAACGGGTTCCAACTCGGTGACAGAGTCGGGGTTTACCCGCTCGACGTCGAAGATGAGACCAAGTTCATCGGCTGCTCTCCGTGCTGCCTTAAAGAGAAAAGCTCCTACCTCTGCATTTTCATGGTCTCGGACCATGCAGAGGAGGGGATCCGAACTCCTGATGACCTTACATGCTCCATCCAGAACCATCCTGCTATGGAGACTCTCCAAGCTCAAGAGTCCACGGCCTCCCCGATGTCGTGGGAGATATAACCGTGGAACGGACGATTTAGGATGCAAGCACCTATTGAGATGCATCTTCTTGCGGGTTACTACATCGAGTTGACGCAGCTCTTCTCTAGTCCACTTCACTACTCCGAAAGAGTAGAGAAGGATAGGAACGGCAAGCATATTTGTAGCAGACACCTTGTTCTTCCCCGACAGTTCTGAAGACCAGATCTGTCGGAGTAGGTGCTGATACTTGCCGCGGAGAGCGTTTTTCACTACACTCACTTCTTGGCTGGAGCGTTGCTCGACACCCAAGTAAGTGTACGACTCTCCGGCATCTAGATGGTGTAAGATGCTTCCGTCCACGAGCTGCGCGTCCTCTCCGTAGTCATCGCATCGTCCTCTCTTGAGATGGATCAGTGCGCATTTGTCCAACCCGAACTGCATACCGACAGCCTGCGTGTACTCCTGTACCACCCTAAGGGACTGCTGGAGATCCCTCTCTCCAGAGGCATAAAGTTTAAGGTCATCCATATAAAATAGATGGGTGACCTTATGCCTCCTGTCGCCGGGGGTACCGCAGTTGTAGCCACGGGTTTTCCGGAGCGAGACGGATAATGGCAGTAGTGAGATGCAAAAGAGAAGAGGGCTGAGGGAATCTCCCTGAAATACTCCTCTTCTGAATGTTACCGACTCTGTTTGGACTCGTTACCCGATGTTATGGTAAAACGAGTCCTCCAGAGCGGCATCAGTTCTTCAATACATCTCACTACGGGGCCTGGTACCACAAGACATCGGAGCAAGTGAATAATGAGCTCATGCGATGTCATGTCAAATGCCTTGCGGTAGTCGATCCAGGCCATAGAGAGGTTCCGCTTATACTGCATGGAGTCCTGCGTGACACATCTATCGATCAGCAGGTTTTCCTTGCAGCCAGCGACACCTCTCTTCGACCCTCGTTGCTCATATATCCGTTCGTAAACCGGTTCAACTGCGTGGAGCACCCGCATGTACAAAATGCGTGTAAACACCTTGTAGCATGCGTTTAGACAGGTTATCGGTCTGTAGTTCTTTGGGTTGGACAAATCTCCGTTCTTGGGGATCAGCACTGTCCGCCCCTCAACAACCCAAGAAGGGATTTGCTGCTCCCCATTCAACCAGGAATTAAAAATTCTGGCCAAATGGTGGTGGGTGCTCGATAACTTTTTCCACCAAAAGTTATTTATCCCATCGGGACCTGGAGCAGCAAAGTTCTTAGAGCCCTCAAGAGCCCTACGAACCTCTTCTGGGGTTATTGTTTCGCACACTTCCTGTGGTTGCTGAAGCCTTTGACAAAAGGCTTCAAAGTGTGCAAGGGCAGGAGAATCTCGGTTGAGTGGAAGCCTCTCCTCGTATAGCGTTTTCCAGAAGTTCTCCACCTGATCTGCAGTCGGCGGATTGTCTACAACACGCGGAGGCGGTTGGAAAAGGCGCGAGGGCTTCTCGCGGAACAGTTTATTTTCCGCAAGCCCTCTCGCCCGCCTCACTAGTGATTTTTTACAAGTCACTAGCATCCGTATCCTGTCGAGACAGTGCTGTTTGGTGGTTCGCAGCACTGCCTCATTGAGTGTGTGATGGACGCGTCTTAGGTTGGCGGCTAATCGACGCACTTTAGGCGTGAACGGCCTGTTGGTCGCCATATAGTCCATCACACATTGGATACGGGATGCGTGTTGCCTCGGACCGGATCTTGGCTTCCATCTTTTGTATGCGCCGCTGCGCTCTCTCCTGTGGGGAAGAGGTATTTCGCCTCTCCACCTGAGACGAGCGTTGAGCAGCGGCATACACGGCACAATTTATGTGCCAGATGTCAGCCTCTTCTGGTAGCGCTGTACGAAGTTCAGCGTCCACTCTGGCTAGGTCTTGTAGCCCGGGGGTTTTCAGACGGTGTAACCTCCTTCTGGTACTGAGGCCCTCTGGTATTGGCGGAACGAGGAGAGCCACGTCCTCAACCGGTGAATGTGCCGGCTCTTCGGCCACCTATTCACCGGCCCAGCAGCAGCCCTCACGTAGCCCCTACTACGAAGGTGGGATACATAGTCACGCAGATTTTGTGGCGTGAAGGCGCTATGCTCTGGACGCCTCTCACACCACAGTGCATGCATCCGCGCCATGTACCCCCTCCGCGCGGGCTCACTGCTTACATAACAATGCAGAAGCTCATCCCTCAGTTCATCTGTCCACTCAAAGCGTCCTTGTTCATTGCGTACGTCGTCAACGGACGATCTATCCCGTTCGGTTTTGCACCCCTAGCTGAAGTAAGTGGTGGCGCTACTCACCAAAGGCTTAATAGATGGAAGTTAGCCCCTGCTGCTTATTATTATTATTATTATTATTAATCTTGTTTCTCCAATTCCCAGACACACACACACACACACACACACACACACACTAATTGTAAACTTGTTGCACGTGAATGATTTGTCTAAATTCCGATTGCTCACTGCATAAAAGTTTGCTTCCCTCAATTGCGCGACCATCACGATTGCTAATATTTTATCCACGATCCGAATTAAATTTATTGACCTGTATTCCCTTGGTTTCTTTGGATTTTGAATTTCTGGAATTGGCACTATAACACTTATTTTTCGTTCAGGAGGTATTTTTCCTATTGGCAACTATGTATTTATTAAATTTAACACTGGATAATCCATGTTGTCAAATATATCTTTTAAGAAATTAATATTTATCGTCTGCTTTGTTTTTAAGGTAAAAAAAATAACATTTCTTAACTTATTTAAACTTAAAACCAAGTAGGTTAGTCGTTTCTGGTACTTTATTCTGTATCTCATTATTTTCATGACATATCCGCAATGCTATTAGCGATAGATTCAATATTATCCGCATATTATTTGTTAAAATTTTCTCCAATGATCCCGAAGTCACTTCCAAAAGCTATATTCAAAGTCCCTTTTTATTATTGACCATAAAATTTTTAACATCTGTTTATTGTCATCCTTGTTCTTTTAAAATGTACTTTCTTTTCTTGTTCAGTTTTTAAATGTTTGTCAATAAAGACAAGTAAAATCATTTATAACGTTTAAAGTAAAATAATGATCATTGTGTATATTTTTTAAACTGTGAACTGATATTTGCTTTTAAAAAATCTTGTATTATTCTTAAGCTATTGATTGATCCGTCACTTATACTACTTAACAGTATAATTTATAATTAGTTTTAAGAATACCTGATTAAGCTGCCTGAAATATTATGATTATTAGAGTAAACTTTTGGTACCTTTATGTATTTATATTCTTATTTTAAAAATTAAAGTTGTTAACAGGCCTCTTCGATATATTCATTGTACTTCAAATTTTCTCAAAATATGTACCTATAAATTAAATGATTAATTTGTAAACTCAAAATTTTGCTTTTTACGAAATGGTTTCATGCATAATAATTTAAGATAATATCCCTCGACTTGTTTGCTTTAGGATTTTATCAAATTATTATACACTCAAACACTTGTTTAGAAAGTAAAAAAGAAATTGGTCCAGTAAATAAAAAGAAAGCATGTCACACGTACCAAAATTAGTACATGTGCTGTAATAATTTTAAGCGAATTTCTATATATTTTTAGATGATTAATTTTATGAACATATATGAAAGCTAATCCGCTAGATTTGTAATTAACTTCGACATTGTAACAATACATTATTTGAACATGCTCCTAAACATATTGTCACCTATATATTGCGAGTATAATGTGTGTGGACTTCACATTACATTACGGCGATAATTAGAACATTGGACGACGAACATTGGTAGAACGACGTGATCAAAACTAGCTTTAGGTAGCAATATACTGATATGAATTATTATTAAACGATTACAATATCATTAAAATTTCCTATCAAAAATGGTACGTGGTGCCACCGCTAGCTTATTAAGTCTCATTGCTAGACTTACGTCATTTATGTTCAATAGGCTATAAATCTGGACATTTAGAAGACCAAACTGCAAAAAATAAACCAAAAACAAAAAGAGAGATATTTTGAATTGATATGGTTGACATTTGACAAGTAGATTTCAATTTCTTATTCACTCAGTATACTATATCTAATGGTGTTAAGATTTTAAAAGAACATAACAGCATAAATAAGTGAAATATATTTAACTGTCGTTTAAGTTATCGTTTTAAGGAGTCCACAAAATGAACTTTTATTACTTGTAATGTATTCGTGTGGGATTTCCCTTAAACTTACTTTATATTAATTGTTAATTGACTAGGTTTTCAAAAAATTTGCGTTTTTGAGAAAATTTTTCAATATAAAGGTTTGCGTTATTTGTAGTACATATTATTGACAGTTATCAATCCAAAATTATAAACAAAAGCTAACTATTCATATTTTATTTTCCGTGCAGAAGCGTAAGAAGAAAGCTTTAAGTTTTATCATAACATAACATCTAAAAATGTAATATTCTCTACTTGTAGGAATACAGTATTAACATCATTAAACCCATGGTTTGTATTAAAATTTTTTGTTTCGTGATTGTGGTTCTTTAAATAAAATGTCGTGGCAAATTTTTATTACTACTTTGGACAGTTTACGGCAATATATTTCGTAGTCTTGTATAGTTGTAGTATGCTGTCACTTTTAGAATTCTGCTTCAAATTATATGAAACTCAGCAGGATCGTATAACCTCCCTTACCGGGAAAATCTAAATAAATAACTTATAAGCGTTGCAACGGACTTGTCATAATACGTTGCGCCGTCATAAAGAATTAACTTTACTGTTTTTTATCTCATTTGTCTTACTTTAAAAAAAAATGGAACGAGATCTTTTTATACAAGAGGCGTGTAGATAGAGAGTCTTAAGTATAAATACGCATAAGGTGGTTTAAAAATTTATCGGCTATTCTCAATATGTTTACAGGGAAAAGAATTTCAGAGTATATTTCTAAATTCGTTGACGCAGAGAAGGATTAAGGGATAAAGTTTTCAGAAAACGTACCCTCAGAAGTCTAAACAACTGTTCTTAAAAGAAAGATTCTGGCGTCTGTATTTATGTTTGATAAAATATATTGAAATACACTGGATTATTTATTCTCGAAAACACTCATCTTCGCCTTTCAACGAAGGCGAATATACAGAGAGTTCCAAAAAAGGTTTGTGGTAATACTCATAATACTAATACAATAAATTATTATTAGTCTGCAAATTATTATTAATTTGATAGTTTAGATAAACTATGATCTGGCAACGTAAATCCATTATGCCCATTATACGGCACAGAGCAGATTGCTAGGGACGTTCTTGATTTTGGTCTGCAATTGTTACGAAGATCAGATAAACTAGTTAATTCTGGCTCGTCTGACATACACTACGATTTATTCTGTTATGCAAAGATTATTATTAATATTAGTTGTGTTTTATGAAAACATAATTACAATTCCCCCAGTTTTATCGGCATATTGAAAAATTTTCCATATTAAATGTAATGAATGAATAGGTACAGTGGTCCTCAAGTTTACTGAGCAGATATAAATGCAACAAAAACTTTACGAGCTCATTATTAACGCCGGTGAACTATTCGGTATGGTGTCATCAAACAAGCCGATGTACATTAAAAACCTATAAAGGTAAATGATTCAATTTGAAGGAGATTTTAATGGGACTATAAAGTTTTTGTTACCTTTTTATTTGCAGGGTAAAATTGCAAACGACTACACTGATAAGGGGTATTTTTTTCGATTACTAGATTTGACTCCTTTGGACTTTTTTGTGGTGGTATATTTTTTCAAAGATTGAACACAATACAGTTTACTTATGACCGATACCATTCGACCCCTTCAAATACGAAGCCACCTACCATATCAAAATAAATGGAAAACTTATAAAAATTGTATTAGGCATTTTTATGGGATAACATTACTAACCAAGGTCGTTCGCAATTGCCCAAATAGCTTAAATTCAAAGTTTGAGGGATTTAGGCGTTTTGAAGAAGCATTATGTTTGAAGTAAAACGTGAACTCTTAACTAGTTGTCAAACGACTTGTAAATTCTCTTGTTAAAAAATTTAATGTATAATCGCCTTAGGAGTATTCAAATAGCGTTTTCTCTATTATTTAATAAGGATTATAAAAGACATGAGACTACTTTGAATTAATTGAATTAAGTATATCCTGATGTCTAAAGTGCATTTGTATAGCTTTCCGTTGAAGTAAACATCCTTATTAAATTGATAGATATATTTAGAATCTGTGTTGACCCATTCTAGTAAGCTCTGTCTTGAACTGGGATCCTGTACATTATCAATCGATCTAATACATTTTACGTTTAACCACATAGTTGAATATTGAATGAATTGGAACGAGAAACTCTACTCATTATACCGTAACTCATCTAATTTTCTCGTATTCAATTATGCATGTTACAAGGATACAACTTTTTCTATTAAATGTTAGTAAAGATATTGCTCGCCTTTCTCTGCCAATCTACGTTATATCGCTTAATCAGACATATTTACAGACGTTATCAGTCGTTTTAAATGTGTATACATTGAAAAAGAGTCGTAAAGAAAATGAAAACACGTTACATGACTATTATGGAATGTGATCCCGGTGCATATAAAATGAGTGTGGATAATGGAAGTCTGAGAATTGTATTGGTACCATACTGTAGAGTCTTCGAATACGTCGGTTTTAACCACAAAGCCGAAGAATGTAAGTATGACAAATGTGTAAGGTGTGGCGAAAACGGACATAAAAGTGAAGAATGTAGTAAGTTAGAATATAATATAAATGTATAAACTGCTTACAAGCTAATGAAACTATGAACAAGAGCCACAATGTAAACCACTCAGTCCTTGATCATGGTTGTCCCATCTATCAGCAAAAGTTCATATTGGAAAAACAGAAAATAAAAAAAGTTTGTGATTAGCAATCAACTAAAGGAGAGTATACTCCAAAAAAAGAAAATATGATGACCAGTATAATGGTTGTTAATATTCAGAGCTTAATAATTGCTCATATGGGTGAAACTAAATACTTTGTAGCAGTAAATAATCTTGCAGTAGTTTGTTTCACAGAATATCGCGTCACATCAGATATAGAAGATTATGAAATTATGATTAATAATTATAACGTGGCAAGACTAAATTCTGAAAGCAGATTTACTGGGAGGGGGGGTTGTAATAGTACAACAACAATATCATAACGGATATAGATCCGTTATGACATTGAATTTAAATTTATCTTTTCTTATTACATTGATAAAAATGTATGGTTCAAGATTAAAATAAATCACGAACATTATAACATTGGTGAATTTACCATTCCCCAAGTGAGTCGCACTTACACTACTAGTCCTGGGAGATTTTAATGTGAATTCGCTGTCTGACAGTATATATATATATATGGTATAGTGGTGAGAGGTAATTGAATCCTCTCATTTGGTCTAATGCTACTATACACCAGACATCATAGATGTCTCCGTGGTGCATAGCGACTTGCCATTTTGCAAGTACCGAGAGCGGCGACCTTCAGCCCTTGGTGGACTTAACCTATATACTGTTATTATACATGATTTGCAGGAAACAACTACTCAGCGGGCAAATACCCCGACCTGCATTGAATTACACCTTACAAATCATGAAAAATTGGTAGCCAATGTCATTTGTCAACTCCCTGACCAGACATAGACCGGTTTCGAACTTATTAGTTCTCCTCAGTATGCCATAGGTCATGGAGCAGACAAATGACAGTGGCCAACCTGCTAGTCTTATACAGACTAATGTAAATGGTATATTGGTGAGAGGTAATTGAATCCTGCAAATCATGTATAATAACAGTATATAGGTTAAGTCCACCAAGGGCTGAAGGTCGCCGCTCTCGGTATTTGCAAAATGGCAAGTCGCTATGCACCACGGAGACATCTATGATGTCTGGTGTATAGTAGCATTAGACCAAATGATCATTGTATTATAAAAATTGATATTTTATACTATAGTGCACAAAAGAAATGTATTTTTAGAGGTAAACAACAGAATGATAATTTATTAAAGATTAAATTAAATAATATACAAGTTGAAAAAAAAGAGTCACAATTCGAAATACATACAAGGGGTGGTTCAATGCTAGGGTATTGGAGGCTATTAAGGATAGAGATAGGAAATGCAAAAATTTTAAAATGAGTAATAATCAAAATGATTGGTTAAACTACAAAACTATTTGAAACAATGTTGTCACGATAATCAGATAAGAAAAATGTAAGTATTATGAAGAAACAATTGATAAATGCAAGAACGGACCAAAGAAAATATGGCAGTCTCTGAAATCTTTAGTATCGAGTAAGCATGACGAATGTTTTAAAGAAATTTAAATCAAAATGAAATGTGTAAAAACCTAAAACTATTGCCTGAAAAATTCAATGAATTCTACATATATAGTATTAATGACATAGTGCATAGTATACCTCATAGCAACTATCACTCTGAACTTGTCGAGTTAGAAGGAGCAAAAATGCAAAATTTTAAGTTGTTGACAAAAACAATCGTATTTGATCTAGCAAACAAGAGTAGTCCGGATGAAATTGATATGGCTTTTTAAAAGGATAATTTTGACATTTTATCTGATCAATTGATTCATAAAATATTAATTACTCATTAGAGCTTGGTATTGAGCCAAATTCTTTAAAAGTGTCGACAATAATTCCTGTAAGAAAAATACATAAAACCATTAAAGCTGAAGACTATAGACCTTTAAATACATTACCAGCTTTTTAAATAATATTAGAGAAAGTAGTATATCTCCAATTTTTAGATTTTATAATAGAAAAAAAATACTTAGTGAATATCAGTCTGGATTTAGAGGTTTTAGTTGTGAAGTGCATTACAATATGTTGTCAATGAGCGGAAGGAAGCTAAGGACAAAGGAAGAATGTCAGGAGTAATATATTTAGATTTGAAAAGAGCATTGAGACAATTGATAGAGAGATTTTATTAGATAAGCTAAGCAAGTATGGAATTGATGGTGTAGTATGGAAGTGGATTGAATGTTATTTAAAAAACAGAAGGCAAAGTGTGAAATGTGAAAATGTGTTATCAAGTGAGCTGCCTATACACATGGGAGTGCCTCAGTGTTATTTGTAACATATATAGTCTAGTATACTTTAACTTGGCGTGTGTATGTATGAGTTAATATTTCCGGACGATTTCATTTTCTCTTGTACACAGAGATCTAGAAATATTTGCTACGTCAAATTTTAAAATTACAATCTGACGTAACTAGTTGGTCGTCGTCTGTTGACTAACAGTATTTGCCGGCCGACTAACAGTGGAGATGGTCGGAGTTCTAAATTACTTTGATGTATCAGGGCGCCAAGTAAATTTTTTTTTCACTCCAAATACCAGCTCAAGTACAATGTAACCTTAAATTTACTAAATAAATTACTTAGCGAGACGATAATGAAAAATTCAAATTCAGTTTTATCTTTTAATAACAATAAACGAAGTAGGTTAACTTTATAACATTCAAAAATACAATAACGTAGAGTATGGTAGACAAATTCACACAAAAAAAATATATCTAACTGGGTATACGCGTCTTACGTAAGTGCTTAAACCCCCAACAAATATCATAGATGTTTTAATTCGTTAACAGATTACTTTCATATGATGTTTAGCAAAATTTAAAAAATATGTATATATATATATATATATATAGGTACAGTGGTGAAATTTTTTTTTTAAGCAAAATATACAATATATTAAAAAAAAATCAATATATGTATGGCGTAAGAAGGATACAAACTGCAGGCAGCGGGGCTTCAGCTTCGGCTCAAATTTCAGGAATGGGCAACTTCCAGCCTATCAATTAATCCAGAAAATGGATGACTCCTCCACAAAAAAGAAATTCCAGTCCAGCAAGGAGAAGTAACATAAGTACGTGTAGACCAGTAGAAAAAAAGTTATTCGTTCGTATCAGGGGAGACAAAAAAAAATCGTACGAAAAAACTACGAATTCCTAGACGAAACCGTAGGTGAAAATAAAACCCTAAAAATAAATTTTTACCATTGAACAATTTACTACAAGTGATATTTTGCTAGTTTGAATATAAAGATAAAATAATTACCTCGTTTCGGAGGGTTATCTTAGAAAAATGTTGTTGACCTTGGATGTCCTCGGCCTCGTGTAAATTTGGCAAAAATGGCTTTTACGTATAGATCCTTCCAATGAAGACAATCGATTTCCAATACCATAAAAATATGCACTCGTCCAAACATAAATGGATAACCGAAAAATAAAACGTTGCGAATATATCCCAAAATGGTGAAATTACTTGTTTCAAAAATCGCAACGAGCACGTAAAAATATCACTTAATAAATTGCCAAGCGTTCGAGCGAATTACACGTGAAAAGTGACAGACTACCGGAAGACAAAACCTAAGCCAAAAACTATTGTGAAGAAATAAATCTGTGTTATCGATCGTCAGTAGGTTATAGGATTCTACCTATAAACTAATTAAAAGTTATTGGTTGCCTAGCTTAAGAATTACAGAAATAGAGAGCTTAAGTATATGCAACACGCTACACAACAAAATGTATAACGCCATGCCTATACCTGCAACAGATTCCTTACAATTGCGAATTCATATAGACAACTAAATAATAAATATTACGCGTGACGACGGATAACACGAATTCGTTAGACATTAAATGTAAGAGATTTTAGAGATTTTTTTAAACAATGTATAAATGTTAAATTGAACTGTAACATATTATCCACGTAGACAATGTTTCTGGATTATTGCTTTAACTTTGTGTACAATATGGGAGAAAATGAAATCGTACGGAAATATTAACTCATACATAAACACGCCAAGTTAAAGTATACTAGACCATATTAATGATATGTCAAGAATCTTCAAAAATTGCAAATACCACTTATTTGCTGATGACACTATAGTGTACATTGATGAACATGATCCTAGAGACTTTCTTCTGAATTGTTGGAAACAAATAAATTAAAACTGGATATCACAAAAACAAAAAGTTCGCTCATAAGTAATTGGCAGAATCTCAAAAGGTTCAAAGATGCAACTTTATCATTTAAGCTTCAAGAAGTAAATCTATCATTGCTCTCGGAAATCAAATATCTTTCAGTTATTGTTGATTGCATGTGAACTTTACATGTAAAAAAATTTCAAAAAAATAGGCGTTCTTAAACGTGTCAGTTGGTATCTGTCAATAAGCGCAAGTAAAACTGTTTATAATGCTATAATATTACCGCATTTTAACTATTGTAGCACAATCCTGTATATGGATAATCAGACCGATTTGGAACGATTACAAAGGTTACAAAACAGGGCGATGCAAGTTATATTAAAATGCGGTATATACACTAGGATAGATGGCATGTTAAAATGTCTTAGTTGAATGAATAATAAGAGAACTTTTTAAAGTATAACGTTTTAATTTTCATACATAAAATTGGCAAGGACCTAGTTCCAGATTAAATAAAAAATATTTTAACAAAATACAAATGTACATGACTATAACACCCGAGGAAGGGGAAATTTTGTAATTAAATGGGCCAATGGTGCATCAATGCATAACTCAATTTTTTATAAAGAGGTTGTTGAGTATAACCGATTGAATAGCGAATAGCGGCTTACGTAAAACTGATCTAAATACCTTCAAAAGACTATTAAAAGATACCATGATGTGAATTATATATATATATGAAGTGTTGTTGTACTTCCGGGTGCTCTCCCGCGATGGTCGACTCCTCCGGGAGTCACGGTTGTCTAAACGACGTTTCGGCTGCTCCTTGTTGCTCGAACTGAAGATGGCAGATGAGATTCTGCCGAAACGTCGTTTAGACAACCATAACTCCTACGCGGGAGAGCACATGTTATTATTTTTGTTTTAAATGTTTTTGTTTTGTTTATATACAGTTTCTAATGTAAAACAGAGATTATACTATGTGTTTTTGATTGCATAGCCAGGGGCTAAATAAACGTATTATCTATCTATCTATCTATCTACCTAACAATTGGTTGTAGAAAATATTATACGCATGTAAATGGACTAAATTATTATTATTTCTAGTAAGCATGTTTCAGCTTCTTAGGTCCTTATCAGAATGTTGCAGGACGACTACTAAAGTTGACAAGTAGTTATTTTAAGCTTATATATTGTCTCTAATTTTAGACGTTTAATTTATAGTATGGTCAGTGGTATCAAATACATTGAAGTAGCCCAGAAAAACAAAAATAGCTCCCGCGTGTTTACATAGCGGTAGGTTATTAAAAATGTCTCGGCACCAGTTAGGTGTATTAAATTAAATGATACAAGTTTGAGCAGGGAAGTTGAATTCGTTTGATTGGAGACAATTTACAAAATAAAATCAATAATTCATTCATACATTAAACAATTTTTAGAGTGGATAATATAGAAATCTAGAAATCGAATCAAATTCATCAATTCTTGAAAATCTATACAGCCATTATAAGATTCAAATCGTAAAAAATACCTGCTGTTCAATAATAGTTTTGTTTACTGTATCGTTGAAATCACCAGAAATATGATGTTAAAAATATAAACATATCTAACGTGTAGCTAGAAAATAAATGTTTTTTGTCCAGATCGTTATACAAAATATAAATTTCGTTTCCTCTTTGCACGTAATTAAAATTTAAATGTAGGTATTTGCACCTATCGTTTAAAATATTATTTTTACCAGAATATTTCATGCAAATCCACTAAATGTAGTATTAAGTACAAAGTGAATATTATACGAAGTTCATAATTAAACGAAGTTTTGAATTCATTCACTGTTGTAAATATTTTATTAGCGTTAGTACAGGATGCCACAGCTCGTGCTTTCTACAGTAAATAGTTTTGTTAAAAATATTCGATGTTTTTTCAAAAATTATTCAAAAACTTTTTCTAACTAAAAATTGTTTATTCTTGTAATATTTAGTTGTAATTAAGAATCAATCAGTGTTGCATTGACGTTTTCATATATCCACCAGGATATGTTTATTTATCAATTTAGTGTTTTCCGATTGTACACTATGTTTATATCCATCAAGTCCAATACAAACAGCCTCGATGTCTGATCCACATAAATTATTTAAACAGAATTCGAAATGTACCTGGTCAGTAATTACATTAAACAACAGTTGTTTCAAACATCAACTACTTTTTTCGATTAAGAAATTACATTTCGTTATTTTCTGGAACATTTGCACGGATAATAATTTTAGACTTGATGTTTGGAAAACTGATTTTGCACCAAATTCTAATTTGAAACAAAATTAATTTGTTTATCGGTATTGACAAAGTGTAGTTAATATTTAATTTTAATTTTGGTGCAGACAAAAAATGTTTGTGACAATTTCGTATAGTCAGAATGATGTATTCCGTCGGAAAAAAAACATCACGGTTGACATTTCATGAAAGACACTTCGTTTGTTACAGATTCCTGATTCTGTCGAAATTAGTATCGAAATGCGGTATTTTTTTACTATAAATTTGTAATTACAAGATAGTTTCGGGATGTTTACAATAACCACGATATTCGTAATCTGTTCTTGAGGGGAGGTTAAGGAAATTACACTATTTTTATTATTTATTTTTTTTTAAAATAAGCAAACTAATTAGAATTTACGAGTCCCTCAATATAAAGTTGTAATTGGCTTCTATTTAAAAATAAAATGCTAAAAAAATAGTAAGAGCTTTTTTAAAATACGTTTCAGTCTCCATAGAAGTAGAGTTATTTAATTCATCAAGAACACTTCAGTAATAAAATGAAAATTTTCATATGTTTACCATAACAAGTTTTTGGCCCCCTTGGGTGACCTTGCCCCTAATTTATTAAAATCATTTTTTAAATTCAGTTTCTGTTGTATTATAATTTTATTACTCTCTTATCCTTCTTTAAGTTTTACAGAGTTAAAAAGTGAACTTTCTTTATCTTTGCTCAGAAAATGTTACGCTACTGGATAAAATTGAAACTTTTGTATTATACTTGTATTTTCTAAAAATATACTTTTAGAAAACATGGAGGCATTTATTCGAAATTGTGCAGCGGTAGTTAATGTGCTGATTTAAAATTGTGTATATATTTATTTTTATGAAATTTGAAATAAAGAACAAAATAATTGGTGTCAAATTACTAATTTAAATATATTCGAATTTAATATTTATAACTGGAATAAATGTTGTGATAAAATATAATATATTCGTCGTAATTTATTATATAAGTGATCATAATATTCCACAGTATATAAATAATTAGAAAATGTAACTGAAGTGACTATTAAGAGATGATTAGAGCAATTCATAATAACAATAAGGCGCCGGCGATAACAATGTAGTTAACTGTTTGGAATTCACTCGGATCGTACACCGGTAATACTTCGAGTGTAGCTTTCCGGAATGTCAAATTAAATTAATTTATGCAATAAGGCCTGCCCTGTTCTCATACTGATTATACAGGGCTGCTAGACTGCAAAGGAACTTGGTTTAAGTTTCAAAGTGTAAGCACACTTACCTTGACTTATAATAGTAGCGATGTAAACAATGCCGATGGTTAGATAACGATTATGTTGTTTTCGTTTCACCAACATAACTCTGCACCTTTTGTAGAAAAACAATTCAACTATCAGTACAGAAGAGGTAAAAACACTGTTTTTGTAGCACAATACAAATAGAAAAATGTTTCGAGTTTAGCACGTGTGATGCTGATTTTCCGGTAAAGTGCGTGAGCTTTCGCGCGAGAGAGCTTTTTGAATTACCCGAGACCGACTAGAGTAGGGTCAATCTGCAACTGTACACTAACTCTAATATCAAACTGGTGAACGCGAGACACTTTCGAGCTTGCTCTTGCGCTGCCGCGTGTTCCTCATGCCACATGCTTTTATATGAGACCACTAAGTTTCAACGTCAATCGTTAATCATTGATCTAACATTATTTGTATATGACAGTTGTCATCTGTAATATATTAGACCCATCATCTTTCGCGTATCGAGGAATCTTAATCGTTACCTTAAGCGCATCGTGTTAGTAATTAGAAGTTTATACTTTGTCGACCACAGATGCCTACTTATTCGATTAACATTTATACGGTTTGATTACTTTTCAAATCTTTTTCTGTCATTTTTGTCCATTGTCCGCAAATCTTTCATGTGAACAATACAAAGCGTAGGAGGCACAACTGCATCAATCGCACTTATCTCTTTTCTTTTAGGTCTACTTACGAATTATAACGACTGGACATTCGAAACAAAGAAACCTGGTATCAGTAGGATGAAGCAAAATCTCACGTTGAATTGTTTAAGGGAGATATTCTCCAAGTGATTAATTTTACGTAGACGTGACATTAGTTGTCTGTTGGAATCAATTAAATCTGAAATTATCACAAATTTATTGATAGGGCGATAAATTAGTGTCCCACGACTGTTTGAAGTAATCATCTATGTCCAAAATAAGCGAGTAATTTAAGTTTTAATTGAGGATTTAAATAGGACTTCGAAGTGATACGACCACTTCGACATTCAGATATTTTTGCCAACATCATAGACCCCTGGGACTAGTATCGTTTTCTTTTTCAATAGTACCTCTAGGTAGTAATCTTTTTGTAAATTGACCAAAAGGTAGACGGTACTTGAAAAGATTAGATAGATAGATAGATCTTTATCGTTCATATATACACAAAAATTATGCTTTGAAGTTAGCAGATGTATAGTAATATATAATAAAAAAGAACATTATTTGTCATAGAATAATAGAAATAAAGTACAAGCAGCAAATAAATAATATAATAAAACAGTAAACAATAAATAACAACAAAAAAATAATATATACATATACACGTATACACACACACACACACACATACACACACACAAACACATATTAAATATTAGTTGTAAAAGTGCAAACAATCGTAACAAACAAAATGTAAAATTATTAATTACATTAGTAATGCTTAAAATTTGAAATGAGAAAAATCGGTCAGCAGGAATTCGTCAAAATCGTAAAATTCTCAAGTAAGAAACGTTTAATTATGGATTTAAAACGTGTATAGTCAAGTACCTGTATAGCATTCGGTAACACATTGAAAACTTTATTGCGTAGTAGTTAGTCCGATTTCTGGTTTTAGAAAGACGTGAAAAATCCATGCATATGTTACCCTTATTGCGCGTTGCATAATTATGTATGCTCTCATTTTTAGCTAGTTATATAAATTGGCTTTTATATGTACAAGACATTGCAGTATATATGCGCAAGGCAGGGTAAGTATACCAAGCTTTTTATGAAAAATTCTACAATCATCTCTGTATGATAAAGCAGCAATGATTCTCACAGCTTTTCGTTGCATCGAAAAAACTGTAGGAGTATGTGCCGAGTGGCCCCACCCACGCATGATATGCCATTAACACAGTTGACTGTAACAAGTAACTTTTTAGATTGTAGAAAGATGTTACGGGATACATTGTTGCAGACAAAAACCGTGTGTTCTTCTCATGTTAACTTACTATTTAAGATTACACAAAAAGGTAGTGAGGGTAGTTCGACTGTGAGGAAATATGTTATAAGCTAAATATCATTGTCTCTGTGTTATCTTTATTTGGGGTTAACTGATCACTTGAAAACTAGTACTGTACTGTAGAGATAAGATTTTGTGCCTCAGGTAACAAAATTTCGTTATCGTTATGGGTATGGGCTAATATTGTGTCATTTGCAAAAAGAGTAAACTTTGCTAAGAGAGTACTGTTAGGCAAGGTATTTGCATAAATAAGAAGTAGAATCGGACCCAGAAGAGAACCCTGGGGTACGCCAAATTTAGTGTTAATTGGATCTGAATGGACGTTATTAAAATGGACACACTGACTTAACCAATTTTTGGTTGACGTAACCAATTTTTGGCTGGCCTGAGAAAATTTATAAAATTTCAATTTGCTGATTAAAATATTATGGGACACAGAGTCAAAAGCCTTAGTGAGATCTAAAAATTGCACGTGTATAGACTGTTTAGCTTTAAAGCCGTTATGTATAACGTTTATTAATGAATTAATTGCTAAAGCTGTGGAGAATTTTGCTCTAAATCCATATTGAATAGGTTGGAACTTTCAAAATTATTACTAATTTGAATTTTCAAAATTACCTTAAATATTTTTTCAAGGGCATAATAGAAATCGGTCTATAGTTTGCAGGGTCGTCGACACATTTTTTTTTAAAGGTAACACCTTTGACAATTTAAGGCTTCTTGGAAATACATTATTTTTGATACATTGATTGATAAGCTTAGTCAGTGGAATGACAATAATATATTTAATACCTTTAAGAATTTTTAGATTAAGGTCATAGGGATCTTTAGTATTAGATTTGTTCAAATTTTAAATTACATCAAGTATTTGAATAAAAGTTAAAGATTAAAGTAAATTGTAATATTTTTTTCTCATAAGTTGTTTTATGAACCATTTTAAAAATTATATAATATATTATGTATTTTATGTACAACCAAGGTGCATTAAGAAAAAAGTTGGGATTAACTTTTCTGATTTTCTTAGTGCTATAGATGCTGATGACCTTCAAATTTTTTGTCATGATGTTTTTAGGTAGTAAGTAACCTGCGCTGCAATATATTTTTTTGTAGACCAGTGAAATGCCTATATGCCTAAAGTTAAAAAAAAATAAAATCATTTTTGATATTTTACGTCTCGTAAACGATTTTATAAATTTCTTTGGAAGAATATAATGTAAAGCGATCTTATCAAAAATATACTAGTAGAAGAAAATGCAAATTATATTATTTAATAGATACCTTTTAGTACTTGAACTATTTTTCACAAATCAATTGGTGTCTGAAAAGAACTTTTACATATCGTCAAAACATTTGAACACTATACTCGAATACACTATTCAAGGCATCGTATTCGTCTCCCGGTGATGTTGACATGACTAGTCAAATCAGGAACGACGTGCGCACCTAAATTGCGCATAAAAATAAACATTTATTATTGACTAGTTCATAAGTAGATTAAAGTTTAAATGCAATATAAATTAAAATAAAAATTTACTAAAGCAAGTAATCCAGATTAGAAAAAGAAATAACAAAACTTTCTTAAATTTGGACAAGAACTACACTCCATCATCATGACATTCCATTACGACACAACCCGTATACGCATTATAAATGTATATAATTAATATTTGTCTAATTGATTTTTATTATTGTGAGGGGCAACACAATTAGTTGCTGCATTACTCCTGGGTTCGAGTCTCAGCTGCGGCAGATGGCAATGTCGCAAGGAATGGAGGTTTTAGAGATATGGAAATTAAATTTTTTGCAGGTTCTTTGTAGTTAATACCATCTAGATTATGTTTAACATAAATAAAATTTATAGCTGTCATATTAAAGAAATACGAAACACCGATAGTTTATGATATATTTTAAATCAATTTGTGCAGATTAACACTCTTCGATTACAAAGTAGGATATTACTCATGTGGTGAAATACTTGAATGGCTGAAATTGTAAATAATCATAAATGCGAGGCCGGATCCTCGCTTTATCTTGAGCGATCCCTTTTTTAGTATGTGCGGTCTCTTTTGTTGCGGCCGAATAGTTTTGAAACTATTTAAAGTTATGCCAAAATCTCTTAACGAACGTCGTAAAATAGTGAACAAAGGCGTTTATTCTATTATTGTCGTGCATGGTGAAATATTAAGTTTTTTAAACTGCAATTCCCTCGAGTACGTTATAATTTAAAGTTATTCAATAACGCAAAGATGACAGAAAGTTGTCCTTAATTTAAATCGAGGTATATTAGTATCGATTACTTACATGACTTCGAGTTTTCGCGTTTCTGGATCTATTTCCAACATTTATCTTTAATTTAGTTGAATTCAAGGAAACAAACATTTGATAATTCATATATAAATGTAAATGATTTGTCAAGTTGATATGTTTGTAAATAGAGTAATAATGTCAAAATTAACAGTCATGTATCTGGTTTTCTATTCCTATTTTTATATCCGTATAATTATGACGGCGTTTTATGGGCGACTAACTATATTTCTAAAAAAAGTGATTAATGACATCGGCAACAATTATTTTTCACCTTGAATGTTCTGTAATTAACTGGTACCGACAATGTATTTAGACGACGCCCTTTGATTTGTGCGTCGTCGACGTTCATTTTTCCATATTTGATTAGTTTATATATAGTCAAATTATCCGAAGTTTGTTTCGAGTGTCGACCACTTTATTTGACACCTTGTGTGCTTTACTGTTTGTTCTTTCCTTAATGACGAAAAACATTAGATACTTGGTGATTCTCGACAATCTCGATTTAGTTTTCTAGAAAATGGCGGATTCGCCAGCGTTAAAATGTAAAAAATGCTTCTACTTTTCTTGAAATTATTTACCACAAGAATAAATTTTTAAGGACTTTTGTTACTAAACTTAATATGAAACTACATTCAATAAAATTTCTGTTACCCATAAACTAATTTCACTTATATAAGTTCAAACACCCTCCATTAATCTGGAGTTATGCGTATGACAGTTGTCTATAATATATTATATTCTCCAAACTTTTGAATTAGGAATTATTAACTATATATGGCCACAGATTAATCAAAACATTTTAGATACGCAGTATTTCGGTATACGAAAAAATATACATATATACGAAATAGCAATTGTTCCGCGGCCCTCCCTTACTGAGTTACGCACGAAAAACGGTTTATATTAAAATAACTCTTAAACTGCAATTTGTATAAAACCAGAAGAAGTTCACATTGAATCGATTCATTAAATACTGATATAATGGGTGTCTGTTTATCTTCTTGTTGTGTCTAATTTTTGATTACAAGTACACAAGAAACAAGTTTAATTGTTTGATTTTCACAAATTTGTTTTTAACTTAAAACATAACAATTGTTTCGCCACAATGTGGCTTCTTCAGATGTTGAGTATAATACTAAAATTACTATGTAAAGCACAGGGTGTTTATAGTCTAAAACAAGTAAATCTAAGAAGAAGAAGAAAATTCTTATGTTAAATTTGTGAAAATCAAGCAATTAATCTTGTATTTTGTGTACTTGTAACATTTCACCAAGTAAAGGTCAATCTATCAACTAATTTTTAATTTGTAAATAGTTTTATTTGGTACTCTCTTATCTAATGAAACAGCAAATTCAGTGAGCAGAAAAGTTAGCAACAACGAGATAAAAAATTAACTTCGATTTTGTCTAGAAAGGCCTCCAGTACAACAAACCATTGCTTACCATTTACCATTTAAGAATCTTTTATTTAATATATGTTACAATTCATTTTTTATATTTCATTAATGTCAGACCATTGCTTATATTGTACTGGCAATTAGTTAAAAGCTACCTGTGTTCGCTTGTGTATCCTATTATAAAAACTTTTTATGGTGGCTTTGAACATTCGTGTTTTCGACACTTCAATTAATTGTTTTTATATGTATATGTTTTAGCAATCTTTAGTCAAATGTTTACGTTCGTCACCAATTGTTCATAAATAAAACCTTAAACGATTTTTATTCAACGGATAAAGGATGTTCGTGTAATCTGTTCATATCATAGGAGTGATCGGTCCGTCCGTAACATTAATTCAAATCTATCTAAATTTGCAGAATGTGGTTAATATGGTCTTATTGACTTTAATCAATCAACCACTCGGGTCAGTATTTCTCTAGAATGTACTACTACGATGCAGTTGTGGCCGCTACTAATATGGCTTAGTTCAGAGCCAGACAATGTAAACTAATTTCGTAAGATAGATCAGCTGTCCCTTCAATAAGATGACGGAAATATAATTTCTTTTAAAGAAAATATTCTACTGTGAATTATATCGGTTCTAGTGCCTAATTTACTGTGTCAATAAAGTTAAGATTTGTTAAGGCATTTACTGACTTTTTCTGTGATGATGAATTGTTTACGTTTCAAAATCTTTCAGTACTTTTATGTACATTTTGTATTTTATTACCCCTGACGCACAGAGCTCTAGATGGTATATTTAGTGTGAAAAATTGATAATTTCATTAAGTTTCTTATTAATAATTTGTATAGCTTCTAGCTAGGGTGTATAATCATAAATTAATATAAAACCAGATTGAAATGCAGGAATCAATCTATCCAAATTTTTGCCTTATATAAAATTACCTGAAAAGATGTATTTTGTTAATGAAATTGGGGAATTCAATTTTACACAACTTGGCGTAAAAAAATACACCTAAACAAGTTTTCGTGGTTTGAAGCTGACAAAATGTAACGCGAAAAACGGAACACTTGGTATGACATTATTGAATTTATTTCACTTGTAGAACGTAGTTCTACTTGTGTTCTTTTTACGTGACAAGAAGCAAATGAGGATCTTTTACACGAAGAAAGTTATAGCGGTTCTTGCAAACCGTTGCACCTGTCAAGTTTTCTATAAAATGTCAAATATCTCTGAAGCGGTTAGGTTTAGATATAGGATATGCTACATATTTTCGACTCAGAATTTTATGCTCTTTTCGATAACCCTAAAATATATAGGGTGTTCCATTTGAAATTAGCAAGTTGGTATCGACTTCCGGTATAAGCGGAAGTGCCAGCTGCTTGTAATTATTTTAGTTGGATTGGCCACATTGACATTAGTAATTATCTAAATTTTCAAAATTTTCTGATTCGTACTTCTCTATATCGATCGATTCAGTTCCCGGTGAGACACCCTGTATAAAGACGCGATCCTACGCACAGAGTAGAGTTTGATATGAGGTTAGTAAGTGATCAGATAAAAATAAATAACAAGAACAAGTTGTGATTTAAAGTAGTGAATTTATTTATGTTAGATTAAAGTTATAATTAGTTGTGTTATTTTTAAGGATTAATTATTGTAATTTAAGTGATTAATAAATCAGTGGTTTGTGAAGATTTTTGTTTCAGTTCTTTGAACCTACATACTGAGTGTTTACTGGAGGGTGTAAACACTTAACAGTATGGAAAAGTTAACATTATTAAAGTGAGCTATGAATATGAAAACTATTATATTTGATAAGTGACATTTTATTAATGAAATCATCAAAATGGTTTACAGTGAGAAAGAACAAGTCCAAATATAGTATTTATGGTGTTGTGTCCAAACCGTCCAACACCATCAGAAAATACATTAAAAAATATTTACTGAAAGGTCAATGATGCGTCCAGTTTTAGTAGAAAAAAGCGTATATTTCAAGCAAACCAGGAAGAACAGCTTGATATACTGCTTCATTTCGAAGGTAAGCCCATCTATATTTATTCGCGAATAGACTTTTTTAAAACATTGCATTATTTTTTTGACAATTCTGAATGTAGTATAAATAACGGAGTCGATCAATTAGGCGAAACTTATTCCAAAATACGTTAAAAAATAATAACTACAGACCATGTAAAATTTTACCCGTAAAAGTTTTAACAGAGGCTCATAAAAGGAAAAGGCCGGTCTTTTGCTGCCAGATGATTCAAAAGTTGGATGAAGATCTCGAATTTTTTACTAAAATATTATGGACTGATGAATCATCCTTTTCTATATGAAATAGAGGAAATGTGAAATAGAGGAATAAAATTAAAATTATTATATCATTTCGCAAGATCCGTAAGATAAATTCTTGAGCGGATAAACGATGATAAATAATGGAGTGCGGAGAACTTGTAACTAAATAGGTACATAAATAATGAAATATTTGTTGTTTTCTTATAATTTAACATTATGGAAGAGATAAAATAAAATATTCAATACATTACAAATTACACGGACACGCACATGTATACACATATACACATATACAGATACTTATATACATACATATACATACACATATATATATATATACATATACACACACACACACACACACACATATATACATACACATGGACAGTCATATAAATGCAAAGATAAACAGAACAGAAATTGTATCATTAGGTATTGTTATGGGTACATGGTAAGAGTATAAGGTATAGCCCTCCACAGCGACATAGCGGGTGAAAAACCCGTCGGCATCCCTCATCTAGCGAGAAAGATAAAAGAGGCCGACAGCCCCCACACCCACCACATCGATGCGGAGAACCATAGATACACTTACTGCTCATATTATTTACACTCAATCAAATCATGAATTTCGTGGCGAGGTATAGAATGTGTGAAATTTTTAATTTGTTTTTTAAAAGCGTATTTAGATCTTATGTTTCGTATCTCATCTGGTAACTTGTTATATATTCGTGGTCCTAAATAATCGAAACATTTTTGCCCAACAGCTTTGTACATAAATGGTGTTAAGTATGCTAAATTTTTTTTTCTAGTATCATATACATGCTCATTTAATGTTAGAGTCGCCTGCTTCAAATGCAGTCTAATACTTGCATGGACAAAGAACAGCTGTTGTAGAACCAGTATATGAGAATCTTTATATAGGGCATCTGAAGGATGAGTGGGTTCTTTTTTAAACATTATTTTTAGAAGCCTTTTTTGTACGATTATTAAATTATTCAAAACTGTTTTTCCAACACCACCCCATCCTAATATACCAAATATAATATGAGACTCAGCTAAGGAATAATACAAAGTTTTTAGCTGTTTTATGTCCAGTATATCTTTTAATAGTTTAAACTTATATATTAAACATTAGATTTCCTTGATGACATAGTTTACATGAATGTCCCATTTAAGGTGAGGGTCGATCATTATCCCCAAATATTTTACTTGTGTGGCCGCGTGTATTGTAAACATATTTCCAATGTTGAGATTTTCGAAATGTGGCAATGTTGTCTTATTGCATGTGATTGGTAAGTACACTGTTTTGTCGAAGTTGATTGTAAGCAATTTATGATCGAACCAGTCTTTTATATTTTTGATATCCAACTCTACTTTCATCTTTAAGGAATCCCAGTCGTTATCACTGTAGAATATCGCGGTATCATCAGCATAAGTGATTATAGTACCGCAACTTTGAACGGAGAATAAGCCATTTAGATATATATTAAATAATATGGGTCCTAATACTGTTCCTTATGGAACTCCATACTCGATATCTTTACTTTCACTGAATATATTGTTTATTTTCACGTATTGACTTCTGTTAGAGATATAACTTTTAAATAATTCCAGAGGTTTTCCTCGAATTCCTAGCTCTTCCAGAGATTCCACAAGCAAAGTATGACTTACCGTATCAAAGGCCTTTGACAAGTCTATGAAGACACACAGGGATGGCTTACCAACGTCCAAAGCAGAGTACATTGATAATGTAAGGTGTAATATGGCATCTTGAGTTGATATGCCTTCTCGGAATCCGTACTGTTTGTCAGATATTAGATTATATTTATTAATATATTCACATAATCTTTTTTTTATAATTTTTTCAAAAATTTTAGCATAGTTGGTTATCAAAGATATAGGTCTGTAATTGCTCACGATCATACGATCTCCGCTTTTATGTATTGGATGAACAACAGATGTTTTAAATGCAGACGGGCAATAACCTATTTCCATACATTTATTTATTATGTACGCCAATGGTGCTGAAACTATCAATGAAATATTCTTTAAAGTCTCTGCCTTCAATCCATCTATGCCTGGCGCCTTGTTATTTTTTAGTGAGAGAATTATTTCACTTACTTCTATAGCACTGGTGGTAGTTAAAAAAATTGAGTTCATTGTGTTTATTTTTTTTGGTTTATAATTAGGATTCGATTTAATTTTATTTGCTAGTTCAACGCCAGTTTTAATAAATTTGTTATTAAATATGTTAGATATATTTTTTATATTTTCAATTCTTTCACCACCATCAGTGCTAATAGAACTGATATTTATTGTACTTGAGCAGATTTCCTTAACTGTAGACCATAAGTTTTTTGCATTGTTCTTGTCCTGATCAGTTTTGTCTTTGTAATAACTAATTTTTACTATTCTTATTAATGACGTAACCATATTTCTATACTTTTTATAATTTGTTTTCAGTATTTCGTTATTTGGATCCTTCAAAACCTGCTCATACATTTTGTCTCTTTTATTAATTGAATTAATGAGACCGTTGGTGATCCAATTTTTTCGTTTTTTGTTTCTAATTTTAACAATCATGGTACACTTATTAATAAGATCATTAATTATATCTTTAAAGGTATTTGTTGCAGATTCCAGATTATCCATTTGGTATATGCAGTTCCAGTCAACTAGATTCAAAGATCTTTTAATTTGTCACAGTTAATAGTTTTTCTTACATTATTACTTTCATTACATTGTGATGTATTCATACGTTCAAATACTATTTGTAATATAAGCATGTAGTGGTCGGTTAAAGTGGTTTTAACTATGACAGGTAATAATAATTCTGGGTCTAGAACAGTTTTTATAAATATGTGATCTATGCAAGATCTACTAAGATCTCTGCATCTTGTGTAGTCATTGATTGTTGATATAAAGCCATATTCATAAATGGTGTTAAGATATTCTAACGAGATATCAGTGTTTTTGAAAATATCAATATTGATATCTCCTACAAAGATAGAATAGTCGTCATTTTTACTACAATTTGCAAGATGGCCTTTTATACTGTCAATAAACTCATAGGGGCATGAGGATGGTGATCTATATGCTGCAATAATTAGGAAAGATTTATTGTTATAACTTAATTTTAGTTGGATTATTTTATTACTGTTAGAAAGTTGAATAATATAAATACACCACAGGTAATGACGACCCCCTTTATCCCGAAAGGCTCTAGAAGACCTTGTGTGGGAGGGGGCTACACATTTAGAGACAAGGGACACACACCCAATATCCGTGTATAGTGAAAAAATCCCTCTCACAGTATTTTCCACTGCCACGACCGGGGATCGAACCCGGAACTTTTGGGTGAGAGGCAAGTGCGCTCACCTCTCGACCATCAGTCATACAGAATGATCTCATATGTATACGTTAGTTCTGATTTAATATATCCTAATTATCCTAATAATATATTATTATCTAATTATGATTATTAATATATCCTTTTCTATGGCAGGAGTTTTTAATAAGGAAAATCTAAGGTCGTGGGAAAATAAGCATAACAGAAAAATATTGGTAAAACAAATAAAACAATCAGGAAGAAAAGCTGTTAGCGTTTGGTGTGGAATTTTCAGAAACAAAATTATTGGGTCTATATTTTATGATTATACTTTAACTGGAGTTATCCATCTGGAAATAATTATTCCATAAACAGAAAATACTCTTTTGCAGAATTTTCCGGAAGCCGAACTTGATATGATTTGGATGCAGGATGGGGCAAATCCGCATAGTGTCCTACCCATTCGATATCATGTGAATAATATATTCTCAATATGCATAGGGAATATTGAAACAATTAAATGGCCACCTAACACTCCGGATTTGATCCAAATGGATTCATTTTCTGGGGATTTCTAAAAGGCGTTGTCAATAATAATAATAATAATAATAATAATATTATTATATGTTATTATAAGCATAATATATTATTATAAATCACTCACTCACCTGTGTTGATCTTATTAGCTTACAGAATTTTAGTAAATGCAGTCAGATTGAGAAATGCGCAACACATAATATAATTAATCAAAGAAAAGGAAAAGTAATAAATACAGTAAACGAGCATAATAAAAGCTATTTAAAATTGAAAAAAAAGTATAGGATATTTTTCTATATAAAATGAAGAAGCGATTGCAGTGTAATTGAACAAAATATGGTATTAAACAATTAATTATAATGTTAAATAATATAGAAGTGATTCTTGATGTCTCCGTAATCACGAAATATATATATTACTTTATAAAACATACATGCCACCCGGTACATACACATTCCAATATTTCTGCAATATTCGCTAATATATGTTGCTCTTTAGCTATATACATTTTACTGCGATCACACCAACAACGCTAAATTGCAAGTCCGTCGCAGCAAAATAAAAACGAAACAAAAGTTATTTTTGTCTGTAAAGTTACGGTTTTAGTGTCCAGGCTTCTCTTGCAGCAAATGTTTGTTGGGTTTCATTCATCCGCAATAAAAAAGTTACTCTTAAAACATGTTTTGCTAAAGACGGCATAACATACATAATATAGAAGAAATGATTATATACTAAGTGAGGTAGAAAATAGAGTACCCAGTATTAATTATTCAGCTGTAATTATATTGATACACATATTGGAATAGACAAGAGAGGTAAGTGATAATAAAATTATGTAATTGCTTGAAATTCAATATTAATTTCAAACAAAAATTTTGCACCAGTTTTGATTGGATACGTTATTTTGTTCATTGTTCGATGCCTTCCGAAATTATATGCGAAGTATTATGTCGAATGTAGTCTTGTTTTCATGTGTATTTGACACCTTGTGATCATTTTTCCTCAAAGAAGGCAAACGTTAGATACTTTGCGGTTTACAGTATACTTTAAAAAATTGTTAGAACTTGTTAAGAAGCACATTGTCAATATTGGCCTAATTTTCTAGAAAATGGCGAAGTCGACAGTGTTAGAAATAATGTTTCTGCATTTCTTTATACATAAAATTACATTTTCAGTGACCTCTGTTATTAACGTTAGTAAAAAACTACCTTCAGCATATTTCATGTTACCAATTTCACGTATATAAGCTTAAGAACTTTCCATTAATTTGAAGTAATTCGATGACAATCGTATATATTTTCCAAATTTTTAATTAGGAATTGTTAACTTTATATGATTGGCACACATATTGGAATATACAGAATGCTTATTGCGTAGTTAGTGAATTTCGATCACCACCTGTATGCGTAATCTATGTATATATATATATATATATATATATATATATATATATATATATATATATATATATATATATATATATATATAGGTTAAAATTTTAAAAATTTAAACTTGGGTATGCAGTCGTGTGGCACAAAAAATTAAAGAAAACTCTTTATTTCTGTTCTAGCTTTCGAGGCTTTATTGTCTCTTCATCAGGAACGCTACAAAGTATGACATCATATTATACTTAAATTAGGGTTGATATTAGAGTACTTACGATATTTTGAGGTTATATAGAAGTTGCACATGTGAAACAATTTTTCAAAAATATGGACCAACACTTAACACTAATAGTAGTTAACAAACTAACAAGTTAAAAATTATTAAAAACAAAGTTGGATGTCAATTGATAAAATAGAATTGTTAAAAACATTAAATTTAAAAAAGCATGGTATCCTGAAGGGATCCATCTTGTATTGTAAGGTTAAGTTGGAACTTCCTGTGAAGATGGCCAACCTGTCAAATTTATTCCCCAAGGATAAAAGTAACTAACCTGCACTTGTACCAGGTGTCCCATTCGATGCCACACCTGTTGGATTATATTGGTTATTGTTGTCAAGATGTAGAAGAAAGGTGTAAATAATGTTGAGCCCTTTATTTACACCTTTCTTCTACATCTTGACAACAATAACCAATATAATCCAACAGGTGTGGCATCGAATGGGACACCTGGTACAAGTGCAGGTTAGTTACTTTTATCCTTGGGGAATAAATTTGACAGGTTGGCCATCTTCACAGGAAGTTCCAACTTAACCTTACAATACAAGATGGATCCCTTCAGGATACCATGCTTTTTTAAATTTAATGTTTTTAACAATTCTATTTTATCAATTGACATCCAACTTTGTTTTTAATAATTTTTAACTTGTTAGTTTGTTAACTACTATTAGTGTTAAGTGTTGGTCCATATTTTTGAAAAATTGTTTCACATGTGCAACTTCTATATAACCTCAAAATATCGTAAGTACTCTAATATCAACCCTAATTTAAGTATAATATGATGTCATACTTTGTAGCGTTCCTGATGAAGAGACAATAAAGCCTCGAAAGCTAGAACAGAAATAAAGAGTTTTCTTTAATTTTTTGTGCCACACGACTGCATACCCAAGTTTAAATTTTTAAAATTTTAACCTTAAATAGCCAGTCGAGCTAATTTTACCTTAATATATATATATATATATATATATATATATATACTAGTAGCGTAATTCCTGTTCAAGCGCATAATTCTTGTCAGTGAACCAAAAAACTAGCCTATCGTAGTATAGAGGAAATGGATCATGCATGATGTAGACGAAATATTATTTGTATTATGATGTAGGCATTATGGGCAGTCCCCAACCCGGTATACTGTAATTTTTTAAACCTGATACATTTATTTGGGATAATTTAATAATGCTCATTCCGGTACAACGCTATGCAGGTATATTTCTGTTGTGTTGAATTTATCCCGACATTCATCGCGATGTTGCCGATATTTGGAGGCGATATCGTACCCTCTGTGATCTAAAGAACAATATATATAGCCGGGGGTGACATCGTATTGTCTGTTGTACAAATGAACGACAGCATCGCCACTGATATACAGGTGAACTAAAAATTTAATTTGTGGATATAAAGGTGTCTTTTCGCCTCCACATAAAAATTCAAATATAGGTTTCTAATGTCATCTAAATGCTTGTAAAATTGAAAACTATGCAAAACGTTGCCACCTCCGAAAACCTCAACGTTATATATGAGGTGACAACGTGTAGCCAGTATCTGTTTTGGAGGTAGCAAAGTACCCTACGTACATATATATATATATATATATATATATATATATATATATATATATATATATATATATATATATATATATATACAGGGTGTCCCACGAGAACTGCGGCGATCGATATCTCGGAAAATTTTGAAAATTTGGTAGTAAACTAATGTCGATGGGGGCAACTCGGCTAAAATATTTTCAAGATGGTGGCACTTCCGGTCATATCGGAATCGATACCAACTTGCTTATTTTAAATGGGACATCCTATATATTATTACATTTTTGGATTGTACGCAAAATTCTAAGCCGATTTTGTGTATCATGTCCTATACCTAGGTCTCTCCGTTTTTGAGATATTTCAATTTTTATGTCAAAAATGACGTTTGCGGGCCCTAAAAGAATTATCAATTTTTCCTATAAGGAAGCCTTTATTATCTAATTTGGGTTCGATTCTTTGTTGAAAAAGACCTACTTTAATAGAGTTTTTATACTATTTTGATAAGTATTAATACAGAGTGTTCAAAAAATAAGAATAAAGATGAAATTGAGAAAACTGTCAAAAATCAATTTTTTCAAATGAAAACCCCCAATTTTTATAATATTATCTTATTCGCCATTAAAACTAAGGGTAAGTTTGTATATGGATGTCTATTCCGAACATTTTTAGTTTTCGAGATATTCCCAATTCAATATTTCTATATGGGGATTTTGCTATGGATTATAAGTTCAATTACTGTTAGTTGGCTATGACGGCGTTGAGTGCTATATAAATGTATGTAGCTGTCACTTACCAATTGACAAGTATTAATTATCATGCTGGGGTGTTTAAATTATGCACACATTACTTAAATTTGTTTATAATCTATGGAGAATGTTACAAAATTTTATCAAAAACGTGAAATATTTGCTAATAGATATCCAGAGAAACAAAAACCGTCTCCGAACAGTATTTAATGAATAATGGAGAATTTCAAAAAATTTGGCACTGCAACAGTTCATAAAATAACTAAACAAATGCAACTTAGATACAAAAGGTTCTTACATAAAATACTAGCAGTATAACTACTTATACTCAGGAAAATATTTTATTTTAATAAGTGTTCAAAGTGTCCACCCTGAACTTCCAAACATTTTTCGCACATCTTGATTAGTTTGTCATGGGTGGCCGCTATAATAGAACCTGGAGATAATCTTTCAAAAGCATTCCTTACTCTTGCCTGACAATCTTCCATTGTTGTGACTGGATTAAAATAAGCCATATCTTTTATTGTTCCCCATATAAAATAGCCTAAGCGAGACAGATCAGGAGAACGGTGGGCCACAGAAACGGTCCACTGTTAGCAATCCACTTATCGTAAAAACTTTCTTCCAAGAAGTTGTTAACTATGAAGCTGCTGTGTGGTGGCGCGCCATCGTATTGGTAAAATATTTGCCTATGTTCAGCTGGCGGTAAATTGTTCAAATATTCATTATCTAAATCTTGTAATATATTCAAATATCTTTCACCTAAAAAAAAGTTGATACGTAATTTGAAAAACAGAAACTATTTAAGTACTAATTTATTACCATTCAGGTTTTCTTCATAAAAATTAAGTTTTACGACTATATCATTTATCACAGCACAATACACATTAAATTGCCAGGTTGATAATTTCGCAATCTCACGGCATGGGGATTTGAATCACACCAAAAGTGGATCTGTTGAAAAGTCAATTTTTTGTAAATTTTGCCTCGTCAGTCCAAATTATGTTGTACAAAAATCGAAAGTTGCCTTGTAACATTGTTAAAATAAATTCGCAAAAGTGAACTCTTCTGGCCAAATCGGTGTCCTTTAAGTGTTGAACCATGGAAATGGAATAGGGATGGAATTTGTGTTTCAAAAGAATTCTATGAATAGAGTTCTTGGAGATTCCTGTTTGTAAGGCCACTTACCTTAAGGATGTCACAGGATATGCCGCAAAATATCCCTAAATAGCAATTTCGATATTCTCATCATCGAAAATTGGTTTTATTTTATGAACTGTTGCCTTACCGGTGCCAAAATTTTTGAAATTCTCCACTATTAGTAGGTGAGGAATGAAAGGGGTTTGGTTCAGGTTCAAGAGCAGGAGCAGTGTTCAGTTTAGGGGTGGGGTCGGTTCGGTTCGGGAGCCGGAGTCGGAGCCGGAGCAGTGTTCAGTTTAGAATTCGGTTCGGAGCCGAAGTCGGAACCGAAGCAGTGTTCAGTTTAGTAGTGTGATGTAATTAGTGGAATGACGGGTAATTAGAGTGATGTGATGTAATTATTGTGATGGGGTAATTAGAGGACAATTACAGGTAATTTAGGTAAAAATTGTTTATTTTAGTTTTTATTTTTTAGAATTGAAACACATGATTTACATTTTCTTATATAATTTATTACCTATTCTGTCACATTACTATTTTCATACTATTTATTACCTATTCTACTACATTACTAACTAATTGTCTTTTTATTTTATCTTGCACCAAAAAAATCCACCTTGAACTGATCCATCCAATGCATTATAGGTCAAGTAGGCATCGTGAAGTATAAGTTCAGGGAACTTTGTTTTTCGTGTCTCAAACTCTGCTCTTATGTCAACTCTATAGTGTGGTAATAATTAGAATGGTGGGAGGTAATTGCATTCTTCTGATCATGCGCGGTGAGAGTGACTACTAATATAAATAGAGTGCTTCTGCATCACACGATTAAAACCTATCGTCGATAAGTCAAGAGCTAGCAAGTGAATGTTGTGCAACCATCCGACAGTAAACAATAATAAATTGACAATATATTTTCATCATCACATTTTGTGTAAGTTAATAAAAAAAAATTATCTTTTCTGAACATGTATGATTAATATGTTTGTTTTATTTTATTTATTTTTTATTTTAGTCCAACTGACAATGTGGATGCAATATTCAGCTCAACGGTGGGTACGGGCAGAAGACATTAAATCGGCCATTGAAAGGTTGTCTTGTGAACTAAGTGACTTAATCAAGGATTCGCAGCATTCATTAGTTTATGATACAAATGTCTTCTACGATATTGAAGAAACTGAACGCATTGAAAAAGATTGCAGGATGTATGCTGCTGGTGCAAATCTATGTTACAAATATTCACGAGGCTTTTTAAATTTGGACGAATTTTGTGAGCATATGATTAGAATAGAATCAAGACACTTTCTATATGACTTAGTGAAGTACCTGCCTAAGAAACTTATTGAAAAATATCAACTCGATCAGTCTGATGGTGATACGGGTAGTTAAATAATTCTTTATGTTGTATTTATTGTTAGATATAAATAATTATTATATTGTCATATTGCACAATTATAGTATCTTAAAAAAATTTCTTTGTATTTTCATATATTATGGTAAGGTTAGAAATAAAACAAATATTAAAATATGCATGTATTTTATTACCTATCTTGATTACATAACTAAGAGATATACCTTAATAAACCTAAAGAGTTTTTATTCCAATTTTACATTTAAATCTACAATATATTTTGTAAAGAAAGTGAACATTACAAGAGCATAATGACAATAATTATTATTAGGAAGCCAGTATACACTACCGAACACGGTAGCTCGGGTAATACCATCATCATCTATTAGACCCCACAATAGTGTACCTAAGGTGTGTTTACTTTAAGCAGAAATCCGCCCTACTTTAAATTTACTTCATCTTATGTAGTTTCAAAACCTCATGAGCTTTGCCTTCATATGCAAAGATACATAACTTCGGCCATCGCGTCGGTCGGCTCAATTACATGAAAAACATTAGATTTATTGTGTATCCCGAGCTCTCGCTGAATACTGATCTCCGGTTTTGTGTTGTTTTAAATATTCTTTAAAGACTATATGCATACTACTGTATTAGTATTAATGACTATAATTGAAACATTTAAGTAATTTATTTTGTCAAACTTATGTAACGAGGTATATGGTAGATAACTGAGTAAATGTTTTCAAAATGTACTCATAACGGGCGCATTTCATGGGGGTTTTGAAAGTACTCTACTACATCACTAAACAAATCACGTTCAAACAAAGTTAGAAATTAGAAAACAATATATTTATGCCATTTTGTTTGATACCTGGTAGACGACGCATAAAGTGATAATAGTATGTGGTGTATATTGTCTTGGACTATAGAGACTATGTAGGGTTAGAATTACTATCCCGTCGAAGTCTAGAAAATAAATTATTAAAGGTTTTGAGTATCAACTAAATTCGTGTACATCAAGGCAATTTGATTAGTATTGAGAGCTCGTCACATTGGTACGTGTTTATTTATGCCTACGCACGCCTGTGTTATTTTACACCACCACGTACATTACTCCTTAAAATCGGAGACATTAGAGATTTAGATTGTTGAAATGGCGAACAAATAATGGGGTCCCTTAAGCCCCTCCTATCTATTGAAAACAAAGAAAACGTATATGTTTACAAATAATTTATTTAAAAATAATGAAGTTATCTACAACGAAGTCGCGAACGGCGTTATCGGTAAAGAGAATTTCATCTGTTATAATAATTTTATAATAGTTTTTTTACTTAGCATTTACTAACATAATTTTGTACTTGGTCATTATTGTGCTCTAACATCAGTTTTGTAACATTCTTAGTAAATAGTTTTAAATTACCAGAGGTTTTAATTTCACTGGGTAAAAGTATCAGCGTAAACAATCACTAAACGTACGCTTTTTTTTATAATTTTCAATAGATCCCACTGGATAATTGTGCAATTTAGCTCTTAACTAAGAAAGGTGATTAAGATAGGTGTACTTGATTTTTGTCTATTTTTATACATTAAAACGCTAGCAAAACTTTACTGATATGCTTGCGACAAATAACAAAATAAATGAAAATTACTAAACTAGAATAGAAACGTGCAGAAATTTAAGTACCTCTGCTGTACTTTAGGCTAGAATTAGAAGGACAACAACCATAACAAACAATAATTGCAAGGCGGCTCTCTTTACGGTCTGTAAAAAAGTTTGCATTTAACGAGTAAAGAGAATTTAGTCAATAACTCCAAATCTAAAATGTTATACTTCACTTAACACCCATTTACAATTTGATTTTGTATATACTTCTTTATATTTACTATTTAAATCCATAATTAGAGGGCAATAAGTATATATCTAACTCGCCAACAGAGGTACCTCATATTAATGGCATTTCAAAGCCGTCCATGACTACTGGTTCACTGCTGTCAATCTTAAGTATTTTTAATTTGTTAATGTATTGCATTGTACTATATTTTTATCCTTTTACCTTCGTAAAGATATGGTAGTACTTTATACCACGAAACCAGTAGCCGCCTATTATAAAGTTTGTGAGATAAAGGACCTTTAAATTTTTCTAATTTCCAACCTATAAAAAATTGTACCTACCCGTAATTTCGTTTTAAGTTGCATTTAAAATCGCATATAATGACAGGTAACACTGTAACAGTTGGGATTCTCTGTTGTTAAATCCTAACATATAAGATCTGTTTACTGCCAGGCGATAGACAGAATATCCTTGAAATCAAATAACAATGTTTACGTACCTGTTTTGCGGTCAAAAATTTACTATAACAAATAATCTACGTCGACACTAGAGATTTAGCTGTAATGCAAATTCGCAACAAAACGTTACATTTATGTCAAATTTATGTAATAC
The DNA here is from genome assembly GCA_963675555.1 of Leptura quadrifasciata. NCBI lineage: Eukaryota > Metazoa > Arthropoda > Insecta > Coleoptera > Cerambycidae > Leptura > Leptura quadrifasciata. The sequence continues at coordinate 33,111,198 of OY776682.1, forward strand.
TACGAAAAATAAGTTAAGTAAAAATTTGTTGCTCCGCATAAACGATAGCCACTTACAAAAAGCTATGTACTATGTGATAGAGTCGACGTGATCGCGCAAAATAAATAAAAATATATATTGCTACGTCAAATTTTAAAACTACAATCTGACGTAACTAGTTGGTCGTCGTCTGTTGACTAACGGTATTTGCCGGCCGACTGACAGTGGAGATGGTCGGGGTTCTAAATTTCTTTGATGTATCAGGGCGCCAAGTAATTTTTTTTCTCTCCAAATACCAGCTCAAGTACAATGTAACCTTAAATTTACTAAATAAATTACTTAGCGAGACGATAATGAAAAATTCAAATTCAGTTTTATCTTTTAATAACAATAAACGAAGTAGGTTAACTTTATAACATTCAACAGTACAATAACGTAGGGTATGGTATGACAGACAAATTCAACACTAAAAAAAATATGTATCTAACTGGGTATACGCGTCTTACGTAAGTGTTTAAACCCCCAACAAATATCATAGATGTTTTAATTAATTAATAGAATATTTTCATAATATTTTTAGCAAAATTTAAAATAAATATATATATATATATATATATATATAGGTACAGTGGTGAAATTTTTTTTTAAGCAAAATATGCAATATATTTAAAAAAATCAATATATATATATATATATGGCACAAGAAGGATACAACTTGCAGGCAGCAGGGCTTCAGCTTCGGCTCAAACTTCAGGAATGGGCAACTTCCAGCCTATCAATTAACCCAGAAAATGGATGGCTCCTCCACAAAAAAGAAATTCCAGTCCAGCAAGGAGAAGTAACATAAGTACGTGTAGACCAGTGGAAAAAAAAAGTTATTCGTATCAGGGGAGACAAAAAAAAATGTAGGAAAAACTACGAAATCCTAGGCGAAACCGTAGGTGGAAAAAAAAAGAACCCTCGTTTCGGAGGGTTTTCTTAGAAAAATGCTGTTGACCTTGGATGTCCTTGGCCTAGTGTAAATTTGGCAAAAATGGCTTTTACGTATAGATCCTTCCAATGAAGACAATCGATTTCCAATACCATAAAAATATGCACACATCCAAACATAAATGGAAAATCGAAAATATAACGTTGCGAATATATCCCAAAATGGTGAAATTACTTGTTTCAAAAATCGCAACGAGCACGTAAAAATACCACTTAATAAATTGCCAAGCGTTCGAGCGAACTACACATGAAAAGTGACAGAATACCGGAAGACGAAACCTAAGCCAAACTATTGTGAAGAAATAAATCTGTGTTACCGATCGTCAATACGGTTATAGGAATCTACCTATAAACTAATTAAAAGTTATTGGTTGCCTAGCTTATAAGAATTACGGAAATAGAGAGCCTAATTATATGCAACACGCTACACAACAAAATGTATAATGTCATGCCTACACTTAAGTGTAACAGATTCCTTACAATTGCGGGTTCATATAGACAACTAAATAATAAATATTATGCGTGACAACGGATAACACGAATTCGTTAGACATTAAATGTAAGAGATAAAGTAATGATTTAGGGATTTTTTTAAATAATGTATAAATGTTAAATTGAACTGTAACAATATCATTTACAAAACACCTTATATGCACGACTATGTTGGTAGGCAGAGTGAACTGAGAAAGACATAAGACGTCTGATATACTTATAATATATAAATTGAAATGGAAAAAAAAATAAAATAATGGCTTCATATGTCCCATTCTATCTACGGAAACCATAGAAAACGCAAGTGTTTAGAAATAATTTATTTAAAGAAATGAAGTTCTACAACAAATGAAGTATGAAGTCCTAAAAAGCGTGTGTTATAATTTTAGATTAGAATAGATTTTTCATTTAGCATAAGCTATTCACAATAGTAATATAATTTTGTACCTAGTCATTATTGTGTTGTAACATCTATTGTATATAGTTTTGTAAAACGTTGTACGAGCGTAAACAATCACTAAAAGTTGACAATTTTTTTAGTTTTCAGCTGATCTCACCGGATAATTGTGCAATTTAGCTAGGTAGTCACTAGATTTTTGTCAATTCTATATATTAAAACGCTAGCACATCAATTTCAGGAAATTTTATAGATGAATTCCCGGCAGATTTAATAAAAAGTTATTATACTGTGATACTGATAGTTTGATTCTAAAAATAATGACAGAAATGACTTTATAGTAGATAACCGGGACAAATTCGATAATTCAAATTATCAAGAAGGAAATATATTTGATATCCCGAAGGGTCCATCAATTTCAGGAAATTTTAAAGATGAATTCCCGGCAGATCCAATAATAAGTTTTTATGGCACCGGAGCAAAAGCATATCACGTACAATCTGTAGGTAAAGAACTAAAGAAACCCAAAGGCGTGAAAAGATTAGTTATTCAAAAAGAGCTATCGGCACATGATTACAGACAAATTGTTGAAGAAGGTGGTGTAGTATTTAGAAAAATGAGCACGTTTCGCAGCGTTTTGCATGATATTTATACAGAAATCTTTTAGGAACGATCCAGGGGTTCAGGAACGATCCAGACATCGCCCTCTGCGACCACTTGGACCAACCACCTTAAAAGTTCCTCTCCTGATAATTCTGCCATTTTTTTTCTATTTATTTTATTGGGGTAGCGTAGCGTACGTTTAAACTCAAGTGATTTGGTAAAAATCTACCTCCGCTTTTATATAATATGGCGTCACCCCTTCTACATTCTTGTTCATGTTGATATTTAGCCTGAGGCGTGACCTTAGAACAAATTCGGTTATCAAATTATCCCACCCCTAATCAATTCAATGCTTTACCGTACATTTCATAAATATACACAATTACAAGTTCTTACTTAAATAATTAGATTTACTCTAAACTTGCCTACTACCCCCTAATCAAAAAACCAATGCAACGTAAGTAACAAAAATTTAATAAATATACACAATTATATATACTTTTACTTAAACAATTAGATTTCATTGCATGCAATATTAAGGAAGTGAGTAAAACAAACATTAATGGAGTGCACATTTATTATTCATTTTCTTATACATAAGTAAATACATCAGTTGCTATAACTTTTCTTTTCAGATTCAAACTGGGAACTTGTTAAAATTAAAGCAATGGTTAATTTTCAAAGCGGTGGTACAGAATTTAAGTCATTTTGTAAGAAAATAGATAAAATTCGGAACAAAGCATGCTTTTGTAGACCTACATTTGAATACAAATATGCGTTTGGCTGTTTTCTTTGGCGAACGCGTAAGCTTTGTGATGTAGTCCAATTGTTTTGTATAGGATGGATATAAAAACGAGCCGCTTGGAATTTATGAAAAAACCAATAATTAATGTCAGTCATTCTGTTATGTCAAAAATGCCAAGACGTTTAAATTACACACTTGTTTTGTGTAAGCTAATATAAATTACACAATGTGAAGGGGCAATAAGGTAAAATAGTCGTAAATAAAAGAAAACACACATACAACTTACATTTTGAATATGGAGGTAGAGGTATAATAGTTTTAAATTTCACAATATTTTCTCAAACAGATATATAGATATTTCAATGGTAATGGCCAAATTCGAACTTATTGTCCTAAAATACAAAAAACAAAGTATATCACTTTCTCGCAGAATACAATGGGTCAAACCAATATAAATATCACATACTATGACTGCAACAACATATTAATTTGTAATTGCGGAAAATTTATAGAGAAAACAGACCAAATCAAGTATTTAGGTATTCACTTCCATCAGTTTTTAAAGTGGCATCAACACATAGATTTCTGAATAACAAATTATGCAAATTATTACATAAATTTTATCAGCTCCGAAACATCTTTAATACAAAAACTAGAATTAACGTTTACAAGGCATTGATTGAATCAATAATAAAAGATGGAATAGTCATTTGGGGGATCGACCTATGATACGACTTTAGACAAATTAAAACATAATTCAAAAGCAGTTTATTAAAATTATTCTCAACCAATCGAAACAATATAGTACAAAATTACTATTTGAAGAGTCAGTTAGATATTGATACCATATATAATCTTATCTTTGAACTATAAAAAAATTGCGAAATGTCTGTAATGTATGTACCTCTACCTCCATATTCAAAATGTAAGTTGTAAAACCAATCTTTTTTATTTACGACTATTTTACCTTATTGCCCCTTCACATTGTGTAATTTATATTAGCTTACACAAAACAAGTGTGTAATTTAAACGTCTTGGCATTTTTGACATAACAGAATGACTGACATTAATTATTGGTTTTTTCATAAATTCCAAGCGGCTCGTTTTTATATCCATCCTATACAAAACAATTGGACTACATCACAAAGCTTACGCGTTCGCCGAAGAAAACAGCCAAACACATATTTGTATTCAAATGTAGGTCTACAAAAGCATGCTTTGTTCCGAATTTTATCTATTTTCTTACAAAATGACTTAAATTCTGTACCACCGCTTTGAAAATTAACCATTGCTTTAATTTTAACAAGTTCCCAGTTTGAATCTGAAAAGAGAAGTTATAGCAACTGATGTATTTACTTATGTATAAGAAAATGAATAATAAATGTGCACTCCATTAATGTTTGTTTTACTCACTTCCTTAATATTGCATGCAATGAAATCTAATTGTTTAAGTAAAAGTATATATAATTGTGTATATTTATTAAATTTATGTTACTTACGTTGCATTGGTCTTTTGATTAGGGGGTAGTAGGCAAGTTTGGAATAAATCTAATTATTTAAGTAAGAACTTGTAATTGTGTATATTTATGAAATGTACGGTAAAGCATTGAATTGATTAGGGGTGGGATAATTTGATAACCGAATTTGTTCTAAGGTCACGCCTCAGGCTAAATATCAACATGAACAAGAATGTAGAAGGGGTGACGCCATATTATATAAAAGCGGAGGTAGATTTTTACCAAATCACTTGAGTTTAAACGTACGCTACGCTACCCCAATAAAATAAATAGAAAAAAAATGGCAGAATTATCAGGAGAGGAACTTTTAAGGTGGTTGGTCCAAGTGGTCGCAGAGGGCGATGTCTGGATCGTTCCTGAACCCCTGGATCGTTCCTAAAAGATTTCTGTATAAATATCATGCAAAACGCTGCGAAACGTGCTCATTTTTCTAAATACTACACCACCTTGTTCAACAATTTGTCTGTAATCATGTGCCGATAGCTCTTTTTGAATAACTAATCTTTTCACGCCTTTGGGTTTCTTTAGTTCTTTACCTACAGATTGTACGTGATATGCTTTTGCTCCGGTCCCATAAAAACTTATTATTGGATCTGCCGGGAATTCATCTTTAAAATTTCCTGAAATTGATGGACCCTTCGGGATATCAAATATATTTCCTTCTTGATAATTTGAATTATCGAATTTGTCCCGGTTATCTACTATAAAGTCATTTCTGTCATTATTTTTAGAATCAAACTATCAGTATCACAGTATAAAAGAGACGTCTTATCCCCAAACTCTCTTTGATCACGTTGTACAATACCGTCTTTGACAATTCCAAGATACAAAAACCCACATAAATTGGTTTGTTATAAACTACCTTTTGCTGACCCATTTTAGTAAACTTTTTGTGTAAAAAGATTTATGTAGGTATATACTAAGTTTATATTTGTCTCGTCGTCTTAGATTGCTTTTCTAATAATACTAACATTAGTTTATTTGCCGCACAATCAACGTCGTTCTATATATAAATGTATTTGTCTGGTCTGGTCGATAGGGCAATCGCGATTAATCACACGGACATCGCACTAGCTCTGGCTTCTGGAATTGGGGGTTGTCTAATTTCTGTGTTGTTTATTTATTTCCAAGATTCGTTACTTATATAGATAGCATGAGAGTCTTATCTTTCTAGATCTGTTAGTGTAGACACTATGTCTTTCATATACCTATTGTAAATAGTACTTACATCGACCTCTATATTGGCAGTCTCGATACAGTTAAAAATTTTAAAAGTACATAGAACAGAAAAAGAAGCTATTTTTAATGCAATATACAATAATGGATTTAATTGAGCGATAAATTAGCGTATTATATCGATATTAATTGTGTAAAAGTAATTACCATATTAAATTAATTGACTTAGTATTAATTAGCTTCTCAGAAACAAAACAATTTTTAACAATACGTGGAACTACAAAGAAAGGCTTTGTTGCACTAAAGAATGTTTATATCTTTAGACAATCGCCGCATATATTGTCTGATACGCTACTAAAAAAATTGTGGTACCACGGTAAAGCCTTTGTTGTATTGGGAATAACAAAAACATTTATCGTTGACAAAGCTACTTGGCTTTCTTTAACTCTTTACCTACGGATTGTATTCGTTTTGCTCCGGGGGCTATAATAACTTTTTATTAAATCTGCCGGGAATTCATCTATAAAATTTCCTGAAATTGATGTGCTAGCGTTTTAATATATAGAATTGACAAAAATCTAGTGTCTACCTAGCTAAATTGCACAATTATCCGGTGAGATCAGCTGAAAACTATAAAAATTGTCAACTTTTAGTGATTGTTTACGCTCGTACAACGTTTCACAATACTATATACAATAGATGTTACAACACAATAATGACTAGGTACAAAATTATATTACTATTGTGAATAGCTTATGCTAAATAAGAAATCTATTCTAATCTAAAATTATAACACACGCTTTTTAGGACTTCATACTTCATTTGTTGTAGAACTTCATTTTTTTAAATAAATTATTTCTAAACACTTGCGTTTTCTATGGTTTCCGTAGATAGAATGGGACATATGGAGCCATTTTTTTCTTTTTTTTCCCATTTCAATTTATATATTATAAGTATATCAGACGTCTTATGTCTTTCTCAGTTCACTCTACCTACCAACATAGTCGTGCATATAAGGTGTTTTTTAAATGATATATATTTTTATTTGTTTTGCGCGATCACGTCGACTCTATCACATAGTACATAGCTTTTTGTAAGTGGCTATCGTTTATGCGGAGCAACAAATTTTTACTTAACTTATTTTTCGTATTATTACATAAATTTGACATAAATGTAACGTTTTGTTGCGAATTTACATTACAGCTAAATCTCTAGTGTCGACGTAGATTATTTGTTATAGTCAATTTTTCACCGCAAACAGGTACGTAAACATTGTTATTTGATTTCAAGGATATTCTATCTATCGCCTGGCAGTAAACAGATCTTATATGTTAGGATTTAACAACAGAGAATCCCAACTGTTACAGTGTTACCTGTCATTATATGCGATTTTAAATGCAACTTAAAACGAAATTACGGGTAGGTACAATTTTTTATAGGTTGGAAATTAGAAAAATTTAAAGGTTCTTTATCTCATCTCGTCAATAAAAAGACAATTAGTTAGTAATGTAGTAGAATAAGTAATAAATAGTATGAAAATAGTAATGTGACAGAATAGGTAATAAATTATATAAGAAAATGTAAATCATGTGTTTCAATTCTAAAAAATAAAAACTAAAATAAACAATTTTTACCTAAATTACTTGTCCTCTAATTACCCCATCACAATAATTACATCACATCACTCTAATTACCCATCATTCCACTAATTACATCACACCACTAAACTGAACACTGCTCCGGCTCCGACTTCGGCTCCGAACCGAATTCTAAACTGAACACTGCTCCGGCTCCGACCCCGGCTCCCGAACCGAACCGACCCCACCCCACCCCTAAACTGAACACTGCTCCTGCTCTTGAACCTGAACCAAACCGCTTTCATTCCTCATCTACTACTATTCGCTTAATACTGTTCGGAGACGGTTTTTGTTTATCTGGATATCTATTAGCAAATATTTCACACGTTCTTGATAAAACTTTGTTACATTCTCCATAGATTATAAACAAATTTAAGTAATCCTCGTGCGTATAACTTAAGCGCCCCGGCATGATAATTGATACTTGTCAAATGGTAAGTGACAGCTACATACATTTGTTTAGCACTCAACGCCGTCATAGCCAACTAAGAGTAATTTAACTTAATATCCATAACAAAATACCCATATAGAAATATTGAATTGGGAATATCTCGTAAACTAAAAATTTTCGGAATAGACATCCATATACAAACTTACCCTTATTTTTAATGGCGAATAAGATAAGACTATAAAAATTAGGGGTTTCCATTTGAAAAAATTGATTTATTTCTCAATTTCATTTTTATTCATATTTTTTGAACACTCTGTATTAATACTTATCAAAATATTATAAAAACTCTATTAAAGTAGATCTTTTTAAACAAGGAATCGAACCCAAATTAGATAATAAAGGCTTCCTTATAGGAAAAATTGATAATTCTTTTAGGGCCCGCAAACGTCATTTTTGACATAAAAATTGAAATATTTCAAAAACGGAGAGACCTAGGTATAGGACATGATACACAAAATCGGCCTAGAATTTTACGTATAATCCAAAAATGTAATAATATATAGGGTGTCCCATTTAAAATAAGCAAGTTGGTATCGACTTCCGGTATAACCGGAAGTGCCACCATCTTAAAAATATTTTAACCGAGTTGCTCCCATTGACATTAGTTTATTACCAAATTTTCAAAATTTTCCGATGTCTACTTTTCGAGATATCGATCGCAGCAGATCGTCGTGGGACGTATATGAAATGTTATTGTACTTACGGGTACTCTCCCGCGTCGATGGTCGACTCCTCCTCCTCCAGGAGTCATGGTTGTCTAAACGACGTGTCGGCAGAATCTCATCTGCTATCTTCAGATTCTCACTGAAAGCTGGTATATATGTTAGATAGTGGATTACTTGATTAACTTTTTAAAAACTTTTATTCACTTGTAATGGAGTCAAGCTTGACTCTTGTAAAAAATAACAATAATAATTTTGAATGTGTTTAATCGAAAATGAGTATAAGACTGAAGGTACAAATGTCTGTTGGTTATATTTATAATATTAGCGAACAAAGAGTATTGAATTGGCAATTCAGCATGATAAGAGATTACCAAGAAAGAAACATTAAGCTCAGCCAACGTGAGCGGTTATTAGAGAAGAGCTGTTACGCAATCTGTAACATGATATGTTTGAGAAGGTTAAGCCTGTCTCAGTGATATTATATATCATAGTATATTTCTAATATAACAGCTTCCCCCTTATAAAAAAAGTTGGTGTTTTATGCAGCAACTTTTGAAATGAATATAAAATGTATACAAAAGGTAATGGTACAATTTGGAAAAATATAAAGAGTACAAAAATGTTAAATCGTAAGGTTTAAAATACAGAATATAGCCTTAGCGTCTAAAATATGAAATGCAAGCACAATAAGCTTGATTCATAAAATAATATAACATAAAAATGTTAGAGTTAAAATATAGCTTTAGCAAAAAAGCGTAAAATACAAACATAATAAGTTTGTTAAAAGTGGGATAATATAAAAATATTCCCAGGGTTAAAATATGGCTTTACCGTGAAAACCTAAAATATAAGCATGATAGATTTAAATGAAAATGGTATAAAAATGTGAATACAATTGAAATTAACAAGGGATAAGTAAAATAATGAAATGTAATGGTTAAATGAATAAAATATGGTTCACTGAAGAGTCCAGCACTAAAAGTCAGTAAAAGGCACAAAACAGTTCATCTTTATGTAAGTTCTATGTCTTCGGCTTCGTTGTCTTCTCTCCTTAAGGTAGGTCGTCTTCGTGAAGGAAATAGGTTAGCAAATGTCCTGTGGGGTTTGCTAGGCCTAGGGGGTGATGCAGAAACATCGATGGCTAGTCTTCGTCTTTTTGTTCTGCACTTACAAAATAGGTACAGAAATAACAGTCCAAATATTAGCACAATGATGAAGTAGGTGAACCAGGATATGTGTTTTGTTACGAATGGTTCGTTGATTAAATAGTCTAGATCTCTGGAATATTGGTCCAATTTGTGCTTGGCAATTTCGAGATCTTCTGTGTTAAGGTTGTTTAATTTTAATGGTTTAAGGTTTGGTGCTCTAATGTTGTTTGGAATTTTGTTGCAGCATTCGAATGGAATTTGGATGGGATGAGTGTCGTCGTTTACGTCGGTTACTTCGTTGGTACTGGCTTGGATTTTTGTGATGCCTATAAAGGCGTAACAATTAGTTTGTAATTTCACTATTGAGTTTTTGTAGATGACTTCAGTTTTCGAACTTCTTTCTGGACAATTGATGGTTGCCTGTAATGGTTCTGCGTCGATAACTAACCACGTATTTTCGTCTATCTTTTGGACGTTGTAACCTTGGCTGATGATGAATGACGTCTGGCAGCTTCCTGGCAGAGTTTTGAGGTTCTTGAAGAGACGGGCTTCACAAATGGCATTATCATCGATGGGGTATGACAATAGATTTAGACATAATTTAGTGTTGAAGTAGAGTAGTTTGCATTCTCTGAGGTCCGGGATGGTTAAGTACATTAAAGAATCATCATCTCTCGCGATATATTTTTGAGAGGTTGACAAGATATGATATAAGCCAGTTCTATTATCCAAAATAGTGATAGGGTATAATTGAAATACTGAGTAGCTTTGAGGGTCTACCAAAGGTATGTCTAATACGAATATTAAATCTGAATTTGTTTGAAAAGCTTTTAGTTCTATAATGTCTAAATACTGTGCAACTTTTGATAATTTGATTGGAAGTGGCACATTGTTCCTTTGTAGGTTCTGTGAAATTTCCTGTAACGAATTTACCAAGTCTTTTGGGTTTATGATCGATGTATGAATTATTTTGAGCCTCGCGAAAGTGATAGAATTCAGGATATCGTTTAAGTTATCTTCGATAAATAGATAGCTTGCCATAAGCTGTTCGCAGATTTCTATAAATTTTAATTTTGCGTGAATATTTTCTGTCTTTAGTCATGTCTAGAATTGAAGTTTCGATTTCTTTAATATCTTTATTGAAAGTTTCTTCATCAACTTGCAGTTTTTGAATTGTTGCTTTGAAATTTTTGATTGTGACAGATATTTGATTTTTGATTAAATTTTCGAATTGGTGCTCGTCATTATTTAATTTGTTGATGCAATCAGAATAATACTGACCATCTTCTGTATCTAAATTTCCAGTTATTGATTTGAAAATTGTTCCAATACCGTTTAGTATTCCTCGTTTGTATCGTTTCGTGTCAAGGTAAATTTCGTCAAATTTTGATTGTATTGATTGAGAAATTTGTGTCAATAAACTGAGGTGAGTTTTTACATCTCCTAAAGAGACGTTCATGTAATGATACGTTGGGTCGAGCGTGTTGTATAGTGTCTGTAAGATCTTGTCGTTTTTGTCGAAAGCTGTCTTAAAGGTAGATATGTTTTTGTGTACCAGTAAAGTCCATTTCTTGTGAGAAATCACAATGTCTGTGTCTCGGTCATAGTATACTCCAATCGTATTGTTAATTGGTGTTATTTTAAATTGAGCAAGTGCTGATCCGAATAGCAGAAAAAACATTAAAATTTCCATTCCACACGTCTGGATTGAAGTTGAATGCTGCTCCGTGAACTTTGTTACAATGCGGTCTTCTCTGCCAGGGGCGTTACCAGGTATTCCTTCCACAGAGGTCTCCTACACTGCCGAAGACACCGACTTCTCGACTGGGATGAATTCTTACTTGCTAATTTGTTGATTGATTGATATGTTGCTTTGTTGCTTGTTGAATTATTATTATTGTTTCTTTGTGAACGTAGATTCTTCTGAGTAAAGGATTGGGATCCACCACGACAGCTAAGGAATTTCTCCTTTTTCCAGGGGCTCTTTTCTTCAGGTTAGGCACCTTTTCCAGATGAACTCCTTGTTCCTTCCGATATGTTTTCCACTGGTTAGGCTCCCGAACTGTGCGTGTTCTTCAGATCCGCCACGACTGCGCCAATGTTAGATAGTGGATTACTTGATTAACTTTTTAAAAACTTTTATTCACTTGTAATGGAGTCAAGCTTGACTCTTGTAAAAAATAACAATAATAATTTTGAATGTGTTTAATCGAAAATGAGTATAAGACTGAAGGTACAAATGTCTGTTGGTTATATTTATAACATTAGAGAACAAAGAGTATTGAATTGGCAATTCAGCATGATAAGAGATTACCAAGAAAGAAACATTAAGCTCAGCCAACGTGAGCGGTTATTAGAGAACAGCTGTTACGCAATCTGTAACATGATATGTTTGAGACGGTTAAGCCTGTCTCAGTGATATTATATATCATAGGATATTTCTAATATAACATATATATATATATATATATATGTATATATGTATATATATATATGTATATATGTATATATGTATATATGTATATATGTATATATGTATATATGTATATATGTATATATGTATATATGTATATATGTATATATGTATATATGTATATATGTATATATGTATATATGTATATATGTATATATGTATATATGTATATATGTATATATGTATATATGTATATATGTATATATGTATATATGTATATATGTATATATGTATATATGTATATATGTATATATGTATATATGTATATATGTATATATGTATATATGTATATATGTATATATGTATATATGTATATATGTATATATGTATATATGTATATATGTATATATGTATATATGTATATATGTATATATGTATATATGTATATATGTATATATGTATATATGTATATATGTATATATGTATATATGTATATATGTATATATGTATATATGTATATATGTATATATGTATATATGTATATATGTATATATGTATATATGTATATATGTATATATGTATATATGTATATACGTATATACGTATATATGTATATATGTATATATGTATATACGTATATACGTATATATGTATATATGTATATATGTATATACGTATATACGTATATATGTATATATGTATATATGTATATATGTATATATGTATATATACTTATAAAAATATCGTTATGTAGCCCACAGCATTACTGGTATGTTGTTGAACCCGAAGATATCTTTCACACATAGTGCAGCCCTCCATATATTCTTTTCATTCAAGGTTATCTTCAGCTGTTCTCGCTGTTTTCGCCTTACAGTGCAGATTTGGAGGTCTCAAATGATTCTATTTTTAAAAGCTTTTATTTAACTTGCAATGTTTGTCAGTCGGTTTAGGTCAAATCTTGCAATCAAAATTTCGATTAGTTCTAATTAAGCTAGAGCTTTGAAACTTTGCACGTTTATAATTCCGGTGACAGTACACTTTAACATTTTCCTATAAGAAAAAAAAAGATGGCGGCTTCAAGATGGCGGACGACTTTATCGTTTATGATCCGAATCGACTCGAAATCGATATCTGGGGGTTTTCGAGATCGCGAATTATGAATTCTTGGTCAAAATTCAAAATGGCGGCGCCAATATGGCTAATGACTTTCGTCACTTAGATGCAAATCGATCAAAATCGATATCTGGGGGTTTTTGGGGTCGCGGATTACGAATTTCTAGTCAAAAAATTAGTTCAAGATGTGCGGACGACTTTACCGTTCATGATCCGATTCGTCTCAAAATCGATATCTGGGGATTACAGCATATCAAAAGACTAAAAAGTAAAAAATAAGATTATATAAAAAAATATTTAAAAAAGCTTTCATTTAAAGAATGCTCTAAAAAGTAGAAAATAAGCTTTGAAGTAAATCAAACCCATCATTTTGTTACATTATATAATTTTTTTATGACATAAAAGCTTGTCGTGAGCAATCTCCTTTACACAGGAAAATCTTGCGACAAGCTTTTATATCATAAAAAATAATATAATGTAACAAAATGATGGGTTTGATTTACTTCATAGTTTATTTTCTATTTTTTAGAGCATTTTTTAAATAAAAGCTTTTTTTAAGTCTTAAAATAACAACTCTGTTATTTAAATATTTCTGATAACAACTACGGATACTGAATATAGTTTAAATAACAAATTCGTATTTTTCCATATCATTTTTAGGTAGGGAATCTACACATGTGCTGTGCTGTACAGTCCACGACGTTCGAACGTTTTTTTATTTTCCTTAGCAAGCCGCTTTTAGCAAAATGCAAAAAAAGCTATGGACATTTTGTTAATTTTATGTTGCTATTTTGTATCGCTAAAATTAAATTCGTATCTTGAACCATTTTCGAGAAAACTAAAAACTGCTAATGTTAATCAAACGTTAACAATGACCGCGATATTTCAGTAGCTATTAACGCTAAAATAAAAATTCCCATGTTAGAATTTGTCACTTTCAAAGTGCTTCCAGATGCCAATAATGTATTTTTGATTAGACCAGTTTTTAGCTAATAATGTTCCAGTTAATATTTAAAAAACCTTGAAGGAGTAATAATAAAACCACATTCAGAAAAATATAAAAAAAAATCATTGGACATGTTGGTACTTTCTCGTTGCTATTTTGTAGCACCAAAATTAATTTTGTAGCTCGAACCATTTTCGAGAAAACTAAAAACTGTTAACGTTAATTTAACGTTTATTTACATTACTAACTGCGGAAAATAATTTTACACAAGTTTCTCTATTGGTTCTACATAACTTATTCTGGAACTTAGTCATCGGCGCATGCGGCATGTGACATGACAATCTATTATTAATGGCCGCTCGATCAAGTGTACTGTTGTACATTTTTTTCTTTTCTTTTGTTGTTACTAATGTTGTATGTACTCCCAAAATTAATTCTGTACCTTAACCGTTTTCAAAAAATCTAAATACCGCGATATCTCGGTTGCCATTAACGTTACATTAAAATTGCGGTGTCAGAATTTGTTTAATTTAGAAGTACTTGTAAAAATTCTACTTTTGTTACTTTTTATGTTGCCATTCTCCTCCACCAAAATTAATTTGCTACCTTGAACCGTTTCCAGCAAACACTGCTAACGTTAATCTAAATTTAGAAAAGAAACTGAATTTATCCCCTCCCTCATAATATTTATAAAAAAAATTAAATTGGATAAAAAAAAGTTGCAGCACTACTACAATATTAGCAAGAAACAGTAATTAATGCAGATACAAATTTGCTAGAATTCTTAAATAGTAGAATAACATCTGACAAAGTTAATTCGTAAAAATATTTTTTTATCATCTATAAGTTTTATTTACTAAGTTTATAAATTCGAATTTTTAAATAGTTTTTTTTTATTATTTATCTTATTGACGCCTAATGTAACAAATATAACTTTAATCAATTGGTACGTCTTATATAACTTTATATTTGATTGTAGATGGATTAGATTCTGAATATCTTCATTACAAGTTATTAGAGCAATTAATAAAACAAGAAAAATGGTTTATAGTAACATCTTTTCTTGGTCAGTGTTTGCCTATTCATTCTCTAACATCTGAGGTAATAAACCATTTATTGTTAGCAATTATGTTGTTAAAGGGAGACGTATCTTGTACTACTCTAAAGTGAATTACACACCTTAAACTTTACCGGGAAACCAATATCTTTCGCAAACCACACCGCGATTTTGCTCGTTAGTAGAACAGAAATTAAATAAATGATACAAATTGATTCAATGTCTCAAATAGTAGAATAGCATCTAATAAATTTAAATGCACAAATATAAGTGCAGTGTACTACAAGCAATAAAGAAGACCAAATTTAATGTAGGTATAAATATCGTAAATTTTTAATGTTTTCGTAGCACTTCACTCTCTGTGCTCAAAAGTAACATGTATATTTTATTTTAAGGTTTCACATATTAAAGTACCGTCTCTGAAATTCAGTAATAGAAATAAGTTGAGTTTGGTATAAGTGAAATTATATGAATTTATAAGTGCACAGTGAGAGTTTTTTATTTAGTATTTGTCTGATGTATTGATACACAAGAACATTTCAAATTCCAGATGTAAGACACGGATGCTATCAGCAAATGTGTGCTTAAAAAATGATCATTTTTATGACTACTTCATTTCATCTTAAGAGATTCTAGCTAGGCCGACAATAATACACGATATTTTTATTTTTGCCATTGTTATAGCAAACCAATAAAAAATCTAACAATGGGATAGATGTAAACAGACTCCCTATTTTTTTAGTATTTCTCAAAAGTGTACATTTGGTAAGTATTGATAATTTTTAATTGATAATGGGGGCAGTTTAATGAAAAATAAGTTGTAAATAGAGCTTTTTGATTTTTTGCAAAGAAAGGAGGGTTAATAACTTGCTTGGTAAGCTAAAGCTTTTATAACACTTATCTAGTAAACTGAAGAGATAAGATAAAAATAATCAAGAATAAAAGTGCAACATTATATTTTGCCAAGCAGTAAACAATATACAGTGTGTTCCAGTTTATTTGTTATACTTGATATTTTCTGAAATTTTTTAGATAAATTTTAGGTTGGATATCCAGCCTAACTTAGTATTTTCTGTGGAATCTGATGCTGATTTTAATTGATAAAAGGGATGTAAAAACATATACGTAAAATTATAAATATCACTTCCGGTTTACACGGAAATGACGTTATTTTTGCCAAATAACAAATTTAAAATCGAAAAATTTTATTTTTCAAAAAGACCATTATTAATTTGTTGAAACTTTTAAAAGATTTGGAAGAAAATATTCAATAAAATTTTTGTTATTGTTTAGCTTGTATTCCTGAATATTAAACGTAAAATAAAAAAAATTAAAAATCAGTTTTTTAAAAGTTTCTCACAAAATATCAATTTTAGGCGCGTAGCACCTACTTTATCACTTTTTTACTAAGAATTGTGCGATTAATGTGACGATGCGAAAAAAAATGGAGCTATTTAAAAAAAACGAAATTTTTTAGATTATTTTCAATTTATAGCATTTAGCGCAGTCAAAATAGCACAAAAAGTCAATATAAAAGAACTTTTTCCATAAGCAATTTTATGGTTGGCTTCTGTTGGGGAGGTGCTAAGAGTACCCAAAAAATTTTTGTGCTCCAAAGACTCTGTGCATCAATTGTTATTGACAATTTAATTTTTTTAACTGCGTTTTTCAACCTAAAAATGTGAATAACTCGAGATATATAAGTCCTCTCGGGACAAAAAAAAAACAAAATCTTTGTAATTAAATATTCTACAAATCTATGTTTACTGTAGGTCTTACGAGTGCAACCATAACCTACAAAAGTGAAAAAACTGGACAAAAATCGTTTCTTCTTAAATTGTGCTGCCCAGAGCCGCTGAGTGAACCGATCAGCTTCAAACTTTCAGAAAATCTATCTTTTACACTACAAAAACACCCTGAAAATTTGGTGTAATAATATTAAACCCAATATGCGCAATTGAATTTGTTATTTAAAATTATAATTGACCGCCATTTTATGCCATTAAGTTCAAAACGGATCTTTTTTTTGAAAAATTCGGTCTCGATGCCGGTTTTTGGATGCCATAAAAAAAATTTAAAACCTATTTTGCCCACTTTTTGCATTTGTTCAAAACCCAATAAACAAAAAAATGATTTTTTTCGGCCATTTTGAAAAATTTTGAAATTTTTTTCATCAGATCATAAAAAAATTTAATACCTTTATTTTAGGAAAGAAAAGAGTTTATTTTGGTCAAAGTTTTTTTAAAAATGGCCGATAAAATTAATTTTTTGTTAATTGGGTTAAACAAATAAAAAAAAATGGTCAAAATAGATTTTAAAAAAATTTTTTTAGGGCATCAAAAAGCTGACGTCGAGACCTAACTTTTGAAAAAAAAGATCCGTTTTGAACTTAATGGCAAAAAATGGCGGTGAATTAAAATTTTATATAACAAATTCAATTGCGCACACTGGGTTCAATGTTTTTGCTCCAAATTTTCGGGGTGTTTTTGTTAGAGTAAAAGGCAGATTTTATGACAGTTTGAATCTAATCTGTTCACTCAGCGGCTTTGGGCAGCAAAATGAAGAAAATACGATTTTTGGCCAATTTTGTAGGTCATGGGTGCGCTTCTAAGACCTGCAGTAAACCTAGATTTGTAGAATATTTAATTGCAAAGATTTTGTTTTTTTTTTGTCCCAATAGGACCTATATATCACAAGTTATTCACATTTTTAGGCTGAAAACGTGGTTAAAAAAATTTAATTGTAAATAACAATTGAAGCAGGGTCGTTGAAGTACAGCATTTTTTGGATACTCCTTAACACCTCCCCAACAGAATTCAACCATAAAATTGCTTATGGAAAAAGTTCCACTTCAAATTCTATTTTGACTGCATTAATTAGAAGGCGCGCTCGAATTAGGATTTTACTTGGAACATTGGATAAGTGCTTGGATTTTCTTAAAATCTGTATTGGGTTGTTTGTTATCTAGGAAAAAGCCCCTAACTTCGGCTTTGCCACTCTTGTTCAGAAATTGTTGTAAATAATAACTTTGTTGTTAATTTGCAATTGCAAAAGACAAGCAAAATAAAACAATAAAACAATGTTCGTGTTTTTTGTTAAAAATTAACGACTTACTCATTAAATTTTTGAAAAAACGCGTAGATACAATGAAATTTTTCAAAAAGGGGAGAACGGAACCCATATTATATAATAAATCCGAAAAAAATCATGTAAGCATATTTTTTAAATACAAAGCTTCTTTTCATTATCGGTTTTCCCATAAAAGGCATACCTGCATAGTTTTCCCTTAATTTTAAACAATTTTCGTCTCCAATATTTTTTTTAAAAATGCATATTTTTCAAGATACTAGCATTTGTGAGTAAAATAATTGTAACTTTTTCCACCAAAAAAATGCTCATATCTCGAGAAATATGCATTTTTAAAAAAATTTACAGATAGAAATTGCTTGCAGTCAAATTAATGTTCTACTGTTATGAATTTTTTCTGATTTTTAAGAAAACATTTTTTCAGTGATTTTTTCTCAGTTTTTGCGACGGGTTTTGCTATTTCTATAGGTACCTCACAGGTATGTTTTTTCTGGAAAAATCGGTATAGAGAAAAGTTTATTATTGTAAAAATACATTTACCTAAATTTGATCAGATTTTTTTAATAAAATTTTGATTTCCTCTTCCTCCTTTCTGAAAAATTTCGAATTAATGAATCTCGGAAAATTTGTGTTTAAAAAAAAAACGAATAAAAAGCTATTCTTATCAAAGAATACAGAAATACGTATTTTTGTGATATTAATTGGTATTACTGCATTTTTCATGGAATTAGTTGGTGTTACAGAAATTTTCATGGTATTACTCTGGAGTTGTGAAATTACTAAGATATTATAGTAGTATTACAATGCCAAAATGGAATTAGTGTATAGAACTTTGGCATCGGTTTACCCCTCGGGTATTTAACCATTGAACAAATTAATATAATTCTTCTTTGTTAGGATACATGCACATTTTTGGCTACATAAAAATATTTTCGCTTTGTTAATTATAGAGTTATAATGATAGTATTTAATAATTATATTAAACAATGGTAAATAAAAATTGGTTAATAATAATAATAAAATTAATGTCATGTAAAATTAAGGAAAATTTAAATGTGGACTAAATTGATTCTTTAGATTAACGCCATGAATTCAAGAATACGAAAAATGCTGGAGTTGGTAACAAGTAAAAGTAAAAACTTACTAGATCTACCAAAGTATGACTCTACCAAGGGTACAAGGTAAGAAGAGCAATCAATCGCTTCGTTAGCGCAAAATAATTTTTTACACCCAAATAAATCTAACATAAAAGACAAGCAGGAACTGGAGCTGAGAGAAACTCCTGGAACAGCAAAATGTACGGAAATAAAAAATAACCAAATAGAAAATAAAAAACCAGTAAATAAATTGCAGAAAGTTAATAATGAACGGATAAAACAGGATATGAACAACGAAAATGAAAGCGAAAGTGTGATCGAGGAAAATAATGACCATTCGAATTCCCAGTCCAACACAAATGTCTTCAGGTAGTGAAGCACCCTTCAAGTTGTAAGATGAAATTGCCATTCTGCCTATCATTAAGAAGTCTTATTTATTGCCTCTAAATAAACACAATACAGTATTATGTATAATGTCGCTATGGGCTAATCAACGAACGCGTGTCGTTATGGGCTAATCAACGAACGCGTTCTAAATGGCGTGTATCTGTATCTGACGAGAGCGCTACCTCATGGGAATTGTATTGAACAATTCCATATCTTTTAAGCGTTGAACCGGTCATTATTAAGCCCTTCTGAAATTTTGTGTAGGGGTTCCTTATAGCAATATGTGGCAAATAGTAATAGGATACACGCAAAACGCTGTTTAGCCCAAGGATGGGCTACACAACGTCTGTGAAGGCTAAACAACATACCACTGATATCTAGTTTGGGCTTTATAATGTCCGTTTATATGTATATATGTATATGTATATATGTATATATGTATATATGTATATATGTATATATGTATATATGTATATATGTATATATGTATATATGTATATATGTATATATGTATATATGTATATATGTATATATGTATATATGTATATATGTATATATGTATATATGTATATATGTATATATGTATATATGTATATATGTATATATGTATATATGTATATATGTATATATGTATATATGTATATATGTATATATGTATATATGTATATATGTATATATGTATATATGTATATATGTATATATGTATATATGTATATATGTATATATGTATATATGTATATATGTATATATGTATATATGTATATATACACATTTTTTCATCAAGTAGAGATCCGAAAATATTCTGGACTACCTGAGATCCAGTTCATGCAACAATTTTGTTTTTGTTTTAATTGTTAAACATACTATAAAAAATTTATAACTTTTATGGTAACACCAGAGGGGTAATGAAAATTACTTTTTTTATATACATGATATATATGTACCATGATGACATCATTCGTAAATATTTGTAAGATGGGATCCGACCTTGTATATAAAGAAAATATAGGTTAACGAGAGATCAACCTATGTTGCCGGTATTTTTACAGTATATACGCTTACACAGCTGTTCTTAAATATATTTTATCTTTCGGTTTCTTCCGGATGTTATATTACCAAATACCTATATAATTTAAATTTTTGTGTAAAATATTCATGGCAATTCATTATGTTTTGAGCACACTTTTATTAATGTTGAAAATAAAAAATGTTTCTTATAAAAGTTGTAGGTATCTTATATGAATTTTTTTAAAATGTTATAAAAAAATACAACTACATAATATGTTGGCTTGTCTTTAATTTTCTCTATGTCATTCGATAGTGGTCTGGTTCTGGCATGTGATATCCTGTTACAATAAGAAAAATTCTCTATAGAAGTATTCTATACTTTTGTTTCACAGCAAATACAAAACTTCAAAATTTTAATTAGGTATACAATGTGCCCAGATGGACTTAACTATACTTGTGATTTTCCTTATTTGGCATTTTAAAGGAAAAAGTCATTCTTCATAAAAAGTTTTGTTTATCGTGAAAAGTCATGAGTGTCATTAGCCATATTCAGACGTTTAAAATAACGTACAGGGTAGTTATCAAATAAGGAAACGTGAATTTGTGTCAAGTGTAAAGTATTAGTTTTTTGCGAGGAATATAAAAATGTTACTGAAAGTTGTTTCTAATGTTAATAGTAGTCCAGATATGAAACTTGAACGTCGTATCTCAAAGTTGATATTTTTGCGAAAATTATGATTAATATAATTTTATAAATTCAACGAAAGTACATAATTTCTTGAATAAAATGATACGACGTTCAAATTTCATATCTGGACTATTTATTAACACTAGAAACAACTTCTTTCAATAACATTTTTATATTCCTCTCAAAAAACTAATACTTTATTCTTATTGGCACAAATTCACGTTTCCTTATTTGCTAACCACCCTGTATGTTATTTTGAAAGTCTGAGTATGGCTAATGACTTCACGATAAGCAAAACTTTTTATGAAGAAAAACTTTTTCCTTTAAAATGCGAAGTACCTAAGGAAAATTACAAGTATAATTAGGTCCATCCGGAGACACACTGTATACAGGGTATTTAGAAAATTATGCCAAAGAAAAGTGATTTATGGTGGCCCATATTAAGGTTGATCTCGCTTATGGTGCACCTAGGAGAAAAAGCAAAAATTAAGAATAGTGTTTTTTTACATGTTCTACAACAGAGTATGAACAAGGGGCGCGTTGATCTGGATACAACATCATGTTATTTTTCTTTCACAAGGAACATTTCAACTTTTTCACCATGGTTGTGGTATGCTAAGTTTGCTTGAAGTGTCAACAATCAAAATGTAACAACCCAACTGTTAGCACAGCCTACCTGTTAGCTTTAGTGTACTCGCATAAGAACTAAACCCAATTTGGCTATTTAAGGTCAAATGTTTCTCTGCATAATCTTATTCTAATCACAATGATTAGCCCAGAAGTCAAGAAAGACTTGTGCGGGAGAGGAGGAGGCATATTATTATCATGCAAGCCGCATTTCCACTATACAAGGTGTCAGAACTCGTCGCGCATTAAATTCACTGGTACATTCCTGACCTTAAAATAACATAAAAAGTTGATATAAACTTATGTCCGAGACGCTATCGTTTTCGAGACACAGGGTGATAAAGTTTAAATTTTTTAAAAGATTTTCTGTGATACCTTACAGATAAAACGAGATATTGTTTTGAAACCATGTTATACCAAATTTGAACACATTTTTTTATGTGAAAGATATTACAGAAAATCTTTACAAAAAAATGAAACTTTGTATGTATCTCGGAAACGATAGGGTTTCGACATGTGTATATGAACTTTTTATATTATTTTAAGGTCAGGAACGCGACAGTGAATTTTATGCGCGACAAGTCCTGGCACCCTGGATATGTGGACCAAGCACATTGTTAAATGTACTTTCTTGATATTCATACTTAAGATCTCCAAAAAAACTTTTGAAATATTCTGCACAACAATATTTTTAAATAGGACGTATAATTTAATACATAATCAGTAATTAATCATTATATCAAACTGAAATAATATATAATATGTAGGTGCTATCTACTTAAGTATAGGTACCTATTTGATATTAGTCAAATGGGGTAGGTATTTATTTATTAGAAAGATACGAACATAGTAGGTAGCTATATACTATAAGTAGAAGTAAACTTTTCCATTTTTAAAATAATTCACTGTTGTATTTTTAAAATAAAGCTTTTTGCTAACATAAGATCTCGTCATTTGAAAATTACAAGTATAGTTAGACCATTCGGGAACATGCTGTATGTTATGCTTTTTAATCTCTCACCGATCTGAGTAAATAGTTTTAAAAAAGTTAGGGCTAACTTATATTATTTATTTATTAACAGGTTCTTTATTATTAATTACTAGGCTTTTTAAATACGTATGTATAAAAAAAACTTATATAATAATTTAAACCATACATTCATTTCACTTTTATAAAAGATTTCTGTTATTTTATTTGACATACACTAGTAATAACTAATAATATTCCAAATGATTTAATTTTTTATTGGTTTTATGAGTCAGGCTTATATCAGATTAAGTTAAAGAAATATTTATTTTCATTTAAAATAAACATCCAAATCCAATTATAAGCACAATTACATTATAACCGCATCATGAGATCCACAATGTTGCCATACTAACGGATCTCATTTAATGCTAATTATGTATAGTGTACATGATCAGCAGATACGCCACCTAGCGAGGACTTGGAAGAACTACAAATGTATAACATTCATAAAAATGAGTAAAAAGGAGCTCCAAGAAAAAAATTTATAAACAAGTTTTTACACGTCACTGATTAAAATGATGACGTTTAACACGTAAAACAAAACGAGATCCAAAATCGGATCTCACCTTTCCAGATGGATCTCAGCTCATTCGGAATACTTCTAAAAAGGATCTGTACTTGTCGCGATTTATATATATATATATATATATATATATATGTATATATGTATATATGTATATATGTATATATGTATATATGTATATATGTATATATGTATATATGTATATATGTATATATGTTAGATAGTGGATTACTTGATTAACTTTTTAAAAAGATTTATTTAGTTTAACACTGGAGTCAACGTTGACTCGTTTAAGAAAATACAATAATAATTTAGAAGTAGTTTAATCGAAAGTGAGTATAAGACTGAGGTTTACAATGGCAGTGGGTAATATTTATAATATCTGGAGAACAAAGAACATTGGATTTGCAATTCAGCATGATAACAGATTACTGAGAAAGAAATGTTAAGCTCAGCTAGCGTGAGCGGTTATTAGAGAAGAGCTGTTACGCAATTTGTAATGTGATATGTCTGAGAAGGTTAAGCCTGTCTCGGTGATATTATATATCATGGTATATTTCTAATATAACAGCTTCCCCCTTATAAAAAAAGTTGGTGTTTTATGCAGCAACTTTTGAAATGAATATAAAATGTATATAAAAGGAATGGTACAATTTGGAAAAATATAAAAGATACAAAAATGTTAAATAGTAAGGTTTAAAATACAGAATATAACCTTAGCGTCTAAAATATGAAATGCAAGCACAATAAGCTTGATTCATAAAATAATATAACATAAAAATGTTAGAGTTAAAATATAGCTTTAGCAAGAAAGCGTAAAATACAAACATAATAAGTTTGTTGTAAAATGGGATAATATAAAAATATTCCCAGGGTTAAAATATGGCTTTACCGTGAAAGCCTAAAATATAAGCATGATAGGTTTAAATGAAAATGGTATAAAAATGTTAATGCAATTGAAATTAACAAGGGATAAGTAAAATAATGAAACGTAATGATTAAATGAATAAAATATGGTTCACTGAAGAGTCCAGCACTAAAAGTCAGTAAAAGGCACAAAACAGTTCATCTTTATGTAAGTTCTATGTCTTCGGCTTCGTTGTCTTCTCTCCTTAAGGTAGGTCGTCTTCGTGAAGGGAATAGGTTAGCAAATGTCCTGTGGGGTTTGCTAGGCCTAGGTGGAGATGGGGGTGATGCAGAAACATCGATGGCTAGTCTTCGTCTTTTTGTTCTGCACTTACAAAATAGGTACAGAAATAACAGTCCAAATATTAGCACAATGATGAAGTAGGTGAACCAGGATATGTGTTTTGTTACGAATGGTTCGTTGATTAAATCGTCTAGATCTCTGGAATATTGGTCCAATTTGTGTTTGGCAATTTCGAGATCTTCTGTGTTAAGGTTATTTAATTTTAATGGTTTAAGGTTTGGTGCTCTAATGTTGTTTGGAATTTTGTTGCAGCATTCGAATGGAATTTGGATGGGATGAGTGTCGTCGTTTACGTCGGTTACTTCGTTGGTACTGGCTTGGATTTTTGTGATGCCTATAAAGGCGTAACAATTAGGTTGTAATTTCACTATTGAGTTTTTGTAGATGACTTCAGTTTTCGAACTTCTTTCTGGACAATTGATGGTTGCCTGTAATGGTTCTGCGTTGATAACCAGCCACGTATTTTCGTCTATCTTTTGGACGTTGTATCCTTGGCCGATGATGAATGATGTCTGGCAGCTTCCTGGCAGAGTTTTGAGGTTCTTGAAGAGACGGGCTTCGCAAATGGCATTATCATCAATGGGGTATGAAAATAGATTTAGACATAATTTAGTGTTGAAGTAGAGTGGTTTGCATTCTCTGAGGTCCGGGATGGTTAAGTACATTAAAGAATCATCATCTCTCGCGATATATTTCTGAGAGGTTGACAAGATATGATATAAGCCAGTTCTATTATCCAAAATAGGGATAGGATATAATTGAAATACTGAATAGGTTTGAGGGTCTACCAAAGGTATGTCTAATACGAATATTAAATCTGAATTTGTTTGAAAAGCTTTTAGTTCTATAATGTCTAAATACTGTGCAACTTTTGATAATTTGATTGGAAGTGGCAAATTGTTCCTTTGTAGGTTCTGTGAGATTTCCTGTAAGGAATTTACCAAGTCTTTTGGGTTTATAATCGATGTGTGAATTATTTTGAGCCTCGCGAAAGTGATAGAATTCAGGATATCGTTTAAGTTATCTTCGATAAATAGATAGCTTGCCATAAGCTGTTCGCAGATTTCTATAAATTTTAATTTTGCGTGAATATTTTCTATGTCTTTAGTCATGTCTAGAATTGAAGTTTCGATTTCTTTAATATCTTTATTGAAAGTTTCTTCATCAACCTGCAGTTTTTGAATGGTTGCGTTGAAATTTTTGATTACTGAAGTTGTGACAGATATTTGATTTTTGATTAAATTTTCGAGTTGGTGCTCGTCATTACTTAATTTGTTGATGCAATCAGAATAATACTGACCATCTTCTGCATCTAAATTTCCAGTTATTGATTTGAAAATTGTTCCAATACCGTTTAGTATTCCTCGCTTGTATCGTTTCGTGTCAAGGTAAATTTCGTCAAATTTTGATTGTATTGATTGAGAAATTTGTGTCAATAAACTGAGGTGAGTTTTTACGTCTCCTAAAAAGACGTTCATGTAATGATACGTTGGGTCGAGTGTGTTGTATAGTGTCTGTAAGATCTTGTCGTTTTTGTCGAAAGCTGTCTTAAAGGTAGATATGTTTTTGTGTACCAGTAAAGTCCATTTCTTGTGAGAAATCACAATGTCTGTGTCTCGGTGATAGTATACTCCAATTGTATTGTTAATTGGTGTTATTTTAAATTGAGCAAGTGCTGATCCGAACAGCAGGAAAAACCTGAAAATAAATTTAATTTTCAGTATAAGGTTTCATTCGGTCAAAGTTTACTTTAGTCGTTTGGTTTGTTTCCGGATTTAATAATGTTGCAGAATTTTGAGAAGTTTCTAAAATTTCGAAGGGGCCGTTAAATTTGTTCTGTAATTTGTTTTTTATTTGTGATTCTTTGACGTACACTTTGTCGCCAATATTATATGTGTGTCGATTTTCGGGAATGTTTTTGTCGAATCGAACTTTGGCTTTTTGTTTTTGTGCTTCTGTTCGACTTCGCGCAATTTTGTAATAGTGGGATATCCGGTTGTTAAGGTCTCTAACGTATTTGGTAATCAGGTCTTTCTGGTTATAAAGAGTTTCGGGTGGTCGGTTAGCTGTATGTCCGAAAATAAGCTCGTATGGCGTAAAGCCATGAGTTTTGTTTACCGAGTTGTTATAACATATTACCGCGTATGGTAATATTGTGAAAGGATGTTCGTTCGGATTCTCTGTTTTATGTATTCTGATCATTTCTGCTAGGGTGGCATGGAATCGTTCGATAGATCCATTGGATTGAGGGTGTCCTACGCTGGAGTATGTTAATTTTATGTCGTAGAGAGTACAAAGATCTTTTAATAAATTATTATCGAATTCACCGCCGTAATCACAATGAATTCTTAATGGGGTGCCATAGTGTTGGAAATATAGCAACAGGGTGTTTACAACTGATTTTGCACTTTTGTCTGGGACAGCATAAGCTTGAGTAAATTTCGTTAACTCGTCGCGGATGGTTAGTGCATAGTTTCTCGTGGGAAATTCGAATAGATCGATATTAACTCTCTCAAATGGAGTTTTAGGGGTTTCGGTAATTACTAGGGGATTGTTGAGGTTTTTACGACAGACTTTTGTTCTTTGACATGTTTCGCAGTTTTTTATAAAATTTTCGACATCTTTTGTTAAACCTTGCCAATTATATTTATTTTTGATTCTACGTATTGTTTCGTTTATTCCACGATGTAAATTATTTTTTCCGGTGTGATGCTGGTCGAGAATGATCGGACGTTGGTCTTCATCGGGAGTTCGTAATAAATTTTGACAAATGATTAGTTTTAAATCTTTTTCTGCAAAAATAAATGATAGGATTTCGAGAATTGGAAAGTCTAGATTGTTTTCAACATGGTAAGTTTTGGAAAGGTCTAATTTGTTTCGATGTTTGTAAAGTGTTAAAAATAGATGTTCTACCACAGACTCTGGGTCGAAAGGTAGAGCGATAATGTAGTAGTTTCTTTGTCGGGTCGATTTGCTGGAAACGATATTAATTGTATTGTTATAGAATTCGGGGTTTTCTTCGAAAATATCCTCGATAATTTGATGGTGAAGGTCTGTCAAGTTGTTTTGTTGGAAAAACGTTATGATATTTTTATTTTCTCGATCTAATAGTTGTTTATTTGTGATTTGAATTTTGGAATAGTCTATTAGAGATTTGGTTTTGTAAAGTCGGGAAAATGTGTCAAATTCTCGGGCGATTTGTTCGTCGGTAATTTCGTCATCGTTGTCTGAAATTTCGTCTTCGTCTGAGTCTTCGTTCGCGGCTAGAATTTTTGAATAAAATTTGGAACATTCTGAAAAGTGATTAATTTTTATTCTGGACAACGCGTCCGCGTTTTTATTGATTTTTCCGGGTTTGTATATTATTTCGTAATCGTATTCTTCGAGTTTTAAGCGCCAACGCGCTAGTCTACTACCTGGGTCTTTTATGGAAAATAGCCAAGTGAGTGGTCGGTGGTCGGTGACGAGTTTGAACTTCCTTCCGAATAGATATGGCCTAAAATGCTTTACACTCCAGACCAAAGATAAAAGTTCACGCTCAATGGTTGAATACTTGGTTTCCGCGCCGCATAAAGTTCGAGATGCGTATGCGATTGGCAAATCTTTTCCTATACTTCCTTGTGAAAGTACAGAACCTATTGCAAATGCACTAGCGTCTGTAGTTAGGACAAAAGGTTCATCGAAGTTGGGGTAGATCAATATCGGAGTAGTTGTCAAGGTTTGTTTTAGGGTTTCAAATGAATTTGTACAGTCATTGTCGAAATTGAAAGGTATATCTTTTTGTAGCAATTTAGTCAAGGATTTTGAAATTTTGGAAAAATTAGGAATGGAACGTCTATAATAGCCTGCTAAACCTAGAAAAGATTTAATTTCTTTCTGATTTTTGGGTTGAGGAAAATTTAGAATTGCTTCGACTTTGGCAGGGTTCGGTTTTACACCATCCTTTGTAATAAGATGTCCTAAATAGGCAACTTCTTTGCGAAGGAATTCGCATTTGTCTGGCTACATTTTGAGGTTGGCTTTTTGTAAACGTTTGAAGACTTCTGTTAATCGAGAAATATGTTCATGGATAGTAGGGGAGTAGATAATGATATCGTCCATATAGACGAGACACCTTTCGTTTTGGATTCCTAGTAAAATGTTGTCCATCACCCTTTGAAATGTTGATGGAGCATTTTTGAGTCCAAAAGGCATTCGTACGAATTCAAAATGACCATTTTCGACTGTGAAAGCGGTTTTTTGAATGTCTTTGGGATCGATTTCAATTTGATGGAAGCCAGAGGCCAAGTCTAAAGTCGTGAAATATTGGCATTTGCCTAATTGATCTAAAAGGTCGGAAATGTTAGGTAGAGGATATTTATCACCTATCGTTACTTCGTTTAATTTTCGGTAGTCAACTACGACGCGCCATTTCTGTTTACCAGAAGCGTCTAGTTTTTTGGGGACTACCCAAACTGGGGAGGACCAGGGAGAAATTGAAGGCTGGATAATGCCTTGGTCGAGCATTTTGGAAACTTGTGATTTTACTTCTTGTTTGTGAATTTGGGGGTAACGATAAGATTTAGTGAAAATTGGTTTAGAATCGTTAGTGTCTATTGAATGCTTGATTTCGTTGGTAAATGTCAAGTTGTCACCTTCTAGATAAAATATGTCTGAAAAGTCTAAACAGAGTTGAGTAATTAATTCACTCTCCTCATCGTTCAAGTGGTCTAAGCGTAATTGATTTTTTATTTCGTAGTTTCGGTCTATGTATTGGGAATCCGGATTTTGAAGATTTACGTTAAATATTGATCTAAATTTTTGAACGGGTTCAAGTTTAAGATCCGAGAAATGTATTGTTTTTGGAATCGCGTTTGCGTTTATTATCGTTGTCAAAAATTCACCATTGTTGTCTATTTTGACAATGGCATTCGGTAAACGTACCTTTTCATTTTCCTGGGCTATTAGTATAGCTTCGGTATTTTGTAAATTGCATTTAAGTTTAAAAATCTTTTCTGTGCGTGGTTCGATAGAAATTACATTTTGGTTTTTAACATTTAAATTTGGGTTTGAAATTCTAATACCTGTATTATTGTTTTCGTTAGAATTATTGTGGTTCCTGATTGATGTTACCTCAGTCACCTCAAATAGTGGTACGGTTTTAAAGTTGGTAATAAGTTGATTATTTTCAAAGTCCACATGACACTTATAATATTTTAAAAAGTCTGCACCTAATAGTCCATCGAATTCTATATCTAGGTCGTGAACATAAACCTTGTATGGGTCATTTATATTGAATGGTATTAGTACAGATTCGGTGATATTAATTTTTTCATCTGTTATACCCTGTATAATTACGTTTTCAGGATATCTTTGTTTGTACCTTTCCGCTGTTTTGGTTTTAAATACAGAAATACCTGCACCTGAGTCGACAAGAATTTTGAAACGATTTGTGAAGTCTTTTATGTAAAATAGATTTTTGGAATTTACGACATTTAGTTTGTAGCGGGGTGTTTTTACATGAATTGGTTTTCCGGGAAGTTCAGGTTTAGGTCGAAACTGTCCTGGAGGTTTATCGCTTGGACTTGGCGAGAAATTTGGTCTAGTTCGTCCGTTTGTTGTGTTGGAGTATTCGTGGAATACTCCGGGCCTGTGCAAAAATCCGGAGGATTAGCAGTATAATCCTCGTATTGCTGAGAATTAACAGTATAATTCTCATGTTCCTGGGATTGGGAATTAGCAGTATAATGCCCATATTGTCCGTTTGGAAAATCGTAGTCATCATTATTTTGAGATTGATAATCAGGAGAATAATTGGTAGAATAATTTACGGATTGATTTGCAGAGTAATCTTCGTATTGGTTTGGGTAATCTGAATAATTATCATAAGTTTCTTGGTTTAGGTGATGGGTTTTTTGTTGGTTAAATCTATTGAAATTCGGGTTCGGTTGTATGGCAGAAGGTCTCTGCTGGTGGAAGTTAGGATTTGGCCTGATAGCTGAGGGCCTGTTTTGTTGTGGATAATTGCGTTGTTGATTAGAAAAATTTTGGGAATTCTGTGGTCTAAAGTTTGCTTGATTAGGTACACTCTGGAAGTGCTGTCTAGGGGCTTGTGCCTGATTGGAATAGGCGTTTGGTGTGAAATTGGGTTGTGAAAATTGGTGGTTTTGCCTCGTGCGGCATTCGTTAAAGCTGTGCCCATTCCTTTTACAGAATGTGCAAAATGGTGGGAGATTTGGGCGTCTTTGTTGATTTTGAACGGGACTTCTATTTTGAATTTTATTGGAGAATTTTTGCGATTCGAAGTACGACAATTGCAACTCACGTTTGATGCGATTTATTGCATCTAACATATCACTAGGGTTGCCAGCCCTGATAATTTGCCCTAACTTGGGTTCTAATCCAGTCAGTAAGGTGGTCAATGTCATGTTTTCGATGAGGTTACATTGAGCGGTTTTTTCCTCTAAAGTTAGAGTCTGCTTTTGCACTGCTGCGTGCATTTTCGCGTTGTGCGTTTGTAGTCTTGATACGAATATTAGTGCGGTTTCATTGGGTAGTTGGTGAATGCGTTGTAAGTCCTGTATAAGGGCTGTCAAGTCGCGGGAGTCACCGAAGTGGGCCTCGAGTAGGCTTTTAATTTCTGCCCAGGTGGCAGGGTTCCTGGAGTTTACTAACTCGGCGGCTTTTCCCCGAAGTTTATTTTTAATGTGCAGAGCAAGTAGAACACGTTGGTCTTCTATAGACATTCCGTTCGCGTAAATACACGCACTAATAAAGGTTTGTAAAAATATCGGATTTCCATCGAATTCCGGGACTATCGAAAAAATCTCACTTAACCTGTAAGGTTCAATATTTATAGTTTCGTTCGCCGTGATTGAATTGTTTGCATTGGAATTGCTTACGTTTGTGGTGGTAGCCATTTTGTTTATATTATTTAGATAATTAAATAACTTAAAACACTTTTTTCAATTTGAGCTAGTACGCTACTGACAATTGGTAATTTTATATTATATGTAAAAGAATGTGTTGTTTATTTTATAATATTTCAAAATTTAATTACAAGGATAATTGGATTAATTTAAAAAGTGTTTTTAGTTGGGAATAATGTCACTGAAATTTTATATACTAATGTGCATTTAAACAGTATAGAACATGTGGGTTTTATTTTATTTCACAGTCAAGTAAGGCGTAAACTTAACCTTTATATGATATATGATATTATGATAAAAATAATGTTAAGATAAAAATGGTATGTGATTATAATTATTTATGTAGGAAATGTAGATAAGTTCGTACTTAAAGAGTATATGATATTACGATAAAACAATGTTAAGATAGGAACGGTATAGTTATTTATGTAGGTCACATAAATTTTAAATAAAATATTATATTACTTCTGAATGAAATTATTATTTGAATATTAGAACTGCTGTTCGTTAAATTGAATTGTTTTTTTTTTATAAGAAAAATATGCAAAATAACCGAGATGATTCTTAAAATCTACTTACATTAAAATTTCCATTCCACACGTCTGGATTGAAGTTGAATGCTGCTCCGTGAACTTTGTTACAATGCGGTCTTCTCTGCCAGGGGCGTTACCAGGTATTCCTTCCACAGAGGTCTCCTACACTGCCGAAGACACCAACTTCTCGACTGGGATGAATTCTTACTTGCTAATTTGTTGATTGATTGATATGTTGCTTTGTTGCTTGTTGAATTATTATTATTGTTTCTTTGTGAACGTAGATTCTTCTGAGTAAAGGATTGGGATCCACCACGACAGCTAAGGAATTTCTCCTTTTTCCAGGGGCTCTTTTCTTCAGGTTAGGCACCTTTTCCAGATGAACTCCTTGTTCCTTCCGATATGTTTTCCACTGGTTAGGCTCCCGAACTGTGCGTGTTCTTCAGATCCGCCACGACTGCGCCAATGCTAGATAGTGGATTACTTGATTAACTTTTTAAAAAGATTTATTTAGTTTAACACTGGAGTCAACGTTGACTCGTTTAAGAAAATACAATAATAATTTAGAAGTAGTTTAATCGAAAGTGAGTATAAGACTGAGGTTTACAATGGCAGTGGGTAATATTTATAATATCTGGAGAACAAAGAACATTGGATTTGCAATTCAGCATGATAACAGATTACTGAGAAAGAAATGTTAAGCTCAGCTAGCGTGAGCGGTTATTAGAGAAGAGCTGTTACGCAATTTGTAATGTGATATGTCTGAGAAGGTTAAGCCTGTCTCGGTGATATTATATATCATGGTATATTTCTAATATAACATATATGTATATATGTATATATGTTATATTAGAAATATACTATGATATATAATATTATCGAGACAGGCTTAACCTTCTCAAACATATCGTATTACATACTGCGTAACAGCTCTTCTCAATAACCGCTCACGCTGCATGAGCATTGTATTTCAATTCTAAGTAATCCTGATTGTGCTGAATCAGCAACACTGTTTCCTTTGTTCTCAAAACATTATAAATATTACCAACAACCTTTTTGTAATCAGTCTTATACTCACTTTCGAATAAACCTCATCTAAATTATTATTGTATTTTCTTAACGAGTCAACGTTGACTCTAGTGTAACAAATAAAGTTCCTTTTTAAAAAGTCATTCAAACAATCCACTATCTAACATTGGCGCAGTCGTGGCGGATCTGAAAAACACACAGTTCGGGAGCCTAACCAGTAGCAAACATATCCGAGGGAACAAGGAGTCCATCTGAAAAAGGTGCCTAACCGGACGAAAAGAGCTTCTGGAACAAGGAGAACTTCTTAGCTGTAGTGGTGGATCCCAATCCTTTGTTCAGAAGAACCTACATTATTCTCAAACGCACAGAAGCGAAACAATAATAATTATCAAGAAATACAAGCAACAAAGCAACATTTCAAATCAACACGATTCAACAATTAGCAAGTAAGAATTTCATCCCGTCCCATCGTTGGTGTCTTCGGCATCAAAGGCAACCCTGTGGAAGGAACACCCAGTGACGCCCCTGGCAGAGAGAGACCTTTGGTGAAGCTAAGCTCACGAAGTCGCATTCAACTGGACCACGAGGAATGAAAAATTTAGGGTAAGTCATTTTTGAATCGTCTCGCAATTATTGATTTTCAACGACATAATTTTACATTATATTTTATTAAAATACATTGCATTGCTACATACAGTTCTAATATCTAAAATAGTAATTTTATTTAAACTTGAAACAAAATATCTTGATTATAATTTGTGTGACCTATATAAATAACCGTAATCATACACTGTTCCTATCGTAACATTATTTTTATGGTAATATCATATACTCCTCAAGTGCGAATTTATCTAATTAACTACAATCACATACCATTTTTATCTTAACATTATTTTTATCATAATATCATATATCATATAAAGGTTAAGTTTACGCCTTACTTGACTGTGAAATAAAATAAAACCCACATGTTCTATACTGTTTAAATGCACATTAGTATATAAAATTTCAGTGACATTATTCCCAACTAAAAACACTTTTTAAATTAATCCAATTATCCTTGTAATTAAATTTTGAAATATTATAAAATAAACAGCACATTGTTTTACACATAATAAAAAAATTGCCAATTATCAGTAGCGTACTAGCTCAAATTGAAAAGGTGTTTTAAGTTATTCGATTATCTAAATAATATAAATAAAATGGCTACAAACGTAAGCAATTCCAATGCAAACAATTCAATCACGGCGAACGAAACAATAAATATTGAACCTTATAGGTTAAGCGAAATATTTTCCATAGTGCCCGAATTTGACGGCAACCCCATATTCTTGCAAACATTTATTTCAGCTTGCATAACCGCTCAGGGTATCGCTGTTGATGATCAGCGCGTCTTATTAACGCTTCACATAAAAAATAAATTACGCGGAAAAGCCGCAGAATTAATAAATTCCCGAAACCCTACTACATGGGCAGAAATCAAAAGCTTACTTGAAGCTCATTTTGGTGATTCTCGTGACCTGACAGCACTAATTCAGGATCTACAGAGGATTCGCCAATCATCTAACGAAACTGCATTGGTATTTGTATCTAGGTTGCAGACACACAACGCGAAAATGCACGCCGCTATACAAAAACAAACTCTAACTCTTGAAGAAAAAACGGCTCAATCAAATTTGATTGAAAACATGACATTGACCACTCTATTGACCGGGTTAGAACCCAAATTAGGCCAAATCATTAGGGCTGGTAATCCTAGCAACATGCTAGATGCCATAAACAGGATCAAACGAGAACTACAGTTGTCATATTTCGAATCACAAAAATTTTCCATTAAGGCCCCAATCAAAAACCCTGTCCAAAATGTTCAAAGACGCCCAAATTCTCATCAATTCTGCACATTCTGCAGAAGAAATGGGCACCATGTTAACGAATGCCGCACAAGGCAAAATTATCAGTCCCCATCTCCCAATTTCACAACAAATGCTTATTCTAATCAAGCACAGCCTCCAAGGCCACATTTCCAAAGTACATATAATCATAGACCACAAAAATTCTCTAACCAGCAACAAAATTATTCTCAACAGAACAGGCCCTCAGCTATCAGGCCAAATCCAAAGTTCAACCAGCAGAGACCTTCTGCCATTCAGCCAAACCCAAATTTCAACAGGTTCAATCAACAAAAAACGCATCATTTGAACCAAGAATTTTACGATAGCTCAAATCAATATGAAGACTATTCCGCAAGTTATTCTCCCAATTACCAATACCAAAATAATTTCGAAATTAATGAAAACAATTATGATTACGATTTTGGAACCCAACAATTGGAGAATTATACTGCTAATTCTCAACTCCAACAGTACGAGAATTATACTGCTAATTCTCAACCTCAACAGCACGAGGATTATACTGCTAATCCTCCGGATTTTTGCATAGGCCCGGAGTATTCCACGAGTACTCCAACACAACAAACGGACGAGCTAGACCAAATTTCTCATCAAGTCCAAGCGATAAACCTCCAAGACAGTTTCGACCCAAACCTGAACTTCCCGGAAAACCAATTCATGTAAAAACACCCCGCTACAAACTAAATGTCGTAAATTCTAAAAATCTATTTTACATAAAAGACTTCACAAATCGTTTCAAAATTCTTGTCGACTCAGGTGCAGGCATTTCTGTATTTAAAACCAAAACAGCGGAAAGGTACAAACAAAGATATCCTGAAAACGTAATTATACAGGGTATAACAGATGAAAAAATTAATATCACCGAATCTGTACTAATACCATTCAATATAAATGACCCATACAAGGTTTATGTTCACGACCTAGATATAGAATTCGATGGACTATTAGGTGCAGACTTTTTAAAATATTATAAGTGTCATGTGGACTTTGAAAATAATCAACTTATTACCAATTTTAAAACCGTACCACTATTTGAGGTGACTGAAGTAACATCAATCAGGAACCACAATAATTGTAACGAAAACAATAATCCAGGTATTAGAATTTCAAACCCAAATTTAAATGTCAAAAACCAAAATGTAATTTCTATCGAACCGCGCACAGAAAAGATTTTTAAACTTAAATGCGATTTACAAAATACCGAAGCTATACTAATAGCCCAGGAAAACGAAAAGGTACGTTTACCGAACGCCATTGTCAAAATAGACAACAATGGTGAATTTTTGACAACGATAATAAACGCTAACGCGATTCCAAAAACAATAAAATTTTCAAATCTTAAACTTGAACCCGTCCAAAAATTTAGGTCAATATTTAATGTAAATCTTCAAAATCCGGATTCCCAATACATAGACCGAAACTACGAAATAAAAAATCAATTACGCTTAGACCACTTGAACGACGAGGAGAGTGAATTAATTACTCAACTCTGTTTAGACTTTTCAGACATATTCTATTTAGAAGGTGACAACTTGACATTTACCAATGAAATCAAACATTCAATAGACACTAACGATTCCAAACCAATGTTCACTAAATCTTATCGTTACCCCCAAATTCATAAACAAGAGGTAAAATCACAAGTTTCAAAAATGCTCGACCAAGGTATTATCCAGCCTTCAATTTCTCCCTGGTCCTCCCCAGTTTGGGTAGTCCCCAAAAAACTAGACGCTTCTGGTAAACAGAAATGGCGCGTCGTAGTTGACTATCGAAAATTAAACGAAGTAACGATAGGTGATAAATATCCTCTACCTAACATTTCCGACCTTTTAGATCAATTAGGCAAATGCCAATATTTCACAACTTTAGACTTGGCCTCTGGCTTCCATCAAATTGAAATCGATCCCAAAGACATTCAAAAAACCGCTTTCACAGTCGAAAATGGTCATTTTGAATTCGTACGAATGCCTTTTGGACTCAAAAATGCTCCATCAACATTTCAAAGGGTGATGGACAACATTTTACTAGGAATCCAAAACGAAAGGTGTCTCGTCTATATGGACGATATCATTATCTACTCCCCTACTATCCATGAACATATTTCTCGATTAACAGAAGTCTTCAAACGTTTACAAAAAGCCAATCTCAAAATTCAGCCAGACAAATGCGAATTCCTTCGCAAAGAAGTCGCCTATTTAGGACATCTTATTACAAAGGATGGTGTAAAACCGAACCCTGCCAAAGTCGAAGCAATTCTAAATTTTCCTCAACCCAAAAATCAGAAAGAAATTAAATCTTTTCTAGGTCTAGCAGGCTACTATAGACGCTTCATTCCTAATTTTTCCAAAATTTCAAAACCCTTGACTAAATTGCTACAAAAAGATACACCTTTTAATTTCGACAATGACTGTACAAACTCATTCGAAACCCTAAAACAAACTTTGACAACTACCCCGATATTGATCTACCCTAACTTTGATGAACCTTTTGTCCTAACTACAGACGCTAGTGCATTTGCAATAGGTTCTGTACTTTCACAAGGAAGTATAGGAAAAGATTTGCCGATCGCATACGCATCTCGAACTTTATGCGGCGCGGAAACCAAGTATTCAACCATTGAGCGTGAACTTTTATCTTTGGTCTGGAGTGTAAAGCATTTTAGGCCATATCTATTCGGAAGGAAGTTCAAACTCGTCACCGACCACCGACCACTCACTTGGTTATTTTCCATAAAAGACCCAGGTAGTAGACTAGCGCGTTGGCGCTTAAAACTAGAAGAATACGACTACGAGATAATATACAAACCCGGAAAGATCAATAAAAACGCGGACGCGTTGTCCAGAATAAAAATTAATCACTTTTCAGAATGTTCCAAATTTTATTCAAAAATTCTAGCCGCAAACGAAGATTCAGATGAAGACGAAATTTCAGACAACGACGACGAGATCACTGACGAACAAATTGCCCGAGAATTTGACACATTCTCCCGTCTTTACAAAACCAAATCTCTAATAGACTATTCCAAAATTCAAATCACAAATAAACAACTATTAGATCGAGAAAATAAAAACATCATAACGTTTTTCCAACAAAACAACTTGACAGACCTTCACCATCAAATTATCGAGGATATTTTCGAAGAAAACCCCGAATTCTATAACAATACAATCAATATCGTTTCCAGTAAATCGACCCGACAAAGAAATTATTACATTATCGCTCTACCCTTCGACCCAGAGTCTGTGGTAGAACACTTATTTTTAACATTATATAAACACCGGAACAAATTAGACCTTTCCAAAACTTACCATGTTGAAAACAATCTAGACTTCCCAATTCTCGAAATCCTATCATTTATTTTTGCTGAAAAAGACTTGAAACTAATCATATGTCAAAATTTAATACGAACTCCCGACGAGGACCAACGTCCGATCATTCTCGACCAGCATCACACCGGAAAAAATAATTTACATCGTGGAATAAACGAAACGATACGTAGAATCAAAAATAAATATAATTGGCAAGGCTTAACAAAAGACGTCGAAAATTTTATAAAAAATTGTGAAACATGTCAAAGAACAAAAGTCTGTCGCAAGAACCTCAACAATCCCTTAGTGATTACCGAAACCCCTAAAACTTCATTTGAGAGAGTTAATATTGATCTATTCGAATTTCCCACGCGAAACTATGCATTAACTATCCGCGACGAGTTAACCAAATTTACTCAAGCCTACGCAGTCCCAGACAAGAGCGCAAAATCAGTCGTAAATACCCTGTTGCTTTATTTTCAGCATTATGGTACCCCACTAAGAATTCATTGCGATTATGGCGGTGAATTTGATAATAATTTATTAAAAGACCTTTGCACCCTTTACGACATAAAACTAACATACTCAAGCGTAGGACATCCTCAATCCAACGGATCTATCGAACGATTCCATGCCACCCTAGCAGAAATGATAAGAATACACAAAACCGAAAATCCCAACGAACATCCCTTTACTATATTACCCTATGCGGTGATATGTTACAATAACTCGGTAAACAAAACTCATGGCTTTACGCCATACGAGCTTATTTTCGGACATACAGCTAACCGACCACCTGAAACTCTTTACAACCAAAAAGACCTGATCACCAAATACGTTAGAGACCTAAATAATCGAATATCCCATTATTACAAAATTGCGCGAAGTCGAACAGAAGCACAAAAACAAAAAGCCAAAGTTCGATTCGACAAACACATTCCCGAAAATAGACACACATATAATATTGGCGACAAAGTATACGTCAAAGAATCACAAATAAAAAATAAACTGCAAAATAAATTCAACGGTCCCTTTGAAATTACAGAAATCTTTCAAAATTCCGCTACACTACTAAATCTCGAAACAAACCAAACAACCAAAGTAAATTTTGATCGAATGAAACCATATACTGAAGATTAAATTTATTTTCAGGTTTCTCCTGCTGATCGGATCAGCACTTGCTCAATTTAAAATAACACCTATTAACAATACGATCGGAGTATATTATCACCAAGACACGGACATTGTGATTTCTCACAAGAAATGGACTTTACTGGTACACAAAAACATATCTACCTTTAAGACAGCTTTCGACAAAAACGACAAGATCTTACAGACACTATACAACACACTCGACCCAGCATATCATTACATGAACGTCTTTTCAGGAGATGTAAAAACTCACCTTAGCTTATTGACGCAAATTTCCCAATCAATACAATCAAAATTTGACGAAATTTACCTTGACACGAAACGATACAAACGAGGAATACTAAATGGCATCGGAACGATTTTCAAATCAATAACCGGAAATTTAGACGCAGAAGACGGTCAGTATTATTCTGATTGTATCAACAAATTGAATAATGACGAACACCAACTCGAAAACCTAATTAAAAACCAAATATCCGTTACAACTTCAGTAATCAAAAATTTCAACGCAACTATTCAAAAATTGCAAGTTGACGAAGAAACTTTCAATAAGGATATTAAAGAAATCGAAACCTCAATTTTAGACATGACTAAAGACATAGAAAACGTCCATGCAAAACTGAAATTTATCGAAATCTGCGAACAACTTATGGCAAGTTATTTATTTATCGAGGATAACCTAAATGACATCCTAAATTCCATCACTTTCGCGAGTCTTAAAATAATTCACACGTCAATTATAAATCCAAAAGACTTAGTAAATTCTCTACAGAAAATTTCGCAAAACCTACAAAGGAACAATTTACCGCTTCCAATCAAACTATCAAAGGTTGCACAGTACTTAGACATTATAGAACTAAAAGCTTTTCAAACAAATTCGGATCTAATATTTGTGTTAGACATACCTTTAATAGACCCTCAAACATATTCAGTATTTCAATTATACCCTATTCCTATTTTGGATAATAGAACTGGTTTATATCATGTATTATCAACTTCTCAAAAATATATCGCGAGAGATGATGATTCATTAATGTACATACCTATCTCGAACCTTGAAGAATGCAAACCACTTTATTTCAACACCAAATTATGTCCAAATTTATTTGCATATCCTATTGACAACAATGCCATATGCGAAGCCCGTCTCTTCAAGAACCTCAAAACTCTGCCAGAAAACTGCCAGACGTCATTTATCATCAGCCAAGGCTACAACGTCCAAAAAATAGACGAAAACACATGGTTAGTTATTAACGCAGAACCTCTACAAACAACCATCAACTGTCCAGAAAGAAATTCAAAAACTGAAGTCATCTACAAAAATTCAATAGTAAAATTACAACCAAATTGTTACGCCTTCATAGGCATCGCAAAAATTCAAGCTAGTACCAATGAAGTAACCGATGTAAAAGACGACACTCATCCAATCCAAATTCCATTTGAATGTTGTAAACATATTCCAGACAAAATCCGAGCTCCAAATCTTAAACCACTAAAATTAAACAATCTCAATACGGAAGACCTCGAAGTTGCCAAACACAAGTTGGACCAATACTCCAGAGATTTAGATGATTTGATCAACGAACCCTTTATAACAAAACACATATCCTGGTTCACCTATTTTATCATTGTGCTAATAATTGGACTGTTATTTCTGTACCTATTTTGTAAGTGCAGAACAAAAAGACGAAGACTAGCCATCGATGTTTCTGCATCACCCCCATCTCCACCGAGGCCTAGCAAACCCTACAGGACATTTGCTAACCTATTTCCTTCACGAAGACGACCTACCTTAAGAAGAGAAGACAACGAAGCCGAAGACATAGAACTTACATAAAGACAAACTGTTTTGTGCCTTTTTACTGACTTTCAGTGCTGGACTCTTCAGTGAATTTTATTTCATTTGTTTAATCATTATATTTCATTATTTTTCTATCATTTGTTAATTTCAATTTTATTAACATTTTTACGTCATTTTCATTCAAACCCATCATGCTTATATTTTATGCTTTCACAATAAAGCTATATTTTAACCTTAGGAATATTTTATCCTATTTTACAATTCAAACCTAGTATGTTTGTATTTTACGCTTTCTTGCCAAAGCTATATTTTAACTCTAACATTTTTATGTTATTTTATTTTATGAATCAAGCTTATTGTGCTTGCATCTCATATTCTAGACGCTAAGGTTATATTCTGTGTTTTAAACCTTACGATTTAACATTTTTGTATCTTTTATATTTTTCCAAATTGTACCATTACCTTTTATATACATTTTATATTCATTTCAAAAGTTGCTGCATAAAACACCAACTTTTTTTATAAGGGGGAAGCTGTTATATTAGAAATATACTATGATATATAATATTATCGAGACAGGCTTAACCTTCTCAAACATATCGTATTACATACTGCGTAACAGCTCTTCTCAATAACCGCTCACGCTGCATGAGCATTGTATTTCAATTCTAAGTAATCCTGATTGTGCTGAATCAGCAACACTGTTTCCTTTGTTCTCAAAACATTATAAATATTACCAACAACCTTTTTGTAATCAGTCTTATACTCACTTTCGAATAAACCTCATCTAAATTATTATTGTATTTTCTTAACGAGTCAACGTTGACTCTAGTGTAACAAATAAAGTTCCTTTTTAAAAAGTTATTCAAACAATCCACTATCTAACATATATGTATATATGTATATATGTATATATGTATATATGTATATATGTATATATGTATATATGTATATATGTATATATGTATATATGTATATATGTATATATGTATATATGTATATATGTATATATGTATATATGTATATATGTATATATGTATATATGTATATATGTATATATGTATATATGTATATATGTATATATGTATATATGTATATATGTATATATGTATATATGTATATATGTATATATGTATATATGTATATATGTATATATGTATATATGTATATATGTATATATGTATATATGTTATATTAGAAATATACTATGATATATAATATTATCGAGACAGGCTTAACCTTCTCAAACATATCGTATTACATACTGCGTAACAGCTCTTCTCAATAACCGCTCACGCTGCATGAGCATTATATTTCAATTCTCAGTAATCCTGATTGTGCTGAATCAGCAACACTGTTTCCTTTGTTCTTGAAACGTTATAAATATTACTAACAACCTTTTTGTAATCAGTCTTATACTCACTTTCGAATAAACCTCATCTAAATTATTATTGTATTTTCTTAACGAGTCAACGTTGACTCCAGTGTTAAACTAAATAAATCTTTTTAAAAAGTTATTCAAACAATCCACTATCTAACATTGGCGCAGTCGTGGCGGATCTGAAAAACACGCACAGTTCGGGAGCCTAACCAGTAGCAAACATATCCGAGGGAACAAGGAGTCCATCTGAAAAAGGTGCCTAACCGGACGAAAAGAGCTTCTGGAACAAGGAGAACTTCTTAGCTGTAGTGGTGGATCCCAATCCTTTGTTCAGAAGAACCTACATTATTCTCAAACGCACAGAAGCGAAACAATAATAATTATCAAGAAATACAAGCAACAAAGCAACATTTCAAATCAACACGATTCAACAATTAGCAAGTAATAATTTCATCCCGTCCCATCGTTGGTGTCTTCGGCATCAAAGGCAACCCTGTGGAAGGAACACCCAGTGACGCCCCTGGCAGAGAGAGACCTTTGGTGAAGCTAAGCTCACGAAGTCGCATTCAACTGGACCACGAGGAATGAAAAATTTAGGGTAAGTCATTTTTGAATCATCTCGCAAACATTTATTTGCAATTTTACATTCTATTTTATCAAAATACATTGCATTGCTACATACAGTTCTAATATCTAAAATAGTAATTTTATTTAAACTTGAAACAAAATATCTTGATTATAATTTGTGTGACCTATATAAATAACCGTAATCATACACTGTTCCTATCGTAACATTATTTTTATGGTAATATCATATACTCCTTAAGTGCGAATTTATCTAATTAACTACAATCACATACCATTTTTATCTTAACATTATTTTTATCATAATATCATATATCATATAAAGGTTAAGTTTACGCCTTACTTGACTGTGAAATAAAATAAAACCCACATGTTCTATACTGTTTAAATGCACATTAGTATATAAAATTTCAGTGACATTATTCCCAACTAAAAACACTTTTTAAATTAATCCAATTATCCTTGTAATTGAATTTTGAAATATTATAAAATAAACAGCACATTGTTTTACATATAATAAAAAAAATTGCCAATTATCAGTAGCGTACTAGCTCAAATTGAAAAGGTGTTTTAAGTTATTCGATTATCTAAATAATATAAATAAAATGGCTACAAACGTAAGCAATTCCAATGCAAACAATTCAATCACGGCGAACGAAACAATAAATATTGAACCTTATAGGTTAAGCGAAATATTTTCCATAGTGCCCGAATTTGACGGCAACCCCATATTCTTGCAAACATTTATTTCAGCTTGCATAACCGCTCAGGGGACCGCTGTTGATGATCAGCGCGTCTTATTAACGCTTCACATAAAAAATAAATTACGCGGAAAAGCCGCAGAATTAATAAATTCCCGAAACCCTGCTACATGGGCAGAAATCAAAAGCTTACTTGAAGCTCATTTTGGCGACTCTCGCGACCTGACAGCTTTGATT
This sequence comes from Leptura quadrifasciata, assembly GCA_963675555.1. Classification (NCBI taxonomy): domain Eukaryota; kingdom Metazoa; phylum Arthropoda; class Insecta; order Coleoptera; family Cerambycidae; genus Leptura; species Leptura quadrifasciata. Next base: position 33,155,729 of record OY776682.1, read on the forward strand.
CAGGATCTGCAGAGGATTCGTCAGTTACCCAACGAAACCGCACTAATATTTGTATCAAGACTACAAACGCACAACGCGAAAATGCACGCAGCAGTGCAAAAGCAGACTCTAACTCTAGAGGAAAAAACTGCTCAATGTAACCTCATTGAAAATATGACATTGACTACTTTATTAACCGGATTAGAACCCAAATTAGGTCAAATCATTAGGGCTGGTAACCCTGGCGACATGTTAGACGCAATAAACCGCATTAAACGTGAATTGCAATTATCCTATTTTGAATCACAAAAATTTTCTAATAGAGTTCCAAATAAAAATCTCATTTAAAACCCACAAAGACGTCCAAACTCCCCACAATTTTGCACCTTCTGCAAAAGAAGCGGACACCATGTTAATGAATGCCGCACAAGGCAAAACTATCAATCCCCATCTCCCAATTTCACACCAAATGCTTATTCTAATCAAGCACAGCTTCCAAGGCAACATTTCACATCTAATCATAGACCGCAAAATTTCCAAAATTTCTCTAACCAGCAGCAAAATTATTCTCAACAGAACAGGCCCTCAGCTATCAGGCCAAATCCAAATTTCAACCAACAAAGACCTTCTGCCATCCAACCAAACCCAAATTTCAACAGGTTTAATCAACAAAAGACACATCACCTAAATCAAGAACCTTATGATAACTACACTGATAGCCCAAACCAATATGAAAATTATCCTGTAAATTATTCTACCAATTATTCTCCCAATTATTCTAACGAAAATGATTATGATTACGATTTTGGAACCCAACAATGCGAGAATTATACTGCTAATTCTCAACCTCAACAGCACGAGGATTATACTGCTAATCCTCCGGATTTTTGCATAGACCCGGAGTATTCCACGAATACTCCAACCCAACAAACGGACGAACTAGACCAAATTTCTCGCCAAGTCCAAGCGATAAACCTCCAGGACAGTTTCGACCCAAACCTGAATTTTCCAGAACAATGTTTCATGTAAAATTACCATATAACCCTCCATTTAAAGTAAGTTCAGCAAACCTGTATTTCATGAAAGATCCAACAAACAAATTTAATATTTTAATCAACACAGGTGCAGATATTTCCATTTTCAAACCCAAAACAACAGAAAATTATAATCTAAGACACCCCGAAAATTTAAATCTACAAGTAACAGGTCAAAAAATTAATACCACCGAATCCGTTCTCATACCATTCAATTTTAACGATCCACACAAAGTTTATGTATACGATTTAGATACAGACTTTGATGGCTTTGTAGGTAACGACTTTCTACAACATTATAAATGTAGGATAGATTTCGGAAATAATCGATTAATTACCAATTTTGAAACTATACCTCTATTTGAAGTTAACGATTATTTACCCGTACAACCAGTTACAAATTCAAACAAAAATATTAACAATCACATTTCAGGTAACACCATTAATAAAAATCCTATGTTTTTCGAACCAGACACTGAAGAAATATTTGAATTTTATTGTGACACTGACGCTATACCGCTAGCTCAGGAACAAGAAAAAATACGCCTACCTAACACCTCTGCAAAGACAAACGTACAAAGTGAATTTTTTGAGACAACATCTAATGTAAATTATCAAAAATCAGACACCTATCAAATAGACAAAAGTTCTAAACTTTTAGACATGTCCTGTGAAAACAAAAATCAAAATTCTACTTTTACCAAACCACGTATCAAAAAAATATTTAAAAGCAAAGTACAAGAAACAGAAAAAACTTCAAATGTAACCCCTAACGTTAACCCACAAAAAATAAGCCTTTCGAAAACAAAATCATGCCGTATAGATAAATCTAAATTGGTAAAATTAAATTTAAACATTTCAAGAAATAATTCGAAACAAGTAAAACCAAAAGCATTGAACAGTAAAATGTTTATTTCGCAAACATTATTTAAAATTAGTAATAAAATACTCAGGAAATCGAAAATTCGAAAGACAAACAAGGTAAAGAATAATTCAAGAAACACGCATACAATCCTGCGTAATCAAAATAATAGAAAAATCTATACACCCCACACAATCAGGAAAATTTACCGACAAAATCCATTTGTGTCTCCTGAAAAAACAATTCCAAAAATAGTAGAATTTTCTAACTTAAAATTTGAACCAGTCCAAAAATTCAAATCTATATTTAAACTTAATTGATAACAATAATACCAATTCTCGTCTCACCCTATGCCGACCCTGCGAAATAAAACACTTACACAAAAACTTGCAACCCAAAATAATTTTCAAAATTATCTCACAAATTTTTAGTCACCTAATCGAAATCTTTTACAATATTATTACCTAAAATTAACAGTTTATATTAAAGATATTCTCCACTTTTCTCAAATTTTTCTAAATTAATATTACTAGAAAATCTTTAAAAAATAATTGTACGATATATCAACTAACTGCATAGATCAATTATTGATCAAAAACACTTCTTATGTAAATAATTTTATTCCTTTCCTCTATTACTAGGATATTTCGACATTTCTTCTCCTGTAATAAATTCTACAAAACCTTAACCATAAGGAAATACTTTTGTTCATTTAAATAAATGCACATAAAATATTTACATTTAATTCGAAGAAATTCATAATAATAGTACTACTTTGATAACAGTGCCTTGAACTTTTGCACAGAAGCACGTCTTGTATGTTTATGAACCTAAGCATTTTAAAAAGAAATGCCTGATATCCAACACCTCAATATTGCATTGTACTCATTATGATGTTTCTTTACACCAACATAAACGCTTTACAAGCACTAGTAATAACAGCTGTTAATTAATAGCAAGGGCAGAAATTTAAATAATATACATTAAGAAATTTTCAAACTTTAAATTAGAACCTAAATTCAGAATAACATACCTTTTCAAATTAAAAAATTGAATTACTCAAAAACCCTGAAAATTTACAAACATACAGACGTACATAAAAACAATCTTTCTTCAAAAATGTTCAGAATTAAATTTGTATGACCCTAAGTATAAACGAACAAATTACCCAAGAATTTAACACATTTTCTAGACTTTACAAAACAAAATCCTTAATAGATTACTCTAAAATACAAATTACAAACAAACCCTACATCTTACACCATTTGACAACTTTTATACTTACACGAGACAAAACTTCTAGTAGATTACGAAAACAAAACGTAAAACTACAAATTTCACACAACTACTATATCGAAAAATTGTGAACTTACTTCCACACAATAATTTCACTAAAACATCTACCTCTAAAAAGAAAACTACGAAATTATTCTGTAGTTTAGTAATAACAAAACCAACATTAACTCAAAAAACACAGACGGACAGAATTATTTCTCTTTAGGATCAATGTTAAGACATTTATTCTCGACATTATTTTAAAAATAAAAAAATTTAGAGATTTCAAAAGAAAATATAAAAAAATAATACCTCAAAATTTCGAATACTTATACTAGACCAATATACAAATTTATCATTATATTTTAATTCTTCAACTACTAATCAGAACCTATCAAGAACCCCTGATAAATAAGGTTCCGTTTATAAAAATAGGTTACATCAAAAACAAATATAATTGGCAAGAACTAACAAACCACGCCAAAAGTTTTATAAAAACCGCAAAATTTGTCGAAAACCAAATCGCAAGGATCCTAACAATCCTTTGGTAATCACAAAAACCCCAAAAGCACCGTTCGACAAATCGACCCATTTCAATTCTCACACAAAACATACACTGACACCTACAAAAAAATTGACAAATTCACACAGCTTACACTGTCCTACACAAGATTGCAAAATCAATCGTAAACATCCTTATGTTACAATTTCGACACTATAATCATGCAACAGGAACATTTACATTCTCTCATTCCCTGACCAACTTCTTAAAATAAAAAGAAATTATTTTCTCGTAACATTTACATAGAATTATTATCCGAAACGTACATCACCCTAATTCTGACAAGTAGTAACCATTTCACGAATCTAATCTCAAACAATTATTCCTTCAAAAATCTCATTTATAATTTTCCGAATAATTCCATCAGTCAATCTCTTCATTATCTCAGAAATATAATGCGCATAGACTTATGACAATCATTTATGTTCGCATTATAAACTAATAAGTGAATCCTCTTATTCTTATATTGACAACTCCATATCAAATGAACACGCGCTAACTACCCATCTTCAACGCTACTCCAGAAATTGAAATTCTGTAAGTTTAATTTTCCCACTCAGAAAAATTTGTCATGCAAGAAAAAATATCCCGAAGTTTTCTAACATTCAGATATTTCAGTCCACACTATGAAACTCAATCTTAAAGCCCTATGTAATCAAGAGAAATGAATACTTAATTAAATATGATATTAACAATAAATGACAGTAATAAAATCGATAATAATTCATTTTTCTCAACCCACACATTATTCTAGCAATACTATTCTACGCTGTTTCACAACAGAAACCCCTCATGGTTATTTTCCAAGTGTACAACCCTGTTAAAACTATTAAACATATGAATAGCAACTATTGTGATACGTTCGAAACGAAATATTAAAATACTGCGATAATACATTATAAATATGATTATTATCCTAATAAGTTATATACCCGACTACATGACGATCATACAGAAAACTAAATACATGATTGGTACACTATTTTACCAAATAGCGTGTACTAATTAGCGTCCGAGACCAAAACAAAAGAAATGTTAAAAATCGCTTCGATAACCACGTTTTAAAAATTGACCAAATACCAAACTGATAATAACACCTATTTCTAAAAATAATCTCAGATGACAAACTAAATTGCAAAACAATTTAATGAAAACGGTACTTTCAAAAAGTAATGTTCTTTTCAAAATTAATCATTTCAATCAACTCGAAAACCTAATTAAAAACCAAATATCTGTTACAACTTCAGTAATAAAAAAAAAATTCAACGCGACTATTCAAAAATGGCAAGTTGACAAGGAAACTTTCAACAAAGATATTAAAGAAATCGAAACTTCAATTTTAGGCATGACTAAAGACATAGAAAACATCCATGCAAAACTGAAATTTATTGAAATCTGCGAACAACTTATGGCAAGTTACTTATTTATCAAGGATAACCTAAATGACATCCTAAATTCTATCACTTTCGCGAGTCTTAAAATAATTCACACGTCAATTATAAATCCAAAAGACTTAGTAAATTCTCTACAGGAAATTTCGCAAAACCTACAAAGGAACAATTTACCGCTTCCAATCAAACTATCAAAGGTTGCACAGTACTTAGACATTATAGAACTAAAAGCTTTTCAAACAAATTCGGATCTAATATTTGTGTTAGACATACCTTTAATAGACCCTCAAACATATTCAGTATTTCAATTATACCCTATTCCTATTTTGGATAATAGAACTGGTTTATATCATGTATTATCAACTTCTCAAAAACATATCGCGAGAGATGATGATTCATTAATGTACATACCTATCTCGAACCTTGAAGAGTGCAAACCACTTTATTTCAACACCAAATTATGTCCAAATTTATTTGCATATCCTATTGACAACAATGCCATATGCGAAGCCCGTCTCTTCAAGAACCTCAAAACTCTGCCAGAAAACTGCCAGACGTCATTTATCATCAGCCAAGGCTACAACGTCCAAAAAATAGACGAAAACACATGGTTAGTTATTAACGCAGAACCTCTACAAACAACCATCAACTGTCCAGAAAGAAATTCAAAAACTGAAGTCATCTACAAAAATTCAATAGTAAAATTACAACCAAATTGTTACGCCTTCATAGGCATCACAAAAATTCAAGCCAGTACCAATGAAGTAACCGATGTAAAAGACGACACTCATCCAATCCAAATTCCATTTGAATGTTGTAAACATATTCCAGACAAAATCCGAGCTCCAAATCTTAAACCACTAAAATTAAACAATCTCAATACGGAAGACCTCGAAGTTGCCAAACACAAGTTGGACCAATACTCCAGAGATTTAGATGATTTGATCAACGAACCCTTTATAACAAAACACATATCCTGGTTCACCTATTTTATCATTGTGCTAATATTTGGACTGTTATTTCTGTACCTATTTTGTAAGTGCAGAACAAAAAGACGAAGACTAGCCATCGATGTTTCTGCATCATCCCCATCTCCACCGAGGCCTAGCAAACCCTACAGGACATTTGCTAACCTATTTCCTTCACGAAGACGACCTACCTTAAGAAGAGAAGACAACGAAGCCGAAGACATAGAACTTACATAAAGACAAACTGTTTTGTGCCTTTTTACTGACTTTCAGTGCTGGACTCTTCAGTGAATTTTATTTCATTTGTTTAATCATTATATTTCATTATTTTTCTATCATTTGTTAATTTCAATTTTATTAACATTTTTACGTCATTTTCATTCAAACCCATCATGCTTATACTTTATGCTTTCACAGTAAAGCTATATTTTAACCTTAGGAATATTTTATCCTATTTTACAATTCAAACCTAGTATGTTTGTATTTTACGCTTTCTTGCCAAAGCTATATTTTAACTCTAACATTTTTATGTTATTTTATTTTATGAATCAAGCTTATTGTGCTTGCATTTCATATTTTAGACGCTAAGGTTATATTCTGTGTTTTAAACCTTACGATTTAACATTTTTTGTATCTCTTATATTTTTCCAAATTGTACCATTACCTTTTATATACATTTTATATTCATTTCAAAAGTTGCTGCATAAAACACCAACTTTTTTTTATAAGGGGGAAGCTGTTATATTAGAAATATACTATGATATATAATATTATCGAGACAGGCTTAACCTTCTCAAACATATCGTATTACATACTGCGTAACAGCTCTTCTCAATAACCGCTCACGCTGCATGAGCATTATATTTCAATTCTCAGTAATCCTGATTGTGCTGAATCAGCAACACTGTTTCCTTTGTTCTTGAAACGTTATAAATATTACTAACAACCTTTTTGTAATCAGTCTTATACTCACTTTCGAATAAACCTCATCTAAATTATTATTGTATTTTCTTAACGAGTCAACGTTGACTCCAGTGTTAAACTAAATAAATCTTTTTAAAAAGTTATTCAAACAATCCACTATCTAACATATATGTATATATGTATATATGTATATATGTATATATGTATATATGTATATATGTATATATGTATATATGTATATATGTATATATGTATATATGTATATATGTATATATGTATATATGTATATATGTATATATGTATATATGTATATATGTATATATGTATATATGTATATATGTATATATGTATATATGTATATATGTATATATGTATATATGTATATATGTATATATGTATATATGTATATATGTATATATGTATATATATGTATATATGTATATATGTATATATGTATATATGTATATATGTATATATGTATACATGTTAGATATATGTATATATGTATATATGTATATATGTATATATGTATATATGTGTATATGTATATATGTTAGATAGTGGATTGTAGATTTAACTTTTTAAAAACATTTATTTATTACACTTGAGTCAACGTTGACTCGTTTCAATAAGATACAATAATAATTTTGAAGTAGTTTAATCTGAAGTGAGTATAAGACTGATTACAAAAAGGTTGTTGGTAATATTTATAATGTTTTGAGAACAAAGGAAACAGTGTTGCTGATTCAGCACAATCAGGATTACTTAGAATTGAAATACAATGCTCATGCAGCGTGAGCGGTTATTGAGAAGAGCTGTTACGCAGTATGTAATACGATATGTTTGAGAAGGTTAAGCCTGTCTCGATAATATTATATATCATAGTATATTTCTAATATAACAGCTTCCCCCTTATAAAAAAAGTTGGTGTTTTATGCAGCAACTTTTGAAATGAATATAAAATGTATATAAAAGGTAATGGTACAATTTGGAAAATATAAAAGATACAAAAATGTTAAATCGTAAGGTTTAAAACACAGAATATAACCTTAGCGTCTAAAATATGAAATGCAAGCACAATAAGCTTGATTCATAAAATAAAATAACATAAAAATGTTAGAGTTAAAATATAGCTTTGGCAAGAAAGCGTAAAATACAAACATACTAGGTTTGAATTGTAAAATAGGATAAAATATTCCTAAGGTTAAAATATAGCTTTACTGTGAAAGCATAAAATATAAGCATGATGGGTTTGAATGAAAATGACGTAAAAATGTTAATAAAATTGAAATTAACAAATGATAGAAAAATAATGAAATATAATGATTAAACAAATGAAATAAAATTCACTGAAGAGTCCAGCACTGAAAGTCAGTAAAAAGGCACAAAACAGTTTGTCTTTATGTAAGTTCTATGTCTTCGGCTTCGTTGTCTTCTCTTCTTAAGGTAGGTCGTCTTCGTGAAGGAAATAGGTTAGCAAATGTCCTGTAGGGTTTGCTAGGCCTCGGTGGAGATGGGGGTGATGCAGAAACATCGATGGCTAGTCTTCGTCTTTTTGTTCTGCACTTACAAAATAGGTACAGAAATAACAGTCCAATTATTAGCACAATGATAAAATAGGTGAACCAGGATATGTGTTTTGTTATAAAGGGTTCGTTGATCAAATCATCTAAATCTCTGGAGTATTGGTCCAACTTGTGTTTGGCAACTTCGAGGTCTTCCGTATTGAGATTGTTTAATTTTAGTGGTTTAAGATTTGGAGCTCGGATTTTGTCTGGAATATGTTTACAACATTCAAATGGAATTTGGATTGGATGAGTGTCGTCTTTTACATCGGTTACTTCATTGGTACTAGCTTGAATTTTTGTGATGCCTATGAAGGCGTAACAATTTGGTTGTAATTTTACTATTGAATTTTTGTAGATGACTTCAGTTTTTGAATTTCTTTCTGGACAGTTGATGGTTGTTTGTAGAGGTTCTGCGTTAATAACTAACCATGTGTTTTCGTCTATTTTTTGGACGTTGTAGCCTTGGCTGATGATAAATGACGTCTGGCAGTTTTCTGGCAGAGTTTTGAGGTTCTTGAAGAGACGGGCTTCGCATATGGCATTGTTGTCAATAGGATATGCAAATAAATTTGGACATAATTTGGTGTTGAAATAAAGTGGTTTGCATTCTTCAAGGTTCGAGATAGGTATGTACATTAATGAATCATCATCTCTCGCGATATATTTTTGAGAAGTTGATAATACATGATATAAACCAGTTCTATTATCCAAAATAGGAATAGGGTATAATTGAAATACTGAATATGTTTGAGGGTCTATTAAAGGTATGTCTAACACAAATATTAGATCCGAATTTGTTTGAAAAGCTTTTAGTTCTATAATGTCTAAGTACTGTGCAACCTTTGATAGTTTGATTGGAAGCGGTAAATTGTTCCTTTGTAGGTTTTGCGAAATTTCCTGTAGAGAATTTACTAAGTCTTTTGGATTTATAATTGACGTGTGAATTATTTTAAGCCTCGCGAAAGTGATGGAATTTAGGATGTCATTTAGGTTATCCTCGATAAATAAATAACTTGCCATAAGTTGTTCGCAGATTTCGATAAATTTCAGTTTTGCATGGACGTTTTCTATGTCTTTAGTCATGTCTAAAATTGAGGTTTCGATTTCTTTAATATCCTTATTGAAAGTTTCTTCGTCAACTTGCAATTTTTGAATAGTTGCGTTGAAATTTTTGATTACTGAAGTTGTAACGGATATTTGGTTTTTAATTAGGTTTTCGAGTTGGTGTTCGTCATTATTCAATTTGTTGATACAATCAGAATAATACTGACCGTCTTCTGCGTCTAAATTTCCGGTTATTGATTTGAAAATCGTTCCGATGCCATTTAGTATTCCTCGTTTGTATCGTTTCGTGTCAAGGTAAATTTCGTCAAATTTTGATTGTATTGATTGGGAAATTTGCGTCAATAAGCTAAGGTGAGTTTTTACATCTCCTGAAAAGACGTTCATGTAATGATATGCTGGGTCGAGTGTGTTGTATAGTGTCTGTAAGATCTTGTCGTTTTTGTCGAAAGCTGTCTTAAAGGTAGATATGTTTTTGTGTACCAGTAAAGTCCATTTCTTGTGAGAAATCACAATGTCCGTGTCTTGGTGATAATATACTCCGATCGTATTGTTAATAGGTGTTATTTTAAATTGAGCAAGTGCTGATCCGATCAGCAGGAGAAACCTGAAAATAAATTTAATCTTCAGTATATGGTTTCATTCGATCAAAATTTACTTTGGTTGTTTGGTTTGTTTCGAGATTTAGTAATGTAGCGGAATTTTGAAAGATTTCTGTAATTTCAAAGGGACCGTTGAATTTATTTTGCAGTTTATTTTTTATTTGTGATTCTTTGACGTATACTTTGTCGCCAATATTATATGTGTGTCTATTTTCGGGAATGTTTTTGTCGAATCGAACTTTGGCTTTTTGTTTTTGTGCTTCTGTTCGACTTCGCGCAATTTTGTAATAATGGGATATTCGATTATTTAGGTCTCTAACGTATTTGGTGATCAGGTCTTTTTGGTTGTAAAGAGTTTCAGGTGGTCGGTTAGCCGTATGTCCGAAAATAAGCTCGTATGGCGTAAAGCCATGAGTTTTGTTTACCGAGTTATTGTAACATATCACCGCATAGGGTAATATAGTAAAGGGATGTTCGTTGGGATTTTCGGTTTTGTGTATTCTTATCATTTCTGCTAGGGTGGCATGGAATCGTTCGATAGATCCGTTGGATTGAGGATGTCCTACGCTTGAGTATGTTAGTTTTATGTCGTAAAGGGTGCAAAGGTCTTTTAATAAATTATTATCAAATTCACCGCCATAATCGCAATGAATTCTTAGTGGGGTACCATAATGCTGAAAATAAAGCAACAGGGTATTTACGACTGATTTTGCGCTCTTGTCTGGGACTGCGTAGGCTTGAGTAAATTTGGTTAACTCGTCGCGGATAGTTAATGCATAGTTTCGCGTGGGAAATTCGAATAGATCAATATTAACTCTCTCAAATGGAGTTTTAGGGGTTTCGGTAATCACTAAGGGATTGTTGAGGTTCTTGCGACAGACTTTTGTTCTTTGACATGTTTCACAATTTTTTATAAAATTTTCGACGTCTTTTGTTAAGCCTTGCCAATTATATTTATTTTTGATTCTACGTATCGTTTCGTTTATTCCACGATGTAAATTATTTTTTCCGGTGTGATGCTGGTCGAGAATGATCGGACGTTGGTCCTCGTCGGGAATTCGTATTAAATTTTGACATATGATTAGTTTCAAGTCTTTTTCAGCAAAAATAAATGATAGGATTTCGAGAATTGGGAAGTCTAGATTGTTTTCAACGTGGTAAGTTTTGGAAAGGTCTAATTTGTTCCGGTGTTTATATAATGTTAAAAATAAGTGTTCTACCACAGACCCTGGGTCGAAGGGTAGAGCGATAATGTAATAATTTCTTTGTCGGGTCGATTTACTGGAAACGATATTGATTGTATTGTTATAGAATTCGGGGTTTTCTTCGAAAATATCCTCGATAATTTGATGGTGAAGGTCTGTCAAGTTGTTTTGTTGGAAAAACGTTATGATGTTTTTATTTTCTCGATCTAATAGTTGTTTATTTGTGATTTGAATTTTGGAATAGTCTATTAGAGATTTGGTTTTGTAAAGACGGGAGAATGTGTCAAATTCTCGGGCAATTTGTTCGTCAGTGATCTCGTCGTCGTTGTCTGAAATTTCGTCTTCATCTGAATCTTCGTTTGCGGCTAGAATTTTTGAATAAAATTTGGAACATTCTGAAAAGTGATTAATTTTTATTCTGGACAACGCGTCCGCGTTTTTATTGATCTTTCCGGGTTTGTATATTATCTCGTAGTCGTATTCTTCTAGTTTTAAGCGCCAACGCGCTAGTCTACTACCTGGGTCTTTTATGGAAAATAACCAAGTGAGTGGTCGGTGGTCGGTGACGAGTTTGAACTTCCTTCCGAATAGATATGGCCTAAAATGCTTTACACTCCAGACCAAAGATAAAAGTTCACGCTCAATGGTTGAATACTTAGTTTCCGCGCCGCATAAAGTTCGAGATGCGTATGCGATTGGCAAATCTTTTCCTATACTTCCTTGTGAAAGTACAGAACCTATTGCAAATGCACTAGCGTCTGTAGTTAGGACAAAAGGTTCATCAAAGTTGGGGTAGATCAATATCGGGGTAGTTGTCAAAGTTTGTTTTAGGGTTTCGAATGAATTTGTACAGTCATTGTCGAAATTGAAAGGTATATCTTTTTGTAGCAACTTAGTTAAGGGTTTTGAAATTTTGGAGAAATTAGGAATGAAGCGTCTATAGTAGCCTGCTAGACCTAGAAAAGATTTAATTTCTTTCTGATTTTTGGGTTGAGGAAAATTTAGAATTGCTTCGACTTTGGCAGGGTTTGGTTTTACACCATCCTTTGTAATAAGATGTCCTAAATAGGCGACTTCCTTGCGAAGGAATTCGCATTTGTCTGGCTGAATTTTGAGGTTGGCTCTTTGTAGACGTTTGAAGACTTCTGTTAATCGGGAAATATGTTCGTGGATAGTAGGGGAATAAATAATAATATCGTCCATGTAGACGAGACAGCGTTCATTTTGGATGCCTAATAGAATATTGTCCATGACCCTCTGGAAAGTGGATGGAGCATTTTTTAGACCGAATGGCATACGTACAAATTCGTAGTGGCCATTCTCTACCGTGAAAGCTGTTTTTTGGATGTCCTTAGGATCGATTTCAATTTGGTGGAAGCCAGAGGCCAAGTCTAACGTTGTGAAATATTGGCATTTGCCTAATTGATCTAAAAGGTCGGAAATGTTAGGTAGAGGATATTTATCACCTATTGTTACTTCGTTTAATTTTCGATAGTCAACTACGACGCGCCATTTCTGTTTACCAGAAGCGTCTAGTTTTTTGGGGACTACCCAAACTGGGGAGGACCAGGGAGAAATTGAAGGCTGGATAATGCCTTGGTCGAGCATTTTTGAAACTTGTGATTTTACCTCTTGTTTATGAATTTGGGGGTAACGATAAGATTTAGTGAAAATTGGTTTGGAATCATTAGTGTCTATTGAATGTTTGATTTCATTGGTAAATGTCAAGTTGTCACCTTCTAAATAGAATATGTCTGAAAAGTCTAAACAGAGTTGAGTAATTAATTCACTCTCCTCGTCGTTCAAGTGGTCTAAGCGTAATTGATTTTTTATTTCGTAGTTTCGGTCTATGTATTGGGAATCCGGATTTTGAAGATTTACGTTAAATATTGATCTAAATTTTTGAACGGGTTCGAGTTTAAGATCCGAGAAATGTATTGTTTTTGGAATCGCGTTTGCGTTTATTATCGTTGTCAAAAATTCACCATTGTTGTCTATTTTGACAATGGCATTCGGTAAACGTACCTTTTCATTTTCCTGGGCTATTAGTATAGCTTCAGTATTTTGTAAATTGCATTTAAGTTTAAAAATCTTTTCTGTGCGTGGTTCGATAGAAATTACATTTTGGTTTTTAACATTTAAATTTGGGTTTGAAATTCTAATACCTGGATTATTGTTTTCGTTACAATTATTGTGGTTCCTGATTGACGTTACTTCAGTCACCTCAAATAGTGGTACGGTTTTAAAATTGGTAATAAGTTGATTATTTTCAAAGTCCACATGACACTTATAATATTTTAAAAAGTCTGCACCTAATAGTCCATCGAATTCTATATCTAGGTCGTGAACATAAACCTTGTATGGGTCATTTATATTGAATGGTATTAGTACAGATTCGGTGATATTAATTTTTTCATCTGTTATACCCTGTATAATTACGTTTTCAGGATATCTTTGTTTGTACCTTTCCGCTGTTTTGGTTTTAAATACAGAAATGCCTGCACCTGAGTCGACAAGAATTTTGAAACGATTTGTGAAGTCTTTTATGTAAAATAGATTTTTAGAATTTACGACATTTAGTTTGTAGCGGGGTGTTTTTACATGAATTGGTTTTCCGGGAAGTTCAGGTTTGGGTCGAAACTGTCTTGGAGGTTTATCGCTTGGACTTGATGAGAAATTTGGTCTAGCTCGTCCGTTTGTTGTGTTGGAGTACTCGTGGAATACTCCGGGCCTATGCAAAAATCCGGAGGATTAGCAGTATAATCCTCGTGCTGTTGAGGTTGAGAATTAGCAGTATAATTCTCGTACTGTTGGGGTTGAGAATTAGCGGTATAATTCTCACATTGTTGGGTTCCAAAATCGTAATCATAATTGTTTTCATTAATTTCGAAATTATTTTGGTATTGGTAATTGGGAGAATAACTTGCGGAATAGTCTTCATATTGATTTGAGCTATCGTAAAATTCTTGGTTCAAATGATGCGTTTTTTGTTGGTTGAACCTGTTGAAATTTGGGTTTGGCTGAATGGCAGAAGGTCTCTGCTGGTTGAAGTTTGGATTTGGCCTGATAGCTGAGGGCCTGTTCTGTTGAGAATAATTTTGTTGCTGGTTAGAGAAGTTTTGTGGTCTATGATTATATGTACTTTGGAAATGTGGCCTTGGAGGCTGTGCTTGATTAGAATAAGCATTTGGTGTGAAGTTGGGAGATGGAGACTGATAGTTTTGCCTTGTGCGGCATTCGTTAAAATGGTGTCCGTTTCTTTTGCAGAAGGTGCAAAATTGTGGGGAGTTTGGACGTCTTTGTGGGTTTTGAATGGGATTTTTATTTGGAACTCTATTAGAAAATTTTTGTGATTCAAAATAGGATAATTGCAATTCACGTTTAATGCGGTTTATTGCGTCTAACATGTCGCCAGGGTTACCAGCCCTAATGATTTGACCTAATTTGGGTTCTAATCCGGTTAATAAAGTAGTCAATGTCATATTTTCAATGAGGTTACATTGAGCAGTTTTTTCCTCTAGAGTTAGAGTCTGCTTTTGCACTGCTGCGTGCATTTTCGCGTTGTGCGTTTGTAGTCTTGATACAAATATTAGTGCGGTTTCGTTGGGTAACTGACGAATCCTCTGCAGATCCTGAATCAAAGCTGTCAGGTCGCGAGAGTCGCCAAAATGAGCTTCAAGTAAGCTTTTGATTTCTGCCCATGTAGCAGGGTTTCGGGAATTTATTAATTCTGCGGCTTTTCCGCGTAATTTATTTTTTATGTGAAGCGTTAATAAGACGCGCTGATCATCAACAGCGATACCCTGAGCGGTTATGCAAGCTGAAATAAATGTTTGCAAGAATATGGGGTTGCCGTCAAATTCGGGCACTATGGAAAATATTTCGCTTAACCTATAAGGTTCAATATTTATGGTTTCGTTCGCCGTGATGGAATTGTTTGCATTGGAATTGCTTACGTTTGTAGCCATTTTATTTATATTATTTAGATGATTAAATACTTAAAACGCCTTTTTCCAATTTAAGTTAGTACGCTACTGGTGTTTAATAAGAAATTTTAATATGAAATGTGCAAGAATTTATTCTGTAATATTTAAAATTTATATTATAGAATAGCTAGATTAATTCGAAAAACGCGTTTGGTTAAAAAAGCGTTTTGAGTTTGGAAATAGTATGTCTCTGATAATTTTATATTTTGCACACACGGTATTATAGAACACAAGCTTGTCTTACGGCCTTAACCTTAACCTTTTATGTGGTATGCAATATTATATTACGATAAAAATGCAAAGATAACAATGGTACGTGATTACAGTTAATTAGATAAATTCGCACTTAAAGAGTATATGATATTACCATAAAAATAATGTTACGATAGGAACAGTGTATGATTACGGTTATTTATATAGGTCACACAAATTATAATCAAGATATTTTGTTTCAAGTTTAAATAAAATTACTACCTTAGATATTAGAACTGTATGTAGCAATGCAATGTATTTTGATAAAATAAAATGTAAAATTATGTCGTTGTTTGCAAATAAATGTTTGCGAGATGATTCAAAAATGACTTACCCTAAATTTTTCATTCCTCGTGGTCCAGTTGAATGCGACTTCGTGAGCTTAGCTTCACCAAAGGTCTCTCTCTGCCAGGGGTGTCACTGGGTGTTCCTTCCACAGGGTTGCCTTTGATGCCGAAGACACCAACGATGGGACGGGATGAAATTCTTACTTGCTAATTGTTGAATCGTGTTGATTTGAAATGTTGCTTTGCTTGTATTTCTTGATAATTATTATTGTTTCGCTTCTGTGCGTTTGAGAATAATGTAGGTTCTTCTGAACAAAGGATTGGGATCCACCACTACAGCTAAGAAGTTCTCCTTGTTCCAGAAGCTCTTTTCGTCCGGTTAGGCACCTTTTTCAGATGGACTCCTTGTTCCCTCGGATATGTTTGCTACTGGTTAGGCTCCCGAACTGTGTGTTTTTCAGATCCGCCACGACTGCGCCAATGTTAGATAGTGGATTGTAGATTTAACTTTTTTAAAAACATTTATTTATTACACTTGAGTCAACGTTGACTCGTTTCAATAAGATACAATAATAATTTTGAAGTAGTTTAATCTGAAGTGAGTATAAGACTGATTACAAAAAGGTTGTTGGTAATATTTATAATGTTTTGAGAACAAAGGAAACAGTGTTGCTGATTCAGCACAATCAGGATTACTTAGAATTGAAATACAATGCTCATGCAGCGTGAGCGGTTATTGAGAAGAGCTGTTACGCAGTATGTAATACGATATGTTTGAGAAGGTTAAGCCTGTCTCGATAATATTATATATCATAGTATATTTCTAATATAACATATATGTATATATGTATATATGTATATATGTATATATGTATATATGTATATATGTATATATGTATATATGTATATATGTATATATGTATATATGTATATATGTATATATGTATATATGTATATATGTATATATGTATATATGTATATATGTATATATGTATATATGTATATATGTATATATGTTATATTAGAAATATACCATGATATATAATATTGTGAACGATCCATGCTTTTGATGGAAGTCTGAAGGACGTGTTTTCTGCTCGAAAAACTTAGAAAAATTAAAAAAAATAGGAAAAAGAAAAAATTAATTTTCTTTTTCCTCAACCTTTTCTAAATACTAAATAAAAATATTACGTTCACAAAATTTTTTAGGGTTCAAAGTGACTGTTTCAGACGGAGATTAATGGATAAATCATACTTACTGTCGTTTATGCTTAACTGCGGCTCTGATGGTATCAATTGGAAGACGTCGTAACACTATAAATCTAACACTGTCTGTTTAACACTCTCTTAAAATTAAATCTGAAAGGGAAATTTTGTTAGAAAACACAAGTAAAAGACAATATAAAGTTCAAAAAAGGTATATTAAATCTTTAAAAAAATTATGTTTTTACACAACTTCTTCAGTGAAAATGTTAACAAACAATGGTCTGACCCGTGTACAACACATGGTGAGGAACGGGACGATTCATACGGTACCAACTACCATCCAATATGCAGTTTGAAAAGCTAACGATGCACAAAAAGATTCAAGGAACAGTTCATGTAACTGAAATTTTGGTGGGCTTATGCTTGCCTGTCTTATAAACGTATTTTATTAATTCACATAAATTTTGGTCGCTCCTCGGAGCTTAAAATTGCTTGAAGCGTCTCTACTTCGTTTGTATTATGCAATAACAAATTTTACGTTCAGGCAAGGCAAATCCCATGCACGTGTGAGTACATGGTATAGATACTTTTTTGACTCCGAATCACTGAGGAACCGGTTTAGGGCAAACCCCGTCAAAATTCATCATTTCCCCGTCAAATCCGACTGCTAGGAAATGATGGGGGTCCCATGTCGCTAAGGGCTATTTTCGCTATAACTTCCGATATACTTTGAATAGTCGTTGGACTAATTTGTCCTCATATTCAACACTTCGTAAGAGTTGCAGTGCTTGACAACGTGGATTCGTAAAAGGGTTTTTAATCTTGGAAATTTGGAAGTTCAAGTCCAATTTTAGAATACTTTCCAAAATTGGGTGGTCGGGGCGACATTACGTCCCTGTGCAGCGACATTTACTACACTTACCAAATTAACGCTCCTCGAAGAGTTAGCGAAAATTTGGCATAAAAAACGCTCCGAAGAGCAAAAATATATTTCCAAGAATTAAAAACCTCCTCCACGGCGTTTTTACGTGAAGCACGCTTTTCTTACGAAATATTTCCTAAGTCGGATTTCGTTACAACGTCGAAAAGTATATCGGGGTTATAGCGTTCTTTAACACTCCCCTCCTTTCCGTGAATCTTTTTGTGTAACGTTTGGTAAATTGTTTGTTTGAAAATAAAATGGATCATTGGATGTAGTCTCCCATGTGTTGTATTCGGTTATAGTCCAGACCGGCCTATCTGAACAAAACATAGATGCAAATCTAAAATGGTGATAAATTTTTGAACATATATCGATGCATAGCATTCGATTGAATAATTGAACATTGTGTTTCAAAAATGGCATAAAAAAAGAAAAAATCGAAAATCCTCAGATTCTCGATGACACAACACAAACACTTTCGACGCACTTATCTTTCTTAGTGTTCTTCCACTAATGCGGGCTTGCGTCTGCTCCTCCTCGTGTCTATGCCTCGTCGATCACCTTCGGTGTCGAACTGCCTTCTGGAACAGCTTAGGTGGTCCTCGGACTGCTTGCTCCAGCTATACATTGGTTCTGCTCGGTTTATATGAAACAATAAAACAAAATTTTAGTAAAATGTTTGTTTACATCCCGTCTGGGGATCTGCGACCGATAACATATCGTCGTCTTTGAGAATAGGAACACTGAATTTTGTTGACTTATATTGATTGAAATAGTTTTTATTAAAATCTCTTCTTGGGAGAAATCTGCGACAGAATCTGCATCCGTCGGATCGTTGCATCTGCCCCTCCAGCAGACGTGGCGGCATCTCGCCCTTGAGTTGCTAGACTCGTCTGAATCGCGCTCTGCGTCAGAGTTGTCGTCTTTCCATGCCGTGCCAATGGAACATTTGTTTGGACCCTTTGGGTCGGACTCTGCTTACAGATGAACGTTTAATAACATTTGAGGACTTAGAAAAAAAATTATAAAAAATACCAACTCTGCCGGACACGGTCAGAGTTGCTGCAGTGAATTTGGAAGATTTGTATGTGGATACAATATCCTCAGATGAAAATAACTAGTAAAAAATGCATAAAAAATACCAACTTTTGCCTGACACGACAAGAAGTTGGTATGGAAATTTTGATATAAAATAAACCTAGCACTAAGTTAAAACTTAGCCTAGGTTGAAAAATGTTATAAAAAGATGATTGAATCTCCAGAACTGGATTCTGAATCAGAAGTGGAAGCATCTCGTGGCGGTGCATGGATTTGTACAACCGTTTGCTCCGGCGGTAGAGGTTCTGTGGAATCGTCTGAGAACGGGGAATCATTTCCATCGAGTGTTCCGCCTGGACTAGCATTTTCTTCATCGGAAGATTCGATTTCCAAGTTGTGCTCCTCTGGCGGGGCTGGTCTCAAATCATCGACATGTACTCTTGTCGTTGCATTTCCCTTTTGCACGAGATACACCTCGTCTGAAAACTTCTTCAGAATTCTGGTTGGGCCTGACCAAGACGGCGTGAAGGTATGTACCTTCTTTTTTCTCTTACTCATGACTCTGTCTCCTACTTTGTAGACGATCGGAGTGACGGCCTCTTTCGGCGCATATTTCTGTTTATAATCTTGTTGGGCCTGACGGGCTTCCTTGATTCGCTCGTATCGTGGAAGCGTTTGTTGCTTGGCTCTTTCTTGCCTCCAGGCATACAAATCCCATTCGCCTCTTTCGGCTGGATCATATCCTAACACGACCATGCTAGGTGTTTGATTTGTAGCGGCGTTCCTACGATTTCTTAATATATATGTCATTTGATGCACGTAGCGATCCCAAGTGTCGTTTGGCTTTTTGAATAAAAGAGTCTTTAAAATTTTCTTGCATTCCTGCACCCGTCATTCCACGGGGTTGGACTGTTGGTGATATGCTGGAATTAAGTATCGTTCGATACCATTCCTTTCGCAAAATGTGATGTACCATTCGGAATTGAAATGACCACCGTTGTCTGATATTATGACTCGAGGGACTCCGAATCTTGCTACTATTTCTTCGTCGATATATTTGGCTATCGTTCTGCCGTCGAC
The DNA here is from genome assembly GCA_963675555.1 of Leptura quadrifasciata. Taxonomy (NCBI): domain Eukaryota; kingdom Metazoa; phylum Arthropoda; class Insecta; order Coleoptera; family Cerambycidae; genus Leptura; species Leptura quadrifasciata. Next base: position 33,175,932 of record OY776682.1, read on the forward strand.
CTGAATGTATGCCTTTGCCTCTATCCATTTACTGAAAACGTCTTCGACGATAATCATGTATCTGTTTTCGGCGTCTTTAGTCCTCTGCAGCGGGCCAATTACGTCGACGCTCAAGGTTTCAAATGCATTTTGTGGTGCATGACTTCTAAGTGGAGCATTGGGTTGGGCTTGTCTTGTCTTTACAGACTGGCATATCAGACAGTCGTTTATGTATCTGCCTACGATCCTGGCCATATTATTGAAATAGTAGCGTTTCGCTATTTTCCTGAGAGTCTCGTCTCTTCCTGGATGACATGCTTCATCTCGGTCATGATAATGGTAAATCAATTCCTTTATTTTCCTCTTTGGAACTATTAATTTAAAATTTCTATCGCAATCTTTAAAAAGTACATCGTCTTGGACGTGAAAATTTTGCATAAAAATAAGATCCGCATCGGAACGTTGTTCCTGTTGAAATAGATCATTCCAACGGCGGATCTTGTCTTGAATATCTCTTGAACTCAATTGAGCCTGTACGATATCTTCGTATATTTCTGAATGCGTTAAAACAGAAATACGTTCTGGATACTTATAATTTGGTAGGAACATTCTTTCCTCTTCATCGTCTGTCTCGACATACTGATTTTGTGGGTTACGACTTAGAAAATCTGCTAATAAATTTTCCTTTCCTGGACAGTGTTCAATTTTGAATGCATATTCTTGCAATAGTAATGACCATCGTGTAAATTTTGTTTTGTCGTCCTTATGTTTGTTTAACCAAAGTAACGCCCTGTTGTCCGTCTTCACCAAGAACGGTTTGTCTGCTAAGTACATCTTGTACTTTTTAATATAGTTCACCACCGCCAAGCATTCTAGCTCATTTATGTGGTAACGTCTCTCCGCTGGAGATAACGTGTTGCTTGCATACGAGATTATGTATTTTTCGCCGTTGTCGCCTAATTGATATAATACGGCCGAAAGGCCTTGGAGGGATGCATCTGTTTGCAAAATGAATTGACGTGAAAAATCCGGCCGATGGAGTTCCAGCGGTCCGGATAATAATTCTTTTAATTTTCTAAATGCTTCATCGCATGTATGGTTCCAGTGAAAACGATTTTCCTTCGAAAGAAGTTTCGTTAGTGGCTTCGTGATCATCGCCACATTTGGTAGATATTCTCGTACCCAGTTGCAAAGCCCTAGGAAACTTTGTAGCTGCTTTTTAGTAGCTGGAACGGGATAATTTTGAATTTGTAAGACATGTTTTTCTAATGGTTGGGAAGTATCAGTTCTAATTGTATGGCCTAAATATTGAATTTCATTCGTCGCTATTACACACTTTTCCGGTGACACTTTCAGATTGTGTAGACGTAGTCTTTCAAAGACTAATCTCAAGTGGGACATATGCTCCTTCACGTTTACGCTGTAAACGATTATATCATCTAAATACACTTTACAGAAATGGTGCAGGTAACCTGTTAAAACGTCCTTTGCCATGAATTTCTGAAAGGTACAGGGAGCTGTCTTGAGTCCGAAAGGCATGACATTGAATCTGTAAGCTGCCCCATCAGGAGTGGTAAAAGTCGAAAAATCTTTTGATGCTTCATCTAGTGGTATTTGCCAATATCCACTTTTTAAATCCAACACAGAAAAAATCTTCGAATTGCCTAAATCTTTAATACTTTCGTGTATTTTGGGTAAGACGGAAGCCTCGTCTTCAGTCATTTCATTCAAATGGCGATAATCGATGCAAAATCGTGGTTTCTTGTCGGAGCGTTTTATTATCACTGGTGGTGAACTATATTGGGCAGTGCTAGGTTCGATGACGCCAGCTTTTAACATCTCTTCGATTTGGTCGTACATGATTTTCTTAGTACTCGGAGACATCGGATATGGTCTGATATTAAATGGTTTTGTGTCTTTCACTGTAATTTTGTGTTTCACAGTCACTGTGGTTGCTTGAGTCGGTTCCGCAGTGAACAGATCGACAAATTCCTCGAACAGCGGCCGTAGAAATTTGTCATTAATAACAAGCTCTTCAGGAAGCTTTGCCTGCTGTCTCTCCCTCTGAGAAGCTTGATTCCAGAAGACGGTAATACGCTCTTCTGTGCCGGCATATAGGCATTTTCTGCCATAATCATATGCGACATTGTTCATATATAAGAATGGTGATCCTAATATTACTGTTTCATTTAAATTTTCGATTACTTGAAAATCAATTTCAAAAGAGGTGCCTGAAATTATTACTTGTAATTTTGTCGTGCCAAGAGAGTCCACCATTCGATCTCCGCACGCCATAGCAAATGATCGACGTGTCGTGAGATTTTTAAAATTATCCAACATCCTCGGATGGATAACGTTTCGCGTCGAGCCTGAATCTATCAGTGCGTCGACCGCATGTTCATTTATTTGAACTTTTATACGAGGCAAAGGGAACGCTTCGCTCATATAATTTATTGACTCTCTTGTCTTGTGCAGAGGAGCGTCGTAGTGGTCATGAGTATCGGAAAAAATTACTGGACATTGCTGCCGTCTTGGTTCGGCCGTTGTGCCGGGGATCTTGCAGATGGACCCTGGCCTGGGTCTCTGGCCCCTCGAAAGTTTCCCGGTCTCCTGTTGAGATGAGGGTTATTCGGACACTGACTATGGAAGTGCCACTGCACTGTGTCGGTGCAGTATCGGCACGGGGTAGCCGGTCGGTCGGGTACTCGGAATTTCCCCGATCCGCCATTAAAATTGTTTTGCCTGCGGTCAGGATTCACTGATCCGCTTGATAAATTAGGCATAAAAATAGGACGACCAGGCGCTCTGCCTGGACCGTCCTGTCGAGATACTTCCTCTCGGAAATGCACCCTCGGTGCTGTCGGAGTTGGGCTTCCATTGCTCCTTATACTTGAATTTTGTGGACTGATGTGTCCCGGCTCTCGATACTAAGACGCGCGGGACAGACGTTGATCAATAAGCTGGATTAGCGACGTCTGTTCGTCAGCTGAATCCCGCTCGACGTTAGTAGCCGCTGCTATTAACATTTCGGTGTTTGAAATTAGGTTGCTTCTCAAGCGTGACCTAATTTCTGGACGCAGTTGGTCCATGATGACCCGAGCTCTGATGGCTTCGGATTTAAAGGGATCAATACGATCGAAAAGACAGGTTTTCCTTGTGATAAACACTGCCGTGTCGTCTAAAGACGTTTGCTTGACGGCATACAGTTGAGCAATAGCTCGTGACTGTATGTCGGGAGAATTAAATCTCGTAAGGAATCTTTCCTTGAATAAGGCATACGAAGTAGTCAACGTCCTAAATTGTTCGGACCATCGTTGAGCTTCGCCCTTGAGTTGGCCGGTTACGTTATGGAGGCGATCATAGTCGTGGCTTATGCGAGCTCTGTCGAAATATTCCTCCATAATTTTCAGAAATGCTTCTGGATCTTCATGATCAAGCCCATGGAACGTCACGTTCGGACATCTTTGTCTCTCATGGGGCGTACAGGTCGACACGTTCTGTATCGCCTGCACGAAGCCCTCTGCCATTTTCAGAAACATACTCTCCATCGAAGCAGTTTGTGGCTGTGAAGCAGATAAATTAACATTGTCTCCCTCCGGAAACAGTCGCTGTGGTTCTATCCCTCTAGAACCGTCGTCGACGAGCGGTGCGGTGACTCGCTCATAAAATTCTCTTGGGGTCGACCCCTCGGAGTCTTCCGCCATGAATGAGAAAGGATTTGTTGGGTTTGGGGACGGCATGGTCCCTGTTCGGGCGCCATGTGAACGATCCATGCTTTTGATGGAAGTCTGAAGGACGTGTTTTCTGCTCGAAAAACTTAGAAAAATTAAAAAAAATAGGAAAAAGAAAAAATTAATTTTCTTTTTCCTCAACCTTTTCTAAATACTAAATAAAAATATTACGTTCACAAAATTTTTTAGGGTTCAAAGTGACTGTTTCAGACGGAGATTAATGGATAAATCATACTTACTGTCGTTTATGCTTAACTGCGGCTCTGATGGTATCAATTGGAAGACGTCGTAACACTATAAATCTAACACTGTCTGTTTAACACTCTCTTAAAATTAAATCTGAAAGGGAAATTTTGTTAGAAAACACAAGTAAAAGACAATATAAAGTTCAAAAAAGGTATATTAAATCTTTAAAAAAATTATGTTTTTACACAACTTCTTCAGTGAAAATGTTAACAAACAATGGTCTGACCCGTGTACAACACATGGTGAGGAACGGGACGATTCATACGGTACCAACTACCATCCAATATGCAGTTTGAAAAGCTAACGATGCACAAAAAGATTCAAGGAACAGTTCATGTAACTGAAATTTTGGTGGGCTTATGCTTGCCTGTCTTATAAACGTATTTTATTAATTCACATAAATTTTGGTCGCTCCTCGGAGCTTAAAATTGCTTGAAGCGTCTCTACTTCGTTTGTATTATGCAATAACAAATTTTACGTTCAGGCAAGGCAAATCCCATGCACGTGTGAGTACATGGTATAGATACTTTTTTGACTCCGAATCACTGAGGAACCGGTTTAGGGCAAACCCCGTCAAAATTCATCATTTCCCCGTCAAATCCGACTGCTAGGAAATGATGGGGGTCCCATGTCGCTAAGGGCTATTTTCGCTATAACTTCCGATATACTTTGAATAGTCGTTGGACTAATTTGTCCTCATATTCAACACTTCGTAAGAGTTGCAGTGCTTGACAACGTGGATTCGTAAAAGGGTTTTTAATCTTGGAAATTTGGAAGTTCAAGTCCAATTTTAGAATACTTTCCAAAATTGGGTGGTCGGGGCGACATTACGTCCCTGTGCAGCGACATTTACTACACTTACCAAATTAACGCTCCTCGAAGAGTTAGCGAAAATTTGGCATAAAAAACGCTCCGAAGAGCAAAAATATATTTCCAAGAATTAAAAACCTCCTCCACGGCGTTTTTACGTGAAGCACGCTTTTCTTACGAAATATTTCCTAAGTCGGATTTCGTTACAACGTCGAAAAGTATATCGGGGTTATAGCGTTCTTTAACAATATCACCGAGACAGGCTTAACCTTCTCAGACATATCATATTACAAATTGCGTAACAGCTCTTCTCTAATAACCGCTCACGCTAGCTGAGCTTAACATTTCTTTCTCAGTAATCTGTTATCATGCTGAATTGCAAATCCAATGTTCTTTGTTCTCCAGATATTATAAATATTACCCACTGCCATTGTAAACCTCAGTCTTAAACTCATGTTCGAATAAATCACTTCAAAATTATTATTGTTATTATTATAGAGTCAACGTTGACTCCAGTGTTAAACTAAATAAATGTTTTTAAAAAGTTAAATCTACAATCCACTATCTAACATTGGCGCAGTCGTGGCGGATCTGAAGAACACGCACAGTTCGGGAGCCTAACCAGTGGAAAACATATCGGAAGGAACAAGGAGTTCATCTGGAAAAGGTGCCTAACCTGAAGAAAAGAGCCCCTGGAAAAAGGAGAAATTCCTTAGCTGTCGTGGTGGATCCCAATCCTTTACTCAGAAGAATCTACGTTCACAAAGAAACAATAATAATAATTCAACAAGCAACAAAGCAACATATCAATCAATCAACAAATTAGCAAGTAAGAATTCATCCCAGTCGAGAAGTTGGTGTCTTCGGCAGTGTAGGAGACCTCTGTGGAAGGAATACCTGGTAACGCCCCTGGCAGAGAAGACCGCATTGTAACAAAGTTCACGGAGCAGCATTCAACTTCAATCCAGACGTGTGGAATGGAAATTTTAATGTAAGTAGATTTTAAGAATCATCTCGATTATTTTGCATATTTTTCTTATAAAAAAACAATTCAATTTAACGAACAGCAGTTCTAATATTCAAATAATAATTTCATTCAGAAGTAATATAATATTTTATTTAAAATTTATGTGACCTACATAAATAACTATACCGTTCCTATCTTAACATTGTTTTATCGTAATGTCATATACTCTTTAAGTACGAACTTATCTACATTTCCTACATAAATAATTATAATCACATACCATTTTTATCTTAACATTATTTTTATCATAATATCATATATCATATAAAGGTTAAGTTTACGCCTTACTTGACTGTGAAATAAAATAAAACCCACATGTTCTATACTGTTTAAATGCACATTAGTATATGAAATTTCAGTGACATTATTCCCAACTAAAAACACTTTTTAAATTAATCCAATTATCCTTGTAATTAAATTTTGAAATATTATAAAATAAACAACACATTCTTTTACATATAATATAAAATTACCAATTGTCAGTAGCGTACTAGCTCAAATTGAAAAAAGTGTTTTAAGTTATTTAATTATCTAAATAATATAAACAAAATGGCTACCACCACAAACGTAAGCAATTCCAATGCAAACAATTCAATCACGGCGAACGAAACTATAAATATTGAACCTTACAGGTTAAGTGAGATTTTTTCGATAGTCCCGGAATTCGATGGAAATCCGATATTTTTACAAACCTTTATTAGTGCGTGTATTTACGCGAACGGAATGTCTATAGAAGACCAACGTGTTCTACTTGCTCTGCACATTAAAAATAAACTTCGGGGAAAAGCCGCCGAGTTAGTAAACTCCAGGAACCCTGCCACCTGGGCAGAAATTAAAAGCCTACTCGAGGCCCACTTCGGTGACTCCCGCGACTTGACAGCCCTTATACAGGACTTACAACGCATTCACCAACTACCCAACGAAACCGCACTAATATTCGTATCAAGACTACAAACGCACAACGCGAAAATGCACGCAGCAGTGCAAAAGCAGACTCTAACTTTAGAGGAAAAAACCGCTCAATGTAACCTCATCGAAAACATGACATTGACCACCTTACTGACTGGATTAGAACCCAAGTTAGGGCAAATTATCAGGGCTGGCAACCCTAGTGATATGTTAGATGCAATAAATCGCATCAAACGTGAGTTGCAATTGTCGTACTTCGAATCGCAAAAATTCTCCAATAAAATTCAAAATAGAAGTCCCGTTCAAAATCAACAGACGCCCAAATTTCCCACCATTTTGCACATTCTGTAAAAGGAATGGGCACAGCTTTAACGAATGCCGCACGAGGTAGAACCACCAATTTTCACAACCCAATTTCACACCAAACGCCTATTCCAATCAGGCACAAACTCCTAGACAGCACTTCCAGAGTGTACCTAATCAAGCAAACTTTAGACCACAGAATTCCCAAAATTTTTCTAATCAACAACGCAATTATCCACAACAAAACAGGCCCTCAGCTATCAGGCCAAATCCTAACTTCCACCAGCAGAGACCTTCTGCCATACAACCGAACCCGAATTTCAATAGATTTAACCAACAAAAAACCCATCACCTAAACCAAGAAACTTATGATAATTATTCAGATTACCCAAACCAATACGAAGATTACTCTGCAAATCAATCCGTAAATTATTCTACCAATTATTCTCCTGATTATCAATCTCAAAATAATGATGACTACGATTTTCCAAACGGACAATGTGGGCATTATACTGCTAATTCCCAATCCCAGGAACATGAGAATTATACTGTTAATTCTCAGCAATACGAGGATTATACTGCTAATCCTCCGGATTTTTGCACAGGCCCGGAGTATTCCACGAATACTCCAACACAACAAACGGACGAACTAGACCAAATTTCTCGCCAAGTCCAAGCGATAAACCTCCAGGACAGTTTCGACCCAAACCTGAACTTCCCGGAAAACCAATTCATGTAAAAACACCCCGCTACAAACTAAATGTCGTAAATTCCAAAAATCTATTTTACATAAAAGACTTCACAAATCGTTTCAAAATTCTTGTCGACTCAGGTGCAGGTATTTCTGTATTTAAAACCAAAACAGCGGAAAGGTACAAACAAAGATATCCTGAAAACGTAATTATACAGGGTATAACAGATGAAAAAATTAATATCACCGAATCTGTTCTAATACCATTCAATTCAAATGACCCATACAAGGTTTATGTTCACGACCTAGATATAGAATTCGATGGACTATTAGGTGCAGACTTTCTAAAATATTATAAGTGTCATGTGGATTTTGAAAATAATCAACTTATTACCAATTTTAAAACCGTACCACTATTTGAGGTGACTGAGGTAACATCAATCAGGAACCACAATAATTCTAACGAAAACAATAATCCAGGTATTAGAATTTCAAACCCAAATTTAAATGTTAAAAACCAAAATGTAATTTCTATCGAACCACGCACAGAAAAGATTTTTAAACTTAAATGCAATTTACAAAATACCGAAGCTATACTAATAGCCCAGGAAAATGAAAAGGTACGTTTACCGAATGCCATTGTCAAAATAGACAACAATGGTGAATTTTTGACAACGATAATAAACGCAAACGCGATTCCAAAAACAATACATTTCTCGGATCTTAAACTTGAACCCGTTCAAAAATTTAGATCAATATTTAACGTAAATCTTCAAAATCCGGATTCCCAATACATAGACCGAAACTACGAAATAAAAAATCAATTACGCTTAGATCACTTGAACGACGAGGAGAGTGAATTAATTACTCAACTCTGTTTAGACTTTTCAGACATATTTTATCTAGAAGGTGACAACTTGACATTTACCAACGAAATCAATCATTCAATAGACACTAACGATTCTAAACCAATTTTCACTAAATCTTATCGTTACCCCCAAATTCACAAACAAGAAGTAAAATCACAAGTCTCAAAAATGCTCGACCAAGGCATTATCCAGCCTTCAATTTCTCCCTGGTCCTCCCCAGTTTGGGTAGTCCCCAAAAAACTAGACGCTTCTGGTAAACAGAAATGGCGCGTCGTAGTTGACTACCGAAAATTAAACGAAGTAACGATAGGTGATAAATATCCTCTACCCAACATTTCCGAACTTTTAGATCAATTAGGCAAATGCCAATATTTCACGACTTTAGACCTGGCCTCTGGCTTCCATCAAATTGAAATCGATCCCAAAGACATTCAAAAAACCGCTTTCACAGTCGAAAATGGTCATTTTGAATTCGTACGAATGCCTTTTGGACTCAAAAATGCTCCATCAACATTTCAAAGGGTGATGGACAACATTTTACTAGGAATCCAAAACGAAAGGTGTCTCGTCTATATGGACGATATCATTATCTACTCCCCTACTATCCATGAACATATTTCTCGATTAACAGAAGTCTTCAAACGTTTACAAAAAGCCAACCTCAAAATTCAGCCAGACAAATGCGAATTCCTTCGCAAGGAAGTTGCCTATTTAGGACATCTTATTACAAAAGATGGTGTAAAACCGAACCCTGCCAAAGTCGAAGCAATTCTAAATTTTCCTCAACCAAAAAATCAGAAAGAAATTAAATCTTTTCTAGGTTTAGCAGGCTACTATAGACGCTTCATTCCTAATTTTTCCAAAATTTCAAAACCCTTGACTAAATTGCTACAAAAAGATATACCTTTCAATTTCGACAATGACTGTACAAATTCATTCGAAACCCTAAAACAAACCTTGACAACTACTCCGATATTGATCTACCCCAACTTCGATGAACCTTTTGTCCTAACTACAGACGCTAGTGCATTCGCAATAGGTTCTGTACTTTCACAAGGAAGTATAGGAAAAGATTTGCCAATCGCATACGCATCTCGAACTTTATGCGGCGCGGAAACCAAGTATTCAACCATTGAGCGTGAACTTTTATCTTTGGTCTGGAGTGTAAAGCATTTTAGGCCATATCTATTCGGAAGGAAGTTCAAACTCGTCACCGACCACCGACCACTCACTTGGCTATTTTCCATAAAAGACCCAGGTAGTAGACTAGCGCGTTGGCGCTTAAAACTCGAAGAATACGATTACGAAATAATATACAAACCCGGAAAAATCAATAAAAACGCGGACGCGTTGTCCAGAATAAAAATTAATCACTTTTCAGAACGTTCCAAATTTTATTCAAAAATTCTAGCCGCAAACGAAGACTCAGACGAAGACGAAATTTCAGACAACGATGACGAAATTACCGACGAACAAATCGCCCGAGAATTTGACACATTTTCCCGACTTTACAAAACCAAATCTCTAATAGACTATTCCAAAATTCAAATCACAAATAAACAACTATTAGATCGAGAAAATAAAAATATCATAACGTTTTTCCAACAAAACAACTTGACAGACCTTCACCATCAAATTATCGAGGATATTTTCGAAGAAAACCCCGAATTCTATAACAATACAATTAATATCGTTTCCAGCAAATCGACCCGACAAAGAAACTACTACATTATCGCTCTACCTTTCGACCCAGAGTCTGTGGTAGAACATCTATTTTTAACACTTTACAAACATCGAAACAAATTAGACCTTTCCAAAACTTACCATGTTGAAAACAATCTAGACTTTCCAATTCTCGAAATCCTATCATTTATTTTTGCAGAAAAAGATTTAAAACTAATAATTTGTCAAAATTTATTACGAACTCCCGATGAAGACCAACGTCCGATCATTCTCGACCAGCATCACACCGGAAAAAATAATTTACATCGTGGAATAAACGAAACAATACGTAGAATCAAAAATAAATATAATTGGCAAGGTTTAACAAAAGATGTCGAAAACTTTATAAAAAACTGTGAAACGTGTCAAAGAACAAAAGTTTGTCGTAAGAACCTTAATAATCCCTTAGTAATCACCGAAACCCCTAAAACTCCATTTGAGAGAGTTAATATCGATCTATTCGAATTTCCCACGCGAAACTATGCATTAACCATCCGCGACGAGTTAACGAAATTTACTCAAGCTTATGCTGTCCCAGACAAAAGTGCAAAATCGGTTGTAAACACCCTGTTGCTATATTTCCAGCACTATGGCACCCCATTAAGAATTCATTGTGATTACGGCGGTGAATTCGATAATAATTTATTAAAAGATCTTTGTACTCTCTACGACATAAAATTAACATACTCCAGCGTAGGACACCCTCAATCCAATGGATCTATCGAACGATTCCATGCCACCCTAGCGGAAATGATCAGAATACATAAGACAGAGAATCCGAACGAACATCCTTTCACAATATTACCATACGCGGTAATATGTTATAACAACTCGGTAAACAAAACTCATGGCTTTACGCCATACGAGCTTATTTTCGGACATACAGCTAACCGACCACCCGAAACTCTTTATAACCAGAAAGACCTGATTACCAAATACGTTAGAGACCTTAACAACCGGATATCCCACTATTACAAAATTGCGCGAAGTCGAACAGAAGCACAAAAACAAAAGGCCAAAGTTCGATTCGACAAAAACATTCCCGAAAATCGACACACATATAATATTGGCGACAAAGTGTACGTCAAAGAATCACAAATAAAAAACAAATTACAGAACAAATTTAACGGCCCCTTCGAAATTTTAGAAACTTCTCAAAATTCTGCAACATTATTAAATCCGGAAACAAACCAAACGACTAAAGTAAACTTTGACCGAATGAAACCTTATACTGAAAATTAAATTTATTTTCAGGTTTTTCCTGCTGTTCGGATCAGCACTTGCTCAATTTAAAATAACACCAATTAACAATACAATTGGAGTATACTATCACCGAGACACAGACATTGTGATTTCTCAGAAGAAATGGACTTTACTGGTACACAAAAACATATCTACCTTTAAGACAGCTTTCGACAAAAACGACAAGATCTTACAGACACTATACAACACACTCGACCCAACGTATCATTACATGAACGTCTTTTTAGGAGACGTAAAAACTCACCTCAGTTTATTGACACAAATTTCTCAATCAATACAATCAAAATTTGACGAAATTTACCTTGACACGAAACGATACAAGCGAGGAATACTAAACGGTATTGGAACAATTTTCAAATCAATAACTGGAAATTTAGATGCAGAAGATGGTCAGTATTATTCTGATTGCATCAACAAATTGAGTAATGACGAGCACCAACTCGAAAATTTAATCAAAAATCAAATATCTGTCACAACTTCAGTAATCAAAAATTTCAACGCAACCATTCAAAAACTGCAGGTTGATGAAGAAACTTTCAATAAAGATATTAAAGAAATCGAAACTTCAATTCTAGACATGACTAAAGACATAGAAAATATTCACGCAAAATTAAAATTTATAGAAATCTGCGAACAGCTTATGGCAAGCTATCTATTTATCGAAGATAACTTAAACGATATCCTGAATTCTATCACTTTCGCGAGGCTCAAAATAATTCACACATCGATTATAAACCCAAAAGACTTGGTAAATTCCTTACAGGAAATCTCACAGAACCTACAAAGGAACAATTTGCCACTTCCAATCAAATTATCAAAAGTTGCACAGTATTTAGACATTATAGAACTAAAAGCTTTTCAAACAAATTCAGATTTAATATTCGTATTAGACATACCTTTGGTAGACCCTCAAACTTATTCAGTATTTCAATTATATCCTATCCCTATTTTGGATAATAGAACTGGCTTATATCATATCTTGTCAACCTCTCAGAAATATATCGCGAGAGATGATGATTCTTTAATGTACTTAACCATCCCGGACCTCAGAGAATGCAAACCACTCTACTTCAACACTAAATTATGTCCAAATCTATTTTCATACCCCATTGATGATAATGCCATTTGCGAAGCCCGTCTCTTCAAGAACCTCAAAACTCTGCCAGGAAGCTGCCAGACATCATTCATCATCGGCCAAGGATACAACGTCCAAAAGATAGACGAAAATACGTGGCTGGTTATCAACGTAGAACCATTACAGGCAACCATCAATTGTCCAGAAAGAAGTTCAAAAACTGAAGTCATCTACAAAAACTCAATAGTGAAATTACAACCTAATTGTTACGCCTTTATAGGCATCACAAAAATCCAAGCCAGTACCAACGAAGTAACCGACGTAAACGACGACACTCATCCCATCCAAATTCCATTCGAATGCTGCAACAAAATTCCAAACAACGTTAGAGCACCAAACCTTAAACCATTAAAATTAAACAACCTTAACACAGAAGATCTCAAAATTGCCAAACACAAATTGGACCAATATTCCAGAGATCTAGACGATTTAATCAACGAACCATTCGTAACAAAACACATATCCTGGTTCACCTACTTCATCATTGTGCTAATATTTGGACTGTTATTTCTGTACCTATTTTGTAAGTGCAGAACAAAAAGACGAAGACTAGCCATCGATGTTTCTGCATCACCCCCATCTCCACCTAGGCCTAGCAAACCCCACAGGACATTTGCTAACCTATTCCCTTCACGAAGACGACCTACCTTAAGGAGAGAAGACAACGAAGCCGAAGATATAGAACTTACATAAAGATGAACTGTTTTGTGCCTTTTACTGACTTTTAGTGCTGGACTCTTCAGTGAACCATATTTTATTCATTAATCATTACATTTCATTATTTTACTTATCCCTTGTTAATTTCAATTGCATTAACATTTTTATACCATTTTCATTTAAACCTATCATGCTTATATTTTAGGCTTTCACGGTAAAGCCATATTTTAACCCTGGGAATATTTTTATATTATCCCATTTTACAACAAACTTATTATGTTTGTATTTTACGCTTTCTTGCTAAAGCTATATTTTAACTCTAACATTTTTATGTTATATTATTTTATGAATCAAGCTTATTGTGCTTGCATTTCATATTTTAGACGCTAAGGTTATATTCTGTATTTTAAACCTTACTATTTAACATTTTTGTATCTCTTATATTTTTCCAAATTGTACCATTCCTTTTATATACATTTTATATTCATTTCAAAAGTTGCTGCATAAAACACCAACTTTTTTTATAAGGGGGAAGCTGTTATATTAGAAATATACCTTGATATATAATATCACCGAGACAGGCTTAACCTTCTCAGACATATCACATTACAAATTGCGTAACAGCTCTTCTCTAATAACCGCTCACGCTAGCTGAGCTTAACATTTCTTTCTCAGTAATCTGTTATCATGCTGAATTGCAAATCCAATGTTCTTTGTTCTCCAGATATTATAAATATTACCCACTGCCATTGTAAACCTCAGTCTTAAACTCATGTTCGAATAAATCACTTCAAAATTATTATTGTTATTATTATAGAGTCAACGTTGACTCCAGTGTTAAACTAAATAAATGTTTTTAAAAAGTTAAATCTACAATCCACTATCTAACATATATGTATATATGTATATATGTATATATGTATATATGTATATATGTATATATGTATATATGTATATATGTATATATGTATATATGTATATTGAGTAGTGGTGAGAGGTAAGTGAAACCTCTCAAATGGTCAATTGCTACTATACACCATAGATGTCTCTATGGGCGTATAGCGACTTGCGATTCTGCAAGTACCTGAGAGCGGCGACCTTTCAGTCCTAGGTGGACTTAACCTACTGTTATAATATATGATTTGCAGGAAACAACTACTCAGCGGGCAAATACCCCGACCTGCATTGAATTACACCTTACAAATCATTAAAGAATGGTAACCAATATCATTTGTCAACTCCCTGACCAGACATAGACCGGTTTCGAACTTATTAGTTCTCATCAGTATGCCATAGGTCATGGAGCAGACAAATGATAGTGGCCAACCTGCTAGTTTTATACAAACTATAGTAAATTGAGTAGTGGTGAGAGGTAAGTGAAACCTCTCAAATGGTCAATTGCTACTATACACCATAGATGTCTCTATGGGCGTATAGCGACTTGCGATTCTGCAAGTACCTGAGAGCGGCGACCTTTCAGTCCTAGGTGGACTTAACCTACAGTTATAATATATGATTTGCAGGAAACAACTACTCAGCGGGCAAATACCCCGACCTGCATTGAATTACACCTTACAAATCATTAAAGAATGGTAACCAATATATGTATATATGTATATATGTATATATGTATATATGTATATATGTATATATGTATATATGTATATATGTATATATGTATATATGTATATATGTATATATGTATATATGTATATATGTATATATGTATATATGTATATATGTATATATGTATATATGTATATATGTATATATGTATATATGTATATATGTATATATGTATATATGTATATATGTATATATGTATATATGTATATATGTATATATGTATATATGTATATATGTATATATGTATATATGTATATATGTATATATGTATATATGTATATATGTATATATGTATATATGTATATATGTATATATGTATATATGTATATATGTATATATGTATATATGTATATATGTATATATGTATATATGTATATATGTTATATTAGAAATATACTATGATATATAATATCACTGAGACAGGCTTAACCTTCTCAAACATATCATGTTACAGATTGCGTAACAGCTCTTCTCTAATAACCGCTCACGTTGGCTGAGCTTAATATTTCTTTCTTGGTAATCTCTTATCATGCTGAATTGCCAATTCAATACTCTTTGTTCTCTAATGTTATAAATATAACCAACAGACACTTGTACCTTCAGTCTTATACTCACTTTCGAATAAACCTCATCTAAATTATTATTGTATTTTCTTAACGAGTCAACGTTGACTCCAGTGTTAAATAAAATAAATGTTTTTAAAAAGTTAAATCTACAATCCACTATCTAACATTGGCGCAGTCGTGGCGGATCTGAAGAACACGCACAGTTCGGGAGCCTAACCAGTGGAAAACATATCGGAAGGAACAAGGAGTTCATCTGGAAAAGGTGCCTAACCTGAAGAAAAGAGCCCCTGGAAAAAGGAGAAATTCCTTAGCTGTCGTGGTGGATCCTAATCCTTTACTCAGAAGAATCTACGTTCACAAAGAAACAATAATAATAATTCAACAAGCAACAAAGCAACATATCAATCAATCAACAAATTAGCAAGTAAGAATTCATCCCAGTCGAGAAGTTGGTGTCTTCGGCAGTGTAGGAGACCTCTGTGGAAGAAATACCTGGTAACGCCCCTGGCAGAGAAGACCGCATTGTAACAAAGTTCACGGAGCAGCATTCAACTTCAATCCAGACGTGTGGAATGGAAATTTTAATGTAAGTAGATTTTAAGAATCATCTCGATTATTTTGCATATTTTTCTTATAAAAAAACAATTCAATTTAACGAACAGCAGTTCTAATATTCAAATAATAATTTCATTCAGAAGTAATATAATATTTTGTTTAAAATTTATGTGACCTACATAAATAACTATACCGTTCCTATCTTAACATTATTTTTATCGTAATATCATATACTCTTTAAGTACGAACTTATCTACATTTCCTACATAAATAATTATAATCACATACCATTTTTATCTTAACATTATTTTTATCATAATATCATATATCATATAAAGGTTAAGTTTACGTCTTACTTGACTGTGAAATAAAATAAAACCCACATGTTCTATACTGTTTAAATGCACATTAGTATATAAAATTTCAGTGACATTATTCCCAACTAAAAACACTTTTTAAATTAATCCAATTATCCTTGTAATTAAATTTTGAAATATTATAAAATAAACAGCACATTCTTTTACATATAATATAAAATTACCAATTGTCAGTAGCGTACTAGCTCAAATTGAAAAAAGTGCTTTAAGTTATTTAATTATCTAAATAATATAAACAAAATGGCTACCACCACAAACGTAAGCAATTCCAATGCAAACAATTCAATCACGGCGAACGAAACTATAAATATTGAACCTTACAGGTTAAGTGAGATTTTTTCGATAGTCCCGGAATTCGATGGAAATCCGATATTTTTACAAACCTTTATTAGTGCGTGTATTTACGCGAACGGAATGTCTATAGAAGACCAACGTGTTTTACTTGCTCTGCACATTAAAAATAAACTTCGGGGAAAAGCCGCCGAGCTAGTAAACTCCAGGAACCCTGCCACCTGGGCAGAAATTAAAAGCCTACTCGAGGCCCACTTCGGTGACTCCCGCGACTTGACAGCCCTTATACAGGACTTACAACGTATTCACCAACTACCCAACGAAATCGCACTAATATTCGTATCAAGACTACAAACGCACAACGCGAAAATGCACGCAGCAGTGCAAAAGCAGACTCTAACTTTAGAGGAAAAAACTGCTCAATGTAACCTCATCGAAAACATGACATTGACCACCTTACTGACTGGATTAGAACCCAAGTTAGGGCAAATTATCAGGGCTGGCAATCCTAGTGATATGCTAGATGCAATAAATCGCATCAAACGTGAGTTGCAATTGTCGTACTTCGAATCGCAAAAGTTCTCCAATAAAATTCAAAATAGAAGTCCCGTTCAAAATCAGCAAAGACGCCCAAATCTCCCACCATTTTGCACATTCTGCAAAAGGAATGGGCACAGCTTTAACGAATGCCGCACGAGGCAAAACCACCAATTTTCACAACCCAATTTCACACCAAACGCCTATTCCAATCAGGCACAAGCTCCTAGACAGCACTTCCAGAGTGTACCTAATCAAGCAAACTTTAGACCACAGAATTCCCAAAATTATTCTAATCAACAACGCAATTACCCACAACAAAACAGGCCCTCAGCTATCAGGCCAAATCCTAACTTCCACCAGCAGAGACCTTCTGCCATATAACCGAACCCGAATTTCAATAGATTTAACCAACAAAAAACCCATCACCTAAACCAAGAAACTTATGATAATTATTCAGATTACCCAAACCAATACGAAGATTATTCTACCAATTATTCTCCTGATTATCAATCTCAAAATAATGATGACTACGATTTTCCAAACGGACAATGTGGGCATTATACTGCTAATTCCCAATCCCAGCAACATGAGAATTATACTGTTAATTCTCAGCAATACGAGGATTATACTGCTAATCCTCCGGATTTTTACACAGGCCCGGAGTATTCCACGAATACTCCAACACAACAAACGGACGAACTAGACCAAATTTCTCATCAAGTCCAATCAATGAACCTCAAAGACAATCTCGACCCAAACCTGAATTTCCAAGAACAATGTTTCATGTAAAATTACCATCTAACCCTCCATTTAAAGTAAGTTCAGCAAACCTGTATTTCATGAAAGATCCAACAAACAAATTTAATATTTTAATCAACACAGGTGCAGATATTTCCATTTTCAAACTCAAAACAACAGAAAATTATAATCTAAGACACCCCGAAAATTTAAATATACAAGTAACAGGTCAAAAAATTAATACCACCGAATCTGTTCTTATACCATTCAATTTTAACGATCCACACAAAGTTTATGTATACGATTTAGATACAGACTTTGATGGCTTTGTAGGTAACGACTTTCTACAACATTATAAATGTAGGATAGATTTCGGAAATAATCAATTAATTACCAATTTTGAAACTATACCTCTATTTGAAGTTAACGATTATTTAACCTTACAACCAGTTACAAATTCAAACAAAAATATTAATCATCACATTTCAGGCAACATCATTAATCAAAATCTTAATTTTCTAGAACCAGATAATGAAGAAATATTTGAATTTTATTGTGACACTGACACTATACCGATAGCTCAGAAATATGAAAAAATACGCCTACCTAACACCTCTGCAAAGACAAACGTACAAAGTGAATTTTTTGAGACAACATCTAACGTAAATTATCAAAAATCAGACCCCAATCAAATAGACAAAAGTTCTAAACTTTTAGACATGTCCTGTGAAAACAAAAATCAAAATTCTACTTTTACTGAATCATGTATCAAAAAAATATTTAAAAGCAAAGTACAAGAAACAGAAAAAATGTAACCCCTAATGTTAACCCACAAAAAACAAACCTTTCGAAAACAAAATCATGCCGTATAGATAAATCTAAATTGGTAAAGTTAAATTTAAACATTTCAAAAAATAATTCGAAACAAGTAAAACCAAAAGCATTAAACAAGAGAATTTCTAACCAATGCAAAAATTCAAATCTATATTTAAACTTAATTGAAAATGATAATACCGATTCTCGTCTCAACCATATGCCGACCCTGCAAAATAAAACACGCGAAAACTTGCAACCCAAAATAATTTTCAAAATTATCTCACAAATTTTTAGTCACTTAATCGAAATCTTTTAGAATATTATTACCTAAAATTAACAGTTTATATTAAAGATATTCCCCATTTTTCTCAAACTTTTCTAAATTAATATTACTAGAAAATCTTTAAAAAATAATTGTACGATATATCAATTAACTGCATAGATCAATTATTGATCAAAACACTTCTTATGTAAATGATTTTATTCCTTTCCTCTATTACTAGGAAATTTCTTCTCCTGTAATAAATTCTACTCTATGAAACAAGACCTTAATTGTAAGGGAGTACTTTTGTTCATTTAAATAAATGCACATAAAGTATTTACATTTAATTCAAGGAAATTCATAATAGTAGTACTACTTTGATAACAGTGCCTTGAAATTTTGCACAGGAGCACGTCTTGTATGTTTATGAACTTAAACATTTTAACAAGAAATGCCTGATATCCAACACCTCAATATTGCATTGTACTCATTATGATGTTTCATTACACCAACATAAACGCTTTACAAGCACAAGTAATAACAGCTGTTAATTAGATAATTATTAATAGCAAGGGCAGAAATTTAAATAACATACATTAAGAAATTTTCAGACTTTAAATTAGAACCTAAATTCAGAACATACCTTTTCAAATTAAAAAAAAATTGAATTACTCGAAAACCCTGAAAATTTACAAACATACAAAAGAAATTTCAGGAACTGAAAATCAATCGTTCTTCAAAATATTCAAAATTCATTTGAAATTCGAATGAAACTTCAGATAACGAAGACGAGATTAAAAGACGAACAAATTACCCAAGAATTTAACACATTTTCTAGACTTTACAAAACAAAATCCTTAATAGATTAAGTTCTAAAATGCAAATTACAAACAAACTCTACACCTTACACCATTTGACAACTTTTATACTTACACGAGACAAAACTTCTAGTAGATTACGAAAACAAAACGTAAAACTACAAATTTCACACAACTGCTATATCGAAAAATTGTGAACTTACTTCCATACACTAACTTCACTAAAACATTTCCATCTAAAAGGAAAACTACGAAATTATTCTGTAGTTTAGTAAAACAAAACCAACATTAACTCAAAAACACACACGGACAGAATTACTTCTCTTTAGGATCAATGTTAAGACATTTATTCTCAACATTATTTTAAAAATAAAAAATTTAGAGATTTCAAAAGAAAATATATAAAAAAAATAATACCTCAAAATTTCGAATACTTATACTAGACCAATATACAAAATTTATCATTATATTTTAATTCTTCAACTACTAATCAGAACCTATCAAGAACCCCTGATAAATAAGGTTCCGGTTATAAAAATAGGTTACATCAAAAACAAATATAATTGGCAAGAACTAACAAACCACGCCAAAAGTTTTATAAAAAACGCAAAATTTATCGAAAACCAAATCGCAAGGATCCTAACAATCCTTTGGTAATCACCAAAACCCCAAAAGCACTATTCGACAAATCAATATCGACCTATTCGAATTCTCACACAAAACTACACACCGACACCTACAACAAATTGACAAATTCGCACAGCTTACACTGTCCTACACAAGATTGCAAAATCAATCGTAAACATCCTTATGTTATAATTCCAACACTATATTCGTGATACGATAATCATGCAACAGAAACATTTATATTCTTTCATCCCCTGACCAACTTCTTAAAATTAAAGGAATTTATTTTCTCATAACATTTACATAGAATTATTATCCGAAACATACATCACCCTAATTCTGACAAATACTAACTATTTCACGAATTTAATTCCAAACAGTTCTTCCATCAAAAATCTTACTTATGTAATTTTCTGACTAATTCCGTCAGTCAATTTCTTCACTATCCCGGAAATATAATGTACATAGACTTATGACAATCATTTATGTTCGCATTATAAACTAATAAGTGAATCCTCTTATTCTTATATTGACAACTCCATATCAAATAAACACACGGTAACTACCCATCTTCAACGCTACTCCAGAAATTGAAATTTTGTAAGTTTAATTTTCCCACTCAGAAAAATTTGTCATGCAAGAAAAAATATCCCGAAGTTTTCTAACATTCAGATAGTTCAGTCCACCCTATGAAACTCAATCTTAAAGCCCTATGTAATCAAGAGAAATGAATACTTAATTAAATATGATATTAACAATAAATGACAGTAATAAAATCGATAATAATTCATTTTTCTCAACCCACACATTATTCTAGCAATACCATTCTACGCTGTGTTTCACAACAGCAACCCCTCATGGTTATTTTCCAAGTGTACAACCCTGTTAAAACTATTCAACATATGAATAGCAACTATTGTGACATACGTTCGAAACGAAACATTAAAATATTGCGATAATACATCATAAACATTATTATTATCCCAATAAGTTATATACCCGACTACATGATGATCATACAGGAAATTAAATACACGATTGGTACACTATTTTATATAATAGCATGTATTAATTAGCGTCCGAGACCAAAACAAAAGAAATGTTAAAAATCGTTTCGATAACCACGTTTCAAAAAATTGACCCAATACCAAACAGACGATAACACCTATTTCTAAAAATAATCTCAGATGACAAAATAAATTGCGAAACAATTTAATGACAACGGTACTTTCAAAAAGTAATGTTCTTTTCAAATTAATCATTTCATTCAACTCGAAAATTTAATCAAAAATCAAATATCTGTCACAACTTCAGTAATCAAAAATTTCAATGCAACAATTCAAAAACTGCAAGTTGATGAAGAAACTTTCAATAAAGATATTAAAGAAATCGAAACTTCAATTCTAGACATGACTAAAGACATAGAAAATATTCACGCAAAATTAAAATTTATAGAAATCTGCGAACAGCTTATGGCAAGCTATCTATTTATCGACGATAACTTAAACGATATCCTGAATTCTATCACTTTCGCGAGGCTCAAAATAATTCACATTACAGGAAATCTCACAGAACCTACAAAGGAACAATTTGCCACTTCCAATCAAATTATCAAAAGTTGCACAGTATTTAGACATTATAGAACTAAAAGCTTTTCAAACAAATTCAGATTTAATATTCGTATTAGACATACCTTTGGTAGACCCTCAAACCTATTCAGTATTTCAATTATATCCTATCCCTATTTTGGATAATAGAACTGGCTTATATCATATCTTGTCAACCTCTCAGAAATATATCCCGAGAGATGATGATTCTTTAATGTACTTAACCATCCCGGACCTCAGAGAATGCAAACCACTCTACTTCAACACTAAATTATGTCTAAATCTATTTTCATACCCCATTGATGATAATGCCATTTGCGAAGCCCGTCTCTTCAAGAACCTCAAAACTCTGCCAGGAAGCTGCCAGACATCATTCATCATCGGCCAAGGATACAACGTCCAAAAGATAGACGAAAATACGTGGCTGGTTATCAACGCAGAACCATTACAGGCAACCATCAATTGTCCAGAAAGAAGTTCGAAAACTGAAGTCATCTACAAAAACTCAATAGTGAAATTACAACCTAATTGTTACGCCTTTATAGGCATCACAAAAATCCAAGCCAGTACCAACGAAGTAACCGACGTAAACGACGACACTCATCCCATCCAAATTCCATTCGAATGCTGCAACAAAATTCCAAACAACATTAGAGCACCAAACCTTAAACCATTAAAATTAAACAACCTTAACACAGAAGATCTCGAAATTGCCAAACACAAATTGGACCAATATTCCAGAGATCTAGACGATTTAATCAACGAACCATTCGTAACAAAACACATATCCTGGTTCACCTACTTCATCATTGTGCTAATATTTGGACTGTTATTTCTGTACCTATTTTGTAAGTGCAGAACAAAAAGACGAAGACTAGCCATCGATGTTTCTGCATCACCCCCATCTCCACCTAGGCCTAGCAAACCCCACAGGACATTTGCTAACCTATTCCCTTCACGAAGACGACCTACCTTAAGGAGAGAAGACAACGAAGCCGAAGACATAGAACTTACATAAAGATGAACTGTTTTGTGCCTTTTACTGACTTTTAGTACTGGACTCTTCAGTGAACCATATTTTATTCGTTTAATCATTACATTTCATTATTTTACTTATCCCTTGTTAATTTCAATTGCATTAACATTTTTATACCATTTTCATTTAAACCTATCATGCTTATATTTTAGGCTTTCACGGTAAAGCCATATTTTAACCCTGGGAATATTTTTATATTATCCCATTTTTACAACAAACTTATTATGTTTGTATTTTACGCTTTCTTGCTAAAGCTATATTTTAACTCTAACATTTTTATGTTATATTATTTTATGAATCAAGCTTATTGTGCTTGCATTTCATATTTTAGACGCTAAGGCTATATTCTGTATTTTAAACCTTACAATTTAACATTTTTATACTCTTTATATTTTTCCAAATTGTACCATTATCTTTTATATACATTTTATATTCATTTCAAAAGTTGCTGCATAAAATACCAACTTTTTTTATAAGGGGGAAGCTGTTATATTAGAAATATACTATGATATATAATATCACTGAGACAGGCTTAACCTTCTCAAACATATTATGTTACAGATTGCGTAACAGCTCTTCTCTAATAACCGCTCACGTTGGCTGAGCTTAATGTTTCTTTCTTGGTAATCTCTTATCGTGCTGAATTGCCAATTCAATACTCTTTGTTTTCTAATGTTATAAATATAACCAACAGACACTTGTACCTTCAGTCTTATACTCACTTTCGAATAAGCCTCATCTAAATTATTATTGTATTTTCTTAACGAGTCAACGTTGACTCCAGTGTTAAATAAAATAAATGTTTTTAAAAAGTTAAATCTACAATCCACTATCTAACATATATGTATATATGTATATATGTATATATGTATATATGTATATATGTATATATGTATATATGTATATATGTATATATGTATATATGTATATATGTATATATGTATATATGTATATATGTATATATGTATATATGTATATATGTATATATGTATATATGTATATATGTATATATGTATATATGTATATATGTATATATGTATATATGTATATATGTATATATGTATATATGTATATATGTTATATTAGAAATATACCATGATATATAATATCACCGAGACAGGCTTAACCTTCTCAGACATATCACATTACAAATTGCGTAACAGCTCTTCTCTAATAACCGCTCACGCTAGCTGAGCTTAACATTTCTTTCTCAGTAATCTGTTATCATGCTGAATTGCAAATCCAATGTTCTTTGTTCTCCAGATATTATAAATATTACCCACTGCCATTGTAAACCTCAGTCTTAAACTCATGTTCGAATAAATCACTTCAAAATTATTATTGTTATTATTATAGAGTCAACGTTGACTCCAGTGTTAAACTAAATAAATGTTTTTAAAAAGTTAAATCTACAATCCACTATCTAACATTGGCGCAGTCGTGGCGGATCTGAAGAACACGCACAGTTCGGGAGCCTAACCAGTGGAAAACATATCGGAAGGAACAAGGAGTTCATCTGGAAAAGGTGCCTAACCTGAAGAAAAGAGCCCCTGGAAAAAGGAGAAATTCCTTAGCTGTCGTGGTGGATCCCAATCCTTTACTCAGAAGAATCTACGTTCACAAAGAAACAATAATAATAATTCAACAAGCAACAAAGCAACATATCAATCAATCAACAAATTAGCAAGTAAGAATTCATCCCAGTCGAGAAGTTGGTGTCTTCGGCAGTGTAGGAGACCTCTGTGGAAGGAATACCTGGTAACACCCCTGGCAGAGAAGACCGCATTGTAACAAAGTTCACGGAGCAGCATTCAACTTCAATCCAGACGTGTGGAATGGAAATTTTAATGTAAGTAGATTTTAAGAATCATCTCGATTATTTTGCATATTTTTCTTATAAAAAAAAACAATTCAATTTAACGAACAGCAGTTCTAATATTCAAATAATAATTTCATTCAGAAGTAATATAATATTTTAT
This sequence comes from Leptura quadrifasciata, assembly GCA_963675555.1. Lineage (NCBI taxonomy): Eukaryota > Metazoa > Arthropoda > Insecta > Coleoptera > Cerambycidae > Leptura > Leptura quadrifasciata. Next base: position 33,201,112 of record OY776682.1, read on the forward strand.
TTAAAATTTATGTGACCTACATAAATAACTATACCGTTCCTATCTTAACATCGTTTTATCGTAATATCATATACTCTTTAAGTACGAACTTATCTACATTTCCTACATAAATAATTATAATCACATACCATTTTTATCTTAACATTATTTTTATCATAATATCATATATCATATAAAGGTTAAGTTTACGCCTTACTTGACTGTGAAATAAAATAAAACCCACATGTTCTATACTGTTTAAATGCACATTAGTATATAAAATTTCAGTGACATTATTCCCAACTAAAAACACTTTTTAAATTAATCCAATTATCCTTGTAATTAAATTTTGAAATATTATAAAATAAACAGCACATTCTTTTACATATAATATAAAATTACCAATTGTCAGTAGCGTACTAGCTCAAATTGAAAAAGTGTTTTAAGTTATTTAATTATCTAAATTATATAAACAAAATGGCTACCACCACAAACGTAAGCAATTCCAATGCAAACAATTCAATCACGGCGAACGAAACTATAAATATTGAACCTTACAGGTTAAGTGAGATTTTTTCGATAGTCCCGGAATTCGATGGAAATCCGATATTTTTACAAACCTTTATTAGTGCGTGTATTTACGCGAACGGAATGTCTATAGAAGACCAACGTGTTCTACTTGCTCTGCACATTAAAAATAAACTTCGGGGAAAAGCCGCCGAGTTAGTAAACTCCAGGAACCCTGCCACCTGGGCAGAAATTAAAAGCCTACTCGAGGCCCACTTCGGTGACTCCCCCGACTTGACAGCCCTTATACAGGACTTACAACGCATTCACCAACTACCCAACGAAACCGCACTAATATTCGTATCAAGACTACAAACGCACAACGCGAAAATGCACGCAGCAGTGCAAAAGCAGACTCTAACTTTAGAGGAAAAAACTGCTCAATGTAACCTCATCGAAAACATGACATTGACCACCTTACTGACTGGATTAGAACCCAAGTTAGGGCAAATTATCAGGGCTGGCAATCCTAGTGATATGCTAGATGCAATAAATCGCATCAAACGTGAGTTGCAATTGTCGTACTTCGAATCGCAAAAGTTCTCCAATAAAATTCAAAATAGAAGTCCCGTTCAAAATCAGCAAAGACGCCCAAATCTCCCACCATTTTGCACATTCTGCAAAAGGAATGGGCACAGCTTTAACGAATGCCGCACGAGGCAAAACCACCAATTTTCACAACCCAATTTCACACCAAACGCCTATTCCAATCAGGCACAAGCTCCTAGACAGCACTTCCAGAGTGTACCTAATCAAGCAAACTTTAGACCACAGAATTCCCAAAATTTTTCTAATCAACAACGCAATTATCCACAACAAAACAGGCCCTCAGCTATCAGGCCAAATCCTAACTTCCACCAGCAGAGACCTTCTGCCATACAACCGAACCCGAATTTCAATAGATTTAACCAACAAAAAACCCATCACCTAAACCAAGAAACTTATGATAATTATTCAGATTACCCAAACCAATACGAAGATTACTCTGCAAATCAATCCGTAAATTATTCTACCAATTATTCTCCTGATTATCAATCTCAAAATAATGATGACTACGATTTTCCAAACGGACAATGTGGGCATTATACTGCTAATTCCCAATCCCAGGAACATGAGAATTATACTGTTAATTCTCAGCAATACGAGGATTATACTGCTAATCCTCCGGATTTTTACACAGGCCCGGAGTATTCCACGAATACTCCAACACAACAAACAGACGAACTAGACCAAATTTCTCGCCAAGTCCAAGCGATAAACCTCCAGGACAGTTTCGACCCAAACCTGAACTTCCCGGAAAACCAATTCATGTAAAAACACCCCGCTACAAACTAAATGTCGTAAATTCCAAAAATCTATTTTACATAAAAGACTTCACAAATCGTTTCAAAATTCTTGTCGACTCAGGTGCAGGTATTTCTGTATTTAAAACCAAAACAGCGGAAAGGTACAAACAAAGATATCCTGAAAACGTAATTATACAGGGCATAACAGATGAAAAAATTAATATCACCGAATCTGTACTAATACCATTCAATATAAATGACCCATACAAGGTTTATGTTCACGACCTAGATATAGAATTCGATGGACTATTAGGTGCAGACTTTTTAAAATATTATAAGTGTCATGTGGACTTTGAAAATAATCAACTTATTACCAATTTTAAAACCGTACCACTATTTGAGGTGACTGAGGTAACATCAATCAGGAACCACAATAATTCTAACGAAAAGAATAATCCAGGTATTAGAATTTCAAACCCAAATTTAAATGTTAAAAACCAAAATGTAATTTCTATCGAACCACGCACAGAAAAGATTTTTAAACTTAAATGCAATTTACAAAATACCGAAGCTATACTAATAGCCCAGGAAAATGAAAAGGTACGTTTACCGAATGCCATTGTCAAAATAGACAACAATGGTGAATTTTTGACAACGATAATAAACGCAAACGCGATTCCAAAAACAATACATTTCTCGGATCTTAAACTCGAACCCGTTCAAAAATTTAGATCAATATTTAACGTAAATCTTCAAAATCCGGATTCCCAATACATAGACCGAAACTACGAAATAAAAAATCAATTACGCTTAGATCACTTGAACGACGAGGAGAGTGAATTAATTACTCAACTCTGTTTAGACTTTTCAGACATATTTTATCTAGAAGGTGACAACTTGACATTTACCAACGAAATCAAGCATTCAATAGACACTAACGATTCTAAACCAATTTTCACTAAATCTTATCGTTACCCCCAAATTCATAAACAAGAAGTAAAATCACAAGTTTCAAAAATGCTCGACCAAGGCATTATCCAGCCTTCAATTTCTCCCTGGTCCTCCCCAGTTTGGGTAGTCCCCAAAAAACTAGACGCTTCTGGTAAACAGAAATGGCGCGTCGTAGTTGACTACCGAAAATTAAACGAAATAACGATAGGTGATAAATATCCTCTACCTAACATTTCCGACCTTTTAGATCAATTAGGCAAATGCCAATATTTCACGACTTTAGACTTGGCCTCTGGCTTCCATCAAATTGAAATCGATCCCAGACATTCAAAAAACCGCTTTCACAGTCGAAAATGGTCATTTTGAATTCGTACGAATGCCTTTTGGACTCAAAAATGCTCCATCAACATTTCAAAGGGTGATGGACAACATTTTACTAGGAATCCAAAACGAAAGGTGTCTCGTCTATATGGACGATATAATTATCTACTCCCCTACTATCCATGAACATATTTCTCGATTAACAGAAGTCTTCAAACGTTTACAAAAAGCCAACCTCAAAATTCAGCCAGACAAATGCGAATTCCTTCGCAAAGAAGTTGCCTATTTAGGACATCTTATTACAAAGGATGGTGTAAAACCGAACCCTGCCAAAGTCGAAGCAATTCTAAATTTTCCTCAACCCAAAAATCAGAAAGAAATTAAATCTTTTCTAGGTTTAGCAGGCTATTATAGACGTTTCATTCCTAATTTTTCCAAAATTTCAAAACCCTTGACTAAATTGCTACAAAAAGATATACCTTTCAATTTCGACAATGACTGTACAAATTCATTTGAAACCCTAAAACAAATCTTGACAACTACTCCGATATTGATCTACCCCAACTTCGATGAACCTTTTGTCCTAACTACAGACGCTAGTGCATTTGCAATAGGTTCTGTACTTTCACAAGGAAGTATAGGAAAAGATTTGCCAATCGCATACGCATCTCGAACTTTATGCGGCGCGGAAACCAAGTATTCAACCATTGAGCGTGAACTTTTATCTTTGGTCTGGAGTGTAAAGCATTTTAGGCCATATCTATTCGGAAGGAAGTTCAAACTCGTCACCGACCACCGATCACTCACTTGGCTATTTTCCATAAAAGACCCAGGTAGTAGACTAGCGCGTTGGCGCTTAAAACTCGAAGAATACGATTACGAAATAATATACAAACCCGGAAAAATCAATAAAAACGCGGACGCGTTGTCCAGAATAAAAATTAATCACTTTTCAGAATGTTCCAAATTTTATTCAAAAATTCTAGCCGCGAACGAAGACTCAGACGAAGACGAAATTTCAGACAACGATGACGAAATTACCGACGAACAAATCGCCCGAGAATTTGACACATTTTCCCGACTTTACAAAACCAAATCTCTAATAGACTATTCCAAAATTCAAATCACAAATAAACAACTATTAGATCGAGAAAATAAAAATATCATAACGTTTTTCCAACAAAACAACTTGACAGACCTTCACCATCAAATTATCGAGGATATTTTCGAAGAAAACCCCGAATTCTATAACAATACAATTAATATCGTTTCCAGCAAATCGACCCGACAAAGAAACTACTACATTATCGCTCTACCTTTCGACCCAGAGTCTGTGGTAGAACATCTATTTTTAACACTTTACAAACATCGAAACAAATTAGACCTTTCCAAAACTTACCATGTTGAAAACAATCTAGACTTTCCAATTCTCGAAATCCTATCATTTATTTTTGCAGAAAAAGATTTAAAACTAATCATTTGTCAAAATTTATTACGAACTCCCGATGAAGACCAACGTCCGATCATTCTCGACCAGCATCACACCGGAAAAAATAATTTACATCGTGGAATAAACGAAACAATACGTAGAATCAAAAATAAATATAATTGGCAAGGTTTAACAAAAGATGTCGAAAATTTTATAAAAAACTGCGAAACATGTCAAAGAACAAAAGTCTGTCGTAAGAGTTAATATCGATCTATTCGAATTTCCCACGAGAAACTATGCACTAACCATCCGCGACGAGTTAACGAAATTTACTCAAGCTTATGCTGTCCCAGACAAAAGTGCAAAATCAGTTGTAAACACCCTGTTGCTATATTTCCAACACTATGGCACCCCATTAAGAATTCATTGTGATTACGGCGGTGAATTCGATAATAATTTATTAAAAGATCTTTGTACTCTCTACGACATAAAATTAACATACTCCAGCGTAGGACACCCTCAATCCAATGGATCTATCGAACGATTCCATGCCACCCTAGCGGAAATGATCAGAATACATAAAACAGAGAATCCGAACGAACATCCTTTCACAATATTACCATACGCGGTAATATGTTATAACAACTCGTTAAACAAAACTCATGGCTTTACGCCATACGAGCTTATTTTCGGACATACAGCTAACCGACCACCCGAAACTCTTTATAACCAGAAAGACCTGATTACCAAATACGTTAGAGACCTTAACAACCGGATATCCCACTATTACAAAATTGCGCGAAATCGAACAGAAGCACAAAAACAAAAAGCCAAAGTTCGATTCGACAAAAACATTCCCGAAAATCGACACACATATAATATTGGCGACAAAGTGTACGTCAAAGAATCACAAATAAAAAACAAATTACAGAACAAATTTAACGGCCCCTTCGAAATTTTAGAAACTTCTCAAAATTCTGCAACATTATTAAATCCGGAAACAAACCAAACGACTAAAGTAAACTATGACCGAATGAAACCTTATACTGAAAATTAAATTTATTTTCAGGTTTTTCCTGCTGTTCGGATCAGCACTTGCTCAATTTAAAATAACACCAATTAACAATACAATTGGAGTATACTATCACCGAGACATAGACATTGTGATTTCTCACAAGAAATGGACTTTACTGGTACACAAAAACATATCTACCTTTAAGACAGCTTTCGGCAAAAACGACAAGATCTTACAGACACTATACAACACACTCGACCCAACGTATCATTGCATGAACGTCTTTTTAGGAGACGTAAAAACTCATCTCAGTTTATTGACACAAATTTCTCAATCAATACAATCAAAATTTGACGAAATTTACCTTGACACAAAACGATACAAGCGAGGAATACTAAACGGTATTGGAACAATTTTCAAATCAATAACTGGAAATTTAGATGCAGAAGATGGTCAGTATTATTCTGATTGCATCAACAAATTAAGTAATGACGAGCACCAACTCGAAAATTTAATCAAAAATCAAATATCTGTCACAACTTCAGTAATCAAAAATTTCAACGCAACCATTCAAAAACTGCAGGTTGATGAAGAAACTTTCAATAAAGATATTAAAGAAATCGAAACTTCAATTCTAGACATGACTAAAGACATAGAAAATATTCACGCAAAATTAAAATTTATAGAAATCTGCGAACAGCTTATGGCAAGCTATTTATTTATCGAAGATAACTTAAACGATATCCTGAATTCTATCACTTTCGCGAGGCTCAAAATAATTCACACATCGATTATAAACCCAAAAGACTTGGTAAATTCCTTACAGGAAATCTCACAGAACCTACAAAGGAACAATTTGCCACTTCCAATCAAATTATCAAAAGTTGCACAGTATTTAGACATTATAGAACTAAAAGCTTTTCAAACAAATTCAGATTTAATATTCGTATTAGACATACCTTTGGTAGACCCTCAAACCTACTCAGTATTTCAATTATATCCTATCCCTATTTTGGATAATAGAACTGGCTTATATCATATCTTGTCAACCTCTCAGAAATATATCGCGAGAGATGATGATTCTTTAATGTACTTAACCATCCCGGACCTCAGAGAATGCAAACCACTCTACTTCAACACTAAATTATGTCTAAATCTATTTTCATACCCCATTGATGATAATGCCATTTGCGAAGCCCGTCTCTTCAAGAACCTCAAAACTCTGCCAGGAAGCTGCCAGACATCATTCATCATCGGCCAAGGATACAACGTCCAAAAGATAGACGAAAATACGTGGCTGGTTATCAACGCAGAACCATTACAGGCAACCATCAATTGTCCAGAAAGAAGTTCGAAAACTGAAGTCATCTACAAAAACTCAATAGTGAAATTACAACCTAATTGTTACGCCTTTATAGGCATCACAAAAATCCAAGCCAGTACCAACGAAGTAACCGACGTAAACGACGACACTCATCCCATCCAAATTCCATTCGAATGCTGCAACAAAATTCCAAACAACATTAGAGCACCAAACCTTAAACCATTAAAATTAAACAACCTTAACACAGAAGATCTCGAAATTGCCAAACACAAATTGGACCAATATTCCAGAGATCTAGACGATTTAATCAACGAACCATTCGTAACAAAACACATATCCTGGTTCACCTACTTCATCATTGTGCTAATATTTGGACTGTTATTTCTGTACCTATTTTGTAAGTGCAGAACAAAAAGACGAAGACTAGCCATCGATGTTTCTGCATCACCCCCATCTCCACCTAGGCCTAGCAAACCCCACAGGACATTTGCTAACCTATTCCCTTCACGAAGACGACCTACCTTAAGGAGAGAAGACAACGAAGCCGAAGACATAGAACTTACATAAAGATGAACTGTTTTGTGCCTTTTACTGACTTTTAGTGCTGGACTCTTCAGTGAACCATATTTTATTCATTTAATCATTACATTTCATTATTTTACTTATCCCTTGTTAATTTCAATTGTATTAACATTTTTATACCATTTTCATTTAAACCTATCATGCTTATATTTTAGGCTTTCACGGTAAAGCCATATTTTAACCCTGGGAATATTTTTATATTATCCCATTTTACAACAAACTTATTATGTTTGTATTTTACGCTTTCTTGCTAAAGCTATATTTTAACTCTAACATTTTTATGTTATATTATTTTATGAATCAAGCTTATTGTGCTTGCATTTCATATTTTAGACGCTAAGGTTATATTCTGTATTTTAAACCTTACTATTTAACATTTTTGTATCTTTTATATTTTTCCAAATTGTACCATTCCTTTTATATACATTTTATATTCATTTCAAAAGTTGCTGCATAAAACACCAACTTTTTTTATAAGGGGGAAGCTGTTATATTAAATATACCATGATATATAATATCACCGAGACAGGCTTAACCTTCTCAGACATATCACATTACAAATTGCGTAACAGCTCTTCTCTAATAACCGCTCACGCTAGCTGAGCTTAACATTTCTTTCTCAGTAATCTGTTATCATGCTGAATTGCAAATCCAATGTTCTTTGTTCTCCAGATATTATAAATATTACCCACTGCCATTGTAAACCTCAGTCTTAAACTCATGTTCGAATAAATCACTTCAAAATTATTATTGTTATTATTATAGAGTCAACGTTGACTCCAGTGTTAAACTAAATAAATGTTTTTAAAAAGTTAAATCTACAATCCACTATCTAACATATATGTATATATGTATATATGTATATATGTATATATGTATATATGTATATATGTATATATGTATATATGTATATATGTATATATGTATATATGTATATATGTATATATGTATATATGTATATATGTATATATGTATATATGTATATATGTTATATTAGAAATATACTATGATATATAATATTATCGAGACAGGCTTAACCTTCTCAAACATATCGTATTACATACTGCGTAACAGCTCTTCTCAATAACCGCTCACGCTGCATGAGCATTGTATTTCAATTCTAAGTAATCCTGATTGTGCTGAATCAGCAACACTGTTTCCTTTGTTCTCAAAACATTATAAATATTACCAACAACCTTTTTGTAATCAGTCTTATACTCACATTTGGTCGAATACATTCTAAATTTATTATTGTTTATTATTATACAAAGAGTCAAGCTTGACTCCAATAAGTGAATAAAGTTTTTAAAAAGCTATTTCAAGAATCCACTATCTAACATTGGCGCAGTCGTGGCGGATCTGAAAAACACGCAGTTCGGGAGCCTAACCAGTAGCAAACATATCCGAGGGAACAAGGAGTCCATCTGAAAAAGGTGCCTAACCGGACGAAAAGAGCTTCTGGAACAAGGAGAACTTCTTAGCTGTGGTGGTGGATCCCAATCCTTCGTTCAGAAGAACCTACATGCTCAAAAGCAAAAGAAGCAAAACAATAATAATTATCAAGAAATACAAGCAACAAAGCAACATAGCAAATCAACACGATTCAACAATTAGCAAGTAAGAATTTCATCCCGTCCCATCGTTGGTGCCTTCGGCATCAAAGGCAACCCTGTGGAAGGAACACCCAGTGACGCCCCTGGCAGAGAGAGACCTTTGGTGAAGCTAAGCTCACGAAGTCGCATTCAACTGGACCACGAGGAATGAAAAATTTAGGGTAAGTCATTTTTGAATCGTCTCGCAATTATTGATTTTCAACGACATAATTTTACATTATATTTTATTAAAATACATTGCATTGCTACATACAGTTCTAATATCTAAAATAGTAATTTTATTTAAACTTGAAACAAAATATCTTGATTATAATTTGTGTGACCTATATAAATAACCGTAATCATACACTGTTCCTATCGTAACATTATTTTTATGGTAATATCATATACTCCTTAAGTGCGAATTTATCTAATTAACTACAATCACATACCATTTTTATCTTAACATTATTTTTATCATAATATCATATATCATATAAAGGTTAAGTTTACGCCTTACTTGACTGTGAAATAAAATAAAACCCACATGTTCTATACTGTTTAAATGCACATTAGTATATAAAATTTCAGTGACATTATTCCCAACTAAAAACACTTTTTAAATTAATCCAATTATCCTTGTAATTAAATTTTGAAATATTATAAAATAAACAGCACATTGTTTTACATATAATAAAAAATTGCCAATTATCAGTAGCGTACTAGCTCAAATTGAAAAGGTGTTTTAAGTTATTCGATTATCTAAATAATATAAATAAAATGGCTACAAACGTAAGCAATTCCAATGCAAACAATTCAATCACGGCTAACGAAACAATAAATATTGAACCTTATAGGTTAAGCGAAATATTTTCCATAGTGCCCGAATTTGACGGCAACCCCATATTCTTGCAAACATTTATTTCAGCTTGCATAACCGCTCAGGGTATCGCTGTTGATGATCAGCGCGTCTTATTAACGCTTCACATAAAAAATAAATTACGCGGAAAAGCCGCAGAATAATAAATTCCCGAAACCCTACTACATGGGCAGAAATCAAAAGCTTACTTGAAGCTCATTTTGGTGATTCTCGTGACCTGACAGCACTAATTCAGGATCTACAGAGGATTCGCCAATCATCTAACGAAACTGCATTGGTATTTGTATCTAGGTTGCAGACACACAACGCGAAAATGCACGCCGCTATACAAAAACAAACTCTAACTCTTGAAGAAAAAACGGCTCAATCAAATTTGATTGAAAACATGACATTGACCACTCTATTGACCGGGTTAGAACCCAAATTAGGCCAAATCATTAGGGCTGGTAATCCTAGCAACATGCTAGATGCCATAAACAGGATCAAACGAGAACTACAGTTGTCATATTTCGAATCACAAAAATTTTCCATTAAGGCCCCAATCAAAAACCCTGTCCAAAATGTTCAAAGACGCCCAAATTCTCATCAATTCTGCACATTCTGCAGAAGAAATGGGCACCATGTTAACGAATGCCGCACAAGGCAAAATTATCAGTCCCCATCTCCCAATTTCACACCAAATGCTTATTCTAATCAAGCACAGCCTCCAAGGCCACATTTCCAAAGTACATATAATCATAGACCACAAAACTTCTCTAACCAGCAACAAAATTATTCTCAACAGAACAGGCCCTCAGCTATCAGGCCAAATCCAAACTTCAACCAGCAGAGACCTTCTGCCATTCAGCCAAACCCAAATTTCAACAGGTTCAATCAACAAAAAACGCATCATTTGAACCAAGAATTTTACGATAGCTCAAATCAATATGAAGACTATTCCGCAAGTTATTCTCCCAATTACCAATACCAAAATAATTTCGAAATTAATGAAAACAATTATGATTACGATTTTGGAACCCAACAATGTGAGAATTATACTGCTAATTCTCAACCCCAACAGTACGAGAATTATACTGCTAATTCTCAACCTCAACAGCACGAGGATTATACTGCTAATCCTCCGGATTTTTGCATAGGCCCGGAGTATTCCACGAGTACTCCAACACAACAAACGGACGAGCTAGACCAAATTTCTCATCAAGTCCAAGCGATAAACCTCCAAGACAGTTTCGACCCAAACCTGAACTTCCCGGAAAACCAATTCATGTAAAAACACCCCGCTACAAACTAAATGTCGTAAATTCTAAAAATCTATTTTACATAAAAGACTTCACAAATCGTTTCAAAATTCTTGTCGACTCAGGTGCAGGCATTTCTGTATTTAAAACCAAAACAGCGGAAAGGTACAAACAAAGATATCCTGAAAACGTAATTATACAGGGTATAACAGATGAAAAAATTAATATCACCGAATCTGTACTAATACCATTCAATATAAATGACCCATACAAGGTTTATGTTCACGACCTAGATATAGAATTCGATGGACTATTAGGTGCAGACTTTTTAAAATATTATAAGTGTCATGTGGACTTTGAAAATAATCAACTTATTATCAATTTTAAAACCGTACCACTATTTGAGGTGACTGAAGTAACATCAATCAGGAACCACAATAATTGTAACGAAAACAATAATCCAGGTATTAGAATTTCAAACCCAAATTTAAATGTTAAAAACCAAAATGTAATTTCTATCGAACCACGCACAGAAAAGATTTTTAAACTTAAATGCAATTTACAAAATACTGAAGCTATACTAATAGCCCAGGAAAATGAAAAGGTACGTTTACCGAATGCCATTGTCAAAATAGACAACAATGGTGAATTTTTGACAACGATAATAAACGCAAACGCGATTCCAAAAACAATACATTTCTCGGATCTTAAACTCGAACCCGTTCAAAAATTTAGATCAATATTTAACGTAAATCTTCAAAATCCGGATTCCCAATACATAGACCGAAACTACGAAATAAAAAATCAATTACGCTTAGACCACTTGAACGACGAGGAGAGTGAATTAATTACTCAACTCTGTTTAGACTTTTCAGACATATTCTATTTAGAAGGTGACAACTTGACATTTACCAATGAAATCAAACATTCAATAGACACTAATGATTCCAAACCAATTTTCACTAAATCTTATCGTTACCCCCAAATTCATAAACAAGAGGTAAAATCACAAGTTTCAAAAATGCTCGACCAAGGCATTATCCAGCCTTCAATTTCTCCCTGGTCCTCCCCAGTTTGGGTAGTCCCCAAAAAACTAGACGCTTCTGGTAAACAGAAATGGCGCGTCGTAGTTGACTATCGAAAATTAAACGAAGTAACGATAGGTGATAAATATCCTCTACCTAACATTTCCGACCTTTTAGATCAATTAGGTAAATGCCAATATTTCACAACTTTAGACTTGGCCTCTGGCTTCCACCAAATTGGAATCCATCCCAAAGACATTCAAAAAACCGCTTTCACAGTCGAAAATGGTCATTTTGAATTCGTACGAATGCCTTTTGGACTCAAAAATGCTCCATCAACATTTCAAAGGGTGATGGACAACATTTTACTAGGAATCCAAAACGAAAGGTGTCTCGTCTATATGGACGATATCATTATCTACTCCCCTACTATCCATGAACATATTTCTCGATTAACAGAAGTCTTCAAACGTTTACAAAAAGCCAACCTCAAAATTCAGCCAGACAAATGCGAATTCCTTCGCAAAGAAGTTGCCTATTTAGGACATCTTATTACAAAGGATGGTGTAAAACCGAACCCTGCCAAAGTCGAAGCAATTCTAAATTTTCCTCAACCCAAAAATCAGAAAGAAATTAAATCTTTTCTAGGTTTAGCAGGCTATTATAGACGTTTCATTCCTAATTTTTCCAAAATTTCAAAACCCTTGACTAAATTGCTACAAAAAGATATACCTTTCAATTTCGACAATGACTGTACAAATTCATTCGAAACCCTAAAACAAACTTTGACAACTACCCCGATATTGATCTACCCCAACTTTGATGAACCTTTTGTCCTAACTACAGACGCTAGTGCATTTGCAATAGGTTCTGTACTTTCACAAGGAAGTATAGGAAAAGATTTGCCAATCGCATACGCATCTCGAACTTTATGCGGCGCGGAAACTAAGTATTCAACCATTGAGCGTGAACTTTTATCTTTGGTCTGGAGTGTAAAGCATTTTAGGCCATATCTATTCGGAAGGAAGTTCAAACTCGTCACCGACCACCGACCACTCACTTGGTTATTTTCCATAAAAGACCCAGGTAGTAGACTAGCGCGTTGGCGCTTAAAACTCGAAGAATACGATTACGAAATAATATACAAACCCGGAAAGATCAATAAAAACGCGGACGCGTTGTCCAGAATAAAAATTAATCACTTTTCAGAATGTTCCAAATTTTATTCAAAAATTCTAGCCGCAAACGAAGACTCAGATGAAGACGAAATTTCAGACAATGACGACGAAATTACCGACGAACAAATCGCCCGAGAATTTGACACATTTTCCCGACTTTACAAAACCAAATCTCTAATAGATTATTCCAAAATTCAAATTACAAATAAACAACTATTAGATCGAGAAAATAAAAATATCATAACATTCTTCCAACAGATCTTCACCATCAAATTATCGAAGATATTTTCGAGGAAAACCCAGAGTTTTATAACAACACAATTAATATCGTTTCCAGTAAATCAACCCGACAAAGAAACTATTACATTATCGCTCTACCCTTCGACCCAGAGTCTGTGGTAGAACACCTATTTCTAACACTGTACAAACATCGAAACAAATTAGACCTTTCCAAAACTTATCATGTTGAAAATAACTTAGACTTTCCAATTCTCGAAATCCTATCATTTATTTTTGCAGAAAAAGACTTAAAACTAATTATTTGTCAAAATTTAGTACGAACTCCCGATGAAGACCAACGTCCGATCATTCTCGACCAGCATCACACCGGAAAAAATAATGTACATCGTGGAATAAATGAAACGATACGTAGAATCAAAAATAAATATAATTGGCAAGGCTTAACAAAAGACGTCGAAAATTTTATAAAAAATTGTGAAACATGTCAAAGAACAAAAGTCTGTCGTAAAAACCTCAACAATCCCTTAGTGATTACTGAAACCCCTAAAACTCCATTTGAGAGAGTTAATATTGATCTATTCGAATTTCCCACGCGAAACTATGCATTAACTATCCGCGACGAGTTAACCAAATTTACTCAAGCTTACGCAGTCCCAGACAAGAGCGCAAAATCAGTCGTAAATACCCTGTTGCTTTATTTTCAGCATTATGGTACCCCACTAAGAATTCATTGCGATTATGGCGGTGAATTTGATAATAATTTATTAAAAGACCTTTGCACCCTTTACGACATAAAACTAACATACTCAAGAGTAGGACATCCTCAATCCAACGGATCTATCGAACGATTCCATGCCACCCTAGCAGAAATGATAAGAATACACAAAACCGAAAATCCCAACGAACATCCCTTTACTATATTACCCTATGCGGTGATATGTTACAATAACTCGGTAAACAAAACTCATGGCTTTACGCCATACGAGCTTATTTTCGGACATACAGCTAACCGACCACCTGAAACTCTTTACAACCAAAAAGACCTGATCACCAAATACGTTAGCGACCTAAATAATCGAATATCCCATTATTACAAAATTGCGCGAAGTCCAACAGAAGCACAAAAACAAAAAGCCAAAGTTCGATTCGACAAGAACATTCCCGAAAATAGACACACATATAATATTGGCGACAAAGTGTACGTCAAAGAATCACAAATAAAAAATAAACTGCAAAATAAATTCAACGGACCCTTTGAAATTACAGAAATCTTTCAAAATTCCGCTACATTACTAAATCTCGAAACAAACCAAACAACCAAAGTAAATTTTGATCGAATGAAACAATATACTGAAGATTAAATTTATTTTCAGGTTTCTCCTGCTGATCGGATCAGCACTTGCTCAATTTAAAATAACACCTATTAACAATACGATCGGAGTATATTATCACCAAGACACGGACATTGTGATTTCTCACAAGAAATGGACTTTACTGGTACACAAAAACATATCTACCTTTAAGACAGCTTTCGACAAAAACGACAAGATCTTACAGACACTATACAACACACTCGACCCAGCATATCATTACATGAACGTCTTTTCAGGAGATGTAAAAACTCACCTTAGCTTATTGACGCAAATTTCCCAATCAATACAATCAAAATTTGACGAAATTTACCTTGACACGAAACGATACAAACGAGGAATACTAAATGGCATCGGAACGATTTTCAAATCAATAACTGGAAATTTAGACGCAGAAGACGGTCAGTATTATTCTGATTGTATCAACAAATTGAATAATGACGAACACCAACTCGAAAACCTAATTAAAAACCAAATATCCGTTACAACTTCAGTAATCAAAAATTTCAACGCAACTATTCAAAAATTGCAAGTTGACGAAGAAACTTTCAATAAGGATATTAAAGAAATTGAAACCTCAATTTTAGACATGACTAAAGACATAGAAAACGTCCATGCAAAACTGAAATTTATCGAAATCTGCGAACAACTTATGGCAAGTTATTTATTTATTGAGGATAACCTAAATGACATCCTAAATTCCATCACTTTCGCGAGGCTTAAAATAATTCACACGTCAATTATAAATCCAAAAGACTTAATAAATTCTCTACAGGAAATTTCGCAAAACCTACAAAGGAACAATTTACCGCTTCCAGTCAAACTATCAAAGGTTGCACAGTACTTAGACATTATAGAACTAAAAGCTTTTCAAACAAATTCGGATCTAATATTTGTGTTAGACATACCTTTAATAGACCCTCAAACATATTCAGTATTTCAATTATACCCTATTCCTATTTTGGATAATAGAACTGGTTTATATCATGTATTATCAACTTCTCAAAAATATATCGCGAGAGATGATGATTCATTAATGTACATACCTATCTCGAACCTTGAAGAATGCAAACCACTTTATTTCAACACCAAATTATGTCCAAATTTATTTGCATATCCTATTGACAACAATGCCATATGCGAAGCCCGTCTCTTCAAGAACCTCAAAACTCTGCCAGAAAACTGCCAGACGTCATTTATCATCAGCCAAGGCTACAACGTCCAAAAAATAGACAAAAACACATGGTTAGTTATTAACGCAGAACCTCTACAAACAACCATCAACTGTCCAGAAAGAAATTCAAAAACTGAAGTCATCTACAAAAATTCAATAGTAAAATTACAACCAAATTGTTACGCCTTCATAGGCATCACAAAAATTCAAGCCAGTACCAATGAAGTAACCGATGTAAAAGACGACACTCATCCAATCCAAATTCCATTTGAATGTTGTAAACATATTCCAGACAAAATCCGAGCTCCAAATCTTAAACCACTAAAATTAAACAATCTCAATACGGAAGACCTCGAAGTTGCCAAACACAAGTTGGACCAATACTCCAGAGATTTAGATGATTTGATCAACGAACCCTTTATAACAAAACACATATCCTGGTTCACCTATTTTATCATTGTGCTAATAATTGGACTGTTATTTCTGTACCTATTTTGTAAGTGCAGAACAAAAAGACGAAGACTAGCCATCGATGTTTCTGCATCACCCCCATCTCCACCGAGGCCTAGCAAACCCTACAGGACATTTGCTAACCTATTTCCTTCACGAAGACGACCTACCTTAAGAAGAGAAGACAACGAAGCCGAAGACATAGAACTTACATAAAGACAAACTGTTTTGTGCCTTTTTACTGACTTTCAGTGCTGGACTCTTCAGTGAATTTTATTTCATTTGTTTAATCATTATATTTCATTATTTTTCTATCATTTGTTAATTTCAATTTTATTAACATTTTTACGTCATTTTCATTCAAACCCATCATGCTTATATTTTATGCTTTCACAGTAAAGCTATATTTTAACCTTAGGAATATTTTATCCTATTTTACAATTCAAACCTAGTATGTTTGTATTTTACGCTTTCTTGCCAAAGCTATATTTTAACTCTAACATTTTTATGTTATTTTATTTTTCAAGCTTATTGTGCTTGCATTTCATATTTTAGACGCTAAGGTTATATTCTGTGTTTTAAACCTTACGATTTAACATTTTTGTATCTTTTATATTTTTCCAAATTGTACCATTACCTTTTATATACATTTTATATTCATTTCAAAAGTTGCTGCATAAAACACCAACTTTTTTTATAAGGGGGAAGCTGTTATATTAGAAATATACTATGATATATAATATTATCGAGACAGGCTTAACCTTCTCAAACATATCGTATTACATACTGCGTAACAGCTCTTCTCAATAACCGCTCACGCTGCATGAGCATTGTATTTCAATTCTAAGTAATCCTGATTGTGCTGAATCAGCAACACCGTTTCCTTTGTTCTCAAAACATTATAAATATTACCAACAACCTTTTTGTAATCAGTCTTATACTCACATTTGGTCGAATACATTCTAAATTTATTATTGTTTATTATTATACAAAGAGTCAAGCTTGACTCCAATAAGTGAATAAAGTTTTTAAAAAGCTATTTCAAGAATCCACTATCTAACATATATGTATATATGTATATATGTATATATGTATATATGTATATATGTATATATGTATATATGTATATATGTATATATGTATATATGTATATATGTATATATGTATATATGTATATATGTATATATGTATATATGTATATATGTATATATGTATATATGTATATATGTATATATGTATATATGTATATATGTATATATGTATATATGTATATATGTATATATGTATATATGTATATATGTATATATGTATATATGTATATATGTATATATGTTATATTAGAAATATACTATGATATATAATATTATCGAGACAGGCTTAACCTTCTCAAACATATCGTATTACATACTGCGTAACAGCTCTTCTCAATAACCGCTCACGCTGCATGAGCATTGTATTTCAATTCTAAGTAATCCTGATTGTGCTGAATCAGCAACACTGTTTCCTTTGTTCTCAAAACATTATAAATATTACCAACAACCTTTCTGTAATCAGTCTTATACTCACTTTCGAATAAACCAGTCTAAATTATTATTGTATTTTCTTAACGAGTCAACGTTGACTCCAGTGTTAAACTAAATAAATCTTTTTAAAAAGTTAATCAAGTAATCCACTATCTAACATTGGCGCAGTCGTGGCGGATCTGAAAAACACACAGTTCGGGAGCCTAACCAGTAGCAAACATATCCGAGGGAACAAGGAGTCCATCTGAAAAAGGTGCCTAACCGGACGAAAAGAGCTTCTGGAACAAGGAGAACTTCTTAGCTGTAGTGGTGGATCCCAATCCTTTGTTCAGAAGAACCTACATTATTCTCAAACGCACAGAAGCGAAACAATAATAATTATCAAGAAATACAAGCAAAGCAACATTTCAAATCAACACGATTCAACAATTAGCAAGTAAGAATTTCATCCCGTCCCATCGTTGGTGTCTTCGGCATCAAAGGCAACCCTGTGGAAGGAACACCCAGTGACACCCCTGGCAGAGAGAGACCTTTGGTGAAGCTAAGCTCACGAAGTCGCATTCAACTGGACCACGAGGAATGAAAAATTTAGGGTAAGTCATTTTTGAATCATCTCGCAAACATTTATTTGCAAACAACGACATAATTTTACATTTTATTTTATCAAAATACATTGCATTGCTACATACAGTTCTAATATCTAAGGTAGTAATTTTATTTAAACTTGAAACAAAATATCTTGATTATAATTTGTGTGACCTATATAAATAACCGTAATCATACACTGTTCCTATCGTAACATTATTTTTATGGTAATATCATATACTCCTCAAGTGCGAATTTATCTAATTAACTACAATCACATACCATTTTTATCTTAACATTATTTTTATCATAATATCATATATCATATAAAGGTTAAGTTTACGCCTTACTTGACTGTGAAATAAAATAAAACCCACATGTTCTATACTGTTTAAATGCACATTAGTATATAAAATTTCAGTGACATTATTCCCAACTAAAAACACTTTTTAAATTAATCCAATTATCCTTGTAATTAAATTTTGAAATATTATAAAATAAACAGCACATTGTTTTACATATAATAAAAAAAATTGCCAATTATCAGTAGCGTACTAGCTCAAATTGAAAAAGTGTTTTAAGTTATTCGATTATCTAAATAATATAAATAAAATGGCTACAAACGTAAGCAATTCCAATGCAAACAATTCAATCACGGCGAACGAAACAATAAATATTGAACCTTATAGGTTAAACGAAATATTTTCCATAGTGCCCGAATTTGACGGCAACCCCATATTCTTGCAAACATTTATTTCAGCTTGCATAACCGCTCAGGGTATCGCTGTTGATGATCAGCGCGTCTTATTAACGCTTCACATAAAAAATAAATTACGCGGAAAAGCCGCAGAATTAATAAATTCCCGAAACCCTACTACATGGGCAGAAATCAAAAGCTTACTTGAAGCTCATTTTGGTGATTCTCGTGACCT
Source organism: Leptura quadrifasciata (assembly GCA_963675555.1). Taxonomy (NCBI): domain Eukaryota; kingdom Metazoa; phylum Arthropoda; class Insecta; order Coleoptera; family Cerambycidae; genus Leptura; species Leptura quadrifasciata. The sequence goes on from OY776682.1 coordinate 33,220,753, forward strand.
GACAGCACTAATTCAGGATCTACAGAGGATTCGCCAATCATCTAACGAAACTGCATTGGTATTTGTATCTAGGTTGCAGACACACAACGCGAAAATGCACGCCGCTATACAAAAACAAACTCTAACCCTTGAAGAAAAAACGGCTCAATCAAATTTGATTGAAAACATGACATTGACCATTCTATTGACCGGGTTAGAACCCAAATTAGGCCAAATCATTAGGGCTGGTAATCCTAGCAACATGCTAGATGCCATAAACAGGATCAAACGAGAACTACAGTTGTCATATTTCGAATCACAAAAATTTTCCATTAAGGCCCCAATCAAAAACCCTGTCCAAAAGGTTCAAAGACGCCCAAATTCTCATCAATTCTGCACATTCTGCAGAAGAAATGGGCACCATGTTAACGAATGCCGCACAAGGCAAAATTATCAGTCCCCATCTCCCAATTTCACAACAAATGCTTATTCTAATCAAGCACAGCCTCCAAGGCCACATTTCCAAAGTACATATAATCATAGATCACAAAACTTCTCTAACCAGCAACAAAATTATTCTCAACAGAACAGGCCCTCAGCTATCAGGCCAAATCCAAACTCCAACCAGCAGAGACCTTCTGCCATTCAGCCAAACCCAAATTTCAACAGGTTCAATCAACAAAAACGCATCATTTGAACCAAGAATTTTACGATAGCTCAAATCAATATGAAGACTATTCCGCAAGTTATTCTCCCAATTACCAATACCAAAATAATTTCGAAATTAATGAAAACAATTATGATTACGATTTTGGAACCCAACAATGTGAGAATTATACTGCTAATTCTCAACCCCAACAGTACGAGAATTATACTGCTAATTCTCAACCTCAACAGCACGAGGATTATACTGCTAATCCTCCGGATTTTTGCATAGGCCCGGAGTATTCCACGAGTACTCCAACCCAACAAACGGACGAACTAAACCAAATTTCTCGCCAAGTCCAAGCGATAAACCTCCAGGACAGTTTCGACCCAAACCTGAATTTCCCAGAACAATGTTTCATGTAAAATTACCATATAACCCTCCATTTAAAGTAAGTTCAGCAAACCTGTATTTCATGAAAGATCCAACAAACAAATTTAATATTTTAATCAACACAGGTGCAGATATTTCCATTTTCAAACCCAAAACAACAGAAAATTATAATCTAAGACACCCCGAAAATTTAAATATACAAGTAACAGGTCAAAAAATTAATACCACCGAATCCGTTCTCATACCATTCAATTTTAACGATCCACACAAAGTTTATGTATACGATTTAGATACAGACTTTGATGGCTTTGTAGGTAACGACTTTCTACAACATTATAAATGTAGAATAGATTTCGGAAATAATCAATTAATTACCAATTTTGAAACTATACCTCTATTTGAAGTTAACGATTATTTAACCTTACAACCAGTTACAAATTCAAACAAAAATATTAATCATCACATTTCAGGCAACATCATTAATCGAAATCTTAATTTTCTCAAACCAGATACTGAAGAAATATTTGAATTTTATTGTGACACTAACACTATACCGCTAGCTCAGAAACATGAAAAAATACGCCTATCTAACACCTCTGCAAAGACAAACGTACAAAGTGATTTTTTCGAGACAACATCTAATGTAAATTATCAAAAATCAGACTCCTATCAAACAGATAAAATTCCTAAACTTTTAGACATATCCTGTGAAAACAAAAATCAAAATTCTACTTTTACCGAATCACGTATCAAAAGAATATTTAAAAGTAAAGTACAAGAAACAGAAAAAACTTCAAATGTAACCCCTAACGTTAACCCACAAAAAATAAATCTTTCGAAAACAAAATCATGCCGTATAGATAAATCTAAATTGGTAAAGTTAAATTTAAACATTTCAAAAAATAATTCGAAACAGATAAAACCAAAAACATTAAACAAAAAAATGTCTATTTCGCAAACATTATTTAAAATTAGTAATAAAATACTCAGGAAATCTAAAATTCGAAAGACAAACAAGGTAAAGAACAATTCAAGAAACACGCATACAATTCTGCGTAATCAAAATAATAGAAAAATCTATACACCCCACACAATCAGGAAAATGTACCGACAAAATCCATTTGTGTCTCCTGAAAAAACAATTCCAAAAATCGTTGAATTTTCAAACTTAAAATTTGAACCAGTCCAAAAATTCAAATCTATATTTAAACTTAATTGATAACCATAATACCGATTCTCGTCTCAACCATATGCCGACCCTGCGAAATAAAACATTTACACAAAAACTTGCAACCCAAAATAATTTTCAAAATTATCTCACAAATTTTTAGTCACTTAACCGAAATCGTTTAGAATATTATTACTTAAAATTAACAATTTATATTAAAGATATTCTCCACTTTTCTCAAACTTTTCTAAATTAATATTACTAGAAAATCTTTAAAAAAAATAATTGTACGATATATCAATTAACTCCATAGATCTATTATTGCTAAAAAAAATACTTCTTATGTAAATAATTTTATCCCTTTCCTCTATTACTAGGAAAATTTCTTCTCCTGTAATAAATTCTACTCTATGAAACAAAACCTTAATTATAAGAAAATACTTTTGTTCATTTAAATAAATGCACATAAAGTATTTACATTTAATTCAAAGAAATTCATAATAGTAGTACTACTTTGATAACAGTGCCTTGAACTTTTGCACAGGAGCACGTCTTGTATGTTTATGAACTTAAACATTTTAACAAGAAATGCCTGATATCCAACACCTCAATATTGCATTGTACTCATTATGATGTTTCATTACACCAACATAAACGCTTTACAAGCACAAGTAATAACAGCTGTTAATTAGATAATAATTAATAGCAAGGGCAGAAATTTAAATAATATACATTAAGAAATTTTCAGACTTTAAATTAGAACCTAAATTCAGAACATACCTTTTCAAATTAAAAAAATTGAATTACTCGAAAACCCTGAAAATTTACCAACACAAAAGAAATTTCAGAAACTGAAAATCAATCTTTCTTCAAAATTTTCAAAATTCATTTGAAATTCGAATGAAACTTCAGATAACGAAGACGAGATTAAAAGACGAACAAATTACCCAAGAATTTAACACATTTTCTAGACTTTACAAAACAAAATCCTTAATAGATTAAATTCTAAAATGTAAATTACAAACAAACTCTACACCTTACACCATTTGACAACTTTTATACTTACACGAGACAAAACTTCTAGTAGATTACGAAAACAAAACGTAAAACTACAAATTTCACACAACTACTATATCGAAAAATTGTGAACTTACTTCCATACACTAATTTCACTAAAACATTTCCATCTAAAAGGAACACTACGAAATTATTCTGTAGTTTAGTAAAACAAAACCAACATTAACTCAAAAACACAGACGGACAGAATTATTTCTCTTTAGGATCAATGTTAAGACATTTATTCTCAACATTTTAAAAATAAAAAAATTTAGAGATTTCAAAAGAAAATATATAAAAAAAATAATACCTCAAAATTTCGAATACTTATACTAGACCAATATACAAAATTTATCATTATATTTTAATTCTTCAACTACTAATCAGAACCTGTCAAGAACCCCTGATAAATAAGGTTCCGTTTATAAAAATAGGTTACATCAAAAACAAATATAACTGGCAAGAACTAACAAACCATGCCAAAAGTTCTATCAAAAAAATGTAAAACTTGTCGAAAAGAGAAAAACCAAATCGCAAGGATCCTAACAATCCTTTGGTAATCACCAAAACCCCAAAAGCACTATTCGACAAATCAATATCGACCTATTCGAATTCTCACACAAAACTACACACCGACACCTACAACAAATTGACAAATACACACAGCTTACACTGTCCTACACAAGATTGCAAAATCAATCGTAAACATCCTTATGTTATAATTCCAACACTATATTAGTGATACGATAATCATGTAACAGAAACATTTATATTCTTTCATCCCCTGACCAACTTCTTAAAATTAAAGGAAATTATTTTCTCATAACATTTACATAGAATTATTATCCGAAACGTACATCACCCTAATTCTGACAAGTAGTAACCATTTCACGAATTTAGTTTCAAACAATTATTCCTTCAAAAATCTCATTTATAATTTTCCGAATAATTCCATCAGTCAATCTCTTCATTATCTCGGAAATATAATGCGCATAGACTTATGACAATCATTTATGTTTGTATTATAAACTAATAAGTGAATCCTCTTATTCTTATATTGACAACTCCATATCAAATGAACACGCGGTAACTACCCATCTTCAACGCTACTCCAGAAATTGAAATTCTGTAAGTTTAATTTTCCCACTCAGAAAAATTTGTCATGCAAGAAAAAATATCCCAAAGTTTTCTAACATTCAGATAGTTCGGTCTACCCTATGAAACTCAATCTTAAAGCCCTATGTAATCAAGAGAAATGAATACTTAATTAAATATGACATTAACAATAAATGACAGTAATAAAATCGATAATAATTCATTTTTCTCAACCCACACATTATTCTAGCAATACCATTCTACGCTGTGTTTCACAACAGCAACCCCTCATGGTTATTTTCCAAGTGTACAATCCTGTTAAAACTATTCCACATATGAATAGCAACTATTGTGACAATTCGAAACGAAATATTAAAATATTGCGATAATACATTATAAATATGATTATTATCCCAATAAGTTATATACCCGACTACATGACGATCATACAGGAAACTAAATACATGATTGATACACTATTTTACCAAATAACGTGTATCAATTAGCTTACGAGACCAAAACAAAAGAAATGTTAAAAATCGTTTTGATAACCACGTTTCAAAAATTGACCAAATACCAAACTGATAATAACATCTATTTCTAAAAATAATCTCAGATGACAAAATAAATTGCAAAACAATTTAATGACAACGGTACTTTCAAAAAGTAATGTTCTTTTCAAAATTAATTATTTCAATCAATTCGAAAACCTAATTTAAAACCAAATATCTGTTACAACTTCAGTAATAAAAAATTTCAACGCAACTATTCAAAAATTGCAAGTTGACAAGGATACTTTCAACAAAGATATTAAAGAAATCGAAACTTCAATCTTAGACATGACTACATAGAAAACATCCATGCAAAACTGAAATTTATCGAAATCTGCGAACAACTTATGGCAAGTTATTTATTTATCGAGGATAACCTAAATGACATCCTAAATTCCATCACTTTCGCGAGGCTTAAAATAATTCACACGTCAATTATAAATCCAAAGAACTTAGTAAATTCTCTACAGGAAATTTCGCAAAACCTACAAAGGAACAATTTACCGCTTCCAATAAACTATCAAAGGTTGCACAGTACTTAGACATTGTAGAACTAAAAGCTTTTCAAACAAATTCGGATCTAATAATTGTGTTAGACATACCTTTAATAGACCCTCAAACATATTCAGTATTTCAATTATACCCTATTCCTATTTTGGATAATAGAACTGGTTTATATCATGTATTATCAACTTCTCAAAAACATATCGCGAGAGATGATGATTCATTAATGTACATACCTATCTCGAACTTTGAAGAATGCAAACCACTTTATTTCAACACCAAATTATGTCCAAATTTATATGCATATCCTATTGACAACAATGCCATATGCGAAGCCCGTCTCTTCAAGAACCTCAAAACTCTGCCAGAAAACTGTCAGACGTCATTTATCATCAGCCAAGGCTACAACGTCCAAAAAATAGACGAAAACACATGGTTAGTTATTAACGCAGAACCTCTACAAACAACCATCAACTGTCCAGAAAGAAATTCAAAAACTGAAGTCATCTACAAAAATTCAATAGTAAAATTACAACCAAATTGTTACGCCTTCATAGGCATCACAAAAATTCAAGCCAGTACCAATGAAGTAACCGATGTAAAAGACGACACTCATCCAATCCAAATTCCATTTGAATGTTGTAAACATATTCCAGACAAAATCCGAGCTCCAAATCTTAAACCACTAAAATTAAACAATCTCAATACGGAAGACCTCGAAGTTGCCAAACACAAGTTGGACCAATACTCCAGAGATTTAGATGATTTGATCAACGAACCCTTTATAACAAAACACATATCCTGGTTCACCTATTTTATCATTGTGCTAATATTTGGACTGTTATTTCTGTACCTATTTTGTAAGTGCAGAACAAAAAGACGAAGACTAGCCATCGATGTTTCTGCATCACCCCCATCTCCACCGAGGCCTAGCAAACCCTACAGGACATTTGCTAACCTATTTCCTTCACGAAGACGACCTACCTTAAGAAGAGAAGCCAACGAAACCGAAGACATAGAACTTACATAAAGACAAACTGTTTTGTGCCTTTTTACTGACTTTCAGTGCTGGACTCTTCAGTGAATTTTATTTCATTTGTTTAATCATTATATTTCATTATTTTTCTATCATTTGTTAATTTTATTAACATTTTTACGTCATTTTCATTCAAACCCATCATGCTTATATTTTATGCTTTCACAGTAAAGCTATATTTTAACCTTAGGAATATTTTATCCTATTTTACAATTCAAACCTAGTATGTTTGTATTTTACGCTTTCTTGCCAAAGCTATATTTTAACTCTAACATTTTTATGTTATTTTATTTTATGAATCAAGCTTATTGTGCTTGCATTTCATATTTTAGACGCTAAGGTTATATTCTGTGTTTTAAACCTTACGATTTAACATTTTTGTATCTTTTATATTTTCCAAATTGTACCATTACCTTTTCTATACATTTTATGTTCATTTCAAAAGTTGCTGCATAAAACAACAACTTTTTTTATAAGGGGGAAGCTGTTATATTAGAAATATACTATGATATATAATATTATCGAGACAGGCTTAACCTTCTCAAACATATCGTATTACATACTGCGTAACAGCTCTTCTCAATAACCGCTCACGCTGCATGAGCATTGTATTTCAATTCTAAGTAATCCTGATTGTGCTGAATCAGCACCACTGTTTCCTTTGTTCTCAAAACATTATAAATATTACCAACAACCTTTCTGTAATCAGTCTTATACTCACTTTCGAATAAACCAGTCTAAATTATTATTGTATTTTCTTAACGAGTCAACGTTGACTCCAGTGTTAAACTAAATAAATCTTTTTAAAAAGTTAATCAAGTAATCCACTATCTAACATATATGTATATATGTATATATGTATATATGTGTATATGTATATATGTATATATGTATATATGTATATATGTATATATGTATATATGTATATATGTATATATGTATATATGTATATATGTATATATGTATATATGTATATATGTATATATGTATATATGTATATATGTATATATGTATATATGTATATATGTATATATGTATATATGTATATATGTATATATGTATATATGTATATATGTATATATGTATATATGTATATATGTATATATGTATATATGTATATATGTATATATGTATATATGTATATATGTATATATGTATATATGTATATATGTATATATGTATATATGTATATATGTATATATGTATATATGTATATATGTATATATGTATATATGTATATATGTATATATGTATATATGTATATATGTATATATGTATATATGTATATATGTATATATGTATATATGTATATATGTATATATGTATATATGTATATATGTATATATATGTGTATATATATATATATATATACTTATAAAAGTATCGTTATGTAGCCCACGGCATTACTGGTATGTTGTTGAACCCGAAGATATCTTTCACACATAGTGCAGCCCTCAATATGTTCTTTTCATTCAAGGCTATCTTCAGCTGTTCTCGCTGTCTTCGCCTTACAGTGCAGATTTGGAGGTCTCAAATGATTCTATTTTTAAAAGCTTTTGTTTAACTTGCAATGTTTGTCAGTCGATTTAGGTCAAATCTTGCAATAAAAATTTCGATTAGTTCTAATTAAGCTAGAGCTTTAAAATTTTGCACATGTGTATAAGTCCGACGAGAGTATACTTTAACATTTTCATATAAGAAAAAAAACAAGATGGCGGCTTCAATATGGTGGACAACTTTATCGTTTATGATCCGATTCGACTCAAACTCGATATCTGGGGGTTTTCGAGATCGCCAATTATGAATTCTTGGTCAAAATTTATAAATTCAAAATGGCGGGGCCAATACGGCAGACGACTTTTATCATTTCTGGTCCAAATGGATCAAAATCGATATCTGGCGGTTTTCGGGTTCGCCAATTACGAATTTCTAGTCAAAAATTTAGTTCAAGATGGCGACTTCAAGATGGCGGACGACTTTATCGTTTATGATCCGATTCGACTCAAAATCGATATCTGGGGGTTTTCGAGATCGCCAATTATGAATTTTTGGTCAAAATTCAGAAATTCAAAATGGCGGCGCAAACATGGCTAACGACTTTTGTTAAATCGATATCTGGAAGTTCTTGGGGTCGCGGATTACGAATTTCTAGTCAAAAATTTAGTTCAAGATGGCGGATGACTTTACCGTTTATGATCCGATTCGTCTCAAAATCGATATCTGGGGATTACAGCATATCAAGAGACTAAAAAGTAAAAAATAAAATTATATAAAAAAATATTTAAAAAAGCTTTCATTTAAAGAATGCTCTAAAAAGTAGAAAATAAGCTTTGAAGTAATTCAAACCCATCATTTTGTTAAATTATATACTTTTTTTATTACATAAAGCTTGTCGCGAGCAATCTCCTTTACACAGAAAAATCTTGCGACAAGCTTTTATATCATAAAAAATAATATAATGTAACAAAATGATGGGTTTGATTCACTTCATAGTTTATTTTCTATTTTTTAGAGCATTTTTTAAATAAAAGCTTTTTTTAAAATATTTTTTTAAATCTTAAAATAACAACTCTGTTATTTAAATATTTCTGATAATAACTACGGATACTGAATATATTTTAAATAACAAATTCGTATTTTTCCATATTATTTTTAGGTAGGGAATCTACACATGTGCTGTGCTGTACAGTCCACGACGCTCAAACGTTTTTTTATTTTCGTTAGCAAGCCGCTTTTAGAAAAATGCAAAAAGAGCTATGGACATTTTGTTAATTTTATGTTGCTATTTTGTATCGCTAAAATTAATTTCGTACCTTGAACCAATTTCGAGAAAACTAAAAACTACTAACGTTAATCAAACGTTAACAGTGACCGCGATATTTCAGTAGCTATTAACGTTAAAATAAAAATTTCGGTGTAAGAATTTGTCACTTTCAAAGTGCTTTCAAAGGCCAATGATGTATTTTTGATTAGAACAGTTTTTAGCTAATAATTTTCCAGTTAATATTTAAAGAACTTTGAAGGGGTAATGATAAAACCACATTCAGAAAAATACAAAAAAAATCATTGGATCATGTTGGTACTTTCTCGTTGCTATTTTGTAGCACCAAAATTAATTTTGTAGCTCGAACCATTTTCGAGAAAACTAAAAACTGCTAACGTTAATCTAACGTTTATTTACATTACTAACAGCGGAAAATGATTTTACACAAGTTTCCCTATAACTTATTCTGGAGCTTAGTCATCGGCGCATGCGGCATGTGACATGACAATCTATTATTAATGGCCTCTCGATCAAGTGTACTGTTGTAAATTTTTTTCTTTTCTTTTGTTGTTACTACTGTTGTTGTATGTACCTCCAAAATTAATTCTGTACCTTAACCGTTTTCTAAAAAAATAAATACCGCGATATCTCGGTTGCCATTAACGTTACATTAAGTACTTTTAAAAATTCCACTTTTGTTACTTTTTATGTTGCTATTCTCCACCACCAAAATTAATTTGCTACCTTGAATCGTTTCCAGAAAACATTGCTAATGTTAATCCAAATTTAAAAAAGAAACTGAATTTATCCCCTCCCTCATAATATTTATTATAATTAAATTGGGTAAAAAAAATAATAAGGAAAATATAAAAAGTTGCAGCACTACTACAATATTAGCAAGAAACAGTAATTAATGCAGATACAAATTTGCTAGAATTCTTAAATAGTAAAATAACATCTGAGAATGTTAATTCGTAAAAACATTTTTTTCATCTATAACTTTTATTTACTAAGTTTATAAAATCGAGTTTTTAAATAATTTTTCTATTATTTATCTTATTAACGCCTAATGTAACAAATATAACTTTAATCAATTAGTACGTTTTATATAAAGTTATATTTGATTGTAGATGGATTAGATTCTGAATATCTACATTACAAGTTAATAGAGCAATTAATAAAACAAGAAAAATGGTTTTCTTGGTCAGCTTTGCCTATTCATTCTCTAACATCTGAGGTAATAAACCATTTATTGTTAGCCATTATGTTGTTAAAGGGAGACGTATTCTGGTACTACTCTAAAGTGAATTACACTTCTTAAACTTTACCGGGAAATCAATATCTTTCGCAAACCACACACGGAAATTAAATAAGTGATACAAATTGATTCAATGTCTCAAATAGTAGAATATCATCTAATAAATTTAAATGCACAAATATAAATGCAGTTTGCTACAAGCAACAAAGAAGACCAAATTTAATGCAGGTATAAATATCGTAAATTTTTAATGTTTTCGTAGCACTTCACTCTCTGTGCTCAAAAGTAACATGTATGTCTGATGTATTGATACACAAGAACATTTCAAATTCCAGATGTAAGACACGGATGCTTTCAGCAAACATGTGCTTAAAAAAAATGATCATTTTTATGATTTCTTCATTTCATCTTAAGAAATTCTAGCTAGGCCGACAATAATGCACGATATTTTTATTTTTGCCATTGTTGCAGCAAACCAATAAAAAATCTAACAATGGTATAAATGCAAACAGACCCCAAATTTTTTTTAGTATTTCTCAAAAGTGTACATTTGGTAAGTATTGATAATTTTTAGTAATTTTTAAATGATAATGTGGATAATAGATCTGCCGCTTACATAAATGGGGGCAGTTTAATCAAAAATAAGTTGTAAATAGAGCTTTTTGATTTTTTGTAAAGGAGTTTTAATAACTTGCTTGGTAAGCTAAAGCTTTTATAACACTTATCTAGTAAACTGAAGAGATAAGATAAAAAAATTCAAGAATAAAAGTGCAACATTATATTTTGCCAAGCAGTAAACAATATACAGTGTGTTTCAGTGTATTTGTTACACTTGATATTTTCTGTAATTTTTTAGATAAATTTTAGGTTGGATATCCAGCCTAACTCAGTATTTTCTGTGGAATCTGATGCTCATTTTAATTGACCATAAAAAGTATGTAAAAACATACACGTACAATTATAAATATCACTTCGGTTTACACGGAAATGACGTTATTTTTGCCAAATAACAAATTTAAAATCGAAAAATTTTATTTTTCAAAAAGCCCAGTATTAAATTGTTGAAACTTTTAAAAGATTTGGAAGAAAATAGGCAATAATATTTTTGTTATTGTTTAGCTTGTATTCCTGTATTATTGAAATATAAACGTGTAAAATAAGAAAAATTAAAAATCAGTTTTTAAAAAGTTTCTCACAAAATATAAATTTTAGGCGCATAGCATCTATCTTATCACTTGTTTTACTAAGAATTGTGCGATTAATGTGAGGATACCAAAAAATTGGAGCTATTTAAAAAAAAGAAACGAAATTTTTTAAATTATTTTCAATTTATGGCATTTAGCGTAGTCAAAATAGCACAAAAAGTCAATATAAAAGAACTTTTTCCATAAGCAATTTTATGGTTGGATCCTGTTGGGGAGGTGCTCAGAGTACCCAAAAAATGTTTGTACTTCAAAGACCCTGTGCTTCAATTGTTATTAACAATTTAATTTTTTTAATCGCGTTTTTCAACCTAAAAATGTGAATAACTCGAGATATATATGTCATATCGGGACAAAAAAAGAAAATCTTTGCAAGTAAATATTCTACAAATCTATGTTTACTGTAGGTCTTACGAGTGCAACCATAACCTACAAAAGTAAAAAAACTGGACAAAAATCGTTTTCTTTTTTTTTAAATTGTGCTGAGTCTCTGGGTGAACCGATCAGTTTCAAACTTTCAGAAAATCTATCTTTCCTCTAACAAAAACACCCTGAAAATTTGGTGTAATAATATTAAACCCAGTATGCGCGAATTTGTTATTTAAAATTAAAATTGACCGCCATTTTATGCCATTAAGTTCAATCATTTTTTTCAAAACTTAGGTCTCGATGCCGGTTTTTGGATGCCATAAAAAAAATTTAAAACCTATTTTGGCCATTTTTTGCATTTGTTCAAAACCCAATAAACAAAAAAAATTAGTTTTTTCGGCCATTTTGAAAAATTTTGAATTTTTTTTTCATCAGATCATAAAAAAAAATTTAATACCTTTATTTTAGGAGAGAAAAGAGTTTTATTTTGGTCAAAATTTTTTAAAAAATGGCCGATAAAATTAATTTTTTTGTTAATTGGGTTAAACAAATGGAAAAAAAATTTAGATAAATAGATTTAGATTTTTAGGGCATCAAAAAGCTGGCGTCGAGACCTAACTTTTGAAAAAAAAGATCCGTTTTAGACTTAATGGCATAAAATGGCGGCCAATTAAAATTTTATATAACAAATTCAATTGCGCACACTGGGTTTAATGTTTTTGAACCAAATTTTCAGGGTGCTTTTGTTAGAGTAAAAGGCAGATTTTCTGACAGTTTAAATCTAATCTGTTCACCCAGCGGCTCTGGGTAGCAAAATGAAAAAAATACGATTTTTGGCCACTTTTGTAGGTCATGGTTGCGCTTCTAAGACCTACAGTAAACATAGATTTGTAGAACATTTAATTACAAAGATTTTGGTTTTTTTGTCCCAATAGGACCTATATATCACGAGTTATTCACATTTTTAGGCTGAAAAACGCGGTTAAAAAAATTAAATTGTAAATAACAATTGAAGCACAGGGTCTTTGAAGTACAAAATTTTTTTGGATACTCCTTAACACCCCCCAATAGAATTCAACCATAAAATTGCTTATGGAAAAGTTCCACTTCAAATTCTATTTTGACTGCATTAATTAGAAGGCGCGCTCGAATTAGCATTTCACTTGGAACATTGGATAAGTGCTTGGATTTTCTTGAAATCTTCTGTATTATTGTAGAAAAAAGCCCCTAACTTCGGCTTTGCCACTCTTGTTCAGATATTGTTGTAAACAATAACCTGGTTGTTAATTTGCAAAAGACGAGCAAAATAAAACAATAAAACAATTTTCGTGTTTTTTGGTAAAAATTAACGACTTTTTACTCATTAAATTTTTGAAAAAACGTGTAGTTTCCAAGATACAATAAAATTTTTCAAAAAGTGTAGAACGGAACCCATATTATACAAGAAATCCGAAAAAATTCATATAAGCATATTTTTAAAATACAAAGCTTCTTTTCATTATCGTTTTCCCATAAAAGGCATACCTGCATAGTTTTCCCTTAATTTTAAACAATTTTCGTCTCGAATATTTTTTTAAAAAATGCATATTTTTCGAGATACTAGCATTTGTGAGTAAAATAATTGTAACTTTTTCCACCAAAAAATGCTCATATCTCGAAAACTATGCATTTTGAAGAAAAATTACAGATAGAAATTATTGGCAATCAAGTTAGTGGTCTACTGTTATGAATTTTTTCTGATTTTTAAGAAAACATTTTTTAAGTGATTTCTTCTCAGTTTTTGCGACGGTTTTTGCTATTTTTATAGGTAGGTTGTTCCGAAAAACCTCACAGGTATGTTTTTTTCTGGAAAAATCGGTGTAGAAAAAGGATTTTATTGTAAAAATATATTTACCTAAATTTGTTCAGATTTTTTAAATAAAATTTTGATTTCCTCTCCCTCCTTTCTGAAAAATTTCGAATTAATGAATTTCGGAAAATTTGCGTTTTTTTTTTTAAATAACGAATAAAAAGTTATTATAAGAAATTTTTAGCAAAGAATACAGAAATACGTATTTTTGTGATATTAGTTGGTATTACTGCATTTTTCATGGAATTAGTTGGTATTACAGAAATTTTCATGGTGTTACTCTGGAATTGTGAAATTACTAAGATATTATAGTAGTATTCAATGCCAAAATGGAATTAGTGTAAAGAATTTTGGCAACGGTTTACCCCTCGGGTATTTAACCATTGAACAAGTTAATATAATTTTTCTTTGTTAGGATACATGCACATTTTTGGCTACATAAAAATATTTTCGCTTTGTTAATTATACAGTTATAATGATAGTATTTAATAATTATATTAAACAGTGGTAAATAAAAATTGGTTAATAATAATAATAAAATTAATGTCATGTAGAATTAAGGAAAATTAAAATGTTGATTAAATTGATTCTTTAGATTAACGCCATGAATTCAAGAACACGAAAAATGCTGGAATTGGTAACAAGTAAAAGTAAAAACTTACTAGATCTACCAAAGTATGACTCTACTAAGGATACAAGACAAGAAGAGTAATAAATCGCTTCGTTAGCACAAAATAATTTTTACACCCAAATAAATCTAACATAAAAGACAAACAGGAACTGGTGGTGAGAGAAACTCCTGGAACAGCAAAATGTACGGAAATAAAAAATAACCAAATAGAAAATAAAAAACCAATAACTAAATTGCAGAAAGTAATAATGAACGGATAAGACAGGATATGGACAACGAAAATGAAAGCGAAAGTGTGATCGAGGAAAATAAAAATAATGACCATTCGAATTCCCAGTCCAACACAAATATCTTCAGGTAGTGGAGCACCCTTCAAGTTGTAAGATGAAATTGCCACTCTGCCTATCATTGAGATGTCTTATTTATTGCCTCTAAATAAACACAATACAGTATTATGTATAATGTTGCTATGGGCTAATCAACGAACGCGTTCTAAATGGCGTGTATCTGTATCTGACGAGAGCGCTACCTCATGGGAATTCTATTGAACAATTCCACATCTTTTAAGCGTTGAACCGGTCATTATTAAGCCCTTCTGAAATTTTGTGGAGGTGTTCCTTATAACTATATGTGGCAAATAGTAAGAGGATACACGCAAAACGCTGTTTAGCCCAAGAATGGGCTACACAACGTCTGTGAAGGCTAAACAACATACCACTGATATTGTTAAAGAACGCTATAACCCCGATATACTTTTCGACGTTGTAACAAAATCCGACTTAGGAAATATTTCGTAAGAAAAGCGTGCTTCACGTAAAAACGCCGTGGAGGAGGTTTTTAATTCTTGGAAATATATTTTTGCTCTTCGGAGCGTTTTTTATGCCAAATTTTCGCTAACTCTTCGAGGAGCGTTAATTTGGTAAGTGTAGTAAATGTCGCTGCACAGGGACGTAATGTCGCCCCGACCACCCAATTTTGGAAAGTATTCTAAAATTGGACTTGAACTTCCAAATTTCCAAGATTAAAAACCCTTTTACGAATCCACGTTGTCAAGCACTGCAACTCTTACGAAGTGTTGAATATGAGGACAAGTTAGTCCAACGACTATTCAAAGTATATCGGAAGTTATAGCGAAAATAGCCCTTAGCGACATGGGACCCCCATCATTTCCTAGCAGTCGGATTTGACGGGGAAATGATGTGTTTTGACGGGGTTTGCCCTAAACCGGTTCCTCAGTGATTCGGAGTCAAAAAAGTATTATTACCATGTACTCACACGTGCATGGGATCTGCCTTGCCTGAACGTAAAATTTGTTATTGCATAATACAAACGAAGTAGATACGCTTCAAGCAATTTTAAGCTCCGAGGAGCGACCAAAATTTATGTGAATTAATAAAATACGTTTATAAGACAGGCAAGCATAAGCCCACCAAAATTTCAGTTACATGAACTGTTCCTTGAATCTTTTTGTGCATCGTTAGCTTTTCAAACTGCATATTGGATGGTAGTTGGTACCGTATGAATCGTCCCGTTCCTCACCATGTGTTGTACACGGGTCAGACCATTGTTTGTTAACATTTCCTCTGAAGAAGTTGTTGTAAAAACATAAATTTTTTAAAGATTTAATATACATTTTTTGAACTTTATATTGTCTTTTACTTGTGTTTTCTAACAAAATTTCCCTTTCAGATTTAATTTTAAGAGAGTGTTAAACAGACAGTGTTAGATTTATAGTGTTACGACGTCTTCCAATTGATACCATCAGAGCCGCAGTTAAGCATAAACGACAGTAAGTATGATTTATCCATTAATCTCCGTCTGAAACAGTCACTTTGAACCCTAAAAATTTTGTGAACGTAATATTTTTATTTAGTATTTAGAAAAGGTTGAGGAAAAAGAAAATTAATTTTTTCTTTTTCCTATTTTTTTTCAATTTTTCTAAGTTTTTCGAACAGAAAACACGTCCTTCAGACTTCCATCAAAAGCATGGATCGTTCACATGGCGCCCGAGCAGGGACCATGCCGTCCCCAAACCCAACAAATCCTTTCTCATTCATGGCGGAAGACTCCGAGGGGTCGACCCCAAGAGAATTTTATGAGCGAGTCACCGCACCGCTCGTCGACGACGGTTCTAGAGGGATAGAACCACAGCGACTGTTTCCGGAGGGAGATAATGTTAATTTATCAGCTTCACAGCCACAAACTGCTTCGATGGAAAGTATGTTTCTGAAAATGGCAGAGGGCTTCGTGCAGGCGATACAGAACGTGTCGACCTGTACGCCCCATGAGAGACAAAGATGTCCGAACGTGACGTTCCATGGGCTTGATCATGAAGATCCAGAAGCATTTCTGAAAATTATGGAGGAATATTTCGACAGAGCTCGCATAAGCCACGACTATGATCGCCTCCATAACGTAACTGGCCAACTCAAGGGCGAAGCTCAACGATGGTCCGAACAATTTAGGACGTTGACTACTTCGTATGCCTTATTCAAGGAAAGATTCCTTACGAGATTTAATTCTCCCGACATACAGTCACGAGCTATTGCTCAACTGTATGCCGTCAAGCAAACGTCTTTAGACGACACGGCAGTGTTTATCACAAGGAAAACCTGTCTTTTCGATCGTATTGATCCCTTCAAATCCGAAGCCATCAGAGCTCGGGTCATCATGGACCAACTGCGTCCAGAAATTAGGTCACGCTTGAGAAGCAACCTAATTTCAAACACCGAAATGTTAATAGCAGCGGCTACTAACGTCGAGCGGGATTCAGCTGACGAACAGACGTCGCTAATCCAGCTTATTGATCAACGTCTGTCCCGCGCGTCTTACTATCGAGAGCCGGGACACATCAGTCAACAAAATTCTAGTAATAGGAGCAATGGAAGCCCAACTCCGACAGCACCGAGGGTGCATTTCCGAGAGGACGTATCTCGACAGGACGGTCCAGGCAGAGCGCCTGGTCGTCCTTTTTTTATGCCTAATTTATCAAGCGGATCAGTGAATCCTGACCGCAGGCAAACCAATTTTAATGGCGGATCGGGGAAATTCCGAGTACCCGACCGACCGGCAACCCCGTGCCGATACTGTACAGACACAGTGCAGTGGCACTTCCATAGCCAATGCCCGAATAACCCGCATCTCAACAGGAGACCGGGAAACTTTCGAGGGGCCAGAGACCCAGGCCAGGGTCCATCTGCAAGATCCCCGGCACAACGGCCGAACCAAGGCGGCAGCAATGTCCAGTAATTTTTTCCGATACTCATGACCACTACGACGCTCCTCTGCACAAGACAAGAGAGTCGATAAATTATATGAGCGAAGCGTTCCCTTTGCCTCGTATAAAAGTTCAAATTAATGAACATGCGGTCGACGCACTGATCGATTCAGGCTCGACGCGAAACGTTATCCATCCGAGGATGTTGGATAATTTTAAAAATCTCACGACACGCCGATCATTTGCTATGGCGTGCGGAGATCGAATGGTGGACTCTCTTGGCACGACAAAATTACAAGTAATAATTTCAGGCACCTCTTTTGAAATTGATTTTCAAGTAATCGAAAATTTGAACGAAACAATAATATTAGGATCACCATTCTTATATATGAACAATGTCGCATATGATTATGGCCGAAAATGCCTATATGCCGGCACGGAAGGGCGTATTACCGTCATCTGGAATCAAGCTTCTCAGAGGGAGAGACAGCAGGCAAAGCTTCCTGAAGAGCTTGTTATTAATGACAAATTTCTACTGCCGCTGTTCGAAGAATTTGTCGATCTGTTCACTGCGGAACCGACTCAAGCAACCACAGTGACTGTGAAACACAAAATTACAGTAAAAGACACGAAACCATTTAATATCAGACCATATCCGATGTCTCCGAGTACTAAGAAAATCATGTACGACCAAATCGAAGAGATGTTAAAAGCTGGCGTCATCGAACCTAGCACTGCCCAATATAGTTCACCACCCGTGATAATAAAACGCTCAGACAAGAAACCACGTTTTTGCATCGATTATCGCCATTTGAACGAAATGACCGAAGACGAAGCTTCCGTCTTACCCAAGATACACGAAAGTATTAAAGATTTAGGCAATTCGAAGATTTTTTCTGTGTTGGATTTAAAAAGTGGATATTGGCAAATACCACTAGATGAAGCATCAAAAGATTTTTCGACTTTTACCACTCCTGATGGGGCAGCTTACAGATTCAATGTCATGCCTTTCGGCCTCAAGACAGCTCCCTGTACCTTTCAGAAATTCATGGCAAAGGACGTTTTAACGGGTTACCTGCACCATTTCTGTAAAGTGTATTTAGATGATATAATCGTTTACAGCGTAAACGTGAAGGAGCATATGTCCCACTTGAGGTTAGTCTTTGAAAGACTACGTCTGCACAATCTAAAAGTGTCACCGGAAAAGTGTGTAATAGCGACGAATGAAATCCAATATTTAGGCCATACAATTAGAACTGATACTTCCCAACCATTAGAAAAACATGTCTTACAAATTCAAAATTATCCCGTTCCAGCTACAAAAAAGCAGCTACAAAGTTTCCTAGGGCTTTGCAACTGGGTACGAGAATATCTACCAAATGTGGCGATGATCACGAAGCCACTAACGAAACTTCTTTCGAAGGAAAATCGTTTTCACTGGAACCATACATGCGATGAAGCGTTTAGAAAATTAAAAGAATTATTATCCGGACCGCTGGAAC
Source organism: Leptura quadrifasciata (assembly GCA_963675555.1). NCBI lineage: Eukaryota > Metazoa > Arthropoda > Insecta > Coleoptera > Cerambycidae > Leptura > Leptura quadrifasciata. The sequence goes on from OY776682.1 coordinate 33,239,973, forward strand.
TCCATCGGCCGGATTTTTCACGTCAATTCATTTTGCAAACAGATGCATCCCTCCAAGGCCTTTCGGCCGTATTATATCAATTAGGCGACAACGGCGAAAAATACATAATCTCGTATGCAAGCAACACGTTATCTCCAGCGGAGAGACGTTACCACATAAACGAGCTAGAATGCTTGGCGGTGGTGAACTATATTAAAAAGTACAAGATGTACTTAGCAGACAAACCGTTCTTGGTGAAGACGGACAACAGGGCGTTACTTTGGTTAAACAAACATAAGGACGACAAAACAAAATTTACTCGATGGTCATTACTATTGCAAGAATATGCATTCAAAATTGAACACTGTCCAGGAAAGGAAAATTTATTAGCAGATTTTCTAAGTCGTAACCCACAAAATCAGTATGTCGAGACAGACGATGAAGAGGAAAGAATGTTCCTACCAAATTATAAGTGTCCAGAACGTATTTCTGTTTTAACGCATTCAGAAATATACGAAGATATCGTACAGGCTCAATTGAGTTCAAGAGATATTCAAGACAAGATCCGCCGTTGGAATGATCTATTTCAACAGGAACAACGTTCCGATGCGGATCTTATTTTTATGAAAAATTTTCACGTCCAAGACGATGTACTTTTTAAGGATTGCGATCGAAATTTTAAATTGATAGTTCCAAAGAGGAAAATAAAGGAATTGATTTACCATTATCATGACCGAGATGAAGCATGTCATCCAGGAAGAGACGAGACTCTCAGGAAAATAGTAAAACGCTACTATTTCAATAATATGGCCAGGATCGTAGGCAAATACATAAACGACTGTCTGATATGCCAGTCTGTAAAGACAAGACAAGCCCAACCCAATGCTCCACTTAGAAGTCATGCACCACAGAATGCATTTGAAACCTTGAGCGTCGACGTAATTGGCCCGCTGCAGAGGACTAAAGACGCCGAAAACAGATACATGATTATCGTCGAAGACGTTTTCAGTAAATGGATAGAGGCAAAGGCATACATTCAGGTCGACGGCAGAACGATAGCCAAATATATCGACGAAGAAATAGTAGCAAGATTCGGAGTCCCTCGAGTCATAATATCAGACAACGGTGGTCATTTCAATTCCGAATGGTACATCACATTTTGCGAAAGGAATGGTATCGAACGATACTTAATTCCAGCATATCACCAACAGTCCAACCCCGTGGAACGGCGGGTTCAGGAATGCAAGAAAATTTTAAAGACTCTTTTATTTAAAAAGCCAAACGACACTTGGGATCGCTACGTGCATCAAATGACATACATATTAAGAAATCGTAGGAACGCCGCTACAAATCAAACACCTAGCATGATCGTGTTAGGATATGATCCAGCCGAAAGAGGCGAATGGGATTTGTATGCCTGGAGGCAAGAAAGAGCCAAGCAACAAACGCTTCCACGATACGAGCGGATCAAGGAAGCCCGTCAGGCCCAACAAAATTACAAACAGAAATATGCGCCGAAAGAGGCCGTCACTCCGATCGTTTACAAAGTAGGAGACAGAGTCATGAGTAAGAGAAAAAAGAAGGTACATACCTTCACGCCGTCTTGGTCAGGCCCAACCAGAATTCTGAAGAAGTTTTCAGACGAGGTGTATCTCGTGCAAAAGGGAAATGTAACGACAAGAGTACATGTCGATGATTTGAGACCAGCCCCGCCAGAGGAGCACAACTTGGAAATCGAATCTTCCGATGAAGAAAATGCTAGTCCAGGCGGAACATCACTCGATGGAAATGATTCCCCGTTCTCAGACGATTCCACAGAACCTCCACCGCCGGAGCAAACGGTTGTACAAATTCATGCACCGCCACGAGATGCTTCCACTTCTGATTCAGAATCAAGTTCTGGAGATTCAATTATATTTTTATAATATTTTTCAACCTAGGCTAAGTTTTAACTTAGCGCTAGGTTTATTTTATATCAAAATTTCCATACCAACTTCTTGTCGTGTCAGGCAAGAGTTGGTATTTTTTATGCATTTTTTACAAGTTATTTTCATTGAGGATATTGTATCGTCCATACAAATCTTCCAAATTCACTGCAGCAACTCTGACCGTGTCCGGCAGAGTTGGTATTTTTTATAATTTTTCCAAGTCCTCATATGTTCAAAACATATACATCTGTAAGCAGAGTCCGACCCAAAGGGTCCAAACAAATGTTCCATTGGCACGGCATGGAAAGACGACGACTCTGACGCAAGAGCGCGATTCAGACGAGTCTAGCAACTCAAGGGCGAGATGCCGCCACGTCTGCTGGAGGGGCAGATGCAACGATCCGACGGATGCAGATTCTGTCGCAGATTTCTCCCAAGAAGAGATTTTAATAAAAACTATTTCAATCAGCATGAGTCTACAAAATTCAATGTTCCTATTCTCAAAGACGACGATGTGATATCGGTCGCAGATTTCTCCCAAGAAGAGATTCTTTTTAACTACACGGAAACCATTTCAATCAATATAAGTCAACAAAATTCAGTGTTCCTATTCTCAAAGACGACGATATGTTATCGGTCGCAGATCCCCAGACGGGATATGAACAAACATTTTACTAAAATTTTGTTTTATATTGTTTCATATAAATGAGCAGAGCCATAGTATAGCTGGAGCCAAGCAGTCCGAGGACCACTTAAGCTGTTCCAGAAGGCAGTTCGACACCGAAGGTGATCGACGAGGCATAGACACGAGGAGGAGCAGACGCAAGCCCGCATTAGTGGAAGAACACTAAGAAAGATAAGTGCGTCGAAAGTGTTTGTGTTGTGCATCGAAAATCCGAGGATTTTCGAGTTTTTCTTTTTTTTATGCCATTTTGGAAACCCAATGTTCAATGATTCAATCGAATGCTATGCATCGATATATGTTCAAACTTATAACCATTTTTAGATTTGCATCTATGTTTTGTTCAGATAGGCCGGTCTGAACGATAACCGAATACAACACATGGGAGACTACATCCAATGATCCATTTTATTTTCAAACAAACAATTTACCAAACGTTACACAAAAAGATTCACGGAAAGGAGGGGAGTGTTAAAGAACGCTATAACCCCGATATACTTTTCGACGTTGTAACAAAATCCGACTTAGGAAATATTTCGTAAGAAAAGCGTGCTTCACGTAAAAACGCCGTGGAGGAGGTTTTTAATTCTTGGAAATATATTTTTGCTCTTCGGAGCGTTTTTTATGCCAAATTTTCGCTAACTCTTCGAGGAGCGTTAATTTGGTAAGTGTAGTAAATGTCGCTGCACAGGGACGTAATGTCGCCCCGACCACCCAATTTTGGAAAGTATTCTAAAATTGGACTTGAACTTCCAAATTTCCAAGATTAAAAACCCTTTTACGAATCCACGTTGTCAAGCACTGCAACTCTTACGAAGTGTTGAATATGAGGACAAGTTAGTCCAACGACTATTCAAAGTATATCGGAAGTTATAGCGAAAATAGCCCTTAGCGACATGGGACCCCCATCATTTCCTAGCAGTCGGATTTGACGGGGAAATGATGTGTTTTGACGGGGTTTGCCCTAAACCGGTTCCTCAGTGATTCGGAGTCAAAAAAGTATTATTACCATGTACTCACACGTGCATGGGATCTGCCTTGCCTGAACGTAAAATTTGTTATTGCATAATACAAACGAAGTAGATACGCTTCAAGCAATTTTAAGCTCCGAGGAGCGACCAAAATTTATGTGAATTAATAAAATACGTTTATAAGACAGGCAAGCATAAGCCCACCAAAATTTCAGTTACATGAACTGTTCCTTGAATCTTTTTGTGCATCGTTAGCTTTTCAAACTGCATATTGGATGGTAGTTGGTACCGTATGAATCGTCCCGTTCCTCACCATGTGTTGTACACGGGTCAGACCATTGTTTGTTAACATTTCCTCTGAAGAAGTTGTTGTAAAAACATAAATTTTTTAAAGATTTAATATACATTTTTTGAACTTTATATTGTCTTTTACTTGTGTTTTCTAACAAAATTTCCCTTTCAGATTTAATTTTAAGAGAGTGTTAAACAGACAGTGTTAGATTTATAGTGTTACGACGTCTTCCAATTGATACCATCAGAGCCGCAGTTAAGCATAAACGACAGTAAGTATGATTTATCCATTAATCTCCGTCTGAAACAGTCACTTTGAACCCTAAAAATTTTGTGAACGTAATATTTTTATTTAGTATTTAGAAAAGGTTGAGGAAAAAGAAAATTAATTTTTTCTTTTTCCTATTTTTTTTCAATTTTTCTAAGTTTTTCGAACAGAAAACACGTCCTTCAGACTTCCATCAAAAGCATGGATCGTTCACAATATCTAGTTTGGGCTTTATAATGTCCGTTTATATGTCTATGTATATATGTATATATGTATATATGTATATATGTATATATATATATATATATATGTATATATGTATATATGTATATATGTATATATGTATATATGTATATATGTATATATGTATATATGTATATATGTATATATGTATATATGTATATATGTATATATGTATATATGTATATATGTATATATGTATATATGTATATATGTATATATGTATATATGTATATATGTATATATGTATATATGTATATATGTATATATGTATATATGTATATATGTATATATGTATATATGTATATATGTATATATGTATATATGTATATATGTATATATGTATATATGTATATATGTATATATGTATATATGTATATATGTATATATGTATATATGTATATATGTATATATGTATATATGTATATATGTATATATGTATATATGTATATATGTATATATGTATATATGTATATATGTATATATGTATATATGTATATATGTTATATTAGAAATATACCATGATATATAATATCACCGAGACAGGCTTAACCTTCTCAGACATATCACATTACAAATTGCGTAACAGCTCTTCTCTAATAACCGCTCACGCTAGCTGAGCTTAACATTTCTTTCTCAGTAATCTGTTATCATGCTGAATTGCAAATCCAATGTTCTTTGTTCTCCAGATATTATAAATATTACCCACTGCCATTGTAAACCTCAGTCTTATACTCATTTTCGATTAAACACATTCAAAATTATTATTGTTATTTTTACAAGAGTCAAGCTTGACTCCATTATAAGTGAATAAATCTTTTTAAAAAGTTAATCAAACAATCCACTATCTAACATTGGCGCAGTCGGTAGGATCTGAAGAACACGCACAGTTCGGGAGCCTAACCAGTGGAAAACATATCGGAAGGAACAAGGAGTTCATCTGGAAAAGGTGCCTAACCTGAAGAAAAGAGCCCCTGGAAAAAGGAGAAATTCCTTAGCTGTCGTGGTGGATCCCAATCCTTTACTCAGAAGAATCTACGTTCACAAAGAAACAATAATAATAATTCAACAAGCAACAAAGCAACATATCAATCAATCAACAAATTAGCAAGTAAGAATTCATCCCAGTCGAGAAGTTGGTGTCTTCGGCAGTGTAGGAGACCTCTGTGGAAGGAATACCTGGTAACGCCCCTGGCAGAGAAGACCGCATTGTAACAAAGTTCACGGAGCACCATTCAACTTCAATCCAGACGTGTGGAATGGAAATTTTAATGTAAGTAGATTTTAAGAATCATCTCGATTATTTTGCATATTTTTCTTATAAAAAAAACAATTCAATTTAACGAACAGCAGTTCTAATATTCAAATAATAATTTCATTCAGAAGTAATATAATATTTTATTTAAAATTTATGTGACCTACATAAATAACTATACCGTTCCTATCTTAACATTGTTTTATCGTAATATCATATACTCTTTAAGTACGAACTTATCTACATTTCCTACATAAATAATTATAATCACATACCATTTTTATCTTAACATTATTTTTATCATAATATCATATATCATATAAAGGTTAAGTTTACGCCTTACTTGACTGTGAAATAAAATAAAACCCACATGTTCTATACTGTTTAAATGCACATTAGTATATAAAATTTCAGTGACATTATTCCCAACTAAAAACACTTTTTAAATTAATCCAATTATCCTTGTAATTAAATTTTGAAATATTATAAAATAAACAACACATTCTTTTACATATAATATAAAATTACCAATTGTCAGTAGCGTACTAGCTCAAATTGAAAAAAGTGTTTTAAGTTATTTAATTATCTAAATAATATAAACAAAATGGCTACCACCACAAACGTAAGCAATTCCAATGCAAACAATTCAATCACGGCGAACGAAACTATAAATATTGAACCTTACAGGTTAAGTGAGATTTTTTCGATAGTCCCGGAATTCGATGGAAATCCGATATTTTTACAAACCTTTATTAGTGCGTGTATTTACGCGAACGGAATGTCTATAGAAGACCAACGTGTTCTACTTGCTCTGCACATTAAAAATAAACTTCGGGGAAAAGCCGCCGAGTTAGTAAACTCCAGGAACCCTGCCACCTGGGCAGAAATTAAAAGCCTACTCGAGGCCCACTTCGGTGACTCCCGCGACTTGACAGCCCTTATACAGGACTTACAACGCATTCACCAACTACCCAACGAAACCGCACTAATATTCGTATCAAGACTACAAACGCACAACGCGAAAATGCACGCAGCAGTGCAAAAGCAGACTCTAACTTTAGAGGAAAAAACCGCTCAATGTAACCTCATCGAAAACATGACATTGACCACCTTACTGACTGGATTAGAACCCAAGTTAGGGCAAATTATCAGGGCTGGCAACCCTAGTGATATGTTAGATGCAATAAATCGCATCAAACGTGAGTTGCAATTGTCGTACTTCGAATCGCAAAAATTCTCCAATAAAATTCAAAATAGAAGTCCCGTTCAAAATCAACAAAGACGCCCAAATCTCCCACCATTTTGCACATTCTGTAAAAGGAATGGGCACAGCTTTAACGAATGCCGCACGAGGCAAAACCACCAATTTTCACAACCCAATTTCACACCAAACGCCTATTCCAATCAGGCACAAGCTCCTAGACAGCACTTCCAGAGTGTACCTAATCAAGCAAACTTTAGACCACAGAATTCCCAAAATTTTTCTAATCAACAACGCAATTATCCACAACAAAACAGGCCCTCAGCTATCAGGCCAAATCCTAACTTCCACCAGCAGAGACCTTCTGCCATACAACCGAACCCGAATTTCAATAGATTTAACCAACAAAAAACCCATCACCTAAACCAAGAAACTTATGATAATTATTCAGATTACCCAAACCAATACGAAGATTACTCTGCAAATCAATCCGTAAATTATTCTACCAATTATTCTCCTGATTATCAATCTCAAAATAATGATGACTACGATTTTCCAAACGGACAATATGGGCATTATACTGCTAATTCCCAATCCCAGGAACATGAGAATTATACTGTTAATTCTCAGCAATACGAGGATTATACTGCTAATCCTCCGGATTTTTGCACAGGCCCGGAGTATTCCACGAATACTCCAACACAACAAACGGACGAACTAGACCAAATTTCTCGCCAAGTCCAAGCGATAAACCTCCAGGACAGTTTCGACCCAAACCTGAACTTCCCGGAAAACCAATTCATGTAAAAACACCCCGCTACAAACTAAATGTCGTAAATTCCAAAAATCTATTTTACATAAAAGACTTCACAAATCGTTTCAAAATTCTTGTCGACTCAGGTGCAGGTATTTCTGTATTTAAAACCAAAACAGCGGAAAGGTACAAACAAAGATATCCTGAAAACGTAATTATACAGGGTATAACAGATGAAAAAATTAATATCACCGAATCTGTACTAATACCATTCAATATAAATGACCCATACAAGGTTTATGTTCACGACCTAGATATAGAATTCGATGGACTATTAGGTGCAGACTTTTTAAAATATTATAAGTGTCATGTGGACTTTGAAAATAATCAACTTATTACCAACTTTAAAACCGTACCACTATTTGAGGTGACTGAGGTAACATCAATCAGGAACCACAATAATTCTAACGAAAACAATAATACAGGTATTAGAATTTCAAACCCAAATTTAAATGTTAAAAACCAAAATGTAATTTCTATCGAACCACGCACAGAAAAGATTTTTAAACTTAAATGCAATTTACAAAATACCGAAGCTATACTAATAGCCCAGGAAAATGAAAAGGTACGTTTACCGAATGCCATTGTCAAAATAGACAACAATGGTGAATTTTTGACAACGATAATAAACGCAAACGCGATTCCAAAAACAATACATTTCTCGGATCTTAAACTTGAACCCGTTCAAAAATTTAGATCAATATTTAACGTAAATCTTCAAAATCCGGATTCCCAATACATAGACCGAAACTACGAAATAAAAAATCAATTACGCTTAGACCACTTGAACGATGAGGAGAGTGAATTAATTACTCAACTCTGTTTAGACTTTTCAGACATATTTTATCTAGAAGGTGACAACTTGACATTTACCAACGAAATCAAGCATTCAATAGACACTAACGATTCTAAACCAATTTTCACCAAATCCTATCGTTACCCCCAAATTCACAAACAAGAAGTAAAATCACAAGTTTCCAAAATGCTCGACCAAGGCATTATCCAGCCTTCAATTTCTCCCTGGTCCTCCCCAGTTTGGGTAGTCCCCAAAAAACTAGACGCTTCTGGTAAACAGAAATGGCGCGTCGTAGTGGACTACCGAAAATTAAACGAAGTAACAATAGGTGATAAATATCCTCTACCTAACATTTCCGACCTTTTAGATCAATTAGGCAAATGCCAATATTTCACAACGTTAGACTTGGCCTCTGGCTTCCACCAAATTGAAATCGATCCTAAGGACATCCAAAAAACAGCTTTCACGGTAGAGAATGGCCACTACGAATTTGTACGTATGCCATTCGGTCTAAAAAATGCTCCATCCACTTTCCAGAGGGTCATGGACAATATTCTATTAGGCATCCAAAATGAACGCTGTCTCGTCTACATGGACGATATTATTATTTATTCCCCTACTATCCATGAACATATTTCTCGACTAACAGAAGTCTTCAAACGTCTACAAAAAGCCAACCTCAAAATTCAGCCAGACAAATGCGAATTCCTTCGCAAGGAAGTCGCCTATTTAGGGCATCTTATTACAAAGGATGGTGTAAAACCAAACCCTGCCAAAGTCGAAGCAATTCTAAACTTTCCTCAACCCAAAAATCAGAAAGAAATTAAATCTTTTCTAGGTCTAGCAGGCTACTATAGACGCTTCATTCCTAATTTCTCCAAAATTTCAAAACCCTTAACTAAGTTGCTACAAAAAGATATACCTTTCAATTTCGACAATGACTGTACAAATTCATTCGAAACCCTAAAACAAACTTTGACAACTACTCCGATATTGATCTACCCCAACTTTGATGAACCTTTTGTCCTAACTACAGACGCTAGTGCATTTGCAATAGGTTCTGTACTTTCACAAGGAAGTATAGGAAAAGATTTGCCAATCGCATACGCATCTCGAACTTTATGCGGCGCGGAAACTAAGTATTCAACCATTGAGCGTGAACTTTTATCTTTGGTCTGGAGTGTAAAGCATTTTAGGCCATATCTATTCGGAAGGAAGTTCAAACTCGTCACCGACCACCGACCACTCACTTGGTTATTTTCCATAAAAGACCCAGGTAGTAGACTAGCGCGTTGGCGCTTAAAACTCGAAGAATACGATTACGAAATAATATACAAACCCGGAAAAATCAATAAAAACGCGGACGCGTTGTCCAGAATAAAAATTAATCACTTTTCAGAATGTTCCAAATTTTATTCAAAAATTCTAGCCGCGAACGAAGACTCAGACGAAGACGAAATTTCAGACAACGATGACGAAATTACCGACGAACAAATCGCCCGAGAATTTGACACATTTTCCCGACTTTACAAAACCAAATCTCTAATAGACTATTCCAAAATTCAAATCACAAATAAACAACTATTAGATCGAGAAAATAAAAATATCATAACGTTTTTCCAACAAAACAACTTGACAGACCTTCACCATCAAATTATCGAGGATATTTTCGAAGAAAACCCCGAATTCTATAACAATACAATTAATATCGTTTCCAGCAAATCGACCCGACAAAGAAACTACTACATTATCGCTCTACCTTTCGACCCAGAGTCTGTGGTAGAACATCTATTTTTAACACTTTACAAACATCGAAACAAATTAGACCTTTCCAAAACTTACCATGTTGAAAACAATCTAGACTTTCCAATTCTCGAAATCCTATCATTTATTTTTGCAGAAAAAGATTTAAAACTAATCATTTGTCAAAATTTATTACGAACTCCCGATGAAGACCAACGTCCGATCATTCTCGACCAGCATCACACCGGAAAAAATAATTTACATCGTGGAATAAACGAAACAATACGTAGAATCAAAAATAAATATAATTGGCAAGGTTTAACAAAAGATGTCGAAAATTTTATAAAAAACTGCGAAACATGTCAAAGAACAAAAGTCTGTCGTAAAAACCTCAACAATCCCCTAGTAATTACCGAAACCCCTAAAACTCCATTTGAGAGAGTTAATATCGATCTATTCGAATTTCCCACGAGAAACTATGCACTAACCATCCGCGACGAGTTAACGAAATTTACTCAAGCTTATGCTGTCCCAGACAAAAGTGCAAAATCAGTTGTAAACACCCTGTTGCTATATTTCCAACACTATGGCACCCCATTAAGAATTCATTGTGATTACGGCGGTGAATTCGATAATAATTTATTAAAAGATCTTTGTACTCTCTACGACATAAAATTAACATACTCCAGCGTAGGACACCCTCAATCCAATGGATCTATCGAACGATTCCATGCCACCCTAGCAGAAATGATCAGAATACATAAAACAGAGAATCCGAACGAACATCCTTTCACAATATTACCATACGCGGTAATATGTTATAACAACTCGGTAAACAAAACTCATGGCTTTACGCCATACGAGCTTATTTTCGGACATACAGCTAACCGACCACCCGAAACTCTTTATAACCAGAAAGACCTGATTACCAAATACGTTAGAGACCTTAACAACCGGATATCCCACTATTACAAAATTGCGCGAAGTCGAACAGAAGCACAAAAACAAAAAGCCAAAGTTCGATTCGACAAAAACATTCCCGAAAATCGACACACATATAATATTGGCGACAAAGTGTACGTCAAAGAATCACAGATAAAAAACAAATTACAGAACAAATTTAACGGCCCCTTCGAAATTTTAGAAACTTCTCAAAATTCTGCAACATTATTAAATCCGGAAACAAACCAAACGACTAAAGTAAACTTTGACCGAATGAAACCTTATACTGAAAATTAAATTTATTTTCAGGTTTTTCCTGCTGTTCGGATCAGCACTTGCTCAATTTAAAATAACACCAATTAACAATACAATTGGAGTATACTATCACCGAGACACAGACATTGTGATTTCTCACAAGAAATGGACTTTACTGGTACACAAAAACATATCTACCTTTAAGACAGCTTTCGACAAAAACGACAAGATCTTACAGACACTATACAACACACTCGACCCAACGTATCATTACATGAACGTCTTTTTAGGAGACGTAAAAACTCACCTCAGTTTATTGACACAAATTTCTCAATCAATACAATCAAAATTTGACGAAATTTACCTTGACACGAAACGATACAAGCGAGGAATACTAAACGGTATTGGAACAATTTTCAAATCAATAACTGGAAATTTAGATGCAGAAGATGGTCAGTATTATTCTGATTGCATCAACAAATTAAGTAATGACGAGCACCAACTCGAAAATTTAATCAAAAATCAAATATCTGTCACAACTTCAGTAATCAAAAATTTCAACGCAACCATTCAAAAACTGCAGGTTGATGAAGAAACTTTCAATAAAGATATTAAAGAAATCGAAACTTCAATTCTAGACATGACTAAAGACATAGAAAATATTCACGCAAAATTAAAATTTATAGAAATCTGCGAACAGCTTATGGCAAGCTATCTATTTATCGAAGATAACTTAAACGATATCCTGAATTCTATCACTTTCGCGAGGCTCAAAATAATTCACACATCGATTATAAACCCAAAAGACTTGGTAAATTCCTTACAGGAAATCTCACAGAACCTACAAAGGAACAATTTGCCACTTCCAATCAAATTATCAAAAGTTGCACAGTATTTAGACATTATAGAACTAAAAGCTTTTCAAACAAATTCAGATTTAATATTCGTATTAGACATACCTTTGGTAGACCCTCAAACCTATTCAGTATTTCAATTATATCCTATCCCTATTTTGGATAATAGAACTGGCTTATATCATATCTTGTCAACCTCTCAGAAATATATCGCGAGAGATGATGATTCTTTAATGTACTTAACCATCCCGGACCTCAGAGAATGCAAACCACTCTACTTCAACACTAAATTATGTCTAAATCTATTTTCATACCCCATTGATGATAATGCCATTTGCGAAGCCCGTCTCTTCAAGAACCTCAAAACTCTGCCAGGAAGCTGCCAGACATCATTCATCATCGGCCAAGGATACAACGTCCAAAAGATAGACGAAAATACGTGGCTGGTTATCAACGCAGAACCATTACAGGCAACCATCAATTGTCCAGAAAGAAGTTCGAAAACTGAAGTCATCTACAAAAACTCAATAGTGAAATTACAACCTAATTGTTACGCCTTTATAGGCATCACAAAAATCCAAGCCAGTACCAACGAAGTAACCGACGTAAACGACGACACTCATCCCATCCAAATTCCATTCGAATGCTGCAACAAAATTCCAAACAACATTAGAGCACCAAACCTTAAACCATTAAAATTAAACAACCTTAACACAGAAGATCTCGAAATTGCCAAACACAAATTGGACCAATATTCCAGAGATCTAGACGATTTAATCAACGAACCATTCGTAACAAAACACATATCCTGGTTCACCTACTTCATCATTGTGCTAATATTTGGACTGTTATTTCTGTACCTATTTTGTAAGTGCAGAACAAAAAGACGAAGACTAGCCATCGATGTTTCTGCATCACCCCCATCTCCACCTAGGCCTAGCAAACCCCACAGGACATTTGCTAACCTATTAGTAGGTTAATAATGAGAAAAGGCATGTACCCCCCCCCCATATGCCCCATGTATACCCCCCCACTCCTCCCCCCACCCCGAACGTGATTGGTCGATGGGAGGGGATAAGCTCCGCCCACCTAAGCGGATTGGTTGAGTGGAGGGGATAATCCACACCCCTCATAATATGATTGGTCGATTGGTGGGAGGTGAATATCAACCCACTTATTGTGATTGGTCGAGATAAACCCCACCCATGTATTGTAATTGGTCGATGGAGGGGATAAGCTCCGCCCACATAAGCGGATTTGTTGAGTGGAGGGGATAAGCTCCGCCCACCTAAGCGTATTGGATGAGTGGAGGGGATAAACCACACCCCCTCATATGATTGGTCGATTGGTGGGAGGTGCGCAAAATGGTGGTGATATTATGGTACTCTCTTACAGACAGATATCAACTGTTCTGACCGGAAAACATAACTAGAGAGTTCAAATACCTCCCAATAAAATTATCTTTTAATATATAAATTCCTTAGACACCGACAATATTGCGTACTAATATTCGTGTCTCAAAGGTATTTCAAGAAACTTCTAAATTTCAACTATTCAAGATGAACGAATACAGCAGTGTATTGCCTGAGCTGAAGTTTGACTTATTTAATAATTTACCTCCAGCTCCGCAGAATAAAAACGATTTAGTGATACTAGGAGAAAGAAGACATAAGTTAAATAAATCGAGGAGCAAGTATGTGTCAACGGGGTTATCAAGTGACTTGTGTTATAATCCATGTGTAAAGCTGTGTGGAAATAAAAATGGTGCAATAATTTTTGACGAAACGGATTGGAACCATTTTCTCACTTTTCAAGGATATATTACTAATTATGTACATACCAACGATAACATTCAACCAATAAATGCTGAGAATTTTTCCATACAATTTGAGCAATTTTCCAATTCTACAGTTATAAAAATTATAAAGAATAACTCATATGTGTACTTGGGTTATGAATCAATCTGCAAGTTATGGGAAGTGTTACCACTTGTTAAGTATGGCATTGACATGTTAAAAAGACAACAGTTTATAAATTATTTCAAGAATGTCAAGAGAGAACTACAACGTCAAGGAGGAAATATATTTGAAAATGCTCTAAACATTATTCAACACAAGAGTTGCAGTGATGAAAATGCTTATATGCTCATGGAACTTGTTTATATTTATCCAGATTTATTCAAAGCCGAATGTTTAATTTAAGAGATATTAAAATGATTGGTTTTGTAAGTTAATATATGTGTAAGTCATTTACGAATTCCTTTTTATTATTTTATAAAGTATATGAAATAATGTATAAAATATGTACAAAATATATAAATAAAAAAACATGTATTACTTAAGACATTTGTTTTATTAAGATAAAGTATATGCAGAGTATTATTATACAATTTGATTTTTCGAAATCCATGAATTATATTTTTTGTCTAATCCAAGCCATTTAACATAGAGTTTGGTCCCCTTTTTTCTTATAATCTTCTCCACAAGATATACATCTGGATATTTTACTTTCTGAAGTTCATGCTCATAAAAACCTCCTTGAATTTCGTCACCATTTTGATCTTCTAATAGAAATGTTCTAGGATTACTTTTGTTAATTTTTCTGATTTGGAAAATTTCGTTCGACCAGTTAGGAGTGTAACCTTTTGAAAAAGCTTCTCGATATTTACTAATTCTTACATAATCATTGACTTTAAATTTTCGTTTCCGTGGATCAATTGTTTTCAGATGACTATAGGCAGTTTGTAATAAATATTTTTCATTTTTCTTTTTAACATTTTTTGGTTTCATTCCAATAGTCCTGTGTTTGGTGCTATTATATTCGGCAACAATATCTGGTAAGATATATAACCATTTGTAGTTTCCTTGTAAGCTGAACTGCTTCCACATTTTATTTTTTAAAGTTCTATTCACTCTTTCTACAACACTTGCTTTAAGATGTGTGTAAGAACTATAGTGGTTAATTTTCAATTTATCCGTTAATTTTTTAAATTTTTTATTGTAAAATTCTTTACCCATATCGGTCTGTAAATTCTTGGGTGGTGTGCTCATCTGTGACAGGATTTTGTTCATTGCTTCTACAACTGCTTTTCCACTTTTATTTTTGACAGGTTCACACCAAACAAATTTTGAAAATACGTTAATAACCACTAAAATATATCTATAGCCTTTGTTTATTTTAGCATATCGACCCATTTCAACAAGATCTGCTTGAATAAGGTCATTAAGGCCTTTAACAATTACTCTCCTTCTTTTAAAATACTTTCTGGCAGGCTTATGAATTTCGTTGACTATTTCCTGTTTAACGTTAATCATTTTTAGCTATTGGACACTGTAGTACAATTTGGACGTACAGAGGATCTTTATTTTTTGCGTAAAACGTAAACTTATCTTCCAAATTTACAATTTTCCCCACAAGTTCTTCTGCTGTAACTGCAACTGTATTCAAGAAAATTTGGGTACTAGCAGGTAAAATCTCTATATTTTCAATTTTACCAGATATAGGGCATTTGTACTCTGTTGTATTGTTCTCTAATGTATAAAAAAGTACACTTTGAGATTTCTGTAAACGACCTCGAATATTTATAATACATTTGCTATGATGTGAGGAAGGCTCACAAATGTAAAAGGGTGATGTTAATAGGGGTGATGGGAGAATTGCTGATGAATATGAAATTACTTCATTCTTTAACATATGCCTTCCAAATTTATTAATTGGCATGGTGACAGTCTCAAAGTCTTATACTGAATGATATATCAATATTTCACGTAAACTATTTATCTTATTATTTTACCCTCCCTCAATTGTTCTATTATTGAGGTTATCTCATTATTATGCCCGGTATTTCCTGCTAATTGTGATGCTATCAATAGTCTTAAACGATCTACAAGTTCATTGTAGTCATCAAAATGCCTATATTCAATCTTCTTATTATTGAATTCCATCGTTTTTAGATTTCCACCTCTCTTATTTTGGCTCCTTGTTTTTATTGCTTGCGTCCTAGGAAATGAACTAGATCTCGATATTTGTGTCGCTGTGGGTAATGCTAATGCTGATTTTTTTGGGATAGTGTTTTTTTTATTGTTTTTTTCTTGAGCCATCGAATGTAAATTAGTAACTCGTGGTTTAATAATATCTATAAATTTAGATGCACGTGACGTCGATAAACCTTTCTCGTGATTGTACCCTAAGTAATGAGCATTGGTCCTTTTAATTATATCGATATATTGATCTAAATCAGTTGGTCGATAACCCGCTGGATGCTTTTTAAACATCAGTTCATACAATCCTGGTGTACCCGTATATTTAAACTCGCCATTAATAATAAAGTCAGCGCCGTCAAAATCAATAGTTGCATCACCAATCGCATATTTTTTGGCAAAAGGGTCGAAGTAAACACCGAAAGTATCATCATATTCATTTTTTACATCTTCGATTTTTCCTTCTATGTATGCTCGCGGTAGAGGTTTCTTAAATTGCTGTAAATATTTTTCATGTTCTGCAGCCGTCGATGTATCTGCTATCGTTGGCTGAGAAGTTTCATCAAATAAACTTTCACTGAACTCGGGCCTTACTTGAGTCGGGTCATACTGAAAAGTTTCGTCTTCCAAATGAACAGGTGTAGAAGTGTGATAATACTCAAGAGGAGTTTGACCAATTGATCGAGTATTAAGACTATCACGGCTTATTTCTTCTTTTAATTCTTTTTTCAAATATGGTTTTTTCGAAGCACTTTCTGTTTTAATAAGAGTTGACACCAAATCTTTAAGAGGTTCAGTTATCGGTTTGTAAGTTTTCTCTAACTGTGATTGTGATTTGTCGATATCTCTTTTCAAACTTCTGTATTTTTGTTTCAGCGCCTCTCTTGTTTTTAAAAGCTGTACTGTCACTCGATTATCCATGATTACTGACTGAGGGGCTCAGTGTTGAAACCTTATATTTGAACGAATTTATCGAATCCCTTCCGATATCTTCCAGAGTTAACAGTGCAATCTTTATCTATTACCACAAAACCGTATTTATCTTTCCAACAAAATGCACAGAGCTCCCTGAAATCTTGAAAACACATATCCACGTTTACATGATCATCATAAATATGTTTCAGATTGGTCATATCTTGAGGGAATATCACAATAAGGTTAGCATTATCTCTACATAGTTGTTTGGGAATGGCGCTGTATGTCTGACATAGGTAAAAACAATCAGTGTTTTTATGACGTCCAAAACAAAAATAGCTTTTAATGATATTTTGATTACAAGAAGCTAAATCATCAAATATTATCACAGAATTCGGTTTTATTTCTTCTGGAGGTATTACTGCATCCCCATCATTATATTCGAAATATCCAATTTCATTTATAGGTTTCATAAGCATTCTCAAGTACTCATATTTCGGTTGATATAGGGACTTAGAATATAAGTAAATATTTTCAAACCGTAACCCATTGGGATGTTCTAATAAACTGAGCATCACATTTGTTTTTCCGCACCCTGAGCTTCCTACCAAAAGTCCTCGTTTCGATTGTCCACCAAATAAAATGCCGTGCTTTTGAATGGTGCTGGTCTTGGAAACGTCATCATGATCTGCTATCGGTAAAACTGTTTCTTGCTGATGAATCCGCATTTCAGACAGCTATTAATTAGTACATATATCTAGAAATTATTTTGAAGTGGATTTTCATTACAATGAGAACTACGGTAAACTGACTGGACATCACATCCTGCAGGTATATATACGGCTACTTTACAAAACATGTTTTATTGTTTATGTCAGTTGTATTATAATGGTTCGCAGAAAGTCTTCTCCACCTAGTAGTATTGGAAGTGCTAAGAAGAAAGGACGTGGTCTGCTTAATAAAATCATCGATAAACTTCCAGTGGAGTTACATTTGCCTACTTATAATTATTGTGGACCTGGAACAAAACTTTCAAAGAGGTTACAAAGAGGGGATAAAGGAATTAATCCGTTGGATAAGGCCTGCAAAGAGCACGATATAGCGTATTCTAAATTTCAAGACGTCGAGCGACGAAATCAAGCTGACAGAGAATTAGCTGAAGTCGCATTTAAACGTGTAAAAGCATCCGACTCAGGTTTCGGTGAAAAAATCGCCGCGTTGGGAGTCGGTGGGGTGATGAAATTAAAGAATAAGTTGGGAATGGGCCTCAAACGCCGAGGAAGTCGTTCCTCAAAGAAGAAAGGTGGAGAAATAAATGTTAAGCTTGGTATAAAGAAAAAATCAAAGTCAAAGAAGCGGAGGAGAAGAATTATAGCTACCCCAAAAACAGGTGGATTTATCCCATTCCTTTTACCTCTTTTGGGAGCATTAGGAGCTCTCGGAGGAGGTGCAGCCGGCATTGCAAAAGCAGTAAATGACGCTAAATCAAATCGGGAACAGGCCGCTGAACAAAAGAGACATAATTTAGCAATGGAGCAAGCTTCAAAAGGGAAAGGATTATATCTAGGTCCTTACAAAAAAGGCTCTGGATTATATTTAAAAACATATCCAAAAAACTCCCAATAAAGCTGCCTCACCGACCACTGACTAATTTAGATCTAATGAAATATTCAAAAATGCTTAAAATTCCTCATTTTCGCGGTGTTTTTATGAGAGATACGCTTCCTAAATTAATAAGTAAAAATGAGACCGGTATAATAAATCTAGATACTGATGATGGTGAGGGAACTCACTGGGTAGCGTACACCAAGAAAAACAAGGAAATAATTTATTTTGACAGTTATGGAAATTTAAGACCTCCAAAAGAATTAATAAAATATTTTTTAAGTGACGGCGGCTTGAATAAAATTAGATATAATTATGATTCTATGCAAAACTATAATTCATATATCTGTGGACATTTATGTCTCTCATTTTTGTATAATCAATATAAACAACAGATTTTTAATGGTGGGAGGTGAACACCACCTGACGTCAACATAGATTATTAATTTATAAGAGAAAATAATTGGATAGCCATCTAAAAGGCATTTCTCAATGTGTGGTGAAGAGTGTAGATTGGAAAAATCAATTATGCAGACATTTTGCGCATGCATGGAAGACTCTTCAGTTGTAACAAATAATACAGGACTGTGTAAGTCATTCGATGAACGTTTACTGTCGTTTAAAAGATGGAATGGCGCTGTGGATCCTGCGGACCTCGCCCTGGCCGGATTTTATTACAGCGGCTGCCATGATGTAGCCAGTTGCTTTTGTTGTGGCGTCGAAGTATATAGATGGGAGGCAAGCGACATACCTATCACTGAACATTTGAAATTTTCAGCAAATTGTTCCTATGCAAAATTAATGAAGAACCTATTGCTGCGAAATATAAAGGAGGGGCACACGTGTATTACAAAAAGCCATACGATTAATTGTAAAAGTGGATTCAAGTGGCTTGTGATAATAAGCTTTCATCTAATAAGCATCTGCCTGTTTATGATACTTAGCATATGTTTTTATAATTAATACAAGAAAATAAATTATACATCTGTAATAATACATTCAAAAAATGCCCGTCTGTATATGGATTTGTCTAAGATGTAAAAGTGTTTTAGAAGAATATAGTGCACCCAAGGATACTAAAATATATACTGTCTGTGCTAATTGTGATGTAAATTGTACAAAGGCGAGTGCTGCCTAATATGTTTGTTTTTTAAGTAGTTTTCAACCTGATCTATATATGCAATAATCATCTGTATATTTAAGAATGTAACTTAGATTGTGGTTTATAATAAATATCTTTATAATAAGTAATTTGTTTCAATTTATATACCTTTCCTCAAGTTCAGCACTATGTTCTAGTACTGATTATATTATTTATTTTTTAATTTGAGAAATAGTGTTTAAAGTTGATTAAAAAAAATATTACAATTTGAAATATACTTACTATTTTTCAATGTCAATTTCATTCTACCATTTTTTCAAAGCACACATTAACTTCATAAATTTATTACATTTTTTATGAAGTCAAATTTAACCAGAGTATAAAAATATGTTTCACTATTCGAAACACATTGGGTGTTGAAAATATTTTTTTGTTTATAATTTTTTCAGTCAATTTGTTTCATTTTTTTTATACTTTTTTGTTACTAAAATTGTCCCTGTCTGCTTTTAAGCATATTGTATTTTTTTGGGACTTAGAAACCTGATATAAAATAAGAAATAAGAGAAAATAGTAATTTTAATATATTTTATTATATACAAACAAGAAATAAACTACAAAAAATGTCTACTCATCATTTAGAGGAATATTATGCATAAAATCTTTACATTTTTCTAATTCTGTGTTCACTGCACCGATCTTCGCCTCCAGCGTGTCAGCGTCTTGTGATATAACTTGCTGCCGGTGGCGAAGTCGGTGCAGGTGCTGTAGCATTCTTGATTTCCCTAGTTTCAGTCCTTGAGCGTATTTTGCCGTGTTATTAACCAGGAATTCCCGCGTGGCCCGCTCGTACTGCTTTTTTCCACGAGCCATCTTTTGTTCCGCCTTCTGGACATCATTCCGAATTAGGCTCAGCCACCCATCCAATTCGAACTGCAGAAGTGCCTCGTCTTCTGCCTTTCGGTATGCTGCCCTCTGAGACCGCGTAGATGATGTTGACGGCGCTGGCGTTACAGCATCTTCCCGCCCAGACACTATAAAGAAATAACAAATTAGATACCCAATTATTTAACCGGAAAATAAAAATGCTGTACCTGGTTGTTGTTGTGGTCCCAATTCCGCAGGCAGTCCAATGGGCCTGAGATCCTTGAATGACCCTTCTATCACTTCGATTCCCGATCCAATGCTCGGGGCTGCCTCATTATTCAGGTGCTTCACCATTTCCTCTTCAAATGTTATATTTGAGAATAAGTCCTCATCTCTCATGGCGGCAAGATTAGCATCTCTAATGGCCGATGCAACACTTTGGTAATGGTACATCTTGGAATAAAGAAAATAGGAGTACGCGAAACCACGAAAACTAAACTTACAACAGAATTAAAATATTTACACTTAAAAATAATTAACACTAAAAAACTTAATACGAAAATAATTAATACTAAATAAACGATTTAAACTCTAATTAATTCGGATTAAATAATTAACTAAGTAAAACTACTATTTAAACGCGAACTTTAAAAACTGAAAAAATTAGATTAAATAATAATAAAGCAACTAAACCGACACTAAATAAAAAGACTTAAACACGAACTTAAATGAAACCGAAAACTATATTAAAAAATAACTGTAAAGACTAAATAAGGTATATATAAAAAAATTAAAGGAAAGCGTGCGAATGCGGAGAGCTGTAGATACAGAATGAACTGTAATGCTCGTCAAATGTTAAGTAAGGCACAGTCCCCCCTCATACCAATTGCGGTGGGGCGATTGAACAGCAGTAAGTGCGAGTGAAATAAACTGCATTATATGAAATTGATTAAACTGCATTTTATGAATGTCAGCGAGGTTGGTCACCTATGTGGCGTGATCGTACATTTTCCGGTGTTATATTACATTGCATGTATACCGACTTGTGATTTAACGTAATGTTCAAGTTATGACTTAAATAATTTAAAATATATATTATTCACTGTAACAAATACCACATTTTATATTCTAAGACAATGTTTTTTGGTAATTTCACTGTTAGTTCCTAATTCCAGGAACCTTCTAGAAATTTTTGGCTAAAAATCAATTACATACAATGTCTCATTGCACCTGTACAGAACAGACCACATTTTTTAAATATTCTTGTAAATACGAGAACTTCAGTTACTCAAATTTTTATTTCAAATTTTATATACTTATATGTAAAAATAATGTGGTAGAATATTTCTTGTTAATGTACATGTTAATTACTGCAAGCAAACAAACTGTTGTATTTTACATATAATATATTTAATTTAGGCATAATATTTAGACTTTCAATTATTATGCGAGGTGAATTTTTCAAATAGTCTCTATAAATGTAGGAATATTATGCGCCCTCAACTAAGCTGGTCGAATTTTGAAAAATGTGACCTTGAAAACGTTTTTTGGGTGTCAAATTACAGCCAAAATATGGCTTGAAGACGCTATTTGGGTGTCAAATTACAGCCCAAATCAATATTTTTTGTAATTCGACCTTGACCGAAATTTTTTGGGTATAAGAATACCGCCGAAGCCAAATTATTGTCCAAAAATCTTTGACTTTGCCAAAATACTCCCGAAATTAAATTTGTTCGTAAATATTTGACCTTGTCTTCATTTTCGGCTGTCAGAATCTGCCGAAACCAAATTTTTGTGTGAACATTTAACCTCGTATTCATTTTTGGGTGCGAAAATACTACCTAAACGAAGTTACTGTTTAAAGCTTTGAACATGACTACATTCTAGGGTGCCAAAATACTCCCGAAATTAAATTTGTTCGTAAATATTTGACCTTGTCTTCACTTTCGGCTATCAGAATACTACCGAAACCAAATTTTTTGTCTAAAATCTTGAACTTGTCATGCATTTTCTTTCGGATGATCAAATTACTGCCGCAACGACGTTTTTGTCTAAAAAATTGATTTTATTTGCATTTTTTCAGGAGATCAAATTACCACCAAGTTAATTAAGTGGTGGGAGAGGGTGAGGTATATAAAAATGAATGTGAAATCGATTAAAGCATTAATATCAGACTTTTCCTTAAATACAGTTATTTGGTGTCGAATATAGTTCCTTGTAAAAACTATAATTTACAATGCAGTGCCCCCAGTGTAAAAAACAATTTTCATCAAAAAGCAGTTTGTCACGTCATCGTCGTGAAAGCTGCGCCTATAGAGAAATAAGTGTACATAATGCCCCGAAAAAAATCAAACTAAGCAATTGGAGTAAAAAATGTGATGGAGAGCCCCTAAATGCTGCTGGTCCTTCTGGTGTACAGTTTCATGCTGAAAAATATAATAACGAATTTGAAAATCTACCCGGACCTTCTGGCATGCAGAATCATTCAAAATCTCAGGAAATTATTATTCATTGCCCGCAATGCTATGAAAAAATACCTAAAAATAAATTAATGGGCCATTTGAAATGTTCATCTCACAAGAAAGTCATCAATATTGTGGAAGATGGAGTAGAAAAACTTCAGAGCGCATTCAAGAGCCGAATTTCGAGTTACCGTTTTTCTACAAAAAAGCAGCACACAGATATCTCTCTGTTTTTGGAAGAAGTAAAAGTAAAAGTTATCTCAGTTATTGAGAAGTATATTAAAACATTCTTCACCATAAAAATTAATATGGAATTATTTGGATTTTATGTTATTGAGGAGAAAGAATTGTCAGATATTAAATCATTTAACACTAAAAATAAAATTGTGACACATTCATTGGATTTATCAAACTTGTATAACGACTTCAAAGAAGAGATCATAGAGAAAGCATCAACTTTCCAGGAGCGAGATTCAGGTATGTTTAAAAAAATTTGTATTAATCACAGTTTACGTATAATATCCATATTTTCATTTTTTCAAACATATTAAACATCTTTTAGGATGGGCTCTGAAACACGTTAGTTTTCTCGAAGTCAACTTGAACAAATTCAACCCGTTATTCGCATCATCATACATCAAGTTACCTAAATCTATTGAAAATAAGAGAGCAGTTTTGAATATTCAAAATAATGATAACAAGTGTTTTGCTTATGCTGTCAACGCTGCAATCTTCCCAGCGGATGGACCTCCTCATGAAGTGGCATCCTATCCTCATTATTCAACATTGCTCAATTTTGAAGGTATTGATTTTCCTGTCAAATTACATGATATTCAGAAATTTGAAATTTTAAATAATATATCTATAAATGTTTTTGGAATAAATAATCAATACGAAAATGGTAAAATGGTTAGCGAAATTGTGGGCCCTCTACATTTCACAAATAAAAAACAAAATACACACGTAAACCTATTGCTAGTTACTGATATTGATGGTAATAGTCATTACATACTTATTAAAGACTTGTCACGATTAGTCTCTAGCCAGAGATCTAAGCATCACGGTAGAAATTATATTTGCGACGGTTGCCTATTGTTTTTTAATTCTCCTGAGAAATTGAATGCTCATGAAAGAAATGACTGTAATCGTTTATGCACTATACTACCAGACCCAGAACCTAAAATCAATAAATGTGGGGAACTAATTGCAGGAAATATCTTGAAATTTGTTAATGTCGAGAAACAATTACCGGTTCCTTTCGTGATATACGCAGATTTTGAAAGTTTGTTAAAACCAATTCATTACAATGAACCATCTGACAGTAAATCTTTCTCCGTTAAAACTTATCAACACGAGCCGTACTCATTTTGCTTCTACTTAAAGTGTAATTTTGATGATAATCTTTCCAAACTTGAATATTATCGAGGTATTGATGTTGTGGAAGTTTTCGTTAAAAGACTGGATGAGCTTGTCTTACAATTATATCAGAATCACTTAAAAAATATAGTTGAAATGAAACCATTATCTCAGAATCAACAAGATATTTTCAATAATAGCCAAATTTGCCATATATGTGATAAACCTTTTGAGGATGGCGATGAGAAGGTCCGCGATCACTGTCATCTTACTGGCAATTTTCGTGGACCTGCGCATTCGCATTGTAATTTGAATTTTAAGATACCTAAATTTATACCAGTGTTCTTTCATAATTTAACTAATTACGATTCCCATTTATTTATTAAAAAATTAGCTTTAAAGCAAGAAAGTATACAAGTTCTTGCGCAAAATAAAGAAAAATATATTACATTTTCCAAACAAATTCTTGTAGATCAAATCAATGATAGAAAACCGAAAAAAGTTTTCATAAAATTAAGATTTGTCGATTCTTTTCGCTTTTTACCAGCTTCCTTGGATAAACTAAGCCAAACGCTAGAAACACATCAATGCCTCGAAATAAGAAAATTTTATACCGATGACCTGCAATTCAATTTATTAAGACGTAAAGGTGTCTTTCCATATTCTTACGTAGATTCACTGGAAAAATTGGATGGTACCGAATTGCCATCAAAAGACGAGTTTTTTAATATCTTAAGTGGCGAATCAATTTCTTAGGAAGATTATGATCGGGCTTGTAATGTCTGGAATACATTTAATTGTCAAACTCTCGGCGAATATTCGGATATTTATTTAATATCAGATGTGTTGCTTCTTGCCGATGTTTTTGAGAATTTTCGACAGATATGTCTACGGACATACAAATTAGATCCTGCACAATATTTAACAGCGCCATCATTGAGCTGGGATGCTATGTTGCGAAAAACTGGTATCGAACTTGAGCTTCTGACTGATATTGATATGCTTCACTTCTTTAGGAAAGGGATACGCGGCGGTGTTAGCCAATGCAGTAACAGAAAAGCTGTCGCTAATAATTCATTAATTTCCAATTATGATCCATCAAAACCAACGTCATATATATTATATCTAGATTCTACCAACTTATACGGAAGCTCAATGAGTCAGAGTTTGCCAACGGGTGATTTTAGATGGTTGAAAGGCTATGAAATTGAAAATTTTGATTGCACTAATCTCGATAATAATTCTCCAAAAGGTTATATACTGGAAGTAGATTTAGAATACCCACAGCATTTACACGACAAACACAATGATCTACCGTTTTGTCCGGAGACCTTTGTACCCCCGGACTCAAAAAATTCAAAATTAATATTAAATTTACATGATAAACATAAATATATTACCCATTACAGAAATTTGAAACAATGCTTAGAACATGGATTAATACTTAAAAAAATACATAGAGTTATAGAATTCTCACAATCTGCTTGGTTAAAAACATATATAGATTTGAATACTGAACTTAGAAACTCTTGTAAAAATCCGTTCGAGAGAGATCTTTATAAATTTTTAATAAATTCAATATTCGGAAAGACAATGGAAAATGTAGATAATAGGGTTGATGTGAAGTTAGTATCACATTGGAGAAATAGTATAGGTAGTATAGGTGCTGAAGGATTTATTGCAAAGCCCAATTTTAAATCCTGTAGTGTATTTTCAGAAAATTTAGTAGCAATTCAAATGTCACTATTAAAAATATTTTATGATAAACCGCTCTATATAGGCTTCACCATTTTAGATATATCAAAAACTATAATATATGACTTTTTTTATAACTTTATAAAGAAAAACTATGAGGATAAAGCTGTTCTCTGTTACACGGACACCGATTCATTAATTTTACAAATTCACACCGAAAATGTTTACGATGATATTAAAACAAATATAGAACTCTTCGATACATCTAATTTTTCAATTCCAAACGTACACAACATCCCGAAAACGAGGTCAACTCCAGGGAAAATGAAAGACGAATATGCCGGTACACCGATAGAAAGCTTTTTCGGTACTGGGGCGAAAGCTTACTGTATTAAAACAAATGATAATGTTATGAAAAAAGCCAAAGGGGTATCAAAAAGTGTTATTAAAAATCAGTTGCATTCAGTGGATTATAAACAAATTGTAGAAGACGGCGGTCTCATATACCGAAAAATGTATGTATTTTCTTCACATCTGCATACAATATATACTGAGTTGAGAAATAAAGTTGCGCTTTCCGCACATGATGACAAGCGTTATGTTATACCGGGAAGCACAAAAACTCTTGCTTGGGGACATTACTCTATCCCTAATTTCCTCAATAACGCTAACCATAATACTAATGATGATGCTTTAACGATTCTTTTAAGGGCATTTGATGAGATTATTGAACAGGAAAATCATGATACCGACTTTGATTTAAATTTATTGTAAGTTTTTTTGTTTTAGTGCAAAAAATGTTTTGTACTTATTTCAATCTTCAAAAAATTTGTTTTTTAATACCAGTATCCATTTTTGTTTTACTGTAAAAATGTTTATAATTTTAATATTCAAAAATTAGCTTTTGAAATTATTAACTTAGAATCTGGTGTGAGAAATTTAAGTCAGAAATTTTCAAATCTTCAATTCGATGCAGAGCATGAGGCAGTATATGGAATGGGAAGATTTTACTCTGAAGATGAATGTAATGAACTGGCTAAAAAATATGAAGTGGGCCATGAAGTTTGTCGAAAATTTTTGGAAAAGAGAATATGTGAGGGATGTCTCGTCCAAGAATTAATTAAATTAGGCTTGGGTGAATTTTTGCATCGAGTAAAACAATATTTGGATCCAGAACTTGCAAGCAGAATATTTCAAGAGGAGAACTGAATTATTTAAATATTTTATATTGTATTGTATTCCAAAATTTGCTTTTTATATAAATATCCATTTTGTTTGTAAATGTTACGAAATAACTACACAAAAAGTTTATAATTTCAGTCTGTATTTTAGGAAAGGTCTGATATTAATCAAATAAATTATCAATTTAAAAAATTGTTTTATTTCAAATCCTATGCATTATTGTAATAATAGATATTTTTATTCTTTTTTCAAACACTTCACTGTATAATATATAATTTGGAGAAAATAATGAACGTTCGCAAGTTGAATAGAATTACAGGATGTGAAAGTACAATGAACTGCTGATGTTGCATGTTACATAATACCGGATATAACAGTATAATGAACTGCTAACTTTGCAAGTTGAATAAACTTCTGACATTACGAGTTAAGTAATACCGGATGTATCAGTGCAATGAACTGCTGATGTTGCATGTTACATAATAATACCGGATATAACAATATAATGAACTGCTAACTTTGCAAGTTGAATAAACTTCTGACATTACGAGTTAAGTAATACCGGATGTATCAGTACAATGAACTACTGACATAAGCTGCATAAAATGCCGGATGTGTCAGTATAATGAACTGCTAACTTTATAAGTTGAATGAACTGCTGACATTGTAAGTTAAGTAATACCGGATGTATCAGTACAATGAACTGCTGACATAATCTGAATAAAATGCCGGATGTGTTACAATAAACTTGTAAATTGAATAAGTTATGACATACTTAAGTACAATAAACTGCTGACTCCACAAATGTGGTCAAATAGGCATGTCTGAAATAATGTGGGAGGTATGATCGTTCACTATAAATCTGGAATATTAGTAGAACTCGTCAGTTAACAGTTTTTTACTTCATCCGAAATAAAGTTAATATCGAAAGATGTGGATGTGCTACGTCAAAGAAGTTGAGATTACGGACTTAGAAAGTGGTGTCCGCCATTTAAGTCAGAAATTTTCAAATCTTCAATTCGATGCAGAGCATGAGGCTGTATATGGAATGGGAAGATTTTACTCTGAAGATGAATGTAATGAACTAGCTAAAAGATATGAAGAGGGCCATGAAGTTTGTCGAAAATTTTTGGAAAAGAGAATTTGCGAGGGATGTCTTGTCCAGGAGCTGATCAAATTGGGGTTAGGTGGATTTTTGCATCGAATAAAACAATATTTGGAGCCGGAACTTGCAAACAGGGTACATCTTCAAGAGGATAACTGAATTATTTAAATATTTTATATTGTATTGTGTATTGTATTGTATTTTGTGTTATTATTTGCAGATATTAAAAATAAAAAAAAACAAAATTCTCTTTGGTATTATTTATTACAAAATCAAGAAATAAAATTTTCATACAAATAATAGACATTAGAAAGTGCACACATACATTTATTATTTGAATGGTAAAAACATTTTGGGATCGACTTCTTTAAAGTTGGTCGTTCGTCAAGTTCTAATACAGGTTGGGTGATAAAGTGTCTGATGTAGTTTGCTTTTTCGTTTCCTTTTACATAAACGCAATCTGCCACTGAAGTCAAATCCTGAATAATTTGACCGAACATATGCAATGGTGTAAATCCATCAGCCCATTTGATGCCGTGATGATTTCTTGTTAGCCATGTAACTTGCTTTTCTATCTCTGGTGAGAGTAAGTTAAATGGGTATGGTGGTCTAAAAATATAGTGGCACATTTTTATACCGTCATAGCCTGCGAGCTCTTTAACAATAAATTCGTTGTTTTCTATTTTAAATCCTTGAATGTCCACAACCAGCTTCATAGTTTTAGATTATGCAATTTTTTTAAAACTGTTTTCTTCATGCAATAAAATTCCACTATTTTTCTTAAGTATTTCAGTTTTTTTCTGTGTTCCTTCAATAGTCGCACATATTCTGATCTCCTTATCATACTAACTTACTTCTTCGAACTAGTTTTTGTTTATGCCAGCAAAGAGAAACGTGTAGTGCGCATGTCAATGTTGACGTACAATTTTAGTTAAAGGGTTATAAGTGAAATGTTTCTCATGTAATATAAGACAATATGCAGTAATATCCGAAGTAGTGGGGATATCCGTCTCAAACTCTATTCTCATGACCACTGACCCCGTTTGTATAACTTCTTTTTGACGTGAACAGTCGATATGCGTTATTGGTGCATAAGCCTTAAATTCTCTTGGATTAAGAATAGGCTGATTTATTTTGTGATGATAGTAAGATTCCTGAAAATTTGCAAACATGTCATAGAGGGTTGCGTATTTATTGCTTTTAAAGTCTAAGTATAAATCGTTATATGGGTATCTTTCAGAATTTAAGAAGACTCTTATGTTTCTAAGTCCACAGTCATCGAATTTGCTCATATCAGTTGTAATTTTCCCTTTTCTATCTTTCTGAAATGCTATTATTACATGTCTAGGAGTTTCTACCTTAGTAGACGTCTTAACAGGCCATGTATGTCTGCTTGACGGAGGTAGAGATGGATATTCAATTAATTCCCAGCTTCTAAATTTTATAGGGAGGTCTACATTACGACTTATAAGTTTATTCAACCTAAGCTGTTCTGACATATTAACAGTGACATGAGGGACCCTCCAAAATAGTTTACTAATAATAATTTTAGGTTTTTCAGCTTCATCGCTACTTGTAATGCTGTCTAGATCATTACTGTTACGTATTAATACTAATTCTTGTCTCATATTAATGACAATTTTTCGAAAATCTTCAAAAAATCCAACTAGTAGTTTTAATGGAATGCAAACATTGAAATTTCCTTTTACATCGGCTATAATTTTTTCACCCACGCCTGTTTTCTTTTTTGGAAACCATCCAGCATTTTGCATGGAAATACTTTCATTTTCATTGTATGATATATAATTCTTTAAAGTTGAAACTAATCCAACATTTCTCGCTCCATCTATTACAATTCCATTCATTTCATATCTAATTTCACGAAACAAAAACGCAATACCATTATTAATAAACTCCAGTGCAACAGTCTCAGTTCCATCCTCTTTCATTAATTTTCCTTCGATGTACAAATAACTATTGCACGGTGCAGTATAAGCATCTAAATCTTGAATAGGGATTCTTATTTCATCATTGTAATCCAAAGTTCCGGATATATTGGATTGATATGTATGGAACTGATACTCCGCAACAGAGTTGTCGCTAAAGGGCTGACCAGTAATATTCAGTAAATCCATTATACTAAAACTTCCAATCCAACTGATTTTAAATATTGACGATTTTTTAATGTTAATGGTTCGATATTTTTTTTAATACTGTTGATTTCCTTCTTTCTAGCTCTTTTATAGTATGGCTGATGCTTGTAAACGGATGACGTTGAATTAAATATCAGCACCATTTAATTATTTGATTGATTTTCTAAGATGGAGTCTAACAGTTAAAGTCTCTTTTTGAAAATTAACAAGTTGCCCTGCTTGGTCTACTATTTTGACAGTGATGTTGCTAATAGTTTTAACGCACACTGGGAAATAAATAATATTCAAAGGTGACTCCACTATTTTATACCCAACAGGCACTGTTGGAAAAAACTGATGAATAATATGTACAGGTTGTCCATTAGAAAAAGAACCTACTGCAATGCTGCAATCGACACAGATAGCATTCACTTTAGATATCTTTACGGTATTATCGGAAGTATTGCTATCATTAACCTTTAACTCTCTCTTCTCGAAACCTAATACTGGACCTATCGAATCTTTCACGTTGAAATTAATTCTCGTATTTGCACGTATAGTGACTTTAGAAGTATTAATATCTGTGGTAATTCTGATAACTGCTTCATCATCTTCTTCGTTTATTTTGTTTACTATGAATTTTATAATGTCATCAATTTCATAACATCCCTCAGGAATTTCAGTTATATGTTCATAATTTTCTCCCCATGCAAATTTATTATTACTGTTGTCAATATTTGGAATAATATTATATGTATCAAAATTTACTAATCCAATTTCATAATCTATTTCATCATCTAAATATATTGGTGGATTGAAACTGTAATTTAATACGGAAGATTCTGCACTAAGAGTGAAAGTAAATGACATATTTACACATTAACGGTTTATAATGAAATGATCCTAAGATGCATGCATACGAAGGTTCACCTCCCGCCAATCCACCAATCATATGAGGGGGTGGTTTATCCCCTCCACTCATCCAATACGCTTAGGTGGGCGGAGCTTATCCCCTCCACTCAACAAATCCGCTTATGTGGGCGGAGCTTATCCCCTCCATCGACCAATTACAATACATGGGTGGGGTTTATCTCGACCAATCACAATAAGTGGGTTGATATTCACCTCCCACCAATCGACCAATCATATTATGAGGGGTGTGGATTATCCCCTCCGCTCAACCAATCCGCTTAGGTGGGCGGAGCTTATCCCCTCCCATCGACCAATCACGTTCGGGGTGGGGGGAGGAGTGGGGGGGTATACATGGGGCATATGGGGGGGGGGTACATGCCTTTTCTCATTATTAACCTACTCCTATTCCCTTCACGAAGACGACCTACCTTAAGGAGAGAAGACAACGAAGCCGAAGACATAGAACTTACATAAAGATGAACTGTTTTGTGCCTTTTACTGACTTTTAGTGCTGGACTCTTCAGTGAACCATATTTTATTCATTTAATCATTACATTTCATTATTTTACTTATCCCTTGTTAATTTCAATTGCATTAACATTTTTATACCATTTTCATTTAAACCTATCATGCTTATATTTTAGGCTTTCACGGTAAAGCCATATTTTAACCCTGGGAATATTTTTATATTATCCCATTTTACAACAAACTTATTATGTTTGTATTTTACGCTTTCTTGCTAAAGCTATATTTTAACTCTAACATTTTTATGTTATATTATTTTATGAATCAAGCTTATTGTGCTTGCATTTCATATTTTAGACGCTAAGGTTATATTCTGTATTTTAAACCTTACTATTTAACATTTTTGTATCTTTTATATTTTTCCAAATTGTACCATTCCTTTTATATACATTTTATATTAATTTCAAAAGTTGCTGCATAAAACACCAACTTTTTTTATAAGGGGGAAGCTGTTATATTAGAAATATACCATGATATATAATATCACCGAGACAGGCTTAACCTTCTCAGACATATCACATTACAAATTGCGTAACAGCTCTTCTCTAATAACCGCTCACGCTAGCTGAGCTTAACATTTCTTTCTCAGTAATCTGTTATCATGCTGAATTGCAAATCCAATGTTCTTTGTTCTCCAGATATTATAAATATTACCCACTGCCATTGTAAACCTCAGTCTTATACTCATTTTCGATTAAACACATTCAAAATTATTATTGTTATTTTTACAAGAGTCAAGCTTGACTCCATTATAAGTGAATAAATCTTTTTAAAAAGTTAATCAAACAATCCACTATCTAACATATATGTATATATGTATATATGTATATATGTATATATGTATATATGTATATATGTATATATGTATATATGTATATATGTATATATGTATATATGTATATATGTATATATGTATATATGTATATATGTATATATGTATATATGTATATATGTATATATGTATATATGTATATATGTATATATGTATATATGTATATATGTATATATGTATATATGTATATATGTATATATGTATATATGTATATATGTATATATGTATATATGTATATATGTTATAGCTCGCGTTTCGTAGCTAAGTTTTTAAAAACAATTTTATTTATTTGTAGAGAGTCAACGTTGACTCTTAGAAATAATACAGTAATAAATGTTAAGCGTTTAATTTAAAGTGAGTATGATAACTAACTACAGAAATGTCTCGCGGTTCTATTTATGACATTTAGATGCAGTGTCATCTAAATGATGAACAAAGAAAAGCAAGCAAGCGATTCAGCATAATCGTGAGAGGTTAAAATGTAATATAATATAATATGATACTTTGTAAGCGATAAATGATAGCGGGA
Organism: Leptura quadrifasciata; assembly: GCA_963675555.1. NCBI lineage: Eukaryota > Metazoa > Arthropoda > Insecta > Coleoptera > Cerambycidae > Leptura > Leptura quadrifasciata. The sequence continues at coordinate 33,273,388 of OY776682.1, forward strand.
ATTTGTTATCTGCACGTGGTTGAAATATGATATTATATGATAATATGAAATGAAGCACGTATCGTCTTGTATACGGTGGCTCAAATACTATATAACAACTTCCCCCTTAACGAAAAAGTTGCTGTTATACAGGAACTTTTGAAATTGAAGAGATAATTAAATAGTGAGTGAATACAATACAAAATAATAAAGATAAAGGTAAAAATATACAAAGGTTAAGTTAATAATGCGAATGATAAATCATAAGTGAAAGTCTATGTTAACTCGATGTCATCTCCTTCTTGGGGTCTGATAACGGGTCGCTTCCTTGGAGGGATGAAACCGGGAAGTTTCATAAATGGTTTGCTTCGTCCTGCAGAGGGTGAAGGGGCGTCATCTGTAGAGTGTTGGATTTTCAGCATTCCACGTCGTCTTTTCGTACACTTACAGAATATGTAAAGTAGAATTAGGGAAACAACAAATATGATTGTAAAGTACGTGAACCAAGATACATGTTTGTTCACAAATGGTTCGTTTATAAGATCATCTAGGTCCTTTGAATATTGCTCCAGTTTGGTTTTGGCAATGTCCAAATCTTCTACGTTTAGATTGTTTAACTTGAGAGGTTTTAATTTTGGTAATTTAATTTTGTCGGGCATTTGATTGCAGCACTCATAAGGAATTTGGATGGGATGAGAATTGTCTTTAATGTCTGAAAAGTCTTTGGCACTAGCTTGTATTCTGGTGATTCCTACAAAGGCGTAACATCCGGGCTGTAGTTTGACGATTGAATTTTTGTTGATTAATTCGGTTATTGAATCTCTTTTTGGACAATTGATGGTGATGTGGAGTGGTTCGGAGTTTATTATTAACCATGTGTTGTCTTCAAGTTCTTGAACGTTGTATCCTTGACCAATGATGAAGGATGTCTGGCAATTTTCGGGGAGTTTAGTCAACTGTTTCAGGATTCTGGCTTCACATATGGCATTTTGATCGATAGGGTATGCAAACAGGTTTGAGCATAGTTTCGTTCCAAAGTATAGTGGTTTGCATTCATTTAAATTTGAAATTGGTATGTACATCAAAGAATCATCGTCTCTCGCGATAAACTTTTGTGAAATAGATAAAATGTGCAGAAGGCCAGTTCTGTTATCAAGAATTGGGATCGGGTATAGGCGGAAGGTATTGTAATTTTGAGGTTCGACAAGGGGTATTTTTAGAACGAATATTAAGTTAGAATCTACTTGAAAAGCTTGTAACTCAATAATGTCTAAATACTGAGCGACTGCTGATAATTTAATAGGTAGAGGCAAATTGTTTCTTTGTAAACTCTGAGAAATCTCTTGTAATGCTGTTACTAAATGGTCAGGAGTTATTATTGACGAATGTATAATTTTTTGTCTAGCGAATGTTATGGCATTCAAAATATCGTTTAAATTGTCTTCAATGAATAAATAACTTGCCATGAGTTGTTCGCAAATTTCTAAAAATCTTAATTTTGTGTGGATATTTTCGATATCCTTAGTCATATCTAGAATTGAGGTTTCGATTTCTTTGATATCCTTATTGAAAGTTTCTTCGTCGATTTGTAGTTTTTGAATAGTTGAATTAAAATTTTTGATGACTGAAGTCGTGACAGATATTTGATTTTTGATTAAATTTTCGAGTTGGTGTTCGTCATTATTTAGCTTGTTGATGCAATCAGAATAGTACTGACCATCTTCTGCGTCTAGATTTCCAGTTATCGATTTGAAAATCGTTCCGATACCGTTTAGTATTCCTCGTCTGTATCTTTTTGTATCTAGGTAAACTTCGTTAAATTTTGATTGTATCGATTGAGAGATTTGGGTTAATAAACTGAGATGCGTTTTTACATCGCCGAAAAAGACATTCATGTAATGGTATGTTGGGTCGAGTGTGTTGTAGAGGGTTTGTAAGATTTTGTCGTTATTGTCAAATGCTGTTTTAAGAGTCGATATGTTTTTATGTACAAGTAGAGTCCATTTCTCGTTAGAGATTACTATGTCTGTGTCTCGGTGGTAGTACACTCCGATCGTGTTGTTGATCGATGTTATTTTATACTGGGCAAGTGCTGATCCGAGCAGCAGCAGAAACCTGAAAATAAATTTAATTTTCAGTATATGGTTTCATTCGGTCAAAGTTTACTTTAGTTGTTTGGTTCGTTTCGAGATTTAGTAGCGTAGCGGAATTTTGAAAAATTTCTTTAATTTCGAACGGACCGTTGAATTTATCTTGTAATTTGTTCTTTATTTGAGATTCCTTAACGTATACTTTGTCGCCAACATTATATGTGGGGCGATTTTCGGGGACGTTTTTATCAAACCGAACTTTGGCTTTTTGTTTTTGAGTTTCAGTTCGACTTCGAGCTATTTTATAATAGTGAGAAATGCGATTGTTTAAATCTCGGACATATTTAGTGATTAACTCTTTTTGATTGTATAATGTTTCCGGTGGACGAACAGATGTATGACCAAAAACTAATTCGTATGGGGTAAATCCGTGAGTTTTATTTACAGAGTTATTATAACAGATTACTGCATACGGTAAAATGGTAAATGGGTGTTCATTCGGGTTTTCCGTTTTGTTAGCTCTTATCATTTCGGCCAAGGTTGCGTGAAATCGTTCAATTGAACCATTTGACTGGGGATGTCCTACACTCGAAAAAGTTAATTTTATATCGTATAATCTACACAAATCTCTTAATAAATTGTTATCGAATTCTCCTCCATAGTCGCAATGTATTCTTAATGGAGTACCATAATGTTGAAAATAAAGCAGTAGCGTATTTACTACAGATTTGGCGGATTTATCGGGGACTGCGTAAGCTTGTGTAAATTTAGTCAGTTCGTCGCGAATAGTCAGGGCATAATTGCGCGTAGGGAATTCAAATAAGTCAATGTTAATTCTTTCGAATGGTGTCTTTGGTGTTTCTGTAATTACCAGTGGACTACTTAAATTTTTTCGACAAACTTTCGTTTTTTGGCATGTTTCGCAGTTTTTGATAAAATTTTCGACATCTTTCGTTAACCCTTGCCAATTATACTTGTTTTTGATTCTGCGTATTGTCTCGTTTATTCCGCGGTGCAAATTATTTTTTCCGGTGTGATTTTGATCGAGGATTATCGGGCGTTGGTCTTCGTCGGGGCAATGCACTAGATTTTGACAAATGATTAATTTTAGGTCCTTGTCTGCAAAAATGAATGAGAGAATTTCGAGTATTGGGAGGTCCAGATTATTTTCGACATAGTAGGTCTTGGAAAGATCTAGTTTATTTTGATTTTTATATAACGTTAAAAACAAGTGTTCTATTACAGATTCGGGGTCGAAAGGTACAGCGATGATATAATAATTTCTATGTCGGGTTGATTTACTAGAGACAATATTGATTGTACTGTTGTCGAATTCGGGATTTTCTTCGAAAATATCTTCTATAATTTGGTGATGGAGGTCTGTTAAGTTATTTTGCCGAAAGAACGTAATTATGTTTTTATTTTCTCGATCTAATAATTGTTTGTTTGAAATTTCGATTTTCGAGTAATCTATTAGGGATTTTGTCTTGTATAGTCTAGAGAATGTGTCAAATTCCTGAGCGATATGTTCGTTAATTATTTCGTTTTCGTCATTTAGGCTTTCGTCATCGTCTGTGTTTTCGTTAGCTGCTAAAATTTTAGAATAGAATTTGGAACAATCGTTAAAGTGGTTTATTTTGATTCTGGACAAGGCGTCTGCGTTTTTGTTTATTTTGCCGGGTTTGTATATGACCTCGTAGTCATACTCTTCAAGTTTGAGGCGCCAACGGGCTAATCTGCTACCCGGGTCCTTTATTGAAAATAACCAGGTAAGTGGTCTGTGATCCGTGATTAGTTTAAACTTTCTGCCAAACAGGTATGGTCTAAAATGCTTTACTGACCACACGATAGCTAAGAGCTCTCTTTCTATCGTGGAGTACTTAGTTTCGGCATTGCATAAAACTCGGGAGGCATAAGCGATAGGTAAATCTTTACCAATGGGGCCCTGCGAAAGCACGGAACCAATGGCGAATGCACTCGCGTCTGTGGTTAATAAGAAAGGCTCGTCGAAGTTCGGGTAAATTAGTATCGGAGTTGTTGTCAAGGTTTGTTTTAAGTTTTTGAATGAATTCGTACAATCATTGTCGAAATTAAAGGGTATGTCTTTTTGTAGTAATTTAGTCAGAGGTTTTGATATTTTAGAGAAATTGGGGATAAAACGTCTATAATAGCCTGCTAAACCCAGGAAAGATTTAATTTCCTTTTGGTTTTTGGGTTGAGGAAAGTTTAGGGTTGCTTCAACCTTAGCAGGGTTTGGCTTTACACCGTCCTTGGTGATGAGGTGTCCTAGGTAGGCAACTTCTTTCCTAAGAAACTCACACTTGTCGGGCTGTATTTTAAGGTTAGCTTTCCTTAAGCGTTGGAATATTTCGTTTAGTCGGGTAATATGTTCGTGAATCGTTGGGGAATAAATGATGATGTCGTCCATATAGACTAGGCAACGTTCGTTTTGGATACCTTGTAGGATATTGTCCATAACCCTTTGGAAAGTGGATGGGGCGTTTTTAAGACCGAATGGCATGCGAAGAAATTCATAGTGGCCATTCTCTACAGAGAAGGCAGTTTTTTGGACGTCTTCGGGATTAATTTCTATCTGGTGAAACCCAGAGGCCAAATCTAGGGTTGTGAAGTATTGGCATTTTCCTAGTTGGTCAAGAAGGTCAGATATGTTCGGAAGGGGATATTTGTCGTCAATAGTCAGTTCGTTAAGTTTTCTGTAGTCGACTACAACTCGCCATTTTTGTTTGCCAGAGGCGTCAAGTTTTTTTGGGACTACCCAAACTGGGGAGGACCAGGGAGAAATCGAAGGCTGGATTATGCCTTGGGCTAACATTTTTGAAACCTGTGACTTTACCTCTTGCTTATGAATTTGGGGGTAACGATAAGATTTTGTGAATATCGGTTTGGCATTGTTGGTGTCAATAGAATGTTTAATTTCGTTTGTGAATGACAAGTTATCTCCTTCTAGATAGAATATGTCCGAAAAATTTAGACAAAGTTGTGTTATTAAATCAGTTTCTTCTTCGTTCAAATGTTCTAAGCGTAATTGATTTTTAATTTCGAAATTTCTGTCTATTTGTTGTTGGTAGTCTGAGTTTTGACAATTTAGATTAAAGATTGCCCTAAATTTTTCTATTGGTTCGAGTTTAAGGTTTGACAAATCTACAGTTTTTGGAATAGCGTTTGCGTTTATTACAGATGTTAAAAATTCTCCGTTGTTGTCTATTTTGACGATAGCGTTGGGTAAGCGTACTTTTTCGTTTTCTTGGGCTACCAGTATAGCCTCGGTATTTCGTAGGTCACATTTTAATTTGAATATTTTTTCCGTGCGCGGTTCAATGGAAATTAAGTTTCGATTTTTTATGGTGTTTAAACCGCGGGTTACGCTTGGTTGCGATGGTAAAATATCAGTAACTTTGAATATCGGTACGGTTTTAAAATTCGTCACTAATTGTTTATTTTTAAAATCTATCCTGCATTCGTAATGTTCGAAAAAGTCCGCGCCTAAAAGTCCGTCAAAGTCTATGTCTAGATCGTGAATATAAACTTTATGAGGATCACTTGTGGTAAATGGTATGAGAACAGATTCATTAATATTAATCTTTTCGTTCGTTATACCTTGAACAATCACATTTTCAGGGGATCGGCGCCTGTAGTTTTCAGCTGTCCTAGGCTTAAAAACTGAAATACCGGCGCCTGTGTCTAGCAAAATTTTAAATTTACCGGTTATGTCTTTCATGTAATAGAGATTTTTTGAGTTGACAGTTAGCAATGCATGCGAAAGAATATTTACATGAATTTGTGTTCCGGGAAATTCAGGTATGGGTTGAAACTGTCTTTTAGAGTCATCGTTTGGATCTGAGTTTCCAATTCTGCAATTGGTTCGGATTCCTGGTTGGAAGGATGAGTTAATTGGTTGGAACCTTGGTAAAAATCCTGAGGATTAGCGGTATAATGCTCATACTGTTCAGACTGAGAATTATAGTTCTCTGGGAAACTTTGATTGGTTTCGAAATTATAATTTTCACAATTGTCTTGTTGAAGTTGGTAATTTGGGGAGTAATCGGTAGAGTAGGTCTCATATTGATTGGAATTATCAATGTAACTATCATAAGGTTCATAGTTCAAATGATGGGCTTTTTGTTGATCGTAACGATTAAAGTTTGGATTTGGTTGGATTGCAGATGGTCTCTGCTGATTGAAATTCGGGTTTGGTCTGATGGCTGAAGGCCTATTTTGCTGTGGAAGATTAGATTGATTATTTTGTGGGAATTGCCTGTGAGTAAATTGATTATTTTGCGAAAAATTTTGGAAGTTTGAATTTCTTTGGAAGTTTGGTCTTTGAAAGTTTTGGGACGCTGATGGCATAAATTGTTGTTGTTGCCTAGTACGGCATTCACTTACAGTATGCCCAATGCGATTGCAAAATGAACACATTTTCTGTTGGAAAGTTGAAATTGGTCTCTTTTGTTGGGGAGGAATTGGGTTTTTAGCTTGGCTATTTCTCGAGAATTTTTGTGACTCAAAATAAGAGAGTTGTAGTTCTCTTTTAATTCGATTAATAGCCTCCAACATATTTTGTGGATTGCCAGCACGTATAATTTTGCCTAAATTTGGTTCTAAGCCTGTTAATAAATTATTTAGCGTCATAGTTTCGACTAAATCACTTTGAGATTTCTTCTGTTCTTTGGACAAAGCTTGTTTTTGGATTGCGGCATGCATTTTTGCATTGTGCGTTTGCAACCGTGATACAAAGGTTAACGCAGATTCGTTAGATAATTGATGGATGCGTTGTAGGTCAGTGATTAGAGATGTTAGGTCTCTAGAATCTCCGAAGTGCGCTTCTAATAAGGATTTTATTTCTGCATATGTAGCTGGATTTCTAGAATTTATCAATTCGGCAGCTTTGCCACGCAATTTATTTTTGATATGAATAGTCAACAATAACAACTGGTCATTAATTGCCATTCCTTGAGCATATGTACAAGAATTTAAAAATGTTTGTAAGTTGATGGGGTTTCCATCGAACTCAGGTATTATCGAGAATATCTCTGAAAGTTTATAAGCTTCAATTTGTTCTTCGATTTGAACGGTGGCTTCTTGTTCTGACATTTTGTTGCTTTTAGTTACAAACTATTGAAGTTAAATTTGAAAGATTTTCTTGTCTGTTTGTGTATTAGCTGTATAATACACACAAGTACGTATTAGCAGTATAATACGCTTCGATGTCGCTTTAAAATAAAATGGAATTCGGTGAGTGTATTAGCTGTATAATACACACGATTACGTATTAACAGTATAATACGTATAAAGTAAAATTAATTATGTCGTTTGGGGAATAATATGGATAAAATTGATAGCAGAACTGTTTCGTTTTCGTTGAATGTATTAGCAGTATAATACACTTAAATAATTGCGAAATGTGAAAAATAAAAATAGCAATAATAAAACGTGATGATTCTTAAAAATGACTTACGTAAATATCTTCATATGTAGGTTCTTTCCTCCGTCGAGGGATTGGGATCCGCCACCACTGGTGAGGAAGGTCTCCTTGTTCTTGTAGATCACTCGCACTAGTTAGGCACCCTTGTTGAGATGTTCTCCTTGTTCTCGAACGTTTCACTACAAGTTAGGCTTCTTGTTCCAGAGATGTTTAACAGATCCTACCGACTGCGCCAATGTTATAGCTCGCGTTTCGTAGCTAAGTTTTTAAAAACAATTTTATTTATTTGTAGAGAGTCAACGTTGACTCTTAGAAATAATACAGTAATAAATGTTAAGCGTTTAATTTAAAGTGAGTATGATAACTAACTACAGAAATGTCTCGCGGTTCTATTTATGACATTTAGATGCAGTGTCATCTAAATGATGAACAAAGAAAAGCAAGCAAGCGATTCAGCATAATCGTGAGAGGTTAAAATGTAATATAATATAATATGATACTTTGTAAGCGATAAATGATAGCGGGAATTTGTTATCTGCACGTGGTTGAAATATGATATTATATGATAATATGAAATGAAGCAAAGTCACGTATCGTCTTGTATACGGTGGCTCAAATACTATATAACATATATGTATATATGTATATATGTATATATGTATATATGTATATATGTATATATGTATATATGTATATATGTATATATGTATATATGTATATATGTATATATGTATATATGTATATATGTATATATGTATATATGTATGTTATATCAGCTTTCCACATTGTAAATATCTTATTAGTATTAAGTCCATTATCAGTAACATTCTCACAAAGTAATTCAATACCAGTATAGATAAATTCATAAAATTATATCATATTCCTTTTTATTATCTTTGTAACCTAATACATCTGCTGTTTTAGAACACATACAGTCTGGAATTACTCTGTGAAATGCGAATATAGCAATCTGATGCTAATTCAGCATTTATTGTAAATATTATAAATACACGTAAAAGACATATGCCATTCAGTTAGCAAAATATAGTTAAACTCAGTGTTTCTCATTCGAGATCCACATTTTAATAATTTCTTTCAAAGTATTAATTTTATAAGCTTGTACGCTCTGCTACCAAGCATAAGTATTCAAGTGAATATTGTGAAAATCTCCATAATAATAATCATTGTAAATATTTTAAATAAATTGTTTTTAAAAAACCAATCAAGGAAGTTCAAATCTAACAATTGGCGCAGTCGGTAGGATCCGCAAAACATTATCAGAACACGAGTATTCCAACTGGTAATGGTGGATTTCATCCTTCAACGGAAAAAGAACCGTAATTCCTACAACAAATCGAAGAATAATCATTCACTCAAGAAAACAAGCAACTAGTTATAAGAAACAAGCAACTTCTACGCACGAATCAACTGGTACCATACTATGGAAAAAATCCTGTAAGTACATTTTAACATTGAATCATTTTTAAGTGCTTCGAATTTATTTTATTTATTTTTCGTACTTCCGATTATCTAATATAAATCTTTCCTATAAACCCAAACGAAATAAACTTTTAAAATGGCAAACGAACAAGTACAACAAGTACGACAAGTACAAGAAGTACTAGAAGTACAAGAAATAGAACCGTACAGACTTTCTGAAATTTTTTCTATCATCCCCGAATTTGAGGGCGACCAAATTTTTCTGAATACCTTTTTGAATGCTTGTGACCATGCCCACCACATGGCCATTAATGATCAACAGATCTTATTAACTTTACACATAAAAAATAAGCTCCGTGGGCGAGCAGCCCAGCTAATTAACTCTAGAAACCCAGCCACTTGGGCTGAAATCAAACAATTGCTGTCAGTTCATTTCGGAGATTCACGGGACCTGACGTCTCTAATCCAAGACCTGCAACGAATCAAACAACTTCCCAATGAATCACCTTTAACATTTTTCTCCCGCTTGCACACTCACAATGCCAAGATGCACGCATCAATCCAAAAGACTAATTTGACGCCTGAACAAAAAGACGCTCAGTCTCAACTTATCGAGACAATGACTCTAAACACCCTCCTTACTGGTCTAGAACCAAACATAGGCAAAATAATAAGAGCAGGAAACCCCCCGAGTATGCTTGAAGCATCTCAACGCATCAGGCGAGAGCTTCAACTCTCCTATTTCGAAAACCAAAAATTCAATAAACCAAATAATTCCCGTGATATTCAAGCCCCTATCAAAAAACCGAATGTTCAATCCTTTACGAAAATATGTTCTTACTGCAAGAGAACAGGGCACGTCATTAACGAATGCCGAGCTCGTCAACAACCTTCTCAATCACATAATTACCCAAATTTCACCCCACAAAATAATTTTCCGAATTTTCAAAGGCAATATGCCGCTCCACAACAGCAACAGCAGAGGCCATTTCCTCAACAAATATTCTCAAATCAGAACCAGAGACCCAATCAACCTTTCAACAGACCCAGCCGATTTCAACCCCGACCGTCTGTAATTCAACCAAACCCGAATTTCAGTCGAAATAATAATCAACCACGAACACATCACATAAATTACCCAATACAAAACCATTCCAATGATGATTACCAAGGAGACGCAAATACTGAACTCCAAGAATTCCCATATGAGCATCAAGAGTATTTTTCAGAAGAACAATACCAATATCCTAATTCTCAGGATTTTCAATTAGGTTCCCAAGCTTTTCAAGACCCCCCAGATTACCAGACTCAGTACCCCGAACTTTTCCCCCAGGAAAACCCCGTTATGTTCCCAGAGACGACCCCGGACAATTACAATGCGATTTCAGACCTAACATCTCAAGTCCAATCAATGAACTTAGACGATTTCAATCCGCACCTAAACTTCCCAGAACAGGGGTTCATGTAAACACATTGTCCAAATCGCTATTAACCGTAAAATCAAAAAACCTGTACTACATCAAAGATATCACTAACACATTTAACCTGTTGATCGATACCGGCGCAGGAATTTCAATTTTCAAAGAAAAAACTGCTGAAAAAATTTTGAACACATTTCCTGAAAATGCCGTTATTCAAGGAATAACTAGTGAAAAAATTTTAATAACCGAATCAAAACTTATTCCATTTAATATAAGCGACCCTCACAAAGTTTACATTTACAACCTCGACATAGAATTTGACGGACTCCTCGGAGCGGACTTTTTAGAACATTATGATTGTATAATAAACATAAAGAAAAGGGAACTCACTACAAACTTTAAAACAGTTCCCCTGTATAAGGCAGGTGAAGAATCTAACGAACCCACAGTTGTCAGTAATAACGCAAATTTTAATTTAAATTTTAAAAACATAATATCTATTCAACCTCGCACAGAACAAGTTTTCAAACTAAATTGTAATTTAATAAGTACTGATGCTATACTGCTAGCACAGGAAAAAGAAAAAGTTAGACTACCTAATGCACTAGTCAAAATTAATGAAAAAGGCGAATTTTTAACTTCCGTAATTAACCCTAACGCAATACCAAAAATTATCGACTTTTCTGACTTAAAACTAGAACCGATAACACAGTTCGAACTAGCTTGTAACATGAACCTTTCTAATACCAACTCAGATCAACTTCAAAATGACGTTGCGGATAGACTTTACGAAATTCAAAATCAATTACGATTAGACCATCTTAACGACGAGGAAAGAGAATCAATTACTGATTTATGTCTTAAATTTTCTGATATCTTCTACCTAGAAGGCGATTCGCTAACTTTTACAAACGAAATAAAACACGCGATAGATACTAATAACGCCAAGCCCGTCTTTACTAAATCGTACAGATACCCTCAAGTCCATAAGGAAGAAGTAAAACACCAAATTACCGAAATGCTTAATCAAGGTACAATCCAACCATCTATCTCACCCTGGTCCTCTCCAGTGTGGGTTGTGCCGAAGAAGCTCGACGCTTCGGGCAAGCAAAAATGGAGAGTCGTCATCGACTATCGGAAACTGAATGAGTTAACCGTTGATGACAAGTACCCTCTGCCTAACATCTCAGACCTCCTCGACCAACTAGGAAAGTGTGAATACTTCACCACTTTAGATCTCGCGTCTGGTTTTCACCAGATCGAAATTGATAAAAAAGACATCCAGAAGACAGCATTTTCTGTAGAAAATGGCCATTACGAATTCGTTCGTATGCCATTTGGTCTAAAAAACGCACCCTCTACCTTCCAGCGCGTTATGGACAACATTCTTTTAGGCATTCAAAACGAGCGCTGTCTCGTTTATATGGATGACATAATTATATATTCACCCACCATTCATGAGCATGTTTCCAGACTCACAGAAGTCTTTAAAAGATTAAGGAAAGCTAATCTCAAAATCCAGCCGGATAAATGCGAATTCCTCAGGAAGGAAGTAGCTTATCTAGGCCACCTCATCACCCAAGATGGAGTCAAACCAAACCCTACAAAAATTGACTGTATCCAAAACTTTCCGCAACCAAAAACCCAAAAAGACATCAAATCCTTCTTAGAACTCGCCGGATACTACAGGCGTTTCATCCCTAACTTTGCCAAAATTTCTAAACCCCTTACTAAATTATTGCAAAAAGACATCTCATTTAATTTCGATTCAACTTGTAAAAATTCTTTTGACGAACTCAAACACGCATTGACTTCTACCCCCATTTTAATATACCCAAATTTCGACGAAACCTTTCTCCTAACAACAGATGCTAGCGCGTACGCTATTGGCGCTGTACTTTCCCAAGGACCCGTAGGCAAAGACCTCCCTATTGCTTATGCATCGCGAACACTTTGTAGTGCAGAAACGAAGTACTCCACGATTGAAAGAGAGCTTCTAGCGATCGTGTGGGCGGTAAAGCATTACAGACCATACCTTTTCGGAAGAAAATTTACACTTATCACTGACCATCGACCATTAACGTGGCTATTCTCGATTAAAGATCCCGGTAGCAGGCTCGCACGTTGGCGCCTCAAGCTAGAGGAATATGATTATGAGATCATATATAAGCCAGGAAAAATTAACAAGAACGCAGACGCTTTATCCCGTATTAAAGTAAATCATATACAAAATTGTATAGCGTTCCATAACAATATCCAAAATTTAGATGACTCATCTGACACAGATGATAACCCTGAAGAAATTTCACCAGAGCAAATAACCCAAGAATATGACGCTTTCGAAAAATTGTATCAGACAACCTCTCTCATTGACTATACAAAAATTACATTTTCAAACAACCAATTACTTGACAAAGACCACAAAAACATAATAACGTTCTTTCAACAAGACAGTCTACAAGATTTCCACTATAGTATTATAGAAGACATTTTTGAAGAAAACCCTGACTTTACCAACAATAAAATTAACATTCTCTCCAGCAAAACCGTAAAGAAACGATCGTACTATATCGTACCTTTACCTTTCGATCCCGGTTCAGCTATATTGCAACTCTTCGTTACAATATATAAAAACAAAAACGACATTGACCCATCTAAGACATATTACGTCGAAAATAACCTTAATTTACCCATTCTTGAAATTTTATCATTTATTTTCAGTGACAAAGACATAAAACTAGTTATATGTCAAGACATTGTAAGAACCCCTGACGAAGACCAAATTCCCATAATACTCAACCAATTTCACGCCGGTAAAAACAATCTTCACCGTGGCATAAACGAAACTATTCGTAGAATAAAAAATAAGTACAACTGGAACGGATTAACTAAAGACGTAGAAAAATTTATAAAAGCTTGCGAAATTTGTCAGAAGACAAAAATTTTAAGGAAAAATCTCGATAATCCTTTGGTTATCACCGAAACACCAAAAACCCCTTTCGAACGAATCAACATCGATATCATCCAAGTTCCCACTAAATATTACGCCCTAAGTATTAGAGACGAACTCACCAAGTTCACACAGGCTTATGCCATACCAGACAAAACCGCAAAATCTATTGTCAACACAGTCTTACTCTATTTCCAACATTTCGGAACACCCCTTCGCATACATTGTGATTGCGGCAACGAATTTGATAACATGCTTCTTAAAGATCTTTGCACCCTTTATAACATCAAATTAACCTTCTCTAGTGTGCATCACCCCCAATCGAACGGTTCGATCGAAAGATTTCACGCGACCCTTATGGAAATGATTAGAGCTAACAAACTAGAAAACCCCAGCGAACACCCACTAACAGTCTTACCCTATGCAATCATTTGCTATAACAATTCTGTTAATAAGACACACGGCTTTACCCCGTATGAGTTGGTATTCGGGCATACTTCTAGCCGCCCCCCTGAAACGCTTTACAATCAGCAAGAACTAATATCTAAGTATATACGAGATTTAAATAACAGAATCTCACACTACTACAAAATAGCTCGTACAAAAACGGAACTACAAAAACAAAAGTCCAAAGTACGATTTGACAAACACGTAACAGATAACTACGAATTCAATGTAGGCGACAAAGTCTATGTAAAAGAGAGTCAAATAAAAAATAAATTAGGAAATAAATTTAATGGACCATTTATTATTAGGGAAATTTTAAGAAATTCCGCTATTCTTTATAACCCTGAAACTGAACAAAGTACAAAAATCAACTTTGACAGAATGAAGCCATACTTTGAAAATTAATTTATTTTCAGGTTTCTTCTACTGTTCAAAGCAGTATCACCCCAATACTCGATAGAGACTATCAACAATACCCTAGGAATTTACTATCACGAAGAAGACCGTATCGAAATATCAAACGACAAATGGACGCTTTTAGTTTACAAAGACATAGAACCGATCAAATTGACCCTTGACCACAACAATAACATTCTAAACGACATGATAACGACATTTGAAACCGACAACCCCCGTATGACATCATTTCGATCAGAAATCCAAACACACATTAGCCTTTTAACCCAAATCTCACAATCTTTAGAATTAAAGGTTGAAGAAATATTCGCGGACGCAAAACGCTATAAACGCGGCATTTTAAATGGAATAGGGACAGTATGGAAAGCTATCACAGGTAATTTAGACGCCTCTGATGGTGAATACTACACCAATTGTATTAACAAACTAATGAGCGACGAACATCAATTAGAAAATTTATTAAAAAACCAAATTTCGGTAACAACTTCAGTAATAAGAAGTTTTAATTCAACCGTCCAGAAATTAAAAATAGACGAGGAAACCTTTAATAAGGACATAAAGGAAATCGAAAATTCAATCTACGACATATCAAACGATTTAGCGTACATTGAATCGAAATTACGAGTACTTGAGTTATGTGAATCTTTGATGGAAAGTTACATGTTTTTAGAAAATAATTTAGACAACATTTTAAATTCAATTACGTTTGCAAGATTAAAAATCTTACATAGTTCGATAATCACTCCGAAAGATCTGGTCACTTCTCTTCAAGAAATATCTCAGTCTTTACACAAGAACAACTTGCCAATAACTCCACAAATTTCAAAAATAGCTCAATATTTTGACATAATAGAACTCCAAGCTTTTCAAGCTGGAACTAGAGTAATATTTGTTTTAAAAATTCCGTTAACAGAACCAGAAAGATATACCCTCTACCACCTTTATCCCATTCCTATATTAGATAATCGAACAGGACTTCATCATATCCTGTCAACTACGCATAAATATATAGCCAAAGACGATGATTCTTTGTTATTTGTACCTCTCCCAGATGTCGACAACTGCAAAACGCTAAACCCAAGTACAAGACTTTGTTCGAATGTGCTTCCATACCCCATAGACAGTGATGCGATATGTGAAGCCCAAATCCTAAGACAATTAAGTGTAGCGCCCCGGACTTGTCAGTCAAACCTGCTGTTTGCTAAAGATTATAACATACAAAAACTCAAAAACAATAAGTGGCTAATATCAATCTCAGACAATTTACCGGTTACAGTGAAGTGCAACAATAGAGACGTTACGACGAAAATAATAAATATGAACTCTATCTTAACCCTACAACCAGAATGCAGCGCTTTCATAGGCAGCACCAGAGTACATGCATCCTCATATCAACAGGACAACGTCAGTTACAGCAACCACGCAGTGCGGATACCGTACGATTGTTGTAACCATTTACCGGAGAAACACAAACTTCCAACGTTAAAACCACTAAAATTGAGTAATCTTAATACGGACGATTTAAACATTGCTAAACATAAGTTAGATCAATACTCTGACGATTTAGATAAGCTAATCAACGAACCATTTGTAACAAAAAATATTTCATGGTTCACCTATTTAACCATAGCTTTAGTTATTACGCTTATTATTTTGTATATAACTTGCAAATGTAAGAGAAGAAGAAGGGACGTAAAAATTGGCATCACCTCATCAAACGATCAACCACCACAACCCCCACGACCAAAATCTAGGCTACTACAGGGATACGGACACCTACTACCGAAAAGAAGACCCAGTGTAAATATCAGAGAACCTACCGAAGATATCGAATTAAATTCCAGTTTCAGCAAAGATTACGCTTAAAAGTTGATCCACAGCATCAACTTTTTTATAAGAAAGGGAGCTGTTATATCAGCTTTCCACATTGTAAATATCTTATTAGTATTAAGTCCATTATCAGTAACATTCTCACAAAGTAATTCAATACCAGTATAGATAAATTCATAAAATTATATCATATTCCTTTTTATTATCTTTGTAACCTAATACGTCTGCTGTTTTAGAACACATACAGTCTGGAATTACTCTGTGAAATGCGAATATAGCAATCTGATGCTAATTCAGCATTTATTGTAAATATTATAAATACACGTAAGACATATGCCATTCAGTTAGTAAAATATAGTTAAACTCAGTGTTTCTCATTCGAGATCCACATTTTAATAATTTCTTTCAAAGTATTAATTTTATAAGCTTGTACGCTCTGCTACCAAGCATAAGTATTCAAGTGAATATTGTGAAAATCTCCATAATAATAATCATTGTAAATATTTTAAATAAATTGTTTTTAAAAAACCAATCAAGGAAGTTCAAATCTAACATGTATATATGTATATATGTATATATGTATATATGTATATATGTATACATGTTAGATATATGTATATATGTATATATGTATATATGTATATATGTATATATGTATATATGTATATATGTATATATGTATATATGTATATATGTATATATGTATATATGTATATATGTATATATGTATATATGTATATATGTATATATGTATATATGTATATATGTTATATGAAAATATACCCTGTATCTCTGAGACATTGGCCTCACCACTCTCAGCGGTATTATATTACATAGATATCAAATAACGACTCCTCTCAGCATCCGCTCTCCCGAGAATTAGATAAGATTGTATTCTTGCAAAACTGCATAATTGCAGTTCCTTTGTTCCCAAAGGTTATAAATGGGAGTAGTGTACTTTCAGACGGCAGTCTTAAACTCATGTTGGAATAAACAAGTCAAAATTATTATTGTTCTAATTTATAAAGAGTCAACGTTGACTCCATTAATAAATAAATAAAGTTTTTAAAAAGTGATTTCAACAATCGATTATCTAACATTGGCGCAGTCGGTAGGATCTGAAAAACACCCTGTAACCCAGAGGTGGTGGATTTCAATCCTTCAATCAGCAAAGAATCTACGAGAAACAAGAAAAATACAATTTCAAGCAGACAAGCAACGTCTCAACAAGCTCACAAGAAGCATCATATACACATCGAGAAATAATTAGCAAGTAAGAAACATTCCTGGCCCCTGAAAGTCGGTGTCTTCGGCACTTGGAACACGTCACCGTGGATAGGAACACCTAGTGATACCCCTGACGGTACATCCCAGTGTAGCAACGCTTACGAAACCGCATTCGACCTTCCATCTGGACCCCAGGCATGAAGATAGTAATGTAAGTAATTTAAGAATCATCTCGATTTATTTTCTATTTCAAACTGCACTAAACATTTATATTTTATCATTCGTACATTGCATTCACATTTGCATTAAACCCACGACAGTTCTGCAATCTAATTTAGTTGAATATATTATCTAAATATCGTATTACTTTAGCCGATATTTTATTTTATTTTAACACATAAATATTTTCATTGCAATCAATATATTAATTTGACATATATCAAGTTTAATCTTTATCTTGTAACGTTTTTATTGCAATTTAATACTACTACTACTAATAAAGGTTAACGTATTGTTTATACCATATGACTATAATATCTGAATAAGTGCAAATACCATCGCAAAAATAATTTGTTACATACTTTATACAGAAAAGAATACAATTTCGTTTCCTTTTATTCATTATTATTGCCAGTGGCGTACTCTTGCACCTTTTACAATTAATTTTTATTATTTTTTGTGTGTACCAAATTAATTTTTGTTTGTTTATCTGAAATTTATATACAAATCTTAATAATACAAAATGGCGAACCAACCAAATACTACAGCAAATAATACCAATAACGCTGACGAAACCCTTACCATAGAACCCTACAGGTTAAGTGAGATTTTCTCAATAGTTCCAGAGTTCGACGGGAACCCCATTTTCCTACAAACCTTTATTTCCGCGTGTGTTTTCGCGAACGGAATGTCTATAGAGGACCAGCGTATTTTACTTACTCTACACATAAAAAATAAACTTCGGGGAAAAGCTGCCGAATTAATAAATTCGAGGAACCCTGCCACTTGGGCAGAAATTAAAAGCCTACTTGAGGCCCACTTCGGTGATTCACGCGACTTGACAGCCCTTATACAGGACTTACAACGGATTCACCAACTACCTAATGAAACTGCCCTGACATTCGTATCTCGTTTACAAACACATAATGCCAAAATGCACGCTGCTGTGCAAAAACAGACTTTGACGTTGGAAGAAAAGACAGCCCAATCATCCCTAATTGAAACCATGACTCTAACAACACTACTTACCGGACTAGAACCCAAACTTGGACAAATAATCCGTGCCGGAAATCCCAGCGACATGCTAGAAGCAATCAATAGAATCAAACGCGAACTCCAACTGTCTTACTTCGAGTCACAAAAATTCCCAAAACAAACTATCAACAAAAACCCCATCCAGAACCAACAGAGGCGTCCCAACTCCCAACAATTCTGTAATTTTTGCAAACGTAACGGGCACAATTTTAATGAGTGCCGTACAAGACTACAATTCTCACAACAAAATCAGAACTTTAGACAAAACAATTTTGCCAGTCCTCCACAATTTTCTAGACCGAATTTCCAAAATTCTCCCAACCAGCAATATCAAAGAAATTTCACGCCGCAACAAGATTTTCAACAGAATAGGCCTTCTGTAATAAGACCTAATCCGAACTTTCAGAGATCCCCAAATCAACAAAATTCAAATTTCAATCCTAACTTTAACAGACAAAACCCGCAGAGAACACATCACGTTAATTTTGACAATCATTTCGACTCTCAAAATTATGATACTAATTTTTACAATGAAACTGATAATTTCAGTGACCCGCAATTCCATAACTTCGGAAACTATCAAACTAATTCTAGCCTTGATAATATGGCAAACATGCCACAAATAAATTATGAAGATTACCCCCATTTCCCGCAAAATAACAACGATAACATGCCATACCAAAATGAGAATTATACAGCTAATTCTCAGATGTCGCAGGATTATACTGCTAATCCTCAGGATTTTCCATTAGGCCCGGAGTATTCAATGAATACTCCAACCCGAGAAATAAATTTCGAAGTGGACCAAATGTCCAACCAAATCCAAACATTAAACCTGAACGACAATTACAACCCCCTACTGAATTTCTCAGACCAGAACTTCGCTTAAATTGGCCTACACACACACTATTGACCGTGAATTCTAGTAATCTTTATTTCATAAATGACATTTCGAACAAATTTAAACTCTTAATTGATACTGGCGCAGGTATTTCGATTTTTAAGCATAAGACGGCGGAAAATTTTAAAAATAGATCTCCAGAAAACGCGATTATACAAGGCATAACCGACGAAAAAATTAAAATTAGCGAATCTGTTCTTATACCATTTAACGCACGCGACCCACACAGAGTCTATATTCACGACTTGGACATAGACTTTGACGGATTATTAGGTGCCGATTTCATGGAACACTACGAATGTAGAATAGATTTCAAAACCAGGCAACTAATTACAAATTTTAAAACATTGCCCATCTTCAAAGTAACTGACGATTCTCCAACACCCGAAATCAACAAAATCCGACAAAATCATAATTCTAGCCAAAATACTATCCAAATTGACGGTCGCACGGAAAAAGTTTACAAACTAAAATGCAATCTTAGAAACACTGACGCTGTACTGTCAGCGCAGGAAAACGAAAAAGTTCGTTTGCCTAATGCTCTTGTTAGGGTAAACGAAAATGGAGAATTTTTGACAACCGTAATTAATGCAAACGCCATTCCGAAAATTATAAATTTTTCTAATCTAAAATTAGAACCATTGCAAAAATTTAAATCGATTTTTAATTTAAATGTTCAAAATTCCGACTCACACATACAGACCGACAGATCATCTGAAATTATTAACCAGTTACGTTTAGATCATCTAAACTACGAGGAAAGTGAACTAATTACACAACTTTGCCTAGACTTTTCTGAAATATTTTACCTGGAAGGAGACAACTTGACTTTCACTAACGAGATTAAACATTCAATCGACACTAATAATTCTAAACCTGTATTTACAAAATCGTATCGCTACCCTCAATGCCATAAACAAGAAGTCAAAACACAAGTTTCTAAAATGCTGGACCAAGGCATAATCAGACCTTCAATTTCTCCCTGGTCATCTCCTGTTTGGGTTGTACCCAAAAAACTCGATGCCTCTGGCAAACAAAAATGGCGAGTCGTAGTAGATTACAGGAAATTAAACGAATTGACTATTGACGATAAATACCCTCTCCCAAATATTTCTGACCTTTTAGACCAACTAGGCAAATGCCAATATTTTACCACACTAGACTTAGCTTCCGGATTCCACCAAATAGAAATTGACGCGAAAGACATTCAAAAGACTGCTTTCACAGTCGAAAACGGTCATTTCGAATTCGTTAGAATGCCATTCGGTTTAAAGAATGCTCCATCAACGTTTCAAAGAGTGATGGATAATATCTTGTTAGGAATCCAGAATGAACGCTGCCTTGTTTACATGGACGACATTATCATTTACTCCCCTACTATTCACGATCATATTTCCCGACTGACAGAAGTATTCAAACGCTTAAGGAAAGCTAACCTCAAAATTCAACCCGACAAGTGCGAATTTCTACGCAAAGAAGTCGCTTATCTAGGACATCTTATAACAAAAGACGGTGTTAAGCCAAATCCCAGTAAAGTAGATGCCATTTTAAACTTTCCTCATCCGAAAAATCAAAAGGACATTAAATCTTTCTTAGGTTTAGCGGGCTATTATAGACGCTTTATTCCAAATTTCTCTAAGATTTCAAAGCCCCTGACCAAGCTACTACAAAAAGACACTCCCTTTAACTTTGACAATGATTGTATGAATTCGTTCGACAACTTAAAGCAAACATTGACGACGACTCCGATATTAATATATCCTAATTTTGATGAGCCTTTCATCCTAACTACCGACGCGAGCGCATTCGCCATCGGATCGGTACTCTCTCAGGGAAATATAGGCAAAGATCTACCAATTGCATACGCTTCCCGAACTTTATGCGGTGCGGAAACAAAGTATTCCACCATTGAAAGGGAATTATTGGCCATAGTATGGTCAGTAAAACACTTTAGACCATATTTATTCGGTAGAAAATTCAAACTAGTCACCGACCATCGACCACTTACCTGGTTATTCTCAATAAAAGACCCAGGAAGTAGACTTGCCCGCTGGCGACTCAAACTAGAGGAATACGACTACGAAATCGTTTACAAGCCCGGAAAAATCAATAAAAATGCCGATGCCCTCTCTAGAATCAAAATAAACCATTTTTCCAAATGTTCTAAATTCCATTCCAAAATCTTAGCCGCGAACGAAGACACAGACGATGACGGAAATCCAGACAATAACGATGAAATCACAAACGAACAAATAATTCAAGAATTTAATACTTTCTCCCGACTATACAAGACCAAATCTTTAATTGACTACTCTAAAATTCAAACTTCGAATAAACAACTCCTGGACCGAGAAAACAAACACATCATAACTTTCTTTCAACAAAATAACCTAAGAGATTTTCATCACCAAATTATCGACGACATTTTCGAGGAAAACCCTGAATTTTACGACGACAAAATAAATATCCTCTCTAGTAGATCGGTTAGACATAGGAAATACTATATCATTCCTCTACCCTTTGACCCTGAATCTGTAGTAGAACATTTGTTCTTAGCAATATACAAAAATCAAAATGAATTAGATCTTTCTAATACTTATCATGTCGAAAATAACTTAGACCTCCCCATACTCGAAATTCTGTCATTTATCTTCGCAGAAAAGGACCTAAAGCTCATTATCTGTCAAAACCTAGTACAAACACCTGACGAAGACCAAAGACCGATAATTCTTGACCAAAACCACACCGGCAAGAACAACCTACATCGCGGAATAAACGAGACGATGCGTAGGATCAAAAACAAATACAATTGGCAAGGACTAACCAAAGATGTTGAAAATTTCATTAAAAATTGCGAAATTTGTCAACGGACTAAAGTTTGCCGTAAAAATCTTAACAACCCTCTAGTAATCACTGAAACCCCGAGAACACCTTTCGAAAGAATTAACATTGATCTATTCGAATTTCCTACACGAAATTACGCTCTAACTATCCGTGACGAACTTACAAAATTCACACAAGCCTATGCAGTACCGGATAAAAGCGCAAAATCTGTGGTAAACACCCTATTGTTATATTTTCAACATTACGGTACCCCACTAAGGATTCACTGTGATTACGGCGGTGAATTCGACAACAACTTACTAAAAGACCTCTGTACCCTCTACGATATAAAACTGACATATTCTAGCGTAGGACACCCCCAATCTAACGGTTCTATAGAACGCTTTCACGCTACCTTAGCCGAAATGATCCGAATTCACAAAACTGAAAACCCAAATGAACACCCTTTTACCATATTACCATATGCAGTAATATGCTATAACAATTCGGTTAATAAAACGCATGGTTTTACACCATACGAACTGGTTTTTGGACACACAGCTAATAGACCACCAGAGACCCTGTACAACCAAAAAGACCTAATAACTAAATATGTTAGGGACTTAAATAATAGGATATCTCACTATTACCAAATTGCACGCAGTCGGACTGAAGCGCAAAAACAAAAAGCTAAAGTCAGATTCGACAGAAATATCCCAGAAAATCGCCCCACGTATAACGTTGGAGACGAAGTATATGTAAAAGAATCCCAAATCAAAAGTAAGTCACAAAATAAATTCAACGGCCCTTTCGAGATCAAAGAAATTTTCCAAAATTCTGCCACTTTGTTAAATCCCGAGACAAATCAAACAAGTAAAGTAAATTTTGATAGAATGAAACCATATACTGAAGATTAAAATTTATTTTCAGGTTTCTACTGCTGTTCGGATCAGCATTTTCTCAATACGAAATAACACCAATAAACAATACTATCGGTGTTTACTATCACAAAGACACGGACATTGTCATCTCACACAAAAAATGGACGTTACTCGTACATAAAAATATATCGACCTTTAAGACAGCTCTTGACAGAAACGACAAAATCTTACAGACAATCCTTACCACCCTTGACCCAGCATACAAAAACATGAACGAATTCGCGAGTGAGGTTAAAACGCATTTAAGCCTCCTAGGACAAATCTCAAAATCCATACAAACTAAATTTGACGAAATACATCTCGACACGAAACGCTACAAACGCGGAATCATAAACGGAATTGGTTCAATATTCAAAGCAATTACCGGAAATTTAGACGCAGAAGACGGTAAATACTACTCTGACTGTATCAATAAACTAAACCAAGACGAACGTCAGATAGAAAATTTGATGAAAAATCAAATATCAGTTACAAATTCAGTTATTAAAAATTTTAACACGACAATTCAAAAACTACTAATAGACGAGGAGACATTCAACAAAGACATAAAAGAAATCGAATACGCAATCTTAGACATTACGTATAACGTACGAGCAGTTGAAACAAAATTAAAATTCTTGGAAATTTGTGAACAACTCATGGCGAGCTACCTATTTATAGAGGACAACCTCAACGATATTTTAAATTCGATCACTTTCGCGAGACTCAAAGTAATTCATACGTCTATCATTAATCCCCAGGATTTGGTAAACTCATTGCAGGAAATTTCACAAAACCTACAAAAGGACAATTTGCCACTCCCTATTAAACTTTCAAATATTGCACAGTATTTAGATATTATTGAATTAAAAGCTTTCCAAATGAACTCAGAATTAGTATTTGTATTAGATATACCCCTAGTAAACCCTCAAACGTACTCTGTTTTCCAATTATACCCCATTCCTATCTTAGATAGTAGAACTGGTCTGT
The DNA here is from genome assembly GCA_963675555.1 of Leptura quadrifasciata. Classification (NCBI taxonomy): domain Eukaryota; kingdom Metazoa; phylum Arthropoda; class Insecta; order Coleoptera; family Cerambycidae; genus Leptura; species Leptura quadrifasciata. The sequence continues at coordinate 33,297,520 of OY776682.1, forward strand.
ATCATATTTTGTCAACTTCTCAAAAATATATCGCGAGAGATGATGATTCTTTGATGTACATACCCGTTGCTGACCTCAGAGAATGCAAGCCACTCCATACCAATACTAAATTATGTCCAAATTTGTTTGCATATCCAATTGACAACAACGCCATATGCGAAGCCCGCCTTTTCAAGGATCTACAAACCCTACCAGAAAACTGTCAAACGTTAACTATCATCGGCCAAGGATACAACATCCAAAAACTAGATGAAAACGTGTGGATGATCATCAATACAGAGCCACTACAAATGAATATCAATTGCCCGAAGGAGACTTCAAAAACCGACACCATCTTCAAAAACTCTATAATTAAATTACAACCAAATTGCTACGCCTTCATAGGCATCACGAAGATCCAAGCTAGCACAGACGAAACGACAGACGTGAAGAACGACGCTCACCCCATACAAATCCCTTTCGAGTGTTGCAACCAGGTTCCGGACAAAGTTCGAGTGCCCAATCTGAAACCACTAAAACTAAGTGATCTGAACACCGAAGACCTCGATATCGCCAGACACCAATTAGACCAGTATTCAAAAGACTTAGACGACCTAATCAAGGAACCCTTCATCACGAGACACATTTCTTGGTTTACCTACCTTACCATAGTGCTAATTTTCGGACTCTTATTCTTGTATCTATTCTGTAAGTGTAAAGCAAGAAGACGAAGACTAGCCATCAACGTTTCCACGACTCCTTCATCTCCACCAAGGCCTAGTGAACCCCTCAGGACATTTACTAGCCTATTTCATCAACGAAGACGACCCCCACTAAGAAGAGAGGACGAAGAAGGTGAAGACATCGAACTTAATTAAACCAGACTGTTTGTGCCTTTTACTGACTTTTTGTACCAAGACTCTTCAGTGAATTTTTACTTCATTTCATTGTTTATTTAGTGTATTTTATTATTCCTATTTTTTTTGTTAGTTTCAAATGACTAACATTTTAACATGCTTTTCGTAACACAAACAAGCTAATACGCTTGCGTCTTACGCCTAGCATTTTTTTTACATTTTATGCTTTTACATTTTACGCTTTTTGTATTTTTACATTTTATATTTTACATTTTATATTTTTATATTTTTCAATCTTACAATTTTACCATTTTACATTACTTTATATTTTTGAATTCTTGTTAAATCACAAATTTTGTTCAACTTAAAAGTTGCTGTATAAACAACAACTTTTTTTATAAGGGGGAAGTTGTTATATGAAAATATACCCTGTATCTCTGAGACATTGGCCTCACCACTCTCAGCGGTATTATATTACATAGATATCAAATAACGACTCCTCTCAGCATCCGCTCTCCCGAGAATTAGATAAGATTGTATTCTTGCAAAACTGCATAATTGCAGTTCCTTTGTTCCCAAAGGTTATAAATGGGAGTAGTGTACTTTCAGACGGCAGTCTTAAACTCATGTTGGAATAAACAAGTCAAAATTATTATTGTTCTAATTTATAAAGAGTCAACGTTGACTCCATTAATAAATAAATAAAGTTTTTAAAAAGTGATTTCAACAATCGATTATCTAACATATATGTATATATGTATATATGTTAGATAGTGGATTGTTTGAATAACTTTTTAAAAAGAAACTTTATTTGTTACACTGGAGTCAACGTTGACTCGTTAAGAAAATACAATAATAATTTAGAAGTAGTTTAATCGAAAGTGAGTATAAGACTGATTACAAAAAGGTTGTTAGTAATATTTATAATGTTTCAAGAACAAAGGAAACAGTGTTGCTGATTCAGCACAATCAGAATTACTGAGAATTGAAATACAATGCTCATGCAGCGTGAGCGGTTATTGAGAAGAGCTGTTACGCAGTATGTAATACGATATGTTTGAGAAGGTTAAGCCTGTCTCGATAATATTATATATCATAGTATATTTCTAATATAACAGCTTCCCCCTTATAAAAAAAGTTGGTGTTTTATGCAGCAACTTTTGAAATGAATATAAAATGTATATAAAAGGTAATGGTACAATTTGGAAAAATATAAGAGATACAAAAAAATGTTAAATCGTAAGGTTTAAAATACAGAATATAACCTTAGCGTCTAAAATATGAAATGCAAGCACAATAAGCTTGGTTCATAAAATAAAATAACATAAAAATGTTAGAGTTAAAATATAGCTTTAGCAGGAAAGCATAAAATACAAACATACTAAGTTTGAATTGTAAAATGGGATAAAATATTCCCAAGGTTAAAATATAGCTTTACTATAAAAGCATAAAATATAAGTATGATAAGTTTAAATGAAAATGACGTAAAAATGTTAATAAAATTGAAATTAACAAAGGATAGAAAAATAATGAAATATAATGATTAAACAAATGAAATAAAATTCACTGAAGAGTCTAGCACTAAAAGTCAGTAAAAAGGCACAAAACAGTTTGTCTTTAGGTAAGTTCTATGTCTTCGGCTTCGTTGTCTTCTCTTCTTAAGGTAGGTCGTCTTCGTGAAGGAAATAGGTTAGCAAATGTCCTGTAGGGTTTGCTAGGCCTCGGTGGAGATGGGGGTGATGCAGAAACATCGATGGCTAGTCTTCGTCTTTTTGTTCTGCACTTACAAAATAGGTACAGAAATAACAGTCCAAATATTACCACAATGATAAAATAGGTGAACCAGGATATGTGTTTTGTTATAAAGGGTTCGTTGATCAAATCATCTAAATCTCTGGAGTATTGGTCCAACTTGTGTTTGGCAACTTCGAGGTCTTCCGTATTGAGATTGTTTAATTTTAGTGGTTTAAGATTTGGAGCTCGGATTTTGTCTGGAATATGTTTACAACATTCAAATGGAATTTGGATTGGATGAGTGTCGTCTTTTACATCGGTTACTTCATTGGTACTGGCTTGAATTTTTGTGATGCATATGAAGGCGTAACAATTTGGTTGTAATTTTACTATTGAATTTTTGTAGATGACTTCAGTTTTTGAATTTCTTTCTGGACAGTTGATGGTTGTTTGTAGAGGTTCTGCGTTAATAACTAACCATGTGATTTCGTCTATTTTTTGGACGTTGTAGCCTTGGCTGATGATAAATGACGTCTGGCAGTTTTCTGGCAGAGTTTTGAGGTTCTTGAAGAGACGGGCTTCGCATATGGCATTGTTGTCAATAGGGTAGGCAAATAAATTTGGACATAATTTGGTGTTGAAATAAAGTGGTTTGCATTCTTCAAGGTTCGAAATAGGTATGTACATTAATGAATCATCATCTCTCGCGATATATTTTTGAGAAGTTGATAATACATGATATAAACCAGTTCTATCATCCAAAATAGGAATAGGGTATAATTGAAATACTGAATATGTTTGAGGGTCTATTAAAGGTATGTCTAACACAAATATTAGATCCGAATTTGTTTGAAAAGCTTTTAGTTCTATAATGTCTAAGTACTGTGCAACTTTTGATAGTTTGATTGGAAGCGGTAAATTGTTCCTTTGTAGGTTTTGCGAAATTTCCTGTAGAGAATTTACTAAGTCCTTTGGATTTATAATTGACGTGTGAATTATTTTAAGCCTCGCGAAAGTGATGGAATTTAGGATGTCGTTTAGGTTATCCTCGATAAATAAATAACTTGCCATAAGTTGTTCGCAGATTTCGATAAATTTCAGTTTTGCATGGACGTTTTCTATGTCCTTAGTCATATCTAAAATTGAGGTTTCAATTTCTTTAATATCCTTATCGAAAGTTTATTCATCAACTTGCAATTTTTGAATAGTTGCGTTGAAATTTTTGATTACTGAAGTTGTAATAGATATTTGGTTTTTAAGTAGGTTTTCGAGTTTATTGAAATGATTAATTTTGAACATTACTTTTTGAAAGTACCGTTGTTATTAAATTGTTTTGCAATTTATTTTGTCATCTGAGATTATTTTTAGAAATAGGTGTTATTGTCAGTCTGGTATTTGGTCATTTCTTGAAACGTGGTTATCGAAATGATTTTTAACATTTCTTTTGTTTTGGTTTCGGACGCTAATTAATACACGCTATTTGGTAAAATAGTGTACCAATCATGTATTTAGTTTCCTGTATGATTGTCATGTAGTCGGGTATATAACTTATTAGGATAATAATCATATTTATAATGTATTATCGCAATATTTTAATATTTCGTTCGAATGTATGTCACAATAGTTGCTATTCATATGTGGAATAGTTTTAACAGGGTTGTACACTTGGAAAATAACCATGAGGGGTTGCTGTTGTGAACCACAGCGTAGAATGGTATTGCTAGAATAATGTGTGGGTTGAGAAAAATGAATTATTATCGATTTTATTACTGTCATTTATTGTTAATGTCATATTTAATTAAGTATTCATTTCTCTTGATAACATAGGGCTTTAAGATTGAGTTTCATAGGGTGGACTGAACTATCTGAATGTTAGAAAACTTCGGGATATTTTTTCTTGCATGACAAATTTTTCTGAGTGGGAAAATTAAACTTACAGAATTTCAATTTCTGGAGTAGCGTTGAAGATGGGTAGTTACCGCGTGTTCATTTGATATGGAGTTGTTAATATAAGAATAAGAGGATTCACTTATTAGTTTATAATGCGAACATAAATGATTGTCATAAGTCTATACGCATTATATTTCCGAGGTAATGAAGAGATTGACTGATGGAATTATTCGGAAAATTATAAATGAGATTTTTGAAGGAATAATTGTTTGAAATTAAATTCGTGAAATGGTTACTACTTGTCAGAATTAGGGTGATGTACGTTTCGGATAATAATTCTATGTAAATGTTACGAGAAAATAATTTCTTTTTATTTTAAGAAGTTGGTCAGGGAATGAGAGAATGTAAATGTTCCTGTTACATGATTATAGTGTCGAAATTGTAACGTAAGGATGTTTACGATTGATATTGCAATCTTGTGTAGGACAGTGTAAGCTGTGTGAATTTGTCAATTTTTTTGTAGGTGTCAGTGTATGTTTTGTGTGAGAATTGAAATGGGTCGATATTGATTTGTCGAACGGTGCTTTTGGGGTTTTGGTGATTACCAAAGGATTGTTAGGATCCTTGTGATTTGGTATTCGACAAATTTTGCGTTTTTTTATAAAACTTTTGGCGTGGTTTGTTAGTTCTTGCCAATTATATTTGTTTTTGATGTAACCTATTTTTATAAACGGAACCTTATTTATCAGGGGTTCTTGATAGGTTCTGATTAGTAGTTGAAGAATTAAAATATAATGATAAATTTTGTATATTGGTCTAGTATAAGTAATCGAAATTTTGAGGTATTATTTTTTATATTTTCTTTTGAAATCTCTAAATTTTTTTATTTTTAAAATAATGTTGAGAATAAATGCCTTAACATTGATCCTAAAGAGAAATAATTCTGTTTGTTTGTGTTTTTGAGTTAATGTTGGTTTTGTTATTACAAAACTACAGAATAATTTCGTAGTTTTCTTTTTAGAGGGAGATGTTTTAATGAAATTACTGTGTGGAAGTAAGTTCACAATTTTTCTATACAGTGGTTATGTGAAATTTGTAATTTACGTTTTGTTTTCATAATCTATTAGACGTCTTGTCTTATGTAGTTAGAAAGGTTGTCAAATGGTGTAACGTGTAAGGTTCGTTTGTAGTTTATATTGTAGAGAGTAATCTATTAAGGATTTCGTTTTGTAGAGTCGGGTAATTGTGTCAAATTCATGGGCAATTTGTTCGTTGGTAATCTCGTCGTCGTTGTCTGAAATTTTGTTGGAATTTCAAATGAATTTTGAATATTTTGAAGGACGATTGATTTTCAGTTCCTGAAATTTCTTTTGTATATTTGTGAATTTTCAGGATTTTCGAGTGATTCAATTTTTTAATTTTGAAAAGGTATGTTCTGAATTTAGGTTCTAATTTAAAGTCTGAAAATTTCTAAATGTATATTATTTAAATTTCTGCCCTTGCTATTAATTAACAGCTGTTATTACTTGTGCTTGTAAAGCGTTTATGTTGGTGTAATGAAACATCATAATGAGTACAATGCAATATTGAGGTGTTGGATATCAGGCATTTCTTTTTAAAATGTTTAAGTTCATAAACATACAAGACGTGCTTCTGTGCAAAAGTTCAAGGCACTGTTATCAAAGTAGTACTACTATTATGAATTTCTTCGAATTAAATGTAAATACTTTATGTGCATTTATTGAAATGAACAAAAGTATTTCCTTATAATTAAGGTTTTGTTTCATAGAGTAGAATTTATTACAGGAGAAGAAATTTCCTAGTGATATAGAAAAAGGAATAAAATATTTACATAAGAAGTTTATTTTGATAAATAATTGATCTATGGAGTTAATTGATTTATCATACAATTATTTTTAAAGATTTTCAAGCAATATTAATTTAGAAAAGTTTGAGAAAAGTGGAGAATATCTTTAATATAAACTGTTAATTTTAAGTAATAATATTCTAAAATATTTCGGTTAGGTGACTAAAAATTTGTGAGATAATTTTGAGAATTATTTTGGGTTGCAAGTTTTTGTGTGTTTTATTTCGCAGGGTCGGCATACGGTTGAGACGAGAATCGGTATTATCGTTATCAATTAAGTTTAAATATAGATTTGAATTTCTGGACTGGTTCAAATTTTAAGTTAGAAAATTCTACGATTTTTGGAATTGTCTTTTCAGGAAACAAAAATGGGTTTTGTTGGTACATTTTCCTGGTTGTGTAGGGTGTATAAATTTTTCTTTTGCTTTGATTACGCAAGATCGTATGCATGTTTCTCGGATTATTCTTTATTTTGTTTGTCTTTTGAATTTTCGGTTTCCTAAGTATTTTATTATTAATTTTGAATACTGTTTGCGAAATAAACGTTTTTCTGTTTAATGCTTTTGGTTTTATTTGTTTCGAATTATTTTTTGAAATGTTTAAATTTAAGTTTACCCATTTAGATTTATCTATAAGGCATGATTTTGTTTTGGAAAGGTTTATTTTTTGTGGGTTAACGTTAGGGGTTACATTTGAAGAATTTTCTGTTTCTTGTACTTTGCCTTTAAATATTTTTTTGATACGTGATTCGGTAAAAGTAGAACTTTGATTTTTGTTTTCACAGGACATGTCTAAAAGTTCAGGAATTTTGTCTGTTTGATAGGAGTCTGATTTTTGATAATTTACATTAGATGTTGTCTCGAAAAATTCACTTTGTACGTTTGTCTTTGCAGAGGTGTTAGGTAGGCCTATTTTTTCTTGTTCCTGAGCTAGCGGTATAGCGTCAGTGTCACAATAAAATTCAAATATTTCTTCAGTGTCTGGTTCGAAAAAAATAGGATTTTGATTAATGATGTTGCCTGAAATGTGATTGTTAATGTTTTTGTTTGAATTTGTAACTTGTTGTAAAGGTAAATAATCGTTAACTTTAAATAATGGTATATTTTTAAAATTAGTAATTAGTTGATTATTTTTGAAGTCTATAATGCAATCGTAATGTTCTAGAAAGTCGCTACCTACGAAACCATCAAAGTCTGTATCTAAATCGTGTACATAAACTTCGTATGGGTCGTTAGAATTGAATGGTATGAGAACAGATTCGGTGATATTAATTTTTTGACCTATTGCTTGTATATTTAAATTTTCGGGACGTCTTTGATTATAATTTCCTGTTGCTTTGGGTTTGAAAATGGAAATATCTGCACCTAAATTGATTAGAATATTAAATTTATTTGTTGGGTCTTTCATGAAATACAGGTTTGCCGAACTTACTTGAAATGGAGGGTTAGATGGTGAATTTACATGAAACATTGCTCTTGAGGGTTCGAATGTGGGTCGGAATTGTCCTTGAGGGTTATCGCTTGGACTTGGCGAGAAATTTGGTCTAATTCGTCCGTTTGTTGTGTTGGAGTATTCGTGGAATACTCCGGGCCTATGCAAAAATCCGGAGGATTAGCGGTATAATCCTCGTGCTGTTGAGATTGAGAATTAGCAGTATAATTCTCGTACTGTTGGGGTTGAGAATTAGCAGTATAATTCTCACATTGTTGGGTTCCAAAATCGTAATCATAATCATTTTCGTTAGAATAATTGGGAGAATAATTGGTAGAATAATTTACAGGATAACTTTCATATTGGATTGGGCTATCAGTGTAGTTATCATAAGGTTCTTGATTTAGGTGATGTGTCTTTTGTTGATTAAACCTGTTGAAATTTGGGTTTGGTTGGATGGCAGAAGGTCTTTGTTGGTTGAAGTTTGGATTTGGCCTGATAGCTGAGGGCCTGTTCTGTTGAGAATAATTTTGCTGCTGGTTAGAGAAATTTTGGAAATTTTGCGGTCTATGATTAGATGTGAAATGTTGCCTTGGAAGCTGTGCTTGATTAGAATAAGCATTTGGTGTGAAATTGGGAGATGGGGATTGATAGTTTTGCCTTGTGCGGCATTCATTAACATGGTGTCCGCTTCTTTTGCAGAAGGTGCAAAATTGTGGGGAGTTTGGACGTCTTTGTGGGTTTTGAATGAGATTTTTATTTGGAACCCTATTAGAAAATTTTTGTGATTCAAAATAGGATAATTGCAATTCACGTTTAATGCGGTTTATTGCGTCTAACATGTCGCTAGGGTTACCAGCCCTAATGATTTGACCTAATTTGGGTTCTAATCCGGTTAATAATGTGGTCAATGTCATATTTTCAATGAGATTACATTGAGCAGTTTTTTCCTCTAGAGTTAGAGTCTGCTTTTGCACTGCTGCGTGCATTTTAGCGTTGTGCGTTTGTAGTCTTGATACAAATATTAGTGCGGTTTCATTGGGTAACTGACGAATCCTCTGCAGATCCTGAATCAAAGCTGTCAGGTCGCGAGAGTCGCCAAAATGAGCTTCAAGTAAGCTTTTGATTTCTGCCCATGTAGCAGGGTTTCGGGAATTTATTAATTCTGCGGCTTTTCCGCGTAATTTATTTTTTATGTGAAGCGTTAATAAGACGCGCTGATCATCAACAGCGATCCCCTGAGCGGTTATGCAAGCTGAAATAAATGTTTGCAAGAATATGGGGTTGCCGTCAAATTCGGGCACTATGGAAAATATTTCGCTTAACCTATAAGGTTCAATATTTATTGTTTCGTTCGCCGTGATTGAATTGTTTGCATTGGAATTGCTTACGTTTGTAGCCATTTTATTTATATTATTTAGATAATCGAATAACTTAAAACACCTTTTCAATTTGAGCTAGTACGCTACTGATAATTGGCAATTTTTTATTATATGTAAAACAGTGTGCTGTTTATTTTATAATATTTCAAAATTTAATTACAAGGATAATTGGATTAATTTAAAAAGTGTTTTTAGTTGGGAATAATGTCACTGAAATTTTATATACTAATGTGCATTTAAACAGTATAGAACATGTGGGTTTTATTTTATTTCACAGTCAAGTAAGGCGTAAACTTAACCTTTATATGATATATGATATTATGATAAAAATAATGTTAAGATAAAAATGGTATGTGATTGTAGTTAATTAGATAAATTCGCACTTGAGGAGTATATGATATTACCATAAAAATAATGTTACGATAGGAACAGTGTATGATTACGGTTATTTATATAGGTCACACAAATTATAATCAAGATATTTTGTTTCAAGTTTAAATAAAATTACTATTTTAGATATTAGAACTGTATGTAGCAATGCAATGTATTTTAATAAAATATAATGTAAAATTATGTCGTTGAAAATCAATAATTGCGAGACGATTCAAAAATGACTTACCCTAAATTTTTCATTCCTCGTGGTCCAGTTGAATGCGACTTCGTGAGCTTAGCTTCACCAAAGGTCTCTCTCTGCCAGGGGCGTCACTGGGTGTTCCTTCCACAGGGTTGCCTTTGATGCCGAAGACACCAACGATGGGACGGGATGAAATTCTTACTTGCTAATTGTTGAATCGTGTTGATTTGAAATGTTGCTTTGTTGCTTGTATTTCTTGATAATTATTATTGTTTCGCTTCTGTGCGTTTGAGAATAATGTAGGTTCTTCTGAACAAAGGATTGGGATCCACCACTACAGCTAAGAAGTTCTCCTTGTTCCAGAAGCTCTTTTCGTCCGGTTAGGCACCTTTTTCAGATGGACTCCTTGTTCCCTCGGATATGTTTGCTACTGGTTAGGCTCCCGAACTGTGTGTTTTTCAGATCCGCCACGACTGCGCCAATGTTAGATAGTGGATTGTTTGAATAACTTTTTAAAAAGAAACTTTATTTGTTACACTGGAGTCAACGTTGACTCGTTAAGAAAATACAATAATAATTTAGAAGTAGTTTAATCGAAAGTGAGTATAAGACTGATTACAAAAAGGTTGTTAGTAATATTTATAATGTTTCAAGAACAAAGGAAACAGTGTTGCTGATTCAGCACAATCAGAATTACTGAGAATTGAAATACAATGCTCATGCAGCGTGAGCGGTTATTGAGAAGAGCTGTTACGCAGTATGTAATACGATATGTTTGAGAAGGTTAAGCCTGTCTCGATAATATTATATATCATAGTATATTTCTAATATAACATATATGTATATATGTATATATGTATATATGTATATATGTATATATGTATATATGTATATATGTATATATGTATATATGTATATATGTATATATGTATATATGTATATATGTATATATGTATATATGTATATATGTATATATGTATATATGTATATATGTATATATGTATATATGTATATATGTATATATGTATATATGTATATATGTATATATGTATATATGTATATATGTATATATGTATATATGTATATATATATATGTATATATGTATATATGTATATATGTATATATGTATATATGTATATATGTATATATGTATATATGTATATATGTATATATGTATATATGTATATATGTATATATGTATATATGTATATATGTATATATGTATATATGTATGTTATATTAGAAATATACTATGATATATAATATTATCGAGACAGGCTTAACCTTCTCAAACATATCGTATTACATACTGCGTAACAGCTCTTCTCAATAACCGCTCACGCTGCATGAGCATTGTATTTCAATTCTCAGTAATTCTGATTGTGCTGAATCAGCAACACTGTTTCCTTTGTTCTCGAAACATTATAAATATTACTAACAACCTTTTTGTAATCAGTCTTATACTCACTTTCGATTAAACTACTTCTAAATTATTATTGTATTTTCTTAACGAGTCAACGTTGACTCCAGTGTAACAAATAAAGTTCCTTTTTAAAAAGTTATTCAAACAATCCACTATCTAACATTGGCGCAGTCGTGGCGGATCTGAAAAACACGCACAGTTCGGGAGCCTAACCAGTAGCAAACATATCCGAGGGAACAAGGAGTCCATCTGGAAAAGGTGCCTAACCGGACGAAAAGAGCTTCTGGAACAAGGAGAACTTCTTAGCTGTGGTGGTGGATCCCAATCCTTTGTTCAGAAGAACCTACATTATTCTCAAACGCACAGAAGCGAAACAATAATAATTATCAAGAAATACAAGCAACAAAGCAACATTTCAAATCAACACGATTCAACAATTAGCAAGTAAGAATTTCATCCCGTCCCATCGTTGGTGTCTTCGGCATCAAAGGCAACCCTGTGGAAGGAACACCCAGTGACGCCCCTGGCAGAGAGAGACCTTTGGTGAAGCTAAGCTCACGAAGTCGCATTCAACCGGACCACGAGGAATGAAAAATTTAGGGTAAGTCATTTTTGAATCGTCTCGCAATTATTGATTTTCAACGACATAATTTTACATATATTTTATCAAAATACATTGCATTGCTACATACAGTTCTAATATCTAAGGTAGTAATTTTATTTAAACTTGAGACAAAATATCTTGATTATAATTTGTGTGACCTATATAAATAACCGTAATCATACACTATTCCTATCGTAACATTATTTTTATGGTAATATCATATACTCCTTAAGTGCGAATTTATCTAATTAACTGTAATCACGTACCATTGTTATCTTAGCATTTTTATCGTAATATAATATTGCATACCACATAAAAGGTTAAAGTTAAGGCCGTAAGACAAAGCTTATGTTCTACAATACTATTTAAAGTGCATACATTAAAATATAAAATTATCAGAGTTATACTATTTCCAAACTCAAAACGCTTTTTAAACCAAACGCGTTTTTCGAATTAATCTAGCTATTCTATAATATAAATTTTAAATATTACAGAATAAATTCTTGCACATTTCATATAAAAAATTTCTTATTAAACACCAGTAGCGTACTAACTTAAATTGGAAAAAGGCGTTTTAAGTTATTTAATTATCTAAATATTATAAATAAAATGGCTACAAATTCCAATGTAAACAACTCAATCACTACAAATGCCAACAACTCAGTTACTGCAAATGAAACCATAAATATTGAACCTTATAGGTTAAGCGAAATATTTTCCATAGTGCCCGAATTTGACGGCAACCCCATATTCTTGCAAACATTTATTTCAGCCTGTATAACCGCTCAGGGGATCGCTGTTGATGATCAGCGCGTCTTATTAACGCTTCACATAAAAAATAAATTACGCGGAAAAGCCGCAGAATTAATAAATTCCCGAAACCCTGCTACATGGGCAGAAATCAAAAGCTTACTTGAAGCTCATTTTGGTGATTCTCGTGACCTGACAGCACTAATTCAGGATCTACAGAGGATTCGCCAATCATCTAACGAAACTGCATTGGTATTTGTATCTAGGTTGCAGACACACAACGCGAAAATGCACGCCGCTATACAAAAACAAACTCTAACCCTTGAAGAAAAAACGGCTCAATCAAATTTGATTGAAAACATGACATTGACCACTCTATTGACCGGGTTAGAACCCAAATTAGGCCTAATCATTAGGGCTGGCAATCCTAGCAACATGCTAGACGCCATAAACAGGATCAAACGAGAACTACAGTTGTCATATTTCGAATCACAAAAATTTTCCATTAAAGCCCCAAATAAAAATCCCATTCAAAACCCACAGAGACGTCCAAACTCCCCACAATTTTGCACCTTCTGCAAAAGAAACGGACACCATTTTAACGAATGCCGCACAAGGCAAATCTATCAGTCCCCATCTCCCAATTTCACACCAAATGCTTATTCTAATCAAGCACAGCCTCCAAGGCCACATTTCCAGAGTGCATCTAACCATAGACCACAAAACTTTCAAAATTTCTCTAATCAGCAACACAATTATTCTCAACAGAACAGGCCCTCAGCTATCAGGCCAAATCCCAACTTCCACCAGCAGAGACCTTCTGCCATACAACCGACCCCGAATTTTAATCGATTCAATCAACAAAAGACACATCACCTAAATCAAGAATCTTATGATAACTACACTGATAGCCCAAACCAATATGAAAATTATCCTGTAAATTATTCTACCAATTATTCTCCCAATTATTCTAAAGAAAATGATTATGATTACGATTTTGGAACCCAACAATGTGAGAATTATACTGCTAATTCTCAACTCCAACAGTACGAGAATTATACTGCTAATTCTCAATCTCAACAGCACGAGGATTATACTGCTAATCCTCCGGATTTTTGCATAGGCCCGGAGTATTCCACGAGTACTCCAACACAGCAAACGGACGAACTAGACCAAATTTCTCGCCAAGTCCAAGCGATAAACCTCCAGGACAGTTTCGACCCAAACCTGAACTTCCCGGAAAACCAATTCATGCAAAAACACCCCGCTACAAACTAAATGTCGTAAATTCCAAAAATCTATTTTACATAAAAGACTTCACAAATCGTTTCAAAATTCTTGTCGACTCAGGTGCAGGTATTTCTGTATTTAAAACCAAAACAGCGGAAAGGTACAAACAAAGATATCCTGAAAACGTAATTATACAGGGTATAACAGATGAAAAAATTAATATCACCGAATCTGTACTAATACCATTCAATATAAATGACCCATACATGGTTTATGTTCACGACCTAGATATAGAATTCGATGGACTATTAGGTGCAGACTTTTTAAAATATTATAAGTGTCATGCGGACTTTGAAAATAATCAACTTATTACCAATTTTAAAACCGTACCACTATTCGAGGTGACTGAGGTAACATCAATCAGGAACCACAATAATTCTAACGAAAACAATAATCCAGGTATTAGAATTTCAAACCCAAATTTAAATGTCAAAAACCAAAATGTAATTTCTATCGAACCACGCACAGAAAAGATTTTTAAACTTAAATGCGATTTACAAAATACCGAAGCTATACTAATAGCCCAGGAAAACGAAAAGGTACGTTTACCGAACGCCATTGTCAAAGTAGACAACAATGGTGAATTTTTGACGACAGTAATAAACTCAAATGCAATTCCGAAAACAATAAAATTTTCAAATCTTAAACTTGAACCCGTCCAAAAATTTAGGTCAATATTTAATGTAAATCTTCAAAATCCGGATTCCCAATATATAGACAGAAATCACGAAATAAGAAACCAATTACGCTTAGACCACTTGAACGACGAGGAGAGTGAATTAACTACTCAACTCTGTTTAGACTTTTCAGACATATTCTATTTAGAAGGTGACAACTTGACATTTACCAATGAAATCAAACATTCAATAGACACTAACGATTCCAAGCCAATTTTCACTAAATCTTACCGTTACCCCCAAATTCATAAACAAGAGGTAAAATCACAAGTTTCAAAAATGCTCGACCAAGGCATTATCCAGCCTTCAATTTCTCCCTGGTCCTCCCCAGTTTGGGTAGTCCCCAAAAAACTAGACGCTTCTGGTTAACAGAAATGGCGCGTCGTAGTTGACTATCGAAAATTAAACGAAGTAACGATAGGTGATAAATATCCTCTACCTAACATTTCCGACCTTTTAGATCAATTAGGCAAATGCCAATATTTCACAACTTTAGATTTGGCCTCTGGCTTCCATCAAATTGAAATCGATCCCAAAGACATTCAAAAAACCGCTTTCACAGTCGAAAATGGTCATTTTGAATTCGTACGAATGCCTTTTGGACTGAAAAATGCTCCATCAACATTTCAAAGGGTGATGGACAACATTTTACTAGGAATCCAAAACGAAAGGTGTCTCGTCTATATGGACGATATCATTATCTACTCCCCTACTATCCATGAACATATTTCTCGATTAACAGAAGTCTTCAAACGTTTACAAAAAGCCAACCTCAAAATTCAGCCAGACAAATGCGAATTCCTTCGCAAAGAAGTTGCCTATTTAGGACATCTTATTACAAAGGATGGTGTAAAACCGAACCCTGCCAAAGTCGAAGCAATTCTAAATTTTCCTCAACCAAAAAATCAGAAAGAGATTAAATCTTTTCTAGGTTTAGCAGGCTACTATAGACGCTTCATTCCTAATTTCTCCAAAATTTCAAAACCCTTAACTAAGTTGCTACAAAAAGATATACCTTTCAATTTCGACAATGACTGTACAAATTCATTCGAAACCCTAAAACAAACTTTGACAACTACCCCGATATTGATCTACCCCAACTTTGATGAACCTTTTGTCCTAACTACAGACGCTAGTGCATTTGCAATAAGTTCTGTACTTTCACAAGGAAGTATAGGAAAAGATTTGCCAATCGCATACGCATCTCGAACTTTATGCGGCGCGGAAACTAAGTATTCAACCATTGAGCGTGAACTTTTATCTTTGGTCTGGAGTGTAAAGCATTTTAGGCCATATCTATTCGGAAGGAAGTTCAAACTCGTCACCGACCACCGACCACTCACTTGGTTATTTTCCATAAAAGACCCAGGTAGTAGACTAGCGCGTTGGCGCTTAAAACTAGAAGAATACGACTACGAGATAATATACAAACCCGGAAAGATCAATAAAAACGCGGACGCGTTGTCCAGAATAAAAATCAATCACTTTTCAGAATGTTCCAAATTTTATTCAAAAATTCTAGCGGCAAACGAAGACTCAAACGAAGATGAAACCTCAGACAGCGACGACGAGATCACTGACGAACAAATTGCCCGAGAATTCGACACATTCTCCCGTCTTTACAAAACCAAATCTCTAATAGACTATTCCAAAATTCAAATCACAAATAAACAACTATTAGATCGAGAAAATAAAAACATCATAACGTTTTTCCAACAAAACAACTTGACAGACCTTCACCATCAAATTATCGAGGATATTTTCGAGGAAAACCCCGAATTCTATAACAATACAATCAATATCGTTTCCAGTAAATCGACCCGACAAAGAAATTATTACATTATCGCTCTACCCTTTGACCCAGAGTCTGTGGTAGAACACTTATTTTTAACATTATATAAACACCGGAACAAATTAGACCTTTCCAAAACTTACCATGTTGAAAACAATCTAGACTTTCCAATTCTCGAAATTCTATCATTTATTTCCAACGGAAACCGCGTTCTCGCCTCACACATCTTCCAGCGGCTTGTATATCAGTGTATGCGCGGAAGCTATACAACCTTAGGCGAGGGTTGTATAGGAGATATACGATCCTTCGGAGGGGATGTAAAGCCGTCGGTCCCTTGTCTATTAAATGTTAGGCAAGTAAAAGATCCCTACTCTTCTTAAGGGAAGAGGTTCGGCAAAATTCCTGGTTGGGGGTAGCTCGTCTACAGGCGTCGGTGATAGGCCTCAGTAGCGGAAATAGGCCGACGTTAAATAAATGTATAAAAAAAAAAAAAAAAATCATTTATTTTTGCAGAAAAAGACTTAAAACTAATCATATGTCAAAATTTAGTACGAACTCCCGACAAGGACCAACGTCCGATCATTCTTGACCAGCATCACACCGGAAAAAATAATTTACATCGTGGAATAAATGAAACGATACGTAGAATCAAAAATAAATATAATTGGCAAGGCTTAACAAAAGACGTCGAAAATTTTATAAAAAATTGTGAAACATGTCAAAGAACAAAAGTCTGTCGCAAGAACCTCAACAATCCCTTAGTGATTACCGAAACCCCTAAAACTCCACTTAAGAGAGTTAATATTGATCTATTCGAATTTCCCACTCGAAACTATGCATTAACTATCTGCGACGAGTTAACCAAATTTACTCAAGCTTACGCAGTCCCAGACAACAGCGCAAAATCAGTCGTAAACACCCTGTTGCTTTATTTTCAGCATTATGGTACCCCACTAAGAATTCATTGCGATTATGGCGGTGAATTTGATAATAATTTATTAAAAGACCTTTGCACCCTTTACGACATAAAACTAACATACTCAAGCGTAGGACATCCTCAATCCAACGGATCTATCGAACGATTCCATGCCACCCTAGCAGAAATGATAAGAATACACAAAACCGAAAATCCCAACGAACATCCCTTTACTATATTACCCTATGCTTTGATATGTTATAACAATTCAGTAAACAAAACTCATGGCTTTACGCCATACGAACTTATTTTCGGACATACAGCTAACCGACCACCTGAAACTCTTTACAACCAAAAAGACCTGATCACCAAATACGTTAGAGACCTAAATAATCGAATATCCCATTATTACAAAATTGCGCGAAGTCGAACAGAAGCACAAAAACAAAAAGCCAAAGTTCGATTCGACAAGAACATTCCCGAAAATAGACACACATATAATATTGGCGACAAAGTGTACGTCAAAGAATCACAAATAAAAAATAAACTGCAAAATAAATTCAACGGTCCCTTTGAAATTACAGAAATTTTTCAAAATTCCGCTACATTACTAAATCTCGAAACAAACCAAACAACCAAAGTAAATTTTGATCGAATGAAACCATATACTGAAGATTAAATTTATTTTCAGGTTTCTCCTGCTGATCGGATCAGCACTTGCTCAATTTAAAATAACACCTATTAACAATACGATCGGAGTATATTATCACCAAGACACGGACATTGTGATTTCTCACAAGAAATGGACTTTACTGGTACACAAAAACATATCTACCTTTAAGACAGCTTTCGACAAAAACGACAAGATCTTACAGACACTATACAACACACTCGACCCAGCATATCATTACATGAACGTCTTTTCAGGAGATGTAAAAACTCACCTTAGCTTATTGACGCAAATTTCCCAATCAATACAATCAAAATTTGACGAAATTTACCTTGACACGAAACGATACAAACGAGGAATACTAAATGGCATCGGAACGATTTTCAAATCA
Source organism: Leptura quadrifasciata (assembly GCA_963675555.1). Lineage (NCBI taxonomy): Eukaryota > Metazoa > Arthropoda > Insecta > Coleoptera > Cerambycidae > Leptura > Leptura quadrifasciata. Next base: position 33,315,748 of record OY776682.1, read on the forward strand.
ATAACCGGAAATTTAGACGCAGAAGACGGTCAGTATTATTCTGATTGTATCAACAAATTGAATAATGACGAACACCAACTCGAAAACCTAATTAAAAACCAAATATCTGTTACAACTTCAGTAATCAAAAATTTCAACGCAACTATTCAAAAATTGCAAGTTGACGAAGAAACTTTCAATAAGGATATTAAAGAAATTGAAACCTCAATTTTAGACATGACTAAAGACATAGAAAACGTCCATGCAAAACTGAAATTTATCGAAATCTGCGAACAACTTATGGCAAGTTATTTATTTATCGAGGATAACCTAAATGACATCCTAAATTCCATCACTTTCGCGAGGCTTAAAATAATTCACACGTCAATTATAAATCCAAAGGACTTAGTAAATTCTCTACAGGAAATTTCGCAAAACCTACAAAGGAACAATTTACCGCTTCCAATCAAACTATCAAAAGTTGCACAGTACTTAGACATTATAGAACTAAAAGCTTTTCAAACAAATTCGGATCTAATATTTGTGTTAGACATACCTTTAATAGACACTCAAACATATTCAGTTATTCCAATTATACCCTGTTCCTATTTTGGATAATAGAACTGGTTTATATCATGTATTATCAACTTCTCAAAAATATATCGCGAGAGATGATGATTCATTAATGTACATACCTATTTCGAACCTTGAAGAATGCAAACCACTTTATTTCAACACCAAATTATGTCCAAATTTATTTGCATATCCTATTGACAACAATGCCATATGCGAAGCCCGTCTCTTCAAGAACCTCAAAACTCTGCCAGAAAACTGCCAGACGTCATTTATCATCAGCCAAGGCTAGAACGTCCAAAAAATAGACGAAAACACATGGTTAGTTATTAACGCAGAACCTCAACAAACAACCATCAACTGTCCAGAAAGAAATTAAAAAACTGAAGTCATCTACAAAAATTCAATAGTAAAATTACAACCAAATTGTTACGCCTTCATAGGCATCACAAAAATTCAAGCCAGTACCAATGAAGTAACCGATGTAAAAGACGACACTCATCCAATCCAAATTCCATTTGAATGTTGTAAACATATTCCAGACAAAATCCGAGCTCCAAATCTTAAACCACTAAAATTAAACAATCTCAATACGGAAGACCTCGAAGTTGCCAAACACAAGTTGGACCAATACTCCAGAGATTTAGATGATTTGATCAACGAACTCTTTATAACAAAACATATATCCTGGTTCACCTATTTTATCATTGTGCTAATATTTGGACTGTTATTTCTGTACCTATTTTGTAAGTGCAGAACAAAAAGACGAAGACTAGCCATCGATGTTTCTGCATCACCCCCATCTCCACCGAGGCCTAGCAAACCCTACAGGACATTTGCTAACCTATTTCCTTCACGAAGACGACCTACCTTAAGAAGAGAAGACGACGAAGCCGAAGACATAGAACTTACCTAAAGGCAAACTGTTTTGTGCCTTTTTACTGACTTTTAGTGTTAGACTTTTCAGTGAATTTTATTTCATTTGTTTAATCATTATATTTCATTATTTTTCTATCCTTTGTTAATTTCAATTTTATTAACATTTTTACATCACTTTCATTTAAACTTATCATACTTATATTTTATGCTTTTATAGTAAAGCCATATTTTAACCTTGGGAATATTTTATCCCATTTTACAATTCAAACTTAGTATGTTTGTATTTTACGCTTTCCTGCTAAAGCTATATTTTAACTCTAACATTTTTATGTTATTTTATTTCATGAATCAAGCTTATTGTGCTTGCATTTCATATTTTAGACGCTAAGGTTATATTCTGTATTTTAAACCTTACGATTTAACATTTTTGTATCTTTTATATTTTTCCAAATTGTACCATTACCTTTTATACACATTTTATATTCATTTCAAAAGTTGCTGCATAAACACCAACTTTTTTTATAAGGGGGAAGCTGTTATATTAGAAATATACTATGATATATAATATTATCGAGACAGGCTTAACCTTCTCAAACATATCGTATTACATACTGCGTAACAGCTCTTCTCAATAACCGCTCACGCTGCATGAGGATTGTATTTCAATTCTCAGTAATTCTGATTGTGCTGAATCAGCAACACTGTTTCCTTTGTTCTCGAAACATTATAAATATTACTAACAACCTTTTTGTAATCAGTCTTATACTCACTTTCGATTAAACTACTTCTAAATTATTATTGTATTTTCTTAACGAGTCAACGTTGACTCCAGTGTAACAAATAAAGTTCCTTTTTAAAAAGTTATTCAAACAATCCACTATGTAACATGTATATATGTATATATACAGGGTTACTGGTAATTCGATACATTCCTTTGGAGATGTGATGGGGCATGATCTAAGAAGTAAATTTAGCTGTAACATATATTATGCAAAACTCATTAGTTTTTGAGATATTTAATTTTTTTTGTTTTTCTCAAAAAGTAGATCTTAATGTCCTAAAAGTTAATATTCGAAAAATCTATTTCACATTTTTAAATTTTTTTTACTGGATTACTTGTCCAATATTATAGATATCCGTTTGGAATGAAAAATAGAATAGAATACTTTATTAATCCAATTGATCATAATTGTGACATAGGACACAATATCTGGAAACATTTCAATCATGTGAACATCTGAAAAAAAATAATTTACCTATTAGGTTTTTTCAAAAAAATATTAACGTAACACGCGTATAAATTATTATAAAAACTGCCTTATTTCAATAGCTATCTAACAAGGTACAAATGTTCAATGTACCCTTAATAGTTCTAAGAAAATACTAGTAAAAATAACACAAGTAGTACGAATTTTATTTTTAGATAAACAGTAAAAAACATTTTAAAAGTAGAGTTTAATTCTTCATTAATTTCAAAGTTGTACTTTATTTTTTATGTCTTGCTCAAAATGGGAGCCCCTATTCCGTATACAAACACGGCAGCGTCTTCTTATTTCCGTCCTTGTTACTCTGGTTGTCAGATTATGCCTTATGTGTTGGGCAGCATCGACTATCCTTTGTCTAAGGTTTTCTATAGTATTGACTGGTGTGGCATAGACCATCTCCTTCATATGACCCATACGTAATAATCAAGGGGTGTTAAGTCAGGGCTTCGCGCTGGCCAAGGTATTGGGCCGGCTCTTCCAATCCAACGGTTAGGGAAACGTTGATCAAGTAACTGTCGTACTGTCAGCCGATAATGTGCTGGACAACTGTCGTTCTGAAACATCATTCGCTGTCTGACGGCGAGAGGAACATCTTCTAAAATCACCGCCAGATCATTTCTTAAAAAATTTTCATAGATTTCCCCGTTTAAATTTTGAGGAAGAAAGTGTGGCCCTATTAAATAGTGGCCAATGACTCCCATCCACATATTAATAGAAAACTTCATTTGGAAACTAGTTTCACGTGTTAACTTGGGATTTTCCTCTGCCCAATAATGTAGGTTGTGGAAATTTGTTATACCCTCGCGATTAAATTTTCGACTTTCGACTCGATTCGAATTTTCGAATTTAACATAAAGCAGCAGAATTCCACTCTCCTTCCAGGATCACCTTCCTCCAAGCCTTGGACAGGGGTATAGTGGTAAGGATGACATCCAACTCCACGTATCGTAGACCGAACTTTCCATTGTGATGCTCCGGTTAGTCTTGCGACTTTATTAGTTAAAATAATTGGGTCTTCCTCAAAATACCTCAATATTTCTTCCTCATCATCTGGTTCATAAACGGGAGGAGCACCAGCGTCACTTCTTCTACATTTCACGGAGCCAGTTTCAGCGATATTTCGATATGCCGTACTGAATACATTTGCATTTGGTAAGCGGCGGTTAGGGAACCAAAGACCATATTCTCGGCGAGCTTCAGCAGTGTTGCCGCCACAGTATCCATAGACAAACAAGATATCAGCGTATTCTGCGTTGGCATACGCGGCCATGGCACAGAAAATACAATAACAACAACTAATAACAACAACTACGAGCAAAATCAAAATCTTCGATAACTAATTTAACAAGACCAACAAACTTAAGGGACACGGAGATAAAAATGTCAGTTAATGACATATATGCACAAACGTTAAAGTCAAGGACTGACTGACATAAATGAAAATGAACGATTAGTCGTTTAATAAATTCCGCCACCAGCATTATCTTTACTAATTTTTTATTAGAACTATCAAGGGTACATTAAACATTTCTACCTAGTTAGATAGCTATTGAAATAAGGAAGTTTTTATAATAATTTGTACGCGTGCTACATTAATATTTTTTTGAAAAAACCTAATAGGTAAATTTCATAACTGATTTAAAAAAAAAAATTTTACAAGTTTTTATTTTAAATGTTCACGTGATCGAAATGTTTCCGGATATTTTTCATTCCAAACGGATATCTATAATATTGGACAAGTAATCCAGTAAAAAAAATTTAAAAATGTCAAGTAGATTTTTCGGAAATTAACTTTTAAGACATTAAGATCTACTTTTTTGAGAAAAACAAAAAAATTGAAATATCTCAAAAACTATTGAGTTTTGCATAATGTATGTTAGGGCTAGATTTACTCCTTAGCTCATGCCCCATCACATCTCCAAAGGAATGTATCGAATTACCAGTAACCCTGTATATATATATATATATATATGTTATATATATATATATATATATATGTTATATGTATAGAAATCGCGCAACGAAACAAAAATTATATACAAAATCTCAGAGAGAGAAAAATGGCTGTATGCGTAATTTTCCTATAATATATAGATAGGTGTATATGTAATCTAATAATATATCGAGAAAGAAATGTATATAGGCGATAAGTCGAGAAATTCTCTTGCCAATCTTAAATCTTCAAGTGGACTTGCTACAAGTCTTTGGGATGGCTTCGTGAGGGCCCTCTTTTTGTACTTCAACTGGATTATCTCCACACCAACAATAACACATGAACAATAGTACAACAGCGATAATAAATTTGCTAAACATATAGTTTAAAAAAGGATAAATTTCAATAACAATTGCGGAGCGAAAATGGCGAATATCGTTTCACGGTACACACATGCAGAGCTATCTGGTCTGCGTTTTTTCTTCCAGAGTTTTTTTTTTTGTTTCTTCCCAAAAAAGGCTAGAGAAAACCTAGACTCTCACATGCGCGGACAAATAATGAATAAACGCGTACAATTTAAAAGTAGATTTGGTGTACTTACAAACAAAACAACCAAACAATAAAATTTAAACTAATAATAAAAAAAAGAAAATTAATGGAAACTAAACATTTCGGCCCACCAAAATGCTATGCATTTTCGAAACCAGAAACGTCGGGGACAGGTAAGGGGCATAATTTTGTTAAAGGCCGTTTAAAAACTCCATTAACAGTGTGGACATCGGCTACTCGTGCTACACCGTCAGAGCCGGGATATAAAACTGTAATTCGTCCGAGACGCCACTGGAGTGGATGCGTCGTGTTATCTTTAATGACGACTAAAGTTCCTAAATCTGGAGAGAGAGTGGGTTTCAGCCACTTGCCTCTATTTTGCAAAGTGCAAAGATAATCTCGTTCCCAACGACGCCAAATATCTTGTTGAATTCTCTGGAGTAACTGCCAACGAGTCAAGCGATTAATATTAAGAGAAGTTAAATCTTCGTCTGGAGCGGAAGTCAAAGGCTCGAGGGTCAGAAAATGACCAGGAGTAAGCGCACTAAAATCATTTGGATCTGAACTTAAGGGTGAAATAGGACGCGAATTAAGAATTGCTTCGATTTGGCACAAAACAGTGTTAAGTTCTTCGTAAGTTAGAATTTGCTTACCTATAACTCTAATTAGGTGACTTTTCATAGACTTAATGCCAGCTTCCCAAATTCCTCCAAAGTGGGGAGCTAATGGTGGTATAAAATGCCACTTAATGCTTTCCTGCGAGGCTGCGCGTTTTGTTAAATTGATAAGCTCTTTATTTGCCCTAACGAAATTGGTAGCGTTATCGCTGTACAAGTGACTAACACGACCACGGCGTGAAATAAAGCGACGTAAAGCGGCTAAAAAAGCTTCTGCGGTTAAATCTGAACACAATTCTATATGAACATTTTTCGTTGACAAACATATAAAAAGGCAAATCCAAGCCTTATAAGTTTTTGCTCCCCTAGTTCTTTCCAGCGTTATCGTAAAAGGACCAGCATAGTCGACACCAGAATTCGAAAATGGTTTAACTTGTGAAATTCGTGGACTAGGTAAATTGCCCATGATTGGTTGAAAAGGTTTAGGCTGAATTTTAAAGCATCTTACACATCGCGATAGAACATGTCTTATAGCGCGTTTAGCAGACAAAATCCAAAAGTTTTGAGACAATAGAAATTGTACAGTTTGAACACCTGCATGAAAATATTTTAAATGAATTTCCTCAATAATTAAGTAAGTTAATTGGCTCTTACGTGGCAGAAGAAGCGGATATTTTTTATCATAAGAAAAAGTGGAATGGTGAAGCCTGCCTCCCACTCTTAATATACTCTGATCATCTAAAAAAGCGTTTAGTTTTTGAAATGGTTTTGGCAACAATTTATTTGATTTTATTTTGTTAATTTCATCACAAAAGAATAATTGTTGCTCGCGTTTTACTAAAATCAATAAACTCTTATGTAACTCAAGATGTGATATATTACCTGATATTTTTCGGTCCCGAAACCTACAATTATTAATAAAGCGAAGAATATAAGCGAGAGTATGTTTTAGAAAATTTAAAGAAGAATATTTAAGTAAGAGCGAGTCTAAAAAATGTTCTGATAAGTTCGTAACATTTAGAGAAGTATGTTTTCTTTCTTCGGAAGGAAATTCTGTTTGAGAGTGATAATTCAATTTAGAGATTGGCCAAAGATTATTAGATAATTTTAAAAAGTCAGGTGCTGTCCACCATAACTTATTATTTAAAAGTTCTGAGGGAAAAGTCCCCCTAGAAGCCAGGTCAGCGGGATTTTGATCAGAACTTATATGGTACCAATTAGCAGGATTTATTCTTTCCTGAATAAGACTAATGCGGTTACTTACAAAAGTTTTCCATTTATGCGGATGCGATTTTATCCAAGATAGGCAAATAGCCGAATCGGTCCATGCGTAAATTTTATCAAATTCGATTTTATTTTTATAAGTAGTCAGAACAAATTCAAGTAATTCCGATAATAAGACGGCAGCGCATAATTCTAAACGGGGAATAGATATGGTCCGCAACGGAGCCACTCTAGATTTAGCGCAAATAAAATAGACAGAATATTCATCCTGTTGACAAGTCCTCAAATAAACCGCGGCCGCATAACCCCTTTCACTAGCATCAGCAAAGCCATGTAATTCTAAAGAATCAGTGCAATCTATGTTTATGTGTTGAGGTAAATTGAGTTCAGAAAGCGATTTTAATTCGTTCTTATAGCGTAACCATATCCGCAGAATCTCACTTGGAGGTTGATCATCCCAATCAAGCCCCAAAACCCACAACCTTTGCATTAAATATTTAACAAAAAATGTAACTGGAGTTAAAAAACCTATAGGATCAAATACCCTAGCTAATTCTGATAGAATATGTCGCTTAGTACAGGGTCTATCCATAGGCGTAACATTATAAGTAAACATATCTGAGGATGGAAGCCAGAGTAAGCCCAAAACTTTGGTGGTCTCATCAGAGTCAAGAGAACGTGCGGCAGGATTAACAAGTAAAGGTGATATGTGCGATAAGACTTGTGGCTCATTACTTGCCCATTTATGTAATTCAAAACAACCCTTTTGTAAAATTAGCGTAAGTTCGCGTTGCAAAGAAATAGCTTCATCAATATTAGAACACCCTGTCACAATGTCATCGACGTAAGTGTCATCAGTTAACACTCTAGCGGCGTTAGGAAAATTTTGTTTCTCATCCTCGGCTAATTGTAATAAAGTACGAAGTGCGAGATAGGGCGCGGAAGAAATCCCGTAAGTTACAGTGCGTAATTTAAATTCCAATAGAGGCCCAGAAGAATCAAAACGCCAAAGAATTCGCTGGTAATCTTGATGATTAGATGCTATCAAGATTTGTCGATACATTTTTTTTATATCGGCGTGCAAAATTATATTATGTAATCGGAAATTTAATAAAATCTGCACAATATCCTTTTGCAATTTTGGACCAACTAAGAGGGTATCATTAAGTGAAATATTATTATTTGTTTTTGCGGAGGCGTTAAAAACCACACGAAGTTTTGTTGAAAGGCTATCGGGTTTTAGGACACAATGATGAGGGATGTAAAATGACTTCTCCGTAGGGGTAGGATTCACAAGAAGTTCCATATGGTTTAATTCTAAATATTCCTTTAAAAAATTATTGTATTCAGAATATAAAGCAGGATTTTTTAATAGGCGTTGTTCTAAAAAGATGAAGCGTTTTAAAGCGAGGTTTCTACTATAGGTTCGGCGTCTTTAAATGGTAAAGTTACAACATAGCGTCCTTCTGAAGTTCTATAAACAGAATTTAAATATTTTTTTTCACAGCGTTCGTCATCCGGAGACTTAATCTCTTTATTTGGAACACTTTCTATTTCCCAAAACTTTAATAATACATTATTTAAGGATTGTAAATCAACTTGACATAGAAATGATTGAAAATTAGAATTAAAATGACTATTTTCGACTTTTCCCGTTAATACGAATCCAAAAATAGTATTTAATGCAACCGGTTCATTTTGATTACCACTTACATGACCATTCTGTATAATATAGGGGAATATATCGGCACCTAATAACACATCAAGAGGCCCGGGTTTATCAAAGTCAGGGTCAGCGAGACGTAAATTTTGTATATGGCTCCAACTGGAATTTAGTAAGGGCGATATGGGCTGGTTAGAACAAATGCGAGGTAAAACTACTGCGTTGACAGATAAATTAAAATCGACTTTATCAGTCGGGCGGAGCGATAAGAAAACACTACCTAACTGTGTACTCATTTCTGTCGTGCCTATACCTTGAATTTCACTATACATTTTTTGTTTAGGTAAACCAAGACGGTTGGCACACTTTAAACTAATAAAACTTATTTGTGAGCCTGAATCTAATAGGGCTCGAATTTTTTGAAAATTGCCACGTACATCCAAAACTTCCACTATAGCAGTCGAAAGTAACACGTTTGTTGCATTTCTAAGATGGGCAGCAACTCCAGCTAGAGATGTCATATGACTTGTAGAAGGCAGAGCGATGTCTGTCTGTGCGTTATGGTTATCATTTATAACGGTTTGATTATTATTCGAGTTTGAATTCTCAAAATGTAACAGGGAGTGATGTCGCTTTTTACAAAAACGACAAAGAGAAGATGATTGACAGTTAAATGTTTTATGAATATGACTTAGACAATTTACACACAAATTGTTGGTTTTTACAAATTGAAAGCGTTCGTTTGGCGATTTATTATTAAAATCTGGACATTTATACAGGGGATGAAAACTATTGCATAAAGAGCAATTTTTATATAGCGAATTTTTATTGGTGCCTAAAAAGGTAGCGGAATTATGTATGGGACGTGTGTGAGTATTTCCTAAGTTTTTAGAAGAGTCAAATTTCATTTTAGGTTTCGATTTGTTTTGCGAAAAATGCAAGGTAGAAAATGAGCTACATTGTTTTTCCAAAAAATTATAAACAGTTTTATATTCAGGCATTTTGTCTGTAGAATCAGCGGACACTTCAAACCGTTTGATTGTTGTGTCATCAATCTTATTAAGAAGCATATGAGACAAAATAAAATCCCATGAGTCCACAGGATATTTAAGAGCTTTAAGAGCCTCTAGATTGTCAAAAAATGTATCAAGTAAAGCGCGTAATGCGCGCGGATCTTCAGATATTAATTTAGGAGAATTTTCTATAGCAGACCAATAGGATTGAGATAATAATCTTTTATTTTGATAGCGTTTTACCAGAGTGTCATAGGCGATTATATAATTTGCACTTGTCATAGGTAAACAGCTAACGATTTTGAGCGGAGGACCTTCTAAGGACGAGATTAAATAGCGAAATTTGTCAATTTCAGTTAACGACTTATTTTCATGAACTGCTGAATTAAACATGTCTAAATAAGTGGGGAAATATTTTATGTCTCCTTTAAATTTCACAAGATCAAATTTAGGTAAATTAATTGGAGAGTTGATGCAGGGTGCATCCTTAACCTCCTGATTATTAGCAAGTTTGTTAGAAAATATATCCTTATAGCAGGCCTTAATTTTATAAAACGTGGTCTCAAAATCTCGCAGAACTGCAACGGCGTTTTCCATTTCCGGATCATCATTAATAATTAAATTAATCAGTGTACCATGCTGTTTATTAAACTCAAATTTAATTTCCTCAATATCAGCAATTCTAGCCTCAAAGAGACTGCGACTATTTACGTCATTTACAGCAGCCTGAGCGGCCGCAAAAAGATCATTCAATTTTGTTATTTCTATTTGACGTACGGCCTTGGCCTTTTTTATTTTATCTGCCATTCTTAGGTAAACTGTGAACTCACGCAACTAGCACCAAATCTATGATAAATCTTATGCACACAAACTGACTCTAAACACCAATAAAGCAATTCTTAATTTAATGATTACGCCTAGGTTATTAGTATTTTATAATTTAAGTAGCGAAGTACAAAACATAAACAAGCAAAAATCCAAACGTAGTGCGATGTTTACTGGTCAAATATTTCAATGGAATAACGAACAAATATATATGAATGTATCTTCGTGTTGAAGACACCGGCGCGCGATTTACAAGAAATAAATTGTGGGGTGGGAGACACCTGTACGTAAATGAGCTCCTGTCCTTAGCTTGACCTTGGCCGGTTCAACGGCAAAGAAGATTTAAAATTTTGAAATGGCGGTTTCTAGGATTTAGACAAATAACACCAAATCCACTCTTAAAACTACATATTATTAAAAAAATTACGCACAATCCGAAATCGAAGGACCAAAAAAAATGTATAGAAATCGCGCAACGAAACAAAAATTATATACAAAATCTCAGAGAGAGAAAAATGGCTGTATGCGTAATTTTCCTATAATATATAGATAGGTGTATATGTAATCTAATAATATATCGAGAAAGAAATGTATATAGGCGATAAGTCGAGAAATTCTCTTACCAATCTTAAATCTTCAAGTGGACTTGCTACAAGTCTTTGGGATGGCTTCGTGAGGGCCCTCTTTTTGTACTTCAACTGGATTATCTCCACACCAACAATAACACATGAACAATAGTACAACAGCGATAATAAATTTGCTAAACATATAGTTTAAAAAAGGATAAATTTCAATAACAATTGCGGAGCGAAAATGGCGAATATCGTTTCACGGTACACACATGCAGAGCTATCTGGTCTGCGTTTTTTCTTCCAGAGTTTTTTTTTGTTTCTTCCCAAAAAAGGCTAGAGAAAACCTAGACTCTCACATGCGCGGACAAATAATGAATAAACGCGTACAATTTAAAAGTAGATTTGGTGTACTTACAAACAAAACAACCAAACAATAAAATTTAAACTAATAATAAAAAAAAAGAAAATTAATGGAAACTAAACATTATATATATATATATATATATGTTATATATATATATATATATATATATATATATATATATATATATATATATATATATATATGTTATATATATATATGTTATATATATATATATATATATGTTATATAGTATTTGAGCCACTGTATACAAGACGATACGTGACTTTTGCTTCATTTCAGTTTATCCTATAATATCATATTTCAGCTACGTGCAGATAACAAATTCCCGCTATCATTTATCGCTTACAAAGTATCATATTATATTATATTACATTTTAACTTATCATGATTATGCTGAATTGCTTGCTTGCTTTTCTTTGTTCGTCATTTAGATGACACTGCATCTAAATGTCATAAATAGAACCACGAGACATTTCTGTAGCCAGTTATCATACTCACTTCAAATTAAATACTTACATTTTATTACTGTATTATTTCTAAGAGTCAACGTTGACTCTCTACAAATAAATAAAATTGTTTTTAAAAACTTAGCTACGAAACGCTAGCTATAACATTGGCGCAGTCGGTAGGATCCGTTAAACATCCCTGGAACAAGAAGCCTAACTTGTAGTGAAACGTTCGAGAACAAGGAGAACATCTCAACAAGGGTGCCTAACTAGTGCGAGTGATCTACAAGAACAAGGAGACCTTCCTCACCAGTGGTGGCGGATCCCAATCCCTCGACGGAGGAAAGAACCTACCTATGAAGATATTTACGTAAGTCATTTTTAAGAATCATCACGTTTTATTATTGCTATTTTTATTTTTCACATTTCGCAATTATTTAAGTGTATTATACTGCTAATACATTCAACGAAAACAAAACAGTTCTGCTATCAATTTTATCCATATTATTCCCCAAACGACATAATTAATTTTACTTTATACGTATTATACTGTTAATACGTAATCGTGTGTATTATACAGCTAATACACTCACCGAATTCCATTTTATTTTAAAGCGACATCGAAGCGTATTATACTGCTAATACGTACTTGTGTGTATTATACAGCTAATACACAAACAGACAAGAAAATCTTTCAAATTTAACTTCAATAGTTTGTAACTAAAAGCAACAAAATGTCAGAACAAGAAGCCACCGTACAAATCGAAGAACAAATTGAGGCTTATAAACTTTCAGAAATATTCTCCATAATACCTGAGTTCGATGGCAACCCCATCAACCTACAAACATTTTTAAATTCTTGTACATATGCTCAAGGAATGGCAATTAATGACCAGTTGTTATTATTGACTATTCATATCAAAAATAAATTGCGTGGCAAAGCTGCCGAATTGATAAATTCTAGAAATCCGGCTACATATGCAGAAATAAAATCCTTATTAGAAGCGCACTTCGGAGATTCTAGAGACCTAACATCTCTAATCACTGACCTACAACGCATCCATCAATTACCTAACGAATCTGCGTTAACCTTTGTATCACGGTTGCAAACGCACAATGCAAAAATGCATGCCGCAATCCAAAAACAAGCTTTGTCCAAAGAACAGAAGAAATCTCAAAGTGATTTAGTCGAAACTATGACGCTAAATAATTTATTAACAGGCTTAGAACCAAATTTAGGCAAAATTATACGTGCTGGCAATCCACAAAATATGTTGGAGGCTATTAATCGAATTAAAAGAGAACTACAACTCTCTTATTTTGAGTCACAAAAATTCTCGAGAAATAGCCAAGCTAAAAACCCAATTCCTCCCCAACAAAAGAGACCAATTTCAACTTTCCAACAGAAAATGTGTTCATTTTGCAATCGCATTGGGCATACTGTAAGTGAATGCCGTACCAGGCAACAACAACAATTTATGCCATCAGCGTCCCAAAACTTTCAAAGACCAAACTACCAAAGAAATTCAAACTTCCAAAATTTTTCGCAAAATAATCAATTTACTCACAGGCAATTCCCACAAAATAATCAATCTAATCTTCCACAGCAAAATAGGCCTTCAGCCATCAGACCAAACCCGAATTTCAATCAGCAGAGACCATCTGCAATCCAACCAAATCCAAACTTTAATCGTTACGATCAACAAAAGGCCCATCATTTGAACTATGAACCTTATGATAGTTACATTGATAATTCCAATCAATATGAGACCTACTCTACCGATTACTCCCCAAATTACCAACTTCAACAAGACAATTGTGAAAATTATAATTTCGAAACCAATCAAAGTTTCCCAGAGAACTATAATTCTCAGTCTGAACAGTATGAGGATTATACCGCTAATCCTCAGGATTTTTACCAAGGTTCCAACCAATTAACTCATCCTCCCAACCAGGAATCCGAACCAATTGCAGAATTGGAAACTCAGATCCAAACGATGACTCTAAAAGACAGTTTCAACCCATACCTGAATTTCCCGGAACACAAATTCATGTAAATATTCTTTCGCATGCATTGCTAACTGTCAACTCAAAAAATCTCTATTACATGAAAGACATAACCGGTAAATTTAAAATTTTGCTAGACACAGGCGCCGGTATTTCAGTTTTTAAGCCTAGGACAGCTGAAAACTACAGGCGCCGATCCCCTGAAAATGTGATTGTTCAAGGTATAACGAACGAAAAGATTAATATAATTGAATCTGTTCTCATACCATTTACCACAAGTGATCCTCATAAAGTTTATATTCACGATCTAGACATAGACTTTGACGGACTTTTAGGCGCGGACTTTTTCGAACATTACGAATGCAGGATAGATTTTAAAAATAAACAATTAGTGACGAATTTTAAAACCGTACCGATATTCAAAGTTACTGATATTTTACCATCGCAACCAAGCGTAACCCGCGGTTTAAACACCATAAAAAATCGAAACTTAATTTCCATTGAACCGCGCACGGAAAAAATATTCAAATTAAAATGTGACCTACGAAATACCGAGGCTATACTGGTAGCCCAAGAAAACGAAAAAGTACGCTTACCCAACGCTATCGTCAAAATAGACAACAACGGAGAATTTTTAACATCTGTAATAAACGCAAACGCTATTCCAAAAACTGTAGATCTGTCAAACCTTAAACTCGAACCAATAGAAAAATTTAGGGCAATCTTTAATCTAAATTGTCAAAACTCAGACTACCAACAACAAATAGACAGGAATTTCGAAATTAAAAATCAATTACGCTTAGAACATTTGAACGAAGAAGAAACTGATTTAATAACACAACTTTGTCTAAATTTTTCGGACATATTCTATCTAGAAGGAGATAACTTGTCATTCACAAACGAAATTAAACATTCTATTGACACCAACAACGCCAAACCGATATTCACAAAATCTTATCGTTACCCCCAAATTCATAAGCAAGAGGTAAAGTCACAGGTTTCAAAAATGTTAGCCCAAGGCATAATCCAGCCTTCGATTTCTCCCTGGTCCTCCCCAGTTTGGGTAGTCCCAAAAAAACTTGACGCCTCTGGCAAACAAAAATGGCGAGTTGTAGTCGACTACAGAAAACTTAACGAACTGACTATTGACGACAAATATCCCCTTCCGAACATATCTGACCTTCTTGACCAACTAGGAAAATGCCAATACTTCACAACCCTAGATTTGGCCTCTGGGTTCCACCAGATAGAAATTAATCCCGAAGACGTCCAAAAGACTGCCTTCTCTGTAGAGAATGGCCACTATGAATTTCTTCGCATGCCATTCGGTCTTAAAAACGCCCCATCCACTTTCCAAAGGGTTATGGACAATATCCTACTAGGTATCCAAAACGAACGTTGCCTCGTCTATATGGACGACATCATCATTTATTCCCCAACGATTCACGAACATATTACCCGACTAACCGAAATATTTCAACGTTTAAGGAAAGCTAACCTTAAAATACAGCCCGACAAGTGTGAGTTTCTTAGGAAAGAAGTTGCCTACCTAGGACACCTCATCACCAAGGACGGTGTAAAACCAAACCCTGCTAAGGTTGAAGCAATCCTAAACTTTCCTCAACCCAAAAACCAAAAGGAAATTAAATCTTTCCTGGGTTTAGCAGGCCATTATAGACGTTTTATCCCCAATTTCTCTAAAATATCAAACCTCTGACTAAATTACTACAAAAAGACATACCCTTTAATTTCGACAATGATTGTACGAATTCATTCAAAAACTTAAAACAAACCTTGACAACAACTCCGATACTAATTTACCCGAACTTCGACGAGCCTTTCTTATTAACCACAGACGCGAGTGCATTCGCCATTGGCTCCGTGCTTTCGCAGGGCCCCATTGGTAAAGATTTACCTATCGCTTATGCCTCCCGAGTTTTATGCAATGCCGAAACTAAGTACTCCACGATAGAAAGAGAGCTCTTAGCTATCGTGTGGTCAGTAAAGCATTTTAGACCATACCTGTTTGGCAGAAAGTTTAAACTAATCACCGATCACAGACCACTTACCTGGTTATTTTCAATAAAGGACCCGGGTAGCAGATTAGCCCGTTGGCGCCTCAAACTTGAAGAGTATGACTACGAGGTCATATACAAACCCGGCAAAATAAACAAAAACGCAGACGCCTTGTCCAGAATCAAAATAAACCACTTTAACGATTGTTCCAAATTCTATTCTAAAATTTTAGCAGCTAACGAAAACACAGACGATGACGAAAGCCTAAATGACGAAAACGAAATAACTAACGAACATATCGCTCAGGAATTTGACACATTTTCTAGACTATACAAGACAAAATCCCTAATAGATTACTCGAAAATCGAAATTTCAAACAAACAATTATTAGATCGAGAAAATAAAAACATAATTACGTTCTTTCGGCAAAATAACTTAACAGATCTCCATCACCAAATTATAGAAGATATTTTCGAAGAAAATCCCGAATTCGACAACAGTACAATCAATATTGTCTCTAGTAAATCAACCCGACATAGAAATTATTATATCATCGCTGTACCTTTCGACCCCGAATCTGTAATAGAACACTTGTTTTTAACGTTATATAAAAATCAAAATAAACTAGATCTTTCCAAGACCTACTATGTCGAAAATAATCTAGACCTCCCAATACTCGAAATTCTCTCATTCATTTTTGCAGACAAGGACCTAAAATTAATCATTTGTCAAAATCTAGTGCATTGCCCCGACGAAGACCAACGCCCGATAATCCTCGATCAAAATCACACCGGAAAAAATAATTTGCACCGCGGAATAAACGAGACAATACGCAGAATCAAAAACAAGTATAATTGGCAAGGGTTAACGAAAGATGTCGAAAATTTTATCAAAAACTGCGAAACATGTCAAAAAACGAAAGTTTGTCGAAAAAATTTAAGTAGTCCACTAGTAATTACAGAAACACCAAAGACACCGTTCGAAAGAATTAACATTGACTTATTTGAATTCCCTACGCGCAATTATGCATTGGCTATTCGCGATGAATTGACTAAATTTACACAAGCTTACGCAGTCCCCGATAAATCCGCCAAATCTGTAGTAAATACGCTACTGCTTTATTTTCAACATTATGGTACTCCATTAAGAATACATTGCGACTATGGAGGAGAATTCGATAACAATTTATTAAGAGATTTGTGTAGATTATATGATATAAAATTAACTTTTTCAAGTGTAGGACATCCCCAGTCAAATGGTTCAATTGAACGATTTCACGCCACCTTGGCCGAAATGATAAGAGCTAACAAAACGGAAAACCCGAATGAACACCCATTTACCATTTTACCGTATGCAGTAATCTGTTATAATAACTCTGTAAATAAAACTCACGGATTTACCCCATACGAATTAGTTTTTGGTCATACATCTGTTCGTCCACCAGAAACATTATACAATCAAAAAGAGTTAATCACTAAATATGTCCGAGATTTAAACAATCGCATTTCTCACTATTATAAAATAGCTCGAAGTCGAACTGAAACTCAAAAACAAAAAGCCAAAGTTCGGTTTGATAAAAACGTCCCCGAAAATCGCCCCACATATAATGTTGGCGACAAAGTATACGTTAAGGAATCTCAAATAAAGAACAAATTACAAGATAAATTCAACGGTCCGTTCGAAATTAAAGAAATTTTTCAAAATTCCGCTACGCTACTAAATCTCGAAACGAACCAAACAACTAAAGTAAACTTTGACCGAATGAAACCATATACTGAAAATTAAATTTATTTTCAGGTTTCTGCTGCTGCTCGGATCAGCACTTGCCCAGTATAAAATAACATCGATCAACAACACGATCGGAGTGTACTACCACCGAGACACAGACATAGTAATCTCTAACGAGAAATGGACTTTACTTGTACATAAAAACATATCGACTCTTAAAACAGCATTTGACAAAAACGACAAAATCTTACAAACCCTCTACAACACACTCGACCCAACATACCATTACATGAATGTCTTTTTCGGCGATGTAAAAACGCATCTCAGTTTATTAACTCAAATCTCCCAATCGATACAATCAAAATTTAACGAAGTTTACCTAGACACAAAAAGATACAGACGAGGAATACTAAACGGTATCGGAACGATTTTCAAATCAATAACTGGAAATCTAGACGCAGAAGATGGTCAGTACTATTCTGATTGCATCAACAAGCTAAATAATGACGAACACCAACTCGAAAATTTAATCAAAAATCAAATATCTGTCACGACTTCAGTCATCAAAAATTTTAATTCAACTATTCAAAAACTACAAATCGACGAAGAAACTTTCAATAAGGATATCAAAGAAATCGAAACCTCAATTCTAGATATGACTAAGGATATCGAAAATATCCACACAAAATTAAGATTCTTAGAAATTTGCGAACAACTCATGGCAAGTTATTTATTCATTGAAGACAATTTAAACGATATTTTGAATGCCATAACATTCGCTAGACTAAAAATTATACATTCGTCAATAATAACTCCTGACCATTTAGTAACAGCATTACAAGAGATTTCTCAGAGTTTACAAAGAAACAATTTGCCTCTACCAATTAAATTATCAGCAGTCGCTCAGTATTTAGACATTATTGAGTTACAAGCTTTTCAAGTAGATTCTAACTTAGTATTCGTTCTAAAAATACCCCTTGTCGAACCTCAAAATTACAATACCTTCCGCCTATACCCGATCCCAATTCTTGATAACAGAACTGGCCTTCTGCACATTTTATCTATTTCACAAAAGTTTATCGCGAGAGACGATGATTCTTTGATGTACATACCAATTTCAAATTTAAATGAATGCAAACCACTATACTTTGGAACGAAACTATGCTCAAACCTGTTTGCATACCCTATCGATCAAAATGCCATATGTGAAGCCAGAATCCTGAAACAGTTGACTAAACTCCCCGAAAATTGCCAGACATCCTTCATCATTGGTCAAGGATACAACGTTCAAGAACTTGAAGACAACACATGGTTAATAATAAACTCCGAACCACTTCACATCACCATCAATTGTCCAAAAAAAGATTCAATAACCGAATTAATCAACAAAAATTCAATCGTCAAACTACAACCCGGATGTTACGCCTTTGTAGGAATCACCAGAATACAAGCTAGTGCCAAAGACTTTTCAGACATTAAAGACAATTCTCATCCCATCCAAATTCCTTATGAGTGCTGCAATCAAATGCCCGACAAAATTAAATTACCAAAATTAAAACCTCTCAAATTAAACAATCTAAACGTAGAAGATTTGGACATCGCCAAAACCAAATTGGAACAATATTCGAAAGACCTGGATGATCTTATAAACGAACCATTTGTGAACAAACATGTATCTTGGTTCACGTATTTTACCATCACATTCGTTGTTTCCCTAATTCTACTTTACATACTCTGTAAGTGTAGGAAAAGACGACGTGGAATGCTGAAAATCCAACATTCTACAGATGACGCCCCTTCACCCTCTCCAGGACGAAGCAAACCATTTATGAAACTTCCCGGTTTTATCCCTCCAAGAAAGCGACCCGTTATCAGATCCCAAGAAGGAGATGACATCGAGTTAACATAGACTTTCACTTGTGATTTATCATTCACATTATTAACTTAACCTTTGTATATTTTTACCTTTATTTTTATTATTTTTTATTGTATTCATTCACTATTTTATTATCCTTTCAATTTCAAAAAGTTCCTGTATAACAGCAACTTTTTCATTAAGGGGGAAGTTGTTATATAGTATTTGAGCCACTGTATACAAGACGATACGTGACTTTTGCTTCATTTCAGTTTATCCTATAATATCATATTTCAGCTACGTGCAGATAACAAATTCCCGCTATCATTTATCGCTTACAAAGTATCATATTATATTATATTACATTTTAACTTATCATGATTATGCTGAATTGCTTGCTTGCTTTTCTTTGTTCGTCATTTAGATGACACTGCATCTAAATGTCATAAATAGAACCACGAGACATTTCTGTAGCCAGTTATCATACTCACTTCAAATTAAATACTTACATTTTATTACTGTATTATTTCTAAGAGTCAACGTTGACTCTCTACAAATAAATAAAATTGTTTTTAAAAACTTAGCTACGAAACGCTAGCTATAACATATATATATATATATATATATATATATATATATATATATATGTTATATATATATATATATGTTATATATATATATATATGTTATATATATATATGTTATATATATATATATGTTATATATATATATATATATATATATATATGTTATATATATATATATATATATGTTATATAGTATTTGAGACACCGTATACAATGTGATACGTGACTGTTGCTTCATTTTAAATTATCCCAGAGTGTCATATTTCAGCTACGTGCGGATAATGAATTCCCTCTTATCGTTATCACTCATAAAGTATCATATTACATTCATATTACATTTTAGCTTCTCACAATCATGCTGACTATTGTATTTGCTTTCCTTTGGACAACATTTTATTAACGATGCTTTTAGAATGTTATAAATACAACCACAAAGCACTTCTGTAACCAGTTCTGATACTCATGTCTAATTAAACACATATATTTTAAACTACTATTTTATTCAAAGAGTCAACGTTGACTCTTATTAATTTAAATAAAGTTTTTAAAAAGTCTTTTATGAAATCCGTGATATAAAATTGGCGCAGTCGGTAGGATCCGTGAACACCAATAGAACAAGAAGCCTAACCAATAGTGACCCACAAGAACAAGGACAAACATCCAGACGAGGTGCCTAACTAGTGCAAGTTACCATTGGAACAAGGAGACCTTCATAACTGGTGGTGGCGGATTCCAATCCCTTGACGGACGAAGAATCTACTCCATGAAGAAATTCACGTAAGTGCATTCAAAGAATCATCTCGCATTTTATAATTGTATTGAACATTTTGTTTTTAATATAAGGTGTATTATACTGCTAATGCACAGCTAATAACAATTAAAACTATTTCTATTATCCATTCCCCATTTATCTTATTACAACTACAAGTGAATTAAATACTAAGTACAAATAATCTAATCAGAGCATTATACTGCTAATGCTCGACTGGCAACATAAGATTGACAAAAGTTTCGCGCATTATACTGTTAATGCCGCATTTGTAGAACAAAATATAACTTTCATTATCTACTCCCTCTGTTAGTACGACACTTTGCGTAAAAATACTTTAATTTTAATTTTATTCCATTTAACCTTTATTACTTTAATTTCGATACATTCCAAAACTTGAGCAATATGACAGATAATCAAGCAGCCACGCCTCGCGCAGTCACACCAGAAATTGAGCCCTACAAATTAAGTGAAATTTTTTCAATAATTCCAGAATTTGATGGCAATCCCATCAACTTGCAAACGTTTTTGAACTCGTGTTTTCACGCACAAAATATGGCCATTAATGAACAAAAAATTTTATTGACAATTCATATAAAAAATAAACTACGCGGCAGAGCTGCCGAGTTAATTAACTCCCGTAATCCTAATACATTTGCGGAAATTAAGTCGCTATTAGAAGCCCATTTTGGTGACTCTCGTGACCTCACGGCTCTCATCCAAGACCTACAGCGAATTCATCAAATAGCAAACGAGTCCGCTTTAACCTTTGTCACGCGTCTGCAAACACACAATGCAAAAATGCACGCGGCAGTGCAAAAACAAAATTTAACGCCAGACCAAAAGAAATCACAAACTGACTTGATAGAAACAATGGCTTTGACTACCCTACTAACAGGCCTAGAACCAAAATTAGGCCAAATCATACGCGCTGGAAATCCATCAAATATGTTACAAGCCATCGCTCGAATTAGACGAGAATTGCAACTTTCATACTTCGAAAGTCAGAAATTTTCTAAAGGTAACCATATTAAAAATACACTGCCCCAACAAAAACGCCAAATTCCAAATATTCAACAAAAATTCTGTTCATTTTGCAAGAGAAATGGACATACTATCAGTGAATGCCGCACAAGGCAAAACCAACAATTTTTGTCCCCTAATTCTATACCTAACGCTTACTCCAATCAAGCGCAATTTCCCAGGCAAAATTTTCAAAACACATCCAATCAAATTAATTACAGACCACAAAACTTCCAACAACCAGGTAGCTCACAACAAAATAGACCCTCTGTAATTAGGCCCAATCCTAATTTTCAACAAAGATTCCCAAGCAACCAACAAAATTTAAATCTTAACCGTCAAAACCCACAGAGGACACACCACGTCAATTTTGACAACCACTATGATCCTCAAAACTACAAATGCAATGAGTATGACAATTTTAACCAACAATCCGATTACTTTCAAAATTACGAAACTAATTACAATGACCAATATTTGCCACAAGAGAACTACATCGATAATTCTCAAAACTTACAAGGTGATTATTCTGATAATTGGCAAAACCAATATGGGAATTATACTGCTAATTCCCAGACACAACAAGAGGATTATACTGCTAATCCTCCGAATTTTTGCTTAGGCCCGGAGTATCCCGCGGATACTCCAACACGGGAAATAGATCAAATATCGAACCAGATCCAGACAATGAATCTAAAAGACAGTTTCAACCCATGCCTGAATTTCCCAGAGCACAACTTCATGTAAATATTCTTTCGCGTGCATTGCTAACTGTAAATTCAAAAAATCTCTATTACATGAATGATATAACAGGTAAATTTAAAATTTTGCTAGACACAGGTGCAGGTATTTCAGTTTTTAAACCAAAAACAGCTGAAAACTACAGATGTAGATCCCCTGAAAATGTGATTATCCAAGGAATAACGAATGAAAAGATTAACATCAATGAATCTGTTCTCATACCATTTACCACAGGTGATCCTCACAAAGTTTATATTCACAACCTGGATATAGACTTTGACGGACTTTTAGGCTCGGATTTTTTCGAACATTACAAATGCAAAATAGATTTTGAGAAAAAACAGTTAGTCACGAATTTTAAAACTGTACCAATATTTAAAGTTACCGATATTTTTCCATCGCAACCAGCCGTAACGCGAAGTTTAAGCACCACTAAAAATAGAAACTTAATTTCCATTGAACCACGCACGGAAAAAATCTACAAATTAAAATGCGACCTACAAAATACTGAGGCTATACTAGTAGCCCAAGAAAATGAAAAGGTACGCTTACCGAATGCTATCGTCAAAATAGATAACAACGGTGAATTCTTGACGACAGTAATAAACCCAAATGTGATCCCGAAAATAATAAATTTTTCAAACATCAAACTCGAACCCGTCCAAAAATTTAAGTCAATTTTTAATTTAAATACACAAAATTTCGACTCACACATACAGACCGACAGATCATCAGAAATTATGAATCAGTTACGTTTGGATCATCTAAACGAAGAAGAGGCTGAATTAGTAACGCAGCTTTGTTTAGACTTTCAAGACATATTCTATTTAGAAGGAGACAATCTTACTTTTACAAACGAAATTAAACATCCCATTGACACAAACGATTCCCGACCGATCTTCACGAAATCTTATCGCTATCCCCAAGTCCATAAAGAGGGAGTTAAGACCCAAGTTTCCAAAATGTTAAATCAAGGTATTATCCGCCATTCGATTTCACCTTGGTCCTCCCCAGTTTGGGTTGTGCCCAAGAAACTAGACGCTTCTGGTAAACAGAAATGGCGCGTCGTAGTCGATTATCGGAAACTTAACGAATTCACAATAGATGACAAATATCCTTTGCCCAATATCTCTGATCTTCTTGATCAACTGGGAAAATGTCAATATTTTACAACCTTAGACTTGGCTTCTGGGTTTCACCAGATAGAAATCAATCCCTAAGATGTCCAAAAGACTGCCTTTACTGTAGAGAATGGCCACTACGAATTTGTTCGCATGCCATTCGGTCTTAAGAATGCCCCGTCCACATTCCAAAGGGTTATGGACAATATCCTGTTAGGGATTCAGAACGAAAGATGTCTCGTCTACATGGACGACATCATAATTTACTCACCCACTATTCATGAACATGTATCTCGTCTAACGGAAGTATTTAAACGCCTTCGAAAAGCTAACCTTAAAATACAGCCTGACAAATGCGAGTTCCTTAGGAAAGAAATTGCTTACCTAGGACACCTCATTACCAAAGATGGTGTTAAACCTAATCCATCGAAAGTCGAAGCCATTCTCAATTTCCCGCAACCCAAGAACCAAAAAGATATTAAGTCATTTTTGGGACTTGCTGGATACTACCGAAGATTCATCCCAAACTTTTCAAAGGTATCCAAACCACTGACTAAACTACTTCAAAAGTACATACCATTTAACTTCAATAATGACTGTCAAAACGCCTTTTCCGACTTGAAACAAACGCTTACTACGTCACCCATATTAATTTACCCAAATTTTGACGAGCCTTTCATATTAACCACAGATGCAAGCGAATTCGCAATCGGTTCTGTACTCTCGCAAGAACCTATTGGCAAATATCTGCCCATCGCTTATGCCTCCCGAGTTTTATGCAATGCCGAGACCAAGTATTCCACGATAGAAAGAGAGCTTTTAGCTATTGTGTGGTCAGTAAAGCATTTTAGACCGTATCTGTTTGGCAGAAAATTCAAATTAATAACCGACCATAGACCACTTACATGGCTATTCTCTATAAAAGACCCGGGTAGCAGGTTAGCCCGTTGGCGCCTCAAACTTGAGGAGTATGACTACGAAGTCATATACAAACCTGGCAAAATAAACAAAAACGCTGACGCTTTGTCCAGGATCAAAATAAACCATTTTAACGATTGTTCCCAATTCTATTCCAAAATTTTAGCAGCTAACGAAGACACAGACGATGACGAAAGCCTAAACGACGACAGCGAAATAACTAACGAACATATTGCCCAGGAATTCGACACATTTTCTAAATTATATAAAACAAAGTCCTTAATATACTCGAAAATCCAAATTACAAACAGACAATTATTGGATCGGGAAAATAAAAATATAATCACATTCTTCCAACAAAATAACCTAACAGACCTTCATCACCAAATTATCGAGAACATTTTTGAGGAAAACCCTGAATTCTACAATAATACTATCAATATCGTTTCTAGTAAGTCAACCCGACATAGAAATTATTATATCATCGCTATACCTTTTGACCCCGAATCCGTAGTAGAACACTTATTTTTAACGCTATATAAAAATCAAAATAAACTAGATCTTTCCAAGACCTACTATGTTGAAAACAATTTGGACCTCCCAATACTGGAAATTCTCTCATTCATTTTCGCAGAAAAAGATCTGAAATTAACAATTTGCCAAAATCTAGTACGGACACCTGACGAAGATGAAATACCGATTATTCTCGACCAACACCATACCGGTAAAAACAACTTACACCGCGGAATAAATGAGACGATGCGTAGTCAAAAATAAATATAATTGGCAAGGACTATCTAAAGATGTAGAAAATTTTGTCAAAAATTGTGAGACAAGCCAAAAAAGTAAAATTTGTCGAAAAAATTTAAGTAGCCCACTAGTAATTACGGAAACACCGAAAACACCGTTTGAAAGAATCGACATCGACTTATTTGAATTCCCTACGCGCAACTATGCTTTAACTATTCGTGACGAATTGACTAAATTCACACAAGCTTACGCAGTTCCCGATAAATCCGCTAAATCTGTAGTAAACACCTTACTACTTTACTTTCAACATTATGGTACTCCGCTAAGAATACACTGCGACTACGGAGGAGAATTTGATAATAACTTATTGAGAGACCTATGCAAACTGTACGACATAAAACTAACCTTTTCAAGTGTAGGACACCCCCAGTCAAATGGTTCAATTGAACGATTTCACGCGACCCTAGCTGAAATGATAAAAGCCAACAAAACTGAAAACCCGAATGAACACCCATTTACCATTTTGCCATATGCGGTAATCTGTTATAATAATTCTGTAAATAAAACTCATGGATTTACCCCATACGAATTAGTTTTTGGCCATACATCTGTTCGCCCACCAGAAACCTTGTATAACCAAAAAGAATTAATCACTAAATATGTCAGAGATTTAAATAACCGTATATCCCATTATTATAAGATAGCTAGAAACCGAACTGAGACTCAAAAACAAAAGGCCAAAGTTAGATTTGACAAAAACATCCCTGAAAATCGCCCCACGTATAACGTCGGTGACAAAGTTTATGTAAAAGAGTCACAGATAAAGAATAAACTTCAAAATAAATTCAACGGCCCATTCGAAATCACAGAAATTCTTAATAATTCAGCAGTCTTACTTAACCCCGAAACCAATCAAACTAGTAAAGTAAATTTCGACAGGATGAAACCGTATTTTGAAAGTTAACCTTGTTTCAGGTTACTCCTGCTCTTCGGATCAGCAACACTAGTGGTTTCCCGATACAAAACTACCCCCATAAACAACACCATAGGAATCTATTACCACGAAAAAACTGACGTAATATTGACTAATGACAAATGGACATTACTAATTCACAAAAACGTATCTTCCCTAAAGGCAACATTCGAAAAGAACGAACGAATTCTAAACACAATTCTAAACACCCTCGACCCTGCCTATCAAAACATGGTGACCTTTAAAAGCGAAGTCAAAACCCATCTTAGCCTTCTAGCTCAAATATCTAAAACCATACAATCTAAATTTGAAGAAGTCTTCTTAGATACCAAAAGATACAAGCGTGGAATCCTCAACGGTATCGGCACAGTTTTTAAATCAATCACCGGGAACTTAGATGCCGAGGATGGCGAATACTACTCTAATTGCATTAATAAACTAAACAATGATGAACATCAACTAGAAAATTTAATTAAAAATCAAATTTCGGTTACGACATCCGTCATAAAGAACTTTAATTCAACAATTCAAAAATTACAGATCGACGAGGAAACGTTTAACAAAAATATTAAAGAAATCGAAACATCGATTTTAGGTGCATCACGCGAGCTTCAAATTGGCGAGACGAAATTAAAATTCCTAGAAACTTGTGAACAATTGATGGCAAGTTACTTATATATTGAAGACACTTTAAATGATATTCTAAATTCAATAACGTTTGCATGATTAAAAATTATTCACACATCAATCATTACTCCATCGGACTTAGTCTCATCTTTACAAGAAATTTCACAGAATTTGCAGAAGAACAATTTACCACTTCAAATAAAACTATCAAAAGTTGCTCAATACTTGGATATTATTGAACTTTTCAAACCGATTCAAGTTTAATTTTCATTTTAAAAATACCTCTAGTAGACCCACAAACATACACAACTTATCAATTATATCCTATCCCTATCCTGGATAATAGAACTGGTTTACATCACATGTTATCTGTACCTCAAAAATTTATCGCGAGGGACGATGATTCCTTAATGTATTTACCCATTCCGGATTTAGACGAATGCAAACAGCTTTGCATGGGAACCAAACTGTGCTCCAACTTGTTCGCCTACCCGGTAGACAATAATGCTATCTGTGAAGCAAGACTTTTCAAAAATCTTAAGCACCTGCCCGAAAATTGTCAAACCTCCTTCATATTCAGTCAAGGCTATAACGTTCAAAAACTTCAGGAAAACACATGGCTAGTCATCAACGCAGAACCGTTACAAGTCACTATTAATTGTCCGCAGAAAAATTCAATAACAGAAATTATCACAAAAAACTCTGTCATAAAACTACAACCCAGTTGCTACGCCTTCGTTGGCATAACCAAAATTCAAGCAAGTTCCAATGAAATATCGGACATTAAGGACAACTCACATCCAATTCAAATTTCATATGAGTGCTGCAACCAACTCCCAGACAAAATACAACTACCAAACTTGAAGCCATTAAAGTTAAACAATTTGAACACCGAAGACCTCGAAATTGCAAAACATAAATTAGACCAATATTCCAAGGACCTAGACGACCTCATCAACGAACCCTACGTAACCAAACACATCTCATGGTTCACATATTTTACTATAACCCGAATTGTTACCCTAGTCTTGTTCTACCTATTCTGTAAGTGCAGAAGAAGAAGCCGAAAGTTAGCCCTGGTCCGCCCATCTCACGGACCACCTCCGTCTCCATCGATGCCAACTAGAACCTTCAAAAGATTAACTAGCATTCTACCCCCAAGGAGGAGACCCAACATTCATCAAGAAACAGAAGCAGAAGAAGAAGTCGAACTGACTTAGACTTTTATCACCGTTTTCCAAATTAACCCTCTTTGAGATGATAACTACGCTTATATTACTTTAATTTTATATTTCATAACTTTATATTTTATACGGTCCTTATATTTTGTTTCATATTAATTATATAATTGTAATTACAAACTTTACAACTTATATTCCATATTTTATCCAATATTTCAATATTATTATCTCGCTTTTATTTGTAAAAGTTGCTGCATAACCACCAACTTTTTTAATAAGGGGGAAGCTGTTATATAGTATTTGAGACACCGCATACAATGTGATACGTGACTGTTGCTTCATTTTAAATTATCCCAGAGTGTCATATTTCAGCTACGTGCGGATAATGAATTCCCTCTTATCGTTATCACTCATAAAGTATCATATTACATTCATATTACATTTTAGCTTCTCACAATCATGCTGACTATTATATTTGCTTTCCTTTGGTCAACATTTTGTTAACGATGCTTTTAGAATGTTATAAATACAACCACAAAGCACTTCTGTAACCAGTTCTGATACTCATGTCTAATTAAACACATATATTTTAAACTACTATTTTATTCAAAGAGTCAACGTTGACTCTTATTAATTTAAATAAAGTTTTTAAAAAGTCTTTTATGAAATCCGTGATATAATATATATATATATATATATATATATATATATATATATATATATATATATATATATATATATTCAGTTCAGTTCAGTTCAGTTCGAGCAACGAGGAGCAGCAGTAGGCAGCTTTTAGCGAGAACCTGAAGATGGCAGATGAGATTCTGCCGAAACGTCGTTTAGACAACCATGACTCCTGGAGGAGTCGACCATCGACGCGGGAGAGCACCCGGAAGTACAACAACACTTCATATATATATATATATATATATATATATATATATATATTATTAGCCTTTACTCGAGTCCGAGTATAAAAAAATGTTACAGTCGATAGATTGTGTGTAATAAAAAACAAGTGAAAGGTGTAGTCTATTGTAATTCCCATTCATCTACGGTGCACACGACTATGGCTATGGAGGCCAATTCGGGAGAGCACATGTCGACCGCAGTCAGGACAAACATAGACCTGGTTAGGTCTTGGATTCGGCCTTCTTGCAGCAACATTTCCTTGATAGCTGGCCACAACCCCTCGCCATTCGGTTCTGTCCGCTGCAAGTTGTTCCCATTGCTCGTCTGGAATACCGCAGGATTTTAGATTTTCATGGAGAACGTCTTTGAACCTCTTTCGTTGACCGCCACGCCTTCTTCTACCGCTTAGCAATTCACCATAAAGTGTACATTTGGGAAGGCGATTATCATGCATACGATGAACGTGACCTGCCCATCTTAGGCGTGCTCTTGAAATAAGCACCTCAATTGGAAGGCTGTTTGCTCTCCTGAGTACTTCCACGTTTGATATGTGATGGAACCAACGGATTTTCATCATACTTCTGAGGTGACTTTGCTGAAAACGTTCTAATTCTTTCACATGACGACGGTAAGTGACCCAGCTTTCACATCCATATAGCAGTGTTGGAATGACAACTGCTCTGTAGACAGCCATTTTCGTTGACAAAGCAAGGTCGTGGTTGTCAAATACTCTCTCTCTAAGTCCCCAGAGTGCTCTAGATGCAGCGTTAATTCTATTGCGAATCTCGCTGTCTATGTTTGCTTTGTCATTAACAACGTTGCCTAAGTAATTGAACTGATCCACCACTTCAAGAGAATTTCCGTTAAGTGTAATGTCTATTTGGTTCACTTGATGAGGAGTTGACATAATCTTAGTCTTTCCAACGTTGATTTTAAGTCCCAAGGAATCATAGCTCTGGGCATACACATCTAAAAGTTCTTGAAGCTCTTCCGTCGTAGAGGCTAAAAGTGCACAGTCATCCGCATACTGGAGATCACAAATTAATCGTGTGCGTGTCTTCGTGAAAGCTCTAAAGCGCCCTATGTTAAAGAGACCGCCATCAGAACGGTATCTGAGACCTATTCCTCTGACTGTCAGTTTGTTGTCAACAATAATTGTTAGAGCAGTGGTAAACAAATTAAAAAGTAGGGGTGCCAGGACACATCCCTGCCTAACTCCAGTGAGGGTTTGGAAAGGTTCGGTTGCCTCATTTGGTTGCATATATATATATATATATATATATATATATATATATATATATATTTACATTTTAAAGATGGCGGAAAGTGAAGAAGATGATTCGGAACATCCGTGTAAAAAGTGTAGTAAACAAATAATTGATGAAAATTATATTGTCTGTGATGGATTATGCAATGGGCTTTTTCATATCGAGTGTAGTGATTTAAAAAAAAGTGTAATCAAAGTCGTTAAAACGTATGATTCTTTAAAGTGGTTATGTGCGACATGTAAAGAATCAAGCCATATTGTAACTACACCTATTCAACGTGCTATTGAAAATCTGTTAAATAATAAATTCATTGAATTTTATGCCAAATTTGAGAAGGAAAAGGAATTTTTGCTAGAAACCCTATTAAAGGATGCATCTGCAATGGCAAAAACAACAGATTTGTCACAAAAACCGTCATATAGTAAACATGCTACTGATATGATAAGCCAGCAAAACACTTCCCCTTTTTCAAGAGATAATCATGAAAAAATAAATGATAGCTATAGTACGGTAGCTAAATCAAAAAGAGTACAACAAAACAATTCCCTATTTATTAAATCACGCAGTTTAGACGACAAACCAGAAGACTTATGTAAAATGATAAAATCTACTGTAAACCCTGCTAGATTATCAGTTGCTGTCAATAAAATAAAGTCTACCGTGAATGGAGTATTAATACACTGTGATAATGCCGAATCTGTGAATAAACTCAAAGACTCCTTAACACCTCATCTACAAGACAAATGTGATATAAGTGTATCAAAAAATATAACACCTAAGCTAATTATTTACGGTACAGAAAAACCTGATGAGCAAATAGATGACCAGACATTAACAAAGGATATAATTTCGGCAAATAATATTTCAACTGATGTAGACAATTTTATGTTTAAAATTGTTAGAAAAATTAATCATAATGGTCTTGTTAATTTAATTGTAGCTGTGGATGCAAAAACACGAAATACAATATTAAATATGGATTGACTTTATGTCAATTGGAGAAGATGCACTGTTGCCGATTCTTATCATGTTAAGCGATGCAACACCTGTAGCAATTTTGGCCACCTCTCAGTAAACTGTAACAGCAAATTTCCTGTTTGCTTCATATGTGCTGAAGCCCATGAACCTAAAATGTGTAGTTCAACCATCAAAAAATGCGCAAACTGCATAAGAGCAAACAAAAACTATAAATCAAAGTATGACATAAATCACTCGGCCAAAGACAATATGTGTCCAAGTTACATAAACAAACTGAACGCAGTGAAACAGCGAATTACAGAATCTGTTCCAAGTAAGTAGCAACCATTTAGACAAATTCAAAAAACAAACTGTGAACAAAAAAATGTGTTAAATATTGTACATCACAATGTTCAGTGTTTAAAGAATAAAATGGAGGCTATTGAAGTTTTTCTATCTACTGCAAATATTGATATACTGTGTGTGTCAGAAAGTTGGGTACAAGATAATGAAATAGACTTCCTCAATTTTCCAGGTTATAGGGTAAAAAGCTATTATTGTAGACAATCTTTTATACATGGTGGTGTTCTTTTAATTGCTAGAAATACGCTTAATGTTACGGAAATACCCAATGTAGTTAGTTTAAGCCTTGATAAAACCTTTGAATGTGCTGCTGTAAAATTAAATGTAAACAATGTAATCTATTACATATTATGTTTATACAGAGCCCCAAATTCTGATATCGCTACTTTTTTCCTACAATTTGAGAAGTGTTTAAATTTACTATTTAATAAAAATCAATGTTTCAAAATAATTATATGTGGCGATTTAAACATAAACTTTCTAAACAAAAACAACGAGACTGCTGAACTTATGGATCTCGTTAGTTCTTTCTATATTAAACCTGTTTTTGATGAGCCTACCCGATTTAGTAATAAAAGTAGTACTGCCATTGACTATATATTGACAAATTTTAACAATGATTTACTTGGAGAAAGTGTAATTCAGACTGGTATCTCAGATCACTCTGCTCAACAAATAATTTTTGGTTGTATTGCTGACGGGATTTCGGAGCCTTACAAGTACAGATCTTTCTCTAGGAAAAATATTCTCCAGTTTAATGACTATCTTAAATCTGAAAGATGGGATAATGTTCTTAATGAAATTAACGTTGAAAATAAATTTAAACTTTTTTATGAAATACTTTTATATTATTATGATATCAGCTTTAAAATGGTAACAAAAAATATTCATTATTCATCTGACAACAAAAATTGGTTAACAACTGGAATAAAAATCTCATCTCAACGTTTAAAGGAGTTATTTAAATTGCAAAAGTTAGGTATGATTGAGAAAGCATATTACACAAAATACAAAACTACTTACAATCGTGTCATAAGACAAGCAAAGAAAACATATTTTGACAATATTATTTTGAATTCTGAAAATAAATCGAAAAGCGTTTGGAATATTATTAACACATCTATTAGAGGATCAAATAAGCAAATAAAAAATAATACTTCTACCATGATGATTAATAACATAGAAACGGATGATCAAATTCAAATTGCAAACGAATTTAACTCATATTTTATTAATCTACCAAAGTCCATCATCAAATCCAATCAACAAATAAAAATAAACTATGATATGAATATCGTGAATGAGTCAATTGTTCTACATAATGTTACCGAATCCGAAATTATTACCGTCATAAATAATCTAAAAAACTCAAGTTCAACTGGACATGACAATTTTTCTATAAAAATTATTAAACAATGTGCCCATTTACTTGCTAAACCCTTATGCAATATAATAAATCACTGTTTTGCAGAAGGTCATTTTCCAAATTTACTGAAAATATCGAAGGTAATATGTCTTTTCAAAAAAGGTGACTCTAAACAAGTACGCAATTATCGTCCCATCTCGCTGTTATCAGTTTTCTCTAAAATAATTGAAAAATTACTTGCAAATAGAATTGTATTTTTTCTTGAGTCAAATAACATACTATCACCTAATCAACATGGTTTTAGGGAAAGACGATCTACAATTTCTGCTCTACTAAGTTTTCTAAATTATATTTATGTAAATCTTGACAAGGGTAATAAAGTCATGGCCTTATTTGTTGATCTATCCAAAGCTTTCGATTGCGTAAACCACGACATTTTGCTCAAAAAAGTGGAGTGTTATGGTTTGCGTGGTCAGTGCAATTTGATTTTGCGATCATACCTTCTTAACAGAAAACAGTTTGTTGAATATTATGGAAAA
The DNA here is from genome assembly GCA_963675555.1 of Leptura quadrifasciata. Taxonomy (NCBI): domain Eukaryota; kingdom Metazoa; phylum Arthropoda; class Insecta; order Coleoptera; family Cerambycidae; genus Leptura; species Leptura quadrifasciata. Next base: position 33,349,372 of record OY776682.1, read on the forward strand.
CGATCCCATGAAATGAAAGTTGATATTGGAGTTCCCCAGGGTAGTGTTCTGGGCCCACTTCTATTTTTGCTATATATAAACGATGTTGAAAATGTCATATCCACTTTTTACTGTGCTTTTGCTGATGATATGTCCTTTGTCTCATGTAATCAAAATTTAAATTTAGTATCTGAACTCCTGCAGGATAATCTGTTTTCTCTTTTTAAATATTTTAATTCAAATAACCTGGCAATAAACCAAGAAAAAACGTTTTCGTTGCAATTTCATCCTATTACAGCTAATTATATATCTAGTCCACTTATTAAACTTCAGCATAAAACAATCGAACAAGTTACAGATTTTAAGCTACTAGGTATACAGGGTGTTGCATCATGAGAGGGACATAGCTTAATAAGAGGTAGAGAACATCAGTGGTAACCGGAACCTCCCATAGAAATGTCTCATTGGGCCTTCACTACGAAGTTACAGGGCGTTTTATAATTTTTGGCCAAACCTGTTTTTTGTCATAACTTTGACAGGGAATGAAATAACGGATTCATATTTGGTACGGCTAATGTACTAACGAGCCCCAAGAGGTACATGTATAAAAAAATATATCCAGGTCCGGACTCACTATAATTTATGTTTCTTCTTTGCATCAATAAAACATCACCCTGTATATATTTCTTTGAAATTTCGATACGATATTCGAAAAGAGCAAGAAAAAACAAACAAAATGGCCTATTTCATTTTTTTGTTACACCTTCGTGGTTATTTAAATACGTTGTTAAATGTGCAAGAAAATGGATTACAGAACCCTATTAAATGAAAGGCACGTGAAATAAATAGTTTTATAACTAAAATTTGCAAAAATTCTATTGAGCCTAGGTGGTCTGGGTGAATCCTAATTCCGGCACGTTTTAAAGGTCCATTTTGGTAAAAAACTGTGGTCCTAATAAGTAATCGGGTATGAAATAACAAAATTTTTAATCAATCACAGTAGGCTTGTTCAAAGAATAAAAGTGACAGATAATTTAAACCATTTAGGCCTAAGCAACCAGTTACTTTGATCAAGAAAATCATCAACATTTTATACTTAATAAAAATTGGAAAAGAGAACAAACTAAAATCTAAATAAATAAAATATTTTCCATTCAATTAACAATAAATAACAAAACAATAACTAAATGTGTATAAAAATAAAATGTAATTGACACTAAAGTAAATTTTCAAAATGTCCTCCCCCACATTCTGTGCATTTTCTTGCGCGTTTAGAAAGGTCACCAATTGCTCGACGTATCATTTCTGGATTATTCCGTATTTCGTCGCAGGTTGTAACGATGCGCTGGATTAAATGTTGTCTACTTTCAATTTCAATGCTATAAACCTCGTTTTTTAAGTGGCCCCATAAAAAGTAATCACAAGGGTTACAATCAGGAGATCTTGATGGCCATTCATGTAGACCCCCGCGTCCAATCCATCTATTAGGATACACATTGTTTAAGTGTTCTCTTACTTGAAGGTTAAAATGTGGTGGGGCCCCATCATGCTGAAACAACATGCCTCTTATACCGATATTTTCTAACATATTCGGTAAAATGTTTTGAAGAAAATCAAAGTAAATTTCACCATTCAATCTTTCTTCAAAAAAATGTGGCCCTATCAAATGTCTATTCACAAGTCCGACCCAAACATTTACAGAAAACCTGTGTTGCGAACGGCGTTGGCGTACCGCATGTGGGTTTTCCTGTGCCCATTTATGATTATTTCGTGAATTGTTTACTCCATCCCTTGTAAATTGTGCCTCATCCGTAAATAAGGTTCTGTAAATGACTGGGCGATGGTTAAACAACCAATGACAAAATGCCAGGCGGGAGATATCGTCGCCTTGTTGAAGACGCTGTACCTGCTGGATATGATATGGATGGTAACGTTCTCTTTTTAGGGTTCTCCATACTCGCCAATGAGGAATACCAGTTGCCAAACTGATTCGTCTAGTGCTCATATTTGGGTTTTCTTGAACTACGTTTATAATATTGTTTTGTTCCTGCACACCTTGTTGTAAAACACGCTCCACAACTGCAGAATTAGGAAACTTTCCGTGTTGTCTTGCATACTGGAACACCGTACTAAAGGTTTTATGATTAGGGCATCGACGACCAGGAAAACGCAGCCGATATTCTCTTTCCGCCGACCTACCATTTCCATTACAGAAACCATAGATGAATATTATGTCAGCATATTCCACGTTTGTAAATTTTACTGGCATAGTTAAAATATTTTCACAAGTTTTCACTAACTAAATGCAGATTATTGACACATTAAATTACTAACAAACAATTATTCAACTGTTTAGGAGATTTCTTTTTATTATCTGTCACTTTGAACAAGCCTACTGTGATTGATTAAAAATTTTGTTATTTCATACCCGATTACTTATTAGGACCACAGTTTTTTACCAAAATGGACCTTTAAAACGTGCCGGAATTAGGATTCCCCCAGACCACCTAGGCTCAATAGAATTTTTGCAAATTTTAGTTATAAAACTATTTATTTCACGTGCCTCTCATTTAATAGGGTTCTGTAATCCATTTTCTTGCACATTTAACAACGTATTTAAATAACCACGAAGGTGTAACAAAAAAATGAAATAGGCCATTTTGTTTGTTTTTTCTTGCTCTTTTCGAATATCGTATCGAAATTTCAATAAAATATATACAGGGTGATGTTTTATTGATGCAAAGAAGAAACATAAATTATTGTGAGTCCGGACCTGGATATATTTTTTTTTATACATGTACCTCTTGGGGCTCGTTAGTACATTAGCCGTACCAAATATGAATCCGTTATTTCATTCCCTGTCAAAGTTATGACAAAAAACAGGTTTGGCCAAAAATTATAAAACGCCCTGTAACTTCGTAGTGAAGGCCCAATGAGACATTTCTATGGGAGGTTCCGGTTACCACTGATGTTCTCTACCTCCTATTAAGCTATGTCCCTCTCATGATGCAACACCCTGTATATGTTGATATGTCATTAAACTGGAAAGTTCACATTGACTATGTAAGCAAGAAGTGTGCAAGTATTTGTTTTGCTCTAAAGAGATTGTGCCAAATTTCAAGTAAAAATGTTGTTAAAATATTTTATCATTCAAACTTTGAATCAATAATTAGGTATGGAGTGATTTGTTGGGGTAATGCTAGTACAGCTAGCCGTGTATTTGTGCTGCAGAAAAGAGCGTTACGTTCTATGTACGGTTTGCAGTTTCGTGAATCCTGCAAACAAACCTTTATTGCACAAAAGATTTTAACATTGCCCTGTTTATATATACTTGAAATATTAACTTTTGTAAAAAAAAAATCTCAATCTATTCACTTTTCAAAATATCTCTCATGAATACTACACGCGTCACGGAGAAAATTTGCAGCATACATTACACAGGCTAGAACTTTATAAATCCAATCCTTATTATGTCGGTACGGTTCTGTATAATAAACTAGATCTAAGTATTAAAAGCTGCAGTATTAAAAAATTTATATCTACTGTTAAAAATATGTTACTCACCAATGCCTTCTATAGTGTAGATGAATATTTAGCTTTTTAATTTCAATTTCTTTGTTGTTGTTTATACTATTTTTTCTTTCTTTCTTTTGACTTACCCTATATCAATATCTGTTGATCTTTTGGATTAATAAAGGATTATTATTATTATTATTATTATATATATATATATATATATATATATATATATATATATTGATATGATATCATTTGTACTTAAGCTAAAAAACATATTCGGGTCAACTTGGGTTATGTATGCGAATAAAATATATTTTATGTTATCTGACTAAAGAGTTGCATGCATGTTTTCTGTTTTCGTTTATTTGTTCTGTTTGAAAATACCAAAGTATTTTATAGAAGACAGATATTTTCAATAGTTACATGCAATTTTTATATTTCATGTAGATATAAGATCTTTAATTTAATTTGTGCGGGAAAGTGATAAAACTGGAAAAAAGCTCAATATCATTAGATGAGAACCACACCACACCACAGAAATTAGACAACCCCCAATTCCAGAAGCCAGGGCTTGTGCAGAAGAGGGTTACACATTGAAAAACGCGGACATACAACCATTTCCTCCGTCAGTGCCGGAGCCAGGATTCGAACCCGGTGGTGCGATGTCCGTGTGATTAATCGCGATTGCCACCTCGCGCCTTACCCACTCGGCTATCGACCATTTCGTTTTAGCAAGTTAATGTCAAGAAAGATTCAAGTTGATATCGGCGATTTTATTTATTTGCAGAAAATATAATGAGAGTGTGGAAAAATGAAAATTAGAGGTTGCTAGGGGACAGGAAAATAACAAGAAAAATTACAAATGTCGCTGGGTTTGAAAATTTTTTGAGAAAGTAAATATTAGCAGATACGAGAGAAAATAGACTGTTATCGGTAAGGTATGTAGAATTTTACATTAGTAAAGTATAGTAAGAAGAAGGAAGACAACCAATTAAAGAATCTAAAGCAAAGTAAACGAAAATCAATTTTTTCAAAATTGTGGCAAGTTGGAGAAAGAAGATAATCATAAATTATTTTAAGGTGCAGAAAACGATTCCTAGTGGAACCGATATATCACTTGAATTGCGGCTGGAGGGTTTTTATTGAGCTACGCGGACAAAGTTGTAATAAACTTCACATAAATTTCTTGTATATTTTTTATAATTTGGAAAATAATTGGAATCATGTTTGATTGAAATTTTCCATCATTAATTTATTTTTAGTATCGTATTTATATTGTAGCTAGATAGGGAATTTTATTTATTTTTATGCGTATTGTATATTTTGTTTTCGCAATACACTGTTCAATTTGATTTGAATTTGTTTTACTGCTTTGTGCTTCTATAGCTGTGTCTACTTTTAATGATTCCTAACTTACGACTTAGAGATCTAAATTAAAAATTGTATCGTGTGATATTTAACCGTCAATGCAGCCGGATATCGTAGCAATATATATAAATGTACAGCGTAAAATAATTCAAGGGGTATGAAAAAAAAAAATTAAAAGTTGTCATGTCAGATGGCTCTGGATTAACATATATGTTAATTGCGATGTATTATTTAATAATGCGATTAAGAAAATTATATTCGAAATTATTTATTGGCATTCTAACTTCAATTGTAATTCCTTTTTAGTTGAACTTGAAATTTCATGTTCTAAATGTTTGCCTATTAGCAGCGATATTCGTTGGTTCGATGATATCAATATTGATACGCTTAAGATTGAGTCATTGTACACAATAAGATTTAATAATGTTATAAACCAATTGGGTCTAGTGCTGTTAATTTAAAATTTGCTTGAATTGTGTACTCAAATCTTATGTAGTAAATAACTATTGAAATCGCGATGCTTTTTTGCGTCATTTAACAGTCAAGTCAGTCAACCTATATAAGACAATATAGAAACTTTAAGAATATTGACACAGTTAAATCCAATTTATTTTACCGGTAATATTGACATCAAGTTGAATCTATTAAATGACACAATAATTCGAGTGTTTGATAAATATACGCCAGTTCACCTAATTAAACTTACAAAACTCTCATCTCCTTGACTTTAATGATGACATATTCCAATAATTGTCATTAGTTTATATTTGAATTAAGCATTAGTAAGAATATAGAAATAAAACTTAAACAGAAGCCTAAAATAATATGCTTATCTAACTATTAACATGAAGAGTTAGTGAAATATACAAAATCAAGTTTAATTTTGGGGATTGCTTTTACAAAATCTGTTTCTTTCCAGTTTACACATAGAGTTTTCTAGAATAGGAATGTTATTAAAATTGTCACTACTAGTGGAAATAGGTTTTAACCAATCGCTTTTTTTTTTAAATTTAATGAATTACTATTAAGTAATCTATATATAACTACTGAGCAATAAAATAGGCAGTTATTATTTATGTACAAGATTCTTTCGTTATTTGTGAGTTATAATTATTTTCTATCTTATGTTTATTATGATCTTTACTTAATATCATCTTTAAGATGAACGGGCTTTACGTTAGCTTCACGTTAAATTGGAATAGAACTTATCGATTTCTGCAATTATTAGTGTATTCTTGTGCAAAGTGCTAAAAAGTTATAATTGCGAAATATATCCTGGCGACATTCAACCCGGTATATTTTAAATAGTGATATATGACCTGAAAATCTGTACCTTATGGATAAATGCATCACGTTTGATTAACGTTATCAATTTATGTGATTTTCATCTGTAGATTGTGATGATAGCCGTGCGATATATGTGTGTATTGTATAACCGTAAACTGCTACCCTCTATCCCTTCATTTAACAGTAATAGTAGAACAGTGGGCGACGACAAAACGTAAGATGGATCGGTCGCGAACACTGTGACCCGGATGAATGTTTGATGCGCCGCCAGTACTGCCACTACTTTGGATTTCCAGCTCCAACTTGAACATGTCTTATGCAAGCAGCAACATGCATAATCCAAGAGATTCCGTTCTAGGTTTACGCGGTTACATTTTACGTAGTTTGTAAGATTCCGTTGCCTTTCAATTCTAATATTCACGTTATCATCTAAAACCACACTTCTTACATTTACCTAATTTAAATAGAAAAGCTTCAAATCATTCCTCTCAGTGAGCCCCTTGCCTGACTAAGGCAAGTTGTTAAAAAAACAATTCAAAATTACCGTGGAACGTTTCAACAATTGATTGACAACGGCTCCCGTTACCTATGGTAGTTTATAAATCAATAAAACACACGATATACAGGGTGTTTCACATAAAGCTCCCCGGGCAGTTTCCGCGGTAAAAGAGATGTTCAAATTCTGTAAAAGCCAGTCGTTAGATATTCTTAGTGACTTCATTTTGTCTTTCAAATTTTGCCAATGATAGTGGCGTCTGCGCCGTCGCGATGCCAGAAACAAATTTTAGATGATAGGAACTTTGGAAGTATATTATTAAAGCATGTTTAATTTTAAGTACTTTTTGTAGTACACACTTTTCTATTAATACCAATGTTCCTCGAAATAAAGGAAAAAGAACATTTCCCAGTCGAATAAAGGTGATCGCTAGTTAAAATAGATAGCTTTAACTTTAACTGATTCGCAATTTTTCAAATGGCTGTACAAAGGTGGTGCTGAAGCGCAAAATTACTTTTCGATAGCTGGAACATTGAAACATAGCATAAACGATAGAGTGCCAAATAGTATTTAATTTTGTAAGAATACGTTTTTGTAATTTTGTAAAACCATTATTTTTCAAATTATCTAATATTCTTTATTTTAATATTTTTCAAAGTATAATTTAGATAACCCCTGTACCTTTTCTGTTAATTATGTAAACTAGTGACCTTAACTTAAATTTAATAATGTACAGTCAAGTAGGTTGTATAGTAATTTATATTGATGTTTAAATAAAATATGTACATATTTATTTTCAAAATGTTTCCCCCTTCATGCATACACATTTGTTTTTTTTATATATATATATTTATTTAACGTCGGCCTATTTCCGCTACTGAGGCCTAACACCGACGCCTGTAGACGAGCTACCCCCAACCAGGAATTTTGCCGAACCTCTTCCCTTAAGAAGAGTAGGGATCTTTTACTTGCCTAACATTTAATAGACAAAGGACCGACGGCTTTACATCCCCTCCGAAGGATGGTATATCTTCTATACAACCCTCGCCTAATTTTGTATAGCTTCCGCGCATACACTGATATGCAAGCCGCTGGAAGATGTGTGAGGCGAGGACGCAGTCTTCGTTGTGAACACGGATTAATCCTCACGATCGTTTAAATAAAAAATTGGTGGTGGCGGGAGTTTAGAGCTGAGACCCCGGAGGCTTCCGTGCACTTATTTTCGATGGTTTGAGTCTCAGGGTTGGTTTTAGTAAGTGCTGTTTCGGGTCGAATGCTACACCCTGTAAGTCGTAACTTGCACTACTTTTATCACTTTAGTTTAAAATATTCACTGATTTGACTTTTACAGCTATTTTCGGGTTAACGGTTACACCCTGTATGTTGTAAATTGATTTAAATTAAACACTGAGGTTTAAAGGGATTTACAAATTTCTTTTATTGTTTTAATCGTCTTGAACAGAGTTGAAGAAAGATTTTATTTTTTATTTTACAAATTTCCTTTGTAATAATAACTAATCGACAACAGAAATTCTGTCTTAGATTAATTTGACGTGTGTGAAAAAATGCAACAAAAATATTTAAATCGAAAAAATTCACTTCGTGGTTGAACCTCGTATATTGAGGGAAGATTAAAAAGGGGGGCCACTTAAGGCGAAGAATTTTAATAAAGAAATGTAACAAAAAAGGGGGCCACTTAAGGCGAGAACTTACAAACTAAATCTTTTTAACCAGGTTGCGGCCTGGGAAGCTAGAATCGGACAGATTGTCACAGCGAAAGCACTGGATCTGGGATTAAGAAAACCTAGCTAGACGGGAGTATCTACAACATAAGTTAAATAGTAACCGAACCCGTTCAATAGCGTCTGCAGTTATTACACAAAGCTAACTTTGAAACTTATTTCTTCCCAAGAACACTACGCGAGAACTTTACACTAGATTCACTGCCAAAACTGAACTTGGCTACGGCTTGCGATTCACCGGTATTTATACTAAATTAGAAATGTTTCGTTTTTCTCGCCCCATCGAGTCTCGCGGAAAGCTGGAAAGGCGTGAAATCGCTCAGTGCGGGCACGGATGAGTCATCGATTGCATCATGTTGCGCAATACTTGAAAATTTTGGAATTTGGAAATAAAACTTATATAGAAAGATCGGCGATGCAAAGGGGAATTTATTTTAAGTTTTGTGGGAGAATTCTGGCTCGACCCCGTAAGGTATCACGAAGGTCCGCTGTTAACAAACTGTAACTCCGTTAACAGGTTTCCAGTTAGTGCGTAAGATATTAAGATAAGATAATAACAAGGTACAATACGGGTATGAATCGAGCTGAACTTAGATATAGAATGTGTGTCTGCTATTATACAGGGGTGATTGAAAATGGGGAACGATTTATAATAGCAATGAGATTGTGGGAGTTCGATGAAAGGGTATTTGAACGTTTGAGACTCGAGGCATGGAAAGTGATTTGAAATATACCGGGGTTGATCGAAAAGTTTAAGATTTTGAAATTAGAAGTATTTATAGAAAATGGGGGGATTGAAGTACGAGGTTGAGAATTTGAGGTTAGATAGTGATTTTAACTAGTTTGATGATTGTGAGGGGGTTGTATTTTTAAGGGGTGGTTTTTCTGAATGTTCCTTTGCAGAATGACTGGGATGAATGTGGGAAGTATGGTTTCGATGAATTTATGTTATTTGAGAATTATGGATGGTTCGTGAATTTTTTCGGATTTATTTGACCTTGAATGTGGTTTTTCAATGTTACTTAGGTCTGGTTGACTTTTTTATCATGGTCTGCCATGATGCTTGGATTGATCTGAATTTTTTATTAATTTTGCATTTTTTATTTTTTGTTTTTTGACTTATAGGGGGAATACCCTATAACAGTTGGAACGGTCACCAATCCAACTACTAACCACGCCTAACGTTGCTTTACATCGCATATCGAAGTATGTACATAGTATAGACGCACCTACGCTCGTCCCTCATGCATACACATATTAAACCGTTTAATTAATGCTTCCCCAGTTACTTTCAATAAGGTATTTCTGTCTGCAGTGGCAATGTGAACGATCCATGATATAGGTGTCTGAAGGACGTTCACCTAAAGCACAAAAAAAGAAAAAATTTCAATGTATGTACTGAAAATTGTATACCAATCATTATTCAATAATCGGACACGTTTATTTTATCACTGTTGCTATTTTTTGGAAATCCTACTTACCCATGAGCACCTCTAGTTTTCCTAGTTTGACAACAATGACTACACAATAGCGTTTATATTATGAAAAATATTTTTATATTTATTTTAAATTAAATTAGTACAATTCTGGCTTACTATGTTTTTTTTTACATCATTAACTAATTCCAAATGCTTTAAAAAATCAACTTGTACATCTTCTTTCCTTAGTGGCGAATAAAGCATAGATCCGTTGATTTTTTTTTTTTTCACTATATGTCTGTGTTTTATAAAATACCAATAATACTGCGACACCAATTTATTCTTTTGAGCGCTAGATTTGTTGTCAAAACAAGGCACAACTTCACGAAGAATGCTAGTAATCTCCTGAAATAGATTTTCTTGCTCTGGGTTTAATCCAGATTCTTCCATTAGATATGTTAAATACTTTACATTTTTATGATAGGCTTTAATGTGCACAGGTTTTTTGCAAAAAAAAAACAGAGTCTGTATGATTTGCTGTTCATTTTATTAACAATTTTTTGGTCACCTATCATGTTGCTTTCTTGCTGACGTTACAAACTACAGCACATCTTTCACATTGCCAAGTGAATTTTATGACATATTTCAAGACACTTGTGATTCCATGGCTAGATTGATTAGCGATTTTCTTTAGGCGATATTACCTTAAATCACATAAAATATCATTCCATCTCTGTTCCTTTTAATGTAGTATAAAGATTGTATACAAAATAAATTATTATGATTAATATTACATATACGTGACAATAAGTCAAAATGCCAGTAAGTGCATTTTATTTATGCATCAAATGCAATACCGGCCTACAAAGTTTTGCAAACATTTCTAAAATTTTTCTTTTGTCAACTAATTTTGGTCTGAAATTTTCTAACCGAATTTTTTAAAGAAAACTCAGACCGCGAAAAAATTTCCGAAAATAATTCAAGTACTAGAGAGATTACAAGTGAAAAATCAACTAAAACTTTGTCTACAATATGTAATTTATAAATTATACTTTTTCCTATTGTGCTCTAAATATTAAGTATATTATACTACTGTATTTATAATGAAGTAGGGATGATTCATTTTCAATAAAAGAAAGTAGTAAGAGTGCAAATTGAAAACAAAAGTTGGGGGTTGAAAAAAGCAAGAAGATTTTAAGTATGCAATTAGCAAGGTTTTTCGCTGCAGTATAAAATAGTTTTTGGTTCATCTTTTTGTATTTTCAAATAATCCTGCATATAGACTTCTTACAGTTTACAAATTTTACGGTGAAACAAAATTCATGAATTCTATTTGAAATGGTAGGTTATGGCAACAGATTCCCACAATTTTAAATAATTTCTGACTTATAAAATACTGATTTATAATATTTAGAATTGTTTCACTTATTGACAATAATTTTTGAAAACAACAATTAATTATTTATTTTACATACTTTCTAGGTGGTTGGCAAAGATTTTTTTAAATATAAAAAATGTTTTAACATACCATTTGTATGTCTATTACAATTTAATAAATATGTGGTTTTTACTACTTTATACTTTGATTTTGGTCAGCTTTAAGCAGAGAAGTTCAGATTTCTATGCCTTCCTCCGCCTAACTCTTCATGACCATATCATCAAGTTGAATAAATACTTCGTTTTTTATATAAACGTGATTTTCACTAGATTCCCTTTAGGGGCAAACTTTCTGACATTTCTCAAACTAATCTTGGTTTGGACATTGCGAAGTAATAATGTATATTAAAGTAAGTGCTTTTATCAATGGAGACGCAGGCTATGATAAAGTGTGGTTATTACTTTATTTAGAAATGATAAACGAAAGGGTGGCATGCCGCGTATACGTGCTAATAAATATTAACATTAAGAGCAATCATTCTTTATCCTAGTAGACCTCGTCGGAAGCTGACATTTGTGATATACAGTCTACTTGTATTAGAAGTTCGCTTTATTATTTATGTTTAGGCGTGATGTATGATTCTATATTTCTCCCAGAATATAAGTTAACATCTGTAGATCGCCTGACGCATTGCAAAAGCGATCCAAGTATTGAATTCGCATCGCTTGAATAATACATTCAATAATTGGATTCCATGAGGCAGTACGCAGAGCGTTGGTTAAGCAATATGAGAAGTAATCTGAGTACTCACGTACGTTAGCGGGATTACATGATTCGTCACGTACTCGAAATTAAAAATAAACTTGAAATTGTTAAATTCGATTTCACAAGCAAGATTTAAAACGTTGCTGTAGCATAAAGCGCTTATTTTACAATTCGGCAGATACTACCAGAACAAATATTGGAAGTGTATCTGGTGGCGAATCAGAGAACATAATAAATACTGCATTATCAAAGGTTCCCGTGGCTTGTTCAGTTTCTCAAAATATACATCATAATTTTCCACATTCACAACTGAACAAAACGATTATTGTAATGTCCCTTACGTCTATTTCTTTTATAGCACATTATTTACTCCTCCGTAACAAAATGCCATAAGAATGTTTTCTTAAAAATCTTAATACACACAAGGAAAATTTATAAAGTATATAACACACAAATCACAAAAAAGAAGAAATATTAACTGCCCTTAACCAATTTTCTATTGAGATAGATTATTCTCCACAGGAAAAGACGTATATATAATATTTAAACTATGAGACTTTGATCATTTTTGAAGGAAAATAATAATAATATCCAAAAAAAAAAACAATTCATCATCCAATAGTAATGCACCGCTATCTGTAAAAGTTCCTTTAAACTAACTACAAAAATGTATATCTCATAAGTGACACAGCTTATTAAAATTGCTACACATAACATAAATAGGAGATTTAAGTAACATGCTTGTTCTATGTGTGTTGCAGTAAAATGTTACATTATGCCTATTAAATAATCTTAGTACGGAAAAATTTAATTAACTTGACAGTTCAGGTGAATCAATTTGATTGTGTGAGCCTATAGAGAAAAGTACGGAAAGCACATTTCCATTTTATGTCTAAACTAACAAAATTGAATCTATTAAGAAAAGGGATGTAAAGTACACCTCTTGCAGGATACACCATATCAACTGTATGTGATAAAAACTTTACAAATTTTCGTTGCAACCTCTCGACTATTATTTTATAGCTGCTGTAGGTTACCAAATTATAAAGCCATATTCAAGTTGCGACAGAACATAAGAAAAGTATAATGTTTTTAATGCGTCAATGTTGGTAAACGATTTACAGTTTTTGACAATAAAACCATACATTTTATTTGCTGCATCAGTTTTTAGAGCAATATGTTGCGTTGTAATCAAAAAGGATACCAAGGTCTTTAGAAGTATCAGAATTACCAACTTTATAATCATAGCGGTACATTGATTGTTTTCTGCTAAAAGAGATAATCTTGAGATAATTTAGACGTATTTAAATGCAATTTATTAGCAGTACACCAAACTTCTAAACGATCAAGATCAGATTGCAAGGCATTTTCAGTACAGTAAACAATTTTAAGTCATCAACAGAGAAGAGTTTATGGCACATAAGAATTTCGCTTAAATCATTAATAAAAATGAGAAATAGTAACGGTCCAAGATTAAAACCTTGCGGTACTCCAGATGTTGATATATATATATATGAAAGAGTTATAGCCATTATGTGAGACATATTGCTTCCTTTGACTTAAGGAAGAAATAAGAAATGTTTGCACTGAAATAGTAAAACTAAAGCTGCCTAGTTTATTTAAAAGAACACAATGATCAATCTTATCAAACGCTTTTGCAAAGTCGGTGTACATTACACCCACCTGCCCGAATATCTAGAATTTGGCATATAAATTGAGTGAATGTTGTTAAATTGGTCATAGCTGATCTATTGTTTAATAAACCATGCCGGAATGATATTTGATCCCGTACGGACAAGTATATATGTTATATTAGAAATATACTATGATATATAATATCACCGAGACAGGCTTAACCTTCTCAAACATATCATGTTACAGATTGCGTAACAGCTCTTCTCTAATAACCGCTCACGTTGGCTGAGCTTAATGTTTCTTTCTTGGTAATCCCTTATCATGCTGAATTGCCAATTTAATGTTCTTTGTTCTCTTATGTTATAAATACAACCAACAGACATTTGTACCTTCAGTCATATACTCATTTTCGACCTAATACATTCTAAATTTATTATTGTTCATTATTGTACCTAGAGTCAAGCTTGACTCCCAAGTAAATAAAGTTTTTAAAAAGTGATTTCTACAATCCATTATCTAACATTGGCGCAGTCGTACGGATCTGAAAAACACCCTGTAACCCAGAGGTGGTGGATTTCAATCCTTCAATCAGCAAAGAATCTACGAGAAACAAGAAAAATACAATTTCAAGCAGACAAGCAACGTCTCAACAAGCTCACAAGAAGCATCATATACACATCGAGAAATAATTAGCAAGTAAGAAACATTCCTGGCCCCTGAAAGTCGGTGTCTTCGGCACTTGGAACACGTCACCGTGGATAGGAACACCTAGTGATACCCCTGACGGTACATCCCAGTGTAGCAACGCTTACGAAACCGCATTCGACCTTCCATCTGGACCCCAGGCATGAAGATAGTAATGTAAGTAATTTAAGAATCATCTCGATTTATTTTCTATTTCAAACTGCACTAAACATTTATATTTTATCATTCGTACATTGCATTCACATTTGCATTAAACCCACGACAGTTCTGCAATCTAATTTAGTTGAATATATTATCTAAATATCGTATTACTTTAGCCGATATTTTATTTTATTTTAACACATAAATATTTTCATTGCAATCAATATATTAATTTGACATATATCAAGTTTAATCTTTATCTTGTAACGTTTTTATTGCAATTTAATACTACTACTACTAATAAAGGTTAACGTATTGTTTATACCATATGACTATAATATCTGAATAAGTGCAAATACCATCCAAAAATAATTTGTTACATACTTTATACAGAAAAGAATACAAGTTCGTTTCCTTTTATTCATTATTATTGCCAGTGGCGTACTCTTGCACCTTTTACAATTAATTTTTATTATTTTTTGTGTGTACCAAATTAATTTTTGTTTGTTTATCTGAAATTTATATACAAATCTTAATAATACAAAATGGCGAACCAACCAAATACTACAGCAAATAATACCAATAACGCTGACGAAACCCTTACCATAGAACCCTACAGGTTAAGTGAGATTTTCTCAATAGTTCCAGAGTTCGACGGGAACCCCATTTTCCTACAAACCTTTATTTCGTGTGTTTTCGCGAACGGAATGTCTATAGAGGACCAGCGTATTTTACTTACTCTACACATAAAAAATAAACTTCGGGGAAAAGCTGCCGAATTAATAAATTCGAGGAACCCTGCCACTTGGGCAGAAATTAAAAGCCTACTTGAGGCCCACTTCGGTGATTCACGCGACTTGACAGCCCTTATACAGGACTTACAACGGATTCACCAACTACCTAATGAAACTGCCCTGACATTCGTATCTCGTTTACAAACACATAATGCCAAAATGCACGCTGCTGTGCAAAAACAGACTTTGACGTTGGAAGAAAAGACAGCCCAATCATCCCTAATTGAAACCATGACTCTAACAACACTACTTACCGGACTAGAACCCAAACTTGGACAAATAATCCGTGCCGGAAATCCCAGCGACATGCTAGAAGCAATCAATAGAATCAAACGCGAACTCCAACTGTCCTACTTCGAGTCACAAAAATTCCCAAAACAAACTATCAACAAAAACCCCATCCAGAACCAACAGAGGCGTCCCAACTCCCAACAATTCTGTAATTTTTGCAAACGTAACGGGCACAATTTTAATGAGTGCCGTACAAGACTACAATTCTCACAACAAAATCAGAACTTTAGACAAAACAATTTTGCCAGTCCTCCACAATTTTCTAGACCGAATTTCCAAAATTCTCCCAACCAGCAATATCAAAGAAATTTCACGCCGCAACAAGATTTTCAACAGAATAGGCCTTCTGTAATAAGACCTAATCCGAACTTTCAGAGATCCCCAAATCAACAAAATTCAAATTTCAATCCTAACTTTAACAGACAAAACCCGCAGAGAACACATCACGTTAATTTTGACAATCATTTCGATTCTCAAAATTATGATACTAATTTTTACAATGAATCTGATAATTTCAGTGACCCGCAATTCCATAACTTCGGAAACTATCAAACTAATTCTAGCCTTGATAATATGGCAAACATGCCACAAATAAATTATGAAGATTACCCCCATTTTCCGCAAAATAACGACGATAACATGCCATACCAAAATGAGAATTATACAGCTAATTCTCAGATGTCGCAGGATTATACTGCTAATCCTCAGGATTTTCCATTAGGCCCGGAGTATTCAATGAATACTCCAACCCAAGAAATAAATTTCGAAGTGGACCAAATGTCCAACCAAATCCAAACATTAAACCTGAACGACAATTACAACCCCCTACTGAATTTCTCAGACCAGAACTTCGCTTAAATTGGCCTACACACACACTATTGACCGTGAATTCTAGTAATCTTTATTTCATAAATGACATTTCGAACAAATTTAAACTCTTAATCGATACTGGCGCAGGTATTTCGATTTTTAAGCATAAGACAGCGGAAAATTTTAAAAATAGATCTCCAGAAAACGCGATTATACAAGGCATAACCAACGAAAAAATTAAAATTAGCGAATCTGTTCTTATACCATTTAACGCACGCGACCCGCACAGAGTCTATATTCACGACTTGGACATAGACTTTGACGGATTATTAGGTGCCGATTTCATGGAACACTACGAATGTAGAATAGATTTCAAAACCAGGCAACTAATTACAAATTTTAAAACATTGCCCATCTTCAAAGTAACTGACGATTCTCCAACACCCGAAATCAACAAAATCCGACAAAATTATAATTCTAGCCAAAATACTATCCAAATTGACGGTCGCACGGAAAAGGTTTACAAACTAAAGTGCAATCTTAGAAACACTGACGCTGTACTGTCAGCGCAGGAAAACGAAAAAGTTCGTTTGCCTAATGCTCTTGTTAGGGTAAACGAAAATGGAGAATTTTTGACAACCGTAATTAATGCAAACGCCATTCCGAAAATTATAAATTTTTCTAATCTAAAATTAGAACCATTGCAAAAATTTAAATCGATTTTTAATTTAAATGTTCAAAATTCCGACCCACACATACAGACCGACAGATCATCTGAAATTATTAACCAGTTACGTTTAGATCATCTAAACTACGAGGAAAGTGAACTAATTACACAACTTTGCCTAGACTTTTCTGAAATATTTTACCTGGAAGGAGACAACTTGACTTTCACTAACGAGATTAAACATTCAATCGACACTAATAATTCTAAACCTGTATTTACAAAATCGTATCGCTACCCTCAATGCCATAAACAAGAAGTCAAAACACAAGTTTCTAAAATGCTGGACCAAGGCATAATCAGACCTTCAATTTCTCCCTGGTCATCTCCCGTTTGGGTTGTACCCAAAAAACTCGATGCCTCTGGCAAACAAAAATGGCGAGTCGTAGTAGATTACAGGAAATTAAACGAATTGACTATTGACGATAAATACCCTCTCCCAAATATTTCTGACCTTTTAGACCAACTAGGCAAATGCCAATATTTTACCACACTAGACTTAGCTTCCGGATTCCACCAAATAGAAATTGACGCGAAAGACATTCAAAAGACTGCTTTCACAGTCGAAAACGGTCATTTCGAATTCGTTAGAATGCCATTCGGTTTAAAGAATGCTCCATCAACGTTTCAAAGAGTGATGGATAATATCTTGTTAGGAATCCAGAATGAACGCTGCCTTGTTTACATGGACGACATTATCATTTACTCCCCTACTATTCACGATCATATTTCCCGACTGACAGAAGTATTCAAACGCCTAAGGAAAGCTAACCTCAAAATTCAACCCGACAAGTGCGAGTTTCTACGCAAAGAAGTCGCTTATCTAGGACATCTTATAACAAAAGACGGTGTCAAGCCAAATCCCAGTAAAGTAGAAGCCATTTTAAACTTTCCTCATCCCAAAAATCAAAAGGACATTAAATCTTTCTTAGGTTTAGCGGGCTATTATAGATGCTTTATTCCAAATTTCTCTAAGATTTCAAAGCCCCTAACCAAGCTACTACAAAAAGACACTCCTTTTAACTTTGACCCTGAATCTGTAGTAGAACATTTGTTCTTAGCAATATACAAAAATCAAAATGAATTAGATCTTTCTAATACTTATCATGTCGAAAATAACTTAGACCTCCCCATACTCGAAATTCTGTCATTTATCTTCGCAGAAAAGGGCCTAAAGCTCATTATCTGTCAAAACCTAGTACAAATACCTGACGAAGACCAAAGACCGATAATTCTTGACCAAAACCATACCGGCAAAAACAACCTACATCGCGGAATAAACGAGACTATGCGTAGGATCAAAAATAAATACAATTGGCAAAGACTAACCAAAGATGTTGAAAATTTCATAAAAAATTGCGAAATTTGTCAACGGACTAAAGTTTGCCGTAAAAACCTTAACAACCCTCTAGTAATCACTGAAACTCCAAGAACGCCTTTCGAAAGAATTAACATCGACCTATTCGAATTTCCTACACGAAATTACGCTCTAACTATCCGTGACGAACTTACAAAATTCACACAAGCCTATGCAGTACCGGATAAAAGCGCAAAATCTGTGGTAAATACCCTATTGTTATATTTTCAACATTACGGTACCCCACTGAGGATTCACTGTGATTACGGCGGTGAATTCGACAACAACTTACTAAAAGACCTCTGTACCCTCTACGATATAAAACTGACATATTCTAGCGTAGGACATCCCCAATCTAACGGTTCTATAGAACGCTTTCATGCTACCTTAGCCGAAATGATCAGAATTCACCAAACTGAAAACCCAAATGAACATCCTTTTACCATATTGCCGTATGCAGTAATATGCTATAATAATTCGGTTAATAAAACGCACGGTTTTACGCCATACGAACTGATCTTTGGACACACAGCTAATAGACCACCAGAGACCCTTTACAACCAAAAAGACCTAATAACTAAATATGTTAGGGACTTAAATAATAGGATATCCCACTATTACCAAATTGCACGCAGTCGGACTGAAGCGCAAAAACAAAAAGCTAAAGTCAGATTCGACAGAAATATCCCAGAAAATCGACCCACGTATAACGTTGGAGACGAAGTATATGTAAAGGAATCCCAAATCAAAAGTAAGTCACAAAATAAATTCAACGGCCCTTTCGAGATCAAAGAAATCTTCCAAAATTCTGCCACTTTGTTAAATCCCGAGACAAATCAAACAAGTAAAGTAAATTTTGATAGAATGAAACCATATACTGAAGATTAAAATTTATTTTCAGGTTTCTACTGCTGTTCGGATCAGCATTTTCTCAATACGAAATAACACCAATAAACAATACTATCGGTGTTTACTATCACAAAGACACGGACATTGTCATCTCACACAAGAAATGGACGTTACTCGTACATAAAAATATATCGACCTTTAAGACAGCTCTTGACAGAAACGACAAAATCTTACAGACAATCCTTACCACCCTTGACCCAGCATACAAAAACATGAACGAATTCGCGAGTGAGGTTAAAACGCATTTAAGCCTCCTAGGACAAATCTCAAAATCCATACAAACTAAATTTGACGAAATACATCTCGACACGAAACGCTACAAACGCGGAATCATAAACGGAATTGGTTCAATATTCAAAGCAATTACCGGAAATTTAGACGCAGAAGACGGTAAATACTACTCTGACTGTATCAATAAATTAAACCAAGACGAACATCAGATGGAAAATTTGATGAAAAATCAAATATCAGTTACAAATTCAGTTATTAAAAATTTTAACACGACAATTCAAAAACTACTAATAGACGAGGAGACATTCAACAAAGACATAAAAGAAATCGAATACGCAATCTTAGACATTACGTATAACGTACGAGCAGTTGAAACAAAATTAAAATTCTTGGAAATTTGTGAACAACTCATGGCGAGCTACCTATTTATAGAGGACAACCTCAACGATATTTTAAATTCGATCACTTTCGCGAGACTCAAAGTAATTCATACGTCTATCATTAACCCCCAAGATTTGGTAAACTCATTGCAGGAAATTTCACAAAACCTACAAAAGAACAATTTGCCACTCCCAATTAAACTTTCAAAAATTGCACAGTATTTAGATATTATTGAATTAAAAGCTTTCCAAATGAACTCGGAATTAGTATTTGTATTAGATATACCCCTAGTAGACCCTCAAACGTACTCTGTTTTCCAATTATACCCCATTCCTATCTTAGATAGTAGAACTGGTCTGTATCATATTTTGTCAACTTCTCAAAAATATATCGCGAGAGATGATGATTCTTTGATGTACATACCCATTGCTGACCTCAGAGAATGCAAGCCACTCCATACCAATACTAAATTATGTCCAAATTTGTTTGCATATCCAATTGACAACAACGCCATATGCGAAACCCGCCTTTTCAAGGATCTACAAACTCTACCAGAAAACTGTCAAACGTCAACTATCATCGGCCAAGGATACAACATCCAAGAACTAGACGAGAACGTATGGATGATCGTCAATACAGAGCCACTAAAGATGACTATCAATTGCCCGAAAGAGACCCCAAAAACCGACACCATCTTCAAAAACTGTATAATTAAATTACAACCAAATTGCTACGCCTTCATAGGTATCACGAAGATCCAAGCGAGCTCAAGCGAAACGACAGACGTGAAGAACGACGCTCACCCTATACAAATCCCGTTCGAGTGTTGCAACCAGGTTCCGGACAAAGTTCGAGTGCCCAACCTGAAACCACTAAAACTAAGTGATCTGAACACCGAAGACCTCGATGTCGCCAGACACCAATTAGACCAATATTCAAAAGACTTAGACGATCTAATCAAGGAACCTTTCATCACGAGACACATTTCTTGGTTTACCTATCTTACCATAGTGCTAATTTTCGGACTCTTATTCTTGTATCTATTCTGTAAGTGTAAAGCAAGAAGACGAAGACTAGCCATCAACGTTTCCACGACTCCTCCATCTCCACCAAGGCCTAGTGAACCCCTCAGGACAATCACTAGCCTGTTTCATCAACGAAGACGACCTACCTTAAGAAGAGAAGACAACGAAGCCGAAGACATAGAACTTAACTAAAGACAAACTGTTTTGTGCCTTTTTACTGACTTTTAGTGCTAGACTCTTCAGTGAATTTCATTTCATTTGTTTAATCATTATATTTCATTATTTTTCTATCCTTTGTTAATTTCAATTTTATTAACATTTTTACGTTATTTTCATTTAAACTTATCATACTCATATTTTATGCTTTTATATTAAAGCTATATTTTAACCTTGGGAATATTCTATCCCATTTTAAGACAAACTTATTATGTTTGTATTTTACGCTTTCTTGCTAAAGCTATATTTTAACTCTAACATTCTTATGTTATTTTATTTTATGAATCAAGCTTATTGTGCTTGCATTTCATATTTTAGACGCTAAGGCTATACTCTGTATTTTAAACTTTACGACTTAACATTTTTGTACTCTTTATATTTTTCCAAATTTTACCATTACCTTTTATATACATTTTATATTCATTTCAAAAGTTGCTGCATAAAACACCAACTTTTTTTATAAGGGGGAAGCTGTTATATTAGAAATATACTATGATATATAATATCACCGAGACAGGCTTAACCTTCTCAAACATATCATGTTACAGATTGCGTAACAGCTCTTCTCTAATAACCGCTCACGTTGGCTGAGCTTAATGTTTCTTTCTTGGTAATCCCTTATCATGCTGAATTGCCAATTTAATGTTCTTTGTTCTCTTATGTTATAAATACAACCAACAGACATTTGTACCTTCAGTCATATACTCATTTTCGACCTAATACATTCTAAATTTATTATTGTTCATTATTGTACCTAGAGTCAAGCTTGACTCCCAAGTAAATAAAGTTTTTAAAAAGTGATTTCTACAATCCATTATCTAACATATATACGGTTATATAAAACGATTGCCCAAAGTTCGTCAGGACAGAAATCGGCTTGTAATTACTAATAAGGTTTTATCACCGTTTTTAAATATTGCGCAAACTCTAGCAGTTTTCGATACTTCCAGAGAAGTATTATATTTTACAGTTAATTAAATAAAAAGCAAAGCGGACCAACCAATACATGTGCACAATCTTTTACAATAAACGAAGGTATATTATCTCGCCCAGAAGTAAGTTTGTTTTTAAGCATATTGGCATGTCGACTTGGTGGTGTGATGGGCAGTGGCGCGTTCTCCCACGCAGACGGCCCGGGTTCAAAACCGGGTCACAGCAAGTCGATGAGATGTTGTGGATGAGCGGAATTGCTCGCGTCACCATCTTTCGAAAGAGATGTAAAATTGTAGGTTCCGTGTATCTACGATGTGAGGACGTTAAATATCCCTACCCCACGACAACCTGTGGGGGTTTGGCAAAATTTCCGGGTTAGGGGTCTCGGTGCCTACACAGACACTGGTGAGTTTATCCTCTGGCGTCGGTGATTGGCCTTGGTAGCGGAAATAGGCCGACGTTAAATAAATTATTTAAAAAAACAAGCTTATTGGCCGAGTATTTCTTGCTCAGTAATTGACTCAAAATTAATGTTGCGGATACTAAAATTACTTTTAATTGAACTCTTCATCAGATACAGCAAAAACACTGACAAAAAGAAAATAAAATTATATAAAAATATGTGTATATATTTCAAAAAATTTATGCACAGAAGGTTCCCATTCCCTACGACATTGCTATCTGCCGCATCTGAAACTCGAACTCAGAAGTGGTACAGCGACTAGCCGTGTTGTCTCTCACACAACCCAGTCTAATCCATTGCTACCAACTCGGTAACAGATGAAAAACACTACTGAATGTCCACACTATAGTCAGAATTTGAACCCGAGACTCCTTGGTCTCAAGACTAACCCCCAGAGCCACTCTACAATTTTTGTTAAATTGAACACCACATATTTTTTAAATTAATTAGCTTCCCCTTGAAGAGCTTATTATAAAAATGTAGAGTCTACAGTGAATTGTATGGGAGCTACACATTATTTTAAATTAATAAAGGCTTAGAGTAATAAATGATCCAATACCAAAAATTACTTTATTAGGTGTTCAAATTGACTTGGAGGACGGTAGCATAGTGGATAGCCCGTCTAGCTTTCTCTCTGAGCACACCTAGCGAAGTGGGTAGAGCCCCACCCACTGCAAAGTAATTTTCAATTAAAATTACCCCCAAAGAAGTGATTCAGCTTCCATTATAAACTGTAGAACCCCTTTTCCAAAGCTTTCTTAAAATAATAATGACAAATTTTTTATGTAATTACACCCAGGATACACAGGACGAAAAAGTTTCCGGCTTATCAGATGCAGCACTAAAAATCCTTTAAAAGTTTTAATTGTTTATACGAAGCAACTTCCTTCCTAATACAATCCTTGTCAACTGAACTATTCTGAATGCATTATTTTTTATAATTTCAGAATCTGTATCGTTTAGTTGAAAGATAACTCGGTGTGGAACGTGTCTACATTTAAGTAATCCAATTATTTGACGCCTAGATTGTAGTATCAACTAATAGAATGCCATCCACTAATAAAGATAATTAACAGTTGCTAGTACTTCCAGTCGCAACATCGTACATTTATATAAATATATTAATAAATAAATAAATGAATATATATTGCATATATATACAATTATCATTATTGCTTTGTATAAGAAACAAAAAAATAATTCAACGTTCTTTTGAGTATTTTCTAAATCGACATAAAAGTAGGTATTCCCGGAAATCAACTGGGTATACGAATAAAATGAAAGATCCAAATTAATAAAAAGCCACAGCTAGCAGCTTTATTGTTGACGTAAATTTATGTTCATCCTTCTTAAAAGCTTGAAGAAATATTTTCCGAGACCTATACATTACCGAATATTGACAAAAAATAAAGCAGCAGTAGCTTGTTATTTCAATGTAAATAACGCAAATGCAACTAAATATTTGCTAGGTATAATAGGAATCCTTATAACTTTATTTTGTTTAGATAAATCACCAATTAAGCAACTTCTCACAGTTTTTTAAATAAAATATCTTTATATCAGATAAGCATAATTTGAATAATATAAGCAGAAAATTACAGCAGCAAGCAAGTTAACTAGCCATACAAAGCACGGCCAACTTATTTATTTTGAGAGTACTTTATTTAATCGAATGGTTTCGGACACAAAATTACAGATTAATTATATTATTTAATATAATGGCATAACACATATTGAGAATGGCAAGGGACTATCAAGGTCTTTCTTTTTTACCAGAGACGAAGTAGATTTTTTTTATGAAGTATTATAAATTAAAATAGAAATCAAGTAAAGTGAATGAGAACAATTATCACTAGACACAAAAATAAGTATGTAAAAAGCTGACATGATTACTGTTACCCAGCAAAACTCTCTTATAGAATCACAAAGAAAAAAGCAGAAATATAAAACCAAGTAGAAATTTTTTAACATTTATGGCCAGGAAAATTTGTTTGTAGTAATACGTTTTGTTTTCGACTAATTATAACTTTTTGTAAAGACATAATAACATTTCTATGTAATTAGGCCTCAGAGGATGAAAAAAATTATAAGAAATTATAAATGCATCTAAAACAAAAATGGCTGCTTACGCTTTCATTATTTTTAAGAAAATCTTATCTTACCCAGCAGCGTAGGTTTTTATGGATTGTATACAGGGTGTCCCGTAATAATGTGCAAAAAATTTAGGTGTCTGGAGTAGATTCCCTGTCGAAAATTGACACGGATTCTTCGTATAAAGTTTTCCAAAATAACCCTTTCCTGTCCAGCTAGACCTCCTTAAAGAGGTCTGCCAAAAAACACTTTTTAATTTCTATTTCAAAATAATGTAATCGGAAAAATACGAAATTTGGCACTTCTCGGTTACTCATCAAAAGGCATCTAAGGAAATTATTTCATCCACCTAGCGTGTACACAAAGGGGTAAAATTAACTACCCTTCTTGAAATTTTGTAAATATCTTTCTGCCTGCTATTTTTTTTAAATAACTAAATATTATGATTCGATTAGAAACTTTTTTATCTCTTGAAAAAATTTCGTATTATCGACCATTTTTGAGAAAAAAATTAAATTACATCTGCCTAAGTGATCAATCAAAAGCGATGAGCACAATTATATTAATGTAAAATACTAATAGTAGGCTGGTGTCAAATTATAATATTACGTTGTTTCTTGCCTTTGAAATAATAAGATAATCATTCCTTACTACGTAATACTTAATACTAGTAGTTTTATAACCAGATTTTAAAATGCATTGAGGGATATGCAGACATATATTTAATTCATGGTAAATGTAAAGGAAATTCTTCAGTGGCAAAAGAACGATATCGTCGTTAGTTCTCTACTCGTACTGTGCTAAATTTTCGTACTTTTTCTAATATTCACTTAGGGTTAAGAGAATGGAGGAATTTCAAGAAAAGAAGTCATGATTGTGGTCGTCGGAGACAAATAGGAGGCACAAATATTACATTATTTTGGTAAACATCCTGAATGTAGTATTACACAGGCTGCTCTTCAATTCCACATAACAAGAACATCAGTATGGAGGATTTTGAAAAGGCAAGGACTTTACCGCTATCATTTATAGAGAATACAAGAGCTGTTCCCTCGTGACTTTCCAGTAAGACTTGATTTTTGTAGAATTATACTTAGGAAACTGTTAGATTTTACTAGAAAAGTACTATTCATAGATGAAGGCTGCTTTACTCGACATGGAGTTTTAAATTTTCGTAGTCAGCATTTATGGAGCTCACGCTCGTTGTTGTAAATGGAAGATATCAATACATATTTGGGCCGGAATTATAGGCAATAAATTAATAGGGCCTTTTGAGTTACCAAACAGATTAAATGGTCCAGCTTATTTAAACTTTTCACAAAATGACCTGTATCAATTTATAGATGATTTACCTCTTGCATTACGTCAAACACTGTGGTTTATGCAGGATGGTGCGCCACCTCATTATTCTTCAGAGTTTCGAGAATGGCTACACTCAACATTTAAAAATCGATGGATTGGAAAGGGGCAAGAAGCCACAATTAAATTGACCCCTCGGTCCACAGACATGAATCCATTAGACTTTTACTTTTGGGGTCACTTGAAAATGTCGTTTACTCGACACCTGTCCCTAACCTCGAAGTTTTAAGAGAGGGAATTTTCAATGGTGCCAATAAAGTTCGAAATTCTCCACATGTTTTAAATAGCTTGTATGGCAATTTTAGGAAACGGCTGCAAACGTGTATTCAAGTTGGTGGTCGTCACTTTGAACAAATGCTTTAATATCGAAAAACAACAATCTTTGTCTTCATGTTTAAATTTTTTTACTGTTTTAATTCATCTTTTGTGTATTTTGTCTTAGTTTTTCTTTAGTTTACTAATAAATTTGCTTTTCTATACTTTCGTCCTTAATTTGTAATGTCTCGTGCAATTTAAAACCAGCAAATGATCATATCAGAATGTAATATTGTCAAATTATAATTTGACACCAGCCTACTTTTAGTATTTTACACTAATATAATTGTGCTCATCGCTTTTGATCGATCACTTAGGCAAATGCAATTTAATTTTTTTCTCAAAAATGGTCGATTTTACGAACTTTTTTCAAGAGATAAAAAAGTTTCTAAATGAATCATAATGTTTAGTTATTTTTTTTATTGAAAAAAAAATAGCAGAAAGAAATTTATAAAATTTCAAGAAGGGTAGTTAATTTCACCCCTTTGTGTCCATGCTAGATGGATGAAATGATTTCATTAGATGCCTTTTGATGAGTAACCGAGATGTGCCAAATTTCGTCTTTTTCCAATTACGTTATTTTGAGATGGAAATTAAAAATCGTTTTTTGGCACTCCCCTTAATGGGGGTGTAGCTGGACAGGAAAGGGTTATTTTGAAAAATCTTTTTCGACAGGGAACCTACAGTTAAATTGTTTGACCTTATTACGGGCCACCCTGTATATTTTATAGAATCTTGTATTTCTGCTCAAAAATTAGAAAATTTGAAGCGCCAAATTCAGTCTTTTCGGTGTTTCCATAACAAAAGAAAATCTTTGGAATATCGATGCAGGTAATCACCGAATTGTATGTATGTACCGAGTGGGTTGACGAAAGCACATATTAAATATTTTTTGTATGAAAAAATAATAGAAACTGTACAGAACAATGAATTGACACATATATTTGTCTTGTTGGAAATTATAATTAAACATAATAATTGCACAAACTTGATGGATACTCCATCAAAACGCAATCTGACTGAGAAAAATGAATGTGATTTTGGCGTGCTTGGTCTATCAGATCAACCGACATCTTCCGTTTATACTACAACGAGTCGCAGTTTCATATTTCGCTCTATCCAACTCCTTAAAAAATAAGAGGCTCATTTACTGCAGAGGCGCCGGAAAAGGGGAGCATTAAAAAAGGGTGCTTCACTTTGACCTGATGCTCTTCCCATGTGGTATCTGCACCTACTTCCTCTACTAAGAATTTTCATGAAAATGAGACATACAGCGTAGGGGGCAATATTGCGTTTGGCTTCAATAACTCGAGTTGTGATGGCTATAGATTTAAAAATATATAAAGGTTAAAAGGTCTATAAACGGAAATTATTTTCCAATACATAGAACGCGCCAAGACGATTGTACAGGGTCAAGTACTATCTCTCTTACTTGCCTATATACGTAGTAACTAGGAAAGTATTGTGAACGTGCAAAAATCGATTTTGAGTGAATTATCTGTGGTGCTGACAATGATTGAGAGCCCACATACGGTGACATAGAGAGACCTGAGCTCATTAGTAGGATTAAGGAGATGCTCTGTTTTATAAAGTCAAAGGTAAAATGTACAACATCCTACTTTCTTCAATATTTCATTCACTAATGAGGTGAAGTTTTCAAAAAAATGGCACAATCTCCATTAAGATACATCGAAAAATCCTCACATTTTCTGGCAAGTTAATAACCAGCACATATGGTCTATAGACATGTCAACTCAGGGAGAACTTGGAAGGGGTTAATGAGAGGGTACCCAGAACGAGTGGCGAAATAGAACAATATGTCAAAACCTTGCAAACAGCCACGAGACAAGCTTTTGAAACATCCTGCCCCTTGAGGTCCTCGCAACAGCCCAATGAGACCACCAAATGTCGGTCTCAAGGACTGACTGACCTCAAGAAGAAGACTACGACTTCGTTCAATAAAGCAAAACTGATAAGACAGGAATCCGATTAGGAATTATACAAGACCAATCTGAAAGAGTTTAAGAAACTAGTCAGACAGAGACAAAGAGATGCGTGGAGAACCTACTGTAAGGAAATCGAAAATTACTCACACACTGCTAGGTTATGCAAAATCCTCGCCAAAGACAAAGACCATGAATAGAAATAGAAATAGAAATATTTATTTACCATAATTGAGTACAAAATAAAGTACATATGGTATGACATATAAAAACAGTCATCACTATAATACATAAATCATAAAATAGCTAAAAAGATATAAAATATATAATATAATAAGAAACATCACAAACAGTTTAAAATAGATAATAATCTAGATTGTCATACATTTATTAAATAAATAAAAACAAATCGAAAGCAACAGACAGATGTAACTTATAATTAACACACAATATTATTTTTCTACTAGGCATTAGTCTTCAGGAATTCATCGATGTTATAAAAGGCACTTTCTACAAGGACCTTTTTAATTTGAGTCTTATATTTGGATACCTGGAGGTTTCTAAGATTTTCAGGGAGACTATTATAAAATATGATGTTGTTATAGTAGAGTGATTCTTTAAATCTGGCAGTTTTGTGAAGTGGGATTGATAGGAGCTTCCCGTGCCTCGTATTATAAGTGTGATTATTATCAAGTGTTTTAAACTCCTGCAAATTGGTTTTTGCGTATATTAGGCATTTATATATGTAAATACAGGGCGCAGTTAGAATTTTTTTCTTAATGAACGTACTTTTGCAACTTTCTCTAAATTGTAAATTAAAAATCAGTCTCATAATTCTCTTTTGTAACACAAAAACTCTATATAACTGGTTAGACCTTCCCCAGATACAAATATTGAGTGATAAGCGAGAATATACTAGAGCATAGTAAATATCCATAATTCCCTCCTCACTTAAGGTGTCTTTTAGTTGTAAAACTGCATAATATGCCTTATTCAGTTTGCAACATACATGATTACTTTGCAGCTCCCAAGATAATGAACTTTCAATATAGGTACCCAAGAATTTTGACGAGGTGCTTATGGGTAGACTATTTAATGAGATAATTTTACTTGGATTAAAATTTAGAAATACAGTTTTTTTCTCATTTAGCATTAATTTATTACGATTGCACCAATCATTCATTTCAACGTTAACGCTATTAATAGCTTTTTGTAGATCACTATTTGGGGCAGATACAGAAATTGTCGTATCATCCGCGTACATGATTGTTAAACCGCTTTTTATATGATGGGGAAGGTCATTTATATATATTGAAAATAATAAAGGCCCCAGTATTGACCCTTGAGGGACGCCTAATTTAACATCATGTATATCAGATTCGGACTCATTACACTTCACTAAAAATTCTATTTTCCATGTAAGAAATTAGCCAATTTAACAGTAGGTAAATAAAAAGAAAGCGAAGTACTCTCCATACCTCCGTGTATAGCCCCCCCTACCCCCCCCACCCCGAACGTGATTGGTCGATGGGAGGGGATAAGCTCCGCCTACCTAAGCGAATTGGTTGAGTGGAGGGCATAAACCACACCCCTCATAATATGATTGGTCGATTGGTGAGAGGTGAATTTCAACCCACTTATTGTGATTGGTCGAGATAAAACCCACCCATGTATTGTAATTGGTCGATGGGAGGGGATAAACTCCGCCCACCTAAGCGGATTGGTTGAGTGGAGGGGATAAACCACACCCCTCATAATATGATTGGTCGGTTGGTGGGAGGTGCGCAAAATGGTGGTGATATTATGGTATTCTCTTACAGACAGATATCAACTGTTCTGATCTGAAAACATAACTAGAGAGTTCAAATACCTCCCAATGAAATTATATTTTGATATATAAATTCCTTAGACACCGACAATATTGTGTACTAATATTCGTGCCTCAAAGGTATTTCAAGAAACTTCTAAATTTCAACTATTCAAGATGAACGAATACAGCAGTGTATTGCCTGAGCTGAAGTTTGACTTATTTAAAAATTTACCTCCAGCTCCGCAGAACAAAAACGATTTAGTGATACTAGGTGAAAGTAGACATAAGTTAAATAAATCGAGGAGCAAGTATGTGTCAACGGAGTTATCAAGTGACTTGTGTTATAATCCATGTGTAAGGCTGTGTGGAAATAAAACTGATGCAATAATTTTTGACGAAACGGATTGGAATCATTTTCTCACTTTTCAAGGATATATTACCAATTATATACATACCAACGATAACATTCAACCAATAAATGCTGATAATTTTTCCATGCAATTTGAGCAATTTTCCAATTCTACAGTTATAAAAATTATAAAGAATAACTCGTATGTGTACTTGGGTTATGAATCAATCTGCAAGTTGTGGAAAGTGTTACCACTTGTTAAGTATGGCATTGACATGTTAAAAAGACAACAGTTTATAAATTATTTCAAGAATGTAAAGAGAGAACTACAACGTCAAGGAGGAAATATATTTGAAAATGCTCTAAACGTTATTCAACACAACAAGAGTTGCAGTGATGAAAATGCTTATATTCTCATGGAACTTGTTTATATTTATCCAGATTTATTCAAAGCCGAATGTTTAATTTAAGATACATTAAAATGATTGGTTTTGTAAGTTAATATATGTGTAAGTCATTCACGAATTCCTTTTTATTATTTTATAAAGTATATGAAATAATGCATAAAATATGTACAAAATATATAAATAAAAAAACATGTATTACTTAAAACATTTGTTTTATTAAGATAAAGTATATGCAGAGTATTATTATACCATTTGATTTTTAGAAATCCATGAATTATATTTTTTGTCTAATCCAAGCCATTTAACATAGAGTTTGGTCCCCTTTTTTCTTATAATCTTCTCTAAAAGATATACATCTGGATATTTTACTTTCTGAAGTTCATGCTCATAAAAACCTCTTAGAATTTCATCACCATTTTGGTCTTCTAATAGAAATGTTCTAGGATTACTTTTGTTAATGTTCTGTATTCTAAATGGAAAAATAATGTTTATAACTTTTACACTAGGTATTTATTTCCGAAAACCCACCCCACCCAAATTTTAAAAAATGCAAAATTACGTTACTTGAAATCTACTAGGGGCCGTTAATTTACTTCTTCTACGGAGTACTCGATCTGTTGTGTGATTATCTGTAGAAGTTGAGGGTTGGGTAATATCTACGTTATCCATGTTTACAAATTGCTCATTTGGCGGATTGTTCTGAACAAGTATTGAAGGTTCAATTTGTATCAGCTCTGAGTTATTGTTATCTGAATTATCATTTACATTTTGTCGTGGAATTATGGATGCTGAACTTTTCCTTTCTATGTTTTTACAATTATTTGGCTTTAATTGATTTTTATGCCTTTTCCATTTTATTCCACCACCTACATCAACAACATAGGTTCTTTGGCCAATAACACTATCAATTTTGCCTTCGCGCCACCTTGGGTTAGTCGTTCTATAATCGCGTACCCAGACGTTATCATTTTTCACAAATATTGTGTCATGTTTGCGCCTATAATAATTTTATTGATAGTTTTGTTTCGATTTTACTATGGTCTCAGTTGAAGGTAACAGCAGATCCAATTTCGAACGCAAAACCTACCCATCAACAGCTTTGCAGGTGCCTCACCAGTGGTAGTATGAGGTGTATTACGATATTGTAATAAAAAACGGTTTATTATCAGATTTACATTATTTACACCCTCATTCCTACATTGTAAAATAGTCTTCTTCATAATTTTAACCGCACTTTCTGCCTGCCCATTCGTAGCAGGATGATAAGGCGCGCCCATTAAATGTTTAATGCCATTTTTTGAGACAAATTTTTGAAATTGTTCTAATATGAAAGTCCGACCATTGTCGGTACATATCTCTTTTGGTAAACCAAATCGCGAAAATAAATCTCTAAGGATATTGATGGTCGTAGTTGCAGTTATATTGTTTACTTCAAAACATTCTATCCATTTGGACGTAGCGTCCTCGACTACAAAAAAATTTTTTCCCAAACAAGGCCCAAAAGAATCGGCATGAATTCTAGTCCAAATCTCTTTTGGCCAGTTCCATACCACAAGTGAGGCTTTGTGCGGATTATTTCCAAATTTTGCACACGTTTGACATTTGTTAGCAATATTTTCAATTTGTTCATCAATGGATGGCCACCAAGCATATGAGCGCGCCAATGACTTCATTTTAATAATTCCCATATGTGACGAATGAAGTTCATTTAAAATGTAATTTTGATATTTATTTGGGATGATTACACGATACCCCCACATTAAACAACCTTGTTCTATTGTAATTTGATTTTTTCTTTTAAAAAATGGAACATATTGTGATGACGGTGCCTTATTTGGCCATCCATTTCGCACGTAAAACATTATTTTACTTAGAATTGGATCAGACGCAGTTTTACATTTAATTTCTTTAAAATTACATACAAAATCACTTTCTTCTACATAGTGCAAATATGAAATGTTATCACTACCTTTGTTGTAATTCAAATAAGTTATTTTGTTAGTATTAAAATTGTTTTCAATCGGTGATCTCGACAAAAAATCTGCATTGTTTTTATGTGAACTCACATAGTGGATTTCATAATCAAAAGCGGAAAGAATATGCGCCCATCGTTGTAATCTATTTGCGGCAAACACAGGTATCCCTTTTTTAGATCCAAAAATGGTCAAAAGCGGCTTGTGATCTGAGTAGAGTAAAAATTTTCTTCCATATAGATACTGGAAAAATTTTTGCACTCCAAAAATAATTGCACCCGCCTCTTTTTCAATTTGGCTGTATTTAGATTCGGCTTCACTTAATAATCTGGATGCGTATGCTATGGGTCTCTCTGAATTATCATTATAAATATGACTAATTATAGCTCCAAGGCCATATTGAGACGCATCCACCGTTAACTTTATTTCTAACTCCGGATTGTAATGAGCTAACACTGACGAAGACATTAATTTCAATTTTACCCGTTCAAAGCTTTTTTTCGGTTTCTCACTAGGATACTGCTCGCTAAGCGCCGATTCCTTGTTTCTGGCAATTTTTACCATTTTCGCTAAAGAGGTGGCTTCTGATGTTGGGTCCTCTTCAAAAAGGCGATCTTGAGAATTGCCAACCCCAATTGTAAAAATATCACGTAAGAGTACTGTTAATTCTTCTCCAAATTTACAGTTTGCTGCCAGCTGCTTTACCCTTGCCGACCATTCCGAAATGCTTTCGTTTTCAGCTTTTACAGCATGATAGAATTTTTGTCGTTCACCAAATAATGATGCTACGGGCGAGAAATAATCAGTTAATATTGTTATTAACTGCTCAAATGTTTTTGTTTCTGGTAAACTTGGTACACAAAGGCTTCTAACTATTACATAACATTCTTCATTTAACGAGTTTAAAAGCACTGCTCTCTTTCTTTCCATAGTAGTAATATTATAAGCAATAAAGCTTTGATCAAGTCTTTCTTTGAAAATAGTAAAGTCGCCCTTATTTGGATCAAACTTTTCTATTATTGCTAAAGGACAATATATCTGCTGCTCCGCCATTTTACTTAGCGGTAAGATACTTCACTATCGTGATTACGTTTTACTTTATGTACACAAAATAAAAATAATTATTTTGTTTTTTATTTACGATTTACGCACATGGGTTTTTAAACACTCCTCGTCGCCACTTGTTCTGTATTCTAAATGGAAAAATAATAATGTTTATAACTTTTACACTAGGTATTTATTTCCACAAAATTCAACAGAATACATCTCAATATATGTGTATATCACAACAACAACTGGCTCGCGTGCTGCCTGCACGCGGATCTCCAGTATACAAAAAACATACAACTTTTTATGATTAGACAAACTATACAGGAAGGATCATTATAATGGTAACATACATAACAGTTAATTTTTCTGATTTGGAAAATTTCGTTCGACCAGTTAGGAGTGTAACCTTTTGATATTTACTAATTCTCACATAATCATTGACTTTAAATTTTCATTTCCTTGGATCAATTGTTTTCAGATGACTATAGGCAGTTTGTAATAAATATTTTTCATTTTTCTTTTTAACATTTTTTGGTTCCATTCCAATAGTCCTGTGTTCGGTGCTATTGTATTCGGCAACAATATCTGGTAAGATATATAACCATTTGTAGTTTCGTTGTAAGCTGAACTGCTTCCACATTATATTTTTTAAAGTTCTATTCACTCTTTCTACAACACTTGCTTTAAGATGTGTGTAAGAACTATAGTGGTTAATTTTCCATTTATCCGTTAATTTTTTAAATTTTTTATTGTAAAATTCTTTACCCATATCCGTCTGTAAATTCTTTGGTGGTGTGCTCATCTGTGACAGGATTTTGTCCATTGCTTCTACAACTGCTTTTCCACTTTTATTTTTGGACAGGTTCACACCAAACAAATTTTGAAAATACGTTAATAACCACGAAAATATATCTATGGCCTCTGTTTATTTTAGCAGACCGACCCATTTCAACAAGATCTGCTTGAATAAGGTCATTAAGGCCTTTAACAATTACTCTCCTTCTTTTAAAATACTTTCTGGCAGGCTTATGAATTTCGTTGACTATTTCCTGTTTAACATTAATCATTTTTAGCTATTGGACACTGTAGTACAATTTGGACGTACAGAGGAACTTTATTCTTTGCGTAAAAAGTAAACTAATCTTCCAAATTTACAATTTTCCCCACAAATTCTTCTGCTGTAACTGCAACTGTATTCAAGAAAATTTGGGTACTAGCAGGTAAAATCTCTATATTTTCAATCTTACCAGATATAGGGCATTTGTATTCTGTTGTATTGTTCTCTAATGTATAAAAAAGTACACTTTGAGATTTCTGTAAACGACCTCGAATATTTATAATACATTTGCTATGATGTGAAGAAGGCTCACAAATGTAAAATGGTGATGTTCTTGGGGGTGATGTTAATAGGGGGGATGGGAGAATTGGCGATGAATAAGAAATTATTTCATTCTTTAACATATGCCTTCCAAATTTATTAATTGGCATGGTGACAGTCTCAAAGTCTTATACTGAATGATATCTCAACATTTCACGTAAACTATTTATCTTATTATTTTACCCTCTCTCAATTGTTCTATTATTGAGGTTATCTCATTATTATGCCCAGTATTTCCTGCTAACTGTGATGCTATCGATAGTCTTAAACGATCTACAAGTTCATTGTAGTCATCAAAATGCCTATATTCAATCTTCTTATAATTGAATTCCATCGTTTTTAGATTTCCACCTCTCTCATTTTGGCTCCTTGTTTTTATTGCTTGCGTTCTAGGAAGTGAACTAGATCTCGATATTTGTGTCGCTGTGGGTAATGCTAATGCTGATTTTTTTGGGATAGTGTTTTTTTTATTGTTTTTTTTCTTGAACTATCTAATGTAAATTAGTAACTCGTGGTTTAATAATATCTATAAATTTAGATGCACGTGACGTCGATAAACCTTTCTCGGGATTGTACCCTAGGTAATGAGCATTGGTCCTTTTAATTATATCAATATATTGATCTAAATCAGTTGGTCGATAACCCGCTGGATGCTTTTTAAACATTAGTTCATTAGTTTGTTGCAATCGAAGCATTAGCGTTTTGATGGTAATATGCAATTATTACACTTAACGCGCCAGGCTTGTAACTTGTAATTCAGCGCTCGGCGGGGCACATAGCCCGGAGAGTAGCTGTTGGTTGCAGTCTGGTTAGGTTCCTTATAGTAAAATAAGGATTTATAGAGGAGTTTGCGACTAAAAATATTATGTTTAATATTCCGCCCTCTAAAAGCACATTTGATCGATCATTAGTTCATATAATCCTGGTGTACCCGTATATTTAAACTCGCCATTAATAATAAAGTCAGCACCATCAAAATCAATAGTTCCGTCACCAATCGCATATTTTTTGGCAAAAGGGTCGAAGTAAACACCGAAAGTATCATCATATTTATTTTTTACGTCTTCGATTCGGTAGAGGTTTCTTAAATTGCTGTAAATATTTTTCATGTTCTGCAGCTGTCGATGTATCTGCTATTGTTGGCGGAGAAGTTTCATCAAAGAAACTTTCACTGAACTCGGGCCTTACTTGAGTCGGGTCATACTGAAAAGTTTCGTCTTCCAAATGAACAGGTGTAGAAGTGTGATAATACTCAAGAGGAGTTTGACCAATTGATCGAGTATTAAGACTATCACGGCTTATTTCTTCTTTTAATTCTTTTTTCAAATATGGTTTTTTCGAAGCACTTTCTGTTTTAATAAGAGTTGACACCAAATCTTTAAGAGGTTCATTTATCGGTTTGTAAGTTTTCTCTAACTGTGATTGTGATTTGTCGATATCTCTTTTCAAACTTATGTATTTTTGTTTCAGCGCCTCGTTTTTAAAAGCTGTACTGCCACTCGATTATCCATGATTACTGACTGAGGGGGCTCAGTGTTGAAACCTTATATTTGAACGAATTTATCGAATCCCTTCCGATATCTTCCAGAGTTAATAGAGCAATCTTTATCTATTACTACAAACCCATATTTATCTTTCCAATAAAATGCACAGAGCTCTCTGAAATCTTGAAAACACATATGCACGTTTACATGATCATCATAAATATGTTTCAGATTGGTCATATCTTGAGGGAATATCACAATAAGGTTAGCATTATCTCTACATAGTTATTTGGGAATGGCGCTGTATGTCTGACATAGGTAAAAGCAATCAATGTTTTTATGACGTCCAAAACAAAAATAGCTTTTAATGATATTTTGATTACAAGAAGCTAAATCATCAAATATTATCACAGAATTCGGTTTTATTTCTTCTGGAGGTATTACTGCATCCCCATCATTGTATTCGAAATATCCAATTTCATTTATAGGTTTCATAAGCATTCTCAAGAATATAAGTAAATATTTTCAAACCGTAACCCATTGGTACTTTCTAATAAACTGAGCATCACATTTTTTTTTCCGCACCTTGAGCTTCCTACCAAAACTCCCCGTTTCGATTGTCCACCAAATAAAATGCCGTGCTTTTGAATGGTGCTGGTCTTGGAAGCGTCATCATGATCTGCTATCGGTAAAACTGTTTCTTGCTGATGAATCCGCATTTCAGGCAGCTACTAATTAGTACATATATCTAGAAATTATTTTGAAGTGGATTTTCATTACAATGAGAACTACGGTAAACTGACTGGACATCACATCCTGCAGGTATATATACGGCTACTTTACAAAACATGTTTTATTGTTTATGCCAGTTGTATTATAATGGTTCGCAGAAAGTAGAAAGTCTTCTCCACCTAGTAGTATTGGAAGTGCTAAGAAGAGAGGACGTGGTCTGCTTAATAAAATCATTGATAAACTTCCAGTGGAGTTACATTTGCCTAGTTATAATTATTGTGGACCTGGAACAAAATTTTCAAAGAGGTTACAAAGAGGGGATAAAGGAATTAATCCGTTAGATGAGGCATGCAAAGAGCACGATATAGCGTATTCTAAATTTCAAGACGTCGAGCGACGAAATCAAGCTGACAGAGAATTAGCTGAAGTCGCATTTAAACGTGTAAAAGCATCCGACTCAGGTTTCGGTGAAAAAATCGCCGCATTGGGAGTCGGTGGGGTGATGAAATTAAAGAATAAGTTGGGAATGGGCCTCAAACGCCGAGGAAGTCGTTCCTCAAAGAAGAAAGGTGGAGAAATAAATGTTAAGCTTGGTTTAAAGAGAAAATCAAAGTCAAAGAAGCGGAGGAGAAGAATTATAGCTACCCCAAAAACAGGTGGATTTCTCCCATTCCTTTTACCTCTTTTGGGAGTATTAGGAGCTCTCGGAGGAGGTGCAGCCGGCATTGCAAAAGCAGTAAATGAGGCTAAATCAAATCGGGAACAGGCCGCTGAACAAAAGAGACATAATTTAGCAATGGAGCAAGGTTCAAAAGGGAAAGGATTATATCTAGGTCCTTACAAAAAAGGCTCTGGATTATATTTGAAAACATATCCAAAAAACTCCCAATAAAGCTGCCTCACCGACCACTGACTAATTTAGATCTAATGAAATATTCAAAAATGCTTAAAATTCCTCATTTTCGCGGTGTTTTTATGGGAGATACGCTTCCAAAAATAATAAATAAAAATGAGACCGGTATAATAAATCTAGATACTGATGATGGTGAGGGAACTCACTGGGTAGCGTACACCAAGAAAAACAAGGAAATAATTTATTTTGACAGTTATGGAAATTTAAGACCTCCAAAAGAATTAATAAAATATTTTTTAAGTGACGGCAGCTTGAATACAATTAGATATAATTATGATTCTTTGCAAAACAATAATTCATATATCTGTGGACATTTATGTATCTCATTTTTGTATAATCAATATAAACAACAGATTTTTTTAATGGTGGGAGGTGAACACCACCAGATGTCAACATAGATCATTAATTTATAAGAGAAAATCATTGGATAGCCATCTAAAAGGCATTTCTCAATGTGTGGTGAAGAGTGTAGATTGGAAAAATCAATTATGCAGACATTTTGTGCATGCATGGAAGACTCTTCAGTTGTACCAAATTATACAGGACTGTATCAGTCATTCGATGAACATTTACTGTCGTTTAAAAGATGGAATGGCGCTGTGGATCCTGCGGACCTCGCTCTGGTCGGATTTTATTACAGCGGCTGCCATGATGTAGTCAGTTGCTTTTGTTGTGGCGTCGAAGTATATAGATGGGAGGCAAGCGACATACCTATCACTGAACATTTGAAATTTTCAGCAAATTGTTCTTACGCAAAATTAATGAAGAACCTATTAACAGGAACAAGGAGCCAGGAAAATCGCGTAAACACGAAGATTAAAAACTTAAAAAATAATTAATACTAAAAAACAAAATGACTTAAACTCGGACTTTATATCTACACTTAAAATAATTAACACTAAAAAATGGTTTAAAAACGAACTTTAAATTAAACCGAACACTAAATTAGATGATAATTAACTAACACCGAAAACTATTTAAAAAAACTAACACCGAAAACTATAAAAACTAAATAAGATTATATATTAAAAAAACTAAGAAAACGTATGGCAAAGGAAGCGTATGAACAGGTGGAACTGTAGATACAGAATGAACTGTAATGCTCGTCATAGATTAAATAATGCACAGTCCCCTCTCGTACCAATTGCGGTGGGGCGATTGAAAAGCAGTAAGTGCGAGTGAAATAAACTGCATTATATGAAATTGATTAAACTGCATTTAATGAATGTCAGCGAGGTTGGTCACCTATGGTGTGATCGTACATTTTCCGGTGTTATATTACGTTGCACGTATACCGACTTGTGATTTAACATAATGTTCAAGTTATGACAAATAATTTAAAAAAATATATTATTCACTGTAACAAATATCACATTTTATATACTAAGACAATATTTTTTGGTAATTTCACTGTTAGTTCCTAATTCCATGACCCTTCTAGAAATTTTTGGCTAAAAAATCAATTACATACAATGTCTCGTTGGGCTTGTACAGAACCAGACCACATTTTTAAATATTCTTGTAAATATGAGAACTTCAGTTACTCAAATTTTTATTTCAAATTTTATATATATGTAAAAAATAATGTGGTAGAATATTTCTTGTTAAAATGGGACATTATTAACAATACGTATTAATTACTATAAGCATAGCAAGTGCTGTATTTTTAATATATTTAATTTAGGCATAATATTTAGACTTTCAATTATTTTTCAAATAGTCTCTATAAATGTAGGAATATTATGCGCCCCCAACTAAGCTGGCCGAAATTTTTTAAAAATTTGACCTTGAAAACGTTTTTTTTGGGTGTCAAATTACAGCCAAAATCATTTTTTTGTAATTCGACCTTGACCGAAATTTTGGGTATAGGAATACCGCCGAAACCAAATTTGACTTTTACCTTGTCTGCCAAAATACTCTCAGAATTAAATATGTTCGTAAATAATTGACTTTGTCTTCATTTTAGGCTGTCAGAATCTACCGAAACCAAATTTTTGTGTGAATATTTAACCTCGTATTCATTTTTGGGTTCGAAAACACTGCCTAAATGAAGTTTCTGTTTAAAGCTTTGAACATGACTACATTTTAGGGTGCCAAAATACTCCCGAAATTAAACTTATTCGTAAATATTTGACCTTGCCTTCATTTTCGGCTGTCAGAATCTGCCGAAACCAAATTTTTGTCTAAAATTTTGAACTTGTCTGCATTTTCTTTCCGGTGATCAAATTACTACCGCAACGACATTTTTTGTCTAAAAATTGATTTTATTTGCATTTTTCTAGAAGATCAACTTACCACCTAGTTAATTAAGTGGTGGGAGAGGGGGAGGTATATAAAAATGAATGTGAAATCGATTAACGTATTGATATCAGACTTTTCCTTAAATACAGTTATTTGGTGTCGAATTTAAATACAGTTATTTGGTGTCGAATATAGTTCCTTGTAAAAACTATAATTTACAATGCAGTGCCCCCAGCGTAAAAAACAGTTTTCATCAAAAAGCAGTTTGTCACGTCATCGTCGTGAAAGCTGTGCCTATAGAGAAATAGGTGCACATAGTGCCCCGAAAAAAATCAAACTAAGCAATTGCAATAACAAATTTGAAAATCTACCCGGACCTTCTGGCATGCAGAATCATACACAATCTCAAGAAATTATTATTCGTTGCCCGCAATGCTATGAAAAAATGCCTAAAAATAAATTAATGGGACATTTGAAAAGTTTTTCTCATAAGAAAGTCATCAATATTGTGGAAGATGGAGTAGAAAAACTTCAGAGCGCATTCAAGAGCCGAATTTCGAGTTACCGTTTTTCCACAAAAAAGCAGTACACAGATATTTCTCAGTTTTTGGAAGAAGTAAAAGTGAAAGTCATCTCAGTTACTGAGAAGTATATTAAAATATTCTTCAGCATAAAAATTAATATGCAATTATTTGGACTTTATGTTATTGAGGAGAAAGAATTGTCAGATATTAAATCATTTAACACTAAAAATAAAATTGTGGCACATTCATTGGATTTATCAAACTTGTATAAAGAAGAGATCATAGAGAAAGCATCAACTTTTCAGGAGCGAGACTCAGGTATGTTTAAAAAATTTGTATTAATCACAGTTTACGTATAATATCCATATTTTCATTTTTTCAAACATATTAAATATCTTTTGGGATGGGCTCTGAAGCACGTTAGTTTTCTCGAAGTCAACTTGAACAAATTCATACATCAAGTTAGAGAGCTGTTTTGAATATTCAAAATAACGATAACAAGTGTTTTGCTTATGCTATCAACGCTGCAATCTTCCCAGCGGATGGACCTCCTCATGAAGTGGCATCATATCCTCATTACTCAACATTGCTCAATTTTGAAGGTATTGATTTTCCTGTCAAATTACATGATATTCAGAAATTTGAAATTTGAAATAATATATCTATAAATGTATTTGGGATAAATAATTAATACGAAAATGGTAAAATGGTTAGCGAAATTGTGGGCCCCCTACATTTCACAAATAAAAAACAAAATACACACGTAAACTTATTGCTCGTTACTGATATTGACGGTAATAGTCATTACACACTTATTAAAGACTTGTCACGATTAGAGATCTAAGCATCACGGTAGAAATTATATTTGCGACGGTTGCCTCTTGTTTTTTAATTCTCCTGAGAAATTGCATGCTCATGAAAGAAATGACTGTAATCATTTATGTACTATACTACCAGACCCAGAACCTAAAATCAATAAATGTGGGGAACTAATTGCAGGAAATATCTTAAAATTTGTTAATGTCGAAAAACAATTACCGGTTTCTTTCTTTATATACGCAGATTTTGAAAGTTTGTTAAAACCAATTCTTTACAGTGAACCATCTGACAGTAAATCTTTCTCCGTTAAAACTTATCAACACGAGCCGTACTCATTTTGCTTCTACTTAAAGTGTAATTTTGATGATAATCTTTCCAAACTTGAATATTATCGAGGTATTGATGTTGTGGAAGTTTTCGTTAAAAAACTGGATGAGCTTGTCTTACAATTATATCAGAATCACTTAAAAAATATAGTTGAAATGAAACCATTATCTCAGAATCAAGATATTTTCAATAATAGCCAAATTTGTCATATATGTGATAAACCTTTTGAGGATGGTGATGAAAAGGTCCGCAATCACCGTCATCTTACTGGCGATTTTCGTGGACCTGCACATTCGCATTGTAATACCTAAATTTATACCAGTATTCTTTCATAATTTAACTAATTACGATTCCCATTTATTTATTAAAAAATTAGCTTTAAAGCAAGAAAGTATACAAGTTCTTGCGCAAAATAAAGAAAAATATATTACATTTTCGAAACAAATTCTTGTAGATAAATTCTTCTATGATAGAAAACCGAAGAAAGTTTTTATAAAATTAAGATTTGTCGATTCTTTTCGCTTTTTACCAGCTTCCATGGATAAACTAAGCCAAACGCTAGAAACACATCAATGCGTCTTTACTATGTACATACTTCGGTATGCGATGTAAAGCAACGACAGGCGCAGTTAGTAGTTGGATGGGTGACCGTTCCAACGGAAACCGCGTCCTCGCCTCACACATCTTCCAGCGGCTTGTATATCAGTGTATGTGCGGAAGCTATACAACCTTAGGCGAGGGTTGTATAGGAGATATACCATCCTTCGGAGGGGATGTAAAGCCGTCGGTCCCTTGTCTATTAAATGTTAGGCAAGTAAAAGATCCCTACTCTTCTTAAGGGAAGAGGTTCGGCAAAAATTCCTGGTTGGGGGTAGCTCGTCTACAGGCGTCGGTGTTAGGCCTCAGTAGCGGAAATAGGCCGACGTTAAATAAATGTATAAAAAAAAAAAAAAAAAAATAAGAAAATTTTATACCGATGACCAACAATTCAATTTATTAAGACGTAAAGGTGTCTTTCCATATTCTTACGTAAATTCACTGGAAAAATTGGATGGTACCGAATTGCCATCAAAGGACGAGTTTTTTAATATCTTGAGTGGCGAATCAATTTCTCAGAAAGATTATGATCGGGCTTGTAATGTGTGGAATACATTTAATTGACAAACTCTTGGCGAATATTAGGACATTTATTTAATATCAGATGTGTTGCTTCTTGCCGATGTTTTTGAGAATTTTCGACAGATATGTCTACGGACATACAAATTAGATCCTGCACAATATTTAACAGCGCCATCATTAAGCTGGGATGCTATGTTGCGAAAAACTGGTATCGAACTTGAGCTTCTAACTGATATCGATATGCTTCACTTCTTTAGGAAAGGAATATGTGGCGGTGTTAGCCAATGTAGTAACAAAAGCTGTCGCTAATAATTCATTCATTCCCAATTATGATCCATCAAAACCAACGTCATATATTATATCTAGATTCTGCCAACTTACATGGAAGCTCAATGAGCCAGAGTTTGCCAACGGGCGATTTTAGATGGTTGAAAGGCTATGAAATTGAAAACTTTGATTGCAATAATCTCGATAATAATTCTCCAAAAGGTTATATACTGGAACTAGATTTACTAGATTTACACGACAAACACAATGATCTACCGTTTTGTCCGGAGACCTTTGTACCCCCTGACTCAAAAAATTCAAAATTAATATTAAATTTACATGATAAACATAAACATATTACCCATTACAGAAATTTGAAACAATGCTTAGAACATGGATTAATACTTAAAAAAATACATAGAATTATAGAATTCTCACAATCTGCTTGGTTAAAAACATACATATATTTGAATACTGAACTTAGAAACTCTTCTAAAAATCCGTCTGAGAGAGATCTTTATAAATTCTTAATAAATTCGATATTCGGAAAGACAATGGAAAATGTAGATAATAGGGTTGATGTGAAGTTAGTATCACATTGGAGAAATAGTATAGGTAGTATAGGTGCTGAAGGACTTATTGCAAAGCCTAATTTTAAATCCTGTAGTGTATTTTCAGAAAATTTAGTCTCAATTCAAATGTCAGTATTAAAAATATTTTATGATAAACCGCTCTATACAGGCTTAACCATTTTAGATATATCAAAAACTATAATATATGACTTTATTTATAACTTTAAAGAAAAACTATGAGGATAAAGCTGGTCTTTGTTACACCGACACCGATTCATTAATTTTACAAATTCAGACCGAAAATGTTTACGATGATATTAAAACAAATATAGAACTCTTCGATACATCTAATTTTTCAATTCCAAACATGCACAAC
The DNA here is from genome assembly GCA_963675555.1 of Leptura quadrifasciata. Taxonomy (NCBI): domain Eukaryota; kingdom Metazoa; phylum Arthropoda; class Insecta; order Coleoptera; family Cerambycidae; genus Leptura; species Leptura quadrifasciata. The sequence continues at coordinate 33,393,988 of OY776682.1, forward strand.
ATTCCGAAAATGAGATCAACTCCAGGAAAATGAAAGACGAATATGCCGGTACACCGATAGAAAGCTTTTTCGGTACTGGGGCGAAAGCTTACTGTATTAAAACAAATAATAATGTTATGAAAAAAGCCAAAGGGGTATCAAAAAGTGTTATTAAAAATCAGTTACATTCAGTGGATTATAAACAAATTGTAGAAGACGGCGGCCTCATACACCGAAAAATGTACGTATTTTCTTCACATCTGCATACGATATATACTGAGTTGAGAAATAAAGTTGCGCTTTCCGCACAGGATGACAAGCGTTATGTTATACCGGGAAGCACAAAAACTCTTGCTTGGGGCCATTACTCTATCCCTAATTTCCTCAATAACGCTAACCATAATACTAGTGATGATTCTTTAACGATTCTTTTAAGGGCATTTGATGAGATTATTGAACAGAAAAATCATGATATCGACTTTGACTTAGATTTATTGTAAGTTTTTTTGTGTTAGTGTAAAAAATGTTTTGTACTTATTTCAATCTTCAAAAATTTGCTTTTTTAATATCAGTATCCATTTTTGTTTTACTGTAAAAATGTTTACAATTTCAATATTCAAAAATTAGCTTTTGAAATTATTGACTTGGAATCTGGTGTGAGAAATTTAAGTCAGAAATTTTCAAATCTTCAATTCGATGCAGAGCATGAGGTAGTACATGGAATGGGAAGATTTTACTCTGAAGATGAATGTAATGAACTAGCTTAAAAAATATGAACTGGGCTATGAAGTTTGTCGAAAATTTTTGGAAAAGAGAATATGCGAGAGATGTCTCGTCCAGGAGCTGATCAAATTGGGGTTAGGCGGATTTTTGCATCGAATAAAATAATATTTGGAGCCGGAACTTGCAAGCAGAGTATTTCAAGAGGATAACTGAATTATTTAAATATTTTATATTGTATTGTATTCAAAAATTAGCATTTTTATATAAATATCCATTTTTGTTTGTAAATGTTACGAAATAACCACACAAAAGTTTGTAATTTCAATCTTCAACAATTGTTATTCTTTTATTATTACTATCCATTTTTGTTTGTAAAGATATACCAAATAACTGTATTTTAGGAAAGGTCTGATATTAATCAAATAAATTATTAATTTAAAAAATAATTTTATTTCAAATCCTATGCATTATTGTAATAATAGATATATTTATTCTTTTTTTCAAACACTTCACTATATAATATATAATTTGGAGTGAATAATGAACTTCTATCTTCGCAAGTTGAATAGAATTACAGGATGTGAAAATGCAATGAACTGCTGATGTTGCATGTTAAATAATACCGGATATGTCAGTATAATGAACTGCTAACTTTGCAAGTTGAATGAACTTCTGACATTACGAGTTAAGTAATACCGGATGCATCAGTATAATGAACTGCTGACATAAGCTGCATAAAATGCCGGATGTCAGTATAATGAACCGCTAACTTTACAAGTTGAATGAACTGCTGACATTGCAAGTTAAGTAACACCGGATGTATCAGTACAATGAACTGCTGACATAAGCTGCATAAAATGCCGGATGTCAGTATAATGAACTGCTAACTTTACAAGTTGAATGAACTGCTGACATTGCAAGTTAAGTAATACCGGATGTATCAGTACAATGAACTGCTGATATAATCTGAATAAAATGCCGGATGTGTTACAATAAACTTGTAAATTGAATAAATTATGGTATACCTAAGTACAATAAATTGCTGACTTCACAAGTTAAATGAACTGTTGACTCCACAAATGTGGTCAAATAGGCATGTCTGAAATAATGTGGGGGGTATGATCGTTCACTATAAATCTGGAATATTAGTAGAACTCGTCAGTTAACAGTTTTTTACTTCATCCGAAATAAAGTTAATATCGAAAGATGTGGACGTGCTACGTCAAAGAAGTTGAGATTACGGACTTAGAAAGTGGTGTTCGCCATTTAAGTCAGACATTTTCAAATCTTCAATTCGATGCAGAGCATGAGGCTGTATATGGAATGGGAAGATTTTACTCTGAAGATGAATGTAATGAACTAGCTTAAAAAATATGAAGTGGGCTATGAAGTTTGTCGAAAATTTTTGGAAAAGAGAATATGCGAGAGATGTCTCGTCCAGGAGCTGATCAAATTGAGGTTAGGCGGATTTTTGCATCGAATAAAACAATATTTGGAGCCGGAACTTGCAAGCAGAGTATTTCAAGAGGATAACTGAATTATTTAAATATTTTATATTGTATTGTATTCAAAAATTAGCATTTTTATATAAATATCCATTTTTGTTTGTAAATGTTACGAAATAACCACACAAAAGTTTGTAATTTCAATCTTCAGCAATTGTTATTCTTTTATTATTACTATCCATTTTTGTTTGCAAAGATATACCAAATAACTGTATTTTAGGAAAGGTCTGATATTAATCAAATAAATTATTAATTTAAAAAATAATTTTATTTCAAATCCTATGCATTATTGTAATAATAGATATATTTATTCTTTTTTTCAAACACTTCACTATATAAAACATAATATTTTTAGTCGCAAACTTCTCTACAAATCCTTATTTTACTATAAGGAAAACAACCAGACTGCAACCAAAGTTACAAGTCTGGCGCGTTAAGTGTGATAATTGCATATTACCATCAAAACGCTAATGCTTCGATTGCAACAAACACCAGCCGAAAGACTGATCCTACTTAAAGGAGCTCTCTTGCCAGTCGTCACACACCACTTGCAGACTGCAGTTTCGAGCTGTTGGCTCTCGTCAGTGCAAGGTAGGCATGCGACGACCGGCACGAGAATCCTTTGACTACTTAGTACATCCCGCTATTTCTACAATAGCGACATGTAAAATAGCCAGCAGGCGCCATCCAGCGGTCCAGTGTCTGTTGCAATCGAAAAATAAATAGCCTGACTTGGCTTAGCATAGTTCAAATGTGCTTTTAGAGGGCGGAATATTAAACATAATATTTTTAGTCGCAAACTCCTATATAAATCCTTATTTTACTATAAGGAAAATAACCAGACTGCAACCAAAGCTACAAGTCTGGCGCGTTAAGTGTAATAATTGCATATTACCATCAAAACGCTAATGCTTCGATTGCAACAAACACCAGCCGAAAGACTGATCCTACTTAAAGGAGCTCTCTTGCCAGTCGTCACACACCACTTGCAGACTGCAGTTTCGAGCTGTTGGCTCTCGTCAGTGCAAGGTAGGCATGCGACGACCGGCACGAGAATCCTTTGACTACTTAGTACATCCCGCTATTTCTACAATAGCGACATGTAAAATAGCCAGCAGGCGCCATCCAGCAAGTGTCTGTTGCAATCGAAAAAAAAAATAAATAGCCTGACTTGGCTTAGCATAGTTCAAATGTGCTTTTAGAGGGCGGAATATTAAACTAAAAATATTATGTTCAATATTCCGCCCTCTAAAAGCACATTTGAACTATGCTAAGCCAAGTCAGGCTATTTATTTTTCGATTGCAACAGACACTGGACCGCTGCATGGCGCCTGCTGGCTATTTTACATGTCGCTATTGTAGAAATAGCGGGATGTACTAAGTAGTCAAAGGATTCTCGTGCCGGTCGTCGCATGCCTACCTTGCACTGACGAGAGCCAACAGCTCGAAACTGCAGTCTGCAAGTGGTGTGTGACGACTGGCAAGAGAGCTCCTTTAAGTAGGATCAGTCTTTTGGCTGGTGTTTGTTGCAATCGAACCATTAGCGTTTTGATGGTAATATGCAATTATTACACTTAACGCGCCAGACTTGTAACTTTGGTTGCAGTCTGGTTATTTTCCTTATAGTAAAATAAGGATTTATAGAGGAGTTTGCGACTAAAAATATTATGTTTAATATTCCGCCCTCTAAAAGCACATTTGAATTTCACTATATAATATATAATTTGGAGTGAATAATGAACTTCTATCTTCGCAAGTTGAATAGAATTACAGGATGTGAAAATACAATGACCTGCTGATGTTGCATGTTAAATAATACCGGATATGTCAGTATAATGAACTGCTAACTTTGCAAGTTGAATGAACTTCTGACATTACGAGTTAAGTAATATCGGATGCATCAGTATAATGAACTGCTGACATAAGCTGCATAAAATGCCGGATGTCAGTATAATGAACCGCTAACTTTACAAGTTGAATGAACTGCTGACATTGCAAGTTAAGTAACACCGGATGTATCAGTACAATGAACTGCTGACATAAGCTGCATAAAATTCCGGATGTCAGCATAATGAACTGCTAACTTTACAAGTTGAATGAACTGCTGGCATTGCAAGTTAAGTAATACCGGATGTATCAGTACAATGAACTGCTGACATAATCTGAATAAAATGCCGGATGTGTTACAATAAACTTGTAAATTGAATAAATTATGGTATACCTAAGTACAATAAATTGCTGACTTCACAAGTTAAATGAACTGCTGACTCCACAAATGTGGTCAAATAGGCATGTCTGAAATAATGTGGGGGGTATGATCGTTCACTATAAATCTGGAATATTAGTAGAACTCGTCAGTTAACAGTTTTTTACTTCATCCGAAATAAAGTTAATATCGAAAGATGTGGACGTGTTACGTCAAAGAAGTTGAGATTACGGACTTAGAAAGTGGTGTTCGCCATTTAAGTCAGAAATTTTCAAATCTTCAATTCGATGCAGAGCATGAGGCTGTATATGGAATGGGAAGATTTTACTCTGAAGATGAATGTAATGAACTAGCTAAAAAATATGAAGAGGGCCATGAAGTTTGTCGAAAATTTTTGGAAAAGAGAATATGTGAGGGATGTCTTGTCCAGGAGCTGATCAAATTGGGGTTAGGCGGATTTTTGCATCGAATAAAATAATATTTGGAGCCGGATCTTGCAAACAGGGTATATCTTCAAGAGGATAACTGAATTATTTAAATATTTTATATTGTATTGTGTATTGTACTGTATTTTGTGTTATTATTTGCAGATATTAAAAATAAAAAAAACAAAATTCTGTTTAGTATTATTTATTATAAAATCAAGAAATGAAATTTTCATACAAATAATAGACATTGGAAAGTGCACACATACATTTATTATTTGAATGGTAAAAAGATTTTGGGATCGACTTCTTTAAAGTTGGTCGTTCATCAAGTTCTAATACAGGTTGGGTGATAAAGAGTCTGATGTAGCTTGCTTTTTCGTTTCCTTTTACATAAACGCAATCTGCCACTGAAGTCAAATCCTGAATAATTTGACCGAACATATGCAATTGTGTAAATCCATCAGCCCATTTGATGCCGTGATGATTTCTTGTTAGCCATGTAACTTGATTTTCTATCTCTGGTGAGAGTAAGTTAAATGGGAATGGTCGTTTAAAAATATAGTGGCACATTTTTACACCGTCATAGCCTGCGAGCTCTTTAACAATAAATTCGTTGTTTTCTATTTTAAATCCTTGAATGTCCACAACCAGCTTCATAGTTTTAGATTATGCAATTTTTTTAAAACTTTTTTCTTCATGCAATAAAATTTCACTATTTTTCTTAAGTATTTCAGTTTTTTTCTGTGTTCCTTCAATAGTCGCACATATTCTGATCTCTTTATCATACTAACTTACTTCTTCGAACTACTTTTTGTTTATGCCAGCAAAGAGAAACATGTAGTGCGCATGTCAATGTTGACGTACAATTTTAGTTAAAGGGTTACAAGTGAAATGTTTCTCATGTAATATAAGGCAATATGCAGTAATATCCGAAGTAGTGGGGATATCCGTCTCAAACTCTATTCTCATGACCACTGACCCCGTTTGTATGACTTCTTTTTGACGTGAACAGTCGATATGCGTTATTGGTGCATAATCCTTAAATTCTCTTGGATTAAGAATAGGCTGATTTATTTTGTGATGATAGTATGATTCCTGAAAATTTGCAAACATGTCATAGAGGGTTGCGTATTTATTGCTTTTAAAGTCTAAGTATAAATCGTTATATGGGTACTTTCAGAATTCAAGAAGACTCTTATCTTTCTTAGTCCACAGTCATCGAATTTGCTCATATCAGTTGTAATTTTCCCTTTTCTGTCTTTTTGAAATGCTATTATTACATGTCTAGGAGTTTCTACCTTAGTAGACGTCTTAACAGGCCATGTATGTCTGCTCGACGGAGGTAGAGATGGATATTCAATTAATTCCCAGCTTCTAAATTTTATAGGGAGATCTACATTACGACTTATAAGTTTATTCAACCTAAGCTGTTCTGACATATTAACAGTGACATGACGGACCCTCCAAAATAGTTTATTAATAGTAATTTTAGGTTTTTCAGCTTCATCGCTACTTGTAATGCTGTCTAGATCATTACTGTTACGTATTAATACTAATTCTTGTCTCATATTAATGATAATTTTTCGAAAATCTTCAAAAAATCCAACTAGTAGTTTTAATGGAATGCAAACATTGAAATTTCCTTTTACATCGACTATAATTGTTTCACCCACGCCTGTTTTCTTTTTTGGAAACCATCCAGCATTTTGCATGGAAATACTTTCATTTTCATTGTATGATATATAATTCTTTAAAGTTGAAACTAATCCAACATTTCTCGCTCCATCTATTACAATTCCATTCATTTTATATCTAATTTCACGAAACAAAAACGCAATACCATTATTAATAAACTCCAGTGCAACAGTCTAAGTTCCACCCTCTTTCATTAATTTTCCTTCGATGTACAAATAACTATTGCACGGTGCAGTATAAGCATCTAAATCTTGAATAGGGATTCTTATTCCATCATTGTAATCCAAAGTTTCGGATATATTGGATTGATATGTATGGAACTGATATTCCGCAACAGAGTTGTCGCTAAAGGGCTGATCAGTAATATTCAGTAAATCCCATTATACTAAAACTTCCAATCCAAGTGATTTTAAATATTGACGATTTTTTAATGTTAATGGTTCGATATTTCTTTTAATACTGTTGATTTCCTTCTTTGTAGCTCTTTTATAGTATGGCTGATGCTTGTAAACGGATGACGTTGAATTAAATATCAGCACCATTTAATTATTTGATTGATTTTCTAAGATGGAGTCTAACAGTTAAAGTCTCTTTTTGAAAATTAACAAGTTGCCCTGCTTGGTCTACTATTTTGACAGTGATGTTGCTAATAGTTTTAACGCACACTGGGAAATAAATAATGTTTAAAGGTGACTCCACTATTTTATACCCAACAGGCACTGTTGGAAAAAACTGATGAATAATATGTACAGGTTGTCCATTAGAAAAAGAACCTACTGCGATGCTGCAATCGACACAGATAGCATTCACTTTAGATATCTTTACGGTATTATTTATTTATTTATTTATTTATAATAGTACACTGTTCTACAGGTAAAGAACCCAATTACAGAACAGGAAGATAAGAAAAAAAAACAAAAACACTAATAAATAAGCTATATACAATAAGAAAGATAAAAGATAAAATATTAAACATGTCAAAATATTAACTATGCATTAATAGAACAAGAACATAGATTAAGTACGATTATATACAACATAAAGACGGTTAAAATAAATACAAAAACTATACAGGACTCAACAGAATAGTAAGAAAAAACAAAGTAAAAGAACAAAGTTCATTTTAAATAATACATTCTAATATCATTGAGACTGCAACTAAATATATCAAGACGGCTACCATTAGCATTACAGATATTGCACACTGTATAAAGCGGGGAGTGATTAAGAACATTAGTACGAGATGTTGACAGATAAGAAGTTAGGCTATTCCTTGAGTTTACCCTGGATACCATAAAATTTAATTTAGCCAATAATTCTTGGCAATCAATAATATTATGTATTATTTTAAAAAGGAATGCCTGAGAAAAATATTTACGCCTACTCTCAATACTTGTCATGCCATGTTTATGAAGCAGCTCCTCTTGCGGAACACCTAAGGGTGGGTAAACACCGTCCGATTTAAAACTAAGGAATTTTAAAAATCGACGTTGGACTCCAGATGTTACGGTATATTCAGCAGACTTAGAACCATTGGATACAACATATTGAGTCCTGTCATATAGGTATGACCTAAAAAAGTTTAATAGAGAATCAGATAAGCCGAATAAATGCAGTTTGTGAAGTAGCATGCTAAAATCGAGTCTATCGAATGCTTTCGAAAAATCTGTGTAAATAACATCAGTTTGTGTCTGCGAGTCTATAGATTCAGCTATAAATTTAGTAACACAGATCAGATTAGTTGCAGTAGATCGGCCCTTCATAAAGCCGTGTTGATAGACGGATAGCAAGATTTCCAAAACTTTACAACAATTGCAGATAATGGATATAGGTCTAAAATTGCTAATATCAAACTTATCATCTTTTTTATATATAGGACATGCCTTCGACCGTTTCCATAATACAGGCAACTCACAATTACGAATGCACGTATTGAATATGACTTTTAGATGGAACGCCAGAATGTGAGCACAGTCCTTCAGCAGAAAAGCAGGTATTCCGTCAGGACCAGTACTCAATTTGGGTTTGAGTCTTTTTAAGGCAGCCGCAATTTCACTCTCATCAAATTCTTGTAGGTGAATAGTCGAGTCTACGATTTGCTCATTCAGGGATTGGCTAGTAGACTTAGATGATGGTAAAAATGATTTACAGAAAAAATCGGCGAAAGCGTTTGAAACTTCGTTAGAATCCACAAGCTGTCTCCCGTTGTAAGACATTTGAGAATGTATGCTAGGCGATCTCTTTCTACCATTAATAAAAGACCAAAATTATCGGAAGTATTGCTATCATTAACCTTTAACTCTCTCTTCTCGAAACCTAATACTGGACCTATCGAATCTTTCACGTTGAAATTAATTCTCGTATTTGCACGTATAGTGACTTTAGAAGTATTAATATCTGTGGTAATTCTGATAACTGCTTCATCATCTTCTTCGTTTATTTTGTTTACTATGAATTTTACGTCATCAATTTCATAACATCCCTCAGGAACTTCAGTTATATGTTCATAATTTTCTCCCCATGCAAATTTATTATTACTGTTGTCAATATTTGGAATAATATTATAAGTATCAAAATTTACTAATCCAATTTCATAATCTACTTCATCATCTAAATATATTGGTGGATTGAAACTGTAATTTAATACGGAAGATTCTGCACTAAGAGTGAAAGTAAACGACATATTTACACATTAACGGTTTATAATGAAATGATCCTAAGATGCATGCATACGAGGGTTCACCTCCCACCAATCCACCAATCATATGAGGGGTGTGCTTTATCCCCTCCACTCAACCAATCCGCTTAGGTGGGCGGAGTTTATCCCCTCCCATCGACCAATCGCGTTCGGGGTGGGGGGAGGAGGGGGTATATATGGAGGTATGGAGGGGGTACTTCGCTTTCTTATTATTTACCTACTTTTAACAAATTTCCTCTTATACCAATAGTTTCTAACTTACTAAAAAGTATTGCTTTGTTCACGGAATCAAATGCTCTAGAGAGATCGAATAGGATCGACACTACATATTTACCAGTATCCAATTCGCGGTAAATAAAATCAAACAATTTAGCAGTTGCACTTTCTATAGATTTCCTTGGCCTGAATCCATACTGGCATTCAGTTAGGATCGCATTCTTATCAAGATATAACGTAATTCTATTGGATATTAGTTTTTCAATCACTTTAGACATTACGCACACTAAGGAGATTTGACGATAATTCGCAATATCATGCTCATCCGCCTTTTTGAACACCGGTATTACCAGAGAGATTTTGAACTCTGGCGGAAAGTAACCTTCAAGAATAGATTTGTTAATAAGAATCAATGTTTGAAAATATATTCTTTAAAATAATCCGTCTAAACCTGCCGAGTTTTTATTTTTCAACTCTTTTATGACATCCAAGAGTTCCGGTTTAGATATTTCATAAAAGTAGATCGAGTTAATGGTATAAGTGGATAATGTGTGAGGTAATGATAAATTATAACCAAAGTTATTTTTTATAGAATTTGAGGCAACTGTAGAAAAATACAATGCAAACCTATCTGACACCAATTTATCACCTAATATCGTTTCATCATCTATTTTCAAACTTATGGATTTTTTTATCGATTTAGTTTTTCCAAGTCTACAATTTACAATTTTCCAGGTTTCCCTTGATTTATTTTCCGCATTTATTATTTTGTCTATATAATAATTTTGCTTCGTTGTTTGACCTCTGACCTCTGCTTGTTAAAATGAGTGATGGTACAAGAACCAGCGACTTTCGTGAAAGCCTAGAGTTACTCATGTAGACTCACTTCCCGGGATCTGTGATAACAGAACGGAAAGAGTGGCCAAACGAAGTCGACGTCCAACCCTCGGTTTTGGATTGGCAAATAGCCAACCAAATAGTGAGTGAGGACAGAATTAGATGGGCAATATAGAGCTTCTCCCCTTTTAAGTCGCCAGGCATTGACGGTATCTATCCTGCCCTACTGCAAAGGGGGCTGAATGAATTACTGCCTCACCCGGTTGGGGTATTTAGGGCGTGCTTAGTACATCTTTATATTCCAGAGACGTGGAGAAAAGTGAAAGTAATGTTCATCCCAAAGGTAGGGCGGATGGACTATACCACCTCCAAAGCCGATAGACCTATTAGCTTAACCTCGTTCCTGCTCAAGACGATGGAGAAGTTATGTAACGATACATAAGGGATGTTGTAGTAAAATTGAACCCTTTACATCCTAACCAGCAGGCATACACCCTGGGAAGATCCACCGACACCGCCGCCCTCCATGCAATCGCGAGTCGGATTGAGAGATCCTTGAAGGTGTCTTCATACACATAGAAGGTGCGTTCGACAGGGCCACCTTTCCAAAAATTACAACGGCCCTTATGGAGAAGAATGTCCCTATGATCATGGGAAGCTGGGTATCCAACATGATCCCGAAGAGAGCTGTACAAATCAAGTTATATGGGAGATGCTTCTGTACGAGGAATGGTCGCGAAAGGCTGTCCGCGGGGAGGTGTAATATCACCATTTTTATGGAAGCTCGTTCTTGATATCCTCTTGTGAAGCCTCAATTCAGAAGGATTCCACACAATTGCCTACGCAGATGATTTAACAATCATGCTTAGTGGAAAATTCGAAGGAGTCCTTTGTGAAAGAATACAGGGGGCCCTAAGAATAATCGAAAACAGGCGCAAGGAACACGCCTTGTCTGTCAATCCCATGAAGACGGAGATGGTTCTCTTCACAAGGAAAAGGAAACTAGGAGCATTGAAGGTGCTTGCCCTCCTGGATACAACACTAAGTTTCGCATCAGAAGTGAAATACCTTGGGGTAACCTTCGATGCCAAATTAACATGGAATCTTCACATAGACAGAAGACTGAAAAAGGTTTATATTTCTTATGAGCAGTGCCGCAGGACCGTAGGGAAAACCTGGGGAATGAGACCCAAAGTAGTCATGTGGATATATACTGCTGTCATAAGACCAATGATAACCTATGGGGCTGTAGTTTGCTGGTCTAAGAGCAAACAGGTTACAGCTAAGGTCAAGCTCAGCCAAGTGCAGAGAGTTGCCTAAGCATAACCGGAGCTATGCGAACAACGCCAACAAGAGCTATGGAGGTAATGTTGTGTCCAGGGCCGGTCCAATAACTATTTTCAGCCTAGGCAAAGTTAAATTCTGGCGCCCCCCCTTTCAAATCCTTTTGTAAAAAAGATCAAAGAGCAAGGCGGTAAACAGTTACCTATCACTGTGATAATTTTATATTATCGTTTATATTAATTCAACAGGCATTAGAGTAAAACTAAAATAACAAAATAACTTCTTAAAACTTATTACTATAAATACTAAAATTGCATCCGTCTTGCTTTGCCTCTTCCAAATTCAGTAAGTATTTCAGAAATTAGTTCATCAATATTGACACGATTGAGTAAAGTCCGTCCAATCTCTCTTGAGGCAAAGATAATCGAAGGTATATTTTAAATAATTTGTTTGGAGAATGACCATTCTTCTGACGCAACGCTAACTGGCAACATCAAAACAATCTACAAAGAAATTTCTAAATTTGGGAATGAACCGATCATTTGTTTTGTTGACAAGAAATTCATAACATTTCTTGGTTGGTATTCCCTCTATGTTCAGGTTTTTTTATTATACCTGAGAGAACTGTTATTTCTTGGTATAACTCCCTAGGCTTAATATCAGAGCTATCGCCAGCGGTTAGTACAGTTGATAGATTGTTGCTGTATTTCAATAAATCTTCATGTTGGAAGAGGATCGAGATATTGTACAGGAAATTTAAAACATCACTGTGCTCCTTTAACTGACAAAAAACCTTTCAGATAGTGAATTAATAGCTGTGTCTAAAATTTTTTTAAATTTTGAATGATATCTTGGGAGCCGCGATAGTTTCATCTTCAAATATCGGCTAAACAATGCATACGGGATCAAAATTTCCAAGTGTCACACGTATCACTCATAACTGTTACAGAATGCCGTGATTCGTGAAATAAAAACAATTCGCAATTTTCTAGCGCCATGAGCGACTGCTGCCAGATATGTAATTAACACCAGGCAGTATTATAGGATTTTTATTTTTTCTTAATTACTTGATACATAAAACATTTTGCTATGTTTAGTTGTCTACTCGAGATAAAAATTTGTTTGGCGGTTGGCGCCCCTAACATCGTGGCGCCCTAGGTAGTTGTCTGGGTTGCCTGGGCCTATGACCGGCCCTGGCTTTGTCTGTCACCATTAGATATATATCTAGGAGAAGTGGCTCTGACAACAATGCTACGCCTCAAATCCGTTGGCATACAACCAAATGTAGGCTGTGGAGAGGCCAGAAGTCGCCTGTGGAATGAGGCCGTCAGAAAGACACCTCTTCTACAGGCGTGCACTGATAGCATTCCTCTCAGGTTTGTCTTTGACAAACCCTACATAACACAGACGAATAGTGAGAACGAGGCTGCTGGCGAAGGTGTGATCAACGTCTTCGCAGACGGATCAAAGAAGAAGGATGGGGCAGGATGTGGAATATACTCCAGAAGTCTGCAAATCCAATATAAATGGGCTATAGATGGGCGAGCCAGCGTACTACAAATGGAACTGGTGGGCATAACCATAGCTGCAAAAGAGATTGTCTGTAGACAAATTACGGGCAAAACAAATCAAATCAAATCACTTTATTTATGCTATATACAAAAGTAGTATTTGCACAAGTCAATATTTACAATAAGAGAGAAAAAAAATAACAATATAATAATATATATACAGATATCATATATACCAGAATAAAACATAGAAATATAAAACAAACTTCAGATTTAAATAAACATTTTTAATTATTTTAAATCATCATTGAATTTATATGATAAAAATTCATCATACGAGTAAAAAGCTTTTTCGAGCAAGATGGACCTTATTTTTTTCTTGAAACTCGAATCTGGTAAGCATTTTATATCGGCTGGTAGTTTATTGAAAAATTTTGGGGCTAAAATTTGAATTCCCTTTTGACTTTTTGTTAGTCTTACGTAAGGTATTGTTAACATATTTTTGTGTCTTGTATTGTAATTATAGTCACGTTCTTTTCTGTTTAAACCCTGAGTATATAAATTCTTTCTAGCATACAAAAGCAACTCATATATATATATTGATGGAAATGTAAGTATATTTAACTCACGAAATTGTTCTCTACAATCAGCCCTATAATTTAAGTTGGCTACTATACGTATTGCTCGTCTTTGTAGAGCAAATATTCTGTTCCAATTTGACGCTTGTCCCCATACTAGGACAGCGTAGGAAAGCACAGAGTGGCACAGTGCAAAGTATGCATTTTTTAGAGCCTCTTTACCTACTTCATTAGATAGATTTCTCAAAATAAATGTATTTTTTGACAATTTTTTTGATAAATTTTCTACATGTACATGCCAGGTCAATTTATTATCAACATAAACTTCCAAGAACTTTGTTGATTCCTGAGGATAAGGAACACTGTGTCCTATTTTATCACGCAGTGAGAAGATCATGTGCACTGTTTTATCTCGATTTAATGTGAGTTTATTTGCTTTGAAGCAAAGCTCTGCCCTTGACTCTACCTCACACGCCACTGCTGAAAGTTGTTCAATGCTATTATTTCGAGCCGAAATAGTTGTGTCATCTGCAAAAAGTATGTCGCTAGAGTGTTCATTTGAATTTGGGAAATCATTAACATATATTAAAAAGAGAAGGGGCCCAAGTACTGAACCTTGGGGCACCCCATGTATTATTTTTGTTTTATTTGAATATTCATTATTTATTTTAACGGTTTGATATCTATTGGTTAAATATGATCTTAATAGTGTAACACTGTTATGGCAAAACTTATATCTATTTAACTTTTCTAGCAGTATTTCACACATGTTCCCGACCCTCAAAAGCTTCCACAATCAGGCAGCAGGCTTAAGTATCTTTGGACCAGGCCCGGCCAGTCTGTTACCAATCACGGCGATAATACAAATAATTGAAAAGAACACCCACAATGAATTCAAGAAGCTGTGGGATGAAGCAAACAGCTGTCAGCTTGCTAGGGACCTACTAAAATATCCCAACAAGAGTACAGTAATGGACTACCCGGCAATGTCCAGAAGGAACCTACGTTTTATAACGGGAATCCAGACTTGTCATATGAGATTAAGCGAAATATCTCTCTGTGGAGGTTGTGAACAAGAAGTTGAGACGGTTTAACATGTACTCTATGACTCATCAATCAGAGAATCCATTTTGGGAGAATGTTGGCCTACTTTGGCCGATGTAAGGGATACGCCCCTAGGCAGCATCACCACCTATTTCGCAAAGTTAGGTTGGAGGCCTAGGCGAGGGTTGGCCTACAGGGAGGATGTACAAGGGGCCCAATTGGGCCTAAGTGCTGTGATTCAATAATTTTTATTGACCACCCTCCCAACCAATTCCAAATTCCAGATTCCAGACATCTGAGGAGGAATTATTGAAGAATATGTAATATGCCCACATTTCGTTGGAGCTATTAGAACTATCTGCTACAATTATTATTGATGAATCTTACTGAAAGGATGCAGGAAAGGACCACGTAGATAAGATCTATTCGTTCCAGTAAATTGGTAGAAATTGTTTCTCTAAATGGTCCGTTAGATTCTCAGATATGACGTTCTTTTTACGGGGATCCGCGGAGGAAATTATTTATAAAGATACAAAAACAACATTCCAGAATATAAAGAAAATGGTAAAACTGCTTATCTGCTTATTTGCTTACATCGTACTGGAAATCCTTAATTCAAAGGCGAATAAAGATTTGTGTCAATCAAAATGGACAACATGGGAAGATAAACGATGGCGTTTTATGCAGAAGAACCATTTTTTGACATTTCCGAGTTATTTTATGGCTTCGCGTGCGATATATTTCGCCACAGGAGTCAAATTTACTTAATCAATTATTAAACAGAAACAGTCTAAAAACTATTTGAACACGGATCAAATCCTGCATCTGTTAGATCCGCGTTGACGTTAATTGAATTTGCTTTATTATATTATTGCACTACCTGCGTAAATTAGTTATAACCCTCTTGCTTGTATAACCTAGACAATATTCAAAGATTTATTATAACAAGAATCGATACTAATTTCCCTTGTATATATTTTCACGAAGAAAATTTGTTTGCGCTACATGGGGAACCATAAACGTTCCCTTACTGGGTAGTTAAACTGATCCTGTTAAGTCTCTGTATGACCTACGCATATGATATGGTGATAAAGTTAGTGCCGTGTAATTATTGCAGGGTGTATGCCATTAAAAGTGACGGGTGGCTTGAATGAAGATTACCTGAAGTGGGTTATTCGCATCAATAAGCTACATTTGATGCTTGGTATAAGGGCATTAATTTGTATTACCACTAATAAAAACAAATGTTTTAGTATTAAGCAAAGAGAATAAGTAAATGAAGACATTTTTGTTCGGAGTATATTAATGAGTATTTATAGCTGCTACTTTAATTAAAAATATATTTTGCGATTATAAAGGTCCTTTTAACTTTTCACAGTTGCCTCTAGGTACTGTTATTTATATATTTTTAAAATGTTGTTATTGTAACGCTTTCGAGAGTTTGACGATTTAACGATTAATTAGGATAAAAGCTACGACGCTAAATGTTTGGATTTCTATTGACTTCATTGTGCCTTATTTAGAGAGACAAAGGATACAAAGTACACGTCAGAATACTTACTTTTTCATAAAAACTATGAAAGAAACTTAAAGAGTATAGAATTTAAGAAGAATAATTCTTTGTTTGATATAGTTTAGAGGATGGATTTTAATGGAAATAAGACGTTTTTTCCTATTGTGAACAATATACAGGACATCTATACAGTGTCCGCAAAAAGTCTGCACCATATGAAAAACTTTTTTATTCAATTGTTTTCTTTTAAAAGGGTTTCAGTATTAATTGCAGCATGATTAATAACCACAAAATTGCCAAAAATATTTGTCATGTTACAACTATGTCATCTCCAAAATGTCATTAGAAATTTTAAAATGACCTGAAATGCCCTTATCTATAACATTATGGAAAAGTTGTTTGTAATTACATTAACAATCTACTTAAACGTGAAGTTTGCTTTGAAAATTTAAATGTTTCAGTTTTTAATTTTTTTCCAAAAATATGTAACATTTAATTTTTTTGTGTATTTTTTTGTTTACAGTTGAGTTAATTTGAAATATTTCAATGCAAAAAATACACAAATGCTGCATTTATTTTTTAAATGTAATTAATAACGGGAAAAAAGACATTTCTACAAAAGACAACAGTCATGGACTATTTTCAGTAATTCTGGACCCTCACACTGGAATTTTACACGATAATGAGTTTAAATATTAAAAAACGATTGTTCACTTAAATCAAATTTAGATCACATAAATAAAACTCAAAATTCCAATTAAAATTTACTTCAATAGCCTTAAAAGTGAATAATACGAATTTATTTAATAACTTTCGCTAGGTAATCAAGTAAGTTTTCAAAACAAATGATGTATGGGTACCTTATTAATGTCTACAGTATAAGCTATTTTACTTCCACGTCCAGTGGAAGTATAGTAACGCAAAAAAAATATTTTTTTTTCTTGAAAAATTTCAGCGAAAAAAATTTCCTGTCTGTCGGTCTGTCTGCCTGTCTGTCTGTTTGTCAGTCTGTCTATCTGTCGGTCGGTCTGTAACTTTCTTTGTGCGCACGTTTACTCTGGAACCGTTTATGATATTGATTTGAAATTTGGTACACTTATGTATTATAACGAGATCTGGAAATAGATTGTATTTTGATCTAATTCCGATGAAGGGTTCGGTGTAAGTGGGGCAAATAAATGTAAATAGGCCAAGCAAGCGGGTAAGAGTCCATAAAATTGCAATTTAGGCATGTACAAAAAGTCAAGCACAAAATTTTTTTTGAATCAGCAACCCCCCCCCCCCCCACTATCACCACGAATACCATCCCCACACTATTATGAAAGGGAGTAAAAAATTGAAATGTGATTTAGTGTGTATACAAGAACGAAACGTCTCAAAACATTTTTTGGACCCCCTCTACCACCCCCATTGCCACCTCCCACCGTATTATTAAAGGAGGTAAAAATTAAATTGGGATTTAGTGTGTAGACGAGAACCAAGGGACTCTAAAATTTTTTTGCCATTAGCCACCTTCACGTTCAGTTAGTTCACCCATAATTGAAAAACAATGTTAATATTTCACACGGAAACTACCTGACAGTATTGACTGCAACTGACAGTAATACGAAGGATTTGAGTTTTGTCAAAGAAAGTTTGCAAAAACTATGGTAACAAAAAATAATATTTTTATCAGATAGCCTTGATAATTAAGAAATAAATAGCCATCCCTTTAATTTATTTAATATTTAGAAAACTACATCTCGCATACCCACCAAACACTATAGTAGATGAAAAAGTGTCTCTATCTGAAAATGTAAAAAGCTACTGATGACGTCATATCTCGAAAAATAGGGTAGCTGTTGGAAATCAAAGTTCATCACTGAATAGAAAAAAAACACTACAAAAACTTTTGTTAAAGGTATTTTTTATCCGAAATGATAGTTTAGCGAGAAATCAGGTGTTATTTTCACACACTTGCCCAATCCTATATAAAGGTCTGATTGTAGTCAACCAATTCGGGAATATCAAACAATGTAGTAATTATTTAAACAACTTACAATAGTTGAGGGTGAGAATGAGATTAAACAAGCCTTTCGACAAAGTCTTGATTTTGTGCTTTATTTCGTTAGATATGATTATGTACATCTTTACATTAACAAGAGTAAAAAGTCGGTCCGCGACAACTCGGACAAACTTTCCCATTCAGGAGTAGACCGAACTAATGTACCCTGGTCCAGGTATCGAATCTTTTCATCGTCAAATTACTATTTCTTCTCAACCAATCTTGTTGAAATTTAAAACATTTTTTTTAACTTCTTGCCCTCGCGACCTCTCTCCCTACATTTCTTAGTTGTAACTGGTCATGTCAACTTCTGTGTTAATTTGATTAAAATTGTTAGATCCGTCTTAGAGAAAAAAATTATGAAATTATTTAAAAACTTTGATCCAAATCGTTACAACCGTTTCAGAAGAAAACCCCCTCCCCGCAATCTCCCTCCCTGCATTTATTAGGTACAACCGGTCATGTTACCTTGTGCTACTACTAAGTCAGTATTCATGTGCTAAATTTGATTTAAATTGTTAGATTCGTTTGAGAAAAAAAATTATGAAATTATTTAAAATTCACCCGCCCCACAGTTTCCCTCCCGGTATTTTCTAAGAGCAACTGGTTATGTCATTTCATATTGGTACTAGTGGAGCGTCCATGTACCAAATTTAATCAAAATCGTTAGAGCTGTTTTAGAGAAAAAAAATATTTTTAATTTTTTTTCCCTCACATTTGAGCTAGGATGGAATGATGAATTTTGCGATTTCGCCTCAAGGTCTGACTGTTTCAAATACACATATATTTGAACAAAATCCAGTAGTTTGGGCTCTAGGTGCGAGCACATACGGCAGACAGACATTTTTCATAAACCACTTTTTTGGGTTCAGGGGACTTGAAAACGTGTAAATCAATGAAAAACTCAAAATAAAATTTTTGTACGATTACCATACTTTCCTTATATACTACGTATATGGGAAAGTAAAAATAATGTGCATCTCAGGATTATCAGGCTTAAAAAATCTAAACATAATTTATATCAAATCAAAGCAGATTGTATATTTTGTTGGAGATGTGCGCGGCTTGTCAATGTAGAAGACAGCAGCACTTTATGGGTTCGTAATTCTTACAGGTCAAGACAGATCACTGTTATTAAATGTTTAAGGTTTAAGCAATAATATACCACTAGATCGCAGTAACGCTCGGGTTAAGTTTGAGAAGGAATAGAAATCTTTACTTGTAAAGTTATTGATCGCTTATGAGGTGGAAGCATATTGCTCAAGAACTGGATAGAAATAAAATAAGTAACGCTAATACCGGGTGACTCGCGAAGCAATTAAAGTATTTACATGTACTTTTAAATATGCACAATACGTATGTATTGAATGTTTTCATTTATTTTATTTTATATACGTTATTTGGTTAAGGGTTAAAACATAATATTTTTAGTCGCAAACTCCTCTATAAAATCCTTATTTTACTATAAGGAACGTAACCAGACTGCAACCAACAGCTACTCTCCGGGCTATGTGCCCTGCCGAGCGCTGAATTACAAGTTACAAGCCTAGCGCGTTAAGTGTAATAATTGCATATTACCATCAAAACGCTAATGCTTCGATTGCAATAAACACCAGCCGAAAGACTGATCCTACTTAAAGGAGCTCCCGTGCCAGTCGTCACACACCACTTGAAAAATAAGCGATCCTCGTGTCGGTTGTCACATGCCTACCCTTGCACTGACGAGAGCCAACAGTTCGAAACTGCAGTCCGCAGGTGGTGTGTAACGACTGGCACAAGAGCTCCTTTAAGTAGGATCAGTCGTTCGGCTGGTGTTTATTGCAATCGAAGCATTAACGTTTTGATGGTAATATGCAATTATTACACTTAATGCGCCAGGATTGTAACTTGTAATTCAGCGCTCGGCGGGGCACAAAGTCCGGAGAGTAGCTATTGGTTGTAGTTTGGTTACGTTCCTTTTAGTAAAATAAGGATTTTATAGAGGAGTTTGCCACTAAAAATATTATGTTTTAATATTCCGCCCTCTAAAAGCACATTTGAACTATACTATTAAGGGTTGGTTGAACATTGATAAAAATTTTAAAACATGCGATATTATTGGGAAAAATAACATAACTAAATCATATGTGGACATATACGTACTGATATACGTCAAAATCTGCTCTTATAATTACAATGAAGATTTTAGGCTTAATCTAGGATCAATCAAAGGCTCGAATCTATCACATCCAACGGCATTTTCAAGGAGAATACTCTAAAGAAGCTGCGTTAATATTTACATTCGGACGTTGCTAACGAATAATTCTAATTTCTGTTATTTAATGGGATAGTAAAGTTTTATATGATGTTATGAAAGTCTAATAAAATATATAGCTACTTATATAAAAAATATATGGTATATTATAAATTAATTTTTCTTGATATTGAGATTTTTAACGCAAAATACTTATGCTGTAAATATATAAAAGTGCGGAACTGCTTGATTTTTAGCATTTGAAAATATTGTAAGAATAAACGTCTGCCTTGCCAAAATTTGTTCATTTTGTAGTCTGCCTATATGTCATAAATAAATATAAAAAAACTTCTTTTCGATTCTTTCTAAAACGCAAAAATTTTCTTAATAAATATATTACACACATCTTGTTTTTCATTGCCCTTGACATACGGATTACATAAAAGTTATCTCGAATTCATAGACGTGAAATATAAGGACACTTCTCAGCGATATTTTATAAATATATAAAACTGTCGGTGTCAAAATGGAAGACGAATTGGAAAATGATTCTCAATATACTTGTAATATATGCATTGGCAATATACTATTTAAGAGTTATTTAGTATTAACCACGTTGTTTGAAACAGTTTTAGAATTTTTTATGTTACTTTATAAGTAGTATTGCATGGACGCTTATGACAATTTTATTGAATTCTAGCATTAACAACTCATTAAACTCATAGTTAGCGATAACCTCTTACTGATATTCATCATCACACTGAACATCCATCATTCATCTAAATATATTTAAATCTTACTTAACGAAGTAATATTAACCAAAATGAATTACGTAGTAATTATTATTTTGATTTTCGTAAAATGTATTTATTGCAGTCCAATACTAATTAGAAGCGACGACCCAAGTTCTAACACAGTTATTACAACTAAAAATGTATCCTCTGCCAAGAGTACGCTGCTACAAAACGGTTAGTAAGTGTGGTTCTAATTTACTTTTTTTTTAGTTGATTATAAATTACTAAATAAACCCCATCATTTGTTTATTGGAAGATGTAACCCAAAATATGAAATTTTACATCAAGAAAATATTATACTAACTAATGATGGCAAGAGTCATGTGTCAGCAAATATAAGGGTGAGTTAGAACAGTCAAAGAGGCTATGTGATATTTTACATAGTGCTAAAGATAAAACTGATAAATTGATGAAACTATCAGGAATCCATTTTCGTTCATTTGAAACTTTTTAGTTCCTTTAGACTCCAAGAAACAGATTCAAATTTTTCATATCACAATTTAATCATCACAATTTTCTAAATTTAGACTTCATATACATGCACAAGTGAAAAACTATAAAGTACAGAGATTTTTAAATGAAACACAGAGGAGTCGATCTATCCAAATTTTTGCCGTACAAGAAATTGTTTGGAAAGGTGAATTTTATAAATAAATAGTTCGAATAAGAAGAAATTGTGGAAAAATGTTTTGTCCAATACGGAACTTTTTTTAATATTGTAATATTTCAGAGCTATTCCTAAGCACTGCGCTTAGTGCTCATCTAAGCACTCTAAGTACTTTTGTGCTCGGGAGCACTGGGCTTAGGAGCACTTTTTAAAAACGGTGCTTAGTGCTTCGAGCAGTTTAGTGCTCACGAGCACTCGAAAAATGCTTACGAGTATTCCAAAAAGCTTCCGAGCACATTAGAAGTCTAGTGAGAGAGGCATCATTTTTACATGGTATATTGAGCATGGGTATATAAACGCCATTAAACTTGAAACTCACATCCAATTTAGGAGAAAAAAAATATTATTTTGATCTTATTCAAAATTCTACATACACTATTCGAGTAAGCGCACGATAAAATAAAGAAAACTTGTAACACCCAACGGTGAAACAATTTTAGTTAATTATTACAGCTTTTATTTATATTATTGTTTGCATAGTTGAACCGCGAAGAAAATGAAAATATAGGATTGACTGAAATGTCGGTAAATGACTAACAACCAGTTTCACAATCGGTGGTTAGCTAATAGTTAGGGATTTTAGTAATGGTTTATTATAAAAATCTGTTTCACAGTCAGGTTACTTTCAGGGTTTTGGTTATCTTATAGTTAAGTAAACCAGAAGATGAGGTACTGGTTAATTAAAAGTATGACAACAACTATCAAGTCAATTTTAATTTTGTAAGAAAGCGATCCAATTTATTTCTATCAATGGATTTCGCAGATTATAATGTGATTACTTACATTGCTTGCAGTAATGGTGAAGAGTTAGGATGCCTAAAATACTTGCAGTTTTCAAGATAGTGGGAATTTGATACTTACTATTTTTATTAGTTACTGGTTACTGGTTTTCTACATTATTATTCTGGACTTTTGTTGACTTTTATCCTTTTCTTGTAACACTGAATTCAATTGAATTGTAGCCTCAATATGTAGATACTCAACAATTATTAAGTTTTTTAAAAGTGCTTAGTGCTTGTGAATTTTAAGCACTTTACAATTAACAGTGCTTAGTGCTCGCGAGCATATTTTGCCAGTGCTCGGCACAGCTCTGTAATATTTTTAAAATGCACTTTAGTTGTGCCCAAAGCAAATTATCTATTGGACACGATTTTTTATCACTTGTGCACAATTGCCGCTTATCAACTATTATAATTATACCATTGTTGCCAGGCTATATTATTATGAACAAATTCTTTGTTTATAAACTATGATTATAGATGACAGCTCAATTGTTATTTACTCTCTTCAATAATTAAAAGATTAGTTTTACTTGATAAATCAGAATTAACACATTTACCAAAAGGTCATAAACCTATAATAGTGGTTTAACGGTCTAATTATAAAAAATATTAAAACCAAATTTTCGCTTTGGAAGCGCTACAAAAAAACAAACGATCCTGATGTTTATAATCAATTTAAACTTATTAGAAATCAAATAAATATTGATATCGACATTGCACATAAGATGTTTTTAAGAAATATAGAACTTAATGTAAAGAATGACGTAAAGTCATTTTGGGGTTACATCAATTCTAAAACGAATGCATCAAACATTCCAAATAATTTAATATACAACAATAATCATTTAACCTCCATGCAAGATATTGTTGATGGTTTCGCCAGCTTTTTCAGCGGTGCATTTACCAAACCAGTAAACGTCAATAATGCAAACGGTTCTTATCACAGTGATCATTATCTACACTTTGATCAGTTTAATACCAACGACATTTTAACCGCTTTATTAAAATTGAAACCGAAGTTTACCAAAGGTCCTGATGACATTTCAGCAATTATTGTTCGTGACTGTGCCTATGCCCTAGCGGAACCTCTCACTATATTGTTTAATCTAACGTTGCGTACTTGTGTTATTCCTAATGTTTGGAAAACTGCTCGAGTCTGTGCCGTATTTAAAAATGGTGATAGGAATAATGTTGAAAACTACAGGGCTATAACAATAATATGTAATTTTGCCAAAGTTTTAGAAATTACGTTACATGACATATTGTACCCGCACGTTCAGGGTCAGATTTCTATTCATCAACATGGCTTCATGCGTAATCGATCAACGACAACAAATTTATTTTGCATCACTCAATTTATTGCTCAGAATCTTGATATGAATGTTCAAGTGGATGTAATTTATACAGATTTTTCCAAAGCTTTTGATCGGTTAGATCATGGTATCTTACTTCAAAAGCTTGAAAAAGTTGGATTGTCTCTACCACTGATTGACCTATTTAAATCATATTTATCTAATAGAACTCAGTTCGTTGAATGTCGCGGATTTATGTCAAAGGAATTTTCTGTATCTTCAGGAGTGCCTCAAGGCTCCATTCTTGGTCCACTTCTCTTCGTAATATTCATCAATGATATTGTGGAGAATCTTGATGTACACTTTTTATTGTACACTGACGACATAAAAATATTCTGCTCAATAAATAATATTTCTGATTGCCTAAAATTGCAAAATAATCTTAGTAAATTAGATGAATGGTGTGTATCAAATAGTCTCCCCCTGAATGCTGCAAAGTGCAATATTGTAAATTTCTCTCGAAAAATTTCACCTATTTGTTTCAATTATATCTTGGACAATGTCACCTTAAATCGGTTGGACTCGATTAAAGATCTAGGGGTTACATTTGATAACAAATTATCATTCACCCTGCATGTAAATGAAATTACTAATATTGGCTACAGAAATCTAGGTTTGGTTATAAGGAACTCTCAAGGTTTCACCGACATACAGGTATTAATGCTACTTTTTAATGCATTTGTGAAATCTAAACTTGAGTATGCTGCTATAATATGGCAACCAGGTTATAACGTTCACGCTGAAAGCTTGGAGAATATTCAATGGCGTTTTTTAAAGTTTTTATCTTTTAAAATGGATGGCCAGTACCCTCATGTTGGAATACCTCAGCAGAACTTATTAAACAGATTTTCTGTATTGAGTTTGCAAGACCGTAGAAAAACGCAGTCCTTGATTTTTCTAAATAAATTAATAAATAACAAAATTGATTGTCCCCAACTTTTAGAGCAACTTAACTTCCATATTCCTAGAGTCGAGACTCGTCGCTGGTGTACATTTTATCTGAGTACTCCGCGGTCAAACATGTTAAAATTTTCCCCCCTTTTCTTTATGTGTGAAAACTGCAATAACCTGCAGCACAGTCTGGATATATTCAATTGTAATTACAGGTCTTTAAAAAAAGTGTATTTATCGAATTAATCGTATTGTGAATTGTGTTTATTTTTATTTACTTGTTGCCAATGCTGTTTGGACATTTCGTGATTATTTATTCTCTATCTGTATATTTATAATAATTATTGTTGTATGTTCCCATCCGTTAATTGGTTTAAGTACTGTTGGATGGTGTAAAAAATAAAAATAATAATAGGGCATCTAAAAACTGGGTCACAAACATTATTATGGCTTATGTTATGCAATGCTGTATTAACAAATTATAACAACGATGATTTACCTCGGATGCAAATGGCATCCAGTTTGCATATAAAAGAAATGATAAGAATTTTATAGACCGAATAGGTTTAATAAATTTTCCGTAGCAGGCAAAGATGTGCTTGAAGTTCAAGTCTATCAACGTAGAATTTGTTTCAATAACTTTAACCAAAATGTTCGTGTATATTTTGTGTATATATCGCCTAATATTTCTTTGGAAATTTTGAATGATTTCTTAATGTATTTGCTAGATGAAGATACAGTATCTTCTTGCACTTGATAAAGGCCTAAAAAGACGAAACACGTGTAGAGTTATAATAAAACCTTTTGAAGCATTTAAAAAGCATAATTTAATTGTACTAGTTCTTCAAATATTACAATTGTTTATTGTTTTGTTCTATTATATATAACCGTTGTCTAAATATTCCCCTGTCAAGATATAAAACGTGTTGGTATAAATTAACCTAAAATAATAACATTGAACCCGCGGAAAATGTCCTATCCTTTGCAATTTTGAAATATAATAGTGCAGCTATTTAGTTTTGTTTGGGATTTTTTGCACGATACAATAATTATGCCTCAAAACACATAACCTTTCGCAATTTTAATAAAGACCACGACCTTGTCTTTTTATTCTGTTGAGACACTTAATGTCATTGTAAAAATGCAACGTGTATTAGCAACATTATCAACTATGAATAATTAAAAAGTTTAAAATAGCTTTTAATTAACTTCAGATCAGAATTCAGATAGCAAAAACTATTTTTGTTACATAATACATTAGTACCTAACATACGAAATATTTTATTAATATATTACAAGGTACAAAAATAATTATGTATTGATAACGTTTACTGCACATGAAGGCTATTTTTTTGTTTTGTAGGAAGCAATTGGAGGCTTTTATTCAGTAACGTATGAAAGCATAGCAATACGGAAAAGTCACTTCAAAAAAATTATTAACATATTAATTAGGGATAAGTAAAAAATATTATATGTGCAAATATCTGCAGAAAAACAACTTCAAATAAATTTTATCAGTATCAACCACGTGTGAATTTTCTGCCTAGATTTAATTTCCTGAATATATGTATGTTGAGCCAAAAATGAATTTTATTAATGAAACGAATAGTTTGGGTAATATAGAGGTTGTGGAAAAATATTTTGTCCAATGCTGGCCCTACAGAACGTCTTTTTTGTAAACAATTTATTTTGTGTAGGTACCATGTTTTTCTCTGTTAAACCTTCACCAGTAAAAAATATTTCTGTTAGTTTGTTAAGTTGTAAAAAACTAAAACTAGAAAAAATTACTGGTTTGTTAAAATTTATTCTTATTAAATTCAAAAATCGTGCTAAATTTGAAGTTAAAAATATTTGCTTAATGTTTTATAACAAATTATGATATGATTTGTAATTAATCCTATAGGTGGGTTTGACAGTAGACATTTTTTTAATCTTGAACCACAAGTTTTTACGTATATTTTTTAATAATAATAATACATTTTTTTCAAACAAAAACTCAATTTCGTTTCAATGAAATTCAATTCAAAAAGTAACCTCGGCCTCATGTAAAGAAGTACTAAAAGGGACATCACTCTATTTTCTTATAATTTTTATATTAGCAAAAGATCTATGAAGTAGACTATTGCAATTTTAGTTTTAAATATCAATTTGCATTAATATACAGTTAAAATCTAAAAAGCTCCATATTTTCATTCCAAATTAACATTTTATAACTTTTTTTTGAATTTTAGATTTCTCACAGTACTACTACTCCAAGTCTTTGATTTTTATTTCAGTCGACAGCGCAAAGAATAGTGTTAATTTGTTACTAAATGAAAAATTTGGAATTGAAAAAAAAATTCTTTTTTATTGAAAAATTAATTTTTTTATTTAAATTTGGGCACCTAGGAATTAAAATAAAAAAGTACTAGTCAAATTTGCATAATTTGTTATAAGGCTCGTCTGCAAATATTTTATCCTCAAAAGCGGCTATTTCTTTAGTTTTAATTCTACAACTTGAAAAATTAACAGAAATAATTTTTACTGGACAAATTTTATCAGAAATTTAATTATGAAGAAACCCGAATTTTTCTCGATATGACAAATATATCCGGAGTTATTCAACAAAAATTGAGAAAAAATGTGGTTCAAACATAAATTGTTTAAAAAAATATGTTCCATTGGACAAAAAATTATTCCATAAATTCTACTTATCCGGATTACTCATTTCATTAATAAAAAAATTTCCACACAAATCTATATACAGCAAAAATTTGGATAGATTGGCAAATAATTGCAATTTATAATTATTTTTTAGAAGGATTAAGCTTATTGCTGAATACACAAACTGAGATTATTACAATAAATCACAAAAAAAAATGAAGGAACAATGATTAACAATAAAAAAAGTCAAATTTTTGTACTTCATTTTGTTACTTTCATATATTCACAAAAAAATAATTTTCAAAATTTAATATTTAACACGAAAATGAAATAATACCTCTATCTATACTATTGATCGAAATTGTGACCGTCATCTAGAAAAGAATATCTAGAGACTTTAGATACTCTTTTCTAATCAATAGTCCACGCAAAAAAGACATTTTAGAACAAATAATTTATAAAGAAATTATATTTGAGATGTGTACTGTCGATAGGGTTAGAAATAGATATCCGGAAAGTTCCCAACCCATTCAGGAACGGAAAGTCCATTTTTTGCAAAAAAAAAAGACACCTCTAACAGGGACTTAACGCTGGTTTTTCACTTTTATCTTGTAAACAATTCGTTGAAAGAGAAAAAAAGTATGCGAAGTAAAACAAATTCGTTAAATTCTATATAAAAAGTATCCTATTGACCTTGTAGCTTCTCCTCACCTATTTCGCAGTAACAGCGTCGAAACTGAGAGGTAGTTTGGAGAGCAAAGGTAAAAATCAATCTTATACGAAGTTCCACAACGTTTATCTCAAAACCGGTTACTAATTGAACTAAACTAAACGGAATGGGGTTGGAAGAAAGTGGGCAATATCTTAGCACCTATTTATACTGCCGAGTTATCAGCACCAATTTCCACCTTTTAGCTAGTATCCTGCAGCTGCAAAAAGGGTTGCGGGAAACGGTGCGGCTATGTTAAGGTTGGATTGCGCTGCTCAATAATGTGCCCTAATTGCCATGGGCAAGCATGTTTAAATTCCAAATTTGAAGAACAGTTCGTCGATGAAGAACCCTCTAATGAGTAAAATTGGACAGAATTTTAGTAGATACGTCTACAGGGGAAACCACTTAAAAAAAATACCGAGAGCTCTACCTCAAGGGTGGTGTGAAAACAAGGTAAAATTAAAAAACGCATCTTTGTGGAAAAAGAAATGTAAAATAAATAAAAATCATTTGCATCAAAATCCGCTAGACATGCATCTTATATAAAAAATTCCGCTCTATATATTCATTCTCGAGCAATTTTCTCATTAAAGTAACCGGTTTTGAGATATTCGCTGTGAAACTTTATGTAAGATCGTTTTTTTACCTGTGCGCTCCAAACTGCCCCTCAGTTCGGACGCTGTTCCTGTGAAATAGGTGGGGATAAGTTACAAGGTCAACAAGACATTTTTTATATAGAATTTAACGACAAATTTTTTATTTCCTATACTTTTTTCTCTTCCAATGAACGGTTTACAAGATAAAAGTGAAAAACCAGCGTTAAGTCCCGTTAGGGATGATTTTTGCAAAAAAAAGGGACTTTCCGTTCCTGAATGAGGTGCGGATATCTATTTCTAACCCTATCGAGAGTACCTACACATACCAAATATCATTTCTTTATAAATTATTTCTTCTATTCACTGTTTTTTAATCTAATTTGCGAGTACTACAAAGTGAAACTATTTTTTTGAGATTGAGAATGACTTACTGCTTGTACGAGTGGTTAGTATCTAGCAATATGTGAAACCTTGAATAGAGCAAACTGTTATATTTCTAGATGAATCTAGAGGGACCAGTCTATATAACATGTGTCAATATATATGATGAAATTCCAAATGGGGACGGAGGTTACCCAAGTTTTGCAGCAGGAGGAATAGGGCACAACTTCGTTGAATTCAATGTGTTAACAAACTATGGGCAAGGTTTTCATTTCTTTACACAGATTCATGGATATACAAGAAGGAATAAAGAAGATAAGAATATTTAGCAGGACATTATATCTGACAAAAATTCTGGTATAATTATGTACTTAGTATACCTTAATATTTTTACCCTATTTAAAAAGAATTGTAAGAATTCTGTGAATATCATAATAATGTGAAATTTTCATTCACGAAAACAAGTGTAAATAACAAAATGTTAGATTACTAGGTAATAATCATTTAGATATTTTATCACTAGACCATTAGTTTCCGATTCAATCCGAAAGAGAAATGTTACACTATATGTAATATGTAAATTTCATGTAACAAACAGCTTAGAGAAGGAATTTCAAACGTTCCTTTTATGAATTTTTATTCATAGATCAAAAATTATACTTAACATTCTTCACATAGTTTATGGTTTATGATGTAATTAATTAATAAATAGTTATTTACCAATCTTCATCAAATTTTAACTTAATTATTTTTGAACGTATCCCTTTACAAGTTAATAAATTGCCATTCACATAGCAGCTGCGTTCACATCTCTAAAGTTCTCCGCTTAGCGTTTTATTTTTTCTTTCTAACGAGTTAACTTTTTATTTAAAGCATACCTGCATAATAAAATGGAACATTCGGCCGGCCACACTTCAGATTAAACATTACATTGTGTGACACATAAAGAATTTTTATCGACCAAGTAGCTAACATATAAAATAAATAGCTATAGTGGAAAATTTTATTGAACATAAAGTTTTAGATAAACACTATATTTCGAAATATATGCTTTAATAATAAAAATAGAATAGGTCATGAAATAGTGTTAAATTATAAATCATAATGTTGCTATACATGTAGGTATGGACTTATTGAAGGGAAGTTAGCTAGGGCATAAACTGTACAATGTAGTTTTACTACTATTAAATGTATAATAGCGGAGTATGGACTTAACGCATATAGTCTCAAATTCTGGAAAAACAGCTACGTGTGACTGTGCATATTATAACATAATTCAAAAATCTACCACCATATAACATCCAAATGTGAAAGCCAGGATTAACTGTAGTTTAAGTATTGTCTCGGAAAAACTGAATCAGAGATTAAAGTTCATCACCCATGCAAATGATAATTCGAGCAGTGAGAAGTGTAAATTATATGCGTTCCTGACATGTTTTCAACTTCTTCCTCTGAAGGTGGCAGGTGCATGTAGCGTAGAAACAATCTGAAAATATATTTTTTGGATGTTAAGGCGAGCAGGTTCGGTTCTGGTAATTTGTTTATGGAATAACAATATACTATAATACGCCATTAGCTTATATAAACACTAGCATTATTCTTAAACCTAATTAGTTATTGTTTAAATGCCCATACATGTAAAGAACTGCTTCTGTTGGATGGATATATGTCTAGGTATTTATATTTACATGATATATATACATAACAACAATAAATTTAATTGCAAATACCTCGATTGCACACAAGGCTTTTCGGCTGCTAAAGTGAAGGGATTTCATCTGAAAAATGTACTTCACTTACGGGTCTACAACAGGCGACTAACAAACTATTATCTAGACGAAATCTGCAGGACCGCATTTACATAGTTGGTCGCTTAAATATTTTGTTTTCTAGATTTTGTATAATTTAAAGGTAAATATCATTTGAGATATCTCACTTAAAAAAAAAATGAAAACTTCCATTTTGAGAATAGTCCTTTGCTTTTATTACAAATATGAGCTGATGTAGATGGCAACTCTTGCGAGGCCGAATATATTAATAATGTTAGTAACAAAAATATAAGACACCAAGAGTTGCCTTCTTATCATCCCACTTGAACCAACAGGCTTGTTTAGAAAGTTATTTTTTCCTTAAATCGCAAACACTTTAAAGGGTGGGGATGAGCTTAGGTGGACATAAATTAATCTGTATATTAACACACCTTCATTGGTAGATACCTAGACCAATCAATGTCCCGCTACACTCTTATTTGTATACCTTCCAATGTGCTGAAAATATTCCATCATATAGATGAAGCACACGATATTAGTTGGTGTATTCGTATCAAATTTGCATCAAATTTATAATACCGCTGAAGCTGCAGATTATTTATCCAAATTTCATTAAAACATGAATGTCCACTGTCAGTGGAGAAATATGCGTAAAATCGACAACTTGGTTAGGTCTCGACCAAAGTTTTCTCGACACTTGCACACTCTCATTTCGATAAAAATCGGATAGTTTTAATTTTTTATATCAATAAGGTACAAATAGTTTTCAATAATATATTAGCAATCCATTATATTGAATCTAAGGTAGATATCTACTTTTACGGACGAATATAGTTTTTTTTTAATATGGTTCATATGAATTGATGACCTAATTAATAAGATAAAACCAAACACTAGTGATAGAAAAATCCATTTTCTCAGTCCTTATGCGTTAAGCTTGAGACCAATGGATCCTTGGTTCGAAATCTGGCTAGAGTATGGATCTTTTGTGACGTTCTTAATGTGTTACCGAGTTGGTAGCAGTGGACTACACGAGGTTGTGTGAGAGGCAATACGGCTAGTCCCTGTACCATTCCTTAGTTCCAGTCTTGGCTGCGGCAGACGGCATTGTTGTTGGGAATTGCGTAATTGTCTATGTGTACGTGTCCTGTATGAGTGGTGGAATAACTAAACTCCGCCAGAACAGTAAACTAAATAAGACGATTAAAATACTATAAAAGTAAAACCGTCCCATCTGTTCATTGAATGATCTCACTATTTCTGTCAAAACTTGAGGAGAGACTTAACGCATTATGTTTGTGCACTTAGGAATTGGTATCAGTATATTTATTCACAATTCATTTACTATTTAATATTCTCAATATACTACAATTTGGTTGTATTTTCGTAGTCTATTTTAATGTTGAAGTATTTTTTTAATAAATAATTTTTGTTATAATTATTAATATTTAAGTTTTCATACTCTCCTGTTCTGAGTTTTTACTTGTAGTAATAAACGAATACAACGAATACATAATGAAAAGTATGTCTGCTAGCTATTATTGACATTGCCGACACATAAAACATTGTATAATTATTTATTGAACCACTTTTACATACGGGCTCAGAGCCTCAAATACAGTACTGTAAAGAGACAGTGTCAGCGTGATTCTATATAAGATCTCTTGTTTTCTATCAAGGCAATTATTTGTTGCAGTGTCGTGAAACATTTTATACAAGGTAAACAATGCACTAGTGTATGACTTAAATAAGAAGGATTGAATTTTATGAGAAATTATTCTGACTGCTAAAGTGCTGTGGCTTCTGTTAAAAGTGAATATTTTGGTTAATAGTTTTGTGCAGTAGTTAGGTAAAGTTCTTATTATTACGGCAACGATAAAGTGATATTGAATCTTACACAGTTGATTTTGAAATTTGATTCGAAATTCTTAATTTATAATGGTGTATAGAAGTATAAATTCCAGTTGGTGTCTAGGGATTTAAGATCGCATGTACCTACTTCCCATTTATTTTTAATAATCTTTTCCTTTTCCGGATAAAATATTAGTATTTGGATTACAATGTTGGTAAACGAAATTACTTTCAACGTATTTTTAATACAGTGACACGATGATAGATATTATTAATTGCAAAAATTCGTAGAAAAGTAGATAACTTGCAAACAACTTCTACAAGCATAAGCAAAAGCCATAAATTAAAAAAAATCATTGTATTTAAATTCTACACTGTGGGGCAATAGTGCGACCGACTTCGATAGCTCGAGTCCTACGATAGCTAGAAATTAAAAAAATGCGTGACTATAACTGCAAATTATTTTCGAATATACAGTATAAACCGAGACGATTGTGCAGGGCCAAGTGCCATTTTTTTGTTTTAATGGTATGCTATAAATATCAGTACATTATTAGAAGCTTCTTTCTAGATTCCATTTGGATGTTGTGATTTTTTGTTGTTGGAAAGTTGAAAGTTTCTATTGTTTTTAAAATTGCCGGTGTGATCGATCGAAAAGCAGTTATTATTCTTCATTTCATATTTTGGATTGTAGGGCAGTAGAAGCTTCTTTTCAAAGACGCATCTAGAGATGTGTGTCAATCAAAATGGGCAACATAAATTTTGTACTTATTGCTCAATAAATCGAAAATAGTTACAAATAGCCATAAGGATGTATACACAAAAAATGTTGCCTTTTCATTCCTACATAATATAGTCGAAAATATGCAGGGTTTTCTTTTGAAAAAATTGAGAAAATCCAATTTAAACAGTTCTAAATTTAAAAATCATTTTTAGCCAACCTCTATAATTTTAGGAAATAAAAATGCTTCAAAATCATCACACAGATGTCTCGTAACTGATATTTTTTTCCTTAAAATCCATAATGGCGACTGTAATGATATTTCCGAAATGCATCTGCCGATCAATTCAAGAAAAAAATCAGTACATCCAAATCGTTGGGAGATTGTCAATAAAAATATAGGAGCGAAGGGGGCCTACAAAATGCACTGACATTTATAGCAATCTATTTTAAAAAATGGCACTTGGTCCTGTACAATCGTCTTGGTTTACCCTGTATATTCGAAAATAATTTCCAGTTATAGACTTTTTTATGTAGTTTACCTGTATTTTTTTTAAGTACTAGCTATCGTAGAACTCCGGCTATCGAAGTCGGACGCACAATTGTCCCACCTTGTACATAGATATACAGGGTGTCCCAAGAGTGCGTCAAAGTCCAATATCGGCCTTATTACAACACTTTGGAAAATTATTTTTTTATGGAAGTGGTATAGTGTCAAAAGGCGCATATCTTAAAAATATTTTGAAATATACAGGGTGACTAGCTACAGCGGAGCATTCTTATTTTGCTGTGTATTTGACATACACAGCAAAATAAGAGTTCTTCCAAAAAAAGCTTTGAAAACGGAAAGAGATTACTTTCCGAAACGTCAGCAAAATACATTATTTCTCTGTTTATTTTGATTTATATTATTTACAAAACATAACCTCTGACTATTCCTTTGGCGTAAACGTCACGGGCGCAGAGGCTTTTTTCCAATAATTGTATTATTTTGTAGATTCGGTGATTTGTTTTTGAAGAGGACAATAATACATGTAGTAGAAAACCCAAATAATAGGAAAGAATATTATATCGTGGTGTGTTGAAATAGAATCCTAATTTTGTCAACAAAATAGTGATTTAATTGATACATTATACATCATTGTTTGTTTAATGCCAATGTTTTATTAATTAATACTAGTACCACAAAGTCTAGGGACCAAATTTCTTGAACATACATAGTTCATTTACCTCAAATTAGTTAGACTGGCATAACGTGATGTTTCTGTTATTTCAGTATAAAATTCACGAATATTAATAGATATAATTTGTTATGTCCAAATCATTTTGATATAGATAAATTAAAACTGCGGCAATATTAATAACACTAAATGTATGTGACATTATTAACAAATTGAAGAAATAATATATTTTGTTTAATTCAGTAACTTAATCAACATAACTGGTTTGAATATAATAATTTATGCGATATATTAATTGTGTCTGATACATTGAAATATTTTCAGTTTCTGCCTCTATGGGAGGGAAATACTGGATTTAATCCAGATTTTTTTACAATCCTATCAGAACTTCACGTGTTAGAAATATACACAAATTATAACTTAACGTTTCAAAAAGTTCTCAGGTATTTTCAATCTGTATTATTTTCATCCAAGTTTATTCCTTGTTTATTATTTGTCAGTTAAAGAACATCGAACATCACACTTTTGACAGGTAGTTTGAAGTTGAAGTTTTGGAGAAATCGTGTAGTAAACTTCTTTCCTATATTTTCGGTTAAGTAAAATTTCAGAAATGTCACAATTCTCACCCTGTACGAGTTTCTGAATAGTTTTGTACAATGTATTAATGATAAAAAATTTATTATAGAGATAGATAACGAATATAATTCATGTAAAATACCAGTCTGCCATGGATAGTGTAAAAAAATACATGTCTAAGATATCTAGTTCTTTTTTATGTCTATATGGTTATCAATAGGTGTTATACGTCATGATAAAAGTTATGTTGCTAAGTTACTTTTGATTATAGAATATTCTAAGTCGCAGGTCCATTATATTATGTCAACGTCAGTATAGATTAAATGAATCCTCAGAATTACATAATGAAATAATAATATTTTAAGAAAACATTTAAAATAAAAAATACATCGCTATTGTACGAAAGAAGACCTGAACCCGATATATCTTTCATTGGTACGTAGGTTTACTTTAGTGCCTTGAGTTATTATAAAAGATTTATTGCGCAGAATAACCTTAAATGTGGTCATTATTTAGATGGTCTTGTGATGGATTAACTCAAGGATATCATCCATCTATTACTATGGTCTAATTAGTGGTAAAATTGTACAAGCGGACAATGCCTTTCTTACATTCTAAAATTAAACCTTGTAATATATATAGGTACTTATATAATCTGGGGTTCTTATCTCGCGATTATATAAATATGATCATTTTGAGTGACTGTACTTGGTCCCGTAAAAATACATTGCTCTGTCTCATCAAAAAATTTAATAATTAGAACGAAGATTTTATAATTCGCAAATTTAGTGGATGCGCTAGTGAAATGTGAAAATGAACTAGCCTTCAAATTATAATTATAATAAATGATTTTTCTTTACAAATTACACATGCCAATATCATCATGTTTTTTCACTTTATAGATGCTACATAAGAGACCACTAAAACATACTACTAAGGCTAAGTCTCTTTCAAGAATTTTGCTGTCAAACTTAACCTCATTTGATCATGTAGATGTAGGCAATAAATGTAATTTGGAACCTACACACTACCCACCTTCCCAAAAATATCACTGATTTTTAAGATTAAAAAAATTATTACCTACAGAAAATAAACAAAAAATAAATAAAATTCGCGACAACTTTTGTATCAGACTTATTTTTATGCTCTAAAGAAGCCCACCACGAAGTGTATAACTTGGATTCTCAATACTATAAAAAAGAATTGCCCTATATTTAATATTTCTTCAAATATACAGGGTGGACCATTAATACTAGGCCATAGTTCAGGGGTAGATTCTTTGGGCCAACATATGAGGATATAACCAAATATGCGTTAGTAAAATGTTGTTGTGAAAAGACACAGGGTGTCAAAGTTCAAATTAGTTTTTCGTTTTTTTGCATAAACTCAACAGCCTCTTGACTAATCTTCGCCAAATTTGCTAGAGGAACTTTTTTTATTCTATGAAATAATAATTTATGTATTACATCACGTTAGATCATAGAGGGTGCTGTAGGACCTGTATCTGATGATGTTTTTTTTTTCATATTTTTTTTGACGAAACGTTGTGGTACTTCTGACCAGAAAATCTGATGAGCACGTCATTTCCACGTATAAAAGGGACACTTGGTAGATCTTGATAACTCCAACCGTTTTCGAGGAAAGTGATTGTTACGACCGCACCCTGTATATATATTTAAGTTTACGTTAAATTTCAATTATTAGCTATTCTTGTCATATATTTGTCCTAGTCTAATTTTATTGCTAAGATTCTTCAATTTAAAAATATTCGTGCGACATCTGTGGGCTGGAGATGGGACGGCTTGCCATTCGGTCGACAGAAGTCACGAAGTTCGGCAGCTCCATAAAGCACTAAAATATTCTGAATTTCATTAATTGGTTTAATTCCATAAACCACTAAAATATTCTGACTCTCGTTATTTATTTTGTTTAACATATATGTGTGTGTGTGTGTATATTCTCATTCAATACAGTCCATCGCTCAGCGTTCAACAAGGAGTGGAAAACGCATAGGAAAAGGTGAGTCAGTACTATTTTCCAGCCCTCGCGGTTACTCTTTGTTCTTGCTCATTCATTTAATGGTCCTTTAACGAGCCAAATTTTCAATATAAAGTATTTAGTTTCTAATTTAATAAAATAAATGTCTTAGCAATAAAAATTATATTTTCGTTCATTTTAATACGTATAAAATTCAGTTATACCTATTTAATATACAATTTATAGCGTTTCAGTTTTTTGCGCGACCTCTTTATCTCTTGAGTTTTTATTCTACAAATACTTTCTTTCAAACATCCCATTTATTGAAATATTTTTCGATTACTTAATAATTATTCTTGATTAATTTGTGAATTAATCAGTCAATATTTATAATAAATTCTCACGAAAATAAATAAATAATTAGAAAAAAAATTGGAATACTTTTACTTTCTGAATATTTCAGTATTAAGTTTTGCTCACAATTTAAGTGAACTTATATACAGGGTGTTAGTGTTATTAGTCTTTATTCGATTTTCATAACATAAACATACAGTTTGTTATTGTTTAATGCGTTTTATTGATGTAATACGTCACTAAATAAATATTTTGTTAATTTGTAGTGAACTTTTGCAAAATAAAATAGTAAATCAAGATAATTTAATTCTTGGTATCCGATTATAAAGTAGATTTTGCTCAATTTAGAGATTTAAAATATTATTTAAATCAATTTCACATTTTTTATTGTTGCCAGTTTCATCATGACGACTAACGCTAATAAAATAAAACAAGCTAAAGCTTTGCGTCAATTACAAATTGATCATATTGATGATATTTTGGTACTTGCTCAGTCGGCAGTTACAGACGAGAGCCTTCACGTTAGATTTAAAGTCAGATGTCAATGTTTAGAGAATATTTATGATGAATTTCAGAAACAACACGATACTATTATTTTGCTTTTGTCGACTACAGAAAATCCGGAACTGGAAAATGAAAAGATTGTTCGAACCACTTTTTTCGACAACTATTTTACAGTTAAAACAATTTACACTAATATTTTCTGTGCTCAACAGTCTAAGGAATCTAAAGACGATTTAACTACATCTCCAAATGTCAAACTGCCACAAATATCGTTACCCGTTTTTGACGGGAATTATCAAAACTGGTTAAATTTTCATGATCTATTTTCAACTTTAATTCATAATAATAAGTCGTTATCTAATATTGAAAAGTTTCAATACTTGTTAAGCTCACTTACATCGCACGCTCTTAGTTTATTAAAAGGTATTCCTGTCACAGCTCAAAATTATGAAACAGCCTTTAAAACTTTAACTGATAGATACGAAAATCGCCGGTTACTTGCAAATTCTTGTTGGCAGGCTACATTTAATGCTCCTAAATTAAATAATGATTCTGCGGCGGGACTTCGTCAAATATTAGAAATCTTCAATGAAAACTTAGCTGCCTTAGAGAATTTGAAATTACCGGTTGATAAATGGGATTTTATTCTATTCCACATACTTATACAAAAATTAGACGCCCCTACTATCAAACGATTTGAATTACAAGAAGCGTCTACTGAAATTCCTTCCTTTTCTAAACTCAAAGATTTTCTTTCAAAACAATGTACAGCTCTTGAATCTGTTGCTCTTTCCATCTCTAATCAAAAAACAAATAAAAATGTGTCAGTCTCTCAAAGCTCTACTAAAGCAAATTATAATAATTCCAATCGTTTTCGTTCAGCCTTACCCAAAGTTAGCTCTTCTCTTCTTGTCCATTCTAACCCTGAAGCTAAAATAAGTACCTGTAATTATTGTAAATCTGCTCATACTATTTATCAATGCTCTGCTTTTCAAAATCAAAATCCTTCAAAAAGGTTACAAATTGCCAAAGAAAAAAAATGGTGTACGAATTGTCTACACGCTGGTCACCGTATAAATTCTTGTAGCTCTAAATTCACTTGTCGTGTTTGCCAAGCCAAACATCACACTCTTCTTCATATTTCTCCTGAATCATCTTTACCCTCAACCAATCCGGTGGAAAATAATGCGAACGGTTTTTCTTCTTCTTCATCTTCTGAAATTACAGTTGCCCAAGTACATTCGCTAACAAACTGCATTCCATCAAATACTGTGGTACTACTCGCTACCGCTAAAATAGAAACTCTGGATGCTTGGGGTAACTATCAGTCTGTTCGAGTGCTCCTCGATGGAGGTTCACAAGCAAATATAATCTCCCAAAAGTGTGTACAAAGACTTGGTCTCACTACTTCAAAAATTTCTCTGTCAATTCTCGGTCTAGGTCAGACTTCTTCATCTGCCACCAGGGGGATGTCTTGTACTATTCGCCCAACGGGGCAAACTTCTCCCACTTTTACCGTGGACTTTGTTGTTCTCCC
The DNA here is from genome assembly GCA_963675555.1 of Leptura quadrifasciata. Lineage (NCBI taxonomy): Eukaryota > Metazoa > Arthropoda > Insecta > Coleoptera > Cerambycidae > Leptura > Leptura quadrifasciata. The sequence continues at coordinate 33,433,770 of OY776682.1, forward strand.
TAAAATATGCAATCCTATGCCAACTTCAGTAATTTCTTCTATAGACTGGAAATATTTAAATAATCTCAAATTGGCCGATCCTCAATTTCACATACCCGGTGAAATAGATATGTTAATGGGCGCAGATATTTTCTCCCAAATTCTCCAAGACGGTAAATTGTCAGGTAACAATAATGAACCTACAGCAATAAACACAATTTTCGGATGGGTTTTAATGGGTAAAGTGACTCGTACTTCTGATCAATCTTTTTTAAATTCATTCGTTTCTTTTGTCGATACATCATTAGATTTAACAATTAGACGTTTTTGGGAACTGGAAGAAATACCCGACGTTAATACCCCTTCCCCTGAGGATGTTTTATGCGAAAAATCATTTTTGGAAACCTATAGTCGGGATTCCACCGGTCGATATAGTGTAGCTCTTCCATTTAAAGGGCCTGAACCTTTATTTGGAGACTCTAAATCTGGAGCCCTACGCCGATTCTATTCTCTGGAGCGCCGCCTCCTTTCTGATAAGTCCTTGTATAGTTCATATCACGATTTTATGAAAGATTATTTAGAGAGCGGTCACATGGAACTTGTCACCTCACCATCACTATGTTCTGGAAAATTGTTCTATATTCCTCATCACTCTGTCATAAATCTCAATAGTTCGACATCTCCTCTTAGAGTTGTTTTTGATGCCTCTGCGAAAAGTGCCAATGGTCTATCTCTAAATGATAGTCTTCTAGTTGGCCCGAAACTCCAGAAGGACATTGTCACTTTGCTTTTACACTTTCGGTGTCATTCGTTTGTTCTTACAGCCGACATAAAGCAAATGTATCGGCAGATATATCTTCATTCGGACCACAGAGATTATCAGAGAATTGTGTGGAGATTCTCCCCCCATGTTCCTGTTCAAGAGTTTCGACTCAATACAGTCACCTATGGTGTTTCTTCAGCACCATTCCTTGCTCTTAGAACACTTCAGCAATTGGCTAAAGATGAAAAAGAAATGTTTCCTTTAGCTGCTGAAGTCATTCGTTCTGATATGTATATAGATGACATAGTTACAGGATGTTCCACTCTTCATGAAGCAATGAATCTTAAAAGCCAACTTATTTCTTTATTACAAAAAGGAGGATTTACTCTCCGAAAATGGGCCAGTAATAGTACCGCCTTTCTAGAATCTATTCCCGACGATCTGCGACAAACCCAGTCTCTTTGCTTTGCTGACGAAAATAATCCAGCTATAAAAATTCTTGGTCTAAAATGGCTTCCTTCTTCTGATGCTTTCTGTTACTCTGTCGAAACTTTAAATCGCCCTTGTACGAAACGTACAATCCTCTCAGATGTGGCCCGAATCTTCGATCCTCTTGGATTTTTGTCACCTCTCACCTTTTTTACCAAGCATTTAATTCAGTACCTCTGGACCTTAGGAATTGATTGGGACCAAGACCCTCCTTCTGATGTGGTACATCACTGGAACAAGTATAAATCCGAGCTTCCCTTGTTACAGCATCTAAAAATTCCCCGGTGTTGTATCCCACAAATATTTCTAAATTGTCAATTGCACGGTTTCTGTGATAGCTCCGAAAAGGGCTATGCTGCAGTGATCTATTTGCGTTTTCAAGTCAATACTAAAGTTTGTATTTCTCTGATTTGCGCCAAATCAAAAGTGTCGCCCCTTAAGCGAATTTCCCTTCCCCGTTTAGAACTATGCGAAGCTGTTCTTTTATCTCGACTTATTTCATTCGTAGTTGAAATTTATTCAGGAAAATTTTCGTTAAAAAATATTTTTGCTTGGTCCGATTCATCGGTGGCATTATCCTGGATCAGATCTTCTCCTCACAGGTTTAAGACATTCGTAAGCAATCGTGTGACTCAGATTCAGGAACGAATTCCTCCTAATCGCTGGTTTCACATTTCATCCGCTGATAATCCTGCCGATTGTGCCAGTCGAGGATTACTTCCTTCTGAATTAGTAAATCACTCATTATGGTGGGCGGGCCCTGAATGGCTCAAGTTGCCCTGCAATGCCTGGCCCACAAGTAATTTCGATATTTCTAATCATCCTTCTTTAGCAGAAGAAGAACGAAAAATCGTACTTTCTAATTTCATTCTTTTAGATTCTATAGACACCCTATTGGACAAATACTCCTCACTTTCTAAAATAAAACGTATATTTTGCTATTGTTTGCGTTTCATTAAGAATGCTAGCAATCCTCGCACTAAAGCCTATAAAGCATTCACTAACAAAGAATTTAATGAAGTTTTATTTATATTAGTCAAACGTGTTCAGTATTTATGTTTTTCGGATATCATTGAAAGTCTTCAAACAGGCAAATCCCTTCCTAAGTGTTTTCGAAAATTGAGCCCATTTATAGGCGAAGATGGCGTTCTCAGGGTGGGCGGTCGTCTGACCCATTCTGGATTGCTTTACGACCAGAAACATCCGGCTCTATTACCTCGCAAACATCGCCTTACCGAGCTTATAATCGAAGATGTTCATAAAGAGAATCTTCATGCTGGGCTACAAACGCTTCAATTTCTACTTTCTCAAAATTTCTGGGTTCTTTCTCCTAGGCGAGCTATTCGTCACACCCTTTCCAAATGTCTCCGTTGTTTTAAGGTTAAACCTAAACCATACCAACCCCCCATGGGTAATTTACCTTCAGTACGAGTAAATCAGGTGAAACCATTTCAATGTGTAGGGGTAGATTTCAGGGGACCGTTTTTCATAACTTTGGGGAAATCTAGAGGAATCAAATCTCGAAAAGCGTACTTGTGCTTATTCGTCTGTTTCGCTACCAAGGCAGTTCACCTTGAATTAGCCTCAGATTTAACTTCTGAATGTTTTCTTGCTGCCCTAAGGCGTTTTATCTCTCGCAGAGGGCGCTGTACTAACATTTTCTCTGATCAAGGGCGAAACTTCATTGGAGCGGCAAATGAGTTGATTGAACTTATGAAACAAGCTTCACAATGCGAAAAAATTTCCTGGGCATTTAATCCACCCTCAGCACCTCATTTTGGGGGGCTGTGGGAATCAGGAATCAAATCTGTCAAATCACACCTTATTCGGGTCATAGGTCAACAAATATTGACTTATGAAGAATTTTACACAGTTCTAGTTCAAATCGAAGCTCTCCTAAACTCCCGTCCTCTCTGTCCTCTAAGTTCGGATCCTCATGATCTTTCTGTTCTAACACCTGGACACTTTCTTACTTTGGAACCTCTTACTTCACTACCAAGCCCAGATCTCTCTCACCTTTCACTAAACCGGTTATCTCGGTGGCAATTACTCCAAAGGCTGCATCGCGATTTTTGGAAACGTTGGCATCTGGAGTACCTTAATACTTTGCAACAACGACAAAAGTGGTTGGACTCTGACTTTTCAAAGGTTTCTCAGGGTACACTGGTGCTCATTAAAGACGAACATACTCCGCCATTAAAATGGCGTTTAGGCCGAATTGAGCAAATTCACCCGGGTGCAGACGGAATATGTAGAGTTGCTACTGTACGCACTATTAACGGCGTCATGCAAAGGCCACTGGTAAAACTGTGTCCTTTGCCTATTTCCGAATATTAATAAAATGCATTAAGCATTTTAGGTGGGCGGTTATGTTACGACCGCACCCTGTATATATATTTAAGTTTACGTTAAATTTCAATTATTAGTTATTCTTGTCATATATTTGTCCTAGTCTAATTTTATTGCTAAGATTCTTCAATTTAAAAATATTCGTGCGACATCTGTGGGCTGGAGATGGGACGGCTTGCCATTCGGTCGACAGAAGTCACGAAGTTCGGCAGCTCCATAAAGCACTAAAATATTCTGAATTTCATTAATTGGTTTAATTCCATAAACCACTAAAATATTCTGACTCTCGTTATTTATTTTGTTTAACATATATGTGTGTGTGTGTGTATATTCTCATTCAATACAGTCCATCGCTCAGCGTTCAACAAGGAGTGGAAAACGCATAGGAAAAGGTGAGTCAGTACTATTTTCCAGCCCTCGCGGTTACTCTTTGTTCTTGCTCATTCAGTGATATTTCAATAATTTCTTGAAAGACAAATTCAAATTTAATGAAACAAAGTGAATTTATTGAAAAAAGTACAAAACGCAAAGGAAAACAAAATCGTAATAACAGCGTAAACTCTTTCTTACTTTTTTATGAACTAATGAATTATTTTCATGGTATTGAGACAAATATATAAATCAAAAGATTGTCTAAAATAAGGACCTAATCTTATTAGAAGACCAAAAAATAACGTAAAAGTTGACTTAGTGACATTATAAACTTTCCCCCCATGCAAAAACCCCATTGCTGCAACTTAGAGTAAATGTCCGATATAATCTCCACCTACTTCTATGCCTTTTCTAATTCTATTCATAAAAGATTTTCTTACATTGAAAAATACATTTTCCTGTAATCCAATAAAATTCGCTGCGTTTTGTATTTTGTCCCACAGTTCTACTCTTGAGTTGATATTATTTGCATAGACTAAGGACTTCATATGTACTCACGCATAATAATCCAAAGAATTTTAATCAGGACTCCTTGGTGGCCAAGCAAACTCACTTCCTCGACCGATCCATCTGCGTGGGAAAGTCTTATCAAGATAATTCCTAACTTCAATGGAGAATCCATCCATCTTGCATAAACCACATTCTGTTCCATATGTCTAGCATGTAATATGTCAGCAATAGTATTTTGAAGAAAAAACAAAGACTGTCTATTTAAATTTGGAGGAAGGACAAATGGTCCCAATAATTGATCGCCGATGATACCACACCAAACGTTAATATTAAAGTCTTGCTGAAAATGAGTTTCTTTAACGGCATGAGGATTTTCTACGTCCCAATAATGGGTATTTCTCCAGTTAAAAACGCCTCGGCGAGTAAAAGTTGCTTCATCGATAAATAAAGTGTTCTTAACAAAATTTCAATCCCTGTTGTGTTTATTTAGAACAAATTGGCAAAATTGTAGCCTTTGTGGAAAATCCCTTCGAAGTAAGTTTTGTACAGGAGTGATATGATATGGGTAGAAGCGTTCTTTACGTAGGACAGATTGTTTACTCACTCCTGTTGCCGCTGCTAAACGACTTGAGCTGACTTGAGGATCTTCATCCACACGAACTAAAATTTCTAGTTCTTGATCTGTCGTCTTACATTGTTTTTATGGCGAAATGAACCCATTCCACCCAAACAACGACACAGATCTTTGAAAATCTTGTGGTCTGGCTGTATTCTATTTGGATATTGCAATGAGTATCTCCTCGCTGCAGCACGTCCGCTAAAATTATTTTGTGCGTAAACACATATCATAACCCTCATTTCCCTATTTGAAAAATTATTATGTCTAGATGTAAATAAAGAAGTGAAAGAAATTAGGTCGAGGAACACAAGAACAAAATAAAATGATTAAATGACGTAAATGACGGAACTAAAACGTAACCAAAGTGCACTTTTCAATAAATACACTTTGTTTCATTAAATTTGGATTTGTCTTTCAACAAATTATTGATATGTTTAACGGCGCTTTCCTCAAAACCGGTTGAAGTTATCAAGTTCTAAATTTATACGTGGAAATGACGCCCTCATAAGATTTTCTGGTCAGAAGTACCACAACGTTTCGTAAAAAAAAATATGAAAAAAAGTTCATCATCAGATACAAGTCCTGCGGCGCCCTCTATGATCTAACGTGATGTAATACATAAATTATTGTTTCTTAGAATAGAACAAGTTCATCTAGCAAATTTGGCGAAGATCAGTCAAGAGGGTGTTGAGTTATTGCAAAAAAACTAAAAAAATTATTTGACACCCTGTATCTTTTTCCACAGCAACATTTTACTAAAGCATATTTGGTTATCTCCTCATATTTTGGCCCAAAGAATCTACCCCTGAACTATGGACTATTATTAGTTGTCCACCCTGTATACCGGGTGACCCAGGAAGTACATACCCCCTTAATTTTTTCTACAGCTTTAAAAAGAAAATTCTGAAATTTGAGAAATCAAATATAGATATCAATGGCCACATTTTGACTATTCGGTGGTAAAAAATCACTTCCGGTATGACCGGAAATTGCCACAACTTTCTTATTTTAAATAGCATCTTGTATATTTAAGTCACTTTTCTCATAAAGCTGAAATTTCTCTTTCGAACGCTTTTTTCATATTTAAAATCGGATGAAAAGTAACCTTGGAAATGGCATTTATTTGCTATTTATAGTTGACTTTGTAATTCATGAACAAATTTTAAAAATTTCGAAGTAGACTTTGAATTTGAATAAAACGGTATTTCTCAGCAAATTAAATGTAAAATTTTGTTTTGTATTTTGTTCATTCGCTTGGATTTAGAAATGTTTTTCCCATTTTTCCATTTCATGGGAATTCAATTTGTCATAACTCCAATTTTTCAAATAATACCCTGTATGTTTTATTTTTTTATCAGATAGAGTGGTAAATTTGCTTTAGACTGGTTTTTCTCGATTAAGAATTGAATATAAATTAATCATATCTTGTAGTAAGCCATGAAAAACAGATGAAAAATTGTTGAGTGAAATGGAGCCATATTTATTATTTGTAAATTTATAATTAGGTGCTTTATTCTAAATAAGATCTACGATTTACGATGCAATATACATAAAATGAAAAGGTAGATTTATTTTTAATTTACGGCGAATGTCAGAAAAATGACCATGCGGCCGTACGTCTATATTATGAAAGATAACCATCTCGATCGTCGTCAGCCATACCGGCAGTATTTTAAAATTCTAGAAGTCATTCCGAAATGCAGAAAATATTGAAGTGGCAGAAGACAGATTTATAGTAAGCGAAGAAATTGAGACAAATGTATTGGCTTACACACGTGTACCCAAATGTTTCTTCTACAAGAGAGCTGGCAAAAGAGATAGATGTTGGTCGTGAGACAGTAAGACGTATATTAAAAAAACATAGTTTTAAATGCTACAAATACCAATTGCATCAAGAATGATACGAAAACGACGGAAACAGAAGATTGATCTTTTGTAATTGATTTATTCAACACAATACTTAAACAATGGAATTTTATTTGGTGATGAATCTCGTTTTACGAATAACGACATATACAATAGACATAATCTACATTGTTAGTTTAAAGAAAATTTACACGAAATGTTTAAAGGTAACCATCAGGACAGATTTGGAGTGTAGTGAATGTGTCGGCTGGAATATTCGGTACCACTAACCAGCGCGCGTTAAGCTTTTTGCAAAATTAACGACCTGGATGAAGTTATAGGTTTGGTGTTTGGTTCTGTTGTATTGTTCTAATTATAATATTGATAAATTTAGTAAGTTGCTATCCAGATAAGTATTATAATAATAATAATAATAATAATAATAATAATGATGGAGAAAAAAAATAGCCTCGGAAAAAAGCCGCTGTCTGGGGGTAATCGCCAGAGCACGTCTGGAGCTGGTGCTGGGCGTGGCAGCACACGGGACACCAGCAACGAATCAGAAGAAGAAGTGGGAATGTCCAACAATTCTGTTAGTTCGCAACCAGATGAAAATGTCACAAGGGAAGCTACTAATGGAACAAACACTACAAGAAGCAACCGTTTAAAATGGAGCAGAGAAAAGAACATAGTAATAGTAAAAAGTTACCTTACTTAATGAATAAAAGAAAACAACAGAATAAGCAATTCGCAAAATGCCAGAAAGCCTTTTACAGAGAGCTCGAAAAGAAGGATGATAATGAAGGGAACAGAATAGAAATAGAGAAGGACAAATTCACTAGATATTGGCGAGGTATATGGACTACAGCAAAAAAATATAACACAAATGCCAAGTGGATACAAAGAATAACAAAAAAGGCGGAAAGCATCCAACCTATGGAGGGGATAGAGATTAAGGAAGAAAACATCAGGAATATCCTTGTCACTACTAAACTGGAAAGCACCAGGACCTGATCAAATCCAAAATTACTGGTTGAAGGCTTTTCCGTGCCTGCCAAAAATCTTTGCTAGGTGCTTCAATCGGACACTCAACCACCCAGAAGAGTTCCCATTATACCTAACCAGAGGAAATACATTCCTCCTGTATAAGAAAGGAGAGCGAACAGATCCCAGTAACTTTCGGCCAATCACTTGTCTCTATGTGATATACAAACTCCTGACATCAGCTGTGCACTCCTTGATCTACGAGCACTGTACAAACAACAATCTTATAGCCATAGAACAAAAGGGATGCATCAAGAAGAGTCTGGGATGCAAGGAACAGTTGATTATAGACGCCGTAGTGATGAAACAGTCGCAAATAAAGAACAGAAATTTGAATATGTGTTTCATCGATTATTCAAAAGCATACGATTCTGTTCCTCATGATTGGCTGCGAAAAGTGCTAGAGATTTATAAGGTACACCACAAAATCAGATCATTGCTAGAAACACTGATGGAAAATTGGAACACAGAGCTCCATCTCAATGGAGAGGCAATAGAGCAGGTAAAAATAGGACGTGGAATCTTTCAAGGAGATGCGCTGAGTCCTTTGTGGTTTGTTTTAGCCTTGAACCCCCTGTCAACACTATTAAATGAATTAGAGAAAGGATACCGCTTAGACATGCAGAACAACACCCGATTAAGTCATCTCATGTTTATGGATGACATAAAACTCTACGGGGAAAATAAGAGAGAACTTCAATCCTTGATAAACACAGCTAGAATATTTACAAAGGATATCAAAATGAGTTTTGGATTAGACAAATGCGCAACAGTAACAATTTGCCGAGGAAAAATTACAGCAGAAAATATCGAGACGGAAATACAGCCCTTACAACCCGATCAACGATATAAATACCTTGGAATTAAACAACACGGGCCTATCGAACATGGAGAGTTAAAAAAAGAAGCGAAAGAAAAATACCGGCAAAGATTAACTAAGTTACTGAACACTCAGCTAGATGCACGAAAGTTAACCACGGCTATAAATACATGGGCAGTGTCAGTATTAACGTATTATTTTGGAGTCCTGAAATATACAGAATCTGATCTTAAAGAACTGGATCAGCACCATCCAAAAGCAGCGATAGAGCGGATTTACCTACAAAGAAACGAAGGGGGAAGAGGATTAAGTAATATAGAAGAACTGTGCCGGGGACAAGAACACTCTATGAGGCAGTATTTTCAGAACTCAGAAAACCCACTGATACAAGAGGTAGTGGCTGCAGATAGAAATTACACCCCCTTAAATCTTGCTGAAGGAAATCCAGCCGTAAGACCACGCACCGAGATGGCTCTAACCTGGAGAGAAAAGGTACTGTACGGGAAGTTTCCAGCAGCATTAGCTAGACCAACTACAGACAAAGAGGGTTCCCTGTCCTGGCTTAAAAAAGGCTTGCTACACCCGGAAACTGAAGATTTCTTGGTAGCCATCCAGGATGAATGCATCAGGACGAAGAATTATGAAAGGCATATATTAAAATTAGAAGTCGAAGATAAATGCAAGAAGTGCCAAACCACAAGTGAAACAATTGAACATGTAATAGCAGGGTGCCCAGCATTGTCCAACACCGCGTACCTAGGAAGACACAACCAGATTGCAAAAATTATCCATCGGCAATTGGCAAAAAATTACGACTTAATTAAAGATCCTCCACCATACTACAAGTACCAGCCCAAACCAGTAACTGAATCCGCTGATATTGTTTTATATTGGGACAGACCTATTACCACGAATAACACGGTAGACTTTAATAGACCAGACATCGTCGTCATAGATAGAATAAAAGCGAATGCAACCATTATCGATATTGCATGCCCCCTAACTAATAATATTACGAGAACAGAAGGGGAAAAAAATAACCAAATATGAAAATCTAGCAATAGAAATAAGAAATATGTGGAAGCTGAAGGACGTACAAATAATACCTATAGTAATTTCCGCTACTGGAGTGATGACTTCCAACCTAAAGAAAAATTTAAATAAGTTAAATATTCCTGTAAACATGATAGTCGCCATACAAAAGGCAGCAATATTACAAACATGCCATATTACTAGGAAATTCTTAGGCGTATCCTGAGATGAGACGAATATCTCCTTCAGGAGCATAAAAACCAGCTAGCTATTGGACAGAAAATCAGTCCGCGCCATGCCCTGACGAAGGACCCCAGGGTACTGGTGAGAAGAACCCAGCTGGCTAGCTGAGGTCGTGTGACAAGGCATAATAATAATAACATTAATAAGCAGGAGGGGCTGACTTCCATCTATCAAGCCTTTGGTGAGTAGCGCCACCATTTACTCCAGCTGGGGTGTAAAACCGAACCGGCAGCCCTAGTACACCCGGGAGGGGAAAGCGTCTTCCCCTCTGATGTCGGTCGTGGGCCTGCTGGGCTAACCACCCACAGGCCCTAAACTTTGGTTCCCATCGGCCGAAGGCAGGGCCCCCACGATCGACCCCGTGCGGATAGGGGTCAAGGGCAAGGTGGTGGGGTCCAACCGGACAGACCGCCCGTTGATGACAATGGCAATGCCCAAGGACGCTTTGAGTGGACGGATGAGCTGAGGGATGAACTTCTGCATTGTTATGAAAGCAGTGAGCCCGCACAGAGGGGATACATGGCGCGGATGCATGCTCTGTGGTGTGAGAGGCTACCAGGGCATAGCGCCTTCACGCCACAAAATCTGCGTGACTATGTATCCCACCTTCGTAGTAGGGGCTACGTGAGGGCTGCTCCTGGACCGGTGAATGAGATAGCCGAAGAGCCGCCACATTCACCGGTTGAGGACGTAGCTCTCCTCGTTCCACCAATACCAGAGGGCCTCAGTACCAGAAGAGGGTTACACCGTCTGAAAACCCCCGGGCCACAAGACCTGGCCAGAGTGGGCGCTGAACTTCGTACAGCGCTACCAGAAGAGGCTGACATCTGGCACATAAATTGTGCCGTGTATGCCGCTGCTCAACGCTCGTCTCAGGTGGAGAGGCGAAATACCTCTTCCCCACAGGAGAGAGCGCAGCGGCGCATACAAAAGATGGAAGCCAAGATCCGGTCGGCGAGGCAACACGCATCCCGTATCCAATGTGTGATGGACTATATGGCGGCCAACAGGCCTTTCACGCCTAAAGTGCGTCGATTAGCCGCCAACCTAAGACGCGTCCATCACACACTCAATGAGGCAGTGCTGCGAACCACCAAACAGCACTGTGTCGACAGGATACGGATGCTAGTGACTTGCAGAAAGTCACTAGTGAGGCGGGCGAGGGGGCTTGCGGAAAATAAACTGTTCCGCGAGAAGCCCTCGCGCCTTTTCCAACCGCCTCCGCGTGTTGTAGACAATCCGCCGACTGCAGATCAGGTGGAGAACTTCTGGAAAACGCTGTACGAGGAGAGGCTTCCACTCAACCGAGATTCTCCTGCCCTTGCACACTTTGAAGCCTTTTGTCAAAGGCTTCAGCAACCACAGGAAGTGTGCGAACCAATAACTCCAGAAGAGGTTCGTAGGGCTCTTGAGGGCTCTAAGAACTTTGCTGCTCCAGGTCCCGATGGGATAAATAACTTTTGGTGGAAAAAGTTATCGAGCACCCACCACCATTTGGCCAGAATTCTTAATTCCTGGTTGAATGGGGAGCAGCAAATCCCTTCTTGGGTTGTTGAGGGGCGGACAGTGCTGATCCCCAAGAACGGAGATTTGCCCAACCCAAAGAACTACAGACCGATAACCTGTCTAAACGCATGTTACAAGGGTTTACACGCATTTTGTACATGCGGGTGCTCCACGCAGTCGAACCGGTTTACGAACGGATATATGAGCAACGAGGGTCGAAGAGAGGTGTCGCTGGCTGCAAGGAGAACCTGCTGGTCGATAGATGTATCACGCAGGACTCCATGCAGTATAAGCGGAACCTCTCTATGGCCTGGATCGACTACCGCAAGGCATTTGATATGACATCACATGAGCTCATTGTTCACTTGCTCCGATGTCTTGTGGTACCCGGTCCCGTAGTGAGATGCATTGAAGAACTGATGCCGCTCTGGAGGACTCGCTTTACCATAACATCGGGTAACGATAGAGTCCAAACAGAGTCGGTAACATTCGGAAGAGGAGTATTTCAGGGAGATTCCCTCAGCCCCCTCCTGTTTTGCATCTCACTACTGCCATTATCCGTCTCGCTCCGGAAAACCCGTGGCTACAACTGCGGTACCCACGGCGACAGGAGGCATAAGGTCACCCATCTATTTTATATGGATGACCTTAAACTTTATGCCTCTGGAGAGAGGGATCTCCAACAGTCCCTTAAGGTGGTACAGGAGTACACGCAGGCTGTCGGTATGCAGTTCGGGTTGGACAAATGCGCACTGATCCATCTCAAGAGAGGACGATGCGGTGACTATGGAGAGGACGCGCAGCTCGTGGACGGAAGCATCTTACACCACCTAGATGCCGGAGAGTAGTACACTTACTTGGGTGTCGAGCAACGCTCCACCCAAGAAGTGAGTGTAGTGAAAAACGCTCTCCACGGCAAGTATCAGCACCTACTCAGACAGATCTGGTCTTCAGAACTGTCGGGGAAGAACAAGGTGTCTGCTACAAATATGCTTGCCGTTCCGATCCTTCTCTACTCTTTCGGAGTAGTGAAGTGGACTAGAGAAGAGCTGCGTCAACTCGATGTAGTAACCCGCAAGAAGATGCATCTTAATAGGAGCTTGCATCCTAAATCGTCCGTTCCACGGTTATATCTCCCACGACATCGGGGAGGCCGTGGACTCTTGAGCTTGGAGAGTCTCCATAGCAGGATGGTTCTGGATGGAGCATGTAAGGTCATCAGGAGTTCGGATCCCCTCCTCTGCATGGTCCGAGACCATGAAAATGCAGAGGTAGGAGCTTTTCTCTTTAAGGCAGCACGGAGAGCAGCCGATGAACTTGGTCTCATCTTCGACATCGAGCGGGTAAACCCCGACTCTGTCACCGAGTTGGAACCCGTTCGACTAAAAGCCCACATTAGAGCTGCAGAACACAACATCCTTCTGCAGCTCCATAAGGATAAGCCATTGCACGGGGTCTTCTATAAAAATATAGAAGACCTCGGCTTATCCGAAAGGCTGACCTTCGCCTTCTTAAGGTCAGCTGGGCTGAAGTCTGAGACCGAGGGATTCATAATGGCTTGCCAGGTTGGTGTATTTAACACTCTCGTCTATCGACGTCGTGTCATGGGTATGGAGGTCCCTGATATCAGCTGCAGGGCCTGCCGCAGGGCGCCGGAGACTGTAATGCACTTACTGTCGACTTGCCCGACATACGCAGTCTCGGTCTATATTCATAGACACAACGCAGCATTACGAGTGCTTTACTATCATCTAAGGCACTCGTATGGGATAGACGAAACACCAGTGCTGCCTTACGTTCCGGGGGATATTGAGTCCGTTGTGGGGAATGAGAAGTGCCTAATTTATTGGAACTACTCGTTTCCCACCGTCAGGCAAATACAAGCCAACAAGCCTGACATAGTACTCCTCGACCACCAACTCAAGACAATGTATGTCGTGGAATTCTCAGCTCCCGCTGAGAGCAACATTGTCTTGAAAGAGGAGGAAAAACGGACAAAATATCGAGATTTGCTCTTCGAACTCCGCAGGCTTTATCCAGGCCATTCTGTTAAAATAGTGGTACTGATTATAGGAGCCCTCGGTGGAATGAGACAGACGCTGCTTTCAGAACTAAAGATCATACCGGCATGCCGAGATTCGGCAGAGATCTTAGCCGGCAGAATGCAGAAGGCTGTCATCCTCGGTTCATTACGTCTACTCAGGGCACACGATTCACGGACCCGGTAGTCACTCACCCCACGGGCGTGGGGAGTGGCTACTGGTATTACCAGCTCCCCTCTGTGAGGGTCGGAGCCACAGAGTAAGGTGACTGGTTTTTGTAAAAAAAAAAAAATATATATATATTTATTATCCATCGGACCAAAATACAATAAGGTGTAGGATTCGTCAGGTACATTGAGTAATAGAACAAACTATAATATTTTACAAACTACATGTTAAAAGTATAAAAAACAATCATAAAATAAAAAACCAGTATGTTCACGTATACATTTACAACATATATAACAAAGGAAGAATAAAATAATTGTAATAAATTGCTTCACGAGGAGAAATTTATTGCAATGGCATTTAAAATAGAGAATATAGGCATACATATCGGAACAGGGAAGATATACAGGCATCCAGTTTGAATACAATATTAAATATCAAATGAGTGTTGAATAAAATCATTTACAGTATAAAAAACGGACTCCAGCAATAGGTTCTTAACTTGCGTTTTAAACATTTTTATATTGCTAATTTGCTTGATATGTTCTGGAAGCTTATTATATAACTTTATTCCCGTATATATGGGGCTTTTTTTCGTAAAGTGATAAATAATGACTAGGAGTCAATAAGTTGTTCTGTCTCCTAGTGTTGTAATCATAGTTATAATTATTTCTTAAAAAAACATTCAAATTGGACTTCACAAACACAACTAATTCCATGATATAAATGCAAGCCAACGGTAACACTTGCAATTCCTTTAAATAAATTTTACAGGAGGTGCGCATACTGGCTCCCATAATATTTCTGATTGCCTTCTTTTGTAATTTGAAGACTCTTTCAAAGTGATGAGAGGAGCCCCAAAACACGATACCATATGTAATTCGGGAATAAAATTGTGCATAGTAGTATGATAACATAACAGTCCTATTTGCAATGTTTCTCAGCCTATACAGGGCAAAACAAATAGGCGACAACTTTTTACATAATGCGGTAATATGATTTTCCCAGTTTAAAGCATTATCTATATGCAACCCTAGAAATTTTGTGGAGGTGACTTGTTCCAAAGACTATCTATGAATTCTTAGTAGATAACTCTCATTATAATTAATTATTCTAGGAGTGAAATGAATGAACACAGTTTTATCGCCATTTAGTAACAATTTATTTCCTTCAAATTCGGAAACAAATAGATTAATTTTATTCTGCGTATCAACTGTAAGATTATTCATATTTTCACTTACATTTAAGAATGAATTGTCATCAGCAAACATTACCAGGAGACAGTAATCTATTATATCGGGTAAGTCATTTATAAAAAGTATAAAAAGCAGTGGTCCCAGGATCGAACCTTGAGGGACGCCTAGACATAAAGATAATCTAGCTGATTTTGTGTTGTTAATTTCTACCAGCTGGGCACGATTGGAAAGATACGACTCTAGCCACTCGCCCAGCTTTCCTCGAAATCTATATTTATTGAGCTTCTGCAAGAGTAAGGCGTGATCTACCAAATCAAACGCCTTACTCAGATCCATAAAAACTCCGAAGCATTTTTTATTTTTATCTAAGTTGTCATAGAGTTTGTTAAGAAGGGAAAGAATGGCGGACTGAGTCGACTTACCCACCCGAAACCCATGCTGTTCATTACTCAGTATATTATTTTTGTTGCAAAAATTTAACATTCTGTTAAATATAACTCTTTCCAGTATTTTGGATATCGATGGCAGTAATGAAATAGGTCTGTAATTGTCCATTAATAGTTTATCTCCTTTTTTATATAGTGGTGTAATTTTTGCCGTTTTAAAAATATCTTGAAATACACCTTCAGATAGCGACCAATTAATTAAATAAGCTAGGGGATTTACAATATAATGAACTATCGACTTTAACCCGTTCGTACTAATGTTGTCTATGCAACATGAGTTAGATTTCTTAAGAGATATTATTATATTATAGATTTCATTTTCTGATACCGGTTCCAGAAATATTGTAGGAAATTCTCTGTTTAATTTGATAGAATTATTTGCACCGTTCGTAAAATTTTCAGCTAGTCTGTTTGGTAGGTTTACAAAGTGAGCGTTGACGCTATCGGCAATTTCTTGCGGATTTGTAATTATTTTATTATTTACTTTCAATTTCTCAATTTTATTTAAATTCATATAATTTTTACCCAAATCGTTATTTATAATAGACCAGGCCGCTTTAGACTTGTTAGCGGCGTTGTTATATATATTTTCATTATGTAACCGTTTGGCAGCTATCACGATTTTATTATATACCTTTTTATACAATTTATAAGACCTTTCATCCTCAGGTCTCCTAGTTGCTATCATTATTCTATTTAATAATTTCAGTTTTTCGCTTGAAATTCGAATTCCTTGAGTTATCCATCTTTTTTTATTATGGGTTACCTTAACATTAGAAAAAGGAAAACATTTCTCAACATAGTAAAACAAATTGTCACTAAAAGCTTTAAAACCATTATTTACACAATTTGCATCATACACATTGCTCCAAACTTCCTTGCTTACATGATAAATAAAATTTTGATAATTACTCTCTGAAAATACTCTAGTTTTTTTATCTTCCCTATTTGGTACAATATTTGACATATGAAATGAAAAAATTTGACATGTATGGTCCGACAATCCATTCGGTACAACTTTACAACTATGATTACAGGTTTTATTTAGATTGCTACAAATATAGTCTATGCAACTGGAAGAATTCGTACGTATTCTTGTTGGCTCAGTTACGTGAAAATCAAGATTGTATACACTGAAAAGGTCAGACAGTTGATATTTATATGCACTATTCGATAGATAATCAATATTTAGATCCCCGCATAATATAAGTAAAGACTTGTGTTTTGTTAAATTATCAAGTAATTCATCTAGGACTTAAAAAGATATGTCTATGTTCCCAGTAGGTGATCGGTAAATAGTCACAATTTTGACTTTTTTATGGTCTACTACCATTTCAATTCCCGCCAATTCTATATCTTTTTCTCTGGAAAATCTTTTTAACGTAGTAATTTCGTCAATACTTACATTGAGCGTTGACTTATGCAAGATACTGACCCCTCCATTTTTGTATGAATTTCTGCAATAGTTTGATTTTTTAACATACCCATTGATATATAGTGCATCCAATTCAAACGGCTGCACCCACGTCTCTGTCAAACACAATATATCAATGTCATGTTCATTGAGCTCAACCTCCAATTGATCAATTTTATTTTTTATGCACTGTATATTTTGATGATACAAATTAAACCTGAAAACATTCATATTTTTGCTATTATTTGACTAATTGCTATTCACTATTTATGTTGTACTTAATTTTTTGCTTTTCAGTCAAAATTTTTTTCAAGAAGATAGGACAATTAACGTCATACGTAGAATGATTAATATTAAGATCTCTCTTTAATGCGGCATTAGCATCTATACAGTTAATACATTTAGGAGTATCACCTTCACATTTTTCCTCAGTTTCTTGTTCACTTACCGCCTTACACTGCTCTGCTTTATGCCCAAAGCCGCCACACTTGAAGCACCGAAAGACACTTACATACTCATAGACTCGACAATGGGACCAATCAATGTATAACCTACTTTCATTTATTATTTTCTTGAATGACTCAGGATCACACTCCACAATAGCCATCCATTTGATTCTCATTTTTTTTTAAACTTTTAAATTTAGAGATACTGAATTACGATTTAGAAATAAATTTTGCTTTCTTATAGTGTCTAGTAGTTCGTCGTTAGTCATTTCTCTGTCAATATCTACTATTTTAATGCTAGGGTTTTTTAGATCTGGCGCATTGATTTTATAATTTTTTCCCAATTTCTTTTCAGCTACTAATTTAATTTTATTAATTTCTTCTTTGGTGCCACTTTTAATTACCACTCCACCTTCTTTTACTGTTCTCACTTCAGATATGCCAACTTCTAACGCTGTCGGATCTACAAATTTTTGAACCGCCTCTAGAGTTTTTTTGCTATCCTGTCCGGTATTCTTAGGCTTTATGATTACCACTTCGCTTGCGGCTTTTGCGTAAGTTTTTTTCACTTTTAAATTATCCTCATCTTTTAGCGGAGTATGAATTTTGTTAATCATACTTCTCAGTTCTGTTAATTCAGATGTTACTTGCTTTTGTAGTTCCGAAAAATCATGTTTTAATCCCCAAACATGCTCCAAAATTTCAATGCATGTGTCACAAAACCACTTTATACCTCTGCAATTTTGTACCGCATCATATTCAGTGGATTGGACATTTACGCACTTTAAATGATAAGTCACGCCACAATCACCAGCACATTTTATAGCAGGGTCCTTATTCTTTTTTTTACATTTGCCACATTGTTCATTCATAATTTATTATTGCTGTAAGACCGTTGGTGGAATGAAACTATGCCCAACGCAGAAAAAACAACCTGCTATCTATTATCGCCTGCTACAAGCGAAACTATCCTTTATATTACCAACACTACCACGTTGCACACTGTTTTTTTAGCAATACACAAATGGCTTTTTAGTTTTTAAGTACATTTACCAGTCTATTTGGTTTTTTTTTTATACATTTATTTAACGTCGGCCTATTTCCGCTACTGAGGCCTAACCCCTTCCCTTAAGAAGAGTAGGGATCTTTTACTTGCCTAACATTTAATAGACAAGGGACCGACGGCTTTACATCCCCTCCAAAGGATGGTATATCTCCTATACAACCCTCGCCTAAGGTTGTATAGCTTCCGCGCATACATTGATATACAAGCCGCTGGAAGATGTGTGAGGCGAGAACGCGGTTTCCGTTGGAATGGTCACCCATCCAAGTACTAACTGCGCCTGTCGTTACTTTACATCAAATACCAAAGTATGTACATAGTAAAGACGCACCTATGCTCGCCCCGTCTATTTAGTTAACAGGCATATATTCACAAATTATCACAATTTAAATTCAAACAATTACACTAAATACTTGATGATTATACGAGAGCGACCGATTAACAGACATACACTCTAGAAAAAGTAAACATCAAATGAAAGTTAATTTTTGATTTTTTGCTAATGATTCATCAACATTTTTGTTATATTTATCAAAATAAATTTTCTGTAATTATAAATAACTCATGTCTTTTTCATAGCTTACTGCAAGATATGGACACATAATTCGAAACAAACAGCTTAATTAATCGGGAAAAACCAGTCTAAAGCAAATTTACCACTCTATCCGATAAAAAATTAAACACACAGGGCACTATTTGAAAAATTGGAGTTATGGAACTATGATATGTCATAATTTAATATGTTAAATTTCCATGAAATAGAGAAATGGAGAAAACATTTCTAAATCCAAGCAAATGAACAAAATAGTCTAATTTTACATTTAATTTGTTGATAAATACCCTTTTATTCAAATTCAAAGTCTGCTTCGAAATTTTTTTAATTTGTTCCTGAATTCCAAAGCCAACTAAATATAGCAAATAAATGTAATTTCCAAGATTGCTTTTCATTCCGATTTTAAATCTGAAAAAGGCGTTGGAAAGAGAAATTACAGCTTTATGCGAAAAGTGGCTTAAATATTTATTTATTTTTATTTATTTATTAATACTGCAACATCTTTTACAATTTTACATTTTCACAATTGTTTATACTCTATATACTTATTATTACATTATAATTGCATATATTATTTGTATAGGTTATGACACCTGAGGAGACCTCGTGTTGTGTCTAGCAGTATAACATTTTTGCTCACATAATTTTATATTTAACTATATCTAATTTATTGCATTTATACTTAATATTACAATACTTATAATTACGTTTACTAAAGCTACAAAGGTAGGAAGACAGGAGACAGATAATAATAAAAAGAAACACAAATAAGATAAGATAAAACGAGTTTGACTAATACTTATTTACATATTTACAAATTTACAAAGGGCGGATAGTTAAGTTTTTGATGTAACTACTTGCTTAATTAGGCTAAAAGTTGAAGACATATGGTATAATTTTTTACTAGATATTTTTTACATTGTTTTTTGAATTTCTTTTTATTCTGGGCTTTTATATGTTCTGGTAGCTGGTTGTATAGTTTGATTCCATTGTATTTGATTTGTTTCTGGCAGACTGCTTTGCTATATTTTGGAGTTTGATATTTGTTTTTGGTGTTATTTCTTGTTTCATGTCGGTGATTAATACTCGAACCAAATATATGTTTCTTGTTGTGTGTATAAACTACAGCAGCGTGCATATACAGACCTCTCACATTCAGTATTTCATTTTCTACAAATATATTTCGGCAGCTATCTCTACTTTTCTTATTAAAAATTGTCCTTAATATATAATTTTGTGTAATTTGGAGACATTGGAGGGTTGTATTATATGCTGATCCCCAAACACTAATGCCATACCTAATTATGGATTCTGCTAGGCTGTTATACGTCACTAAAAGAGTTTTTCTATTTAGGACACTTTTCAGGTTGTAAAATTTATAAACTAGTTTCCTTAACTTCTCATTTAAGTGTTTGATATGCTTTTCCCATTTTAAATGTTTATCGAAGATAACGCCAAGGTATTTAATAGTAGTGGTGTTGTGTATGTAACTCTTTGTTTCTTCGTCAATCAGCATAGGTTCCATTGTTTGTGGCATTCCTGCCTTTGTTGGGGAGAATGTCATGAAGTTAGTTTTCGCAATATTTAGTTTTAGAGAGTTTATATCTAGCCATGTTTTAACTTTACTTATTGCGGCAGTCGCTTTTTGTCTCGCTAGACTCCAGGTTTCACCCGAACAGATTAGTGCGGTGTCATCTGCATATGATATGATTTTGCAACCAAAGTTTTTCTCAAGCAAATCATTTATGAACAGCAGAAATAGGGTCGGTCCTAAAACGGTGCCCTGTGGCACACCCGTTTTTATTGTTTTCCTTGTGCTAAAAGCGTTGTCTATTTTTACTTGCTGGGGTCTATTTGATAGGTAATGTTTCAGAAGATTATGTACATTTCCCCTAATACCCACTTTGTTTAGTTTGTCCAGTAGTTGGCTATGTGAGACCGTGTCAAACGCTTTTTGTAGGTCTAGAAAAATAGCTATCACTTTTTCGCTCCTTTCAAAATTTGTTATAATGGTGTCTGTTAATAGTTGAAGAGGATCTTCTGTACTTCGATATTTTTGGAACCCGTATTGATTTTTTGAGAGAATTTTATTTTTTTCCAGAAATGCACGGAGTCTGTAGTTTAAGCATTTTTCGAATATTTTTGCAACATTGTTTATCAGTGATATTGGGCGGTAGTTAGTCATGTGCTTTTTATTGCCGTTTTTGTATATTGGGACCACTATACTTTCTTTGAAAACTTCAGGAATGTCTGCATTTTTGAAAATGAGATTAATTATATGAGCAATCGGCTTACTGATGTGACTAGATATTAGTTTTAGCGTTTTTACTGTTATTCCATCCTTTCCTGGAGATGAGTTATTTTTTAGGCAGCATATAATGTTATTTATTTCAGTATCAGTGACGTCTTCTAAGAACATGGAATTTAGATTTTGGCTTGTGTTGCTGTATTCTAATAGGTTTTGCGTGTGTTTCGGGATTTCTCTAGAAATGTTTTCTCCTATCTCAATAAAAAAATCGTTAAAGGCACTTGCTATTTCTTCTTTGTTTGTGATTTGTGTATTATTAGCTAATATTATTTGCTCTATGTTATCTTTGCGGTTTTTATTGTGATTTGTGACTTCAGTGATACAATCCCAAATTTTTTTATAATTGCTTCCAGCTGACTGAATTTTTTCTTTATAGAAGTTGTTTTTTGTCGTTTTAATTAATGTCGTCACTATATTCCTGTAGCTTTTATAATAATCTTTTAATTCCACGCTATGTTTATTTTTGAGGACTCTTTGTTTAAGTTTATCCCGTTTTCTTATGGCGTTAAGTATACCTATAGTCATCCATGGCTTGAGCTTATTGTTTTTATTTTTTAATTTAATTATATTAGTTGCCTCTCTTAACCTTGAATTAATATTTTCGTAGAATATAGTGATTGCAATATTGGGATTTTTTTCTTCATACAGTTCATTCCATTTTATTGATGCAACTGATCTTAAAAGTTTGCCGTCGTCTATTTTTATTACGGTTTTCTCTTTTTCCAGTTTCTGCTGTGGGGTTTCGTTAAATTCTATATTAAATATTGTTGGATAATGGTCTGTTATGTTATTTTGAAGTACTATGGGTAAGCAGTTTATTTTTAGTTTTGCATTTATTTTAACAAAAATATGATCTATTATTGAAGAAGTAGTTTCATTTTCCCTTGTAGGTTGATTTATTTGCGAACGAAAGCCATTTTGTTCCAGCATATTTATGTAGGTTAAAGCATTGACGTCCGATAAATCTGCTATATTTATGTTCATGTCACCAACCAAATTCACCAAATTACTCTCATTTGTCGATTTTAAGTAGGTCTCAATATCATTAATAAAAATATGTGTATTTGTAGATGGAGGTCTGTATACGCCCACAACCGTACATTTAACATCTTTATAAATATACACGGTGCTATTTAAAATAAGAAAGTTGTGGCAATTTCCGGCCATACCGGAAGTGATTTTCTTACTACCGAATGGTCAAAATGTGGCCAGTGATACCTATACTTGACTTCCCAAATTTCAGAATTTTATTTTTAAAGCTGTAGGTACTTTTTGGGTCACCCGGTATATTGATTGGAGTAGCAGTATTATTGCACAACATTTTCTATACATTGTTCTACAAACATACCATAGTCATTAGTCAGCCTGATAAAATTTCGCTGTTTAGATATTTCTTCCATGGCCTTCATTCTGTTGTTGGCTGTAATTCTGATACTTCTTAACGAATTTGAAGACCGAAAAAGGACTGTAAAGAACATTGAATTTCGTTGACCTCTCTATTTAAAAAAATAAAGTTGTAACTTTTGTATTAACCGGAAGTAGAAAAAATTATACCTTTATAAACAATAAACATATATAAATCTAATAATTAATAATAATAATAAAAGCACTTTATTGAATCATGCATAATTCAATAGGCTAATAGTTATCTAATAATTACATTTTGAAAAATAAAAAAGTTACCATGCCTTACATACCACTGTCACCCGGATATGCATATTGAGTTCCCTTAATACCTTAAAGATAGTGTTATGAACCCAAATATGCATTTTCGGATATATTTATAGATAGATTGCTTATAGTTTTTTTCTTGAGAAGGAGTAAGCAATTATGCAAAATCTAAGAGTTCATTTTTTACTCCTAGGATGATTAAGTTCAGGTTTCTATATAAAAAAAATATAGAATAGCATTCTGAACATGGTTTCATTTTGCGGTTTGGCCCCGTATGTATAGGCTATGAAAGGATGAAATTTGCCATGATAGCAGTGAACTATAATATATGACTGTCCGTGGTAGTGGGTTTACGGTTAATAAGTTTAATTGGTTATTTGCCTCAGACTCGAATGTGAACTGAAACTTGGTATTAAAAGAATTCAAGAAGATAAGATAATTGCTTGAGTTTCTTTCTGTACCGTTCCATATGCAAAAAATATCATGTACATAGCGAGTCTAATAGAAAACATGTATTTAACTTGTTATTAATATTAAAAAATTAAGTGTTCTTTTGCCATGAATATTTCAGCTAACAAAGGCGAGATTGGTGAACTCATTGGTAAGTCATCTTTTTGTCCATAAAACTGAAAATAAATTTGTTCAATACAGACTTTACAAAGTATTTTTAATTCTGTTTTTTCGTTTAAACTCATTGATGAAATATCCATTAAATTATTTAAAATTAATCTTAGTTCTGTGAGACTAATTTCGTGATTTCAATACATTCAAAAGAATTTTGTTAGTGTTTATTAAAATTACTTTGGTAAAATGTAACATAATTCTTTGCACAACGTCTAAGGAGCATTAATATAGAATACTGAGTCGTACAGGATTATTTTCTTTGTGAATTTTCAGAGGACCATAGACAAGGTAGTTGAAGGGTTCAAAATTTTCAATCTTACAGCTCTTTGTTTTGAATAATTGTAGACCAATCCTTAAAAACAATTTTTAACTGAAATTTGTTACTAGAGCGCTCGGATAATTGTCTCTGATATAGAAGAAGTACTTTTCTTCCGCAGATTCCTTAATTTGACGGTCCATATCAATTGGAAAATAAATTAGTTTTCTTTGTGGATTAATCCGATGTCGATGTAAACTTATGTTGTCTCCTCTAGCGTTCCAATTTTAACTCTAGAAGGTAGCTAGATAACAGTAATAGAACAAAAAATCATAATAAACCAATTTCTTTAAGATTTAGAGTGCAATAACTCACTGTATTTGTAAAAAATAACTTGTACTAAACATTGGAAACCCCAATTTAATACATACAGTTGCTAGAATATCCCAACGCAACGTTTATTTAGGGGTAAAAATTGAACAATCTCATCTTCATCCCTGTGCAATTTTTTATGTTGTCAGACTGTACGATACAGTGCCCGCCACTGCATTTCAAAAAGGCCGGAAATGACTATGGTCGAGTTAAGAGACTGAACCCACACTATGACCTACACAGGTGAACATGAAGTAGGTGTGGCATATCGAATAAAAAGTTTCTTTCATGCAGTATTAAAGGCTAATTGTATAAAAAAATTAAAAATAAATATTTAACAATTGTTACGAAAATTAAAGTTGAAGGTCGCGAGCAACATGTTCTGGTTTTCATACCTACACCTATTTCGATTAGGAGCGATGATATTCCATATTGTTTATCAAAATCATTAATCAATTTATTAAAATTTAAATGTCATATTACTTAAATTATTGCATAACTATTGTAGGTTTACCTACATCTAAGGAAGAGAAATAGTTAGCTACTTACGGTCTTTTACCTATCTATTATTCAACAACAATATATAATACATACTGCCGTATTTAAGACTTCTTAAAAGACATGCTTCGGTACACAGATTAGTAATGTCTAAGGAACACCTAATCATTTTCACAACCATGACTATTTTTTGTGAAAATTGTCTAGATGTGTTAAGTCATATGACATAAATATTTGAAATATTGAACGAGTTCAAGGTTAATGGATGGTAGATTTTATTAGAGTTAGTAAAGAGCAATAGCTTATGGCATATTGAATTTCACGCCACCATTTTAGATATACATATTTGAAACAAAACTTATTAATACTTAATATAATTTTAGAATATTTGGACTTTGATGAACAGTAAAGAAAGTATACCTACGCAAATATTGTTCTTAAGGTGGATGTATCCAAGACAGAGAGCGCAAATATATGGGATTTGGGATCCTGGGGAATAAATTAAGATATGTTGTAATTCAGACTTTCCTGATAAAAAGTTCAAATATGACCAAGGCTCGAGAACCGTTTATTTTGTTTATTTTATAGTTAGAGAGAAGGCAAACGTCGAAAATTCGAATACATGTGATTTGGGATCCCGGTGAAAATTGTCGAAATTGAGGTACGTTGTAGTTTTCCTGATGAAAAGTTCAAATGGGATACGCTTGCTTGTACAATTCGAATACATGGGGAATTCGAATTTTCGACATTTGCCCTCGCTGTATCTTCAAAATAAAAGGTCCTTGAGCCTTGGACCCATTTGAACTTTTCATCAGGAAGGTATGAATTACAACATATCTCAATTTCGACCATTTTCACCGGAATTCCATTCTGTGCGGGGGTTTTTCAAGTCAATATCATAAACTATCATAAACGGTTCAGAGTAAACGTGCGCACAAAAAAAAAGATACAGACCTACAAACAATTTTTTTTTTCGCTCAAATTTAAAATTTTGACGTTTCATGACATTTGAAGCCTACTTCAACAAAAAAAAAATATTTCTTTCTGCATTACTATACTTTCACTGGACGTCGAAGTAAAAGCAGCCTGCTCGACTCATATGCTGACTTTCGGATATTTGTCCAGTAAGTTGCAACTTCGGAGCATGTTGACCAGCCCGCCCACACACAAGCGAACTATGTTGGCGAACATGTTCGCCTGCTTTATAGTAGGAGAGTCAGTGACATTTTTCGGTGATGATTTAGTTAAGGCCTATTCCAGTCATAAGGGGGTGGCAGTAAAAAAACTACATCTTTTCATTATTTAGTTAAGGCTAAAATTTTCTCCAGTAGTCCTCTGATAGCCCACAATCATCGATATAATATTTGCAGAATGATTGACCAGTCATAAGGGGGTGGCAAATCACCACCAACATGTCGTGTGAGCGATGAACTTTTTATTATTTAGTTAAGCTTCATCTTTTAGTAAGTTGTTGTGACAACTATTTCAAGTGTAAATGCCTATTTTCAGAACAAAATGGCGGCATTAACACCCTGGCAGAACGATTTGAATTAGTAAAAAATTTTTACATTCAGCCGCATATATCCTTGGAACTATACAACATACGAGAAAGTTGTATTGTTGTTTTATTGTGGGAAATTTAATTCTCTACAAAAAAGGTCTTTTGACATTTTTGTGAATCTCCTTTAGTTTCTGATATACTGAAAATTTTTAAAAAATTCAAAAATTTTTTACGTTCAGAACTATGCTAGGTACGAGAATACGACTTGAAATACTTTATCTAAGAAATTTAATTCTCTATAAAAATAGTCTCTTCACATTTTCGTGTATCTCCTTTAATTTCTGAGATATACTGAAAATAAAGAATTTTCTTTCCATTGCCGACAAACCGTTGGAGACGTACACTCGCCTTCCGCAACCGAGCTGGTCAGTTGCATACCTGCTCCAGCTAAAACTTCAAATGCAGCTTCGTTTTCGGTCGATTAAGGCTTAAAAAAAATGATGGAGCGTTCAAGTGTGACAAAATCATCCGGAAGTAAAATACCCTCCCGATCGGATCTCCGGGGGAGGGTGCCCACAGGGACACCTCATCGAATGTCGAAAAAACACCGACAAGTTAAATCCAAGAAAACTAATTCTTTCATCTACGGCGCTTGGAATGTTCGTACTTTGAACGACAGCACTCGCACCGATCGGCCTGAAAGAAGAACTGCTCTAATAGATAGAGAACTTCACCGACTCAATGTTGACGTTGCAGCTCTCAGTAAAACTCGATTTTTGGAGGAAGGCTCTCTCACAGAAAAGTACTACACCTTCTATTGGAAAGGTCTTCCCACCAATTCAAGAAGACAACATGGAGTAGGATTTGCCGTTCGGAATCAACTTGTATCCAACTTAACACAAGTATCACAAGGCCTATCCGAGCGTCTAATGCTGCTACGCTATAAGCTAACAGATGGCAACGCGGTAAATCTAATAAGCGCCTACGCTCCCACTCTGGATGCAAGCCACGAAACCAAGGAAAGCTTCTATCAACAGCTGGAAGAAACCCTCTGTAGAATACCTAAAACGGAACGACTCGTTATTCTCGGCGATTTTAACGCTAGAGTAGGGAGAGATGCAGACACCTGGCCAGGCATCATAGGCAAGAACGGTTTGGGCAACATGAACGCTAACGGTCAACTACTCCTAACTAAATGCGCCGAACATGATCTAGTTATAACAAACACCATTTTCCGACAAAAGGATAAATTTAAAGGCACCTGGCGTCACCCCAGATCAGGTCACTGGCATCTACTGGACTATGTTATCGTACGTAGGAAGCATCTCAAGGACGTCCAAATTACAAAGGCGCGCATTGATAGCGAATGTTGGACCGATCATCGTCCTGTTGTCTCTAAAATGAAAATTGTTATGAGACCGAAACACCGAAGAACTCAAGTAAAACGTAGACCCCGTCTCTGTATTAGTAAATTGCGTGACCAACAAACCGTCGAACAGCTAAAGCAAAAAGTTCAAGAGAATTTGAGTGCACTAGAAGAAACCAATTCTGTAGATGTCGCTACTACCTGGACACAAATTAAAGACAGTTTAAAAAGTGCGAGTGAGGAAATTCTTGGCACTGCAGCAAGTAAAAAACAGGAGGACTGGTTCAATGATAATGAAGCTTTTATACAAGAACTTCTTGACCGCAAACATATTGCCTTTCAAAACGCTATCAACCACCCCAACGACTCATCAAAAGCAGAAGCTTTTACCCAATCTAAGTATGAAACGCAACGCGAAATCAGAAGAATAAAGAATTAGTGGTGGGCAAGCAATGCCAGAGAAATTCAAAGGTACCCCGATTCACACGACTTCTTTCAAGGAGTAAAAGCAGTGTACGGCCCTAGTCGGAAAAATATGTGCCCTATTAAAGATTTAAATGGAAATCTCATCAAAGACCAGAAAATAAGAGCCCGATGGAAAGAACACTACTCTAACATTCTTAACCAGCAAAGTCAAGCTGATCACGATATTATAAATCTTATCCCTCAATATGACACCTTCGAAGACTTAGATAAACCACTAACAACGGAAGAGATCTTAACCGCCATTGGGCAGCTAAAAAATAATAAATCTCCCGGCGCCGACTCACTCCCAGCTGAGATCTTTAAAGCTGTGTCGCCAGAGCTCATACCCTACCTCAAAAAACTGTTTGATGTCGTGTGGGAAAGTGGTCAAGCTCCGCAGGAGTTTCGTGATACACTTTTAATCAACCTCTTCAAAAACAAAGGGAGCGCTGCGGACTGTGGAAATTACAGGGGTATAGCTCTCCTGGCTGTTGGAGGGAAGATACTCACTAAAGCGATGGCAAATAGGCTAACACCTCTTATGGAAAAGTTACTTACTGAAACACAGAGTGGCTTTAGACCAAACCGAGGCACATCGGATCTAATCTTCACACTTAAACAGCTTCAAGAAAAAGCACTCGAACATCAAGGAGAAATTCACATGGCCTTCACTGATTTAACCAAGGCGTTTGACTCGGTGGACAGGGAAGTGCTCTGGAAAATTATGCTCCGCTTAGGTATCCCTAGAAAATTTGTGGAAGTATGTCGCAGTCTACATACAAACAACAACGCCCAGGTTATGTATAATAATGTGGCAACCAAACCTTTCCAAACCCTCACTGGAATTAGGCAAGGATGTGTCCTGGCACCCCTACTTTTAATTTGTTTATCACTGCTCTAACAATTATTGTTGACAACAAACTGACAGTCAGAGGAATAGGTCTCAGATACCGTTCTGATGGCGGTCTCTTTAACATAGAGCGCTTTAGAGCTTTCACGAAGACACGCACACGATTCATTTGTGACCTCCAGTATGCGGATGACTGTGCACTTTTAGCCTCTACGCCGGAAGAGCTTCAAGAACTTTTAGATGTGTATGCCCAGAGCTATGATTCCTTGGGATTATGTCAACTCCTCATCAAGTGAACCAAATAGACATTACACTTAACGGAAATTCTCTTGAAGTGGTGGATCAGTTCAATTACTTAGGCAACGTTGTTAATGACAAAGCAAACATGGACAGCGAGATTCGCAATAGAATTAACGCTGCATCTAGAGCACTCTGGGGACTTAGAGAGAAAGTATTTGACAACCACGACCTTGCTTTGTCAACGAAAATGGCTGTCTACAGAGCAGTTGCCATTCCAACACTGCTATATGGATGTGATGGTGTCACTTACCGTCGTCATGTGAAAGAATTAGAACGTTTTCAGCAAAGACACCTCAGAAGTATGATGAAAATCCGTTAGTTCCATCACATATCAAACGTGGAAGTACTCAGGAGAGCAAACAGCCTTCCAATTGAGGTGCTTATTTTAAGAGCACGCCTAAGATGGGCAGGTCACGTTCATCGTATGCATGATAACCGCCTTCCTAAATGTACACTTTATGGTGAATTGCTAAGCGGTAGAAGAAGGCGTGGCGGTCAACGAAAGAGGTTCAAAGACGTTCTCCATGAAAATCTAAAATCCTGCGGTATTCCAGACGAGCAATGGGAACAACTTGCAACGGACAGAACCGAATGGCGAGGGGTTGTGGCCAGCTATCAAGGAAATGTTGCTGCAAGAAGGCCGAATCCAAGACCTAACCAGGTCTATGTTTGTCCTGACTGCGGTCGACATGTGCTCTCCCGAATTGGCCTCTATAGCCATAGTCGTGTGCACCGTAGATGAATGGGAATTACAATAGACTACACCTTTTACTTGTTTTTTATTACACACAATCTATCGACTGTAACATTTTTTTTATACTCGGACTCGGGTAAAGGCTAATAATAATAATTGCTACAAGTTCAGAAACGTCGAAAAATGTAATTTTTAGCAATAGTGAAATTGAGCCCTATACCATTATACATTTTTCAACGCAGTCATGCGATGAAACGTTAAGGACAAGTCACCTTAGCCAAATTTTTTCCGATTATTTTTTAATCATCCGATTTTTTATATATTTCTGTACCCATTG
The DNA here is from genome assembly GCA_963675555.1 of Leptura quadrifasciata. Classification (NCBI taxonomy): domain Eukaryota; kingdom Metazoa; phylum Arthropoda; class Insecta; order Coleoptera; family Cerambycidae; genus Leptura; species Leptura quadrifasciata. The sequence continues at coordinate 33,463,911 of OY776682.1, forward strand.
AGAGAAAGTTAAATGATTTTTTTTCAGATGCTTCTATTGTTGCGTTTTCGAACTGGAAAAAATTTTTTTCGTTGCAATTGTGTTATCTGATATTCATAATGATACTGATTTCAGAAAAATATAATCAGTGCCTATTGAGAACCTCAAAATATGATGAATATTATTGTAATTGTATTACTATAACAATTAAAAAACCCGATTGTCATGAAAAAAATTATGAAATTTTTTTGAAAAAAATCGAAATTATTGAAGTTCCACGATCTCGATAGATAAAAAACATCGTAAATATATGTTGAATCATTAATATCTTTTTTTGATCATATCAAAAATGTTCCGAAAAAGGAAATACACGAAATAAATAAAAAATATCTCAAAAAACATCGTAATTTTAACGCATAATTATTTTTATTATTTCAAATAAATGTTGTACAACTAAGCAAATTTTTTGAATAATAACGAATTCGTGATTAAGTTTTTTAAATTTTTATTTGAATAACATATGATAGTAAATATAAAACAAAAAGTATGAGTGGAAAGTAAAAAAAAGTAAGTATAAAAAAATTTATTCTCAATACTCTAGCCAGTCGGAATCACCCTCCTCGTCTTCTGCTGAATCCAGATCACTCGATGCACGGGACTCCATATCTATAAAATGAATTAGAAAAATGTAATATTTTTGTTTTTATATTTACTGTAATATCTGCATACCTGAATCATTATCACCCTTGCCATCTTTGCTGCTTTCACTAGAGGTATCAGTGAGTACATCATTAACATATTGCGGTAGTTGATCTCCTTCTAAACTTGAAATAACTGCGATAATAACTATCTTGAGCACCGGAATGTCCTTCCTCACGAATGTTCTATTCATGAGGAAAATTCCTTATTTTCAGTATATCTCAGAAACTAAAGGAGATATGTGAAAATGTCAAAAGACCTTTATAATGTAGAGAATTAAATTTCCCACAAAAAATAACATACAACTTTCTTGTATCATAGTTCCAAAGGTATATGCCGCTGAAAGTAAAATTTTTTTACAAATTCAAATCGTTCTGCCAGGGTGCTAATGCCGCCATTTTGTTCTGCAAATTGGCATTTACACTTGAAATAGTTGTCACAACAACATACTAAAAGATGAACCTTAACTAAAAAAATAAAAAGTTCATCGCTCACACGACATGTTGGGGGTGATCTGCCACCCCCTTATGACTGGCCAATGATTCTGCAAATATTATATCGATGATTGTGAGCTATTAGAGGACTACTGGAGAAAATTTCAGCCTTAACTAAATAATAAAAAGATGCAGTTTTTTTTCACACGTTGGGGGTGTTCTGCCACCCCCTTATGACTGGAATCTGGGTTAATCCTCGCGGAGGACACTTAATTATGCCCCTCTCAACATCCTCTCAAAAAATAGGCCTTAACTAAATCATCACCGAAAAATGGCACTGGCTCTTAGTCTATTAGCAAGCACTCTTGGGCAGAGGTGCCTCGATAAAACTAGCCAAATAAACATGCAGTATTAAACAAATACCGTCTGTCTATTTTACGAGGGCCACACCAAATATCTCGCTTAATATCTATTGTAGAAGAATAAAGTTTTAGAAACAGTTATCTCATTTTTTGTGAGATATAATATTACAAAAACCTGAAAAATAGGAAAACCACAAACGGCTATAGCTTCCTTATTTGAGGATACGAAAAAAGTTAAAGGGATGAAAGTTGACGACAAAGACGATGAGAATAATAATGCGTATCAGAAAATTCGAAAAACGCAAATCTAAAAGTAGGCCATGACACCATTTTTTCTCTTTCCAACGATATAAAACATGTCATAAAAATTATAACTGATAGTGTCAATATTTAATATTTTACGAAAACCACAATTCATATCATTGAATTGTAAAAATCAATTATGCCATGATTAGTGGAAAGCATGTGAACGATCCATCTTTTGCGTCTGAAGGACTTTTACTATATTTATCAAAAATGAATATTAACGTTAACAAATAAGGGTTCAAAACGACTGTTTCAGACGGAGAATAATGCAAAATTTATACTTATTGTTCGATTTTGCTTAACTGCTTCTCTGATGGTATCAATTGGACGTCGTAACACTATAACTCTAACACAGTAAGTACTAACACTTTCTTAAAATTAAACCTGAAAGGGAATTTTGGAAACACAAGAAAAAGACAATATAAAGTTCAAAGATATATATTAAATCTCTTTAAAAATTCATGTTTTACAAATACTTCAAGAAAAATATTTTTGACAAACTATAGTCTGGCCCGTGTACAACACATGGTGAGGAACGGAACGACTTATAATGTACCAACTACCATCCAATATGCGGTTTTTTGAGCTAACGATTACACAAAAAGATTCAAGAAAAGTTCAGTGTTTATAAATTTTTGGTGGGCTTTTGCTTGCCTGTCTATTTACGTATTTACAGTTCAATATCAATTTTGATCTCTCCTCGGAGCTTAAAAATGCTTGAATCGCAACGACTTTGAATTATATTATAGCAATTATAAATTCATACATTCAGGCAAGGCTGTCCCATGCACATATGAGTACATGGTAAAGAGACTTTTCTGACACCGAATCACTGAAGAACCAGTTTAAGGCAAATCCCGTTAAAACTCATCATTTTCACGTCAAAATCGACTGCTAGGAAATGATGGGGGTCCCTTGTCGCTAAAGGCTATTTTCGCTAAAACTCTCGATATACTTTGAATAGAAGCTGGATTAACTTGTCCTCATATTTGACACAACGCGTGGTTGCAGTGCTTAACAACGTGGATTCGTAAAAGGGTTTTTAATTTTAAAATTTTGTTACTGTTTCTAAATTTTGGTGGTCGGGGCGACATTACGTCCCTGTGCAGCGACATTTACTACACTTTCTAAAATTACACTCCTTGATGAGTTATTGAAATTTAAAATATGAATAAAAATATAAAAACCTCTTCCAACGATATTTTTACGTGAAGCACAGGGGCGTATTTAACGTCGAACCGGAGCAAAACACTGACGGGACCTAACGCTCGCGGGCCCTTCCATAAGAAGTCTTGATTTTCTAAAATCCATAAATAATATACTTTAAAAAATAATAATACTTAATGCAAAGAATAATGCAAAAGGACAATGATTATTGCAAAATAATAATTATTATATTCGGCTTGTTTAATAATTTATTATCTTTATAACGCGTCGGAAATAATTATTATAATAATGCAACGCCTAGCCACTGCGAAATTCAATAGCGATTTGATTTGTGATCAATTAATGCGTAATTCAACGCTGTGTTCTTCCTAGATTCGGTGCTTTGTATTAGATATTTGTACATTTACGAGTAGTTTTACATATATATATTGCTATTATTATTAAATTGAATTATTTTTATGTTGTTTATTGCACTCCCTCCCAATCGTGATCGAGTTGGGAGATTGAAGCTTGATAAAATTTGGGCCATATTCTTGAAAAAATAAGCGATTTTAAAGACATACAAAATTTTAGGCGAATTGCATAAGTCCACCTCCTTAAAAAACTACAGAAAAAACAGTACTCACGTCAGATTTTGTAAATGAAAGCGTTAAAGAAAGTGCTGTGATAAAATTTTAAAACGTTAGACAGCTACCTGGCTGCATCAGCAAACAGCATATGTTCAAGTGGTTTGGATGCCATCCTTATAGGCCCAACATTTGTTTTATAGCTTGTTAAATCCGACATCAGAGGTTGGAACTCTTACAATTAGTCTTATATCTATTGTCCCTAATTATGGAATCAATGGTTTATAGTCTGTGAATATTTGCAGGGTACACTGTAATGTCATAAACTTTACATTTTATGGCTTTATAAGAAGTGTACAGTGACAGTTTTTTTGTTTAGTATTTGTTTGAGGTATTGATACATACAAGAACATTTTAAATTCCAGATGTAGGACACCGATGCTTTCAGCAAACATGTGCTTAAAGAAAATGACCATTTTTATGACTTCTCTAATTTATTTTAAGGGACTCTAGGCTAGGCCGAAAATGATATACAATATTTTCATTTTCGCCCTAGTTGTAAAAACCAATAATAAATCTTATAATAGTATAAACGCAAACAAAACCCTAATTTCTTTTTAGTCTTTGAATAAACGCGAATCGAAAGTGTCTTATTAAGAGTTTTTCTCAAAAGTGTACTTGGTAAGTATTCCTAATTTTTAATTAATAATGTGAACAATAGATCTGCCGTTTACATAAATGGGGGGAGTTTAATTAAAAATAAGTTGTAAATAGAGCTTTTTTTATTTTTTCTAAGGAAAGGAGGGTTATTGACTTGCTTGGTAAGCTAAACTTTTATAGCACCTACCTAGTAAATTTAAGAGATAGATATAAAAATCTAAGAATAAAACATATTTTGCTGACAATACGCGTCAAGCAGTAAACAAATATACAGTGGGTCCCAGTTTATGTGTTACACTTGATATTCGCTGTAATTTTTTAGATAAATTTTTGGTTGAAAATTCAGTCTGACTTAATTTTTTCTATGGAATCGGATGCCATTTAAAAATAGACAATAATAAAAGTTATGGCTGAAAAATCGATTTTAAAAATAACTCAGAATGTCCTACGTGTGCATAATTTTAATTGACTATAAAAGAGAAGTAAAATCATACATGTAAAATTTTAAATATTTGTTGATAAACATCAAAGCACTAGAGATTTACAAGAAAATTTGTAATTTGAATTTTATATTGTCTTTCTTTTCTCAAAAATGTTTTACCACAATTGAAAATTTTGACTGAAACAATAGAAACGCCTAAATTCTCTCCCCCCAAAAAGTAATGTGTGTTACCGCGAGCCCCCAGTGTTCGAATTTGCACCAGGCACTTAAAGTCCTTAAAAGCGCGTGCCTGGGAAAGCAATATATACAGTTATTAACAAATTTGACAGATTGTCACTGTTGTTGTTGTATGTTGCGTTGCCGAGTTCTAAGAGAAGCTTTATATCAGTAATTATGGTGTACACCAATAATAACAAATTTGATATGATTAGCATTTATTGTCAGTGCAATTTTGACGCTGAGATAATGTAAGAAAAGTGAATAGAGTATTGTTATGTCCTGCCCTCTAACAGGGAGGAGAGTTGTAATTGCTCCCTGGCCAGTAGGGTAGCGCCATCTGTGGGCCAACTGGCGAACCGCCATTTAGTAGTGCCTAAGAAAACTGTAGAGGATTCCAGTATATTCTGGAAAGTTCTACAAGACATTCCAAGTGAGTATTAAAGAGGTGAAGCAAGCAGATAGGGGGTACAGTTCTGGTATACAGAGACAGTTTTTGGTTAGATAAGAGTTGACGAGTGATTTAAAAGTAAAGTACAATTGTGACTTAAAAGTAGTGAATTTATATTAGATTAAAGTTATTATTAGTTGTGTGATTTTTAAGGATTAACTACTGTAATTTAAGTGATTAATAAAATTAGATTCTGTTGCAAGTTATTTGAACCTATAATGTTTACTAAAGATTGTAAACACGTAACAATTGGTGTCAGAAGCGGAATTGCAACAGAATTTCTGATGAATTCGACAAAGTTCCATAGTGTTCTATTTGGAAACCACTGGATATAGTGAAATGAGTCGAACTGGAAAGTGATATAGACACTAAATAAGACCTATTTGTGACATTTCGGAAAATTTGTAGAACATTCTATTCTGAATTTTGTGAAAATATTTGACTTGTACCTGGCATAGACTTTAAATAAGACTTATTAGTGCTCTTTCGGGAGTTAATTGTTAATGGAAACAGGAAGCATGGCTGGGGAAAAGCAAATGCAAGACATGTTCGCCGCATTTAGAAAAATGATGCTAGAGGAAAAAGAAGAACAAGAGAAACGACGCCAAGAAGAAAAAAAGACGACGCCCGAAAGAGAAAGAAGAACAACAGAGACGTGAAGAAGAAAAAGAAAGAAGACGTCATGAAGAAAAGGAAGAATTGAGAAAAATTAATAGGTGTAACAAGATGCTATCCTGTCAGCCACTAATGAAGTCAAGGAAAAAGTAGATAAAGTTGAACAAAAAGTTGGTAATGTCGAAGGAGAAGTTAGTGACATTAAGGGAAAAGTTACCGACGTCGAAGGAAAAGTGACTACAGTCGAAGAAGAAGTAACTGAAGTCAAAGAAAAAGTTACTGGCGTCGAAGGGGAAGTTAGTGCAGTTAAAAGGAAAGTTACTGATATGGAAGAAAAATTTCGTGCAGTTGAAGGAGAGGTAGAGCGACTTAAACGGCAGCTGAGGGAAAGAGGAAGCCAATTAGTATTATCATCGTCAGGTCCTCGATTACAACCACCCTCCTTTGATGGTCAAACGTCATGAACGACCTATAAGAGACAATTTGAGGCTGCTGTATATGCCAACAACTGGAACGATGAAGAAAAGGCCATGGCATTAGTTTTAGCATTAAGGGGCTAAGCATCAGAAGTGTTTCAGTCGATTCCAGTGGCGCAGCAACAAGATTTTAAAGTTCTAGAGGCTGCATTAGATCTAAGAGATGGTGACCAACATCTCGCCCAAATATATCGAAGTTAACTCAAATCATGTACTCAAAAAGCTGGGGAAAGCCTACAAGAATTTTAAGCTGCTGTTGAGCGACTGGCATACCTGGCGTACCCGAATGCATCAAGGCAGTTCCAAGAACAATTGGCAGTTGATGCGTTTATTGATGGCGTAAAAGACGAGGACGTCAGGCGGGTCCTTAGGCTATCTCGGCATAAGTCTAGTAGCGTGGCATTGATCCATGCACTTGAGGTAGCGGCCGCCTACATGGAATCATCTGGACACAGAGTACGAGCTGTCTCTGTGGAAGAAGCCCAATCAGAAGAAATGGATTTGGACACCAAATTAGGACATATACAAGATGTTTACCCAATTAATGACCAAGACAAGTTTTCCCGGAAAACAGGAAAACCGACAAAGAGGTGTAAAGCCTAGAGGAGGTATCCAGTGTTATCAGTGCAGCAAACCAGGACATATGGCGAGAGTGTCGAAAGCGGAATCCTGGGGAAGTATACGCTGCAAAGAAAGAGGAAGTCCGCTCCGATAAGATGAGATTGATTGTTACGTTAACAGACATACAGAAAAGAGTCGCGCAAGTACTAAACGAATTAAGTTAGCGACCGGAGCTGAAACAGGAACCGCAACCGCCGAAACAGGAGCCGAAGCAGCAGCGAAGTGCTGGAGGTCCGACAAAAGGAATCCACTGTTATAATTGTGGCAAATTGGGGCATGTCAATGCCCTACTGTCGCCAGAGGAACTCTAAGGAAGTGAATGCCGAGGATGTAAAAAGCGGCAGGATGTAGCAGAAGTGAAGGCAGTTAAGACAGAGGTTCCGAAGGACTAGACAAAGGAAGTGCTAAGAGAGGAATAACTGACCGACGATGAAATTGGACCAATGTTGAAGGCGAAAGAAAAAGGAATCCGCCCGAAATGGAAGGACGTTTCTAGTAAAAGTGTTGGACTAAAGGCTTTATGGGCGCAATGGATTTCCTTAGGGTTATAGATGGACTATTACGGAGAGCATGGGAAAGCCCGGATGGGAAAGAAGTTACTATGCGGTTGCTGATACCCAGGTGCCGAGTACCAAAAGTACTTAGGGAAGTGCACGAGGGATTATCCAGAGAGCACTTTAGCAGAAATAGGACCTTGGCTAGAGTACAGGAACGATTCTACTGGATAAATAGTTGTCAGGATGTAGAGGCTTGGTGTCGCAGTTGCAAGGTTTGTGCGAATGTGGCTGCCAAGAGGTCAATAGGGAGTAGTGACCGAATGAAGGCTAGATATGACCGCAATATCAGTTCGGCAGGATTCAAGGTGAAGAAGGATTCTCGAAGCCTCGCTCACTTTGGGAAGGATCGTATTCTGTCATTACCCGGATCAACGACGTTGTTTATAGGATTCAACGTAGAAAGAAGTCCAAGATGAAGATCAGGCACCTGGACAGGTTGGCAAAGTATGCTGGGGTATCTGAATTGCCTGACCGGGACGTTCAGGCTTAAGGAGGGGGTAGTGTTATGTGCTGCCCTCTAACAGAGAGGAGAGCTGTAATTGCTCCCTGGCCAGTAGGGTGGAGCCATCTGGGGGCCAACTGGCGAATCGCCATTTAGTAGTGCCTAAGAAAAATGTAGAGGATTCCAGTATATTTTGGAAAGTTCTACAATGAGATTCTAGACATTCCAAGTCTGTATTAAAGAGATGAATCCAGCAGATGGGGGTACAGTTCAGTTGAGCATACAGTACAGTTCTAGTATACAGAGACAGTTTTTGGTTAGATAAGAGTTGACAAGTGATTTAAAAGTAAAGTACAGTTGTGATTTAAAAGTAGTGAATTTATATTACATAGTAGTAGAACTCACATTATTGGCTTCGATTTATTAAAAATCATTAGCTCAGCGCCATGCGGAAAATGAAATGGTTTTAATTAATCTTCAGTATATCACCTCGTGTAATTAATCTTAAACTTAATGTCAGTAAAAAGCCAATTAATAATTTAATTTAATAAAATTAATCCTAACAATCAGAAACATACTGTAAAAAAAATTAAATCTAAATATATTTTTATGTCTGTCGTGTATTCATACGTACACATATATACGCATACTCACACTCACATGTATTAGATTAAAGTTATTATTAGTTGTGTGATTTTTAAAAATTAACTATTGTAATTTAAGTGATTAATAAAATAGTGGTTTGTGAAGTTATTTGAACCTACAGTGTTTACTGAAGATTGTAAACACGTAACAAAATGAAGAAACCTCTTTTAGGCAAATTCAGAGAAACTGTCGCATAAAAAAAGACAGTGCATGAAAAATATTTAAAAAAAAACGGATCTCGATGCTACAAAATGAAGAAAGTTCAACATTTATATGAGGGAAATAAACCGAGGAGAGTAAGATATTGTGGATGGATGTTAAATAAAAAAGGAATGACCCGGTAATATGTAGCAAAATTCTTTGGTCGGACGAATCAAATTTTTCTAATAATGGATTTTTCAATAGAAATATGCATTTACAAGTGGACACGAGAAAATACACATTGGTGCAGAGACTGCTTTCCAAGAAAGATTTTCTACGAATGTTTGGGTGTGTCTCTTAGGGACTAAACTAATTGGACCTTATTTTTATTATAGCAAATTAACCGCTCGTACATACCTTAATTTCCTGCAAAACGATTTTTTTCTTTATGACTTAACAGTGGCAGAAAGATTAAATTATTTTCAACAAGATGGGGCTCCACCTCACACTGCTGTAATATGTACAAATTATTCAAATTAAGTTATGCCAGATAGCTGGATAGGCACCTATGGACCCATTCTATGGTCAGTGCGATCACCAGATATTACTCCCTTCAATTTTTTCGTCTGAGGTTACATTAAAGACAAGGTATTTCAAACTACCCCTGAAAATATTGAGGACATCAAAACCAGAATTAGAAACGCATGTGAGGCAATTACTCCTGAAATGCTCCAAAATGTAATGCGTGGTGTCTCGTAGAGCACGTTTGTATACTAATTGCACAACTTTGTAGTTACAAAAATAAATACACACATTTTCTTTTCAATATGGTGGTAGGTAGCACTGTTATGCACAATTTTTCGTTTTTTTTGTATGTTCATTTTGTACTTGTATTTTTATTTATGAGATATTTGTTTGTATTAAATTGTAATAAATAATTACTAAATTATAATTATTATAAAGTGAATTTTTACTAATATGGCATAGCTGATTTTTACGATTCGGTGATATGAATTGTGGTTTTCCTAAAATATTAAATATTGACACTATGAGTTAAATTTTTGTGACATGTTTTATATCGTTGGAAAGAGAAAAACTAAACGGAATTAAGTCATGGCCTACTTTAAGATTTGTTCTTTTCAGTTTTGCACAAAAGTGTATGTCAAAGCCAACTGCGTTTTTCGAATTTATTGATACACATTATTGTTCTTATTGTTTTTGGCGTCAACTTTCATCCGTTTAACTTTTTTCGTATCTCCTCAAATAAAGGAGCTATTTGTGGTTTTCCTATTTTTCAGGATTTCAGGTTTTTGTAATATATCTCACAAAGTAGGCTATGGATTTCAAATTTCTTTTTACTGAAATATAGCTCACAAAAAATGGGATAACTATTTCTAAAATTTTATTCTTCTACAATAGATATTAAACGAGATATTTGGTGTGGCCCGCGTAAAATAGACATACGGTATATGTTGTGATAAAGATGAGATTCCATTTTATTTCGAGCTGTTTTCAGATTGATAGAATAAATAATTTATATTAAATTTTAAAATCAGCCTAATCGAAATTTGCCATGCACTGATTTATCTTCTATTCTCTTCATCTATTATTGTAATAGACCCATATTGAAATTCATTATTGTTAGCCATAATAGTTAAGATACATGAATTTTAAAAAGGAGTGAATTTATTGTTATGATACTGACAGAATATTTATTTTTTTCAGGTACTATGTACAGCTTGTTTCTGTTATCAGTATTAATGTCTCTATGTACATGTGCCCCAAGGACACCAAGAATTTATAACGTACTAATCAGCACAAAAAAAAATCTGGCACCTAGTCAAGCTTTGCCAGTGTATGAACCAGTGCTCAGAACAACATCTGTTGGGCTAGCTTTTCCTCCTTTAATTTATACACCTATCCAAAGTACACCAAGTAGATATGTAAGTATCTTATGACATAAAGTCTAAACCTATTTAATTGTTGCCATATTGACTTGTTTCAATGGGCAAGCATGATATAAACTCCTATGAAATATTAATCAATTATGAATCATTATGAAGGTGGACTGTTTCTATTGTCGCATTATATTTTATATTTCTTGACATCTTTCTTATTAATATCATAGTTCTTGGAGTTCAAAAAAGAAAATGTACATGCCTACATACTTTTTTAATAGGTATATTAGGTATTTATTGTCATATGTGTATAACTATGTTTTGCTTTATAAAGATAGGTACCTTTATGTATCTTTGTAAAAACACTTTATGTATAAAAACTCTCGATTGCTCATTAAGTAATATCCGTACTCGATAATCAATCTGAATATAGAATTTATAGTGGCAACATCAGATGATATGCTCCATATATGACAGGATTTTCAGTGAGCCCAAACGGGTTTTCCTTATGTACTTAATTATACGTCATATCAATTACTTCTATGTGCGTGTTTATTCTTTAAAACTTATCTTGTTGAAGTCCTAGCAAAGTGGTGGTTAGCTAGAGAGCATCATTGAGAGACAAATTCTGAAAAAATTGTTATTAGGTATTAAATTATCAATTAAATTACCAGTAGTGTCAATCTATCAAAATGTTTGCAGTGCATGGAATTGTCTGGAAAGGTGAATTTTATTAATGAAAAGAATAATTTGAATAGGTAGATTTTATGGAAACATATTTTGTCCCACGCCATACAGAACATATTTATTTTTTGAAGCACGTTTCTTACTTTTTGTTAAATATCTCCGGTTGAATGGTATTGCAAATACCAAGAAATTAAAAATACGGGTTTCTTCATAACTACATGTCTAATAAAATTAACAAGTAAAAGCTGTTTCTGTTAATTTATTAATTTGCAAAAAAGAGATACTAAAAAGTACCTATTTTTTTATATATTGATACGTGTTTACACCCTCCAGTGAACACTCTGTACGTAGGTTCAATAAATCGCAACAAGAATCTTCACGAACCACTACATTATTTATCATTTAAATTACAATGATTAAACCTTAAAAATAACACAACTAATAATAGCTTTAACCTGACATAAATTCATTACATTCAATCACAACTTATTACTGTTCTTCATCTGATCACTTGTTTGTCTAATTGAAAATTCTCCATATCAGAGCTGTACTGTGCCTTATACTGAACTGAACTGCGAGCTCAATATCATTCCTTATATATACGATAGATGCTAAAAATTTCTATAGTTTTCTAGGTGCTAAATGGCGGTTCGTCAGTTGGCCAACAGATGGCGCCACCATACCGGCCGCCATCTAAACAGGTCTTCCTTCACTTTGTTCCAGGGATTAATTACATCTCTCTCCGAAAAAGGGCAGCACATAACACTGCCCTTTCCTTAAGCCTGAACGTCTCGGTCAGGCAATTCAGATTCCCTAACATACTTTGCCAACCTGTCCAGGTGGTAAACAATGCCGTTGATCCAGGTGATGATAGAATACGGTCCGTCCTTTCCAAGGTGAGCGAGGCTTCGAGAATCCTTCTTCACTCCGCTGTGGGCTATACAGCCAAACCAAGCCCTCCACCTCGAATCCTGCTAAACTGACATTGCGTCATATTGAGTTGAGGTACTTCATTCGGTCAAACTCCCTGTAGGTGACCTCTTGGCAGCCACATCTGCACAAACCAAGCCTCTACATCCTGACGGCTGTTTATCCAGTAGAATCGTTCCCGTACTCTAGTCAAGGTCTTATTTTTGCCAAAATGCTCTCTGGATATTCCCTCGTGCACTTCCAGAAGTATTTTTGCTACCCGCCACCTGGGTATCACCAAACGCATGGTAACTTCCTTCCCATCCGGGCTCTCAAATGCTCTCCGTAATAGTCCATCTTCAAGCTTTAGGGAATCCCATTGCGCCCATAAAGCCTTCACTCCAACACTTTTGCTAGAAACGTCCTTCCATTCCAGGCGGATTCGTTTCTCCTACGCCTTCAACATTGGTTCAATTTCATCGTCGTTCAGTTGTTTTACTCTTACAACTTATTCCTTTGTCCAGTTCCTTGGAACCTGTATCTTAACCGTCTTTACTTTTGCTACATCCTGCTGTCTTTTTACATCCGCGGCAGTTACTTCCTTAGGGTGCCTCTGGCGACAGTACCTCCTGACATGCCCTAATTTGCCGCAATTATAACAGCGGATTCTTTATATCGGCCTTTCACCACTTCGCTGCTGCTTCGGCTCGCTGTTTCGGCGATTGCGGTCCCTGTTTCCTTGCGAACGCAATTCGCTTATTACTTGCGCAACCATTTTCTGTATATCTGTTAGCATAACAATCAATCTCGTTTTATCGGAGCCGATTTCCTCTTTCTTTGCAGCGTTTGCCGTTTATTTCCCCAGGGTTCCATTTTCGACAATCATGCATCACATGTCTCCTGGTTTGCCGCACTGGTAATATCGGATACCCCGCTAGGCTTTACACTTCCTTATCGGTTTTCCTGTTTTCCTGGAAAACTTGTCTTGGTCATTAATTGGGTAAACATTTTGTGTATGTCTTTTAATTTGGTGTCCAAACTCGTTTCCTCTGACTAGGCTTCTTCCACAGAGACAGCTTGTACTCTATGCCATGAGGAATCCATTTAGGCGGCCTCTATCTCAAGTGCATGGGTTAATGCTTCACTACTACTCTTATGCCGAGATAGCCTAAGGAACCGCCTGAACTCCTCATCGCTTCAACTGCCAATTGCTCCTGGAACTGCCTCAGTGCATTCGGGCAAGCCAAGTGTACTAGCCTCTCTACTGCAGCCTCAAATTGTCGTAAGCTCTCCCTCCAGTAAACACTCTGTACGTAGGTTCAACAAATCTCAGCAAGAATCTTCACGACCCACTACTTTATTTATCACTTAAATTACAGTAACTAATCCTTAAAAGTAACACAACTATAATAATAGCTTTAACCCAACAATTCACTACATTCAATCACAATTTATTACTGTTCTTTTTCATCTGAGCACTTGTTTGTCTAATATAAAACTCCCCATATCAGAACTGTACTGAACCCTATACTGAACTGCCCGCTCAATATCATTCCTTATATATACGCATCGAATGTACTCGAATCTCCTTCCAGAACCCTCTCGAATATGCTGGAAACTTCTATAGTTTTCTAGGTGCTAAATGGCGGTTCGTCAGTTGGCCCACAGATGGCGCGCCACCCTATAGGTCATCAACTAAACAGGTTAAAGGCAAACAACAAGGCAACAGGCAAATATTCATGTTATATCTAGTGAACACAAGCCAAACCAAAATACCGTGCCAAAGAAGATGTTTGCTTAAAAGCCTTATAATAAATTATAAATTTTAAAATTCGACTGTTAATCCTGTAGGTGGGTTTTATAGAAGACATTTTCTTGGTCTTCAATCGTAATAATTATGATTTTTTTTTTAACATTAACGCTATTTTTTCCAATCCAATTAACATTGAATGAAAAAAACTTGGCTTAATAGTATCTACTATGAGAGACCTACAATTAAAAACAAAATAGTTATAAAATGTTAATTTGGAACGAAAATATGGAACTCTTTAGATTTTAATTGTTTACGAATATACAAATTGATATTTTAATCTAAAATTGCAATAATTTACTTCATAGATCGTGTATTAATATAGAAATCGTAAAGGAATAAAGTACTGTCTCTTTTTAATACTCGTTTCCACCAGACAAAGTTTGCTTTTTGAAGGAATAAAAAATGTTGTTAAAAAATAAATTGTTAAAAAAATATGTTCCGTTGATCCAGCATTGCACAAAATATTGTTTCACAACTTCTACTAACCCGAACTATTCATTTCATTGACAAAATTCACTTTCCACGCAATTTTATTCAAATCTAGATTGACGTATTTTTTGCACCCGTTTTGATTCGAATTGTTAAGTATGCTGTTTCTTATTTTAATTTACCCTTCTTGTATTGTAATGTTGGCCATAAAGGATCTACTTATAATTATTGCAATACGCTTTTAACTAAACAATAACAATGAAAGACCTTGGTCTCAAATAATTTCCTATATTTAATGCCTTTGGTAAAGATACCTGTTAATGCCAAGAGAATTTTTTGTCAATATTTTTAATGATCTTTGAAACATTCGCAGCAATCTTTAATTCTAATTAGTATCCATCGCCATCGCTACATGAGTTGCCGAACTACAAACAAGACACTGCTGCCATCTACTAATGCATCCTGTAGGTGCTCTAAGTTTTACACAGAACCTACGAGTTCACAAAAATTGAATTTGAATGTATTTACGTCATATTATATTTTTATCAATTAAGGAATGCATATTGTCGATCAAGGAGTGCTATAATGACTATTTTATTTTTTGTTATCATTCTTATACACGTCTACAAACAGGCAACATTTAATGAATTATTATTGACTCCAGGTTCACGCGAGTTCACCAGTAAAGGATATAAATACTCAAAATCAGCTTCAAGTACAAGCCAATGAAGCAGGAGTGCAGAATGATTATGTAAGTTGAACTTTATAATTTAATCCCATACTCAATTCTCAATTATTGTTTATATTTTTAGATTCTCGGCAATTCTAGTCCTGTGCAATCAGAAGCTGGAGCAGGCATAAAGAATTTGCCTCGAAATGTAGTGCCTATTGAGCAGTATATTCCCTATTATACACCTCAATTGAGTTACGAATCTTATTATCCACAAAAAGAACAAGCTCCAGAAAAGAATGTAGAAAAATATTACGATAATATAAACGATCCTAAGCAAATTGTAGCTAACTTAAAGAAAAATCCAAATATTCCAGATGTCCCTCCGCCACCCTTACCTGTTAAAAGTTAACTACAGTCTTTATTAAATTAAATTAAATCTGGTAAAATGTATGTTTTCTATATAGAAGAAAAATCCCTTAAAGAAAAACTGCAGTAGTGCATGATATGGTTTTATTATTTGTAACAATTTTCACAACAATAAACAATTTAAATAAGTAAAATCAAATAAAGTATAAGAAAGCAATAGAGAAAACCAATCAATAAGTACCTTTTTTTTTAATTACGAGGAAATAAAATATCAACTTGACAGCACAATTAATTAATGTATCGTATTTATATGCACAATTATTTGGTGTTCTAATTGTGATACCTATCAATTAAAATAGTATTTAACAGTTTTTCATAATAGGATGAAGTAAATGGTAGTTATCTTGAACTTAAAAACAAAATAAATGTAAAATTAAATGCAGTAAGATATATTTTTCATAAATAGTTATTTAATGTTATACAGGTCCTGCCATGGTAGTAAATTTAATTAAATACCTGAACACACATATGCACAAATAATTATTAATTGAATAATTATAAATATTCACAAGAACCAAGTGCGTATTGTAACTAACAATACGCACTTGGTTTATTGTTTCATTAATTTTGTTCAGATTTCTCTGACATATGTTTTGGCCTTGCGACCATTATCAAAGAGTCTTAAAAACTGACCTGAAAGTGGTGGATCACAGTATATATCTTACAAATCCTCTACCCACCTAGAGGGGGATTTGCTATTTCTTAAAATTTAACAATACGGGCCGGAACTACGAACTTAATTTTAATTTTATTACTGTGTCTAGTACAGGATTGTTCATAAATTCTGTTTGTGTATTTGTAACGTTTCTATGGTTTCTTAGGGCCTTCTTAATTTCTAAAATTTCAAGCATGTACTACCGTTAAAATATTCATGGCAAATTTTGAAAACAACCTTTTTACCACAAACAATAATCTCCTTAAATACATACATTTTTGGGTAAGATATGTTGACGATGTGTTTTGTATATGGATCGGTACTGAGAGACAATTGTCACATTTCATCCATTTTATTAACTCCCTAAACAACAAAATTCAGTTTACAGTTGAAATGGAAAAAGAACGGTCAATAAATTTTTTAGATATTACGCTGACACGTAAGGAACATGGGCTAGAACTTGATATTTACAGAAAGCCAACTTTTACTGGCACTCTTACACATGCAAATTGTAATCAATCTTGGAAGATAAAAATGTCACCGTTTCATAGCTATATGTACACAGACTATTATCTCTAAACTTAAACAGGGTTAACTTTGAAAAAGAAGTTAAAATTATTAAAACGCTAGCAAAAAACAATGGCTATGATGATTTACTTATTGACAAATAAATAAAAAATAAACAGAAAATTATTACAAAAACATTTTTTTAACGTGCCAAATACAGAAAACAAAAAGTGGCATAGTATAAATTATGTAAATAAGGTTAGCAACTCAGTGTGTAATAGATTAAATAAATTAGGTATTAATACAATATCAACGAATAGAAATAATTTAATAGGTCGCTTGTTCGTTAATAATAAAGAAAAGACAGAAGATATTAAAAAATCGGGGGTATATGAAATAAAGTGTGGCGACTGTAATGCCGCATACACAGGCTGTCAATTTTATCAGGGCCATCGAGAATATCTCACTTAATATCGGTCGTACAAAAAAAAATATTTTTACGAAAATTGTGCCGATTTATATATAACCTACAAAATGGTTTAGAGACATTTGAAATCCATGGCCTACTTTAAGAGTTATGGCGGAAAATATCGAAAATGCGGAAGACGTCTAAGCCAAATATCTCCGTTATTTGAAGAGATACGAGAAAAATTCTAAGGCGAAAATTTTTTGCAAAACAGAGTGTTTCAACGAGGTTTTATCTAATTTTTTTTAAAGCCGCTGTATTTTGAGATTTACTCTTCAGGCTGTTAAAAAAATTATTTTGAAACGGGCGGAAAATGGCGCCATTAAATAAAGTATTTTCCTCCCTTTTCAACGATATCTCACATGCCATATTTATTCATTGGTACTACGTTAGTAATTATAAAAACATTTCTTGAAAACCAATAATTTTTTTTTTAACAAGCATTATACTTGCCTTGGAGAAGTATGATTAAATAAAACTATAAAATAGTTCTATAAGTTGTTCAAATCTTTGCTATAATAAAACATTAACACAATTAAGAAGAATAAAGTAAATTCAGGTAACAAAAACAAAATAATAATCAAGAAAGCAACATGGAGCAATTATGGAAAGAGTATGCCAATGTATAGAGGTCTTCCATAAAAGCGTCATTCCTTGCACAGAAAGTTAAAATTTAAGTATAATATCCATTTGTTTATATTTCATGATTTCACTATTATTTCAATTATTTTAAAATAGTTGGCTATGAACAAACTTGACAATTTAATTTTTTGACAGATCATCTCAGTTAATACTTAAACTCTCACTCAAACACACTCGTTTAAGAATTTAGAATTTTCAAAAATGATTTTTGCTCACATTGATTGTTATAATATGTTCGTTACATATTGCCAATGCAATTTCAACTCTGGATTAGCTTAAGTAGGATATAGAAACAGATTTCCACAAGCACTACAGCCGAATAAAACTCTGTTCAGAAAATTAGCTACGAAACTGAAAAATAATGTTCATTTTTAAAGAAGAAGACAAGGTTGAACAGTGTTACTGATAATGTAAATAAGGTAAACCGAGTTATTAATTATGTAAGAAATAAAAATACAGAAAATTTTGAAACATCATTAAGAGAAATTCAAATTGCTTGTCATATAAATAAAACAAGTGCTAGAAAAATTTTAAAGAGAAATGGTTACAGGTGTTATAAAGTCAAAAAATTTCACAATTTACAAGTGGGGGACAAACCAAGGAGGACGACTTTTTATAGGTGGCTGTTGGAAAAGAAGCGTGCCGATCCATTAATATGTAGTAAAATACTTTGGTCCGACGAGGCAAATTTTCCCAATAATGGAAACTTTTTGAGAAATGAATTTAATGAATTCTTAGATGACCTACCTTTAGAGAATCGATACAACTTTCAATAAATTTCAACAAGATGGAGCTCCTCCCCACAATTCCCAGATTTGCCCAGATTATTTAGACGAAATTTTGCCTCAACATTGGATAGATACCAATGGATATATTCGATGGCCCCCTCGTTCTCCAAATATCAATGGATTTTTTCTATGGAGGTATATTAAAGATAAGGTGTTTTCGACGACGCCGCAAAATGTAGAGGACCTAAAAGCTCGAATTCAACAGGCATGTATTACAGTTACCACCGAAATACTGAGTAATGTTTTAAATGCAGTGCCTCGCCGCGCTCGATTGTGCATAAGAAATCGCGGTGGAGACTTTGAACACTTGATATGATATCTTAAAAGTTATTTTGAGGATTAGATAAATATTAATGTTCTGTGTGCTATATTCTTTTTATTATTAAGTTGTTTTTGTTACCTGAATTTACTTTATTCTTCTTAATTGTGTTAATGTTTTATTGCAGCAAAGATTTGAACAACTTATTGAACTATTTTATCGTTTTATTTAATCATACTTCTCCACGGCAAGTATAATGCTTATTAAAAAAAAATTATTGGTTTTAAAAAAATGTTTTTATAATTACTAACGTAGTATCAATGAATAAATATGGCACGTGATATATCGTTGAAAACGGAGGACAATACTCTATTTAATAGCGCCATTTCCCGTCCGTTTCAAAATAATTTTTTTAACAGCCTGAGGAGTAAATCTCGAAATACAGCGGTTTTGAAAAAAAGTTAGATAAAACCTCGTTGAAACACTCTGTTTTGCAAAAAATGTTCGCCTTGGAATTTTTCTCGTATCTCTTCAAATAACGGAGATACTTGGCCTAGACGTTTTCAGCATTTTCGATATTTTCGCCATAGCTCTTAAAGTAGGCTATGGATTTCAAATGTCTCTAAACCATTTTGTAGGTTATATAAATCGGCACAATTTTCGCAAAAATATTTTTTTTTGTACGACCGATATTAAGTGAGGTATTCTCGAGGGCCCTGACAAAATGGACAGCCTGTATAGGTCAGAGTGGCCGTAGCATAGATGTGAGGTTAACTGAACACAAACAGTCTATTTTATATAATAAAAAATCTACTGGTTTCGCCGAACATTGCATTGAGCAAAATCACGTTTTTAACGGTAGTAGTGTTAAACTTTTGCATAACGCAAACAAAGAAAAAATCCTAGACATGCTTGAAATTTTAGAAATTAAGAAGGCCCTAAGAAACTGTGGGGACTAATGTCTTCCACTACTCTTATGTTAGACATATTATTTGGTTTACGTTGACTCATACATTCGTATATTTTTATTTCATGATTTAAATTATTTATTACTATGTAAATATCTGTAAATATTGTATATAATCGTCACAGTATTTAAGTACCTTCCTTACCTGTCGTAAATTCCCATAACAATTTCTATTCTTTATTGCATTACCTACCATAAAACCTTATTTCCTAGTCGGAACTTTCCCCTGTCCTTTGTAATTATGCATCCAGACTAATACCTACTTAACAATCATCCTTTTGGGATTATCTCGAATTATGTAGTATACCTCACCCGGTTTTTCCAATTTATTGTACTAGGTACCTATTTGCCAAAACATTAGCCAGTATACATGTTACCAAGATAAAGTACAGTTCAACTCCAAAACTCACTGTGTTAACATCGAGCTGACGCTCTATCAATAAAGAAGTAAAAACACAAATAGTTGTTAGTCTTTCAACATCACCGCAACTCACCCACAAATTGGTGACCCCGACGTGATCAACGTAATACCCTGTGAATCGTGAGTGTTTTGTGCAGTATTAGTAGAGACTTCAGCAACAACGTTTTACAAAGAAAAACTTTAATAACACAGTGATAGCGACATTCAAGTGACTGCAGTATTGTGTGTGACATTAACCTTTTAAGCCAGAACTCAGTGCCATCAGTTCGCGAGTCGCAAAGATGATGGGAGAAAGCAGTACCAATAGTGAGTCTCACTCGGTAGACCGAGTCTCCGTCAAAGTGTCGCCGTTCATGCCCCAGGATCCGGAGCTATGGTTCTTACTGCTGGAGAGTAGCTTTGAGGCAGCAGGGATAACCCAGTACAGCACAAAGTTTCACCATGCCCTGAGTGCGTTGGATGCGAAATATGCTTTGGAAATTCGTGATGTGCTTGTCAAACCTAAAGGTGAGAAAACTTACAAACTTTTAAAAGAAGTGTTAATTAAGCGTATGGGCACGTCGAGGGAAGAGAACACACGCCGACTCATCGAGAATGAACCTTTAGGAGACAGAAAACCTAGCCAGTTCCTCCGCCACCTCTGTGTGCTGGTTTTCCAGAGGAAGTTTTACAAA
Organism: Leptura quadrifasciata; assembly: GCA_963675555.1. Classification (NCBI taxonomy): domain Eukaryota; kingdom Metazoa; phylum Arthropoda; class Insecta; order Coleoptera; family Cerambycidae; genus Leptura; species Leptura quadrifasciata. The sequence goes on from OY776682.1 coordinate 33,484,904, forward strand.
CTCTTTGGTAGAGACGCTTGCCGACGTACATTCAAGCATTATTAGCAGCACACAAGGACCTAACCCTTGACAAGACATCAGAGATCGCTGATTCGGTGATCGAAGCCTATGGCCCAGTTGGCAGAATCTCTGAAACAACAGTAGCGAACCTTACACCGGGGGCGGCGTGCGAAGCTAGGATTAACGCCCTGGAGCGCACCGTAGCAGAGTTAGTACAAAAATTCGCATCAATGGAAATCAACCAAGTTTCACAGCCGTATAATCGATCGAGGTCAAACTCACGCCACCAATCTCGCGCACGTTCCCAATTCCGAAACCGCAAGAGAGGAGACAGTGGAATTTGCTGGTATCATTGGCGATATGGCAGCAGTGCTAATAAGTGTGATAAGCCCTGCAAATACGTCGCTGAAGCCCCGGGAAACGCAGCGGGCAGTCGTTAATGTCGGCCAACGACATCTGCCCAACAACATCGTGCCCATTATTTGTCACCGACAGATCAACAAATATCAAGTTCCTAATTGACACTGGAGCCGATTTGTGTGTCTTTACACGTTCGAATTTACCAGGACCGCGTGCTAAGTCCGCCTATGAACTTTCAGCGGCGAATGGTACCACCATCTCAACATACGGAACACTCGCAATGACCCTCAACCTCGGTTTAAGGCGTGACTTTGCCTGGAGGTTCGTCGTTGCCGACGTTGGGAAACCTATAATTGGCGCGGATTTCCTGGCACATTATGAACTACTAGTGGACATTAAAAATCAGCGTCTTCTGGATTTGCGTACTCACCTTACCTCCAATGGAGAGGTAACTGAGTGTGAATTTCTCGGCATCAAGACAATCTCTGGTTCGTCGTTGTTTCACGACCTACTCCAGAAATATCCAGAAGTTACAAGGCCAAATGGTGCACCAACAACCGTCTGCCATTCCACAAAACACCACATCGTCACAACGCCAGGACCTCCCGTCGCGCAACGCCCGCGAAGACTTGCGCCGGATAAATTTAAAGCTGCCAAGAAGGAATTCGATGCCATGGTGCAGCTTGGTATTGCCCGTCCTTCACAGAGTCCCTGGTCATCACCTCTGCATATGGTGCCAAAGAAAGGCGACGAGTGGAGACCTTGTGCGGATTATCGTGCCCTCAATGCGAGAACCTTCCCTGACAGATATCCGGTGAGACATATTCAAGACTTTGCTCAAACATTACATGGAAAAACTGTTTTCTCAACAATCGACCTCGTCCGTGCCTTTAATCAAATCCCAGTCGCTGAAGAAGACGTTCCAAAGACGGCCATCACAACACCGTTCGGCCTTTTCGAATTTACGTATATGACTTTCGGTCTTCGAAATGCAGCCCAAACGTTTCAACGCTTCATCGATGAAGTTCTCCACGGCCTCGATTTTTGTTACGCCTACATCGACGACATTCTCATTGCATCAACGTCAATCGAAGAACACCTTCAACACCTCGAGACAATATTTCAGCGCCTTCAGAAGTATGGAGTGGTCATTAGCCTAGCAAAGTGTATTTTCGGCCAGTCTGAGGTGAAATTTCTCGGTTATATGGTTTCAGCCGCAGGTACTCGACCGCTCCCGGAAAAAGTCGACACCATTTGCGCTTTTCCACGACCCGACACCGTCAAGAAACTACGGCAGTTCTTAGGTATATGTAATTTCTTCAGGAGGTTTGTACCTAAGGCCGCAGAGGTACAGGCGCCGCTGAATAGTCTCCTCCAAGGCAACGTTAAGGGCAAGACGCCGGTGAATTGGACTACAGAAGCTATCAAGGCTTTCGAAGATACCAAGGAGAGCCTAGCACAAGCAACGCTCTTGGCACACCCACAGATTAATGCACAACTAGCCATTTTCTCTGATGCCTCTGACTTCGCCGCAGGAGCATCACTTCAACAACGGGTAGACAACGGATGGCAACCGCTGGATTTCTTTTCTAAAAAATTGAGTCCCGTGGAAGCCAAGTATGGAGCCTACGACCGCGAACTTCTCGCAATATACCTCGCAGTTAAGCATTTCAGACACATGGTGGAGGGACGGTCCTTTACAATCTACACTGATCATAAGCCCATCACCTTCGCTTTTCACAAAAAAGATCATCAAAGTTCACCACGACAATTCCGTCATTTGGACTTTATAAGCCAGTTTACCACTGATATCCGCCACATCTCCGGAGAGGATAATATCGTTGCCGATGCCCTGTCACGTATTGAGGTGCTCGAAAGTACGATTGACTTTGAGGCGCTCGCTGCTGCTCAACAAGATGACAAAGAGCTAGAGGAATATTTAAAAAAGGATTCGTCGCTACAACTTAAACTAGTGCAAATCCCTGGAATTAAAGTGTCGATTTTCTGCGATGTATCCACGAGAACAGCTCGCCCCTTCATTACTAAGGACTTCAGGAAGGCGGCGTTCAACACCATCCACGGTCTCTCACACCCTGGAGTGAAAGCCACGGTCAAGAGCGTAACTCAGCGTTACGTATGGCCTTCGGTGAGGAAAGATTGTAGAGATTGGGCCCACAGCTGTATCCAATGCCAACGCTCCAAAATTTCACGACACGTCTCCGCACCTACAGGAAAATTTACATTACCATCCTCACGGTTCGAGCACGTACATGTGGACATCGTCATCATGCCACCATCCGAAGGTTTTAGGTATTGTCTAACCATGGTGGATCGATTTACTCGTTGGCCAGAAGCCGTACCAATGCAAGACCAAGAAGCATCAACAGTAGCACGAGTGTTTAACGACAACTGGGTCTCACGACTTGGCACTCCTCTACGAGTTACTACCGACCAAGGTAGACAGTTTGAGTCACACCTTTTCAAACACCTGAATCGTTTGTTAGGTACGACTCATTTAAGGACAACGGCCTATCACCCCTCAGCCAATGGAATGGTCGAACGACTACACCGTCAATTAAAAGCAGCCATCATGTGCCACCAGAACATCCGGTGGACTGAAGCGCTATCAACTGTACTGCTAGGGATACGAGCAGCCTGGAAAGAAGATCTTCAAGCGACAGCAGCTGATCTGGTATACGGCCAGACACTTCGTCTTCCTGGAGAATTCCTAGGCATCCTTCACACCAATGACGACCCTGACAACACGGCAGTATTTGTCAAGGAGGTTCGCCAACAGCTACGAAGCCTCAGGCCTAGCGATGGCACCCGCCACGGCACGAAGAAAACCTTCGTTTTTAAAGATCTTGCCACCACGGATCAAGCTTTTGTACGTCGCGACAGTCCCAAGCGGCCTCTACAACAACCCTATGACGGACCCTACACGGTTGTACGTCGATCAGATAAAACATTCGTCATCAACATCAATGGTCGTGATGTAACAGTTTCGGTTGACAGACTCAAACCAGCTTACGTCATGGCTGATCATGCATCTATCGTACGAGATAACAGCGAAAACAGGAACTCTCTGAACGACGCAAAGCAACGTTCGACTCCCAACTTGGACTCACCACGCACCGCAGACCCGAATCCAAACTCGACAAGGATAACACGATCCGGCAGACACGTCCATTTTCCTGATCGTCTTCAAGGAGGATGTTAATTACGTAAATCACTAGCAGGGGGGTACTGTGGGGACTAATGTCTTCCACTACTCTTATGTTAGACATATTATTTGGTTTACGTTGACTCATACATTCGTATATTTTTATTTCATGATTTAAATTATTTATTACTATGTAAATATCTGTAAATATTGTATATAATCGTCTCGGTATTTAAGTACCTTCCTTACCTGTCGTAAATTCCCATAACAATTTCTATTCTTTATTGCATTACCTACCATAAAACCTTATTTCTTAGTCGGAACTTTCCCCTGTCCTTTTTAATTATGCATCCAGACTAATACCTACTTAACAATCATCCTTTTGGGATTATCTCTAATTATGTAGTATACCTGACCCGGTTTTTCCAATTTATTGTACTAGGTACCTATTTGCCAAAACATTAGTCAGTATACATGTTACCAAGATAAAGTACAGTTCAACTCCAAAACTCACCGTGTTAACATCGAGCTGACGCTCTATCAATAAAGAAGTAAAAACACAAATAGTTGTTAGTCTTTCAACATCACCGCAACTCACCCACAAAACCATAAAAACGTTATAAATACACAAACAGAATTTATGAACAATCCTGTACTAGACACAGTAATAAAATTAAGTTCGTAGTTCCGGCGTATTGTTAAATTTTAAGAAATAGCAAATCAAGTTATTATCCCCCTCTAGGTGGGTAGAGGATTTGTAAGATATATACTGTGAACCACCACTTTTAGGTCAGTTTTTAAGACTCTTTGATAATGGTCGCAAGGCCGAAACATGTCAGAGAAATCTGAACAAAACTAATGAAACAATAAACCAAGTGCGTATTGTAACTATTCTTTTGAATATTTATAATTATTCTATTGAATATGTTTCATCAAGAACCTACCGCAGATTCCATTCAATTAATTATTAATTATTTACAGCTGTTATGAATCACATAATATATTATTACTGTAATCGTGCTTTTTACATCTATCGTGATTTTTGCTCGGTTTTTAATTCTACTGGTTAAGAGGATTTTCTGGTGACTTCTGCCACTCCTTAAATATCATCTGTTTAAGCTGAGATAAACGTAAGGACGAATTTTCCAATTTAAGTTCCTTGAGCCTTCTTTCCTCAAACGCATTATATGCAGCTTTCATCCTCTTTTCAGGGTGTTTGTCAACTTCCTCAGATTTAGAACTGCAAGATAATTAGAATTCTTACTTAGTTAAGTATAGTCTAGTTCAGATTTAAGGTGCGCTCAAAAAAAGCAATAAAAACTTTACGATCTGATTAAAGTACTGCTAAACTAGTCACAAAAGTAATTGTGTCCAGATATGCACTTAAAATATTTAGAACAGCAACTCAGTTGTTCAATTTTAACAGTGCATTAGGGTCTAGTATTATTAATATGTATATATTCTGTTAGCAAAGAAAATTGGTTTGAGGTATACAACGCAATAACTTTGGATGAAGGTTTTAAAACCTTTATAGGCAATATGTCTTATTATATAGATGTAAGTTTTCCTTCTATATACACCAATGGATGCCACAGTAAAAATACCTGGATAACACGTGGACTAAAAATTTCGTCGGAAAAAATAAATTTATGGTAGAGATAAAAAATCCTGCTCATATAAACTATTATAAATCATACAAAAAAATATACAAAAAAGTTATTAAAGCAAAAACACTAAATAATGAAAACATTTATAACTTATCTGACAATAAATATAAAGCGGCCTGGTCTATTATTAATTCTGAGCTAGAACAGAAAAAATAAATCTGAATATATAAAGGACATTAAAATGGAAAATAAGGTAATAAAAAGTACGGCTGACATTGTAAATCGTATGAATGAGTATTTACAGAAATTCCTAATAAGTTAGGCAAAAACTTTATCGGTAGTGAGTCAGAAAACAAGCAACAAACTGTAAAAACTATCCAACTATATTTATAGACCCTGTCACCGATTCAGTTGGTATAGATAAAATAAGTGCAAATATGTTGTCAACCGCATTATGGAACGTTAACATATTTGATAAATTGGTCACTATCTGAAGGGATATAT